>CM067861.1:33822500-38822500 GCA_034642435.1 Megalocaria dilatata
ACGTTAAAAAGGATGTAATCGTTTTCTATGCCAGAATAACACAGAACATGGGTGTTAAAAATGCATTTTTAAATATCTATTGATTATATTCTTCATAAAAGCATGTAATTGGTCAATAATCAAAATATGTTATTTACTTAATTAATTTCTTAATAAATAAGCAAACAAAAAAGGAATATATGAGATGTCAAATTGGTTTTTCTGTGGAAAGTGAAGGTAACACAGATGCTCTAAGTGTACTTTTACTATATATTAAAACAGTAATACTTTATTATTGTATCGGTTTTATTCGAAAAAAAAACACAAAAAATTAGCAGTAATAAAGTTTAAGTGTTTAAGAAAATAAACTTGAAATTGTAGTCAAGGAACGAAAAATGAATTCAGAAGAAATCATTCGATATACATTAAGTGTGAAACAACATTGCTATAATATTCTTTCCAAAAAAGAGATTGAATGCATATACAAAATATATTCAATTTTTACTTATAATCCATTGGCAACAGTACGTGTTGTTCAAATGGCAAAAGCTGATTTACTTGGAATTTCCGTGCTGGTCCTAGGAGACAAAGATAATACTGTATTTAAGTAGGTACAAACATTTTTTTTTTTTGAAACATCAAACATTTAAAATTCCTTTGCAGAATGAATGAAGATAAGAAATTACATTTACTAAAAATAGCGTCTATCACATTGTCTCACAATAAATTATGTCATAATGAGATGCTTATATTTCTCAACATGTTTTGTGGTGTTATTCAAGTGATGTATAATATAGAAACTTCCATAGGTAAGTTGTTAAATTTGAAAGCCCCCCTTTATAAATTAATAATTCCTTTTCAGTGAAGAATATTGGTGAAGAACTAATGTTGGAGGTTTTGATTTGTCTTAAGACATTATTTGAATCAGTTGATAGAGAACTCTTTTTTTTAATATATACCAAAGAGAATACCACGAAATTATATAAAATTATTTATGTAGTCACAGAAATTCTAAAAAGTAAAAGTAGAATATTAAAGTAAGTAACTATAAAGATCTAATCACAAAGGCAATACACTGTATTATTAGATACATCTTTGCTTAGGAGGGCAGTACAATAAAAAATTATTTTTACAGAACGGAAGCTATCAAATGCCTTATGTCATTGTTTAGAGTGGATATAAATCTTAAAATTAATAACTTGCTTTCAAATACTCTTATGGCTAAAACATTATCTGAGTGTTTCTCATATTTTCTACCTGGTATATCTGGATCTCTTGGACGTGTTATTTCCGGAGGCGATAGAATTGGAACACGTAATTTAGAGGTACTGTTTTCCTTTAAGACCCATTTTTTGTGGTACTATTTCTTTATGTTTTATACTTTTGTTCTTCTAGTTAACCATTGATGCGATGGGTAAAATATTAACATTACTTTTGAAAGACTATGATGAGAAAAGTGATTCTTTGGCAGCTGTTAAAGCTCATATTATGAGTCAGATGAATTCATCAGTTGAATCAGAGCTTGAAAAATCAACAGATAGGCTGGAAAATTTTATGAATCTGGAAAGGAATTTCAAATGGTTCCGCACATCAGACCAACATCTAGTACCCATTTTTGAAAAATTTACCTATTTAGCGAATAATCCATCACATGAAATTAGACTGAAATTGACTGAAATGTGCATTTCTTTAATCAAGCACTGCTATAAGTATGATTTCTTTTGTCGAAATGTAACAAATCGGCTGATAAGTTCCTGGTTTAATGGAGAAAACAACTTATCGATCAAATTTGACTTTATCAAGAAGATAAAAAAAATTTGTAAGCAGGGCAGTGTTGAGTGTTTCCAGAACCATAGCAGCAGTCTTATAATTGAGTTTAAATTTAGCATGTAACTAACGATAAGAAGGCTAATGCCAAATATTGTGATGATAGTAGGTGATATGAACACGAGCGCAAAAATTTCTGATTTCACGTCAGTTTTTCCCAATGTCTTGCAGATCACAAAAGTTGTTTCACTGAAATCACTATAAATTTTTAACCAAACGTCAGATAGGAATTTTTACAGCTATCTCTTGGTTAGTATTTTCTATACTAACAAAAATATTATTTTTGTATTTATCGTGCCTTCTGTATGTATGACGGAAACTTATCAGCCGTAAAGCAGAGCAACTTGCTTATTTTGAAATTCAATGAATGAAAAAGCAATGTCAAGTACAACATGTGGAGTTTGTGTTCACACGGTATTAAATATGGTATCTATGTTTTGCGGTGTCCTTACTATGCTTAGAAGTCCAGATTTTTCCTTTTTCACATCACTATTTTCCCTAAAGTTGTTTACCCACAAAACAATCGACTGCCGACCGGGAACACAACCACGGAGCGCAATATTATCATGGACACAGAATGCATGTTGCGTGATGATTGACCGACCGTTGCTAAAATACCCGTCGTCAATGAATGCGTGTTGCACCTCCTCATCCACTCTATCATGCTAACCAAATCAAAGGGAATAAAATTTTACGACCCACTTATTCAATTGCCTACACTCCTCTAAGCAACTGCCGAACCAGGGCTTCAAGTTCAAATAAGCAAATTGCTCTGCCCCACCCCTCAAAATGGCAATTATAATACTATAAAACTTCGTAGGAATATACCTGAATCTGCATTTACTCTACTAGGAATGCTCTTAATAATGTCATTCGGTCGAGTAGAAGAAGACATTTCGGAGTTAATGAATGAATTTTTTGATGATCAGATTTCAGCTGAGCAAGTAAAAAATATATTAGCGAATAACTTCCATCACATTTTCTCAAAATTGCCATCTGCTCTCAATGGAATAGGTAAGAAATATATAGATAACTCTGCATGTCATTTTTGACATAACCTTATTTCAGTGATTTTTTTGGGACCTTGAATAAGTTCTCGTTTTTTTGTGATTAATGCTTTATTTGAAGTATGAAAAATGACTGGCATATGCTAAGTGTTTAGCTCCTCTGGTGTTCGTAGAACATTCATTAGAAGTCAACTTATAACTCCAGAAATATTGTTAATAAGCGGTGTGAGCTATGATAATAGAAAGTTCTACAAATTGAGACAGTTTAACATACATCTGTATAACAGTTCTATACTCAAACAAACCCGATAAGGTTTTGTTGATCACAGGGGCAAATTGCAGACATGGAGACGTGTGCATGTCTGCATTTTTAGTTCATAATTGGATTATAGCATATTGTATTACCATCTGAGTTAGTCATTAAATAGTCCCGGTAATAATACCATCTATTAGGAAACATGTAGAATTTATTCAGTGTTCTAATTTTAAAAAAAAATTGATTTCAATTAATCGTGAATATTTTTTTGATCAAACATTAAAGTTTCTTCATTGGAAATTCATTTCAGATAACAGCGAGAAAGAAAATGTTCTGAAGCTAACGGCAGCATGTTTAAAATTTATGGGGGATAAAGTTAAATGCCACGAATCCTTTAAAGAGTTTCAACGTATCTTGCTGTATATTTGTGAGGTAGAAACTTCAAAGAAGTCGGTTGAAATATTTTCACAGGCGAGTAAGTAATTAATTTAAGCTTACATATAAAATAGGGCTAGAAGGTTGCCTTTTCGTAATTGATCCTCCACTAAAGTGCTGTGTATTTTTTAGAGAGTCAACTGTTTCCTCTTTAGTTCCGACCTTTTTGGAACCAATGATTTATTTTTGTTTGTTACATTGCGGTTTTCTTGCTCGATTTTCATTATTCTTTATATACAAGTGCTCAAAATCTAGGGATATTTTTAGTACTCGGAAATAAACAGTTCGAAATTCAGAGTTGAGCAGTGTTGAGAACTCATCAAAACATAGACCATTTCACCAAAAATCGCTCATATGAAATATTCAAGGGGACAAAGTTATAGAACATTGAAAATGAAAATTGATGAGTCATCATACAGCTTCTTCACTCCAATGCAGGGTATACCTTAGCGATCACCATTGTTTTCTGTTTCTATACAACATCTACTGTAGTGTCATTTCCACAATTCATAATGCAAAACAATATATATTTCAATATGCAGCTTCAACAGCAATTTCAAACAAGAAAACATTAAACGTTATATGGATAAACTACAGGAATACATAAACAATATTGAAGGTTAAACCAGAAAAGTCAGAAGTAATAATATTCAACACAACATTAATCACCAATCTCCAACTATTTCAATAAACAATAAATTAGCGAAACCAACTCCATCAATAAAATACCTAAGAATTAAAATAGACAACAAAGTCATTCTGTAAGAGCCCGCTAACAATATAAAGAAAAATATTATCGATAGAGCAAAACGCTTCTGATATTTGACATACAAGGACCAAGAAATTAACATGAAGCAGGTTCAATCATTTACAAATCCATAAGTATCCATTGAGTATGGACATCCCTTGCACGTGAATTGCAGAGAGTCGGAGATGAAAATTCTAGAGGTGGCTGAAACATCATGACTCAGAACATTAACATCCCTTGTAATCAATTATTTTACCAGAGAACAAGGATACAACCCATCAGTGAACGCATAAAAAAATTGATGTAGGAATTCGATTTCTGGACCATAGAAATTGAGTTTCTACTTTGTAAATAATGTATAGATAATTTATAGATAAAACTACATGTATATGGGTTGCTTTTGCCCAGGGCTAATTAAGTGCTTGGGTGGTCAACTGTTGGGATACAGGCTCTCCTGTGGCGACTAGATCGAAAGCACTTCCTGGCCTTTAGCCATGCCGCTTCAAAATGTTCTGAAATGGGACGTGTTACCATAAAAAATTGTCATAAATAGCGGAGATTTATTGCTGAACCAAAAACGTCAACAGTTTCCTGGAAGAACATATCTTCGATGGAGTGTCTTGAGATTCATCCCCATTTTTATATTTCTCACCTTGATCGGTAGAGTATCTGAGAGTGTCCAATAAACAGAAGTCGAGTATGGCTGCATACGTCTCCGACTTAAGTATAGGTGGGGTGCAGTCGGGGTTGGAGATGGAAGCGGAACTGTTAAGGGCGGTTCGCGAAAAGAGTTGATAGAGTGAACGTTTAAACGAGAATTATAGTTCGCGAATAGAATTGAGATAGAGACAGAGAATTTCAGAAGTAATTCTTCTCTATTTGAATAATTTAGTTTGTTTATTTTCCTTATATAGATATTTATTATATCCTCGTGGACAGTGATTGTGGAATGTACCCTTATTTGTTTCTTTAATAGATCATCTATTTCGCGGGATGCGGGATTTGGTTGCATTGTGAATTTCTCCAACAGGTTTTTTTGGGTGGTTCGGACACTTCAACGACTAAGCTTGATGGCTCTCATTCCCACAGGATGTGCATTTAGCTATCAATGTTGATTTGCATGCATTTATTTTGTGTGTTCCTCTGCATTTTGTGCATTGTATTGAACTTGTGCATTTTATGCAGATTCTGCATGGTATAAAAGTAGGTTCCTGGGGGATTGCTAGGATAGACTGCATAGTGTCTATGTTTGAAGAATAGCCCATTTTATATCTAATTATTCTAATCGTTAATTTCTGTGATCTATACTGACGCCCTATGTAAAAATTTGAAGGGCTAAAAATTGTTCACAATGTATCATATGTGTATAAAATCATTATTACTATTGTTGTTAAGCACTTTCGCTGAAAAATAGCTAAACACCAAATGATAACACTGAAATTGTTCTTTATAACATGGATATGAATTATAAATAACATTTAAAAAACACTACTTAACTCTGTTCGAAATTAAAACTGCTAATTTCCGAGTATTTCTAAAATGCCTAGATTTTAAGCATGTCTGTATTTCGGGGAAAAATATGTAGATTTCACTAGAAAAAATATACCGTCTGCATTTTGTCGTTTTGTTCTAATTTACTACGTGCTTACTTGCAGTTTTTGATGGAGAAACTTTCTTACCTGCGCAATTATGGAGATCTTTCAAGTTCATGGATAACCAAATTGTGAGATGTCTATTCGGTCAGTTGTGTAGAGTTATATATGAGGTCAATCTATTTCCTGTTTTATCCGATTATCTCATAAATGTCATCACATTTGGAGAGGAAAAGACTGAGGCGTTATTCCTCATGAATCAGCTTTTATATGGTAAGCTATTGCACAGGTGTCGATTTCACTACTGTGTTTAATTTGAACACTTTCATATTTCTCTTTGATTTTCATCACGCTGTCAAAACTGATTATTTCATTCGTATCTTTAAATATAACATTGAATATTTTGGGTAAAATATTTTTGGGTGTCCTACAGATATCGATCAAATGATGGTATCTTTGATTGTGAACAGAAAAGGCGTTATTCCGCAACACAAAAATGCAAGACAAGCCTTGGAAGAAATTCATGAATTGGGGTGGGAGGTACTACCTCATCCACCATACTCACCCGATATCGCCCCCTCGGATTTCAATTTATCGATACGTTTTCTTAGTGGCAAAACATTGAATATTTGGATGATGTCCAAAATGCCATCTCAAGATATTTTAATCAAAAAAATTGATTATTATCGGTGCGGCATTGAAAATTTGCACACTAGATGACAAAGTTGGGGTTGTAGTAGAAGATCCAGTTTTCCACACCAGTCACTACCCGGTAAAAAATGTTTTTTTTTTGTCATTGGAGCAGTTTCCCATAAGAAACTAATCGCCTTCCCAGACCTCTTGGTTTTAAGTCAAAAGAAACCTGATTGTCTTGCTTTTGAATCAATCCCATAGATTTCAAACGTACAGATACTGTTTATTGGTTATGGCTGTCCGAGAGGAGACAACGTTGAAATCACCACTTTCAAAGCAGCAAAACCATTCTCTACATGACTTGTCAGTTGGAGCATTGTCACTGATAGTGCTGTTTAGTTATCGAAAAATCTGACATTTTGAACAATGTAACAAACAACATTTTGTTTGAAATTCAAAAACAATTAAAACTGGATGTTATCTATCCAAAACCGGAGGGTTATCTGTCCAAAAATTGTTACTATTCAAAAATTTAATGGTTTTAGAGCCATCTTTTGTAAACAGACAGAATTAAGTTGTACTCCCGATATTATAACTTTACATATTCCCAATAGGTTCCATCCAAAGATTAACCCTTAAAAAAAACGTTTTGTATGAAACTCAAAACAGTTCAAACTGGATGTTATCGGCAGATGTCCAATCTGTCTAAAACCGCGGCAATCATAGCTGTTACTATTTATAAGTGTTTTTGGAGTCATCTTTTGAAAATGAACTAGATTAATTTGTACTCACTCCCAATATAAATACATTTTTCATTGTTATTTACTTTTTTATCTGTATGATTTTTTAAGGAGTAAATGAAGGAAAACTAATAAGAAAAGAACGCCTCTTTCATCTTGTAATGCCCGCGTTTGAAACATACATGGAGAATTGGGAAGTACCATTATCCATTAACTCCAATGATGATGCATGCACCACTTTGAAAACTTTGAAGACGAACATCTTGCAAGCTGCGCTTATGTGTGAGGGTGTAGGTTTGATGTCGCACCAGGCCAAAAGAGAAGAGCATTATAGGATTTTTTTGTTCAATGCCATGTACAAAGTTTTAATTAGAGCTGGTAAGAATGGTTTGATTATATTTATACTAATGCTTATCTGTTATAATGGAGGAATTAAATGTAACAATAATAATAAAAGGAATGTATTGCCCCAATAGCAAAGGACCATTGACCCAAGGTCCTTCGGCCCATTTCCAAATACTTCTTCACAGTTAAAAATAATAATGATATACAGGCTGTCCCAACGAAAATTTGACCCCTGTCAAAACGAAGAATTTACGAATATTTTAAAAAATCAGGTCAACTTCTGTTTTGAGGGGGACGAATTTCCATCATGAGTTTGTTCCGAAAAAACCACCCCCATTTAGGTAGCATCAACTCCCAACATTTTTTGAATCGGTACAAGAGGTCGGGAGTTAGTTAGTTTCAAAGTTATTAATGTTCTGTACATAACCGAGTTAAAATTTTCAAGATCGGTCCATTATTCACCAAATAATGTAATATTGAACTTACCGTCAGAAGGTGATGTTAAACAGGCAGTTGAACCGTCCAAACTCAAGAACCTAAGAGTTTTGAAGAATCCAAAAATATTTTTCAAGTTCTGTGTTAGGGAGAAAGAATTCCTTTGACAACATTGTTTCGAAAAAAACCAACTGAGGATGGCAACAACCACCAACATTTTTTGAATAGGGAGGGGAGTTGGATGTGGTTTAGTTGAGACGTTTTTCTGTTCTCTAAATATCGCAGTTGAAATTTTCGAATTTGTTTATTTAGGGGCAGAACAATTTGAACTTTTTGAATGTTTTTACTTTAAAAACACTTAATAAATTCGACCAATCCATATGGAAACCACTAAAATAATCAAGAAAGCCACGAACTCATATACCTTCTGTATTCAACAAGCAGGGATCTAACTTACACTGGGCTAGGAGTGATGACCAAAAAACTAAAATTTTTGCAGACCACCTAGTCAAGGTATTCATTTACTTAAACTAAGTTGTAGAAATTACTATGTTTTACTATCAATAAATTGATATTTTACACATTTAATTGTGACTCGAGTTTCGGGAATTAACTATCCCATATTCAGACAACAAAAGACTCAACAAGCAGAACAGGGTATTTATGAATATACAGAGGTAGAAGAGGTAATAAAAACAGATTAAAAAGGGTTTAAAATGAGATGACGCTTAACAACTATTAGCATGTCGGCAATTCAAAGAAGATTGGTAAACAGATGTTACTTATTTAAACACCTCAAAAATTTTGGATTTACATAGATCTGTAGTCATTCATTATTTTTATTGTGAACTAATTTGAAAATTTCAACAGATTCTAAATAATCAAATTTCTTTCCTTTTGATTCTACATGTAAAATTTTAAGTTTATCTATTGTCGGAAAAGGATGGCCGTTTTTTAAACAATGAGTGGCAACAGTAGAAGTTTGTTTATTTTTAATGAAATTCAATTTATGTTCGTTGAACCTCGTCTGGAAGGAACGTCCCGTCTGTCCTATATATTTTTTACTGCATGTCGAACTAGATAACTCATAAACTACCGATTTATGTATGTTTGGAGTTGGGTCCTTTGCATTAAATAATACGGATGATAATTTATTTTGTGTTTTGAAAGCAATGTTAACATCTAATTTTGAAAAACTATTGGCCACTTTTTGACTTATGTACGATAAAGAAATTAATTTTTTTTCTTTAGTTTTTATAGTGGGATAAATTTCGTTTATAGCTATTTTAGATTGTTTCTTTCGAATTAGATCATCTATTTGTTGGGGTTGAAACCGTTGTTCGCGGCTATGGATTTAATAGTTTGGACTTCAGCTTCGTGGTTATTTTTTATTAAGGCTTGAATCTTCGAAAATCGCCAGGAATAAATGGAGTAACTCTAAAAATTGTTAAAAAAATTTGTTGCCTGTAAAGTCGGTATACGGGCGAAAGTTTTACGTGACAACGACTTTGAGTGGTAAAATAATTTTAATGTGAATATTCATTCGTATAGTAGGAAGAAGGATGAAATAATAGTAACAATTTAAAACATTTATTTATACAAAGAATTATATTTAAAACATTAATTTATACAAAGAATCTCGCACTGAATTTCATATTAACAAAATTTTATTTATCTATCAGTTGTTATAAGTTATTAATAAATTTAACTTGTTTTACATTGTTATAAATATAAAAACTAAATTTAAAAGTTAGAACATTTATTTAAATCACATTAATTGTTAATATCAATCGATTTTAATTCAAAGTGTATTTTCTAAAAGGAGAAAACTAATTCACATTTGATCTTTGAATTTGTAAATCGCGCGCTTACGACCTTGCGCAGTGATTAGTCGTCTCGGTTTGAATGTTTGAAAGTTTCGATTTGGCAGGTTGGAGGTTAAACATTGTTATTTCAATTTTTTACATAGCAAGTCGCGCTCATTTTTTCAAGTTAAACAAATTATTATTGGTTGAGAAACGATTTCTACTACTTTTTTGATTGAAAACTACCACAACATTGTGATTACTACAAGATAACCTATTCACTTATGTCTTAGTCATTTATTTCATCATGTTATATTATCAGTCTGAAATTATTTACCTTTGCTGTTTGAATTGTTGCGATGGACGAAACTACCTTCACATTATCACTACACAATCGTTTTACAATTAACTGGCAACGTGTAAACTTATATGCAGGCGCCTAAGCGAAATAGAAGCGCAAGACATGAACCGGTGTGTATGCCTATCTCTCTCACTCTCTCTCTCTCTCTCTCTCTCGCTCTGTCTCTCTTGCTCTTAGGCGGGCTAACTGTGCTCGAGTGGAAGGGACGCGTGCCTTTCACTTTTTATGTCTGTCTCTCTCGCTCTTAGGCGGGCTAACCATGCCCGAGTGGAAGGGACGCGTGCCTCTCACTCGCTCTCATTGTGAGCGCATAACGTGAGCGGAGCGTAACGCAGTTTCTTGAAGTGTCACCCGGCAAACCAATTTATAAGACGTTGTCACGTCAAAATTACAAAAAAATGGACTTGTGCTTGTGAGATACATTTTCAATGTCATCCTGAAACAGAAATATTGACCAAAATAGCTGAAATCTGCAGAGATAATCCTTATTCAGAAGTCGTACCTGAGTGACAGAGTTTAGGTTCAGGATAAATGACAAAGTATGAAGTACCACAGAGTTGTGTACTGGGTCTATTTCTCTATCTGCTTTATACAGCAGATCTGCCTACAAACAGGCACATCATCATGGGAACATTTGCTGATGATGCAGATATTCTTGCCAGACATAAATATCCAGCATTAGCATCTAAATGAAATTAAAAAATGGCTGCAGAAGTGGAGAACCAAAATTAATGAGACTAAGTCTACAAAAGTGGACTGTGCACATTATGAAGATATAAATGTCCATCTGTTTTCATTAACAATGTACAGATACAAGAGTCCACGCCAACGGAATACTTGGGAATGCATTTGGACAGAAGACTCACCTGGAAAGAGCAAAAAACGGAAAGAAATTGATTTGAGAGTGAAAGATCTATATTGGATAATAGGAAAAAAGTCTAATTTATCGCTGAATAGCAAAACTTTAATATATAAAACTGTCATCAGACTAATATGGGTATATGGAATAGAATTGTGAGGCTGCACAAGCAAGTCAAATATGGCTGTCATACTAGTCAAAGATATTACGTATGATAGCAAATGCTCCATGGTATGTTACTAATCAGACCTTACACAAAGACTTGAAGGTGTAATTTGTGAAGGACATCACCAAACAGAAAAAAATATAAATCACCATGAAAAAATACATGATCACAAAAATACTTCTCTCCAACCATTACTTGATCCACAAGATGGCGGAAGACTCAAAAGGAACTGGCCAGCAGATCTGATAGGGGATTAAAGAGGACTACTCAGTGGAAAAGCTGTCACCTAAGAGCATGCTGTTCTTAAGTCATCTTATTAACCTACAGAATAAATGTCTTCTGATTGCTAATAAAGTGTTAAATTAAAAAAAAAAACGAATGTGCTTTAGACCACACGACTGAAGTAAAATTTCTTTAGCTCCATCTATATATGTATATCTATAATATATAGATGCATATACATATATTCATTTTCTACAAATATTTAAATTTATTATGGGTTTTCATTGATAAATTCATATTTTTGAATAGATTTTTTTTATTTTCATTCATTATTTTCATCATCGGTTACATCAGTAATTGTTGTGGTTAATTGTAAGACCGAGACAATAGGCTTATGGTATGAGAAATAAGATACATATGTTTTCGAATGAAAATTAGAATGATATCTAGAGAAAACTGCATCGATTGTTGTTCCATGTCTTGCGGTAGACTCATTTAGGTTATTATTCATTTGTAGTTTCTAATTTATGTTGTAGAAAGTTTACCAAGAGTTGTCCATCTTGGGACGCGAAATTAACATTGAAATCTCCTGCTAAAATTAGTGACAACGTATGATAGTTTTCTACTAATTCTTCTATTCGATCGTAAATCGTAAGTCTTTTATATAAAAACTTTATAATATTATTGTGTTATTGAGCGTAATGTACACAAACCATTATGATGTTTGTTCCGTCGTGTAAAACACAGTGAGCAGCACGTATCACCATGTTCGAAGTTACTATATTCGAGACATCATTTGATTTCTCATAAATTGGCACTCCTGCTGATCTAACATTTTTACGGTTAAATTTTGCAATACAATCAAAATTTGGGATGTCAACATTTTCATCATCATTTGACCAGGTTTCTGATAGAAACAAAAAATTGCCAGAATCAATTACGGGATCGCTCAAGTCCGACTTCCCCCTTAACTTCCGTACGCCTCGCCCGATCACACTTTTCGTAATGCTCTCGTCACGCATTCACCAGCTTACTCCGCAAGTCAAGCATACGTAAAGAAGTTTTACTTAAAAAAAAAAATTTTTTTATTTATACATTTTGGGCATATAGACGTCTAGATTTTATGTATTACGAAGGTGTTTTTATTAATATTTTTACAGCATCCAGTCACTATAGACTCCGGTTGGCCGCCACAAGGGCCTTGCAAGAAATGGCTCTTGGTATGGGTTATTTCAACGTTTTGGATATGTTAAACAAAAACATGGATTTCTTCTGCTTTTACATCGAACGCGGTCTTAGAGGGAACAATAACAACGAAGTATTGGACGTCATAGGGATGGTGATTCGATTTGGGGACATATCCACCATTCAACACTACCACGATTGGATAAACGAGGTTCTGATTCAGTGCTTCGACAAGTTCAAACAGGATAGGCTAGATTCTTACCTAAAGCTCTTCAGGATCTTCTTGAGGAGAGTGATGACGTTGTACCGCATCGACGATTCCAGTAAGAAGAAGTACGACACTTGGCAGCAGAAGAAAGAGATGTTTACAGATATTCGAAGGGGCGTGTTAGGATTAGAACCATTAGAACCGATAACGGATTTTTCCGATGAGATCATGTATTATCCTATGGAGGAAGAGGATGTCAAGGCTATGCTGATGAATAAATCATCAAATGAATTCGTGGAACCTAAAGGTAAATGATAAGAATAAATCATTTTATTCATTAAACATCACATAATAGATAAAATTTAATCTGAGTCTATTTTTCTCCAAACATTGTACATTTAGTTTAATGCACGTTTTGCAGATCGACAAATCTATAGACTGAAGAATCACCAATAGATATTTAAATTTTTTCTTATATAATTGATCTACCAATCCAACATTCATGAAAGGCATCTTAACCCATTATTGCCTACTGTACCCACTTGGCTACACTAAAATATTGTGATTTTGTAGACTTTTATTGTTTTACAGTTTCGTAAAAACTAGTACAGTTTTCTGATGTATCATAGTTGATTACAAATTATAACATGAAATTGAATACGTTTTTCAATTTTGACGGTTACAAGAGGTACAATATATCAATAGTGCCTATATTTTTTTTAAATAATTATATTTTGCTTGATTTATGTTTTATCATACATGTAATTCTCACGACAGCTTATTACATCATCATTGAAGTGCTTAATTTTTTTTTATATTGTTGCAAACTCATCTGAACTTGATTTGGTGCAATGGGGATGACAGTATTTGAGAGTATTCCATTTTTTCAGAGCAAGTGTATAACGATGGAATTGAAAACTTTCCTACATCCTCATTTTATGGAAAAAGATTTTTGACAGATTAGCAGCTGCTGTAGATGAGATTGAAGACATTAGGTTCGCTAAGTCTGCAATAGATCTTGTTATAATTCCGCCCAAATTGGATTATCAAATTGACGAAGAGGAATTTGATGATGATGATTTGATAGCAGTTAATATGCCAACTGATGTTCCTGGAGAAAAATTCCCTCCTTTAGGATCCCAATTGCTGAATACAAGACGCTTTGAATGATCTGTTGGTTTGAGTTCTTGGGTTGAAACAATTTTGTAGGGATGTAAACCAAGGTGATTTCGTAAAATTCGCCACAAAGACGTCTGGGAGATGCCTAGTTCTTGTGAACGTCGAGAAATCATTAAATTTTGGTCTTCACAAACACTTTCACGTACGGCAGCAATATTTCCTTCATTTCTTGCATTTCTTTGTCTCACTGGTACTGTAACATCATGAAGTGTAAAATTTGTTTCAAACTTCTTCACTAAATGTTCAACTGTTCTTTTATCCGGACTATTATAACGACCAAAAATTGGAGTTAAAGTGCGTAAAGTAAGAGTAACAGATCACGATTTTTCATAATAACTGTGGATTATTTGTGAACGTTGTTGGAGTGTGTACCTTTCCATAATTAAATGATGGACATTGACAAATACAACTGTCAATGTCACAAATAAACAATGGCTGCCATGCGTGAGTAATGTCGATTCAAAAATGGGCCGTTCCCATTGAAAGATCCTTTACTAAAGACTTGGAAAAAAAACCTAGAGGATATTATGAAGAGGATACGATAAGGAAGCATGTTTTCTCTTCTTTAGATGGAATGATAATAGAACAGTAACTATGACAACAAATCATGATACGTTAGAACCAATGATACAGGTCAGACGATGGTCAAAAGCAAATGCAAATGGTATATGTTCCACAATCCAAACTTATAATACATCAATGGATGGTGTTAATATTTTGGAGTCAACAATTATAGAATAAGCAGTCACGGCAAAAAATGATGGTGAGTTCTATTCACTCATATATTAAATGTGGTTTTGGTGAATTCATGGAGACTTCACACGATAACGAACCAAATTGATAAGATCGACTTGTTACTCTTCCAATGTAGTACTACTCTGTGAAGAAAGTACCGGGAATTTTCAATTAAAACAACATTTTTACATTTAATCGTCAAAATTTATTGGGTCGCCTTCAAAATAGGCTCCATTTGCTCCAATACATCTATGCCAACGGCACTTCCAATTATCGAAACATTTTTTATAGGCGCTTTCCGGGATGGACTTTAGCTCTCGCGCCGAATTTTGTTTTATGGCTTCAATCGACTCAAAACGGGTGCCACGTTAGTTTTGGGAAGGGGAAAAAGTCGCAGGGAGCCAAATCCGGCGAATACGGTGGTTGCTGAAGCACGTTTGTTGAGTTTTTGGCGAGAAAGTCAGTCACAATCGTAGCTCGGTGAGAAGGCGCGTTATCGTCATGCAAAATCCACGAGTTGTTCGCCCACAAATTTGGCCGCTTCTTACGTATACGCTCACGCAAACGTTTCATAACGCCTAGGTAATACTCCTTGTTTACCGTCTGACCCTCTGGAACGAATTCGTAGTGCACCACGCCATGGATATCGAAGAAAACAATGAGCATCACCTTCATTTTCGAGCGGCTTTGGCGTGGTTTTTTCGGTTTCGGCTCATTTTTTGCCACCCATTCCGATGATTGCTGGCTTGTTTGCATATCGTACTCGTAGACCCAGGTCTCATCACCAGTTATAATGCGTTCCATGAATGTAGAATCGGAATTACAGCGATCCAGCATGTCTGAAGCAACCTGTTCGCGATGACGTTTTTGAAGAAAATTCAGGTCTTTCGGTACGAGTCGTGCGGCCACCTTTCTCATGCCCAAAATATCAATCAAAATCGTACGTGCGGACTCGTGGGATATCTTAAGATCATGTGCTATCTCTCTCAAGCTGGTACGACGATTTTCCAGCACCCTTTCCTTAATTTTATCGACGTTATCTTCGATCGAAGCCGTCGATGGGCGACCACTTCACGACCGTCCTTGAAGGCTCTGTACCACTGACATGCACGAGTTTTCGATAGAGCATTATCACCAAAGGCCTTTTGCAACATTTTCAATGCATCGGCACACGAAAATTCATTTGCAACACAAAACTTTAAACAAATTCTTTGCTCAACGTAATCACCCATAGTAAAAATCGGCACTCACTCTGACATCGACTGACTTAATCAGCTGTTGCAAACACACTAGTTGACAGATCCCGCTCAAGCTTGGCATGGTAATTAAGGACAGTGGTACCAACCTAAGAAAAAAAAATTTTACCCACCTCATTGCCCCGCCAGATTTAAATCGATAATTCCCGGTACCTTCTTGACAGAATGTATATCTCGTCATTATCTTAGATCATACAGTAAGGCCATAAAGAGAAGATCAACTTCAAATAGACCATCAGGTTCATTACTGAGATGTATTATTGAAGATCCTATCGGTCATTATACAGAAAAAATTTGAGACCTCAGATGTCAACGCAAGAGTAAAGCGGAGGTGTGAAAAGTACAATGTTACATTCTGCACTGAAAAGAGAGACTGCTTCAAAATATTTCACTCCCGCAATGGGTCAACAGAATGAATTCTCAGTTTTTCAAAATGGATGGTTACATTATTGATTTATTTCTTTAACAACCCCTGTTGAACCAACGTATCCCTCAGCTGTAGAAGACCTTTTACAACCTCCATGACGTTTCAGATGGATGCTATCACCTCCTCCATTAAATAAAAGAGTAGCTGACGTGTAACCTGTATATAACTTATAATCTGATAAATTCAAATATTGATTTCACTACTTGTAGAGAGCAAGAGTTTTTTTTATTTAGTCGCTCATAAGCGACAAAGTGACATTTCTCGAAAAAGTTGACGTTTGCTTTGTCAAATACGAGCGCAAATGCCTACTTTGGATATCGATTTTAGAAAAATGTCTCTTCGTATGTATTATGAACACCCTTAGTTTCCATAAATTTATGTTGTGCCTATTTATCTCATTTAGAAAATCGGTGGGCATTAATGGGTTAAAAAGATGTGCAAACACGGCAACAATCTTCGAAAAATTGGAGAATAAAATACTATATTGCACAAAATTTTCACAACTTATTTACTAGAAATGTCATACACAGCGCGTTTCAGCCATAAAATTATCATCAAATGTATAGGATTACAGAATGCATTGAGATATACAGGGTCCTGCACTAGTAAATCTTATAAATTTCATTCATAAGCAGACTTCTTGTATTTTAGTTTCTGCATCTCGGGAAATTATTTTCTAGTATACAGGTGTTTCAAAAAAAAATTATTCAACAAATGGGTAATTTTTTAAATGAGTCACCCCATATATTTTCAATGCGTTCAGTATATCTATCATGACGCAAAATATTAGAGATATTTTTCGAGAAGATCTAAAAGAGGATACACGGCGAATATTGAAGTCAATTTCCATAGATGCGTTTAAAATATAGTTTTCTGATTGGATTATTCTTTAGCATAAGTGCATTATTTTCAATTTCAAATCTAGTATATGTAATTCTAAAACTTGTAAAACATAATTTTTCTAACATAAAAATTCCATTACAAATATTCGCTGGGAATTCTGACAATAATTCCATTTTAAATATTTCAGACGAACCTTATGTAAAGGAAACACCTCCAATACACGTACAAATAACAATAGATATATTAAAGAGGACCTTACACTTCTTGCCTTCTAAGAACCACGAAAGGAAGCTGTTGGTATTGGAGATATTGAGAAATGGTCTTGAAATCGTCAAAAATCACGAAGACGATCTTCTTCCTATTGTTCATCTCATTTGGTCACCTTTAGTCGAGAGATTTAAAAATGTGGAATCTCCTGTTATACTTAACTTCAGTTTTAAGCTCCTGATTACTATGGGGATAGTTGCTAAGGATTTTATCCGTAATAGAACATCAAAGTAAGTAATATTCACTTCATTGATTAAATTGTTTGACTTAAACAAAGTATTTTAATTTTCATTCAGTGAAGTAAAGTTATGTAAGGTGTGTTCAGATTGACACTTGAGTATAACTTCATTTAGAATGACATTTCAGTGTGGAGGAGCTTTCCGACATAGAACTTGTGAATATTTGAAGAGTTTTCTCAATAATAAAAGTTATTCCACATATTCTAATCATTTGTTAGAAACAGTTCATACTTTCGACCATAATTTTAAAATTCTACATTTAGAAAGTAGAAGTTATGCCTTAAACCTATTAGAGTCCTTTGAGATAAATAAACCCAATAAAATTGGAATATTACTTAACGAACAATTAGATTTAAATAACTCACCCCTGTTAAATATATTCAGATAAGCTGAAATTTACAGAGAACTTTTTTTGGGTTTTAGTGCTCAATAAAAATTTTTTATACCTACTGTATATATATAGTAACGGATTTCGGAAACAAGCTTAGTTATTCAAAATGTAAACCTACCTGATGTTACTGTGATAGCGAAACAGTTGTTGTATTAAATAACAATAAAAATTTGCACCAAAATTCTGCGATTGGACCAAATATAATAAAATATTGCTGTGGAAAACGATACAGGCGTTAAGTTAATTTTGATTAGAAAATATTTTATGTAAAAATCATTTTTACCTTATATCGGTACTCTTGTTTGAATACGATAATTTCACCCGTTTTTGGGAAAAAAAATTGAAGAGTTCATTGTCTCGGAAGTGGATTTCAAATATTATTTCATTTATGAAGAGTATGCTTTGGACTGTCATAAAAATATTGCTGGTAAATTTCATTTCTTAGTTAATTATTTTTGCTGTGCTATAGTTTATTATGGTATTTTTCGATTCAAATGTTTCGTCACAATATTTTACAAATGAAGAAATGAAGGACATGATTTGTGTACATGCACAAGAAGACTTTTTCCATTGCTTTGGGGCTTTCATCATTTCATCTTGGCGAAACAAATGACACCTAATGAAGGAGATGAAATTTTGGTTCGAGATGAAAATCCTGATGTGAGCTGGCAGCACCAACAGAAGTAAGTGAGTGTAGAGTGGAGCTTCAACCCATTTCCCATTAATTATTAGAAATCATCTAAATGACATATTTTCTCATCAATGGATTGGTAAAGGAAGTGATTTTGAATGGCTGGCAAGAACTCCTGATTATAACCCCCTGGATTCTTATGTTTGGAGACATATGAAGTCCTTAGTTTATGCCCAGGAAATTAATTCGCGAGATGAACTCTAGAGAAAAATACAAAATGCGGCTAATTTTATAAGGGGACGGAATAATATTTTCTTTGACATCCATAAGTTTTTATCACAAGAATTAGAACAGGTATAGAAGTCGAAGGAGGCCATGTAGAACATTCAGTTTAAGTTTGCTCTTTTTATGTTAAATTGTTTGTATTTTTTCTTTACTATTGAAACAGAAGCCTTACGTTACAAATTTTATTGTCCGTTATTTGAAATCCTCTTCTGAGACAATGAACAACAAATATTTCCTTATATTGGGAATTGAATAGTGGAAATAAAGAGCGTTCCTACAATAACTAAAATTAATAGAATAATTGGCAGCAAAAAGTTCTGTTTATTGGACTTGAATAGCTTGAAAGTACACTTGGAATCATTGTTTCATTGTTTTTGGTCCACTGATAGCAAATGCGGCATCGACTTCGAAACCAGCTCTCCCATAGGCAAATTTTCATGCAAAATAAAGCCTACAAGTTCCTTCAATAAGGGATGGGCCATCTAGAGTTTTCATTTTGAAGTAGTGGTTATTTCGAGTCGAAAAAATCTAGTTTAAATTGAATATTGGATAATATTTAATAATTTTTGTCGAATATTTTAGGGAGGTGTTGCCTAGCATTTTGTCACATTTATCCAAATTAGCAGAGAAAAACCACAAGGAATCAGACAAGCATTCTTTGGACTACAAGTTGCAACTTAGTTTATTAGAAAACATATTCGATCTAATATATTATGTTGAACTGTTAGAAGAAGATATTGATGCCATTTTGGACGTGGTGATTTTGTATACGAATATTAATCAACCTGACGGCCTTCAAGTGGGTACAATCACAAATGGGCTACCCTAAAATAAACTCAAACTCTTCTTTTAGACGGCGGCTTACAGTTTCCTCAATAACTTATCTGAATACTCTAATCCACAATACAAGGCCAGACTGTTGAAGATACTGGCTAAGGATTTGGAAGAAGTCAACAATGTTGACTAGAATTGTCTCAATAATTTTGAGTTCACTGCCAAAAGGAAACTAAAAAAGTGAGTATCTATCTTCTCATCAACAAATAAATTTAGCTTCCCAATCTTGTTTCCAGAAAGATATTGGATGGAGTAGTGTTACTCTGCGATAGTTTATTTTCAAATGGAATAAATAAGAAATCACTTTTTTGTTATTGAGGATACAGTGAACTGAGTTTCGTATTTTAAATTTTTTCATATATTTCAGGAAGGTTTGGTTTGTGTAGAATTTCGAGATGTGGTGAATACCACACTTTATTTGCCTGTTTAATAGTTTTACTGCGAGATCGTGATATTCCCTTCTTCTTAAAAGAATTGTTACTGACTACAGGGTTTTTCAAAAAGGGTAATATGGAATAAAACAAGCTGTGTGTGAGGTATTGACGAAATACTTTTTCTTATTATTTGAAAGATGTCAGAGAGAAAAGATATTTATTGTTCTAGCAAATGGCTAATGACTTGTGTCTTTCTGCAAGTATGAAATGCATTTTTTAAATAGAGGAAGTATGCATAATTATTGAAAACGATGTTATCTATCGCCTCCGCTGGTAAGGTTCCTTATTGTATCCACTAGGGGTTTGATTGGTTATTTTCTTATGTTTTGTTCTTGGTTCGGAAGTTGTAGAACAACGGGCTGGAGGATTTTAAAGTTGTTTGGTCTGCTCACAAATTTCTTTCCTAATGTTTCAAGTCTACTCAGAATCCGGTTTATCGTCATTTTTTCATAGAGGTCATGTGGTGAGTGATGGAGTGGATTTCCTGGGTGGCGTAACCTACAGTCCTCAAACTACTACGTTCTGCTACTTTGATATAATTAAGGGTAGATTTTCTACAGTTATATGTACATTCTGTCAAGAAAGTACCGGGAATTATCGATTTAAATCTGGCGGGGCAATGAGGCAGGTAAAAATTTTTTTCCTAGGTTGGTACCACTGTCCTTAATTACTATGCCAAGCTTGAGCGGGATCTGTCAACTAGTGTGTTTGCAACAGCTGATTAAGTCAGTCGATGTCAGAGTGCGTGCCTATTTTTACTATGGGTGATTACGTTGAGCAAAGAATTTGTTTAAAGTTTTGTGTTGCAAATGAATTTTCGTGCATATCAGTGGTACAGAGCCTTCAAGGACGGTCGTAAAGTGGTCGCCCATCGACGGCTTCGATCGAAGATAACGTCGATAAAATTAAGGAAAGGGTGCTGGAAAACCGTCGTACCAGCTTGAGAGAGATAGCACATGATCTTAAGATATCCCACGAGTCCGCACGTACGATTTTGATTGATATTTTGGGCATGAGAAAGGTGGCCGCACGACTCGTACCGAAAGACCTGAATTTTCTTCAAAAACGTCATCGCGAACAGGTTGCTTCAGACATGCTGGATCGCTGTAATTCCGATTCTACATTCATGGAACGCATTATAACTGGTGATGAGACCTGGGTCTACGAGTACTATATGCAAACAAGCCAGCAATCATCGGAATGGGTGGCAAAAAATGAGCCGAAACCGAAAAAACCACGCCAAAGCCGCTCGAAAATGAAGGTGATGCTCATTGTTTTCTTCGATATCCGTGGCGTGGTGCACTACGAATTCGTTCCAGAGGGTCAGACGGTAAACAAGGAGTATTACCTAGGCGTTATGAAACGTTTGCGTGAGCGTATCCGTAAGAAGCGGCCAAATTTGTGGGCGAACAACTCATGGATTTTGCATGACGATAACGCGCCTTCTCACCGAGCTACGATTGTGACTGACTTTCTCGCCAAAAACTCAACAAACGTGCTTCAGCAACCACCGTATTCGCCGGATTTGGCTCCCTGCGACTTTTTCCTCTTCCCAAAACTAAAATTGCCCGTTCGTGGCACCCGTTTTGAGTCGATTGAAGCCATAAAACAAAATTCGGCGCGAGAGCTAAAGTCCATCCCGGAAAGCGCCTATAAAAAATGTTTCGATAATTGGAAGTGCCGTTGGCATAGATGTATTGGAGCAAATGGAGCCTATTTTGGAAGGCGACCCAATGAATTTTGACGATTAAATGTAAAAATGTTGTTTTAATTGAAAATTCCCGGTACTTTCTTGACAGAGCAGTACATACCCCACGTTTGATTTTCCCCATAAATTCATTTCACTCCATGCTTCATTTCCACAACTTGAATAGGATCACTATGTTTACTTGATATTTTAGAAATTTCATTCAAATTGTCACCAAAACTCGCGAAAATCGTTTTTCACGTAATGTAATTTTTCACGTATATCAACCCGAATACATTCGAACGTAGTACCACATTAATCACTTTCACTTATCACTAGGTTTCACGTCACTATTCGAAATTAAACTAGAAAGAGTACATAATTGCGATCCGTTTTTCTCGCTCTCTCGTATAAAACTGACGATAAAACTGACTAAAATATTTCCATAAACATGTGACCAGTCCCTGAATCACCCCTGACGCACGGTATTATGTAACTGACCAGTCCATTATTCTAGCACAATATACGGGGTGCATCCGAAAGTATATCGGTAATTTTAATTAAGATTTTTACTTCAAATCTAGAAAAACATTATTTAGAGTTCAAATTGTACGAGGGGTATTCAATAAATTTTGTTATTAGATTTATGTCATTTAAATTATTTTCATGATTGTTTCGGTCTTAACTCGACGGAAATTCATGGTATATGATTTAAAGTATTGTTTACACAAAAATTGTTTCGTCATTTACATTTTGACTTCATCAGGTAAATATCTTTTACAAAATCGATCTCCTTAAATACAATTTTGAGCAAAAAGAAACGTGATAACATGAAGATTTGTTTTGGGAATTTGCAGAATCGATTCATATGTTGATTTCCCGGTACTTTCTTGACAGAGTAGTATGTAGACTAGAAATATGTGGATTTTTTCATTATTGAAGGGGACTGTAAAATACAGGACATCGTTCCATGGGTTATTGAAGTGGGGTGGATTGTTTTTACAAATTTCTACTCTGTTAGCAGCCTGTACTGGTGTACCTCCTCTGGTGTTTTGGTTCAATATACTTCCATGTTTGTATAACGTTCTCCAATCCCTGTATTGAATGTTTGTGGTTGTTTTACTTTTAGTTTCTACAAACATTGCGCAGTCTATATTATTATGCTCAAGATAGTATCGAATCAGCTCCTTTTTTGTTGACATAGCTGTTAATGTTAGCATGTAAGAGCTTAAGTATGAATATCCCTATATAGCTGCACCCCCTCCGCTAGCATGTAAGAGCTTAAGTATGAATATCCCTATATAGCTGCACCCCCTCCGCTGGCTCTGTGTCCACCATTTTGTTTTCGTTCTCGAGGTCAATCAAGAGTATGTAAAGTCTATTACCAACAAAAGTGGGTACAGTACTAATATTGTAGTTGTCGATGAAGCGTCTCTGGAGTTTTAGAATCAATTGTTGTCTTTCAGTATTTTTGGGTTTGTTGATGTATGTTTCTATGATATGATCGTGTATTTTAATAGCTTTGTGTATTCTGCTTTTTTCCACTTTTTTAAAATCCATATGGAGCCTATTTTGAAGGCGACCCCATAAATTTTGACGATTAAATGTAAAAATGTTGTTTTAATTGAAAATTCCGGTACTTTCTTGACAGAGTAGTAGATGTTCATATTCTAATATTGGTCTGCATATAGTTTGGTAGATTCTTGTAGCTGTTGTGTGAGTTATGGCGTGGTTTTTGTAGGTAAGGGATCGAAAATGATTTGATCCAGCGATTATTTTTCTTTTTTATTATAGGAATGTATAACTGGTCTTATTATCCACTGTGATACCTAGGTATTTAGCATATTGGACTGGTTTTATATTATGTAGCAGTATTCTGATGATTGGTGAATTGTCTGATAATTTATGGCCAAATATTATTAATTTAGATTTGTCAGGGTTTGGTAGAATTCTCCATTTTTTCATCCATGATTTTGTTACCTAGATTTTGTAATTTTTCTTTGTGTCTTTCAAATTCTTGTTGTGTGTTATGAGCGCTGTATCATCAGCTTATTGCAGGATGTAACTTTTCAGTTCTTCTCTTACTTTGTAGATTTCATGTACATAAATATTGTATAGAAGTGGTGACAATAGGGAACTTTGTGGTACACCTTTTTGAGGAGAAGACGATGTGGATAAATGCTTGTCCCTTAAGAAGTTCCAATAATATTTTTTAGGTAAACTGAGGTGCTGGAGTTTGGAGTTTGCACAATAGAACAGCATGCCATACACTATCAAATGCTTTCTTGATGTCCATAAATATCACTGCTGACTTGTGACCTTTTTTCATTGTGGTCTGAACGTTCGATACTAGAGCTACTAATGAGTGGATTGTTTTTTTTTTATCATTTATTCATTAGCAATCAGAATACAACAATTCTATGAGCTAATTTGCTGTCTACAGAGATTTGAGCTCCCAAATGATTTGATATGGTCTTCTCCAGTGAAAAGACCATTTTAAATCTACTTCATATCAGCTGGCCAGGTCCTTTTGAGTCTTCTCATGTCTTGAGGTTGAATCAACGGTTGTAGTAAGTCGTTTATATGACCATCTAACTTGGTGTGATGTTTTTGGCTCTGTTCCTTGATGACATCCTTCACATAAGCTATTTTCAAATCTTCATGCAGGGTTTGATTTGTGTACCATGGAGCATTTGTTAGCAATCTCAGTATTTTCGATTGGCATCTCTGGACTAGAGTTACATTGGACTTACTTGTACATCCCCAAAGTTCAATTCCGTATGTCCATATGGGCTTTATGACCATTTTATATATCAGTAGCTTGTTTTTTAATGAGAGTTTCGATTTTCTACCTATAAGCCAATTCAGTTCTTTAGTTCTAAGGTCTATTTGCTTCCTTTTTTTAATAATATGCTCCTTCCAGGTTAGTCTGCTATCTAAATGCACTCCCAAATATTTAACAGTTGGGGAATTTGGTATCTTTATATTGTTTATAAAGATGGGTGGACACTGGTCTTTTCGAAGAGTATAATTTACTTGAACTGACTTGGTTTCATTAACTTTTATCTTCGACTTATGCAGCCATTCTTTTATTTCATCAAGATGAATTTGCAATCTATTAGATGCCTCTTTGGGATCTTCATGGCTTGCAAGAATTGCAGCATCATCTGCAAAAGTTCCCATTATCATATTCGCATTTGTGGGCATATCTGCCGTATACAGTGTATACAAAAACGGTCCCATACCACTTCCTTGGGGAACACCGCACTGAATAGGATAAAAATCAGACACTATCATTCACCCGTACTCTGAATCTCCTTCCAGTAAGATAAGATATCATCAGCTTGTAGCAGTATAATGGCAGACATTTCTTTATCTTATACAATAGTCCAGAATGCCAGACTTTATCAAAGGCCTGGCTTACATCCAAAAAAGCAGATGTGCAGTATTGTTTGAGTTCCAGGGCTTTGCTTATCTCATGACTTATTCTGTGTGTCTGCTGTATGGTGGAGTGATTTGTTCTGAATCCAAATTGATGTGGAGGAATCCATTCTTGGGTGTTGGGATCCGACTTTATTCTCAATAGCAAAATTTTCTCCAAGATCTTAGATAAAGTTGGCAGTAAGCTAATTGGTCTATATGATGTTACAGCGTTTGGATTCTTGCCGGGTTTCAGTATGAGGATTATTTCTGCAGTTTTTAGGTGTTCTGGCCAATAATTTTGTCTCAGGATAGCATTGAATATATATGCCATCATTGCTACTCCTTTCTTAGGCAGTTCCTTGATCATTTTTGGTGTGACCTCATCTATTCCGGCAGCTTTTCGTGTGTTCAGGTATTTTATTTCTTTTTGTAGTTCTTTTATGGTGATACTTTCAATAGGAGACGTATTAGAAGGAATTAGGTAAACTGAGGTGCTGGAGTTTGCACAATAGAACAGCATGCCATACACTATCAAATGCTTTCTTGATGTCCATAAATATCACTGCTGACTTGTGACCTTTTTTCATTGTGGTCTGAACGTTCGATACTAGAGCTACTAATGAGTGGATTGTTGAATGATTTTTCTTGAATCCAAACTGCGGAAGAGGGATGTTTTGTCCAATTGAATTCTCGAGGCGAGTTTTCATTATTTTTTCAAACGTTTTTCTCAAAATTGGTAAAAGAGTGATGGGACAATAGCTAGACTTGGTGATAGTCTGTTCGGTGTTTGTGGATTGGCATAATAGTTCCCTTTTTCCACTTCGTTAGGAAGTATCCGGTATTCAAGAAGTGGTTGTAAATCCTCCATATTTCATTATGAACTTTGAAACTTAAATAGCGTAGTATTTTCCTTGTTACATTGTCATAACCAGGTATTGATGTAAAGCTTCTCAAATGGAATGAAATAAGAATGACTTAGTTACTATCACTTTTTATTTTCAAAGACTGATAGAAAACTAAGTAATTTCTTATTTCATTCCATTTAAAAATGAACTGTTATAAAGTCATAAAGACTACTCCATCCAATATGTAAAGCTTCTTCATATTCTACATCTGTTATCTCTGGAACTATGGCAACTTATTTGAAGTTGCCGCTTTTCTGTGATTTTCTATTTGAGTTTTAAAGATTTGGTCAAAAATTTTGTTGTTCTTTGCAGTAATCTGTTGTATCTTGGTAATATTCTTTAAATGCTAAGGCTATTTCTTCATCTGTATTGTATGGTTTCCTGTTTTTCATAAAGGGACTCATGTTGGCTTTCGTGTGGTATATTGTTAACAAAAACATTAGAATGAACATTATATTTGTCTCATTTTAAGCTTAGCTCTCTGGTGATAAACGGGATATGAATATGGTTAGTTTGGACAACTTTTTTACTTTTATTCCTCTGTTTATAAAAGACAGAAACATAATTTAGAATGAACATTATCTACATAATCTACACCTCTAAATCAGTATGTACTGCATTTAGTTTTCACCATTGGTGATTGATGTGAGCTTTTTAACATTTATGGATGGCACTATTGTTTGGTAAAATAATAGGTGTGTAGCTGTGTTGCATTCATTGGACATTACAGGGCACTGAAGATTGTAACCAGAAAGCTTTGAAACATACGTATGTCATGATTAAGATGTGTGGTTTTGAATGCTCAAATCCTTTTTTCTACAGGTCTTTAATAACTCCCTTATTGTATTTATTGTCCTCAAATTACCCAAAATAAATCGCATTTCCGATTTTTTTTCCTTGGAATCTTTGGAATTAAAATCTTACACTTAATTTTTAGTAACAATATAGCTCCAAAGTACTAAATTAAACATTTTGGTGATAAGCAAAAAGAGGAACTTCTAGCTCTAAATATTGATACTCGGACTTGAATAAATTATCTATCTATTAAGCCAAGTTTGAATGGATTGTGAAGTGTAGTCTGAGTAATCAGGAGCTATATCATAACATCAAATGAATTTAGTTAGTAACAATTATTTCAAGAAATAAAGAACTTCGTTCTCGAAATGAGCTTTGGACGCTAAATTTATTTGTGTATTTTTCTCTTTTGTCAAACTGGGAAATAAAGTAAAAATCTATTTTGACCAGGAGCAATGTCAACTAAAATATAAGTAGTACATCAATTAAATTATGGTAGGGGTTGTCTCATGAAGAAGGAAACTTCGTTCTCGAAATGTGCGTCAGACTCTAAATTTATAGATAAGCTGCAACAGCTACTCTCTGTTTTATAGAATTGTTTTATGTAAATTTATTGTGATATGAAAAACTTCATTCAGGCGAGGCTAGGAAAAGAAATGATGCTCGGGATGTTGACTAGTTTTGTCTTTTATCTTCAGATGAAGTTCAATCAAGCAAGTTTTGTATGTTAAAAATTCTGTTTAGGTACTAGATGAAATGCAAAAAAGGCAGCAAGCTGTGAATAGAGATTTCATTAAAATGTGAACCTACTGAATTGAAGCAAATGAATGTTGTATGTCATGGATTTTACTATGTATATTGTTTATGTTTTATGTGAAAAAGATTAGTTGAATATTAAAATTTTGTAATTTTTTCATGGTGTAAATTGTTATGATACCCATACATTTTGAAAGGCAATGAAAATTGTATATTTACCCATACTTTTCAAATACTAGGCGGACCAGTAAGTGAAGTACATTTTTTGTACATTAAATTTAGTTAAATAAATTTTAAGCAGGTTCTTATTCTCAATGATATCAACATTATTTTTGCATTCAACGTGGAAATTTTCTATAACAGATCTATAAAAATCAGTTGATTTTTAAGCTGAGTATCTGAACCGTGCACTTTTCAATTAAGGATTGATATACACGATCAATTTTTTCACAGGTTTCTGAAGTTTAAAATGAATGATCCTGCGAATATTCCAATATTCTTTTTGCAGGCTTGTTCTAGGGAACAGCATGCTATTGTTTGGCCCAAATATCTATATTTTGAGCAGAAAACTGTCTCAACTATCAATAACCCTCTCTGATATTTCCATAATTCAGAATTCGAGATTAAAAGTAATTCTGTCCTGCCTGTCAGACTGGACAGAATTTATACCACCTCTAATTATCAAACGGAAGGAGCTAGGGTCTCGAAACTTTCAGAGTTGGTTCAGGGGACCAAATATCTCGATTGAATTCATTAATAGGCAAAGTCGATTCAGTGGTTCCGCAATTATTCACATTTTTCCGAAAAGTTCTGAAACAACTGATCGAAATGAAATTTGTTATTTATATGCTGTTGATGCACAGTTAGCTTTTTCTTTTGATATAGTTGAACCACATTCAAACACAAAATGTTGTTAATGATGAGTTGAATAAGCTAAGTGAAGCTTGTTGTAAACACAACCGTAGGCTCATTCTTATCTTATGCTTTTGGTAACAAATACAAGTTTAATTTCTTTGGCCTGTTTTCACTTGAATTATTTTGGCTATAATATGATATAAATTTATTTCATGTCAACGGATTTTATTTCATAAGTATTGAGATTAATCAACACAGCCATTTAAGCAAAAATTTGCCTCATCGCTGAAAATGGAACGACTTAATCTTCAGTCGATTGTTGACCCATAAAAACAGCAGAATCATGGCCACAATGACCATTTGAATTTTATATGGGTACAAAACTAAATTCCCTAAGTTAATCCAATTGCTGAGAAAGATGTCCAACAGACAAAATTGGACTATCTTAGAGACATTGTTTCACAGCTTTAATATTGCCTGCATTTCTCACATTTTTGAGCAATTTTTTTGTGATACAAATAATTTGTATCACATATAGTAGTGTGCTCTATACTTCACTTTAAAATTGAATCACCTCTTATCAGAAAGTTGCTCCAGCTGGTTATACATTTATTGATTTTAGTACTTCTTTGAATATTTGAAGGAGATAAATAAGTCAATACTAGGTAGGTAAATAAAAAGTAGACCTAAAACACCAAACATAGGCTATACATTTTCTTTAATTATAATAAATAAAATTATATTTTCACAATAATCATAAATATATACAGCAAGAATTATTTACAAACGATAAAATCTTTCGTTCTATTTTAACGCAATACATCCTTTGTCTAAAATATACGATATAAAAATTTTTCCAATATGAAGAATATTACATCACTAAATAATATTTACATATTAAATTAATAAAGTGTAAATATATACAAATGAAACCTATTTCAAGTCACAAATCACTATAAAATGAAAATAAAATTCTATCAAATCCAGTTAAAATGCTTTAAACAGACCTTTATAGATAAAATTTTTTACTTACATTATAAATAAAACAAACATGTTCCAGCTACACCTCAAGAGAACTTTTAGTAGTAATCAATATATTTCTTATAACCTCAAATCTTCCACACACAATTTCAATTATAGGTTCAGTATAATCACAAATCAATTACAAGTATAAAAAATATCAGAAATACTATTCAATACCTGGATTCTTCCTGTAAAAGGATCAACTTCCTACTTACTATTATAGGGTATCAAATTCTATACAATTCAAATAAAAATTAGTTTTAAAATGAAAAAAAAAATTGGAAAAAGATAAAATAATTAAAAGAACACTCTTTAGATGTGGCAATCCCAAGTAAAACTAATGGAAATAAAATGATAACCTTCATGACCTTCAAAAGTAGTACATAAAAATTGTTAAAATACTAAAAAATTGAAATAAAGATCTAAAGTAACATTGTTGAGTAAAACTTCCTAAAAGCCAAATTAGAGAAGATGAAAACAATTTCTCCATGTAGATTAGAGTAAAAAATCGAAAAGAATTTTAGACAAACACACTTAATAGGAATATAAAATTTTTTCGACTAATTTTCAGTATTCACAGCCGACCTAGGATGGTGTATTTGCACATGCTTGTTATGATTCGACTTGGTTGTTGAAGTCTTTCCGCAAATGTGACAAGAGAAGGGTCTCACTCCACTATGAATTCTCATGTGATCTTTGAGATAGTAGGATCTATGGAACGTCTTGTTGCAGACCGTGCAACTGAAGTTCTTTACACTCTCGTGCTCCTTAACGTGACGTTGACAGTTATACTTGCGTATAAACCTGGCCCCGCAATAATTGCAAGTGTATGGCTTAATGCTCTTGTGGGAATTCATGTGAGAGATGTAATCCGACTCTCTGACAAATGCTCCATTGCATTGGTCACACTTGAAGGGTTTGGACACTCTTGAGGCATGGGTCCATTTGTGCAGCTTCAAATTCCATCTGGTACTAAAGTCCTTGTTACAAATGAGACAAGAGTAGGGTTTGGCACCAGTATGGGTACGCATGTGGACGTCCAACGAAGACTTCACAAATATTCCTGTTAAAAGCGATTTAGTGTAATGTTGAATCATATTTTAATCAACAAATTTTTTTGATTAAACTAACACTAAACATTACACAACACTTCTTATATAGATGAAAACTTTAAAAAACTGACGGCACAATTAACTTACAATTTACGGAAATAAAGATAAGAAAAACATTACAAAAAGGGGATACAGAAAACCATAATAAAGTAAATGAAAACTATGAATGATTAAAAGTAAAACAACTTAATTTCCGACAAGTAAAGACCCATACAATAAAAAAAAAAAATTAGTAGGTATTAGATTTATGGTTATTTATATCCCTTTTATCGCATATTTTTCTTTATCGGTAGTTCTGTGAATTGATGGTTATTTCTATCTCCTCTTTGTAATGTTTTTCTTAGCTTTATGTCCGAAAATTATTAGTTAGTTGTACGGCCATTTTTTTCAAGTTTTTATTTATATAAGATGTAAAAAAAGAAATATATCGAGAGTACAAGATTAGTCAGGGCCATCTCGAGATATTTTACTCAATAACCAATTTATTTTTATCGATCCGGCATTGAAAATTTGCACACTAGATGGCAAAAGGTTGTTGAAAACGAAGGTTATTACATTATTGATTAAAAATAAAAACTCGTTAATAATTTATTTGTTTGAATTTAATTTAAAAAAGCGACATTACTTTCCATTCCGCCAAATATTGAAGACTGAAGGACTTTGGTCGATTAGCTGTTGAATTGTTATCAATAAAGAACAGTTATTATTATTTACAAAAGTTGGATACTACTTACCTTTGCACACGGGGCATTCGACGTTCTCGTTATTTCTCTGCTCTGTTGGTAAGAACCTCTCATCATGCGTCTTCCTCATGTGCCTGGTTAAACTGGACATATGTACAAACTTTTCTTTGCACATAGTGCAGGCTTTCGGTTTGGAGTCGTGTGTCTCTTTGTGCCAAGCCAGTTTCTTCCTAGAATGGAAGTACTCTCCGCAATGGCACACGAAATCCTTGAGCTTCTTTTTGTGCTTCAGATGATGCCTGTTGCGGTGTTGAATCAAATTCGAATGTCTTCGGAAAGTTTCGTTACAGAGATTGCACTTGATTGGAGCGTATCCTGTAGAAAAATTGTCAAAAATATAAATTTACACCTATGCGTTAATTAATCAAATGTACAATGTGAACTTTATGTAACCACCAATATCCTTTACAAAAATCTAGAAGTAAAAATTTCTATTTCTTTCTCCATTTTCATCTAAATTAAACCGGCATTGCCGCAAATATCGTTGGAAACTACTAGCTCTTTACACCCTGTTTATTAATGCCATAACCTAACAATTTAAAACAGTAAATATATAACTGGTTTTCCAATAGGAATGATACTCGGTGTTAACGAAACAATTGTAAATTAATAAATCGTGGAAATATATTTCATTTTATTCAATTAAAATGAATCTCCATCAAGTAAGCACTGATTCAATTAAAAAAGTAATTCTTAGTTATCACCATCGTGCTTATTTATGCACTTAAAAAATATATAAGAGACAGTATTTTTATTTCCACAAAAATGTTTACAATACAATTCTTTCACCACGATGTGACTTCTTCAGGTATCTACCTTCTACTGACTGATGGTGTCTAGTGTAACAGAGTTTAAATACAGTTAAGTACGTGACAAAATAATAGTAAAAACAAGTCCTAAAAACTTAGGGTATTTATTGGAGTTTGCCGCTAAAAAATAGCATTAGGGAAAGATAGTTAGTAATGGGGATCTGACAAACTTTTGTTTGTTCATTCAAAAGGATTTTACCGCCATTGTGCCTGTTGATTTCAAACGATTCTAAAATTGTGGATCCAGAGCTTTCGCTTTCAACATGGATAATTTCATAGTTATGGTTGAAATTATGCCTGAATTCCTGGTTAAGATGATTAACGTATGTCGAATGTACGGAATCTGATATGTAACTTCTTTGGTGTTCTTGGATTCTTTTCTTGAATGATCTACCTGTTTGGTCAATATATATTAAAGGGCAATTATTGCAAGTTAACTTGTGAACTCCAGATTTATTTTCTTTATTTGTTCGATCCTTATCGTTTTTTATGTAAGTAATAGGTCATAGATGGTTTTAAAAACTGCATTGTAATTGAAACTATTTTTGGAATTGTTTCGTACCACGGTTAGTTTACCGTAGTATTTGCCTATTATTTCAGTATTTTAAAATAATAGACAATTGCAAATTAATTAATCTCGTTGATTAATTTCGAAAGGTTCATAGTGGACTCTATTTTTGATTAGTTGACGAAGAGTTTTACTTCAAGGGCACTTGTATGTAGTTATCTCGATGATGAACTAGCTTTGTTTATCCAATAAGATAAACCAACGAAAATGTTAAGGAATTAAAGTAAAACACTCGTCTTACACTATGACAACAGCGAACTATAATTTTGGTATATAAACCAAGTTAAAGGAATGATTATTACACTAACAACATATGAATTTGCCAATACTTTGGCAATCGACTGGATTGCTATGTATCAATAATAACCGCGATAGCTTGGACCCAAATGTCACAAGCTACGTAAAACAAATTTGACTATCCGAATGATAGTGCATAATGTAGCTACTGCTACATGCGATAACTTTGACTGTTAGGAATAATAATGCATGATGTAGCCAGGGCTACATTTGAACACTTCGATTATCACGAATAATAATGCATGATGTAGCAAGTGCTACATACGACCGACCACTTTGACTATTACGAATAATAATACATGATGTAGCCAGGGCTACATGCGAACATTTCGATTATCACGAATAATAATGATTTTACAGTCTTTTCAAAGACTGAACAAAAGAGGGAAATTAACGTAAATGATTGGAAGGTCCATTTGGAGGTGGACTGAATGAACAAACCAAATCTTCTTATTGGTTGCAGAAAAATCATGAGAATAATGCAAGTAAAGAAGGATAGACTCAGTTTGTAATTCCGTATGCTGCGTCATGTGAAATTAACAGGCATAAATATATCCAAATCTCCACTTGACTTTCCTTGTTTTCTAAGGCCATATATAATAATTGAAAAACCAATAATCTGAAGTGTAGAGTAAAAATAAACAGTTTGAAACAATCTCAAAACTGCTTGATCGCATATCAACGTAAAAGACATAAGTATCGAATAACAAACTAATTTTGAACGACAGGGCCGTCTCTAATGAGACGGAACAGGAATGTTTAGCAATATTTTCAGATAATCTATTAACATAAGAATATGAAAAGTATTTCTGTGTATTGTTCTCTTTTATGATAGTTACACTAGATTTAATGCCATGTTATTTTGTTTATTGAATACCATTTTGTCTATAAGAAAGGGGTTGTTTGAAACTATCTGTTTAATAACATTTAATTCTTTGGAAAAGTTATCTGAATTCAATAGTCTATGAATAAAACTATTATATTACATCTTTTGGTAGGTAGGGTGATTTGAAGCTTTATGTATTGTATAATGTGTGGGTTTGTGAAAAATACTGAAATCATGTGAATTATCTAGTCTTGTTATAGTGAGGTCAAGAAAATTAATGCTGTAGTTTTTTACTTCTTCGATTGTGAATTCAATTTTTAGATGGTGTTTATTAATAAAATTCGTGAAGATATGTAGTTGTTGGTCAGTACCTTCGAAAACAACAAAAAATATCATCTACATATCTATACATATAAAGGAAGTATTTGCTTATCGGATTATGTTAGAATACTTGGCTTTTGATTTAAATACTAACTGAAATCAACAAATGACAATTTACCTAGGAGAATCTTATCTATTGGCTTTTTCTGGGTCAAATTATACAAAACATTTTAGCATGCAGGCGCTACTTGTGTTGTTTGCAGTGATAAAAAAAATTCATCTTAGCCAAGAAAATATAAAAGGCAACATTCACATAACCTGTAAGTTTGATTAACTCACCTGTGTGAACATTTCTATGCTCGTCCAATTTCTGCTTAGTCAGAAAAGCCTTTTCACATTTATCGCACTTGTACGGTTTGATACCCAGATGTCGTTTCATGTGCAGCTGAATATTCTGCCTCCTGTAAAACAGTTTCCCGCACATTTTGCACTCCAAAGGGTGCACTTTCAAGTGCTCCGTAAACTTGTACTCATTGGGAAATACTTCATCGCAAGTCGAACATTTCAAACGGGCCTTATCCGGTATTTTGTGCACCTTGATTCTGTGCTCCCTGAGAGCCTTCTGGTCCGGTAAAACGGTGTTGCAGAGGTCGCATACTGTTCTAGAGTCAGCGTCGTCCGTCTTTACTTCGTCAACTTCCGTCTTATACTCGGCCTTCTCCAATTTTATCTTGTTTGTAAAAACTGTATCATACTTTTGTTCAGTGTTACTCTTTGGTTTTATTGTAAGCTTCTTTACTTTCTTCTTACCGATGAGCGAACCGACAACGTTGCGGCTTTGTTTCGGTTCTTGTTGCGAGTGCTTCTCCAAAATATGCTGTTTGCGGTCTTGGAGACAAGGGAAGGCCTCTTCGCAACTAGAACACTTGAAATTGAGAACGGGCGGGGTGTAACTAATGACTGAGGGTACATCGTTTTCTTCGTTCTGAGGACAATCTACGTCCGAATCTTCCCATGCTTCTCTGCCTAAGGGATCGTAAGATGCACCGGAACTAACTGTGAATGTCAGAAAGTTTAATTTAAGTGAGTTTTGGGTAAGGAGACTATATCTATGATGCATTTGTAAAGTATCACCAATTAGTGCTTTAGAATTTTAAAGTAAAATATAGGTGACACTGTTACATTTGACAGTTTTATAGGTAAGGTTACTACAAAATAACATTCTTTAACACTTTTGCCTGGGACTGAGAGAATCAAATTCCTTGTCTGGAATTGAGAGAATCAAATTCCTTGTTTGGAATTGAGAGAATCAAATTCCTTGTCTGGAATTGAGAGAATCAAATTCCTTGTCTGGAATTGAGAGAATCAAATTCCTTGTCAGGGATTTAAAAAAAATGTATCCCTTGTTTGGGATTAAGAGAATTTCATCCTTTGTTGGAAACTGAGTGAATCCCTTGTCTGGGATTGAGGGAACCGCATTCCTTGTCTGGGATTGAGAGAAGCGCATCCCTTGTCTGGGATTAAAGGAATCCCATTCCTCGTCTGTGATTGAGAGAATCACACCCCTTGTCTAGGATTGAAAGGATATACCCTGTCCAGGATTGAAAAAACATATCACTTATCAGGGATTGAGAAAATAATTGGACTGAGGAAGCTATATCTTTTACCTGGGATTAGACAATACTCTGAAAGCAAGATTTTTTTCGTTGTCAAGCTGAGTTGCAGTAGAGTACATTTATATCAAACAACCAACAAATGTCACACCTTCAATTAGTAGAGCTGAGTACCCTCTTCCATCATATAAATTCAAATTGTTATTTGATCAAACTTAGACTCTAATACTGTCCTAAAATTACCATCAATGTAGTGATTTTTTTTGCATATAATTGCAAGATTTGAAGAAAATTTTGTCAGTCAGGTACTCTGAGATATATTTAAAGTTATATATAGTTACCGAGCTTTAGTTTTGTTATAAGCTTGAAATTCACCTCAGTTAACTCAAGAAAGGGAGCACAAGATGGCTTAATAATAATAAATAATAATCTCTCTTACCTTCATTGTAATGTAGCCTGTTCCAGTTGATATCACTGGCACCTCCAAGACTCTCCTGTCCCGACAGTTCACCCCTAGGTGGCATCCTCTCGTCCGCCTGTATGTTAACCTGAGTGCTCCCCCTCGACATGCTCTCTTCAATATCCAAAGAAGCCCCGAAAGTCTCTTTAGCATTGCCTTCTACCTGATTCTCACCGATAGTCATCAGGACGTTCCCTTCGTTTATGTTTTCGAAATGATCGACCTGAGATATCACAGAACTGTTTGCGAACTCCCCTATTATCACAGGAACACCGTCGACTTCGAAATCAATGTCTTCGGTCGACTGTAATATGTTGGCGGTCGTGTATATGGGGTCCTGTTGCTCATAGGTCTGTTCCATCGGGATGGTCGAGTCGTAATTGATGGCATTGCCCGACTCGCTATCATAGTAGTACATTTCCTTCTTCTCAAAATTGTCCATTTGCTGTGTTGAAGTGGAAGCGGAAGTTGTCTGACAGGCTTTGTTCAGGTCGTTGACCGCTGAAGAGCCCCATTCATTCTCAGCCAGTTCTTCATCTTCCATTCTTATAGAGTCATCGTACTTTTCTTCCTCAATGTTTATTTCGCAAGCTTCTAACGCCTTAGAATGGATCACTTTACTCTGGGAATCTCCCTCTTGGATTTCATTGTCTCTCATTGATATCTCGGACTGGTTATCAACTTCTTGTGCATTCGATTCTTCTCTGGTGCCATTTAGTTCGATTAATCCTTCCTCTTCTTCGGCTATTTGAGGTGATTGGATGAGGGTAGGGGGGTCCGTTGGAGGGTCTATGAAGCAAGATCCACTGGACATTATCAACTGCTGTTGTTGAATAAGATAGGGCATTGTTGATGCGTTTAAAACAGTTGGAATAAGGAATTGTGGTTGTGTCAGAGGATTTATAGTGTTTGTTTGAGATGTGCTCATGCTCTGATGATAGATAATAACTTGATTGCCTTGAAACGATGGCGACACCTAAAATAAATCAACAGAAATTAAATATTTGAATTTTCACACTGAAAGACATTAAAAGAACACTAAAAAGATAAGCGAGATTTAGGACAAAAAAATATTTCACAGGGATCAAATAAAATATTTAAAAAAAAATAAAATTTTATTTTCATCTGTTTCGAAATCCATTATTTTTTTGGTAGATAACTGTAGTGATTGATATTTCGTAAAGTATCAATGAAAAAATTTCAGATTTATGCTCGTTGTCAAGGTGAAATTTCACACTAAAGAAATCCTTTTGCTGTTGGGCATCAAAAATGCAATAAGAATTTTTTGGCACACAGAACTTCTTATCTTGTAGCAAATTTAATGCCGTTTCCAGATATGTGGTCAAATTTGAAGAGGCTACAAGGATAACTGAAGTATAATTGATTTTATGGAAAAACTTCAAATATTTCGTGAAATCAAGAAATGTTAAATTGAAGAATAACCATCAATATTTCGACCATGCGTTATATGACATTTTTTGTTGCAAATAACTTGTATGATCTCCCCTTAAAGTTTGGCCCTTTTAAAAGTAGACATCCTGTATATCAGGTGTAATCTTTCAAATGTATGGTCCAAACAATTTGGCATCCATCATTTTCAGATTATTGTTTTGAAAATTTGAATGAACTTCCTCCCGTTGATTGTACATGTAAAATTTTATATTTATTTTATTGTTAATTAATTATCTGTTGTCGGAAAAGGGTGACATGTTCTATATAATTGTGAAGGTAAAAAATTTCTTATTTTTGGTCGAATGTATCTAGATTGATCTATTAAATAAAAAAGATTACATTTTATTTTGTTTGAAAGCAATAATATAAAGAAATGATTTTTCTAATTGTCTGAGTATTTATGATGGATATATTTGGTTTATAGATTTGAAATGATTGTATCAGATTGTCTGTTATATCATAATTGATACAGTTTTTAGCAATTGTGATTTGTGTAGTTCTAATTTCAGTTCAAAGTTTATTTTTTGATAAAGGTGATACCTTAATTCGCATAACTTCTCACCAATCTGCTGACATTTTACAGCTCTTGCATTCTTTTCATTTTTTTGTGCCTGACCCTGCATAAATATTTTGTACCCATTAAGTTTTCAGATGTCTGGAAGATAAAACTTCGAAACTCCAAGTAACAAAAAATGTAAATACTCAATACACAAAAATATTAACTTTTCAACTTTAGTAGTAAAATGTAAGTTCATTTATGAGAAGTTTTTCTCGTCTAAGTGCAAATTTTAGTATACATTTAGTATGAAGCCACAAACACTGTAATCTGTAAAGAAGTAGAAAATAAACATTGATAGGGCATAGAATAGTCTAAAACAAGTAAAGCTGAATAACGAAGTAGCTAAAGACAAACAATTGTAAAATTAATGGAAACAATTTTACAATTTATGAAAAAATACTGAAGTTGAATAAAACTATCTCTTCACTGTCCCTCAAATTTCTTTTTTAATCAGCCTTAGGCTCAATTCTGAAATCAGTGCATTATGTAATAAGGGGATCAGAAAGTAATGTTTCTTCACATGTCCATATTTGATTATCATTTGTAATTTGAAATCGTATCAAAGATATTTTAAGTTTATTGTGACTTGTTACCTTCTAAATAATTAAATATTAGACTTTTTTTTGCAATTTAGGGTTGCGACCAAAAACATTTGTGATGTTTATCTAAGTGCATTAAAAGTTCGTAAACGCCAAAGATGGTTCTCTAGGTTCAGATCCGTTAATTTTGATCATTCCAAAAAGGCGTTTGGTGGAGTATACACGGAATTGTTCATTTGGAAGTGCTGAAACTTAGACAAACTGTTAATGAAGATCTTTATTGTGAAAAATTGAATCGAGTGAACCAATCTTTAATTGAAAAGTATCTAACGATTGTCAACAGAAAAGGCGTTATTATGCAAGACCGCACTGTGCAAGACGAACCTTGGAAAAAATTAATACATTGGGGTGGGAGATACTACCTCACCCACCATACTCTCCCAATATCGCACCTTCGGATTTCCATTTATTCCGATCGCTACAATATTTTTTAAGTGGCAAAAAATTTTAAATATTAGACGTCCAAAATGCCATCTTGAGATTTACTCAAAAAACAATTGATTTTTATGGATCTGGCATTAAAAATTTGCACACTAGATGGCAAAAGGCCGTTACATAATTGATTGAAAATAAAAACTTGTAAATAATTTATTCGTTTGAATTTAATTTAAAAAGTGACATTACTTTCCGGACCATCTAATATTTCACATCATCGGCTATTAGCCAGATTTACAACAAGTTAGAAAACTTGAATGGAATTTATAGATATTGTCTCATCACTGTTAACATTATTGGATGTACTATATCTAAAACTTTTGCAATTGTTTATTGATTTATATTGAGTAATGAGTAATTGGAATTTTAAAATGATGCAAATTCCCTCATCATATATTTGAACCCCTATACAACATTCACCAATTCACACTGTGGAATAAGGCTGAACACAAACCGATATAATCATTTATTAACAAAAATAAATATCAAAATTCAAAAACAAAAGCAAAGTGTTCTAATTCAATAGTGATTGTTTCCAAAATCTTCAACTGACCTACTCTTCTACACCACATACCTGCGAAGGCCCTTGGATATTTCCCCCAGTCCATGGTGCATTAGTTATAGCACTGAGCGGTTGGCATAATTCTTCACCAGGTTGTGTCTCAACTTCAGTTAGTTTAACAAGGGCCTCTATCACTTTTTGTTTGGGATGGGTACTCAAATGAGATTTTAAAGTGATCCCAGGCCTCAAATATAGTGTACATACGGGACAAACAGGACTTGATTCCATTTTGAATATATATTTAATTCAATTCAGTAGTCTACACAATGCATTGGATTATTGATCTGATCTGCAAAATCAATGGATCAGTTTAGGTTCTACATAAATTCCATATTTTAACTCCTATTCGTGTACGAAATCTTCTTTTGTATTCTGTATAAATTCTTATGTCCAAAATTCGTTTTAATATGTGCTTTCTAGTAGAAATATAAGGTTCTCCTGAAAAATGTTCACTTTATACTCACCAAGATTTAGGAGATGATAATATATTTTGGGTAACTGTTACATATTTAAAAATTTCTAAAATATCTAAAATATTAGGTTCAAATGGGATAAAATATCAATTTTTATTTAAAAATTGATTAATTTCTCCTTATCTAGGAGGTCATGAAGGTTTTCGTTTGACATAGGGATTTTCTGTTTATTTTTGACGTAAGATAAGGTTATATTTTTCTAGTTCTATGATTATCAATCTAAATTTGAATATTAAAACAGATTTATTCTGTTAGCCTCCTATAAATTTTTATTTCAAAAAATTTTAGTCAAAAACGTTTAGATCAATCTACTTCTTTCAGCATTCAGCATCAATCTATATCAGAAATTTTAGTTAATTAGAGCTTTCTTTTCACTTTAAAACTATTTATCCTATAACAGTCGGAAAAATTTGTGAGTATCGAGGAATACATAAAGAAAATTCGCATCACATCATCAGTGTAATGAATGAATAATATTCGCAAAAAGAAGAAAATTAGTGGCTAATATAATATGATATAATATAATATGTGCGGATTCGAGTCCCGCTGCGCCCATGGGTCTATTTGTGTACGTCAGGTGCTGGGGTATGGCCATAGATGTTTAAAAAAAAAACCTTAGGATGAAAATAAGTCTAATGATATTGCTAATGACCACAGCAATTGGTGCCATAAGTCACAAAAAAATGGGGGGGTTCCATAAAATTCACCATATATAGAGAAGAAGAAGATGTGAATATGTGTTAAAAAACACAGACGTCAAAAATGACAGCGTTATATTTATGTGGATATAGTCAATTATTGATTTAATTAATTTGATTTTAGGAATCAAAAACAGGAAGTGAGGAAAAGCTGAATTATGAGTGATTTATCCAGTAAATATTCACGATCTCCCTAGATTATTTTGGATTAATTATAATATTTTAATTTTAGAAGATATTGAAACCCTCAGATTGTGGCGAGAAAACAACAATAGGAAAGGTCAAGAAACGATAATTATATGGAGAAGAAGTATAGAAAAAAATGTGGATAATCTAGGAAAAGAAAGTATAGTGGCATAGTGTTACTTCAAATTTCAAATATTGTTTCTAACAAAAATTTTTTAGCCCATGTTATTCTCGAGCAATCATTTTTGGCTGCGCTAGACGTTTTTGATATAGTTGTAGCACAGACATGCATCAAGAGATTATATAAGGAATTTCCTGACAGTCTACGAGTGAAAAAACTTGAAGCCATGTTTTATGAGGCTAATGAGAACTATGAGAAAGCGTTGAAAATCCTGAACGAAATAATTAAGACAGATCCCACTAACAGTTCAGCACGAAAGAGGAAAGTTGCAGTTTTCAAGGCGCAGAATAAAATACCTGAAGCAATTAAAGAACTTGTTGAATATCTGAAAATGTAATGATTATTTTGCAATTTTTAAAGTAGTGTTAAGAGTATATTTGTTTCAGATACATGGTAGATGCTGAGGCTTGGCAGGAGTTGAGTGAACTGTACTTGACTGAGAACGATTATAACAAAGCTGCATTCTGTATTGAAGAACTTCTTCTACACAACCCACACAATCATCTTCTGCACCAAAGATTAGCCGATATAAGGTATACTCAAGGTGGCTTTGAGAATTTGGAATTAGCCAGAGCCTATTACTGCCAAGCTGTTAAACTGAATCCAAAGAACTTGAGGGCACTTCTTGGTTTACACATGGTCAGTATAAGCAATATCTGAAGCTGACCCTACGTTTACCTAAATATAAATGTTATAGGTTGTCTCTAATCTTGCTTATGCCTCCAGAAGTACACCACAGAAAAAGAAAGAAAATTTACAATTGTCACAGTGGGCTTTGGAAGAAATTAGGAAAATTTATGAAGACAAAACTACAGTAGAAAATTTAGAGGAGAGATTGGCTGCGATTCAACTATAAGAAAATAAATGTGTTTATTTCATTGAGTTTTTGACATTTAACAATGTAGCAAAGGCATTTAATTGAGTAATAAGATTACATTAACTTTGAGTGTCATTTTATATCAGACTAAGTAAATGTTTAGTGGAGGAAACTTTAATTTTATGTACTTATTGAAAAGACCTGCTTTCTGTTAAATATGTTTCCTTATGATTAAGGAGGAAAATTAAAGAAAATTTATTGTTATATCCCACTAAAAAAATTTGAATCAAATTTCCTAATGCATCAAATATGGTTTGTAACACTAAACAGAATTATCAATTTTACTCAATGATCCATCATTATACCGACGTGAAGTGAAATTGAACTTTTCCTTAAATTAAATGAAACGGCTATTTAAAGTGACAAAATTTTTGAGTTTAAAATATACAAGATAATGTAATACTGAAGCTCTTTAGGAATGAGGTGTTACGAGGGAGCTTTCAAAGCTTTTTTAGCATCATATTATAAAAAAAATAGGGAATATTTTGTCTGAGTGTAAAAATTTTTCCCAATCAAGAGCAAGTAATTATTTTATGGAAAATGTGTTCTTTAACATCTTAAAATATAATTTGGTACTCTTGTATGCGAAAGTATTGAGACTAATTAATGAAGAACCCGGCTCTATACTGTGGCATGGCCGCTCCTTGCCCAGAATTCTGCTCTGCAGCAGCTTTCCGGCGTATCCAATAGAGGACGCTACCTCTTTCCGATTCCAATCTGAAGAGTTCAGGGGGTGCAAGTTGGACGAATCGTCTACCTCCCAAAATTAAGAGGTTAGAAACTTCTTCATAGCACCACTCCTAAAGAGCTTCAATACTATCAATTCAGACAAGGTGCAACTCTATCGGAGTGGACATAAACTGAGTGGGTCTCATTTAATTCAAGGCAACGTTCAATTTCGCTTTTAGGTAGTAAGTTCCAACGCCACTGGTCGATCGAGTATTTTCCGAACATTTGGTATCCAGCCAACTTCACGTCGGTCATTATTACGTACATGATCTATAGTATAATCATAGAATTTTACGTTATAACCTCATTTTCAATAATAAATATTTTCTAATATGAACTACAATAAAGTTTGAATTTAGATTTACATAATTTATTGAGAATAAGAGATAATGCCACCTAAAAAGAATGACTCAAAAAAAGCCTCTAAGGGCAGTAAAGAAGCAGAAGATAAAGGTACAAGAAAGCCAATTCGTCCTAACTAGTGTAATATATGAATTTTCAGGAGGCGCAAAAGAGAAGAAAGGAGGGACTGCCGTAAAAGTCCGACATATCCTCTGTGAAAAGCAGGGTAAATGTCTGGAAGCTCTAGAAAAATTAAAAGCTGGTCAAAAATTTCCTGAAGTAGCAGCTGCGTACAGTGAAGACAAAGCAAGACAAGGCGGCGATCTAGGCTGGATGACTAGAGGCTCTATGGTTGGACCCTTCCAAGACGCTGCATTCGCTCTTCCCATATCAAATGTTAATAATCCTGTATATACAGATCCACCAGTGAAAACGAAATTTGGTTATCATATTATTATGGTTGAAGGAAAGAAATAAGGATAAAATTCTGATTGTAAATTATAATTGGAGATTTTGTAAGTAATTATATTGTTTTTGAAGATTGGAATATACATGGATCTACATTATCACAAAAAATCCTCCTTTATTTGTATTATCATTTGAGCATAGTCGATTAATTTTTGACAATTTTCTTCCATTTTGTCATCCTGAAGAACGATTGCGTTTTTCCTTTGTTTTAGAATCCATAAGCAATTTAGTTTTGCATATACATCACAAGTTTTCAATAAGATGACTTACCTGGCTGTTAGTCCTAGTTTGGTCACAGTTTGAGCTGCTTCACTGTGCTTTGACCACGATGGTTTTCTTCTAATGAAATTGCAGTAATTTGTTTATAATTTTCAATCTATCAGCTTCACCAAAATTAACCATAAATAATATACAAGGTGGGGCGTATTTGATGGAAAATATGGTACCTGCAGGAAGATGACATCATAGTGGTTTAGAAAAAAGCAAATTTCAAAACAATTACACCCTTTTTGGAGGCAAGACTCCAAATAAAGTAAGTTTTTCAATTGGTTTTTTGTTTTTCTAGATTGATGAGTTATCCAATGTAAACTATCATTTTTGGAGCGCTTGCATAGTTTTTTTCAAAATAAGGGTTTAACTGAAATTTCATATTTAATTTATTTTTTCCTAAACTTAAAGTATCGTGCTGTTAAAAATTATGGTGATTGGAGTGACAAAGTATTAAAAAAAATGCCTATTTCATTGAGATACTCCAATGAATAACACACTGTATTTTCAACATTTCATCCAAAATTAGTTAAATAGTTAACATTATATAGTAAAGTGACATCTTCCTCATTTAAAAAATGATTATATTCTATACAATGTTCTGCAAAACCAGTTGATTTCTGGTTTTTAACGAAACATGTGTTAGGATTCTAAATGAACTGTGAAACATAAAAACTTTGTGCATTTTTTAAACAAAATTAGTTGCTAATAATAATAACAGGAATTTATTGCTCATGGCTAAAGACCATCGACCCAAGGTCCTTCAGCCTATTTGTAAATAAATACTAGATTTCTTAACATTTCAGAAAAAAAAATTAATAATGATGATTAAACACATAATATTATGATAGTAGATTTGCTTCATCAATTTCTCTTATTATTCCAATGTCAGAATTGGGGCTTTTAGTGGATATTTTCTGGCTGCTTGGGCAATCTGTTCATAGTGGAAGAGTTCCAAAATGTGATTCTTTCAAATGCATATAAAAATTTTAATTGAGTTTTTTAAATCGTTCTTCTATTGGATGTACTTTTGTTAAACCGTAGAGTAATTCATTGGATGGAGGTGTCTAATTGTACGAAGGGATGTAGTTTCTGTAGTTATTTAGGGGTGGATGTCGACAGTTTACAAAGATAGGATGTGCATACCCAGGATAGGTCTGCATATTGTCATGTATATTCTAACTGTGTTCTTTATGCTTATTACTTATAGTAAGTTTGGTAAAAGCTTTGGTTCTTTTTAATTGAAGTAGTATATTTGTTGAAGTTCATTTTGTTGTCAACTTCAAACTCCTAGGTATTTTATTTTTAATAATTCCTTTTAATGTTATGGTAGGGGAAGTTGGACAAATTTTGTGATGATGAAAAATTAGATAATTTGATTTCCTAGGCTTAGGTTTTAGTCACCATTGACAGAGCCACATTTCCAATTTATTCATCAAGCATTGTAGTCCATTAAGCAGCTTGTCAGTGATTTTTTGTGTGATATAATGAAGGCATCATCTGTGTACTGTAGTAAATATTAGTTGTTTCATCCCTTAGGGGTACAAGATATAGAGCAGCAGAGACAGGCTTGACCTTTTGGAGTTTGGGAGAAAATGGTCCGGACAGTGTATTTTTAATTCTTACTATCAGCTTCTCATTAAGCTGATCAAGAAATCCTTGTTTTTAAAATATTTACCAACAATGTCCTTCACAGCCTATTGGATTCACAAGAACGGTCCTAGATAGTGAATAATAATTTTTGGAATGGATCCGTTAACTTTTTGTAAAATTTAATTTGATAAAAAATTATTTTATTTATTTTGTATTAAATGCTGGAAATTCAACTTGCTCGAAATTTACCATTATAAAACTGTTAAAGCTACCAACTGCGAGTAAAGGTTTATACTTGTACCATTGCAGAATCTCAATGAAATGGGCATTTTTGTCTTGATTTGGCACTCAGGTGACCATAAATTTTTTTATACCATGATAGGATAACTTAGGAAAAATAAGTAAATAAATAAACTACACCTAGAAGTGAAAGGCAATAAATTAGACATTTTTTAATCAATTGAGGTTTATAAAAACTATCACAATCAAGCAGTAAAACTATTAAACGAGTAGATGGACCCCTGGTATTCGCAACGTTTCTCAGTTCTACACAAACAGAAGCCTTCCTTAAATATATGAAAACCTTTAAAATGCAGCTGGTTTAACAGCAGTTTGAAAATATAGTATGACTACGAAACTCGGGTACCTGTATCCTCAATTATAACATAGTGATAAGAAACGAAGTAATTTATTATTTATTCCATTTTTAAAAGGAACTATCACAAAGTATCCCACTACTCCAAAAGGAGTGACAAAGGGTGGAAGTTTCTTCGATAATGTCCAATATCTTGAAAAACAAGATAAAACAACCATAATATTCCCTACCGGCAGGTACACCATTCATTACGCCACACCCTGTACATACTTTTAATTTGTAAAAACTCAATTGCTTGAGAATATCGTCACTTAAATTTGTTTTAAATACTTTTCCTCAACCGATGAATAACAATTAAAAAAATATTTCTGACACAGGTATTCTAAAATGAAACTTTTCCCCAAAAATTTCATATATATTTTCTTACTATACAATAACTAAAAATGAAATAAGTCAACTTAAACTCTAGAAAACAGTTTGAATTAATACTGTGATTTATTTTCTATTTGAAAATCTATGTTGAGTAATCATTTATAGTAGCCTAGATAATTGATAATGCAATAACATTGCAGTAATCTATCTGTAATATGCAATTTATCGGCTTAACTAAAGATCTAAAGATCATAAGCAACAATATTATCACTGATTGGCTCCCTTCTCAAATACATTTTGATTCTCATACTTAACCGTGGGTATTATACTGGTGTCTAGATTTAACACTAATATATTTAGTATCATATCAACCTAAGTCCTAAAATGCACCCCTCAGCAGTTAGAACCCTTTTATCATGACCTCTCAAAAACTGATTTTAAATCCCTTTTTTTTTTTCATTTCATTTTTATCTGCCAATCTTGACAAAACAATCGTAAAATTGCTGATCTTTTGGAGCTCATAATGAAAGAGCTCTAAATTCTCCAGGAGTCCATTTTAGTACGTAGGGTGACCTAAACTTTTTTCATTTTTCGACCCCTAGAATCACATTCTGGAATATATTAAAGTTAAATCCGAATACTGTGTATATTCGAGTAATCTTTTGAATAATTCAAGTTTTCTTTTCAGATCATAAGTTAATAATAATTATCAGAATTAGATATATAATTTACACATTTTTTCAATAAAATTTCAGTCTTTTGCATCAAAAGAGAATCGTAATTAATATAAAGTAGTCTTTATGTTTTGCTTTGAGTAATTTTATCTCATTTGAACAACTCTCAAACAGACGTAAAAATATGATAGAGAAAATCGTCACACCCACTCAATATTATTTTCATTCTTCAACTCATTCGACCATAACATCGCTCAACACTTCTACTTAGTCTATAAGTCATCTCTGAACATTTACAAAATTTTGATTATTCTCATTAACAAAATAAATTATTTCATTAATGGAACTAATTACCCAGCAACCTCACTCGTCAAACTGTTGAATTTTACCCAGTAACTGACATAAATGTTGCAAGGCAGTAATTGAAATAAATGAAAGAAGTTATGCAGGAAAAATCCCCAATCTAGGTAAATTTACCTAGGTTAGGTGAGACTGAAGACAATTCCATAAAATTTTACGTTTGGCAACCCCTCCAGAACTAACAAAACTACCAACTGAATGATTCTACATTTTTCACCTAGAGGAACCCATTGTGTGAAGATTCAAAGATGATTTGTGAACATTATGAATGTATTGAGTGGTTGTTCTTCTGGTGGAAAGACTGAGTTGAACTTAATAACTAGAGGTACCTTCGCCAAAATTTTATTTCAGATGTAACAGACTCTCGCCTCTTACAGCTGTTTGCAACTAACTTTCTATATCTTAGTATACAGCACCAGTTTCAACTATAATATCAGGAACACCGTAAGATTTCAAACAGACCTTATTTCTACCCGATCTGTCTTACGACACAAACACCAAAGAATAGATACGACAAGATAAACACAAGCTATAACAAAACAAAACACGCCGTAAACAAGATACTGCTGTCTTGTACTTAAACGGAAGCTGAACAGGTCATTGACGATGACCAAAGTTAAAAGAGAATGGAATATCATGGCTATGAAGGTGTTAAAACCGAAGATGAGACCGAAAGTATCGGGTTTCAGTTTTTTCGCTATTTCTGCGCTGGCGACTGTTATGGTAAAATGGTAAAAGACAGAAAATATAATATAGCAAAAGTAACATATGTTGACGTTGCTTGTGGTAGCGCCCCATATCACGATGAGTCCCTGCGTCCCAGAGCAGAATATTAACAAGAAGCTGCCGTGCTTGGACCAATCTACTTGAAGGAAACCTACCAATAGGGCTGCGAAGAAGCCGAAGATGGTCAGGATGGCCTCTACCAGGCCGTTGTACAAAGTTTGATTTCCATCATTTCCAATGATGGCCTGCCACAAGGGTTGCATGTACACCTGCACCTGCAGAAAGCAGGCCGTGCCTAGACCGTACCAAAGTGACCAGTAAATCACATAGTGGTTAGTGTATGACTCCTTAATCTCGGACAACATGAGGGAGATGCCTTTCTTGATCTTCTGCCTCTTTGAGATAATCTTTTCCTCTTCTTCTCGATGAAAATATATGCTGTTTTTTACTGGTGGTAGTAGGAAGCTCCAGCATGTGGCAATGATCATTGCTAGGGTAAAAATAAATGTCAAATATAAGATCTTGATTGAGTCTCGCTGCATTCCAACAGATGGCGCTATCCGAAATGCCTGTATTTCCATATGGTAACATATTGTTAGAAAGTACTAATAACTTCGGCCAATAGTTTGTGTTTTGTCAATTTTAAGACTGAGGTGACATTAAACAATTTTATTTGATCTGCGTATAAAAAATTCGTTTATAAGAGCCATAATTTGTGGAATGAAATAACTTGGGAAACTTTAAATTTGTTAATTTTACAATTGTGTCGCGAAGACTGTGGCGTCGTAAGTTTTACATCTTGAACTAACTTTAAAATTGAACTTCACATTCTTATATATGTAGGGTTGAGGCAAAAACTTGAAAAATCAATTGAAATGAAAATCAATCTATGGATTATACTGTGATGTGCGGTCATTTTCTGATAATGAACGGTTTCATTCGTTTCTATTTGGTAGTTGATTATAATTAAAACAATTTGTAGAAATTACTATATTTTACTACAAATAAATTGATATTTTACACATTTAATTGTGACTCGAGTTTCGGGAATTAATTATCCCATCTTCAGACAACTAAAGACTTAACAAACAGAAGTGGTTATTTATGCGTATACAGAGGTAGAAGAGTTAATAAAAACAGTTAAAAAAGGTTCGAAATGAGAGGGCGCCTAACAACTATTAGAATGTCGGCACGTCAAAGAAGATTGTTAAACAGATGTTACTTATTTAAATATTTCGAAAATTTTGGATTTACATAGATCCGTACAGTAATTCATTATTTTTATTTTGAACTAATTTGAAAATTTCAACAGATTGTGAATAATCAAGTTTCTTTCCTTGATTCTACATGTAAAATTTTAAGTTTATCTATTGTCGGAAAAGGATGACCGTTTTCTAAACAATGAGTGGCAAAAGTTGAGGTTTGTTTATTCTTCATGAAATTCATTTTATTCATTTACTGCACGTCGAACAGGATAACTCATAAACTCGCGATTTATGTATATTTGGAGTTGGTTCCTTTGCATTAAATAATACGGATAATAATTTATTTTTAGTTTTGAAAGCAATATTAACATCTAATTTTGAAAAACTATTGGCCACTTTTTGACAAATCTATGATTGTTTCGGTTTTTACTTGACGGAAATTCATCTTGAAAATATAAATAAAAACAATATTCCAATTTCCGCTAATATTTTATTAACACTTTTTGACATACTACCGAAGTACGATAAAGAAATGATTTTTTTGTTTTCTTTAGTTTTTATTATGGGATAAATAATGAATTTCATGAAGAATAAACAAACCTCTACTTTTGCCACTCATTGTTTAGAAAACGGTAATCCTTTTCGGACAATAGATAAACTTAAAATTTTACATGTAGAATCAAAAGGAAAGAAACTTGATTATTCAGAATCTGTTGAAATTCTCAAATTAGTTCACAATAAAATAATGAATGACAGATGTATGTAAATCCAAAATTTTCGAAATATTTAAATAACATCTGTTTACCAATCTTCTTTGACGTGCCGACATTATAATAGTTGTTAGGTGTCCTCTCATTTCAAATTTTTTTTAACCTGTTTTTATTACCTCTTCTTCCTCTGTATATGCATAAATGTGTTCTGTTTGATAAGTCTTCTGTTGCCTGAAAATGGGATAGTTAATTCCCGAAACTCGAGTCACAATTAAATGTGTAAAATATCAATTTATTGGTAGTAAAACATAGTAATTTCTACAACTTGTTTTAATTGGATCAGTTTCTTGTTAATGGGATAATAGGATGTGTAATATCTGTATATGTTTAATTTGAATTATCAAAACAGAAATAAAATTTCTTCCTGCATATTTAATTAAAAATAGTTTTGAACTTAAAGGCAAAATTAAAAATATTAAATTACCTAAAAATTCTAAATTCATTTCATATGTTATACAAAACTTATTACGTAGCATTCCACTCATACAAATAATAAAAATTATTATAATAAAAAACCTTTCATTAAAAATAACAGTGATCTAATAAGGATATTTAAATTGCCTGGAAATTTATCTACAACAAAACTATTTCCTTGATTGTTTCGGTCTCTTCTTGACGGAAATTCATTGTATATAATTTAAAGTAAAACATTATTTCCGCTAATATTTAGTGTTTACACAATTGTTCCGTCAATTACATTTTGACTTCATCAGATAAAGTATTCTAAAGTAAATTTTGACTCTTATATAGCTTTCGGAATGATTAATGAATCGTAAATTCACTTAAAAAACAAAAATAAAATAAATTAAGACCTGGAGTTTGTAAAATGAGTATATTACAGACTTATGTAAGATGTGAAGATGTAACTTTTAGAGACAGTTCAAAATGTTAACCTGGCAAAGCGACAGTGTTGGCGAAAAAATTGTAAAATTTTTAAATTGTGGAAATATTCTTTATTATTTTGTTTAAGAGTTACGCCAATGAAAAATCATATCATCGGAACATTTTTTAAACACGATATAATTCAGTATTCGTTGCTTATTTTCTTTTGTGTATTGGATTAATTTAGCTGATGCTTACCAGAAATTATTTATTTGATATTATTAATGGACACATGTTCGATTTTTATTTGATATTATTAATGGGACACATGTTCCATTTCTACTTTATTTTGATAGTACTGACGTATGTTTTTTTAATAGGGAAAATAATAAACCGATGTGAATTAAGGAATGCCTTTGAAAACATTTATCCATTAGGTTATGATTTATCAGAAAATAAATACTTTAGTCCCACTTATTCAGGAAATATCAGTTTTCAATTAAAGGCACTCCTCTTGACAGAAAATATTAAATTTTTTTCAAGACGAACAATATTATCAGTAGATTCAGCGCTTCCGCATACGAAAATAAAATTTTAACCGATAATTATCATGAACAATTACATCAAAAGTACCATATCTAGACTTTAGGTATAAGAGAGAATTAATTATTCATATTTCATATGAATCAACTGGCAGCCACTAAATAAGACTCGTAATTTCCTAAAGGAAGTGGTTTTTTTTTCCGAAGTGATAATTTAATTCCTGGATTTTTACTCATTTATAGGGTAAAATGGAGGTTTGTCTGTCATAAAACAGCGTGACTGAAATTTCCAATAGACAATCTGGTTTTCCCATAGGAAATGGTTGCAATAATTCAATGCATTTTATGATGTTGCTAATAAATTTTCTAGGTCATCAGACTCATAATTTCCTAAAGGAAGTGGTTTTTTTTCCAAAGTGATAATTTAATACCTGGATTTTTACTTATTTATAGGGTAAAATGGTGGTTTGTCTGTCATAAAACAGCGTGACTGAAATTTCCAATAGACAATCTGGTTTTCCCATAGGAAATGGTTGCAATAATTCAATGCATTTTATGATGTTGCTAATAAATTTTCTAGGTCATTGATTAATAAAGAGATAATATCAAATAAAGCCCATATTTTATTATAATCAATAAGAATATTTTTGCAATAAAGCATAATATTAACGTTAGAAATTTGAAAATATTTCTTGAAATACATAATTAAAAAATGTTTAGGCCCATTAATTGAAGAAATCTAAACGGCAATAAAGATTTATGCTATTTCCGCATATTTACTTTATACATAATAAGTACTTCCACATGACTGTGACTCATTTAATCATTTTTTAATAATTGTTAATTATTGAGATTATTGTCTTCATATATATTGCTATATTTAAAATGAACATGTGAACATTTTGAACTTAACCAAAGATCAATTCCATTGAATAAAAGATGAAATCTAAAATATTAAAAATAATTGTCTTATTTTTTCTAATATCTGATAAAACAACGTGAGAATGCTTTAAAGGAAATTTATCTGTTTGGTTATGACTTATTTAGTGTACAATTAAAAACACTACTCTCCAAAGAAAATATTGAAGTTGCCTTCAAAACCAACAATTTAAGTAGATTCATTAAAAATAATAAAACAAAAATAAATTTCAATTATTAGTTATATATAAACTCAGTTGCTTGGATAGCTGAAATATCATTATTGCTAGAACGAGTATAAATTTTGGCATCTATTTATCTGAACACAAAAGAAGTCTTGATAAAGATAAGAAAGACTCCCACCATAATATAAAAAAGAAAATATAAAGAATATTTAGATATTCTTTATGTTGAAAAGAGATCAGAAATTGAATTTATGCGAAATAAATAAGAATGAAGATAACATCCTTTTAAACGACCAGACCTAATTTTATTACACCCCTTTTTTTAATATTTTTAAAGGAATTAGTCTGCCAAGTGATTCTACGTTTCTGTCATAAATCACTAAAAATAATATCTGTTCACTATAAATTCAAAACAAAAACTGTATATTTTGTACTCTGATGAAATCCTTCAAGTATGTTAGTACCATTGGAATAGAAACATGTGTTTCATTAATAAATCAATCATAAATAATTTCTACCAAGCATCGACTAAATCAATCCAATAAAATTAATAATTTTCTTAATATATTTACCTCCCAGGGTTATATAATTGAGTTCCTTATAGTCCATAAGCTTGTAAGTAACCAATACCTGAGATGAACTTCCTGCTAAAAACCTTCCAAACAAGAGGGATGCTCTTGTGTGTGATGTAACAGCTTGATAGTGCTCTTTGTCAACTTTGGCATAGATGTAGGTATAATATGCTACCTCTGAAGCCATAAAAATACTGTAGAAGATCTGAAAGATGTTATTATCAATCCTCATATATACAAAGGTGATTAAATTGAGTGTTTATGGCAGCTTCAAATAGTGCAGTAACAAAAAACGTATAAATTGTGAGGGGTCAAAACATTATTTGTTTTTGGGTCAAAACCTTGGAAATGAATGATAATATCGTATTTTGTCCAGTTCCTGCAGCCGTTTTAAAAATCTTTCATTCAACATTTTCAGCCTTTCCGTTATTGGCTGTATCTTGGTCTTTCTATATAGCAGTTCGTTGGTTGGATTGTGCAATCTATTTTGAGAATGTCTCAACCGTGTTATTATTCTCAGTGATGTTCTCTCTCTTACTTCTAGGTTCCGTAACACCGAATTTGTTGCATCTGCATACAGTGGATGACCATACTCAAGAATTGGTCTGCTTTGTTTTTTCCGGATGCTTTCTAGACGGACTATACTTGATAAAGAATAATTTATTTTGGTCTTCTAATTATACACTAAATTTTATATAAGCCTTCATGTCGTTATTTTACATCTAAATGCTAAATTTAAACTGGATAGTGTGACTGTTGCTGTATCTTTAAAGCTCTCAGCTCACAAAATTTTTGTCTTTGTTTTGAATCTTCTAATCATACGATCCTCATGAAATTTCACAAGAATATGTGCGTTATCATTGTCCTTTTAAGCCCAGATCAATCGGATTTGTAGTTTGGAAAATACTATTATAATAAAAATAAGAGAAAATCTCAAATGTGAATATTTGCGAAATCATTGGACTGATTTCGCCTAATAACGAATTCAATCGAGATATTCAGCCCCCAAACCTACTTCGAAAGATTTAAGTTACTATCTCTTTCCGTTCAAGAATTATAGTGTTTAAGGTAGCACTCAACACTGATTCGCTCACAAGATAATTTTTTGAATTTTCTAATCATACTATCCTCATGAAATTTCGAACGAACATGCGCGTTATTAGTCTACATCTAAAAAAGTCTGAATTTCAGATCGATTAAAATTTTAGTTTCGAAAATTTTGGGGAAAACGAGAATAACCGCGAAACTATAGAACCGATTTTACCTATTAACAATCTCAGCCGTACATATTTAGAGCCCAAGCCTTCCCTGAAAGTTTCAAGGCTCTAGCACTTTCCGTTCGAAAGCGTGTTTATGGCTGGCCGGATAGAATTACTTTTGAGCTAGGATTGTTCATGGGCGAGTTCAACCTAGTCGTTTCAACTCAGAATTCGAAAATTACTGACATTTAGGCGAAACGATAGCACGCTGTTCCCTGGAACTAGCGCGCAAAAACACATTAGCTGATAAGTTACCGGTTTTTCGATCAAATTCCTCCATCAAGAGCGACTCAATCACTCCAGCGTTCTCTACCTTTTCAATATCTTTCTCGGAGGCTTATCTTTGGCCTCAAAGTGGGTGTTTGTTTCAGTAATCACTTCCTCATTCGACCCAAATCTCTTACGGGCAAGCATCCCTTTGGTATGCGCACTTTTAAACGTCACTGGGGGTCAAATCTGGAAAATAGGGCGGGATGAACAACAATTTTGACATCGTAACCAACGACTAGTTGATGAAAGACCACTTTTTTCTTTGCAGATTGGGCAGTTTCTTCGGAATTTCCTCCTTCGATCTAGTCGGGCCATGTAGCGATAAAAATAGATCATTTTGCCCTTTTTAAGGTAGTCAATAAACAAAATACCGTAGGCATTCCAAAATACGACGCCATAACCTTGCCAGCAGTATGTTGCGCTTTCGGCTTTTAAGGGCGCATTCACCGGCTGCTCTCCATTCAGCTAACGATTTTTTGATTCAGACATATAGTAATAACTATATGTCACAGTAGCCGATTGAACAAGGCTTCAATTTCATCTGGTAAACAGAATAAACAGGATTAATTTTGTTTATCAGATGAAATTAAAGCGTTGTTCAGTGAGAGCGTGTCCCAGTGATGCGAATAGATGATAATCGGACGGAAAAATAAACCGCATACGCCAGTATTTCCCAACTGAGTCCTTCCGTCGTTTCCCTGGCCTGTTTCGCTGTGTGTGATGGAGCAAAATGACTTGATGTTGCCTTTTTCCATATTTCGATTGTATTTCACGTAATACTCGATTCAAATAGGTTGGTAACGAGCAGTGTTAACGGTTTTACCAGGTTTAAAAGTCATAATAGATTTCACTCTTTTGATCCCACCAAATACACAGCATTGTCTTCTTTCTATTTGGTCTCGCAGTGGACTGGATTCACCCATGATTTACGACGCTAAGGATTCTCAAAATATATCTATTTTCATCACCTTTCAAGATTCGATTTTTTTATATTTGTCAGGCAGCACTTCACGAGTGGTTTCTCGATTTTCTTACTGCCTTTCACTCAGTTCATACGGAACCGATTTACCCACTTTCTGAATATTTCCCATAGCTTTCAAACGAATAGAAACTGCATTACATTCCATTGATCCGCGAGTTCTTGTAGAGTTTTAGTATCATCTTCATCCAATAACGCTTGCAATTCGTTGTCTGCGAACTTTTACGGTAGTTTCCCTGCGTTCGTTTTTCACTTCAAAATCACCATTTCCGAATTTTTTGAACTACTCGAAACAATTGTTTTACGAAGAACATGTTCACCGTAAGCTTCGACAGTTATTCGATGTGACTCTGCAACAATTTTCTTCAAACAATAATAGAAAATCAGTACTGTTTGCAATCCTAGTTCGTAGGCACAAAACTCTACATGTTTAAGGTTATAGAATAATAATATCGGTGTATAAGACTTGGGTTGTGTTGAAAATCTTCGTCAGTTGTTAGAGGGAGAGTAGGCCGCTGTAGGAGCGGTTTTCCGCTCCCTAAACTGATGACCTACACCGAAAATCCGGTTTCATACATTGGAAATATATTTTATCATTTTATAATTTTTTGTCTCGGTATTATTATTATACCCATTTAAGATCTGAAATGTGTGGAAAAATTTTTATTTCATTCATAAATTTGTAAAAATTATCATTTATATGGGGTGTTTTTTTAGAGTGATAAAACTTTCGATAGGAATAACTGTGATTTGACAGAAAGTAGAAGCCATGTTGTTTTGACATTTCTGTTCAGTAGGCATTGACAAATTATCATGGAAAGACTCACGCCGCAACAACGTTCACAAATTGTTGAAATTTATTTTCAAAATCAGTATTCTATTAGCCAAACTTATAGAGCACTTCGTGAAATTTATGGTTTACATAATCGTCCATCAGAGCAGCTTATTCGTCGAACTATCGATAGATTTCGGACAACATTTTCTCTACTCGATGCAACAACAAGACAAAGAACTGTACGTACAGAGGAAAATATCGCTCCTTTAAGTCATAGTGTTAATGATTATTCAGATTTGTCTATTCGTCGACGTTTACATTAAGTTGGACTCTTTGCATCCACCATTCAGAAAATTTTGCGTAAAGATCTTGGTCTACACCCATACAAGATCTAACTGGTTCAAGAACTAAAGCTACTTGACCATAATAAGCGTCGTTTGTTTGCTGATTGGGCCCTAGAACAGCTTGAAGTTGATCCACTTTTTTATCGTAAAATTGTGTTTAGTGATGAAGCTCATTTCTGGTTGAACGGCTATGTAAACAAGCTAAATTGCCGTATATGAAGTGAAAACAATCCTCAAGAAGTTCTGCAGGTTCCATTGCATCCTGAAAAATGCACTGTATGGTGTGCTTCACACGCTGGAGGCATCATCGGTCCATATTTCTTTAAAAAGAATGCTGGAGCTAATGTTAAAGTGAATGTTGCTGGTTACAGATCGATGATATATGATTATTTGTTTCGAAATTTGAGTGATATCGACCCAGAAGTGTTTTGGTTCCAACAACATGGTGCTACACCTCATGCTGCTACCCTAACAATTGATTTATTGAAAGAAAGATTTGGCGATAACATTATTTTGAGAAATGGCCTCCAAGATCATGCGACATAACTCCACTGGATTATTTTCTTTGGGGTTATGTCAAGTCATTGGTTTATACTGATAAACCAGAAACAATAGACGGTTTGGAAGCCAACATAACTCGTGTTATTGATGAAATAAGGCCTGAATTACTCGAAAAAGTGGTCCAAAATTAGTCTGGTCGAATGCGGTTCCTCAGAGCTAGTCGTGGTACACATATGCCGGAAATTATTTTTAAAACATAAATATCATAAAATTATCTTTCAAGTAAAAACAAAATTGGCTTCAATCTTAATTTAAATGTGTTTTATTTCAATTTAAAGTTCTATCACTCTAAAAAAAACACCCGATATTTTATTTAATTCAACCATTCGCTGTTGGGTAAACAATTAACAGCGCTGTTCCTGAAGTGGAGTAAGGAAACAGTAACAAAGCCTACACAGAACACAAACCCGATGTGGATTCTATAGTAGACTTCTAATTGTTTGTATCCCTGGGATCAATAAATAAAAAAAGGAGTTTCTACCAAGTAGGGAGATTCAAAAGATTAAATATTTATTGTAATTTATTAATTCTGTTATTTTTCATTGTTTTAAATGAACATTTTTATCCAAAGTATCTACTAAAGAGAAGAATTTGACATTATTCTTATTGCAAATGTTACCCCGGTGCCAAGTTGTTGACTTCAAAAGAATGCGACCTATTTTTCCAATGGAAAATTGCACTGTATTATTCGAACCATTCAATCTGTTAAATAAGGTGAGAAGTTGACAATTGAACTGACGAAGACCTTATTTTATTTCAAATTGTTTTTTTAGGATGTGCTACCTGTTTTGAGAGATTTTTTAAGTAACTTAATTAAATATATTAAATAATTCAAATAAAATACTTTTGGAGAAGTTCCTAAAATTATGTTTTGCATTATTGAAAAAGATTTAGTTTTCATAAATATAAGATCACAAACAAAATTTTGTCTCCTTCAAATATTTATTTATTGATTTTAATTGACAATTTATATTTGTTGGGTTTTTTTTATTCCATTTGAACATATAATATATAATGAATTTTGATTTTATATGTTTACTAAATGTAAGCATAGTTAATAAGACATTAATTTAATTCTAAAAGTTTTTGAATAAGAATTTTTTGAAATTAAAATTTATAGGGGGCTGACAGAATAAATATGTTTTGATATTTAAATTTTAAAAGATAAATGCATAATACACAACGACTAGGTCGGATTTATGAACAGATTGGTTCTTTGAATTTGAGACTCTGCAGTTCTCAAAATAAGAGAGATAGAAAGAAAGAGCCTAGCTATGTATATTTGAAAAATGAAGTTGCACTCAATATCTTGTCCAGCCTGTATATATTCCATTTTCTGAAATCATTTTGAAAAAATTCAGTTGATTTCGTACAACTTTTGTGAATACTCTTTTTTCGTATTACCAATTGTAACAAAATTTAAGGGGGGGTCAAATTATAGTGAAAAACCCGGTACAGGTTTTAAAGGGTCATTCTTTAACAGCGTACGGCAGCAACATTCTCTTCACTTCTTGCATTTCTTTGTCTCGCTGGCACTGTAAAATTTGTTTCAAACTTCTTCACTAATTGTTCAACTTTTATCCGTATGATTCTAACGGCCAAAAATTGGAGTTAAAGCACGTTAAGTTAAAGTAACAGATCGCGATTTTGCATAATAAATTTGGATTATTTGTGAACGTTGTTGGAGTGTGTACCTTTCCATGATTAAATGGTAGACATGGGCAAATACAACTGTCAATGTCACAAATAAACATGCGGGAGAAATATCAATTTAAAAATGGGGCGTTCCCATTGAAAGACCCTTTACATCATAACTATACAACGGATTTGAATGCAGTTTTCAGCAATAGATAGAGTGATTATAGAGCAAGGTTTATATGTATAATACATACATAATATAGTACAGAAAAGCCAAAAAATTCAGAGATTTGTAATGTGATGTCGTAACAAACATATTTTTGTGCGCTTAAATCGCAAACGCTGGCTAAACCTTACGAGATAGATCAAATTAATGTACTACGGGATTGTATATCCTAAAAATATCGATGAAAAAGTGCGCAATGGTGTATATATTTATCTCCAAAAGATAACGCACATTTTTATTATAATAAATTAACCATAGCTCATACTCCTTATTAATGCACATTTTTATCTTTTACATATTGTGTTATTTACCAAGCTATTTAATACAATACAGTATTATTATTCCTTATCCAATTAAATACATTACGTTGTACAGTTCATGTAGATCAAAACTGCCCTTCACGGGATTTCATTGAAATGGATTTCTTAGAAAGTATCAGCATTAAAAAGCGAAGGCACAGCGGCTGGCGTCCCGGTTGGCTGCGGGGTGTGTCGTGTGCCTATAAATAGCGCATAGATGGCCGTGCGAAGACAGGGTGCGGCGCTAGTATATTATAAATAAAAAAGGCAAAAGGACTCATGTAAAATTTCATGAGAATCGTGAGTGAGTCTGCAAGAGCAAGTAAAAAATGGTGAAAAGCACTAAAGTGAAGTCAGGAGCGATTTCACCTCAGTGCTTTTCACCATTTTTAACCTGAAATTTAAATCTGTTTCAAATGGTGATTAATCAACATTATGAGTCTTCAGTTAACAATGCATGTAATCTGAGTAGCTGATATGGAAATATCATGCAATGTCACTTATTATATTTTGATTTGCGTGATTCAGCAGACAATATATTTGATTGTGCACTATTATTGGAAGTACAGGTATTGAATGATTCTCGAAAGGATGAATGTGATATCAGTATAAACACAATTTAATAGCTTATGTAAACATTGGAGATTGAATAGTTCCTCCTAAATTCAAACTAGGTCATATGACTGTTTCTATGGTTCCGGTAAGGCTTAACCCTATACTGCTTACTAAAAATTTTTCTCGAATCAACTAAAATCCTAAAAGTTTCAAGTCTCTAGCTTTTTTCGTTAGAAATTAAGCGTGTTCACAGACGGATCGGTCTGACGGAATTACATTTGACCACGGATTCTTCATCAGGCTGGCCAACCTTGTTGTTCCAGACAATTTAGGCTCGAAATTCGAAAATTTGGGCGAAAATTTAAACAAGTTTTAAAGAATCCCTATGTTTCGTCAGTAAAAAAAAATTCAAAAGTTTACAACATATTTTTGTGACTGCAGTATCGAAGTATTAACTAGTCTTCAGACAAGTGGAAACTAAACAACTTTCAGATATAAAAGATAAATGATTCTAAATGTAAAATTTTTAGATCGTCTATTGTAGAAAAAAGTGACAATTTCCTATGCAATGGATGGCAAATGTGGAAGTTTGCTTTTTATTGATAAAATTCAGTTTATGTGGGTTGAACCTAGCTTTGTATTAACGTCTGGTCTATCCTAGATATACTTGTTATTACAAGTTGAAAATTTTAACTTATAATCTCTCAATAAGCATTTTACTAAGTTTCTAGATATTAGAAATGGCATATTGTTAACAAATAATACAATTTTCGACTGAAAATGCAATTTTTTTAAGAACAAACCACATGGATACTTAAAGGTAAAATCGATTCAAACGGCTATATATCGTTTTGTATAAAAAAAAACATATAATTGATTGGATGCAAACAAATTAATAAAAAAAATTGGAGAACTATAGAATTCCAAGACTGGCATTGAATTGGGTCAAGTCATATTTTGCAGCAAGAAAACTGTTGAAGTAGAAAGAAAAATATATAAGTGCAACTTACAAAAAAATTATTTTGGGTGTGCCACAGGGAAAAGAATTCAATGTATGTCTTGGAGTGGGTGAAAATGAGACCATTTGTGTGAATTATGTAGATGTCACGAACTTCCTAGTGATACGTCAAATTACATAACTCAAGAGCTTGAGCTCAATGGTGATGGAAAATAGTGAAAAATGGTTTGACACAAATAACTCCTTAACCAAGAAAAAACAAGGCAGGTTCTCTTTATGCCTTCTAATTTGAAAAGTGATAGTGATGAAAATATGATTACAAATGAAGAAAATTTCAAATGAATTGACAAAATTACATGGAATACACGTTGGCAAAAACCTGAATTGAAACATGTGTATTATTTAAGAGGGAAACTTTATAATTCCCTACCAAACAAAATAAAAAGGATCGAAGATATTAGAAGCTTCAGAAAAAAATACATTTTAATAGTCTATCAGATTGTATAAAATGAATCAATTTATTTAGGACACTGTTTCATATCATGTTCCATATGTACGTAAACATATTGAATCCGATTTGAAATAAAAAACAATTGGTTATAACTATGTTATAACAAAAAAAAACAAAAAATTTCTAAAATAAATGCAAATTATGGGATGACCCTTATTTTATGCTCGGCAGTATGTAATGTACAACTTGTAATACACCAGTTTGAAATTTCAATAACACTATGAAACTTAGGTATACCTTCAATAAAAAAATGAGAGCAAACAAAATAAATTTTCTTATTTCATTTAATATCTTATGTAATTTGGAAGTTGATATGTTCTTATATGTTAGACTAACAATTTTTATGAAACATAAACCTTCTGGAATCCTATTAAATCTTTAGTTATCACAACAATCCAAAAATATAGTCTAAAATCTAGCATTATGTTCTGCTGACATAAGTATGATCTAACTACCGAAAAATAAGTCGTCCAATTGCTTAACATCACTGACACAACTCATTTGTTAAATTGAACTTAAATAGATTGCTTTTGAAATAGAAAACAAATTTGAAAGTATCCAGGTTTTGTATTAACTCAAAATTACAATTTTTCCAATTTGGTACCACTTGTTAGTGAAAAAACTAGCAGAGCTATCAATTCTTGAAATAAAACATCAAGAATACTGTTCAAAAATTTACCTCTAGAACCTGAAGAGCAAACAGTGAAGTAGTCCATATCAACATAGCAGAAAATATTATGCCGGAAAAGCCAAGAATCATTATTAACGGTCTGTACCTCAACAAATCTGTGATGAGGAAAACAATGACTAAAAGTACCAAGTACCCGTAGGTTCCAACAGGATAAACTTGGGAGACAACTTCTTCTCCTGTTATATTCCTCCATGGACCACTTAAGTATTCGTAAATGAAGTGTTCGGAGGGCCTAATCTCCTTAAAAAACCCAAAGACACACAGTAAAAAAGATAACTTTAACCATGTTTCCATTTTGTTGAATAAACTTTCTGATTTCACTTAGAAAATAATTTTTTCCACTAAAGTCGTGGCTGATTCTTTTTCAAACGAAAAACGATAATTACATAAAATGCGTTGAATGAACAACTTGAAAATACGAACGCAACTTTTTAAGTCCTACTACCGACAATCTCTGCAAATTGAGCGCGAATGCGTGCTTCGCATTTATTAAGTAAATGGTTGGTTGCAAGCGATGTCGTAATTCGTGATGGTAAATGCATCATAGCTGCCACAAAATTCCACAGGCTTGTTCTTCAAGATTGAAATTTGGAAATTAGAAAAGGTGAGGTTATTTCAGTGCAAGGTCAATCTAAGGATCGATTCTCATAAATTTTCGTTGACTGTTGATACTCATGCTACTTGAAATTTTCCATTGCTGTTCCGTTTCAGAATCTTTTATTATATTAGAGATCCATTATTCACTAAAACTTGATGCAATTGAACACAGATACGTTTTATGGAGCACAAATTATAGGTAGAAACTGAAATTACCTATAATCTATGGAACCTGTTTATTAGTCCTATTCTCTGGCATAGATAAAAGAATATAGTCTTGTTAATCTATGATTCTCTGGTATAGTTTTCTGTATTTATAACATATCTGTGGTCTTTTACTTTCATAGGCGTAGTATAGATTTACGGCACAAGTAAAAAAATAAAACGATTTCTCTGGTCCTTTAGACTAAGTGCTTATTTAAAGTCTGTTACCAATACGAATATGTTATTTATTCCATTTTAGAACTAAACTGTTCTATTATTAGAGGGGATTTCCAAATACTAATTCTGACAAATGCATGCGAAAGCTATTACTATTCATAGAATGTCATAATTATGACTACATAAATGTACATTAACAAAATTGTTGGGATTAAAAAAATCAATCCAAAGAATCCAGTATTTTTTTTTACCCTCTATGATGAATAGAAGGCTACACCCATGAACTTTTAATTAACCCCAAATAAATTTTACTGTTGACCTTAAATATGATATCAGAGATTAATCGGCTTAAATAGCTTTCTGTGCCTGAGATTTTAAATTGCAATTCCAAAGTTCACTTAGCGGTTTTCCCGAATTCCATTCGAGCAAAACGTACTCTTTTTGCTGAAGATAAGAGAATTGTATTTATCGACCTAAAATCAACAAAAATAGCATGCCGCATAATATAAGATGTTAAAATCCAAGTTTCTTCTCAATTGCGCAGTTCAAATTAGAAAGATGAGTACCAATACATCTTGTAACCGTTTAACTGGTAGAGTAGCAATAGTAACTGCATCAACTGAAGGTATAGGTTTCGCGATTGCTCGAAGATTGGCAAGGGAAGGTGCTAAAGTTGTTGTAAGCAGTAGAAAGGAGGAAAACGTGGAAAAAGCGGTGAACGAATTGAAAAAAGAAGGTTTAAATATAACAGGTTGGATTTTGATTCCAATTATTTCAAGCAACTGTTTTTACCTGTTCATTTTTAGGAGTGATTTGTCATGTAGCCAAAGCTGAAGATAGGAAGAAACTCTTTGTGGAATCTGAAAAATTGGGAGGGCTTGATATATTGGTATCTAATGCTGCCGTCAATCCCGAAATCGGTGGTGTTTTAGATGCTAGTGAAACAGCTTGGGATAAGATTTTTGATGTGAACGTAAAATCATCCTTTTTGTTGGCCAAGGAAGCCCTGCCCCAAATCCGAAAGAGCAAACATGGTAGAATAGTGTTTGTTTCCTCAATCATTGCCTATCAACCAATAGACATATTAGGTAAGAGCTGAATCAATTTTACTGAATTGGTTTAACAAAGTAGGTTCTTCTAGGTGCTTATTCTGTGAGTAAAACAGCACTTTTGGGTCTGACCAAGGCAGCAGCTAGTCAACTGGCACTGGAAAATATCACAGTGAATTGTGTTGCTCCTGGTGTCATCAAGACAAAATTCGCTAGAACCTTAACCGAATCTGAAGAAACGAGACAACAAGTTTTATCAAAAATACCTTTCGGAAGGTTTGGGATACCTGATAATATTAGCGGGGTTGTGGCTCTTCTGGTATCTGATGATGGTTCATATATTACAGGAGAGACGATCGTAGCTGCAGGTGGAATGATTTCTCACTTATGAAAGGTTTTAGAATGATTTTGTGGAATGGTTAAGAATTTTAAAATGTTTACAAATTATATTTTATTGGATTGAATTTACATTCGGTGTTACTTGGTTTTAAGTATCAGTGATATTATAAAATGTAATATAAAATGTTTAAATATATCTTATTTTTGTTATTGTATTGTAAATAAATGACGTAAATAGAAGGTAAAATTTTTCAACGTGAAGAATTTATATTCGCGCAATTCATTGAATAATTGGAAAATAGAGACCAACAGACACTATGGAAAATTTGGTTTTATATTATATTATATAATAATCAGCCTCTTGTACATTAATCGGAAGTGGAACCATCTTTTCACTAAATTGTAACCAAATCCATATATTTGATAGACAACGAAGTAACAAAAACAAGTGCCTTTCAAGAAAAATTGTTACTTCCACACAAATTAAATTTTAGACAAAAAACACTGGTGGAAAACACTAACGGGAAGTCGGGAGCTTTTGTTTGTCGTTATTTTGCAACAGATAGTCTAAATGCTAAATTTATACTTAATCTTAGGACTGTTGCTATGGTTTCAATAGCGCTTATAGCTCTGCTTAAATTATTTTTTGTTACTTTCTAATTTTACAATCACCACGAAATTTTGCATTAGCCTTCGTGTCATTATTTTATATCTAAATGCTAAATTTAAATTTTATTGTAGGACTGCTGCTATGGCTTCGGTAGCGCTCAACGCTGCTCTGCTCACAAATTGTTTGTTTTGATCTTCTAATCATAGAATCTCGACAAACTTCTGTAAAAACATGGGTGTCATTATAATACTTACAAATATCAAATTTCAGAATGATAGGATCTGTAGTTTAGAAAATATTGAGAAAAATAAGATAAAATTTTCAATGTGAATAACCAAATGTTTGATTGTATCGGTCTCTACTTGTCGGAAATACATCTTGATGATTAAAGTAAAATAATAATAATTGTGAAATTAAATAAATTAGCGGAAATTAAGTTGTTTTACTTTAATCATCAACTGAGGAACCATTTGACAGAATTTACCTTTAGAGAACTTAATGGGGATAAATAGGTCAAAATTAGAGACATTTGAGCAAAACGATAGCAGGCTGTTCCCTAGAACAAACGCGCAAAAGAATTTTTTGCGATTTGATAGTTGCCTATCATGAAGAAATTTCTGCATTCATTCGTCTCTTGTTTAACGAATTCACCGCCATCCATAGGTGAAGGGTTAAAGCAGTAAACTTAAATTTCTATTGAATATTTGGAATTCAAATATTTTGTGATAATTTATTCAAGAATATGAATATAAGAACAAACTTCTTTCTTTTCCAACTAATGTTTGAAATAAACAACATAACCTGACTTTGAACTTTGACCTTGACCAGTGCTTTGATCTCGAATTTCCTAAACTTATCATTTTTATACGAACCAACCATTAAGAAATGATGAAACTTGAATAAAGCACTAAAATCAGGTTTTGCATCATCGGCCGGACTGTACGTATGTAATTTTCAAATTTTATCGAATAAGTGTTGTCTGTATGAAAAGGTGGTGGTGATCGTTCAAAATGGTAATAATTTAAGGTTCGCTACCATCCAAATGTTATCACATTCTCGTTTCAGCTGCCAACAACCGTATTTATCACAAATATATCAAAGAACGTCCAGTTTCTTAGGTGCGCCATTCGCAAAATGAGTACTGAACCTCCAGATGTTATTCTTGAAGAAATAAATAAAAAAGGAATAATAACGCTCAATAGACCGAAAGTACTGAACGCCTTGAACCTTTCTATGGTCAAAAAAATCGTTCCAGCGCTCAGAGAATGGGAAAAAGACGGAAAAGTTTGCGTTATTGTGAAAGGAGCCGGAGAAAAATCTTTCTGCGCTGGGGGAGATGTGAAAAATATAGTTTTGGATGGAATGAAAGGTGGAAAACTGGGTCAAGAGTTCTTCCGTGAAGAATATGCTATGAACGGATTAATTGGCAATTACAGCATTCCTTATATTGCACTTATAGATGGAATCGTCATGGGAGGAGGAGTTGGCTTGTCAGTTCATGGAAAATATAGAGTAGCTACTGAAAAATCCCTCTTTGCCATGCCAGAGACTCAAATAGGATTATTTCCTGATGTTGGTGGATCATACTTTTTGTCTCGATTGAAAGGAAAGTTAGGTGCATATTTAGCATTAACTGGTGAAAGACTGAAAGGAGCAGATTTATTGAAAGCGAAAATAGCAACACATTACACAACCAGTGACAAGCTACAAGACTTAGAAAGAGCTCTAATACAATGTAATAATGCTACAGATATAGAAAAAACATTAGATGAATTCAGTGTACAAGATAACAAACCATTTGTATTACAACCTATTCTCAGTAAAATCAATACTTGTTTCTCTTCTGATACTGTGGAAGGAATATTTGAGCAATTAGAGAAAGACGGGTCAGAGTGGGCTGTTAAGACGTTGGAAACTTTGATGAAGATGTCCCCTACAAGTTTAAAAGTAACTTTGAAGATACTTAACGGAGGAGGTAAATTGAGTTTGGTGGAAGCGTTGCAAGTTGAATACAGAGTTGCTGTTGGGTGTTTGTCAAACCACGATTTCTTTGAAGGTAAGTTTACTTTCCTCTTAAATATTTTGTTCTATAATTTGATTTTTCTTGTAGGCGTTAGAGCACTATTGATAGATAAAGATCAGAAGCCAAAATGGAAACCTAGTTCTATCAAAGAAGTCACTGATGACATTGTTAATAGACATTTCGAAAGACTATCAGAAGATAAGGAACTAAAACATAAATTGTGATAATTTTTAATGAGAATAGGGGATGGAATACGTTATCTAATGGAATTTATTTCTCATTTATTTCCCTTGCAAATAACTTGCTTGCAAGCAATTTGCACTTTACAATTAAAAATAAATACAAAAATCCCGAAAAAGTGTCATTTGATCTATACAAATACACTAAAGATTAGTAGAAATATTAAACACAAAAAAGTTTCTAGGTCATGTTAACCCTCAAGAACTACATATTACTCTGAGGTTTCAATCATTGCTGAAAAAGGAAAAAGTGTTTTTTGGAATATTTTAAAGGTTAAAAAGAATTTTCTCCGAAAAACTACAATCTAAGACATTTTTCTTAGTATAGTCATGATCATCGATAAACTAAATACCATTAATTATCAATTAATAGTTTGCTCATAGTCATGATATTCATTATTCCTATACATTTCTTTCAAATGTGTAACGTAGAATCTGTGGTTTCTTCGGTTGTCCACTAGAGAAACTACAGAATTCCCTACATCACTAAAATTTGATAGACATAACAATTTTATTACGTAGATATATGGTTCTTTCGGGATTGAAATATTTTCACAATATTACCGTTAGAGTGAAATTCTAAAATTTCATTCAATCATTCCCAAAAAAGGTGATTTTGGTATATTTTTGTTTTGCTCTACTCTTTCAGTGGAAAATTAACTTATGGCAACACCACAAAGTTATTTTCATGACATAAACATAGAATAATATTTGAAATGCAAGAAACCTAATCTTATGGAAATGTAGACTAACGCTTTATGTTTTTCACGAGACTGGTTAAGTATCCAAAAAAATAACCAAGGAGATAGTACATTCATTTTTTAAGAACGTTTTTCCGCTTGTGCTATCATCATGACTGAAAGTAAGAAAAAGGTTATAATACCCACCTTACAAGGACTTATGGGGGATATCTTTTCGAAGTAAGTAATTTTCTTGTTTTTTAAGCTTTTTTCTCTTATAAAGAGCAGTAAACTTATAATCCTGAAAACTTTCACATACTATAATTTTTACAATTTTTTTTTAGAGACTCTTATAATATAGCTTTGAAGACACAAGAACTCTTGAAATATATGATAGCTTCAAAAAACTGGGAAACTGCACAGTAAGACTCGAATTATGGAATCATCATGATTAAAATCTAACGTCTTTCATTAACTTTTAGACAACTCATGGAAATCATTAAGAATGACATAAAAACTATTGAACAAAACCTACCCCTCCATATGGTAGCTGTTAACATAATGAGACATTTTCTGAAAATTATCAGAGAAGAATATGACAATTGCTTGAAGGTATTTTTATTCTGAACAAAAATGTTTTTAATATACTCTCAACAATCATTCTTTCAAGAGTAAATGACCTAATTCTACTTGCATTTAACTGACTTATTTACTTGAACCCTATTTTTCTAGAGGAGCGGCGAAGATACATCTTTACATCATTTGATTACCTCACATGCTGAATCAGTTACAGATTATTCCGAAAAATTACAAACTCTCAGGGAAAATTTATTATTTCGCGCTTCAGAGTATAGGACAGAGCTGGAATCTGGGTAGGACAACATATTTATTAATTAGACATTTCCATTTTATACGAAAATCCCTTGTTGCAGTTCAGCCAATGTATCTAGTCGTGCTGTTGATCAAGTTTTTGCCAACGAGGTCATTTTGACATATGGAAAGTCAAATTTGGTGGAACAGTTCTTGAAAGCGGCAGCTAAAGAAAGGCCGATGCATGTGATAGTTGTGGAGTCATCTCAGGTTGCAGCGGTAAGTTAACTTTTATCACACTTTTGAAACGATCTTGTCTTGATCTTGATTATTCAAGAGCCTAAACTCATTTTCAAATCTTTTTCGCAAGATTATAAATCGTTAGGTCACTTGGCCATCATGGGGCCATCATAACCTGTATGTAATCCACATCAAGTTGCATTTATGAAGCTTTGATAGTAAATTTCAATAATATCTCAACCTAATCTAAATAATTTCTCACAGTAACAGTGTTGCCAAAATTTCATTTTAAAATCCTAAAGCATGAATTGGATCATCTTTTATAGCAACTTCAGAATTTAATAGGACCAAATTTAAATTAATTTGAATTTTGCACATTTATTGATCTAATTTTGATTACAATGCAAGTTAAGGAATTTTTTTTTCTGTGATTCCAATATGAAGGACGAATTGTTTAAAAAGTAGATGCAAACGATTTTTTTTTTGTGGATATTAAAGTATTTCGTTATTTTTCTTCCCTTATTTCATCCAATTGCTGTTCTGAAACCAAAATTGCTTACTTTATAGTACAGACGTATAAAAAATACTTCGGGGAAATATTATGAAATCTTACATAACACCAAAAACAATACACCAGGAGTAGATAACATACCACAGAGTATCATGAAACAATTGCAACAGCATATACATTAACACATAGTAAAGATATACGAATGGTGTCATCATTCTCATAGCAAAACCTAACAAAGATCACCAAAGAGTAGAAAACTATAGGCCCATAACACTCTAGCCAGTATTAAGAAAACTATTAGTGGAAATAATCAAATTCAAACTTGAAGAACACTTCTAGGATTTCAAAAACTTCCAATTTGGTTTAGACAGGAAGAAGGCTACAGTTCAACCCCTCGCGATATTAATCTGAAATCTGCAGAATGCACAATTAAACAGTAGGGGAATAGTAGTAGACTTTAAGGATATTAATAAAGCATTTGATAGTATGTAGATAAAAGGGCTACTACAAATTGTTCAAAAAAGACACACCTTCATCCCTTTGCCATATAATCATATCATATTTAGAAGATGTAGATAATCAAGTGGTTATTGCTCAGGATAAGGACGATTTGGAGTTCATAGCGTGTAGACTCTTCAAACACTATGAAGAATGAGGCTTAACCGTTAGTAAAGCGAAAACTCAGTATCTGCAGGTAGGAGGAGATGAAATTGAGGCTCTTGAAGAATGTATTACTGGCGAAGATCTGCCGGCAAATCAAGGCTCGAACACATTAGGAATGAACGTATTAGAGAAATAATGGAAGTGTCAACAACTATTTTAGAGGAAATACAGAAACGACAACTGAAATGGTATAGACGTGTCGAAAGAATGGAAGAAGAACGTACATTCTGTCAAGAAAGTACCGGGAATTATCGATTTAAATCTGGCGGGGCAATGAGGCAGGTAAAATTTTTTTCCTAGGTTGGTACCACTGTCCTTAATTACTATGCCAAGCTTGAGCGGGATCTGTCAACTAGTGTGTTTGCAACAGCTGATTAAGTCAGTCGATGTCAGAGTGCGTGCCGATTTTTACTATGGGTGATTACGTTGAGCAAAGAATTTGTTTAAAGTTTTGTGTTGCAAATGAATTTTCGTGTGCCGATGCATTGAAAATGTTGCAAAAGGCCTTTGGTGATAATGCTCTATCGAAAACTCGTGCATATCAGTGGTACAGAGCCTTCAAGGACGGACGCCCATCGACGGCTTCGATCGAAGATAACGTCGATAAAATTAAGGAAAGGGTGAGAGAGATAGCACATGATCTTAAGATATCCCACGAGTCCGCACGTACGATTTTGATTGATATTTTGGGCATGAAAAAGGTGGCCGCACGACTCGTACCGAAAGACCTGAATTTTCTTCAAAAACGTCATCGCGAACAGGTTGCTTCAGACATGCTGGATCGCTGTAATTCCGATTCTACATTCATGGAACGCATTATAACTGGTGATGAGACCTGGGTCTACGAGTACGATATGCAAACAAGCCAGCAATCATCGGAATGGGTGGCAAAAAATGAGCCGAAACCGAAAAAACCACGCCAAAGCCGCTCGAAAATGAAGGTGATGCTCATTGTTTTCTTCGATATCCGTGGCGTGGTGCACTACGAATTCGTTCCAGAGGGTCAGACGGTAAACAAGGAGTATTACTTAGGCGTTATGAAATGTTTGCGTGAGCGTATCCGTAAGAAGCGGCCAAATTTGTGGGCGAACAACTCATGGATTTTGCATGACGATAACGCGCCTTCTCACCGAGCTACGATTGTGACTGACTTTCTCGCCAAAAACTCAACAAACGTGCTTCAGCAACCACCGTATTCGCCGGATTTGGCTCCCTGCGACTTTTTCCTCTTCCCAAAACTAAAATTGCCCCTTCGTAGCACCCGTTTTGAGTCGATTGAAGCCATAAAACAAAATTCGGCGCGAGAGCTAAAGTCCATCCCGGAAAGCGCCTATAAAAAATGTTTCGATAATTGGAAGTGCCGTTGGCATAGATGTATTGGAGCAAATGGAGCCTATTTTGAAGGCGACCCAATAAATTTTGACGATTAAATGTAAAAATGTTGTTTTAATTAAAAATTCCCGGTACTTTCTTGACAGAGTAGTATTCTGAAACAAGTGAGATGAAGTGGGTGCATAGGAAGGAGGACAAGTGGTAGGCCAAAGAAAACATGGATGGAAGATATAGAACAAGGAATGTCTGAATGTAATCTACATCCAGAGGATTGGGAAGACTGAAGAGGCTGGAGACTTGGAATCGGAAGGCATGGGACGCTAAAAAACAGAGAATATATATATTTAGAAGATAGAAAATTGAAAATAAATAAAAATCAATAAGTTGTCATCCAGCTTCTTTACTCCAATGCAGGGTATAACTTAGGGATGACCATTATCTTTGTATATATACAACATCTATATTTCTACAATCCATAATGCAAAACAGTATTTACTACAATACACAGATGACACAACAGCAATTACAAACAAGAAAACATCAGGAATACATAAACAACATCACAACGTGGTTTGCCAAGTTGAAATTGAAGATTAATCCAGAAAAATCCCAACTAATAATATTCAACCACAACATTAATCACAAATCCCCAACTATTTCAATAAACTTTAAAATAGTGAAATCAACTCCATCAATAAAATACCTACGAATTCAATTTAGATAACAAAGCCAGGCTGAAACAGCACGCTAACAATACAAAGAAATAAATTATCAATAGAACAAAATACTTCAGATGTTTGAGTACAAGGACCAAGGAATTAACAGGAAAACAGTCCAATTATTTACAAATCTGTATGTAGACCACTAATTGGGTATGGACGTCCCTTGTGCGGTGATTAAAATTCTAGAGGTGGCTGAAACATCATCCTTAGAACAATAACAAAGAGGAAGCACCCGAATAACATACTGCACAACCCTCCTAATCAATTATTATACTGGAGAATCTGAATTCATTATACATTCTGTCAAGAAAGTACCGGGAATTATCGATTTCAATCTGGCGAGGCAATGAGGCAGGTAAAAATTTTTTTCCTAGGTTGGTACCACTGTCCTTAATTACTATGCCAAGCTTGAGCGTGATCTGTCAACTAGTGTGTTTGCAACAGCTGATTAAGTCAGTCGATGTCAGAGTGCGTGCCGATTTTTACTATGGGTGATTACGTTGAGCAAAGAATTTGTTTAAAGTTTTGTGTTGCAAATGAATTTTCGTGTGCCGATGCATTGAAAATGTTGCAAAAGGCCTTTGGTGATAATGCTCTATCGAAAACTCGTGCATATCAGTGGTACAGAGCCTTCAAGGACGGTCGTGAAGTGGTCGCCCATCGACGGCTTCGATCGTAGATAACGTCGATAAAATTAAGGAAAGGGTGCTGGAAAACCGTCGTACCAGCTTGAGAAAGATAGCACATGATCTTAAGATATCCCACGAGTCCGCACGTACGATTTTGATTGATATTTTGGGCATGAGAAAGTTGGCCGCACGACTCGTACCGAAAGACCTGAATTTTCTTCAAAAACGTCATCGCGAACAGGTTGCTTCAGACATGCTGGATCGCTGTAATTCCGATTCTACATTCATGGAACGTATTATAACTGGTGATGAGACCTGAATTCGTTCCAGAGGGTCAGACGGTAAACAAGGAGTATTACCTAGGCGTTATGAAACGTTTGCGTGACCGTATCCGTAAGAAGCGGCCAAATTTGTGGGCGAACAACTCATGGATTTTGCATGACGATAACGCGCCTTCTCACCGAGCTACGATTGTGACTGACTTTCTCGCCAAAAACTCAACAAACGTGCTTCAGCAACCACCGTATTCGCCGGATTTGGCTCCCTGCGACTTTTTCCTCTTCCCAAAACTAAAATTGCCCCTTCGTGGCACCCGTTTTGAGTCGATTGAAGCCATAAAACAAAATTCGGCGCGAGAGCTAAAGTCCATCCCGGAAAGTGCCTATAAAAAATGTTTTGATTATTGGAAGTGCCGTTGGCATAGATGTATTGGAGCAACTGGAGCCTATTTTGAAGGCGACTCAATACATTTTGACGATTAAATGTAAAAATGTTGTTTTAATTGAAAATTCCCGGTACTTTCTTGACAGAATAGTAGATTGAAGGACTTAGGTCGATTGTCTGTTGATAAGTTGTTAACAGTAGAGAACAGTTAATATTTATTGTTATTTCAGGGTCACGCTATGGCAGCCAATTTAGCCAAAATAAAAAACATCCAAGTAAGTCTGATTCCTGATGCTAATGTGTTCGACATGATGTCTCGGGTGAACAAGGTGGTTATCGGAACACACATAGTTTACGCTGATGGGGGTCTCCAAACTATCGCTGGTTTCCACAGTGTTGCAGTTGCCGCCAAATATTTTTCTGTACCAGTAAGTCCTTATTATCGTTTGTATAATTTCCCTGTTATTTTTTATCTACATATGAAAAATCCACAGTGCAAGGCACAATGAAACAATTTATTTTTTATCAACTGTCTCATTGCAAACTGAAATTCACATGTAAATATATGAAAGAATTGCCTGGTATGTTGATATACAGGTTACGAAAATCATTGGACTCCTCTTTGAATCTTTCCGACTGTCCAGAGTGGAGGACAATTAATCGCTTTGCCCTGGCGCGGCGATGTGCCTGTTTCAACAGTATATCGACGCATTTTGATTTAATAAATGAATAGTATTTTGAATCATATTTATTTTAATTTTTATCTTGATATATTTCAGGTGATAGTTTTGACTCATATGTATAAATTAACCCCTAAAGTGACTGTTTGCTGTGATATATATGGAAATGCTAGAGGTGCCGGCACAAATAAACTATGGGAAGGGAATAATGTTAGCAAATTTTCAGTTCTTGATCCAATCTTCGACTATGTGCCTCCAGAACTTGTGAAACTTTTCATCATTGCTCACCAGTAAGTATCAAGTAAAAGAAATAAGGAATTCAAATCATCCGAAGTATTTTTTTATAATTTCTGTTTTTTTATCTGTAGAGAATAATCATTTAACCTGTTGTAGATTGTTTATAGTCTGAGATATTCAATTTCCAGTACAGGTACTAATTGATTTTCTCTTTTAATAATTTCTGGTCTTCATGAAATCCATTTTTTCATAATGTAAATGAATCAACACATTAATTTCTTTTTCAGGAATGGATATTCACCTTCCTACATTCACAGGGTGCTATTGGAACTATACCATAAAGATGATTATTATATTTAACGAATTAAAATGAAAAAAAAACTAATACGACTATGTCATTGTTTTATATTTGTGTGAAGTATTAACTAAATGCAAAAATTTAGATCTTTTTCAAATAAAGATTTTTTCCTACTTCAAAAAACCCCTAGTTTATATATTTCACAATTTATTCAGAAACCTGACAAATGTTTTCTTTGGTCTTCTAACTATCTTTAAACAGAATACAAATAGTACCTTATTTCTGAATAAATTGTGAACATTAATTATTATTATATTTCACTCAAAGTCGACTGCAAACTCCATTTTATGAATGTTATTCCAGTAACTATGTATATTCTCATAAACAAGAAGAAAAAACAGCCCATTCCGAAAGAAATATATCCCACTTCCAAAACAAAAAACAATGACTAAACATTTTTAATACATACTTTTGCAGACATTTGAAATTTTCTCCCCTTTTTATTAATAGTTTCCAAATTACAATTTTACTTGATATGAAATACCGGGTTTACGAGGATAATAAATACATATAAATAATTTCAAGGAACATATTCCTGCAAAATTTCAGGAGGATCGATTATTAAAAGGTTCAAAACAAAGGAAAAAATTTTGTGAGAAGAGCAGTGTTGCGCTATAGAAGCAAGCCATAACAACAGTCCCAGGATCAAGTTTAAATTTAGCACTTACATGAAAAATAACGACAAGAATGGTACAAAATTTTATGAAGATGATATAATTAGAAGGCCAAAAAAAAATAAATAATTTTGTTAAGATCTTTGGTGATCTGAACTACTAACGTTTTGGTAGTAATTCCTCAGAATTGATTTGAGGTCTGTGATAAATAAATATCAAACAAAAAATTAAATATTTGAGACATTAGCTATTTGTATTAAACAATGAAAAATGTTCCGAGACACTTGAAAATTTTTTTCAATCTATTTTAGAAGTCGTGGAAAACGTATAGTTAGTTACTCCTTTAAAAAACAAGTCTATTACTCTGAGTTTTTGATTGTCTCGGTCTTTACTTGATGGAAATTCATCTTCAATATAAGAAAAACAAATTTTAATTTCCGCTATTTTATTGATTTATATCATTACTCAGGTCAGGCCCAAGGACTCTAACCTAGGTGGAATATACTGTCTTTGATTTCTTTCCAAGGATGTATAAAAAGGCATAAAACAAACTCTGGAATATTTGTTGAAACTGAAAATACTAATTTATTCCCACCTGTAGATTTCAAATTACACTTTGGCTATTAGAAACAACTTGTAATTTACTTGACAAAAACAATCAATACTATTTAATACCATTATATTTTAAGCTCTGGTTATACAAATACATTATAAAAAATGTTTTAATAAGTCAATTCCCACTCTTCACAACAAAACAAACATTCTATATGGGCTTGATTTTGAAATGGAGTCCGATCAATGAAAACACCAAACATTTGAGATCTTGAACAAGATAGTAGAAACACCTCAATCCTTCAGGGTCTTTCGATTGACTTACATCAACCAAGGAGCCTGTTTTAGAGGTGGTGAAAGAAATATGCTCGTCGTTGATTACAATCTCCAGTTCTTGGCGACCAATCCTGTCAGGTGGTGGCCACAAGGAATCGTCTTCTTGCATTATTTCGGAATCTACTATGATCCTTTTTAACTCCTCCATCACGCACTGGTGCACGTAAACCTCCTTACGGATCATTGTGTCGTTTTTGTAGTTGGAGTTGTTGGCATACCTCAATTTACCATCGGGTCTGAACTCGAACTCAAGAAATTCGTGGCCAAATTTACCTTTGTGGCCAACGTAATAACGAATGTAGAAATCGGCAGTCATGACTATTCTTCAATAGTACGAATATGGGAAATAACTGAACTTCGCAAACCAAACAACCCGTTACTTAACCTTAAATTAATATGTATATGCCACAAATTATTGATGGTTGATGACAACTATCGGTAATCTGTGGTATTTGCACCAGAGAAATATTTCTGTTTCTTCTATCCTTTGCAATCATAGACTTATTATCCACAGTAAGTTAATACGCCTTTGGTTACAATCATAGACTTATTATCCAGAGTAAGTTAATACGCCTTTGGTTATAATTGATGGTTGATGCAACTATGTGTAATCTGTGGTATTTGCTCCAGAGAAATATCTCTTCCACCTTTATAATGTGCCGGGTTGATCATCACTCACACATGGAACGGTCAGGATTATCGGGATAGTAATTTAAATCCCATTATGTCTTCTCTTCCTTTTTAGATCCTGTCTTTTTTATTACTGTATCATTCGGAGGGTTTACCTGGACAGGGAATTACAAAGGGCTAACACTGGTAACTCTCAGTAATTAAACTTCTTTTAAATGCTCCTGATTAATTGCATGCTTTACGCTTTTAAATATCACCTTAATTTTAATGTAAGATTCTCAATTATTGCACATTCTGTCATCGTTATTCCACTCGTCGCTTTTCATTCTTGTATTTTTACTTCAGTGATATTAATTTGACGTGATTGGTCTACTAAAATGCATTGCCTTTGTATATAACTAAGTGGCACGACCCTCATAAGTTACCTATTTATATTAAAAACTTTCTCTTGGTGCCTGGTTGTTGTTTGTTCTATTTATGAATTCTGGTTCTTTATTTGTTATGGTATTCGCAGTGCCTGATATGTAAATGATTTGCATGTACTTTTGTGTGATCCCCCGGTTACCTATTTCTTTATTTTATTTTATTGTAACGTTCATTAACACGCCCAGGTGTGGGGTACTAAACTGTTCCGTACTTGAGATTTCTACTGAAAACCCTTCATACCTTTCTGTCGTGATCAACTAGTGGCTGGAGAAAAGGACGTTACGTTGTGTAGACAACCCAAGTTACAGTTGAACGAGAATGAGGAAACAAGTTGAGAATGCAAGGTTGAGTAAAAATACAATATTTGGTTTTGGAAGGCAGGGTTCCGCATCTGACTCGATGTATGAAAGCGAGGTTGTGCTTTCGGACAAAAAGAGTAAGGGATAAAAGCCTTGACCTCTCTTCAGCTCCCATACATTTCTCAACCCTGTTCTTCCCTTTATTCATAAAATTAAGGTTCCAGAGATCGGCAACCTTTCTAATATCATAAAACATAGTTAATGTACAAGCAAAGGTAAATACAGCAGTCAATTGAATGAATACACAGATAACATGGCAATAAGAACATGTAATAAAGATCTCCGAGGTAGTAGACCTTTTGGTCAGGAATTCCGCATTCACACGACTACTATCTGATTAGATTATTATAATCTGGGCGCATAATAGTTCAGGAATGTCTTATTGCGGCATTCTGAAGACACAGAGGTTGTGGTTTCAGTTATCTAACTATCTATTCAATATAATATGTATATTTAATATTATAGATTTCAGGATATTCAGAAATGCATTCTTAAGACACAGAGGTTGTTGTGTCAGTTATTCATTTGTGGGTCCACCTTTCATTCACTCTAAAACTCTCTGAATTCTCAAACAAAGTACCATTGGTAACCACCTGTAGGTTTAAATAAATGAAATAAAGATAAAAGCATTCACATCTACGAAATATGTTAAATGTTCAATTCAGATTGAAGTAAACAGGTCATCCGAATTGGAGCATAAATACAGTAAAATCCACCAATAAATAAAGAAAACATCATACAAATGAAGAGATCTATATATTTCAGTAAGGGAAATTAGGCGGTGAAGAGATCGCATTCTCTAAGGATCATACGAGTGATAGAATCCCGCATACATTATATAAATTACATCATTACATCACGGTATTTACCCGTGTTATTTATGTGTCAAATATTCTGTGGCACTGTAACTTGACGCATGTGCTCGGTGACAATAACAAAGACTCATTGTATTTTAAAGAGTTCTTGAAAATAAACCTCCTGATCGACTTAAAAACATACTCGAGATAATAGTACTCATAACAGTCCCTTTTGGTAACTTTTAGTAAGTAAACTTCTTCTAAATGCTTCTGATTAATTTCATGCTTTTGCTTTGAATACCACCTTAGTTTTAATGTAAAATTAGTGATTGCACGCTCGTTCCGTGTATTTCCACTCATAGCTTCTCATTCTTGTATTTGTGCTTCAGTGTTATTCAATCCGATCGAAATGTTTTACTAAAATGCATTGCCTTTGTATATAACTAAAGCGGCACGACCCTTACAAGTTATCTATTTATATTGTATACTTTCTCTCGGTGCCTGGTTGTTGTCTGTTGTATTTATTAATAGTGGATCTTCATTTGTACCGTTCATTCGCAGTGGCTAATATGTAACTGATTTGCATGTACTCTTGTGTGATCCCCCGATTACCTGTTTCTTTGTTTCTTTTATTGTACTTTAGAGAAAACTTCAATTGTAAATTAGCTCTTAGAATTATCAACAACAAAGGCAAAATAAATAAGTCTGGAGTCTATAAGTTAACTTCTAATAATTGTCATATGGTTCATGTTGACCAAACTGAAAGATCCTTCAAGAAGAGAAAATATGAACACCAAAAGTAGTTAACACTAGATACTTCGACCTTAATATACTGAAACCACTTGAAAGAACATTCAAAAACCTAGGCATCAACACCAAAACAGCCACTTCTATTTACAAAATGATCTTCAGACCACTGCTGGACTATGGCAACATCAAAAGATCATAGCAAACTTACTTCATAACAAACAGTTTACTTTCTGTTATGTCAAAAATCCTGGAAAGCTTTCAATACACAAATTGAATTCAGAGGAATAAATACCACTGCACCAGGTCGGATTCAGAACAGAACATTCCACCATACAGCAAAACCATCGAATGACATATCAGCCAAACCTTAGAACACAAAGGGTACTATCTATCTATCTTGGATGTTGCTCAGGCAATCGATAAGGTTGGGCATTCAGGTTTGATATTCAAAATGAAAAAGGTTCTTCCCATTCTCTACTTTGAACTTCTGAAGTTGCATCCAAGTGACAGAAAGTTTAGAACTAGGTTAAATAACAAAGTATCTGATAAATACTCAAAAACATATGGGTAGTGCGCTGAGTCCATTTTTATGTCCGCTTTATAGAGCAGATCTGCCTACAAATAGGCACACTATCATGGGAACATTTGCTGATGATACAGCTGTTCTTGCCGGACAAACAGTTCCAGCATTAGCATCTGCCATTTACAAGATCATTTGAAAAATAGCTGTGGAAGTGGAGATTGAAAAATAATCAGACTAAATGTATAAAAGTGAACTTCACATTGAGAAGAGATCAATGTCCATCTATTCATAAACAGTATACAGATACCGGAGTCCACATTTACTAAATACTTCGGAATGCATATGGATAGAAGACTCATCAGCGTGAGCAAAGCAAAATGTTACTATACCAAGTATAGAGGATGCACAAGTAAGTCTGAAGCTCTTTAAGACTGCGGTGTTGCGAGAGAGCTTCAACCTCTTAATTTGGGAGACGGCGTTTCGTTCTGAGTCTGCGCACATGAAACTCTTCAGACAGGCGTGGTGCCCAGCTCTACCTGTGACGCCAGAGTGACCCCGTTCCTCATGGGAACGTTAGTCATCGAACGTTGGTACTCTGCCCTGCTTAACCTCGGTGAGGGCGGATATTTGAGGTATTGTGCGCTACCTTTCGCGCCCCCTCATTTGCTACATCGAAAGCTGTAGCAGAGCAGAGTATAATTCTTCGAGAGGAGCTGGTACGCCACGTACTGAGATGGCACGCTACAAGTCAAAGATATTACGTATGATAGTAAATGATCCATGGTAAGTTACTGATCAGACCTTACACAAACATCTGAAGGTGACATATGTCAAGGACATCATCGAAGAAAAAAGTTTGAAGGACTATGAAAGTAACATAATCACAAAAATACTTCTCTCCAACCACTATTTGATCCACAGGATGGTGTAAGACTCAAAAGGAACTGGTCTAATTGGAGAAGCCCTCATCACGTCATGCAGCTCTTAAACCATCATTAGATCATATATTATAATAATAATATAATAAATAACAACTATTCTTCATAACAAAATTGAAAGTTGTACATTAGCATTGAAGCTCTTATGGAATGCGGTGTTGTGAGGGAGCTTCTACTTCTTAATTTGGGAGGCGGCGTTTCGGTCTGAGCATGCGCACCTGCATTCTTCAGACAGGCGTGCTGCGCATGTCTGCCTGTTACGCCAATGATCTTGTGTTCCACGTCAGAATGGTCGTCGAACGCTGTGTGCCTTGCCCTACTTGAACTTGGCGGGGACGGTCAGTCAGTTGTTTAGACTAGTCCTGTCCTCTATACGATACGCCAGCAAGCTGCAGCAGAATTCTGGACGAGGAGCGAAGAAGTTGATCGCTACAACATTCTTAAAATATCATGAAATTAATAGATACAAGTCTTTGAAAATTATTTTTAACGAGCAAACAGATGTTAACAGATCTCCTTCGTTGAATATTTTCAGTTGATTTGGGAATCCCAGCGCCAGTAAACCTCATCAATAAAATACATCCCTTTCCTTTTTTGGTCTTTTCAACCATAATATTCAGGAAGCGACATGTACTCCATTTTCAATCCGTTCAGAATTCAACCTGACGAAGTCATAATGCAACGAATGACAATTGTTGCATTTGTTATGAAGCTCTTTAGGGTGCAGTGTTATGAGGGAGCTTAAGGCGTTTCGTTCCAACTTGCAAGCCCCTGAACTTTTCAGATTGGCAATGGGGTGCAATTATATTGTTTTTCATTCTTAAATATCAAGGTTCAACCTTTCTTATAAACTCATAACTTTGAATAAATATTCATTTTCTTCTATTTATAGCCGATCAAAAATACAAACTTTGAGTGGCCCATTCTTTAATAAATCAGAAAGGACTGTTTTCACCCCACTGATAAATAGATAACTATTAGTTCCACCCTGATCCACGGCTCGTAGACGGCGAAGTTGATAGATGAAAACTTCCAATTTTCTCGAGTCATAGCACGGAAAAACAATTTATCGAAGTGAACCCAGCTCGCGTTTCAGCATACTTTGGAGGCGAAGCGGGAGTGTGTTGCGATCTCTTCTCCATGCGTCGTTAACTGTGGTAGGAAATCGTATTCCTCCTTCAACTTTACTGTCGAGTTTACCGCGGACGGCTATAGAATAACGGGGTACACTTTCACGTTTCCTGTTGATTTAGTGCTTCACGTTCGGATTAAGAGATGTACGGCATGTTGCTGGAGAGCGTACAGCATTTTGTGCAGGTTGGTGGTTGTTGAAAGGGGGAAGGGGTGTTTGGTCCTTCGGGCCGGATTTGTTCTTGGACTGTCTTTGTATTGGATGGAGTAGTCCTTTACTTTGTGATAGTTCATTTTAATGGAATGAAATAAGGAATTACTTTGTTTTCTATCACTTTTTATTATAACTGATATACAGTGACTCGAGTTTCGTAGTGTTTACTACATTTTCAAACTGAATGAACAAATTAGATCTCAACTATTATATATCCTGTGATAAAAAACGAAATTTTAACCCTTTTCGAACTTTGCGTGGAAGAAAATTACTTTCAATACAATAGTAAATTCTACAAACAGAAAGATGGACTTGCCACAGGTTCACCTCTCAGCCCATTACTCGCTGAAATCTTTATGTCCCGTTTTGAAAGAAAAATTCTAAAATCCAGGCACGCAAAGCATATCACTTTTTGGTACAGGTATGTAGACGATATATTGGCTTGCTTCTGCGGAACACATTCAGAATTAAATGAAACATTAGAATATCTTAATAGTTTGCACAATAAGGTCAAATTCACCATGGAAACACAATTTGATAATAAAATAAATTTTCTGGACATAACTTTAATTAACAGTAATAATGAAATTTCCTTCGATATATATAAAAAACCCACATCAATTGATACAACAATACCAAATTTTTCAAACCATCCGATCAATCATAAACTAGCTGCTTATAGATCAATGGTACATAGAGCATTTTCAATTCCTTTAGATAATATTACGTTAAAGAGGGAATTGAATACAATCAGACAAATAGCCACAAAAAATCAGTTCGAAACCAAAACTATAAATTCCATCATAAACAAAAAACAGAAGCAACTAATTCGCAAACAAATTTACCCCATCTCCAAATCAGATCATAATAACAATAAATTCATAAAACTAACATATTTTGGACCAATTTCACAAAAAATAGCTCAAATTTTATCAAAAAATAACATAGTAACAGCTTTCACACCCTACAATAAAATTTCTAATCTCTTTTTTAATCCGAAAGACAAAGAGAACCGACTGAATAATTCTGGAGTCTATAAATTAAGTTGTCAAGAGTGTAATAGTGTCTATATAGGACAAACGGGCCGACCTTTCCATAAAAGGTACAAAGAGCATCAATCTGCTTTTAGGAACCGGAAGAATAATTCCAATTTTGCGAACCATTTCTTCACTACAGATCACACGTTCCCAGAATTGAACAACCTTGTTATCTTGCACGTGGAAGCGAAAGGGAAAAAACTTGACATCCTGGAATCCATAGAAATTGAAAAATATAAAAGACACGTACCAATAATAAAACTACTTAACGAACAAACGGAACTTTGGAAAACCCCTCTCTTCGAAGCTCTGCCGAAGCCTACAATCCCCATATATAATAGTTGAGATCTAATTTGTTCATTCAGTTTGAAAATGTAGTAAACACTACGAAACTCGAGTCACTGTATATCAGTTATAATAAAAAGTGATAGAAAACAAAGTAATTCCTTATTTCATTCCAGTCTTTGTATGTTGCCCGCGTTGGAAATTTTGGAAAATTGATCACAACTTATTATTATTATTACGTTGTTAGTGAAACTTAAATATATTTGAATTGAATAACAAGTTGAATTCTAATTGAATGTGCATTTTATTCAATGGATGAGTTTATGAAGTACCAGTTCTAGTCATTAACTTTGTGTTTCAATTCGCACCTTAGTGTAATAGTTTGTTTTTTATTGATTGTTGTAAATTTTAAAGTTGAAATATTTTAGTATATCATTTTTGCAATCTTTTATTTTATGATGTACATTATCATAAATTTCTTTGACATTCCCTGCAAAATTTTTAGGGTAACTAATAAATTTGGATCACCAAATATCCTGTTTGAAAGCGAACTTAAAAAGACGGTGATCAACTTACTGAACACCATTTATAAAACTAGGCTCTTCCACAGAAAAATCTTGGTATAAACACCAACCAAGTAGAGGTTGATATAGATCGATATCTTTATTTTTTTTCAGAAAGAATATGGGGAAGATGTTTGGTTAGAAGTATTAAAAATATCGGAATGCAAGCATACGGTGTTCAGCACCCATCAGGTATATCCGGATCACATCATGGCTGACCTAGCCAGAGCTTTAGAATCCATAACGTCACAATCTTACGACGATTTCATGACTTTTTTTGGAAAGTGCTTCGTGAGATATTTCAGCAATTATGGGTGAGATATATTATATTTTTCAACCTCTTGAGATTTTTGCAATTTCTAACGTATGTAATCTTATATCAACAAAAAGCAGTTGCTTAAACAAATTCTTCCGCAATAATAAAAGAGAAAGAAATACTATGGATGCTCTTGCAGTTTCTAAAGAGACAGCTCTGAAATTATTTCTAGCTCGCATTATGAAAATATAATAACTAGCAATTGCTTCATCAAATTCTTAAGTAACTTGATTGTATTAGAAATAGTTTTAACATTTCTTGTAGGGTCAATAGGTTAGGTTATAGCTAACACTTCACCCCAATGAAGGTAGGTGAAGTAATTGACGAAACAGACCTGTAGTTTTCAACATTGCCTGCAACACTTGAAAGTTATTGCAATTGTTTGTTGCTTGCATTAGCAAAGCAAGACCACCGATGCTCGTTGATTCATAGACGAAATAAAAATATTTAAAAACGAGGAAAAAAAACACAAAAATCCAACAGAAACATGTTTACAGTAGCCGACTTTCGGTATTCTTTCCTGTGTTTCGCCTGGCAATACACAAACCTTCTTAAAGAAAGATGTTTGTTCGTTTTCTTGCAGCAGTTCGGAGAAAATTGGACACGATCGTTCTTGTTGTCACAGAGAGTTAGTGAAGGACCTATCTAGCCAATTTCCATACCTGTTAGAGTTTCTTGAGACGACGCATGATCATCGAGCGGTCGACGTTGAAGTTTATAGCTAGCCTTCGAATAAACTGGCCTTTTAGCCCTTTCACTATCCCTGATTGTCAAATTCGATGGTTGACCTCTTTCTGTCTCATCCTCTTAGATGGTATGATCTGATTTGAAACGTGCAAATCACTCTCTATATCGTCTTTCGCTAATTGTTTCTTCGCCAAAAAGTTTGTTGAGATCATGAAATAACAATGCTATCTCAATCGTTTCTCTTAATGGTACAGCTTCATAATGAATAACGAAAACGAATGTGATAATCGATATTAATATTCTGAATGAAGTAGAGAATTTAATTATTATTGAAAGAGAAACGCTGATTATCACTAACGTCAATATAAACGGCGCCTAATTATGCACCAGCCCAATACGTGTATCAAATGTAGAAGTATGAAATTGGAATTTCCTTGTAGATGATTCTAGTCATCATTTTGGGGACAGTAAGAGCTGACGAAGATTTTCAACACACACCCATGTTCCTACGAACTACGATTCGCGGACAGCATTGCTTTTATGTTATTATTTGAGGAAAACTCCAGCAGAATAGCATCGGATGCTAGTCGAAGCTTACGGTGAATATGCTCTTGTTAAAACACAGTATTTCGAGTGGTTAAGATCATTCAAAAGTTGTGATCTTGACGTGAGAAACGAAGAGCGTGGGAAATCACTGAAATGTTCGCAGACAAAGAATTGCTAGCCTTATTAGATGAAGGTGATACTCAAACTCAACAAGAACTCGCAGGTTAACTTAACGTGACCCAGAATTAGTTCCGTTTGAAAAGCTGTGGGAAATATGGAGGAAGTCAAAAGATGGTTTTGTGTGAACTGAAAGAAAGACAGCAAGGAAATTGAAAAACCACTTGTGAAATGCAGTTCATCTCCTGCAAAACCAAGTCGCTTTGGAAAGATGACAACAATCAGTCTTAGGTGGGATCAGAAGGGTGTAATCTATTATCAGACGTGTAATATCCACGAAAAATTCTAATTTCATACTTACACAACTGGTAGTCACTAGAGGTTATTCTTTATTCCTCCCGTACGTAAGTAGCTCTAAACATTGTTTGCTACTTCTTTCAAAAAACGAAGTTGCCTTTCCACTTGTTTTATCGTGGTTACAGTCTTTTGTTTAAGATCCTCCTTAGACTTATTCAAACAGGGGATTTCTTTGTGTTTTTTAGATATGAAAAAACCATCAAAGCCACAGGTCGCAGCTTTACAGACTTCTTAGAAAACGTAGACAACATCCATACCCAGTTCAGACTATCATATCCAAAGATGAAGAGTCCCTCGATGTATTTGACCGAGGTGGATGAAAATGGTTGCGTTCTTGTTTATAGGAGCATTAGGCAGGGTTTTACGCATTATTTGATGGGTACGTAGGAGTTTTGTACGGGGAACTACTTGAAGTAGATAAAAGAAAATGGACGTAGAAAGATTCTTTAGGACTCTTTCTATAATTTGGAACTTTTTTCAGGTCAGTTACAAGAGATCGCAGGTAATTTATTCAATCTGAAATTAGAGAGCATAGTTCTGTCGAGCGAAGAATCCGAAGCAAGTGGAAGAAAAATTACGATTGTTACTTTTCGCCTAAACTTCGATAACAGCCAATATGTAAGACATTTTTCCAGATATAACTGTGAGTTTAATGTTGGAATCGAAAGATTCCAACTATCCAAGACATGACAAGCAAGCCCAGAGTTAGTGTTTGACAAGCAAGCCCAGATTTAGTGTTTAACAACCAATCCATTGGAATGGTACATAGTTATCGGCCGTTTTTTAAACTTCAAATTCAAGAAAAAATCATGAAAATTCAACAGAAGCATGTTTAATTGTTTATTTTGCAGTGTATTTACCATATACTTCCATTACTGCTTGACAGTCCATTCCACGGAAATGGAAGTTGATCTTTCTTAGATGCAATCTACGCTTCAATCTCAGTCATCAAATTATCGTAAATTTCATTCATCTGCCAGTTTTTCAATGAGCGATTTAATGTGTTAACACCAATATTGGTATTAATTAATACGCATTTTGGCTGGTTAATGACAGAATATTGTGTTGAGGCCATCACCCAGGAAGAGTCTATTGCTCTATAGAATGCCATGAATTTAAATAACGTCGTCCTCTACCAGGACTACTCAGTGATTTACCCTAAAGAACGCCACTGGTTCACAAGGAATAAAATCTCTCAAAGTAAGCGGGCACGTGCATATGGCAAATATGTAACACAAACTGACTAGAACATTATAAAATAGATGCAGTACCCCATCACCTAGGCGTGTTAATGAACTTTTCAATAAGAACAAACAAAAAAATAGGTAACCGGGGATCACACAACAGCACATGCAAATCAGTTACATATCAAGCAACGCAATTAGTAAGAACAGATAATAAAAATCCCTATTAGCAATTATAACGCAGATAAAGAACCACTATTTACAAATACAGCAAACAGTAACCAGGCACCGAGAGAAAGTATAAAATACAAATAGATAATTTGTGAGGGTCGTGCCGCTTTAGTTATATACAAAGGCAATGCATTTTAGTTCAAACATTCCGGTGGGATTAAATAACACTGAAGCAAAAATACAAGAATGAATAGCGTGGAATGGAAGTACCATGAACGAGCGTGCAATCACTAATTTCACATAAACACTAAGGTATTATTCAAAAATGTAAAGCATGCAATTAATCAGAAGCATTCAAAAGAAGTTTACTCATTAAAGAGTTACCAAGGGGGACTGTTATAACTACTATTATCTCTAGTATGTTTCTAAGTCGCTCAGGAGGTTTATTTCCAAGAACCCTCCTATCGACCGCTTCAAAATACAATGGGAATGCAATAAGGACGTTCTTTTCTATGTTATTGTCACCAATCGCTTACGTGGCAAGTTACAGTTCCACAAAGTGTTTGACACATAAATAATGCGGGTAAATACAATAACGTAATGGTGGAATTTATGTAATCTATGAGGGATTCTGTGACTCGTATGATCCTTAGAGGATACGGATCTCTTCAATCTTATTTATATTTAGTAAACGGGGCAATTTTTAAATACGTAGAAATTGTTAAGAAGTGCTCATATTCTGTTTGATTGTATCGGTCTCTACTTGTCGAAAATACATCTCGATGATTAAAGTAAAACAACTTAATTTCCGCTTATTTATTTAATTTCACAACAATTGTTTCGTCATGACAACATGACTTTGTCAGGTGAGTATGGTACCATACCAGTACCAGTACCATACTCACCTGACGAATTCATGTTGTCATGACGAAACAATTGTTGTGAAATTAAATAAATAAGCGGAAATTAAGTTGTTTTACTTTAATCATCGTGCTCATATTCGTTTAATTAAGGAACCTGGAGTAGAAGATTCAGGTAAGCCGAGGGAAATAACTTCAGATCCCATTTAACACGTGTTTTGACTCAATCACGATTACGTCATTCCATAGTGAGAATCTGTGGATGCTTTGTGTGGTAAATTTGGCGCATGCATTAGAAGATCCCATCCGTTATTGTCGACGGCACAATCTGAACATGCAGACGTGAATTATCGTGGTGAATGATAATATGGTTTTATATTTTTTTGTGCGATCTTTTCACGTCGATTGCTGCCAGATGTCCAAGTTGAGTCTGGTTGACATCGCTGTTGATGTTGAATTGCCGAACCTGCAAATATTGACGGCCATAATCATCATCACACCAATTAAAAATCTCATTTGTATTAATTTTACAATGGACTGAAGCAATTCTGTCCGATCCGTGCGTAAACAGTCTATCAGAAGGAACTGAGAGATAAAATTTCAGACCCAAATATCTCGTTTAAGTCCTCTATTGATACGCCGGCCAAGCTGCAACAGAGCAAGGCAGGTTTCTGGACGAGGAGCGAAGTAGTTGTTCGCTACACACTGCCCCTCCAGTGAGCGTCGATAAGGTCACGGAATAGAGCGTTGGGAATGAGGCAAGGAGACAGTCCGCTGCGTGAGACGGCGTTTCGTTTTCGAGTCTGCGCATCTAAAACTCATTAGACAGGCGTGATGCGCAGCTCTGCCTGTGACGCCAGTGACCATGTGTTCCGCTTGGAACGCTGATTGTCCAACGCTATATGCCTTGCTCTACTTGAACTCGGCTGGGACAGTAAGTCATGAATCTTTAGACTGGTCGTGTCCTCTATTGATACGCCGGTCAAGCTGCGACAGAGCAAGGCAGATTTCTGGACGAAGAGCGAACAAGTTGTTCGCTACATTACAAATGCTCTACCATAACACTAATACATATAAGTTGGGTGATTCATTTGGGTGTCCTTTTTGTGGTGGGGATTTAATTGCAGATTGCGCATGCCTCGTATTAAATGATGTAATATTTCTTTTCAATAGTGTTTGACAATTCATAATGAAAAGACTTAGCTAGGCGCACCGTCTACAAATTATTCAACTTTATTATTACGAAAATGGGCGTTCTACGAGGAATGTGTAGAAGAAATATGGACCTATTATTCCACTGGCCCAAAAACCACACCAAATAGTTCGAAAGGTCGGTCGGCTTCAGTTCTTGCACTAGTTGAATTTTGTAAGCTTTTAAAGAAAGATCCGTACGTAAAATACGCCAAGTTGTTGAATATGACAGACTAAGCTGTTGAGAACGGCGACGAATCGACACTTCACGGTCTTCGCGTACACTCTCCGCTACCACCCCTTTATTTTCTACACTACGTGTTGGGTGTGGTGTGTAGTATTGGTTGAGTATTATCCAATAATGAAAATTGGGTCCCAAACTTACGGATGGTAGAGCTAATTGTGCGTTCGGTAGGCCGATTATGTGGACCATAAGTTGCTCTAAGCGCCCGATACACATTCCTCGTAGAACGCCCATTTTCGTAATAAAGTTGAACAATTTGTAGACGCTCTTCCGGGCTTAGATTTTCCATTATGAATTGTCAAACACTACTGAACAGAAATGGCACTTCAGTTAACACGAGGCATGCGCAATCTGCGATTAAATCCCCACCACAACAAGTACCACTAGGTGAATCACCCTTTACTAAAAGAAATAGAGAAAATTATCTTCATTGAAAAAATCAAGGAAACTCACATCAACTCTGATGAAGAACGTGCCAAAATCAATGGCGGATAATTATGTACCAGCCCAATATTAATTAGGAAGAACTTTTCTCTTCACAAATTCAGTCTAATCTTTTCAAATGAATTCGAGCATTACCTGGCAGAAACTTCTGTCTTTTCCTTGAATTTTTCACGTATATTCAGGTGAAGATGAAGAGTGAGAAAGCAGCCCATTTGGAAACGACGCCGCTGTCGCCCTTCTCCTGCGATCTGCTCCTACGTCTCTTCCCTTTTGGCATCCTCTTTAACCCGGCAATGGAGATAACAGGATGCGGGGAAAAGATAATTGAAGTGGCCGGAAAGGGAGGCAAACAAAGATTGCTGTTGAAACCGATAACGAAGTATTTCAGGCTGAGGAGGCCAAAAGGGATCAGTTTCACCTGGAAGAACGTACGTCATTCCTTTAATTATGTTTATTGCATGCTATTTTAACAGATGAAAAACTTGGAACACCTTCGTCTGCATTTTCTCCGCTTCGAGATTCATTGGATAAATTGAATTTAAAATTTCCTTTTTCTCCTCAAGTTTAATGCAAAATGATTAATGAAACTCTTACTCCCAGGTAAAATAGGTCCTCAATTTTGCGGCCCTGAAAGACAATTTGAACAAAACACATTTAATATAGTTCAGATTTTTAAACTGCTCTACAAAAGTTAAGGAAGTTCACAAACTTGAATATTGTTCTTAAAAGCTATCGATATTTGGTCATCCATTGCTCACATATGATGGATGGATTTCATTTGTTTTCTTGATTCCAATACTGTCCCATCCTATTCCGAGTGTTCTCTAAGGTTGGATGACTTCCTAACTAGATTCAATCTTGTGACCAACTGCCAGTAAGGTAGATCTACAGAGTGAGCTGCTGTTATATTTGAAGAACACATTTATGAAAGTCTTGATGGCTTCTTTGTGGTAGTTTTATATAGGGGCGATTCCAACTGAACACTTAGGATGCTTCAGGCTGGTCGAACACAAGTGTAAGCGACCATGTTGCCAAAGTGTGATTTCACGTTTCCTGGAACAGTATTTTACCACTGGAACTGTTCGTCTAAGACCCAAAAGTGGTAGACCACGTGCTAAAATGCCAGTAGAAGACCTTTTTTCAATTCTTTTGATGAAAAGACAGCCTCTCAGTACTTGTAGAATGGCAAGCCAGCATCTTCGAGATGCAATAGGTAATTCAGTTTCCCTGAGAACAGTCAGAAGACATCTGCGTGAATCTAACATCTAGACGCTTGTTAAGAAGAGTTCCACTCACTCGTCAACACAGGTGTCGAAGTTTAGAGTGAACAATTGAGCGGATACACGGGCGGGATGAATCGAGGTACGTCCAGATATGGAAGTTTTTCTGACAGTTGAAGAGTTTGACAGGTTTACTCATACGAAGGACTCGCCACTCTGTCCATCCTTTTCGAGGAGGCTCAATTATGGTTTGGGATGGAAGTTGTTTCGATGGCAGAACTGACTTATTAGTAGAGGAATCATGACGTCTCAGACATACGTTGACGAACTTATCAAGAGTGGAGTGTTCCACAACTTCACGCTGCTATTGGCGAAAATTTCTTTCTTCTGGATGATAATGCACTGCTACACAGATCCCACCAGGTGATTACTGGTAAAGAAAACCGGGGTATTCCACATATACCATTACCTCTAAGATCCCTTGACCTTAACCCAAACGAGCAGGCTTGGGACCAATTATAAAGAACTCTTGATGCCCACAGACCATACGCGGAAGCGCTCCAATAGCTCCGAGATATTTTGCCACAACTTTGGCGGCAAATTGACCAGTATATTTTCAATAACTTGGTGCAAAGCATGTAGAGAAGATGCCAAGCAGTTATTGATGCTCGTGGGGGTCAAACTTCGTATTTAGGGTGAATACAAGTGTAAAGTGCCCTATTTTGCTTATCATTCCAATATTTAGAAATAATAAACAAGAGCAAATTAATTTACGGCAATGAAAAATTATACTGTGTTGGGGTGAAGTGTATCCAAGTACTGTGATGTTGTTAAAATTTAAAATGCAATAAAATAAATGGAGGTTTATACTTGATAGAAGGTATATAAAATTATTTAAATATTTTTATATTTACAGATATATTCTGTTAGCCTTCTACATATTTAATTTCAAAAAATTATATAATGGGATAACAAAATCCAATAAATATAAAAATCCTATAAAGTAAATATTTTGAGTAGACCAAATTTTTCCAAGACACTTTCTGAATTGTTAAGTAAGTAAACATTTTTTGTTGATTGATGTTATATTTTATTGAATATGATTGAGTACTGACGAAGCAAAGTCTCTCTTAAAATTAATTTTTTAGTAATGTTTTTACATATCTTGAGATTTGCTAAAAAGTTACTCAGTTAGATATCCAATAATAAATAAAATTCTTAAGATTATGTTAAACATTTTTGAAAGATATCTGTTTTCATAGGAGGGATGACCAGAAACAAAATTTTTTTCTACTCAAAATATTTAATTTGTAGGATTTTTGTTAACAATTTTTAGTTATTGTATTTTGTTATCTCATTTGGATGTCTTATAATGAATGTTTATTTTATATGTCGTTTGATATAAGTGGTACTTTATGACATTAAATTAATTCCTGAAGTTATAATTATTAAATATAATTTTTCGAAATCAAATATGTAGAAGGCTAACAGAATATATGTGTAAATATTAAAATATTGAAATATTTTAAAATGCAGTTCCATCTAGATGATGGAAGGGACGATTATTACACTAAGAACAAATGTAATGAATTTGGCAAAACTTTGGCAATCGATAATATCTGGATTACTAAATTAACCATAATAGTCGCGATAATCTTGTAGAGAAAAGCCATAAGCGATAAGGGTGACTAAGACAAAGATAATGCAATATATTGAGCCGAAAGGTCACAAGCGAAAAGGGTTGATTATTACCGGCGTAATAATGCAATAGCTTGAACCGAAAGGCTGCAAGCGACAAAGTTGACTATCAAAGAGATAATGAATTTAGTTTTTGAATATATAGTAAAAAACTAAATGTTAATAAAAATTTACGAAATTTATTGGAAAGCCTATTTGTGGATGGACTGAATGAAAGAACTAAACTTTCTCATTATGAGATCAGTGCTAGTAGATAAGAATAGAATGAAACAAATTATAATTCCGAATGCTGTGTAGTTGAATATGAATAATTATTAGGCACTAAATATATCAAGAGTTTTGAAACCTTCCCATGTTTTCTAAAGGCCATCTAGCCATATAAGAACGGATAAGCCAAGTGTCCAGATGCAATAAAAACTTTTAAGTTTGAATGACACAGCTCTAAAACTGCTAGGTTGAAAATTTCAACATGAAAAGATTTAAGTATCGCACTTGCAATAAGAAATCAATGATTTATGTTATGACATAAACTCTTTTTCGTAAAATTTAATACTTTTTCAGATATTACATTTTCGCTATTATGAATACTTGATTTCTTCTGAATCTTATTATTCCAACTTGAAACACGTTACATACACATATTTCAAAAGGAAACTGGGTTTTTCTGAAGAGAAGACACAAGTTAAATTGATACCCTTAACTTTTGACGAGCAGTGTATTTCAGCTATGTTTGGATAATGTGGTTAAAATTTTTGTGGAAGATATAAATATTAATAATTTTTTTTATCATTTCAAACAGACCTTTTACCTCAAATCAGTAATGTTCGAAATAGAATTACTGAGAGCAGAATTTCTCAAAACTACATCGTTGGAATGCCAGTCACCTAAAGATGAGAGGGAGATTGAAATAGATGGCAAGAGTATATCCCCTTATTCCCTTAGGAGAGACAGCCAACCAGGCTTGAAGAATATTCTGCTGAAAGGACAGATGCATTTCTTGAAGGATATTAACGCCATAATATTTCTTTGCAGTCCTGTGTAAGTTAACTTCAAACTATAATACAGGTTATTACAAATTAATTCTTTAGTCCTTTAGTCCTTTCTTAAATAGCTTTCATGGTAGGATTGAGACAATAACCTTTTATTTTTTATTCCTGAATATTTTTTCATGATTTCGAATTTTTGACTCTTACTTGGGTAGGATTAATAATAAATCAGAACATGAAAACACCTGGACAAAGTTGTTAATATTAGAGTCAATAATGAGGAGTGGGCAATTTAAAATTTGCATTTTTAAACGGCTATAAATAAAAAAACTATTGAATATTTTCTCTTTATTTGAATATCAAAACAGATTTAATCTTCTACAATTTTAATTTTAAAAAAAAATTTTATTCTATTATAAAAAATTTCAGAATTAAATTAATGTCTTATAAGCACGGCTTATATTTAATAGACGTATAAAATCAAATCTCAATATACAATATCAAATGGAATAAATAAACCACCAAATATAAATTGTCAATTAAAATTAATAAATAAATATTTGAAGAAGACAAAATTAGACAATTAGAATTCCAGTAATATCTTCATCGGTCCTGAATCATATTTAAAAAAGTAAAATCAACCAATAATGAATAGAATCTTGGATTTTTAAGTTAGTTGTTCACAGCGATGATTCCAGGACGACTTTTAGGTGAGTTATATTTATTGTTGGTTGATTTTATTTTTTAAATATGATTTAGGACCAATGAAGATATTACTGGAATTCTAATTGTTTTTTGAAGATATAGTGCATGTTTTGAGAGATTTTTGAATTAACTTATCTAAATATTGTAATATATTCAATATTTCATATAAATTATATTTTCTGAGAAGCCCTTAAATTATGTTTTGTATTTTTGCAAAGGAATTAGTTTTCATAATTGTAAGATCTGAAACAAAATTTTGTCTCCTTTAAATATTTATTTATTATTATAATTCTAATTGACAATTTATATTTGTTGGTTTATTTATTCCATTTGATATTGTTTGCTTTTATACGTCTATTAAATATAAGCCGTGCTTATAAGACATTAATTTAATTCTAAAAGTTTTTGAATAAAAATTTTTTTGAAATTAAAATTGTAGAAGACGTACAGATTAAATCTGTTTTGATATTCAGATTTTGTTATATTCCTCCTATCAAGTAAAAAGCCTTTTCCTATTTTACCTTTCTTTATTCTCTATTGGATCTATTTGTTTTGCTAAATAGCAAGTTACGTCAATCAAGTAGAATTAAATAAAAGAAATGTCTTAGAAAAACACTGTTTCAATTTAGTAGATATATAGAATTAACACTCATTACACAGTGCCAAAAGGAATTAAAGAATTTCAAGAAATATAAATTATTAATTAGTTTATGGTATTGAGTAATATTATAGCTTTCTGTGGCAGTTTTTTCAAAATCTCTCCTGTTATCAGATCAAAACCGGGCTTTTTTATTTTTCAACTTCTTGATCTTGATATGAATATTTCAAGAAATATTTTTCCTGTAGTTTCAGTTAGTTCAATTCTAGAAGTTCCTAATTTGAAGGAGAAAATAGAATACGGCCATTTTTCATTAAGAAAAAAGGAAAAATTACCCGTTGGTTGAGTTATAGAAGGAGGCGTGACTAGCATATTGAAAATAAAAAAATTATAAAAATTTGTTTATATACTTCATTCGATTATAAAGGCGAACTAGAGCCTAGCCTTCCCAAGTGATTATACGAAATTTTTTTCGCAAACTCAATTGCTTCGTGAAAATACGTGCCCCGAATGAAAAACATTTTCCTTTCGTTCTTAGAAGGACTTTGAAAACTTTATATTGAAGTTCCTTTCCTTATTAAGCTGATTATACAGGAGAAACGTGTGTACCTTTTATTTCACCTTCAAGAATACCAATGACTATTTAAACATAATGCTTGAAGTTGCGAATATAAAGAAGAGGTACCTAAATTTTCTCTCGGAAGAGTTATAATGTTGAATTGCACATTGGAGTTCATTTTCCATGTATATTAAACTTTTTTTAATCAGTATGTCAAAAAAAATGGGTTTCCGTTGTGAGAATTCTTAATTTTGAAGATGTTCTGCACGTTTTAGGTTTTTTTTTGAAGGAATTTATTTTGAGCAAGTTGTTTTTAAAGAAGTACTTGAGGTTATGTTTTGCATTTTTGGAAAGGAATTTGGTTTTAATAAAACAAGGCACGGAACAAAAGTTTGTACCCTTCAAGTATTTATATAGTAGATTAAATTGATAATTTATATTTCTTTGAATAAGTTTTTAATTCTATATGTCTACTTAATTGACACTGTGTTTTTGAATGATAAATTTTGAAATCAAATGCAGAATAAATCTGTATGATATTTAAAAATTTTTAATGTAATATCAGGTGGTTTTTTAGAGTGATAGAACTTTAAATTGAAATAAAACACATTTAAATTAAAATTGAAGCCAATTTTTTTTTATTTGAAAGATAATTTTATGACATTTATGTTTTAAAAATAATTTCCGGCATATGTACACCACTACTAGCTCTTAGGAACCGCATTCGACCCGACTTTTTCGAGTAATTCAGGCCTTATTTCATCAATAACACGAGTTATGTTGGCTTCCAAACCGTTAATTGTTTCTGGTTTATCAGCATAAACCAATGACTTGACATAACCCCAAAGAAAATAATCCAGTAGAGTTATGTCGCATGATCTTGGAGGCCAATTAATTGGACCATTTCTCGAAATAATGTAATCGCCAACTCTTTCTTTCAATGAATCAATTGTTACGGTAGCAGCATGAGGTATAGCACCATCTTGTTGGAACCAAAATACTTCTGCTCCAGCACATCATACAGTGCAATTTTCAGGATGCAATGGAACCTGCAGAACTTCTTGAGGATTGTTTTCACTCCATATACGGCAATTTTACTTGTTTACATAGCCGTTCAACCAGAAATGAGCTTCTTCACTAAACACAATTTTACGATAAAAAAGTGGATCAACTTCAAGCTGTTCTAGGGCACAATTAGCAAACAAACGACGCTCATTATGGTCAAGTGGCTTTAGTTCTTGAACATTTTGTATGGGTGTAGACCAAAATTACGCAAAATTTTCCATGTGGTAGATGCACAGAGTCCAACTTGTTGTAAACGTCGACGAATAGTCAAATCTGGATCATCATTAACACTATGACTTCCAGCAGCAATATTTTCTTCTGTACGTACTGTTTTTTGTCTTGTTGTTGTTGTTGTTGTTGCATCGAGTAGAGAAAATGTTGTCTGAAATCTGTCGATAGTTCGACGAATAAGGTGCTCAGATGGACGACTATGTAAACCATAAATTTCACGAAGTGCTCTATAAGTTTGACGACTAGAATATTGATTTTGAAAATAAATTTCAACAATTTGTAAACGTTGTTGCGGCGTAAGTCTTTCCATGATAATTTGTCAATGCTTCCTGAACAGAAATGTCAAAAAACGCCCGATGTATATATTATAATAATACACATCAGACTTGAATCAAACAAAATATATTCTTTCAACATACACAAGACTGAATACTGAAAGATGAAGACTACAAAATATTACACATTAAAAATGAAAAATCACCTACTTAACCTCGTGGAAACCCTAGTAATCAATACATACAATAAGAAACAAATCCTATTGAATGATCAAACTGACTGAAACTAATTCCCACGGCTTAATACGAGGGGTGTTCAATATATTCTCGGTATAGACATGAAAGAAAACTCTATTCTATTCTATTTTTCAATATAGTCCCTTAGAACTTTTCACAATTGTTAGATAGGGAAATAAGCTTTTCTAAAAAACATTTTTCCGGTTTCTCCTCAAAAAACGTATTAATTGCTACCTTCTGTTCTTCATCCTCGAAAAATCGCTTCTCACAAAGATATTTTTTCACGTTTGGGAATAAGTAGTAGTCACTGGGGGACAAGTCTGGACTGTACGGATGATGAGTAATTTTTTCGAAGGAACATTCCCGCCTTCGCTACGCGGGCCTCGTGAAGCAGCTACAGTTTTCCTCGCCTTTTTCCTTTAATTGCTTCTCTTAAATTACGAAAAGTGTTTGCGTATGGCGTTGCTGTGATGCTTTCGCCCTTTTTAGTTTATTCTATCAATAAAATACCTTTAGAGTCCCAAAATACCGTAGCCATTATTTTTATAGCTGATGGGGTGACTTTAAACTTTTTTGCGGGCTGCACACCCTTTTCAATCCACTCCATGGACTCTTGTTTACTCTCAAGGTCATAGCGATAAACGTTCATCCCCAGTAACCAGCCGGTTGAAAATAGTCGATGGGTTTCTCCACAGAGCTCTAAAAACTTCTTACAGCACTCGACTCTCACTTGCTTCTGAGGTACGGTGAGCATTCTCGATACCCATCTTGCACTGACCTTTGAGAGGTTAATATGGTCATGTATGGTACTCACGGATAAGTTCTTCATGCCTGCTGGCATCGTCAAGTACCAGCTTTTCCCCTTTTTTCACATTTTCTTCAGTAGTGCCGTTAATGGGCCCACCCGAGCAAGCATCGTCTTCAATGCTTTCTTTGTCTCTTTTGAAATCACTTGACCACTTTTGAACGGTGGATAACAACGGGACACTGTCTTGGTATACAGCAACCATCTCATCATGAATGATATTTTGACTTTTTCTCTGCTAAGTGACGAATTTTATAACGGAAATTTTATATTTATACCCTCAGATAGTGTCATTAGTAAATGAGATAATTAGATTATTCACATTATTGGCAAATCACCTCGATACCAAGTTTATATTGAACACTCCTCGTATTTTGAATAATATTTCAAAATTCTCCTGATGATTTTAAACTATTTTCTTCACCTGTCTATTATTTACTCACCCCTCTATATTTTTTGTGAACAGTATTTAGTACTTAAGAAATATTTATGCATATACTCAGCTTAAATACTCACCCGATATTATGAAGAAACAGTTGCTGTGTAGCAATTACCAAAAGATTAAATATAAATGGCAGTGAATTGCTTTAGTTGATTGTTAAATGGTTTTTTTCAGAATAAATGATAGGAGCGAACTACCAGACCTTGGTCTATACCTCAACGACTTGAACCAGCATGGTCTTAGTAAAGAAATGGTGCTTGCTGGTTGGGAACATAACTCCAAGTAAGTAAATTACAAAACGAAAAATCATCCAAGTATTGAATAGAAATTCGACATTTAACTTAGTGCAAACGACACCAATAGTAAACAAAAAAACTTGACGCAGATTGGAGCTTGTTTTCGACAAAGCTGAACAAAGAGCATCAGAATTGGAGACCAATTACGCTCTGCTGGACAAATGGAAGAGACGAGGGGACGATTTATTATATTCTATGATACCAAGGAGTGTTGCCGATCATCTAAGAAGTGGTCATTCTCCTCTGAGTACCTGTCAGGTGAGAACGAGAAAATCTTTTAATCCGTCGCAACCAGAATTACTTTTCTTTAAATTTTTTTAATGAAAGTCACTCACTCTTTTCTGATACACAGTTGTACACCCTTCTGAAAGTTTTCAATTTACAGTCGTTTGATTCTGTCACAATCATGTTTTGTGAGCTGGTTGGCTTCAACTCTTCAACCGTGCAAGATGCTATGGAGTTGGTATCCACCATGAACGCAGTGTTCTCTTGTTTCGATTCATTGATGGACAGATTCCATGTTTATAAGGTGAGTAACTGAAATTATTCGAAAAAAAACACGCCATCTTCACCAGAGGTAATAAAACAATTTCAATATGACTGACCATATAACGTTGAAGACTCTTGGAAAACCTTAATCTTTCATTTGAAAGGTTACACCGGTCTACAATATGTTGTTATTACTTATTATCACCTAGTATTGTCTCTTTGTGTGTCACATACAGTTTCAGTGTTTCATCTTCGCCACCTTCTTTAAGCAGGATGTCAAAATAATATACTGAACTCAAGGTGTGCAAGATTTATAATTTAAAGAAGGAAATATAGCCACTTAAATGGTTACAGAATGCATGGTCCTTAAAAGGTGAAGAGGAAAAGATTGTGTGCTTTTTATAGTAGGTTCACTATCGCAGACCAGGCTGTAATACATGATGATATTTTATTTTTTCTAATCAGACGATCTATTTAAAATATACGGTAAGTAAATAATCAAAAAGATCCAATGTATCTGTTCACATAAATTTGCACAATAATTAAGAACTAAATCAGTTACTGTTATATATTAATCAGAGTTCAATGTACTGGTCAAAAGTCGAAAATACACTGACCTTGTGCTGCCCTTGATATTAAATCGTCAAATGGTCAAACCTCAAATACAATCTTTTACTACCTGCATTATACCAATCAAATAAGCTAATAGTCTACTTATAAACGATGTGTTTGGATCCTTCCTCCTCACTGATACGGGTCCAAAGATGGTAGATCCGATGATAACTTATATGGGACGAAATTGTGACTTCAAATAGAGCAGTAAAAGAAGATGGCCTCCTTCTTAATCCGAAAAATATCGACTGTATTGGCCCAATATAATTCCAAAAACCAAAAATTTCTCCAGGTATAAACAATCGTCCGAATAATCCAAAATTAATTGAAAACATATTATTCTAAAGAGAGTCCGCAATCCAATTTTTAACTCGTTCAATTCCACCTTGTTATCAATCAATCAGATTTAACTAAGATATTCAAAATGGACGTCGATATCATCGATAAGAAAACCATAATTACGCAGTAGCTCGACCTAAGCCAGAATTCCTGGCGTTGAAGTATGGAACTATATAGACTAGGGGTATTTATAATTGATGCTTGATAAACTGTATCATAGATGAATCTGTACGCCAATATTTCAAAAGGTCCGGATTTCAACGGCGCGAAATTGAAGTGTGACATGTGTTCATATAGCCTAGAAACATAGAAGTTGATGGTTTTTTCTTCTCCATTTTCGGTCTCATTATTTAATAATTAGGTAGTAAAACGCACCACAAAAATCGTTTTAATGACTATATTAAGCTTCGTTTGCGAGATAATTCTATTCCAGAAATTTTTTGCGATTTTAGGTAGAAACGGTTGGCTTAATTTACATGGCAGTCAGTGGCGCACCAGAAAAAACAGACAAGCATCCAAGTAACATTTGCGATGTTTCATTGTGTATGGTCAAACACGTCGAGCAGTTACTGATCCCCTCTGGAACTAGAGTCGGTGTCAGAATAGGTAGGGCTGATGACTGATGAGTATTGATGAAATGGAAACAACTCACACAGGTTTTAATTTTTTTTCTCATCAGGTATTCATTCCGGGCCAGTGGTGTCAGGAGTTGTTGGAATAAAAGTTCCACGTTACTGTTTTTTCGGCGACACTGTAAACACGGCTTCGAGGATGCAGTCAACAAGCGAGGTAAATATGAATGTCTGACAACAGTGGACAATATATTCTCAGTTTAAAGTGATTATTGGCATTATAAATGATATTCATTTTTCTGTTTCTATTATACAGTACCTAAAAACTTGACGGGCTTCATCGGATTTCAGGATATACAATTTGGATTATTAAATTCGTTTCCAAAAAAAAAATTTATAGATGTTCTGATAGTAACTCGATTACGTATGTCTTCCCTTCAGAATGATTTCTTGAAATATTGAAAAGAGGAGTGTAATAAAATTAAGTTAGCTCGTTTAAAAGTTAACAGCTTTCAGAGTAGGACTCCCTGACATTGTTGCCAGATTTCTTGTACGCGGCTTGTATTTGAGTAGACTGATACAGGTATTTTGAAAGATTATTCATTATTGAAATCAATCAAAATTTTAAAGAAACTAGTCAATATTCCAATATACTTAAACTAATGTTTGCAAATTAGTGTTATTCGGGTGCTAAAGTACCTGAAGACAAGTCGGCTGTCTTTGATTATTTTTTCTCATTATTACAGCCTGGGATGGTACACATATCTGCCACAACAAAATCTTTGCTGCCTGAAGAAAAATATCAATTTGAAAATCGTGGCTGTGTGAAACTGAAGGTAATATTTGAAATAATATTCTGCATTTTTCAAGCTTAAGACATAATTGGCACGAGTTTACGTGAAAACGGGTCGCTGTACAAATTAAGACACCATCCAAGTTCTGTTCGGGATGCGATGAAATTAAAGAGTTTATTGATTTGCTATTGATGTAAAGTAGACCAAGTATAAAATAAAGGGTAAAAAAATCACATTTTGACAAACGCAATCTATCTGCCGAAATTATTGTGAAGAGAAACGCCTTATTTATAATGAACATATGTGCTCAAAATCAAGTGATATTGAAAATAATGCAGTTATTTTCGAACTATAAGAAAATAAAATAACTCTACTTCGTGTCTTATTAAGTGGAACTCTTAATCATAACAATAACTAATCGAATTATGGTTTTGTTCTATTAATAATAATAATAAGTTATTGATCCTAAAAGACACAATTTCTATATTACACAAGTCAAAATTGTGGTAATCCAACAAGATATAGATTTCATGAAAGTGCTATAATGATCCGGGGGTTAATCCAATAGCAACTTTAAAGCGAGGTTCAATGCTTCTTAAATAATTAGTTTCTCCAGATCAGTTACTGATTAAATGAAAAAAATTCACGCTGGAAGCACCAACAAACGGCTTCATGAAAGGAAATTATTTTACTTATTGTAATAATAAGCTACAGATTAAAAATGTTAGCAAGAACTGCTTGTGTAAAATGTAAATATATTCCTTCAGAATGAGTTAGTGACCGTAAAGTGTATTGGTTTGAGTGGATGATCGCTGACCTCTGAATCGACACGTGTGGTCCGACAAGGTACCGAAGCTTTCCAAAATTGCCAAGTAGGAATTTTGAACATGCGAACGAATTCAAAAATTTGGAAGGAGAAAACCGACGGCGGCTCCTTGCTGGTGTAATATTTCAAGAATGTTCAATTCTGGGAAGTTATGATTGGTTCCGAAAAAGTCTTTCGCATAATTAAAGTTATCTTTACAGCTCCTGAAAGAAGATTAATGTTCTTTGAACCTTTTTTGGAAAGATCGGTTTGTCCTATATAGACGTTACTGCACTATCGACAACTCATTTTATAAACTCCAGAATTATTCAGTTGTTTTTGTCTTTTGCTTTGAACTAAAACTAAAACAGCTGTATTAAACACTTCGAAACTTGAGTAGCTCTATATTTAGTTAATAAAAAGTTATATAAAACTACATAATTTCTTTATTTCATTCCAACAAAGTTGCGACATTATTTTATAAAATGTATACCAGTTGACAATCAACAATATTTGACAAATAGTGTTGCTATGCAACTTTGGGATAGCCGACTATCTGCACCAACTATTTTATACATTAATTTTGTCTCAGAATGTTACAAAAAAGAAGTATATTTAAGTTATGAAGAATAATAAATGCCGGATACTTTCTAAGCGGACTATACATATTCAATTATTCTTGATTACCGTCACTAATGTCCATTCAAAAAATAATTCATATTTTTCAACCATTTTTGGTGTTTTCAACTAGTTTGTTCTTCATCATAAATTCCTTAACACTTTATAATTTTTTAGGGTAAAGGAGGCATGGAAACATATTGGATTTACGAAATAAACGAGGATGTTGTCCCAGAAAAGTGTTGAATCTCCAAAATAACTTCTGTATACTAACGATAAAAAGTAACCCATACCTGTATAATTATAATTCATGTAAATTTTAAAGTTGATAATCTTACATATATATATATATTTATTCAAGCATAAATAAAAAGAGAATCGGTAAAATTCCCTCATTGGTTCTGGAATTATTCCATCTGATATTGTTTCGCCCCACCATCTCAGAAAATATTAAATCAGTCATGGTTAAACCGAGAAATTAAAAGTGAAATAACGATTTTCATTATTTATACAAAATTTCGCAGGGATCATAGCAATAGAGGCATGGAAAAACTAAGAGAGTAAACAAGAGTCCACGCAGTTGATTGAAAAGGGTACACATCCCCCAAACAAGTTTAAAGTCACATCATCCGCTGGAAAAATAAGGGCTACGGTCTTTTTTTTTATACAGTTTCGTGCTTGCTAAGCCCCTATATTAGATTATTAGTTCTAAGTCTGAAAACATGTATGTTCCCTAAGAAATGGAAGAGAGCTTGTGTGACCCCTTTTTAAACTCCTAATATAATACGAACGTTTCGTTCTTAAATTGGAAATTTTCTGTTATATCTATAATTCATAGCATAATCGTACCTTACATTTTACAAACTCGTACCTTACATTTTAGCTTTGTAGAATGAGGTAACCTGAAACTTTTAGCAATTAATCTAAGCACATAGAAGAAAACTGACCGCCGAAGTGAGTTATATTTGCTACAAAGTTGAAATGGACTTACCAAATAGCTCCTGAAATTTTATACAAATTCTGATGATTGATGATTACTCATTTGTGACTTCAGTTAAATAATGGTTACATCCTAATTGAATTAAAGTTTAATCGAGTCTACTTGGATATTCAATTGAAAGCATTTTCTAGTTTCAGTTTCAACACAATACCTCATTTATTCCGTATCTTAGATAAAAACAAAATTGTAATGTTGAAAAACCACGTATAAATGTTATGAATCATATTCATTTCGTTCCACGCTCTCAGGACGCTTTTATATTTACTTAATCCACTTCCCCTTTTTATTGCCAGAGCTTTTAGTTGGAACTAATTGGAATTGACATGAAACCGAAATTATTTTATCTAATTAATTGATAATCCACGAATAAGTTGAGGGACAATATTGGCTTAGTGTTATCAGTGGAAGGTAAACTTCAACAGGACCTAAAAATTCTGCCAAAATGTATGGAATGCTATTGGAGAGCGTACAGTATTTCGTGCAGGTGAACGAAATTGTCTTGTATGTATCTTCTTCCATTCTTTCATTGGACGTTTTTAGCTGGAGTATGGGGAAGAAATTTGGAGTGAAGTATTACGGCGTGCTAACTGCAAATATACAGTTTTCAATACCCATCAAGTATATCCTGATGAAACCATGGCATCCTTGGCTGCAGCTTGTGCAGATGTTACCCGGGCATCTTATGACAGCTTCATGAACTTCTTTGGTAGATGTTTCGTTCGCTATTTTTCCAAATTAGGGTGAGTTATTATCTTAATCCTACAGACCTGGTGATAATTGCAATCCACAATCAACGCTTGTTAGTATTAATACAGGGTTATCCATTTTGTGCTTCCGAAAGTAATTATGCTAAGTATAATAAATGGTAGATAATTCCACCAAGAATTTGCCATAACACTTGGAAATATGGTCTAAGGAGTTATAATAAGTTGAAGTATTTAGCTGTATTTCAATTTCTGCTTTGTTTTGAAGAAGCATGTCCCATCAGAAGACTACTTATTCCTTAACGAATCCAGTTGTTGAAACAAAAAGAAACACACTCAGTCTATCATGTCTCTTTTTAGATATGATGTAACGGTAAAGTCCACTGGAAGGTATTTCACCGATTTTCTAGAAAGCGTAGATAACATCCATTCACAATTCTGCTTCACTTATCCAAAAATGAAGAGCCCTTCTATCTATCTAACAGATATAGATGCCAGAGGATGTGTTCTAGTTTACAGAAGTGGAAGACACGGCTTCACTCAATATGTTATGGGTTAGTGCTTCAACAATAAGTCTGAATTGATCTTCCTCACCACTACCCTAATTTTAGGTCAACTGCAGCAAATATCTAAAGATTTCTATGACCTAGATTTGAATGTTAAAGTGTTGGAAAAAGCAAGTTCGGCCAGCGGTTCGAAAAGAAATCTTATTGTAACCTATAGACTGGATTTTGACAACAAAAATTACGTAAGTAGAAATATGATATTTAGAAATGTAACAAACCTCCAGAAGAATTCGTCCAATGGGACATTTAGTTGCACACATATATTCATAAAAGTATTGGGAAGGGACAAGAATAGATCCTTGAGTAATTTCTACCGTTGAACATTTGAATTCTCACAATATTAAGGTCTTCAAAGAAAGACCAATCTGTCTTTCTTCATGACCTTTTAATCATTTAATTATCAACTGATGATTTTCGTTCAAGATGCTGCATAAAACTCAAAGACAATCTCGCAGAGGAGAAGGTTTGTTATCACCTTTTCCTTGTTCCTTACTCCTGGACCTTTTTCCCTTCGGTATCATCATCGATACCGAAATGAAGATCATAGGGGGAGGAAAAAAACTCGTGGAGGTATGGAGGAGTAAAAATGGCTTCCTGAACCAACCGGTAACCAAGTTCTTTAAGCTGAGAAGACCTAAAGGCATCCTCTTCACGTGGAAAAACGTAAGAGTAGTGTACAAGTGAATAATAGGACTATATTAGATGTCCAATGATTAATGAACCATTTTGCAGGCTCGAAATTTGAAAGCAGTTATGTTTGAGTTGGAATGTAACGCTGGGGCTGGTGACTTCGTATACGATGACCATGTAGAGAAAGAAGAAGTTCAAATTGATCATAAAGCAAACACTTCTACTCCCAAAACTCCCGAAGTTGGCAAACGTAACATCCTGCTGAAGGGACAAATGAAATATTTGGAAGACATGAACGCTCTGGTATTTTTATGCAGCCCCATGTAAGTTTCTTGTGATAATCTGGGCACAAACTTGGCAGCTTCTCGAAAAATAATTGACAGAAAAATCAACAATTTGGGCTCAAGAATAGATCCTTGTGGTATCACATATGCGATAATTTCATTACTATGGTACTGAGCACTCATGTTTATCCATTCATATACTAGATATAGAAATCAAAATATATTTATATTTCTTCGAGCTGTTTCTAACTTTCAGAATAAATGATCTTGACGAACTGCCAGAGCAAGGCCTTTATTTGAACGATTTAAACCCACATGGACTCAGCAGGGAAATGGTGCTAGCTGGATGGCAACACAACTCGAAGTAAGAAAATTGTGAGAGAAAACTAGAATTCAACTTGGGTTTACAGGTTAGAAATAATGTTCGACAAGGCTGAACATCGATCTGATGATTTGGAGAAGAACTATGACCTGTTAGAACAATGGAAAGAGAAAGGCGACGATCTGCTTTATTCGATGATACCAAAAACTGTAGCTGATAGATTGAGATCAGGAATCTCCGCCTTGGACACATGTGAGGTAATTCTTTCCTCATTTTCTGATACATGTGTTCAAATCTGGCAACGTTTTGAACGAATAGTGTAGTATCTGGGTATATTTTTCAGAACTTCGAAGCGGTTTCCATCCTGTTTTGTGAGATTATGGGACTTTCTTCAGAAACTGTAAAAGATGCAATGGATGTTGTTTCCACCATGAATTCAGTGTTCAGTTGTTTCGACTCACTAATGGACACCTTCCATGTTTACAAGGTGAGAAAACGAATGATTGGACCAATATATTCTGCCCATGAAATCAACCTGTCATAGTTGTTGGTACGTTATTTTTTTTAAACTTGCTTAATTCAGGTAGAAACAGTTGGACCCATCTATATGGCTGCCAGTGGAGCACCAGAAAGAACACATCATCATGCTGAAAACGTAGCTAACGTTGCCTTGAAAATGATCCAGAAGATGCAAAACTTCAAAGCACCATCCGGAAACAGAGTTGAAATAAGGATAGGTAAGCTCTAAGTTCATCATTACATTAAATTTTCATTGGTTTCCTGAGTTGGACGCATTTATGCAACATTATTTACTTTTGTCAAAATTCTTCACTTGTGTTTTTACTTCATTTTACTTTAATTTTTATATATATCTTTGATTTGTTTGATAAATTTTGGTTAAAATAAAGATAAAAGGAGTTTCTTTGTTGATAGGAATCCACTCTGGATCGGCAGTAGCTGGCATAGTGGGAATAAAAGTTCCTAGATATTGCTTTTTTGGTGATACTGTGAATACAGCTTCAAGGATGCAGTCCACAAGTTCAGTGAGTAATTTAAGAAAATTCTGTAATTGAAATAAATATAACTGCATAGTCGATTGATCAATATAATCGATTGATAAAATGTTTTCTGGTAGTTCAATAAGCCAGTAGATCATATGAACGGGTATGACATTTTCGGCAAGAGGGCGTATCAAATTGTTGTTTGTGATCTCTGAAAATTGTGTAAAATTAAAAATGTCACATTTCCTTTCGTTCGTAGCGAAAAAACGAAAAATCTTACGGAATTTTAATGCTTTCATTAGTTAGATTAGTCTTTCAATATTCGAAGTGTATCAGCACTCTTTTTACAGGAAAAAAGCCTTTAGACTCAGAAAAAAAATTTTTTTTGAGTTTAGTCTTCTAGTCTTCAAGGATGATTACTGCTTAAATTGTCAGTATAGGGTGGGACTAAAGATTTCTTTAGTGCAATGGTGATACCTAGAAGAATCTGAAGACATTTGTATCACTGATTTTAATCATGCAGATTTGTCATTAAATATGTTATTTTTCAGGCTGGAAAGATTAATATTTCAAGCTATACGAAGGATATTCTGCCTGCTAACAGATATATAACAGAAAGTCGTGGTGTTGTCAAAGTCAAGGTAAGTAAATTTTTTAGCAGCGTTCTATGATCATTTACTATGTCATATTATGCTGTACTACCAGAAAAGATAGAAGGTAGCACCGATTTTAAAGCGTAGGTTGCCTTGTAGAACAACTTCCCTGCTCGCTTAGAAAGTGAAAAATTAATTAAACATGTGTTTATTAAATTTTTATGTGTCTTTTTTTGATAATTTGAAAAAAAGTTTGGATAGCTCTCTACTATACCAAAAGGAATATCATATAAGGATAAACTTAGTATACTGAAGATGCAGAAACTCACTCAAAATAAAATTGAATAACATGCTACCTTATGCTCAATTAGCATCTCAAGCATTATGTGGAAACATGGGGAGCTGAAAGAAAATCCTAAATATATTTGAATTAATATATCGCTGTTTCAAAGGAACAGAAAGAGTACTTGGCTATGAAATCATATGGGATGAAGCCCTATATTATTATCGCGCAAAGCGAGAACCACGCCGAAGAGTTGAACCAACTCCGCTTCCAGTTTCGGCTTCAGTTCGAAAACCTACACCGTGACTGGTAGCAGCGAAGCACTATCCAACCGCTACTGGCTCTGTAGGTCAGTACCCGAGTTTTTTGGACGTGACTCACACGCCGAAGGGACTTCTTACTTCCACCCATCCGAACTCAGACCCAAGAAACAAGAAAATCCCAAAAATTGATTCTTCAATTGGTCCTGGTACGAGCCCGCCTTGCGGCCCTACCGTCAAGACCCACGAACCCTCGTGAAGTCTTTGAATCGATTCTGGTTCGAGCACCGTATCGTCAAGACCCAAAACCTGCAGAAATGTCTCTCAAGTAATGCTGGTTCAGGATCGAACCATCAAGTCACGCTTAACCCTAAAACACTTCTCGAAAAACCTTGAATCATGAGTTAACTGCAGCCAGATAGATGGAATACCCTTCTGGTTTAGCATGAAGACTTTCAACCACTGTCCCCTCGAGTTCAACACCAATTGGCTGTCCAGAAAGTACGAATACTCCCCGAGGTACCTTTCACCTTTTACGAAACCTCACTCTCGGGTAGGATTATTCTTAGGCCGGTCCTACACGGACAAGTATCTAAGGGCAACAAGAATCACCTCAAGAAAAAGGAACATATCCCTTATCTGAATCTAGCTAAGGTATGGCCCAGGCTGCAGCTTCTCTTTGGGTCTTAGGGTTCTAATGAATTACAATGGTATCATAGACAGTATGTCTTCACCGTGTATGACGCTACAATTCAAGCACTGATGTTAGACAAGGCTGTTCGATATCACGTATTATCAAACTTCCTCTTTCCTTCACCGAATCTGCTCTCACAATTTACTGATATTGTGATGGATGGTTGATATATTCACACCGTTTATTTTTATCTCGTGCAATATTTGAGTATAAGTATTCAGACTAGACATTAAAAAGTGTAGGGGCCAGCAAACACCCCTGCCTCACTCCTCTGCAGATGTTGACATTTTTTGAGGACAAGTTTTTATATAATTGGATTTAGCACACTTTTACTAGTACAAATTCCTCGGAAGTCTCAGATCTTTACCATCCAGTCCAAACTCCCTTAAGAACTCAAAAAGTTTGTCATGATTTACGCGCTCAAACGCTTTCTCAAAATCAACGAAACAAATGTGAAGGTCTGAAATTATATGTTTACTTGACGACATAAGTGTCATTTATGTGACAACTTACTGTCAAAGAATCGTTTTCATTCTGAAACAAATTATAATTGATTGTTCAAACTAAATGGAAAGAGTCGTTTATTTGTACATACACCAGTTCATATTCTCTAGCTATCTAAAATTGTTGAATTTAATTCCTAATGTTTTTTTACAGGGAAAAGGAGATATGGAAACTTTTTGGCTGCTCGCTAAAATATGAGGAGGTTTTTGAAAAAGGTCAAGCCAGGAGCTAGCTTATATTTAATGTTATTCAAATAGATTAGAGTTTCATATTAGGAACCTCAATTGAAACACGAAATAAATGTAAGAAACTCAATAGTATTCAGAGTTATATGATGTATTGTATAAACATACCACATTCAAATTATTCAAGAACTGTAATTAGCTTGTTCGAACAGTACAATGCAATTTGATACCCCTCTTACAGTTAAGTGAAATTGTATTGTGCATGGAATCAAGTTTTTCTAATTACATGGACGGTAGATGTTGGTATAGTCTACACAATATGACTTTGAAACCTCCTAACAACTGTTTTTTCGATTCAATGCCGCTTCCGAATGCATTTGTAGCATTCTTTCTCCGCTCCTAGTCCAGATACCTGCCTTGCTCTGTTGGTTTTCTGTTTGAAGAGTTTCAGGTGCGCATGCTCAGAACGAAACGCTGCCTCCCAAATTAAGAGGTGGAAGCTGCCTCGCAACACCGCATTTCCCTCGCGAGCTTCATTGGTGACCCCGACGTGATAGGTGGGAGTTTGCTTCAAGAGCGAACCAACTCGTTCACCTGGAGACCCTAATTGAACCCATTCATCATTTCAACGCCCTATTCCGTGACCTTATGGACGCTCACTGGAGGGGGAGTGTGTAGTGACAACCTCCTTCGCTCATCGTCCAGAAACCTACTTTGCTCTGTTGCAGCTTGACCGGCGTATCATATAGAGGACAAGACAAGTCTAAAATTTACTGACTGACCGTCCCCGCCGAGTTCAAATAGGGCAAGGCACACAGCGTTCAAAAGACCGTTCCAAAGCGGAACACATCGACACTGGCGTTATAGGCAGACATGCGGACCAGGCATGTCTCAAGAGTTTCAGGTGCGCATGCTCAGAACGAAACGACGTCTCCGAAATTAAGAGGTGGAAGCTCCCTCGCAAAAATCGCATTTCCTTCGAGAGCTTCACATTAATTAGGGTACTTGAGTTGAAAATAACTGACGTTTAAATGTTTCGTACTTTAGGGAGTTCCTAAAAGCACCCTTCTTCGTCGAGATCATCTAGACGAGGACAAGGAAATAGTGGCGTTAAGGTCAGAATGCAAGGTTAAATAAAAAATAGAATGATTAATAGTATGAGGTATGGTAACAGAAAGTTTTTCGAATCGGGACAATGTAACATATACCTCTATAACAGAAAATTTCCAGAGTAAACTTATTGTAGTAGGAACAACTTCCATGAAATAAATGAAAGTAAGAAAATTACTTTTAAGATTTACTATGAACAAAAACAGCTATCTTTCGTATTAGCCTGTATCCACGAAATATATCTATTAACACGTGTGTAAACACCTGGATAATCTCTCTCAGCGCAGCCTTCTCCCCAAGAAACAATACCTGAAATAAAAATTAAGTATTAAAGCCAGGAACTTTTTGAATACGATGATATATGAAGATATCGTACCAACAATCATATATTTTGTTCCATTGATCACTTGAAGCGGTCCACCACTGTCACCCTAGAAAAATTAATGCCCAATTAAATGAGAGGTCAGTCTTATGGTTAAAGTGTTTTATTGCTCATATGAATTTGGCGCACAAACAGGAGTTGCTTGGAGGAGAGTGGGTTTAGGCACCCAGTCTATAGACTGGGTCGAATATTTTTATCCCGCTTGATTCAGTTCATCATGGAGTGGACAAAGGTGCAACGCGCGATCGCTGTCGAGACACATTTTAGTAACCGTAGCTCAATCATCGCTATGCTACGTCCGTTTCAATATTTCACTTCGTGGTCCTGTTCCTGATGGGTAAATAACTTCAGAGAAACTGGTGATTTAAAAAAGAATAAATTTGGACTTCCACGAACAGTAAGAACACCTCAAAACATCGACTTGGTGTGGAAGTCTGTTTTGCATACCCTAGGCGCTCTATTAGAAAAAATTCTACTGCTATTAGGTTTTCTGTCTGTTCTGTCGGGCGGATTCTCCGTAGATAATTGAAATTCTGTTTTGACATTCAAAGTTCAAGTGGTTCTTTATTTGGGCCCCCGATATGTAATTGATTTGCATATACTCTTGTGTGATCCCTCGGTTACCTATTTCTTTGTTTTCTCTTATTGTAACGTTCATTAACACGCCCATGTGATGGGGTATGGTATCTATGTAATAAGAAGTTACCAGTTCTATTCAAATGAAAAATTTTAAATTATTTTACTCATTCTCACCTGACAAGCGTCTTTACCACCTTTATCTACAAAACCAGCACACAGCATGTTCATAGTGATTTTATTTCCGTACTTGGTTTTTCTGCAATCATCATTGGATATTATTGGCACGTTCACCTCTCTTAGAACATTAGAAGTAGACGCATACTCTGCAGTAGCTCCCCAACCTGTTACTGTGCCTGAAAAAAAATGAAAAAACTCTGCTTAATGAGGATACATTAAGTTACATAAGGTTGCAGCCAGTCCGATAGAAGCTTATTCTTAGCATGTCCTCCAGCTGTGTACGTTTGAAATATCATAAACACATCATAACATTCATAACATACAGACAAGGCTATTGATGAGTCCACATATTTTTATAAAGGAAGATTAGGCGGGAAGAAGCACCTAGGGAATTTTATGCCTACTTGTCACTGTCGACGCCAGGAGTAAGAGTTCATGGTCGTTTCGTAGACTTGCGCGTGGGTGAAAATGTAAACATAACCTCGGGAGATGCTCTGTGTTCTCTCCAGAAAATTGGTGGTAATCCTGCGCGACTGAACGCCGGTTTCAGAGAGTCCAGTTTTCCTTTCTTAGAAATAGAACGCCATGGTCCATTGTTCATTAAAAGTCGACTAAGCTGCCCTAACATAGTTATTGTATTGTATTGAATTACCTGAGATCAAGGTTATTTGTATCATGTATTTCCTTGGTGGATTTACCGTATTGATGCTCCAGCTAGGGGCGACCTGTTTACTTCAATCTGAATTGACCATTTAACATATTTCATACATGTAAGCGTCTTTATCTTCGTTTCATTTATTGGGATCTAAGAAGTGGTTAACAATGGTACTTTGTTTGAGAATTCGGAATCTTTAGAGTGAATGAAATGTGGAATCCACAATTCGATACTGACACAACAACCCTGTGTCTTTTCAGAGCCGCAACAAGGCCTTCCTGAACAACTGTTATCAGATATAAATATTATAATGAATAGATAGTTAGATAAAAGACACCACAACCTCTGTACTCTTCAGAACGTCGCAACAAGACATTACTGAACAACGATATTATGCGCCCAGATTATAATAATCTAATTAGATAGTAGGTGTGTGAATGGGCAATTCCTAAGCAAAGGGTTATTGTTAACTACCTCGAAGATCTTTGTTACATGTTCCTATTGCATATCTTCATATGTGATGAAAGTTCTTTCCAACTTGGTGGAAATCACTCAATAATCCTAACAAAACAACCTGTTACCGTTTCCCACCAAAATAATGCTTTTGGGAGCAATATCTCAGCATGGTGCTACGATTCTCTGTATAGTTGATATTATTATTGATAGTGGAAAATATTGTAGCATTCTAAATGATTTTCCCTTGAAATGGCGCATGCTTTATATATAGAGGGGTAGCGTTTTCAACAGGATAATGCAAGATGCCATATTATCAGCCTATACTCAAGCTTGGATGCAAGAACACCAAGTGACAACCATTTCATGGCCAGCAGCTTCAGCAGATCTTAGTCCCATTGAAAACATATAAGGACAAATGAAGATTGAAGTTGAACGAGCAGCGCCACGAAGTAAAGATGATAATTCAGCCAATTCCACAGTCCTGGACTACTATCACCGAAAATTATGGAGGTGATCTAGTTTCGGGTGTACCTCGATGTTTAGTCAAGTGTTTACAGTTAAATGAAGGTTATGTGGGGAATAAGTTGAATACTTTGTTATAATTTTCTAATGCAAGAATTAAAAATATATACTAAATAATTACAATTGAGCTTTGTTTTCTCCGGATACTTTCTAGACGAACTATAGTATTGAGAACATATATTTCAAAAATGTCTTACCTACTGATCCTGCGTAACTATATTCTAAACCAGGCAAACACACTGGTCTGAACTTGTCAGTGAATGTTACAGGTTCGGCCAACTTTAAAAGAGATATATCGTTGTTATAGTTAGCATTAGCGTTATATCTTGCGTGCCTATAAATATTGCTAATTTTTCTAGTAAACGTCTTGGTTTCAGAAGGGTCCGATCTATCATGCTCTAAGAATACTGCCAGAAGACGTTCTTTGGCTACTCTGAAAGAGTAATTAAGTCAGCTGGAAAGCAATACATCAAGATCAAAATTCTTTGTAAGAATTCAATAAGACATAATAATAGCTGGAATTAATTCTCCAGAACCTCTACAGATTTAAATCTAAATAAGTCCCATGAAAACATTTAGAATTGAATTTTAAAACATGTCCTAAATACTCTGTGTCACTTTATAGGCATATATATTATCATTACATATGGTGGAAATTAACAAATAAACAAACAAAAGAAATATAAAATAATAAACAAATTATTTAGACATCACTTTAGACATCACCTTATACATATATCTTTCGATTGGTTGTTAAATAATCATAAGTTCCGTCCCCAAAAAATGTTCAACATATAATTCAAAAAGGCCTTTTTTATTTTCCTCTTTTAAAGAATATATAGCACATTCTCTAGAGAAAGAACCTGAAAGATTTCGACCCAAAATCTCTTCAGTAAGGAGTTATTTGAATAAACAAAATAATCATTTAAAAAATATAAAAAATACCTTTTTATCACTAAACATTTCTGCAACAACTAACCAATTTTGGGATAAGCATGGCCAATAAGAAAATTTGGTTATATCACAGAAGTATACATTGAAAGAAGATACGACTTAGACTCTGAATTAGATAATCGCCACGTGCATGTATGTAATACAAAAAAATTTCTCAATTATTAAAATAAATAAATTGAAAATTACTATGAGGAAGTATTTGCATATTACAGAATAATAGCTGGAATTAATTCTCCAGAACCTCTACAGATTTTAATCTAAATAAATCTCATGAAAACATTTAGAATTAAATACAGTGTATCCCCTTATAGACATATATATTATCATCACATGTGGTGCAAATTAACAAATAAAGAATCAAAAGAAATATGAAATAATGAACAATTTATTTAGATCATTAATAAGGAGTATGAGTTATGGTAATAGAAAAGTTCTAGAAATCTAGACAGTGTAACAGACATCTGTATAACAATTCTATACTCAAACAAACTTAAACATATTCTGTTAGCCTTCTAAATATTCAATTTCAAAAAATTATATTTAATAGTATAACTTCAGGAATTAAATTAATGTCATATAAGTACTACTTATATCAAACGACATATCAAATAAACATTCATTATAAGACATCCAAATGATATAACAAAATCCAATAAATATAAATTGTTAACAAAAATCCTATAAATTAAATATTTTGAGTAGACAAAATTTTGTTTCTGCTTATTCCTCTTATGAAAACAGATATCTTTCAAAAATGTTTAACATAACCTTAAGAATTTCATCATAAAGCCATCTTACTTAGAATATTCAATATTATTGGATATCTAACTAAGTTACTTTTTAGAAAATCTCAAGATATGTAAAAACATTACTAAAAAACAAGTTTTAAGAGAGTTTTAAGAATTTGAGAAAATATTTTTTCTTGATTGATGTTATATTTTATTGAATATGAATGAGTACTGACGAAGCAAAGTCTCTCTTAAAACTTGTTTTTTAGTAATGTTTTTAAATATCTTGAGATTTTCTAAAAAGTAACTTAGTTAGATATCCAATAATATTGAATATTCTAAGTAAGATGGCTTTATGATGAAATTCTTAAGGTTATGTTAAACATTTTTGAAAGATATCTGTTTTCATAAGAGGAATAAGCAGAAACAAAATTTTGTCTACTCAAAATATTTAATTTATAGGATTTTTGTTAACAATTTATATTTATTGGATTTTGTTATATCATTTCTTAGAATGAATGTTTATTTGATATGTCGTTTGGTATAAGTAATACTTATATGACATTAATTTAATTCCTGAAGTTATAATATCAAATATAATTTTTTGAAATTAAATATGTAGAAGGCTAACAGAATATATCTATAAATATTAAAATATTTAAATAATTTCATATACCTTCTATCAACTATGAACCTCCATTTATTTTATTCATAATATATAATTATTTGGTTTCCTTAACATTCTTCATACAGATGGTTCTTGTGCTATAACAGAGGCCGTTAAATTCCCTTTCAATCTTTTAGATCAATGGTAAACCACAGAATTATTTATTTGAGTTAACATTACACTCCATTTAAATTTTCAGTATTCATTTACCAGAAGCTTTCTGAATTGTTGAAAGGTGAGAAAATATTTTTTGTTGATTGTTGTTATATTTTATTGAATATGAATATGATTGAGTACCGACGAAGCAAAGTCTTTCTTAAAACTTGTTTTTTAGTAATATTTTTACATATCTTGAGATTTTCTAAAAAGTAATTTAGCTAGATATCCAATAATATTGAATATTCTAAGTATGATGAAATTCTTAAGATTTTTTTAAACATTTTAGAAAGATATCTGTTTTCATAAGAGGGATAAGCAGAAACAAAATTTTGTCTACTCAAAATATTTAATTCATAGGATTTCTGTTAACAATTTATATTTATTCGATTTTGTTATATCATTTGGATGTCTTATAATGAATGTTTATTTGATATGTCGTTTGATATAAGTAGGACTTATATGACTTTGATTTAATTCCTGAAGTTATAATATTAAATATAATTTCTTGAAATTAAATATGTAGAAGGCTAACAGAATATATCTGTTAATATTAAAATATTTAAATGATTAATTCTAAATGTTTTCATGAGATTTATTCAGATTAAAATCTGTAGAAGTTCTGGAGAATTAATTCCAGCTATTTTTCGGTAATATGCAAATAAAAATTAATAAATGGTACATTATGATTCAGTCATTTCGCAGAGCCCCAAACTCCCACTTGACACTGGTGTGAGAAATAAGTTATTTTGATAGTGTGCTAATTGAATCAAAAATGAATAATTATGATGATCAGTATAATTCAAGGTATGAAGGGGGTTGAAATTCAAACTGACAGAGATTATGACTCTAAACATAATATAAAATCAGGTGCTTTCCCATCGAATATGCCCCTTAAATTTTTACATTCCTATTTTCTTACTCATTTTCTTTCACCTCAAAAAAGATTTTCATATACTGGAATGAATTAAAGCTCTGTTCAAGAAATTAAAACCAAATAAATGGCACATAGCTCTCGTTTTAACATGCTATTTTTGTCAGGAGACCCTTATGTGTTACAAATAAAAAGCGCATTGTTTTTTAGGCAGTCTTCAGGTATTCCCCAAGGATCCAGTTATGGAGCCACAATTTTCCTTCAAACACGTATTCATTAACATTTCAAAATTGCGATCTCGTACATAAGAAAATCTTACCCCACAGAACAGTGCGCCGCTGTCACTATATATTTTGAGCTGATCACAGAACCACCACAGTAAAACTGATTATTGTTTCTAAGTGCTACTACCCAAGGCCAATTATTTACTTTTGTTACCACTCCTCCTACTATCCTTTGATAAGTATTGGTAATACCACATTCTGAAACAATAATCGAACATAAAGATGAAGTTTCTGTATGTAGAGCTTTTCAAAATCTCGTGCCTTACTTACTACAAGCAGGACAATTTTTGGTAGGTGTCTGGTTGTTGTTGTTATTGTTGTGGTTGTTGTTGTTGTTGTTATTATCGTTTCCCTGATGGTTGTTTATTCCATTCCACAAATTCCATAACCACTCCCAACCTCTGTGGTTGAGTTGAGCTTGATAATTTTCAAATGTGAAGTTTGGATTTAAGACCAATGGCCTAATGGTTTCGACCTCAATCGGAACATCTTCTTCAACCACCTCTAAACCTTGTTCATCAGTTTCATCTTCTGTTGGATTGTTCGGGGCTGGATTGGAAGAAAAAGACCATGTCTTCAACTCAGGAAAGCCTTGCGAGGAAGGGACATTGTTATTCGAAATCTGTAAAAACAGGTTATATTTATATAAACGAAGAAAAGGATGAGAAACGTTTGTCAGTAGTAGCATAAGAAAGACATACTAGTCGATCGAGAATAATGGACCCGTGATGCTTCCGTACAAAAATTTAGTTGAGCCGGATATCGGGTGTTTTTTTTGAGTGATAGAACTTTAATCTGAAAGATAATTTTATGATTTTCATGTTTTGGAAATAATTTCCGGCATATGTCCACCACGACTAGCTCTGAGGAACCGCATTCGACTAGACCACTTTTGGACCACTCTTTCCAGTTATTCAGGCCTTATTTCATCAATAACACGAGTTATGTTGGCTTCCAAAGAGTCTTTTGTTTCTGGTTTATTAGCATAAACCAATGACTTGACATAACCCCAATGAAAATAATCCAGTGGAGTTATGTCGCATGATCTTGGAGGCCAATTAAATGGACCATTTCTCGGAATAATAATATCGTCAAATCTTTCTTTCAATAAATCAATTAATACGGTAGCAGCATGAGGTGTAGCACCATCTTGTTGGAACCAATACACTTCTGGGTCGATAGCATTCAAATTTTGAAACCAATAATCATTGATCATCGATCTGTAACGAGCACCATTCACTGTAACATTAGCTCCAGCATCGTTTTTGAAGAAATATGGACCGATGATGCCTCCTGCGTGTAAAGCACACCGTACAGTGCATTTTTCAGGATGCAATGGACCTGCAGAACTTCTTGAAGATTGTTTTCACTCCATATATGGCAATTTTGCTTGTTTACATAGCTGTTAAACCAGAAATGAGCTTCATAAACACAATTTTACGATAAAAAAGTGGATCAACTTCAAGTTGTTCTAGGGCCCAATAGGCAAACAAACGACGCTTATTATGGTCAAGTGGCTTTAGCTCTTGAACCAGTTGGATCTTGTAGTAGACCAAGATCTTTGCGCAAAATTTTCCATGTGGTGGATGCACAACTTGTTGTGAACGTTGACGAATAAACAAATCTGGATCATCATTAACACTATGACTTACAGTAGCGATATTTTCTTCTGTACATACAGTTCTTTGTCTTGTTGTGGTTGTTGCATCGAGTAGAGAAAATGTTGTCCGAAATATATCGATAGTTCGACGAATAAGCTGCTCTGATGGACGATTATGTAAACCCTAAATTTCACGAAGTGCTCTGTAAGTTTGGCGAATAGAACACTGATTTGGAAAATGTATTCCAACAATTTGTAAACGTTGTTGCGGCGTGAGTCTTTCGATGATAATTTGTCAATGCTTACTGAACAGAAATGTCAACAACATTGCTTTTACCTTCTGTTAAATCACAATGATCCTTATCGAAAGTTCTATCACTTTAAAAAAAAACACCCGATATAAAGGGTTTCGGCAATAGGATCTCTAATGGTCTTCATAAAATAGGAATTAATTCTTTAGCAGTAAATAGAAATAATTTAACTAAGATGTTGGTGAACAATAAAGAAAGAAACCCTAACTTTTCCGAATCGGGGATTAATCACATTTAATTTGATGATTGTAATGCTACATATATATGACAGACAGGCCGCTGTTTAGAACATAAAATCAAAAAACATAGGATGTCTATTTTGAAAAACCAGAAATGAACCTGTTCTGCATAACATTGTATGGAAAATAATATTTTTTGAATGAGAAAGATGTCACATTACTACATACTGTTAAAATGGGTAAATTGATGGACTATTTGGAGATTCTTTCAATCAAAAAAGCCATTGAGAAAAAGGAGAATTTAACAAATACTCTTTGGGAACACCCCTACATTGGAAGCTGTTATTTCCATGCGCCATAAAAAAGACGTCCTAAGTGTAATACAAAAACCTTTTCAATTTTAAGTTTAATTACTTTTTGTACTCATTGAAAGATGGTCAAAAAACCGAAACACGTGTCAGAATTCTGAATAAACTATGACACATAAAAAGAGTATGAATTTTTTTTTCAATAAAAAACACTACTCTCAAAACAAAATATTAAAGTTGCCTTCAAAACCAACAACAATATAAGGAGATTCATCAAAAATAATAAAAATAAAATAAATAAATTTCAATTTTCAATTATACATTAACTAAATTACTTGGATTACTGAAAATCTATATAATAATATTGATTCTACCTGTTCTAACAAGAACAAAAAAAAAAAAAATTTTAGAATTGATTCATCTGAACACAAGAAAATAAATCATAAATATAAGAAAGACTCATATGCGAAATACTCCTAAGAAAAAAATCATTCTTTTTCAAACAACTTTTTTTTCAGGGATTAGTCTGAAAAAAGATTCTGAGTGGAATATCTTTCTGTTATAAACCACTAAAAATAATATGTGTGCACTTTTTCCAAAAAATATAAAATCAAAACAAAAACTGTACCTATAAGTACCATGTACCCAACGAAATCTTTTAAAATGGACAAAACGTACGTTCAAAATATAAATACATCAATAATAATCATTTTGTACCTAGACAAATCAAACATAACAATAAATATCAATAAATCAATCCATTTTCTCAATCAATCTATCAACGTTGAAGTATAAAATATTTAACGTTCAGTTTTTAAAAATTTCTTGGTTCATTGGAGTATGAAAGTTCGTATAATATTATTTGGTATATCATTTAATTCTTTTATTCAGTTGAACTGAATTTTAATTTTAAGTAGAGACAGAATGAATTGGATATAATATGAAAATATTCGAATAACAACAACAGCTTTGAGAGTTTTTATTATTTTTAGTTCTACTTACTCCTTTAACTTCGCAATACACCAAAACTACACAAACCAATGCACATAAGGCCGAAGAAGTCATCCTATGTTATCTGTTCATTAAATTCAATCGAATAGCACTGATCAAAACCAGTATTGGAGTGACTATAGGCCCATTTTAAGAAGTACAGTTAAAGCCATGCTAATTAAGAAACTGGAAAAAAAGTGTCACGCCAAATTCAAACGGATTAAAGTAGGCGTTCCTGTGATAGGTACATAGGTACACAAAATATGTCGACAGACCACTTTTATATCTATAATTATCTAGTAGCGTGTACTAGACAATTGATTTTTTTTATTTTTATTACCTCAAGCAAATCAGGATGTCGATAATTTCTGATGTTTTGTTTGATGTTGATATTTCTATATGAATGTCGTGATTAGAATAGCGCATTTCCTTTTTCAGAAAAAAGCGGAGCAGACTTGGCACAAGTTTATTTTTTCAACGAAAATATATCATTCACGTTTTCCAATGTACTCATTCAAAAAGTCAATTGATTAAGTGATGTCATGCACAATAAAGCCAATAAGTTTTTAAAAATTTTATTGATCTGATCCATGCTTTATAGAAATTCTTCACAACTGATATTATAAATGAAACAAACGTTTCTATTTTCATTTTATTTTATTGGTAATTGTACGTTTCGTCTATACTAGTTGACTTCATCGAAGTACAAGATATACAGTTTGGATTATTGAATTTATAATTTTTAAAAAAGAAACATATAGGTGTTCCTCTAATAGTTTTACGAAGGAAAAAAGTGGTGCATAGCACTAACATGAGTTCAGGAGTTTTTGCTAGCTTGCTTATATTACCCACGGTCCTCACGAAATTTTGCTATTGCCTTCTTGTCATTATTTTACAGGGTTTTTTCATTATAATTCATTTATTATCAATCAGAATATACACATTTTATATTATTATAATACTTGAGACTTCTGGTATTTGTATTTTATTCATATATACCTAAAGTGAAATTCAATTGCACAGATTTGGACTCATTTATTTGGATTTTCCAACTGTGGAGCCATTTTTGTATTTCGTTCAAATGGTTCTGCAATTTATTAGTGGCATTCTGTGAAGCTTCATCAACAGCTAGAATGCGAAAGTTACCAATGAGGTATGAGGATTTGAAGATAGATCGGCGGTGTACAGCACTGGTCCAATGACACTTCCTTGAGGAACTCCTGATCGTGTTCTTCATCAGCAAGTCCCATTCTGAATCGTCTTTCACTAAGAAAGGATTTCAATAATTCATAATGACATTGGCAATTAGGTTTTGATTTTATAGAACAAACCAAGATGCCCGACAAAATCGAAATCTTGACTCACGGCCAAGAATATTGATGTACAGTATTGTTTGTGTTCAAGCACTTTACTATTTCGTGATTAATTCTATGGATTTGCTGTATTGTGGAATGATTCGACCGAAATCTAAACTGATGATCTAGTATCCATTCCTCTGTATTAGAGTAGGAGTTTAGTCTTTGAAGCACTAATCTTTCTAGGATTTTTGATGGAACTAGGAGCAAGCTGATAGGATGTGATGGTGTTTGCATCTTTAGCTGGTTTAGGGACAAGTATAATTTCGGCTGCTTTCAGTTGTTCTGGTCAGTTCTGTCTTAGAATGCCACTGAATTTGTAGATAATTATCAACACTCTTTTTTTTGGTAATTATTTGATCATTTTTGGTGTTATTTTAACATTTCCCGCAGGTTTATTTTTTTATCACGTTTAATAGCACGGTACTTTTCCAATGAAACTGATCGTCAAAGATCTAAAAGTGGTAGACCACATGCTATAACGCCAGTAGAAGAGTGTTTATAACTCTTTCGGTTAGAAGACAGCCTCTCAGCACTTGCAGAATGGCAAATCAACGTTTTAAAGATACCACAGGTACTTCAGTTTCCTTAAGCGTAGTCCGAATACGTCTCCATGAGTCAATCTAACATCGAAACGAGTAGTCCCCCAATTTCACGCAACTATTGAAGAAAATTTCGTTTGTCTGGACAATATGCACTGCCACACAAATCCCACCAAGTGATTACTGCTAGAGAAAACACCAGAGTGTTCCATATTTAACATAACCTTCAAGATCCCTGACATAAAGTCAATCAACCACGTTTGGGACAAAGAACCTTTGATGCTCATGGACCAGAGTCAGAAACACTTCAACAGCTCAGAGATCTTTTGCAACAATTTGAGCTTTTTCAATAACTTGATGGAAAGCACGCAGAGAAGGTGCCAAGCAGCTATCGATGCACGTGGTGGTCATACTTTGTGTTGAAGGTGAGTACAAGTATAAATTTTTTAAGTTTCGTAGAATTGTATACTTTTTTAAAAATTATATTTTTGTTCTTGTGAAATATAATTCTTCTAACCTTAAACACTCTACATATGCATATTTCAAAAGGAAATTGGATTTTCCTGAAGAAAAACACAAATTAATTCAATATCCATAATTTTTGATGAACAGTTTATTAGCCATAATTCAATAATATGATACCACTCTGCTTGTATCGAGTACGAAAGACTCCTTCGGTGTTGCACCAGCAAATTCTCAAGATCTGTCTCTCCAATGACGCAACATCTCATTGTTTACACGTATTTAGCGCAACTCGAAAACTGATAAATCGACCTATGCATATCAACATCTTTTTTTTTCATCAAACGTGGGCGTTATTTAATAAATACCTTCAGACGTAATTGAGAAATGCACCAGGTATCGCTTTAATGATTGAGAGGTTGACTTTGGTCAGGTAGTAGGTTATGTTATGCTGACCCACATCCAAGTTATTAACAAGTGACTAACTTTTACTGTAACCCTCGGGAAAAGAATTCTGTCAATAGAGGTATCTAAAGTAAAGACTCCTTTATGTGTCTCAAAATTCGGTCAATGCCAGAGGTATGTAGGAGTTTGTTTCGATTGAAATATAAATAATGGTTTCGTGAATTGATCGAGTATGGTAGATAATGGTACAAGGATTTTGAGATAAGATTCAAGTTTACACCTGCGAGGTTTTGCTTGCTGGGTCGAGAATGATTTTGTCCAGATAAAATTATTATTTTTGAAAAAGCCCGGAATATATTTGTAAAATTGGATATAAAAAAAATATTTCTGTCTTTAATTAATGACTACTTCAAAACAATTTGTTGAAATTCAATTAGTTTGGAACTCACCCCGAGAAAAGAAAACGAGAGAAAATCTCATCAGTCGGAAGTTATTTGGATGCTAGATAAAAAATATATCTACATACCTTTATTCAACAAATATAAAGCAAAGTAAAATAAACGTGATCAGCTAACTGAACAGCATTTATAAAACTAAGCCCTTCCACAGAAAAATCTGGAAAAGAAGATACGACGATCATAGACTCAATATCTAAAAACTGCCACGAGCCTGTGTGAAAATAAAAATTACAGTTCTTTCGAACAGATATAGATTGAAAATTACTTCTTACTCTACAAATTCAATCTCCAACAACTCTCAAAAACGTTTAAAATTAAATTAAATCTCTTGGAAAAACCTTTTTTCAAGGACCTATAATTATCAACACGTGTGCAGGATATTCGTTGAATTAAGGTATCTAGATATATATTTTTATTGATTGTTTTTATTTGACATCCAACTCTCGATATATTAGAAAAGGGTAAGAATTTGAAATGTTTTTTTCTGGAGAATGAAGTATATATTGAAAAAAAGAATTAAAAAATGATATTTTTAAAATCCTTATGGAGCAGTGTGATACATGGTGGATGATCGGGGTCAATATTTCATATTTTCTTTCGATTATTTATTGGTCGACTGCCGCACATTTGTTTTGGCGATTCTGTTTGTCTATAAACAAACATTGTTTCTAAGAAATTTCATTTCATAAGATTTTCATAGATTTTTTTATATTAAATTTGTAGAGGTTTCAGAGAATTGATCTAGTTAATGTTTTGAAGAATGGAATTATTCATTTAACAGTCACCATTATAGAAAAAATCTGTAATATATCGGGTCTTTGAACCAGAAGTTTAAAAATGATTAAATAAGGTTATTATAATTTTCACATATTCATTATCAATATAACAATTTTTTTGTGATCACTGTAGCATCGTCAGTTTTTTACATTTTGAATAACTTACCTTTTTTAAAAAATATGTTCATTTTATAAAAGCATTTAAATGAGATCTATGGTTATTCAAAAATTAGGGTTTACAAGGAATTGGGGCCAATAAAAAATATTTGAAAACGGTGAACTGTTCACATCTGTTTGTTCATTGAGTAAAAATTCGATTTTGATGTATCTATTTATTTCCAGCGCTTCTAACAAAATTTTTGCAGTAATTGAAGTGTTTCAGTCGTTTATATTTGATAGTGAAGCATAGTAATTTCTAAAAACTTGTTTTAACTTTCATTTTCAACATGCAAAATCTCGAAATTCTGCTTTAAGTCATGTCCTGCTTCCGATTTATGGTTTGACTGAGTGGAATCATTTTTCCCTTTAAGGGAAAATTAAAAACAAATATTGAATCTATATAAATTGAAAATTACTATGAAGGAGTATTTGCATATTACAAAATAAATGATTATTTTTTTTATTCAAATAACTCCTTACTGAAGAGATTTTAGGCCTGAATATATGAGGTTCTTTCTCTGGAGAATGTGCTATATTTTCTTTAAAAAATGAAAATAAAAAATAAACTTTTTTGATTTATATGTTGAACATTTTTTGGTGATAGAACTTGTGATTCTTTAAAATCCAATCCAAACATATATGCATAAGGTGATGTCTAAATAATTTGGTCATTATTTTATATTTCTTTTTTGAATCTTTCCACCACATCTGATGATAATATATATGTCTATAAAGTGATACACAGTATTTAGGACATGTTTTTAGAATATAATTCTAAATTTTTTCATCAGATTTATTTAAATAAAAATCTGTAGAGGTTCTGGGGAATTGATTCCAGCTATTATTCTGATTGAATCATTGTTTTTAAAGAATTTACTAAGCTTTAAATTATATTTATTCTTAGGATATGTAGCAATCTTCTCAGAAATACCTTTTGTATATTTCAATGAAATAGAATGGATTTGTTGATGTCTACCTTTTGAGGAACTTCTCTATTTGGAGATACGGTTTATCATAGAAGCTGAGAAAATTGAATGTTTTTTCAATTTTTAACTTAAAATGTATATTTCATAAATAGCATTTTTATACTACAAGTCATACTCTCTATTATGATGGCGAATAACCGTTATTAGCTGCTATTTGTTTGACCATCCAAATACTTTAAGTAGTCAGTAGTTCCTACTTCCATTCTGAACTCAATACTTTATTTAATGAATTTAGATAATGGAGGAAATCATCAATCTGTCTACTGGTACCTTTTAAGCATACGATTATGTCATCCACATATATGTATTAATAAACAATATTGTTAGTGATTCTATTTCTATTTTCATGAATATTTTTTTCCAAACTGTCCATAAATATTTCAACTAAAAGGGGGGTTAAAGGTCTCCCCATAATGAAGCCATCTTGTACTCTTGTAGAATTCAGAATTCAAAACTGAAATAATTTCGATTTATGTAAATTTTTAATAAAGGAATGGATATTTGATTTTATTACAGAATTCACTCAATTTTCGAATAGCATTTCTTCTATAAGAGCTCTTTCAACAAGTGGTGGTACACTCTAAAATAAATTCACATCGAATAAAACTAATATTGAGTTCAATAGAATTTCATTATTTTTAATTTCGACAAAATAAAGCTGCAATTTTCGTCAAAAAAAGTAGGAACTTATTTATGCTCCAAAAACTTAAATAGAAAAACGAAATTGGTCATTGTATTTTTTTATCATTCATCAACAAATATTCAACTCTTTGCTGTGTTACAAATCGGTGAAATTTATAAAAGTATTTATATACGAGTAGGTTTAAGCGCTTGTCGCTACCACTGCGTATTTATAACTTTTTTAAGTGTAGAACCTAGGACGACTTTTCAAAATCACCAATGCGAACTAAAATTCTTGAAACACATTTTTCGTAACAATGAACTTTCAAATCGCCATCGAGGTTATAGTAATGAAGTTCATTTATTCATATATGCAAATAAGAGCAATTCAAATATTAGACGCAATTAGTTCCCGGCTGATTTTGACTTTGACAGTCGATAAAGAACGCCCATTGTTGTGTTTTGTCTTCTGACCTACAAATCAGAGGTTACCGGAAAATTTGCATAAAATGCAATGATGCACCGTTTCACGGAGGCGTCATAACATTGCGTAACTTGAAATATACAAAGAATACGAATTTACGGAAAAATATAACATTTTAAACTTTATCTTCAGTGCGTTTAACTCTTCAAATATATACTTGATACTATATATGTTAAAAAAAATTTATTTACTCAATATTACGTCAAATAAGCATCACGTGAATTGGTAACTAGCTTATTTTCGTGGATGATTTCAAAGCACTTTTTAATTGTATGACCTATTGTTAAATGTTCCCAACAATTATCTTTTCACGACAAATTACAAATTTGCATTCACTATTATATAATTTTTTGAACCAGAAAAATTCTCAAGAAATGAGGTAGATATTACAATGAATCTAACTTCAATAATACACACACACATACAATTTATATATATATATATATATATATATATATATATATATATATATATATATATATTATTTATATATATATATATATATATATATATATATATTCAATTTTAAATATCGAACAGATTAATTTTGTTGACCTCACTAAAAATTTTGATTTTATAAATTTTTTTTCTCAAAAACTTTTTAAAATTAAATTGAATAAATGTTTCAGAAAACACAGTAGACATATATATTTAACACTCATTACACAGCACCTTAAGGAAAAAAGAATCTAAAGAAAATATAGAATATTAATTAGAAATATCAAATAAATACTTACTTGAAGGCTACAAACGTTTGTTTGGTATAAATGTATCATGAAAACCAAATTCCTCTTCAAAAAGGCACAACATAACCTCAAGAATGTCTTCGAAAATAACTCTTTTTAAAGAAAGTTTCTTCAAAAAAATTCCAAAAACATGCAGCACATCTTCAAAAACGCCATTTGAAATTACCAAGTACTTTAGTCTCATTTCGTATCCAAAAAATAAACATAATTAATAAAACAATATCTACCCACCCTACTAACACGTGTAATTCAGTAAACAAATGTAGAACTGTAGAGATTTTAAGTATTAAACCCTACGTATTCCACATTCGTTCGTAAAGTATTTTATGGAATCATATGATACCATATATATATATGAGTGAAAAACCAAAATATAATTATTATATCAAAAATAAAATAATAAAAAGTGGGTTTACAATAACTTAAATATCATACAGATTAATTCTGATTACCTCACTACAAATTTTAATTTTATAAAATGTTTTTCTCAAAAACATTTTAAAATTAAATTAAATAAATGTCTTAGAAAATATATTTTCAATTTAGTAGAAATATAGAATTAGCACTAATTATACAGCACCAGAAGAAAAAAATTCAAAATAATTCTGTTATACCTCTCTTAAAATTTTAGTTTCATAAAATTTCTTGAAAACTTTTTTTTAATATTAAATTAAATAAATGCCTAGCAACAATGTTCTTTTTTCAATAAACATATAGAGTCAACACTCATTACACAGCCCAGAAAGAATAAGAGAATCCAAAGAAAATATAGAATATTTATTAAAAATATTGAGGATACAAACGTTTGTTTCGTATCAATGTATTATGAAAACCAAATTTCTCTTCTAAAATACACATAACCTTAAGAATTTCTTCCAAAATAACTCTTTAAAAAAAATTTCCTTCAAAAAAATTACAAAAATGCAGCACATCTTCTAAGACATTAATTTAATTTTATTTTATGAAAAAATTTTCTCAAAAAATTTTTAAAATTAAATAAATGTCTTAGAAGATGTGCTGCATGTTTTTGGAATTTGTTTTGAGGGAAACTTTTTTGTGAAGAGTTATTTTGAAAGAAATTCTTAAGGTTATGTTGTGCCTTTTGGAGAGGAATTTGGTTTTCGTAATACATTTATACCAAACAAACGTTTGTAGCCTTCAAGTAATTATTTAATATTTTTAATTGATATTCTATATTTTCTTTGGATTCTTTTATTCTTTCTGGTGCTATGTAATGAGTGTAAATTCTATAATATATGTTTACTGAAACAGAAACAGTGTTTCTAGGCATTTATTTAGTTTAACATAAAAAAATCTTTCAAGAAATTTTAAGCGAGATATAACAGAAATACTTTGGATTTTTTTGAGTATTATTCATCAAAAATGGTGCTGGTTGAAAGCTATAAATCTCACAGAAAATCGGGCTCAAACATTTTCAGATCGACAAGATTTGGAAATTGACGGGATTTTAATTGAAAATTAAGGAAATTTATCTACGCTACTGAAAATGTTCGAATCTTGCAAGAGACATCAAAAGTTGATTTTTAACAAGCATTGTGGATGTTTTTCGTATCGAAATATAAGTCATTTTGAAATTATTGCAAAAAAACGAGTTATTTTTTACAACTTTAACACCCTGTGTCTCAGAAGTGTAAAGATGACCGATGTAAGGAATTTCTTCTTCATTTCATTAGTACTATTCACCTTATCAATTTGTTACACCTACTCTGGGACACTTGTATACCAATGCAATGTACTGAGAATGTTATCATCCTACATAAGTCAAAATCAATGTTACTTTGAAGCACAGTGAAATCAAATGCTATTATAAATTTCAAGTATACAAGTCCATTCGAAAGTTATCGATTTTAAAAAGAACAATATTGAGTTCGACCATAAACTTTTAATTTTTAGATACAATATAATCGTTCAAAATATTGGACTGAGTCGATCTTTACTTGTTGAAAACTTTTTTTTGGACGATATGTTGAATAATATAATGCAAAAAAACTACATATTTTATTGAATAAAACAATAAATTATTCTGCTACACAGTGCCCTCTTCAGATATTAAATTCAAACAAACAGTTTGTCAGTCTTTATTAGAGTTTGAAAATAATCAACCAGTCATGAAGAAATTGAATGGGCAATAATAAACATGAAGTAATAATAAACATGAAGTAATAATAAACATGAAGTAATAATAAACATGAAGTAATAATAACCATTTATTAACGACCTAAAAATAATCAACAAGAATTCAATAATGATTCATTCCACTTAAACTAATCAAATCTAATATTTTCATAATAGCAAGGTGTGACTAGAACAATTATAAAAATCTGTAACTCTCTCGCTTGAAACTATAGTGGGCAATCATCTTGTTGAAAACTTTTTTTTGGAAGATATGTTGAATAATATACAATATAATGCAAAAAATCTACATGTTTTATTGAATAAAACAATAAATTATTCTGCTACACGGTACCCTCTTCAGATATTAAATTCAAATAAACAGTTTGTCAGTCTTTATGAGAGTTAGAAAATAATCAACCAGTCATGAAGAAATTGAATGGGCAATAATAAACATGAAGTAATAATAAACATGAAGTAATAATAAACATGAAGTAATAATAACCATTTATTAACGACCTAAAAATAATTAACAAGAATTCAATAATGATTCATTCCACTTAAACTAATCAAATCTAATATTTTCATAATAGCAAGGTGTGACTAGAACAATCATAAAAATCTGTAACTCTCTCTTGAAACTATAGTGGGCAATCATCTATAAGATGTACAAGTAATATTCTGCATATTTCGCAGAACTTAAAAAATTTCATCACTGGACAATATTGGTCAATTATTTCATTATGTGTATCTTTGTGGGCGACAAAGGCATTCTCCATTCAAAGCATTGTTTACCCAGTTCAAATAATTGGTAATTTTGGTATAAATACCAGGTAAATTAGGTCTGGCGCATCCTCTACCCCAGGAGACAACTCCTACGGCAAAAACAAATCATGTTCAGGGATTTCTCCTTATTTTATAATCACAGAAATATATGAATTTCATAGAAGAACAAATCTCCAAGTTAAGCATCGAAATGGACCACCATGATTGAATCAAAACATAGAAGTACATTTATATTTTATATCAAAATAATTGGATAGATTTTGAAAATATGGCTTACCAATTATTTCCATCACACCACTGTTAACATTATTCATATGTAAGGGACCTCCACTATCTCCCTAAAAATATATGAATTTAATAAAGAATATATGACAATTCTTATTTGTCAAAATATATCATCATTAGAATCATTAATTTTGCATCTGAAATGGCAGAAAATTATTAAACTTTGAATTTTTTCTGAAATATCCTTAAAACTCATACTTCTTTGGAAAATGAACACAGTTCTTATGATATCTGTTCTATTAACATTCCTGTGGGTAAATAATACCTGACAAGCATCTCTTTTTCCAGTGGAAAACCCAGCGCAGAACATGTTATCGGAAATTTTTCTGTGTCCGTAGTCGGAGTTCAAACATTGGTCTTTCGTCCAGACTGGGAGGGTTACTTTCCTTAAAATATTAGCCGTTATCTCATTTTCACCTGTTTTTCCCCAACCTGCCACTACTGCTTCACGTCCTGAGTAATCAGCAGCTGAAAATGTTGGGAAATACTTAATTTTCAATAAAAATACCTACACTGAACAAGATTCAGTGACCGTTAACGATCACTGAATCTTGATAATGACTGATTAAAGACTTCGGTAAAACCTTTCATCGATATTCTTGACATTTGTGATCAGGCAGTGTTACCACCCTAATATTATCTCTGTATTATTTGTACTTTACTAGCTTCCAGATGAAACTTGAGAGGTATTATTACGTGATAACGTACGAAACTTACCCCTAAGTGGAAGGCATGCTGGTTGTACCGTGGTGGTGAACTCTACAGGGCTGTCCATCTCTAAGATAGCGATATCGTTGTTGTAGCTGTATTTATCGAAGCGCTCGTGTTCTCTGATACTTTTCAAACCCCTAACCACAATTGTCGATAGTCTGTTTGGTGCAACCCTGTTGTGATCGGCCAAAACAACTGACAATTCACGTATATCGAATCTGAAAAGAACGAATCCCTTTCACTTATAAAAAAACGAATTGTAAAATAGTTAAATTTTGTTTTACATCTTTTGGACTGAAAAAAAATATCATTTTCTTTGCAATACACTGCAAACATTTTTTGGCTCTTACCCGTTTACACAGTGGGCTGCAGTTAACAGGTGTCTTCTTGTTATTAAGCTAGCACCACACTGAAACTCTCCACCTCTGGTTAGACCGACCAGCCAAGGGAATTCATGAGCGTTGGCCTCATTTCCTCCAACTACCCTCATATTGCGATAACTTTTACCACAAACTAAAAGAAGAGAATTACTCTTCTATGTATATGAGCAATCTAAAGATAGTAATGTTAAATCAACACAGCAATGAATGAAACTCTCCACTGAAGCTTATTTCAAATATTGTAAAGAACATTCTACCACGATTGAGTTGCTCTTGGCTTTTAACTTTCCATTCTTTCAGAAGCAGCTGAAGAAATAAGTATTATCCTTATTAAAGTTGAAATTGGTCTGAAGTAGGCCAATGGAGTGTAAGTAACCTTATTTAAATTTTTCAGTATTCATTTACCAAAAGTTTTCTAAATTGTTGAAGGGTGAGTAAATATTTGTTGTTGATTGATGTTATATTTTATTGAATATGAATTACTCAAATAATTCATATTACTTTTTAGAAAATCTCAAGATATGTTGTATTTTATTGAATATGTTTGAGTACTGACGAAGCAAAGTCTCTCTTAAAACTTGTTTTTCAGTAATGTTTTTACATATCTTGAGATTTTATAGAAAGTAACTTAGTGAGATATCCAATAATATTGAATATTCGAAGTAAGATAGTTTTATGATGAAATTCTTAAGATTATCTTAAACATTATTTAAAGATATTTGTTTTCATAAGATTTTGTCTACTCAAAATATTTAATTTATAGGATTTTGGTCAACAATTTTTATTTATTGGATTTTGTTATATGATTTGGATGTCTTATAATGAATGTTTATTTTATATGTCGTTCGATATAAGTGGTACTTATATGACATAATTTTAATTTAATTCCTGAAGTTATAATTATTAAATATAATTTTTTGAAATTAAATATGTAGAAGGCTAATATTAAAATATTCAAATAATTTTATATACCTTCTATCAAGTATTAACCTCTTTTTATGTTATATCTGGAACATGATCAATTTCGCCATTTTTAAATATGTTGTTCAGTGATTTTTGTATAAAAATAATGTACGTTGGTACCACTTGACACAAATTTGAATATGACAGTTAACGGGACCAAATCTAGCGCGTACCCTTAAAATAAAAATGTAACTAATATATAATAAGATTGATTATTCTTAAATTTTTATTTAGATTCATTTAATGACTGAATGTTTCACAAAAATGGAGAAAATAAACATCTCAACAGTTCATTTTAAGTTTAATCAGTGCGCAACTCATTTGCGAGGAAAAACAACAAATTTTTCTCAATAAACTCTTTACGATGAAATTATTAATAAGAAATAATCTTACTAAATATATACTTACCGCAGTCACAATTACTGATACCCCTTCGGACCCTTTGGCTTGTCTAAGAAATAACAAATATTATTCAATACCGCAAACATTAATTAATCTATAAGGATGTACCTCGTTCATCGGTGCAGCACCACATGTCGCAAACACAATCACAGAAATAACCGCCAAAATCTCAAGTTTCCAAAACATTTTTGTCTTTATTAACCAAACCTGGTAAATTAAAAGGTACCAACTACATAACACCAGAATGCTGTTATTTGTTTTTATACGAAATTGGAACGCAGCCACCAAGTGGGGTGCGTTCACCTTGACAGTGACTAGGATCGCGTCGCATCAATTTTTTTCAATGTCTAGGAAAAGCTTCTGAGGCAAGGTCGCTGCAAATAATGCATAAGCTTGACATAATTCACGCAATGCGAGATAAATAATACAATAATATCTGCTCTAGGACGACCCTGCACGGTGCATGGGCGTAGTCAAGATTTTATACGGTGTGAAACTTGAAAACCATTCTACATTCAGTATACTTACTACGAATTTTGTTTGAGCTTAAAACTCTGTCAAGAAGTTCAGAAAGTACTCGGAATTTTTTGTTCGAAAACCCCTAAGAGAGATTATTAATATTTTTTATCGCTAAGTTGGAACAACTGTTCTCTATAGATAGATGAATTTATTTCAAATCAAGTTACAAAAGGATCATTCATGAATATGCTAAAAAAATTGTTTATCGTTCATTTCGGTGTAAGAAACTAGAAGGAAGTGATGGGCGAAGTGCATTAATTGGTCGAGTTTCTGAACGAATTTCAATTAATAAGATGTTCAAATTGCCTACCATTCCCTATTGCCCTTTTAGATTGTTGAGGAGGTTGCCATTCCCTTAAGGGGATGATACACCCACGAATTTGCAATAAGAAGATGTCCGCTCCTAAATAAAAATTGGTAGAAAAAACCCGATATAGGATTCACAGCCTTAGATAATACCAAACTCACCGTTGTCGCCGCGTTGAAGTAGAGCAGTTCGACAACCTAGTTCCGACGTGGATCAAGGTCACTGGCGTCAAAGGCAGACTTGAGTACCACGCACATCTGATGAGTTCAGGTGCGCGCCTTCGGAACGAAACGTCGCCTCCGAATGAAGCTCCCTCATAAGGACTGCATTTACTTCAGAGCTTCATCGGTGACCACCACGTAATTTGGGGGGGTTTGCTTCAAGACCGAACCGACCCATTCATTGGTGGCCCTAATTGCCCCATCCTAGTTTCAGGGGTAACCATCTTTTCCCACAGTAACTGCGCTGGAGATGGCACAGCGTCCAGCCCAGCGGCGGACTGTTTCCTGTCAAAATTCCAACGCCCTATTCCGTGACCCTATCGACGCTCATTGGAGAGGGAGTGTTTAGCGACCTTCCTTGGTATAGAAGACACGACCAGTCTCATACAATACCCAACTGACCTTTCCTCCGGGTTGAAGTAGGGAGAACGTAGCGTTTAATGACCGTCCCGACATGGAACACATGGTCACTGGCGTCACAGGCAGATATGCGTACCACTCCTGTCTGAAGAGTTCAGGTGCACATGCTCAGAACGAAATGCCGCCTCCCGAATTAAGAGGTAGAACTCCCTCATAACACTGCATTTCCTTCATAGCTTTATTGTCATAAGTGTTCAAGTGTTTTACTTCAATTTCTTATCATCTTCGTTGGTTTATCTTATTAAATAAACAAAGCTAGTTCATCCTAGAGATTACTACATACAAGTGCTCTTGAAGTTAAATTGTTCGCTACACTTCGTCAAATACAGTCCACTAAACCTTTCGTAATTAATCATTGCGATTAATTAATTGGCAATTGTCTGTTATTTCAATATACTGAAATAATAAGCAAAATACTACGGTAAACTAACCGTGGTACAAAATACTATGAATGAAGTGAAATATATAAAACTAGAGTTTTTATTTTCAAGTAAAATTGTAATCATATTTCATCTTGAGCCAACTTCAAACTCCATTCATTTCATCAACTAAACATATGGAAATTTTGAATTATATTATTTGATCATTGATTGAATTAAAAAAGAATAAAACACCTGGATTGGACGGGCTGAGGGCAGAAACCTTAAAATGTATCTCTTGCTACATCTGTGAACCACTTGCCTACCTCATTAATCAAAGCATCTCAATGGGAGAATGGCCTAAAAGTCTCAAAGAAGCAATAATAAAGCCTCTATTCAAAAGCGGAGATAAGACTTAAATGGTGAACTATAGACCCGTATCAGTAATTTCAAACGTGGCAAAGATTTTCGAAAAAATTATCAAACAGAGATTGGAGAAATATGTGTTAGATAAAAATATTATCTCCAATAGACAGTTTGGATTTCAGCCAAACAAGTCCACTGAGGATGCGATTTCTCTGCTTGTATCAAACATTTATGAGGCTTTAGATATGAGTAAACCAACTCTGTGCGTTTTTTTAGACTTAGCAAAAGCCTTGGAAGACATTGGTTTAAGGGGCAATGTGCTTAATCTGATAAAGAGCTATATATCTAGCAGACAACAATATGTCAAAATAGGAGACTGTATAAGTGACGCTTTCGAGGTTAAGTTTGGAGTCCCACAAGGAACCATACTGGGACCTATATTATTCACTATTTATATGAATGGTCTACTTGAATTGAATAGCCATGGGAAGATAATTAGTTTCGTAGACGATGCAGCCATTTTATATCAAGCTGATAGCTGGGAAGAACTCAGAGACCAAGCTGAAAACGACATGAAATCTATCAAATATTGGATGGATTATAATTTATTGACAATTAACTTCGAAAAGACCAAATATATCACATTCACTTGCTTAGATAGAAACTTACCAGACTATGAGACACTGAAAATTGATGAGAATTGTGTGATCAAAAGAACCGACTATATCAAATATTTGGGTGTTATTGTGGATAAACATTTAAGATGGGATAAACATTTGAGATGGGATAAACATATAGAAAACCTCAGCAGGAATCTCAGGTGTTTAATCTATAAATTTAAGCTTCTGACAACCATTCTAGACACAACCAAACTGAAAATGGTTTATCATGCTTTGGTGGGTTCACGATTGAACTATGGTATCATAGGGTGGGGTGAAGCAATGAACACACACCTTAAAAAAATTAGTATAATACAGAAAAAAATCTTGAAATAATCTTAAGGAGACTTCATACCTATTCGACAGATAATCTCTACACAGAAACAAAGATCTTCGACATAAAGCAATCGTTTTATCGTTCCATTGTGGTATATCAATTCAGAAATAAATCAAATCTCCGATCTCTAACACATCAGTATAATACGAGGAAACATAGAACTTCTAACAGAACTTCATTTTCAAAGAAGACAGTTGGCCAGCGCAGTTTTACTTATTTGGCACCGAGAATGTATCAGATTCTACCCAAAGATCTAACAAAACTTCATAATCTACGCCATTTCAAGAAAAAATTGAATGAGTTTATTACAAAGTACCCGAGAGATGAACTCGTCAAAATAATAGACATGCGAAATAAACTGAATTTGTGACACTGAATTATATTACTCCCTTCTTATATTTTATATTATATACATACATACCTTCATTAATACACCATTTTAGCTGTACACACTCTATCAATATATGATGTTTTATCTATACATTTTATTTGTTTATATAACTAGTATTTGTACATTTTTTATCTGTATTTATCTATACCTTGTCTTCATTTTATCTATACACTGTTTTTAAAATAAAATTAGTATTAGTATAACAAACCAATATCCTAAATCTTAACAACTCACGCACAGGCAATATGCCTTAGTGAGTTTTTGCGGTTTATTGAAACTATATTTCTGAATATGTATTGATTGATTTTTATAGAAACTGTACTTTTTCAATAAACTATATATTATTATTATTATATATCGTTCAAAATAAATTTTCATCAAGTTAAAACACAGCCAATACAATATTAAAATATATTATTGATAATAAACGTTTGTTCCTGAATAAACCACAAACTTCTCGGTGTTTATCTCATAAAATTCCCACGTACCATTTAGATCTTCAAAGGGGACCTATCTATCCCACCATACCTACGCCTATGGCATTCTGACTGGCCAATAGAGTTATTGATCGTTTTGATTTTCAATGATGATTTCGATTATTTTACGTTGGCTTCACCTTCCATTGTCTGTGTTATGGCGACAATGATTGTTTTAGATGATTTATTGGATTAATAACCATGAAATTATCTCAAGGGACAGTGTACCTATAATTGCTTCTTATCGGCAGATATTATCACATTATTTGTAATTATTAGTGTTGTTTGTATGTCCCTAAATATTGAACGTTTTGTGAATGGGAAATATGTTTATTAACACGGTTTTGTTGTTATAGCTTGACCAGAAACAGTGTAAACAAATCAAATAGAGCCATTTGATTCCCGAGCTTATACCATATGTTATAAGTAACAGACTTAAAAGAGCGAATTCGTAATTTCTTGTAAAAATTACAAGTCTGTTGTTTGAAATTATGAAAAATTTTTCATTTGAAGCGAACAACTCCTTCGCTCCTCGTCCAGAAACCTGCCTTGCTCTATTGCAGTTTGACCGGCGTATCAATAGAAGAACACGACTAGTCTAAAGATTCATGACTGGCCGTCCCCGCCGAGTTCAATAGGGCAAGGCACATAGCGTTGACGACCGCTCGAAGCGGAACACATGGTCCATGGCGTCACAGGCAGAGCATTACGCCTGTCTGATGAGTTTCAGATGCGCAGACTTCGAACGAAACTCCGTCTCCTGAATCGCTATTGGAAGCGATCAGTGTTAACGGTTTCACCAGATTTTAGCAGCTCATAATTAAGACTTTTCCAACAAAAAGTTTAATTTTGAATAGCCCACTATCTGGGCAGATGTCATCTTTTGACATTTGCCTTTGTTGCTTCTCATTAAATTGCATAACGAACTACATCTTCGTTTTTATCGAATCTACAAATGAACAGAATTGTCTTGAAGCTCTCAAGGAATGCTGGTTCTTATGAGGGAACTTAAACCTCTTAATTAGGGAGACAGCATGCGCACCTGAACTCTTCAGACAGGCATGGTACGCATGTCTGCCTGTGACGCCAGTGCCCATGTCTTCCGCTTTGGAACGGTCGTTGAACGCTGTATACCTTGCCCTACTTAAACTCAGCAGGGACGGTCAGTAAGGAATTGTAAGACTAGTCATGTTCTCTATATGATACGCCGGTCTAGCTGCAACAGAGCAACTCAGGATTCTGGACGAGGAGCGAAGAAGGTGGTCGCTACACACTCCCCCTCCAGTGAGCGTCGATAAGGTCACGGAATAGGGCGTTGGGATTAGGCAAGGATACAGTCCGCCGCTGGTTTGGTAGCGGTGCCATCTCCAGCGGGTATATGTGGAACGAAAGGAAGGCAATTAGGGCCTTCAAATGAACGGGTTGGTTCGCTCTTGAAGCAAACCCCCCCAATCACGTCGGGGTCACCAATGCAACTCTATAAGAAATGCAGTATTGTGAGGGAGCTTCTACCTCTTAATTTGGGAGGCGGCGTTTCGTTCTGAGCATGCGCACCTGAACACTTAAGACAGGCATGATGCGCATATCTGCCTGTGACGCCATGACCATGTGTTCCGCTTTGGAACGGTCGTTGAACGCTGTATACCTTGCCCTACTTAAACTCAGCAGGGACGGTCAGTAAGGAATTGTAAGACTAGTCGTGTCCTCTATATGATACGCCGGTCAAGCTGCAACAGAGCAAGGCAATATTCTGGACGAGGACCGAAGAAGGTGGTCGCTTCAGTTTATTTGTGCCATTAAATAAACATAATACGTCATCTATTCAATGATACGAAATTCAAAATAGCGCACATCCTGAATAATTTATTTACTGGTATCGTTATCTAGATGATATGTTTATTTGATGAAATATATGTTTATTGAATGGAACAAAACATATATTTATTTCAGGACAGAAAACCGAAAGGGTTGCTAAATATTTTAACAGGCAACAGAACTTCAATATATCATAAAAACTAATGATTCCTTAGCTAATTCCACAGAGAAAGAAAAGATGTTCAGTGCTCTAAGAAATGGCTAACAACTTGCGTCTTTCTACCAGTTAAAAATACATAGTTTTGTGGCGACGTGCCCAATCTAACACCACCTTGTTGTTTAGGTGGTGTTGCCCCATCCTTGTCCAGAATTCCGCTTTGTTCTGCTACAGCTTCCCAGCGTATCCCTTAGAGGACGCTTCCGCTTTCCAATATAACTAGCTCCCCATCCTCGCCAGCTTCAAGTCCCTAGAACAGAGTGCGGGCGTTCCGACAATCGACGTGAAACAAGGTCGTAATTGATAGACTTGCACCCCACGCCAATCTGAGGAGTTCAGGGGCTACAAGTTGGAGTGAAACGCCTTACCTCCCGAAACTAAGAGGTTGAGGTTAGAATCTCCCTCATAACACCCTCATCCCTAAAGAGCTTCAGATTTTTTTAAAGCGTGCATAATTATTGAGGAAAAAAATTCAAGATGCGAAGTTGACGGTATTATCTATCACCTTTACCAGAAAGGTTCCTTATTGCATCGTATCTTCTAGAAAAACGGGCTAGAGGGTTTTAAGGTTGTGTGGTCTGCTCACAAATTTCTTTCCTAAGATTTTAAGTCTACTTGGAATCGGGTCCATGTTCATTTTTTCATAGAGAAGATCATTTGGTGGGTTATGGAGTGGATTTCCTGGATGGCGTATTTTAATCAAAGTTCTCAAACTACTGCGTTCTGCTATTTCGATATTATTAAAGCTGGGTCTTCTATAGTTGTCATATATTAGAAAGCCATATTCTAATATTGGTCTGCATATAGTTTGGTAGATTCTAGAAGCTGCTGTGTGGTTTATGTCGCGGTTTTTGCAGGTGATGGATCGAAATTTGTTTGATCTGGCAGTTATTTCTCTTTTTTTATTATAAAAATGTGTTTTAAAGTTGGTCTTATTATAAACTGTAATTCTTAGGTATTAAGCGTGTTGGACTGGTTTTACATTGCATTAGGTTGCAGCATTCTAATGGTTGGTGAGTTGTATGAAAATTTCTGGCCAAATATGACACATTTAGATTTGTCAGGGTTTGGTAGAATTGTCCATTTTTTCATCAGTGTCATGATTTTGTTACATCGGTGTTGTAGTTTTTCTATTGTGTATTTCAGATTTTTGCTGTGTCATCAGCATATTGGAAGATATAACTTTAATTCTTCTGTTACTTTGTAAATGTCGTGTACGCAAATATTGTATAGAAGTGGTGACAATGGAGAACCTTGTGGTACACCTAGTTGAGCAGAAAACGACGTCGAGAAAGTTTTGTTGATTTCAACCTTAATGCTTCTGTTCCTTAAGAAATTTCCTGTAATATTTTGTAGGTAAACTGGGTTGTCCAATTGCTGGAGTTTGTGTAGAAATCTTTTGTACTATATACTATCAAATGCTTTCTTGATATTCATAAATATAGCTGTTGATTTGTGACCTTTTTTATTGTGGCTTGTAGATTCGATATTCATAGTTGAATGATTTTTCTTGAATCCAAATTGTGAAAGGGAGTTTCGTTCAATGGAATTTTCGAGACGACTTTTTACGTTTTTTTGAATGTTTTCCATAAAAAAGGGTTATAGACTGTCCCTTGTTTGTAGATTGTTATGATAGTTTTCCACATTATTGGAATGTATCCGGTATTCAGGTCCTCCTTATAAACTTCCGAACTTAATTGGCGTAGTATTTTCCTTGTTACATTGTCGTAACCAGGTGCGCTGTTCTTTCCATGTAAAGCTTCTTCATACTCTTAATCAGTTAACTCTGGAATTGGGTCTATATTATTTGAATTTGTCGTTGTTCTGTGGTTTTCTATTTGAGTTTTAAAATTTTGATCAAGAATTGTGCTGTTCTTTACTGTGAATGTATCTTGGTAATATTCTTTAAATGTTTTATTTCTTGCCAATAGTTCCTGACATTTAATTGATTTTTTCACATATTTTGATCCACTTGTTCGACTCATATTCAGTTATGGGTTCTGAATTTCTTTGTTGAGTCTGTTGTAGAGTACCCTCAGATTCAGTTCTCTCTTAAGTTGCTTTTTCTTCTTAATTTGATTTATAATGTGTGAAGAAAGTATTTTCTAATGAGTTTTGGTGTATGTTTGTTCACTAGATCTGTTTAGTTAAGTAATTAAGAACATTTCTGCAACTGCATACTTAGTTCAAATACTCATTTGATGAAGTTATTGTATGACGAAACATTTGTTGTGTAAACAATAAAATTTAGCAGAAGTTAAGATTGTCCCTTATTTATAAATTTCAAGATGAGTTACCCACTAGAATAAATATCATAAAGGTTCAAAGTCTAACATTTTCAGACAACAAAAAACATATTATGCATCAACCACTTTTTTATTTTTTTGATGGATAAAAAATTATCGTACACTAAGATAGTCATTTTGATTTGTAAATTCTAATTCAACAATAAATCCATATGTACCATTAAGTTCAAATTATAATCGTAGTTTACAAACCCCGTAACTCTCTACAAATAAAAACATCCCTTCTGTACCCCACATATTGAACCAAGCCTAATTCAAAAAATTCTCAATTTGTGTCCGGTGTTTAGGCACAATTGTGACTCGAATTTCATTTTTTTTATATATCTAAAATGGATGAAGACTTTCTGGTGTTACAAAAAATATCTTAAGCATGAATAATCCATTTTCCTCTATAAATTGCGAAAACACATTATTCGACATTTAATCAGTAGCAAGAGATAAAATTAAGATCATTGACATGATCTTCATTCTTATAATAAACCAGCATTTGGAGTGACAGTACTTCAGTTATCTATCGGCAACATTAACATAGGTTTCATTGATTGAAATATTATCACCACCATTCTGGATAAACTGTATATAATAGGCTAACGAGCAATTCTAACCAGATAGCTATGGACTCATTTCAACAATTCAACATATAAAATTGATAATGATGTAGGAAATTGTAATATGGAACAGATAAATTTGAATCTCAAATGCAATATGGGAAAATAGTTTCAATATGTAAAGACAAATCAGTTTAATCCTTACTTTTTTTGTGAAAAATCGTTATATCTATAACCTGCTGCTTCTTTAGAGAAAGTGAACAGCCTACTTTTAATTTTTTTATTTTCTTTAAATCAAGTAGTGGAAATGTTCGAGGAATGCTGAAAACAGCTATACTTTAGTGAATTGAGAAATATTTAATTGAACATTTTAGAGAATCACGCACAAGAAGATAGAAAAATGTTTTCTATCAACTATTTTATATGCGCATTTGATGTTAACCTAAATCATTATTATCAATAAATGTACTTTTGCATAGTTGGCCATCTATACACAGGATGTTTTCAAAGGTGAGTCGAAGCCATCAAATAAATCCATTTAAAGAAAAATTTTCTTCTATAAAATTTGTAAGATAAGTCACTATTGGGTGCAAACTGAGTTTATGAAAATATTTAATATGAGAAAGCGAATTTTAGTTAAATGGTATGTATTTGAATGAGTTTTACTTCCTGTTAAAAACAAACTGCATAAAACAAGGCAACTTAATTTTTAGTTAACTCTTAAATGATTAAAGATGTTCAAGTCAAATTTTTAATATGTAGAAATGTATAAAGATATTTCCCCATTTAGTCGAGTAATGATACACGCTCAGATAATATAAGCAATTATACAAAAATAATTCAAAATAAATGTATAAAACAAAGTATAACCCGTCCTTACACTACAAATAACAAAATGAACTTATTTAAATATACAATTAAGTCTTCGAACTATTCGAGTTCAAATATAATATATGTATATATGTAACATGCGGCTGACGTCACAAACGTCCTACCCCAACATCATTAGCCCTACGAAATACCTTTAGTCTAAGAAAAAATTCATTGAACCTCTCGAAAAATGGGAACCTGAGCGAACGGGACACTAACTGCCCAAAATTTTCGTTTCGTTAGAAAATGAATTATTCATAAAACTTATGTTACAGACATGAAAAACGGCCCCTTATCACCGCACATTGTGCAGTAGATCAGTATCGCTATGAGCAAAATAAACGGTCACTTCCTTTTACGAAAAGGAGACGCTTGATACCCGCTATAACCGCTAGGTGGCGACAGGATCGGGAATTCGCGCTGATACGACGGTCCCGGATAGTGGTCCCACCAGGTGTTGTTGACCGAGACTGGCTGAAACATAACCGGGTTGGCCGGCTCGTAGGGTGGAAGTGGCAAAGGCTGCTGGACCATCAAGAACGCGGCGGAGGAGGGCACTGAGTGAGAGTAGAACGGCTGTGAGGGCGTGGCCGTGGCGGGGTGACGCCCCCACACTATTTGCTAGCAACGCTGGCTGTTCCAATGGTTCATATAGTCCTGATAAGTCACTGTAATTTTTTCACTTTGATAACGGGTCAGTTTTATTGTGCGACGGACCTCGCTCGAAATGGCAGCTTTGTAGCCTCCCTTGCGTAGAAGGGAATCGATTGTTTGGAGTTGATCCCAGCCTGGAAATTGAGTAAACTGATCAAATAACGTTGTACAGTTGTTTGATGTCAGATAGATATAACAGGTAACCAACAAAGTCCATGGAGTTTTTGTATGTTAAGAATTTCTGAATATTTTTTCACTTCAGACTTGTTTGCTATCTGTCATGTACTTCAATATGAATATTGTTTAAGTTTACTCAAAAAAATACTCAGTTTATGTCGAACAACTTGATTGTACTTGGATGAACGGAGTTCAAAATTCATTTCAAGTAGCCTGAAATGTATAGAATCTAGCTTCTTCATCAATAATGTCAAACTTCTTGATTGTACTTCTACAATCCTCACACAATTTTGCATTAATCTTCTTGTCGTAATTTTATATCTATGCTAAACTTAAAGTCGATCATAGGACTGTTGCTGTGATATGGTTTGTCAGGCTCGTTTTATTTGAGCAACCGCTGAGGATGGGTGAAGCAAACAGAGCATATTTCTTTTGGACTGCATGCAATGATATGCTAACCATGTGCGAATAAATGTGAACACAGACAGAAACATGTTGAATATACACTTTATTGAGAGAAAAAATATTGTATTACTAAATTAACAATCTTCTACAAAACTAGTTGAAGATGATAACTAGTCTTTCCAGCGTTCAGTTTGCCAATTTCTCAAAAGAAATACTGCATCTTAAGGAGATGCCTTCCTTCTTCTTCATCCGTTGAACTTCAACCGATCCAGTCTCCCTTTTTTGTTTAATTATCTTATTGGCAGCTAATTCAACACTTCTTAACGATGTCTCTGTGGGTTCTGAGTCACTAAGTATAATAACTTTTTCTTGATGCAATATCCACGATACCGGAAAACCCAAAAATCAATCAAAGTATATTATAAACAATGTATTAATAGTACAATTTAGAACTTCTTTGAATATATCAATTGTTTCACTACAGAGTAGCTTTTTCAAATATTAGGAGTACCAGTAAATTTGTGCGGTTTTGATAACAACTACTATTATTCCATTGTTTTATCTGACCAAAAAAATGGATTAATGCAAGGATAGCGGCCAAAGAGCCGGCTTCTTTTCGCGAAGGGTTCCACTTCCAAATAATCTACGAGATTTTATTTACCATATATCAAGAAAAGCAATTCAATGAAAGTAACCAACAAAGTATCAACTAGTTAATATAGAAACTGAGGTTACGTATTCTATATATAAGCAATTGTCAAATTAATCACAGAAGTGTGGCTATCTGAATAAAATGCAGAAATGCTAAGTGTTCACATTAACTCTCACAATAACGCTAGATAACTCGCTAAATTCTTCGGTGAATTTTTTACAATTGTCTCATAATCCTTACCTTGCTCAGAAGCAACCTCAGGTAAATACGTAGCAGTCCTTTTATTACCCTTCTCGTTAATAAACTCAATTCTTATACCATGCACCCCCACTTCCCAATCGAGATAATCATCTCCATCCTCGAAATGTCTCAAAATTGAAACAGACACGCTCAACTTTGGGAACTCATCCCTCGTAACGGGACTAAACCTCGAATCCTTGAAAGCGCTGGTGATGGCATACTCTCTCAGTCCAGACTGCAAATTCATGGCATTGAATGTACCGATGCAGCCCCTAAGTCGTTTGTCTTTTCCTATAGCCCATGTCACAAACAGTGGACTAAAACAAAAAAATTAAATCAATCCAGGAAAATTAACTAAGTTAAATATTAATAATTTGACTATTCATAACAAGGTATTTCTCACATATTGAAGGAATCTGTAATAGCAGTTTTCAAAACAGAAGTGTGTGATTTAGTCAATCCTTATATGAAATTGTTTCATTTGGTAAATTATTCTGAAATCTTTAATAAATAACACACTATCTTAAAGGTAAATTTTGATGGTCAAATGAGGTGTTCCTCAAGGAAGCAACCTAGGGTCATTCCAGTTCAAGATAATTGGGATTTATCATTAGTTTAGTTTAATTTATTCACAAGAAAATACATAATAAGGATACATTAGGTACTTCATTTCGTGAGGGTTTCTTATTTGTTCCAAACTTGGGAACTTCCTAGAGCTACATCGATGTCATTGTCATGGTTTTATATTATCACTCAAAAGGTAAACATTTAAAGTTCATGACCAATAGTTGAAAGTTTTCATTGTTAAATACCTCAAACAGTGTTCCAACATGTGTGTCATGAATAGTATATAACAAAAGACTTCCAAATAAATTTCTGGAGGTGGATTGGAAAAACTTTGTTCCATCAAAGATTTTTCTTTATTCTTGTATTTCTTATTTTTAAGCTTTATATAAAGGTATAAGACAAATTCCTAAATGCCCTAAGTGGGTGTATAAGCAAATAAAAAGTAAAATTAAACTTGGTGGTATTTTGGGAGCTGCAAATCAAAACACAGTCTATTAATAAAGTACGAACAATGTGTTGAAATGCGCGAATTTTGAATAGGGATCAGTGACCTCCAACTTAATCCGACAAAATGTCATTCCAGAAACTAAATTCAAAGTCTGGACAAAGTTTTTGGACTTACTAGGCATCGTTACTGAAAGACGGAGTTTTTGGTGGAGCAAGGTTATAAAGGTGACAATAAAGCACATCAAAACAAAAGAAACACATCTCGGGTAAGGCGACCATTTGGTTTGAAACCGAAGTGCCGTTGCAGGATGGTACACTGGATGAATTATTCAATTTCTGTTTTTTCGTGCCGCAACACCCTGTAGCCATAATTCCTGCCCGAAATCACCAACTAAACCACCAAAAATGCTCGCCTTTCCACACGCTCCGTCCCAAACCTGAGATTTGCTCAGGGCAAACGCACACAAAGAACACCTGATTTCTGCCTCCACAGCCCTTCGTCCCCCAATCAAACAATCGGACTGAAGAGAGATAGGAGATGAGATGTCAGTTTGAAATTAGGGGAACTGAGCTGTCAGCTGGTCGTAATTTCTGTGAATAAAAAATCAGCCAGAAAATAATCATGAATGAGCTGAGTACCGAAATGTGGATCGTTAATCATCAATCCTTCAGTTCTGTCCATTGAGCAACTAGTGATTTACTACTACTGCTACTACCAATTTACACTCAATTATATATTGAATTGAGTGTAAATACCAAGTTATACTCAATTCAGGGTAGAAATTCACTAGTTATTCAATGGGCAGAACTGATGGATTGATGATCAATGAGCAACATTTCGGTACTCAGCTCATTCAGGATTATTTTCTGACTGATTTTTTATTCACAGAAATTACGACCAGCTGACAGCCCACATCTAAAAACGACTTTTTATTGTCAGTGGTTCAACTCTTATCTTAAGCTTTGCAAATTCCAATTTTTGAAAGTTTTTATTTGTTTTAAATTATCCAAAGACCAACCAATGAAAATCATCATGCTTTTCAGTAGTTCTTGGATAAATTCCTACGAAGTGTAAATCGAAATTAAAAATATGCGTCCTTGGTCCATGCGTCAATTTTTGGAACTACTCTGCTGTGGTACCGCAGACTGATTCTTTTATGGTTGACATTTTATATCTAAACAAAGATGTAAATTGAAAAAATAAATTGGACATAAAAGCAGTTTCAATATACATTATCATGAAATCTGAATTTAATAGTTTTGGAGAGTTAGAACTTATGTAAAAAATTTAAATATTGGAGTTGCCAACAAAGGGAAAAGTTAGGTTAACAGTAGTGTCAAATAAGCAAGCTCAATAAGAGGCGTCGTGACGCAGACAGTGTCAAGCTGTTTTAACAAATTTTAAGTGAAAAATTGTACTCAAAAAATGAGTAAAAGACGTAGAACTAGCTCAATAGCTAGTAGGGGTCATGAAGAAGACTCCCTTGATAGTTTGGAGGCTTCTACAAGTAGTGGTCCTACAATGAGAAAAAGGAGCAAGAAACAAGATCCAGTAGGTTAATTCTAATTGTTTTCAAGAATATAACGTAGAATAAAGCACTTTTAGACGCTTTAAAAATATAATATTTTGAAATTAACGAGATAAATGTGTAATTTTGTAGATGGAACTGTGTCAACAATTGTACGATACTATCAGAACACACAAAAAGGAGGATGGAAGTCTATTATGCGATTCTTTCATTCGTGTACCTAAAAGACGTCAAGAACCTGGCTATTACGAAGTTGTAACAAATCCCATTGATTTATTAAAAGTACAACAAAAATTGAAAACTGATGAATATGAAGACATTGACGATTTGCAGAATGATATTGAATTGATTGTGAGCAATACTAAAGCATTCTATAAAAAGAATTCACAAGAACATAGGGATGCCCTGGATTTGTGGGCTTTATTTTTATCAAACAAAAATAGGTGAGTTCTTGTGGATTGAAAAAGATGTCTGCAATAGAATAATTTTCCCACCTATTTTTTAATATATTAAGTTTCTGTACACAATGTTCTGTAACTGTGAAATCCAATCTTGATCAATTTATTTCGGTTGTCTTTCAAGTTATCGGTTTTGAGGAATATTCTCATATTTTGTAGGTTGCTAAATTCAAAAGAAGAAGAAGTGGAGGCTAAATCAAGGAGTGCACGTTCAAAGAAAAGGTCATTACCTGAAAAAATCGATATTGATCATTCTGAAGACACATCTGAAAGTTCAGCTAATCTTGATGAAGAAGTGAGTATATATGAGGAACTTTTTACAGCAGTTATGACGGCTACCGATGGTGACAATAAACCCCTACACACCGTATTTCAACTCCTGCCATCTAAGAAGAAATATCCAGAATATTATGAACATATAGATAACCCGATTGATCTGAGAATGATTGCTCAGAAAATTCAAAATAACGAGTATTTGAGTTTATTTGATTTAGAGAAAGATTTGTTAGTAATGACAAATAACGCCTGTCTTTTCAACGAACCTGGTTCTCAGATTTATAAGAATGCCAAAGCATTAAAAAAGGTATGTATTCTGATGTTAATGATGATAATATTGACATAAGTGTCAGAGTAGTTTGGTGAGTTGTGTAATGTGTCATTTGTCACATTGCTGTCATCTATCAGACAGATATGGTTAACCTGAGAATGTATGTACCTCTAGTACATTATGTTACATACAATCTACTCATACCCTATATCACTTCTAGATAATCCAAAGTAAGAAAATTGAAGTAGAACATGCAAAATCTTCCATAGGAAAGAGCAGTGAAAGAATTAGGAATAAACGATTGAGGGGTAGCACCTGTCTTTCAGCTGTAACAGCGGCTTTGCGTGATGAAGAGTCTGAAACTGAGATTGAGCCAGAAGAATCGATTGAAGAAGAGGTGAGGATATTTATGAAGTTGTCCTGGGACTGTTGTATTTATTTATTTTTTTATTCAGCAAGCAAGGGATCCAGCTGATGCGGAGAATCCTCAATGGATTCTCTTTGATACAATTAAAAATGCCACCAATAACACAGGTCAAAACATGAGCGAACCTTTTTGGAAGTTACCAAGTAGAAGATTCTACGCCGATTATTACAAAGAGATAAAAAATCCCCTTTCTCTAACCCAAATTCGAAGAAAATTGCAGAATAAACAGTATGGCACTCTCAGTGAGGTAGCTGGTGATATGACAATAATGTTTGAGAATGCTAAAAAATATAACCAACCAAGTTCTAAACTGTACAAGGTATTTGAGATTTTTATATGAATAGCCCAAAATTGTTATCAATCTAAATATCTTTTCTTCTCAGGATGCAGTGAAGCTGCAGAAGATTATGCAGAGCAAAGTGCAAGAACTACTTGATATAAATCAGGTAAAAACCAGAGTCACTAACAAAACTGGCAAGGTATGCTTCTGCACTGCTTTTTAACCTTTCCTCTTTACATTTAACACCTATAACACTGAAAATAGCTCATTTCGCTTGAAATCTATCATTAAAAATTTAGTTACATTTCCTTCATTCATAGAACATTCTGTCTAACATTATTCATAAAATCATTTTTCAACTATCTTGTTCTGAATTCACAAAATTCTATCATACTTCTAAAATAATCTAACTTGGGCTTCCAGTCTATTTTCTACTGCTAAATATCTCTGAGTAACTAATATTAACTGTAAAATAACACATCAAGGTGAAAATAGAGATTTATTTTAGGACACAGATAGTGAGGTTGAAAGTGAAGAAAAAATCAGAAGAAAACCTGGTCCTAAACCTAAGAACACACCTACAGTCATTACTCCAACTAGGGGAAGGTTGCCTAAAGATACTATTCCTCTCAAAAAGAGGCTCCATGCTATTGCCAAACATCTGTTGGATTTTACTGTAAGTTTTTCCATATATAACCATCCCAAAATTGAGAACTTGACTTAACCTTATCTTTCTTCACATTTTGACATTTGTTTTGTCATTTTGACATTTATAACTATACTTCCACATATCATTATCATTGCCTCTAAATTTGAAAATATGAACTAAAATTCAGCATTCTATTCATGTTATCCCACAGTGTGAAGATGGTAGACAGCCAATGTTAGGTTTCATGGAAAAACCATCCAAAAAATTGTACCCCGATTATTACGAAGTGATACAGGAGCCTATAGATTACATGGAAATCGAGTCTAAAATTAAGGCAGACCAGTATAGTTCAGAAGCCGACTTAGCAAAAGACTTCAAGTTGATGTTTGCCAATTGTCGTCAATACAACGAAGAGAACTCCCCAATATATGAAGATTCCAACATATTGGAGAAACACCTGGTGGAAAAAGTGGCGCAGTCTGTTATTGTTACTCCTGAAAAGAAGGAGAAGACCGTAATAAAGACGTGAGTATTCAATTATTTTTTCATTTATCTCTTTGGTACTTTAATCATTTACATTAATGATTCTAATTAAAATTTTTTGTGAATCACTGAATATTCAGAGTTTCATTTATTTTGAAGCTTTTTTCTTAACATTCGATTACAAAAAATGTAAAGTGTGTCCTTAAATTCTTTTAGAGTGCGACCAAGAAAACCTAACCCTCCGATTGATAAGAATCTGAGGATGTTGTATGATACAATTCGAGATTATAGGGAACCAAAGGCAAACAGGCAGCTTGCTTTGATTTTCATGAAACTACCATCTAAAAATGTGAGTAATTGAAACTCTCAAGATCAACATATGTTTTAATTATTTTATTACTTTGAATCAATATTTTCGTGGATGGAGAACCTCAACCTAAAGTCTTGTCACTTTTTGAAGGTTAGGGCAGGTTAGGTTGTTTAATGTTTATAATTTGACTCAGTGTTGAATTATTTCTATTGATTATTTACCATGTATAATCTATTTTAACTCATATTTTATTACAACTTTAAATACATTTTGAATTAATTCCCAGGATTACCCAGACTACTATGAAGTGATAAAGAGCCCGATGGACATGGAAAAGATATCTCACAAATTAAAAACAACTTGCTATGAGTCTGTAGACGACTTAGCTTCAGATTTCATGCTCACATTTGACAATGCCTGCAAATACAACGAACCTGACTCACAGATCTATAAGGATGCCCTGGTATTGCAACGTGTTTGTCTGCAGACCAAACTGCAGTTGAAGGAGAGTGACGAGAATGTTCCTGATGTACCAGCAGCGGTCAACGATATCCTCCTTAATCTTTTCACGACCGTGTATAATCATCAAGATGCCGACGAAAGATGTTATTCTGATTCTTTGGCTGAACTTCCTGAGCATGATGAAGTAGATGGAAAAAAGTGAGTTACAATGAGATCAGTAGTTTATCTAAAAAATCTTGTTAAACTTGTCAACATGTCAACAGCTTATATACGGTCTTCTCAAGGTAAACCTACATATTTATGTTTCCAGAGTACGGGCGTTGTCCATGGATCTGATCAAAAGACGTTTGGATAAAGGATTATACAAGAGGTTAGACGTTTTCCAAGACGACTTTTTCGCTTGTCTAGACAGGGCAAGGAGGTTGTCCAGAACAGATTCTCAAGTGTTTGAAGACTCGATCGAAATGCAGAGTTTTTTCATCAAACAGAGGGACGAACTCTGCAAAAATGGTGAACTCTTACAGTCCACGGCCTTGAACTATAACTTGTCTGATTTAACATCTGCTGTTGAGGCGCTGAAGCAAAGTAAGCTGCTTCAGGAGTCCCTTGAAGAGGAAACGGAGACTAGGAGTTCGGATGATTCCATCATAAAAGAAACCACGAACATGAGTGTTGGTGAATCCATGACGTGTAATCAGCAGACTTACAAGGTTGGGGAGTTTGTTTATATGGACTCGAAGGAAAAAGGTCAGTATGAAGAAAATTTAACATATTTAAAATTTTTATTTATTCTTTTTTTTTCCAGGTTGCGAACCACATATTCTTCTCATAGAAAGACTATGGAGCAATAACGGGCAGCAGATGCTATATGGAAACTTCTACTTGAGACCGGCTGAAACTTACCACCTAACCACCAGAAAGTTCCTGGAGAAGGAAGTCTTCAAATCCGACTGTCATCTAGCCACGCCCTTGGAGGAGGTGAAGGACAGATGTTGTGTCATGAACGTCAAGCAGTATTTCACCATGAGACCAGAAGGTGAATTTTTTTGAACGTCATAGTTTCAAACTGTAAATAAGGCATCAAAAATAATAAGGCATCAAAAATTTTTGTTTGAGCGTCCACTTACAATTGGTTTTTTCATACACAGGTTATGACGAAAAAGATATCTATGTTTGCGAATCCAGGTATTCAACGAAAGCGAGGTGTTTCAAGAAAATTAAAATATTCCCAGAAAACCCGAACTTGAAATTGGTTCCCAGAGAGGTTCCCTTGGAACCGAAAAGGGTCGTATCTGTGTTCAGGGAAAGAGTAGAGAAGCACAAAGATGAACTAGCCGAACTGCAGGAGCAAGAGAGGCTTATCGAAAAAGAAAAACCTGTAAGTTTTACATTGACAATTCTTTCAAATTAAGTGAAATTAAATTATTGCTTTAGAATGTGGTGACCTTTGCCGATGTTGAGATGGATAATGGTAATACTTACTATGAGCAATACAACACAATTTGTAGTGGAGTCTGCAAGACTGGTGATTTCGTTTATGTGGCTGCTGATGGTGGAAAACAAATGATAGCACAAATCTGTAGCATTTGGGATACTCCAGAGTAAGTTGAACATACTTGTTGGTCTTCAATCTACACAACTGTAGTATCTTACTATTTAACATCACTTTCTCAGTTTATTTAGTATCATTTGTTATCACTACTATAACTTGCCATCGAATCTTTACCTTTCTTAGTTTTAGTCTAAACTGTCTTAGTTTCAATCTATATTTCCAGTCCCTATTTACATTACCCTTGGTTTTTCCATAAAACGCCGAGACAGGTCAATTTTTATTTAGAGTAGGGCATCTTTTGATTGCAAATTCGTGGGTGTACAATTATTCCCCTAAGCGGGGTGGCAACTCCCTCAAACTTACCGAAATATATGGCAACCTGTTATATCAAAATGAGGTTAAGTCACGATAACTGCTAATTTTTGGTAAATGTTTGTATAACAGGATCAATGTCGATGCTGGAAATACCCTATGTTACTTGTCGCATCGAATACATTTTTCATATTAATTCAAAAACTTGTTAAGATTCACCCACCAATACATTGAAAGGATTCAAATTTTACATGCCGCATGTTGGGCGCCAAATTGTAATAATATTAATAATTTGTAAAATACAGACATTTAAAGGGTATAATGCCGTGAACGAGAGTACGAAATCATTGAAGAAAAAGTGAACTAATAATGGGATGTGAACTAAAATTAGGGAATATAAATATTGATAAGTCAATATTGATCTTATGGAATAGGATAATGTGATTTATATAGAGTGTTTTCAAATATGAATACTTTTTTAACAGGGATTAGAATCTGTCAAAAAAACATTCCAAATTCTCTTAAAAAAATGTGGTCATTATATATCATTCATTTGTTCTATAGAAATGTCATTCCCGATATTAGTGTTTTTGTTTGATTCCATTTATATCTGTACGGTGGTGAATATATTTTATGAGAATTCTAAATGTTCCTTCTTTTTTTAGCTGGTATATAAGATGAATCACTTTGTTCTGCCTGATATATTTGATTAGCTTTCTGTAGGTTCATGGTACTTCATAGTTTGTTTTAATTATATTGTTTGCAAGGCAATTTGTGAAGTACTTACCATCTTCCACTGCAATAACGATTGATAATTTCTCCATATTTTATCACATCATAAACAAAAATCGGCGGAGGTTTAGCTATTTTGTTACTGTTTTCATTGTTATTCACACTTGTCTGTTTTTTTTTCATTAGTTCCTCCCAGAGCCTGGAGTTGATTGTTGATAGTGACTGGAACTATGGTTCATTTTCCTTCTTTCAATTTCCTCCCAGATCATTTCCATGGATCATTTAATCAGTTTTGGATTTATTCTATATAAATGGTTGTTTCAGGTTATGTATGTCGTCCTGTAAATTCACATTTGCTGACAGATAGAAAATCTCTTTTTGCGAAATTTTTATTCGATTCTCCCAAATAATTAACGGTGAAAATATTTTCCAAAAATAGTCCCTCTAGAATGAATACTTTGTGCGATTTCATACACCTTGATGACTTTAGTTTCAAAATGATGAATAAATTGAAAGAAATCAAATTATACATGCTCCGCGTTGGGCGCCAAATTGTTTGATAATATTTGCAACATACAGACATTCGGATGGTCTTGTAGCACCCTGGTTTTAAAGATGAATCAATAAACTTTATTGTGAAATATGCAGGTATTAAATTGTTTTCCTCCTATAATAAACGTTTTTTCTTCAGCGGAAAATGCTACTTCCGCGGGCCCTGGTTCGTGACCCCAGCCGAGATAACAAATTCCCCCACCAGAGTTTTCTACAAGCAGGAGGTGTTCCTCTCATCCATGGAGGACACCCACCCGATAGTAGGCATCGTGGGCAAGTGTGCGGTCCTCGAGTACAACGACTACATATCTTGCCGTCCGACCGAGATCCCCGAAAACGACGTCTTCATCTGCGCCTCGATGTATGACGAGATGAACAGGCAGACGCGCAAGCTGTCCCCGGATGGTCTGAAAAAGTTTGCGCACAGCCCGACCGTCACCGAGGACGAGATCTACTACTTCACACGCATCATAAACCCGCCGAAGGCAGTGGTGTGCGCCGCTCCTCAGGTGGTAGAACCACCGAAACCGCAGGCTGCCGTTACTCCTATGGAGGTGGATTTAACGCCACAAGCGGTGAAGCTAACGGACATGGATATACTGATAGAGGACTCTTTGGACGGGGGACCCCCTTCGGTGGGGTCCGGAGAGATAGCACCCGCGACCCCAGTGTCCAGTACTGCGACGACCACGCCCTTAACCTCAAAAAAGGTAAGAGGACTCCACCTATCTGTTTATTTCAAAACCTGATTTGTCTTTAAAAATAGTCACTTTTCAATAGCTGCTGGAAGAGGAGGACCCAGGTTTACTATTTCCCAAAGATTGCCTTAATAACTATTTTGTTTGTAAAAAAGAATTTAGATTAAATTTGTGTTCAAATTCATCCTAGTTTCAAAAGATAAATCTGCAACAGGTTTCTGTGGACTCTCAGATTAAACATACAGGCTTATTTCAGTAAACTGACTTAAGAAATATTAGTTTTTTAGGTTACAAAGATTCTTTTAGTGTTATTAACCATGTATTAGCAGGGCTAAAACAGAGTTTTTATGTTTCTACTTATTCATTGTTGAAAAACATTCAATATACATGCAAACATATGGAAGGATTAATATACTATTAATACTTAATCTAACTGCCTCTGACTTTCAATAGTGCATCCACACTACTGGACCTACTGTTAATATATTTAACTGAATTTTTCATTAGAAGTAGGCGATAATTACTAGAAATTGGTTTAAGAGTTTAACGCAATCATCAATTATTAAGTCTTTAGCTCTTTCCATTCCATAATTATTGTTTAACATTGTATTAGCATTATATCTGTTTTAGTATTCTTTTTTTCTGAAATTTTGTATTTAATTGAATGGCAATTTCATTTCATGAAATGAAATGGATGAAGTATAAAACAACCTTTCCCCTTGCTTTCTAAAAAGTAAAATTTGATAAGAAGGGTCTTAGTTTAAATTATTTATTTCCCAAAAGATATCTACGCAAAGGAAATAGAAAAATCATTATCCTTTTTTCCAGAAACCCCAGAAGAATAAAGTGGTCACCGGTTACATCCTCTATTCAAGGGAATACCGGAAGCAGATCGTACAGAACAATCCTGAATCGAAGTTTGGAGAGATCAGTCGGATAGTAGGCGTGGAATGGAGATCACTGCCTGCTAACGAGAAGCAGATGTGGGAGGAAAAGGCGTCTAAGATGAACGAGGAAACAAAGGCCAACTTGCTGCTGGAGGAGCAGTGCGCAAGTCCAGCGGCCGCCTCGCCAGCGCCACCTAACCCTGATATGGTGAGTTAGTCAGTATTTAGTAATCACAAGTTTTTAATGAGTAGGAAGATCGGTTCTGCAGCTCTAGCAGGTCACGAATATTTTCAATACGCAACAACCCAAGTTCCATACACGAGTATATTTTTAACCTTAAACACGTCGAGTTTTGTACCTACGAAATACGATTTGAAGAAAGCATTGGTTTTCTGTTATCATTTGAAGAAAACTGTTACAGAATCGCATATCGAATGCTTGTCGAAGCTTACAGTGAATATACTCTTGGTAAAACACAGTGTTTCGAGTGGTTAAAAAAATTAAAGTGATGATTTTGACATGAGAAACGGAGAGTGTCAGAAACCACAGAAAAAGTGTGCAGACAATGAATTGCAAGTGATATTGGATGAAGATATTACTCAAACTCAACAAGAAATAGCGGATCAATTGGATGTGAAACAGAAATCCATCTCCATTGTCTTTGTACTGTTTCAAGTAGCTCTATGTCCTTGATATAATAGGGGCTACAGGTCACCTGCGCGTACTCTATGACTAGGCGGAAATACGCTTTATATAATTTGAAATCCATTTCGATCGTAAGACTGCTGTATGCTTTGCTTATTAAATATATCAATTGCCTCTTCAGACAACATCGGTTATACAGGTAAGTTTGTAAGTAAACTTAGGATTGTTCTTCCCTAGCTGGAGAACAGCGCATTTTGTTTTTTAAATTAAGTATTTCTTATCATTTGCAAACAACATATGGGTACTTTTTACGAAAATTTTTCGGTTTCATACTTCTACACCTGTTGAGTGTTGCACCATCTTAAAGGAAAAACGCCGTGTCCGCCAATTCATTCTAATTTCGAATACAATTAACCCTATTTCAGGTATATGAGTGCCAATGGGACAAGTGCGACTTTCAGTTCGAAGAACTCTCGGACTGCCTCGAGCACTGCGTGAAAGACAGGGAAAGCCAGGGCCACGTACAGGCCTATTTCCAGGCCAACCCGGATGCCGAGTTGCAGTGCCAATGGAAGACTTGCCTGAGGCACAACAAGAAGAACCTCCAGCCCTTCCCCAATCTGGCGCGTCTTGTGAGACACGTGAGAGACATGCACATAAATAAGGGTAATGGGAGGGTGGTGCCGCCTGCGGAGAGAAGCAAGTAAGTAGATCGTGTTGTATTTTTGTCAGAAGTGAGTTGGAGTTTTTCAGCCAAAATATAAAGTCCCTAACTTGTGGACTTTTTTCTCTGATTATTGCCGGATTGGCTAATTTGTTTTCTGGAGGGTGGATGGGCCAATCGAAGGTAATCGTTACCATAACGAACACTCAGAGATGTTACAAATGTCGTAAGGATCAGCCTTGTCGGTGGACGACTGGAGATAAAAATCCGAATTTCCAAATTTAGACTTGAAATTTTCAGGGTATGTTTGGAGGCTAAATCGTTTTCCTATAATTTCAATTTTTTCTTCAATTATATGGTGGATATATTTGAGAGAATACACTAGAAAATGTTATATTAAATAGATATAAATTAAGAGATGAGCCATTTAAAATTGGCATTTTTGCTCGGCTATAAATAAAAAACTAATGAATATTTTTTCAAAGTTTATTAAAAAGGATGGATCTTGACATTTATGAATGAAAACGCTATATGGGTGCACTCTTTACATTATTTGTAATATTTAGAGGTGTTTGCTATGGTAACGAATATTCGATAGAATTTACCAATTATTGAAACCTAGGACTTTATTACCTGAAGGAAATGATAATATTTTTTCTACAAAATGGAGTAAACTTATCTTCTTTAATATTTGAATGATTTATTGACTTACTTGATAGAAATTCATTTCAATTAAATAAAAATTTCTAGATTCATTCCTACAAATTGATTAATAAACTAAAATTGTTTCTCCGACACTGCGCTTCAAAATGTAAACTTGAAATAGCCACAGAGTTGGTGAAATTATTTATTTTATTGATACATTTGTAGAAATTAATCTTCATTATTTTATTTTCCTCTTGAAATTTCAATTGTAAAACAACTTTCTCTATGTTAAATTAAAAGTTAACTTTCAACAAGCAGTTTGGCTGTTTTGAGTGGCATCGAGATAACTTCAACCATTTTGAAATGATTGCAAAAAATGAATAATTTTCTTCAACTTTAACACCCTGTGTCTCCAAAGGAAAAGGATTTAGTATTTTCATTAATACTAACCCTATCAGTTTGTTCCACCTACTCTGGGACACCCTGTTTAAAGTGTTAAAAGTTGCCGTTGCTTAAGTTCAAGTAAAAGAAGATTAATTTTTGCATTGCATTGAGAAACTTTTATTTTACTCCGAAATAACAGTTGGTTTATTCCGAAACAGAAACTTCGTAGGAAATCATCGAGTAATGCCAGTTTTACAACCAGCCGTACCCCCAACTCCGGATATCGTTACTGGTTTGTCTCAGTCAACCGTTCAATGCATGTGCTTGACCTTTACCTTCCTAGGTTGGGATAATCGTTTGTTGTGCACATATAGTGAACGTTTTGAGTGTATTTTCCAAGCTTCGCAGTCTAAAATATTTCAAACTTAACAATTAAGAGGAAATTTACCGAGTACTTCTTGTATTTTTAAGGAGCTAACCTTGGAAAATGCCACATTGAATCTGTTCATTTGTTACCTGTAGTTTTAATGCATTTTTGATGTTTGGTGTTACGGTAGGAACTTCAAGCCTTCCAGTAAGTCTACGTCTGCTTCCCGAACAGCTGCTTCGGCTGCCCAAAATTCTTGTGAGTTCCTTTTCTATCATTTATTTTTCTTACGTAGTTTTTACAAATGCAAAGAAGCAAAACATGGGTATGGATGCAGTGTGAAGCATGGTATTCATTAATAGTTCATTATACCGTAACTTCATTTATATTAGGACGTTAACTCGGTAAAATTAAGGTAAGAGTTATTGGTACCAATATAGCATTTATACTGTTTCTTAACAAGCTTGATCGATTCAACTATCTGGTATCAGTTTGAAGATTCAGAACTGGTATTTATTCAATATCACGTCGCTTCCCTTGGCACCGTCTGACTCTTCTAGACAGATTCACGATTTGTTGCTGAAAAGTACTTATGCCATTTGTGCTTCTAAAACTACAGTTCTCTGCACCAGTTCAAACTTTGTTGACAGAGACCTTATTCATGAAAACTCTGGATGGCATGCATAATTTTCGAATTCTAAGTTTTCAAGTATTCTATTTCAATAATTAATTGAAAAAATCTGTCCGTTCAGAGCTTTTCCCATAAATTACTTATATAAAAATAAACAATAGTGCGCAAACATTATTATTAAACATGAAAAACTAAATTATTTAGTTTTATGCTTCACACTGTATTCATGGATTTGATTGGTTTGTAGGGATAATTGTAGAAAAATGTATGAATATTAAATATTTTTATTCAACAAGTCCTATTCGATTTGAGAAATGCATGTTAATACAGTATAAGATGTTCAATGTTGAAATTTACTATATAATAAAAACTTTTTGATGTGAAAATTTCTTCTAAAAATGTTTGATGTAGTGTTTAGATTTATCTGTCACACATTTTTCTAAATCATTGTTTTCAATTTTTTCATGTAGACTATTTTTGTTCTATTAGTTATTCTCATCTTGAGTTTTCTGTTGAAAAACTTGATAGATTTCTGCATGCAAGATGTGGAGTAAATATAGAGAAATTCATGTGTAACGATTTGTTTAAGTTGAGTGATTAGATATGTTGATAAGCATTGATAATAAATACAATAAATAACCTATAAGATTTAAGAATTGAAACAGCAAATCAAACAAACTGAAGTTTTTTTAACTTGAGAATCAAGAAATATGTAATTCATTCTTATTGAATGAATTAACATTCAAGTCGTATGTGATAGAAGTTATTTAAATAAAATTAAATTCAGAATTGTTTTTGGAAACTTCTACATTATACATTAAACTTGTGTCATAATAAAAAACCTTTTTTTTTTTCATGACATAAAACGTATATAGAGAAATGTTTAAATGCAACAATTCAAAATTATATAAAAATTCTTAAAATGGGGGATAAAATAAAAAATTGTTGAATATGTTAAAATTCTGGTTTAACAATTTTTTATTCTATCCTTTATTCCGAAAATTTTTATATAATTATGGAATAGTAGATTTTTTTATATATTTATATTTATGTATATACATATATATTTAATATGTTTTATGTCATAAAGTGAGAAAGGTTTTTCCTAGACATTAAAAAATACTTTATATTAATTTATATATATTGTAGAAGTTTCCAGAAATAATTCGGAATTTAATTTCATTCTTATTGTTTTTATCAAAACTTAATCGTTTAAACAGAGTAAAAATATCTTTTATGTGAAAACAATTATGAATAAAATTAAAAATAATTACCAATTTACTAATGTTGCTATCCTCTTTAACCAAGAATATTCATCTTTTATTCTGTTCATTATTTATATTGATTATTTCACTTTTGCATTGCTGTCTTCGATCTTAATCTTCAATTTAGGGTTAATTAGTTTTTGCATATAACATTTCTCGTTGAAACAAAAATATTTCAAATGAATTATTTTCGACATAATTTATATTTTTTAAATGTTGTTCATTATTAGTTCATTTTTCTTTCATTCACTTCACCAAAGAAGTAAATTTGGTATTTTTTGTTTCTTCGAGATATGCTTGTTGAATAGAATTTTTGATAATTTTTGTTTATCCTCAGCGACTTCAACGCCACCTGCAGCTTCTCCACCTGTACCACAGAAACAGCAAGAACCTATCTTCATATCAGTGCCACCAAGACCTCAACGTGTCTTACATTCAGAGGCATACATAAAGTAAGTAATTTGTTTATTTATAGCTTTAAATATCAACTATTCAAAAATTCTATTTTGTTTCAAATCATTTTTCTTTGTGATCTGCCTTTTTCTGTAATTCAAAGATTTTTTTACAATTACTCCTAATTTCATTGATTAAGAACCTTCTTACGATTAGGTCAAAGATTTTCATATATCCTTTATCTCCAGAATTTTTTTTTCTATACTCAATTACACTTACCTCCTAACTTTGACCTTATATACTCCGGTTAAATTGTTTTTTCTGGCGTTTTAAACCATGGAAAATCTCTGTTTTCAATTTTTATATCAGCAATTTTTGAAGCATAGGCTGTTAATTAAAGCACCTGTATTTCCATTCATGAAATATAAAAAGCCACTCTTATATAAGCTTAAAATCAATAATATATTCAAGGAAAAACTCAAAAAAATGAGGAAACAACTGTCTTTTTCAGATATATCGAAGGACTGCAAGTGGATAACAAGTTCATCTCCCCATGGGAAAAAGTATTACACGCTAACCAGGAAAATACACCGGCGCCAGATCCGGAGAAATTGAAGAACGTCAGTACATGGTTAGGAAAAAAGGCAGACCAGCAGGAAAACGTCGTCTCGGCGCTTTGGGCCCTGAGAAATCAACTCATGAAAGATACTTTAGGGCTTTACAAGAGATATTCTTAAGTCTAACAGATGATTTATTGTTAAATTTTTTTTATATTTAAGGAACGAAATGTGATTTGTTTATTAATAATTCGAAAATATAATTCTTTCGATTTATTTAAGGGTTTTATTCAAATTTTTTTCCTTCTACAATTTTAATTTAAAAAAATTTTTTTTGAAGAATTAAATTAATGTCTTTATAAGCACTGCTCATATTTAATAGACGTATATCAAAATTCATCATACCATATCAAACGGAATTAAGAAAAACCAACGAATATAAATTGTCAATTGAAATTAAAATATAAATAAGAAAACATTTTTTGTTCCTTCTTATTTTATTTTATATATAATATATAATTTATATTAGGTTTTTTAAATAAAGAAATTCATTATACAGTGTTGAATGGTTTTAACTAAGACCAAGTGCCTTATAAGCTTTGTATGATTTTTTGTGAACATGGAACATAGAGTACCTTGGATAGAAATGTACCTATGTACATGTTTTTAAGATCATATTTTTGAAGTTTGCTCTCGGTAAGTCTATACATTGTTTAATTGATTTTATTATTTTTTATATGTAAAGTTGAACTGATCTTATCGTAATTTTAATTATTTCTTGAGGATGTGCTACATGTTTTGAGATTTTTTGAAGTAATTTATTTAAATATATTGAATATTTCAAATAAATTAGTTTTTGAGAAGTTCTTGAAATTATGTTTTATATTTTTGAGAAAGAGTTATTTTTCATTAATATAGGATCAGAAAACAATACATTTTGTAACAAACAGGGCTTCATACGTTTGTCTGAAGAGTTCAGTACGCATGCCTGGAACGAAACAAAAAATGTTTGCTTATTTATATTTTAATTTCAATTGACAATTTATATTCGTTGGTTTTTCTTAATTCCATTTGATATGGTATGATGAATTTTGATATACGTCTATTAAATATGAGCAGTGCTTATAAAGACATTAATTTAATTCTTAAAGTTTCTTCAAAAAAATTTTTTTAAATTAAAATTGTAGGAGGCTAACAGATTAAATCTGTTTTGATATTCAAATTTTTTTCCCATTTAGGTGGGAAAGGTGTTGAAAATAAATCTTGATTTGGATCAATGCTGCTTCAGAAAAACAAGTAATGTAGTCGATTGATTAATATAATCAATTAACATAGAATTTTCCGGTATTCCAATGTGCCGATAGGTCAAATGAACCGGTATGACATTTAAGTGATGAGGACGTGTCTAATTGTTGTTCGTGTCTCCACAATTGAGAGTGTCACATTTTATTTCTTTTGAGCTAATAGACGGAAAATAATAGGGGAATAAAAAAATGCTTTTAATCTCACTTTTTCTGTAGACCCCGCCAGAACAAAGCCTTTCTACTCACAAAAAAGAGCATTTTTGGGGGTTATAGATTATGGTCTGTTGCCATGACACTGCTTTAATCAAATGTACAGACTAGTGTTTAGTTCATCAAATCTTTTCGTAACATTACCTACGAATTGCATACGATTTAGCTTGTTTCGAAACTAAGACTTAAAAGGTTTTTGTGAAAAATTCTCCCAGTTCAACGTAAAATTTTATGTTACATACCACATTCCCAAAAAAAAAGGAATAAATTCACAAATTGAAGATTTTAGAAAAAGCTAAAAGTGAATGGTCATCACCATTACTTGTACCTAAAAAGTCAGATCAAAATGGAGAAAGAAAATTTCGCGTTGTAGTCGATTATAGGTTACTAAATAAACAAGTAAAAGACGATAAGTTTCCTCTTCCTAATATCACTGACATTTTGGATTTATTATCAGGAGCAATATATTTTTCCCACTTAGACCTTGCTCAAGGATCCTATCCATTAGGATTAGACCCAGGCACCTCGTACGACCTTCACGACAGATAGAGGAAAATTTCAGATGAAGCGGCTAGCTATGGGGTTAAAAATCAGTACTGAAGCCTTTTCAAGGCTTATGACTCGAGCTGTGACAGGATTGAATTATGATGCATGTTTTGTAAACAGAAGAGGTTAAACGTTATGGAGCATTTGCTATTATCGGAAGTTCATTCTAAATATTGCAGAAATCGCAAAACCTTTGCATAATTTATCAAGAAAAGGAGTTAGTATTGAATGGACTCCTCAATGTGAAAATTCGTTTCAATTACTTAAACAAAAATTAATGGTACTACAGTACTACAATATACAGATTTCTCACCAGAAAATGAATTTCTACTTAGAACAGATGCTTCAAATTTGCCATTGGTGCCATATTGTCTAATTCAAATAATAGGCCTGTTGCGTATGCATCAAGAATTCTAAACAAAGCCGAACAAAATTACTGCGCTGTAGAAAAGGCACTGCTAGCTATCGTATGGGCTGTAAAACATTTTAGACCGTATTTATATGGTAGAAAATTTAAAGTTTTAATGGATCATCGACCATTAGTGTATTTATTCAATATGACAAAACCTTCAAGTAAACATTAGGCATTACACCTGTAACCGGTCTTATAAAAGTAGTATTTTTATAATAAACGCTCTTAAAATCAAGGTATGTTTAGATATTGAACCTAATACCCCTTGGAGTAAGGTAAAACACGACATGTCAGAAAATGATTAATTAAAAACATTGCACCAACACGTTGGCACCCAAATGCAAGACTAGTACGAAAACTAAACGATACAAGAATATATGACAGATGAGGTTATCATGCTATATCATTTTGTTGCTGAGTAATTTAATGGAATATTTATTGTCTGAAATCATTAATTTAGATGATCAAACTTTTGATTAATTTGTTCTTTGCATAAAATAAATTTAGAATACATATAAAGATGCAGACTAATTTAGAACCATTCATCCAATATGCTATTATGTGCATCTTTGGAAGTATCCTAGATACCTTTCGCTTAAAGCGGATTGTACTTAGAATATCTGTTTGATAATAGATCATTTTAGGTACACTAAATCTAGATTCCACTGTAGTGGAACCGTACCCACATAAATGTATTTATTGAAGAATAAGAAGATGAGCATATTCTTAATCCTTGCATAGTTATTTTATTTAAATTTATTGCTAACAGAAGGGTGACGGCATGAAATTGATCAAAAATTTTCAAATATTATAACATTTGCAACTTGAACGCCACTGAGATTTTCGAAATTTTGTTGACGAAATTGAAATTTTTGCTTATTATTCTTCAAAAATAGTGCTGGTCGAAAGCTCTAAATCTCACAGAAAATCGGTCTCAAACATTTTCAGACTTGATTTTTGATAGAAAATGTCCGAGTTATCCAAGAGTTCATTTTCAACAAGCAGTGTGGATGTTTTTCGTATCGAAATATCAGCCATCTTGAAATTGTTGTCTGAGAAGTGTAAAGTATTAGGACCCATGTCTGTAAGGAATTTGTTCTTTGTTCTTCATTTCATTAGTACTATTCACCTTATCAATTTGTTGCGCCTACTCTGTATATCGCTACAATATATTGAGAATGTTACTTATCACACCACATAAGTAAAAAAAATAGAACTTTGAAGCACAGCGTAATCAAATGCAAAATTTCAAGTCTACAAGTCCATTCGAAAGTTATCGAATTTAAAAAGGACCAAATTGAGTTTGACAATAACTTTTTAATTTTTAAATACAATATAATCGTTTGAAATATTGGACTGAGTCGATCTTTACTTGTTGAAAACTTTTTTTTTGAACGATATGTTGAATAATATAATGCAAAAAAGCTACATGTTTTATTAAATAAAACAATTATCCTGCTACACAGCACTTTCTTCAGATATTAAATTCAAACAGTATGTTATTCTTTATTTGAGGTTGGAAATAATCAACCAGTCATGAAGAAATTGAATGGGTAATCATAAACATGAAGTGATAATAAACGTTTATTAACGACCTAAAAATAATTAACAAGAAATCAATAATGATTCATTCCACTAAACTAATCAAATCTAACGTTGTTATGATAGCAAGGTGTGATTAGAACAATCATAAAAATCTGTAACTCTCTCTTGAAACCATAGTGGGCAATCATCTATAAGATGTACAGGTTATATTCTGCATATTTCACAGAACTTAAATAATTTCATCACTGGACAATATTGGCCAATTATTTCACTATGTGTATCTTTGTGGGCGACAAAGGCATTCTCTATTCAAAGCATTGGTTACTCAGTTTAAATAATTGATAACTTTGGTATAAATACCAGGTAAATTAGGTCTGCCGCATCCTCTACCCCAGGAGAGAACTCCTACGGCACAAACAAATCATGTTCAGGGATTTGTTCTTATTTTATAATCACAAAAATATATAAATTCCATAGAGGAAGGAATCTCCAAGTGAAGCATCGAAATGGACCATCATGATTGAATGAAAACATACAAGTACATTTATAATTTTATTTCAAAATAACTGGATAGATTTCGAAAATAAGGCTCACCAATTATTTCCATCACACCACTGTTAACATTATTCATATATAAGGGACCTCCACTATCTCCCTAAAAATATATGAATATAATAAAGAATATATGACAATTTTTAGTTCTCAAAATATATTATCATTAGAATCGTTAATTTTGCATCTCAAATGGCAGCAAATGCCAGCAAGTTGCAGCAGAGCAAAGCAGAATTCTGGACGAGCAGCGAAGAAGGGGGTCGCTACACACTCCCCCTCCAGTGAGCCTTGGTAAGGTCACGGAATAGGGATTTGCTTTACGTGTTTTCTTTGAAATTACGTCACTCATGTTTGTAGCATCTCCAATAAATATCAGCGAATAACGACACAAGCACTACTGGTACGCGAGCGCAATGCCATCGCTCGAGCTTATACGTGATATTTCGGGGAATCCCCTGCTTATGTGTTGAATAAAAATTTTTTCGTTATAATCGAACTATTTTTCGAATACGTATATCAAAAAAAGTCCGTTTTAGCTGAAAGTTAGTAATAAACGGGTTTGTAATTGCAAAAAAATTAACACATGTTTAATGATACTTTATTTCGTTCCCTAAAAATTGGTTCGTTATAAACGAAATTTCGCTAAAAACAGAGCTATTATAAGCGGACGTTACTGTATTTCTAGAGACTATTAGGTATAGGAAATTTTATTTATTATTTGTTTCTATTTCAACCGTAAATGTGATTTTGGGATAGACAGAAATACAGCTCGAGAATACCGTAGGAGTATGAATGAATTTCTTTAACTCAAAAAATGCATTTATTTCTAAAGACAATGATTTAACAAATTGATCAGAAAATAACTTACTACTTTTCCCCGCCTCTAAAGCAATTTCCGAGTCTCGTCTCGGAAAAAATTGATTGTGATATTAGCGTCGGTAAATACATAATTTCTTCTTCTTGAAATTCTTGTCTTTTGAGGCGATCACATTTTGAAGCCAATTTTTGATCTATGAAAAGAAGCGGTGACCTGCCAAATCGTGTTGCATCCGTCGTAACAGCCAATAGTCCGAAGAAGCAATGTCCGGAGAATACGGCCGATGCGGTAAGATGAAGCTAATTTTCACTTCGGAGGACTATTTTTTGTGGGGATCCGTTCACTAACCAAGCAGAAACGATTGATGCCTTGAAACACGAAATCGAAGTTACCATTCATGAGATTGGGTCCCAAACAATCAGTCATGGCGGACATTTGAATGATATTGTTTTTCATTCGTTAATGTCAAGGTTCAACATTTCTAATAAATTCATAACTTTAAAAAAATATTAATTAGTTTTTTATTTATAGCCGATCAAAAATGAAAATTTTAAATGGCCCACTCTTTATCTTCTAAACGGAAACGAATAGGACCTCTGTTTATAGGGAAAAAACGCTATCATATGCTAAAGTTTTTTATAGTGTCAAAAAATATCGTGGGTCTTCCATATAAACTTTATTTTTTGAGTCCCCCCCCTGCTTAATTACAGCCCCCTAAATATGACGCCAGAAAAACAGTTTTTAATTTTTTTCTTAAAAACCAAAAAACTGACAAGAATAAAATTAAGCACACATTTTATGCGGGCGAGAAGGCTTTCAAAAAATTTTTTTAGGGTGTTACTCCATGATTGCAAGGGGTCGAAAAAGCCACCCCTAAACTTTGTTCCGCAAGAAATTTTTTTCCTATTAAGATTAAGATGGCGGTGTACACAAACACAGAAATGACCGATATGTATTTTGTTTACGGTCTTTCTGCTGGTAATTCTCTGAAAGCACCCAGAAGATATGCAGAAATATTCCCTGAACGTGTGTCTCCACATCACACTCTAATTACACGAATTCACCAACGACGACGAGAAAGTGGTACATTTAAAATAAATAAAAATTTAAAATAAATGGAGGTTTATACTTGATAAAAGTTATATAAAATTATTTAAATATTTTAATATTTACAGATATATTCTGTTAGCCTTCTACATATTTCATTTAAAAAATTTTTATTTAATGTTATAACTTCAGGAATTAAATTAATGTCATATAAGTACTGCTCATATCAAACGACATATAATATAAACATTCATAATAAGACATCCAAATAAGATAACAAAATCCAATGAATATAAATTGTTAACAAAAATCCTATAAATTAAATATTTGGAGTAGACAAAATTTTGTTTCTGCTCATCCCTCTTATGAAAACAGATATCTTTCAAAAATGTTTAACATAATCTTAAGAATTTCATCATAAAACCATCCAATATTATTGGATATCTAACTAAGTTACTTTTAAGAAAATCTCAAGATATGTAAAAACATTACTAAAAAACAAGTTTTAAGAGAGACTTTGCTTCGTCAGTACTCAAACATATTCAATAAAATATAACATATCTTGAGATTTTCTAAAAAGTAACTTAGTTAGATATCCAATAATAATGAATATTTCAAGTAAGTTTTATGATGAAATTCTTAAGATTATGTTAAACATTATTGAAAGATATTGGTTTTCATAAGATTGATCAGCAGAAACAAAATTTTGTCTACTCCAAATATTTGATTTAAAGGATTTTTGTTAACAATTTACATTTATTGGATTTTGTTATCTCATTTCGATGTCATATAATGAATGTTTATTAAAAATATGAATAAAAACAATATTCTAATTTCCGCTAATATTTTATTGACACTACGATCGTTACGTCATACCATGACTTCTTCAGGTGAGTATTACAAGATACTGCAATCATAATAAGTAAGTATCTTGTAATACTCACCTGAAGAAGTCATGGTATGACGTAACGATCGTAGTGTCAATAAAATATTAGCGGAAATTAGAATATTGTTTTTATTCATATTTTTAATAAACATTCATTATATGACATCGAAATGAGATAACAAAATCCAATAACTATAAATTGTTAACAAAAATCCTTTAAATCAAATATTTGGAGTAGACAAAATTTTGTTTCTGCTGATCAATCTTATGAAAACCAATATCTTTCAATAATGTTTAACATAATCTTAAGAATTTCATCATAAAACTTACTTGGAATATTCATTATTATTGGATATCTAACTAAGTTACATGACTTCTTCAGGTGAGTATTACAAGATACTGCAATCATAATAAGTAAGTATCTTGTAATACTCACCTGAAGAAGTCATGGTATGACGTAACGATCGTAGTGTCAATAAAATATTAGCGGAAATTAGAATATTGTTTTTATTCATATTTTCAAGATAAATTTCCGTCAAGTAAAGACCGAAACAATCATAGATTTGAATGTTTATTACTTATAATGACTTATATTGACATTACTTATATGACATTAATTTAATTCCTGAAGATTTAATATTAAATATAATTTTTTAAATTTAAATATGTAGAAGACTAACAGAATATATCTGTAAATATTAAAATATTTGAATAATTTTATATACCTTCTATCGAGTATAAACCTCCATTTATTTTAAAATAATTTTTATTTATTTTAAATGCATCACTTTCTCGTAGTCGTTGGTAAATTCGTGTAAATAGTGTGTATCGAAAACCTTGAATTTTAGCAGCAAAGTGCAAGAGACCACATTTGTTAAGATTGGTCAAGCTATACAAAATTTTTTTATTGTGAAATAGGAATATGGAAAAAGTTTCTTGCGAAAGAAGATTTAGGGGCGGCTCTACCCCTTGCAATAATAGAGGAACACCAGCAAAAAAAAATTTGAGTGCCTCCTCACGCGCATGAAATGTCTGGTTCAATTTATTTTTGTCAGTGTTTTGGGTTTTAAGAAAAAACTTAAAAACTGTTATTCGGGCGCCATCTTTAGGGGGGCTGTAACTAAGCAGGGGGGCGCAAGAAAATAAAGTTTATATGAAAGACCCACCCCTATTTTTTGACAAGGAATCAGCCCCTTCATTTTTTTGCATCTATTCATATACAAAAAGTCGAGTGTTTTTGGATTTTTTTTCAAGAATCTGGCATTCTTACAATTCTTTCATTCATATATTTCTGGCGACTAGAAGTTCGACAATTGGGACATCTTGTGCAACATAATTGATGATAATTTTATCAGTCGCTCTTTGTGTGATAATTTTGCTATGCAACTTCCGAAAAAATAGAGTACCTAGTAACTAGTGGCCGCTTTAAAAAAGTCAAGGGTGAACTCTTTAACCTATTGCAAGACATGCCCCTCACAACTTGTCCTAATATTAGCTATGCCTCAAATTTTACATCGACTAATATATGTCACTGCCTGAAATTATAATCGAAAAGCATTGTGTATAAAATCGTTGGACTGTCCGATTTGTCATCAGTGCTTGCTTCAAGTATTTGCAAGAACATTGTGCACTGCTCAATTTTGGAAAAACAACTGCCAACTGCGTTTCATCAAATAATAGAGTTGTTGGATAAAAACCGAGATTCATTCAAGTAAGTTATACATTACTGTTTCTTCTTTCTTCCGTCAAAATATAAATTCGTCGTTTTCTATAAAATTTATATACTACTTTGTTGAGTTTGAATAAATCAAATGAAAAACCAGAATATTCCAGAAAATCTTTACAAATGATCGAAAATGTGTCTTGGCAAAAAATTCTTCTTTATTAATGACGTTAGTATACAGTGTTTATATGAATAGTTGCGAAAAAATTTAGGGGTTGATTCCTTGTGCAAAAAGTAGGGTGGGTCTTTCATATAAACTTTATTTTTTTGAGCCTCCCCTGCTTAGTTACAGCCGGCTAAAGACGGCGCCCGAAGAATAGTTTTTCATTTTTTTCCTAAAAACTAAGGAACTGAAAAGAATAAAATTAAACAGACATTTTATGCGGGTGAGAAGGTACTCAAAAATTTTTTTTTAATAGTGTTCCTCTATGATTGCAAGGGGTATAAAAAGCCACCTCTAAACCTTCCTTCACAAGAAACTTTTTTCCATATTCCTATTTCACAATAAAAAAACTAATTTTGGATAGCTTGATCTAATCTTAACAAATAAGGTCTCCTGTAATTTCTGGCTAAAATTCAAGGTTTTAAATAAAAAAAATAATTTATCAACATAAATGCGTGAGTCGTAGAGGATGGAATCATTTCCGAACTAGAATTTATCTAGTAAACGGGTGTCATTTTGTTATGAGGACTGACTAGTTTTGATTAACTTTGATTCAATTACAATTATTGTCAGTCTCTTGATTTTTAAGAAAAGGATTAAAAACTGTTTTTCGGGCGCCATCTTTAGGGGGCTGTAACTAAGCAGGGGGGGCTCAAAAAAATAAAGTTTATATGAAAGACCCACCCTATTTTTTGACAAGGAATCACCCCCTAAATTTTTTCGCAACTATTCATATACACCCTGTTAAAAAATGAATAGAAACCAACATTTTAAAAGACATAAAAAAAGAAAAAGCACCGACTCGAAGTCAGGTGCTTTTGCGAGGTACTTCATATCACTCACGACCCTCATAATTTTATGAGGGTCGTGAGTGACCCTCACGACCCTTTTTTTTGACCTTCTAATTACATGATCCTCCCGAAGTTTTGTATTAGCCTTCTTGTTATTTTATATCTGAATTTTTATTCAAAAACTTTTAGAATTAAATGAATATCAAATGTAATCAAAAACCCAACAAATATAAATTGTCAATAAAAATTGATAAATAATATTACATTAAATTAAATTAATAAATAATATTAAATTAAAATAAATAAAATTAAAATTGTAGGAGACTAACAGATTAAATCTGTTTTGATATTCAAAGTTTGTAATAATCCTTCTGTCAAGTAAAAAACCGTTTCTTATTATTTTATTTCATATCTGAATGCTAAATTTAAACTCGATCGTGGGACTGTTGCTATGGTTTCTTTAACTCTCATGCTTTAACGCTGCTCCCACACAAAATTTTTGCCTTTGTCTTGAATCTTCTGATCATACGATCCTCTTGAAATATTGCCAAAGCATGTATGTTATCTTTATACTTTTAAATCTCAAATTTCGAATCAATCGGATCTTTACTTTGGAAAATATTAATGATAACAAGAGAAAATTTGAAATGTGAATAGCTGCAAACCATTGGACTGATTTTGCGCAGTAACAAAACCAACCGGGATAATTAGGCTTCAAACCTACTATGAATGCTTCAAGTCTCTATTTCTTTCCGTTCAATAGTTATAGTGTTTAAGATAGTTCTCAACACTAATACACTGATACGTTCACAATATATATATATATATATATATATATATATATATATATATATATATATATATATATATATATATATATATATATATATATATATATATATATATTATACATAAATATAAAAATACACAAATGTCCTAAGTGTTATAAAAGATCCTTTTCAATTTTAAGTTACTTTTTGTACTCCTTTGAAGATGGTCGAAAGACCGAAACACGTGTCAGGATTCTGAATAAATTGAGAAACATAAAAACTGACAAAAAGACAGAAATTTTGTGAACGTTGAGAGCTAAAGACACCAGAGCAACAATCGACTTTGAATTTAATATTTAGATGTAAAATTTCGACAAGAAGGCTAATACAAAACTTCGTGAAGATCGTATAATTAGAAGACCAAGAAAAAAATATTTTGTGAGCATTGTAGGTGATATGAACTAGCGCGCAAAAGGTCCTTACGTCACATCAGTGCTTTTCTTTTTGGACTTTATGGTTTTTCTACTCTTTTTCCAGTTGTTAAACAATTTATAGTACTTTTCGTACCGTTTTCTTGACTTTGCAGGAAACAAATTTAGATAATCATTGCTAGCTTCTTCTTGCAAGACTGGTGGATTATTCGTAAATTCTTCATCACAGTCGGACTTAGATACTATTCATTTCCACTAATACACACATTAACAATTACTCGGAATCAGAACGTATTATTGTTTTATAGTTTTAACCATTTGCTTTCAGACTTTGATTTACACTGACGTTTAATGACAATTTACGAGAAATGTTAAAGTACGCAAATCTCAAAGGTGTTTTACATAGTGAAGAACTATAAAATCGTGTTGTTATGACTTTAACAGCTCAAAGGACTCTAAACATTACTTCCGGTCATATTTTTAGGGTTTTATATGATTCATTTCCACATATATTAGGCGAAAAATTATTTATTGTTTTGAAGATCAATACACATTTTCAAAGGTCAATGAAAACAATGATCCCCATTTAGTAGTAGAAAAATTTTGTAAATTGGGTCTTAGTTATAATTCATTAGACATTCAAATACCTTCGAAAATTTGAATTAATTCATTAGATTTACGCATTGATTTCTAATTAAGAAATTACACTGTTAAACGTAGCGCTAATAATGCAAATGATTTGATCTTACGCACTCAATGTAAATTTTCAATTTCGATCAGAACTTATTCGTCGAAGAAGTGTTATGAATAACTAATCTTTTCTGCTTAAAAAGCTGTAAATTTGTGATAAATGTTAAAATTTTCATTTCTTAGAAATAAAACAATTTTCAGTGAAAAATAACAGGGAATGTGTCAGTGGAAAACGGAATATGTGTGATTATATCAGTTTATTGTAGCGCTTTCAAAGTAGGCTCCACCGAAATAATACACTTACGCTAAAGAATAATCCTATCACTAAAACATATTTTAAGGGCATTTTAAGACTCGATTAGAGCAAATTCTCTTTTACGTCTTCTATCGACTGAAAACAGGTGCCTCGAAGTATTTATTGGTGGTACAAATTGATTCGGTCCGTTTTCAAAAGAAGGCTATGAAAACGTTAAATGTATAATAATAGTACCTGATTGCCGTGATTTTAGACAGATTAGGCCACTGCCCATAACATCCAGTTTGAATTTCATACAGAACGTTTCTCATTACGATGTCGAAAATGTCGCAAAATGCACAAAATTCCATTTGCAATGCAAAATTCAAGATAGATTCTTTGCTCGATATTAATATCTAAATCGCAAGAGACACTTGAGACAAGCTGACACAATGAAGCACTTTAAACAAACCGTGTGAGTATAAAGGATAGTTAAGCTATCCTAGTCATAAAAGGAAATTTGGCAATCACATCGAGCAGGTTTTTTGAAGGATCAAATCCCGGTATCTTTAGAACTAAAGTACCAAGTGTAGAAGTATGAAACCGTAATATCCTCATAGATGGTGCTAGTCATCAGTTGTTGGGCCGAAAGAAGGCTTCTGCAGCGCCATAATCTCCCTCTAACAGCTGAAGATTTTCAACACACAACAACCAAAGTTCCGTACACTGATATATTTTTCTATAACCTTAAAAATGTCAAGTTTTACGCATACGAACTATGATTTGCGAACGGTATTGGTTTCCTGTTATCATTTGAAGAAAACTGCTACAGAATCGTATCGAATGCAAGTCGAAGTTTACGGTGAACATATTCTCGCTAAAAGACAGTGTTTGGAGTGGTTCAAAAAATTCAGATTCATTTCAAGCTACATATAAAACCCTTCTCCGTGTCTCTTCTACACGGACAAACGTGTTAAGCAATGGTAAATCTGGCAACCTCTCATAATCTATGGTTTTCTATGCTTAAGCATTAGAATGTTGTTTTGACACTTACATTGATATCGGGCGTTTTTTTTTAGAGTGATAGAACTTTAAATTTAAATAAAACACATTCAAATCAAGATTGAAGCCAATTTTTTTTTATTTGAAAGATAACTATGACATTTATGTTTTAAAAATAATTTCTGGCATATGTCCATCACGATTAGCCCTGAAGAACAGCATTCGACCAGAACAAGTTTTAGACCACTTTTTCGAGTAATTCAGGCATTATTTCATCATAAACACGAGCTTTGTTGGCTTTCAAAGCGTCTATTGTTTCTGGTTTATCAGCATAAACCAATGACTTGACATAACACCAAAGAAAATAACCCAGTGGAGTTATGCCGCATGATCTTGGAGGCTTATTAATTGGACCATTTCTCGAAAAATGTTATCGCCAAATTTTCTTTCAATGAATCAATTGTTGAGGTAGCAGCGTGAGGTGTAGCACCATCTTGTTGGGACCAAAACACTTCTGGGTCGATACCATTCAAATTGTGAAACAAATAATCATCGATCTGTAACGAGCACCATTCACTGTAACATTAGCTCCAGCATCGTTTTTAAAGAAATATGGACCGATGATGCCTCCAGCGTGTAAAGCACACCATACAGTGCATTTTTCAGGATGCAACCTGCAGAACTTCTTGAGGATTGTTTTCACTCCATCTACGGCAATTTTGCTTGTGTACATAGCCGTTCAATCAGGAATGAGCTTCATCATTAAACACAATTTTACGATAAAAACGTGGATCAAACTACGCTGAATATGATCAAGTGGCTTTAGTCCTTGAACCAGTTGGATCTTGTATTGGTGTAGACCAAGATTTTTACGCAAAATTTTCCATGTAGTGGATGCACAGAGTCCAAATTCTTGTGAACGTCGACGAATAGACAAATCTGGATCATTAACACTATGACTTACAGCAGCGATATTTTCTTCTGTACTTACAGTTCTTTGTTTTGTTGTTGTTGTTGCATCGAGTAGAGAAAATGTCCGAAATCTATCGATAGTTCGACTAATAAGCTGCTGTGATACACGATAATGTAAACCATAAATTTCACGAAGTGCTCTGTAAGTTTGGCGAATAGAACACTGAAAATAAATTTCAACATTTTGTAAATGTTGTTGCGGCGTGAGTCTTTCCATGATAATTTGTCAATGCTTACTGAACAGAAATGTCAAAACAACATGGCTTCTACCTTCTGTCAAATCACAGTTATCCCTATCGAAAGTTCTGTCACTCAAAAAAAAAACACATGATATATCTATGACTATTATAACTGACAAAATCGTTTTTGAGATTATGAGATGCATAGATATGATTGTACTGGTTTCTATGATTCAAAGGACATTATGCCCTAAAACTTGATGGTTTAAAGTAGACGCCTTACGATTCATCTGAAGTGTGACAAAATATGAATAAATCTCTAGAAATTAAGATTGAATCTGCTTATCGTCATAATGGATTTCTCATGAAAGATAACGGACAACTGAACGGACACAATTGAATTTGACCACAAATGCTTCATCTGTAGTATTAAACGATATCTGGTTCGAGTGCACATGAAAACAAGCAACGAAAATATTTAGGAACGATAAGATATTAAAATATTCAATTTTGTTCGGTTTCGTTCAGAATGGACACACTGAATGCAAATTTAGAGAATCCAAAGCATCGAATAAATCAATAAAATTTCAGCACTAACCAATTTCCATAGAATTCAATTTTACAGGCAATTTCGGGAACAATCGTCAAACAGACGTAATACTATTTTGAAATTCGATCAATAAACATTATTCGTTATTTAAAATACAACAGGTTTGATTCAAATTTTGAATATACGTAAGGGTGTCACATTTGAGTAACACAATATATTACTAGCTACCTACACAACGAATATTGATCATTGTACAGGGTACACCTTCAAGATGTCTCAAATAAATTATTAATACACAATAAAGGTTGATCTCTGTCGACGAAATCCCTATTTGAAGGACTTTCCGGGGAAGATAATGTCTTCGAAATTAATTGAAAATTCGTAAGTGCTTCTGTGCACGTGTACAGTATGATGGTCCAAAAATTTCGTCTTAGACGTGGATCTAAAAAAAATTTTCTGCTTTAGCGATTTGTGAAATTTTATTCTAAGGTTGTACTCCCCCAAAATATTGAACTACGCGTCTCCAGCAAATGAAGGAAAGAATAAAAAAGTTTAGTTTTTAGATTTAAATACATTAAGATGAAACATATCTTCATACAAATTTCAATGAATTTTTGAAACTTATTAAAGATTGAACTTTCACCCTGTATAGCAACGATATACCAATTCTTATATTTTGTAACTATTCAGAAAAAAAAAGATTACACAGCAAAAATTTTAGATTTTTTGCTTTTATTATTCTAGATGCCATGAATTTTATTTATGTTCATACATTGTAGGTAACTATGCTTTCACGATTTTTTATTGGGAAATAAATTTTTGACAAATTAGGTAATCATTTTAATTAGCGTGTGAAACTTTTTTGACATTTCAATACACTTAAAACAGATTAGGAAAAGTTATTCTCAATTCTAAATGAAATTAACATTCATGTGAATTGAGGAATTAAATAATGCAACATTAATCTTCAAATATTGAACTGATATTTACAATGCTAAAAGGAATCAAATGTGAAATTATTGTTGGTACTTTGTGGGTATAGTTATAGAATATGAGAATTGCTATATCATTACCATACTGGATAAAATTGCAATCTAGCTAGTTGAAAACATGAAGGGAAAATCTTTTTACTCAAAATAAAATTTGTTAATCACCTTATACGATAGTAAATACCAAACAGATTTTTTGTTGAATTATTTTTCTACTCTCATAATGGCGGAAAAAATTTCAGATTTCTTAAAGAGGTTGAACCTATATTAACAAAGATAGAAAATATCCAAAAATTGTCATATTTAGGCCATGAATTTTTAATTTCAGAAATCATTAACGAAAGCGGTCTCAAAATGTGATAAAACTGCAAACTCATCTGATTGGTTCAAGATTTATTGAACTATAAAGTCCGCTTGTTGCATTTCTCCCAGGACACCCTGTATAGTAGTGGAAACACATTTTTCATGTCATCAAATGGAAAAATTATTTCCCAGTAATAAAATTATTCCCAATATCAGTAATCTGGTAAAATTTGTCAGTATATACTGATTTTGATTTTAATTAATGAACATCTCCAAGTGAAACTCAATAAAGGTTTGTGGATCACAGAATATTTAGGTGACGTTTTACGGAAAAATTATTGTAAGTTATTGACCACGACATATTTGAGTCAATTTCAGTTTGTAAGATTTAATTTGAGTATCGGGTGTTTTTTTAGAGTGATAGAACTTTAAATTTAAATAAAACACATTCAAATTAAGATTGAAGCAATTTTTTTTATTTGAAAGATAATTTTATGACATTTTTGTTTTGAAAATAATTTCCGGCATATATCCATCACGACCAGCTCTGAGGAACCGCATTCGACCAGACCAATTTTGGACCACTTTTTCGAGTAATTCAGGACTTATTTCATCAATAACAAGAGTTATGTTGGCTTCCAAAGCGTCTATTGTTTGTGGTTTATCAGCATAAACCAATGACTCGATATAACCTCAAAGAAAATAATCCAGTGGAGTTATGTCGCGTGATCTTGGAACCAATTAATTGGATCATTTCTCGAAATAATGTTGTCGCTAGATCTTTATTTCAATAAATCAATTGTTACGGTAGCAGCATGAGATGTAGCACCATCTTGTTGGGACCAAAACACTTCTGGGTCGATACCATTCAAATTTTGAAACAAATAATCATTGATCATCGATCTGTAACGAGCACCATTCACTGTAACATTAGCTCCAGCATCGTTTTTAGAGAAATATGGACCGATGATGCCTCCAGCGTATAAAGCACACCATACAGTGCATTTTTCAGGATGCAATGGAACCTGCACAACTTCTTGAGGGTTGTTTTCACTCCATATAGGGCAATTTTGCTTGTTAACATAGCCGTTCAACCAGAAATGAGCTTCATCCCTAAACACAATTTTACCGATAAAAAAGTGGATCAACTTCAAGCTGTCCTAGGGCACAAGCAGCAAAAAAACGACGCTTATTATGGCCAAGTGGCTTTAGTTCTTGAACCAGATGGATCTTGTATGGGTGTAGACCAAGATCTTTACGAAAAATTTTCCATGTGGTGGATGCACAGAGTCCAACTTATGAACGTCGATGAATAGACAAATCTGGATCATCATTAACACTACGACTTAAAGCAGCGATATTTTCTTCTGTGCGTTCAGTTCTTTGTCTTGTTTTTGTTGCATCGAGTAGAGAAAATGTCTGAAATCTATCGATAGTTCGACGAATAAGCTGCTCTGATGGACGATTATGTAAACCATAAATTTCACGAAGTGTTCTATAAGTTTGGCGAATAGAACACTGATTTTGAAAATAAATTCCAACAATTTGTAAACGTTGTTGCGGCGTGAGTCTTTCCATGATAATTTGTCAATGTTTACTGAACAGAAATGTCAAAACAACATGGCTTCTACCTTCTGTCAAATCAAAGTTATCCCTATCGAAAGTTTTATCACTCTAAAAACACCCGATGTCTATTTCCAAAAGCGCCCAAGCTCTCAATATTAGGCGAAAAATCTTAAAGAATGTTTGTTATGACAACCTGTAACTTAGTAGGTATATATCAAAAAATAAAGAACCAAATTTGTTTTCAAGCGGCGTTAATGGTACATAATTATTTTATTTTTACCGTGATTTTGAACTTTTTGTACTGTAAATTCAAATTTGTCATGACACGTCCAGATTTAATTGCTTGCTAACAATAACTGTCTGATTTACCAGGTCATTTTTAATATTTGAGGTAATAGATATCAACTCAATGAAGCTGAGCGTCTAATATTACTTGGAAATTAGTGAAATTTTGTATCTTGATATATTCGATATAAACTTGTAGGGGTTTTATGTCAATAAATGAACGACTGTTTTAGGACTCCTGACGTCAAGTCAGCTTTTATAATTTCAATTTGTCGATTTTCGAATTTTACCTACATTTGAACATAATATTTCAATGCAGTGGACAATTTCCTTGTTGGATTCTAAATACATATTATGGGAAAAATTAATGAACTGAAATAATTGTTGATATTTTGGTACTCTTTCGAGTTTGTTTGATTAATAGGGAATTATTTTCCCACGTTTCTTAGTCATGAAAAAGGGCGTGAGATAAATTTTTCATTAACATTGAAACAAACAAAATGAATCAACAGCAAAACAATTAAGTGAAAACTAAGAATAATAATATACAAGGATAGTCGCAGAGGTAAACGACTAATTTGTACTTTCGAAAATATTTCACAAATAACTCTATTACTGTCGACGAATAGACAAATTTGGATCATCATTAACACTATGACTTACAGCAGCGATATTTTCTTCTGTACGTACAGTTCTTTGTCTTGTTGTTGTTGTGCATCGAGTAGAGAAAATGTTGTCCAAAATCTATCGATAGTTCGACGAATAAGCTGCTCTGATGGACGATTACGTAAACCATAAATTTCACGAATGCTCTATAAGTTTGGCGAATAGAACACTGATTTTGAAAATAAATGTCAACAATTCGTAAACGTTGTTGCGGCGTGAGTCTTTTCATGATAATTTGTCAATGCTTACTGAACAGAAATGTCAAAACAACATTAAGTTCTATCATTCTAAAAATAAACACCCGATACATTCAGACTCAAAATCCGCCATGAAAACTTCAAGGATCTCAAGTTAGATTTTGCGCGTTCAAAAGTAATTCCGTTTTGACGATCCGTTCGTAAGCACACTAACTTTCGAACGAAAAGAACTAGAGCCTTGAAACCTTTAGGGAAGATTTTAGGCCTAAATATCTCAGCCGAGATAGTTAATAGATTAAATCCGTTCTGTAGTTTCGCAGATATGCACGTTTGAAAATTTTTCAAATTTTTCCCAATATTTTCGAAATTACAAATTCGATGGTTCCAAAATTAGTCAATATTTCGTGCGAATCGTATGAGTGGACGTTTAAAAAAATGGTGAGTGGAACACCATAACATTCGAACGGAAAGAGATAGAGACTTTAAACTTGCGGAGTAGATTTGGGGTTTGAATATCTCGGTCGAGCTCGTTTTTCGGCAAAATCCGTCCAACGGTTTTGCAGTTATTCACATTTGAAATTTTCTCTTATGTTCATTGATATTTTCCATAGTACAAATCTGATTGTTCTGAAATTTAGGGTTTAGGAGAATAATAATGGCATACATGTTCCTACAATATTTCATGAGGATCGTATGATTAGAAGATTCATAACAAAGATACAAATTTTATAAGGATAGCAGCGTTGAACACTGAATCTCCTCACTCACCATCAATGCTTTTCACCTTTTTTTTAAATGCGAGGGGGATTTTTTCAGTGATTCTCTTCACCTTCAAATACAATCAATGGTGAGCAGTTTGTGGATGAATCGTTGGAATGGTGATATGAGAAAAAGAAAAACGGATGAAAGAATGTTTCGATCCATTAAAATAATGTAACAGTTGAATTTAAAATCGAATTGTTTTCTCAAGCTCCCTGTTCTCCAGATTTAATTCGTTCGGATTATTTTCTGCCCCCATAGTTCCAAAAAACTCTGTGGATTTACATTTTGAAGAGCTCAACGATTAAATGGTCCTCGGGTTTCTCGACGATTGTTGTTATAGACAACATTAACATTGCTAGCAAAAGAGTGAAAGGATACACAGAAAAATAAGGATGATTTTCAGATATTCTCATATTTCACTTAAAATAAGAATAATAACGAGCATGTAAGTGCTAAATTTAGCGAACAACGTATGATTGGAAGTTTAAAAAAAAATTGTTGACGAATCAGCGTTAAACACTATAACTTCCGAACAGAAAGAGATAGAGACTCAAAACTGTCGGAGTAGGTTTGGAGCCTGAATATATCTGCTGAGTTTGTTATTGGTCAAAATCAATCGAATGGTTTTGCAGTTATTCACATTTGAAATTTTCTCTTATTTTTCAAACTACAAAACCGATTGATCTGAAATAAAGAGTTTGGAGGGATAATAATAATCCACGTATTCCCGCAAAATTTCATGAAGATTCAAAAAAACAATGTTGTCAGCAGAGCAGCATTAAGCGCTAAAGAAACCATAGTAACAGTCCCACGGTCGAGTTCAAACTTATAATTCTAGTGTAAAATAACGACACAAATGCTCATGCAAAATTTCGTGAGGATTGTATAATTAGAAGATTAAGAAAAATATATTTTGTGAGAAGAGCAGCGTTAGGCGCTACCCGAAACCATAGCAACAGTGGTACAATTGAGTTTAAATTTAGCATGTAGTTGTGAAATAACGACAAGAAGGCTAATACAAAATTTCATGAAGATAGATGATATGAACAAGCGCAAAAAACTCCTAACATTTTTTGTTAGGTCTATAACTTCAAGAACTGAATTCTGACGGAACGGAAAGAAACTAAGTTACTCAATTTGGTCCTAACCAAGCTTGATAAATTGAATGGTCAATCATAGAAAGTAAATCCAATAGCTTCATTAGGAATTGGACGGAACAAATAAATTTTCATTTTAATTATCAATTATTTCGAGGAAACAAAGTGGAAAATTAGTTCTTGTTGTTTTGATGGGATGTTGCAAATAACAAATAATAAAGTTGACGGTATCTCTAAATAATAATGGTCACCTTATGAAATATTCTTTAGAGATATCATCTTCAGCTTTGTTGGTAACATTGAAAAAAATTCGGAAAAAATCATTGTTTGTTATATCGTCAAAAGGATTTATCTTATTGAATTTTCAGAAATTTTGTTTCGACATATTTAACAGTTAAATATAGGTGTTCGAAATTCAAAAATTTCTCAAAAAATAATGATTGATTAACTGTATCCTTCAAATTTTATAGGCAGAGAAGAGTATTGTGTTGATTAATAAGTTATCATTGAAAAATTACCATTGTTCTACTTGACGCTTCATGAATAAACATATAATTTTTTATACTTATCAAAACAATAATAACCTATACTGGGTGCTTTATTATTGAATGCAAAACTTCGTTTCAGCAAACCTTCGAGAATACTACCTCTATGAAATACAGGATGTTGTTATTTGAAGAAAAGGTTTATTTCCTGATTTCTTTTAGATCACTCTAGGTATTCTTTCAATTGTTCAATTAACTGGTTATAATTACGTAGTTTTTCATGTGCTTATTTGTTTTAAATTACCGAAACAGTTATTATTCTTTAATTTTTTCCATGACAAAATTACTTGCTCAATTCACTAAACTTATTATTTCTATGTAATACATTTTTAGAATCTTGCAATGAAATGAATTTATCGTCCCTGAAATTTTGGAAGTAAAAGAAATTCAAAACTCAAATTAAATAAATAAAATAAACTTCACACTAACTTTTATTACTTGCTAACTGGGAACAAGCAGAACATATTTTCGTCATTTGAGTTTTTTTTTCGAAAGTACTAGACTAAAAATTTATGAAACTTTGTATAAAAACTAGTATTGATCTTCCAATATTGTTTTTAAGTAAAAAAAAATCTATTTACCACGAAATGTTTTCATATACAAAATTATTTTTAAAATCTATTCTTTTTAAATTTTCTACGATCATTTGTTACAGAGCAATGAGAAACATAAGCAGAAAGACCAGTATATATGGAAATAATTATTGAAAATTAAATAATAAGAAGCAGTTTTTTACTTGATAGAAGGATTATTACAAACTTTGAATATCGAAACAGATGTAATGTGTTAGTCTCCTACAATTTTAATTTCAAAAAAATTTTATTCAAAAACTTTTAGAATTAAGTTGATGTCTTATAGGCACTGCTTATATTTAATAGACGTATAAAATCAAAACTTAGTCTCCTACAATTCTGATTTAAAAAAAATTTATTCAAAAACTTTTAGAATTAAATTAATGTCTTATAAGCTCTGCTTATATCTAATAGACGTATAAAATCAAAAACCATTTTACATGATCAAATGGAATAAAAAAACCCAACAAATATAAATTGTCAATTAAAACTAATAAATGAATAAATGAATATTTGAATGTTTCGTTCCGAGCATGCGCACCTGAACTCTTCAGACAGGCATGGCGCACAGCTCTGTCTGTGTTTCTGATCTTATATTTATGAAAACTAAAACTTTGTCAAAAATAGGAGACTAACAGATTAAATATGTTTTGATATTCAAAGTTTATTAAAAATAATATTAAAAAAGGCCTTTCTGCTTTTCACTAATTTTTATTGTTATTATAATACAATAACTATGTCGCTAACACAGTAGCATCTTCAGGTTTCTTACATTTTTGAACTGTTTTAACGAAACAACAAGAAATTTGTGAAAAATCAGAATAATATTATTTAATATAGAGTTACATCAAGTGAAGACTGATTGAATGAAACGAATATTAAAAACTTGGTACGTTGAATAGATAATATAAATCTTTGTTTGAGATAGGCAAAGTTTGTGTCTTCTACTGTGTCTTTAATTTGGTGTTTTTCTTTTTAATCTTTTCTGAATAACTCGAAAATGTTTAATTAAAATGCTGTTGAACTTAATATATAGTTGATAATAAAAAGAAAAACTTACCTAAAAGAGATTTTTGATAAATTCAAGACTATGAATATTCTGAAAACTTTTATGGAATTATTTTTATTATTCTCCGGTTTTTTTTTAATTTTGAGGATTATAAGTAAACAAATTAATAATTTCACATGAACAGTGCTTCCAAAACATAATATTCAACATTAATTTATTGTGTAATTTTTCAGGAGTCTTCGAATTTTAAATTCAATTGATATCTGGATATTAACTTGGTTGCGTTAATACGAAGTTTTATCTAATTTTTGAGTTCTTTAACGTCATTAAGTATTAATAAACGTGAGTTAAATTGAAAAATATTCCTGGAAAATCATTGAAAATATTCAAATGAAATTGTGTATAATAATAATATATATTTCTATCAAATACTTGAATGTTTTTTATTGAACTTTTCAAAGTGAAATTAGGAGAAGGTAATTGGAAATATGAATGTAGGAAATTTTAACAGCACTCAACATGGATCAAAAGTTTTAGACCGCTGGGACATTAAATGAGTTTCCCTATCACTTATAAAAGTTCATTCTTTTATCGAAAACCATCATAAGATTAATCAATTGATTATTGATAATTAATTGATATAGATTATCATTCAAATTAATTTATGATGTTGCAAGTTTTGTATGGCACTTAAACAGATTTATAAATGATTTTTTAATTTATTTATTTTTATTTTTAATTTATTTATAATTTATAATTCAAGATTTATAAATGATTTTTTAATTTATTTATTTTTATTTTTAATTTATTCTATAGGAATATATATTAGGATATATATATATATATATATATATCCTAATATATATTCCTATAGAATAAATTAAAAATAAAAATAAATAAATTAAAAAATCATTTATAAATCTGTTTAAGTGCCATACAAAACTAATAAAAAAATAAAAATAAAATAAAAAAAATAATATATATATATATATATATATATATATATATATCCTAAGAAACTCCAACATTATTATCGAAAATTTAACTTCAATTTTTTTGAATCCTGTTATCGATAATAATGTTGGAGTTTCTTAGGATATTGGATTCCACAAACAAAACAGAAAAGTACTATTAATATTAAAAAGCCGTTCTCAATTTTATTAGCAAACAAATCAAATTTTTTCAGTCATCTGACAAGTCTATAAAAAGATATTAAAACAATAAACATATAAAATAGGATTAATAGGTGATATAACTAAGCAGCAAATTATTATTGTCTCGAAGTCCAATAGAAGAACAATGATATTATATTTTCACTGGTACGCCGTATCGACTGTGTTAGTTGTTATGCATGAATGACGTCGGCGTGAAGCATCGGTGTTTTCAATATAGGACGAAACGTCTTTTTGATATTAATGGTACTTTTCTGTTTTGTTTGAGGAATCCAATATCCTAAGAAACTTCAACTTTTCTATATAAACTTCTAGGTTAATCTGGTGAATTATTTTCGAGATATCAAAAAATTATTAGAGTCATTTTTTCTGTATTTCTAATAGAATGATCGTCATGAAATTTGGTATAAATTTTAAGTTAATTTTTTCACATTAAACTGGAATTTTTATTTTTCATAATTTTAGAAACTAAAATTTCTAATAGTCCCATTTCCCCATAGCCGGAAATTGGTCCTTCACGAATTTATTCCATCCATCAAAAAATTAATTAATTAAATTTCGAGTAGGTAGTTTCTATCGAAAGGGATAGACGTACGGCAAAAAGAGGTAAGGTTGATCACGAAATTAAAAAACACATACATTTCAACGAAATGATCGATTCTCTGGTACGAGCGTGCAAAATTGAGATGAATTTGAGTATTTTCATGAGGAATGTATACCATACCTATTTTAACCAACCTTTCATGAGACTGAACTCTTTTTACGAAATTAAAATGACAGACAACATGCGTAAATAAAATATTGAAAATTATGGAATATGTCTCACAACTCATTCTTTAATATTTTATGGTTTACAAATAAAGCACAAAAAATGATCATGATACCAACTAACAACTAATTTTTGCCATTTTTTTTTCGATGTGCACTTCCTCCACTAACAACAAGAGTTGCCTTGTTAAATAAAAAAGAATTTTGAATGGCCTATTTATACACTGTCCTGATTTATGACGAATTCTTTATTGCCCCCCTACGTGAAAATATGAATGCGTACAGTAAGCTAATTCATATTAAGGTGATGGCTCACCTTGTATAAAGCTACTTGCGAGAGCTCATTGGATAAAATGTGTTAGACTGCTCAAGTTGATTTAGGATAGAGTCCACACAATTTTTTTTTATTACATTAGCTCTTCTTTAGAGGAATGGTTCAGGAATTTTGTGCTGGATCCACGATCACGAAAATGGAAGAAAAAAGTGTGAAAAAGTGTCTGTTGCCTTCAGAGATTGGTACCGATCGTAACTTCAAGAGGAAGATTGTTTGGAAAAATGTCTTTGCCTTTTTGGTATTGCACGCTGGAGCCTTTTATGGATTATATTTATTTTTCATGGAAGTAAAATGGTTTACTGCAGTATACAGTAAGTTTTGTGTTTAATTCTTTTTATGTCTATTTTTCTAAAATTATTTACTTTTATTGCTCCAAAAGAATTATCTTGATACCGGCTTATTTCGATTTCGACGTTAACTTGTTATATTTCGTTTTTATGTAATATTAAAAATATTGATTAGTAAAATTCTGGATGTTGTCAAATAGTTCATTATTTCTACAATAATTCTTAAAAAAGTTATTAGCTAGTAAATTTCCCAATCTTTTATATTGCAAAACACATATAAGACTCAGCTAGAATATTTTGATATCTCCATAAAAAATCTGAAAAAAAAATTAAATACCACGATAACTTTAAAAAATATCCAGATGGAAGTCCTTACAAGAAGTAAAATTTGTTGCAATTTTCTAACTTCATTTAGAAATTTTCAGTTGTAGTTTTTTTATAATCAAATCATTAAAACGACTAAAATATCTATTTCGTACGTTAAAAATAATGAAATTTGAGTGTACTCAATGAAAAAACACTAGGAAATTTTTTATTAATTCAATATTATTCTAATATTTTTTTTTAAATATTATTCAGAATTCTGATATTAATTTTTAATTTCAAATTAGAACTTTCACCAAGTAGGTTCAAAATTGATGTATCTATAAATAAGTAATAAATAGCTTTCTGAATTAATTTTCATCCATTGTGATTTTTTAAAGATCATAAAAAAGAGGTTTAAATTTACGTAATGATTCGAATGCTTTTGTGACTTGTGAATAAAAACGATATGATGGAATTTAATTACTAATATTTTTCGATAACTTTTTATAGTATTGACATCGATTCTGAAACATAGATTTCATGACAATTTATTATGCTGGATAACGAGTTATAAAAATAGATATTGAAACTGAAATATTTGCAATATAGACATTTTTTGCCTTTATGAGATGTTTACGAGTAAGTTGCTAACTGAAAATTGTTTAAAATTATTTATTGCATAGAAATATCAAATCAAATTGTAGATATTTTTCAATTCTTATCTTTCCCAAAAATTTTCATGATTTCTTGACAAATACTTCTAGAAAAAATTGAAGGGATATGATTTGGAAATATTTGAATGTATCAAACACAACTAGCACAATTCCATTATGAATAATAAGATGACTAGAAGTAAGTTTCGAAAAACCGTATTGTTCATAATTAAAAACTTTCCATTTCCAACGAGTTATCACTAATGGAATTGTGCCCAAAATATTCTGAATATTCCATAATTGATCTTCACAATTGCTCTTGGACACGTCGGAAACAATTAGTGAAACACGTTTAGGTAATAAAATTAAATATTTAATAGAGGAATTCAAGGAAACGATGCTTTTGATGTAGTTCAGTTTATGATTCACTCAGATGGTGACACTGTGTGTCGAAACAATTGTCAGCTTAACTTTATAAAGCTTCATTATGTTGTGTTAATTGAAAAAAATTAAAATAAATGGAGATTTAAATTTTTTAATATTTACAGATATATTCTGTTAACCTTCTACATATTTAATTTCTAAAAAATTATATTTAATATTATAACTTCAGGAATTAAATTAATGTCATATAAGTACCACTTATATCAAACGACATATAAAATAAACATTCATTATAAGACATCCAAATGATATAACAAAATCCAATAAATATAAATGGTTAATAAAGTTTTATAAATTAAATATTTTGAGTAGACAAAATTTTGGTTCTGCTCATCCATCTTATGAAAACAGATATCTTTCAAAGTGAGTAAATTGTTTTTTAGTAATGTTTTTACACATCTTGAGATTTTCTAAAAAGTAACTCAGTTAGATATCCAATAATATTGAATATTCTATGTAAGATAGTTTTATGATGAAATTCTTTAGATTATGTTAAACATTTTTGTTTAATAAGAAGGATGAGCAGAAACAAAATTTTGTCCACTCAAAATATTTAATTTATAGGATTTTTGTTAACAATTTATATTTATTGGATTTTGTTATATCATTTGGATGTCTTATAATGAATGTTTATTTTATATGTCGTATAAGTGATTTTTATATGAAATTAATTTAATTCCTGAAGTTATAATACTGAATATAATTTTTTGGAAATTGAATATGTAGAATATATCTGTAAATATTAAAATATTCAAATGAAAAAAAAATTATTTTAGTTTTCCCCCCTCCATTACTTACGATGAATTCAGAAGTACTAAATGCCAAGATTTTAGAATTTAATTTTAGAAATCTTCCCATGCTTCAAAAAAAAGTTTAAATTCGACTTAAAATGAAGTGGATTGACGAGAGCATTTCAAAATTTCAAACTGAAATTTTTCTTAATTATTTTTAAACCATAAAGAGCAAAGAACTTCTTGTTTTCAATAATATTAAATGAGAAAATACTACAAACCTTACAGAATGGCTTATTACCATTACATGTTCCTACTTATACATAAATTCGTTGATCATATTTTGGAATTTTTCGAATTTCAACCTTCAATTAAATTAGTTTTAAAAAGACCACTGGACAATATTCTCAACAAATGTTTCGCTATACAGTAGCTTTTTCAGATATAACATTCTGACAAACTAAGATCTGAATATCTAATCAAAATATCAGGATAATCTGTAGATTTTTGATGCAAACGCTAAAATGTTCAAACAAAAAAAAACTTCAAACAAATGTATAATTATGTAACCAAAATTTTTGCTTGTTTCAGCTTGGTTTTTAGTGCCATTTACTGGAATAGGAATAACGGGAGGTGCACATCGTCTATGGTCGCATAAAGCTTACAAGGCAAAACTACCCCTAAGGTTATTCTTGTTGACTATGCAAACCATGGCAGGTCAAGTAAGTATGCTTCAGAGGCAAATGTACTAAAGTGTGAATTATAATCTTTTAATTTTTCAAACGTGATCCGAAAATGAAGTCTAATGAATACCTAAGACACACAGATGCAAAATTTTGTCCATCCTGCCGATTGTCAAGATAATTTTAGGAAGAAATACTACTCTGTCAAGAAAGTACCGGGAATTTTCAATTAAAACATTTTTACATTTAATCGTCAAAATTTATTGGGTCGCCTTCAAAATTTGCTCCAATACATCTATGCCAACGGCACTTCCAATTATCGAAACATTTTTTATAGGCGCTTTCCGGGATGGACTTTAGCTCTCGCGCCGAATTTTGTTTTATGGCTTCAATCGACTCAAAACGAGTGCCACGAAGGGGCAATTTTAGTTTTGGGAAGAGGAAAAAGTCGCAGGGAGCCAAATCCGGCGAATACGGTGGTTGCTGAAGCACGTTTGTTGAGTTTTTGGCGAGAAAGTCAGTCACAATCGTAGCTCGGTGAGAAGGCGCGTTATCGTCATGCAAAATCCATGAGTTGTTCGCCCACAAATTTGGCCGCTTCTTACGGATACGCTCACGCAAACGTTTCATAACGCCTAGGTAATACTCCTTGTTTACCGTCTGACCCTCTGGAACGAATTCGTAGTGCACCACGCCACGGATATCGAAGAAAACAATGAGCATCACCTTCATTTTCGAGCGGCTTTGGCGTGGTTTTTTCGGTTTCGGCTCATTTTTTGCCACCCATTCCGATGATTGCTGGCTTGTTTGCATATCGTACTCGTAGACCCAGGTCTCATCAATCAAGTTATAATGCGTTCCATGAATGTAGAATCGGAATTACAGCGATCCAGCATGTCTGAAGCAACCTGTTCGCGATGACGTTTTTGAAGAAAATTCAGGTCTTTCGGTACGAGTCGTGCGGCCACCTTTCTCATGCCCAAAATATCAATCAAAATCGTACGTGCGGACTCGTGGGATATCTTAAGATCATGTGCTATCTCTCTCAAGCTGGTACGACGGTTTTCCAGCACCCTTTCCTTAATTTTATTGACGTTATCTTCGATCGAAGCCGTCGATGGGCGACCACTTCACGACCGTCCTTGAAGGCTCTGTACCACTGATATGCACGAGTTTTCGATAGAGCATTATCACCAAAGGCCTTTTGGAACATTTTCAATGCATCGGCACACGAAAATTCATTTGCAACACAAAACTTTAAACAAATTCTTTGCTCAACGTAATCACCCATAGTAAAAATCGGCACGCACTCTGACATCGACTGACTTAATCAGCTGTTGCAAACACACTAGTTGACAGATCCCGCTCAAGCTTGGCATAGTAATTAAGGACAGTGGTACCAACCTAGGAAAAAATTTTTTACCTGCCTCATTGCCCCGCCAGATTTAAATCGATAATTCCCGGTACTTTCTTGACAGAATGTAACCTCAAGACGTGATAATCACAGGGTAGATTCAAGATTTGAATAAGAATATGAAGTTAACCGAATTCGGGAACAACATGGACGACCAGTATTTGACAGCTCATGTCGGCCATGTTTGTTTTCATATATTTAATATACACTGTTGAGCAGAAAATGAGGATCATTCAGTAAAAGTTCTATATGAATGCGATGATTTTATCGTGATTGCTAATATAAAAAAGTTGTTGTTCTTTCGATAAATGCGTGACAAAATTTAAAAAAAAACATTATCAGCATATGTTTTGTTTCGGTGCTTTTATTTGCCTAATAAAAATTTGTTAATTTAGAGTGTTGTTGCTATTGTAAGTGTTGAAATAAATACTAATTCCATCTTCAAAGGAGTACAAAAAGTAACTAAACTTAAAATTTATAAGGTTCCTTTATTACACATAGGACATCTGTGTATTTTTATGGCGCTTCGAAGATTATATAGCGAAGTAATTCACAGATTTGAAATTTTCTGGGGAAATGGCCCATTGAACTAGCACAGAAACTCTTTCAATTTCACGTCTCAGAATTTTTTTATTCAAATAGACACAGCAAAATCATAAAGTTACTGAACTATGCTTGGCAGTGTATATAAAGGGTGTTATACAAGAGCCCAAGATTTCAGTGTTCAATAAAACATGATTTTCTGTAGCGAATATTGATTGATTGATTGAAATATTTATTGATTTAGGAAATATACATTTGGGAATTATCTGTGAAGCAAAATATCTTGTAAATGGCTTTTGCTGGCATATGCGGTACCCTTTTGACGAAATTTTCAATAACGTTATTGAACACATGTGATGGTATTTCATTGATACAGCGTCTAATTTCGGCTTTCAATGCTTCGATGGTTGCAGACTCATTGGCATAAACCTGTGACTTCAGAAAACCCTGCAGTCAAAAGTGTAAAGGCGTTAAATGGCAAGAGCGTGGAGGCCAATTCCGGTCAGCAAATCGGGAAATGACACGACAAGGAACATACTCGTTCAAGATCGTCAATGTTTCACAAGCAGTATGACATGTGACACCGTCCTATCGAAACCACATGTCGTCAATATCAATAGCTTCCAAATGAGGCACAAGAAACTGTGTTATCATAGCACGATAATATTCGCCATTCGTTTTCTGATGAATCATTCCGTAGATTTTCTAAGCCCCAAATGCTATAGTTTTGCCTATTAACGAAGTCATCGAGTTGAAAATGGGCCTCATCACTGAAAATGATTTTGTTTGCAAAATCAGCAGGTTGCTTAAGGATCCAATTGGTGAATTCTCTTCGCTATTCATGGTCTACTGGCAGAAGTTTTTAAGTCAGTTGGATTTTGTAGGCATGCAGCTCTAAATCTTTACTGAGAAGTCGCTGAAGAGTGCCTGTTGTCTAATTCTTGTGTCCGATGGCGAATTGACGTCTCTGGTCTTTACGTCATACTCTCGTGGTGATATTTTGTTCTGAACCACCTACATCTACAGCTTGAATTCGATTTTTTTTTATTATTCTTTTCACAGTAGATGTATTAGGCACATTATTTCAACCGAACATTGGACGCACTTAACGAATAGTGGTAATTAAACTTTCACCATTTTGATAATAATTTTTGACAATCAGGACGCGTTGTATGCTTCATGTTTACCAAGTCCCATCCGTCAACTTTCGATCTGTCACGTCATAATCATGTGACACATTATGACTGTCAAACATGGCGCGCAATTTTAGTTATTAGTGTCCAGTAAGGTTTTCCATTAAATCCCGAATCATTTCACGTGACCCCATTGTTTGAAAATCATCCAATTTTTCTATCAGATTCAAGAAGTTTTGTTGTTATTCAAAAGCCAATTCTGGACGATCTACTTGTCATGTAATTTCAGAGTGATAAGATTGAAGCCAAATTCTTTTTTATTTGAAAGATATTTTTATGACATTTATGTTTTAAAAATAATTTCCGTCAAATGTCCACCACAACTTGCTGATTGTAGTTTTTATTCAATGGATGAATTTATGACGTACCAATTCTAGTCGTCAATTAATTTTTGTAATTGTTTATAATCGTGTCTATATTAATGTCTAATAATTTTTATATTTTGACTTTGAGAAATTTTAAATTTGAACTAATATCGGTTATTGTTATTGATTAACTATTATTTTATTCATATATATTGCTTTTATTTATACATATATGTATATTATCGTATATATATATACATGACATTCCCTGTAAAATTTTGAGGGTAATTAATAAATTATTATTATTATTATTAAAATTAACTAGCTCTAAGGAACCGCATTCGACCAGACGAATTTTTCAAGTAATTCATGCCTTATGTCATCAATAACACGAGTTATGTTGGCTGGTTTATCAGCATAAACCAGTGACTTGACATAACCCCAAAGAAAATAATCCAGTGGAGTTATGTCGCATGATCTTGGAGGCCAATTAATTGGACCATTTCTCGAAATAATGTTCTCCAAATCTTTCTTTCAATAAATCAATTGTTATGGTTGCAGCATAAGGTGTAGCACCATCTTGTTGGAACCAAAACACTTCTGGGTCGATACCATTCAAATTTTGAAACAAATAATCATTGATCTGTAACGAGCACCATTCACTGTAACATTAGCTTCAGCATCGTTTTTAAAGAAATATGGACCGATGATGTCTCCAGCGTGTAAAGCACACCATACAGTGTATTTTTCAGGATGCAATGGAACCTGCAGAACTTCTTGAGGATTGTTTCCACTCCATATACGGAAACTTTGCTTGTTTACATAGCCGTTCAACCAGAAATGAGCTTCATCACTAAACACAATTTTACGATAAAAAAGTGGATCAACTTCAAACTGTTCTAGGGCCCAATCAGCAAACAAACGACGCTTATTATGGTCAAATAGCTTTAGTTCTTGAACCAATTGGATCTTGTATGGGTGTAGACCAAGATCTTTACGCAAAATTTTCCATGTGGGGATGCACACAGTCGAACTTGTTGTGAACGTCGACGAATAGACAAATATGAATCATCGTTAACGCTATGACTTACAGCAGCAATATTTTCTTCTGTACGTACAGTTCTTTGTCTTGTTGTTGCATCGAGTAGAGAAAATGTTGTCCAAAATCTATCGATAGTGCGACGAATAAGCTGCTCTGATGGACGATTGTGTAAACCATAAATTTCACGAAGTGAACCCTATAAGTTTTGGTGAATGGAACACTGATTTTGAAAATAAATTTCAACAATTTGTAAACGTTGTTGCGGCGTGAGCATTTCCATGATAATTTGTCAATGCTTACTGAACAGAAATGTCAAAACAACATGGCTTCTACCTTCTGTCAAATCACAGTTATCCCTATCGAAAGTTCTATCACTCTAAAAGAAAAACCCGATATATAAGATATATCTTCGGTATTTAACTGTTACTTTACGGACCCAAAAATGCTCCCGACTTCCATTCAGTGTATTAATTTTTTTAATATATTCCTCCTAAGCAAGTTGAACCTTTTTCTGATAAAAAAACAGGACCGATTAAAAAATAATTCTCTATAAATATTTAATAACTATGAAAGAGCACCTTTCAGAATAGGTGTATTTTACCTTGTACCGCTTTTCGAGAGAAAATCAAACATTGGACGCAATCGCCTGGTGAACTAATGTGCAAACACTTGAAGAAGAGACTCTATTCAAACAGTAGAAGATGAATTTTTAAATACCTCACCTAACGTTTCTTGGTTTGCGATCGACGAAATTTTAAGAATACTTCATTGAATTCGAGCTGGTCATGAGGTAGAAATTTAACAAAAATGAATCTTTCGATTTCATTCAGAATATTAACCCGGAAATTTAGCGCGCTCTTACTAGAGCTTCATAGGGACGATATCATTAAAATTTGCATTGGTATTGATAATACAGGGTTACCAATTTTCTTCTTCCTTCTATCGATCAAATTTTCATTTCAATATAAAGCTTGGACCTTGCCATTATGTGTGGAATACAACATCATTTAAATGTCTTCCACATGATCTCTTACAGGACTCCATCCTTGTGAGGTAATTTTCGATGACTCGCTATCACATTTCGGGAAATATCTCAAAAATAACTTGACGAATGTTGGTTTTCAGATCGCCATTGGTCTGAGAATTATCGGCATAATAAAGATATAAGAATACATTTATTGAGTTCAAGGTAAATATTTAAGTAAAAATAATATAAACAGAAACATCATCTAAAAGCTCTACATATAAATTATTAAATGTTGATCATAAAAATTAAACTTAAATATCTTAGAAACACTGAGTTTCCGTTTTGGTGGACATAAGGAATTCGCAAATATCATTCTCAAATATAGAGAAATATTTGGATAATAAAGAGCTGTATATTTGGTTACTCGATGTATTTACATCTTTCAGAACTGCTTGTATATATGGGTCAGAGATCACAGACAGCATCACAAATACAGCGACACAGATGCAGATCCACACAACGCTATGCGAGGTTTCTTCTTCTCCCACATGGGCTGGTTAATGTCCAAAAAACACCCAATGGTAATCGAAAAAGGAAAAACCATCGATATGTCCGACTTGGAGGCCGATCCAGCTGTCATGTTCCAGATGAAGTAAGTATCGTTGAGATCTTGATCTCTTCCATATCTATTTGGAATTTTGCATATTTCTCTGGACAATTAGTGTCTGCTTCATCTCATCCACTTGTAAAACCATATCAATGTCTTTTATTATTTTATAAGTTTCTTGACATTCCGTCTCTTCATTATCTATTTCCAAATGACATATTGTTTACTTGACAGCTGATATCTATTTTAAATTATGTATGTCAATGGCCAACCAGGTAATTCAAACATATATACTGCCCCACAAAAGTTGAGGAAGTTCACAAACTCTTAATATACACATAAGTCTGCCCGATATGCCTGAAAATTTCATTAATTACTTGATTCGTGGGATGCCTAGACATATTGGGCAGTTGATTGAAAGGTGAGGTGGTAATATGGACTATTAAATTTGGATTCAGCAGTGGAATAACTATAATTAATCAAAATTAAATAATCGATAAACTTAGATTTTTTCTCATTTTTCCTATTTTGTCTCATTCTGCATAAAGCAAAGAGTAACAAACAAATATTTTCAATCAAATATATTGCAACTGAAATAGGGGAAAATATTCATCTCATTTCCAGAACACAGATTGTTTATTTCTTGAGAAACCTAGTGATTCAAATGGAAAGAACTAGAGATCAAACTTTCGGGGTAGTTTTGAGACCTGATTATCTTGGTTAACTTAATGGGGAAAATCAGTCCAATGGTTTCGCAGTTATTCACATAAATTTCTAAAACAATCTCAAAAATTCCTCAACTTTTGTAGAACAGTATATTACACACTTTCTGTTCAGTTGGCAAGAATGAGAGCCTAGATTTGAACCACTGGAATCGCTCTTTTTATTTTAAAATTTTTCGACCAATCTATTGTAAGTGATGTGATATCCAAACATACCAATTAATGAACGAGTGACCCAAGCTCCTGTTAAGTAAGGAATCACATTACATAAGAAAGTACATATTTTTCGATACTTCATTATGAACAAAACTAATTGGCTTATTTTTTTTTTCAGATACTATAATATCTTATACTTTTTCCTAGCCTTCCTTATACCGATTTACATACCTGTATATTTTTGGGGTGAAAACTTTTGGAACTCATTTTTTTCGTCTTACTTCCTACGTTACGTCATATTGCTGCATGTCACATGGACAGTCAACAGCATAGCCCACTTTTATGGCAACAAACCTTTCGACAAGTGAGTATACACCTATATGAAGATTTATCGATTTCGCGTATGATTGATTAGATAAATTTAATTAGTATATTCCTAATAAAGACAATTAAAATTAATTGATAGAAAATAAGAAACATGGTAGATACAGTACTGTTTCAATTAGGTATTTAAAAATTTAATGCCGAAATAGCCTTATACAAAATTGAAATATAACCCATTTTTCGGAACAACGTTTGAAAATTCCACCCTTACAATGAAAAGTGAAATCCACCAAGAAAAAATATTGTATAACATCAAATGTATAACATCATCTGCAACTTCGAAAAACTAAAAAAATACAAGAGGTTAACTCAACAAAATGTCAACTCTATGTTCAAAAAACAAGTAACATAGTTCTTAAAATCACAGATAATAAGGATTCGTTCCAGAATTCACTATATTAAACAACACCGCACGCATGTGAAAAGGCAATAATTAAAAGTATAAATTTTATATTATATACTAATAATAAAATTAATTTTAATAGTATATTTTTAATGAAGGTTTATATTCGATTTTTCCTATAAAATAGAATTACTCTTCAAAACTTCCACATAATTTATAATTTAAAAAAATTAAATCAAAATATCTTATAAAAAATTTTTATTTCAATAGACACGTGGAATTCTTAAATTTTATACAACAAATATATAGAAAAAAAAAGAAAAGTGGTAGAAAGTAACAAACCATACATGGTAGATACAGTACGGTTTCAATTAGTTATTTTGACTCACAAATTTTATGCCAAAAATTGTCTTATACAAAATTAAAATATTAGGAGTACAAATAAGTTTCCGCAGTTTTATTGTAGATGGCGCGGCACGGAGTTTCGGTTAGCTATCGCAGATGATAACCGGCTTAAAAAATAGTTTGGACATTCAAGAATAACATAACCTATTAATATCGTTGATTTTATACTGGTAAAATATAATTTTCATAAGTTGAAAATGTCAAAATTTGAACCAAGTAAGCGTCCTTTGCGGGAAATATTAGTTTACTTTTTTAATTTAAAGAAATCTGCTGCTGAGGCGCATAAATTGCTCGTAGAAGCATATGGTGAGGGTGCTTTGAGTGAGAGAACGTGTCGAGAGTGGTTTCAAAAGTTTAAAAACGGTGATTTCGACGTAGAAGACAAAGATCGCAGTGGAAGGCCAACAATTTACGAGGATGCAGAATTGGAGGAATTATTGGAGGAAGATTCATCTCAAACACAAAAAGAACTTGCTCTAACATTAGAAGTCACTCAGCAAGCAGTCTCACATCGTTTAAAATCATTTTGTGTTAAAAAACGGCGGAAACTTATTTGTACTCCTAATATAATACATTCTTCGGAACAACATTTCAAATCTGACTCAACATCTTCAATATGAAAAATAAAATCTACCAAGAAAATACTTTTTATCCTTGAAATATAAATCTGGAACTTCGAAAAACTGAAAAAATGTAAAAGGTTTACTTAAAACAAATTGTCAACTCTATTCTAATAGAAATATTTTCAAAATCGCAGATGATGTAACAAATAGAAGATCCGTTCCAAAGTCCATTAGGTAAAAGAAAACTGTACGCATGTGAGGAGACAAAAAATCTAAATTTGAATATCACAACAGATTCAATCAGTTAGTCTTCTTCAATTTTAATTTAATTATTATTGTCTAATAAAAATTTAATTCTAAAAGATTTTTTAAATTAAAATTGTAGAAGACTGTCAGATTAAATCTGTTTTGATATTCATATTTTATTATATTCCTACTATCAAGTATAAAGCCTCTTCCTATTATTTAAAAAAATCTAAATATGAATTTTATAAATTGCTAGTGAAAATACTTAATTCAAATATTACCGTATCAACTATTCAGATTTTTTATTTTCTATTAGTTTTCTTTAATTTTTGTAGATTTCTTAATATTTTAGTTATTTTCCTATCATTGCTATATATATATATATATATATATACATATATATATATATATATATATATATATATATATATATATATTTCAGGATATTTTAGTCTCACTCAATAAATACAAAATTTAAAAAATTGAAATCAGAACATTCTGACTAAAATGAAATATATATTTATCGAAAAAGTTTTCCATTTAATGACTGGAAAAAGAAAAATCCGCTATTGTGAATAATAAGAATTTTCAGACTAAAGAATGAATATTAAAATTAAAATAGATCAATCTGAATATATATTAGGAGTACAAATAAGTTTCCGCCGTTTTATTGTAGATGGCGCGGCACGGAGTTTCGGTTAGCTTTCGCAGATGATAACCGGCTTAAAAAATAGTTTGGACATTCAAGAACAACATAACCTATTAATATCATTGATTTTATATCGGTAAAATATAATTTTTATAGGTAGAAAATGTCAAAATTTGAGCCAAGTAAGCGTCATTTGCGGGAAATATTAGTTTACTCCTTTAATTTAAAGAAATCTGCTGCTGAAGGGCATCAATTGCTCGTAGAAGCATATGGTGAGGGTGCTTTGAGTGAGAGAACGTGTAGAGAGTGGTTTCAAAAGTTTAAAAACGGTGATTTCGACGTAGAAGACAAAGATAGCAGTGGAAGGCCAAAAATTTATGAGGATGCAGAATTGGAGGAATTATTGGAGGAAGATTAATCTCAAACACAAAAAGAACTTGCTCTAACATTAGAAGTCACCCAGCAAGCAGTCTCACATCGTTTAAAATCATTAGGAATGATTCATAAACAAAAAACGTTAAAAAACGGCGGAAACTTATTTGTACTCCTAATACTTGTACACATGTTTTCATGTTCTTTAACAAATGAATATTTTTTATTCGTTTACTATTTCCCAAGCATATACATTTTTGTACCGTCAAAAAAATTCAACTCGGTTGAATGCATTATGAATTCTTCAGCAATTTACTAGAACTAATGACAAATTGGAAATTTGACTATTCCCAATTTTATGAAGCAGGAAAAATCTTACAAAAATTTAATGGAATAAATATACTATAAAATATAATATTATACATACATTCCACCTTTTTAAGATACTTTTGGGTAATATTCTATATTTTAAATCCAAAGGCATTACACTGCAACACTCACCAAGCACGTTATTCAAAATGGATGAATCGCAATTGTATGCAAATTGTATAAATCTATGAACATGTAACAAATTGAACACTGAAAAAATTTGAATACAGATGCTATCTATGTTCTAAATTTAGAAACAGAATGATTGTTATAAATCATAATTTCAACAAATTCCAAAACCATATATTAAATTTTTCCTATTATGTTAAATAACATTAAATATACACTCACCGGCAGAATTATTGCTTACCAGGTTTTTAATTTTAAAGTTAGTCGATGAATAAATATTACACGCACCTGAAAATACGGAGGCCATAATCTTGCTAGCAGTCTGTTGCGCTTTTGACCGATTTGAGCGAGGTTCACGGGATGATGCCCATTTCTTTTTAATTCAGATGTATAGTATCACATATCGGCGCTAAAAATCCTGTTCCGTTCAAACATGTCCCAAGAGCGCTCTGAATCATGTTGTTGTTTTTAGTGCAGTGTTAGCGAATGCGGGACTCAGTTCGAAATCAGCTTACATATAGACAAATCTTCATGTAAAATAAAGCTTACACGTTTCCTTGATATCTCTGACGTACCAGCGTTCTGTTGCATCTTCACTTTACTGTTTGCCAAAACGCTGTTGTGGACTTTATTTATGTTTTCTTTTGTACCCACTCCTTTTGGTAACCAGGGCTTGGTGCATTGATTTTTAAACGATTGGAACTAACTGGTTGAGTGACCCCAAGTGTTTTTGCGAGTTCCTCTTGCGTTTGTGACGGACTCTCATCGAGCCTTGTCTAATAATTTATATTCTCGAAGTTTCAAATGAATTATGTACAATGGTAGTAAGTGTTTCAAATTTCTCCAATTTATTAAACGATTAAGTACGAGCGCTTTTAAGCTTATTTCGCTCAATAATTTTTCGTTTATTTATGCATTCCTTCGAACTTGTGCAATTTATATAATGAAATAAAAACGTGTTTTTCTTGATTATTCCAAGCCTTCATTGTTTTTGTTAATATCCTTAATTGAAGGTTAATTCTATCACATTAAATTATTACTTCCCGTATATTGAAAATTTTTAATTTCCATGTTTACAGTTTTTGGACAGAGATCAGTTCATTTCCATTTACGTGTTAGGTACTCATCCAGAATGTGGGAATATTGAAATTTGGTACATTGTATGTTGAAAAGAACATGAAATAGTCTAAAGAGGATATTATACGAATACTAAACTTCTATCTATGCAACATCATTATAACCAAATTAATTGTAAATTCATCAGCAAAGAAAATGTTATCGTATGTATTCAAAATCATTATACAGGGTGTATATGAACAGTTGCGAAAAAATTTAGGAGGTGATTTCTTGTCAAAGAATAGGATGGGTCTTTCATATAAACTTTATTTCTTTGAGCCCCCTGTTTAGTTACAGCCCCCTAAAGAAGACGCCTGAAAAACAGTTTTTAATTTTTTTCTTAAAAATAAAAAAACTGAGAATAAAATTAGGCAAACATTTTATGCGGGCGAGAAGGCACTCAAAAAATTTTTGGTGGTGTTCCTCTATGATAGTAAAGGGTAGAAAAGACCACCCCTAAACCTTCTTTCGCAAGAAACTTTTTCCATGTTCCTATTTCACAATAAAAAAATTAATTTTGAATAGCTTGATCCATTCTTAACTATTAAGGTCTCTTCTAATTTCCTGCTAAAATTCAAGATTTTTGAGAAAAAAAATAATTTATCAACATGATTGCGTGAGTCGTAGAGGATGGAATTATTTCCGAACTAGAATTTATCTAGTAAGCGGATGTCATTTTGTTATGACAACTGACTAGTTGTGATTTACTATGATTCAGTTACAATTATTATCAGTTTTTTGGTTTTTAAGAAAAAAATTTAAAACTGTTTTTCGGACGTCATTTCAGGGGGCTGTACCTAAGCAGAGGGGGCACAAAAAAATTTAGTTTATATCGAAGACCCATACTATTTATTGACAAGGAATCACCTCTAAATTTTTTCGCAACTATTGATATACACCCTGTATATCAACAAGACGCCTTTTTCCAGGCTAGCACAAGGTGCTATTAATAAGTCAAAATGTCTGCGGAATTTCAACAATTTAAAACCTAACATATTAAATTGAAATTCAATCAGGTATACTACTCTGTCAAGAAAGTACCGGGAATTTTCAATTAAAACAACATTTTTACATTTAATCGTCAAAATTTATTGGGTCGCCTTCAAAATAGGCTCCATTTGCTCCAATACATCTATGCCAACGGCACTTCCAATTATCGAAACATTTTTTATAGGCGCTTTCCGGGATGGACTTTAGCTCTCGCGCCGAATTTTGTTTTATGGCTTCAATCGACTCAAACGGGTGCCACGAAGGGGCAATTTTAGTTTTGGGTAGAGGAAAAAGTCGCAGGGAGCCAAATCCGGCGAATACGGTGGTTGCTGAAGCACGTTTGTTGAGTTTGAGAAAGTCAGTCACAATCGTAGCTCGGTGAGAAGGCGCGTTACCGTCATGCAAAATCCATGAGTTGTTCGCCCACAAATTTGGCCGCTTCTTACGGATACGCTCACGCAAACGTTTCATAACGCCTAGGTAATACTCCTTGTTTACCGTCTGACCCTCTGGAACGAATTCGTAGTCCACCACGCCACGGATATCGAAGAAAACAATGAGCATCACCTTCATTTTCGAGCGGCTTTGGCGTGGTTTTTTCGGTTTCGGCTCATTTTTTGCCACCCATTCCGATGATTGCTGGCTTGTTTGCATATCGTACTCGTAGACCCAGGTCTCATCACCAGTTATAATGCGTTCCATGAATGTAGAATCGGAATTACAGCGATCCAGCATGTCTGAAGCAACCTGTTCGCGATGACGTTTTTGAAGAAAATTCAGGTCTTTCGGTACGAGTCGTGCGGCCACCTTTCTCATGCCCAAAATATCAATCAAAATCGTACGTGCGGACTCGTGGGATATCTTAAGATCATGTGCTATCTCTCTCAAGCTGGTACGACGGTTTTCCAGCACCCTTTCCTTAATTTTATCGACGTTATCTTCGATCGAAGCCGTCGATGGGCGTCCGTCCTTGAAGGCTCTGTACCACTGATATGCACGAGTTTTCGATAGAGCATTATCACCAAAGGCCTTTTGGAATATTTTCAATGCATCGGCACACGAAAATTCATTTGCAACACAAAACTTTAAACAAATTCTTTGCTCAACGTAATCACCCATAGTAAAAATCGGCACGCACTCTGACATCGACTGACTTAATCAGCTGTTGCAAACACACTAGTTGACAGATCCCGCTCAAGCTTGGCATAGTAATTAAGGACAGTGGAAAAAATTTTTTACCTGCCTCATTGCCCCGCCAGATTTAAATCGATAATTCCCGGTACTTTCTTGACAGAATGTATGAGCTTCTTCCATTTGTATAAAAATTTTGACACATTTTAGCATAGTCAATAAATTATTGGCCATTTCTATATTTTCCTCATCTTGAAACCTCACCTTAATGATAGCTTCTATCATATTTGTTGTGCAATTTAATTTGTTGTTAAGATTGTTTCACAGATTGCATGGACTCTTTCAAGTTCTAATGATTACATTGCTCTATATTTTTCGTTGTTCACCGTGTATTTTACGGATTACGGATATAAGTTTCCTCGTTCCAGTATATGAAAAACAGGCACAAAATTCCTTTTTGTTTTATTTGTACCAAGTGAGTTGCATTGAATGTCTGGTGTCCGTGTAGCAGAAAGTGTGTCTCATCAGAGATGGAGACCTTTCTCTCCAATCCAATGAGGAAATTTTTTATCCAACTCAGCTTTTCTTCAGCATATCCTCCGTAGGTATTTTTTTTGACTTACTGCGTCTTCGAATTGCAAAGTTGGTAATCACACCTCCAAATCTTGTTGAAAATCCTAGCTCGTCTTTCTCAAAAAAAAACTTCATTCTGAGAAGCTGTTGTAATGGTCCGTACTTTACGGGGTCTGTAAGAACTCTTACCTTTCTATCGTGATCGTTTACTGTAGAGAGAGAAGGACGCTATGTTGTGTAGACAACCCAAATTACATCTAAACGAGGAAAAAGAAACAGTGGCGGAAAGTTCAATAAGAATAATATATTTATATTGGTAATATTGAGAAGAAATAACATTTACTCTGCTCAGTGGTTTGTGAAGGTACAGAGTGAACCTAACAGCACCTTGGGTATAAGTTGTTACCTTATTTCTAGATATTGTTAGGTCGATAAGGGCGTCGCATAGTCTGGCATTCTTATACAGCGGAGGGGTCGTACAACAATGCACTTTCAACTGTAACTCCTGTAGCCAGTGCAGAACCTTCAGCCAATAGCAGGGTGGAATCTTGATGGTCAGAAAGGTGGATATTGTGGGATTCTCCGGAGATCATCTTGAAAAGGGGACCTTACATAACTCTAGTCAACCAGAAACGTTACTATTAAAAGGACTGTATCCTGTCTCCTCGGGGTGTTCAGGGCTCAGGAAGGCTTAGATATTAATATAAAACAAACCGCACACTACCCGAAGGGTCACCTGAACCAATATTGGGGCTACAGCAACACCTCAGTCACTCACAATTCTTGCAGCAGCGTTGGATACCTGGAGTTATTTACCGTCTCTACACAATATGATGTCCTGTACCAGGACTATTCGTTCATCACCCTAAGGATTATGGAACAGCTATTACACAAAATAACTAGGACATTATAAAAAAGTTACAATACCCCATCACCTGGACGTGTTAGTGAACGTTTCAACAAAAGAAAACAAAGAAATAGATAACCGGGGATTACACAAGAGTACATACAAATGAGTTACATATCAGGCTCTGCGAATACCACGAACAGTACAAATAAAGAAATAAATACAACAAACAGCAACCAGGCACCGAGAAAAAGTATACAATATAAATAAATAACTTGAGAAGGTCGTAACGCTTTAGTTATATACAAAAACAATGCATTTTAGTAAAACATTCCGGTTGAGTTAATATCACTGAGGTAAAAATTAACGGGCAAAGAGCGGGATTACAATGAAAGAACGTACAATAACCGAGAATCTTACATTGAAACTATGGTGGGCATTCAAAAGCGTAAAGAGTGCAATTAATCCAGGTACTTAAAATAAGTTTACATACCAATGAGGGCTGTTATAGGTACGATTATCTAGAGTATGTTTTCAAATCGCTCAGGAGATTTTTTTTTCTCACAATTTGCTTCTCTGATGACTCGAAATAAAAGGGACTTCTTGTTGTCTTTCCTCAAAGCCATGTTTCTTTTTGCATAGAGTGCATGTGTAAAACTTACATAGAAGCACGTAATACCCATGATAACAGAAAACCTAAAAAACCATCGAAATATATTATTTCTCACAAATCTAAAGAAGCACTTGTAACTAAGTGTAAGTAATCGGGAATTTGGCGAAACAATTGACACAGAATAAGAGATCATTCTTCTCTTTCTTTCTCAAGCAGACTTATCTGCCCCTGATTAGAGGAGTCTTAATATGAGCTCAGCTGAATGAGAGGTTATGTTTTGCGTATAGAAACACCAGTGCCTCCATCTGAGTGAAATACACAACAACTCAATGTTCACATTAATTCGTCTTATTTTTATTATTCAAGATCCTGTATAAATAATATAATTTTATGTTCAAGGAATATGGTATCAGTCGAAAGTAGAATAGTGTCACTTTGGGCCGGTGGAGAAGGTTGGCATAACTACCATCATGCTTTCCCATGGGACTACAAGGCGAGCGAATTCGGTTCAGGACTAAACGCTACATTATTTTTCCTGGATACCATGGCACACCTTGGTTTTGCCTACGATCTACGAGAAGCGTCCGAGGAATTGGTCAGGAAGAGGGTGATAAGAACAGGAGATGGCAGTCACAGAGTCTACGGACACTTGAGCAATAATAACAATAATGAAAAATTCTCAAAAGAAGAATATGCAAAAGCTGAAGTGAAAGCTGGAAATATATATACAATCCATAGGACAGGATAATAGAAAACTGGGAAAAAAGATCAGAGCATACAATAAGAGTTGAGGATAGATTATTGTGATCTAACATATATCTATTTATCGTGATAAAAGATTCCTTAAGGGTCAACAAAGATATTCTGCTATCTACAATTGATTGCAGACCTGTTTTAAGCAGACTTATTACCAACCAAATTTACTATAAGCTAATGAGAAATTATCAAAATTATATTATAATATTTTTTATTTGATTCTAATAATTCACAATGTCAACGTACTAATTATTGTGGTATCAATGTAGTGCCTAAATTTATTTTTCACGGTAAAAACGCTGGTATTTTCCTTGAAATCAGTGCCTTGCCTAAGGTTGTAGATTATTATTTATTTTGACCTTAATAATATTTTGTAAATAAATTGTATTGAATAAGTATTTTAATGGATGATTTGTATCAACTGGACATATTGTAATAAAGTCGGTTCAATATTTATTTAAAGAATAATCATTCTTTCCAAAGACCATAACTTTCACCCAGTCCGATATTTGATCTATGTAAAAATTCAAACAGTGAGTTAATTGAATAATTGAGAGAAATATTTCTAAGGAGTTTTATGTACAGTTGAGAAAACACTATATTACTTGTAGAGGAGAAGATCGATGGGCTATTTCACTGTTGTTCACTTAAATTCACCGAATTTACTTCACAAATTCACTAACTGATATTTAACGACAAACTAAGAAGATCATGTATTAGCTAGGTAAATTGAAGTTTTGTCAAGGCTACTGGAAGAAAAATTTGTTTGATCCTTATTGTTTTTCATGTAAGTACTAAGGTCAATTAAAACCATTGATAACCTCATATAAAAACAATATGGATCGAACAAATAAAGAAAATAAATCTGGAGTCTACAAGTTTACTTGCAACGATTGCCCTTTTAGTATACTTTGGCCGTACAGGTAGATCATTCAAGAAAAGAATCCAAGAACACCAAATGAGTTACATATCGGATTCCGTATATACGACATATGCTAATAATCTTGAGGAATTCAGACATAATTTCAACAATAACATGAAATTATCCACGTCGAAAGCAAAAGTTCTAGATTAACGCTTTTGGAATTTCTTGAAATTAACAGGTACAATGCCCGTAAAATCCTCTTGAATGAACAAATAGATGTTGACAAGTCTCCATTACTGAATATTTTTCCCTAATGGCATTTTTTAGCGGCAAGCTCCAATAAACACCGTGAGTTTTTATGAATTGTTCTTCCATTATTTTGTCACGTTCTTAACACTGTATTTAAACTCGGTTACACTGGACACCATCAGTCAGTAGAATGTAGATAACTGAAGAAGTCACATCGTGGTGAAATAATTGTTGTATTACAAACATTTTGTTGAAATTAAAATACATAGTGTCTCTTATATATTTTTTAATTAAAATGAGTTTAGACCAAGAGCGAATCATTCAAACGTTAATTCTACTAAATTGAAACTGTGTTTTCTAAGATATTTATTTATTTTAATTTTAAAAAGTTTTTGAGAATTTTTTTTATCAAGTTAAAATTTGTACTGAAGTTAGCAAAATCTGTGTGATATTTAAGATATTGTAAAAACCTTCTATCAAATAAACCCCCTCCCTCCCTTTATATTATTTTATTACAGAATAAGTCACATTCGCAAGGCAGCCTGTATGTACTCAAGGGAGTAACGAGTGAATTCTTCAACTGATAACAAATGCAGCATGGAAAAATGCGAACAAAATTTGCATAAACTAATGAAAACTTATCTGAACTATGCTGAGGTTAGTCACATGTGATTGAAGTGTCGTACAATTCGTTGAGACATGAATAGTTTTTATGGATGACATGCTGAAAGTTATCTGGTTAATTCTTTGTTTCAGCATCCAGTCACATTCAGGTAAGGTACCATCTCAAGTAGCTACATATTAGAATGAGTATTTTGTCGAAATTTTAAGCTTTATTATGAAAAAATGATTATGCATTCAAAGTTCAAAGTATTGTACTTCACTAGCCACTACTTTTTCTCATCTTTCTAGCAATTGATGGATCCCAAAGACCGGCTCTTTGGTGGCTATCCATGCATAGATCCATCTTTTGACTTAATCGTAATTGGAGAAGTGCTGGTCAGCCAGGCCATGTTGCATCGATCGGAAGAGATGGTGATCGCAAGGAGCAATGTATGTGCGAGGTCCTCTTGCGTTTGAGATGGAGGCTCGACGATGAAGCATTAGAGACAAGTCTCTAATTCTTCATTATTTAAATTTTGGTGCCCCTCGAGGTCGTTCTTAGTCAGACAAATCAAAATTGCCACTTTTAAATCGGGCAAACCACTTTTGACACATCTGTCATAGTTTGACACAGTGGCTAAATCTGTGATCAGCACTTTGGGAACATAGAGCTGGATAAATTGTAGAAGGACTTCGTGATCAACAGGCTTTATCTGATGACTAAAATTTCATGAAACCCACTGTAAGAGAAGCTAATTCAAGGAATATCAAGGTTCATATCAATTTTTGAACTGAAAGAGTTTTTCAGTAATACATTTTGTTAATTTCATTTCTTTTCTTCTACAGTCTGGCTCTAAATGTGAACATTTTTAGAATTATTTTTCTTCTGGCTTACAGGAAAATTATTCATTGTATATATAAAGTACTGCAGCTCAGTTAGCAAATGACCTACAACGTACACACTCGGTAGTTTTGAGCAACCAGAATGAGCTAAAAAATGTTGCTCGAGTTCAACATCAAGAAGGGAGTACAGAGGAATCTCGATTTGATTTTCCTCCTGATCTACTTCGTTTATGGAGACAACCTGCAGTTGTCTTGCTGAGTCCAGGAGATGTGCACCTACTTCTGTATTTCATTGATCGTTATCAGCCTATGGCCTGTGGCGAATAGAAAGTACTAGCCATTAGAGTGCAAATTGCAATTGTTTTGCATTCTTTGCACCTTCCTTATCCAGAATTCTGCTCTGCTCTACTTTTTAGTAGAGATAGAAGCTCCCTCATAACACCGGCATTTCCATAAGAGCTTCAGTATTTTAATTTGATCAGTTTCACTAAAGATAGAGGGTACTTAACATAATCTCTTTACAGAAAATCAGTGTGGTAGACCCATCGGCTATGGAGCCCCTTCCAGCACCAGAAAAGACCGAATTGTGGGTGGATATGATCTGGGTTTCTACAAATATCCTTGGTACGCTGCGCTCATCAGTGACAAGGTAGTGGGCTGTGGAGGCTCCTTAATCAATGCTAGAACAGTTTTGACAGCAGCACATTGCTTTAAGAGGTACGTTAGTTTAAATGAATAACTTTTCCTGCATTCAGCAACAAGATCTTCTGATTTTCTTGCCTAAATACAGCTTAATCATTCTTGATTAGGGAGTGTTACACCAAGTTAAAAGGTTTTATGACAGATGTATAGTTCGGATCAACAACAAATGAATAAAATAACAAAAACATTAGTTTTGTTTTCACTTCTTTAGACAAAATTTCTCATATAATTCGAGATTCGTCGGTAAATAGAGTGTTACATGGTTACATTACATGATCATGAGACCATGCTAGTCGAATGACGCGATTCCCTAGCTTTGAAGAGTCGTTCCTTCATTATCAACTAGATTTAGCTCCCCTGAATCTCCCACCAAAATAATGGATTGGGGAGCAATATCTCAGCGTGGTGCTACACCTCTCTGTATAGTTGATGGTACCATTAATAGTGAAAAGCATTCTAAACGATTTTCTCCTTGAAACGGCGCATGCTTTCTATCCAGAGGGATGCAGGATAATGCAAGATGCCATTCTTCGGCCTACAGTCAAGCTTTGATGCAAGAACACCAAGTGACAACCAATTCATGGCCAGCAGCTTCACCAGATCTTAGTCCCATTGAAAACATATGTGGACTAATGAAGATTGAAGTTGAACGAGCAGCGCCACGAAATAAAGATGATTTAATTCAGTCAGTTTTATAATCCTGGACTACTATCACCGAAAATTATGGAGGTGATCTAGTTTCGGGTGTACTTCGACGTTTAGTCAAGTGTTTACAGTTAAATGGAGGTTGTATAAGTAAATAAGATGAATATTTTGCTATAATATTCTAATTCAAGAATTAAAAATATATACTAAATAATTACAATTGAGCTTTGTTTTTTCCGGATACTTTCAAAAGGGACTATAAGTTTCGAACACGTACATTATGAACCCTTAGCAACGAACTACTAAAATGAGATGCTATCGCAACATTTCTTCATGCTTTCAATTGAAGATATTAAATCATTCAAGAGGTTGTCATTCTTGATCGTTTAAAATGTCTCTTCCTTATGCTATCAGTTTCACTATATCGATTCCAGAGGCATTCCAACGCCTCTTAACATATCGTTATGCGACAAGTAATGTCCTTGGCATGTTTTTAATGACAATTTGTCAAAAATTGTGAAACCATAATATCGGTTTTACAATTTCTCATTTTTCACTTTATTTCAGGAATCGCATTCTTTCTAAATTATTACGTTTTTTTCATCAAAACAATTTAGAGCCCAGATGAAATTGTTCTTTGTAGCATGGGGATGAATTTTAAATACCTAATATAAACAGGATGTTTTTAAAGTTTAAACTTTTTTTAAAAAAAGGTGAAACTCGTCAAAATAAACCATTTTACCAAAAATCGTTTCTACAAAATATTCAAGAGCGATTGTGATTTGACATATTATGTCAAATGTCATTTCAGAGTGAACAAATTTTGACTAGCGTGGATTCATTGGAAGACTACTCATATTTATTCAAATATTGAATAGCTCATGTAAAATAGGGTATTGTTTATGGACCTAGCAATGGTCGACTTCATAAAATATCAATGTCTTCCTGTTTTCAGTTTCTCCAAGTCTAAATTGGAAAACCTATACATCATCAAGTTGGGCGTTTACAACGTTTGTTCAACGGAAAACACCCAAGTGGAATTTAAAGCAGAAAAAGTGACAATACATGAGCTTTACGCAAAGAAAAACCCCTACTACGACATAGCCCTGGTGATTCTCAAGGAAGACGCCTCCCAGTTCACTCCCATATGTCTACCCTCTCACTGTAAGTGATGTTTACTGGTGTTCATCAGGGTTCTGTACTGCTCCCCAAAATATTCCTATTTTGAATCGATAAAAAAGTTTTAATTGTTTCTGATTTTTTATTGGGTAGGTGTGTAATACCTGGAAATACGAAATGTTTTAATTTGAATGTTTCACGAAAATTTTCGGAAATAAAGTATTATAGTCGAATGAGTAAGTCTCGGGCACATGTTGATAGGCACCTCGAAATCTTTTCGAAACAAAATCGCTTGAAGATAAGTTAAAGTTAAAAGGAAACATCTGGGAGACCAGATGTAATTAAAACATGGGTTTAAACTATTGTTCTTGCTTCCAAATATTTAAGACCTGATTTACGCTAAACGAAGCGCTCAATCCAAATATGAGATCAATTTTTCCCTGTCAGCTCTACTTTTTTAGATGCATCAACTTATCTATTAATGCTTTTTCGATCAATGCTTATTCAAGTATAGATGGGATCTTTATACAGTATGATCAAAGTATGACGTTGATTTTGAAGTTGCCCTTAAACCTTGATTATCCTTTTAACCATAAAATTTCCCAAATTTCCCCTTTTAACTGGTAGAGATGAAATAAAACGTCTATAAAATTCTAATTATATAACCTTAAAAGTATGAATGTTTATTTATTATACATTAATTTTAGTCTGTCATTAAATTCGGTAGTTCTTAGCGTGCTTTTAAGAACTATATTCGCGAAATCGCCACTCGACTCCCTACTCGGTTTCGTATGTACGGAATAGAACTTATAGAACACTTATAAATAATACCTTTGTGCTTTGATTATAAGTAATGAAGGGTTTAGTACCACTACTACATTTGAATATTAAAACAAATTGAAATATGTTTATCTTCTTCAATTTGTTTTAATATTCAAATTTTGTTATATTTCTTCTATCAAGTAAAAGGCCTTTCTATTTTATTTTACCACTACTACGTTTACCGATTTACCGTGAGGGAGTATATTCAGATTCTTCAAGGTTCAATTAAGCATTTAAAATAATTCTTTCTATAGCTAAAAGACTAAAGGAGATTAGTACTCATATATACTACTAGTCACAATTTTTGGTGTCCTTCAGGGATCTATTTTGCCACCCATATTATTCCTTTTTTGAGCTGATAGCGACATTCACAGTTTCCTTGTTCAATGTTTTTTCGTCTTTCAGCAATAACTAAACGTCCAAGAGAAGGTTTAGTGCCAGGTCTTGGGGTCTTGAAATACGAAGGTGACACGCCATGTACTCTACACGAAAGCAGACTTTTGATACACACAGATGGTGAATGTAAATCGATGTTAAGTAAAGTCGAAAAAAATATTTCACATATAATCAACTCTTTCTGCGCTGGTTATATACAGGGTGGAATCGATACCTGTCAGGTGAGGATATTAAGATTATTCAAGCATAATGTTTTATATTTCAAATTTTGTGATTTTTTAAACTTGGGGATGAAATGCGAATTAGCAAAAAAACATTACAAACATGGTGCAATTGATAAAGAGAATGATAAATCATTAGAACCACAATAATAAATTGAAAGAAATTGCATTAAAGTGCTTAAATAGCATGAGCAGAAAAGTGGATGCGCTACTAAAAGCGAGAGGCGGTTTGACTAAATATTAATAATTCAAAACACACTTGCATATATAAAGGGTGTGCCATCTAAACTTTGAATTTTTAAGTTGGGGTTATTTCGAGTCTGGCAACAAAACTGGAAAACATTAAAAACTTATTTCTAAAATGGTGAATCATCGATCCAAACCTATAGAAATTTACGCGAAAAATTCAGTCTGTCTTGTTTCAGGGTGACAGCGGGGGACCTTTTCAAATATTGAATGATGATGGAAGATATACACTTTTGGGTGAGTTTGCTCTCAATTTTCATTATTTTCTAAAATTTCTGCGAAATAAATGAAATGATAAAAAGAGCGTAATCAAATAACACAAGAAAAACTACAAAATGTTCGAGAAAGACTCCAATCTCTATTAGGATATGAAAATACCAGGTGTAGAAATATGAAATCTGAATGTTTGTGAAAATTACACGTCTGTTGTTTTAAAATGATAACAACAACAACAATATTCCATTTAAAATAATCTCGATTGCTATTTATAAAATTTTTCCCATTCTTAGGAAGTTTATGAATACCACGCCAAAGAAAAAAAAGTTCTGCATTTAAAACAAACTAGTTTTCGAGCCATTTTTGTATATTTTCATACGAATTGAAGCATTGTTCAGTTAGACCGTGTCTCAGTGAAGTGAATAGATTATAATCGGACGGAGCCAAGTCTTTAGAATAAGCCGCATGCGCTAGTACTTCCCAACTGAATACTTCGATCGTTTTGCTGTCATGGAGCATTATCACGTAGTAAAATGACTTTTTATTGCCTTTTTCCATATTCTGATCATTTTTCACGTAAAGCGTGATTTAAATCGATCATTTACTGTTGGTAGCGATCAGTGTTAACAGTTTCACGAGGTTTTCGCACCTCATAATAGATTACACCCCTGTGAACACAGAAAATATAAGCGGTGCTTATTGTAGACATTAATTTAATTCTAAAAGTTTTTTGAATAAAAAATTTTTTGAAATTAAAACTGTAGAAGACTAACAGATTAAATCTGTTTTTATATTCAAATTTTGTTATATTTCTTCTATCAAGTAAAAAGCCTTTTTCTATTTTATTTTGAATTTATTCAGAACAAAAATACAATTTTTTGGGTCCGATCTCGTATATAAGGAAAAACATGTCACCAAGAATAGATTTTTACTTGTGAAAATGGGCCCCTTTCAAATCAAAATTTATCTCTCCCGGCATGTTCTAAGAAACTATTCAATTTAATGAATACGATCGTTTTAATATATATATATATTGTATATCCATCAAGTGATGTAACAAATATTGTTGAACCAAAGATTCAGTCTTAATATTAACGTTTGGCCGAAATTACTTACAGTTTGATAAAGATAAATTGATCATGGAATTTTTACAGGAGTCGTCTCCTTTGGATATAAATGCGCATCTCCCGGAGTTTTAGGCCTATATACCGATGTTTCCAAGTACATAGACTGGATAAAAAGACATTCCAGCGGCAACATAAACAATGAACATGATAACAACCCTGCAGATCAAACAAGCGTAGAATCAACTACAGAAATTGCGTCACCAGCCGATCAAACTCCTTCAACTGTTCGTCCCCCGATAGCAGTAACCAAACCAATGCCTTCTGTGATCTCTGTGGGTGCGAAACCGAATCAATTCCTGCAGTGTGAGTAGCGCTTTTCTGTAGCCTCTTCTTATTGTTTTATTTTTAATCCTCAACTTTGTAACGTACCACGGTTAGTTTACCGCAGTATTTTGCCTATTATTTCAGTATTTTGAAATAACAGGCAATTGCAAATTAATTAATCTCATTGATTAATTACGAAAGATTTAAGTGGACTGTATTTTTGGCGTAGTTGGCGAAGAGTTTTACTTCAAGGGCACTTCTATGTGGTTATCTCGATGATGAACTAGCTTTGTTTATCTAATTATATAAACCAACGAAAATTGTAAGGAATTAAAGTAAAACACTCGTAATACACTATGATAACAACGAACAATAATTATTGGTTTACTATATATAAACCAAGTTAAAAGATATGATTATTACACTAATAACAAATGTAATGAATTTGCCAATACTTTGGCAATCGAATGGATTACTATATAAACATTAGAACCGCGATAACTTAGACTGAAATGTCACAAGCTACGTACGATAAATGTGACTATTCGAATGATAGTGCATAATGTAGCAAAGACTACATGCGACAAGTTTGACCATTACTAGAATAATGCATAATGTAGCAGAAGCTACATACGACAAGTTTGACCATTACGAGAATAATAATGATAATGCAGCTTTTTCAAAGACTGAACGTTAGAGGTGCTCAATGCATCCCTTCAACAACAAAAAGAGGGAAATTAATGTAATTGATTGGAAGGGCCATTTGGAGGTGGACTGAATGAATGAAATAAATCTTCTTATTGGTTACAGAAAAATTATGAGATTAATGCAAGTAAAGAAGGATAGAGTCAGTTTATAACTCCGAATGCTGTGTCATGTGAAATTAACAGGCATAAATATATCCAAATCTCTAATTGACTTTCAATGTTTTCTAAGGCCATATATAATAATTAGAAAACAAATAATCTGAAGTTTCGAGTAAAACTAAACATTTCGAAACAAATCTCAAAACTGCTAGATAGCAATATCAACGTGAAAGACCTAAGTATCGATGACAAACTAATGCCGAACGATAGGGCCGTCTCTAATGAGACGGGACAGTCCAATTGTCTGCAATTTTCGAATTTTGAACCGAAAATGGTCTCAAATGACCAAGTTGGACTCTCTGATGAAGAATCCAAGGTAGAAATAAATTCTAATATGAAATAAAGTAGTAGACTCGCGCTGGTGTGAACACAAAAAATTTTGCTTGTTCATGTTTTCGAGTCGTTCACACTGGTGGAAGGTGTTTAAAAGACATGAATAAATGTTTATAGGATTAAAAAAATTATATGAAACCTAAACTTTCGATGTTAAACTTTAATTAAAAAAAATTTTAATTTGTCATTTGAAATAAGAATTTATTTTTGTTTCCACTTTCTTGCCTGATAGTTGAGCATTCACTGCTTTATACTGAATTGTTTGTAGGCTTTCTGCCTTCAGAACCTCTGCAAAAGGAATCTTCATATTTTTCTCATATTTCCACATCATATACGCTTCTTTCGGAATCACTGAGGACATTCGATTCACCATTAATATTAGCTAGACTTTGGTTCACTTCCAGCATATCTCTATTCCAGTTTTCCACATCTTCACAGTTATACTCAGCCAAAAAATTGAAAAATATCTTAAGTAGTTACTTAGTATCTTAAATCGAAGTTGATTTTCTCGAATATTTGATGTTACAAAGTTTGCTCAACTGACCGGATGAATTATGTTCAGCAACTCGATAGTTTCCTCTACTATTTTTATTTTTACTCATCAATATTGCTCGGAGCTTCACAAGAGGAAGATCATCTTCATCAATGTCGCTATGGTCAAAAATTTTGTTCCAACACGTTTCGATTACCAATGGATCTAATTGTTGACATGACCGGTGTAAATGTAAAGCAGCATACCTCAAGGTGAGGTTGTTGAGCCCATCTACCATGTTGTGTCTTTGGGGCCAGTTTTTGAAAATTTCCATCGTCATCCAAGCGTTTTTTGTATTTTTGTAGATACAGGGATTATGGAAATGTTTTAATGCTCTTGCAGATTTTTCCTTTGCCAATAATCAACGGCGTGAGTTTGTGCGAACCTGATGCGCTTGCACAACCTAATAAGGTAATTCGCTGCTTTGATTTTTTGCCATTCATCACTCGCGGTAAATTTTTCATTTCCACTTTTCAAGGTTTCATGAAGCTGAAGGCTTTGTGCTTCATAATTTCTCCTGTTATAGGCAAATTTATTCCCCTCTGTTTAAGGCTTCCTTCATTTTTGGATGTGCATTTTTTAATTTGATGTGGCTTCACTGGTTCACAATACTCATGATTTTGGTCTGTTTTTTTTTAATCGAGCATACAGTTGATTTCGCAATTCCATATTTTTTTAAAAGCAACGTTACGCTCATGCCTTTCCGGTGATTTTCGATTTTTCATACAGACTCAAAAATTTCTTGTTTTTGACCATTTTAACTGCATATTTCACATTAAAAGACACTTCTCGCGGTGGAAGATAACTCGTAATAAATAAAATTCATTTAAATGGCTTTAAGCATGATTTTATCAACACGTTGAAATAGAAAAGAAGAAAGTCTTGTGAGGGAGCTTCAACCTCTTAATTCTGGAGATGGCGTTTCGTTACAACTTGTACCACCTGAACTCATCAGATAGGCGTGGGGTGCAATTCTGCCTATGACGCCAGTAACCTTGTTCCACGTTGAAACGTCAGTCGTCGAACGCTTGTCTCTGCTCTACTTGTACCCGGCGAGGACGATGATTTAGGTATTATCTGAAACCGGCCGCGTCCTCTATGTGGTACGCTGGGAAACTGCAGCAGAGCAGGGTAGAAATCTTGGCGATGGGTGTGACACGTCGCCACACAGTAAATAAATTACAAACTAAATTCATCAAAAGAGAAGTAATTAAGATTAACTTTCGTAGTGGAAAAAATATAATATAATACACAACTCAGGAGGCAAGTTTCTTCTCCTACTTCGAACTTCATTGCTTACCCTCGCTATTGCTCTGAATTCTCAAACAAAGTACCACTGTTAACTACCTGATAGATTCGAATAAATGAAATGAAGATGAAGACGCTTACATGTATGAAATATGTTAAATGGTCAATTCAGATTAAACAGGTAGGCCCTAGCTGGAGCATCAATACAGTAAAATCCACTAATGAAAAAAGAATACATGATACAAATAACACTCACATTGACCTCAGGTAATTCAATACAATACAATAACTTTACATGTGATGGCAGCTTAGTCGACTTCTCTTTGTGTCTATCCTTTACTTTTAATGAACAATGGACAATGACGTTATATTTCTAAAAAAGGAAAACTGGAGACTCTTCATCCTGCTTTCAATCGTCGAAGAATAACTCTGGAGAAAACAGTCGTTCGTGTCTGGGGTTATATTTACACACGCGCGCATGTCTATGACGCTACCATAGATTCATATCATGGCATCGACAGTGACAAGAAAGCATAAAATTCCCTAAATTGTTCTTCTCGCCTAATTTCCCCTACTGAAATATGTGGATCTCTTCAATATAGATGTCCGGGGAGCAATAATCGTAAATAGCTAGGATATATGAAATGGAGGTCTGATCAACCTAACCCTACGCAATGCTCTTTCGCTACTAGACTTAGAATCACCGTTGCCAACCGAAAATCCGGAGACTACCGTAACAAACGAAAAATTACCGTATTTGGGACACTTTTACCGTACACCGTACTACAGAACTTCAAGAGAAAGAGACAATTCTTACTATTCTGTGGTCAAACCTAGCCTACAAACTTGTACACTTTTTCCTAACCCCTCAATATCAGGATATTAAGTAAACAATATATTTATTGTATAATTGTAATTGTATTTATAATGAATATATTTATTGTATAAAAATTACATTATCTAAGTTTCAATAAAAAACTTATCTACATCGATACTAGAAGTGGAAGAATACGTCACTTTATTCATTCTTGCGTACATATTCTGGGTAGGTGTAAAATTAACGCAATTTCCATCTTTTTTCACACACTGCGAAGTTAATAGACTACCGTTTATGGTTTTTGTTATCAACTTATTTCTTGATTTCGTTTTTAATTAAGGAATTATAATATAACACAACGAAAGGATTGTTCAATGAATGATAAATTTGCTCTACTGATAGAAGACGTTCATCTAAGTATTTAGAGTTAACTAGTGATCGCCAACGTGTTTGTGAAACTTCCCTGAGTAGGCCAGATACAGTCCGTTTGATAGTAACTTTTTCGAGTAACTTAGTTGACTCGAATTATGTTAGATCCCCTCTTCAAAGAGATCTCCTGGGCATGCCACAGTTACCCTGACCTTAAAAGTCCATTTGAACTTAAGCCTTGTAACGGTTAGGTTCTGCACTGGTTACCGGAATTGCAGTTGTAGGTTCATGCTGGCTGTATCCTGTCCTTTCTAACCCCTCCTGCTGCATAAGAATGATGTCCGATTTGAGCGTGTTACCGACCTAACGATACGTAGAAATAAGTCATTTAGATCCGGGGCGCTATTAGGTTCACTGTGGAGCTTTGTGAAACACCGCGTTGAGTAGATTTAACCACAGGCTGATAAATGTTTGTTTCCATTCATTGAGGGTTGTTGCTTCTCAATATTACTAATATAAATATATTCTTCTGGTGTTACTGTGTTTTAAATACTTGAACCTCCCGTCACTGTTTTCTTGCTCTCGTTAGGTGTAATTTGGGTTGTTTACACAAAGTAACATTAGAAAGGTTGTCGATCTCTGTAACCTTAATTTTATGTATCAAAATTGGCAATGAAACAATCAGACCAACTACTAAGTGCAAATATGTGAGAATACTGTTACACAACAAACTGACTTTCAAGCATCACATAAAAACCCAGAAAAGAGCAGCCATCACATGAGCCGGACACTTCAGGTCACTCACATTCAGAAACTTAGGCATCAACACCAAAACATCCATTGCTATTTACAAAATGATCTGCAGATCACTGTTGGAGTATGGCCACATATTATTCTCAAATGCAAATAAAACTGCACTAAACAACCTAGAAAAATAACGAAGTTGAGACACCCGAACAATCTTCTAACATCATGTTATACAAGACAACAGAAGTGGAGCCAATACTGACCAGACTGCAAAGGCTAAGCAGAAATTCATTGGAAACCAGAACAACAGGACCATCGTAGAACCGCTAATACATCATTACAATAGAGAACAAAAAAGGCAAAACTACCGTCACTCCCACTATTTGAACATTTAATGTCCTAATTTTATTTAAAATAATTTACACAGTTTTGATGTTTCACAATTTATTCAGAGGAGCTAGTAGTTCCTTTTTGTACTCCTCTGAAGATGGTTGAAAGACCACTTGACACGTGTCAGGATTCTGAATAAAGTGTGAAACATAAAAACTGTGTGAATTATTTCAAATAAAATTGTTATAATGTTTCACCTAGTGCCAACCGCATACTCCATACATGTTATTTAATGTCCCTACAATAACATCTGTGTAGCAACTACTACATTTTATATATTTTGAATTAAAATGTATATTACTCTTTGGAAGACTTCAATCGATGGCCATTTGTTTCGAGAAAAAATAATTTGAATTTCCATGTTTATTTAAATTTAATAATTGTTTTGATTGTTCAATAAAGTTAATCCTTCAATCTCTACATTATTGATTTGTATTGATTACATTTCAGAGAAAAATGAAACTCGTCCATAATTATAAAGAATTTAAATAAACAGTTCATAAAAATATTTAATTCACTAAATAATCCAAATGAGATTTAAATGATTCATATATTATTTGCTGTAATGGTATGAATAAATTATTTTATTTGAGCTATAAGTATATAGGAAGTGGAACAATATTTATTGTGACGGCTTCTTTTGAAATACAACAGACACTCAAATTATATTGGAAAATAATATAAAAAGGAATTGAAAAATAAAAAACCAACATGGTATAATTTCTAATGACACACCGTGTTTAAAATGCTGCAAATTGAAATAAAAAATTTAAGATTTCTTCAAAAATACGTTACAGTTTCTGACCTCATAACAGAAACATCTATTTTCAAATGGTGACTTAAAAAAAAGCATAAAAACTTTGAAGTATGTGCGAAATTTGCAATAATCTTTAAAATTATTTTCCAGACTATCCAGTACGTGAAGTAGGCAACTTGAGGCCTTCGCCAATAAATATCTTCATATTCAACAGGAGAAACTCGCAGAAGTCCAACAATTATGCTGCCTTAAAAAACAAGAGCAACCCGAAATTACAATTTAATAATTTCAATGAAAATAAAGATAGAAATTCCCATCACTAATGAAAACATAAAATTTATTTTAATATTTCGAATAATTAGAAGAAAATACAATAAAACAATAATTTAATCAGAAGCAATCTGACGGAGAAAATAAGTTTAAAGCTCATCTTTAAAATATCACTAAAAGTGCTAATCCCTTACAGTTATCCTATATACAATGATATCTTGTTTGAAGCTTAACTCAAACATAATTCAATTCAATAAATTATGTGGCTGGTATTTTTGTTAACTGAGGATGAAATGGCTTCCTCGAGATTGCAATCTAGCTTTTGGTAGTTAGCAATGTTTGGTCGTCTAACACGTTGTGTTCTCCTCGAATGTCTACCTTCTACTAGCAATGCCAGAACCTAAAATCACAATGAGAACTTCGAAATTAGATTTAAAACAAAATTATCAAATTGAAATAAGGTATGCAAAAATAGTTGAATTTATTTAAGGTTAAAATCTGAAAAAACAATGACTTTCTACAGGAAAAACATTTTCCTAAAAAACTGCAAAGCTTCCATTGAAGGTTTTATTGGTTTTGTAGAAGGTAAAACTTAGGAAAAAAGGTGCTTAAACTATTGGGAGTACAAATTAATTTGATCTGTTTTCAAAAGATGGCTCTTAAATTTATCATAGCTTGCAATTTATTTTCCGTAACAGTTGAGGTTCAATCACACCGCCAGTCCTAAATACGCACCAAACAGTGACACGTTGAAGATGGAGAAGTTTTTCAACAATCATTCTTGGATTTTCCAAGCCCCAAATGCGAAAATTCTGCTTATTAATATATCCTCGGAGGTAATAATGGGCCTCATCACTTAAGATGAAAATCCTGATCATTTTGATGCATTTTAAGGACCCAATCATCGAAGATACTACATTGCTGGCGATTGACCGGCTTGAGTTCGATTTAACTGAACTTTAAAAGTCTTAAGACCTAAGTCTTTATGCAAAATAATGTCGTTTGTGGAATGCCTAATTTCAAAGATCGACGAACAATTGACAAACCTGGGTTTACGTCAACACCACGGGCTGCAGGAGCAATATTCTCAGTTGTTCTTAAGAGAAGGTACTTCACCAAAAGTGATTTAATGTGACTGCAAAATTTTCACCAATTTTGTAGTGAATTTTAACAATTTCAGTGCGTTGCTGAAGCGTCTATCGTTCCATGTTTAGTAATGGAGTACTTTTTACATGTCAAATGTCGAAAGATGACAGCTGCCCAGATAGTGGGCTATTCAAAATGAAACCTTTTATTGGAAAACCCTTTACAAATCCGACTTATCTGAAATTTGTAATTTAAAAGGTAACATGTTCCTGCAAAATTTCATGAGGATCGTATGACTAGAAAATTCAAAACAAAGACAAAAATTTTGTGAGCGGGGCACAAGAAGATTGTATAATTAGAAGACAAAAAAATTAATTTGTGAGAATTGTGGGTGATGTGAACTAACACGCAAAGGCTTCATATAATGCTTTTCACCTTTTTACAGCAACATTTAATATATACAGTTTTTTAAAAATATGCTGAGCAAATCACCTTATTCAACTTGGAAAAAGTCTGTTATGGCTATGTTTAGCCCCACTTCATGTTTTTTTGGTAGAGCACCTTCTTTTTTAACTAATATCTGAATGAATTTTTTTCTGGATTCTTTAAATCAGTTTTTACCACCTACCTTTGTTTTATTGTGATAAATGACATATCCGATCACGAAAATCACACAAGTGAAGGAAAAATAGGCAAAAAAGCTTGAATTTCCATTAACGTCAGCATTATAGTTGAACCGATCACTAAGTTGACTCACTTTTGGCATCTTATCTGAAAAAGGTTAAAATGGGTTGAAACTTACAGGAACGTTCACTATTTCTTCTTCAAAATATGCTCAAATTCTCTTTTTATGGACCAGCACCCAGTAACCGTTATTGAGAAAAAAAATCATTTAATAAATATAAATTTATGAATAGTGAAAATTAAATTTCAGTTTATTACAAAATTATCTAAGCTGCCCACCAATATGAAAATTTCAGAGTAGCTGAGGTCGAAAAAGCTATAAAATACTTGAATCTTAGAAAATTGCCAGGAATGGATGGAGTAACTCCAAAAATGGTTAAAGAGTTATTTCAAAACATTTTGAAAAGCTTTTGATGCACAAATTGAATTCAGATTGTAACACAGAAGAACTGCACCAGTTCGGATTCAAAAAACCATACAACAAAAAAATCGAATAACATATCAGATCAGCCGAGCCTTTGTACACAAGACTATCCATCTGTATTCTTGGACATTACTCAGGTATTCAATAAGATTTGACGTCCAGGATTGCTGTTTAAAATAAAAAAGTTTCTCCTTATATTCTATTTCCAACTTCTAAAGTCGTATCTGAGTGATAAATTTAGGACCAGGATAAATGTCAAAGTGTCTGAAAAGTACCCAATAACGTATATATTCTTTACTTACATGAATCAGGGACAGCATCATCAGGATCAGCTTCCACCATAGTATCTACCTGTTTGGGCTCGTTGTTTTGTTCAGGTTTTTCTTGTTCCATATCGTAATCTTTTCCCGCAGCAGTATTTTGATCCTCGACTTGCTGATCATTAACACCATCGATAATGTCAACATTTGTATCGATTTTTCTTTTGTCCTCTTGACCATCCTGTTCTAATTGTTCTTTTACTAATTCATCATTGGCTGCTGTAGAAGATTTTGAATTTAAATTTAAGACACTACTACTACTAGGTGGTGCCAATTCATCTCCTTTTGGCTTGAAGTTTTTTGTTAGAATTTCACCTTGGGTTTTAGAGAGGATATCTCCTAGACTGCCTTTCTTCTGGATGGCATCAACGCTAGTAGCTACCCCTTCGGATTGTATGGCACTTTGATTAATTTCAGTAGACACTTTTTCATCTAGTTTTTTAAGGGCATCTTGTTGATTACTTATATCATGGCTAACACCTATTGTTTCAGGTTTTCCAGCACTTAGATTTTCAACAGGAACTGTATCTCCTTGAGTGCCTTTGCTTGGTTCCAAAACAGTATTGGCATTATCTATTGTTTTAACTTTTCCACCATTTTCACTCATATGAGTGTCCTCTCCAAGAGTATCCCCAGTTAGCCTTTTTTCACTCCTTAATTCATTATTATTTGTGTTACCTCCCACAGGATTTTTGACTCCTATTGAATACTTAATCAAATTATAAGATTTAACACATATCGTTTTTAGAGCAAGTTCACCATTTTGGTAATCTGAACATAAATACTCACACTGCTTACTATTCTTTAGTAAACTATGGATTGTTGGAAGTTTTAATTGTCCCATGAACGACAATAAATTCTCACAAAAATCTTGCACATACTCATTCTTAGGTGTAGCTATTAGCAAGTCGTATAACCTATCTAGAGCAGATACGTTTTTGCACATTGAAACAAGAGATTCATAATACAATAAACACCTTATATTACCCTTATTATCTTCGGTGAATTGCTCAACAGATTTTATAGAGGTTATGGCAGTCAAATTTTTACATTCCTTGAATTCTGGTTCATTCCTGAATATATCAATTTGAGAAGTTTTGTACACTTTGGAGAAATTGCACTCTGTTATAATCGTTTCCAACATAGTCGGGTCATCGCTGAATGTTCCGCTTATAAAAAATATACAAACACCTAATGGGATAAATTGAAGGTTTTTCATCGTGAATAAACCACCCTTGAAAAGAAAAATCAAGTAGTTATATTGATATTGACGGCATAAAAAGCGAACAGACGTCCAAGCATCACTGAAAATCGCGCTCCTGATGATGTATCAAGAAACATTAAATATTTGAATAAGATATCAATATCCAAACTTTTCAGCAATTTCAATTTTTCATCAATGTCAATGTCAATGTTGACAAACACTTTCGATTACAGAATAATATGTAGTTAGTATCAGCACTTTGTAAATCTGAGATTTATACTTCTTTTTACTGCTGTGTTTATTCAAATTGATGAAAAAAAAACAATAGATCCAAGCCATTTTTTATTCTTGAATAAACTATCTTATTATTATTAATATAGTGTTGACGACGGTTTGGACAGTTTAATACATTCGTTTTTAAATATAAATCAGTAAAAATTATTTTATTTTTCTGCCTACCTCATCAGAAAAATATACAGACAATTAGACCTACCTTCGTGCGTAGGCCGAATGTACTTATGTTACTTTTGAATAATTAATAGAACTGGTGATAATGGATATTTCAATGAAAAAAATAGCAAAAAACGGGGTAGTTTGTTTTGATAAAATTAGTTACAACGGATATTTAGATAGTTCATAAAACAAGGTTGGTTGTTACACAACGTTTCAAATTTCACGTGCGTGAAATTGTGGGCAAAAGTTATGGAGTTGTTTAGCAACCAACGTCTTTTGAATTTTCAACCCAAGAGGAAGGAAGCTGTGTTCTAAATTAAATTTATGGTAGTTGTTTCGATACTGAACAGAACAAGCTGGAGAGGGTACAAAACGATTGTACGAGTATAAGATTGCTTTTCGATTCCAGGAACCTTGAACGAGGTCTAAGAACTAAAATTGCTTGGCTGAATAAGACGAATAGACGCATTTACCATTTCAGTAGATTTGTACACAGTATAAAGGGAAATAATTTTTTTGCTCTATTTAATGATAGGCCGCTTCTTAGATCATCTCTTCACTCACATTGAACTAGAAAAAGGGAAATCTTTTGATGCCATGTTTCAATGCGTCTCTTTTTAAAATAAATTTGACTATTTCTGCATACGATAAATATTTTATCGGATCAATAAGCACTAATAATTTTAATGATAATAATAATAACAGGAATTTATTGCTCATAGCAAATGGCCATCCACCTAAGTTCCTTCAGCCCATTTGTGATTACAGATTTCTTAACATTCTGAAAAAAATTCATAATTATAAACACAACATTATGAAATGAAATTTGCTTCATTAATTTCCTCCTTGTTCTTCCAATGTTAGTATCAATGATTTTGGTGGATATTTCCTGTTAGCAGTGGAAGAGTTCCAAATATTCTGTGATTCTTTCAGATGCATCTAAAAATTTGTATTCAGCTTTTTAAGTCGTTCTTCTATTGGTTGTACTTTCGTTAAACAGTACACTAATTAATTGGATGGATTGTGAAGGTGAATTTTTGTAATTGTATGAAGGAATGGAGTTTCTGTAAGTTTTAAGTTTTTTAAGGCTGAGTGTCGAATTGACGAAGATTGGATGTGCATACTTCAGGACAGGCCTGCATATTGTCATATATATTCTGCCTACACTCTTTATATTTATTCCTGACGGTAAGTTCCTTAAAGCCTTTTTGGCAGGTTTGAAGGAAGTTTCCTGATAACGTAAGATATTCACTGCCAAATAGTCTATTATTATTATTATATTATTTCACAGATTGTTTAAAATGAGTTTCTACCAAGTAAATAACAACTCAATCCTGTTTAAGAAATAAAAAAACTTAAAGATTCATAATGTAAGCTATTAAGTTTTATCTTTCATTTGAAAAATAATTAATCTCAAGATAAATGTGGGAAAACTTAGGAAACAGGAGGGCAATCTAGAATTGAAATTTAGCAGTGAAACTTGAGAAAAAAGTAGAGTTTCATTCAAACAAATATATTTTTTTGAATGAAAACAGTCATTTTTGGTAATCAACAAGAGTAACAAAAAAAAGACAAGGTTAATAGTTCAACAGTGATAAAAATAAGACAATATACTTTGATGAAAATAGTACAATAACGGTACAAGGATAAAAAGATAACTATGTAAAAAAATATTCTACATATAGTGAAAAATAATATGTAAGATGAGTGAAAACATTTCTAACAATATTATTTAATAAAAACGATGAAATAATATAGATGATTCAAAAACTAGAACAATAACTTGCGTAAACAATTATTTGTCGTGTATAGAAAATTGGATAAAAATAGATTCAGAATAAAGCAAAGTGTCAAAAAACTACCATAATAGTAAACCATAAAAAAAATATACTTGTAGTTCATAATATTATAGGTTCAAATATTTAGATTTCATTGTTGACAATATAAATTTTTCCAGAAAACTCCATTTATATATTTTATGACGACTATTATGGTAATTATAAAGGGTGTTACAAGATGAATCGATAATCCATCAGCATATGTTCTTGCTAAATGATAATTTAATAATAATTAAAGCCAAGAAATGGAAATTCTGTTGTTACTCGAACCAAAGAAAAATATGACTAGAAAATAAAAAAAAATTTTAGAGAAAAAGTCCCCTATAAAATTAAAAAAGTATCCTATCTCAAAATTTCAACTAAAATTGAAAACAACTCTAAAAGGCATTCAAATTATTCTCAAACTATGATAAATTCGAAGCTGTCCATACGAATAATCATTTCGAAACAAAAATTATAAATTCCCTCTTAAGCAAAAAGAAAGAACAACTCATTCTGAAACAAATATACCACACTTCCAAAACAGAAAACAATAATAAAAAATTTGTTATACTAACATTCAATTCCACAAAAGATAGGTTGAATAATTTCAACAATCAACTTGAAAATAGCTTGCACAATCGCATATAAAATTTCCAACCATTTTTTAATGCTAAAGATCAAAACAACCGACTTAATAATTCAGAAGTTAATAAATTGAGTTGTCATGAGTGTGGTTGAGTATACGTAAGACAAACCAGGAGAACTTTCACTAACACTAATTTTGGACATCCTGTAATCCATAGAGGTTTACAGAAATTATAATCTCGATCTTGTAGTAAAATTATTAAACGAGCAGACGATGGTATTCCCCACTTTTGGAAATTCTACACAAATACCCTTGGAACACAAGTTGTTATACACCAATTTGAAATTTAGTAAAAATAGTGTTTTTGGCCGAATTTTCTGCTACAGATCTGGTTTCTTGGAGTTTTTTAACAATTTTTTTAATAGCACTCCAAGTTGGTCAAGCCTCAAAAATCATGATAAACACTTTCATTTTAATACTTTATTACGTTGTTCACTGCTCAACTATCCCAAGATTCAATTTATGAATGACTGAAGCTTTCCAAACAAAAAATCAATGTTGAGAACAATAGATATTTAAGCTATAAAATTATTGTAACACCTCAGAAACAGATCTGTTAAACTAACGTGGGTCAATGTCAAATTTAAATCAATTTTACGTTCACTCTTACATTTCACTTTTATGGTTTCAGCCATCAAATTTGTTATGTGAAGTCATTTAAGAATAAATAAAAAATTTGGCGAAATTTGATATTTAATAATTCACAATATAAATGGTATAGAGCTAAAGATTGATTCCCATTGCGTGAATGTCGCAGAGTTCAGAAGAGAGCCAATAAGAAATCATCTTATCAATTCCAAAAAACTAAGTAGCTAAAATTATTTCAGACTCCAGGGAAACTTGGAAAAGTAAATGTGTGAGAATTGTACCTGGTAGTGCTGCGGAATTAGCAAATATTCTTTCTTGATGAAATGTGCAAATGCGACTTGTTTTGACCCTATCTTTTGTAGATATCAGAAGTCCCAACAAGAGTGACGGGACTTAAAATTGAAATGAAATACAATAAATTTTAGGCAATTTTTGAAAAATTAAGCGACTCTTTTAATGTAATGAGTCCAGCGTAACGCCAACTGTGTGGTACGTTGCACCATTTCTTTTAAAATATACATCATCTTCATCAATTTCTTGAGTTTGCCGAAACAAAATATCATGAAGAATGCCATCATTCATAGTTAGGGTATGTCTTGCTCATTTTCAAATAAATATAGCAATAAAAGTTCCTGAACTGAAAGTTAGGGTGATTTACAAACGCTGGGGCAACTTGAAGTGATGCACGATAAAGTGGTCAATCCATTAAGGTATTCAGGTAACCCATTACAGTAGAAACAATTTATATGTCATCAATCTACAAACAAACATGGTCGCTCAAAACTGCGAAAATCCGGTCGTTTTTATTAGGAAGCAGGTTATAAGTGCACCCCAGTGTTTTAGATATCGTAATTTTATGTTAAAGGTAATCCAATTAGTGCTTTGTAATTTTAAAGTGGAATAAAACAGAAACATTGTTGTACATCTAAATGTTTTCATTTAATTGCAATTCCTGCATGGATCTTAACTTTTTTCAATTCCAGGGCACAATTCTAAATGTTTTCACCTATAATAATTGCAATTTCTGCAAGCCTTAACTTTTTCAGTTTTGAGACACAGGGTGAAAAATGAAATCTTAAAATGTTTGAGGCCCATTTTCTCGAAAACAGTAAGGTTTAAATCTTTCGACCAAAAGTAAAGTTTTTGAATGTCCAAAAATTTAAATTCCTTAAAAAAAATTGCGTGGTGTTTAAGTAGGGGACTTAATATCAAATGACCCTTTCACCTACACCACTGAAAATGTTTGAAGCATGCAAGAAACATTTCAACAAGCAGTGAGGCTGTTTCGAGTCAAATCGAAATATCTTCAGTCATTTTGGAATGATTGCACAAAAACAAGTTATTTTTTCTAACTTTTGTTGTGAAGTTGAATGAATGTTCCATGTTTTTATTTAATCTACAAAATTGTCAAATAATTTAATTGTCACATGTAACAGTATTGCGTATATTTTACTTTAAAATCTTAAAGCACTAATTGGAGCACCTCCTATTTTCACCCAGTATAAACAAAATAATTAATCAGAATTGCACTAAAACAAAAAACTTATTATAATAAAAAAACATCTCATCATCCAGAGTATTGCTTTATGAATAAGTGGTGCTTTGTTCTCATATGACTCCTTAGCGTATCAATCCTGCTGTAGGAAGCCGGACAATAGGGGCACACAGATCGATGTGGAGTGTGAGAATGGTAATGATGCCATCTGTTGGTCACTTGCTTCGCACAACACTTGCACCTCCACAGCAGCACGCTGGACCCAGATGCTTCAAACATTTCGTTGTAAGATATCTGGAGGTTAGTAATTTCTGTAAACATTACAATATGAATATTTGAAGCTATTTGAAAGATGAAACGATAGTTGTCTGAAAAGATTGCCACAACAATAAGCTTCAGCATAAGAATACATGCATGGCTACGATTAAAAAAAAAATATGAATAGGTATTTTATTTCTTTTGAAATGTCAAAAAGTGTACAAGCAAATTTATGGAATAGATGTATTTCGTTTCTGATGCCTATATACATCCATTATCAAAACACTACTCAATACTTACTGTCATTCGATTTGTTATATACAGGGAGATTATTGGAAAACGCAAGGTTTTTGACTTGTCCAGTACACAGAGAATATTTAGTGTTGTGAGTCCTTAAACATCGTACCTTTATCTCATGAGGTTTTCACGAAAACAGTGAAATAGACCCAACAATGCTTTTTTGAAAATTTTAACCTGGTGGCATAATGCCTGATCACTACACAATATTGTGAGATAGATAACGCAAACACTAGGATCAACAAGGACAGTTAGTACTCCGCAGAATGTTGAACGAGCGCAGATCACGTCGGAGCATAGCTTGAACCATTCGATAAGAAATAGTTCTCTTGGCCTTCACCCACCTACAGTGAGAATAATAATTTTGCTCGAGATCAGTTTCATCTATATCACTAATTGAGTGATGAAGATGAGACACATGCGTTTCCCCGATTCTCCCTGTATTAGCAACACATTCTTCCTCTTACAATGAAAATTAATTTACAAAAACTGAAATGAACCATATTAGACTATATAACCTAAACTCGCATAAGTACCATTTGTGTGAGGACAAACAGGTATCTTTTACACTCAACTCAAAATTAGAACTATTACAAGAGTTTAGTTATCATTAAATTGAACTGGGGATTGTTACAAGAGGTTTAAATGATTCCAGTGTATTTTTTTCAACTGCAACAGCATTTATTATCAAAATATTGAAAAGTAGATAATATTGCCTTACTTATCCAAAACACAATCAATAAGTTTGAAATTGATAATCTATAAATAAATATTTGATATATTCTTTCTTGACTATACAGTGAGTATATTAAAACCTATCATCGATGTAAAGTTTTGTTAAAATTATTTACAAGACTTCCCACTACTAAAATCGAAGTTTTTGTGAAGTATAAAAATACATTCTTAATAATGGCACATTATATACACATGATCAGAGATTGTTTCAGAAAAATTACTCCATTTACAATTCTAACAATCGAGATTTTCTAACGTCACACTAAACTAGCCATCATATAAAATAAGAAAATAATGAAGAATATATCAATTTTTTTCACACAGAATTAACCACGCTTCATTCAATTAGATATTAGAAAACCTTGATTTTTCATATGAAAAACCTCCGACACATGAAGAGAAAGAGCTACACCTAATTCGTTGAGACTTAAAAAAAAAATTTTGAGGATTTTTTGAGCCTCTAGAATTAGATTTTAATCCAATTATTAAATAGATTACAAGATTTGGAGTTATGCAGATCACTGTGACTAACTGAAATAATATTGAACTGTTTCATGTAGGAAAAGGATCAAATTAAACAGTCTTTCTTCATTACTCCATATCAGAGAATAATTTCATAACATACAAGGTGTGTTGGAAGGTAGGAAGAATCTCGTCGAAATAAACCATTTCACAAATAAATCGCAAAATAACAGAGATATAAAAGTTCTCATTAACTTCGTAAGTATGATCCTAGTCTTACCACAACATCAAGTCGTTCAAGAACTATTGAAAAGCATATGTTCAGATTTCTATAGATCTGCAAAGTGCAATGTGATTATTTTGAGTGTTCTACGAATCATTTGAACAGTGCAAGTAGAAGTTTGAAGGAAAAGAGAGAAAGGTTTGAGAGAACGAGTTAATAACCCGAAAAGGCAGAAAATTAGGATGCAGTTTTAGAAATGGTTAAGAAGGCAATACCGGCTAAATCTGGAAGACAATAAGGCGGAAATAATTTTATACAGCATTATCAAGACGATTACAACCGGAAAATTATCCTTCAAGAATGGAATTAACATTAAAACAATGCACATTTTATGGAATTCATTTTAGTTACATGAAACAGAAATTTTCAAAATATCTATGTTTACCAATCAAATAGAAAAGCGCCAAGTTGCGCGGAAAATTCCTTTCTAGTATAGATGTATTAATGTTTTGAAATAAAAATAATGATAAACTTGAATTTCTCAAAAGGAAAAAAATTGTATGATACAACAACTGTTTCCTCACACTATAGCTTTGTCAAATTACATTTTGAATGGAGCACATATCGGTTCTTAAATAGTATCATTGAAAAAAAAACGACAAAGGAAAGGAATCCTACTAATGAGGTATATTGGACCTGCAACTGAAATTCTCAATTTAACTGAAGATATTCAACAAATCTGTTAACATCTGATCGTTTGTTCATAAGGGTTTTTTATAAATTACACTTGTTAATTAAATGTAATTCTAAGATTGTCAATTTAAAATTTTTATTTTCATTGTAGAGTATCTCATAACTGTTATAGAAATTGGGTCCAAAAGATTTTATGGTTTGGCCAATATAGAGCAATCATCACAATTCAACTTGACTTCAGATTTGTTGTCTTTATTCATTCTGTCTTTACTGAAAATTCCTAAATTATTGATGGTCCTAAGAGCTACTTTGCAAATGAAGTTTACTTCAAAATACCTAGTCATCTCAATCAACTTTTGGCCTACTTTGAGGAACATGCAATCTTCTCCTCAGCTCAGCATGGATATTTAAAGGGCAGATTAATAGTCCACAATATATGATTTAATTGTATATATGCTCAGTGTCTTGGAGAATTTCGAATTAATCATCAGTGACATTGAAGACATTATACGAGCAAACTTGTTACAAGCTACAATTTATGAATTCATTCAATCTCTTTCTCAATATGAACGAAGAAAAAGATGGGGCAGGCACCAATATACCTTATCAGTATATCCCCCCCAATAATCTTCTTCAACCAAAATTGAAAGAAACCGATATGTACTTCATTTATAATCAGTTAAGAATGTAAAAAATTGTTGTATTATACAATAAAACATTTTGTGGATCATTATTCACATTTTATAATAAATTTCTATAACGACTGAGTCAATCAAATGTATATTATTTTGCAATTTTTCTTTAGACAATTTCTTGTAAAACGGTTCATTTTGATGAGATTTATTTTCCTCTACAAAAACCTTTGCATGCAAACACCTTGTATAATTACTAAAAAGATAGGTATATGAAAGTGTGGGGTCTACACCATACATAAATATGACTAGTAAGATTTGGTATAAACTTTTGGCAAAACAGTACGGTTCGCTTTGGCAATTTTTCGACCGGAAAAATCAGATTTTCCAGTCAACTTCGGAAATTCACACTAAATGTATATGTACATTAAAAATTCACAGAAATTTGAAAGTGAACTTATGTTTTAATATATGGCAATAGTTTTTGTACTCAATAAATGTTCATCCTATCTTAAGTCTATATTACAAAGTCAAGAGTATTTAAAAGATTGAAGATCGGGTTTTGATCAACCTCATTTAAAATTAAACTACCCTCAAAGATCAAGATATATAAATAAACTATATAAAGTTTCATATGCTATTTTAACTTATAGTTTGTTCAAGCTGAGCTGTTGACTATATTATAACGAAATTATACAATAAAATAATTAAAATAAAAAACTCAACTAGTAAATTTAATAAAAACTCTATTTGGTTTTGGTTCCCTAAATTTATCACTTCACTGTTTAAAAAATTAAATTCACTGGTTTTTATTTATGTGAATTATGTGACTATTCAAGATTTGACAGTATAAAGAAAAACAGTCATTTGACTAGGCATTATTGCAGATATTGAAATTGACACAAATCTACAAAAAGACTTTCTCTTTTGTATAAATATTAAACATTACCATATTGATTTTATGTAGAAATAAAAAAATAACAAATTTACTGAGTTTATACTTGACAAAGGTTAATATCTAATTTCTGTTTTATATGTAAATTATGTAAATATTGCAAATTATTTTGTTTTTGATTTGTTTTCCCGAACATCGAAAGTTCAGTTGTTTCAGTTTGGAGTTATTGGTCTCTAAATGTTTCCCAATCTACTCTAAACCTTCACAGTATCAGTTTAAAATATCATAGAAAAAATTTGTACAACATATTGAATCATATTAAAAGTTCCACTTATTGATTATAAATATTACATTTTAACTATAAATTATAGAAAATGCAATATATCAGACAAAGCTACTATATTTCTATTTGATAGATTCGGTCTTTACTTGGTGGAAACTCATTTTAATTAAAAAAATGTATATGAGACGGTAATTTATTTCCACAAAAATGTTTGTACTACTACAACAATTGTTTCACCACGATGTGGCTTCTTCAGGTATTACATTGTACTGTCTGTACAGCCACATCGTGGTGAAACGATTGTTGTAGTAGTACAAACATTTTTGTGGAAATAAATTATTGTCTCATATACATTTTTTTAATTACTATATTTCTATCTATGTAGCAAAAAAAATTTTATATTTCTAATGAATTGGAAATTTGAATGATATATTGAATAACATTAAAATTTCCACGTATTTATTATAAATACTACACTTTAAATATTTAAAATGTAATCTATCTGACAAAGCTACTATGAAACAAAGTTTTTGTTATATTTATAATGAGTGGAAATTCAAATAAAATTATTTGAATGATATATTAAATAGTTAAATTTATAAGTGTAACATTTCCAATATATTTGAAATGAAATATATTAGACAAAACTAATGTGTAGCAAATTAATTGTTATATCAAAATAAATAAGTGGAAATTTTATAAAGGTTATTTATTATATCATATCAATGCTTTTCTATTAAGTGAAGAATTATTCAATCAAACCTAAGAAATATAGTGAAGTCCAGAATTTGACTATAAACCCCAAATAAATACGGTAATGATCGAATTGAAGATGGAACACAGAAACATTAGGAGACACATAAAAATAGTCGGAAGTTTCGATACACTTGCGTTCAGCTCAAATTATTAGTTTTGCTATAATGTTTCTATGGATAAAAAATGAAATCTTTCAGGCAACCCCAGATTATATTGGTCTAAAATGTATTCTTTAAAAAAATATCAGCAGAGAATATTCAATTTGTAGATATGTGTGAATTATTAACAAACGTAAAAAAATTGCACTGAATTAAAATAAAGACATATCATTTCTAAAGGGAACACTAAATTAATGAAAAAACTTACTTTGGGAATTTTAAATTGTTCCTCACTTTACATTTTTGCACCATGTTCCACCAGATGTTTCTTATGACATCAAATATCGAGAACGTTTTTCATTGTAAATAAAGAAGTAACGTAAAATAATTTTTACCTGTAACAGACTAGATTTACATGATCAATATTTGTGATGAATAAATATACAATTATGTAAATGTATTTAGTTTAAAACCTTGTTAACCCTTGTTATTAATTCACTTAAATGTACTCTCGTATAGTTGAAATGTTTTTACCTCTTTTCTTGACATGTTAAGAAATGATATAAATTATTTCTTTCGGTAAAGAAGGTTCGTAGTGAGAAAAATCTGAGAAGATATACAACTGAAATAAACATCTGCTGAAAATCATCAGAAAAATCCAAGTTTTTTAAAAATTAAGCTCCTATGATATGGAGTTTAGATTTTTGATGTCTTGTATTTTAGTTTAACATTGCTGAAGGTAAATTATACATTCCCAAAAAAAACTTTCATAAATACATAAGATAATTTCTGGATTCCACTTTTCTACTTTTTTTATGATAGTCATCAAAATTTCATTTTCTCATTTACAAGCTTTGCGCAAATTTATATTATCCTGATACTCCTAGATCTTCTGTGAAGATTCCTCAGAAGCTTTTTCAGCTTGTGCCAGTTAGGAGTTCAGTTGTGTTCTAGATAGGCTTTGTTACTGCGATCTTACGCCACTTTAGGTCACAGCACTGTTAATTTTCGACCCAACAGTGAAATGGTGGCCGAAAACCCGTCCAACTAGAAAACTTCTTTCCCATCCGAAGAGGATTTGAACCCTGGACTTTTCGGTTCCGAGCCCAAAGCTCTAACCACTGAGCTATCGGCACTCATACATCCATGTTTTTCATGTAGCATTATTTGCAATAATTTTTTTTACTGCTAGTTTTGTAAATGCATATTCAATTAATTGGAATGAACTACATTATAAATATTTCAAAAATAAGTCACAATTCTGTATATCACTTTTTCAGTTTTTTCCAGTTGTTTAAATTATCAATCTGTTAATCATTTATTGTGATATTAATTTCAAATGTTTCGTTAACTTTAATTCGTTGAATACCTGAAAATGGGAATACAATTTTGAATACAATAAACCAGTAGATGTATCCTCAAAATTGGTGCTGAAGATTTTTCCCTAAATGGGTTCAGCATATTAAAATGAGATTATGTTAGTAGTAGTTCTTAAGGAAAAATTAGCAGAGTTAAAGTAAAATTTCAGCTCTGCAAGGCTAGATTGAAGATAAACGGTCAATTTCTGCAGCTTAATTAGGATTTAGCCATAACATATATGTTTGAGATGACAATATAATAGCTGTGGTAACAATGATCAACCTTTATGCTTGATTGTTTTAACCATGCCGATTGTGAATATAAATTTGAATGAAGAGTGGAGATATTTAGTATACTCCAGATGACTATTAAAAAAATTCAAGTTATGTCACTTATGACAGTGGACAATAACAATACAGCAGGAAAGTCCAGATAATAATAAATTTGAGGCCAGCGTTTCCATAGAAGAATTTGTCGAAAGAATCCCATTTGACATTGAAATGATAATATTATATTTCCATAGGTCGCAAATTCCAAGCCTTTGTACATTTGCAAAGTGCGGTTAGATATAAGATAGAGAATTAAACTTATAACTGCCGTCTGTTATTTTTTAATTTGAAATAGCGATTTGTTTTAGGCAATGTAATTTATACATATTAATGAGAGACGTTCATTTCGGATTATTAATTTGGCTTATTATTCCTTCAAATAATAAAATGTTGTAATCGTAAAAAGAATAAATTTCTCCAACCTGCTCTGAAATTTTCACAGTTTATGATTTCAAATACATACAATTCAAAAATCGAATAAAAAAATCCAAGAGTAGCCGATTGTACACAACTTTTCTCTTGAATACTGCAAGGAAATTAATTGAACTGCAAATTTTATTTGTTTTAGAATTAAAAATAAGATTGCGAGCAATAATTTTATTTTAATCTTTATTATTATTATTATTGATTTGGCTGAAGAGCTGGGAGAATCCTTGTTTAAAAATTCGATTTTTGAAATCTTCAAAACGTGAACTGTTATTTTCAGAGTGGGTTAAAAAATCAGAGATGTATTATATGAAAATATTATAAACGAAATCTAAAATTCTTCATTAAAATAATGGCTTGAGAATTCAAAGATTTTTTTTGTTCCATATTAATTAACATCTGTAATAGGATATAATTCTGAAAGTTAATAAAAAAATCAAAAATTTAATAGCAAAATGTAGGAATAGTAAACCAAAATAATAAAACATATCACTCGTGAAGTGAAAAAATTAAACACCCATAAGCATTACCATCTTTTCCAAAACTTTTTGAACTGATCGTGTCCAGCCATTTGATTAAATTGCTTCAAGACTCATGTTGAAGTTTTCAACATGTTATATTAAGAGAAAATCAACCCAAACCGCATCTATAGTTTTATACAGGATATCCTGACAGCTTTAAAAGACTTTTTCTGGATCTATCAAAAGCTTCTGACAGGCATGTTTTACAAACTGAACGAATCATAAATTAGGGATAAAGAGTTGCAATGGTTAAAATCATACCTTAATGATAGAAGTTAAAAAGAAAGGGTGAAAAAGGGGACAAGTGTCTGTGAATGACTATACAGTGTGGTGTACCTCAAGGTAGCATTTTAGGTCCCCTTTTGTTCATACTATTGGTAAATGACCTGAACATGGTGTCCAAAGATCTAAGTAGAATGTCTATGGTGAATTATTTTTTACTAACAGCAGAAAAATCCTCAGAAGTGGCAAATTATGTGATTGTTATACTGCTTAAAGCAAAAGTATGGTTTTAAAACAGTCTACACATTAATGAAATGTGTTTAAAATAACGAATGCAGACTTTGACACACCAAGGTTAAATGAAAAAATTGAATTAGATAAATCAACATTCTTAGGCGTTAATATTGGAAGGATTTGAACAAAAAACTAAACTTGACTTGTTATTCTGTTAGTATATAAGATACCCCAACCAGAAGTTGTGAAGAATCATTCATCAAACAGTATTCGAAGCTTAAATATGATATGGTATCCTATTTTATGGTGACTACAAGCTGTAAAGCTATATTAAGAATACAAAATAGAGCATTACGAAACATAACAGGACTCAGAGCTGGACAATCTTGTTGTGAGGTTGTTTTCTCAAAATTTAGAAAACAACCTCACAACCGTTCCAGCCATTCATATACAAAAATGTCTGCTCTTTATCTTTAAAAATAAATACCCCTTTGAAGGTAAAACCAGTACTAGTTGTGGGATAAGGTCAATGTATCAGAAATATCCTAGAAACGAGAAAAATTTTACATAAAGACGACCAGAATATAACTGTATAAAAGGATTCCACTTAGCATCAAAGCCTTGAAAGTAGAATTTACAAAGTATTGTTGGAACTGGAACCATTTACTATAGATCGATTCTTGCATAGGTCGTTAACTTTCATTTGACACTATTTTAATTATAGAGGTGTAAAATACTGTATGTCAGTGTTTTGTACATCTCATCTAAATGTCATTATCATCAATCCAATTAAAGTTTTCCTTCGTGAAATAAACTTTTCATGGGCATTCCAGTTATCATCATGGAGAACAATTTCGTCATATGGGAGTCAATTTTTTTCACTCAAATTCAAATTATAATGTTAAATATTATCGTCTCAATGACAAATAGATATCTTTCGATCCGTTCATCTAAACGCCCATGACTTGAATTGTCCTTTATATTCTAACAATCATAATGAATTCGTTAGAATTTTGAAATGATGCCAAATTTGTAACCATGCGCATGAGATGCATAATATAAAGTGATCGAGAATAGATCATATGCATTTTATTATTTTAATCGGACATATTGCCCATAAAAATACAAATAATAATACAACAAATGTCAAATATATCCAGAATCAATGACATAAAGTTATTTAAATTTGGTAGCAAATATTAGTGGTTAAAATGGTCAAACATTTCTCCAATATATTATTTTACGATATATTATGTGGCTCTCTCCCAACAAAACGGAATTAACAGTTATCAGCTGTGAGGAGACCATTAAGTAGATGGTGGATGACATCGTCAGATTTGGCCAGTTATATTGTTTGATCGTTTCGATTGCAGAACCGACTCTAGAACTTACTTATTTCTGTACCTGCTATTCAGCCATTCATCACTGATTACATTACCAATGACAACCTATAGTTTCCAAATGTGTCGATAAGGCAGGTTCTCTTGCAACCTGCCTTATCGACCTACCAGCATAGCAAGCAAACCTTCTCAAATTTTCATCACCGCCTTCTTCGCGTGCGCGGCCGCCGCCTACGTGATTGAGAAAATTAGCTAAGCCAACCCCGGATGTTTGGTCCGCATATGCAACAGCAACGTATCACTTCTGGTGTACACGGCGGGGCACTGGGTGCACGAGTACTGACCGGGGAAGTGCACGTAATAGTGATTTCTGGTGTTGCTCACGATTTTCCCGCAGAGCACGCACCTGCGCCTCTCATCCATGCTGCCCACCCTCTCGAACAGCTGGGAGACCTTGTAGCACTTCATGTCTGAAACAAAAAACCGAGAGGTTAGGCGTTTGTTTGTTTGGTTGAAACCTGAAGGCAATAAGAGGTATGAGATGGATTTTTCGTCCCCGTTACGAAGGCGATATAATGGATTACCGAATTAGGAAGATATGTTTTTGAATTAAATGTAAAAGTAGAGAGTCACCCATTTTGTGCTTCGGATTTGACAATCTTGTGACCTAAAGTGGCGCAAGATCGCAGTAACAAAGCCTACCCAGAACATAACTGAACTCCTAATTCGCACAAGCTGAAAAAGCTTCTGATGGATTTTCACAGAAGATCTAGGAGTATCAGGATAATAATAATAATATTAATAAATAATAATAATCACATACGTGCTCAAAATCTATTGGATATTGAAAACAGTGCAGGTATTTTCAAATCAGAAAAACTATATAATATAATGTCGTGCCTAATTAAGCACAACCTTGAATCAGAACAAGAACTAATGAAACCTTAAGACGTCAAATTATGTAATGTATATGATATTTAATGAATATGGCCACCACAACGTTGTTTCGTACCAAGAATAAGATTATCCAACTGTTCTAGAGGAGTTATATTCCTGGATTGCTGAAGTAATTGAAAAATCTCTCATTATTCTGAAAAGGGTTTTGATCCTCAAGAACATATACCTGAAACGTTTACCTATTGGGTTTACATCCGGGAATTGAGGTGGCCAGTCTAAAACGAGAACATAAAATGAAAATATTCCTCTGAATCATCTTTACAGCTGACTCTTTGTAAATTTGAAAAAGATTTTGATATTAACAAATACCTTGTCAGTGTTTTTCTCGATTTCAAAAGAGACTGAGATAATCGATCGAAAAATTTTGTTAAAAAAATTGTCGAGATATGGAATTGAACGCCGGGTTTACATCTGGCTGAATAACTATCTTAGTAATCGTAGATAGAGAGTACATTTCAATGGGTGTATATCTCAAGAAATTGATATTGAAGTTCCTCAGGGTAGTGTCATAGGGCCACTGTTTTCCATAATATATTTTAATGATAATGGACTATTTATTGAATGTGAATTCTCCTCTTTGCCAATGGCATATTGTACAGTTAGTGATTGCAGTTTGGATTAGGCAGTTCATAACATGAATTCGGTGATAGAAGACGTAAAGATTATTTACTGATGAATAAGCTCAAACTTAACGTTTCTAAAATGAGAGAAATGATCTTAACAACAAATATAGATATGAAGCTCTGAATATCAATGATATGGATTTGATCATAAATAATGAAAGAATTGAAATACTATTAACAGTTAAGTATCTGGGTTTCACATAGATAACTTCCTGTCTTTTGATGATCATTTTGAGTATATATTGAATGCTGAAGAAATGGTACTATTTTCTAGAATAACACAAGCTCTCTCGATAGTGCACAACATAAATACATTTTGATGTTGTTTTCATGGGATCTAAATAAATCAAATCAAATAGCTTCAAAATCGTGGTATGAATCATTTTGAGCTATCTGAGAATTTTCTATCTTACTATAGTTTTCATCTTCAAAATTTAAACAAGCTATCATATTTTGAAACATATTTGGTTTTTCGAAGGGATACACCTAACCAGAATTAGTGATGATTTTCATATCGCCTGAAGAAGTCTGAGAAGTACCATGTGTACTCCAGGATTTCCCGAATTTAGTTGACTACCTCATTCAATAAAAAACAGTTCTAATCTTACTGCTTTAAACAAATCCGGATCCTCATTAAAAACCAGTGAAGTCAATCTCATTTGTATTGCCAATGATGCATTCTATATATCTTTAGTTTGTCTTGTAAATACCATATATATATATTAGATATGACCGCAATGTTATTTCTTTGTGAAGGTCCTTCCAATGATTAGTCGTCTTTGATCTTTCACCTGATTTACTGGTTCCTTTGGAGTCTTATATCATCCTGTGGATCAGATAGTGGTTGGAGAGAAGTATTCTTGTGAATATATAATTTTTCACGGCACCTTCAGCGTGGTATAGGGTCTAATTAATAACATACTGGCATTTACTATCACAGTATCTTTGGCTGGCTTCTCTGTATAATAGCCACGTTTAACTTGCTTGCGCATCCCCACAATTCTATTATATATACACGTTATTTATTCCAGATGTTATTGGTTACTTTTCAGATACTTGGTCGTTTATCCTGGGATAGACTGAAATGTCCCATATGTTACTACTTTCAGTATTTCAATTTTAAAGTAATAGCAAAATCAACTCGAGTATTCTTATTGCTCGTAATATATCGTTTTATTCTAAGTGATATCTTGGCACTAATGATTTGTAAACACTTTCACTATACAGCAGCTAAGCTAAGCACTAACACTGGTCAACTACGTTTGAAATTCAAACTGTTAATTTCTGAGTATTTATAACATGTATATTGTGAGCGTTGGTGGTGTTGTTATTTAATCACCCAATTCATAAGCGGAGAATCCTCCTCCGTGCAAGTTTGCATCTTGGCGAGGAACAAAGTCTAATCAGAACACAAATGATTACTAACTTGCACAAGCTTCTGATTGGTGTCCACAGGATAATATCAATATCCCTAGATTTTTAGCACGTGTGTACATAAACCATGACATATTCAAACTGTGACTCTGTCATAGGCATTTGTTGCGCATTGCAAGTGAATTAAGGTTAACATAATAGCACACTTGAGCTTGCTGTAAGCCAAGCTGTAAAAAAATTCGAAATGACTGATTATGTTACAGATATCTGAACATCTATCCATTATCGAAACACATGCTCTACAGGAAATACATCTTGGTCATATTTTAGGAAGGTGAGACTGTCACCGTTGATTTTCATCGTAGAAATGATCAGCAGGTATAGAAGTATGAAATTGAGAACTTCTTTAAGTTCTTCAGAAAATAAACAGACATATATAAAAACTCAAACACACAACTTGTAATTCACAGTTTGAAAATGTAGAAACACTATGAAAACAATAGAAAAAAAAAGTATTTTCTTCTTCCATTTGAAATTAACTACTCCATCCAATATATTAAAAAAGCTGTTTCAGTAGGAATGCGCTCTGCCGGAAAATGTATTCTTTTTAAATCAGGTTTAAAGTGACAAATACACACTCATGATGGTCAAGTGATTCTGGTTCATGAGTTGCCTTTTCCAACATTGAGAAAGTATCAATATCTTGGTTTCTAGATCTTACTAGTATCTTGCTATTGTGTAAAATCTAATTTGTTTCAAAATTTCCAATGGATCAACAAACAGTAAGAGCAGGTGATTATGTGATAATATTCTCGTTAAGTTTGAACAAAAAAATAAACCTTAATTAAGCCTATACTTTGCGATGATAAATTGTTGGACTGTATTGAAAACAAATGACATCTGGTGACATTTCTACCATTTTAAATATACCTGCCATCTCCTTTTAAAACATATATATTTCATTGGGAAAGACAATACTTCTGAGTTTTATCATAATTCTGACTTGGAAGCCTTTACCTGGAATCTTTTTTTATTTCTGCAAGAATTGTGAATATTTTGGCTCAGTATGGAATTGATATAACCATCAAAACCAGTCGCGTGGGTATTATATTGGAAAATTTGACAAAATGTTTGTTTAATTCAATCAATTAATCAAATTTTAAATCGACTCTTGCCAATTACATTGAAATGTTCTGAAAGTAAAGACAGTGATTGCATTAAATGTTTTTTTCCATTGACACAAAATTAACACAATAACAACAAAATATGTACTAAACTAGCATTGTACATTAAACTACTGGTACATTTTTTTTTTTGAGCAGGTAACCTGTTTATAAATGCCGCAGTTTATTAATTTTTGGTCTCTCTACGTCAATTTTTTCCACACTCAACATTTCGAAAAATTGTTTCCTGACAGAATCGTCCATTGTCTTCCTCTTCATTTTATTTGATCTTTGATCTCCCAATGGCCAAACTGTTTCCTCAAATTTTTAGTCCTATTATTTCATTAAATTGACACTTTTTTAATTGCTTTCATAAGAATATTTTACTTAAAATGTTTAAACTGTTAAAAAACCTATGTTAGTACCGAAAAGATTTTGAATTATAAAAATGTACGGCCCATTTCCATAAAAAATTGCATAACATACAAGACTGGAGACCACCTGCTGAAAAAAATTTTGGTACACTTTCTTTGTGAAAGATTTTAAATTTTTAAAAATGATCCTTAAATTATCTCGAATTTATTCTGCTACACGTTATATATCCCTAAATTCCAATGAATAGAATATAGGTTTTCCAATAAAATTACAATTAAACACACCATTTTAATAAAAATTAATGAAGTACACACGTATAAGTTTTTGTTCATCCATCATGAAATTAATAAACATAAATTATGTTAATATTAAACAGTTAAAAAATACAGAAAAACAGGTTGTTATTTCGGACAGTGAGCAGATAAAACAACTCATTGATTTGAAACAATTTATAAACTCCAAGAAATGGTTCGAGCCAAACCGTATCCTTTGTGAGAGCAGAAAATTTTAAAAATAAAGTTGTGCCTTGCTCTTACAAAAGTACGACAGACTGAACAAAAGTAACGTTTATTGTTATATGATATTTTCAATATGTTAACACTGAGTTGGACAAACATCTTTAAAATTTTAAAAATTGCTATTTCTCCCCTGAAATAACTCTAAAGCAACTTGTCAAATTTCGCAAAACAAATATAATAATAAAATCAAAATTTAATATAATAATAGAAATAAATAAGGTTGACTAATGATAACGCTTGATAGTACAATAATTATTAAAATATATTAAATACACTTTACTGAACAACGATAATATATTAAATATAACATAAAACTGAGAAAAAACAAAAGATTTCTAAACAATCTTTAGGATCAGGGGGAAATATTTGTTTACAGTTCCACACATTTTAACAGTTGATGTAATTCAAATGTCCAAAAATTTTTCACTACATTCATTCGTTGAAACGAAATAGTGATAAAATAATAAATGTTTTAAAATTTCATAAATAAATCAACACATATGAGAATCGATGAAGTCCATCTACTTTCATATATAATCTTTGACTAATCCACTTACAAAATCAACAGGATTTTAATGCACATTCTGAAAAATGTTATTATAATATTGAAAAAATATTATTTTGAAATTATTCTTCATCAATAGAAGAAACCATGTAACATTATTCAATGACTATCTGACAAAAATTAGACTTTTTGAAGCTCTAAACAGTGATAGGAAGTAAAAAAACAAAATATATCTGGTTAAATTGGATATTTTAACAAAGATTTGTGATTCCGGGATAGAAAAATTTGTTTTAATTAATTCCCATCAAAGCTCAGAGACAAATAAAAAAAACAGATATTAGTGTCACTCTGAATACAGTATTATAACAAAGATAAAACTAAATATTGCACATTTCAAATGTTATAGAAAAAGTTGCTTAGCACCATCCCTACATTATCACAATCTTTTTTTTTAATTTTCTTGATCCTTCAGATTTTTAAACCTTCTTAATGCCAATATATTACGATATAAATTTTTTAGTATAGATAGTATATTAATATAAAAACTAACAACAAATGTATTTCAAAGTTCCTAAAATATACTTTATAGATCCATATGATGTAAATAAGTTTTTACAAATATATTAGAAGCTTCTCCATCGTACGAAAACATAATCTTATGAAAAAAACCACACCGTGTCAACACCACAAATTATTTATGTACAATAAGGTACCAACATTGAATAAAACATATCACGCTCAAAAAATCAATAGAGTTACAGGCAGCTTTCGTCGCAAACAGAGTTTAGCCCGTTCACGACACAGTAAGCTAATTTGTTCCCAGAACAAAACAGATTCAACAATATTGCTTGCTGGCAATAATAAATAGTAAGCTTTAATTCTTCTTTTCGTTCCCTAAACTTTAAATTTTCAGATAAAAGTACGAAAACGAAATTTCTGCAACATTTTATAAAAAAAATACGAATAAAAGAAGAGTAAAAATAAAAAGGCAGCATATAAGTTAAAAAATACTTCTAAACAGTAACGAGAAGAAAGATGAGGTAATACCAACTTGAAAAAATTGCACTTAACTTTATTATAATGTTTCGTTATTAAATTTGATAGATCTAATATAAAAACAGACTTTTAGCATCAGTTGCCAGTGATTGGTATTTAAAATGCATTCTACTTTTGGACGGTTGGCAAAAATTAATCTTTTCAATTATTTCGAATATATCCAAAAGACATCACAGACTCTTTTTTACTTGATGATGCGTAAATTTTTTAACGTGGTCCATTCATTGCACTTTGAATTGCACATAATGAATAAAATTAAAAAATTAACTATATAGTTGTGTTAACAAAGAAGGGCGTATCAACATTTATAACAGTTTTGATAATATTCCAAATATCTCTTGGAAAATCCAACATACAAGTCCAAAATTGTATAAACGAAAAATTTATGAGATACTGCCATAAAATTGGGACGTACTAATATTCTTTGGTTACATATTTGTTGGAAATTTTTATCTCTTCAAATTGCCAATCAACATTTATGGCAATTTCTTCTGGGATATGTCACATACCACTTTTATTGCTGGTATTAATAAAAATTTTGTAGATATACCATGTTTTTACACAACAATCTCAGTTTGAGATAGAGATAGATACGTCCTTCTCATTGATAAGGACAAATAAAAAATAAGTTGAACACCCAAAATACAAAGGAAATTAGTGAAAACTCATTTTCATCTTGTTGGCAATACAATTCGAAAATAATACGATGACAATTTTTGGTAGTACCAACATAACAAAAATAAATTCAACACCTTCCTTTTCAAATACAATTTATCAATGCATAAAAATAATACTATTTTAAGTTCATCTCAGGACGGAAATATTCATTGAAAACAGATCTATCATTTTTTCTCTCCTGAATTCAAAGTACAACAAGAGCACATTTTCTTCATCTCTTCCTAGAAAGTCAGCATCTCAATGAATTGACCTAAAGGACTTTGACAACTATATAAAAAGAGCAAACAATGAAACCCCCTCGTTGGAAAAAATGAAAAAACAGCTAATGACATATTTTTTCAAACGACAAATATATACTGTGAAAAATACTGACGAAAAAAATCATGGTTCAGTCTTGGATGATCATTATATTTTGAATTGTGATGTTCTGTAATGTCATTGGCTGGAGCTTGGTTACACATCCAAAACAAATTCGGAAAGTTTTTAAAAAAATTTCAGATTTCGGTGATCATCGAAGTCGATCTTTCTTTGTATGCGCTTTCATGAAATATTTTTTTTAGTTTCTCCTCCTCAGCTCTGAAGTATTTTACCTACTTCTACCGGATTGGAGTTAAGAATGAGGTTATACAGGGGTCTGTTCATGTTCCAACACTTTTTAACTTTCAAATCATCATTCAAAATTGAGACAGTTTCTTCTACAATTTTGAACAAAACAATTCACAATGATGGTTGATTAAGTTTATGTGGGGCATTTAAGTAAAATATTTGAAATCCTGTAGTGTCATTTGATCTGAGACATTCTGCAAATTGTTTCATATATTCTTCTACCGGATTGGAGTTAAGAATGAGGTTATACAGGGGTCTGTTCATGTTCCAACACTTTTTAACTTTCAAATCATCATTCAAAATTGAGACAGTTTCTTCTATAATTTTGAACAAAACAATTCACAATGATAGTTGATTAAGTTTATGTGGGGCATTTAAGTAAAATATTTGAAATCCTGTAGTGTCATTTGATCTGAGACATTCTGCAGATTGTTTCATATATTCGGAAACTTCCCATTTGTATTTTGATCGTTTTTTTAATTTTAAATTTGCAAATCATAATTTTGTATATAGATATTTTACTAATGTTGAGAAATTTTATAATATTGTTGTTCTTGACAATCCTAAATGTCAATTAAACATATATTTATTCTGCCCCAATAATGAAATCTTGTACACGATTTGGTTTCATAAAAAAGATTCATCCACCATGTGAAGAGTTTTCTTCAAATATCTTCTCTGAATAAAGGTTAAAAGAAAGATGACAGCATACAGTCTTGTCTTGCTTTAAATGATTTAAAAAATGGTAGCATTAAAATGATACCCAAAACCCTTAACCAATTTTAATATCTTACTTTGCTCAGATGCTTCTATGATAAACTCTTTCTCTATCAAATTCCAAACGGTAAAAGAAATTGTCTTATAGAGATAACCTTGCACTTCGTTCACAAGATAAATGACTCAAGAACAAACATTTTTTTCCTAGACGATCAATATTTGCGTCAATATATTGCACAATATTTTTACTGACTACCCCACATGATGCAATATTATTGCTCAATAAATTTGTTCATGGCTGATACTTGCGCAGTCAATAATGTGGAATAATAAATCATGTGGGTTGGTCAGGTAAAAATATTGTGCAATATATTGACGTAAATATTGATCGTCTAGGAGCGGCTTAAGTTACTCATTCATTTTTTTACATGTTTATCCCCGTATTGACCTGGCCTCTAAGAAGTTAGGTCAGCAAAATGTTGGTAAATTATCTCATATCGTTGGATGAGACTGATTGTAAGGATTTAGCTCAGATGCAGCTCAACAGTATCATATAAGTAGTCTTGAAATAATTATAGGACAACAAGTTTCAACTAAAACGTGTAGGCCAGTACTTCATTCCTGCGTACACGGTCTTGTAGGACATTTTGAGACGATTTGAAACCTGTTGTCCCACATTTGTTCAAAGACTGTAACAAAGACCACGATGTTATACCCAGTAAAAATGGATGCACTCTTACACTTCCAAAGTACTCTAGATTGTAGATAATCTAGATCAAATTGGAGTTTCTTACTCTTTTCGATATTATATAGACTTTGATGTTAGGTTTTATACCTTATATGGAAAGTTGGTTAAAGAAAGATCGACTAAGACGTTCATTTTTAAGGGGGCCATTAAACCAAGGGGGCCGTCGACTACGAGCACATAGCCCAATAGTAAAAATAGTAATAAAGTAACAATCAGTCGGCTGCCGCCTCGTTGACGATAGATGGCGCTGCCCCGCCGTCGAATTTCCTAGTGTCGGGATTGAAACGCGGATGTTTGAATTTGCAGTGCGTGCGCAAGTTGTCGCTTCTCGTGTACGTGGCTCGACACAGAGGGCACTCGAACCTGCCCGGGAAGTGCACGTGATAGTGATTTCTGATGTGCGTCACTATTTTCCCACACAATTTGCACCGGTGCAGATTGCAGGCCCCCGGTAGTTTGTCGAATGTAAGTCGCATGTGCCAGGTTTTCGAACCTGCAAACGAAAACACTGTTTTAGCTCTAATATCTTCGAGTATTTATAGGCAAAAAGGTGTTAATGTTTGATAGTGACAGCATAAAGTAGTGAAGGTGCACCCCAGAGCAAGTATTAAGTTCGTAGTACCACAGATTAACCTCACACCCTCATACAACAAGTGCTTCGTCCTTTACCAGACTCTCTCATAGAATATTAATAACCAATCTTCTGAAATGATAAAAAAATACTTCTTCTAGCAATAATTAAGTTCTTACTGTAAAATTTATACTCTAATGAGTATACACGGTATCCTATAATTAATCAAAGCTAGTAATGACTTGGTTCATGATCTATTAAAATAATATAAAATATGTTCAGAAACAGTTTTATAGTTTTAATTTCTACAAATTTGTATTATATTTTAAATTTTCTTTGCAAAATACACTACGTTAGTTACCCCACAGAATGCGTCTGTTTGTGTTTAAACGTAAAACTCACTTATTTTATGAGGATTTAAAAATATTAACCGCTTCTTTTCAAAGAAAAATAACTACAGTATTGTTTCATAAAATATAATGGTAGTATGTAACCAGTTCAAAATCTTCACAGAACAAAGTTTTCATGCGGTTTACCAAGTTGACTCAGTAATTTTTTTTTCAACACTGGCTTTTAAAATTGAACGATTCATTTTAGAAAAAAAAAACACCAAAAAGATGCATTATTCCTGGTACTGCGTTTGATTATTTTGAAAATGACATATCTGTGTAGTTATCACAAAATATGCATTAAAATAACGTTTGTTTTTTTTATTTCTTATATATATTTTTTAGGTATTGAATGGCTTTTCTGCGAATTGAAATGTCAAAACTTTAGTACAACTTTTACACGGCAAAATTTTAAATGAACTGGTCCATTTTGAATAAATTATCTATTAAATATGATTTTTTTAAGGCGTTGTAGTTGTTATAGACGAAACCAAGGAATACTGTCATGTAATTTTTTTATGAAACCTTAGGTCATGGTAACATAAAGATTTAAATTAATTCTAGACTAGTATAGTCGTATATAAACGGAAAATCATAAGAGACTAGAAATGCTTTTACAAGTTGAATAATTCTTTCGACATTCTATTCGTACCCGGGCTTTTTTGGCAGGCCCTGCCCAAAAAAAGCCTTTCAACTCACAAAAAGAGCATTTATTCTGTTACTCTTCTATGGTCCATTACCATGACGCTTATTGTTTTAATTATATGTGAGGATAACTGATGTTCCAATATTTTAAGAAATAAGACTCGATGAAACAGCACCAAAATGTGCAATTTTCTGAATATAAACTTTTGGATTAATTTCATCTTGTACAAGACAATTTTACTTATTTACAAACAAACCCGGCTTTTTTGCGATAAAAAAATTGGTAGACAAAAATACACGATCACTCATATAGTGACCATATGCACGAAATTAGGTTAAAATATTAAAGCTTTGTATTTTTTGGATTGAAATGAAAAATTTCATCAATCCATTTTGACTTCGAATCATGTGGGCCTCTACTTGATAGAAATCCATTATACACATATACAGGTGTCCCAGAAATCAACGTCAAGTCGGAACTGGGCTGATGAGGCAAGTCGTACTGATTATCAGAAAAATATTAAAAAAATCTGTGTGGCATGCTTTCAAAATGATAGGTATTAAAAAAAAATCTACATCCTGTGACCCGTCTTTTCACTCCTGTTGCCACAAATCTTCACTTTTTCCAAATATTTTTTTCGTTATGTAACTCTGAGTAATGCTTCTCTAAACTGTTATCAAAATTTTAAAACCAGTTGATCCAGCTTGGACGATAAAGAGATATTTTGCCCAGTTTAAACTGACTGTACCCAATAAAAATTCTACTACGCCAGTTTGGCAAGTGACGTCAAAATTTCGCACTTGGTAAAGATTCAAACTGATATAACACTTAGTAAATTCTTGCTGAATTGTAGACAATTTTTTCTTTGGAAATAATCCCATTTTTAAGAAATTTATCAACCTTGGTTAAAAATTATTCTAATGTGCCATTTTAAGGTGTATTTGAAATAAAATTCAGTCGATTCTTTAAGTTTTTAATTAAATTTTTAAGGTAGATAAATTCGTTAAAAACGGGATTATTTCCAAAGAAAAAATTGTACACAATTCTAACAAAAATTTACCAAGTGTTATATCATTTTGGAACCCTTACTAAATGTGCCAAATTTTGACGTCACTTGCTAAACTCGCGTAGTACATTTTTTTTCAGTACAGTCGGTTTAAACTGGGCAAAATTTTTATTTTGAAATTTATTTTGGGAAAAATGTCTCTTTTTCATCCAAGCTGGAGCAGCTGGTTTTGAAATTTTGATAACAGTTTAGAGAAGCATTATTCAGGATCACATAACAAAAAAATATTTGAAAAAAGAGAAGATTTGTGGCAACAGGAGTAAAAAGACCATCACAGGGTGTAGAATTTTTTTTAAATGCCTATCATTTTGAAAGCATGCTACGTTGATTTCTGGGACATCTATATATGTTGATTTCTATTTATTATTGTTCCTTGCACACATGACGTGTTTCTTTTACATAGTAAATTCTTTGAATGCTTATAAACAACTGATCTAAAATTTGGTGATATGCTTTTTAAATGGTTTCTGTTCTGAGATAAGGGTAATAGTTCCAATAGAGGCAAATTAAGTAACTCAGTTTGTTCATTTAATGAATTCCCTGAATTTCTTAATCGGTTTATTTCCAAACTTTCTAACAGGTTCAATTGCAGACTCTTATTTTCATGCAAAATCTTAAAACGCTCATCAAAATAATGTTTCTCTTTTATTAGATGTTTCGCATACGTAGACTCCGACTTTGAGGAAAAAACATCGGTGTTCCTTTATTCCAGTGTCAGAGGTTTGTCCAATATAAGTTTTTCGGCAGGTACCGCATCATAATTGGCATGATAATGTTTATTTTGGGTTTAGAGTTTCAGGAAGTTTAGGAATAACTTAAAAAAACTATAAACCTAAAATAAACAGACCATATTTATTAGGTGTTTACCAATTACCATGTGGTGCCTGGCCAAAAATTTATATTACAAAAATCGGAAGGTCCTTCGACACTAGAATAAAGGAACATCGACGCTCTTACCTTTAAAAGAGAGTGAAATGTAAAATTCATAGCAGTAAAACGGTCTTAGTCACCTGACGACATACTGAAATCAACGCACATTCATCTTGAAGACAGAAGCACTTGTTGCGGACTGTTTGTGGTACTTGAACAAGGTAAGCGTCGAGCCAGTTCGATTTTAGTCATTTTAAATGTGGCAGAAAAATTTAAATAACCTCCTTACATGCAGAGAAAAAAATGTTATGGAAAGTTGAAACCTGCACCAGCCAATGAGTTGTTTTTAAAAAACAGAGTATAATATTAAGGTACGTTATTGAGAAGACAAGTTATTTACATATTTTATTATACTGTACAATTTCCCACAAAAACATCTTGTTGGAATCACCAACGTAGGCGATATACTTGATTATTTTGTTGTATCATAACCAGAAGATCACTTAAATGATACAAAAGTTGGCAAATTTTTGAGACGATAAGAACAAATCGGAAATATCCAGAACCGGTCTCGTCATATTTTGAAAAACAAACATTTGCTTTTATATTGTGAGAAAAAAGTGGAAACAATTTTTTGTCATAAATAATCCATATATTTTTGATACAATATTCAGTTTCTTTAAGATTATCAACTTGATGATTTTACATGTGGCTTGTAAAGATCAGCTATAAACGTTTTTAATTTTAATTTGAAATGTTGTAGTTTCTCTATTTAGGAAGACACACTACATCTTAGCAGTTAACAGGGAATTTTTACAAGCATACATACCTAATGATGTATATTTTAACAATTTAATATTTTTCGTTCAAATAATCAATTTCCAACAAATAACAGTGGAGTACATATATACTGAAGTACAGAAGAGACGACTCGTAAATTGTCAATAAAGATATATACCAGGTGTAGAAATATTAAACTGAATTTTCCTTATAGATGGTGCATCAGTTAAGGGACCATAAAATCGCTTCTGCAGCGCTATCATCTCCCTCTAACATCTGACGAAAATTTTCACCAAACCAAGTTCCATACAAAGTTGTATTTTCCTATAACCTTGAACATGTCGACTTTTGTGCCTACAAACTTCAACCTGCCGACAGCATTGGTTTTCTGTTGTCATATGAAGAAAACTACAGTAGAACCACATGGAATGCTTGTCAAAACTTACAATAAACACGCTCTGAGTAGAATACAGAGTGTGTTAAACCACCGAAAAAGTACGCAGACAATGAATTGCAAGTCTTATTGGATGAAGATAATACTCAAACTTGACAATAATTCACGGAAGCTGTCCCCCTTCGTTTAAAAGCTATGGCAGAGATTCCGAAAGCAGGAAAATGGATTCCGCATAAACTGAATGAAACACAGCAAGAAAACTGAAGAACCACTTGTGAAATGGTAAAACACAGTGTTCCCAGTAGCTCAAAAAATTCAAATGGGATCATTAGGACATGAGGAACAAAGACTGTGGGAAATCACTGCAAGTCTTGCAAGTTTTATTAGATGAAGATAATACTCAAACTTAACAATAATTCACGGAAGCTGTCCCCCTTCGTTTGAAAGCTATGGCAGAGATTCAGAAAGCAGGAAAATGGATTTCGCGTAAACTGAATGAAACATAGCAAGAAAACTGAAGAACACTTGTGAAATTGTAAAACATAGTGTTCCCAGTACCTAAAAAAATTCAAATGGGATCATTAGGACGTGAGTAATAACGACTGTGGGAAATCACTGAATAACTTGGCAGACAATGAATTGCAAGTCTTATTGGATGAAGATGATACTCAAACTCAACTAGAACTCACGGATCAACTTAATGTAAAGTAAAAAACCCACTCAATTCATATGAAAACTATGGGAAAGATTGAGGAAGTAGGAAATGTGTTCCGTATGAACTGAATGTGTGCCCAATGCAATGTGAAAGGCAGTCAGGAACTTGAAAAACTACTTTATGAATACTGCTCAAGACATATAAAAGAAAGTCATTTCTCTATCGAATCGTGACAGGTGATGAAAAATTGATATATTTTGAGAATCCTAAGGGTCGTATATCATGGGTGAATCCAGGCTAACCATCGATATCCCCTGTACGACTACTATTTGTTTAAAAGCTATGGCAACGATTCAGAAAGCGGAAAAGTTGATTCCGTGTAAATTGAATGAAACCGCCAGAAAACCGATGCTGCTTGATAGACGGAAAAGAAAGGCATTTCTCCATTGAATCCTGACAGGTGATGAAAAATTGATATATTTTAAGAATACTAAGAGTAGCTATCATGGTGAATCCAGGAGAACCATAGACATCCACCGCAAGACAAAATAGCTTTAGAAAGAAGACATCGCTATGCATTTTATGGGATCAGAAGGATATAATCTATTACGAGCTGCTAAAACTATGTTAAAGCATTAACATAGATCACTATCAAAAGCAAATAATCGATTTAAATCGAGAAAACACAAAGTAATTTTTCTCTATGATAATGCACCATTACACTCAACAAAACGGGTCAGGAAAACGATCGAGGTGTTCAGTTGGGAAATACTAGTGGACATGGCTTATTCTCCAGACTTGGCTCCACAAGATTATCATCTGTTTGCATCACTGGGACACGCTCTTGATGGACGACGCTTCAATTCACATGAAAATGTACGAATATGGCTCAACAACTGGTTGAATTCAAAAGAAGAACAGTTTTTTTGGTGTGGCATTAATAAACTGCCGAAGAGGTGGAAAACATGTATAAATAACAATTGGGATTATTTTGAATGAAATACTGTTTATCGTTTTCAAACAACAGATGTGTCATTTTTACAAAAAATTCCTGTTTCATACTTCACCACCTGATAGTTTTTTAAATATTGGAAAAACATTCTTTACTCGTTGATATATTTAGGAACAAGTTTAATGTTATCTACATAGACAGGAAAAAAATTATTTTTAAATAACCACTTATATCAGTAATGATATGAACATAAAACTGAAGTCGAAATTCTGGGTTCTGCTTTAGTAGTTCCTAGGTTATGGGCCCACAAAGGTTGAAAAATCTCAAAATAACATAAGAACAATTACCTTTAATCCCAATACAATTAACAAAGCACCTTCACACAATGATTTGAAGTCAACGCTTCAATTTAAAAATTTTTTTCAAAATTAAATATTTTTAAGAATCAGTGTGTGAACGTTCTGAAATCATTTGTATACTATATAAAGGTTTTGAGCGATTCCTCGTTTTTTTTAGGTGAAAAAGGGATTTCAACATTTTTCAACTTTACAAACTAACACAATTCAAACTTTCATATATGTTCAAATTAATATTTACGATTTAGAAAAAAGTAATTCAAAAAGTTGCTCAAAATTGTAATATATTTAGGGTGATTCATAAATAATACTATTTCATGGCATTCAGGTATTTTTTCGTCATAAACGGTCATATATATATAAATGCTGAACAAACCAATTACTTTAAATGGATCACACAATACAAAATTTTTTTCTGACCAACTTTTACATATTTCTAATTATGTTCCTAAATTTCTAGAAATCACAAACCTTTCTAACTAATGAACAGCTAGGAACTTAGAAATAAAAAAACCGTTAACATTTTTAACAGATGGAAATCGACAAATTTACAAGTATAAAAGTAATATACTCACTTTCGAAAGTATTAATCGAAATCGCAAATCGAATGAAAGAAAAATTCAACACAAACTATGAACATATTCCACTGAAAATATTTATTTAAAATATACTCACACGTCGGGTAGGATCCCAGAAATCCGTGAAGTCGCATTTTGAACAAATCCCGCATAGACAGTAAATCTCGCATGCAAACGTAAAGAAAAAGGGCAGCAAAGAATTGCTCGGTGAATAAAAAAAAGGATACTGAAGAAATATTCCGATAGGACTGAAGAAGATAGAAGTTGCATTACATCTACTCAAAATTAATGGTCTACTACAGCGAAGCTGAACATGCAAGCTTTATGGAAAGAAACTCACCGTCGATTGTATCTGCCATCTCGGGAGGTGGTATCGTTGGGGCACCGTCGTTCTCTCCCTGGTCGGACAAGTTTTGCAGTTTCATTTCTTCAGAATGCACACTTACACTGCCACCCTGTAAAGAAGGGAGGATTTCAATTAATACGAATTTCAATGCCGGACCGAAAAAAATCAATCGGTTTCTGAGTAAGATATTTCGAGATGGCATTGTGGACATCATCCAAATTTTCAAATTTTTTGTCACTAAGAAAATATTTTAGCGATCGATAAATTGAAATCCGAGCGTGTTGCACAATGCAGTTTTGCATTGTCATGTTGCAGAATAACGCCTTTTCTGTTGATAATTGCTTTCGATTAAATATTGGTTCATTCGATCCAATTGTTCACAATAAATATCTTTTTTTTTTTTTTGTCATTTATTGCATAATATACAATCTACTCATACAAGTATTAAGTAATTGTGTTGTAAAATAAAACATGAGAGTGAAGTGTCCAGTGACATTTCTACTCGTTCACTATTTCAGTATTGTGTGAGATCTTCGGGCCATGTCTTCTTCAGTCTTCGGATGTTTGGACCTTCCATATATAGAGGTTTTGTATTTGGTCGTTGGGGTGGCCCTGCAGTCTTCCTTGAGAGTTGGTAGAGAAGGATTTTATGACATCTGTTATATAGGGTATTTGGAGGTCTTCATGGAGTCTTTGGTTAGTGACATACCATGGTGCGTCGGCTATCAAACGTACAGTTTTGGATTGGAATCTTTGAATGGTCTTTCTTCTAGATGGTTTGGCACAACCCCACAGTTGTATACCATAAGTCCAGATATGTTTAAGAACAGTCTTGTAGAGTAATATTTTATTTTCCATGGTCAATTTTGATTTTCTTCCAAGAAGCCAATGCATTTGTCGAATCTTTATGTCTAATTGTTTTCGTTTTGTGTCTATATGCTTCTGCCATGTAAGCCGCTGGTCCAGGTGTATGCCAAGGTATTTAACATTTGTCTTTGCTGGAATATTAACTCCATTCAGAGTTACTTTAGGGCAGGTGTTGATGCGTGTGGTAAATACTACTTGTACGGATTTGTTCTGGTTTAAAGTCATCCTCCATTTCTTATACCAGTTGCTCAGTTGGTTCAGATGTTCTTGAATGTTTCTAGAGGAGGTCATAGGATCATCTTCTGAAGATAGGACCGCGACGTCACCAGCAAATGCGGCAATTGTTGTATCAGGGGTATCAGGCAGAATAAATATCTGCATTAACAGTTTGTCCAGGTTTCAGCACTTTAAAATAAACAATTCCGTGTATATTCCACCAAACACACAGAAGCGCCTTTTTGGGATGTAAACCCGGCTTGGCAGTACTTCGTGGTGATTCATTTGGAGAGAGTCACTGCCTTTTGCATTATCATATAAGACCCATTTTTCGTCTCCAGTGATCAAAAGATCAAAAAACGGTTCTGTATGGCGCCCTTGAAACAATGTGATGGATCAGTTGGCTTTGTTCTCTTCAGACAGATTATGGGGAACCTTAACACCTGCTCTAGTTTTTTTTCCAATCTGTTGCAAATATCTTGGATCAAGGTTAGTTAAAGTTGTTTGACATGGATTTGCTTCGACTTCTGCCCTCAGCATATCGTTGCCTAATGTTATTGGTCTGCCCGATCGATAGGTGTCACATTTACTGGATCTGAACCTAGAGAACCATCTTTGGCATTTACGAATGCACTTGGATAAACATGTTTTTGGTTCCAACTGCTGAGTTACTGCTTGAATGCGAAATTCACAAAGCATACAATGCCGAATATGCTCTTCTGGTATTTGTCTGGCCGCTTCACCCCAAATTGTAAAAAGTCTAATATTTAATTATTTAGAATTAACATGTCTTTGACACGACTTCGAAGTACACAATGAACTGACAAATGACGATCAAATATCGACATGCGCAGTTATTATAATTTTGGAAAATAATTTGAATGTGTTTCCTTAAATATACAGAAATCTTTGAAAAACTTGTTATATATCAGTTTCAAAATGTAGTATGACTATGGAACTCGGGTTACTGTATCCTCAACAATAAAATGGTTATGGAAAACAAAGTAATTTATTATTTATTCTATTTTAAATTGAACTATCACGAAGTAATAGACTACTCCATGGAATACTAAAATAAAAAATCAAATTGCTGAAATTTAATTAACTAGTGATTGAACGATATATTAAATAATATCAAATCAAATCAAAAAGTCATATATTGGAACAAGATCCAAAAGGCCATCGACCAAAGTATTAAATAATATAATATCAAATTTCCACTCATTTATTTAAATATAACAATTTTTTCTCCACAAAGCAACTCTCGATATATTATAATGCGACCATCTGTTTCTCTGTAGCGAAACAATTTTCATTTACAGATCAAAACAATCTAGGTAATAAGGATGAAATAAACAACCAACAATATTTACTACAGAACGTAGATGACACCTTCGTTATATCAAACGACAAACTGCTTAAATGAATTACAATGCATGAAGAATAAATTGTAAATGTAACTCAGTAAATGGCGACTGAAACCGAATCCTAGGAAATCACATTATATAATTTTTCATCATAAAATTTGTTCAATTTCGCCTACCATAACATTAAAAGGAATTGTCAAAAAACCACTACAAGTTATGTCATTTAATTATCTGCATACATGCTGAGGGATAGGAAGAGAAATACAGTCATTCGAGAGGAAAGCCAAATTCAGGACATTGTCAAATGGGGAAGAAAACGGAAACTATATTGGAACTACCCTGTTAGCAGAATGAATGCACACAGAATAGCTAAGATTGCACGAGACAGAATCCCAAATACTAGAAGGTCAATTGGCAGACCCCCAAACGCTGGAAAGACTCCTAGGGGTCTACATTCACCGAGACTAAACCAAAACTTACTATAAGGAATAAAGGAGGAATAAGCACAGGGAGTATGCACATCCATCTTCGTCAATTGTTGACATCCAGCTCTAAAAAACTTGAAAACTGCAGAAACTACATTGTACAGTTACAAATATTAAACTGTTCAAAATCAGACTTCAAATCCATCCAATGAATTATTGTACCGTTGAACAAAAGTACAATCAATAGAAGAGCGACTTAAAAAGCACAATAAAATTTCTTTATATGTGCCTGAAAGAATGAGCCATGAGACTGGGGTTGTCAGAGAACAACATACTAGATACTAGAATGAATTTAATGAAAAGTAAACAAAAAATCAGCTTTTGCCACTCATTCCTTAGAAAACAGTAATTCCTTTCAAAAAAAGAAAATCTTAAGGAAAATTTTACATGTAGATTCAAAAGAAAAGAAACTTGATTATTGAAATTTTCAAATTCGTTCACAATAAAAATAATGTAAAAGATAATGAATGACTATACGGAGCTAAATAAATCCAAATATTTGAGATATACAACAAAATAATGTAAAAATAATGAATGACTGTACGGAGCTATGTAACCCCAAAAAATTATTTGAGATATTTAAATGGGTACCATCTGTTTAACAACCTTCTTTGTCGATTGCCGACATTCCGATATCTATTAGAAGGCCCCTCTTTTTTAACCCGGTTTTTGATCACGTTCCGCTTGTAAACCTTTGTACCACTATTAGGTGTTAGCTAGAATCTATTGAAATATTCAAAATATTTATCACTTTGGTTTAAATACCTCTGTACCGCTGTTAGGTCTTCAGTTGTCTGATGATGGGATAGTTCACTTCCCGAAACTCGTGTCACACGAAAATGTGTAATATATCTTTTTATTGGTAGTAAAACATAGTAATTTCTACAATTTGTTTTAACAACATACTAGTTGAGGGAGCAACTGACACTAATTAATACAGGTGTATTTGGTTATAAGCACTACAAGATCAAACGATTAATGTTCTTGCCCCATCACACACAGCAAAACGGGTCAGGAAATGATCAAGGCATTCAGTTGGGGAAATACTAGCGCATACTACTTATTCTCCAGATTTAGCTCTGTCCAGTTATCATCTATTCGCATCACTGGGACATACTCTCACTGTACATTGCTTCAATTCATATGAAAATGTACAAATAACTCGATAACTGGTTCGCCTCAAAAGGACTGTTTTTTGGGGGTGACATTCATAAATTGCTAAATAGGTAGGAAAATTGTATAAATAGCAATTGAATAAAATATTCTAATCATTTTCAAACAACAGAGAAAACAGAAAAATTCCAGATTCATACTTCTACGCTTGGTATTTTAATGTATGTATTCAAATAAACAGGTGGAAATTTTAAATTATACCATTTAATGCACTACCGATAATGAGTTTACATCAAGCAAAGACCGACTCAATCCGATCACTAATTTGTGAACATGTGAACATTCTGATGAAAAGTTGATATATTTAAAATTTGTACTTACCGTTTGTAGAGTTTCCGACATCGAATGAAAAGAATCTATGAGTCCGGAGTCTGGAGCAGGTTCCTGTTTAATTTGAGGCGATAAAACCCTCATATCCTCTGGCCCGCAGCCATCTCTATCGGACGGTGATATGGGGTTTAACTTTGGTAGAGTGGGACTCGATTTATAATTACTTTGAGGTGGGGCCTAAAAACAGAAATTCTAGAAGGTAATGTATCTCAGTAACATGAAAGCAAGCCACAGGATTTTATTAATAATAAAATGACAGAAACGATTACATTTATTTTCATCTGTCAGTATATCACAGCATTTCTAGGAATTTATATTAGAAAAATCCAAGCATTTTTTTTCACACACTTCACATATCTAGTACAATATTGATCATAAACAGTTTAGATTGATTGAACCAATATCTCTCTGTTGTCAAATATGGTGAAGAGTTCTAAGAAGCATCATAGAATTTCCTTTTCATTTCTACAGGTTTTTCTATGCAAAAGTAAAAACTGAGTAAATTGAGTGATATTATTGACAAATAAAAACTAAACTCAATCATATCAATTTTAACAGGTTTTCAAACACAGAAAATTCATAAATTCATAGGAGAAATATAGATAGTAGAATCTATACATACTAAATTGGCTCACAGAAAAAAAATTAATAGGGTTTTTCTATAATTTAAGGATAAAAACAAAATAAAAAATTTAAGATATTTGTTAAGAAATGGTCTAGAACAAACCTTGTAAGATCTCTTTTAGGCCAACATTTACACAAACACTGTTATTTTTTCATTTATTGATGCTAAATTTTTCAAATTTTATATACACTAAGTAGACACAACTTTTAATTTGACTGTAGTTTTTAAAAACACTGTTAAAACTCAGCAGGGTGAAATGAAAGATCGAGGATTTATAACATACACAAAACTGACTAGTCCGTAAAAATCTATAAAAGAAACTGGACTAACCTGAGACTCACTGAACCTGTCAGAAACTGAATTAGAGTTATCACAGCTTGCAGACTTTCGTTTTCGTTTTTCACTTGGAGGAGAATACCTTTCTAATGATCTATCTCGTTCTCTTTCTCGTTTTGGCACAACACCTATCTCTTCACTCTTATTGTTGAGGGAATTATTATCTGTAAGACCCCTTATTTGTAAAGCTTCCGCCGTCTTTAGGAACATAGGCAACAGATTCTGCGATACGTTTACTTCGCCTTTATACATAAAATCTAACAGTGCTTTCATTTCGTTGTAATTGACATCTTTGAGAAAAACTATAGGATGTGGATGAGCATTTTGTATGAATATCGTTTCAAAATAAGGACTACATGCTGACAGTATCGTCTGGTGTGCTTTAAATGTTTCTCCATCACATGCTAATGTAACATCACATAATGCTTCCCTTCTTAATAAACTACTCAGGACATCAGTTAAATTTGTAGGATGATTGTTCCACCGCAAACAAAATTGTTGATCCATTGCTTTCTTAACCTGCTGAAAAATAAATTAATTAAAAATCACACAGAAATCATCAAGAAACAACTTGAAAAGGTGACATGCTTTATGCAATTGGGATATTGTACAGCTACCTAGATTAAGTTGTTGACCTAAAACTGTATTGAGCATCTGAAATACAGTTATTTAATCTCTATGATTAATTGTGAATATAAAGATACAATAAAACTGTTTTATCATAATAAATAATCAGAATTCAAGATCATTACTGATGCGTTCTTCGAAAATATCCTAGAAAAATCACGTATGAGGTTCAAATTGTAACAAATACTCAAAATAAAGTTTGACAATAAGTGTGTGGGTTAGCACATTCTTATAAGAATAGAATGACATTTGCCCTTCGATGGTGGATTTTATGGAAACTCTACCTTTTGTTTTTCCGTTCATAATAGAGAAAAACAAAAATTAAGGAACTTTGATAGAATTTTGATAAGTCAAAATATCACCGCCATAGTGAATTTCGGTTGATTTTTGATGACTGATAAATCACCAAATTAAACGATTACCCCAAGATCTCGTTACATAACAACGTGGAAATGTATTTTTCACAGCACCTTTTCCTCCATAACGGCGTACGAAGCGAACCATTTCCACAGAAAAACTCACCTGTCATTACAACGCCACCCAGTTTTTCACCTCCTGCATGGATAAAATGATTAGAATGGAATCTAATTGTACAGTTACTTTTGTTGGTTCTCTAATCGCTTGAGTAACTTTGGAATTGTTTGGAGATTCGTTGCTAATTTGGTACCATTTAGGTGTTACAAAATATATTTTTTTTTGGTAAATTTAGATATACTTTTTTTCCAAAAAGGGACCAAGGGTAGGGAATTTTGTTTTATTTATTTTGTGCCGTATGTGTTGTGAATGTGAAAGATCGGTTCCGTTTTCTGTGGTCTAAAAAAAGAGGTCTATCACCGCGCTATCTCTATGGGTCGTATACCATACGGCAATCAACATAATAGATAAGCTGTCAAACCAAAAGCTCCCAATCAATTTTCAGGAAATGATTTTGTCTTAGGAGTCTCCAATTTACGTTACGACCTTTCCTATCTTTTATTAGCTATTCAATATCTGAAAGTAACATTTGAACCTTTTGGATAACTTTTGTTTTGGTTCACGTTAGGAAAGACAGGTCCGTATTTAAATTCTATGCGAAACAGGGTTGTATTTCCCGAATTTAGAAGAATATACAAATATGAAAATTCAACTTATAATTTTGAAAAGAGAGACTAGAAAAAAGGTGAATTAAAAGAATAATTTATTGATTGAACATAAACATAAATCTCAATTTTTGCAACATAAACAATATTTACATAAGATTCGACATTTTAATTTTTTTTCTTACAGCATTGCTATAACCTTCTTTATATTTATACCAAATATCTCCATGTAATTGTGGCCCTTTAATATCACCACTCTTTGTCTTAATAATCCTACCGAAAAAGTCTTTAGTTACAGCTGGTTCAATTTTCTTCAAGGATTTGACTTTCAATCTCTGCAAATGATTAGGCAGTTTTTGATCTTCTGGGGACTTAGAAGCAGAATTATCTTTTTTCCTCGTTTGATCGGAAGTACCAGATTCCGCCTTCGTCGATATTTGAATTCTTTTAATTTTTTCCATTTCAACTTCCCTGGATAACAACTGTTTGTTGAAATAAGACAAAGCATTCCTATTCTGCGATATATTGGGGTACAAAACAATAGGCATCAGGTCTGGATCCAACTTGAACTCGTATATTCCAGCTGCATTTTTTTCTTGTACATAATTCAAATTATAATCAATCATAATGTTAACTACTCTAATGAACATACTTTTTTCTTCACTCGTGAATAAATGAAAGTTTACAGGACGAAAAGACGGACTTATTATCCTGGTCAAAAGGGGCAAAATGTCTTGAATCAAATTTTTTGCATTCACGAATACTTTAACTTTGGGTTGGACACCTTTAATCAGTTCTTTTATTGTTGCTACATTATTGTTGAGTTTTTGTCGTACTTCAAAACCTTCAACTGGGTATTTGATTTTCGGCCAAACTAGAGATGAAAATTGGAAATGCCACACTACGAAAGCATATGGTAAATAAGAAGTTAAACTATAATTTTGTCCATTCAGGATGAATCTGTTGAGTTTGTCCGTGTAGCAAAACCAGTTTAGAGCCTGGCAAGTTCCAATCAGAGACGCATCCTTGAATTGCATCTGTGGGAAATTCTCGAAAACACCCTGTGTCAACCTCTCGTAGTCCCCGAAAGACTGGACGACACCTAATACTTTTTCCATTCGTGCTTTGTAACTCATATCATAGTTTTTTGGGTTTTTCTCCTCGGAACCACTCTGCCGGCCCAAATACTTCACTTTGGCCCTTTCAATACTAAATATATCACTCCACACTGAAAACAACCCTTTTTGCATATCTTTCTGACCAATACTTGACTTGTAAATATCAGATAAGGTTATTGACTTTCTTTTCGTTTTAAAGAAGTGGAGAATGCTCAAACAGGATCTTATATCATTGTTGGATTTCTCTGCTAAGGCGACCATAGATCCAACGTCAGTGACTAATAGTTGTTTTCTGCATATTTCCATAAGTCTTTCCGATAATCTTCCCGAAGATGTTGGCGGGAAGTTGATGATGAAAGCTATCTGCCTCAAGCTCCTCAAAGCCGGAACATAGGCATCATTACAAATACATATAATGGGTCGTTTCAATATCATACTACTCTTTTCCTTTTTTTTCCCTTTAACAGCTGTCCCATTGATGAATTTGACAAGATATTCAATGGAATTCGCCGGTGCCCCATCGATCTCGTCAAAAATCACACAGTTGGGGCGTTTCTGTTGGTCGATGACAGATTTCATTTGTGTGGCATTCTCTAGTGACACCTTGAAACTTTCCAAGGTCCTGTCATCTGATGCATTGATCTCTATAACTTTATAACCAGCATGCTTTGCCACTATGTGTGCTAATGTTGTTTTTCCAAGGCCCGGCCTTCCACACAGCAAAGCTACTTTGAACAGGGGCCTACCATCTTCATCTAATTTCAGTTGATTGTCTATGATATTTAAAAAATTGAATTTACCACGAGTTTTGTTTGTTCCTTCGACATTTTCGGATCGTATTTTGGGTCTACGGTTGAAAACAACTTTGTCCCATAGTTTCAACCATTTTAACAGAACCCTATTGGTAGCTTCATCACTTAAAAGCTCTAAGTATCTTTTAGGTTTGTATAAATCCACCCACAGTTCTCCTTCTTCTTCTACTTCCACTACATCCATTGGTTCCTCATTTTCTAGTTTTTTAGAACTGTCTAAATCTTTATTGATAATCTGTTGTGCTTTCTGCCATGTTTCTTTGAACATATCTCCCATAACTCCTACGAAATTTATATCATTAATAACTCTAGTTATATCTTCTTTCTCATAATCATCTGAGTGACATCTGACGTATACTTTCTCCCTATCATGTCTGGTTATACCCATAAAAGGATATTGAGGTACCCGCCATGACAAATTCATCTTATTTCTGTCATCTGAGGAGATTCTAGTGTTTTTTCGGATGAGTATATTGTCAGATTCTTCTCTTTGCTTTCTGAGTTCAAGAATTTTTTCAATCATCTCCATCTGTTGTTCTAGTTTAGTAGTGGACTTGATTTTTTTGGCTTTCCGTTCATTCTCAAAGAGGAGATCGTCTATATCGCCGAATAACTCTTCGATTGTACGTTTTTTGGGTAGCGTGTTGTCTGTGCTCGTGGTAGGTATACTTTGACTGCTACAAGAAGTATCTGGAACATCTTGTGAAACATTTGAGACATCTTCGGTTAAAGGTTGGAAGTCGGTATTAAAGGAGTTTTCTAGATTACTTGGACTATTCTCATTTTCTTGACTTTGGGAAAACAAATCTGGTTGTGTGTTGATTTTGGAAGTTCCGGGAAAGCCATAATCTAAACTTTTTCGGGATTTGTTGTTTCCCGCTATTTTTACTGTAGGCTCATCAAAATCATCAACATCGTTTAGAAGTTCAAGTTCGTCCCCATACTGAAGTTCAAACTCCTCATCGGAATTCGGATAATCACTCATTTTAGAGAATGAATATCTAATTTATTTGGAAAATTTCATGTTTATTTAGACAACATAACCTTTAAATTAATTCAGTTTCAATTTAGGAACTGTTTAATTTTGTCCAACTGATCAGTGTTTCCAACATATGAGGCAAAAAGGTGGTATGTTCCAATAAAATTGGTATCTATTTATTTAAATTTTTGAAATAATTTGAATTTGTGTTTCACAGGAAAACATAAGGCATAAATATTTGAAGTTTTAGTTCACATTTGTATTAAAAACCGAGTATTCCTTCATAGTTATTTTTCAGTTTTTCAAAGCGGGAAATCTGATATCCAAAGCTTCCTGTATTTTATTCTACTGAATTCTACTTCCGTGTATATACATCAAACGGTAATTAAATAGTCATAAGCCAATGTATAGTTAATTTCTTTCTGACCTTTAAAGTAATTGATTTATAAATGTACTAAATATTCACAAACGGAGGTTTTACTCGCCTATGGATTTGAATAATCATTATCATTGAATAGATGTGAAGTATTTTCTTTTCGAGAAATGATTTATCTTGAATGATGTTGGATCGATTTTGTAATTTGTTCCTTCCAGATAGTTTTTTTTGGTTTTGAATAAATTAAAAAATATATCTTCGGTAGGTTTTATTCATAGACGTATTAATAATATTAGGATATTAAGTCTATAGTTTTATTATATGTGATATCAGTACTACTAATTGCAGGCACTAGAAGTTTTTTAAAAATATGAATTTTTGATTATTTTTTCTAGGGTTTTTATATAAAATTATGAATATTTATTGAAAAACTACTTCCGACGTATAGTGCATCTTCTTAGGTAAAGACTTTTGTCAAACGTTTTTGACGGTTGAAAATTGGAATGAAAAAATTAGAAACAGTATTGTAGTATTACACAATCTTCAGGTAACTGAATTTATTATGAACTAACTTGAAAATTTCAACAGACAGCGGATAGTTGAGTTTCTTGCCTTTTCATTTTACATGTAAAATTTTTAGATTGTCTATTGTAGGAAAAAGTGAACATTTTCTATGAAATGGGTTGCAACTTTGCTTGTTTTATTTATTTTTGATCTATTCCTTGCTTTTTTGAGTGTTGTATGATATTGAAATTTCTATGACTACTTATGTATAAGCAGTATTTCTAGTATATTTTGATTTAATTATTTTAAATTAAATTATGTAGAGGTTCCACAGAATTATGTTGTTTTAATATTTGGATTTTAAAATATTTTCCTCTTACAAGGAATACGCCCTTTAATTTTATTTATAATAATTTATGATTTCTTTTTACACATGTGTTCATACAATCTGTTTTGGAACATGCTTCTTTTTTATATTTTTGTGGTTGGACATAGAATTGTCAAATGTTCTGAGTTAACCCATAGACGTATTAGGATAATAAATCTATGAGTTAACCTCAAACGTTCTGTTTTATATTCTTCAAAATCTTTTACAAAATGGTATGTAATATATTTTTATTAATTCATCTTATTTATCATTTGAAAAAAGTACTGTGAAAAGCACTGCTGTGAAGTTAGGTTTTGCGCGCTAGTTTATAACATCACCCACGATCCTCAGAAAATATTTTTTTTCTTCTAACTATACGATCTTCACGAAATTATTGGACTCATTTTGTCAAATAATGAACTCAACCGTCCACGGAAATTTCAAGTTATAGTGTTTAAGGTACCGCCCAACGCTGATTCCGTCACAAGTTTTTTTAGAACTTCTAATCATAGGATCTTCACGAAATTTTGCTCAAACATGCGCGTTATTGTTTTACTAAATGCTGAATTTCAGTTCGCAGGTTGATTGAAGCTGTAATTTAGAAAATAGCGGGAAAAATATGAACAATATCCAAACATGAATAACTACGAAACTATTAATCCGATTTTTAAGGACCTCGGATTCTTTATCAGCGAGTCCAACTCGTTTAAGATCATTCCCGACTCAAAAATTGATGATTAGGGACGAGAGTTTCAGACGCTGTTCTGGAGAATGCGTTAAATTTTTAAATTTATATAAAGCATTGCTGGTACAGAATTTGTTTTTCGTAATGTTCATATTAAACAGGTGTATCGGCTGAATATGTTATTTAATTTCTGTCAATATTTTATATTTTCTATATATTTTTGATAGTTTCAAGTGTTGTATGATATTTGAGAATTGTATATCTACTTCAATAGGAAGAGTGTTTCTAAGACATTTTGATTTTTCTTTTCATTGAATTATGTAGAGGTTTCGCAGAATTATTATGTTTTAATCGTTAAAATTTTATAATATTTCCCTCTCGGAATTCATTTTATGATCATAGAATCTGGAGTCTATATATTATAATCAATAAAAGCTGAAAAGCACTGAAGGGAAGTCGGAAGCATTTTCGCGCTAGTTCATATCACCCATGATCCTCACAGACTATATACTTTTTTTGGTCTTATAATCGTATGATCCTCACGAAATTTCGCACGATTTTTTGGCTAACTATTGTTCTTCTACATGCTAAATATCAGATCAATTGAACCTGTAGTTCACAAAATATTGGGAAAAATCTGAAAGCTTTTTAAACCATCCTCAATATAATTTGTTTTGGTCTTCTAATTATACGACCCTCATAAAATTTTGCACGAACATGTGTCTTATTATTCTAATCCTGAACGCAGAACTTCAAGTCAATGTTACAATGTTACACCCAAAAATTCTGAAAAATCAGTGTATGAGTTTTTTTTTCATTTCTAATCTTACTAGCATTTTCTTACTTATTATAAAAACATTCAATATATCTATATAAGATTAAGAATTTATTGTAGCAAGAAACGCTGGTTCCATGACCGTTGTAACACCCATAAAGCTGGCGTGGTTTTGCCCGATTACAGATAAGTTTTACCCGATATAAGATAAGGGCGTATACGTCAGTAATATTTCCTTGCTAACTTTAAGGAAAGGGATACGATGACGTGTTAGTGATTTCTGACATCGAGATGGATTCTTCTTGGCGACCACTATCCTTAAAAGGCTCCTTTTGGAAACAAGGCTGCTAGGACAGGGTGGAAGCCTGGGTGGCCAGGAGTACAAGTACTCCTGGCCACCCAATTGTGGTTAGAGTCGTAGGGGCAGTATTTGAAAGTCTACATGCTAGGCTAGAAAGGTATTCCATTCACCTGGGTTCGTCGTTCCTGGACCTGGATGGTCCAGTACATCTTTCGGAGGTTTGAGATTCTTGACCATACGCTAGACGTGGGGCCTGAAACTGGATTGACCGAGAGTGTCTACGGCGATTTCAGAGTCTCGAGTCGAGACTGGGTGTCTGGTGAAAGAGCCAAGTTTACATGCCAGTAATTTCAATGGTGGCATTTGCTGCAGTCAGTATAGGTAGGATGCTACTTCGAAACAACCAAATCTCAATTACCCGATGAGCAAATGTCACTTTACCGACTAGCTTATCTCACTTTATCGGCTAGCTTGTGTCACTCTACCGGTTAGCATGGTAATAAAGCAGAATTTAACCCGATGGCGTCTGAGGACTTGCCCTATAGTAGAATGTTGTATGACAGATGGCTTTATACCAAACAATAGTAGACGTCAATCAGAAATTTTAACGGAAGCGTACTTTTAACTCTACTTAACTCCTAGTAGAAGCTATTAAGTTTTTTTTACAAACGGCGTCAATATGAGTATGCCATTTCAGATAACTGTGAATGTGGATATCTAGAAACTTAGTATGATTTTTAGATGTAATCATTGTATCCAAATACCAAACAACAAAGGTATTTTGTTCATCGTTCCACAAACTGAAATGAATGCATTTCGTTTTGTAGACATTTATTCTAATCCTATTCATACGACACCTATCAATTAAACTTTGCACAAGAAATTCACAAAAACTTTGTAGTTTCTCCAATGTCTCCTCAGTAAGTTCTATAGAGGAATCATCAGCAGATAATATTATCTTGATTGATTTAAGCAGTAAGTGCTTACAGTTGGATAACAAAAAGTAGAGTGGTCCAAGAGCAGAACCTTAAGGCACTCCTAATTTTAAGTTACGCTCAGTTGAAAGACAAAGATTAATTCGAACGGACGACTCTACTCTTGAATTTACTCTTACTTTTGGAGTTACTTAATGCAATCGAGAATGTTACCTCTAAATTCCAAGTTGTAAACTTTGTCTAAAATAAACTGATATCTAGATGTTCGCAGACATTCAACAAAGTTTAACGCCCCAGCTTGGGTTGAGCGTAATTCAAAGACTTGAAATTTCCAGGGTAAATGGACCGCTAAACAAGAACATAAAGCGATTTCTGATAGAGTCGATTCACTATGAGACCTCTATGATATTTTTAGCGTTTCCTTTCAAAAAATTCCAAGTGCAATGCAAAGTTTAATTTGCTCGATATTTATATTCATTCTGAAAATCGCAAAACCCACTTGAGATGATTATTGATTCCTGGTACATTTTTAACGGTGAAGTTTATTTAATTATTGATGTACTTACATAAATTAATCTGTTTGATATTTAAGATATTGAAAAAGCCTTCTATCAGGTCAAAAAACTGTTTTTATAAGGTTGTTCGGAAAGTAATTTCGTTTTTTCCCGACAGAGAAGAGCTGATAAAGCAAGGCTTGTGTGTGAAAAAGTTTAATTAATTCTACGCAATAGTTTTTGGTTGGTGCAATTTTAAATATGGAGAGCAGTAAGCAGCATTTTTGTTGTAATTTACTTCTTTACTATAGAAAAGGTAAAAATGCTATTCAAGCCAGAAAAAAATTAACCGAAGTGTATGGAGAAGATGTGTTGACAGTACGCCAGTGCCAGAACTGGTTTGCAAAATTTCGATCCGGCAACTTTGATGTCGGAGATGCACCACGTTCCGGAAGGTCGGTTGAAGAGATAAAGACGCGATAAAGGCATTATTAGTTGATTCAAATCAGTGAATAACAACACGTGAGATTGGTGAAAGGTTAAATTGATCGAATTCAACTGTTTATGACCACTTGAAAGGCCTGAGTTTAACCTCGAAGCTCAATATATGGGTCCCCACGTCCTCACGGAGAGAAATTTGTGTCGTCACGTTGACGTCTGTGATACGCTTCTTAAACGTCACGAAAATGATCCATTTTTAAGCGTATCATTGCTAGGAACGAATATATAACAATGTCAAACGCAAGAGATCATGGAGCGATAAAGATGAACCGGCTCAAAGCATTTCGAAAGCTAATATCCATCAAAAAAAGTGATGCTGTCTGTTTGGTGTGATTTTAAACGAATCGTTTTTTTAAGCTTTTGCTGGATAACACAATAATTAATTCGGCCTTATGTCATCAGCTAGACAAACTGAATGACGCACTTCAACAGACAAGGCCAGAATTAATCAACAGAAAAGGTGAAGTGTTCCACCAAGATAATGCGAGACCTCATACAATTTTGGTCACTCGCCTAAAGCTTGAATGGGATACATTTCTTTACTTGAATTAACTCGCAAAGGTAGGTCTTGTATGTATTTTGCATACTCTAGATGGCGCTAGTGTATTGTTAATACCTTAAAATCTCTGTGTGAAGCGAATAAAGATACTTGACAGATCAGTCAAGATCAGTTTGATACGTGCGCATGTCTGCAATTTGCTTGATCAACAAAACCTGGTCGAGTTTGTTTGAGTAATGAATTGTTATAGAGATGTATGTTACACTGTTTCGATTTCTATAACTTCCTATTACCATAGCCCATACTTCCTATTATTAATTTTTGGTACAGATTAGCCGAATTAATTTATTTGAGTAATAATTATAATTTGTTCTTTCACTCATAAACACGGCATTCTAGATATAACTGTGTTTTGAATACAACCCTTGTGTATTTTCTGCGTACGAACATAAATCCGAATGGTAACTGTAAAGAAACCATTTGGGTTCTCTTATTTTTGAAAAGATCAAGGGGTCTTCGAGTATGGCATATATATTTTTTATAGTTTTTATTTTGCGGGCATGAAGGTAAGAATTTCAAATCGTCTTTTTGAAGTTGTGCTACATATTTTTGAAGAGTTTTTTGAAGGAGCTTTTTAAAAAGAGGTAGTTGAGGTTACGTTGGACATTTTTGGAGTGGAATTTGGTTTTCATAAAACCGTTATGAAACACCGCTATTTGCACTAACTGTTTGATGAGTAAGTTCAATCAATATTCCATATTTTCTTCGGATTCCTTTATTTATGTTTTATGCCTTATAATGGGTGTTAATTCTTTATGTCTACTGAAATTGAAACAGTGTTTCCTAAGGCATATAGTTTATTTTATTTCAAAAAGTTTTCAAGAAGAGTTTTTATGAAATTAAAATTTGGATCAAGGTAAGCAGAATTATTCTGTTTGATATTTAAGAATTCACATAAAGTGTGTTTATTTCTGACGTGAAATAAGTATTGTTACGAATAGATTCCATCAATTTGATAGAGTCATTTCAGAAAAGACTTTAAGCTGACGAGTAAAATAGTTTTTTATTTTCTCGTTGAAACTTATGTACTTAAAAACAAACTATATGAGAATATTAGGTCCAATTATCATTCTGATAGGTACTAAAGTTTTTTATTTGGAAGCACAACAAAATTTATTGAGGAAACAATTCTACGATAAATAAATTTTCCTGTTTCTGTTCTTCAACAGATTTGAAATCTGTCATAGAACTTACCATTTTTCACGTGTGACATTCTTCATCTTCTTTCTTTCTTTCTTCATTTCTTCATCTCGGATTGATATTTTGAAACTTACTCCACCAAAAATTATCATTCTGAGTATATTTTCTCTACTTATACTAATTCTCAGAGTATATCTAGCATGCATTTTCATAAAGTCAAAGAAAAAAATCAAAAAAGCAACTCTACATAAAAAAAGTGAGAAAGGCATGCAAAACGCATCGGAATCTCGTCTTTGATCTTCTTCCTGATGCCAATCTCCTCCACTTCCGCATTTCCCAAGTTTCCTTGCCGGTGTCGGCAACATCAATCGATTTCTTTTTACCTTGAACTTGAGCGGTGATGCACGTGCGGCCTGACAACCTGTTGCTCCAAGTTCAAGCCCGTGGCCGGGATGGGGGTCGGAAAAAAATGCCCGAAAGCGGAAAATGCACAAACTTCGCTACTGTCGTGAACGGAATCGATGCACGTGTCTCGGAAAAATTCGGTAAAGTGTTTTTCCGACGGAGTCTTGGCTCGGTGTGCTTCGCGGGTCTATCACTAAGAAACTAATGAAATAATTTTGAAATTGTTTCAATGCCCGGCCCTGACGGAGCATGTGCAGTCCGCTTTATGCAATTTCACACCTATTCGCGGTGCGGAACAGTGGTGCAACTGTTAATACTAATCCCACCCCCTGTTGCGGCCGTCAACACCATCATCGGCTGGAAGTGACTGATTGGGGTGGGGAGGGTGGTGGGTTTGTCCGTTTTGTCGAGATGAAATTTGGGGATGATGGATTCTGGGAGGGTGCGGTGGAAGATTGCTAGGTTGGACCGATTTTTTCCGAGGAATTTTCGATCGAAGTTACGGAATTCTTCCTAACATTCGCAGTTAATTACGACTGATTTTTTTTTAATATTCTTCCTTACGTTAAATATTGGCAGTAAAAATCAATTCGGTCCCAATCCTATCTAGAAAAAACTTCTGGTCTTTTGAGGCCAATTTTCCATTTATTCGAAAGAAGTGCAGCGGTGACTCGCTAAATCATGTTGTTATTACGATATAGAGTGGAAAATTATTTGGAAAAGATAATGTTATCTAAATAGTGACCGTTACGCTGCTGGCACTCTTCTAATCGGCAACGAAGATTGGCGATCACACGCTGACACATAGCTCTCGATATTGCTGTCATTTCTGACATGATGTTTTCCTTCAATTGGGTCAGGTTTGTCGGATTAATCTCACAGACCTTACTTTTAAGGTATCCCTATGCAAAATAGTCAAGTGGACTAAGGTCGGGGCTTCTGGGAGCCCAGTTGATGTTACCCCCACGCGAAATGACCTTATTAGGGAATAATTCGTTAACAGCTTTCATTGCTTGATTTGATGTATGGCAAGTGGCCCTATCTTGTTGAAACCACGTTCTGGAGTTGCAGCCTTGAAATTCCTGTAACTCTGGACCCAAAAAGTTTCGCAGCATATCGCAATAACAGTCACTATTCACATTGAGTGGTTGGCCTCGTCGATCTTCATGAAAATAAGGACCGATTATGCCTCTAGCAGACATAGAGGTCCAAACAACGACCTTTGGACCGTGCAGAGGTCGTTCATGCTTTCGTCTCGGATTTTTCTCTACCCAGTACCGACAATTCTGTTTATTGACCTCAGATGACTATTCAGATGAAAGTTTGCTTCATCACTGAAATTGTTGAAACGCATTGGCAAAATTCAATCGATTAGCATAGTCCGTATCCTTCAATTCTTGAACCAATTGAATTTTATAGGTTTTTAAATGCAAATCTTTCCCTTAAATCAAATGCGAGGACGATTTTTTTATTTTTGATGATTGGCTTCGCTTTCTGATGGATAAAGACGGATCTTGACGAACTGACGCCTCAACTTCTCGAATCGTTTCTCCGTCGCGGACTGAACGAGGACGGCCAGAGTGTTGAATTGTTACCGTCGCACCTGAATAACTGGATCCATTTTCTGATGTTGTCGCTTGGTGCATGTCGTGTACGATATTCCGCATGATACAAACGTTGAGAAGCCACTATTGAATCACCGATGCAATAATACGTTCGTACGCAAAAAGTGCGATACGTTTCTGGGTGACTCAAACTCCACAAAATGGCGGACACCATGATCTCCTCCCCATTCCCTTCCGTCGCTCAGTTTCAAATGCAGCGCCAAAACAAATATCCGATAAGCTTTTTGGACACGCTGTATTTTTTCGGCCGTTTTTTTCATAATGCACGGTTCAAACGAAGTTATTGCAGTCTGTACTTATCACCCGTAATGGAATCACCATGTTTCAGCAGCTCGTGGTGCACAACGAAACATGAGTGTTCGTCTTTGGTATTGATGTTGAGGTCAATGGCAACGATTGGCTGGGAAAAGTGTAGAAGATTCACTTTTCGTCACTCCCCGGTGTGAAAAACCTTTTTTTTGCATTTGAAACAGCTGCTCAAAAAAAAAATAATCGCCCTTCCAGGTCTCTTTGTCCCAATTTCTATGACCTAATGGCGCTATCGCAGTAGTATCTCCACCTACCTGAAATGCTACTGTGAAAGCGAAACAATTGTAATATAATAACAATATAAATTTGTGAAAATCAGAATAACCTTATATAATATCACAGATAATAGCTGGAACTAATTCTCCAGAACCTCTACAGATTTAAATCTAAATAAATCTCATGAAAACATTTAAAATTAAATTTTTTAAGACATGTCCTAGATACACTGTATCACTTTTTGTACATATATATTATCATCACATGTGGTGGAAATTAACTAATAAAGAATCAAAAGAAATGTAAAATAATGACTAAATTATTTAGACATCACCCTATACATATATGTTTCGATTGGATGAGAAGAAGAATCACAAGTTCCATCAACAAAAAATGTTCAACACATAATTCCAAAAGGCCTTTTTTATTTTCCTTTTTAAAGAATATATAGCACGTTCTCCAGAGAAAGAACCTGATAAATTCGGACCCAAATTTCTTCAGTTCTCTCTACAGTTGTTTACCCAAATTGACGGAGTTGTTTCGTTGTAGTTTTAACTCTAATTGCGCTGAAAACACGATCTTGTTTATGGAGTAATAGTTCTTTGAGTTTTTTCACCGTTGTTCACTTGTACTGAGTTCACTTTTACTGGTTTCACTGTTGGGTTCACTTTTCTCAAATTACTATCTAATTACAAATAATGTAGACAATACATTAACTTCCAGGCCTTTAGTGCGTTATGGAGGGTGTTTCTTGGAAGGTTAAAGTGATATTCGAATATAAAATAGTTCAAGAGTAGAGAGAGATGTATGTTATAACTTAGGAGTTGAGACAAAGAGAAAAATTTGATCAGAGCTTAGATGTTTCTACATAGTGAGTATTGCGTGATCTTCTGGCCGAGGGAATGTCTTCAACCGAACCTTTCAGTTAACTGGCAGAATGAGAGTCTCTTAGGGCTCGAAATGTGGTCAGGTAAATTTCGAAATGACATTCTAATGTCGTCTCGAAACGGCGTCGGTTTTTAATGGGTTTCTATGAAAACTATTTATTTTCGGTCCTTAACAGGCCCAAATTCCATTTGTGATAATATTTTCTGTTCAATTTATAAGAAATTCGAACGTAAGTTCCCCGGGTTGGACGTTTCGTCCAAAAAAAACAAAATGATAATTTGGGACGATTTGGCATGCGAGCAAAGGCAGTGTAAGGAGAAAAAAGGGAGAGTGTAAATACTTGCGGAAAGGGTCATAATGCTGGCAGAGCATTACGTGCATGACCATGAGTGATATACTCATCAATACATTTCTGATATTAAAAAATATGGGGTGGGTTGTGTTTGAAGCAATTTTGACGGTGCAGTGGGAGACTTTTGGCTATGGAAACTGCATTAACTTATCTTGAGGAGTCTAGCGGAGAGCATAGAGGAGGATCCATTCACACGAGTTCATCATTTGGGGCCTTTACATTCTCTTTGAAGTCCTGTTCAAAACGATTTTTGTATGGACTGAGGATTCTTTGTGTTGGCAAGTCCTCTAGTTCCCAAAAGTTGGTGAGGGGTGAATCTAAATGTTCAGTATTTGTAGAGACTGCTGAAGAGTGAGCAAGGACTGAAAGAGTTTGGTCATTGGATATTTGGGGTCGTTTGAGTATTGCCTGAGCTCTGCGTAGCGAATAACACCTCAGTGTATTTTAGAGAAAGAGAATACATACTGATAGGGGGTGATAATATCTGAGCTCTGAAGTGGCAGAGAGGCTTTATCATTTTGTCGATGTGAATTGTGGGGGATCGAGGATTGCTGGGTAACTGGACTTTGATCCTGAGTATTGTTCACATTCACGTTGTTATTTACAAATATTTTAAGGCCAGTTATGTTGAATTTTGACCTTGTGCGTTCGCTTGGAAGAGAATGTATTTTCTTCTCAATAAAGGATAGCTTATCTAGATAAAGATAAAAAATATGTCGTGTTTTATTTCAGAATCAATATCAAGTTCTTGGTCTAAATAATTTTCTATTTTGAATTGGGCACTTTCATACTTTTCGTATGTCTCAGCGAGTAATTCTTTGTGAGCAATCAATATGATTTCTAAACAGGTTTCAGGAAGTTTCTTAGGTGAGTACAGACTTGGCATTGTTTCTTTCAACTATGAAACCTTCCATTGTGAGATTATAGATACAGATAACAATTTTCTTCCTGATGAGTAAAATGAAAGATAGAGTTGAATTAAAATAAAATCAATGAGTAATGATTTCTAAAACAACTATGTAACACCTAATATAAATGCAACAGTTTTGTTTAAGAAAACAAATGAAATGAGAATATAAACATAAAGAGATATTATTATGAGATATAGAGATATTATTATGAAAATTAATTGTCAATAGAGCTTAATAATAAAAATGTGGTAATCGACAAAGTTTCAAAATAGGCAGAGATAATTTCTAAACAACAAATAATTGCGTATTTCTTTTTATGTGTCTTATCGTCACGGGATGAACTGGAGCTATATATCTGCAATTTCCAAGAGCTTGTTTCAAAGGTTTTCTTTCTTGAGATTTCGAAGGACCGTTTGTGAAAATATCTGGATCAGGTGTGGAAATGAAATATCCTGCTGGTGGACCAATGAAAGAATTGTAAATATCCGGCTCCTATAGACCATGTAATAGAATTGTCAGCCTAAGTACATTTATTACAAATGTACAGTTTTGGGATTGTTTACCCAAATTGGAGGAGTTGTTTCAGTGTAGTTTCATCTTTAATTGGGGTGAAAACACTATCTTGTTTGTGGAGTAATAGTTCTTTGAGCTTTTTCACCGTAGTTCACTTGTACTGAGTTCACTGGGTTCACTTTTATTGGTTTAACTTTTCTCAAATTACTATCTAATTACAAATAATGTAGATAATATATTCACTTCCAGGCCTTTAATGCGTTATGGGTTATTAGCGAGGGTTTTACTTGGAGGGTTAAAGTGAGATGCGAATATAAAATAATTCAAGAGTAGAGAGAGATGTGTGTTATGACTTAGGAGTTGAGACAAAGAGAAAAATGTGTTGAGAGCTTAGTTGTTTCTACAGAGTGAGTATTGCGTGACCGTCTGATCGAGGGAATGTCTTCAACCGAATCTTTCGGCTAACTGGCAACATGAGATAGTCTCTTAGGACTAGAAATGTAGTCAGGTAAATTCGGAAATGACATTCGACTGTTGTCGTCCTTAACAGGCCCGAATTCCATTTGTAATAATACTCTCTGTTTAATTTCTAAGAAATTTGAGCAGGAAAGTTATTCTAAAAAAAGGAGAGACTATGTTTTGATGGGAGGCTAGATAAGCTCTTACATTGTGGTCAGTTGTGGAGTCCCTCATGGGACAGCACTTGGACCTGTCCTTTTCGTTCTTTATGCCAATTCGCTTTTTTCCCTCCCAATTTCAGCCAAAATAACTGGTTCTGTTAATGATTCAGCCTTTTTAATGGAAGCGAATAACTGGAATGACCTGAAAAGATTTTATCGAGTCTATTTATTCCTTCAAAATTGAATATTTCCAAAGTAGACAAGTACTATTAATTAAAACAAAACTATTGTTGCCGTTCAGCAGTTATGCTACAAATCTGCCTAATTTTTCGAAGCATGAGGGATAGTGTGATATAATTGGAATCATATAGTACGCTCAGATATATTGCAGTCAAGCTGGACAGTGGTTTGAGGTGAAGTACACATGTCAGAAATTCAATACGGAAATTAAGATATTTGGTTCATAAGTCTTAGAAACTTTTTTGACCTCGTACATGTGAGAATAGTTTATTATGCATTGGTGAAAACTCATTTAAAGTCGTTGCTTGGATAGGAATCACAAACTATTATTACCTGAAGAACTTGGAAACACTTCAAATGCGGATACTGAAGGTTATCTTGTATAAACCATATAACTATTCGAGCGATGAGCTCTATGAGAGTCCATGATGATGGGCATTCTACAGATTTTTGTATCGACGCTGGTTGTGTATCAGCGGAAACATTTGAGGGACGTCAAGCCCATCGGACATTTGTAGTACAACACCAGATACAGAATTAATTCAATTGATGTTTCAAGGATATCTAAGATGACAGGACAGCTGTCCCACATCTGTCCAGGTTGTACAACTTTATGTCTAGCCATTTCCAGATTATCAATTCCTCGTGTTTTTTTAACAGCGTAAAAAACGGATAACGCAAACTCAAGTTGTATATGGACAAGTTAATTATATCAAAATTAAGTGTATTTATTGCTCTGTTGAGAAAGCTGATGTACATTTTTTAGTGTATTTCTCCTTTTGGTTCACCTTTTGTTTAGAATATAATATTGTGTTGAGTTATATTCTTGTAACTGTATAAATCCACATACCGGCTCAGTTTTTTTGGAGTATCAATTGTTATTCACCTGGTTGTTTAATAAAATATATGCTGATTCTATATCTTCAGGGTTCATAAGTAAAAATGTTTTTATTATTAATCGATAATAGTGCAACGTATCTTTCATTAATATCAATAATCTTTGCACTTGAGCTTCTGGACAAAAAATTAATGCCATATTGGAATTCAGCGTATCAAATTTGAAATCAGCTCGAAAACCCCAACACCAAATCTTGTGTTGGCCTGTGTAATATATTTCTGGGGTAAATGACAAATCAATTCTTCTTATCAACATATATTTACACAACTGAATCATTCGCACAATCACACGTATATTTTCCACACATTTCCCAGATTTTCACGCAAAGTCTATATCATTAAATCCGAAACATAAATAAATAGTAACAAAAATAAACTGTACTGGTATTTCACTTGGATCACAATGTAAATGTTCATCATTCTCTGTAACAACGATTTCAAATTGGTTTTTCTGTAGAGGCTTCCGTCGATTCTTCTGTCGTTTCTTCTGAAGATGAATTTTCTTTGCTATCGCCTTTTCCTTTGCGTTCCTTCTTCATTTTTTCCTCCATTTCCATGAATTTAATCGCCAGGTATCTAAAAAAGTTTCATGCAAAATGTATAGTAGCTGTAAGAAAAATTAACACAAAACTTACAGTTAGAGTACATATTTAATAACAATAAATATTAAACTGAAATGAATGAATTTGAACAAAACGAATAATTCATTACAGTAGGCAATGTGCTTATGACCTGAACATACTTATATTCATGTAGTCAAGACCTACCGAATTCGATCTGATATTACAGAGTGACAAGAAAAACCTCGGACGAACTTTTTTTCATTTAACTTCATTAAAAAAAGGAATTGAACAAAACAACACCGAATAATAATAACATAAACATTTGGTAATAATATATTTAAGCGCTTTCGGCTTCCTTTGGCGGCGATTCATAGCTTCAGACGCTTCTTGAAATTTTTGACAATGGACCTCAGCTCTTCGGACGTTAATCGGTCCCATTCCCGGTGCAGGAATTGCTTCAGCGACTCCAAACTTTTGTGGTGTTAAGCACATGCCCTGAGCTCCGAAATCGACCACACGCTGCAGTCCATTGGGTTGAGACCCGGCGAGTAGGGCGGCCATTCTGCATTCTGAAATCCGGAAAATGGGTCTTGTGGGTCGGAGCGGAGTCCTGTTGAAAGGTCCAATGGGTGCCGTGCTGGGCTCACGGAAGTGCTACGGCCTCGAGAATGTTGCAGCGATAGACTTCTTGATTGATTTTGACCCCTTGATCCATGAAAACTAAGTGTGTTTTGCCGCTGGCGCAAATTTCGCCCTAGACCATAACGGATTGCGCATTTTAACGATGTTCGACAATGGCCGACGTATCGGGAGCATCTGCGGACCAGAGTCTGTCATTTTGGTGGTTGTGGGATTGTTCTATGGTGAAAAGTTTCTCGTCTGTGAAGAAAATGCGCTCCCATTGCTAACCAGCGGCGAGACAAAGGAGTTGGCGGCACCTTTGGAGTCCTACGCGCTTATTTTCATCCGTGAGGAGTTGAACTTTTTGGAGCTTGTATGACTTGAGGTTGTGCTCCTTTTTGAATTTTTGACGAACGGATGCACGGTTGATACTGGTCTCACTGGCTATTTTCCTCATGAAGACCCTTAGATTTCGAATGACTTACTTCTTGACGATGTTGCGATAGCTAGGCGTATTGACAGTGCGTTTTCTCCCACTTCATGGATGACGACCATCATGGCCAAGCTCTTCGAAATGGCAAATTGTAGCGTACACGGTTTGTCGAGATACATTGAGCACACGAACAATTTCGCATTGACGCCAATCTTGACGAAACAGCTCCAGAATTGCACTACGTTTCTTTGATATTCTAACAGTCTGCAAAATGAAGTAATATCAAACTGAAAATTCACACAGTACAAGAAAGTGTAGAGAATCTAATAGAATAAAAATTATTTGGCTGCGCTGAAATACTTTTGTTCCAGAACACAGTAAAATTTGAAGTTTTTCTTATCACCCTGTATTTATTATGTCGTCCACCTCTTCAGGGTTCACTAACTTAAACTCAAAACGTTCCTTCATTCCCTGCAAGATGTTACTATTATAAAAAATTAGTATTGCGTCATTTCTGGTGTAAAACAAAACTATTATTGATTTTATTTGGGTCGTCCTAATTTTCAATGGCACCTTGCTGTTAGGGCTGCATGTATTCAAGATCAGTTTCACCTATTCGTGGCTTAAAAGCTTGGTTATCAGTTCATTGACATAATAAAAAGAATCTTTAAAGGAAATTTATTCAAAATCACCACAAAACATTTTCATCGTTAGAAAGAATGTTTGCGTTAGAGCGCTTTTTTTAAAAGGAGTCTAACGTTAAATATAAATTTTCTGCTCTTAGGACATATTTTGAAAATTAATAACCATAACAATTTTCAACTCACTTATCCACCAAAGGGCCAGTATAATCCTCTGGAAACTTTGGAGCGAATGGTAAAATGTATTTGTATAGTCTTTCGTTCAATACATAGAGCTGTGCAGTTGAGGAACATTTGACATTGTACCACCAATCGCAAGTAAGAGCTACTTGACTGAATATTGTACCATTTGGACATAGAAAGGATGCCTGACCACCATTCAGATCACAGTAGTGCCAGACCTGAAAATAATTTTCATTTAGTTGGGGCTAATAACTTTTCAAATTATCTTAAATGACTCTATGAATAATATAGATATTAACAGACAACACATTACTTAGCTCTTAGAAAATGCTTCATTGAAATTTATAATGAATGAAAACTTATTCAAATCACCTAAATACTGAGAACAAAAGTTACCTGGCAGTTCGTGTCTGGGTCTCCAAAGAAACCCTTATACCTCTGCGTCTTACAGTTGAAGCTGGTGGGAGGTATAGAAGACAAGGCTGGATAGTCAACTCCTGGGGTACCTGGAGTGCCACCCTCTTCATTATATGAATGGGTAATGCTACCTGGATCGACAACGGGAGCTTGTATAGGTTCAACCACATGAGGAGGTCCTGGGGTGACTTCTTCACTACTACCGTTCTCAATACTAGAATACTCCTCGTTTTCATCCGCCACAACAATGGGTTTGAAAGCAGTCTTCTGTTTCTTGAGGGAATCGAGAATTTTCACTAACGTGTTTATGCTGTTGTCGATGTTGTCAACTGTGAAGGTTTGCGGTAAGGCGTTGGCATTTTGCAGCTTCTTCAGAAGGAGGCTGAGTGACTTTGGATTTTCATCAGACAGTTCATTCTGCTCTATATGAATTGGTTGAGTGGATGTAGGAACTGGAGAAGGTGTGACAGGATGAATAGGATATTCTTCGTACTGATAGTAATCAGGTTGATAAATCTGTGGTTTAACGGAAGTGTATTCTTCATATTTAGGATAGTTGAGGTACTTTTGAGCAACATAATTTTCTTCGACTACAGGTGCCGTATATGGTTTGAAATTTTGTTGAGGCCTAGCTTGGATATAGATTACAGGTTTCACCTCGGGTACCTCCTGGTTATCACCAGGATAGTACACTGGTGGTTTTTGCACTACTATGATTGGTTTACGGTAACCATTTTGCTTTTGCTTGGGTCTTGAGATGTATGTGTTTGGTGGAAGATCAAGCAATTTGGTGACGTACGGTTTTTGTACGTGTTTGAACTCGTTCCTATACGTCGAAATGGTAACATCCGGATTTTGATGGTTCGAAAATTCCTCACTATTTTTAGTTGGAAGTACTTCGATATGCGTTGGTGTGTAAGTCTGCACCACAGTCTTACTATTCTGGTACTTGTAGCTAATAGGGTGTTGCTGTGGCCTCGCTTTGTATTTTAACGGGTTTTCATAGTTTTCCACTTGAACTGGCTGGCGAAGTTGCTGTTTGGTTTTCAACTCGTACAGTTTTCCGTAGATGGAGCTGAAATCTATGGTTGGCTTTTGAGTTGGAGGCTTGGTTTGCACTGTTATGTAGTGTACTTTTATGTTATTCTGAGGATGTCTAGACACCATAGGTATGAAGGGTCCAGGTAGAGCGTTGGTTTCTAAGAATGGCGTGTAAACATTCTTATCTTCGGGGAAATAATCGTTATTTGGCCTGGTCGGGTCACTGTTTTGAACGTAAACGTGATACCTGCGAGGTTTTCCTGATTTTTGACTGTTGTAGGTTTTATTTAGGGCCACGTAGTAATTGAGGTAGGGTAACAGTCTTTTATGCCTTTCAGGAGGAGTTAATGTGTCATTACTGGCATTATCGAGTGGTATGGAAGTTGTAACTTCGGCTGAGGTGCCAATGGTGCTGGCGTCTTGAGGCTCGCTGTTTAAAGTGATGGAGATGCTGAATGCTGGTGATGAAACTGAAAGAAAAACAGGAAGTTAATATTATGGTAATGTAATTGTCTGCAAAATGCTCAACAACAGATTCTTGGATATCGTTAGTTCAAGTACGTTCCTTATACGTTATGTTTTTATTAAGAGTATACTAGTAATATTCAAAGTAATTCTGCAGTTGCAATTAGGTAGTCTTTTTAGAGACTGCGAACTTCTTCACTGTCTTCTGTGATAGTTGACTTGACAAATTTTGATGGTTTTTTGAAGTTAGTTGTACATTCATCATGAATATATCTATGCTGGATTAAGATTTGCTAATTCTTCAAATTTATTAAAAAACATTGGCATTGTTCATAACTCCCTTTCTTCAGAACATAATGTTGATATGGGGGTACCACAAGATTAAGTCCCGGGGCCACTTTTATTTTCAATCTTTATTTATGACCTACCCGTTAACTTGGAAAGATGCAACTCACTGGTACTCCTAAAAATGTAGAATAACCTTGTTTTCTGATGACATCTCAATAGCGGTTACTGTAATTGATTCTTTTGAGAAATTGCAGACAATAATAATATAATATATATATATATATATATATATATATATATATATATATATAATATCTTCACATCTAAAGATTAATCGAAATTTCTCGGCATTCATATAGATAGTTATTCAAGGTAGAGTGCACATATTAACACAACACCCAAATAAATAGTTCTTACTATTCAATAAAAAGTATTTTTAGATAATCAGTGCTATTAAATAATAAATAAGGGAAAACTTAAACACCACAATAAAAACACGTAAATCGAAATATGTATCAATTTATGCAATCGTTTGCCTTTGGATATACATGTTCAATAAGTTTGAGAAGGACGATAGGGCTTTATTATTGCCAAAATGATTATTTTTATAATATTTTTATCCAGAAACGATTGATGAGATTGAGCCCCAAACAATCGACAATGTACTAAGAAATTTGATTGATCGGATGGGCAGTCGTGGCGGTCATTTGAATAATGTTTTTCATTCGTAAATATCAAGGTTTAACCTTTCATAACTTGAAAAAATATTGATAAGTTTTTCATTTATTGCTGATCAAAGACGAAAATTTTAAATGGCCTATCCGCTACAAATCCTGAGGCTTATGATGGAACATTATATCTGCCAAATTTTCATCTCGATTCAATTTCTACAAAAAACAACAGTTAGCATCGTTTTATAAGGCATTCCATTCACTGTAACACCCCAGCTCCAGAAGCAGACTTCGAGCACGAGTTGAAGCTTTTGAATCACTTCCTTTTATTATAATTTCATATTTCTTGATAAATGTTGCTATAACAGAGCGAGAAAGTGTTTGATGATGATCAAAATCAGTAGGAATTTTATGAGTTGTCTTAATGAAATTTTCACCATTTTTATAGTTTACTACTTGAGTTGCAAGAGTCTATCGATTCATTTTTCTTAACCTCACAATTTCTAATTGTCAAATACAAATATTTTTGTTAACATTATTTTGACACTTCAAAAATGGGGCCATTTCAAAATGAATCTTCTTGTTGGAAGACTGCCAACTTCACATGTCTTCGAACAAATGCAGTGAGTGTTTAATTCTCGATTCGTTTAGTTTCCCACGTTCACAATTTATCCATTGATTCAATCTCTTGGTTTTAACCTTGCTATAGATATGCATTTCTTTTATAACAGTACAATTTAAGATAAATTGAGATTAGCTTTGTTAAGTTAATTCCTATGGAACCGGCGTTAAGCCTGACATTGACACTAATTTCGACACAAGCGCTTTTTGCGGGCACCGCTTTATTAATCATTGAATTACATGCAAATTTTTTATTAGTCACCTTTGTTTGGATACAAGAAAGGCCTTCAGGTGTTTTTTTTTATTGGGATTAATGTAAGTTAGATTGTTATCTAAAGATCTTGTAGTTTTAATTAAGTGATTAAACATCTAGCTCCGATACTTGTGAATTGATCATTAAAGAAACCCGCTCAAAGGAATTGTTGAAAATATATTTGTCGCTTAGTTAGCAAAATTGTCTAAACTTTTGCATTGCAAGTGGAATGTCTTATGCTGTTACATATAATACTTACTGTAAATCGAATTTACCGGAAGCACGTGTGCGTGTGTTGTATAGTGCATTCAAAAATGGTCGAAATGTGAACGCTTGCCTCGTTCTCACCGGCCATCAATGTCTTCATTTGCACTTAATAACCAGACCATACATGAAGCCAAAAAAGCGTATAATTCAATATCATCAAACTTGAAGACTCATAAAAAATTAGCAACAACTTCTCTCTCAATATTTTTCCCTCTGATAGGATATTCGCTGCTAACTCGGGTAACATTTGGTTGGGAACCTCCAAGAATTCCAACAGTTTAATCTAGGATGAGGGATATATATTTCGGACCACGGATCATTCCCCAGTGCTTGATGGAGTTGATTCCAAGAAAGCAACTAGACCAAACGGAATTCCTGTCATTGTATTCAAAAAGAGTTCACCACAGGTTACACCTGTTCTCTGTAAGATGTTCACTGTGTCATACAGGGAAGGAATTTTCCTTGATTCATGGAAGATTGCACGAGTACAGCTTATACCAAAGAAGGAGAGCAAGTCTTTTCCACCAAACTACAGCCCAATAACGATAATATTCATTTTGTCGAAATGAGTTTTAAGCTGGAAAGCAAAGGTCTAATCAGTGACAGACAATATTGTTTTCGTAAACTCCTTAGGTATATGACGCACGTGTGGACAAGGGCTATTGAGCGCTATGGAGAATCTAGGTCAGTTGCTCTGAACACATCTAAGGCTTTCAATCTGGCATAAGGTTCTTCTGAATAAGCTATCTTGGTATGGTTTTTCCGTAAGTCTCTGCGTTTGGATGAAGAGTTTCCTCACTAACAGAAATATTCATTTGGTAATGGATGGTGTCGGTGGTTTCAACGTGAACGATGGAGATCTCCACGGCTCAGTTTTGTCGTCCACCCTCTTCCAAATCCACATAAACGACCTTAGTACGACGGGGAACCACATTGTAAGCTTCGCGGATGATAGCACGTTGATATCTTCTTCCTCCAGTGACGGGCGAATTTTTGCTGTTAAGTCGAGTAACATTTGGTTGGAAACCTCCAACAATTCCAATTGTTTCATATAGGATGAGGGATATATATTTCAGACCACGGATTATTCCCCAGTGCTTGGTGGAGTTGATTTCAAGAAAGCAACTAGATGAAATGGAATTACAGCCATTGTATTCAAAAAGTGTTCATTACAGGTTACACCTGTTCTCTGTAGGATGTTCACTGTGTCATACAGGGAAGGAATTTTCCCTGATTCATGGAAGACTGCTCGAGTACAGCTTATACCAAACACGGGGAGCAAGTATTTTCCACCAAACTACAGTCCAATAGCGATAATGTCCATTTTTTAGAAAGTTGTGGAGGCAACTATCAATCTCGAAATGGTTTTAAACCTGGAAAGCAAAGGTCTCATCAGTGACAGACAATATTGTTTTCGCAAGCTCCTTGATATGTCACGCACGTGTGGACAAGAGCTATTGAGGGCTATGAAGAATCTAAGGCAGTTGCTTCAAACACATCTTAGGCTTTCAATAGTGTCTGGCATAAGGTTCTTCTGAATAAGCTATCTTCGTATAGTTTTCCCGAGAGTCTCTGCGATTGGGTGAAGAGTTTCCTCACCAACAGAAATATTCATGTGGTAATGGATGGTATCGGTTTCCGTGGTTTCAACATGAACTCTGGAGATCTCCACGGCTCAGTTTTGTCGTCCACCCTCTTCCAAATCCACATAAACGATCTTAGTGCGACGGGAACCATATTGTAAGCTTCGCGGATGATAGCCCGTTGATGTGTTCTTCCTTCAGTGACAAACCTTTGAGCACCGTTGAGATTCGCCTTCATAGATGCCAGCAAATGGATTCCCTGAGCGAAAATCTCGAAAAAATAAATGAAGGGTATCTACGAAATTTGATATGATTCAATGCCTCGAAAAGACAAACCATAACATTTTCTCGGAAAACTCATTTCGTGACTTCTGACTTGATGATGGAAAACCATGTGTTTCAGCCAAGTGATTCCATGCATCTTCTTGGCTTGACTCTCAACTCTTTGGTCTGTTGGGGGGAACATGTGACTGACATTGCGAAGTCTGCTGCAAGTAAACTGGGAAATTTCTTTAAGGCTAGGTGCTATTTCTCTGGAAATCGGATTCTTCTACTGTATAAATCCCAGATCAGATCAGGACTCAAATACTCATGTTTGAAGCTCAGCAACCAAGCATTCATCATAAATTTTGGATCCTATTCAGAAAGAGCAGTACGATTGATTGACTATCCAACTATAACAGCCAGTTTGCAGTTGTTGGAACAAAAGAGGATAGTTGCCGACTTGTGTTTGTTCTATAGCTATTAAGACAGTCGATGCTCTACTCAACTGAAGGAAATTATACCAGCTGCCTTCATATTTTACTGCAAACTGCAGTTGATTTGAAAACTGTGAGAATTCTTGTTCATCAGAAGTCCTTCTTCAACCGAACACGCTTCCAGCTGATGTGTTTCCTTCAGTATATAGTCTTCTGGTGCTCTCCGCTGGGGGCACCAGAAACTAGGTGACACAGGTTTTCCTTTTCTCGGGCGGCCAAACATGAAAAAACTACACTACTTTCTACTCTTTGAACCAACTGTGTGGCTAAATGGAAGCAAGGACTTAACAATTTCCACATCTCCTTTTATAATTATTATTTAGTGGTCGCTGCGTATGCTTCGAGAATTTCTTGAATAATTTGAGATGGTGAATAAAGCGTTTCTAAAATCAGCTGTGTTATAAATCACCAGGTGAGGATAACAAATAATGGTAATAAATCCAACAGACGATAACATTCTGACTATGATTCTATGCAAGTCCATTGCTAAATCCGCCGATTTTACGAACTCTTGTAAATGCAAGGCGATTGTAACGCGCTCGATTTCCGCACCTAAAAAAATTGCGAAAAACGCACGATTCCAATTTCCAGCGGACATTACAGCCGCATTCTTGCACGAAAGGCAATCGGAAAAACAAATAATGAATCAATTAAGAATACAGGCGAGCATCTATCTTCAACGGGTCGCCACGCATCAGCGGCGGCGCTAGCCGGAGGGCTTACGTAACGTCCAATCAGGCAAACATTTAATGTGTGTATTTTGAAAGTTATTCCAGCATTATAATCAAGATAGCCCAGGTACGTTTCATCAAGCGAGTGCCGCGAATGCATGTGCCGGTCTTAACTTTCGCAATCAACGTGTCCATCGATTTCGTTTTCAATCAGCGGAAATGCACCGGCATCTTAAGCTTGTGTCATTTTGGAGCGGATCTAATCGGAATGAGCGAGTTCTAGAAGGCAGTGTTGGGAAATTTGCCTGATGGGATTACATGGTTAAGGAGAGAGAGAGAGAGAGACAGAGATGTTTAAACTGCAGAGTTTCAAATGAAGGCTATTTAATATCTTTAATTCTAGTTTGTTACTAAGAATGATAACATATCAGGTCCCTCGAATATCATGTCAATTCATGCACCAGAAGACAATAAAACTAAAGAAGTAAGAGAATCATTTTTCAATGAGCGTGAAGACATAATCTTCGCACTACCATCAAGAGAATCAACTATTGTCCTTGAAGATTTCAACGCGCGTATCGGCAATGAACATATTCCTGGAATAATGATCAATATCTGATCACTAAACAGAACTAAACAGAAAGAAGAAAATACAAGCAGACCTAACATAAGAGATGATCAAAGTAGAGGCCCTCTGTGATATAACTGTGAGGAAACTATACAAAAACGCATTGAAGAAAAAATGGAACAACATGCAATCAAACGATTCGGATGATGTTAATGTCATATGGGAAAAATTAAGAAGGCTGCTGTAGAAGCAGTAGTAACAACAAAACGAAGAAATTAACATCACCGAAGATATAAAACACCTTGGTTTTGTGAGGAAATCAAATGACAGTGCAAGAAGAAGACAAAACAGTACTTGAGCTAGCTCTCGAATCGGTCTTTGAAGATATAATACATACAAAATAGAAGAAACTAACAAGCTAGTCAGACAAGTAAAGAAGGATCACTGGAAAAAATTCTCCAAACAACTAGAAGTTGCCTTCTACAGGTTTCAGAAACAAATATAGTGCTTTATAATAAACAAAAATAAAAAGATCCATGAACTTATAATTGTAAACTAGATCGAGGAAGAAACCTGGATTAAGAAGCTCAAAGACATTCATAGGGACAACGAGCTTAATGCAACAAGAAGTATTCCCAATATAAACATCAACAACATTGAAATAGATACTGCAAAAGAAAGCACTAAAAAAACTGAATAATAGAAAAACTGCAGGCCAAGACGACACCTCCAATGAACTTCTAAAATACGAAGGAGAAAAACTGGTCCAAGAACTGACACAACTCACCAACAAAATACTCCATCATAACAAGATTCCGGATGATTGGCGGATAAGTACTATTCTGCTGCTACTTAAAAAAGTGATTAAAAAGAATATGCAAATTACAGAAGAAAACATTTGTTATCTACCACCCTTAAATTATTAACATCGTTAACGAACATACTAATCTCGCAGATGAACAACAAGGATTCAGAACTGGTAGATACTGTACAGATGCTGCATGTGTATTTAGACAAATAACGGAAAAATCAATTGAATATAGCAAGCCAGCATTCTTTTGTTTCATTGATCTCGACAAAGCTTTTGATAGGATCCGTCTACAGGATATAGTACATCTTTTATATGTTATGCAAATACCGAGAAATATTATCGAAACTATAGAGAACATCTATAGGACCAACAAAGTCCAAGTAAAGATTAACGACACACTCACTGCATCAATAACAGTAGAAAGATGTATACGACAAGGAGAATCATTTGCTGTTCAACATAATAATAAAAGAAATAATCAAACAAGTTCGAAAGCTACTGGGATACACAATGGGAAATAAACAAATAAACATCTTGAGCAATACAAATGACGCTGTATTAATAAAAGAAAATAAGGATGATCTCCAGAGATTTCTATTTTTGTCCAATAAAGTTTCCAAAACACTGAGTATCAGGTGTTTTTTTTAGAGTGATAGAACTTTAAATTGAAATAAAGCACATTTAAATTAAGATTGGAACCAAATTTTTTTTTATTTAAAAGATAATTTTATGACATTAATGTTTTAAAAATAATTTCCGGCATATGTCCACCACGACTAGCTCTGAGGAACCGCATTCGACCAGACCAATTTTGGACCACTTTTTCGAGTAATTCAGGCCTTTTTAAATCAATAACACGAATTATGTTGGCTTCTAGAGCGTCTATTGTTTCTGGTTTATCAGCATAAACTAATGACTTGACATAACCCCAAGGAAAATATTTCAGTGGAGTTAGGTCACATGATCTTGGAGGCCAATTAATTGGGCCATTTCTGGAAATAATGTTATCGCCAAATCTTTTTCCTTCATTAAATCTATTGTTGCGGTAGCAGTATGAGGTGTAGCACCATCTTATTGGAACCAAAACACTTCTGGGTCGATACCATTCAAATTTTGAAACAAATAATCATTGATCATCGATCTGTAACGAGCACCATCCACTGTACCATTAGCTCCAGCATCGTTTTTAAAGAAATATGGACCGATGATGCCTCCAGCGTGTAAAGCTGCTACAGTGCATTTTTCAGGATGCATACAGTGTGAACAGCTCAGAGGAGAGCATTGGGCTCGTGACCGGAAGGTCTGGGTTCAAATCCTATTCAGGTGGAAAAGAAATTTTCTAGTTGGACGGGTGTCTGCTACCATTTCACTTTTGGGTCAAAAATTAACAGTGCTGTGACCTAAAGTGGCGCCAGATCGCAGTAACAAAGCCTACCCAGAACACAACTGAACTCCGAACTCGCTAAAGCTGAAAAAGCTTCTTAGGGATTTTTACAGTAGATCTAGGAGTATCAGGATAATAATAATAATAATACATCAGTACATATATTTATAATCTATTATCTATTTTGTGCTTCCGAAAGTAAGTGTAAATAAAACTGTCTTTCATTTAGAATATCGATCAAATTTTTATTTCAATATAATGATTAGACCTTGCCATTATGTGTGGAATACAACATTATTCAAAGTCCTCTGCGTGGTTTCTTGTAGGACTTGATCCTTGTGAGGTAATTTCTACCCTACCTAGAACACAACTGAACTCCGAACTCGCTAAAGCTGAAAAAGCTTCTTAGGGATTTTTACAGTAGATCTAGGAGTATCAGGATAATAATAATAATAATAATGGGACCTGCAGAACTTCTTGAAGATTGTTTTCACTCCAACGCTTATTATGGTCCAGTGGCTTTAGTTCTTAAACCAGTTGGATCTTGCATGGGTGTAGACCAAGATCTTCACGCAAAATTTTCCATGTGGTGGATGCACAAAGTACAACTTGTTGTGAACGTCGACGAATAGACAAATCTGGATCATCATTAACACTATGACTTACAGCAGCGATATTTTCTTCTGTACGTACAGTTCTTTGTCTTGTTGTTGTTGCATCGAGTAGAGAAAATGTTGTCCGAAATATATCGATAGTTCGACGAATAAGCTGCTCTGATGGACGATTATGTAAACCATAAATTTCACGAAGTGCTCTATAAGTTTCGCGAATAGAACACTGATTTTGAAAATAAATTTCAACAATTTGTAAACGTTGTTGCAGCATAAGTCTTGCCATGATAATTTGTTAATGTTTACTTAACAGAAATGTCAAAACAACATGGCTTCTACCTATCTATCTATCTAGTTATTCCTATCGAAAGTTCTATCACTCTAAAAAAAACACCCGATATGACAATGTCCGCAGCCAAAACTAAATGTATGACTACATCTAAAACACCTTTGAGTAAAGTGATGGTAGACGACATTATAATACACCAGGAAATAAAATTTACCTACCTGGACATAAAAACATCAAAATAAAAAATATTCATCAAACTCAAAATGGTAGATAATCAAAATTCTAGTTTGTTTATTGTCATGAACGTCATGATGACATAGGCATCATCAGAGACGCCCGTGTATGAGCTCTGAACTAACGAAACGTAGCAACATTTTTGCCTTAGCTGGTGGTTTATATAATAGTTTGTCTATGCTATCCATATACGCATTCGACTATAATGATTTGCCATCCGAGATTTTTTATGGAATATTGACATTAAATCTTATTTTGTTTTTTCGTATTCCCAGGTATTAAACCTGGTCCCTTTTTCACTAACCATGATATTGAACCTTGAACTGATTAATAATTAATAAGTAATAGTCCCAATCATTTCAACTAACCAAATAAGTATCACTGGTGTTAAACAAGACTGCCTTCAAATTTTCAATGATGAATACCTTCTTAATTACCCTCTGGGTCAAAACAACTCACATCCAATCAAACCAAATCGAACAAGAAGTTTGTTTCTAGATTTGCAATTACCATCCTCCCAGTAAGGAAAAATAAATACCCACATACCTCAGCAACATCCGTGAACGCAGACAGCAATATCCTCTTACCGTCCCATTATGACGACCTACCCCATTTTTATTTCCCAGATTGCCATTCTGCATCAACGTTTGACCGAGTCAAAACGGTAACGTAATACTTTACGGGAACTGTAACAGAACGAAGGACAGTGAAAGTGTATCACCTCCTTTACCGAACGTATCATGTCGCACCTCTCGAGCGTGCTTCTTATGGTATTGTTTCCTTATTTTATGAATCACGGGTAGAATTGGGTTGATACTTGTACGTATAATCGTTATGGTCTATGAGACTTGCAAGGCTTGTGGCGTTGTACGATTTCTTAATGCGAAAAAAGTGCAGCAAGTGGGTGGAAGAATCGTTGGTGCTAATGAACTAAAGGCGCAAGCCAGTAGCTCAGCGCTACTAACAATCGACTGATATATTCCTGGTTTAATGAGAAAAATAAAACTTTTTTCTCTCCATTGTCACCATTTTTATACAATATTTATGTACACGATATCTACAAAGTAACAGAAGAACTGAAAAGTTACACCCTCTAATATGAGGATGACGTAACCACAACACATAGCGAGAAGCTGAAAGACACAATAGAAAAACTACAAAACCTATGTAACAAAATCATGACGTGGATGAAAAAATGGAGAATTTTACCAACCCTGAGAGATCAAAATTAATAATATACAGCCACAAATTATCACACAACTCATCAGCCATCAAAATGCTGCAACATAATATAAAACCATCAGGCTAAATACCTTGGAATCACAGTGGATAATAAGACCAACTTTAAAATACATTCCTATAATATCGAAAGAGAAATAATTGCTAGATCAAAGCAGTTTCGATCCTTCACCTACAAAAACTAAGGCATAAACCAACTCGAGAATCTACCAAACTATATGCAGACCTATATTAGAATATGGACATCTAATATATAACAAGTAGACTTCAAACCTTAGGAAAGAAAGCTGTTAGCCGATACAACTCCACATCCTCAGCCCGTTGTTCTACAAGATCTGAAGCAAGAACAAAACTAAAGAAAACACCCAAACCCTTAATAGATGCAATAAGGAACTTTTCCGGTAGAGGCAATTGATAACATGACTTCACAGTTTGGAACTTTTTTTTCAATAATTATGTACACTTCACTCTTATGTAAAACTATGAATTTCAAAAAGATTTATTTTACACTGACAGGAAGGCGCAAGTCCGTTACCCATTTGCTAGAGCAATAAATGTTTTTCTCTCTCTAAAACTTTTTTTATTAAATTTGACTTTACTCATCAACTAAGTTTTTTTCAAGAGCGCTACAATCCTTTCAGAGCTTCTCTAATCTTTCGGCGGAAGAAGGGCCAACAAACGATTGGCCAAAATAAGCTCACCCGACTACATAGACAGGCTTGCCTTGTAATTACAGGTGCGTTTCGCACCACACCCACATCAGCCATGGAAGTCTTGCCAAATCTACCCTTCCGCCGTAAATGTAATACCGGTTCATTTGACCTACCGGCTCATTGAACTACCGTCAATCGGCATTATTGATCAATCGACTAAGCTGGTTATTATGAATCTATCAATACTGCTCAGTAGTAGGTATTGAAATACAGAGAATGGTAGCAGATTTATTCTCAATGTCTCAAATGTTAACACTTGAAGTATAAAAATACGGAATTAGTTAGATCAAGTATTCATGAAAATTAACGGTCGATTAAAACAACCATCACACCCTGCAAAAAATGTTGGTCTTCACGAAAACAAACAGCAAATCCCTTCGGTCATCCACCGGAGACTGCACAGCTCTCGGAAAACCCGGAAAATCGGCATCCCGATCCAAATCAAACAGACGGGACGGCTCAGTTCGAATAATTGAATGCAACTCCATTCGGCACAGAACCCGACACAAAATCGATGGCAGCTGGTAACCGCGTCGTCTAATTCCTAAGTTTGTTTAATGGATTTAGAACGCAGCGTGCGGTCCCATGCAACAGGCCCCAAAATTAGACGATTAACGAACTGAACGTTTAATTAATAAGTTGCAGCCCGAATGAATCCCCGAACAGGCACCCTGCGAAACGAGTGAGCGGTGCAGGCCTAAGGAAGGTTGTGGAAGGACGGGACTGGCACATGCACGTGGACTATATTATGTTGAGAGTGGGGGTGAGAATAATTGTGTGCGTTCTGTCTCTGGATGCGGGCTACTGGTGAAAGTTTTTTCCTTTAAGGTTTTCTGGGGAAATATTAGGAGTCGTTGTTTTACGGAGAATTAGTTGAAGTGTTCTAAGGAAGACCTCCACTTATGTATCCATAGAGAAGGTCACAAGAAGAAAAGAGGTGCACCTTCACACCTTAAATAGATTCAGTCCATGTCTGTGGGATGAAGGGTCACTACCAGGAGTGGTCCTGTCGCCACTTTTGTGGTGTCTCGTGAAGGAAAAACTACCCAGAAGATTGATCGAATAGGACTACAGCTGGTGCAATTACGCCGATGACCTAGCAATCATAATTAGGGGGAATTTCGAAGGAATAATGTCGGGCCTGACTCAAAATGTCATTGACATCATCAACTGATGGTGTGTGGAGAAGGGATTTAGTATCTATCTAACTAAAACAATTACTGTCTAGTTTACACGTTGTAGAAAACTGAAATTGACAGCGTCTCTGTCACTTAAAGTTTCCTAAAGCTTGTTGAAGGGTGCAGAAGTAGAGTTTTCAGAGGAAGTTAAATATCTGGGGATAAGCTCGGATGAAAAACTTAATTGGAACTTGTACTTGAATAGAATTATTGCCAAATAATATAGGTGTGTCCTATCATTATGTATGCCGCTCTAGACTCGTGTGCCAAAACTGGGGGAAAAGACAATCTTGCAGGGGCTGTACCAGCTCCAAAGACTTGCACAAGAACTGTATATACAACTCCCATAGCAGTAATAGAGGTTTTTTTGAATGTTATCCCGCCACAGGTATATGTGAAAAAAGAACGTCTGATGCATGCCCTAAGAATGGAACATTTAAGGTCTAAAAGAAGACATATAAGGGTTTTTGAATCACTAATGGCTGAACTCCTTTCGTTCCCGAGAGATTCAATGCCAGTTGAGTATGACTTTGATGCCAACTATGAAGTGATCATATGTGACCGCCAAGAAAACATAGAAAGGTTAGTTCAACTTCGGAAAACCATCTCAGAATTGTGCTTAAGTCTCTCTGTCCAGACAGTACAAAGGAACAAAAATTTGTATTGCCTCTGATAGTAAGATGACACTGAATGTCATTGAGTGTAAGCCAAGGACCATCTGGAGCTATGAAAACTCCCTCATATAATTGGCGAAAAGCAACAAACTAGTTCCAGTGTGGGTATAAGCTCGCCAGAGCACTGAGGGAAACAAAAAAACAGATGCAAAAAGCAGAGTGAAGACTTCTTTCACCTGACCGGCACGTTTGTGCTGGGTATCACCCACACTGATTAGAGCTGAAGTCGATAAATAGGAAGAAAAGGGAGATTATCACTGTTTTAACAACCCAGCCCAACGACAAGTCAAGGCATTCATCAGGCCCTCTATGAAATGCCTTTTCGTTCTTTGACGAAAGAACGAGCTGAGGTTTTTTGCTGGGTTTCTTATTGGCTACTAGGCGTGAGATACCCACACAAGATCGGCAAAGAAAACTGATATATGTAATAATCGGCAATACAAATTGTCGAACACATACTCTGTCAATTCCAAGCACTAGCTCAAACCAGAGTTATTTTATTCTATTGGATAGCATGGCTCTCATGCCAACCAATATAAGAGCTAATTCCTCAAGAAAATAATCAGTTTTGCGAAGGAAAAAATTTACTAGTATCGTAATGCAAAAAAGAGCTTACTCTAAAATTTACCGATTTATATACAGTCAACCAAGAATTATATTTGTTATAGTTAAGGTATTCGAGTTTTCTTAATCGTCGTGGAAATTCATCTTATTCCTAGATAAACAGAGTTAGTTCATTATCGAAATAACCACATTCGAAGTGCTTCTAAAGTTGAACACCGTCACAGTACTTCGAATCAATTCACAACAACCCATTGTAATTAATAATTGCGATTAATTTATTTGCTTTTGTTTGTTGTTACAAAATACTAGAACAATAAACAGAATACGGTGATAAACTAACCGTGGTGCGAAACACGGGGTTGAGAAAGAATTGTTTTCTTGTCAGGAATTGAAGAATAATCATTCAATAGTTTCGAGAAGTTGAATTTTCAATCTATCGTTTTTACTGTACTGTTGTAATCAACAACATCATGAGATGTGAGAACTTCAATTGTCGGTTGAATTTACATCTACGAGGTTGGCAAGAAAAGAGTTAATTCTATCAGTCAATCGAGTGTTGCTGCACCATCTAAGCTAAGTACTCTGTTGAATTCTATGAATTCAATTTGTTCTTAGGTCGAACTCGAGTTCTGATTTTATACTCAATTTCCATAATTGTAGCATTATACTTTTTTCAAAAATAATTGTGAAACTTGAAGGTTGAAAGTTTTTGTTAGCCAGATTCCTGGAGAGAATAATCAGACATACTATCATGTTTCAGACTTTGACAATCTGCCCTTGTCAGAAATGCTGCATTTCAAGATGTTGGTTTGTCGCATCCCGAAATTGGTCGTATATGTCACGTGTGGACAAGAGAAGGTGGGGAAATAGGAAGAAAACTAATTAGTCAACAGAGGCCCACCACATAGCGTCAAGGTAGGCACTTCAATAGCTCTATAAGACCATATCAAATCGCTGATCAATGTTTCTGAGCAGAGTTAGATCTATTAATATTCGTTCAGATGTTCATATTATAGCGTCCAAATGGTTTCACCTTATAAAGTGTCTTTCAACGGGAACGCTCCATTTTTAAATTGACATTATTCACGCATGACAGCCACGGTTTATTTGTAACATTGACAGTTGTATTTGTTAATGTCTACCAATTAATCATGGAAAGGTACACACTCCAACAACGTTTACAAATAATCCAAATTTATTATGAAAAACCCCGATCTGTTACTCTTACTTTACACGCTTTCACTTCAATTTTTGGTTGTTATAATCGTCCGGATAAAAGAACAGTTGAACGTTAAGTGAAGAAGGTTGAAACAAACTTTACACTTCATTATGTTACAGTGCCAGTGAGACAAAGAAATGCAAGAAGTGAAGAGAATACTCTAACTTTACATGGTTTCATTTCAATTTTTGGTTGTTATAATCGTCCGGATGAAAGAACAGTTGAACGTTAAGTGAAGAAGTTTAAAACAAACTTTATACTTCCTTATGTTACAGTGACAGTGAGACAAAGAAATGCAAGAAGTGAAAAGAATATTGCCGTTCGTGAAATTGTTCGTGAAGACCAAAATTTATCGATTTCCGGACGTTCACAAGAAGTAGGCACCTCCCAGATGTCTTTGTGGCGAATTTTACGAAAGGATTGTGGTTTATATCCAATCAAGATTGTTTTAACCCAAGAACTCAAACCAGTAGATCATTTAAAGCGTCGTGTATTCAGTAATTAGTGCTTAGAAAAAATCAGAAATGATGCAGATTTTCATAAGAAAATCATTCTCAGCAATGAGGCTCATTTCTGGTTAAACGGTTATGTTAACAAGCAGAATTGCTGTATCTGGAGTGGTGATAAACCTAACGACTTAATTCATGCCAGCGTTTCTATGGTGAAAATTTAAATGAGGTTTTGCTTCATGTACTAATGGTATCTATTGTACTTTATAGTGAAATAAAAATTTCAATAATTTCCAGATGAATAATGTTTTATTCACAAAACAAAATGGGGCGCTGTTAATGAAAGACCCTTTACCATTCAATCGGCAGTTTCTACGTAGCAACTAGCCGAAAAACACGAAATCATGCCATTAATAAATACAAAATGAGAGCAACCAATTTCCTTATGTCCCTCTCTGGAAAAAAATCCTACGTTCATTTGAAAGCTGCGTCCTAAATCTGAACCAGAAGAAGGTAACAGCCTGAAGAACTACGAATTACGAGTTTCGTTAATCAGAGATAAATGGGCTAGTAACGAGTTGATCTCGTTTTCGTCATACGCAGAAACAAAAACGTTCCGCAAAATCCTTTTGCACGATTCAGGTGGATGTCACAATAGATTTTGAACACTGCCATTCATTCAAGGTTAAATCTTTTGTGAATTCGTGAGAACAGATCTAACGTATTTGGGAAAATTTTTACCTGGGTGGAAAAAACCATAGTATTTGTGGTGCGAAATAAACGGGAATTGACATAGGGTAATCGATCACGAATTAAATTGAATCAAACAAATAGCAACTGATAACGGTTATTCGCCATCAATAAAAAACAGCATGATTTACAGAAAGAAAACTAAAAGAAGAGAATATATGGAGTAACATTCAGATCATCCAATTTCAAGTGAAAATACATTTATTAATACTTACAATCTTGTAAAAGATTCGAAAAGTTTTTAGAGGCGTACAGAATGAGAATCAAGAACTCCACATTGTTGAGTATTTATGGTGGCATGAAATGAACAGTTACAACTAATGAAATTGCTCGAAATAGCCACCATTATTTGATAAATTTTGAATATCAAAACAAATTGAAATATGTTTATCTTCTACAATTTTGATTTCCAAAAGAATTTTTTTTATTCAAAAAACTTTTAGAATTAAATTAATGTCTAAAACAAGCACCGCTCACATTTAATAGACGTATATAATCAAAACTCAATATACAATGTCAAATGAAATAAATAACCCAACAGATATACGAAAGTAATTAAAATTAATAAATAAATATTCAAAGGAGACAAAATTTTGTTTCTGGTTTTATCTTAAGAAATACTACTTGCCTTATAAAAACATGAACACACTTGAAGGACTTCCCAAAGAATATAATTTATTTGAAATATTTAATATATTTAAATATTCGAACAAATTATTTCAAAAATCTCTAAAAAATGTGCACTATATCTTCAAAAAACAAATATAATTCTAGATAATCCCTTCATCAGCCCTTTTTTTCAATATTCCAAATATCAAAATCAAAAACATAACCTACATCACTCACGTGTTAAAAGACTTAAGCTTCGAACTACAGATCAACTATATATTCAAGATTGATCTATGTTCTAACAAAATCAAAGAACAAAGTGAGGTATTTTAAGGTTTACTTAAATTCATTGACATTCTATAATGATATATTGACATTCTATAATGATAAAAATTCTTTTGGAAATCAAAATTGTAGAAGATAAACATATTTCAATTTGTTTTGATATTCAAATTTTGTTATATTTCTTCTATCAAGTAAAAAGCCCTTCTATTTTATATTATTTGATAAGTAAGTAAGTAAATTACTTCAGCAATTATAGTGAACTACAAATTTGAAAAGAGGTCAAAAATTACAATATACTCAATCACAAAAATTCCCACACTCTTCAATGTCATAAGGTTCACAATCTATCAAGCACTTATGAAATTCTTTTCTGAAACACTTATATTCTATAATACTTTGAATCTTTCTAGGTAAAGCATTGAACATATTAATTGCCATATAGAGAGGATGGCTTTCATAACTTGCAAGTTAGTGGCTAGGAAAGAAAAACGGGAACATACGTCTAGTATTATTCACATTTTTATAATTCACAAAGTAGTTATTATGTTTGTGGAAGAATAACAATAAGCGATATATGTAGAGCCCATAAACTGTCAATATTTTATTTTTCTTGAATAAAGTTCTACAGGTTTCTTTATATTTTAGGCCCAGCATTGTTCTAATTGCCCATTTTTGAGTAACGAAAATTCTATCAATACACGAGAAACTGCCCCGAAAAATTATAGCATGTTAAAAATTGATAATTTGCTAAGTAAATGGTCCTCAATGTATCTACATCAACTTGTTTTTTGACTACATTCAAACCGTATATTACAGAGTTTAAGTTTTTTCTTAGTTGTTCGACCTGATTTTTCCACTTCAAATTTTCATTAATTAAAATTCCAAAAGGTGCAACATCATTCTTTACTACAATTTCATGATCGTTGATACTTCTTGGAAAAATTTACTTTGATCTATCCCTAGAGAAATAAGTAGACCGTTTTTTGTCGATTCAGAACAAGTTTGTTATCACAGCACCAGTTGCATAGGTCTTTAAGCTCTAATTTGAGGCACTCAATCGATGAAGGGACATTATCACATTCAATCAAAACATTTGCACCATCCGCAAAATTTAATGATGTGCAATTTGCTGGCAAAATAGAGGCGAGGTCGTTAATACACACAAGAAATAGTAATGGTCCTAGTATGGTACCTTGTGGAATGCCCATGGTTATGTCCCCCATCTTCTGATGTAACTTCTTCTCCACGTAATGACATTCTTACTTCCTGTTTTCTGTTCTGCAGGTAACTCCTCATAAAATTAAGTTGTTTATCTCTAATGCCACAGTTTTCTAGTTTCAATAAGAGCTGTTTATGGTCAACACAATCAAATATATACATAGTTCATATCGTTTTCTCATGTTGGTTAGATTATTTGGGGTAGCATTATTATGGTTCAGATTGAGTTCATGAATTAAGGCTTCAATTTCATTTTTAACCATCTCAAGACTTTAATTAATATCAGAGTAATTTTTCCTTCAGGAACGGCCATAAAAACGTGTCCAACGGTGTTAAATCTGGACTACTCGATGGCCATGAAATAAGTGCACCATAATCGGTCCAGAGATCAAATTGACCACTCAAACCTTTTCGAACTTTCAAATCTCTGTACGGGGGTGCTCTGTCCTGTTGCAGAAAACAGTTGCCCCAAAAGTTGAGCTACCTCTGGCAGTATCTTTTCGGAATATCACGTGTTGATGTGTAGTCAAAAAATATAGGCCCCACAATTTTATTATAAACAATGCCACAACACACGTTGACATAGTTTCTTCCAGATTTTCTAATTTGAAATAGTTTGTGTTGTCTTCCATGTTTGTTTTCTCTTTTTTCTGTTGAACACGCCTCCTGTGGAAAACGATGATTCATACGTTCACATCATAAAAATTAACAAATTAGGATCTTCCTCCAGTCTTTGCAGCATATGTTGTCAGGTTTTGGTCTTCTGTGAGGACTTGTGCTGGCAGTAACTTGTATGGCCTATATGTTCTTTTTTAACACTCTATGAATCTTCGAACAGCTCATTGCAAGACACGTGATGCTTCCTTTAATCCATTTTCTGGATCTTCTGAAACAATTTTTATGAAGTTGTGCGGTTGATTTCAAATTCGATAATATTCAAGTTTCAGCATTAATCAACAATTAATTATAGTAACATTACCTTCAAAATAAAGCAATATGTCGAGTTCTTGATTCTCATTGCTTAAGACGCTACGTCTCTTTCTCTTAAAACTTTTAGAATCTCTTACAAGGTTGTAAGTATTAAGGTATCGAGGTGAGTCATATTGTTAGCAATGTCGTTTGTTTATTTATCATAGCCTACCACTTGACAACCGATTAATGAGCTTGCCACGTGGTTCTTCGAATTTGGGACTCTGCAGTTCTCAAAATAAGAGAGATAGAGCAACAGATGCATATATATATATATATATATATATATATATATATATATATATATATATATATATTCGTAATCAGGAGAGAAATAGCTAGCCAATAATAAGAAAATATACAGGACGATCCATTTGTGAAAATGAAGTTGCACTCAATATCTTGTTCACCCTGTTTATATTCCATTTTGTGAAATCATTTTGAAAAATTCAGTTGAGTTCTTGCAACTTTTGCGAATAACTTTTTTTTGTATCTCCATTTGTAACAAAGTTAAGGGGGGGGGTTCAAATTGTAATGAAAAAAGTCGAATGGAATTGTAGAATATAAAAAAATTTCCTGTGTAATGAGTGATATAGTGGCCTATCAGGAATTTTTTTCCTTTCCCGGTCCTCATTGAATTCTACAAGTAACGGATAATATCATTGTTATGAGCTTTTCTGATAAATTTTTCATCAAGCTTCTCGATCCTAGCTTTTATTGGTTCGACATTTGTTGTCCAATAAAGCATCTCATTCGATGGGTTGTGTAGGGGGTTGTTTGGATGTCTTATCTTTGTTATTCTCCTCAGACTTGTTCTTTTTCTGGTCATTATTCCCTTCGATGTAGCGTTACTGCAGGTCTGATATAATTGGTGTCCCTATTCTAAGATCATTTTGTAAATTCTCCTTGCTGTTTTCATGCTGATACCTTGGTCCTTATAGTTATGGAGCGGAAGTGGTTTGCTCTAGCTATGGTACTTTTTTTAACGTGCTGTTTGAAGTTCAGATAAGGATCTACTTTTATTCCCAAGTATTTCATAGAATTAGCTGGTTGGATTGTGATATTCTGGAACTGCAGCTTTGGTGAAGTGGACTTCAGTCTATGGTGGAAAAGAATTATTTATTATATATTGCTTCAATATGACAGCTTACTAGATTCGTATTTCTACTATCAACCACTTTGAAGCTAGCAGTTGACCAGAAGCTGCCAGAATTGACGAACAGAAGGAATGTTGTACTTTATCAGGACAACGCCAGATCGCACGCTTCTCCAGTGACTCGCCAGAAACTCCAGGACCTGGCACCAAGCGTTTATCCTTTTTTTCTTGCATTGCAAAATTTCCTGAGTGATGAAAAATTGGCAGGACAAGATTGTGCAAATCGATTACTAAAGTTTTTCGCCAATAAGTACCAGGACTTCTACAGGATGTCCCAGAAGTCGACGTCAAGCCGGAATCGGGTACCAGACTGAGTCATAGTAGTCATCAGAAAAATATTTTGAAAAATCTAAGTCGTGTACTTTACAAATTACATTGCGTTTTTAATATTCGAGAAAATGCACACCCTGTGATGATTTTTGAACTCCTGTTGCTGAAATTTGTTACTTTCTTCAAGTTTTATTTTTTTTATGTTATCCCTGTAACCTGTGATCTTCAATTCTGAGCCAATTACTCCAGCTTGGAAAATAATGTCACTTTTTACCGAACCAAGTATTCAAAATTAATATTTCGCACAACTTTAACTGACTGTACTGAAAAAAAACTGTACTACATCAGTTTAGCAAATTACTGTAAGACTTAGCGCATTTATTAGAGATTCTAAAATGATATAACATTATTTCTTGGATCGGTCAAAAACGGTCATTTTAAAGAAACACAGTTTCGAACAATTTCTTCGAACTTTCTAAAAATGATTCTAGTGCACCCAATACTTTAAGAATCTGGTTTGAATGAGATGCAGTGAGTCCTTCCATAAAGTGTGAGTGAGACAGATAGTGACGCCACTATTTGGTATTGGCACACGTAAACGCAATACAGATCAGTACGCTACGTCCCTTGGTCTACTGCGCATCTTTCCGTATATGATCGTGTTATTCGTGTTCTTACAACTTTTGGCTTCGTTTATTAGATTTGTTTGCTTGTGATTTGAATAGTTTTGATCTCTTTACGACGAACTTTGATTTGACTAATCTGTGATTGTGTATTGCCATCATGTTTGTGTATACCACAAAGGAATATGCCAACATGCAGCTCATTTAGATACCCTAATGCTGATCTTTATCCAGATCATCGAGTTTTTACGAATGTGCTCCGTCTATTCTTCATAGCAAAGTGCATGGTGAAGGAAGAATTTCCTTACCTTACGACGATATTGTGCTTCAAGCAATTGAGGAAGATCCAAGTACTTTGCTATGTGTAATTCAGCGAAGCACAGGAGTGCCCAAAAGTACAGCTCACCGACTATTGAAAAAACATAAGCTCCACCCATATCATGTATGGTGAGTACAAGCTCTGTTACCTCGGGATTATGAACCTCAAGTTGCGTTTTGCCAAACCATGCTACAAGAGAACCGGGAGGATCCACAATTCTTTAAAAAAATATTATGGTCGGATGAATCAACATATAAAAAAGATGGTTACATGAACCTACACAATTTACACGAGTGGCACGTAGAAAATACGAATTTAATGAGACAAGATAGATCTCAATATCGTTTTAAAGTGAACATGTTGACTTGAATTTTGAAGGGAAGAGTCATAGGAACTTTTGAGTTGCCAGAGGTTTTAAATGCTGAAATTTATTTAGATTTTTCACGAAATCAGTTGCCAAATTTACTTGAAGACGTGCTACTCAGTATTTTCAGAGAAATATGGTTTCAGTAAGATGGATAGGTCGATCTGGTACAATCTCGTGGCCTGATGTGAATCCCCTAGATTTTTTTACTGGGGGACAGTGAAGGAAAAAATTTTTGAAAATGTAGCTGAGCTTCGGGAGAGAATTAGGGCAATCCAATTCGTCAATGACCGAAGATTCGCCTGTCTGATATCCCGATCTTTTTTAAGAAGATGTCGTGCATGTATTGCAGCTGAAGGAGGGCAGTTTGAACATCTCTTGTGAGTTTATTAAATCTTGACATAAAGCGAAACTGAATTTCTTCAGGAGAAACCTGTTTTTGACCAATCTAAAAAAGAATACAGTTAGTGTTATAGCATTTTAGAATCCTTATTAAATGTGCTAACATTTGAAGTAACTTTCCAAACAGTTTTTTTTTGTATAGTCAATTTAGGTTGGGAGAAATTTTAATTTTGGATACTTGGTTCGGCAAAAAGTGACATTATTTTCCAAGCTGGAGCAATTGGCTTCGAATTGAAGATTACAGGTTACAGAAGCACTATTCGGGATAACATAGAAAAAATAAAATTTGAAAAAAGTAGAAAATTGTAGCAACAAGAGTTTAAAAATCATTACAGGGTGTGCATATTATTGTATAAAGGAAAGTGCAATATAATTTAAAAAATTCAGAACTTGGATTTTCTTTTATATTTTTCTGATGACTATTATGAGTTAACCTGTTACCAGATTCTGACGGCGACTTCTGAGACATTCTGTATAGAATAAGACGGTGCAACTCAAACAATCGAAGTTCACGCAAAAATAATGGATTTTTTCCCCAACCAATTTTTATATTTCACTAATTGCTCAGGAAAATATGGAATATGTGACGTATTTTTTTCTTATCTTAATTGCGAAACCTTCGAATTTGGTAAGTGGAAGACGAATTCACACATGTCTCCACAGATTTTAAGCCTCTTTGGGTGTCTCAAAAACCTTTGATATTTCTCAAAAGCAAGAAAGGAGCATCGGAACTTTGAAACTCTCGAAACGATTAAGTTTCGCAGCGATTTTAATGAGAATTTTTTCGACGCGTTCGGAGCATTAAGTTTCCGCGATATAATTGGCAGTTAGGAAGCTACATTTCCTGCATTTTAAGACCGAATGAAGAGACCCAGCTCCGGAAAGTTTTACGCTAATAAATTTCCAGGCACTACCTGCAACAGTGGCCTTTGTAGGTCGTAGATCGTTATCGAGATAATGACGATATGGAAGTGTTTGTTATTAGACGTCACTCGGGAAGTTCTGGAGGAAAACACATCCTGCGAAGTTTAATTATATTCAAACTAGGATTGTCAGTTAAACTGCGTTCTTGGTTCACAAAATATGCAATATGTTTTGTTGCAACGTGGCATCTGAAGCGGAAAGGCCAGAGAATTCAGTGTTCTGAAGTTTTGGGCTCGAGGAAATAGGGATCATCTTGTTTGGTGAAATATGTGGAGGTAGGAGATTCCTATTGGTTTTTTATCACCAGTTAATTAAGATTTAGGATCGAGAATTTACTATTCTCCACAACGCTCGAAGCCAAAAAACGTATATCGGGCAATTTGCAACCCCCTGAAATGGGGTACTGACTAATGCGATCAGATTAGTAGTTTCTTATAGTGACCAATATACACTGGCGAGAAAAAAACACGGGTCACTAAGATTTTACACTGTTTTTTTCCAATAGACTCACGTGTTCACATCGATTCAATAATATATTGTTCATCATCTATCTTTCATAGAAAATCAAAAAAATATTCGCAAAATGTAGATATCGGGTGTTTTTTAGAGGGATAGATTTTTCTATAGGGATAACTGTGATTTGACAGAAGGTAGAAGTTATGTTGTTTTGACATTTCTGTTCAATAAGCATTGACAGATTATCATGAAAAGACTCACGCCGCAGCAACGTTTACAAATTGTTGAAATTTATTTTCAAAATCAGTGTTCTATTCGCCAAACTTATAGAGCACTTCGCGAAATATATGGTTTACATTATCGTCCATCAGAGTAGCTTATTCGTAGAACTATCGATAGATTTCGGACAACATTTTCTCTACTATGCAACAACGACAAGACAAAGAACTGAACGTACAGAAGAAAATATCGTTGCTGTAAGTCATAGTGTTAATGATGATCCAGATGTGTCGTCGACGTTCACAATAAGTTGGATTCTGTGCATCCACCACATGGAAAATTTTGCGTAAAGATCTTGGTCTACACCCATACAAGATCCAACTGATCAAGAACTAAAGCCATTTGACCATAATAAACGTCGTTTTTCTGCTGATTGGGCCCTAGAACAGCTTGAAGTTGATCCACTTTTTTATCGTAAAATTGTGTATAATGATGAAGCTAATTTCTGGTTGAACATCTATGTAAACAAGAAAAATTGCCATATATGGAGTGAAAAAAATCCTCGAGAAATTCTGCAGGTTCCATTGCATCCTGAAAAATACATGGTATGGTGTGCCTTACACGCTGGAGGCATCATCGGGCCAAATTTCTTTAAAAACGATGCTGGAGCTAATGTTACAGTGAATGGTGCTCATTAAAGAACGATGATCAAAGATTGTTTGTTTCAAAATTTGAATGGTATCGACCCAGAAGTGTTTTGGTTCCAACAAGACGGTGCTACACCTCATGCTGCTACCGTAATAGTTGATTTATTGAAATAAAGATTTGGCGATAACATTATTTCGAGAAATCATCAAATTAATTGGCCTCTAAGATCATGCGTCGTAACTCCCCTGGATTATTTTCTTTGGGGTTATGTCAAGTCATTGGTTCATGCTGATGAACCAGAAACAATAGACAATTTGGAAGCCAACATAACTCATGTTATTGATGAAATAAGGCCTGAATTACTCGAAAAAGTGGTCCAAGTGGTCGAATGCGGTTCCTCAGAGCTAGTCGTGGTGGACATATACTGAAAATTATTTTCAAAACATAAATGTCATAAAGTTATCTCTCAAATAAAAAGTAATTTGGCTTGAATCTTCATTTAAATGTGTCTTATTTCAATTTAAAGTTCTATCACTCTAAAAAAAAACACCAGAAATATTGGCTAAAAAACTTGATAATAGAAACCATCTTCGAATAATTCTTCTCGATAAATTCACCGTTTATCAGTTGCATTCAACATTGACGTTGTTTGTTTTCCACTCACTGAAAGAAACAATTTCATAAAATGAGTTTACCAATTGATGATTGTGCAAGAATAGGCGCACTCATTGAAAATGGGCTGAGCCAGAGATCTGTTGCTAGAAGAATGAACGTTACCCTATCTACAGTCCAATGAATATTGAAAAGGTATCAGGAGACACGTGAATTTTACCAGGTTTTCGTATTGGCATACTAGCATAACTCTTTCACCATGTGACTACTCAGCAGTCTCCACAGTCCACTCCAAGAGGTAGAACATGTGATAAGGATTACGCTATATCATCGCGCGAAGCGAAAACCCCTCTGAAGAGATGAACCCACCAGCTTCCAGTTTGGGCCCCGACTCGAAAGCCAGAACCGTCTGACTGGTAGCAGCGAAGCACTATCCAACCTCTACTGGCTCAGCAGGTCAGTACCCGAGTTGGTTTGTGACGCAACTCAATCGCCGGAAGGAATTATTATCCAAGCATCCGAATGCAGTCCCATGAACTAAGATATCAAGATTGATTACTTCTTTTGATCCTGGTACGACACCGTCTAACGGCCTGTACGTCCTGACCCACCGAACCCATGAGAAGTCATTTGATTGATCCTGGCGTCAAGCACTAACGGCTAAGCCATTTCGTCGAGATCGACAAACCCTAAAAAGTTACGCATTGATCTGGGGCCAGGACAAGCCAGTCGAACCGTCAAGTCCCGTTAAACCCCGAGTCATTTCATGAGAATATCCCGAACATGAGGGTCTGCGAACAAATAACTGAAATACCTCCCTAGTCCAGCATGCGGACTTTCAACCACTGCCCCCTTGAGTCCAACACCATTGGGGTGACCAGGTGGTACAAGTAACACCTGAGGGCAAACCACCCTCCCGAGGTAACGCAGTAAGCTACATAATGCACTCGGCCATTACACAGAATCCGGAGATTTATACTGCGATAGGGTAGAGTACGCCAGTTTTAAGGGAGAAGCCCTGTGCTGCGACAGACTCCCTGTCACTGAGTTAATCAACGGCTCAGCCCTCCATTTCACCAGATCGGCAAAACTAGGGACCTATTCGGAGATTTTCCACCATACAGGTCCAGTGACTGGCGCCAAATGGCATTACGTTAGACACCAAGACTTAACCCTCCATTTCGCCGGGACGAAACTAGAGTCCTAGTCAAGGCAAGCACCCCCATCACAAGATCTAATGCTTGGGGGGCGGGTATCAGGAGACAGGCAGGGTGACCAGAAGACCTGGAAGAATACGGTGCACATCGTTGGGGAATAACAGATTCATGGTTTCCACAAGTCTTCGCAATCGCCCTCTTACTGCTGTTGAAGTTCGAAATCGATGGATGGAGATACGTCAGGTGAACGTAAGTGAAGGGACCATGAGACGACGTCTCTCAGAATCGAATTTACAACCATACACACCTGCGACAGATCCAGAACTTCTCAGAGAGCATCGAATTGTGCGAAATCACATAAACTGTTTAGAAGCTCAGTGGGTCAAGATACTTTTCTCTGATGAATCCAGATTTAGCATTCAAAGAGCTGATGGTCGTAGACGCGTTTATAGACGTCCAGGAGAAAAATACGCCTATGCCTGTATAGAGGAGCGAGTTGATTTTTATAAATGGATCTTTAAAAGCAGTAAGGTACAAGAGTGAATTCTTATGGTGATAGTGTACTGTATCTATTTTATAGTCTCCTGGTCAGTGTAGGTAATGTGTTTGCAATATTCATGTGCTTGCTTAATTTGAGAAATTGTTTTCCTTGTGAACCAGTAATGTCCTTTTTGATGAACCCTTGAGAAGTCTTGGTAGAGGACAATATATCGTATAGAGACAGTTAATACTCCGGATATCCAACGCTGCTGTGTGAAATGTGTGAGTGAATGACCATCGTTCTTGAGGTATTGTGTTTGTATTTGTATTTTATATTGATATCTGAGCCTTCCTGGAGCCTGGTCACTTAGGTGAAGTCAGATACGTTTCTTATGATAGTTGCGCTTTCGGTTGGCTCGAGTTATGTCACCTTTTCAAGGTGACCTCCTGGGAATACCAAATTACCCCCCTTTCTGTCCGTCCAGATCCCATCCTTCGCGACCCTGATAACTGAAGGTGCAGCACTGGCTACAGGAGTTATAATTGAAGGTGCTAGCTGGCTGTAAAACCCTCAAATAAGACGGTCAGGAAAATGTTCTCGCAAAATTGCGACTGTATCGTTGCTTGTGGGGCACGTGGCAATATTTTCCAATTCCAGTCATTTAAATAATTAATCATAGCTCTGTAGCACAATCCATTCACCGTAACAGTTGCAGCAGCTTCTTTTTCTAATAACTAAAGTCCAGTCACACCACCAGCCCAAAAACTGCAACAAGCAGTAACTCGTTGAGGATGAAGAAGCTTTTTAACAATCATTCTTGGATTTTCCTAGCCTCAAATGCGACATATCTGCTTATTAACGTAGCTTCCGAGGTGAAGAGGATTTTTCGATGAAAATCCGGATCATTTTGACGAATTTTAATGACCCAATCAGCGAAGATTATGGCTTGAGTTCTTGTGTTAACTGAACTTCAAAGGTCTTCAGAACTAAGTCTTTATGCAAAATACTATGTAATGCCTAATTCCAAAGATCGGCGAGGAATCGACAAACCTGGGTTTTCGTCAACACTACGACCTACAGCAGCAAAATTCTCAGTTGTTCTTGAGCGTCGCACACGGTTTCGATTCTTCACATCACTAACTTGTCCCAACAGCTCAAATTTTTCGACTAGTTTCACTATTGCCGGAGAATGTGCTTCACAACGACCGAAAAGTGTTTTAATTTTGCGAACTGTGACTGCAAAATGTTCACCATTATTGTAGTGAATTTTAATGCGTTGTTGAAGCGTGTATTGTTCCATTTTTAGTAATGGCGCAGATTTTACTTGTCAAATGTCAAAAAAGAAAGCTTCAAAAGTGACAGTTGCCCAGATAGTGGACTATTTTAAAAGAAAACTCTTATTGGAAAGCTCTTTACAGATGAAAATTTTTGGTGAAAGAATCTTTCTGTGTGATTCCTCAGTTTAGCTGTGTACATTAAAATATCGGGTGTTTTTTTCAGTGATAGAACTTTAAATTGAACTAAAACACATTTAAATTAAGATTGAAGCGGAATTTTTTTTTATTTGTATGGTAATTTTATGACATTTATGTTTTAAAAATAATTTCCGGCATATGTCCACCACGACTAGCTCTAAGGAACTGCATTCGACCAGACCAATTTTGGACCACTTTTTCGAGTAATTCAGGCCTTATCTCATCAATAGCACGAGTTATGTTGGCTTCCAAAGCGTCTATTGTTTCTGGTTTATCAGCATAAACCAATGACTTGACATAACCCCAAAGAAAAAAATCCAGTGGAGTTAGGTCGCATGATCTTGGAGGCCAATTAATTGTACCATTTCTCGAAATAATGTTATCGCCAAATCTTTCTTTCAATAAATCAATGTTTACGGTAGCAGCTTGAGGTGTAGCACCATCTTGTTGGAACCAAAATACTTCTAGGTCGATACGATTCAAATTTTGAAACAACTAATCATTGATCATCGATCTGTAATGAGCACCATTCACTGTAACATTAGCTTCAGCATCGTTTTTAGAGAAATATGGACCGATGATGCCTCCAGCGTGTAAAGCACACCATACAGTGCATTTTTCAGGATGCAATGGAACCTGCAGAACTTCTTGAGTATTGTTTTCACTCTATATATCTTGCAATTTTGCTTGTTTACATAGCCGTTCAACCAGAAATGAGCTTCATCACTAAACACAATTTTACGATAAAAAAGTGGATCAACTTCAAGCTGTTCTAGGGTCCAATCAGCAAACACGACGCTTATTATGGTCAAGTGGCTTTAGTTCTTGAACCAGTTGGATCTTGTATGGGTGTAGACCAAGATCGTCATGCAAAATTTTGCATGTGGTGGATGCAGAGTCCAACTTGTTGGGAACGTCTACGAAAAGACAAATCTGGATCGTCATTAACACTATGACTTACAGCAGCGATATTTTCTTCTGTACGTTCAGTTCTTTGTCGTGTTGTTGTTGCATCGAGTAGAGAAAATGTTGTCCGAAGTCTATCGATAGTTCGACGAATAAGCTGCACTGATGGACGATTATGTAAACCATAAGTGCTCTATAAATTTAATTTTGAAAATAAATTTCAACAATTTGTAAACGTTGTTGCGCCGTGTGTCTTTTCAGGATAATTTGTCAACGCTTACTGAACAGAAATGTCAAAACAACATGGCTTCTTCCTTTTGTCAAATCACAGTTATCCCTATCGAAAGTTCTATCACTCTAAAAAAACACCCGATATTTCAGGAAGACTTGCATAAGAATTTTGTGTTGCCAAACGAGCACTTGGTTGAACTGTCGTCCAAAACGAGAAATCTCATTAAAATTTTCGTATTGCAGTATGGCGAAACAGCGCAGGGCGATAGTGCGTTAAATTCGATTTGAACAGGCGGTTTTCTCTTGTTCTCTACATTCTACACGATCACCTGAAAAGTAGTTTAAATGCAAATAGAGTACGATCTGCATAATTCACACGAACGAAGTAACACATCAATCGTACAGCACTTTATCTCCGTCACAATCTATCTTGCAAAATCTTTCGAAAGTTTCCCATCATAACTCCGCAGACGGAATTTGTGTAGGTAGGATGTTGTTGCGTTTGTTTTTCTCTAATTATTCCGAATTCCAGACGAAACCTTCGCTGAATCCTTAGAATGATTCTTTTGTTATTCAAATATCTTGGAATTCCGTTTTCACTCCAATTGTATGCGAGCAGAATTATGGGATAGTTTAGAGGTCATCATTTTTACAGCTCAGATTTGATGAAATTCTTAAGGTTTTCACGATCGCTGACCTTATTTTGGGTGGGAAATTTTAGTATTATGGGCCGATGTTTCTGAGAGTTGATATGAGAGGAAATGGAGAATATCGTGAAGTGAAATGAGGAATATCGATTGCGGAGTTTTTGTCGGATCCTTAGCAGAAAACTAGAAGTATAGTAATTGGAATGAAATGTGAAATTACTTTGTTTCCTATCATTTTTATTTACTGTACAGTGACCCGAATTTCGTAGTGATACTACGAACGTATTTGAACAATACATGACGTCATTTTGAAGCCAGTTTTCGATTTCTTAGAAGGAAGTGCGGTGACCTGTCATTTCGAATCTTATTTTTCTTTTTATTCTTTGAAGATCTATATTCGAACAATACCTGACGTCAAATGAGAAAACTACAATAGGTATGGCTCAAGTGTTAATTGCTTTAGTGATCATTTTTGCATTGAGCTCAATCATTATTTTTTCGATTCCCTTCATTAGTTTTACTTCTGTCTTCTGTCTATGTCTTTATTTCTCTATTGCTATTCACTAGACATTTGTCAAAACCAAGATATCGTGTGTTTTTTTTAGAGTGATAGAACTTTCGATAGAGATCACTGTGATTTGACAGAAGGTAAAAGCCATGTTTTGACATTTCTGTTCAGTCAGCATTGACAAATTATCATGGAAAGACTCACGCAGCAACAACGTTCACAAATTAATGAAATTTAGTTTCAAAATCAGTGTTCTAATCGCCAAACTTATAGAGCACTTCGTGAAATTTATGGTTTACATAATCGTCCATCAGAGCAGCTTATTCGTCGAACTATTGATAGATTTTGGGCAATATTTTCTCTACTCGATGCAACAACAACAACAAGACAAAGATATGTACGTACAGAAGAAAATATTGCTGCTGTAAGTCATTGTGTTAGTGATGATCTATATTTGTCTATTCGTCGACGTTCACAACAAGTTGGTCTTGTGCATACAGCACATGAAAAATTTTGCGTAAAGATCTTGGTCTTGGTAAAGATCCTGGTTCAAGAACTAAAGCCACTTGACCATAATAAGCGTCGTTTGTTTGCTGATTGGGTTCCTAGGACAGCTTGAAGTTGTTCCATTTTTTTATCGTAAAATTGTGTTTAGTGATGAAGTTTATTTCTGGTTGAACGGTTGAACAAGCAAAATGGCCGTATACGGAGTGAAAACAATCCTCAAGAAGTTCTGCAGGTTCCATTGCACCCTGAAAAATGCACTGTATGGTGTGCTTTACACGCTGGAGGCATCGTCGGTCCATATTTCCTTAAAAACGATGCTGGAGCTAATGTTACATATTATATATATTTTTTTGAGTGTTGTTAAACATGAAATCAAATAAATTGATTGGAAATCCAATTTGTAGGAAAACTGAATGAACGAAATAAACTTTCCCATTATTCAAAAAAAAATTATGGGATCAATGCTAGAAAATAAACCGATTATAATTTCAAATGCTGTGTCGTTGAATAAGCTAATTCATAGGCAATAAAAATATCAAAAGCTCTAAAGACTTTCCATGTTTAAAGGGTCATATACCCATGCGATAACGGATAAATGTGTTCAGGTGGAAAACTTCAGAGTTCGAATGACACAGCTGAAAAAACTGCTAGGTTGAAAGATGGAAAGATTAACGTATCACTCGAGCTATAAGAAAATAATGAATTATGTCTAACGTAGACAGGGCTGTCTCTAAATGAGACCGAACAGTTATCTTATTTTCATATTACAGATAATAGCTGGCATTAATTCTCCAGAACGTCTACAGATTTGAATCCAAATAAATGTCATGAAAACATTTAGAATTAAATCTTGAAAAACATATTTTAGATACATTCTGTCAAGAAAGTACCGGGAATTATCGAGGGGCAATGAGGCAGGTAAAATTTTTTTTTCCTAGGTTGGTACCACTGTTCTTAATTACTATGCCAAGCTTGAGCGGGATCTGTCAACTAGTGTGTTTGCAACAGCTGATTAAGTCAGTCGATGTCAGAGTGCGTGCCGATTTTTACTATGGGTGATTACTATGGGACGATAACGCGCCTTCTCACCGAGCTACGATTGTGACTGACTTTCTCGCCAAAAACTCAACAAACGTGCTTCAGCAACCACCGTATTCGCCGGATTTGGCTCCCTGCGACTTTTTCCTCTTCCCAAAACTAAAATTGCCCCTTCGTGGCACCCTTTTTGAGTCGATTGAAGCCATAAGACAAAATTCGGCGCGAGAGCTAAAGTCCATCCCGGAAAGCGCCTATAAAAAATGTTTCGATAATTGGAAGTGCCGTTGGCATAGATGTATTGGAGCAAATGGAGCCTATTTTGAAGGCGACCCAATAAATTTTGACGATTAAATGTAAAAATGTTGTTTTAATTGAAAATTCCCGGTACTTTCTTGACAGAATAGTATATGTATAAGGTGATGTCTAAATAATCTGGTCATTATTTAATAGTTCTTTATTGATTAATTTCCATCACATGTAATATATATATATATATATATATATATATATATATATATATATATATATATATATATATATATATATATATATATATGTCAATAAAATAATACAGTGTATCTAAGATATGTTTTTTTGTAAAATTTAATTCGGAATGTTTTCATGAGATTTATTTAGATCAAAACCTCAGAGAATTAATTCCAGCTGTTTTCTGTAATATGCAAATACTTCTTTATAGTAATTTTCAATATATATATTGGTTATATCGTGCTTTTTTTTTAGTCAAAAGTTTCGTAATATTATCTAAAATTCCCGAAACACTGATGAACTAACAAACGGAAGCACTGTACACAATCTGGATGACAGATGACGCTCGAACTCCACGTAAGAGTAGAGGACTAAGTGGTGAATTATCAGTTAACCGATGCGATTCATCCAGAAGTTCTCCCGATTGCTAATCGGGAACACGTATTCCCGTCGTCCTCCAAAACGCGGTTTTGCACCATAGGCAAACAATAAACAATTTGGATGTGCCGCAAATCATGATTCGGGGATTTCAATAACAATAATTACGTGTCCGTAATTCGGTACGTCGGATATCGCCGTTTTCAGAAATTTCCACGTTATTAAACCGGAAACTGACCGAGATTTCTGGGTTCGATTAATTGAAAACGGAGTTAGGAAGACGTCAAACACAACGCCCTGAAAGCCTTCCGGTTTTATTGTTTGGCTTTCCTGTGAAAATTGGATCGGTTCAGGGAGAAAATGTAATGGAAATTTTTTGTCTTGTCGGTTATTGAATTGTGGAATTGTTAAGAACTAATATTTTGTAGTATACTGAATGACAAAAAGTCAATCCCTATATCCAGGGTGTGTATGAATAGTTGCGAAAACATTTAGGGATTCCTTGTCAAAAAATAGGGTGGGTCTTTATATGAACATTATTTTTTGCTAAGCCCCCCACTTAGTTACAGCCCCCTAAAATGGCGCCTGAAAAAAGTTTTTAATTTTTTTCTTAATAACCAAAAAACTGCGGGCGAGAAGGCACCCAAAAATTTTTTGGTGGTGTTCATCTATGATTGATTAGGGGTAGAAAAAGCCACCCCTAAAATTTCTTTCGCAAGAAACTTTTTTCCATATTCCTATTTTACAATAAGAAAATTAATTTTGGATAGCTTGATCCATTATTAACCAATAAGGCCTTTTGTAATTTCTTGCTAAAATTCAAGGTTTTTGAGAAAAAAAAATTATCAACATGATAGCGTGAGTCGTAGCGGTTAGAATTATTTCCGAAATGAAATTTATCTAGCAAGCGGATGTTATTTTGTAATGACAACTGACTAGTTTTGATTACCTTTGATTCAGTTAAAATTAATGTCAATTTATTAAAGACTGTTTTTCGGGCGCCAATTTCAGGAGGCTGTAATTAAGCAGGGGGGGCTAAAAAAAATGAAGTTTATATGAAAGACAACGAATCACCCCTTAAATTTTTCGCAACAATAATACCTGGGACGTGGCCATTGAGCGATTTTTGGACACATAGTTTCGATACATTAAATAAAACAATGAATTTTTAACCCGCAATGCAAAATTAAATGAAATAGTAAAGAATATTTCCGCAGTTTATTAATTTGCAACAATTGTTTAGTCTCTGTTCCGCCTCATTAGAGACAGCATTGTCTACGCTAAACATAATTCATTATTTTCTTATCGATACTCAGGTCGTTTCATGTTGATATTTCGATCTAGCAGTTTTTCAAATGTGCCATACGAACTTTGAAGTTCGTGTGAAGTTGAAGCTTATTTGTTTCCTAATGATTATACTTCGCCTTATAAAACATGGAAAGTTTTTAGAGCATTTTGATGTATTTATTGCACGTGAATTTCGAAAATGCAGCATTATTATGAACTGTTTCATCGTATCCTTATCCACTAGCATTGATCTCATAATTTTCTATAACCATTGAGAAGGTTTATTTCATTCATTCGGTCCACCCAGAACCAATCTTTCCGATCAATTTCGTTAATTTCCCTCTTTTATTTAAATATTTCAATATTAGCCTTCTACATATTTAATTTCAAAAAATTATATTTAATGTTTATAACTTATGAAAATAAATTAAAATAATGTCATATAAGTACCACCTATATCAAATGACATATAAAATAAACATTCATTATAAGACATTCAAATGGTATAACAAGATCCAATAAATAAAAATTGTTAACCAAAATCCTATAAATTAAATATTTTGAATAGACAAAATTTTGTTTCTGCTGATCAATCTTATGAAAACAAATATCTTTCAAAAATGTCTAACATAATCTTAATTATTTCATCATAAAACTATCTTACTTAGAATATTCAATATTATTGGATATTTAACTAAGGTACTTTATATAAAAACTCAAGATATGTAAAAACATTACTGAAAAACAAGTTTTAAGAGAGACTTTGCTTTGCTTTGTTATACCATTTGGATGTCTTATAATTAATGTTTATTTTATATGTCATTTGATATAGGTGGTACTTATATGACATTATTTTAATTTGTTTTCAGAAGTTATAATCATTAAATATAATTTTTTGAAATTTAATATGTAGAAGGCTAATATTAAAATATTTAAATAATTTTATATATCCTCTATCAATAATTAACGTCTATTTATGTTATTTTATTCATAATATATAATTATTTGGTTTCCTTAACATTCTTTATACAGATAGTCCTTGTGCTATAACAGAGGCCGTTAAATTGTCTTTCAATCTTTTAGTCAAGGGTAAACCACAGAACTATTTATATATAGTGAACCGTTACACTACATTTAAAGATTTTTCAGTTTACTAGAAGTTTTCTAAATGGTTAAAAGGTGAGTAAATATTTGTTGTTGATTGATGTTATATTTATTGAATATGAATTATTTGAATACTGACGAAGCAAAGTCTCTCTTAAAACTTGTTTTTCAGTAATGTTTTTACATATCTTGAGTTTTTATATAAAGTACCTTAGTTAAATATCCAATAATATTGAATATTCTAAGTAAGATAGTTTTATGATGAAATAATTAAGATTATGTTAGACATTTTTGAAAGATATTTGTTTTCATAAGATTGATCAGCAGAAACAAAATTTTGTCTATTCAAAATATTTAATTTATAGGATTTTGGTTAACAATTTTTATTTATTGGATTTTGTTAAACCATTTGGATGTCTTTTAATGAATGTTTATTTTATATGTCATTTGCTATAGGTGGTACTTATATAACATTATTTTAATTTATTTTCAGAAGTTATAATCATTAAATATAATTTTTTGAAATTAAATATGTAGAAGGCTAATATTAAAATATTTAAATAATTTTATATCCTTCTTTCAAGAATTAACCTCTATTTATGTTATTTCCCTCTTTTTGTTAGAAGGGATGCATTGGGACATCTCAATTCAGTCTTTGAACAGACTATAAAATTATTGTCCCTACGGGGCGTTAAATTTCAATTTCCACTGCAATAATTTATTAAGGCATATTTGGTCCAATCGCCATATACTGATCCAAGTAATCTGTATAGGTACAGATTACTTGGATCAATATATGGCGATTTGACCAAATATGTCTTAATAAATTATTGCAGTGGAAATTGAAATTTAACGCCCCGGTTAACACAGGTTAGGAGCTGTGTCCAAATAGTTATGATTCACACTGTATATGTTGTATGGATACATTCGTATTGATACGTTTTTATGTCGCAAAGCGACATTGAAAAATATTTTCTGTTGATTTTATATACACACATCGTCAGAAGTCTTGGATCCCCTAGGTTTCTCAAGAAATAAACAATCTATGTTCTGGAAATGCGATGAATATTTTCTTCTATTTCAACTGCAATATATTTGATAGAAAATCTTTGTTTGTTACTCTTTGATTTATGCAGGATGAGACAAAATAGAAAAAATGAGAAAAAATTTAAATTTATCGATTATTTATTTTTGATTAATTATAGTTATTCCACAACTGAATACAAATTCAATATTCCATATTATCACCTCTTTTTTGAATCAACTTCCCAATACGCCTAGTCATCCCACGAATCAAGTCATTAATGAAATTTTCAAGACTTTTGACGAAGTGTGTATTGTGATATTATGTTGATTTTTTAGTATTATATATTAATTAAAATTACTAGTATACTTGTATGATTTTTTTCAAAAATAAATGGTGAGAAATGTTGAAGAGATACAATTGCATAAAACTACTGTTTCATATTAAATATCTATAGATATTTGTGACGCGAAAAAAGTTTTTCCTAGACATTGAAAAATATTTTATATTGATTTTATATATTATGATATAATTGCATAAATTTATTGTTTCACAGCAAATATCTATAGATACTTGGTTTGGGATCTAAATAGCACTCGAGAAAATACACTCTAATACCGTCAGAATCGAAATCGTGAGAAGAAAGGAAAATTATGAGACAATCTCAATAATTATCATTAATGTCGCCGTTTTAACGCTTCAACGACCCGTCCAAAAATCACCACCGTTTCATTTAACGCTCGTGATCACAAATTGCCAGGGAATCGAAAAACATACCAGTTCTCGCTTCGAAACGGTTCTCTCAGATAAATGCCAATAATGATGACCGATCTCCCATAATCGCATTAGAAAACCAAATATAAGAACATACTTTCACGAAAATGCACGTAAAATGTGCACCGTATCGAAAGCGATATCGAATTTCTCTGATCTCTGATGTTTATGGTGATGGAAACCTTGAACTTGATCTTGGTCGATCTCTATCATCGGTTGTTTTTTCAAAGGTGTGGCCTGGCCATTAAACCGAACTTAATTCGATGTAATTTCGAGACGGTATCTGGGCTTTCGATCGCTATTGTTATGATCTCCAGGAAGGCTGAGTTTGTTGCAGTAATTTAAGCTTCCTGTTGCAGGAAGTTTCGAGTAAATATCGGCACCTAGAAAAATATTTTTATCAGTTCGGATATCCTGGAGAGGGTCTTGCCTATTTCTGCGTTTGATGTTCAAATCGATTTTGTGCTTTATTTAACGACGTAATTAAGGGGTATACAACACCCTTGTACGCCTCTATCGCTTCGTCTTCACCTAAACAGTCCAGTCAGTAATGGATTTGACCGATGAATGAACCATTACAAATGAAATGTCGAAAATCTCTTTCGATCCTACTCCTACAAAAATATTTATTCAAGGTCACAGCTAAACAATTCAGGTTCTTTATCTGAAACGGTAAAGTTGGTTTACATCCATACAAAATTGTTTTAACCCAAGAACTCAAACCAACATATCATTTAAAGCGTCGTGTATTCATTAATTGCTGGCTAGAAAAAATCGGAAATGATGCAGATATTCATATGAAAATCATTCTCAGTGATGAGGCTCATTTCTGGTTAAACGGTTATGTTAACAAGCAGAATTGCCGTGTCAGGAGTGGTGATAAACCTGGAGAATATCAAGAACTACCATCACATTCTGACAAACTTACTGTTTGGTGCGGATTTTATGCTGGAGGAGACATTGGACTTTATTATTTTTTTTTTTTTTTTGAACGAAGCTCATTTGGTGTGGTGGACATTTAAATGATGTTTTGTTCCATAACTAATGGTATCCTCCATTGTAATTTATAATGAAATAAAAACGTACCACGGTTAGTTTACCGCAGTATTTTCCTATTATTTCTGTATTTCGAAATAACAGGCAGTTGCAATTTAATTAATCTCGATGATTAATTTCGACTGTTTTAATGGACTGTATTTTGACGTAACTAAAGAAGATTAGCGATTATTTTTACTTCAAGGGCAGTTGTATGTAGGTATCTCAATGATGAACAAGCTTTGTTTATCTAATAAGATAAACCAAAGAAAATGCTAAGGAATTAAAGTAAAACTCTCGTATTACACTTTATTAACAACGACCTATAAAATCTTGGTCTACTGTATGTAAACCAGGTAAAAAGCGACAAAATTGACTATTACTAGATGAATAAAGATTTTACAGTCTTTTTAAAAACTGAACGTTAGAGGTGCTCGATGCACCCCTTCTAACAAAAAGACGGAAATTAACGTAATTGATTGGAAGGTCCATTTAGAGGTGGACTGAATGAAACCTTCTTATTGGCTACAGAAAAATTATGAGATTATTGCAAGTAAAGAAGGATAGAATAGTTTACAATTCCGAATGCTCTGTCATGTCAAATTAACAGGCATAACTATATCAAAATGTCTAAAGGACGTTCCATGTTTTCTAAGGCCATATATAATCATTAGAAAACAAATAATCTGAAGTGTAAACAGTTCGAACGACAATTCTCAAAACTGCTAGATCGAAATATCAACGTAAAAGGCCTAAGTATCGATGACAAAATAATCTCGAACGACAGGGCCGTCTCTAAGGAGACGGAACAAATGTGCTTTATTTACAGAATAAAATGGAGCGCTGTTAATGAAAGCCCCTTTATTATGGCTAGGAAGATAACAACGAAATTTTGAAATATTCCAAACTTCATTGGTGAATAATTTACATAATTAGGGTTTATGTTTTCTTTTGATTCTTTATTGGTGAATTGCCGCTTGAAAATCAAGCCAAGCTGTTTGAAACCAAGTCAAGCTCGTGAATCTCTTATCATTTTCTGCATGGATATTTGAAGGGTGTAACGTGCCTGGTCTAATTGTGTATCTCTTCTAAGAGAACTCCATGTTTCACGAGATTATCTATCGATGCAGCAAGTTCAATGGCGATTTTCTCTGTATCCTTCTCGTTTTCACCCTGTATTCGTATGTGATCAAGACTTTCTTGATTCATTGCCATGATAGTGAGAATTCTCCTCTTATGGTGATTATCCAAACATGTTGCACGGGTTTTAACTGATAATAAGTGTGTTAATGGTTACTATTTACGACCATATTCTCTGTCGCTCTCATACGCGATGCCTTCCGATCTAATCTGCGCTTAAAAAGATACGACAGTTGTCTTAACCACAAAGTAGTCTCCGAGCTAAATTGCATTATGATCATAAGCCTGTTATTCAATGCCCAGCATGTGCATGCGCTTTTTCGAACGTGTTCTTGTGGCTATTACGAAAAACAATATTTTCATTATTCATTAAATATATCTTACATAGCCGTCTGTTTAGTATACGACGTTTCTCTTTAACTTTTACCTGTGTGTGTTTGAAGCGTAAGTCGTCATAGAACACAAATAGCTCGTACAAATGACCACGGAATATATCGTTCCTTTCTAGCCGGATAAATGAGAATATTTAACGGGTTGATAATTAGACATGAACTGGCTCATTCAAAAGATGGTGTAATATTTCCTTTAGCAATTCGAGAGGCCGTTGAAAATAAATGAATTAAGATCTTAGAAATATTTGATGGATTTGCTCTTCACTTGATGGTAACTCATTTTCTATAAATAGCAAATGGTATTCAATTTTTTTATTAATTGTTCCGTCTCATTAGAGACGGCTCTGTCGTTCGAAATTATTTTGTCATCGATACTTGGGCCTTTCATGTTGATCTAGCAGTTTTTTAGCTGCGTACGAACTGAAGTGTTATTCGGCACTTCTGCTCATTTCTTTTCTAATTATTATAAATGGCCTTAGAAAACAAGGAAAGTCATTTAGAGATTTGATATATTTATGCTTGTTAATTTCACATGACACAGCATTCGAAATTATAAACAGATTTTATCCTTCTTTTCTTTTATTAATCTCATAATTTTCTGTAACCAATAAGAAGGTTTATTTCGTTCAATCAGTTCACCTCCAAATGGACCTTCCAATCAATTATGTCAATTTCTCTCTTTTTGTTAAAAGGGATCCATCGAGGACCTATAACTTTCAGTCTTTGAAAAGACTGTAAAATCATTATTCTCGTAATAGTCAAATAGGTCGTTTGTAATTGTACAAGCTTATCGCGAATGCTGTAAACGTAGCAATCCAGCTTACACTTGTTTGTAGTGTGATTGTCATTACCTAAGCTTGGTATCATATACAGTAAAACCAAAATATATTAGTTTGTTTTGTTATAAGTGTTTTACTTCAATTCCTCATCGTCGTTGTGGTTTATCGTTATTAGATAAACTAATTGAAACAAATTTTTTATTATTATGTTTTAATACCGACAATTTTCAGATGTTTTGTAATATGTGAGGTTTACATTTTTGCAACTAGTTTCGAACTTTCGTTGATCTCCAGACAACTGACCCCTAAGCACAAAGTACAGGGTATTTTATGTAGATTCAGGTACAACGTAGTGATAATAAAAAGTGAAAGTTACAGGAATTTTGTCTCGACCAGATGTTTGAAGAAATAAAAATTTGAACCTTACATATTGTAAAACATCTGAAAACTGTTGGTAGTAAAACAGTATTAAAAAATTTATTTTAATTATGATCAACTACCAAATAGTAACGGCTGAAACAGTTCGATATAGATAAAGGAAGTTGGAGACCACCGTTCATAGAGTATTCTTTGAAGTCAAAATCACCGCTATTCAACAAAAATACAGTCCACTTGAACCCATCGAAATTAATCATCAAGATTAATTAATTTGCAATTGTCTATTATTTCAAAATACTGAAATAATAGGCAAATAGTGCGATAAACTAACCGTGGTACGAAACATTAATGACCATCAATTCTTACAACACATTCTGACTTCATCAAGTTGTAAAGGGTCTTTCAATGGGAACACCCCATTTTTAAATTGACATTAATCACGCATGGAAACAATTGTTTATTTGTGACATTGACAGTTATATTTGTCAATGCCTACCATTTAATCATGCAAAGGTACACACTCTAACAACGTTTACAAATAATCCAAATTTATTATGAATAATCGCGATCTGTTCCTCTAACTTAACGTGCTTTAACTACAATTTTTGGTCATTATAATCATCCAGATAAAAGAACAGTTGAACGTTTAGTGAAGAAGTTTCAAATAAGTTTAACACTTCATGATGTTGCAGTGCCAGTGAGATAAAGAAATGCAGGAAATGCCGTCCGTGAAAATGTCCGTGAAGACCAAAATTTATCGATTTCTCGATGTTCACAAGAACTAGGCATCTACGATTTTACGAAAAGACCTTGGTTACATCCATACAAAATTGTTTTAATCCAAGAACTCAAACCAACAGATCATTCAAAGCGTTGTGTATTCAGTAATTGTTGCTTAAGAAAAATCGGAAATGATGCAGATTTTCACAAGAAAATCATTCTCAGCAATGAGACTAATTTCTGGTTGAACAGTTATGTTAACAAGCCGAATTTCCATATCTGGAGTGCTGATAAACCTGCCATTACATTCTGACAAACTTATTGGTTGGTGCGGATTTTTTGCTGGAGTACTCATTGAACCTTATTTTTTTCAACGAAGTTCAATATTCACTGATTTTTTATGGCCTGAATTGGTTCGTCTTGATTTGCAGAACATCTGGTTTCAACATGAGGGTGCCACTTATCGTACTGTCAAAGACACAATAACTTTATTGAAAACAAAATTCGGTGATTCGATTTTTTCAAGAAATGGATCGATAAGTTATCCGCCTCGTTTCTGCGATTTGAATCAATTGGACGCATTGGGGTTTATTGAATGATTGGTTTACGGCAATCATCCAGCAAATTTGGACGATTTACAGATCAATATTGAATGTGCTAACATACAAATGCTAACATACGACCTGATATATCTGAGAGAGTCATGGAAAATTGGGTTCAACTATTTCATTTCTGTGGTGGACATTTAAACATATACATACTTTTTTGTTTCAAAACTAATGGCATCTCCATTGTACTTTTTAATGAAATGAAAATCTCAATAATTTTAAAATAAATAATGTGTTTTATTCACAAAACAATATGGGGCGCTGTTAATCAAAAGGCCCTTTATATACCTCCTCTAAATTTAAGGCATATTTTCCAAGATATCAAGAGTTTTTTCCAAGCAAAACATTGGATATAATGAGTTTATCTACCCACATATCTACATGGATTGGCACATAATCGTTAATAAAGCACCTCTTTTAATTTGCGAAACGAAACATGCAATCTAATGCGCCTCAAAACTTACAAAACGTACACGATACGAATGTCTCAGCGTACAATTTCATTGTTTTACCAGCAACGTTTAAGTTGACGCGTGGCTTGAGAAACGGCGTGGATCTCCATTGTTCAAGTCCCAAATAGAAAAAAAATGGGAAGATGATGAATAGTTTAAACAGGTCATTAACGCTCCTTAATACCGTGTGATTATTTTTCGGAGTATTTGTGTTGAAAGTTGGCGCATGGGATTTTTATGACAAGGGACTTTGATTAGGGAGACTGAGACATGCGAATTGAGATTAATTCTGTGTTATTATGTAGATTTTAGGGAGAAAAAGGTCGAAAACAAGAAATATTGGGTTAGATGGTATCAGTAATGCGGTGAGTGTTTAGAGAGAGGGTTAATTTGAAGCCACAGGATATAATTGTTTCTCTCGATTCAATTTCGAAGGAATACAGAGGAAGTTTATTTTAATACGAGTTTGGGAAAAAAGAAATGTATAATTTTGCAGTAGATGGTTGAAGTGATCGATATCTCGTAAAGTATCGATCAAACAATTTTAGATTTATGCTCCTTGTCAACGACATGCGTACTACGCCTATCCCAAGAGTTCCGCATGCTCGGAACGAAACGCCTCCTCCGAATTAAGAGGTAGAAGCTCCCTCATAACACCCCATTCACTTCAGAGCTTCAAGTTAATTAGGTGCAATTTTGGTTTTGTCGATTCCGTTCAGGTATTTTTGATGTTAAAGATGCACCTCGCACAGGTAGGCCCGTCGTCGAGAATGTCGATAAAATCACAGCTCAAGCGGTGGCCAAACCAGGCCAGAAAGGTTCTACTGTGCATTTGGTGAGACCGAAAAGTAATAATTTATTATGAGTTGCTTCTATATGCTATAGCTATTGACCAGAAATAGTCAGAATTAGTAGGAGTAGTCCGTTATTTTGTGATAGTTCACTTTTAAATGAAATGAAATAAGAAATTAGTTTGTTTCCTATTAATTTACATTAACTGAATATACAGTGACTTGAGTTTCGTCGTGTTTACTTCATTTTCGAACTGAATAAAAACAAATTGTATCTTAAATATGATATACCCGTTGAAAGCTTTGGCTTGTGCTTCGAGAAGTGGGGGTGTGACAAAGGTCTATCTGCTTATTCAATCAAGACTAATAATGACATTTTCTTTGACATATTCAGAAAACTCACTTACAGATCGGTGATACATAGAGCATTTTTGATTTCTTTACGTTAAAAAGGCGAACTGAATACAATCAAACAAATAGTCACAAACAATCAATTCGAAATAAAAATCATAAATTCTCTCCTGAACAAAAAAGGAAATCAACGCATTCTGAAACAAATAAACCCCATTTCCAAAACTACCATATTTTGGACCAATCCCGCACAAAATATCTCAAATATTTTCAAAAACTAACATAAAAACAGCTTTTACACCATCACATAAAATTTCCAGCCTCTTTTTCAATACAAAAGACAAAAACAACCAGCTTAATAATTCTGGAGTCTATAAATTAAGTTGTCGAAAAGTGAAGTAGCGTATACAGGATGTCAGGATTCAATTGTATATTTCAGGGGGTGATTCTAAAGGTCAAATTATGAAGAAAATTTCGTATCAGTTTAGGTCCTAAAATGCATCCCATGGACGCTTGAAGCCAGAGCTTCTTCAACATGCCCTCCAAAATCCAATAAACTAGTGATATCCTTGTCAAAATGTGGTGGATTCAAATTAAATTCAGTACATGGAGATTTTTTGATATACTGAATCGTCTGGTGATTAAAAAACTAACTGATTCATATCAGTGACAGTAAGGGGGTCTTTCATAAAATTACTTCCAATTTACGACTGAGTAATCAAATTTAAACTTTAATCAGAGAAATAGACTGCTCTTTTTTGAAGAAAAAAGGTCCTCTTCGTTGAAAGCGGTACGGAGCACCATTCTCGAGAAAAAGTGATTTTGTGATGATATGCATTCTAACTGAACCACGGACTGCTTATCTCGAAAAACATAGTAGGTTTCTGTCACTTTGACAGTTGGAATGCATACCATCACAAAATCACTTTTTTCTCGAGATTGGTAACTCTTTCAACGAAGGGTACCTTTTTTCTTCAAAAATGTATGAGGAGTCTATATCTTTGATAAACATATAAATTTGATCAATCAGTAAAAATTTGGAAGTAATTTCATGTTCTTCCGCCACTGATGAGAATCAGTAAGTTTTTTGATCACCAGAAGATTAAGTTTATCCAAAAACCTATATGTACTGATTTTCATTTGAATCCACCAAATTTTGACAAAGATATCGCTAGTTTATTGGATTTTAGTGGTCATGTTGAAGAAGCTGTAGAGCCCATAAGCTGCATTTTAGAACCTAAATTGGTATGAAGTTTTCTTCATATTTTGACCACTAGAATCACCCCCTGAAATATATGAACGTTAAATCCGGACATCCTGTATATAGGACAAACGGAGATTTCTCCAAAAAGAATGAAAGAATAGTAACATCTTCATTTAGAAACCATGAAAATAACTCTAATGTTGCGAAACAATTTTTCGAAACCTATCATATCTTCCCAGAACTGGTCAATCTTGAAATATTGCACTTGGAAGCAAATGGGAAAAACTAGACATCGAAATATTTAAACAGAATAAGTGCTGGAATTAATTCTTCAGAACCTCTACAGATTTTAATCTAAATAAATCTCATGAAAACATTCAAAATTAAATTTTAAAACATGTCCTAAATTTACTGTATCACTTTATAGACATATATATTACCATCACATGTGGTGAAGAATCGAAAGTAATATAAAATATTGACCAAATTATTTAGGCATCAAATACAAATATGTTTTGGTTGGATGTTAAAGAATCACAAGTTCCATCACCAAAAAATATTCAAAATATAATTCAAAAAGGCCTTTTTTTATTTTCCGTTTTAAAAAAATCTATAGCACATTCTCCAGAGAAAGAGCCTAATAAAATCGGACCCAAAGTCTCTTCAGTAAGGAGTTATTTGAATAGACAAATAATCATTTTAAAATATATAAAAATACTTTTTTTTCGTATAGGCCATGCTTATCACAAAATTAGTTAGTTGTTGCAGAAATGTCTAGTGATAAAAAAGGTATTTTTAAGTATTTTTAAATGATTATTTTGTTTATTCATTTAACTCCTTACTGAAAAGATTTTGGGACCGAATTTATCAGGTTCTTTCTCTGAATGTGCTATATATTCTTCAAAAAAGGAAAATAAGAAAGGGCCTTTTTGATTTATATTTGAACATTTTTGATGGAACTTGTGATTCTTTAACATCCAATCGAAACATATATGTATAAGGTGATGTCTTAATAATTTGGTCATTATTTTATATTTCTTTTGTTTCTTTATTAGTTAATTTCAACTACATATGATGATAATATATATGTCTATAAAGTGATACAGTCTATTTAGGACATTTTTAAAATTCAATTCTAAATGTTTTCATTCAATTCCAGCTATTATTCTGTAATATGCAAATAATTCTTCATAGTTATTTTCAATTTATTGATAATTGAGAAATATTTAAACATAAACAGCACGTTTCAACAATAAAACTATTAAATGAGTAGATGGATCTTTGGCACACCCCACTTCTCTTAGTTAAAGCCTTTAACGTGTATATATAATAGTTAAGATACAATTTATTTTTATTCAGTTTGAAAATGTAGCAAATACTACGAAACTCGAGTCACTGTATATTCAGTTGAGAAAAAGTGATAGAAAACAAATTAATGTTTCATGGTTAGAGTTGACCAATAGATTAGGTGTTGTGTTTCATCAGGACAACGCCAGGCCACACACGTATATAGTGACACGCCAGAAACTCCGGGGACTTGATTGGGAAGTTTTAATGCATCCGCCATACAGTCTGTACCTGGCACCAAGCGATTACCATTTTTTCTCGCATTGCAAACCTTCCTGAATGATAAGAAATTGGCACCAAGAGGAGATTGTGGAAAATTGATTACTAGAGTTTTTCGCCAATAAGTACCATGACTTCTATGAGTCAGGCATTATGAAATTATGGCAACAAATTACAGAAAACGGTGAATATTTGACTAAAATCGTACAATCCAAAACCTGTTAAATAAATTCTTGAAGTTCACGCAAAAATAATGGATTTATTATACAGGGTGTATCTTTTGAAACGAAACAGAACTTTTTGCGTTGCGAGACTTCGGATTTTTTCACGTTTTATATGTTTGATTGAATAATCCATTTCCTTCCATTTACTAACCTAATATACACTTCACTAAGCTTTCGAAGGCTAATTCAGACGTACATATGCTCCTCCCTTCAATGCACTGGTATGCGAACAAGGTTCAATTTCAAAACATCCTACAAGTATGGGAAATACCAACCTTTTCTATAAAATATGATTGGGAAACAGTTAGTTCTTGTAGTTTTTATGGTTCCGGTAGGATTTTCAAGTGGCGTTGGAGCGTGATTCACGATTGAACTGAAATGACAATGCTTTTTCTCGCAATCATTGAAGGAATGCCAGTGAGGTAACTGGAGCATGTGTTTTCGACAACTAAATTAATTTGTGAGACGAATTATATTGGCTGTTCCATGAAAATGAAAACGAAATTATTCCTTTCCTAAAATTTACTTTCTCTAAAAAACTTTCTTCATAGACTTCATCCTAGGAAGATACAAACTTGAAGTTGAAAAATACTAGAAGATATTGAAAAATTTCTATCAGGAATATGAAGGATCTTTCAACGGGAATGACCCATTTTTAAATTGAAATTACTCACATATGGCAGCCATTGTTTATTTATGACATTGACAGTTGCATTTGTCAATGTCTACCATTTAATCATGGAAAGGAACACACTATCGCGATCTGTTACTCTAACTTTACGTGCTTTAACTCCAACTTTTGGTCGTTATAATCGTCCGGATAAATGAACTGTTGAAAGTTTATCGGGTAAGTTTGAAACAAATTTTAAACTTCATGATGTGGCAGTGCCAGTGAGACAAATAAATGCAGGAAGTGAAGAGAATTTTGCTGCCGTACGTGAAAGTGTTGGTGAAGACCAAAATTTATTGATTTATGGACAAGAGCTGTGTATGTTCCAGACGTCTTTGTGGCGAATTTTACGGAAAGATCTTGGACTATGGAAGCAAACAACATTATTATTCATCATATCCCTTAATTGGGTATATTTATCTTAACGATCCTGCAACTTTTATGGAAATTTTTATTTCATTCCGCAAATCATGTCTCCATAAATTCTACCATCTTTCGGTTCGAAAAATTTCACCACCTCTTAAATTTTCTTCAGTTAAGGAAATAGATGATTGTCGAACGCAGCTATATCAGGCGAAAATGGGGATGTTCAGTTAATTAGGATCCTATGTAGTTAATTGCGTGACAACTGCCTGCAGGAGCATTGTTGTGCAGAAACAAAACATCATTAGATAAAATTTGAATATCAAAACAGATCTAATCTGTCACTCTTCTACAATTTTAATTTCAAAAAATTTTTATTCAAAAAACTTTTAGAATTAATTTAATGTCTTATAAGCACGCCTATATTTAATAGATGTATAAAATCAAAACTCAATATACAATATCAAATGGAATAAATAAACTAACAAATATAAATTGTCAATTAAAATTAATGAATAAATATTTGAAGGAGACAAAATTTTCTTTCTGATCTAACCATTATGAAAACCGATTCTTTTCAAAAAATACAGAACATAATTTAAGGACTTCTCAGAAAATATAATTTATCTCCAAGTTTTAAATAAGTTAATTAAAAAATCTCTCAAAACATGCATTATATCTTCAAAAAACAATTAGAATTCCCATGATATCTTCATCGGTCCTAAATAATATTTAAAAAATAAAATCAACCAATAATAAATATAACTCACCTAAAAGTCGTCCTGGAATCATCGCTTTGAACAACTAATTTTAAAATCCAAGATATTCTATGTTCGTCACAAAAATCGCAGAAAGCTGTAAGGTATTATAAGGTCTTCTTTAAACCATTGACATTCTATAATGAGATTTTTATTCAAGCCTAAATATAATTATATATTATGTATAAAATAAAATAGGAAGAGGCTTTTTACCTGAAAGAAGGAATATATAATAACAAAATTCGAATATCAAAACAGATTTTATCTGTCAGTCTTCTACAACTTTAATTTCAAAAAATCCTTATTCAAAAAACTTTTAGAATTAAATTAATGTCTTATGAGCACGGCTTATATTTAGTAGACGTTTAAAGAAGACCTTATAATACCTCACAGCTTTCTGTGATTTTTTGTGACGAATATAGAATCTTGGATTTTAAAGTTAGTTGTTCCAAGCGATGATCCCGGTACGACTTTTAGGTGAGTTAAATATGATTTAAGATCGATGAAGATATAATCGGAATTCTAATTATTTCTTGAAGATATAATGCATGTTTTTAGAGATTTTTGAATTAACATATTAAAATATATTGAATATTTTAAATAAATTATATTTTCTGAGAAGTTCTTAAATTATGTTCTGTATTTTTGAAAAGGAAAAAAGAAAATTTTGTCTCCTTCAAATATTCATTTATTAATTTCAATTGACACTTTCTATTTATTGGTTTATTTATTCCATTTGAGATTGTATATTAAGTTTTGATTTTATGCGTCTATTAAATATTTACATAGGCCGTGTAATTCTAAAATTTTTTTGAATACAAATTTTCTTGAAATTAATATTGAAGAAGACTGACAGATTAAATCTGTTTTGATATTAAAATTTTGTTATATTCGTTCTATGAAGTAATAAGCCTTTTCCAATTTTATTTTATCATTAGATAAGTTTTCGCGTCATCTATTATAGTTGTCTCTCGTAGAATGGTCAATAACGTCGAATATTAATTCCCTGTTATTGTTCCACTTTTATCCAGACAATAAACCATGATTACATCAAGGCAATCCCAAAAAACCGACGCAAGACTTTTAACGAATCTTTAAGACCTTGAATAGAAGAAACAGTGTATCCATTTTATCGATTGCTGCATTGTTTTTGGGTCGAGCAAATGTACTACAAGTTCTTTTTTCGTCTAGAGTAACAATGATTTAAGAAGTTTACATATTCTTCCAACTAAGCGCATATTGAAGTTGAGGTTTCTACCTAGACGGTCTGATGAAATCGTGTCATGAACTGCATCGGTATTTTCGGCGAGCAAAACAGAATATTCTTTTTGTTTATAGGAGTGAAAATGAGTTCATGCAGTTTTGATAACATATATCGCAATAGCGAACTAATAAGTTTATTATTCAATTGTTTCATCTGGCGACACCTTCATTTTGAAGTCTCATCATCGGGCTTTCTTTTCAGTATCTGTCATTTCGCTGAAATTTAAACAACATAGTTTTTGCATGCTCTGAAAATGTACCGAATAAAGTGTTTTTGTGCAATCGACGACAGTTTATACTTTTGAAATATACTTAGAAACACTCAAATAAGAAGTCCTACCCCAACCGCTGTGCAGCCCAGACATTGCTCCTTCCGATTACCATCTCTTTCGACCGACGCAACATGGCCTGACAGTCCAATTACGATGAAGTCAAAAAATGGATCCATGCATGGATAGCGGCCAAAGAGCCAGACTATTTTTTCGTGAAAGGATCCGTCAATTGTCAGAAAGATGGGAAAATGTAGTGGCTATCGACGGACAATCCGTTGAATATTGAATGTATAAGAAATTTTTAACAATAAATTTCAATTTTTGGAAAAATCCCTAATAAAAAAATTTAATCATTTGAACGTTGTTGAACGTTATATCTGTTCATGGTGATTCGGCAAAACAAACTGAAAAAATGACAGCTAATCCACAAATGTAGCTTCAATAATATGGCCGCTATGAACAGCCAAATTTCGGAAGTCTCTAATGAAAGACCCGTTACTATCCTGAGAAAATCAGAACATAAGATGTTTTAAAATTGAACGTCGAACATTTTAACGAAGGAGACTTATGAAGAATTGGAATAGTCTGAAAACATTTATGAAATGATTAATATTTAAATTAATACTCTGTTTAGGAAAAACTCTTGCAATTTAATGAGATAAAAAATATATTCCACTATTCTATAATCATGAGTACACAATAGTGGAATATATTTACATTTTTCACGTCATTAAATGGAATAAGTTTCCTAGACCAATAATAGTTATAATATTAATCATTTGGAAAAGGTTTTTAGAATATTCAGGTTTTTAATGCATTAATTAACCTTTATCAAGTAAGACTCATGGAGTGGAGTGATTTGGTTGGAATTGTATCGGGTTTTTCACTATAATTTGACCTCCCCATTAACTTTGTTACAAATAGAGATACAGAAAAAAGTTATTGACAACAATTGTACGAAATAAATTGAATTTTTTCAAGAGATTTCACAAAATGGAAAAGATGTTTTTAAAAGGCAATTGGTGTTCTTAAAGGTAAGATCAGAAACAAAATTTTGTCTCCTTTAAATATTTATTCATTAATTTTAATGACTTTCTTATATCTGTTTATTCCATTTATTCCATTTGACATTATATATTGAGTTTTGATTATATACGTCTATTAAACGTAAGCGGTGCTTATTTGAGACATTAATTTAATTCTAAAAGTTTGTTGAATAAAAATTTTTTTGAAATTAAAATTGTAGAAGACTAACAGATTAAATCTGTTTTGATATTCAAATTTTGTAATATTTCTTCAATCAAGTAAAAAGCCTTTTTCTATTTTATTTTATATATAATATATAATTATATTTTGGCTTCAATAAATCTCATTATGGAATGTCAATGAATTTAAATATAACCTCAAAAATAACTTACACTGTTCTGTGATTTTTTTAGAACATAGACCAATCTGGAATTTTAAAATTAGTCTGTTTGAAGCATCTATCCTTAACACGTGTTTGTTGTGATATAGTTGTAGTTATTTGATTTTGATATTCGGAATATTATCTAGGACCGAAGAAGAGATTACCTAGAATTATATTTGTTTTTTGAAGATATAGTGCATGTTTTGAGAGATTTCTGAATTAACTTATTCGAATATTTAAATATATTAAATATTTCAGATGAATTATATTCTTTGAGAAGTTCTTAAGTTGTGTTCATGTTTTTGAAGGGCAATTGGTGTTCTTAAAGGTAAGATCAGAAATAAAATTTTGTCTCCTTTAAATATTTATTTATTAATTTTTATGACTTTCTTATATCTGTTGGTTTATTTATTCCATTTGACATTATATATTGAGTTTTGATTATATACGTCTATTAAACGTAAGCGGTGCTTATTATAGACATTAATTTAATTCTAAAAGTTTTTTAAATAGAATTTTTTTGAAATTAAAATTGTAGAAGACTAACAGATTTAATCTGTTTTGATATTCAAATTTTGCACTCAATATGTTGTCCACCCCGTATATAATCCATTTTGTGGAATCATTTTGAAAAAATTCAGTTGATTTCGTACAATTTTTTGTGAATACTTTTTTTTGTATCTCCATTTGTAACAAAGTTAAATGGGGGTCAACGCAATTTTTTTCTTCTACTATATTTTATTGGAACTGATGTAAGTTTCGTCCATAGTCGTGGACTTCATCACAGTACCAGATATACCGTTTGCATCATTCAATTTATAGTTTTCAAGAAAGAAATTTACAGACATTTCTCTAAATTGATGCGAAATAATTTGGGGGTCGATCTTATTTTTATCAAAAATTCTTTCATGTTCAAATAAACGAATTTTGAAATTTCTACCTGTCCTACCAATGTAAATATTTGAGCAAGTGAGTTAATAGCATCCTGATATTTGAAGATTATCCATTTTGTCCGTATTATTTATGTATCTACCCATTGTATTGTTAGTCTTGAAGGCTACTTAAATATTTTATTTCGAGAGTAGTGCTTCTAATTGTGAACTGATACTAGGTACGCTACTAAGACTGACGTAGTTATTTTCAACCTCTTATTGCATATTTGCGCGCTTGTTCCAGGGAACAAACAGCTTGCTACCATTCCGCTGGAATATTTGACATTTTAGAATTTCAAGCCGAAAACGATTAAACGACTAGGTTGGACTCACTGATGTAGAATCCGAGATAAAAAGTCCGTCCTTGAACACGCTAACTTTCGAACGGAAAGAGTTAGAGCATTGGAACTTTCAGGGAAGGTTTGGGGTCTGAACATCTCAGGTGAGTCTGTTGATGGACAAAATCGGTTCAATAGTTTCGCCGTTATTCACTTTCGAAAATTAGTTATATTTGTCCCAATATACGGGCAATCACCGCAGGTTAACTTATAAACCCCCGATTTATCATCTTTATGTGTATAGTTTTTATTATTTTTGATGAATTTACTCAGGTTTGAATTGGTTTTGAATGAAGTTCATAAATTATATTTTTTTTTGAGGTATGTAACAATTTTCTCAGAGATACCTTTAGTGTATTTTAAGGAAATGTATTTAAAATTTTTTTTTTATATTAGGATATACCATATTTAAAGCTATTTCATTATTTTTATTCATCAACAATTTGTCTATCAACGTAGGATCATAGTTATTAATAGCTATTTGTTTAATTATGTTAAGTTCTGGAATATAATTCTCTCGATTCATGGGAATATTAACTAATCTATGGATCATACAATTGAATGCTGATAAAATAGAATAGAAAGGCCTTTTACTTGATAGAAGAAATATAACAAAATTTGAATATTAAAACATATTGAAATATGTTTTAATATTCTACAATTTTAATTTTTAATATTTTAATGGAATGTCAGTGAATTTAAATAAACCTTAAAATAACTCACACTGTTCTTTGATTTTGTTAGAACATAGATCAATCTTGAATTATATAGTTGATCTGTGTTTCGAAGCTTTAGTCTTTTAACACGTGGAGAGATATAGGTTAGTTTTTTGATTTTGATATTTGGAATATTAAATGAGGACTGAAGACGGGATTGCTTTGAATTATATTTGTTTTTTGAAGATATAGTGCACATTTTTTAGAGATTTTTGAAATAACTTATTCGAATATTTAAATATATTAAATATTTCAAATAAATTATTTTCTTTGAGAAGTCCTTTAAGTGTGTTCATGTTTTTAAAAGGCAATTGGTGTTCTTAAAGGTAAGACCAGAAACAAAATTTTGTCTCCTTTAAATATTTATTTATTAATTTTAATTACTTTCGTATATATGTTGGGTTATTTATTCCATTTGACATTATATATTGAGTTTTGATTATATACGTCTATTAAATGTAAGCAGTGCTTGTTGTAGACATAAATTTAATTCTAAAAGTGTTTTGAATAAAAATTTTTTGAAATTAAAATTGTAGAAGATAAACATATTTCAATATGTTTAAATATTCAAATTTTGAATGCTGATAATTTTTGATATAAAGGATGGTTTGATTTATTGTGTATAATAGAATCCGTATAGGTTGGTTTGTGAAATATTGAAAATTCATATGAATTATTTATTCGGGTAATAGTTAAATCAAGAAAATTGATAGAATTATTATGTTCAGTTTCCATAGTGAATGTTATTGAAGGATATATTTCATTGACAAATAAAAAGAAGTCTGTCTGTACCTGTGAAGCAACAGAAAATATCGACTACATATCTATATCAATATAAAAAGTATTTCTTAGGGGGATTTTGTTGAATTTCAGTTTCACTATTGTCCATGAATATTTCTGCTAATAAAGGACTTAAGGGATTTCCCATAATCCAACCGTTTTCAGATTTATGAATTTTATTTTCAAAGTGAAAATAATTTTGTTTAGTGCAAATATCTAGACATTCTAAAATATCTTCTTAGATAATTGTATTACATCTATTGTTGATTAATAGATTGTCTATTAGTTCGATTGTTTCGTTTGGTGGTATACTTGGAAATCAATTTTGAACGTCAAATGAAATGAATTTAGCATTCTGTGGTAGGTGGATATTCTTTATTTCATTTATCAGCTGTAGTGGATTTTTATTGAGTATTCAGCTTGGAATTTAGTTTCTTTTGAAATAATCTGAATAAGTTCTTTAGAAAATTTAAATGAAGGTGCACTAACGAACGAAACAACCGGTCTAATAGGATAATCTTCCTTGTGTAATTTAATCAAAGAATACATTTTTGGAGGTTGTGGATTCATTAAAATTAATTTATTTTTTGGGGTGTTCCGAAAGAGGCTGATTCCGGGGTTATTAGGGACAAATTGAATCCCTAATAACCTCGGAATCCAGCCTCTTTCGGAACACCCCAAAAAATAAATTAATTTTAATGAATCCACAATCTCCAAAAATGTATTCTTTGATTGTAATATAAATGGCAACGGATTTCGGAAACAAGCTTAGTTATTCAAAATTTAAACCGTCTGATGATGCTACTATGATAGCGAAACGATTGTTGTAAACATAACAATAAAACTTTGTGAAAATCAGAAAAACCTTATTTAAATATTATTTTGAAATAGAAAGGCCTTTTACTTGATAGAAGAAATATAACAAAATTTGAATATTAAAACAAATTGAAATATGTTTATCTTCTACAATTTTAATTTAAAAAAAATTGTTTATTCAAAAAACTTTTAGAATTAAATTAATGTCTAAAACAAGCACCGCTTACATTTAATAGACGTATATAATCAAAACTCAATATATAATGTCAAATGGAATAAATAAACCAACAGATATACGAAAGTCATTAAAATTAATAAATAAATATTTAAAGGAGAACAAATTTTGTTTCTGGTCTTACCTTTAAGAACACCAATTGCCTTTCAAAAACATGAACACACTTAAAGGACTTCTCAAAGAATATAATTTATTTGAAATATTTAATATATTTAAATATTCGAATAAGTTAATTCAGAAATCTCTAAAAAAATGCACTAAGCAATTCCGTCTTCAGTCCTCAATAACATACAAACACATACAAATTTTAAATATTATTTAATATGGATTTTCACCAAGTAAGGACTGATTCAATTCAATAGAAGTAAATAATATCATTAATCTTTTAAAACTGGACCAGTATTCGTTTTTACTTAATCGAGAGGCAGTCATGGGAACATCATTCCTTAATCTCATCTGCATCAAATCAATTTCCTTACCCATTTATGAAAAGATGATCTGAATGAATGAATAGCATCAAATAAATCAAACAAACAGATTGATGTTTACTGCTGTGAGCCAGATCATCGTTATACCACCTTTGATGTAACAATCAAGAACGCTCGGTCAGCCTCTTGGACCATAAACTTTCAACACTATTTTGAAATTGACTCGCCTCTTTATGGTTTTCCACAAATGAGTCCAATCGCCTCGCAAATCATGAGAGAAGTCTGTCCTTTCTCGATTTATAAGCCATTCATCACTTTGGGTATTTAATTAAGCATCTTTTCGATCGGACAAATCTTTTATCTATCGGAGAAAGTGAGGTTGGAAGAGCGATATATTATTATGAGATATATTTGTGTCATTTAGGCATCTGACATCTGTGATGTACCTGCTAGGTTAGACTGGTCTCTATGGTGCTTTCACTAGAGGTACTTTTGCGTTTCCGATATTCGACTTGTTTATTTTGCTTATTTGGTTTTTACAGACAGTACTAACAGCTGGCTGACATTGTGAAATGCCGGCAAGGTAATCTTGAACATATTGCAAATGAATTTTGAATATTTTAAATGATGAACATATTGAAGTGCCAAACATATTTATTTGCGTTTGACATTAAGATTGTAGTGACAAAAACGAAAGTGTTTGTAAGAAAGGCTGATCAAAATTTCATATAACTGTAATAAACCGCTCATCAAAAGTTAAGTTTATTGAATTAATTTGTGTTTCCTCTTCAGAAAACTCCAGTTTCATTTGAAATATGTATTTGTAGAGTGTTTCAGGTTAGAATGATAAGATTTCAAAGAGATGATGTGTCTACAAAAACAAATATACAATTTTAAGAAGTATTAGATTTTAGGAAAAATTAAAAGTCTGAATATTTGAAAAATTCATCCTCAATACAAAGTATGACCACCACGTGCATTAATAATTGCTTGGCATCTTCTTTTTCCACCTGAATATGTTTCTAAATTTGTGGCAAACGATCTCGGAGCTTTTGAAGCGTTTCCTGCTTTGGTCTGATAGGCATTAAGAGTTCTTCATAATTGGTTCCAAGCCTGCTCGATCGGATTTATCTCAGGGGATCTTGGATGTAATAGTAGATGTGGAATTTCCTGTTCTTTTCAAACAATAATCACCTGGTGGTATCTATGTGGATTATCATCCATAAAAACGAAATTTTTACCAATAGCTGTGAAGAATTTTAGGGTTACTCTTCATTAACATATGCCTGAGACGTCGTAGTCCTTGGAAGTATCGGGTGTTTTTTTTTAGAGTGGAAGAACTTTAAATTGGAATACAACACATTTAAATTGAGATTGAAGTCAAATTTTCTTTTTATTTGAAAAATTATTTTATGACATTTACGTTTTAAAAATAATTTTCGGCATATGTCCACCACGACTAGCTCTGATGAACCGCATTCGACCAGACGAATTTTGGAGCACTTTTTCGAGTAATTCAGGCCTTATTTCATCAATAACACGAGTTATGTTGGCTTCCAAAGCGTCTATTGTTTCTGGTTTATCAGCATAAACCAATGACTTGACATAACCCCAAGAAAATAATCCATTGGAGTTATGTCACATGATCTTGAAGGGCATTTAATTGCTCCATTTCTCGAAATAATAATATCGCCAAATCTTTCTTTCAATAAATCAATTGTTACGGTAGTAGCATGAGGTGTAGCACCATCGTGTTGGAACCAAAACACTTCTGGGTCGATACCATTCAGATTTTGAAACAAATTATCATTGATCATCGATCTGTAACGAGCTCCATTCACTGTAACATTAGCTCCAGCATCGTTTTTAAAGAAATATGGACCGATGATGCCTCCAGCGTGTAAAGCACACCATACAGTGCATTTTCCAGGATGCAATGGAACCTACAGAACTTCTTGAGGATTGTTTTCACTCCATATACGGTAATTTTGCTTGTTCACATAGCCGTTCAACCAGTAATGAGCTTCATCAGTAAACACAATTTTACGATAAAAAAGTGGATCAACTTCAAGCTGTTCCCTAGAACTGATTGGGCCCTGGCCCAATCAGCAAACAAACGACGCTAATAATGATCAAGTAGCTTCAGTTCTTGAACCTGTTAGATCTTGTATGGGTGTAAACCAAGATCTTTACGCAAAATTTTCCATGTGCTGTATGCACAAGACCAACTTGTTTTGAACGTCGACGAATAGACAAATCTGGTTAATCATTAACACTTTGACTTACAGCAGGGATATTTTCTTCTATACCTACAGTTTTTTGTCTTGTTGTTAGTTGAGTAGAGAAAATGTTGTTCGAAATCTATCGATAGTTCGACGAATAAGCTGCTCTGATGAACGATTATATAAACCATAAATTTCACGAAGTGCTCTATAAGTTTGGCGAATAGAACACTGATTTTGAAAATAAATTTCAACTTTTTGTAAACGTTGTTTACATCAAAAGAGCTATAGTTCAAATTCAACACATTCCACATATGCCAACCATCTAATAGAATTTGAACGTAATTTCAATAACGAATATGAAATTATGAATATCGAGAGTAAGGGTTCTAGATTAACATTCTTAGAATCACTTGAAATGAACCGATATAATTCACAGAAAATTCTCCTAAACGAACAAACTGACACAAATAAGTCACCTTTATTGAATATCTTCAGGTAATTTGGAAAATTCAACGAGTACCCCAATAACTTTTATTACTATCGACGTTTTCTCTCCACCTATTTGGGAATACCTTAATAAATACTATTCTACTTGTCGTCTCACTTCCTTTAATACCTTTCAATACATATATAAGAACCTATGTAAGCTTTCATACAGTAGCAGTTCAAATGTAGAATATGATGAAGCTGAAGTGTGGCGAAAAATTGTAATTCAACAATAAAAAGTTTGTGCATATTGAATTTTATTTATTAGTAGTTGAAAATGAATTTCCATCAAGTAAAGACCGAACCCATCAAAAATATATAAGCATTCTTATATAATGGATCATTTTTAATATAAAAAGTTTTCAATTTAGTCCAAAATTGTTAATGGAAGGTGAAGAAATTATGCGATGCGAACATAAATGAAGAAAATTGGGAAATGCGGAAAATAATGAACTTTGATATGAAAATTTCAACGTATCTTCATTATTCAATAGAATTAAAACTTTAGAATGTCTCTTTAGGAATCAAAATGTAGGCTGGAGTAACTCAAATCAAGTGATGAAGATTGAAATAATTGATTGTAATCAAGCAACATTAAAATGAGGTTACCAACATAAACGCCGATTAAAGTAGTGATTATCTAACTAATCTAATGATGCATTGAATTTATCTTTTATCTGAATCGATGATCTTCGCAATGAGCCTAGATTTCGAACGTGCTGACGCAAAACTTTTTCTTGAGTTTCCTTCCGATTATCACAAACCAGAAAATTTTAAGAAAGCGCTAAAATTACATGCTCAACATTGGTGTTTCAGAAAGGTAAGAAATACTGTATCGGTTTTTTATACTTGATAGAAGGTTTTTTCAATATCTTAAATATCAAACAGAGAATTTCTGAAGTAAATTTTAATTTTATAAAAATTTCTTGAAAGATTTTCAAAAATAAATTGAATAAATGCCTTGCAGAACACTGTTCACTTTTTAATAGACTTAATAATTAACACTAATCACACAGAGTCAAAGGGAGATTCCAAAAAAATACATAATATTGGTCGAACTTAGTCAACAAAGTTTTGAAGGATTTTTTGAGGGATTTAACACATCTTAAATTTTTTTTTAATATTTGTTACACAGTTTAGAGAACTTTTTTTAAAGATAAAATATGAATAAAACATAAAATGTTGTTTTCAGGTCTATACAGAGTGCTCAAGTTATCTCTGACGAAATTTCACAAGGTGATTCTACGGCCAATTTGCAACAAAAAGTTCCCATAGAGTATGATCCAATTATCTTTCGTAATAAATTGTAATATTTTGTAACGTTTCACAATTTTTTCACTAGCAACATAGCATAACTTGAAAACTATCATCTTAATCGAAATTCATTGTACACCCTTAGACTAGGGGGGTTTCATGAAGATTTTAATGAAAAATTTACTTATCATAAGGTGTTTAGGGAAAAAACGATTATAAAATTTTCTTCAGCCATAATCATCAGTCAAAGTTTACTCTAAATTCTGCATCGTGAACTCCTATGGAAATTATGTACAAAAACTGCTTTATTCATAAAACTTTTCAACGACGTATAATTTGAGAAAAATTTATATTTTTATTGAAAAATTAATGAAATAATGCCAGAAACTGGAATATTGTATTTCCACAATACCCATGTTTGGGCCCATAATAATCCACACGCAACTGTTAAGACTCATTAGCAACACGAGTTCAGGGTTAATCGAAAGAATACATATCTACTGCAATACGCTCAGGCAACGACGGCTAAAAACGATGGCCAAAAACCATGGCCTTGCACTAGAGAAGGTGGCAGATATTTTCAGATTTTTTTGTGATAAATTTTAAATGTGTATGAATAATAAAGAATGTCATAAACAATAATTTTTCCTCAGATGGTGTATATGTTTACTGTTTTTACTTTCACAGTTTCACATCTACTGTCCAATTAAAATGACGATTTAGTAGAATGTCTTATACGTCGTTGAAAAACTTCATGAAGAAGGCAGTATTTCCATGGGTTTTTAATGGGCGGAATTTAGAGTGAACTTTGACGAATAATTATGGCTGAAGAAAATTTTATAATTATTTTTCCTTAATTACTCTCTAATGAGTAAGTATTTCGTACAAATTTTCATTAAAAAATCCTTGTCCAAGGAGAATTATCCGCTCTTTCAAATGGTGTACTCTGAATTTTGATTGAGATGACAGTTTTCAAGTAATGCTGTGTTTTTACGCGAAACGTTACAAAATAGTTTAATCTTGAATAACATTACAATGAAAGATAATTGGACCATACCCTAAGGAAACTTTTGTGTTGCAAATTGCCTGTTGAATCACCTTGTGAAATTAGGCCGGAGATAAGTTGAGCACCCTGTATACATTGCTCCAGAATAATTTGTTTTGATTTGATGAAAATGGTGATCGATTATCAAGTAATCTTAATTCTGTTATATCGGGTGTTTTTTTTTTAGAGTGATGAACTTTAAATTGAAATAAAACACATTCAAATTAAGATTGAAGCCAATTTTTTTTTTATTTGAAAGATAATTTTATGACATTTATTAGGAGTACAAATAAGTTTCCGCTGTTTTTTAACACAAATTAAATATTTATTATAGAAGACGATGTGAGACTGCTTGCTGAGTGACTTCTAGTGTTAGAGCAAGTTCTTTTTGTGTTTGAGATGAATCTTACTCCAATAATTCCTTCAATTCTGCATCCTCGTAAATTTTTGACCTTCCACTGCGATCTTTGTCTTCTACGTCGAAATCACCGTTTTTAAACTTTTGAAACCACTCTCGACACGTTCTCTCACTCAAAGCACCCTCACCATATTCTTCTACGAGCAATTGATGCGCCTCAGCAGCAGATTTCTTTAAATTAAAGAAGTAAACTAATATTTCCCGCAAATGACGCTTACTTGGCTCAAATTTTGACATTTTCAACTTATAAAAATTATATTTTACCAATATAAAATCAATGATATTAATAGGTTATACTGTTCTTGAATGTCCAAACTATTTTTTAAGCCGGTTATCATCTGCGAAAGCTAACCGAAACTCCGTGCCGCGCCATCTACAATAAAACGGCGGAAACATATTTGTACTCCTAATATGTTTGAAGAATTATTTCTGGCCTATGTCCACCACGATAGCTCTGAGGAAGCGCATTCGACCAGACCAATTTTGGACCACTTTTTCGAGTAATTCAGGCCTTATTTCATCAATAACACGAGTTATGTTGGCTTCCAAAGCGTCTATTGTTTCTGGTTTATCAGCATAAACCTATGACTTGACATAATCCCAAAGAAAATAATCCGTTGGAGTTATGTCGCATGATCTTGGAGGCCAATTAATTGGACCATTTCTCGAAATAATGTTGTCGCCAAATCTAGGTCCAGCATAGTTTTTGAAGAAATATGGACCGATGATGCCTCCAGCGTATAAAGCACACCATACAGTGCATTTCGAGATGCAATGGAACCTGCAGAACTTCTTGAGGATTGTTTTCACTTCATATACGTCAATTTTGCTTGTTTACATAGCCGTTTAACCAGAAATGAGCTTCATCACTAAAAACAATTTTACGATAAAAAAGTGGATCATCTTCAAGATGTTCTAGGAGCCAATAAGCAAACAAACGACGCTTATTATGATCAAGTGGCTTTAGTTCTTGAACTCGTTGGATCTTCTATTGGTGTAGTACCAAGATCTTTACGCAAACTTTTCCAATTGGTGGATGCACAGAGTCCAACTTATTGTGAACGTCGACGAATAGACAAATCTGGATCCACATTAACACTATGACTTACAGCAGCGATATTTTCTTCTGTACGTACAGTTATTTGTCTTGTTGTTGTTGCATCGAGTAGAGAAAATATTGTCCGAAACCTATCGATAATTCGACGAATAAGCTGCTCTGATGAACTACTGTGTAAACCATAAATTCGACGAAGTGCTCATAAGTTTGGCGAATGAAACACTGATTTTGAAAATAAATTTGAACAATTTGTAAACGTTGTTGCGGCGTGAGTCTTTCCATGATAATTTGTCAATGCTCACTGAACAGAAATATCAAAACAACATGGCTTCTACCTTCTGTCAAATCACAGTTATCCCTAGCGAAAGTTCTATCACTCTAAGAAAATACTCGATATTTTATTTAGAATAATGGTTTAAGTATCTGTAAACCACATCAGAATAATTTGATTTGATTACACGAAAATGTTGATCAATTATAAAGTTAGGTCATGTCTGTAGTAGGTTTTTCGCTTATTTTTCCGGTGTGCAATTTTTAGGTAAGCAGTTAATTGAGAAATTAATTATTAATTAACTTTAATCAGTTCTATTTCCTGCTAAGAAACGTCAAATTTCAAATTTGCTGAATTTACTCGCAAATTCCAGATAAATGTGAAAGAGGTTTCATTAATTTTTGGCATTTTTTGTCCAAAACTGTTCGAAATTTTTCTTATTTTGAAGCGGAAATCAGTTGACAGATTATACAAGTATGTCATAATTATAAAGATGCTTAATCGTGTCACCAAAATATCAGTAGGGAGCCTCCAATTTCAGACACCCTGTACTCGAGATCGAATTAAACCTTGTCTTCTGTCAATGTTTCGATCTTTCAAATATTTTTATAGTGTTTTCTTTCAGTAAACAAATTCAGACTTTACAAACTTCACGCTTACCAAGTTGGTGAAATCTTCAAACCAAAATAAATGAAATGAAAACAATAATTGTTGATTTTCATTTTTATTGAGTTGCTGATGATGCGTTTCGTTTACATTGTAGCTCCTTCAGATCATATAGACTACTGAAGAAGTTACAATGTGAACGAAACGCGTCATCAGTTTCTCAATAAAATAGTGTAAATCAACAATTATGTTTTTCATTTAATTGAATATGGATTTACATCAAGTAAAAGCCACTAACATTCAATTTTTCAAGATAAAAGAACTTTCAAAACTCACCGGTTAGAACCACCAAAAAGGCTAACAAACCCCTAGTACTGCAACGACAACTAGCCATCATTTCAACTGGAACAAAATACAACGCACAAATATCAAACTTTCACGTAAACAAATCAACACATTTCCGTGTAAAACAATACTGCGTGGAACTTGTTCATATCACTTTCATGTGCCCGCGAGAAAAACCGTTTTGTCGCTTTTTCGTCAGTTACCATAGTAGTCTATACGACGTCCGTTCCAACTAACCCCCCCAAAGACCTACCACCGTCCCACCAGAGGCAATGTCAATGGTAGATGGAAGTTTTCGTTCTCGTTCAGTTTCTAGTGATTCAATTTGCCAATTCTCCTTGTGAAGGACGTCCAAGGAGAGGCAATGAGGAAACCGAACATATCGGTTGTGCATCCGTGTATGAAGAATGAAGAAACGGTGGTTGAGGGATCTTTCCTTGCCAGCCGTTTCAAGATTTTACAAGGTTTCGAGATCTGTCAAAATGTTGTCAAGTATTCCACTCCTAGAATTTTGATAGTTCGTGCCCATTTTGCGCTAATTTGTTTCGTATATTTCAAATTTTGTGCCCGTTCAACTTCAAGTTTTTCCCGTGAGTCACCAATTTGACCTGTGACTCACATCTGGAATGTTTGAATTTTTCTTCTCTTGTTGAATTCTGCTCATTTTATGACATTTTTTTTCAGTACGTTGTGAATCTTGTGCCTGTTTTAGACATACTTAAGTTTTTTTAATTTGATCTATGACCCACATTAAATTTTCAGAATTTTCTTCTTTTGTTAATTTGTGCAGATTTTGTACCAATTTATTCCTTATTTTATATTTTGTGCTCGTTCGGTTTCCCACATATTTAAGATTTTTCAATTTTTTCCTGTGATTTAAATGTGGAATTTTTGGAATTTTCTTCTTTCATTAAATGAAAATAAACTTCAAAAAGGTTTTCTGGACTAAAACACATAATAGCTGGATCCATTCTCCTAAATCTCTACAATTTTAATCTGAAAAGGACTTTTCAAAATGAAATTGAATAAAATATCTTAGAAACACAGTTTCACTTCATATACATATAGAATTATGGATACATATGTACATCCGTGTGTGAAGAATGAAGAAACGATGGTTTTGGACGAAGAAGCGTCGCTTTGAGGGATCATTCCTTGCTAGCCGTTTCAAGATTTTACAAGGTTTCGAGATCTGTTAAAATCTTGTCAAGTATTCCACTCCTAGAATTTTGATATTTTGTACCCATTTTGTGCAAATTTGTTCCGTATATTACGAATTTTGTGCCCGTTCAGCTTCAAGTTTTTCTCGTGAATCATCAATTTGACCTGTTACTCACATCTGGAATATTTGAACTTTTCTTCTTTTGTTAAAATCTGCTCATTTTGTGCCAGTTTTTTCCATACATTATAAATCTTGTTCCCGTTCATTTTGAGAGATATTTAAGTTTTCCAATTTGATCTATGACTCGCATATTAAATTTTTAAAATTTTCTTCTTTTGTAAAATTGTGCAGATTTTGTACCAATTTATTCCTTATGTTATATTTTGTGCTCGTTCGGTTTTCTACATATTTAAGATTTTCCAATTTGACCTTTGATTTACATATGGAATTTCTGAAATTTTCTTCTTTTATTAATTGAAAATAAACTTCGAAGGATTTTTCTGGAATATAACAGATAATAGCTGGATCTATCTATCTCTATAAATTTAATCTGAAAATGACTTTTCAAAATTGAATTGAATAAAATAAATGAAGATATTGTCAAGTATTCCACTCCTAGAATTTTGATATTTTGTGCAAATTTGTTTCGTTAATTACGAATTTGTGCCCCTTCAGTTTCGAGTTTTTCTCGTGAGTCACCAATTTGACCTGTGACTCACATCTGGAATGTTTGAATTTTTCTTTTTTCGTTGAATTCTGGTCATTTTGTACTAGTTTTTTCCGTGCGTTATGAATCTTGTGCCGTTCAGCTTAAGAGATATTAAAGTTCTTTTAATTTGATCTCTAACTCCTATATTATTTGTCTGATATCTGTCAAAATGTCAAGTATTCCACTCCTAGAATTTTGATATTTTGTGCCCATTATGCGCAAATTTGTTGCATATATTACGTCTTTTGTACCCGTTCAGCTTCGAGTTTTCCTCTTGAGTCACCAATTTGATCTATGATTAATATCTGGAATGTTTGATTTTTTCTTCTTTTGTTGAATTCTGCTCATTTTATGCTGTGTTATGAATCTTGTGCCCGTTCTGTTATAGAGATATTTAAACTTTTCCAATTCGATCTATGACTCACTATTGAATCTTAAAATTTTTCTTTTGTTAAATTGTGCCGATTTTGTACCAATTTATTCCTTATGTTATATTTTGTACTCGTTCGATTTTCTACATATTTAAGGTCTTCCAATTTAACTTTTGATTTAAATAAGAATTTTTCGAAATTTCCTTTTTTTATGAATTGAAAATTAACTTTTGAGAGTTTTCTTGAAATATAACTGATAAAAATTGGATTCATCCTCGGAAACCTCTACAAAATTTAATCTGAAAAAAGTTTTCAAAATCAAATTGAATGAAATATCTTAGACACACAGTTTAATTTTATAGTCATATAGAATTATCAATACATATGTGCACCCGTGTATGAAGAATGAAGATGAGAAAACGGTGATTTTGGACGAAGGATCGTCGCTTTGAGGGATCATTCATCGCTAGCTGTTTCAATGTTTTGAGATCTGTCAAAATATTGTCAAGTATTCCACTCTTAGAATGTTGATATTTTGTGACTATTTTGCGGAAATTTTTTATGTATGTTACGAATTTTGTGCCCGTTCAACTTCAAGTTTTTCTCGTGAGTCACCAATTTGACCTGTGACTCACATCTGGAATGTTTGAATTTTTCTTCTTTTGCTGAATTCTGCTCATTTTGTGCCATTTTTTCCGTACGTTATGAATCTTGTGCCCGTTCAGTTTTAACCATATTTAAGTTTTTCCAATTTGATCTATGACTCGCATACTAAATTTCAAAAATTTTCCTCCTTAGTTAAATTGTGCCGATTTTGTACCAATTTATTCCTTATATTATATTTTGTGCTCGTCCGGTTTCCTACGTATTTAAGATTTTCCAATTTTAGCTTTGATTTATATATGGAATTTTGGACATTTCCTTCTTTTATTAATTGAAAATTAACATCGAAGAGTTTTTTTGAAATATAATAGATAATAGCTGGATTCATTATCAAAAACCTCTACACATTTAATCTGAAAAAAAGTTTTCAAAATTCAATTGAATAAAATGTCTTGAAACACAGGTTCACATAATAGACATATAGAATTAAAAATTCTATTCAGAAATAACAAATTCCATCACCAAAAAATGCTCCACATAGATTTTAAAAAGGTCTTTCTCATTTCCCTTTTCAAACAATAGATAGCACATTCTACAGAAAATCCTTACCCATATTTTCCTCAGTTGGAAGTTATTTGGGTGCCAAATGAAAACAATCAATAGAATATATCTGCATACTTTTATTCGCTAAATGAAAGGTATGAAAGCGAACTTAAACAAACATGGACAACTAATAAAGCACCATTTTAACACTAGGCCCTTCCACAGAAAAATGTTGAAGAGAAAATACGATCATAAACCCTATTTCTGAAATTTGTCACGCACATGTATGAAAATTTAAGAGATTCTTAATAATAAATTTGTAGAGGTTTTGGAGAATTAATCCAGCCATTATCTGTAATACTCTATTTATTTGTTGTATACATTTTGGGCCAATCTGTTCTGTACGTTATGAATTTTTTGCCCGTTCAGTTTTGGAGATTTAAGGTTTTCCAATTTGACAGTCACAGGTCAAATTGGAAACCCATATAGAATTTGTGAACTTTTTTTCTTTTGTTATATTTTGCTCATTTTGGGACAGTTTTTTCCGTATGTGAGGAATTTTGTGCCTGTTCAGTTTTCGCGGCAGTTTTTCCAATTTGATCAATGACTCGCATATTAAATTTTTAAAATTTTCTTCTTTTGTTAAATTGTGCAGATTTTGTACCAATTTATTCCTTATGTTATATTTTGTGCTCGTTCGGTTTTCTACATATTTAAGATTTTCCAATTTGACCTATGTTTCACATATGGAATTTTTGAAATTTGGCTCTTTTATAAATTGAAAATTTACTTCGAAGTTTTTTTTTGAAATATTACTGATAATAGTTGGATTAATACTCAGAAAATTTTACAAATTTAAACTGAAAAATCTCTTGAAAAGTTTTTAAAATTTCACTTTATGAACATATAGAATTATATGAGCGGCACTTAAAAAATGAAGAATCAAAAGAAAGTAAAAAGTACTGACTGTAATCATTCAAGAAGAGCCTGTTTCGATTTTATATTCAGAAATAATAAATCTGCGACCAAAAAATCCTCCACAAAGAATTTGAAGAGGCATTTTTCATTTCGCTTTTAAAACAATATATATTTTTCCAAAACAAGCATCAGAAATTTTCACCCATATTCTCCTCAGTTGAAAGTTATTTGGATGCTAAATAAAAACAATCTATAAAATATATCTACAAACCTTTATTTGCCAAATATCCTGTTTGAAAGCGAACTTGAATAAACATGGTTAACTAACTGAGCATTATTTAAAAATCTGAGTTATTCCACAGAAAAATGTTGAAAAGAAGATTCGATCATAGACTCAATATCTGAAAACTGCTAGGCGCATGTGTAAAAATTTTCGACATTTTTTAGATTAGATTTGTAGAGTTTTCTGCGAATTATTCCAGCTATTAAATGTAATATTTTCTTTTTTTTGTTGAATTGTTCCTATGTTGGCTAATTTGTTATGAATTTGGAGCCCGATCAGTTTTCGCTCTAGAGCAGTCTTGCTTTCTGTTGCCATTTCATGCAGGTTAACAGTATGTAGTCACCTAACTTAATACATAAGTCCTTTAGTCCTTCTGGAAAGTATCCGGAATTTATTATTTTTCATAATTTAATTAATTACTTCTTTTTTGTAACATTCTAAGACAAAAGTAATGTCTAAAATAGGTTGTGCAGATAGTCGGCTATCACCAAAGTTGCATGGCAACACTATTTGTGAAATATTGTTGATTACCAACAGGTATACAATTTATGAAATATTGTCGCAACTAGAAAAAAGAAAACAGGCAGAATATTTGTATACAGAAGGTTATCAAAACGTTAAAAAATTAGCGCAATTGCCCGAATTGGGAAAAAGTGCTGTATATGAGGCAATAAACAGGATAAAAAATGTGATGGATATGAGGCATAGACCAGTTTCAGGAAGACCGCGTAAGATTAAAGGAAACAATTTAAACCCTTTATTGGCCTTAGGATGACACAATCCGCGCCTGGGGTTTCGCAAATTGGCTAACAGATTTGGAAATCAACGAAATATAAAAGTATGTCCAGAAACCGTCCATATGTGACTGAAAAGAAAAGGCTACATAACAAGGAAACAAAAAAAACCCTATAACGGCACCTTTACAAAAGGAACGAAGAATAGAATTTTGTCAACATTTTCAAGAAGATAACTTCAATAATGTCTTTATATCTGATGAAAGTTGTTTCTAACTTGGTGGAAATCACTTAAAAATTCTATCAAAACGCCTATCTTTATAGTTGATAGTACCATTATTAGTGAAAAGTATTGTTGTATTCTAAACGATTTTCTCCTTGAAAAGGCGCATGTTTTATATCCAGAGGAGTGGCGTTTGCAGCAGGATAATGCAAGATGCCATACTTCGGCCTATACTCAAGCTTGGATGCAAGAACATCCAGTGTCAACCATTTTATGGCCAGCAGCTTCGCCAAATGTTAGTCCCATTGAAAACATATGGGGACCAATGAAGATTGAAGTTGAATGAGCAGCGGCATGAAATAAAGATGATTTAATTCAGTCCGTTTTACAGTCCTGGTATGGACTATCATCACCGAAAATTATGGAGGTGGTCTAGTTTCGGGTGACTTCGATGTTTAGTGTTTACATGGTTTGAGTGGAGGTTGTATAAGTAAATATGATGAATATTTTATTATAATTTTGTAATTCAAAAATTCAAAAATACATACTAAATTGAGCTTTGTTTTTTCCGGACTATACATATAGTAACAACGTTTCTGGACATTGAAGGTGCTTTTAACAATACGCTGCCGACTTCTCTCGCGGAGGCTATCGCTGCGAGAGGAATCAACCCGCTAATATGTAGATGAATACAGGCAATGCTATGCGGCAGAACAATAACGACCTCATACCAGGATGAGGTCTTCGAGTTCAAGGCTGCGAAGGGCTGTCCGCAGGGAGGAATTCTCTCACCCTTACTGTGGACCCTTCTCGTTGATGACCTGCTAGCGATCATTTCGCTGTGGGGAGTCGACGTTCAAGCATTTGCTGATGACCTGGCAATCATAGTGAATGGTAAAATCGGAGGTGACGATATAGGCCGTCCTTCAAGAGATACTGAACACTATTGACAAATGGTGTATAAGGAAAGACATTTCTCTCAAAAGGTAGTTACAGTACCATTCATTAAAAAACGGAAGTTGAATGGTTTAGAACTGCCGACTATCCGTGGTGAAATAATACAATTCTCATTTCAGGCAAAATACCTGGGAATAGTCCTGGACAAGACCCTTAGCTGGAGTGCACACCTAGATAAAGTGTGTCATAAAGCCATAATGGGTTTCTGGACTTGCAGGCGGATCTGTGGTAAAACCTGGGGCCTAAAGCCCAGGCAGATGTGCTGGCTATACAATATGGTAATTAGACCACGGATAGTGTATGGCGCTGTAGTGTGGTGGAAGAAAGGGCAACAAACGGTTGGCGAACAAAAGCTCACCCGACTACAGAGACAGGCTTGCCTTGCAATTACAGGTCCGTTTCGCACAACACCCACGGCAGCCATGGAGGTCGTACTAAATCTACCACCCCTGCACCTACTCGTGCAGAGGAAGGCGGAACGGACCACATACAAACTATATCAACTGGCGATTGACAGGCCAAAGGCAATAGTTATGGGAGGCTCAGGACTGCTGGACGAGCTTTTAACGAACAGTATCCTATCGATGCCCTCGGATCTAATGTCAAAAGTCACGAGCCAAGAATGGAATTTCAATGTAATCGTCCCCAGCCGGGACGATTGGACCCAGCATGCTGAGGTTCTATTGAGAACCGACATTGGCTCGTTCACAGACGGCTCGCGAACGACGAACGGAACAGGAGCGGGAGTCAATGGGAGCAAACCGAGAATTAACATCTCATTGAGTCTCGGTCAAAACGCAGCCATATTCTAGGCAGAACTATTTGCCATTGAGACCGCGGTAGAACTGCTGATAAAACGGCAAATCCACCACGGTAAAATCAAAATATTTACTGATAGTCAGTCAGTACTAAAAGCTTTGGAATCCAGCTCTTCTACCTCAAGAACAGTCTTGAGTTGCCGCACGGCTTTAAACAGGCTCGGTATGTATAACGGAGTCACAATGGTTTGGATATCGAGCCATTCATACTATTTGGGTAACGAGGAGGCAGATCGGCTGGCGTTTGCTGGAGCTGCGCTGCCTCTGCTAGGACCGGAACCATTCCTGGGAATACCACATGACGTGGCTAACGAGGCGATAACAGGCAGAATTAACTCAAAACTAGAGGCTCTCTGGCGGAGCCATTCTGGCCTGAAACATTCGAAGTTGTTCCTTGGAACAGCTTCGAACAAAAAGATGGCGGACCTAGCGCTAGGTCTGGATAGGGCCAAACTAAGAACACTTGTCGGAATTATGACAGGTCACTGCAGACTGAAAGCGCATTTGCACAAAATCGGTCTGGCTGAAGACAATGAATGCAGGCTGTGTCTTGAGGACACTGAAACAGCCATGCACATCGTCTCAGAGTGCCCAGCGGTGAGTCGCATCAGATTCGAGGTCTTTGGCCAGGCTTTTATAGCCCACAGCGAACTGAAAAAATTACCCCTGAACAAGGTTATCGGTTTTATCCAAAAACTGGATCTCGTCGGGGAGATATAAATTAGGAGTGAACCACAATAGTCCGTACGGACGCAGTGGTAGGGTGGACAGACGCCCGCTCGCCATAACTGACATAATAACATACATATACAAAATCGATTTTTTATTTCCCTTTATATGTACGCGAATTATCCACTTCAATTTTTTAGCAGTATATATCACAATTTTCATAATAATACATATTTGTTAAGTCCACTCTCGTTTCAATATAAGAGAGCTATAAAATTCCTAATATTCAGTAAGTGCTTCAATAGCGTTTTTCTGCTTAATATTGGAACGGAAGTTTAGCTTCATATTAATAAATAATCTCAGGGATTAGATTTCGACACTTATCATTTCTAGGATTGAAGAGGAAATAACCATTTTTAATACCACAGGACCAATTATGCCACCCGAATATTCTCTTAAACTCTTAAACTTAATGTAGATCGAATAATAACAAACAGGTACAATGAATATAATAACAGTGTAATTCGATTCGATTCGTTGATCTCGAAAGAGATATGTATTTTTAAAATTCCCAAGACGTTGGAACGTAGTTCTAATGATGATTTCCGCGGGCTGTCTTAACACACCTCAAGAGCAAACAATCATAGAGGAAAGTGGACTGGTGCCAGCCACAGGGAAATTTAATAGGTATTGTTTCTGAGATTCTTTGATGGGATATCGGAAGGAAATAACTCCTTTGTTATGTCTTCAATCGTAGGATATGTGGAGCTCAATTAGTCTTCCTCGGTATTAGTTTTTCCGGCATGCTTCGCCTTTCAATTGTTCGTTCGTACAGAAAATAAAGGGAATGATTTTAAAACTGTTGGATAGGCTATTGAAACAAACACTTGGAAATAAACAAAAACTGAGAAAAGCTGGATTGATTCTTCGAAACCTCTACAGATTTAATCTTAACAAATCTCTTGAAAACATTTAGAATTAAATTTTATAACACTGTATCACATTATAGACATATGGTGTATATGAATAGTTGCGAAAAAATTTAGGGGGTGATTCCTTGTCAAAAAAAAAGGTGGCGTTTTCATATGATCTTTATTTTTTGAGCCCCCCTGCTAAGTTACAGCCCCCTAAAGCTGGCGCCCGAAAAATAGTTTTTATTTTTTTTCTTAAAAACCAAAAAACTGACAAGAATAACACAGCCCCCAAATAAGTTTAAGGTCACTCCATCCGCTGGAAAAATAATGGCTACGGACTTTTGGGATTTTCTAAAAGTATTTTATTGATAGAATACTCAAGAAAGGGCAACATTATACGCAACGATTTTGCGTAATTTAAGAGAATCAATTCAAAGGAAAGGGGCGAAGAAACTAAAAAGAAATGAAAATTAAAAATTGAAATTAAAATCTGTAAGAGGTTAACAGAACAAATATGTATGCAATTTTAAATATCATACAGATTTATTCTGTTAACCTCCTACAAAATTTAGTTTCAAAAAATGTTTTTTCAAAACTCTCAGAATTAAATTATATAAATGTCATTAGAACACACTGTGTCAATTTGATAGACATATAATTAATTACTTATTACACAGTACCAAAGGTAATGAAATAAATTCAAAGAAATATAAATTGTCAACTGAAAATTATTAAATAAATACTTGAAGAGTATAAAATTTCGTTCCTTGTTTTATGAAAACTAAATTTCTTTCCGAAATTGCAAAACATAACCTCAAGACCATCTTCAAAAAAAACTTGCTCAAAATAAGTTCCTTCTAAAAAAATCCCTAAAACATGCAGAACATCTTCAAAAGGCAATTTAGAACTATTACAACGGAAACTCATCAGCTCTACTGCATATTTAAAAATAAAAATAATTAACAAAAAATATCTTACCAAACCAACTGAATTTTTTCTGGACAAACACTAGAATGAAAAGAACTTTTAACAATCCTACGTATTCTATGTTCGTCACAGGAATTACATATAGTTGCTAGGTATTTTATGGACTCCTTTAAAACCAAATGATACTATGTAATAAGTGTAAACCAAAATATACAATTATTATATAATATATCTACAATAATATATGAAAAGAGGTTTTTTCTTGATAGAAGAATTATAAGAAATTTTAAATATCACACAGATTCATTCTGTCAACCTGCTACAAATTTAAATTTCAAAAAATTTTTATTCAAAAATTTTTAGAATTAAATTAGTTAAATGTCTTCAGAATACACTGTGTCACTTAAGTAGACACAGTACCAAAGGGAATAAAAGAAATTGAAAGAAATATGAATTGTCAACTAAAAATTATTAAATAAATATTTGAAGAGTAATACAATTTTGTTTCGTTCCTTGTTTTATGAAAACAAAATTTCCTTCCGAAAATGCCAAACCTTACCTCAAGGACTTCTTCAAAAACAACTCGCTCAAAATAAGTTCCTTGAAAATTGTAGGAGGTAAACGGAATAAATCTGTATGATATTTAAAATTTTGCAATAATCCTTTTATCAAGAAAAAACTTTTTTTTATTATATAATATTTATGATATTTAAAATATTGTTATAATTCTTCTCTCAACTAAAAACAATTTTTCGTTCCGTGATTTCAACATTTCTTAATATCCATCAGTTATTATGTTCATTATTCCAATAAAACTTATTCAGACCTCAGTAAATTTATAAAAAACAATGAAGACATTACACATAAAAATGATAATATTTATAAGTTAACCTGCAGTGATTTTTAGGAACTTCACATAGGACAGACAGGAAGAACTTTCCGAAAGAGATTTAGAGAGTTATGATGGATATTAAGAAATGTTGAAATCACGGAACGAAAAATTGGTTTTAGTTGATAGAAGGATTATAACAATATTTATGATATTTAAAATATTGTTATAATTTTTCTATCAACTAAAAACAATTTTTCGTTCCGTGATTTCAACATTTCTTAATATCCATCAGTTATTATGTTCATTATTCCAATAAAATTTTTAGTTGTGATGTTATTTTGTCTGCTGAATGCAGGGTGAAAATAACCCTGAGGTAACTTCTGATACTCTACATTATCGGGAATAAAATACAGGATGTTACATTTAAGAAAATCGAGAAATAACAATTTGAATTTGACAGGTTGATCATTTAGGAATGTGAACTAGACAAATCCGATCAAATTCGTTTTATGATTGCTTTTGACATTCGGTAGACCACTTTTAGCGAACTTCTGTTCCCTCAACTTTTTTCTGATCTTTACAATTGGAAAAATACATCTAAAATTTCGCGCCATGTGGTGGATGCACAGTATCCAACTTGTTATGAACGTCGACGAATAGACAAATCTGGATCATCATTAACACTATGACTTACAGCAGCGATATTTTCTTCTGTACGTACGGTTCTTTGTCTTGTTGTTGTTGCGGTTGCATCGAGTAGAGAAAATATTATCCGAAATCTATCGATAGTTCGACGAATAAGCTGCTCTGATGGACGATTGTGTAAACTATAAATTTGGCGAATAGATCACTGATTTTGAAAATAAATTACAACAATTTGTAAACGTTTTTGCGTCGTGACTCTTTCCATTTTAATTTGTCAATGCTTACTGAACAGAAATGTCAAAACAACATGGCTTCTAGCTTCTGTCAAATCACAGTTATCCCTATCGAAAGTTCTATCACTCTAAAAAAAACACCAGATACATCCTTCGATATTATTCACTATTAAAGCGGAGCATTAAAACTCTATTAATTTTCTTGATTTAACAGTTACCAGAGTGAATAATTCACATCAATTCTCAATATTTCACAAACCAATGTATAGTGAGATACTATTATACACAATAAATCAAATCATCCTATTAATCAAAAATTATCAGCATTCAATTGTATAATCATTCACAGATTAGTTTACATACCCATGAATCGAAACAATTTTATTTGAAAGCTTCATTAAACAAATAGCTAATAATAATGACTTCTATCTTTCACTGATAGACAAATTGTTGATTAATAAAAATAATAAAAATTTTTAATGTGGTATATCCGACTTCAAAACAAAATTTTAAATGTGATACATTTCCTTAAAATATATTTAGGGTATTTCTGAGAATATTGCTACATACCAAAATAATAAATATGATTGAAGAACTTCATTTAAAACTTATTCAGACCTCAGTAAATTTATAAAAAACAATGAAGACATTACACATAAAAATGATAATATTTATAAGTAAACCTGCAGTGATTGTTAGGAACTTCACATAGGACAGACAGGAAGAACTTTCCGAAAGATATTTAGAAAGTTAGAGATCATCTGACGAGTTTCCTTGATAACATAAGTAATTTTACATTTTCGAACCATAATTCTGAAATAGAAAGTAATAGTTATACCTTAAACCTATAAGGCTTACAAGAGATGGATTAATACAACAAAATTGGATAGTACTCAACGAGCAATTAGACCTAAATAACTCTCAACTGTTAAATTAATTCAGATGAAGTGGAATTTGCAGAGACCCCGTTTTTCCGTTAAGTATACAATAGAATTTTGTACCTATTCTAATAAATCATTCCCAAATGTATATTTCCTAAATGAATAAATATTCCAATGCTGTGCTACAAAATCATGTTTTATTGAACACTGAACACTTATCGTAACACCATTTAAAAATAGAAGCCGATTTAAAAAATAAATTTAATTATTCTAGAATGTAAGATATACCTCCAACTCGAAGATGCTACTTATTTGTAAAAAAAATCATTGTATTAAAATAATAATAACATTCGTGAAAGTCAAAATAACTTTATTCAATATTATTCAAAATTATAGAGCACACTTCGGTTTTAGTTTTATTGAAATTTATTCCTATTTAAATTGTGTCGATTCGTTAGATTTAACCAACGTCCTAAACAGCTCTTCCTAGATTGTAAATATTATAATTCGGCTGTTACAAGATTCACATATTCGAAATCTGTCGTCTAATTTAGTGAGGTGTGTTATTTTCTATGACAAGTTCACATTAACGGCTGAAAGATGGCTACACGGGTCAATAACACTATTGATTTCAACTGGTTTAATGAAAATTTTTTGGTGATCTATTTATTTCCATATATTCAATTCAACGATATATTCTACACAATTAATTTCATTATAAGAAGAGTTAAACATTTCAAAATTTACAGCTTTCAAATCAATGTCCTTTTTGAGTTACCCGAGTAACACTCGGTGAATCGTGCTCTAGGTACCTAAAAGACTTCTTCGTTCGGTATTCATTAGCTCTAAATAACGCAATACGATCAATTTTTGGAGGCTGATCTCGTTCTGATTGGCCAGTTCTATTAAATTAATTACAACTTCTCGCTTAAAATATATAAGCTGAAATAACTGTAAAACTGAGTATATCAACTTATTCAGATGAACAGGAATTTCCACCTGTTTTGATTGGCAAAACATTAGCCTGTATTCTAAACCAACCAGGGAAGAAATCACATTGAGGAACTTTAAATTTTGTATATATTGATAATAACATTCCCATTTTCCATATATTTTTCTACTTTTCTACTTATATTATTGGAACTTATTCTAGTGTTAGATAGTAAATTGTATATTTCTTCTAAATGTATATATGTAATTTGTAAGAAAAATTACTTGTGGTAAATAAAACGAGTGACTTGTTTGTCAGGGAGTTGTGTCTTTTCATTTTGTGGAATTGTGAGATCAGGCTCACGACCCAGTTAAACCGACTGGGCTCGGGCATCTTAAAATATAATTGTAGCTGAATTGTTACAATATTGTAACTATATACAAAAACTATCAATATAAAATATTTTTCAATGTCTCGGAAAAAAACCTTGTATATTAACATACAAATACAAAAAAAATCCACTTATCCAAAATTTCCTAAAATTCTCAAAATAAAGGATAAAATAAAAATAATTGAACGAGAACTCCAACTGCTTATAGCTGCTACATATACATGGATCTCTTCAGAAAAGTCGACTTCAAACCGGAATCAGGTAACAGGTTTACTCATAATAGTCATCAGGAAAATTCAAAAGAAAATTCAAGTTCTGTATTTTTCAAATTATATTGCACTTCCTTTTATTCAATATTTTTTAACTCCTGTTGCTAAAACTTTTAACTTTTTTCAAATTTTATTTTAGCTATGTCATCCCGCATAGTGCTGTAACCTGTAATCTTCAATTCTAAGTCAATTGCTCCAGCTTGAAAAATAATGTTACTTTTTGCCGAACCAAGTATTGAAAATTAACATTTCGCCCAACATATTTAATTCCAAAAGATTATATTCAATGATTATAACTTCTGAAAATAAATTAAAATAATGTCGTATAAGTACCACTTATATCATGACACAAAATAAACATTCATTATAGGACATCCAAATGGTATAACAAAATCCAATAAATAAAAATTATTAACTAGAATCCTATAAATTAAACATTTTGAATAGACAAAATTTTGTTTCTGCTTATCAATCCTATGAAAACCAATATCTTTCAAGAATATCCAACATAATCTTAAGAATTTTATCACAAAACTATCTTACTTAGACTATTCAATATTATTGGATATCTAACCAAGGTACTTTATATAAAAACTCAAGATATGCAAAACATTACTGAAAAACAAGTTTTAAAATCGACTTTGCTCATCAGTATTCAAATATTCATATTCAATAAATATAAAATCAATTAATAACATATATTCAAACTCACCCTTCGCCTTCCAGAAAAAGTTCTATTTAAATGAGAACCTTAAATAGGTATTCACTACACACAGAAATATCTCTGTGGTTTAACCTGATCTAGAAGATTGAAAGACAAATTTAACGGCCTCTGTTATAACACAAGGACTATCTGTATGAATGTTTGAGGAAACCATATAATTATATATTATGAATAAAGTAACGTAAATTGAGGTCATTCTTGATAGAAGGTATATAAAATAATATAACTATTTTAAAAAATTTTTTAAACAATTTTAAAAAATTAGCCTTCTACATATTTAATTCTAAAAGATCATATTCAATGATTATAACTTCTGAAAATAAATTAAAATAATGTCGTATAAGTACCACTTATATCATGACACAAATTTTTATTAATTTTTTATTAATTGATTTTATATTTATTGAATATGAATATTTGAATACTGATGAGCAAAGTCGATTTTAAAACTTGTTTTTCAGTAATGTTTTGCATATCTTGAGTTTTTATATAAAGTACCTTGGTTAGATATCCAATAATATTGAATAGTCTAAGTAAGATAGTTTTGTGATAAAATTCTTAAGATTATGTTGGATATTCTTGAAAGATATTGGTTTTCATAGGATTGATAAGCAGAAACAAAATTTTGTCTATTCAAAATGTTTAATTTATAGGATTTTAGTTAATAATTTTTATTTATTGGATTTTGTTATACCATTTGGATGTCTTATAATGAATGTTTATTTTGTGTCATGATATAAGTGGTACTTATACGACATTATTTTAATTTATTTTCAGAAGTTATAATCATTGAATATAATCTTTTGGAATTAAATATGTAGAAGGCTAATTTTTTAAAATTGTTAAAAAAATTTTTTAAAATAGTTATATTATTTTATATACCTTCTATCAAGAATGACCTCAATTTACGTTATTTCGCCTAACTTCAATTGACTGTACGGAAAAAAAATTGTACTACATCAGTTTGGCAAGTTACTTCAAAAGTTATCACATTCGATAAGGATTCTAAAATGCTATAACACTTACTGCATTCTTTTTTAGATTGGACAAAAAAAGGTTTTTCTTAAAGAAATTCAGTTTCGTTTTATGACAAGGTTTAATAAATCCACAAAAGATGTTCAAACTGCCATACATGATATGGTGGTGCTTATGTTTTTCTATAGTGTACTTTTGGGTACTTCTGTGCTTCGCTGAATTACTCATAGTACCTGGATCTTTATCAACTGCTTGAAGCACAATATCGTCGTGAGGTAAGAAAATTCTTCCTTCACCATGCACTTTGCTATGAAGACTAGACGGTGCACATATTCGAAATCTGTCGTCTAATTTAGTGAGGTGTGTTATTTTCTATGACAAGTTCACATTAACGGCTGAAAGATGGCCACTCGGGTCAATAACACATTTGATTCCAACTGGTTTAATGAAAATTTTTTTGTTGATCTATTTATTTCCATATATTCAATTCAATAATATATTCTCCATAATTAATTTCATTATAAGAAGAGTTAAACATTTCGGAATATACAGCTTTCAAATCAATGTCCTTTTTGAGTTACCCGAGTAACACTCAGTGAATCGTGCTCTGTGTATCTAAAAGACTTCTACGTTCAGTATTCTTTAGCTCTAAATCACAAGATACAAATAAATTTTTGGAGGCTGATCTCGTCCTGATTGGCCAGTTCTAATAAACTAATTACAACTTCTCGCTCAAAATATATAAGCTGTAATAACTGTAAGACTGAGTATATCAACTTATTCAGATGAACTGGAATTTCCAGAGACCCTCTTCTTTCGGTTTTAGTGCTTAATATAATTTTGTACCTACTTTAATATAAAAAGAAGCCGATTTCGAAAACAAATTCAATTATTCTGAAATGAAATATTAACGATCCTACTTAAAGATGCTACTATATTTTTGAATTCAGAATTATAATTATTATTCTAACTTCTTCAATATATATTGTAGCGATCTACACGTCGAATTAATTCGCTGGTATCTCACTTTTAAAGAGAAGACACCGGTAAATGAAGAAATTGGGATATCTGTCCGTCAATGTGCCGTCATGTGCGCGCTGATATGAAGGATTTTTTTCTTTTCCGGTTCACGATTGCAGAGTAAAGTTGTTTACAATCTGAATTTCATAAAATTTATTTTCTCGTTAATTAATTTTTCTCGAAGAATAGAAGTAAAAACCCTCAAAGAAGGGGTAAGTATCATTAGTTTTTATGCTTGAACTGCATTTAAAGCATGTTATTTTTATCATATATTTTTCTTTTTGGAATGCCTCTGTCAATTTTTTCATATTGATTGTATGAAACTTTTTGCTCGATGCACGTTTACGTTTTTATTTATAATGTTACATTATTTTAACTATATTATTTATTTCTTCGTTTTTAAAACACACTTCTGTCCTGGAAAATTTTGCATATGATTGCCTTGAAAGTTTCTGCATTCAGAAATGGCGAAAAAAAATAGTTCCAGAAACAGAAGTGTTCAAAATTTTAATGTGACGTATTTCTCATTTTTGTTCTGTTTTTGACAGTTTTTTTTGGACTATCCTTTTCTGGATTTTTTTTGGATTATCCTTTTCTGGATTTTTTCTTTAGAATATTTTATCTGAATTTCTCTTGGATTATTTTCGTGTTATTTGTTCCTGGAGTTTGGAAGTTTTCTTGGTGAGGAATAGTTACACGTACACTGGTTACCTAAAGACTTTGAAGCTATTGAGTTCAAAGACCACATAACAACCTGCTTGAAACGACCTACAAAACCACCACCTGTTTTGATTCGCAAAACATCAGCCTGTATTTTAAACCAACCAGGGAAGTAACATTAAGAAATTTTGTATATATTCATATCACATTAAGGAACTTTAAATTTTCTATATATCTTAAAATATAATTATAGCTGAATTGTTACAATATTGTAACTATATACAAAAACTATCAATATAAAATATTTTTCAATGTCTCGGAAAAAAACCTTGTATATTAACATACAAACACAAAAAAATCCACTTATCTAAAATTTTCTAAAATTCTCAAAATAAAGGATAAAATAAAAATAATTGAACGAGAACTCCAACTTCTTATAGCTGCTATTGCGGTCTCTGGATCTCTTCAGAAAAGTCGACTTCAAGCCGGAATCAGGTAACAGGTTTACTCATAAGAGTCATCAGGAAAATTCAAAAGAAAATTCAAGTTCTGTATTTTTCAAATTATATTGCACTTCCTTTTATTCAATAAAATGCACACCTGTGATGATTTTTCAACTCCTGTTGCTAAAACTTTTTACTTTTTTCAAATTTTATTTTAGCTATGTCATCCCGAATAGTGCTGTAACCTGTAATCTTCAATTCTAAGTCAATTGCTCCAGCTTGAAAAAAATGTTACTTTTTGCCGAACCAAGTATTGAAAATTAACATTTCGCCCAACTTCAATTGACTGTACGGAAAAAAAATTGTACTACCTCAGTTTGGCAAGTTACTTCAAAAGTTATCACATTCGATAAGGATTCTAAAATTCTATAACACTTACTGCATTCTTTTTTAGATTGGACAAAAAAAGGTTTTTCTTAAAGAAATTCAGTTTCGTTTTATGACAAGGTTTAATAAATCCACAAAAGATGTTCAAACTGCCATACATGATATGGTGGTGCTTATGTTTTTTCTATAGTGTACTTTTGGGCACTTCTGTGCTTCGCTGAATTACACATAGTACTTGGATCTTCCTCAACTGCTTGAAGCACAATATCGTCGTAAGGTAAGAAAATTCTTCCTTCACCATTCACTTTGCTATGAAGAGTAGACGGTGCACATTCGTAAAAACTCGATGATCTGGATAACGATCAGCATTAGGGGGTATCTCTCGCGATACATTCCCAAAGCTGCACTAGCGTTACATCTACATTCCCCATAAATGAAGTGCATATTGCCATATTCCTGTGTGGTATAGACAGACATGATGGCAAGGTAAAATCAAGGTTCGTCGTAAAGAGATCAAAAATATCCAAATCATAAGCAAACAAGTCTAATAAACGAAGCCAAAAGTCGTAAGTACACAAATAACACGATCAAATACGGAAAGATGCGCAGTAGACCAAGGGGCGTAGTGTACTGATCTGTATTGCGTTTACGTGTGCCAATACCAAATAGTGGCGTCACTATCTGTCTCACTCACACTTTATGGAAGGACTCACCCCATCTCATTCAAACTAGTATTGGATGCACTAAAATCATGTTTAGAAAGTTCGAAGAAATTGTTCAAAACTGAAATTTGAAGAGAGTAAAAAGTTGTAGCAAGAGGAGTTCAAAAGTCATCACATGATATGCATTTTCCTGAATAATAAAAAATGCAATATAATTTGAAAAGTTCACGACTCAGATTTTTTAAATATTTTTCTAATGACTACTATGACTCAGCCTGTTACCCGATTCCGGCTTGACGTCGACTTCTGGGACATCCTGTATGACAGATTTAGATAGTTTTTGTATATAGTATCAATATTAGACTGGGCAAAAAAAACGACTATTTTTTTTAATGATATTGTGAAAATATCATTCATGATGATAAAAAAAATTATCGTGAAGGTTTGAGCCCTTAATAATAGTATTAAAGGGTGTATCATTACGACTCTTGGTTTTTTAACAGTAATCGCATTTTTTCACTCAAACCTCGTTAATTATTAATCTGAAAAATTTGGCCGATGCGTATTTTCAAAGGAAATTAAATTCCCTACAAAAAAGCTCTCCTTGTGAATTAATGTAAAACAAGCCGTTTGCTTGTTATCATGCCTTAAACATTGATTAATATTTTCAATTTTGCATTTTTGTAACTACAAGAAATATCAATATTTTTATGTTACAGAATACTCATTTTAAAGCAAATTTAATACTCTACAAAAAAAGTTTCTCAATATTTCTCATTAATTTCACTCCTTTGAAAGTTATTCGACGTTGAAGTTAAATTCAAAAGTAATTTATCGTTTTTTTCGCGTTACACATGATTTTTTCCACTTGATTGAAAAATTTATTACTTAAATATTGAAAGTAACTTTTTTCTGTTAGACCACTAAACTTTTTTCTATAAAATCATAATTTATTAATGTATTATTTTGCTTTCTAACGATCAGTTATATACATAAAACCATTTTTAATGTATTCATCTAACTCTAATAATACAAAAAAGTGAAGAAGAAAATGATTGAAAACCTGATAAATAAAAAATATTCAAATACTAAAACCAAAAAATATGAAGTAGCAAGCGATTCAGATGAATTTCTAGAAAAAGATATCAGTAACTTGATGCTACTGTGATAGCGAAACAGTTGTAATCATAACAATAAAAATTTGTAAAAATCAGAATAACCTGATTTAAATATTATTTAATGTGGATTTTCACCAAATAAGGACTGATTCAATTCAACATTCAAACAATGTTATTCAGAAACTTCTACAATTAAATTGATGTCTTATATTATTTAAATATTTCAATATTAGCCTTTTACATACTTAATTCCAAAAAATAAACATTCATTATAAGACATTCGGATGTCTTATAATGAATGTTTATTTTATATGTCAATTGATATAAGTGGTACTTATATGACATTATTTTAATTTATTTTCAGAAGTTATAATTATTAAATATAATTTTTTGAAATTAAATATGTAGAAGGCTAATATTAAAATATTCAAATAATTTTATGTACCTTCTATCAAGAATTAACCTCTATTTATGTTATGATGTCTTATAAGCATTGCTTGAATTTAGTGGACATATAATATCAAAACTCATTATATAATATCAAATGTGATAAAAAAAAACCAAGAGATACAAATTGTCATTAAAATTAATAAATAAATATTTGAAGGAGACAAAATTTTGTTTCTGATCTTATATTTGTGAAAATTAAATCTTTTTCAAAAATGCAAAACATAATTTTAAGGAAATCTATATATATATATATATATATATATATAAATATATATATATATTTTTTTTAAATAAGTTACTTCAAAAAACATCTAGCACATCCTCAAAAAACAATTTGAAATTAAATAAGATCTTCGTTAGTCTAACTTCACATTTAAAAAATGAAATCAATTAACAAGAAATAACTTACCAGAAAGACCTCATGGTATCCTTGTTGAACAAACACTAAAATTAGAGAACTTCAGAAATCCAACGTTGAAAACCTCTTCTTATTATTTTAGTGTATATGTAATATATAATTATCTTTTGGTTTTCTTAGTTTTATTATTCAAATTTCCTTTCGTTTTTGACTAAGGCCATTAAATACCTTACAAGCTTTGTGTGATTTTTGTGATGAACATAGAATACGTTGGATTTTAAAGTTCTCTAATTTTAGTGTTTGTTCAGCAAAGATAGTCTTTCTGGTAGTTATTTGTTCTTAATTGATTTTATTTTTTTAATGTGAAGTTGGACTGACGGGGACCTTATTTAATCTCAAATTGTTTTTTGAGGGATGTTTTGAGAGATTTTTGAAGTAACAAATATTCAAATATATTAAAATTTGAAGAAGTTCTTAAAATGATGTTCTGCATTTTTGAAAAGATATTTGGTTTTCATAAATATAAGATCAGAAACAAAATTTTGTCCTCTTCAAATATTTATTTATTAATTTTAATTGACAATTTATATTTGTTGGGTTTCTTATTCCATTTTATATTATATTATGAGTTTTGATTTTATATGTCTAAAAATTTGAGCAGTGCTCATAAGACATCAATTTAATTCTAAAAGTTTTTCAATAAAATTTTATGATACTAAAATTTATAGGAGGCTAACAGAATAATTCTGTTTTGATATTTAACGTTCTTCCTAGAGTGTAAATATTTTGATTCTGCAGTTATACTATCCACATATTCGAAATCTGTCGTCTCATTTTCTGAGGTCTGTGATTTTCTATGACAAGTTCACATTAACAGCTGAAAGATGGCAGGGCAATAACACTATTCATTTCAATTAGTTTAATGAAAATGTTTCTGGTGATCTTTTTATTTCTATATATTCAATTCATTAATATATTCTACACATTAAATTTCATTATAAGCATAATAATTGATAAACATTTCAGAATTTATAGCTTTCAAATCAGGGTCTTTTTTGAGCCATCCGTGCAACACTCACTGAATCGTGCTTCACTTACCTAAAAGACTTCTCGGTTCGGTATTCTATAGCTCCTTCAACAGGTCACGAGTCCCATACGGGGTAATTTTTGAAGGTTGATTCAATTAATCACAAATTCTCGCTCAAAGTATTTCAGCAGAAATAACGACAATTCAATGTAGGTTTATTTTATTAATATATTATTATATTCATACTACATTTATTTAAGTAATATCGAAAAAAAAAACAACCCTCAATGAACGGAAACAAACATTCATCAGCCTGCTGTTAACTTTACCAGTGGATCGTTAAGAGACACGGTGGATCCAATAGGGCCCCAGGTATAAATGACTAATTTCTACATATCGTTAGGTCGGTAACGTTCTCGTATAGGATCTTATACAGCGGAGGGAGTAGAAGATCAAGGGATCACAGCCAGCATCCACCTTCAACTGCGCTTTCTGTAACCAGTGCAGAACCTAACAGTTGAAAGGGGTCAAAATTAGAATGAACAATAAGGTGGGTAACCTGCTATACCCAGGAGATCACCTTGAAGAGGGGATCTAACATAACTCGAGTCGACCGGAAAAGTAACTATCAAATGGACTGTGTCTGGCTTCTTCGAGGAGGCCAAGGCCCAGGAAGGCTCACATACTACCAAAGAACAAACCGGACACTACCTGAAGGATCCCGCGAACTAATCTTGGGGACATCACAATACATCGGGACAATGATCTAGCAATCACTCACACATTCTCACAGCAGCCTTGGATATCCGAAGCTACTTACTGCCTCTAATCGATATATCGTCCTCTACCAGGACTACTCAGTGAGTCACCCTAAAGAACGCCACCGTTTCACAAGGAATACAATTTCTCAAAGTAAGTGTACGCATGCATAGTCAAACATGTAATACAAGCTGACTAGGACATTATAAAAAAGATACAATACACCATCACCTTGGCGTGTTAATGAACGTTAAAATAAAAAAGAAAACAAAGAAATAGGTAATTAGCGGATCCCACAAGAGTACATGCAAATCAGTTACATATCAGGCACTGCGAATACCATGAACAGCCCAAGTAAAGAATCACCATTAATGAATACAACAAACAAGAACCAGGCACCGTGAAGAAGTATACAATATAAATAGATAACTATTGAAGGTCGTGCCGCTTTAGTTATATACAAAGGCAATGCATTTTAGTGAACTAATCCAGTCGAATTAACATCACTGACGTAAAAATACAAGAATGAAAAGCAAGTGGTACATTGAACGAGCGTGCAATAACTGAGAATCTAACATTGAAACTTAGGTAGTATTCACAGCGAAAAGCATGCAATTAATCAGAAGCATTTAAAAAAAGCGCCCCTTCTCTTTGTTATCGTCACAGAGCTCATGCGTTAAGTTACAGTGCCACATAAGTAGGCGGGTAAATACCGTTATGTAATTTATATAATTTACTAGCTGTGCCCGAGACTTCGTCCGCGTGGAATGTAATAAAAAGAAATTAAAATTTTTTTGAAATAAAAGTATCTGCCAGTGAAAGTCCTGTCCAAATCGGTCCAGCCGTTCCAGAGATCAGCCGGAACAAATAGACAGACAGACAAAAATTTTAAAAATATATACTCTGGTATACGTACCTTATATACATTTATATGCATGTAGTAGAAAGCGGTTATTTTAATATTACAAACAGACACTCCAATTTTATTTATTTTTATAGATGAGGGATTCTCTCACTCTTATGATCCTTAGAAAATACGGATCTCTTCAGATAAATGAATATTTAGGCTTCAAATCTACCCTGGAAGTTTCAAGTCTCAAGCTGATTGCGTTCAACATTTAGAGTGTTTACATCATCAGTAAATCCAACCTAATCGTTTGAGACGACTTTCGGCTTAATATTCGAAAACAACAATTATAAAATGATAGCACGGTGTTCCCTTCAATAAGCGCTAAAAAAAATTGTTTCTACTCGTATACATTCTTGAACCAGACAAATTCCTACGAAAAAGAGTATTGAAATAAATATAACTCAGAAGTGGAAATGCGTTTCGCTTTCAGAGATGACTCTTCACCAAATGTCCTGTTTTAAAAAATAACTGATTCATACAAACTCATTTTCAACGTTGTTCATAGCGATAGAACAAATCTCAAGTGTATGCAAATTGGAACATGAAGTAAATTCAGCATAGAATAAATTAGAATATAAATGCAATTTACGTTCTTACCTTGAAAACAAAAATGATTGTTTAAACAATGTGATATATATTCCACAAATTTATATTTATAAAATTGAATTGCATTTAGTATTACTCAAAAAATATCTATACAAATAAATAAAATTGAAGTGTCTCTTTGTAATATTAAAATAACCGCTTTCTACTACATGCATATAAAATTACATACGGTATACATACCAAAATATATATTTTAAAAATTTTTGTCTGTCTGTTTGTTTCGGCTAATCTCTGGAACGGCTGGACCGATTTGGACGGGACTTTCACTGGCAGATAGCTTATGTAATAAGGAGTAACTAAGGCTACTTTTATTTTAGAAAAATTCTTCTAAATTTTTTTTTAATACATTCCACGCGGATGAAGTCGCGGGCACAGCTAGTCCTCAATGAGATTAGAAATATCGAGAAATCAGTAAGACTCAATAAAATTTAACTCCAGTTGAAAAAGAAATGGTGTTTCATATAATTAATTATTATAAACGTCTTGGGAATATCTTTATTGAAGTACGAACTATTCAAATATCGGGTGTTTTTTTTAGAGTGATAGAACTTTAAATTGAAATAGAACACTTTTAAATTAAGATTGAAGCCAATTTTTTTTAAAAGATAATTTCATGACATTAATGTTTTAAAAATAATTTCTGGCATATGTCCATCACGACTAGCTCTGAGGAACCGCATTCGACCACACCAATTTTGGACCACTTTTTCGAGTAATTCAGGCCTTATTCCATCAATAACACGAATTATGTTGGCTTCCTAAGCGTCTATTGTTTCAGGTTTATCAGCATAAACCATTTACTTGACATAACCCCAAAGAAAATAATTCAGTGGAGTTATGTCGCATGATCTTGGAGGCCAATAAATTGGACCATTTTTCGAAATAATGTTATCACCGAATCTTTCTTTCAATAAATCAATTGTACGGTAGCAGCATGAGGTGTCCACCATCTTGTTGGAATCAAAACACTTCTGGGTCGATACCATTCAAATTTTGAAACAAATAATCCTTGATCATCGATCTGTAATGAGCACCATTCACATTAACAATAGCTCCAGCATCGTTTTTAAAGAAATATGGACCGATGATGCCTCAAGCGTGTAAAGCACACCATATAGTCATTTTTTCAAGATGCAATGGAACCTGCTGAACTTCTTGAGGATTGTTTTCACTCCATATTACGGTCAAGTGGCTTTAGTTCTTGAACTAGTTGGATCTTGTATGGGTGTAGACCAAGATCTTTACGCAAAATTTTCAATGTGGTGGATGCACAGAGTCCAACTTGTTGTAAACGTCGACGACAAATCGGGATCATCATTAACACTATGACTTACAGCAGCGATATTTTCTTCTGTACTTTCAGTTTTTTGTCTTGTTGTTGTTGTTGTTGCATCGAGTAGAGAAAATGTTGTCCAAAACCAATCGATAGTTCGACGAATAAGCTGCTCTGATGGACCATAAATTTCACGATGTGCTCTATAAGTTTGGCGAATAGAATACTGATTTTGAAAATAAAATTCAACAATTTGTAAATGTTGTTGTGGCGTGAGTCTTTCCATAATAATTTGTCAATGCTTACTGAACAGAAATGTCAAAACAACATGGCTTCTTCCTTCTGTCAAATCACAGTTATCCCTATCGAAAGTTCTATCACTCTAAAAAAAGCACCCGATATTAATTCTTTATGTCTACTTAATGGACACAGTGTATTCTGAAGACATTTATTCAATTCAATTCTAAAAGTTTTTTGAATAAAAATTTTCTTGAAATTAAAATTTCTAGGTGGTTAACAGAAAAAATATGTATGATATTTAAAATTTAGGATGTCCATTTTGAAAAACCAGAAATCAACCGGTTCTGAAGAACATTGTATAGAAAATAATAATTTTTTTAATGAGAAAGATGTCACTTTACTATGTAATGTTAAAAGGGGTAAATTGATGGACTATTTGGAAATTCTTTCAATCAAAAAAGCCATTGAGAAAAACAAGAATTTAACAAATATCCCAAATAATCTTTGGCAACACCGCTATATTGGATGCTGTTATTTCCATGTGCCATAAAAATACACAGATGTCCTAAGTGTAATAAAAGAACCTTCTCAATTTTGAGTTCACTTACTTTTTGTACTCCTTTGAAGATAGTCGAAAGACCGAAACACGTGTCAGGATTCTGAATAAACTGTGAAACAGTGATACCCTGAATTAGTCCCAACTTGTTTCATTTGTGAAGGTGAAGTTTATCAAATCCATTGATTTTTATTCTAATCTGTTTTGGTCCTTAGTGAGAATAAATTTTTTAATTTTTCTTTACCGCTTAGAATGGAACATTTTAATTTCATTAGCTGTACCCAGTTGTCACCTCTTTGAGAGTGAATAACTCCACAGTTTTCTCAGAGTTTATATGTTGATATATTGGTATATAGCTATATTCAATAAACTCTTATATTATGAATGAAGTAAATCTCCCCACAATAACACATTACTTTGTATAAAGCTTGACATTTTCAGAGCACGCAAAAACTATGTTATTAATACTTCAGCGAAATGACAGATACTGAAAAGAAAGCCTAATGATGATACTTCAAAATGGAGATGTTGTCAGATGAAACAGTAAAATAATTAACTAGTAGCGACATCTGTTACTTAAACCGCACAAACTTAATACTACTCCTAATATAATTTCACCTCTTAAAATCATTTTGAAGATGTCATATGACTTCTCTTAGTCTGTCAAATGTCAAAGTTTTTCTTTTGTTGCTCTTTAATAGTATTTTCAGAAGGCTGGCTATTTTGGAGATACTTCCCTGATCATGAGTCAAAACGGTTGTGATTTTCTTCGTCAAAGCGAAATCGGAACGAGATATTTCCGAATACCCTTCGTACTTGTGAGGGGGTCTCAACCTTGGCTAATTGAGAATTCGTACCAATCGATGAACGATTACTTCTCATTAATAGTTATTGCTTTATTTGAGGTAATCTACGATCTATTACGTTCACCTCAGAAATGCATAAAGTGTTGTTGATTTTTCATATTGGCTTCTGGTGAGGAATTGAATCGAAGTTATACAACTGTACTTTCTTGAATTACGTTCACGATTTGATTGAATTGCTTGGAGCCTTGGATAGGAAATGAAGTTTGCATAATATGATTCTTTTATTGATACGTCTATTTTTCGGTTTATGAAATGATTATAATGAATACTTGAAACTATGCTTTTTCTGTCTAATGTACGTTCTGCATCGATTCAAAAATGATCTTTTGGATAAACGCAATGGTCTTGTGCTTCCTGATATATTCTTCAGTTGAAAATTTTCTTTATTGCAAATTAGTTTCAGTAACTTTCTCTTCAGGAGGTGGTGCGGGGTTGGCCCAAGATGAGTGCTCTACTTGATTTTGTTTTTTGTACTTTTCACGTTAATACATATTTCTATTGATACCGACTCATTTTAAAGAACAACACAAATACAGATTTAAGTCGGGTGTTTCTTTAGAGTGATAGAACTTTCTATAAGGATAACTGTATTTTGACAGAAGGTAGAAGCCATGTTGTTTTGACATTTCTGTTCATTAAGCATTGACAAATTATCATGGAAAGACTCACACCCCAATAACGTAAACTAATTGTTGAAATCTATTTTCAAAATCAGTGTTCTATTCGCCAAACTTATAGAGCACTTCCTAAAATTTATGGTTCATACAATCGTCCATGTGAGCAGCTTATTCATCGAACTATCAATAAATTTCGGGCAACATTTTCTCTACTCGATGCAACAACAACAAGACAAAGAACTGTACGTACAGAAGAAAATATCGCTGCTGTAAGTCATAGTGTTAATGATGATCCAGATTTGTCTATTCGTCGACGTTCACAACGAGTTGGACTCTGTGCATCTACCACATGGAAAATTTTGCATGAATATCTTAGTCTACATCCAAACAAGATCCAACTGGTTCAGGAACTAAAGCCACTTTACCATAATAGAGGTCGTTTCTTTGCTGATTGGGCTCTAGAACAGCTTAAAGTTGATCCACTTTTTTATCGTAAAATTGTGGTCAGTGATGAAGCTAATTTCTGGTTGAACGGCTATCTAAACAAGCAAAATTGCCGTATATGGAATGAAAACAATCCTCAAGAAGTTCTGCAGGTTCCATTGCATCCTATGGTGTGCTTTACACGCTGGAGACATACGTTAATGTTACAGTGAATGGTGCTCGTTACAGATCGATGATCAATAATTATTCGTTTCAAAATTTGAATGGTATCGACCCAGAAGTATTTTGGTTCCAACAAGATGGTGCTACACCTCATGCTGCTACCGTAACAATTGATTTATTGAAAGAAAGATTTGGCGATAACATTATTTCGAGAAATGGTCCAATTAATTGGCCTCCAAGATCATGTGACATAACTCCACTGGATTATTTTCTTTGGGGTTATGTCAAGTTATTGGTTTATGCTGATAAACCATAAACAATAGACGCTTTGGAAGCCAACATAACTCTTGTTATTGATGAAATAAATTTTCTTTTATATGTTATTTATTTGGACAGTCTCGCTGACAGTCCTGATAAGACTTTTTTGCTGTTGTTTTCTACATTAATGTAGGTTTTCTGGAAACAGACTAGGTGGTTTGAAGATGGTGAACTTTTATGCATTTCATTTCTATTGAATTTTCAACGTCAAGTTTGGATAGAAGATTCACCACTTTGGAAGTAAGTTTTTAGTATTTCCCAGTTTTGTTCAAACATAAATCGTCCCATTTCGTTCATGTCCAATGTTAAACTAACTTTCTATCAAGACACGAAGTATATAAGTGTTACTAGACTCGAAATAATCACTACTGCAAAATGCAAACGTCCACCCTTTATCCAATTTTTGGGATATTTATAAACCACCGCCATAGATCAAGAAAATATACAAAAAAAAACTAATAATGAAACTATGAATAAATCTACATATGCCAGAACCTACTGAATTGTTTTGAGAATTTCAATTTTACTGACATCTAAGAGCGAATTGTTTAACATTTTTTTCTCATATCATATCATAACAGGAGATCAAAAAGATTCTTAATAGAGCAAAGATACTTATTCATATTTTCATACTACCAGTGGCGCATCACAAACAAGTTCAGGAGGGAAAGAAGGGTATGGCTTCAGAGATAATATCAGCCTGTATATGTTCACAAGCAATTGTTGAGAAAGAAGAAATACATCATTTTTCCGGTAGGTGGCTGTAGTGCTCGATATCTAATAAAGTATCTATCGAACCTTAAAGTATGCGAGGGGCGTTGAATGTATTGTCGGTACAGGCATGAAGGGAAACTCTCATATTTTTCAATGTAGTCCCCTAGAACTTGAAAACATTTGTTATATGGAGAAATGAGCTTTTCTAAACCTTGTGAAAATATTCTTATGACTTCTACTCAAAATAGGTATTAATAGCTACCTTCAGTTCTTCGTCGTCGGAAAATCGCTTTCCACGAAAATATTTTTGCACATTTGGGAAAAGGTAGTATTTATTGGGGCCAAGTCTGGACTGTACGTTGGATGACTAATTTCTTCGAAGCCACATTCCCGCACAGCCTTCGCCACGTGGGACTTGTGAACCGGTGCGTTCTTGTGAATCAGCAACAATCACCCCCGCTGTGAGTTTTCCCCGCCTTTCCTCTTTAACTTTTTCTCTTTGATTACGCAAAGTGGCTACGTATGATGCTGCTGTGATGCCTTCTCCCTCTTTAGTGTATTATATCAATAAAATACCTCTAGAATCGCCAAAGACCGTAGCCATCATTTTTCCAGCGGGTGGGATGAGTTTAAACTTTTTTGAGGGCTGTGCACCCTTTTCAATCCACCGCATGGACTCTCGTTGACTACCTGGGTCATAGTGATGAATCCACGTCTCATCTCGAGTAACCAGCTGGTTGAAAATAGTTGATGGGTCTTCTCCACAGAGCTCTAAGAACGCCTTGCAGCATTCGACTCGCACTTGCTTCTAGTATCTTGCACTGAGCTTTGAGAGGTTAAGATGGTCATGTATGGTACCCACGAATAGGTTTGTCATACCGAGAATAAATTGAACGCCCCTCGTAGTTTCAGCCAAATATCTTGAGGAATACAGACTATTTGAGGAAATATTGAAACTCTGTATCTTGAAGACGATGTGGACCAATGTTTATAAGACTTTAAGTCTTGAAATAAAACAAGTAATCACCCCTCTTCATTATTTTTCATTATTATTTTTAATGAGCGGGCGTCTGTCCACCCTACCACTCCGCCCAGGGGGGCTATAGGGTTCATCCCTGATTTATAATATATCCCTGACGAGATTCAGCTTTTTGATAAAACCAATAATCTTGTTCGGGGGTAATGTTTTCAGATCGCAGTGGGCTGTAGGATCCTAACCAAAGATCTGATTCGACTCAACGCTGGGCACTCTGAGAAGATAGGTATGGCTGTTTCAGTGTACTCAAGGCACAGACCGCATTCATCGTCTTCAGCCAGACCGATTTTGTGCCAATACGCTATCAGCCTGCAGTGACCTGTCATAATTCCGACAAGTATTCTGAGTTTGGCCTTGTCCAGACCTAGCGCTTGGTATGCCATCTTCTTTTTCGAAGCCGTTCCAAGGAACGCCTGCGAATGTGCCAGTTCAAGATGGCTTAGCCAGAAAGACTCTAGCCTTGAGTTCATTCTGCATGTTATCGTCCGTCTAGCCACTTCATATGGTATTCGCTGGAATGGTTTCTGGCCTACCAGAAGCAGCGTGGCTCCAGCAACTCAAATAGTTTGACCAGCTCGGTATCCAAACAAGAGTGATTCTGCTATGCATACCGAGCCTGTTTAGAGCCGTACGGCAACTCCAGACTGTTTTCAATGTACAACAGCTGGATTTTAGAGCTCTTAATACTGACTGACTATCGCTAAACATTTTGATTTTGCCGTGGCAGATCTGCGGCGGTCTCAATGGCAAATAGTTCTGCCTGGAATATGGCTGCGTATTGACCGAGACTCAATGAGATGCTGATCCTTGGTTTGCTCCCATACACTCCCGCTCCCTAGCCCAGTCATATTAAGGGGTTCCACCTCGAAATTAAAGATAATAAGCTGTAAATTGGTATAAACCTTTGTTTCGTCGTTCTGAATGTTGTCTCAAAAGTCACAAATGTTATCGTGTCCGCGTCTCGAGATATTGAAGGTCAGAGGTCATAAAATCGGTTTTTCACAAATATCTCGCTTTCTATTGCTTAAATGAGATTACTTTTACTTTTACCTCCAATTTGGGAACATCCCGTTTATGGGTGGTCAACATGTTTCTTCAATAAGTCTTTCCAACAGATCTAAATTGAACTAAATTTATATCCAAAAGATAACCTTACCCTTAAACTTGAAATTCTTCACATAATATTCAACGACATCTCAGCAACGACCTCTTTAAAGGGAAAATCCGCGGAAAATTCCTCGTGACATGAATAAACATCGCAAGATCCTCGCCATGATTATGAATTCGCTCGTTCCATCGCTTCCACTCACTTCAACGGCACGTGAATACATTACAATTGATATTATATCACGCCCCTGTTGCATCCCGCCAGAGGCCAGACGACCGGCTTTTCCGATTTCCCGGCTGTAGGATTCGATCGGGGGTTTTCCAAATTTCCCCCGAGTCGAAAAGTTTCGATAATTCCGCTCATTTCTAATATTGAGATTCATCGCGACGGTTTGTTTGCAACGGACGCCACTGCGCTCTACCTCTCGTTGTTTTATGCATGGGCCGGGCGAATTTAAAATTCGATTTTCGTGGTACCAACGCATAGGATTATCGATGCAAATTGATTGCACCCGCAGGAGGATAGAGCTCACACAAATGTGGTGAATTCGCAATGGAATTAATTGAACACGGTGTCAGACGATTGAAGTTGTATACCGTGGATAAGCTTTAGAAATAGTTACTTTGAGGCACTATCACAACTGTAACGTAATTTGATGTTTGAAGACTCTTTTAAACTGAATGTTACCCCTTTGAAGTAATCATGCTGCAAACACTTTCTTCATGTGCTTTAGACCATACGACTAGAGTGCTGTTTTCTCCCCGGTCCTCTCCTAACATCGATTTTCCCCATCAAAATTTCCTTCAAAAACTGGTGTTTTGGACCTCTTATAATATGACCTAGGAAGACAACCTTATTTTTTTATTTATTTTATTGTGTAGTTATCTCTAAGTGTTAACTCTACGCATCTCTACATTTGGTATATTCTGTCCAGGAGATTCTGAGTACTCTTCGCACAGTCCATATTTCAAAAGTTTCAACCCGGTTGAGCGTTCTTATTTTCAATTACCATGTTTCTGCACCATAGAGTATTGGCCATATATAACATTTAACCACTCGTAGTCGCAAGTTTAGTGGTGTTTCTCTACGTATATCGATAAGAGGTATAATACCGTCCAATTAGGGAAAAAATAAGACCATGCTCCTCAAAAAAAAGATGAGGATCCCAATTTAGTTGGCTCATATTGTCCGATAACCATATCCTCAATTATTAAGCGTACGTTTTGGGGTCTATTGGACCAACAGCTTAGATCTCAGATGTCGTTGTTCTGCCGCCAGAAAGGTTTTACAAGGAGAACGGTACTTACTCAAACATTCATATCCTCAATGAATTAATCAACAAAGTCCAGAACAACGGAAGAGATTGGGTAGCCGTTTTCCTTGACCTGTGTCAGGCTTTCGACTTGTTCCCTCACGAAGCCATAAGATCAGCGCTGGAAGAAAAAAAGTCTCACCCCTTATAATTGATCATAAAACTGAATCATACTGTGGGTAAGGGACTATTATTAAGACAGAAAGCGGGACCATTGCAGTAAAGTTAAAATGAGGGGTCAAACAGGGGGACCCTTTCTATAGATAGCTATAGAGCTGGAGTCGTAAATCTCTCCTGTCTAGCCTTTGCAGATGATATCACCATCATAGCCGATAACATAATCAAGACACAAAAATTGCTGAGAGATTTTTGGGAATGACAATATCCACCCCAAAATGCGTCGTGTTCAAATGTCTCCGGTGAGGAACAGCTTCTACATGAAAGACCACGACTTCGCACGTGGAAGCGGCGAGAAAAATCGTGCCCTTAAAGCCGGAGAACACGTGACATACTTAGGTGTTAGAATAAACCCATGAAAGAATAACTTGGGAACTTCCATCAAGTTAAACATCAAGGCCATACTGAAGCGTTTGAAGAAATTAAGTCTCAAGCCCCACCAAAAAATAGATATACTCAAACGCTTCATAATCCTCCACTATCTTCAACCCTTGATATGTTGACCCCCGTCCAACACTTACCTTGACTCCATCATCAGAGCCGCAGTTAAAGATATCCTGCACCAGGAATAATCTATATCTGACAATACTATCTACGCGTCAACTAGAGACGGAGGTCTAGGTATTCCCCTCTAGAGTAAATTGTGGTCGCAGGCTCACCGAAAAATGGAATCAATTTCCTCAACAGCGAAGATCCGCTGAAAAGTCAACAGCGACTGGGTTAATGTCTTGAAGAGCGTCTGAAAAAATCCGTTGATTCAGTTAGAATTAATTGGTCATGTTTTGTCAATGACATAGAGCGCTATAAAAGGGACCAAAAAAAAAGGAACTTGGAAAAATGGTTGGGACTGAAGGTTGAGGGGAGAACTTTGGAGGCATTGAAAGGAAACGCTATAGGCAATCATTGGCTTAAAAATCCCAGCCTACTCAAACCATGCCGATACTTGACAGCGCTCAGAATGAGAACCAATCAAGTAGGGTCCCAATTAATGTGATGCATACTATAGAAGATGTCTCTTGCAGGAAATGTAGAGTATACATTGGAAACATTAGGCCACGTCATCGGCAAATGCACATTCACTAAGCCCAGCAGACTGCACAGACACAATGAAATACTAAACTACATCATTGATGAGCTAGCAGGTCCACATAATACTCACCATTTAACTAAGAAGCCCTCAGACAACGTGAATAGCAGACTCTATAAACCGTACATGGTAGAAAAACTAGAACGGGTCCTCTTGATCGACATATCAAAAAGAATGAAAGATGGAGCCAGAGGGAGAGATGGTATAGGAAAAATCCACATAAATAATAAAAGAACTAATGAAATGCTCACCATTCCCCCCAATGTCGTTATCGCTCTGGAATAATACCGTCCAATTGGGGAAACATAAGATCATCCTCTTCAAAAAAAAAGATAAGAACCCTAATTTAGTTGGCTCTATCGTCCGATCACCATATCCTCAATTATTAAGTGTACGGATCCTCTTGGTCGACATATATGTCCGCTTAGAGGATAACAACTATCTTGAGCTATCCAGAAAGGAGAAGATTGATAAATATTTACCGCTTCTTAGTCACCTCTGCTGCGAAAATTTACCATGCATCCCATATGATCAACATCAACTCACATGTCACTCTGGAAGAACACAATATCATCTTATCGGTACTTGTACCAATGTAACGAAGGTCATGGTCAAGTTGGGATAAATCCATATAGCATTTACCTAGATAAAAATACATTTTGAGTCGCCTCTAAGCACTAATTACACAAGTTTCATATTGTGCAGTTCTAGTTGCTAAATTTTGTAAAGACATTCCTGGCCGTCCCGATTCTTACCTTTATTTACTCATTGCAATCTCCCTTCGTGGCATTTAGAGTGAAATCAAGATATTTGAATTTGTCAACTCTTTCAAATGGTATGTTATCTATTATCCATTGGTCATTAGCATGCTGTTGTCACTATCATGAGCCTTTTCCTACTCTGTTAATTTTATTCACCATGAGCAAATCTTGATTATTATCAGCCAATATTGATGTGTCGTTGGCATATACATTTGGTGCCTATGGGTTTGAACAGATTATTGATGAGCCCACTCGTATTACGGAAACATCGTGCACGTTTATTGATCCTATCTTTGCCAACAATAAAGAATTCGTTGGAAATTGTGGTATAATACCTTCCAATGGAATGAGTGACATAAGAAACCACCACCTCATTTCTTCAAATACAGAAATGACTTTGAAACCGATCTGCAAAGCTCTGAGTGGTATAAAATTTTTTGAGAGTCAAATGTGGATAAGAAAGTGGAAATTTTCAATAAATACATTACTGATCTTTTCAACAAACATGCTCCTCTACGTAAAGTAAAAGCAACTAAGCCAAAAGCACCATCGTTAACTGAGGAGATTCGCGCTTATAAATGCTGAGAGAAAAATGCTGAAGAAATATAAAAAACTAGAACCGTGACGGACTTCAACAAATATAAATTCCTAAGAAACCATGTTTTATCTTGTATATGTTTTGGTTTTATTAGACTTCTCTAGGGCTTTCGATACGTTGAACCATTAGCTTTTGCTCGCGAAGTTGGCATTCTCTGGTTTCGACGTTGATGCTATAAAGCTTATATTTTTCTCACCGGCGGATTTCAGAGAGTATGCGTGAATAACTCTGTATCTGGTACCATTCCGATCAGATCGGGGGATCCTCAGGGTACTATTTTGTGTCCTCACTTTTATTCATTGTGTACACCATTGATATTAAGATAAGAAAGTGGAAATTTTCAATAAATACATTACTGATCTTTTCAACAAACATGCTCCTCTACGTAAAGTAAAAGCAACTAAGCCAAAAGCACCATCGTTAACTGAGGAGATTCGCGCTTATAAATGCTGAGAGAAAAATGCTGAAGAAATATAAAAAACTAGAACCGTGACGGACTTCAACAAATATAAATTCCTAAGAAACCATGTTTTATCTTGTATATGTTTTGGTTTTATTAGACTTCTCTAGGGCTTTCGATACGTTGAACCATTAGCTTTTGCTCGCGAAGTTGGCATTCTCTGGTTTCGACGTTGATGCTATAAAGCTTATATTTTTCTCACCGGCGGATTTCAGAGAGTATGCGTGAATAACTCTGTATATGGTACCATTCCGATCAGATCGGGGGATCCTCAGGGTACTATTTTGTGTCCTCACTTTTATTCATTGTGTACACCATTGATATTATAACTGCTCCCTCTTTTTGTTTCACACAGGCATATGCAGACGATATTCAGTTTTATTTCTCCAAGAAACGGAACTTGTAGCGCTCAAGATAAACTTGACCTTGAAAAAATTAATATTTTAGTAGCACACGAGCATAATATTGGTATTTGGTACAATGAAAGATGTTTATTATTATTATTTTCATTATTATTTCAAGTTATAGATTTTTGAAAACCTCGATTTTCCCACCGATCACACACTTTGTCACGCTGACAAGTACAGCGTCCATGTTTTCTTGGTTTCTTGTCTTTATTGTGTTTTGCTGCCATGTAGAATAAAATCTGGTACAATCATCATTGACTTCGAATAAAAATATTAATAGATTTACTATTTCACATTGAATAATGACAGTTATAAACGTTTCTTTCACTAGCATCGTTCATGAATATTCAAGCAAAACAAATTTTAACCCGCAGTCTCGCCGGTGAGAAAATTTCTCTGTCACGCATTGAATCTTCAATTCAATTCCAACGAAATGCAGAAGAAAGTTAACATCGAGATAACGATCTTTTTACCATACGATCGGAGATAACGTTAAGTACCATCGTGGGAGACAGTCTCACACACGTGAAGATGTTAAAAAAACGGCAGCACCCATTCCTCCGTTTCCTGACGGAGATACGATCTACCAATGATAAAACGATTAATCTCAATTTGCGAAAGAATTCAATGGATCGAGAACGTTCGTACTCCAAATTGCGAAACGGTGCACGTTCACCAATTTGAAAAATGGTTCGGACAAATGGTAAAATGAGCGTAATGGTAAACGTCGGCGCTATCGTCCTTGGTCAACCGTGGTGCAGGACCCTCGAGGCCGGTTTTGTATAACGAAATTGGATACATTCTAAATAGTCTTTCAAAGAACATTCATTGTTTGGTTTATTTCCGCATGAGACTTTTGGTGTATTGAATTTTTGGGTGTATTGTATACAGAGTGTCCCAGAAGTCGACGTCGAGCCAAATCAAAGTTCAAAGCGTTTCTGTCAGTACGTAAAGAATTGTCGTACCCAATAAAATGACATATAAAAATGAGACAGCTGAAGGTTCGAATTTACCCAACTTTTTTCAAATTACTTTAGTAGTATTTTTCAACCATATGAACAGAAGTTTTTCAACGTTCCCTCGTGTGTCAGCAGTTATGAGTCCATACATAAGATCAGAGTAACCGAAGATCGGGTTCTTGAGGTTCTTTCTGGGCTGGATGAGAATAAGGGTGCAGGTCCGGATGGATTACCATCCTTATTTATCAGGCGGTGCGCTGAATCGTTGTATCGGGTGTTTTTAGGAAAAAAAAATTGAATCAACGGCAAAACAATTAAGTGAATACTAAAAATAATACTATGCAAGGATAGTCGCAAATGTAAACGACGAATTTGTACTTTCGAAAATATTTCATAAATAACTCAGGAATTATTGAGCCTCTTCTCGAACATCATATATATGGGGTGTTTTTTTAGAGCGATAGAACTTTAAATTGTAATAAAACACATTTGAATAAAGATTGAAGACAAATTTTTTTTATTTGAAAGATAATTTTTGGCATTTATGTTTTGAAAATAATTTCGGCATGTTCACCACGACTAGCCCTGAGAAACCGCATTCGACCAGACCAAATATGGACCACTTTTTCGAGTAATTCAGAACTTATTTTATCAATAACACGTCTATTGTTTCTGGTTTATCAGCATAAACCAATGACTTGAATAACCCCAAAGAAAATAATCCAGTGGAGTTATGTCGCATTATCTTGGAGGCCAATTAATTGGACCATTTCTCGAAATAATGTTATCGCCAAATCTTTCTTTCAATAAATCAATTGTTACGGTAGCAGCATGAGGTGTGGCACCATCTTGTTGGAACCATAACACTTCTGGGTCGAAACCATTCAAATTTTGAAACAAATAATCATTGATCATCGATCTCTAACGAGCACCATTCACTGTAACATTAGCTCCGGCATCGTTTTTAAAGAAATATGGACCGATGATACCTCCAGCGTATAAAGCACACCATACAGTGCATTTTTCAGGATGCAATGGAACCCGCAGAACTTCTTGAGGATTGTTTTTACTCCATTTATGGCAAATTTGCTCGTTTACATAGCTGTTCAACCAGAAATGGGCTTCATCACTTAACACAATTTTACCATAAAGTGGATCAACTTCATGCTGTTCTAAAGCCCAATCAGCAAACAAACGACGCTTATTATGGTCAAGTGGCTTTAGTTCTTGAACCAAAAAAAAAGGTGCCTAACGGCACGTTTATTTCAAAATAGAGTATGAAATACAGGTACTGAAGACGGGATTGGTTAGACTTATATTTGTTTTTTGAAGATATAGTGCACATTTTTTTAGAGATTTTTGAAATAATTTGTTCGAATATTTAAATATATTAAATATTTCAAATAAATTATATTCTTTGAGAAGTCCTTTAAGTGTGTTCATGTTTTTAAAAGGCAATTGGTTCTTAAAGGTAAGACCAGAAACAAAATTTTTAAATATTTATTTATTAATTTTAATTACTTTCGTATATCTGTTGGGTTATTTATTCCATTTGACATTATATATTGAGTTTTGATTATATACGTCTATTAAATGTAAGCAGTGCTTGTTGTAGACATAAATTTAATTCTGAAAGTTTTTTGAATAAAAATTTTTTGAAATTAAAATTGTAGAAGATAAACATATTTCAATATGTTTTAATATTCAAATTTTGAAACAAAATTTATTTTAATGGAATGAAATAAGGAATTACTTTGTTTTCTATCACTTTTTATTATAACTGATATACAGTGACTCGAGTTTCGTAGTGTTTACTACATTTTCAAACTGAACGAACAAATTAGATCTCAACTATTATATATGGGGATTGTAGGCTTCGGCAGAGCTTCGAAGAGAGGGGTTTTCCAAAGTTCCGTCTGTTCGTTAAGTAGTTTTATTATTGGTACGTGCTTTTTATATTTTTCAATTTCTATGGATTCCAGGATGTCAAGTTTTTTCCCTTTCGCTTCCACGTGCAAGATAACAAGGTTGTTCAATTCTGGGAAGGTGTGATCTGTAGTGAAGTAATGGTTCGCAAAATTGGAATTATTCTTTCGGTTCCTAAAAGCAGATTCATGCTCTTTGTCCCTTTTATGGAAAGGTCGGCCCGTTTGACCTATATACACACTATTACACTCTTGACAACTTAATTTATAGACTCCAGAATTATTCAGTCGGTTCTCTTTGTCTTTCGGATTAAAAAAGAGATTAGAAATTTTTTGGGAGGGTGTGAAAGCTGTTACTATGTTAATTTTTGATGAAATTCGAGCTATTTTTTGTGTGTAACGGACTACTCCATCCAAAATTTATTTTACTAACTTACTTAGGCGAAAAATCTGAAAAGATTGCTAGATATTTGAAGAAAAAAGAAAATTTTAACATCTCTTTTAAAATCATTAATTCTTTAGGCAACTTAATAAAAAATAATGAAGACGTCATTCCTAAAAACAAAAAATCAGGAGTTTAGAAGTTAACAGGTAGTGATTGCCCATGTGTATATGTGGGACAGACAGGCCGTTCATTCCAAACAAGGATACGAGAACATGAAAAATGTTATATTGTATACCTCAGTTTTAATACTCACTTGATTAAGTCATGGTATGACGAAACAATTTTGTGTAAATCAATAAAATAGCGGAAGTTAACATTTTTTCTTAATTCTCATATTAAAACTTTAACACCCTGTATCTCGAAAACGAAACGTTTGCGGTCCCATGTTTATAGAACTGTTTTTCCTTAAAATTATTGAAGGAATCTCCCCTCTCCATTTATACCTTCAATTTAGGAACATTCTGTATATTTCAATCAAAGCCTCAATAGGAAATATAATATTGCCACGTGTAATATGAAAACCCAATATTTTCCATCTTTAAATTCCAAACGGACACCGAGTGGACAAATGACCTGATTGACATAATTAATGCGATGAATATGCGTGCAAATAAAACGAAATCGTCAACTGCATAATTATAACTTGATTTTCGCGTTTGAAACCTACCCCTCGGGAAAATGTAACTCTGTCTATGAATTTACATGATATATCAATTTTCAGAGGGTTGTTCGTTCGGCTGTAGATGAATGCTTTATTTATCGGGGTATACCGGTAAAAATTGATAATATGCATATTAATTTGCTCCAATTTATCATTCAAAATGTGGGCTGTTAATTTCGGTGGGAAAAGACTGGTGTGCGGTTGGAAAAATTCAATTTCATATTTGTTCATTACTCGTTGCGTGACATTTTCATGGTATCTACCTACAGCTTGTCCAACTGTAACTGAATAACAGATAATAGCAGGAATTAATTCTCCAGAACTTCTACAGATTTGAATCTAAATAAATCTCATGAAAACATTTAGAATTAAATTTTAAAAACATGTCCTAGATACACTGTTTCACTTTATAGACATATATACACATCGTCAAAAGTCTTCCCCCACCTCCCCAACAGCTCTCAACTTTGACCGGGCAAGAATAGTAGCCCTACATCAAGCTTTGTCAATACCATAGACTTATTATCCTATTCAATACGTCTATGGTCGAACTACAAGATTGAATATTCCACGCGCTTCAGTAAGACGCATAATGGCCCTTTTCCTGAAAACCGGCAGCGTTGCTCGGAGACCGGTGCCTGGTCGAGCCAGAGTAACATCTGCAAGGGAAGGTCATTATATCGCAAATTTTACTCGAAGGAATCGAACGGTATCTGTAACAGCCCTTCGAAGTTATTTTTTGAGGACCTATAGATGGGTAGTCTCAACCAGTATCATAAAAAGACGGTTGCATTACTCAAATTTAAGGGCAAGAAGCATTTAAAAGTACCTTGGCTATCACCTGGACATTAAAGCTCTCGGTGAATGTGAATATTGCGAGGGAGCTTCCACCTCTTAGTTAGGGAGACGGCGTTTTTTTCCGAGCATGCGCATCTGAAACTCGTTAGACAGGCTTGATGCGCAGGCTCTGCCTGTGACGCCGGTGACCATGCGTCCGCTTGGAACGCTTTTCGTCAAACGCGGTGCCTTTGCTCTATTTAAACCTGGCGGGGACGATGAGTCACGAATTTGTTGACCGGCCGGGTCCTCTATCGGTACGCCGGTCAAACTACGACAGAGCAAGGCAGGTTTCTGGACGGGGTGCGAAGAAGTCGTTCGCTACAACATAGAGCTACCCGACGGTAATGGGCAAAACACCACCAAGACTGGCTTTTACCACAATGGCGCAACATACTTTTTTCGGACGAGTCACGATTCGGTTTACAAAGTGATAGTTGACGAGAAAGGGTTTGGAGAGGTCCAGGCAGACTAGAGCGACTCAATTTCACCAGAGAAGTTGTGCCCTTTCAAGACGGATCAATAATGTGCTGAGAGGGCATAATGTTCGGTCGCCGTACCCCTCTTATTATCGTTGAACGAACAATGACTGGTACCATCTACATAGAAAACATCACTGTTCTTCTGCGCAACGAATTTGGGGTTAATTTCATTTACCAGGATGATAACGCCCCACCACAACGCACACGAAGGGCAGAAAATGAACTGGCCAGCAAACTCACCAGACATGAATCCAATTGAGCACGTATGGGATTACTTAGGGACAGCAATATCCAATCGCCAAAACCCACCTTCAACTTTTCTGGAATTGAGTTTAGCCCTTCAGGAGAAATAAAACGATATGCCTGAAAATTTCATTGATGACTTGATTCGTGGAATGCCTAGGTGTACTGGGCAGTTGATTGAAAGAAGAGTTGGTAATACGGACTATTGAATTTGGATTCAGTTGTGGAATAACTATTAAATGATCGATAAATTTAGATTTTTTCTCATGTTTCCTATTTTGTCTCAACCTGCATAAAGCAAAGAGTAACAAATAAAAAATTTGCTATCAAATATCTTGCAGCTGAAATAGAGGAAATTATTCATTTCATTTCCAGAACATAGACTGTTTATTTTTTGAGAACCTAGGGGGGTCAAAACTTTTGACGATGTCTGTATATTATCATCACACGTGGTGGGTAATAAAGAATCAAAAGAAATATAAAATAATGACCAAATTATTTAGATATCACATAATACATATATGTTTCGACTGGTTGTTAAAGAATCACAAGTTCCATCATCAAAAAATTTTCAACATATAATTCGAAAAGGCTTTTTTTATTTTCCTTTTTTGAAGAATATAAAGCACATTCTCCAGAGAAATAACCGAATAAATTCAGACCCAAATCTTTTCAGTACGGAGTTATTTGAATAAACAAAATAATCATTAAAAAATATATAAAAAACTTTTTTTCAACATACATTTCTACAACAACTAACCAATTTTTGGATAAGTATGGTCTATACTAAAATTAGGTTACATCATAGAAATATACAATGAAAGAAGATGCGACTTAGACTCTGTATTAGATAACCGCCACGTGCGTGATATAATAATAATAATAATGATACATGTCTTTATTTCACTAGAAACCTCAAGGGAAGTTCACCCGAAGGTGCTCTACACTTAACCCTTGTAGTCTACAAAAAATACATTTGAACATAACTTAATCAAAAAATAGAAAAAAAAATGAGAGCATACAAAGAAAGAAAAAATTAGCAGATCAGGAAATGTAATTCACAGAGACTATCAAGACATCATGTTGATGAGGAATCGATGAGGAATCATCTTGAACCTAGCGGGATTCAACAATTTAAGTTCATTAGGAATGCCGCTATACAGCCTGTAAATGTTGTAACTGAAACTTCTGTCAAAAGTAGATGTCCTGTGATGAGGACACGATAATATATTTCTGCGACGCGTGTTGATATTATAAACGTCAGCTCTGTAAACCAATTTTTGGTAGAGATAAGGTGGGTTTCTCTTCAAAATGATAATGTGAAATGTACAGAGAGCGAAAAATTCAAAACAAATCCTCATTAGAAGCCAGCTCAACTCTCCAAACTTATGCGACACGTGATCATACTTCTTAATTCCATAGATAAACCTGATACAGCAGTTCTGCACACGCTGAATGCGACGCAACGTTTCTTGATCAAGATAAAACTAAACTCAGGCGAACAATAAGTGAACTGTGACAAGACCAAAGTCTCGCACAGAACCTTTTTAGTATGAATGGGCAGATACGTCCTATATGGATAGAGCAATCACAATGATCAATACGCTCTTCGAACTGCACTCACCAAGTGTTCACAAAAGTCTCTGTTTGAGGCATCATGACTTAATCCTCCATTTTACCGGGATGAAACTAGGATTCTAGTCATGACAAGCTCCTCCAACACGTCAAGGTGCAGAGACAAGGTGGGAGCGCTACTCTTCTACATACTCAGAATTGTACATTTGGGCATGTGAGCAGAGCTCTTCACCGACGTTTTGACACTCCTGCAGACCCCCGATAAGCTGAAAGAGGAAGGAAGGATGTTTGAAGGAAGATAATAGAGAATCTGTGCCAGTACAACCGAGGAGGAACCAGCACGGATCACTCCCCTCTCCCAAAAGGATCGCCGTGTCGACCCCAGCACTTAGCTGCATGAGCAGAGTGTCCCTATTTGGTGGTTGTGAAATACCGAAGCATCGAAACAACACAAATAACAGCTTAACAACATGGATTCCCCACCCCGAAGGACTGCTGTTGCTGATCGACTGCTAAAAGCGAGGCTCCGAAGCATCGTAGAGGGATGGCTTAAGGATCTAAAAAATGGGGCTGAAGTAAGGGTATGAGCAGAGGGCTATCTCTGCTTCCAAGATTCCACCCTGGTCGAAATGTCGTAGCCTGCCCTTTTTCCTCCAGCGGACCATTTCCGACTCCGCAACCGAGGAGTAGCTTAAGGGTCCACGAATGAGACCGAAGTTGGGTGTATGGGCAGAGGTCGAGTCTTCCAAGATCCCGACCTTGGTCGAAACGTCGTAACCTGGCCGTTTTCCTTCAACGGACCATTCAGGATCCCGCATCGGGAGCTTAAGGATCCAATGATGAGGCCGAAGTTGGGGGTATTGGCAGAGGGCGAGACTTCCAAGATCCCACTCTGGTCGAAACGTCGTACCCTCCCTTTTTTCCTCCGGACCATTTCGGATTCCTCAGCGGATAAGTAACGAAGGTTGAAAAGCCCGCGCTGAGATTCAGCAGGGAGATTCGTCTTCGCTCGTGTATGAATTACAAAACTCTAATTGTTCGCCGGATAGCACAACTCGCCGGAAATCCACAACTACCCCGTACGATTTCAAGCCTTGTTGAAGGATAGGGACGGTTGTGGGGCAACATAATAGAATGGTATGCAAAAAAAAACAAAGTAAGGAAGTTGGAATGAAAGTCTCTGCTTTAGGCATCATAACCCTATCCTTCATTTCATAAAATGAAACTAGGATTTCAGTCATGACAAGCACCCCCACCATGACAAGATACAGATACCATTGGGGGGCGGCTACTCTTCTATACGTAGTCAGTTGCGTGATGCTTTTACCCTGCATTCTTAACTTTCCTCCACTATTTCCTTGTCCTCGTTCAAATGCACCTTGGTTCTTTCCTACTTCAGCTAGACTAACACGATGATAAAATTTTTAGAAATTCTCTAAAGTACGGAACAGTACAGGTTTTAGATTAAATTTCTATAATATAAAATTTTAAATTTTAATGAAATACTTTATTGAACTTTTCTCAATGATCTAACCCAACGAAGACATTTGAATTTCTTCAGAACAAATAGGCGTTCCTCAAAATGAATAATCAACTCATGAAAACATTTTGTGGATCAACCAGATGAATGCCTCTATATCTGCGGTGCAAAGTGCAATACGAAAAAACACATAACGCTAATAAATTCATTTTTATAACCTGAGGGTGGTTAATTGACGCACACTGACATTGCAGATCAAAGGGTAAATAACTGCAGCTACGCGATACTTTGTGCAGCGTATCCCCATTTCGGTTTCATAGTTTCCCCATAGGAATCCCTGGAATAAATCACACTAGGCAAAGTTAATAAGGCGAACTTAAAATAACGTAATCACCAAGTTTGATTAATGAACATAAATTAGTTTTACAGACTCGATGTCAAGAGGAAAACGGGAATATATGCATAAACGTGCATCCATAAAGTTTATGTTTGATCTATCAGTTTTTTCACCGATGTTGAAACTTTGATGAAATTCATATTCTGCTCAATAATTATTCGACCCAAAAGTACACGTCAATATCTTGCGGGATTCAATGAACTTCATCAGAATCGGAACAATTGGAATTGGCTGTGACAACTTATTTGACAGTTCTCGGTGGTTTCAGTACAAATTGGATTCGACAATTCATTCTCATGAATAGACTCACGCCAAAGCATCATTTGATTTTGAGTAATGTAGGGTTAACTGCCTATGATTATTTTCTTTGAGTATATCTAAAGTTGAACATGTTCGTCAAGAAACAATTGAACACTTGAAAGCCAACATTTAACGGGTTTTTATCCAAAATTCAGTCTTACTCACCTCGAAGTATGTGAGAATTAGACGTCCAGACGCACCTTACGATGCATCCACTGGTGATGCCAAATACATCTCATCTGCAAACCTAATGATGAATCTGTCAAGAGATTAAGCTTTTAAAGGTACTTGTTACTACCATGTTGTTGAATGGAGAGAAGACTGCAAGAGCTAACCTACTTTCCATCAATACAATCAAGTAGCATTAAGATGGCTGTAAAACCATGATGGCAACAAAAGCTGCTGTATTCATCTTTATCTGCATAAGAATGCTTGCTTACGATGCAGTCATTTTAGACAGCACTAATCACAATTTGTGTTAATAAAAAATTGTCTACCAATGTCGAAATGGTTAGATACCTGAAGAGCAAAGATCTCATCAGTTACAAACAATATGGTTTTTCGAACACCGATCAATAGGTTACCCTGTTAGATATGTGACGCAAGTGTGGACAAACACTACTGAGCGCTATGGAGAATCTAGGTCAGTTACTCTGGGCATATCCAGAGCTTTCGATTGTGTCTGACATAAGAATAAACTACCTTCGTATGATTTTCCCCGGGGGTCTGTGTGATTGGATGAAGAGGAGCATTCATGTACAGGGTGTCGTTTCCAGTGGTTTCAACGAGAACGCTGGAGTGCCCCAAGGCTTAGTTTTGTCGCCCACTCTTTTCCTTAACGTTCTTCTTAGTACGACCGAAAACCACATTGTGAGCTTCGCAAATAATAACTCGCTGTGTCCTCTTTCACCAGTTAAAAACCTTTGAGAATCGTTGAGCGCCACCTCCACAGATGCCAGCAAATCGATTCCCTGAACGAAGATCTCAAAATTAAGGACGAATAAGGTCAACGAAATCTGGTGCAATTCAATGCATCAAAGACCCAAAAACATTTTTTTCTCGAAACACCCAGTTCATGACTTCTGATGATAGAAAACTAGGTGCTCAGTCAAAGGATTCTATGCATCTTCTTGGCGTAACCGTCAACTCTTCAGTGTGTTGGGCGGAACATGTGACTAACATTGCGAAGTCTGCTGCAAATAAGCTTGGATATTTGTTCAAGGCTAGGATATATTTCTCTGCAGATCAGGTTCTCCTATTGTATAAAGCCAAGGACTCGAATATTGCTATCATGCTTGGAGCTCAGCACTCAAACATTCTTGTCAATTTTTGGAGTCCATCTAGAAAAGTGCAGTAAACCTAATTGACTGCCCAGCTATAAAAGCCAGTTTCCAGTCGTTGGAACATAGAAGGAGGGATGCGGACTTTTGCTTGTTCTGTAGGAAAGTATGTTATTATTTTGCTTCTCAAATGCTGTGTATTTCTATAGTAGACTGAGAGTTTCTCGAAATATTATCATAATATCCTACGCTTACGATATGTTCAAATGTTGCTTTGTCCTCTTCATAGAATCTGGCCATTTTTTTTTCAAACCTTATTTCATCATAAGCTTTTTTGGCTACAATACCGCGAAAAGAAGATGTAGTACGTTCTTCCAGAGATCAAGAATTTTTTTTACTTCTCAGAGTATAAGTATCGAAATATTATTTTCGGTTGTTCCAATCTTAAAAGTTATGGCTTCTTTGGTTGTCGCTGGAATACGCTGGAGACTGTACCCACAGAATGATCATATGGTCCGCAGTTTCCTTCAGCTAGTAGAACTAGATACTTTACATTAGAGAGGGTATCAAAGATTTTCTAGTGGATAAAACTCTTGAAAGTAAACTGTGAAGTACACTATGATAAGTAGCATATAATAGTGTTAAAATGAAAAGTAACCAACTTAAATAGGCTGAACCTGGAATGAGCAAGTAAAGATAAATTTGTTCCAATATACGAAAATAAAATTCAAAGGGTAGAAGAACGCTAAGGAAGACCAAGGTCAAAATGGAAGGAATGAGTAAAGCAAAACATAAAGATGACAAACATTCTGTACACAAACATCTGTAGTCTAAGGATAAAAATCTAGGTGTGTACAGTTGATGCACCCTGAACATTACTCAAAAATTATCAATAACAAACAAGTAAGACCTAATTTTATTTACAAAGTCACTTAAAATTACACCTAAATTTAATTTCACATTATTTTTAGTTAAAAGAGATTCAGCAACAACCCCATCGAAACGGCAGACAAATCTGCACCTTATCATTTCCTCTCTTCATCGTTGAAGATATTTTCCAGAAGCTGTTTAGTTATTGAACGGTGAGGAAGCGTAGGGTCTAGTTTTGGTCTGCCATACAACCTGCTATTAATGACGTATAACCTGAAAAATCAAATAAAAAAGTTAATATAGGCATTGGGAATAAAAACAGAATCATAATTAATGATTATAAATGTTAGATATCCATGTCAATGCTGTGATGAAGTTAATATGTATTTAAATTTTGATTGAAACGACGTAGTTAAGTAAATTACATAAATACTTCCATATATTATAAATGTCATATGTACCATATTTTTAATAGCCGATGATGCGTAATCGAAGATGAGATTCGTATAACTTTTTACTCTGAGGAAATAACAGTGCAAAAAAACTGATGAATATGGAAAGTGATGTGATTTATAAGAATTATGAATGCATAATCGAGTACGTGAACCTATCATAATGATTACATAATGAAAGTAATGAGAATATCATTGAATTCTGAGCAATGTAATGAGAAGTTGAGCGTTTCTTCCATGAAACAATGAAAAGTTCTTCTATCAGTTGAACGAGGTGAAGAGTCTAAGAGAAATAAAAGTGTAAGAGTCACTCGCCATCTAAAGAGTGATTTATTTAGAGGAATTTTTTGTGGTGGGGATTTAATTGCAGATTGCGCATGCCTCGTGTTAACTGAAGTGCCATTTCTGTTCAGTAGTATTTGACAATTCATAATAGGAAGACTTAACCTGGTACAGCGTCTACAAATTGTTCAACTTTATTACAAAAATGGGCGTTCTACGAGGAATGTGTATCGGGCAAGCTTGTCAAGAGCCCATCGACTCTAACGGAAACGATTCGAAAGGTCGGTCGGCTTCAGTTTTTGCACTAATTGCAAAATACGTCAAGTTGTTGAATATGACAGGCCAAGTTGTTGAGAACAGCGACGAATCGACACTTCACAGTCTTCGCGTACACTCTTCACTACCGCCCCTATATTTTCTTCACTACGTGCCCCTGTATTTTCTTCACTACGTGTTGGGTGTGGTCTATTTGGTCGAGTATTATCCAATAATGAAAATTGGGTCTCAACATTACGGATGGTAGAGTTAATTGTGCGTTCGGTAGGCCGATTATGTGGACCATAAGTTGCTCTAAGCGCCCGATACACATTCCTCGTAGAACGCCCATTTTCGTAATAAAGTTGAACAATTTGTAGACACTGTACCGGGCTAAGTCTTTTCATTCTAAATTGTCAAACACTACTGAACAGAAATGGCACTTCAGTAAACACGAGGCATGCGTAATCTGCAATTAAATCCCCACCACAAAAAGAACCTCTAAATGAATCACCCTATACAATCTTTCAATTATGGATAAACAGACTTACTTCGAACTCAAGTCACATCGAACGTTGAACCACCAATCACAGACGAAAACAGCTTGACTGAACTGGGTCCCATTGGGGCACAGAAAAGATGTCTGTCTTCCGTCAATGTCACAGTAATGCCAACTTTGACACCTTGCCCCTTCGTCTGCGTAAAACCCTGGATAAGCTTGGTCGTCGCAGTAGAAGTTGGTATATGGGACCGTTCCAAGCACTGGGTAATCAGATCCAGGTCGTCCTAAGAACAGAAATACAACTTGTTATAAAAAATCAAAAAAAGATTTCAACAGAAATAGCATTAAAAAACTCCCGTTTTTTTATTTATATTTATTTATATTATCCTGATACTCCTAGATCTTCTGTGCAGACCCCTCAGAAGCTTATTCAGCCCCTGCGAGTTAGGAGTTCAGTTGTGTTCTGGATAGGCTTTGTTACTGGGATCTTACGCCACTTTAAGTCACAACACAGTTAATTTTCGACCTATCAGTGAAATGGTGGTCGAAACCCGGCCACAATTTTCCATTTAAAATTAAAAATTAACATTTATTGACATAAAATCATCGAAATATACCACCAATATCAAATTAGTCTCATTTGAGGTGAATTTGTTTCCTATTGTACCACCTGAAGAAGTAATAACCCTCATTGAAGAAATGCTATTCGAAAATAAAGTGAATTGGATAATGAAATCATTCATGAAAAATTCAGTTGTGAAATCTACAGCAGTACAAAAGGCTTAATTATGGGGACTCCCATGAGCCCACTTTCAGCTGATATTTTCATGAATAGTTTGGAAAAAATACTCATGAAAATAAAACTAGAATGGCTAACAAGATAGTTTAATGGTACAGATATATAAATGACATCATCGTATGCTTTCAAGGTATCAATAGACAACTGGAACATTTTTTCCATTACTTGAATTTATTAAATGAAAATATTGAGTTTAAGATGAAAGTAGTAAGAAAACTCATCAAATTATTTGGATTTAACATAAATTATCAACATATCATAGCATGACACATAGATTATTAACGATTTCTTCATCTCTGAATGATTTCAATCAAGAATTAAATTTAATTAAACAAATAGCAACTAATAACAGTTATTCGACATCAATAATAGATACTATAATAGCCAGAAAACAATATAAAAATGCAATTTATGAAGTATATTCTAAGCTAGAAACCGGAAGAATTTACAATTCCTTTACCTACTATGGTAAACTATCTCTAGAAACAAAAATAAAGTTTTTTTGGCACTAGAATAAAGGATGATTTATTAAATATGTAAACAAAATACTTCATGTGGCGAGCAACTCACAATAATGAATATAAATCAACATATATACAAAAAGGAACAGCCCCTCTTTGTACTCCTTTGAAGATGGTCGAAAGACCAAAGTACGTGTCAGGATTCTGAATAAATTGTGAAACATAAAAACTGTGTGAATTATTCTAAATAAAATTTGAATCCAATTGCTCCAGCTTGGAAAAAATGTCGCTTTTTGCCCAACCAAGTATTCAGAATTAAAATTTCAACCAACTTCAATTGACTGTACTGAAAATAAATTGTACTACATCAGTTTGGCGAGTTACTTCAAAAGTTAGCACATTTAATAAGGAATCTAAAATTCTCTAACACTAACTGTATTCTTTTTTTTTGGACAAAAAAAGGCTTTTCTTAAAGAAATTCAGTTTCGTTTTATTCCAGTCCACATGTTCACTTTAAAACGATATTGAGATCTTTCTTGTCTCATTAAATTTTTTCTAAGAATTGAGAGCTCGTACTCGCCGTACATGATATGGGTGGAGATTATGTTTTTTGAATAGTCGGTGAGCTGTACTTTTGCGCACTCCTGTGCTTCGTTGAATTTCATGTAGCGAAGTATTTGGATCTTCCTCAATTGCTCGAAGCAAAATATCGTTGTAAGGTAAGGAAATTGTTCCTTCACTAGTGTTACATCTGCATTCCCCATAAATGAAGTACTTGTTGGCATATTCCTGTGTGGTATACACAGACATGATGGCAATACACAATCACAGATTAGTCCAGATGAAATCAAAGTTCATCGTAAAGAGACCAAAACTATCTAAATCACATGCAAACAAATCTAATAAACGAAGCCAAAAGTCGTAAGTACACAAATAACACGATCAAATACGGAAAGATACGCAGTAGACCAAGGAGCGTAGCGTACTGATCTGTATTGCGTTTACTTGTGCCAATACCAAATAGTGGCGTCAATATCTGTCTCACTCACACTTTATGGAAGTACTCATCCAATCTCATTCAAACCAGATTATTAAAGTATCGGATGCACTAGAATAATTTTCAGAAAGTTCGAAAAAATTGTTCGAAACTATGTTTCTTTAAGAAAGACCCTTTTTTTGACCGATCTAAGAAATAATGCAGTGAGTGCTAAACCATTTAAATCCCAAATAAATGTACTAACTTTTGAAGTCATTTTCCAAACTGATGTAGTAAAGTTTTTTTTTCAATACCGTCAGTTAAAGTTGTACGAAATATTAATTTTGAATATTTGGTTCGGCAAAAAGTGACATTATTTTCCAAGCTGGAGTAATTGGCTTAGAATTGAAGATCACAGGTCACAGAAGCACTATTCGGGATAGGAAAAATAAAATTTGAAGACAGTAAAAATTGTAGCAACATAAGTTCTAAAATCATCACAGAATGTGCATTTTCTCGAATAATAAAAAAGCAATATAATTCGAAAAGTACACGACTTAGATTTTTTAAATATTTTTCTAATGACTACTATGACCCGATTAAGGCTTGACGTCGACTTCTAGGACAGCCTGTATGTGTATTATTTAATTAATTCTATTTTAAAAAATGATTCCTTCTGATTGTAACGTCTAATGCCATTGAGTATAAATCGAACAATACATAAAAAACCCTCTCGCTGATCATTTTCAACCTTTGAAACAAGGTAGTAACAACCTCAAACTATTTTTTTGACCACGCTATCTCTCGGTTTGTTCCCACTAACATTCACCTAAGCTAATGCTGAAACAAAACCATACACGACAACCATTTAAGTACATTTTCATTGAGAAATCTCATTGTCTTGAAGCTTGCAGATTAAATTTGGGTCACCGAAATCAACCTTGACTTTGCGAAGGTATAATTCACAAATTGTGAATTATTCATTTCGTACGATAATGAGTTGTATATAAATCTGGTTGCAATGATTACAGTAAGTGCCTTTGTTTGAGAGAGTGTTACGAAAAGGATCTTTGTTAACAATATATTATCAACTTTTAGTCGTAAACATCCTTGGAGCATTGAGTTATCAGTTGAACAATGTCATCATCAGCAATGTTTGATTCTTCAATTAACACTAATGAAGAATTTTGATTGAACATGAAGTCAAAAGGTTTCCAGGAAAAAAATATTTTCTCTTCTGGTGACACTATCACAACAGTCTTCATACCTAAACGAACTAAGCTTAATTTCTTGCTCAAGGAATATACCAGGGTATATATTTTAGATAATGGTGAAACATTATAACAATTTTATTCAAAAAAAGGTTTTATGTTTCACGGTTTATTCAGAATCCTGACAAGTGTTTCGGTCTTTCGACCATCTTCAAAGCAGTACAAAAAGTATAACTAATACTAAACTTAAAATTGAAAAAATATTCTTTAGTACACTCAGGACATCTGTGTATTTTCATTGCGCATGGGAATAACAGCATCCAAAGAGTATTTGGGAATTTGTTAAATTCTCCTTTTTCTCAATAGCAAATTACAATGTCAACATTCCATAGTTTCATCCATAGACTTTTGAACGAAGTAGATTTCCGAAAATAAGTCAATATAATTAAAACTATAGCTGTGAACAATGGCTATAGAACTGAAATCATGGACAAAATGATTCAAAGGAAAACTTACTTCAATATTTTGAAAAAAAAATTATCAATATAAATGATCCTCATAAAGAAAGAAAAATATGGTTTTCAACTGCTGAGAAAATTCGTAACTTTGCCAATGAACACAAATTGGTTCCAAAACAGCAACATGGCTTCGTCAAGGGTAAATCAACCATGACGAATCTACTGGGGTGCATCAACAGCTGGACTGCGGCTTTAGACAGGGCGGAGGCGATGGACGTTATTTATTTGGACTTCTCCAAGGCCTTTGATCGGGTGCCTAGGCAGAGGTTGTTTCATAAATTGGAACATTGTGGGATTCGGGGAAAACTTCTCCTTTGGATAAAATCCTTTTTGTCTGACCGAGAGTTCTGCGTTCGCATCGGGAGTTCTTTTTCGACGGACAGAGTGGTACAGAGCGGCGTACCCCACGGATCTGTTCTTGGGCCGCTGTTGTTTATATTATATGCCAGTGACTTATCTCGTCACATCCGGTCTGACTGTGCTTTTTATGCCGACGACACGAAGATTTTTAATTACTCCACCCAACACAAGACTCTACAGGAAGATCTGGATTCAATATCTCAATGGTGCTCGGACTGGCTTTTGCCACTGAATATAGATAAATGTGTTGTTTTGCATCTCGGGGGCAATCATTCGCGTAGGACATATATGCTGGGTGAGCATCTTTTGGACACTGTACGATCCCATAACGATCTTGGTGTGACCGTTTGTGAGAATTTGTCGTGGTCAGAGCATATTACGAAAATTGTGAAAAAGGCGAATAGCAGGCTCTTCATGTTAAAGAAATCGTTCCGAAGAATATCATTGAAATCGTGGATAAGATTATACTCCAGTTACGTAAGACCATTGTTGGAATATTGCGGGCCTGTGTGGAATGCTGATTTAGTGCGTGATCAACAGTGCTTGGAAAAACTACAACGGAAGGCAACGCGACTTTGGTTTCGAGGTGCACGACCAAGCTATGAGGAAAGATTATGTATGGTGGGTCTCAGCAGCTTCGAAAGGCGCAGGCTACGAGGAGACTTGATTATTACTTTTCCTATATTGAGGTACAATTATTGCATGCTGAGGGACATATATAGTGTAAGCTCTGACACTCGTTTGAGAGGTCACCATTTAAAACTTAAGAAGGAAAACTTTTCTGTCAGGTGCCGCAAGAATTGTTTAGTGAATCGCGTGTTCACAGTGTGGAATTCCCTACCTGCGGGAATTGTCGGTGCGAGTTCGGTTGGAGTGTTTAAGAGTGGATTGGACGGGTGGTTTGGCTGAGACATTAATGAAAATTGGTTTTTTTTTTTTGGCTTAGTTTGCTATCGGGTTTTTTATTGGACATTTAATGAGGTATGTTTACTACTGAGGCAACAAATTTTTTTAATTTTAGGGTTTATGGGTTCGCCCCTCCCTTTGTTTGTGTATTAATAATAATAATAATAATAATAATATTAAAGCTTTCAGCAGTAGGATCTCTGATGGTCTTCATAAAAGGGTGAATATAAATTCCTTAAAATTTGGTGACTTAATCAAAAAGTATTATTTTATTGCTTATTTCTAATTTGTCAATTTTATCTTTATCATTCTTGTTTTGTTTTCGTTGTACTTCTGTACAAGTGTAGATATGAGTAGGACTCTCAGATATGGCTTGATATAACCAACCACCCTATTCATATCATCAACAAAAGCTACAACGAATGCCAGATCATATCAAAAATGGCATACAAGTCATTCGTAAACAAAATAAACTATAGGTCCAAGCACCATAATCACTATCGATAATCTTACTTTCATATCGGGTTTTTCAGCCATGGCTTGCTTGTCTTTTGCAAACCAAAGAAGAGTTTTGCCTCTGTTTCCATTTTTTGAGCTTCATCAGTATATAAGATCCTGATAAACGATCACAAATTTTTGTGAGGTGTATAAAAAGAAAAAAAGGCTGAATTATCTTGTTTAATTAGTTTCAATACCGCAATTAGTCGAATACCGCTATCTCTGTGGATCTTTCTCCTAGATAGCCATGCTTAGATGTTTTCTATGAAACATTTCAATCTTCTACATAAGATATGTTTAAAAATATTCCAGAAACTGGGTGATATACTAATTGTCCTTTAGTTCTCAAACAATTCTTCATCGCATGGTGGATTAGTAGTAGTTATCATCAAGAAGCTGTATTTGAAGAAGTTGAAAGGTCAATAGATTCACTAGCCTTGACGATAAATTTCCTTGATATGCAACCGTAAAAAATTTGGTTGAAAATTTCAAAAGAGGTTAATCTTACATTGCAGATCGAGAAGGACAGTTTTTGTGTCCGTCCCAGAAAGTATCAGATACAGTTCATGATGTGATTTTCTCAGACTGTAGAATTGGGCTGAAACCAATATCTGAAGAACTTGTCATATTAACACGTCCATCGATTTGGGCATGAGAAAAATTACTAAAAGATAGATCACCAAATGTCAGAAGGTTGACCCGAATTGTGCAAGGGTTTGATATCTGTTCAATTTAAGAAGACTTCTTGAACGGTGTTGTTAATGTTGATCAAACTTGGAAACATTTCTAAGACCCCAGAAACAAGACAGCAATCGATGGAACTGAGACACTTTTCTTTGCTGGAAAACTTTGGGCTCCAGTTTTTTTTGGTATTGCCGTGGAATAATCATGATCACCTGGATAAGGGTAGAACAATAACAGAGAATTACTCTTCGACTTTACTAACCCCTTAGAGAAATAATTACAGAGAAGAGTGAAAAGTTATCCAAAAGTGTTTATGATTATGAGAGTTTTGGTTTAATATTTCATTTCCAAAGTGATCACTCATTTTTTAACTTTCAGTAAAGTTCAATTGATTGTTTTCAGTGTAGTAGGTCGTAGACAATTAATTGCTGTTGGTACCAAGGTAGAAAGTTTTTTATAGAACATAAGAGAGCTATAAGATATCACATAGATAAGTTTTGCCATTCATTATGTTCAGATTACGTTTATGAACTCATTCGAAATTTCAATAAACTCCAAATAGGTGAACTTCCGGTCCATTGAATATACATATAAAATTTTTATACAAGGACTTGACAAAAAAAACTAAAAGATATATCCTGCCCCATTAACAAAAAAAAATTTTTAATTAATAACATAAGTTTGAAATTGACGAAAACCTAGCCTCAAATAGAGCACCATGATTTAATATCTACAAGATCGATATCTACTTAATTACAGCATCAAGACCACTGTAATTTCATTGTTCCACCCACTTAGCAAACCAAATAAACAATTTCAGTGAAATAACAACACGATTTTACAATTATTACCTTGTTGTTTGTTGGATTATGAATATTTTAGCACCAATGTCAAAGTCGTAAAAATAAATTGAGAGAACAGAAGTGGAGGAATGTACGCTTACTTTTTATTATCAAGAATTTCAAAGATGTTACAGCTACATGTTATTTCGGGTCTTCCAATAAGAGGTTTCGCATCATTGGACAGGAATGTTGCACTTGACAAGTAGATATTGTGAGGTTATGAAAAATGGATGGAAATACGCGCACATAATGCATTGGAATAGTGAATATTCACAATGAAAATGGTGAAAGTTTCACAAATACAGTTCGTGAAGTTCGTACAGTTTTTGATCATCAACAAGCACCTCTTCATTCAGCTCTAGAATATCAATCAATAAATTCGAAAGTCTCGAGCAATTTAGTGATGTAAAGATACCAAATTGTACTCTTCTGGTTAGTTCTGCTGAAATGAATGGATGAAATCCCAGGTTTGATCTTTTCAAGACGTTCACGAATGTGGGTTTATGACAATCTACAGTGCTCAAAAATTGAAATAGATATTAGAGAAATTTGACTTTTTGCACTTGAATTCAAATTTTCAGGATTTCTCTACATACCAAATGGAAAGGCGTATATTTGCGTATTACACACACAAATTATGGTGCTTATGACACTGAATGGTTCAATTACAAAAACTAATTTCTTGTTGGTGTAAGATCTTCTTTTTTGTGGTCCGATTGTGCGATAATGTATTGTTGCGTGTAGTATAATTTGTGGTTTGATTATCACGAGTTTAAAAACCGTCCAACTTGAAGAATTAGTGTGTTGGTTAAACGAAGATAAGAACCAGAGCTAAAACCTTGACACAAGATCTGAAGTCCCTTCTTCACAGCATCCCGAAATAATAGCTCGTTCGGGAAAGCTACCGGTAGGATTGTTTCTGGCCAATCTGGATCGCACGGTTTCAATTGACAATTGAGGGCAAGAAGATCCGCCAGGCACCCGCGATTGAGTAGGGAGCAGCAGGCTGTAAGATATAGTTGGGCTCTTGAACATAATAAGCTCATTGATGCCGAATAGAGTAAGAGCATTACGCGGAGATAGAGGAGGCCTCACCCGATATTAAACCGTGATTTCAAGGTGTTTCTGACAGGAAGAACCTTTGTTTAATCCTGCAGACTTCACCAGGTCAGAATCTTAATTTTGTTTATTCCTCTACTATGTTGTGGCTCTTAAGTCGTCTTGCTTACTATTGCCATTTCAGGCAGGTAACATAACTTAATACATTAGTACATATACAAAATCGCTTTTCTATTTCCCTTTATATATTATTATATGAACGCAAATTGTCCACTTCAATTGTTGAGTAGTGTAGTTTGCAATGTATTATCCTGTGGACATGCCTCTCAGCAGCAAACTCAATGTCACGTGGTTCTCCACGGCGTCGTCTTACCTTTCTACGGTAATCGTCGCTGAAGAAAACGATAACGTTATTCTGCCCCTCAAAGCTGAAGTTCTTTGTTAACGAAAGTAGTCCGCATAGAAACAAATCTATGTTATTTCGTCTTCAAAAGTCAATTCATTGCATGAAAGTTAGAGCCGAGTAAGATTTTATAAATAGTTACAAGGAAAGGAAGTGCAGTTTCGACACTTAATTGTTTAAGACGTAAGTAGATATTAGACAAACAGATATAATAATACTTTCGCAATAAGTACTCTGCCTTCTACTTGCATTATGAATATTTACATCAGTCACAATCAGTTACTCTGAATCGAACGCCAGAAGATGATTCTCTCTGATGATTTTGCCAGATGTAGCATATTATATGGTGGCGATGGTCCCAACTCCTTCACAATGAACCAGAATTCTGTTCTGCTCTGCTACAGCTTCCTGCCATTCCACAGGACCACTCCTCAATCCTCAGTTCACCGTTCTCATCTGCTCCAAGTAGAGCGTTCGACATCGACAGCCTACCAATGACACACAGGCGTCATTGGTAGGCTTGCAACCCATTCCCAATCTGATTATTTAAGGGGCTTTCAATCTGGAACTTCCCGCAATTGATAGGTTTGAAAGTTCCCTTGCAATATTGCTTTGCTGCAATAACATATTCAAGGCTCGATCCCAAGTCCTACGGCATACTTCAATGTGGATCTGCTGCCTCTCAATGTAATCATTATTATTTCCATCCGGTTCTTTTTTATGTTTAGAAATTCCAACAAGGTGGAGCTTGGTGCTCTCCTTGCACCAGAACCCACGAGCATCGATTATGAATGGGGACATCTGAAAACATTTTCACCTTGAGGGCCTCGTCTGGTCGTAGTATTTTTGGGCAGATTCATTTCTCCCAGAGATGGGCACTCCTATGATACCTCTACATCTGTCACAATTAGTTCATCCTCTTTTGAAGACAGTAAATCTGGTTGGTCTAGAATTCCCTGCGTATTTCATATATGTGGCTCCTCTATTATTTTTCACCCTTTCTCAGTCGTCACGTTTGCTATTCTTATCATCTGATTCTGTTGTCGATAGCTGTAGTAAACAGTAATGATCATTCTGCTGTCCTATTTATCCTATCTTGCATGGTCAAGGGAAGTTTTCTAGTGATCGAAAAAAGAGCTACCTTGATTGTATAATGCCTCGTCGGTGATGCCGATTAGGAGATTGAGGATCTTCTTCATTGCTCTTCTGACCAGTTGGTCAGCTTCCATGAACACTTTGTGATTGATGGAACGCCTTAGGAGGGTGCGTGATTTCTGGTGAGGCTTCAGGAGACTTTCGTGATTCTGCCTATCACTTACTGGAAAAGAACATACCCAGGTATTTAATATTTTCATCCATACTCTTTATCGGTGGAAAGGTATAGTTTTTACTTAAAGACTACGACCAGAGATAGCAAGCAGTATTTGTTGCAGTTGATCTTCGAAAAAGGCAACAGTGTACTCAAGGACGAATTGAGCATCTCATTTATTCTCAGCCAACAAGATAAGATCAGTGTGATAATTCGACGTCTTCGAACTAGAGGCATTTGATACGTTCAATATCAATAAACAGAGGTTCAACAACTAAAAATAGCTGAACTAGTCAGCTCTCATGAAACGTTATCTTCGCAAAAACTATGAGGTAAATTTGGTTTCCGGTAGGAATTATCAAAGATTTGTTACCAAAGCAGAATTTCAGTATAGCCATTCTGTTGGCAAAGAATCAAGTTGAGGAAAGTATTCCTTCAGAATGTAACAGAGTATAATTTCACAACCAACTATATATTTACCACTTTACCGATTCAACACTAACAGGTAAAAGTTGACAGAATTATTGAGAAGTCGATACGCTTATGAAGACATACACATAAATGGTTTAGGAAGTCCAGTATATTTTACGAGTACCAAGAATAAGCAATGGAAAGTCTTTCATTAAGAGTTCGATGAACTATTCGATCTTCGTATCCACAGATAACAAGGTTTAATGCAAGGATAATCTTCGTTCTAATACGCTGTACTAAACGTTTACTTATTACGTACAGAGTAACTCTTTTCGCATACCTCTGTAGTTCGAGCGGATTTTGCAATAATTAATGAAATAATGTAAACACGGTACACCATAACAATGAGGAAGAATAATTAAAATTAATTCATACGTTCCAATTGTGCAAGATATGATGTGTAGAGTGGTCGGCGGGAATTGTGAAATTAAATGAAAATTCGGTTTCTCAACACTCTAATTGGTAATATTGCGATTTGGTAAAATTGTCACTAAACAATGGTAAGAAATCGTAGAATACAATTGAGACCATCTCGATGAGCATGAATTGACCCATTTTAAAAACACTGAGCAATAGGTATTTCGAAGAATCGTTTTGAATTCGCGTCGAATGGTGGAATGTTAGTGCGTTTTCGCGATTGCTTTCCACAGCTAAAATGAAAGATCCAACGTCATTTAGAAATTCAGTAACTACTACTGTATTTATACGAGGGATGTTCAATGTATTCTCGGTATAGGCGTGAAATAAAACCCTACCGCTGCCTCCGCGGGGACTATTGTGGTTCACCCCTAATATACCCCCCGATGAGATCCAGTTTTTGGTTAAAGTCGATAATCTTATTCGGGGGTATTTTTTCCAGCTCGCAGTGGGCTATAATAGCCTGATCAAAGACCTCGAATTTGATGCGACTCACCACTAAGCATTCTGAGACGATGTGCATGGCTGTTTCAGTATCCTCAAGATATAGCCTGCATTCATCGTCTTCAGCCAGACCGATTTTGTGCAAATACGCTTTCAGTCTGCAGTGACCTGTCATAATCCCGACAAGTATTCTGAGTTTGGTTTTGTCCAGACCTAGCGCTATTCCATGGAACGCCTTCGAATTTTTCAGGTCAGAATGGCTCAGCCAGAAATACTCTAGTCTTGAGTTCATTCTGCCTGTTATTATCCGCTTAGCCACGTCATGTGGTATTCCCAGGAATGGTTCTGGGTTTATCAGAGGCAGCAAACGCCAACCGATCTACCTCTTCGTTACCCAAATAGATTGAGTGGCTCGGTATCCAAACAAGAGTGATTCAGTTATACATACCGAGCCTTTTTAGAGCCATGCGGCAACTCCAGACTGTTTTGCAACAGCTGGATTCTAGAGCTTTCAGTGCTGACTGACTATCGCTAAATATTTTGATTCTGCCGTGGTGGATTTGCCGTTTTATCAGCAGATTCACCGCGGTCTCAATGGCAAATAGTTCTGCCTGGAATATGGTAGCGTATTGAGCGAGACTCAATGATGCTGACTCTAGCTTTACCCTTATAGACTCTCGTTCGCGAGGCGTCTGTGAAGTCAAGGTCGGTCCTCAATAGAACCTCGGCATGCCGGGTCTATTCGTCCCGGCTGGGGACGATTACATCTAAATGCCGTTCTTGACTCGTGTCTTTTGACATTAGATCCGAGTGCATCGATAGGGTGTTGTTCGTTATAAGCTTGTTCAGCAGTTCTAAGCCTCCCATCACTATTGCTTCTTGCCTGTGGATGTCCAGTTGATGTAGTTTGTATGTGTTTCGTTCAGGCTCTCTCTGCACGAGGGGTAGTAGATTTAATAGGACTTCTATGACTGCCGTAGCTGTTCAATACATTTGTTAGATCGAAAAATAAGCTTCTATAAACCCCATAAAAAATCTCTTTCTACGAAGATATTTTTTCACATTTGGGAATAAGTAGAATAATTAGGGGCCAAGTCTGGACTGTACGGAAGAAGAGTAATTTCTTCGAAGCCACATTCCCGAAAAGCAGCCTTCGCCACGCGGATCTTGTGAACTGGCTTGTTGTCGTTAAGGAGCAAGACCCCTGCTGTGAGTTTTCCACGCCTTTTCCTTTAATTGCTTCTCTTAAATCACGCAAAGCGGTTGCGTGTGATGCTGCTGTGATGCTTTCACTCTTTTTAGTGTATTTTATCAATAAATATCTTTAGAATCTCATAATACCGTAACTTTTATTTTTCCAGCGGATGGAGTGACTTTAAAATTCTTTAGGGTCTCTCCTTACAGCACTCGACTCGCACTCGTTTCTGAGATGAAGTATTCTCGGTACCCATCTCGCATTGACCTTTGAGAGGTTAAGATGGTCATGAAGTATAGCACGACAAGCTTATATGAAAGGTTCAGCAGTAGGATCTCTAATGGTCTTCACAAAATGGGAATTAATTCTTTAGCAGGAAATAGAAATAATTTAGCTAAGATGTTGGTGAACAATAAAGAAAGGATGTGGTAAACCAACAAGATTTAGAATTCAAGAAAGGGCTGTAATGATACAGGGATTAATTCAGTGGACAATAGCAAATTTTACGCGAGGTTCAATTGCCCTGAATTAATTTGGTTATTCTAATCTCCAGACTAGTTAATATTGAACTAAGGAATTCGCTTTCGAGGCCCGCACGAATGGCGGCTTCATGAAAGGAGCCTGGCCTATATATTGTAATAAAAAACTGAGGATTGAAAAATTCATAAAAGCTGATTGTACGAAACATATACATATTCCTTCAGATGAGTTTGGGAACGGAAATTTTCAGAGAAAAACGCTGACGTCGAAATTAACAGGTGTGGCTCGATAAAGAGCCGAAATTTCTAAGTTGCAATTTTGAGCGGGTGGGCAAACTAAAAATTTGGAAGGATAAAACCGACGCATACGAGGTATTGAAAGGGCCAAAGAGATTGTCGGAGAGTCTTGAGACGCCGGAAAAACTAGTAAGATCGTCGGAGAAAAGATCGTTGTGCGAGACTCGAATTGGTCTCAGAATTTAGCATTATTATAATTTTATTTAGTGATATTAGTAATTTCTTTTTGAAGTTTAAGAATTGGGTCAGAAGAACCAAGGAATTAAGAGTACCGGTAGTTGTTCTTTATCGTTTATTGTTCGTATTTAATAGATCGTTTCTTGTAGAAAATCGCGTATTTTGGTATATTATTCAGGTTGAAATTGTCTAATTAAAGTAGAGTCATAAATTAAGAAGTAGGTGGTAGGTTGACATATCTCTTCGTAATTATTATGTTTGAAGAATTTAGACATAATTAAGATTCATATAAATGATTCATAGTGCTTGAGGGATCTGCATCGCCCTCTCCTTAATTATTTAGTGTGTCATCTTTATTTAGATTTTATTCAGTTCAGTATTGATAAAACTATTGTATTTTGACACACTTCATCATTATCCTTCTTAAAATCCATAATTGAGTTTAATTACCATTTTCATTATCACAGAGACAATTTATTAACATCAAAGACCTTCCATTTTCGCGAAGGCCGTACCCTTCCTAAGACCACTCGACTAGGATTGGTTCGCACCCCATTCGTAAATAAGTCTATCTAGTATTTTTTTTTCCATCCAACCACCTCCCACAAAGAGGTGGCTTATTACAAGGAATACCAACTTTTCTAAATCGGGGATTTATCAAATTAAATGTGATGATTGTAATGCTACATATACAGGACAGACAGGCCGATGTTTACAACATAGAATCAAAGAACATAAAAGTCTATTTTGAAAAACCAGAAATCAACCGGTTTTGCAGAACATTGTATAGAAAATAATCATTTTTTTAATGAGAAAGACGTCACTTTGCTATATAATGTTAAAAAGGGTAAATTAATGGACTATTTGGAGATTCTTTCAATCAAAAAAGCGACTGAGAAAAAGGAGAATTTAACAAATTCCCAAATACTCTCTGGGAACACCTATATTGGCTGCTGTTATTTCCATAGGCCATAAAAATACACAGATGTCCTAAGTGTAATAAAAGAACCTTTTCAATTTCAAATTTAGTTACTTTTTGTACTCCTTTGAAGATGGTCGAAAGACCAAAACACGAGTCAGGATTCGGAATAAACTATGAAACATAAAAACTGCGTGATTTTTTTTAAATAAACTTGTAATTTATTCTTCCCAAAATTCTCAAGATATTATAAACGGTTTCCTTTGCCAACATATGAGAATAGATCACTTAGTATACAAGATTGATCCCTCTTTAACTTCACACACATGATTCCAAAAGAACGTCCACGTCGTTTTGCAGAGCTAGAGATCCTTCTACGTAATTTTTTTACCTGACCAATTGATATATTGACATGCACGTCGCAAAAGGACTTTTATACCAGTTTACCTGGCTTTTGAAAACAAGGTAATATTTTTTCGATTCAATTTCGCAATAAATATTCATGAATGGTGGTTTTCAGCATCGTAGAGGTCGACCAGATCATCTTCCGATTATATCGACCACTACGTTGAGTTGTGATACAATTCAGTCAATGGAATCATTCATCTAGAGTTTCTCGGTTTCTTAGTAATCTCATTGCACGCTTGACTGCCTTGATACTAAGGTTACCTCTTGGTTTTCGCTATTTCTTCGAAACGATAACTCGTTTTTGTTTACATGTGAACATATGGCGTGACCACAATTGAATATGTATGTATTCGTGAATGAATAATATGTAACAATTGATTTATACATAACGATTTAGATCTATGTCTCTATTAAGCTAAACTCGGTGGTCGTGATAATTATTCTGAATATATATAGATGAATATCTAAAACAAGGGCCCAATTGAAGGTTAATCAATTAAAATGTATTCGAAATATATTTTGTTTAAACTTCTCATTAAGCCTCACGAAATTTTGCTCGAGTATGTGCGTTATTATTCTTCTTCCGTCTACGGGAGCGGGGTTGTCATTTCGACAAATCGCTAACCGCACGAACAGAAATCCAACTACTGTTATGAGATTTTGTCAAGCGTGGTTTGATAATGCCCAAAATCGAAGAACAGTAAGCCCCGTATGTCGAAGGGGCATAAATGAAGTTCAAGATCGACGTCTAAGACTTATGGCTATTAGAGACCGATTTGCGACAACTCGATCTTTGGCTGATGAGTAATTAGGACAACAAGGCCATCCTGTAACTGTCCGAACGGTTTATCGCCGGATAAGGTCTTTTGGACTGCCGCATTATCCATCTTATGTTACCTCTGACGGTTGAGCATCGCCGGCAACGATTACAGTGGTGCAAAGAACGTCAACATTGGAATTTGGAATGGCATCAGGTCGTCTTTTCTGATGAATCTCAATTCTCCTTGGATGCACATGATGGCCTTAGAAGGGTTAGACAACGTCGTGGAGAAAGACGTGAACCTCATTGAGCGTCATGTACACCGGACAGTAGGCGTTATGGTATGGGGTGCTATTGCACATGCAAGTAGGTCACTGTTAGTCTTTATTCGAGGTAACATGACAGCGCTGCGTTACCTTCAAGAAATAGTGGAGCCATATGTTTTCCCTTACCTTAATCGGCGCGAGAACCCAATATTTCAGCAAGATAATGCTCGAACTCTTGTTGCCAGAGCTAGTTTAAACTTTTTTGAAACGACCCATGTGAATCTTTTGCCATGGCCGCCCAGATCCCCGATCTTTCGTCCATAGAGCATGTTTGGGATATCATGGGTAGAAGGCTTGGAAATTTACCCCAACCCACACGGACTTTGGCAGTTCTGAGACATGAACTACAGGTAGCTTGGGATAGTATCCCTCAAGAAGAAATAGACCATCTTATTGCATCAATACCAAGACGTGTTGAGGAGTGTATAATCGTGGTGGACAAACACATTATTAACAAATTTATTTAAAAAAATTGTAAACATTTCGTTTTTTTTTTCTTCAAATTTCAATCATTTACTCCTTGCTATACTATCTATGTTCTACCAAAAAAAAATTTAAATTTAAACAACTTCTTCTGGGTGTTGCAGTTTCTTTCTCAGTTAGTATATCTCCTTTGGATTTTTTTGTGGGGTTATGCAAAGGATCGTGTTTAAGCCGGTAAACATCAGACTATTGACGATCTGAAAACCAACATCCGTCAAGTTATTGGTGATATATTGCCTGAAATGTGGCGGTTAGTCATCGAAAAAAAGGAAAATGTGGTTTATGCTCTACTCCATTTCCCATTAACTGTTAAAAATCATCTAAGTGACATATTTCCTCATCGATAGATTGGCAGATGAAGTGATTTTCAGTGGCCAACAAAAAGTCCTGATTATAACCCTCTCGATTTTCATATTTGGGGACATATGAAGTCCTCAGTTCATGCCCATGAAATTTATTCGCAAGACGAACCCTGGAGAAGAATACAAAATGCGGTTAATTTCACAGACAGAATAATGTTTTCTTCGACATCTTTTAACACAAGAATTAGAAAAGCCATAGAAGTCGAAGAAGACCACCTAAAGAACGTGTAAAACATTTACTTTAAGTTTGCTGTTTTTATATCAAATTACTTTTAATTCCTCCTTACAGAACTCTTTTTTCACAAAATAATTCATTGTCATTTCAAATTCCCTTCTGAGACAATTAACTCTTCAATTGCATTTTCTCGGAAACGGATGAAATTAATGTGAACAGAAATATCAATATCACGTGAAAATGATTTTCACATCGTATTTTCTAATCAAAATCACTATCAAGCTGCGTCAAAAACAACTACCACTCAATTTTATCATCAGGAATTATTCACGTGGCGCCCCCTGTAACGAAAAGTGAAGTAAGATTTGAAATAATATTCCCCGTCCAAAGTTATGCCTCAGTGCCGATTTTGATAACAATTAAGAAATAAAAAGAGAAATTATTAGCAAAAAATGAAAAAAAAAACATCTTTTTCCACAGCAATATTTTATTAAGGCATATTTGGTGCAATTTTGGTCCAGATAACCTGTCCTTGCCCTATGTCCCAATAGTTATGATTCCTTCTGTTTATAGTTATTCACCTTTCAAATCATTCAGTATAACCAAACTTTTTCTTTCAACCGAACCTAACGCGAACTTTCACTCAAGATTCCCATAAAAATTTAGAGTCTGTCTTCATACAACCTGTATATTCCCCTCACAACCATACCCGTTCGAATCCAACACAGAGGTCTAATCAATTTTTTTTTCTAATCTAATAAAAAAGGTACAAAAGCACAACAACCCCATTCGCACGATATGTTTACGGATTCTCACTAACCCCAAACGATTGATTCGGATCAAACTCACCTGGAATAGATTTTCCCAATTCCAGATATTCGATTACCGAGGGACTTATGAAGCCGGGAGGGACGTAATTGGCCTTTAATTGATTGTTCCTCTCCTCCAGTTCGCTATCCACGTCGTTTCCTGCCTCAGACGACGACGTCGGTTTGGTTCTCTTTGTCCTAGAACTCCCCTGTGATCCACCTGCGGAAATAAATTAGAAGATCAGTCGAAAGAATGGAAATTACGTCTAGTTGCCTGGTTGATGATTGCTAGATCAACCAAGCCGTGGGCAAAAGTTGAGTTTGCATTTCAAGTCTGGCAACACTTGTCATTCGTGTTTTGACAGAAAGTTAGTTAATATTCGACCCATTCATGGAATGGGTCGATTTACGTTTAACCAAAACTGGGAATTAGGTAGGTTGGGGGAAAAAGAAATCCATTATTTTTTCGAAAATTGGCTGTAGTGATGTCGTGTAGAATCGACCAAACAATTTCTGATTTATCCTTGTTGTCAAGGTGACATTTCACACTCAAAAAATTCTTTCACTGTTTTCTGTTGCGTCCATTCAATTATGAGTTGCAGCGTGTTAAAAATGGAAGTCAACAAAGAGAAAATTTCGTACACTAAGCAGTTTTGCTTGGATTAAGGCAAAAATGCAAGCAGGCTGAAAATGTGAATAGTGTTTACGGTCCCGATACTGTAACATCTAATTACTTGCAATTTTGCTTTGGTCGATTACGTTCAGGTATTTTTTAAGGTTAAAGATGCACCTTGTAGAGGCAGGCCCGTCGTCGGAAGCTGGTTTAAAAAATAAGCTCGAGGTTTGGATGACATACCAATTAAGATTAAAACACATGATGGGTCGAATTTCCATCTGTCAAAGCGCGGTGAAGCAGCTCTAACTCAAGAAAAGTTCTACTGTGCATTTGGTGGAACTAGAATGGAATCATTTATTATGAGTTGCTTTCATATGGTTAAACACTAAATTAGTATCTCTACTGTGAACAACTGGACCGTTTGAGGCTAGCGATTGACCAGAAAAGGCCAGAATTGACTAACAGAAGAGGTGTTGTGTTATATCACCAGGCCACACACGTCTTTAGTGACTCCCCAAAAACTCCGGGAGCTTGGTTGGTAAATTTTAATGCATCCACCATATAGCCCGGACCTATCACCAAGCGGTTACCATCTTTTTCTAGCATTGCAAAACTTCCTGAGTGATAAGAAATTACCATCAAGAGAAGATTGTGAAAATCGAGTTTTTCGCCAATAAGGATCACGACTTCTATAAGACACTATAAAGCTACCTTTAAAAAGGAAACAAATTATAGAACGAAACGATGCATATTTAACCCAAATCGAACAATCCGAAACATGTTCAATAAATAATTTTAATAAAAAAAAAATTTATTCAAAAACTTTTAGAATTAAATGAATTAATGTCTTATAAGCATAGCTTATTTTTCCATTTGATACTATATAATGAGTTTTGATTTTATATGTCTATTGAATATAAGGTGTGCTTATAAGACATTAATTCAATTCTGAAATTTTTTTAAATTGAAATTATAGGAGACAACAGATTAAATCTGTTTTGATCTTCAAATTTTATAATAATCCTTCTATCAAGTAAAAAAACTCTTCTTGTTATTTAATTTTATATATAATATATCAAGTTTAAAATATCTCATTATATAACTATCAGGTAGTTTAACTAAAGACCATAATATACCTTACAAGCTTTGTGTGATTTTTGTGAAGAACATAGAATATCTTGGATTTTAAAGTTAATGTGTTCAAACGAGGATGCCACGAGGTCTAAGAGATGCGAAGTAGGGTCGATGAAGACCTTATCTGAATTCTAATTGTTTTTTAGGATGTGATATAAGATTTTGAGAGATTTTTGAAGTAACTTATTTAAATATATTAAATATTTCAAATAAATTATTTTTTGAGAAGTTCTCAAAATTATGTTTTATATTTTTGAAAAGGAATTAGTTTTCATAATTGTAAGATCAGAAACAAAATTTTGTCCCCTTCAAATATTTATCTATTAATTTTAATTGACAATTTCTATTTGTTGGGTTATTTATTCCATTTGATGTTATATAATGAGTTTTGATTTTATGTGTCTATTGAATATAAGCTATAAGACATTAATTCAATTCTAAAAGTTTTGGAATAAAATTTTTTGAAATTAAAATTGTAGGAGACTAACAGATTAAATCTGTTTTGGTATTTAAATTTTGTATCGAGAATTGATTCTAGAAATTTTCCCAACTTAATTGATAATTCAGAAATTTCGTAGTCTGCAGTTAGGTTATTTAAAAAAATATCATTATTTAACGCGTAAAAAATTATTAATTTCATCATTTCATCCGATATTATACCTAAAAGACCATGCATTATTTGAAATCAGGTTGTTAAGAAGCTTTAAAAATATACAAGGTGTTCCATTCAAATTAAAGCTGATGGACTGTGCTGAAAACGCTCTGTATATTCAAATTTATGCTTAAAAAGCGAACCACACTGTATAAGATGTGACGTTATTTTATAAAGTTAATCCAAAATGAAAACTTGACAAAAGCTATATTGCTGGCGAAGCAATTATAGTATATTTAATAGATCGTGAAAATATTTTTTATTATTCTATTCAATTAAAACTTATGAATTCACAAATGTTTCCTCAAATATGAGTTTATTAAATCAATACTTGATAGAAGTAAAATTTAACTGACTTTGAATTCAGAATTATATATTCTAACTTCTACAATATGTATTGAAACTCATCCTCAATTATTTATTATTTTTGAAACTCTGGTTTTTTTTCTCATCTTGGGATATTATTTGGGGTGAATAAGTTTTGTTATGTTTTTCTCTGTTCCGAGTACAAATAGTTATAGGTTATGCCTAACAATACGTTGATTATTTTTGTTTTATTTTGGATACTTTAAAGCTTACTTCGAGTTTATTTGTTCTAGATTTTATCTTATTCGGGGAGTTAAATTTTGATCTTGTGATATATTTGAATCTTAATTCGATACATTTCTGAAGAGGTCTAGAGACCGAAATAGCTGTCAAATATTGGTATTCTCGTTCAATTATTTTTATTTGATCCTTTATCTTGAGAATTTTAGATAATTTTGGAATAGTGGATTTTCTTGTATTTGTATGGTAATATACATACTTTATATTATAGTTTTTTTTTAATACATTTGTATCAATACGTTTCATGCCGGGATGTAAAAAGGATTTTTCTGATACATTGAAAAATATTTTATATTGATTATATATAAGAATATCAATTTGATAGTTTTTGTATACAGTTTAAACATATATTGTAGAACTTTGAGTATATAATTTTGAATTCACTCATTTGAGTTTCTTAAAAACATGGGATTTCGCTTCATGCTCATAAAACATGAAGACAATTCTTGCAATTTAGAACCATGCAAAAGGTAACAAGAGAAGAATATCGTGTTTGTGGCAAACACCCAATTTCCTCAGATATGTTGCTATGACATATACCAGTAGATAATATATAATATCTCTTCTACCGCCAACGTATCTGATACGAAACCTTCAAATTCACTCACGATATTCAAAGAATCGCAACACGCCAATTACGTCAACCCATTTCTTACAATTCATTTCTGCATTCATTATTCCATACAGTTCATACCGATTCAAATTCTTCGCCAACATTCTCACCATCATCCACTTATAAATTTCTATTGCAGTACGATCAACCGTTAAATAAGAATTAATATTAAGATTCACACTTTGGAACACGCGTTCTCTTCTTGTTTTTTAATCGTTTCGGTCTATAATTAATTCCTAATTGATGAAAGGAGTTATTGGATGGCATCTTCATGCTTGACGATTATGGTAATGTACGTTGTTTGTGTTCCTTGTCAGGTTCAAGTTCGCAGAGAAAAATATAGTCTTTGAAGTTATGTTCCATTCCCACGTAATATTTTACAGAGTCGAAAAATAACCGAAAATCCATAGAAATTATAACAAATCGACTGGCTATCTGTGACTTTAGGAAAGAGTTCTATGCTGCTTATATTAGTGAGAGAGATATTCTGAGGGATAGAACGAGTAAAGGCAAAATATTGGTTTCGTGTATTTCATCGTCCCACTACTCATTTTATTATTTATATTTCTCATTAATGATTGTATTTCCTCTGGATAAGTTCGTTTTAAGTAGAAGATTTGTCATTTATATTTATAAAACTATAGTAAATCGGAATGTCTGGTATTTTGTCTTAATCATCTGCAACTACCTCATTGAAATGAATATTAAACATTTCAGCAACCTCCTTTATTTCGCCAAATACACACATCGTCAAAAGTCTTGACGTTCTTGAGAAACCTAGGGGGGCAAGGGGCAAGACTTTTGACGATGTGTGTACTTTACAATTTTCACAACGTCGAGATTTTCCCCTCATTTTGTTACAAATCTTTCACATCGTCTTACTTTCATTATCCAATTTGTTTATTATGTCATCATATTGGGCAGTTCTCTTGTTTTTAAGTACTGTATCGATTTTTTTTATATTTATTGACACCTTTCAAATCTTGATTGTGTATCTTTGGGACCAACAGTATTTCCAACCTTTTTTTAATCTCTGTTAGTTCATTACTCCGCGTAATTTTTTTCTTTCGAGGTTTGTTGTTGTTTTTTTTTGAGAAACATTAATTGAATATACATTCTGTCAAGAAAGTACCGGGAATTATCGATTTAAATCTGGCGGGGCAATGAGGCAGGTAAAAATTTTTTTTCCTAGGTTGGTACCACTGTCCTTAATTACTATGCCAAGCTTGAGCGGGATCTGTCAACTAGTGTGTTTGCAACAGCTGATTAAGTCAGTCGATGTCAGAGTGCGTGCCGATTTTTACTATGGGTGATTACGTTGAGCAAAGAATTTGTTTAAAGTTTTGTGTTGCAAATGAATTTTCGTGTGCCGATGCATTGAAAATGTTGCAAAAGGCCTTTGGTGATAATGCTCTATCGAAAACTCGTGCATATCAGTGGTACAGAACCTTCAAGGACAGTCGTGAAGTGGTCGCCCATCGACGGCTTCGATCGAAGATAACGTCGATAAAATTAAGGAAAGGGTGCTGGAAAACCGTCGTACCAGCTTGAGAGAGGTAGCACATGATCTTAAGATATCCCACGAGTCCGCACGTACGATTTTGATTGATATTTTGGGCATGAGAAAGGTGGCCGCACGACTGGTAGCGAAAGACCTGAATTTTCTTCAAAAACGTCATCGCGAACAGGTTGCTTCAGACATGCTGGATCGCTGTAATTCCGATTCTACATTCATGGAACGCATTATAACTGGTGATGAGACCTGGGTCTACGAGTACGATATGCAAACAAGCCAGCAATCATCGGAATGGGTGGCAAAAAATGAGCCGAAACCGAAAAAACCACGCCAAAACCGCTCGAAAATGAAGGTGATGCTCATTGTTTTCTTCGATATCCGTGGCGTGGTGCACTACGAATTCGTTCCAGAGGGTCAGACGGTAAACAAGGAGTATTACCTAGGCGTTATGAAACGTTTGCGTGAGCGTATCCGTAAGAAGCGGCCAAATTTGTGGGCGAACAACTCATGGATTTTGCATGACGATAACGCGCCTTCTCACCGAGCTACGATTGTGACTGACTTTCTCGCCAAAAACTCAACAAACGTGATCGCCGGATTTGGCTCCCTGCGACTTTCTCCTCTTCCCAAAACTAAAATTGCCCCTTCGTGGCACCTGTTTTGAATCGATTGAAGCCATAAAACAAAATTCGGCGCGAGAGCTAAAGTCCATCCCGGAAAGCGCCTATAAAAAATGTTTCGATAATTGGAAGTGCCGTTGACATAGATGTATTGGAGCAAATGGAGCCTATTTTGAAGGCGACCCAATAAATTTTGACGATTAAATGTAAAAATGTTGTTTTAATTGAAAATTCCCGGTACTTTCTTGACAGAGTAGTATATGTAATGAAAGTATTTCACTGGTAGTTCACATTTTCCCTTTTTATGTTTAAGATTGATTTCCAGTTTTGTTCGGTGATATTTTCTGAAAATTAATTCTTTTAATCTTCACTGAAGAGTCTTCTGAATGATTTTGTATTTTATTGTAGTAGTCGTAGTAGAAACTGAACTTTTGAGCTTTATGATCTGAAATATACATATCCAACTGGATCATGTCCAGATTTCCGAATGAGACAACTTCATAAGACAAAATATCAGAGAAGCAAAAACAGAGTGGCACAAACAAGAATGCGGAGAGTTGGACGAATATGAAAAGGGATATGATATGTTCAGCCTGCACAAAAAATTAAAAGTTTTCACGGGTATATAAAAAAGGCGACCACCCAATGGTCTCGGAGATAAATACGGCAACTGAATATGTAACGTTAAAAAACGCTCCACTGTTGATTTGAATTGCAACCGCTAAAAAACGCTCCAATATGTGATTAAACTAAGACCATTAAGAAGTTCGAAGTTTCCGCAATAAACGTCGACGTTGTTATCGCATGCGCTGTAGAGTTGCATTGTTTTCAAGAAGTGTAGAATTTCCCAGATTTTTTTTTTCGTACTGTGAGGTTACACGAAGACACACCTTGTGGTATTTTAATCCATGAAAATCGTACAATATTGAATTTTTATTGTTTCTTATAAGACGTCTAATCAGAAGGCGTGTAAGTACCGGATGATCTTAGAACTGAACAATCTTGCTGGATGCCTTTTTGCTTGGATTATCTTAAAAGCAGACAACCTTCCTTGTGCCAGCTTTAGAGTATCTTATTACCGAACCATCTTAGTTGCGGACACTCTACTGGTATTTTGAAACAATTTAACACTGAATACCTACTGATTATATGCAGAATAGGAACTGTCGTTCGAGAAAGCACTATCACTCCGACATCTTGGAAAACAATACCTATGTCCCAAGTCTTTACGTACATCTTGGATATCAAGCTAACTGTAAAACTGTATTATATTGTAAATAAGAGTCACTATTTTAATTGTAAAGTTGAAATAAATAGATAGGGAATAAGATTTTGCTTTTCACTATCAGATTGACAATTTGGGATTCATTCAGAAAAGACAAGTTTTATTTATGTTTTCATTGGCGCATTATGAGGCATTTTACGATGTAGAATGTTTCATGTGCGAACGGACAAAATCGCTAGCACAAGCTGAAGCGTTTTAGTTTCACTTCCTTTCATCCTTTTATCATAGCCTTATCTGTGGTGGGTTAGCGATTTTGGTTTCACTGGCAACGTTTTTCCTGATAAGGTTTCTGTTGTCTTTCTGGTGGTAATAGTAATTTCATCGTGTGCCTGATTTCCGAGATTGCATGTTTGATATTTGAACTATCTTTCGAAGTAGAGAAACAGCTAGAGAGATGGCAAGAATACGTGTCCGAACTGTTTGAGGATGACAGGAGCCAGCTACAAGTAATGAACGAAGAAAGTGGACATTCCATAACATACGTAGAATTAAATCATTAAAAATAATAAGTGGACATAGCATGAAGACGCTCACAAAGTTATACAATTTAATATATGACGCAGGAAAGATACCCTCTGATTCGTTACATTCGACCTTCATCACCATTCCCAAAAAGAACAACTTAAGGAAATGTTGCGATTACCGTATGATAAGCCTAATAAGTCACACATTGCAGATCCTTCTACGAGTAATTGATGGAAGACTGTACAAGAAACTCGATGATACTAAGATACCCAATTTGGATTCAGGAAAGAACGCGAGAAGCCCTGTTTAGTACACAGGTAGTAATGCAAAGATGCTGGCATATGAACCAAGATGTGTATATGTGTGCAATTCACTTTGAAAAAGCATTTGACAAAGTCCAACATGACAAGATGCTCCAAGTGTTGAAAGATACAGAAATTGACGACAAGGACGTAAGAATAATAGCAAATCTATATTGGTATCAAAGAGCGAGTGTAGGCTTGGGAGATCAAGTTTTGGAGGAAGTGGAAATCAGAAGAGTCGTTAGACAAAGCTGCATTTTGTCTTCATTGATCTTCGATTTATATGCAGAAGAAGTATTCAACGAAGCGTTAAAAGACAACAACAGAGTCTATTAATTAATAGAAAAATTATAAATAACATCAGATCTTATTCGCGGGTAGTTTTTTCAGTTCGCAGTAGGCTATGAAAGCCTGACCAAAGTCCTCGAATCTGATGCGACTCACCGCTGGACACTCTGAGACAATGTGCATAGCCTGCATTCATCGTCATCAGCCAGACTGATTTTGCGCAAATGCGCTTTCAGCCTGCAGTGACCTGTCACAATTCCGACAAGTGTTCTTGGTTTGGCCCTATCCAGACCTAGCGTTAGGTCCGCCATCTCTTTGTTCGAAGCAGTTCCAAGGAACACCTTCGAATGTTTCAGGCCAGAATGGCTCAGCCAGAAAGACTAGTATTGAGTTTATTTTGCCTTAGTCACGTCATGTGGTACTCCTAGGAATGGTTCCGGGCCTACCAGAGGCTGCGCAGCTCCAGCAAACGCCAGCCGATCTGCCTCTTCGTTACCCAAATAATTTGAGTGGCTCGGTGTTCAAACAAGAGTGTTTCTGTATACATACCGAGCCTGTTCAAAACCATGTGGCAACTCCAGACTGTTTTCGATGTACGACAGCTGGATTCCACAGCTTTTGGTACTGACTGACTATCAGTAAATATTTTGATTTTGCCGTGGTGGATTTGCCGTTTTAACAGCAGATCTGCCGCGGTCTCATTGGCAAATAGTTCTGCCTGGAATATAGTTGCGTTTTGACCTTGACTCAATGAGATATTGATTCTTGGTTTGCTCTCAGAGACTTCGCGAGCAAATGCGGCCTTACATTGAACACCAGCAAGACCAAATATATGATAATAAATAAAAAGGGCAGGTAGGTAAAGCACGAACAACTTAAACGAATATGAAGAAAACGTTCTGCACACACGACCTTAATATTGATTTAAGAATAAGAACGCTGAGATATTATAATTTCCCTGTATTCATGTACGGAATTGGATCCTGGACATTAACAAATAGAATCCATTGAAATGTAGGGCATGTAGGATTCTGAAAATAAGCTGGATAAACAGAATAACCAATGAAAATGTACTACGACGACTCAATAAACCGACAGAATGGATCAATACCATAAAACGCCGAAAACTTGAGTACTTCGGGCACATTCTGAGACATCCAGAAAAATATGGCTTGCTTCATCTGATCATTCAAGGAAGAATAATGGAGAAAAGAAGCGTAGACAGGAGGATAACTTCGTGACTGAAAAATCTCAGAGCATGGTTCGACAAATCAACAGAGCAACTGTTTCGCGCTGCAGTTGATAAAGTGATGGTAGCTAATCTTCTTGCGAACTTAACATCACCATCATCATAGTCAACGATCGCAGCGGTCATGGCACTGGAAGAAGAAGAAAAGATAAGGTCTATGCCAATGCTCCATAATCGATTCAAGACCTTAAAGATGAAATTCGTGAAGAGGACATATAGAAGGAAATGTGCGCATTAGTCATGGAAAATTTCATGAAAAGGATATTGTGCTGCAACCATAGCAGTGGTGGTCATTTGGCGTTTTCCATTGTTAATGGCATACCTTCCTCTTCACAATGAAATAAACAATCATTGATTTCTCCTCAAACTTTAGACATGAGGGAAATATTCCATCAAGCAACTCATCCTTCTTCCACCCCGTATATGTCAAACAAACACGTATGGATCCAATTAGCTAGTCCTAATACAACCGCAACACATCTCTCGCTTTTCCATAAGTTCCAACTACATTTCGAATCTAGGTATATCGGCAACTTCAGCATCCTTCCAATTATAGCTTCATTCCAAACAAGTTCGAAATCTGCCACTTCACAGCCTATTGTGGCATCCAGTTCAAAGGCACTCTTCTCTCTATGTCGAAATTCCATTTGTTTCAACTGTTGAAACTGCAGATTACTTATTTCGAAAGTATGAGATGAGAACTTGGTGGATATGTGGAGATTAAGTTCGGAAAATATAGAGTATGGGATGGAGACTGGTAAATTATAAATGTTTTTTTTTATTCTGTCTTTACTTGGTAAAGATATGTAGATGACATTTTTGTTGTTTCAAAGGCACCGACCAACAACTAAATATCTTCACGAAGTTTATTAACAAACTCCGCCCAAAAATCAAATTCACAATCGAAGAAAAAAATAACCACAGTATTAATTTTCTTGGCCTCAAAATAACAAGACTAGATAATTTACATGATTTTAGTATTTTTCACAAACCCACACAAACATATATTACAATACATAAAACTTCAATTCACCCCACCAACCAGAAGATGTCAGCATATAATTGTTTTATTCATAGACTATTGAATGTCCCTTTGAATTCAGATAACTTTTTGAAAGAATTAAATATTATTAAACAGACAGCGTCAAACAACGGTTACAACCCCTTTCTTATAGACAAAATGGTGTCCAATAAACAAAAGAACTTGGCATCAAATCTCGTCATAAGTCATAAAAGAGGACAATACACATAAATACTTTTCGTTATCTTATGTTAATGGATTATCTGAAAATATTGCTAAATATTTCAAATATAGTTTCAATTACAACGCAACTTTTAAAACCATTAATAACCTTAGTACTTACATAAAAAACAATAAGGATCGAACAAATAAAGAAAACAAATCTGGAGTCTACAAGTCGACTTGCAACGATTGCCCTTTAGTATACATTGGCCAGACAGGTAGATCATTCAAGAAAAGAATCAAAGAACACTAAAGGAGTTGCATATCAGATTCCGTACATTCGACATATGCTAATCATCTTAAGGAATTCAGGCAGAATTTCAACAATAACTATGTAATTATCCACGTCGAGCAAAAGTTCTAGATTCGCACTTTAAGAATTTCTTGAAATCCCGTTGAATGGACAAACAGATGTTGACAAGTATCCATTACTGAATATCTTTTCCTAATGGCATTTTTCGCGGCAAACTCCAATAAACTCCTTGAGTTTTTATGACTTGTCCTTCGATTATTTTGTCACGTACTTAACACTGTATTTAAACTCGGTTACACTGGACACCACCACTCAGTAGAATGTAGATACCTGAAGAAGTCACATCATGGTGAAACAATTGTTATATTATAAACATTTTTGTGGAAATTAAATTACTGTCTCTTATGTATTTTTTAATTTTTAGATAAATGATAAATTTATAGAAATCTTCACTATGCACAGATAGTCTCTAAATTGAATTAATAAATCGGAAATTATTTTCTGAAAACTTATAGTAGGAGTAAAAATTAGTTGGTGCGATTTTTTTCAATTAAAGCTTCATTGTGAAAAATTGGTTATACAGGGTCCTTCTTCTTCCATAGATGCCGAACCAGACATCTTAGAAATTTCGTTCGAAAACAGGTTTCTTGAATTTCTATTTCTGCATCTCAAGAAATTATTTTCCATTATACGGGTGTTCCCAAAAAAGATATTCAACAAACTAAAATGTATTGGCCTGTATATTTTCATGTATGTATTTTCAATCACCTTCACCATCTCTATTAAAACGCAAAATTTTAGAAATATTTTTCTAACGGTACAGATCTTATTCAGAAAAAAACTGGAAAAAGTTGAGCGCACAGCACTCCGCTAAAAGACCTGAAACGGTTACAAAAACAAGACGTAACACTACTGAAATACGAATTTTTGGTTACTGAGAGATTCATAGAGTCATCATACCAAAAAAAAAATAATCTGCAATACACCTGATGTCCGTTATTAATTGCCAAATATGATGAACTTGAAATTTATATGTCTCGATTTTTTATAATGTAACGCCCTATTTATTTTTTTAATACAATGCAGTGAATTGAATGCTTCACATCTTTTCAGAAGCAACTTTGGGGTTATTTCCACTTTTGTGTCTAGCAAATAGAAATATGCCATCGTACCAGACAATTTTATTTGAACATGAACAACTCAGACTTCAGACAACTGATGGAATTTAAAAAAAAGGATCGAAACCATGGAACTTGCTGTAAAAATTATTCAGGTTATATTCGCTACAAAATCACTCTATCATGGAAATCTCCAATATACAAACTGTCCGAAGAAAATTGATAGATGGGTGGTATTATTTCGCTCGGATATTTCTCGATATTCTCTGATGTAACATCCTGAAGTTCTTATGATTGTCGAAATTCTCAAAAAAAGAGATAGTTCTAGAAATAACGAGTGTTTTTTTAGAGTGATAGAACTTTGAATTGAAATAAAACACGTTTAAATTAAGATCGAAGTTATTTTTTTTATTTAAAAGATAATTTCATGACATTTATGTTTTAAAAATAATTTCCGGCATATGTTCACCACGACTAGCTCAGAGGAACTGCATTCGACTAGACCAATTTTGGACCACTTTTTCGAGTAATTCAGGCCTTATTTCATCAATAACACGAGTTATGTTGGCTTCCAAAGCGTCTATTGTTTCTGGTTAATCAGTTAATGACTTGACACAACCCCAAAAAAAATAATTCAGTGGATTATTGATTTATTGAAAGAAACATTTGGCGATAAAGTTATTTCGAGAAATGGTCCAATTAATTGGCCTCCAAGATCATGCGACATAACTCCACTAGATCATTTTCTTTGGGGTTATGTCAAGTTATTGGTTTATGCTGATAAACCAGAAACAATAGACGCTTTGGAAGCCAACATAACTCATGTTATTGAAGAAATAAGTCCTGAATTACTCAAAAAAGTGGTCCAAAATTGGTCTGGTCGAATGCGGTTTCTCAGAGCTGGTCGTGATGAACATATGTCGGAAATTATTTTTGAAACATAAATGTCATAAAATTATCTTTTAAATAAAAAAATATTTGGTTTCAATCTGAATTTAAATGTGTTTTATTTCAATTTAAAGTTCTATCACTCTAAAAAAAACACCCGATATGTGTTCATAATTCTATATGTCTATAAAGTGAAACAGTGTTTCTAAGACATTTTATTCAATTTAGTTTCAAAAACATTTTAAGAGATTTTTCCTATTGCATTTGTAGAGATTTCGGAGACTTAATATAGTTATTGTTTAAAATACAATGGCGAGCAGAAAGAACGAGTCACTTGATCATTACTGTTCAACCTTTCTTACTAAAAATTTTTACGAGAATCGTGAAATTTCTGAAGTGGTAGGGAAAAGAGAATTGCCCAAAGAAAAATGCAACTTTTTATTCGATCATTATCGATTTTATTATCAATATCCTTATGAAAAAATATGGTTTTTAATGGCTTTCATAAAAGGTTTCCGCAGTAGGATCATGAAATGGAAATAAATTCAGTATAGAGAAATAATTTAGCTAAGATGTTGGTGAACAATAAAGAAAGAAACCCCAACTTTTCCGAATCAGGGATTTATCAAATTGAATGTTATGATTGTAATGCTACATATATAGGACAGACAGGCCGATGTTCACAACATAGAATAAAAGAAAATAGGATGTCTATTTTGAAAAACCAGAAATCCACCGGTTTTGCAGAACATTGTATAGGAAATAATCATTTTTTTTAATGAGAAAGATGTCACTTGACTATATAATGTTAATAAGGGTAAATTGATGGGCTATTTGGAGACTCTTTCAATCAAAAGAGCCATTGAGAAAAAGGAGAATTTAAAAAAATCCCAAATACTCTAAATATTTTTGTACTCCTTTGAAGTTGGTCGAAAGACCGAAGCACGTGTCAGGATTCCGAATAAACTGTGTGATTTTTTTTAAATAAAATCATTCGAAGAATTATTCAATTTACATTTGAATGAACCCATTTTTTGCGCGGAAATCGCCTATTTCTCGATCTCCAACAGCGTCCGTTTCCCAAACGTGGCAACCGCGCATTCGAAGACCTTTCTCAACGTCCTTTAAATATTACATATCATATATAGACTCACCTAAAGTAGCGAAATATCCTAAGATGATGATCAAAACATGCGCGCAGAGCATTTTAGAAAGTGAAACTGAACCCGATAACGCTGCTATTGTAAAGACATCTCGCGAAAGACTAGTACCAAGAGTGGTGCCGCAGCTTTTGCGGAGATGTCAGACCTCGGTCATCCTCCCCAAACAAACACGCAAAACAAGGACTCTCATCGGTGAGGTGTGCGGGTCAAACATATGGCTCGATATACCTATAATTCTTATGGGTGCCGCATCGATATCGTTTGATTGCTGAAAGACGACGGATTATTCTTGAGATTTGTTTTGTTATTCGTTTATTTATTTACAAAGCAACACATACAAGTAATTTAATAACCAGATAAGTGCTCATAGTTAAACGATTAGTATTATAAATTAGTTCGTGCGGTTTTGTCGAAAATTGAAGCTTTATTGTAGCCTGGTCAACCAGGCCATGTTGCATTGATCGGAAGATATGGTAATCGGAAGGAACAATGTCTGTACGGCAGTTGGGATAGGACTTCCCATTTGAGCATTTCTAAGTATGTACGGGCGACGCAATATGTGTCATGCTGCAAAATAACTTTATCGGATGTGTTGGCGTATTGCAGCCGTGTTTTTCGCAATGCTCGGCTTAAACGCATCAATTGTCGCCAGTATACGTCCCCCGTGATCCTTCCGTTCGATTGTAGCAGCCGATAATACACCACAACCATTACATAGCATAATCTGGTCGCCATGAATATCCGGCTTGACAGGTGATGATGAGGCATTAATACGTTGGCCCACGTTTTGAATTATCTCTAGTCACAATTACATGCAAAAAAAAAACCTTTTTGGCCGTTGGAGCAGTTGTTCATACGTTGAAAAACGGCGTTCGACGTCTCTTGGCTTCAGTTCATAAAGCTACCTTTCAGATCATTCTGATTGCTTTTAAACGATGGAAAATGGCTGGTTGAGTGGCTTCAAGTGTTTCTGTGAGTTCCTCAAATCCATCAAATACTCATTCTTGGATTTTCCTATCCCTAAATGCGACAATCATTGACGTAGCCTTCAAGGTGAAAGTGGGCCTCATCATGATGAGAATCCGGATCATTTTGATGCATTTCAAGGGCTCAATTAACGAAGATACGATGTTGCTGGTAATCGACCAGCTTAAGTTCTTGTGTTAAATAAACTTTAAAAGCCTTTATGCAAAATACGGTGTAATGTCGTTTGTGGATTAACATAATCTGTCTGTACCCTTTGGCGTCCACCATTATATCAGATATACATATAAATAATGGCTTATTTCTGACGGAACAAATTTATAAAACTGTAAAAACTTGCCTGCTCGACTAGTTTCGGTGATACATCACCATTCTCAGGAGCGAAGTAATCAGACAACTACAACGAGAGAACAATAAAATGAAAACCAATTTTAATTTATTTACAGTTATTGTATAGAATAATTCAAGGTCATAAGAAAAAAATTTAGAATGCCTAATTCCAAAGATCGACGAGGAATCGACAAATCTGAGTTTTCGTCAGCCCTACAGACTGCAATACTCCGAAAATTTTTTGGACCTTAGCGCGACCTGACCCCATGCAATATCGCATAAGATCCAAAATCGAGCTCGAACAACTATACACTGAGAGCGATATTGTCCAGGAAATAAAGACTCAGAGGCTGAGATGGGCTAGGCATGTCAGGGGATGTTTCAGGGGACCGTTTGGTCAATTTAGCATATGGAATGAAATGCCGACGAGCCAGAGCCCACTAGGACACCCAAGCTTGCGATGGCTGGATAATATAAAGACCTATCTGACTACAATGAATGTACCCTTCGATACCAACTTAATGAAGAACCGCGAAAAATAGAAGGAAGTTGTTAAGTCAGCCAGAACCTACCCAGGGTTTTAGAGCTTACAGGAAGGAAAGAACTACAAGCTACAGCAATATTCTCAGTTGTTCTTGAGCGACGCACACGGTTTCGATTCTTCACATCATTAACTTGTCCCAATAGCTCATATTTTATAACACTTGTATTCTTGTTAACATTTTTTTGGACCTAACCCTGCATTCATACTCTATATCTTTTAATGAGATTTCAGATGTGTTTAAATGAAATAATACTTCGAAACTCCAGGTAGAAACATGTTAGGCCTTAATTTAAAGACAAATGTTAACATCTCAATTTTTTTTGTTAGTAAAACTTGCTAATTTCTGAAACTTCTTTTAATATTGAAATTTTATGTTAATATAAGCTATACCAGCATCGAAAACAGTCTGGAGTGGCCGCACGGCTTTACACAGGCTCGGTATGTATAACAGAATCACTCTTGTTTGGATATCGAGCCACTCAAACTATTTGGGTAACGAAGAGGCAGATCGGCTGGCGTTTGCTGAAGCTGCGCTGCCTCTGGTAGGCCCTGAACCATTCCTGGGAATACCACATGACGTGGCTAAGCGCACGATAACAGGCAGAATGAACTCAAGACTAGTCTTTCTGGCTGAGCAATTCTGGCCTGAAACATTCGAAGGTGTTCCTTGGAACGGCTCCGAACCAAAAGATGGTAGACCTAGCGCTAGGTCTGGATAGTGCTAAACTAAGAACGCTTATCGGAATTATGACAGGTCACTGCAGGCTGAAAGCGCATTTGCGTAAAATCGGTCTGGCTGTAGATGATGAATGCAGGCTGTGTCTTGAAGACACTGAAACAACCATGCACATCGTCTTAAAGTATAAAACCCTATAGACAGTGCTAGCCATCAGTTTAGTAAAACCACTTCTGCAGCGCCATCATCTACCTCTTACAGCCGATTTTCAACACAACAACCCGACTTCCATACACCAGTATATTTTTCTTTAACCTCAAACTTTTGCCCCTACGAGCTACGATTTACGAACAGCATTGGTTTTCTGTTGTCATTTGAAGAAAACTGCTGTAGAATCGCATGCAATGCTTATAAAGGCTTATGTAAAACATGTTCTTGATGCAACACAGTGTTTTGAGTGGTTCAGAACATTCAAAGGTTGTGACTTTGAAGTGTGACAAATCACCGAAAAAGTTCGCAGACAACGAATTGCAAGTTTATTTGATGAAAATGATACTCAAACTCAACAAGAACTCGCATATGAATTGAATTTGACGCAGGGAGCCTTCTCCATTCGTTTGAAAACTATGGGAAGGATTCAGAAAGTGGAAAAATGGATTCCACATGAGCTAAATGAAAGGCAGAGGGAAAATCGAAAAACCACTCGTGAAATGCTGCTCAACAGACACAAAAGAATGTAATTTCTCCATCGAATTATGACAGGTGATGAGAAATGGATATATTTTGAGAATCCTAAGTGTCGTAAATCCTGGTTGAATCCAGACGAGACATCGATATCCACTGCAAGACCAAATTTCATTAGAAAGAAAACAATGGTCTGTGTTTGGTGGGATCGGAATGGTGCAATCTATTATGAGCTGCTTAAACTTGGTGAAACCATTAACACTGATCACTACCAAGAGCAAATGACCGATTTAAATTGAGCATTACGTGAAAAACGACCAGAGTACGGAAAAGGCAACATTAAGTTAATTTGCTCCATCACACAGATCCGAGAAACAATGCTTCAATTCATGTGGAAATGGCTGGATAACTGATTTGCTTCGAAAAAGAATTGTTTTTTTGTCCTGTTGCTGGAAAGGTGGAAAAAATATATAAAGAGCGATGGAGATTATTTTGAATCAAATATTATTCATCATTTTTAAACAGATGTGTAATTTTTACAAAAAAAACTCCGTTTTCATACTTCTACACCCGGTAAATACTCTAAATCCGTTCCTACAAGAGTTTGAACCAAATCGACGCCCAAAATCGAATTAAAAAAAAGTTATCTCACGAAAAAAATCCCTACAAACAACCTACGATTCTAAAGTATTCAAACCTACACAAGCCAATAAAGTAAACACAAGAAGTATAAAAAAATTACTTTATTTCTATATATCATCTTTTAGTTTCAATACCTTGAATAAAGTGAGAATCATCAAACTCCTCAAATTAATCACACACCTCTACAATGGTGAAAATGAGAACCAAAGCTCTTGAAATATTATAATCATATACAAAACCACATATAAAATTCATTTAAAACTATAACAATGGACTGACCTGAACAAAAATTAATTCATTTAATTGCAATGCTTTAAATTCAGAATTATATGTTCTAACTTCAATGTTTCAATGTATATTGTAGAAGTTAGAATAAATAATTCTGAATTCAAAGTCATTTAAATTTACAATCAAGTATTGACTCACATTTAAATTGACATTTAATTGCACATAACACATATAGGAACATTTTTTTCACATAAATGGAATTTGAATGAATGAGAATATTAGTATGAAACAGATCAATCAACAAATAATAGATTCCACCAGAACATACCTTATATAAAATTGGGAAGAATCCATAACAAAAATTTTAAATTTTATAAAATCAACAAAGATGTCTAAAATATATTCGACATAATTTCTACACTGAATCGATAGATTTACATATAATTCGTAGCAAAATAGATTTTTTTCTATCATATAAACTTGTATTATATCTCTTTAAAATTTAGGACAAATAAAAATTACGACAGCTTTCATTTTATTACAATAATTCTAGGAAACGACTAGTTAAATATGGGAAAACAACAGTAAGTTACAATAACAAACATAGAAAAGAGAATAGATTAAACTCAAATACCTCCAACAAAGACAGTCTTTTTCCTCAAAACATCTTTATAACTTTTTACCTTCACTTCACCCCCATAATCCCCACTAGAACCTCCAGTTTTCTTCACCAAACAGACATCACTTATCTTCATATGTTTACTCACAGATTTGCACATATCATAAATAGTCAGAGCAGAAATGCTCACAGCTGTAAGAGCCTCCATCTCAACTCCGGTTTTCCCATCACAACTGACCGTAGCTTCAATAGTAACCTCATTTTTGGCTTCGTCTAAAGCAACTGTAACATTTACAGTATTCAAAGGGATGTTATGACATAAGGGTATCAATTCGGAAGTCTTTTTAGCTGCCAATATACCTGCCAGTTTTGAGACACCCAGCACATCTCCTTTCTTAATGTTGTTTTCTATAATCAGTCTAGTTATTTCTGGTCCCACGTGAACTCTGCCTCTCGCAATGGCCATCCTGGATGTGATATTTTTATCTGAGACATCTACCATGTTTGCTTTGCCTTCCACATCGACATGAGTTAAGTTTTTTCCCTTAGTGTTTGTACTGTACATTCTCTTAAACATTAAATTAAAAGTAACTTTTGTTCTTGGCTCACTGAGATTTATTCTAGGATAATGTTGGAACACACTGTCCATTTGTATGGTTTTATTAAAATCTGGAATTTGATAAATACAGCTATTAGTTCGCAAATAAAAAGCTCATATACCACCCAAAAAGATGAAAGACAGGTTAGTCAGAGTTTCATGAATTAGTCAGATGGTAAAACCACCGGGTCCTTAGGAGGTGAATAGAGGTGAAGTAGGTAACTCAGTTTGGTCAATCAATACATTCCCCTAATTTCTTAATCTTATTTCTAAACTTTCTCTCAGGTTCAGCTTCAGATTCTTATTTTTTTATGCAAAATCTTAAAACGCTCATAAGAATCGTGTTTCCCTTTTATTATACGTTCGGAAATATGTAGAATCCAACTTATTATTGAGAAAAGAGCTTCGGTGTGAAAGATATGTTTATGTATGTGTTATTGAAGAATTCCTTTATTTTTAGAGATGGTTTACCATAGTAAGTGGGGGAATTGATTTTTTCGGATTCTAGCTTTGGGTAAGTTTCGTACATAGCATTTTTATATTGTTTTCTGGCTATTATTGATGACAAATGACTATTATTAGTTGCTATTTATTTAATCAAATTAAATTCTTGATTACAATTTTTAGGAGATAAGGGAATTATCATGTAGTACCTGCCCAAAAACTCATATTGTGTAAACTGGAAGGTCCTTTGATACTAGAATAAAGTAACACCGGCGCTCTTTCCTCAATAAAAAGTTGGATTCTAGTCAGACATCTTATAAAAGAAAAACATGATTTTAATGGGCGTTTTAAGATTTCGCATAAAAAAAGGTTCTGAAGCTGAATCTGTTAAAAAATTTAGAAATAAACCGATTAGGAAAGTCAGGATATTTATTAAATGACTAAACTGAGTAATCGACTTCAACTCTATTAGATCTTTTCTCCTAGGGACCCGGTGGTTTTAACAAAAGTAGTAATAAAAAACTTTATTGTACCCCCAGTTTAAATTTTAAACCGATTAAAACAACTTGTAGAAATTACTATGTTTTACTACCAATAAAAATATATATCACACATTTTCTTGTGACTCAAGTTTCGGGAAATGAACTATCCCATCATGAGACAACTGAAGACCTAACAGTGGTACAGAGGTATTTAAACAAAAGTGATAAATATTTTGAATATTTCAATAGATTCTAGATAACGCCTCATAGTTGTACAGAGTTTTACAAGCGGATAAAAAACCGGTTTAAAAAAGAGGGGCCTTCTAACAGATATCGGAATGTCGGCAATCGACAAAGAAGGTTGTTAAACAGATCGTACCCATTTAAATATCTCAAATAATTTTTGGGGTTACATAGCTCCGTACAGTCATTCAATATTTTTACGTTATTTTGTTGTACATCTCAAATATTTGGATTTACATAGCTCCATATAGTCATTCATTATTTTATAAATCATTTTTATTGTGAACGAATTTGAAAATTTCAATAATCCAGTTTCTTTTCATATGAATCTACTGATTATTGAAATTTTCAAATTCGTTCACAATAAAAATAATTTAAAAAATTATGAATGACTATATGGAGCTATGTAAATCCAAATGTTTGAGATGTACAAATAACGTAAAAATAATGAATGACTGTAGGGAGCTATGTAACCCCAAAACTTATTTGAGATATTTAAATGGGTACCATCTGTTTAACAACCTTCTTTGTCAATTGCCGACATTCCGATATCTGTTAGAAGGCCCCTCTTTTTTAACCCGGTTTTTTATCACGTTCTGCTATACCACTATTAGGTGTTATCTAGAATCTATTGAAATATTAAAAATATTTATCACTTTTGTTTAAATACCTCTGTACCACTGTTAGGTCTTCAGTTATCTGATGATGGGATAGTTCGTTTCCCAAAACTCGAGTCACAAGAAAATGTGTAATATATATTTTTATTGGTAGTAAAACATTATAATTTCTACAATTTGTTTTAATTATGATCAACTACCAAATAGTAACGGCTGAAACAATTCAGTATTTAAACCAATTATTTACAAGCATTTGAAAAAGTTCTATGTAATGAAACACACCATGTGAGCAACTCACAATAATAAATAGAAATCAACATATATGTGTATTGTATTGTATTATATAATTGAAGTCATTTTAAAACAAATATATATCTCACTTTCTAAACAGAAAACAATAACAAAAAATTTATCAAACTAACACATTTTGGACCAATTTCACTAAAGGTAGCTTAAATCAATTTGTCGCAAAAGCAATCTTTCATAACGGTTTTGTAATAAAATGTAGCCAGTTGAATCATGGATACTTAGCTTTGAATGATGTTGATGCGTGGTTCCATGCAAATACTACTTTTTTTTGGCATGAAAGTCAACATTTTCAACAGAATAAAAAAAATTGTTCACACTTCTGCAAAATGAAGTCGAATGTAATGTTTACTTATATTAAGTAGATATCAACTTCTTTATGATTGCTTCAAATTTCACTAGAGTTTCTCATGGATCATTTGGACGATAATGTCTATATAACTAAACTATACTGAAAAATTTTTTACTTTCGATTGAGAGCACATACATTATATGAGGATTGAAATTGTACATTGTTAATTTTAGAAGACTATAGCAGACATGGAAAATAAAAATAATGACAAAAATAATTGAAAACAACTATGCTATAATTTTTAGAACACATGCATGTTTCATCATGGGACACTGTTAAAATGTTACAACTTCACAACATGCAAGTGTCTCTATTTTAGATAAGTAAGGAATATTAGATGAATTTGTAGTTGGAAGCACTACTAAATGATGGAGTTAAAAGGAAAAAGTAGAGAAGTTATTTCTAAAGATAATTACCTGGACTCAATTTAGAAATATACAGAAATTTTAGTCGGTTTTAACCGCCTATAAGAATCATTGGTCTATTCTCCATCTGAGACAGTTTCGTCATGCCTGAAAAAATTATTTAGCTGATCTGGTAGGCAAAATGTTAGGCATAATTATTTCTGATTCATTCACTAATTTTAACATCATTTAAGAACATGCAAGGCAAATTTAATGCACGTGCATAAAGAAAGTTGCAAAAAGTTGAAATAACCTCAATTTTTAATGAGAAAAAGTCCTAATTAGGAATCAGGAAGGTTTTCAGCTTGTGAGACAATTTTACTTCTGACTTAATTTTTTTAATAATTTCACTGCAAAGCCATGCATAGCTCAATGGCAATCATGTTATCCAAAGATAACATATTTTTATGCTAAGATTCAAATACATTACAAAAGGATGTAATAATATAACCTAGACTAGTTCCATGGATAAAGAAACAAATGTTTTTTGTTTCATAGTAGGCTATGGATTTTTCAATACATCCACTTATAATTTTTCTTTGTTACTTAGATATTTTTATCCATCATGTGGTCGTATGCTTCGACATACGATCTACATCAGGAATTCCATAAAAAGTAGAGAGTACAAAGGCAGAGGAATTATCTATACTTGGAAAATTTGTGAATTCAGCATTTCAATGTGTCTTGAATAAAGTATATATCATTATTCTCTGCTTATATAGACCACCAAATAGTTCAATCGATATAATTGTGAATCAATTGAAGAGTATTTTATCGAACAAAATATATCATGAAAAGATGATTTTTATAACAGGTGATTTTAACATCAAAATGCTTCAAGTAAACTTTTATTCAATAAGGACAACAGTCCTTGATTACACCAGGGTAACTGATCAGATAGAGCTGTTTAGACAACATATGCACAAATCAGTAAAATAAACAGAATTCTGATATTTTGATTATACATATCTATTATAGATAAAAAAGTCAACTCCTTATCAGAAAAAAGCAATAAAATGAATTTTATACAAAGAATATTCTTTTCTAATGGAGACAATAAAAATAATTTCATAGAACTGAAAGTTAACATGGGAGGATGTGTTAAAGATTAATGAAACGGACAATGGAGGACTTTTATCAGCAACTACCAGTTAATTTCTGTTTGGCCTAAACATTTCGAATAACTGAATCAAATACCCACCTCCGTGTTGCTTTTCCTTTCTCCTAACAGCCAAACCTATCATATTGACAAGATCGTCCTCTTTAACTCCATTCCTTATAGCATCTCTCAAAGATACCTCTTTGTTACCAAACAGACAAACTTTCAAATTACCATCTGCCGTTATCCTCAACCTATTGCATGTGCCACAAAACATGTTCGACATTGAGGTTATGAAGCCCACCTGACCTACGAAGCCTGGGACCTTCCAAGCCTAGAAGCAAAGGCAGATAATTCAGAGATTAGAAAAAGTTTCGGCCACTTTACCTTCGACGTATCATTGGGACCATTTGAGAGAGGAATAAAATCTGGCCAAACTGATTTTATCTTGGTCAACATCATGTTGTAAGGCACCATTTTATCGACTTCCCATTTATTACCAGAAAAGGGCATATACTCAATAAATCTGACGTCTAAATTTTTGTCCTGGGTTAGCTTGACGAAATTGATTACTTCATCATCGTTGAAACCTGTGGATATTTTAGAAATCTTTCAATTTGTCTTCAGTTAGTATTAAAATAAATGTGTTATAAGGTTATAAGGTTTGGTATACTTTTTCCACGGTATTACTTATCAGAACTATATTGTTTTTCAAATTCTTATTTTGAAATGTCAAATGTAAGTTTAAAGAAACATTCTCTATGGTTACATTTATTTTTCTTTAATAACCAATAGAAAGAAATTGAAACTACTAACACTCTCATAGATGTAGAATAATTATTTTTGTTCACCTTTCATAATAACACAATTTATTTTGACAGGATCATATCCCAATTGAAGTGCTAAATCAATTCCCATCAAAACTCTCTCCATCCCTTTTCTTCTAGTGATTTTTTCATATTTCTTCCCATCCAAAGTATCTAAACTGATATTTATACCATCTAAGCCTGCTCTTTGCAAATCTACCAACTTCTTAGTTAATACTACTCCATTTGTTGTGACTGATACACTCTGTAAACCTCTTAGCTGTTTAAGATTGTCTGTAATACAAAATGAAAACGTGCTAGTGATATCTATCGCGTATATATCTAATGTTCAAAAATTGCAGTGTTTTCTTGATTCAAATACTCACAAATAATTTCGGACAGATCTTTTCTCGTTGTTGGTTCACCTCCAGTCAACCTGATCTTTTGGACACCTTGGTCCACGAATAACTTGGCAAGATAAGTGACTTCTTCCGACGTGAGCAATTTTGATTTCTCCGTTAGATTTACTCCTTCTTCCGGCATGCAATATCGACCTTGAAATTACATATTATTATGAACTGGTTTACCTTCCTTGTCAATCATAATTACTAGGATGTAATTTAAGAGATAATCAATTCTGCTTACATCTTAGGTTGCATTTTTCTGTCAATGAGATTCTTAAGTAGGTATGGTGTCTTCCAAAGGTATCAGTGAGAGGACTGTCCTGTAGTACCTCAGGTTTCTAGAAGATGGCAATTTCATTAAAAACAAAAACAATCTAAAAATTAAGAAATAATTTTTTCGATGAACCACGTACGTTACTGTTACAGAATTTCTACGCACTACAATAGAGTTAAATAAAGCCAATTTGTTGAACTCAATTAAGATATCGACGTATCTTACTTCGTGACAAAACAATTATGATGAAATCGGGGACAATAACACATATTTGAATTTTTCATGAAGATTGACGTAATGTGAAGCAAATAAATTATATTTTAAGAAATTATTTACGTACAAAAATATAATATAATAGATTATCAAAATATAAACTAACCTCTTCAATCTTGAAATTTCCTTTAAGCCTCTGTTGACCAACTTGCCTAAAGCGGCTGAAAGAAGTAAACAAAACTTTCCGTCCAAACATTGTTCAAAAATCACTTCAGTTCCTAGAGTGCCCTATGAAAGGACCATTTCGGTTCGACAAGGAAATTTGAACGGAAATTTTCACGGCAAAACCAAGGAAAACTACAGTTAATTGAAATTGAATTTTAAACCTCCAATCAAACCTACTTTCAAATAGTTAGTTTGAAAGTGACGTTCAACGTTTAAATTGTCACAGATATATCAGATGATTTCAAGGTCGTCAACAAATACCCAATTATGAGGAAAATAGTGAGTTAATTGAAAACTTCTCGTTCAACCACGCAAACCGTTTTGAAGATTAAGTATAAATGTTGAGAAAAAACTGATCTCAGTATAACTCCGTGGAAATAAATCAGAGCCTTCATTTTTGAAAAATCTCGTTTATTTTTCACTTATAATACATCATGTCCTCATTTTTGTTCCTCCTAAAACAAGAATTCAGCTTATTTTGGGTATCCCTGAGACACTGATGAAAGTCTTCACTCAACTCCTTAACTTTAATCCTCACTTCTTCACTCATCAAATGATAGCACATAGCTACCAAACCTTGCCCGAAAAACATGTAAAAATAGTTCATCACAAGCCTCAGCTGACTTCCAGTTTTCGACGATAGGTTACCTGGCACCAAGTCTCCAAACCCGAGCTTGCACAAACTGGTGATGCAGAAATAACTGCTGTTCAGGAAGCTCCAACTCTCCCATTGGGCAAACATTATGGTACCAAAGAGGATATATCCGCTGATTACCCATAAACAAGCGGTTGAAGGTACCATGATCCTTTTAGGAGGGAAGGTTTGGTCTTGGGGAGAACTGCACTTAACGAACCACACGTATACCCATTTGAAAACTCCTGCTAATCCTTTGCCGACGTTGAGGAAGTATAAGACGTACAAGGGAATGCCGAACACAGCGTACACAACGGTACAAACTTTACCCCAGACAGTTTTTGGCGCGATGTCACCGTAGCCTATCATTGTGATGGCACTTAAAGAGAACATTAGGGCTGCTGGGAACGTCCACAAACTCTTCAGTTTACGTCCGTTGTAATTATCTTTGACTAGTAGCACTAGATGTTTTTGGTACTCTTCCAAAACCTTGTTGGAGTCGGTGACAAAAGCTGTCTTATTGAAGACATTGTGGAAATTAGCAACCAACCACAATTTCTGCGAGCATTCCCTCTTTAAAGCTTGAGCTTTGTAGTAGTTGGTATCAGGACCCTTCAATTCGATCTTCATGAAGCACAGAGCCCCGATTAAGGTGTAACCTACTATAAGTCCAATCACACCGACTTGAGAACACATAAAGGCCACTGTCTTTCGACAGCAGTCTTTGATTTTAGTTTTGGTATCCACATCACTGTTAGAAGAGTATCTGCTATTGTTGCTACTCCTACTTCTCACTGAAGAACGGTGGTAGGACCGTTTATCCATATTTTAACCGGGGATATCGCGCGATACGTTTATTTCTTTCATTTGAATTGAAGTTGAATGCTATCGTAGTATAGCTTTGTGGTTGGCTCTCGGCCAAGCTTATTTGTGTTGGTTGCATTCAGGGAATCTAAAATAGACAAACTTATCGATATCGACTGTTTCCGAGGATTCTAAAGTGGAGGTATGTTGAAAGGTTGCATGAATGGAAGGAACGATTCGGAGACGTAAACAAGCTGTAAAGGCGGTCATAATTAACCGGACGAGAGCGTAAAGTAGTGCGAAAAGTCGATGTCAAACTATAATATAAGGCGTTTTAAAAGAAAATCTATACTGGATGGATGCAAAACAAAAGTAGGTCGCTGTAGAAATTTTCATTAATTAGTACAGTGGCGGTAAAGTTGTGTTATCAGAAAGAAGATTTGCTTTAGCAAATAGCTAATGACTTGTGTCTTTCTGCCAGTACAAAATACATTCTTTGTAAGTAAGTGTTTGTTTGTAAGTGTGAGTGGAAGGCGTTATCTATCGCCTCCACCGGTAAGGCTCCTTTTTGCATCATTCAAGGGTTTTTATTATTATCCTGATACTCCTAGATCTTCTGTGAAGATCCCTCAGAAGTTTTTTCAGCTTGTGCGAGTTAGGAGTTCAGTTGTGTTTCTGCGATCTTGCGCCACTTTAGGTCACAGCACTGTTAATTTTTGACCCAACAGTGAAATGGTGGTCGACACCCTTCTAATTAGAAAAAATTTGTTGCCCTGAACATAATTCGAACCCGGACCTTCTGTGCACGAGACCAATGCTTTACCACTGAGCTGACCGCACTTATTTGATCGGGCACTTTATTTTCTTCTGTTCTTGATTCGGATCTAGTAGAACAAAGGACTGGAGGACTTGGAGGTTGTGTGGTTTGCTCACAAATTTCTTTCCTAAGGTTTGAAGCCTACTCAGAATCGGATATATCTTCATTTTTTCATAAAGAAAGTCATTTGGTGGGTTGTGCAGTGGTTTTCCTGGATAGCGTATCTTACCTAGTCCTCAAACCACTTCATTCTGTGATATTATTAAGGGTGGGTCTTTTAAAGTTATTATATGTCCATATACGCCCCCCAATTGTCTCTGTTCTTTGCCATGGTGGGGGTACTTTTCATGACTGAAATCCTAGTTTCATGACGATGAAATGGAGGATAAAGGCATTAATTATACCTAATGCAAAGACTTTCTTTACCTAACTTTCCTTGCTTTCTTTCTTTATTGCATACCATTCCATCATGTTTTCCCACAACCATTCATATCCTTTAACAAAGCTTGGAATCGTACGGGGTAGTTGTGGCTGTTCCAGGGCGGAGTCATGCTATCCTGCGACCGATTAGAGTTTTGTAATCCATACTTGTCGCTCCTGGAACGTGCATATGGGCGGAGAATCGCGGTTGGGACCCGTCGTTTTCTCCTATCTCATGGTTCGAACTGAAAGCAAAATGCCTCACTGGCAAAGGCGAAACCTTGCTGAATCTCGGCACGGGCTTGCCAACCATCGTCACTTATCCGCTGTAGTATCCGAAATGGGCAGCTGGAGGAAAAGGGAGGTTAACAACGTTTCGAACTGGGTGGATTCGCTCTTTGCTCGCCCCCAACTCTATGCCACTCCCGTTTCAGCCCTTGAATGATCTGCGCTTCAGGAGGAACAAAGGGACTTACGACTCTTTGTGGTAGCAGACTCTCTGTCGCTCTCTCATTCTTGGCCTAGGAACAGTGCGCGCTGGCTGGAGGGCAAAGGGAAACTTAGGACGCTTTCTATCTGGAAGACTCGCCCTCTGCTCGCCCCCAACTTCCGACCCATTTTTGGATCCTTAAGCTTCCTACGATGCCTCGGAGCCTCGCTTTTAAAAGTGTAACAGCAGCATCGGTCCTCTTGGGGAGGGGGATCCCTGCTGGAAAGCTGTTATTTGTGTTGTTTCTGTGCTTCGGTCTTTCACAACCAGCATTTTGCTCATGCAGCTGATTGCTGGGATCGACACGGCGATCTCTTTTGGAGGAGGGGGATCCCTGCTGGTCCCTCCTCGGTTGTACTGACGCAGGTTCTCTATTTTCCTTTATAGACATCCTTTTCTTTCTTTTTCAGCTTATCGGAGGTCTGCTGGAGTGTCAAAGTTTAAAAAAATTTTATCACAATACTTTACAATCTGAACTTATCAAAATAAAGGGAAAAGCGAGACAAGAATGTAGCCAAAATCTGCAGTTAAAATGGAAAATTCTACAAGCGATTTGTGGGTATTTACAAAAACTTGATACAAAATTTTCCTCGTAATAGTACATCATATTCGTTTTTTTCACTTTCGTTTATCTTTATGCTACAATAATAGGGCATTGGCCTCAACCTCCATTATGAATAATAATAAGTTTCATTCAATGGAATCTGTATTTTCTCACATCACAAACGTATTCTTCACATCAAAGGCTTAGTTGGGAATAGTGATGTTAGATATCGCCATTGACCTATGCAGGAGGTATCTGACAGGTAGATATAACCAAAAAACCCTTCAACCTTCAAGGTCAAATTTGTTTATCTTTAATTCAAATCCAAATATCCTTATTCAAATAGAAAATGTACATTTTTTTCAGAACATTCGAATGACTATGATAAGTCGAAAACTGTACAAATACACTCTAAGAAATTTCAAATCAGTCTTCAATCGATCTATATTGAAAAGAGGTTCTATTATTTCCTAAATTTAGTTTCAGTATACGAAAAAATGGCTCTTGCAGAACATGACGCAGGTTTTAACACTAGCTCTTGCGATTTAACCAACTTCAAGCCTTCCATCAGGATCCAAAATGTTGTTGGATTTAACGACAGGCTTAACGATGTACTTTATTGTCCCCCATTGATTCCAGATCAATCTACTGTTTATACCAACAGTCCTCAACATGGAATTGTTATATTTTTTGGTGGTGATATGCAGGTAAAGATAAATTCCAAAACAAACTGCAGTGCAAATATTAAAAATAGACATAATTTTGTTGTACACGAACCTTTGATGGATAAGAAATTTCTAGAGAATTAAAGGAAAAACGTGATCATATCCTGGAATGGGTGTTTCCATGTATATCTTTGTTTAAATGCCAAATATTTGGGAATTTCAATAAAATTCTGATAATCTCATTATTAGAATTGAAGATAATTTTACGAGGATTTAATTTTAAAATGAGTTATCATTCGAATACTTCATTTAAATACAGATAATCTCACTAGAATGTTCGATTCTTCATTTAAATATTCCAAAAACATTAATAATAAATCTGATAATGTAGTAATATATGAAAAATAATTCAAATTATATTTATTCAGTAGATATATCAACAAAAATAATAAATTCATTCAATTTTTTCATTTCATTTCAAATACTAAATCATCTTATTTAGAAACGAAAATACTTAAATCATAACAAACTTAAGAATATATCAACAATTCTTACAAATATGTTACTCAAATCTTTCACTTCCCATTGAAGAAAACATCTTTCATTTGTGTTACGTGACCTTATCAAGATCTTTTGTTGCAAGAACGGACAAATATGGAAATTGCAATCGGTTCGTTTTACCAGAAGGCCGACAGCTGAATTGAGCATGAAAAGTCTCAGAATTTTCTAGGATATTTTGTACGCGAAACTGTGGTGGCAACACTCCATTTTCATGTGCTTGTACTACAAATTCCATCAATGACATATCTGTGCAAAATTCTTGTACCAAAGCCATAAAGAATATTTTTTCCCTGGAAAAAGTATACGATATCCAAGGTAGCAAACGTTGACTCTGTATTTCTCTGATTGAATTTGTCACCAAGCCCATTGCTGTGTTTTCCGCAATTCTTTCCATTTCTGATATCTGGCTGTTTAAACTGAACACCAAATCCAACTTTTTGAAGGCCAAGTGATGGGGTAGAGATCGAATATTTTCTTGTACAAATCTATCGTAGATTAAACTTACGTTAGGACTTAAATTTACCCCGAACTTCAAACCCACAGGATCTACAGCATGTCCAATGATTTTGGCCAATGGAAAACCTATTTTGGCCATTATTAGATACTTTGGAAAATCCATAAATGTCTTATGTACCAATCCATCCGGTATGCAAACACTATTATGGCCATAAAAAAACACTGGGTCCTCTCTCAAATTATCAACTAAATTCCTGAAAATATCTCTTGCATTTGCAGGCTTTCCATGAAGGGAAAAAAACGTTTTCCTTCTGAATTTTGTAGCTTCATAATAATTCACACTGTAATCTCTTTTATCTAAATCCAATTTAGAGTAAACTTCCTCTAAATAAATTGATTCGATATCTAAATTATCTTGGGACATTTCCAGTTTTAAATTAGATATTTTGTTTCCCATCGAAATCCTCGATGATTCATCCAACCATTCTAAATCCTGTAAGCTATCCTGAAATTCTTGTTTCATATTATGAAACAAAGAATTTATGTATTTCTTACGTTCTTCGAAGTCTTCAGTCACTTCGAATTTTTGATATAGATAGTTTGAAATATCGGGGAGAAGTTTTCTGCTCAGTTTACTGCAGTAAATAGCTCTGGAATGTTTGGGTGTTGGTAGAACCACCTCTTGATAATATTTTTCAGTTAGAACAGCGTTTAAACCGTTGAATAATCTTTCTTTATTAAAAGAGGAAAGTTTTTTGAATAAAATATCAAAATATGCCTTGTTATAAACCTGCACTGACGATGTACTGTTTATTTCGTTTGAACTAATGACTTTGAAGAATTTAGGCCAATCAATAATAGGAAATTGTTCTTTGAAATCTTCTATATTCATATTATTATATTCTAGATTGACAATTTTATCTTTTGCTATAATAGCTGAATCCAGTATTGGTAACAAATTTTTTTGAACAACCTCAACAGCATTTTTAATATATAGTTTCCTCTGTGTATCATTTAGATTTCCAAAATATCCTAATTCTTCAACAGAAGTTTCAAGAGATTTTAAGTAATCCTTGTGGTTTTCTTGGCACTCTTGATAATCGTAGTATAAGAAAGTAATGTCAAGTGGAGGATGGTAGGTTTCAGGTTGTGTGGTTCTCAAACAGTTTTTTCTTGTTTCAGCCAATGGAGACCAATACTTACTTGATAAAGTTCTATCGGGAGGTAACAACTTTAATATAAAAGTTGAATCGGTTATATCAACATCAATGTTAAAGAGAGGCATTGCATCTAACATAATTAAACTTGCAAAAACATCAGTCACATCTTTATTGCTTCGTTCTCCATCAAAAGTAAACATTCCAATATCACTCAAAACCCTTTTGGTTCTTTGGATTCTATCACGATAGTCTAAATAGTTCTCATGCTCTAAGCAAGACTTATAAAGCTGTTTAAACTTTTTAACGAAATCGGAGTCAGGTAAAGAGTCATCTAAAAACAATTCCGGATCCATTTTTCCTCTGTTTAGTGAAACACCACCACAAGCAAAGCTGTAAAAGTTACGACAAGGTTCAACCGAGAGGTTTATGGAACTTATCATTTTGGAAGCTGCTACTTCGCACCTAGATGAGGTACAATCCTTCTGTGTTTTGAAATGCCCGGTTTTGTTTCCAGAAGTGGGGTTTTGAAGATCTGGTACCCACTCCACTTCCTCATTAAGATTTTTTTCTAGTGGTAATCTGTTTGTAATTCCTTCGACTACTTCTTCGGGCCATTCGTTAAAGTTTTCTTCTGCTGAGGGTAAGTTGGTGTCTTTAGGAGTCTGGGTGGTAAATGTGACATCCTCTATAATTGATGTAGATTCTTTGGTGACATCTGTTGGAACTGAGGAGATATCTGATGATGATATATAACCCTGTGGTGCTTTGGTGGTGCTGGTAAAGTCTTGAATATATAATTCAGAAGGTTGGTTTGTATTTTCTGGTATCTGGGATGATCCTGGAGGTTCATTTGGAATGTTGGTGGTATTGTTAAACTGTTCATTATTGAATTTAGATCCTTTGTTAATATTGTCTGATACTGGAAAACTTTTTGGAGTTTTGGTGGCCTCATTTGAGTCTTCCAAACCAAATACAGATACTTGGGTAGTGTGTTCTTTTAATGGAGAAGGTACTGAAGACTTTTCTTTTGATTTAGCAGTATTGCTGACATTTCCTAAGTCAAATTTAGACTCTTGGATAGTATGTTCTTGTATGGGAGAAGGAACTGAAGCTGCTGGGTTCAAATTATCCTCTTTTGCAGATCGAATAGCAGTTGTTGATTGGTTTGGTTCCAATTCTGACCTCTGGTGTGCTTCATTCCAAACAGGTGTTCTTTGTGATGGTGTTCTAATGGGATGGTTTGTCTTTGTGTCTTCCCTAACTTCTTCTGAACCAACAAAGAAGTCCACAACATTGTCCCAGTTGATGATTGGTTTTGCAGTTTCTTCGTAGTAGGAATTATAGTCCCAGGGTCGAGCTTTTGGGATTGAAACAGTCTGTTGTCGTGGTTTATTGGGTCGAGCTCTTGGGGTTGAAACTGGCTTAGCAGTGGAAATAACTGTTTTCTTCTGTTGTTGTGGTTCATTGTGGACGTAAATCGATTCTTTTTCTACCGTTTCCACGTTGTAAAAGGCGCATAACAGCAAAACTATCACCATAGCGAACAGAACGAACAGCATAGTGTAGAGACACAAGAGAAAAGAGTTGTCTTCTTTCTTCAAAGGTGAATGGCCTTTGTAATAAAGCGTTACAAGGTCGTACGTTTTCGTCATTTTATCTAGCGCGCCCGTTTAAAAGTCGGAAACAAACTGGTTCAAATGAAACCGAGTGGGTTGTAAATATTTTTCACCCGTCGCAGTTTTTATCTGTATTTGTGGTTTGCACGGAAGAACCGGTGTACTTTATCAATAACTTTTCGATAATAATTTTTATTTAGATTATTATTTCTTCGCTCCATTGATAACGGTTGGATCGTATTAGTAATCGAGTTTGAAAGGATTCCGTGTGTTCGTATAGCGAGGTGGACTATAACCTTTTTTGTATACCTTTTTTTGCATCCTTGAGTTATTCTAAGACCTCCTACTGTTTAGTTTGTTATTTTTATTGATAATAAGCTTGGTAATTTCATAAGGAAAAAAATTGATAACCGTAAAGTACTTATCTTATGTTTCCATATATGAGGTGCGTAAGATAAATAATTAGACTACTTTTTTTTTAAAATTGTTACGCAGTTTTTTTATTTGGCCTATCTGTGGAGATTAATATAGTAGACTGCGGTTTGCAACCGAAATAAATAACTTAATAGAATTAAAATCCGCTCTTGGGAAAATTAGTTTCCTTATTACCTCAATAAACAGAACCTCAATCAAGTACTCAAGTGTGAAGTAACGAATCGAGTGTTTTTCTATCAAAATTCAATGAAACATATCAAATTCACGTTGATTTTGGATCTTTTGACTGTAAATTATTTGAATCTTTCATGAGAAAAACTGAGTTTGCTAGATATTTAACAGCCTCGCTTGTCGCGTGGTTAGAATAGAGAATATTCTGAATAATTGATTTTTATGTCTTGAAATCTTGATATTTTTATATCAGTTTAGGTTTTAGAGATCAATAAATATTAAATGTATGAATGCATCAAAGCTAATGATGTCAATACTTTTATAGTTTTTATTTTTGAAATAGGTTGAACTAACAAAGTGAAATCTTCAATGAACTTTTAATAAAAAAAAATTTAATAATCAATCATAAGAATTTATCATTTTAACAATTGATAGAAGGAAACTTCTTCTGTTATAAATTAGTAAGACAACAATCTGCACAGTGTACACATAATTCGAAACTGGTACAGTTCATCAAATAACAGGTCTACGGTTTAAGCTTGAAAAGCGTCTAAGGGTTGATTGATTGCCTAATACTCCTTTTTATCTTCGCTTGTACCAATCAAAACACCTGATGTATTCTATACAGGTATTCACACAAATAGCAAAACGTCTTTACTCTTAGGTACAATCGGTGGTGCGATTACTGAAATTTCAGAACTTTACTCTCGGAAACTTCGTCTTTAACATCTCGTCTTTTTCATCTAAGTTACATCTTGCGTCGCTCACGTCTATAAAGCTATTTCTGACCCTCGGCAAAAGTCCGCAACTTCTACTTAGTATTGACAACACCTCTAACGTCTTATATGATAAGCAATTTACTTAGCGTAATTCCGAGGCCAATAGGAATCTACTCTCAAGTATTTCGATTATCCGAAATACTTAAATATTTATTGCCCTGCTTAATTAGACCCCAAATAATAATTATTTCTTCTAAAAGGCATCTTCCAACTTTAAACCCAAAAGAAATGTGACAAAATAAATTAGGAATATACATCTCTACATCTGATAGGAAGATGTGAAACCAAACAATACTTGAACTCCTTCCATGGACCTTTCATATCTATAGTCACTCGTCTCTTATTCAAAACTCCCGTTTTTAAAGCATTCAATGCACGAGCCGTTTTGCTTTAGACTGTATACGCCTAAGTGAACTCTCGTCGAGTTATAGGGTTATAGGTCAACTGATTTAACTGAATGTGCCGTTTTTTTCTTAATTGGCTGATAAAATTCGAATATTTTCCAGGATTTTCATGAGAACATGATATCTGAGGAAAAAATGAAAGAATTCGTAGACTGGAGTCTTGAAAATACAGCAAAACTTCTCAGTATGCACTACAAAAATTGCCACATCCTTATAGTTAGACCTTCGAGGTAAGTTTCAATCATAAATCAATGGAAAATTCCACCGTAGAACTTGAATGGTATGGAGTTTCTCGAGAAAATTACTTTATCTTTTGCTCTCGCATATCAGGACATTGATCATTTTGTCTAAGTGTTATTATTTTGCGAATTTCGAACCAAAAATGGTCACAAATGAGTACATTGAAACCACAGATGAAAAACTCGTATTCAAATTTAAATCTATCGGACTATGAGCTGAAGGACCTAGGTCGATGGCTCTTGCCTATGACAATAAAGAACAGTTCTTTTTCTCTCGCTATCGAATTGTTTGTTAGCAAGATTATTGTAATAAGCCACCTCTTCGTGGGAGGTGGTTGGGTGGAAAATATTACTGGATTGACTTATTTATAGATGGGGTGCGAACCAATCCTAGTCGAGTCCTAGGAAGGTTACGGCCTTCACGAAAATGGAAGGCCTTTGATGTAAATAAATTTTCTCTGTGATAATGAAAATGGTAATGAAACTCAATTATGGATTTTAAAAAGTATAATGATAAGGTATGCCAAAATACAAAAGTTTTATCAATCCTAAACTCTAAAAATCTAAAGTCTAAAATCTAAGTAAAGATGACACACTGAATAATTAAGGAGAAGGCGATGCGGATCCCTCAAGCACTGCATTTATATAATTCTTAATTCTGTTTAAATTCTTCAAACATAATAATAACGAAGAGATATGTGAACCTACTTCTTAATTTCTGACTCTACTTTAATTAGGCAATTTCAACCTGAATAATATACAAAATTCTTAGATACTTCTTACCCCTAGACTCCAAGACCATAAATTCAAAACTAGGCGCACGCGATTTTCTACAGAAAATTTAACACGAACAATAAACGATACAGAACGACTACTCTTAATTCCTTCGTCCCGGAACTTAGCACTATCTGTTCAATTTCTCTAATTCTTCTGACTCAATTCTTAAAATTACTAATATCACTCAATATAATTACAATAACGCTTAATTCTGAGACAAATTCGAGCCTCGCACCACGATCTTTTCTCGACGATCCTACTAGTTTTTCCGGCGTATCAAGACTTCCGAATAAACTCTCTTTTGGCCCTTTTAATACCTCGTACGAGTCGATTTTCTCCTTCCAAATTTTTCGTTCGTTTACCCGCTCAAAATTCCTATTCAGCAGTTTTTCGAAAGCCTCGTCTTCTTGTCGAGCCACACGTGTTAATTCCGACGTCAGCGTTTTTCTCTGACACTTTCCGTTCCTAAACTCATCTGAAGGAATATGTTTATGTTTCGTACAATCAGCTCTTATGAACTTTTTAATCTGTAGTTTGTTATTACAATATATAGGCCAGAGTAAAAGAATTTCCTTTCATGAAGCCGCCGTTCCTGCGTGCCATGAAAGTTAATTCCTAAGTTTAACATTAAGTGGTCTGGAGATTAGAATAAACAAATTAATTCAGGGGCATTGAACCTCGCATAGAATTTGCTATTGTCCACTGAATTAACCCCTGTATCATTACAGGCCTTTCATGAATTCGAAATCTTGTTGGTTTACCACATTATTTTCCCTAGAATGCTTCATTTCAAGAAGGTATTGGAATTTGATCATTTAAAAAGTTCACTTCGTCACATTCTTGTTGCTAAGTTGTCCTGAATACTCATACTGAGTTTAAACCTAATCGGTCACCTACTTTTATTTACAGTGCTCTATTTTGTCAATTCCACTCAAGGGTGTTTACTATGATTTTTACATGAATATGTCTAAAATTTCAACTCGAATATAGGTTTCGTCGGGTAATAAGTAGCAAACTTGTTTCGATGCTTGTTGGCATCTCATCAGTACAATGCTCTAATGCCCAACGAACGTAACTGTTTCACATATGTAAGTTCCATTCTCGGGCTTCGAAGAACTTTCTATTACCATAGCTAATAATTCTTAGATATTTTTTCTCATATAAATAAAAGTCTCCAACAAGAGAATGGGGTATCAGGTGGACTACAGAATGATCATTTTCTTTTTTCATCTTTCAAAAGCAGAAACTATACTTAAAATAATGAAAAGAATATACACGAACCAGTAAATAAAATTTTAGATGGTATAAAGTGTCACAAATCAATGAGATTTAGTTAAATATTAATGTACAAACACGCTAAAACGCTTGTCATTAGATCACTTTTTTTATTTTAATGTTCCAAATACAGGTTAATGGTAAATGTCTATTTATTATACAGAATTTTTTGATGGAGTCTCATTTTCAGCATAGAAGAAGGAATATACAGCAGTTACTCTAATTTTGTACCTTCGTTTAAGTATGGAGAGCCCAGGTTTATTCCGAACCATGGTTCACTCCTGCATTTAAGCAGACTTATCGCAAATCTTCAAGAGACACTGAAAAATACGGATATAGAAGAGATTGAAAAACGTCTAGAAAGTACTCGCAAAATATTAGAGAGCAAGGTATATCATTGCAATTATCTGTAACTTCAGTGGCGTGCGGTGAAATTTGAAAGAAGGGAAGCAATTTCTATAAACTCAACCAGATCATTAGATTGTTTCTGACTCACTTTTAAATCGTACCTAGAGAAACATCTGAAGAGAAAAAACATAAAAGCAGGAGTGCCACTGGGCTCACTACTAGGACATATACTATGCACTCAGTTTGTTGAAGTTATATTCCTGGCCTGTAATAAAATTTACATTATTTGCATGAGGCAGATATTGCGGGCTTGCAACTATCGTCTAAATAACGAAACGGAACACCGCAGCTGATAGCGAACTCTCAAAAACGATAAAATTAAACAAGGGATGTTGTTTTAGAGGTATAGCATATTAAAATGTAATATACGAGGGGCGTTCAATGTATTCTCGGTTTAGGCATGAAAGGAAACTCAGAAAATTTTGGAAACATTCTATTTTTCAATGTAATTTGCTAGAACTTTAATACATTTGTTAGATCGAGAAATAAGCTTCTCTTAACCTTGTAAAAAATATTCTTCCGGCTTCTCCTCAAAATAGGCATTAATTGCTGCCTTCAGTTATTCAAATCTGGACTGTATGGAGGATGAGAAATTTCTTCGAAGCCACATTCCCGCACAACAGCCTGCACAGAGAGGACGCTACCGCTCTCCGATCCTCAGTTCACTATCCTCTCCGGCTTCGAGTGCCAATCTGAAGAGATCAGGCTGCAAGCTGGAAAGAAATGCCTGTCTAGCTTGCAAATACACAGGAAACACTTTATCTTGCTTATAGTAAATCTGAACAGAATGGATAGCGATGCACGATGCACTCTCTGCATTGCATTGTTATTTGTATGACAAAGAGAGATTAATTTCTTGATGCCCATGCTACATTTTCTTGAATTGAATTTGAAATGGTAACGCTAATTAATATGTTTTATGAAGGCTTCATATATATTTAGGATTTTACGAATTGCATATAATAAGTCTTCCATTTTTCAAAACTTTCAATGCTAAAGTTTTGTTTGATTGTTAATTTTATGGGAAGCTATGCTTCTCTTGCTTCCACGGACCGCACGCACCTGTATAAGTTGTTTTGTTCCTTGTAGTGCTTAACTGTATATATATAAATAACTAATAATTCATGTAATATTTTTTGCTAGACAAAAAGTGGATGAGTGTCCAAAAATACTTTAGATTTTGATTTCAGGCATGTTGTATCCCAACAGAAGAAGAATACAGGAAAAACCTGAATCATTGTTACATTGAACTGATTGGTTTCAGTAAGGGTTGCGTAGTTTTAAACCAGTTCCTTTACGAATTTCATCATTTCAAGAAGGGCGAAGGTGCAAAAACCGAAACAATTGTCAATCTGATCGACAGAATCAAGACGATGCGTTGGTTGGATGGGGGACACGGTGGATGGGCAGAAACGTGGATTACCTCTGAAGAGGTTCTCGGCACTTATGCAGAAATGGGTAAAATTTTCAGTTGTTTGTGTATTTTTAATGAATATTGGGGAATAAAACACTATATTTCATCAAATTTTCAGAATTTATTCTATGGGACTGATATACGACTCGTTTCGAGAATAACAAGCTTGTAGGATTGCAGAATGCATTGAGATATATAGGGTACCATATTATGGAGGGGGGCGAGGTGTGATTATATGCTGAGGATTGGATAGTGTGGGGATTACATGTTGAGGAGTGAGGAATGATTAATTTTTAATTAGTTGTTCAGTGTTTGATGATCGGATCTTATGGACTTTGTTAATTTCCAAACACTTTAATAAATCAAATTCATTTTTTAATCCTTTCCGACATCTATGGAGGATTTTGAGGTTTTTACTATCTAAATGCTGATTGACAGCTTCAATATGTTCAAAGACGGTGGACCTTTAGTCTATAGTCAGATGCTCCTTCAAAGTTACTATTTATTTGATCCACATACTTTGCCTTACGATCATGACGATTGAACCTTTTAAATTATTTTGTTTCACATTGAATATTTCCTTGATAAGGATAACCTCAGAAGGCCGTTTTGAAATTAAATTTGTCTGATAAATGTCCAAAATAACCTAAGGTTGTATATTTATGATCTCGCTTTTCGTTAATTGGATAGAAGGGCATATATTTGTCTGCTTATTTTCTTTGATAATTCATCTTATTCACCAAATATAAAAGATATTTATTATTTCGGGCTATATGATTTATTATAGAGATTGCTGTAGAAAAGTTTTTTTGAGATTTAGATATTGGGAATTCCAAGCGGTAAATTTATGATTGTCAGGACTAAAAGAATCTTGAGGAATGATTGCATCTGTGAATATACTTTTTCCAAAGATGTGAAAACTTAATAGATTACTATTTCTAGAGATTGTTAGGCCTAAGAAACTTCATTCATTATTTGCTTCTATTTCTGCTGTAAATTTAATTTTGAAATGAATGAAGTTCAGAAATTCTATAAATTTATCGGTCTCCTTCATTAAAACCAACAGGTCGTCATATCAGTGGCGACTCGTGAATATTCATCATGGGTCTCCAGATTTTGGTGTTATAATTTCACCAAACGGCTGTCATTTTCGAATTCTGAGCCGAAAATGGTCTCAAACTTCTAGGTCGGACTCATTGATGAAGAATCCGAGGCCAAAAATAATATAAACTGTGAAACACCCAGTGACGATGTTATGAGACTGAATGTGAAATCCCATAGAAGGTACGCTGAACACAGAAATACAGAGATCAATGTTACAATGTTTGACCAGAGCACCTAAAAGAGTTTATGTGAACGGCGGTCTAATCTTTCACCAAGATTTATACCACTGTCTTCTGAGTTCTGAAAAATCGAGGGATTTAATTATTTTCATAATGAAAGCTTCATTCAATTCATAATGACAAATGTTAAAACTCAGAAACGCTCTGGTTCAAATTGTGTGGTCCCAAATTATGATGATCAATTTAATTTCAGTCACTTTTTACCCATTGCTTCACCTAGGATCACCTAAGGAGATTAAATCTATTATGGAAAAGTTTTCTGGTCAAATTATAGCTGTTGATGACCAATTTCCTGCCATTTTTGTTGGAGAGTACATTTCCGCCTTGCTAAGCCCATCCATCTTATTGTAATGAAAAGTTTACTTCTACTTTTCCCAGTTTATGGAAAAGAGCTCGTGTTGTCCCCATCTTCAAGAAGGGTGATATGTCTGAGCATTCGATTCTGTAGATCATGGAATTCTGTTGAACAAACTATATTCACTTGGTTTCTGCTCCGCTTATTTGAAGTTGAGTCGTTCCTATTTGACTGGTAGAATCAGTTATGTTTTCTATAATGGTTGCAAAGTACGAGATGGAAAGTGGGGTTCCGCAGGGATCTAATCTCGTTCCAATGCGGTTTTGGTATTCATAAACGATCTGTTAAATTCGTTGTAATGCATGGACTTGGCATATGCTGATAACTTGAAGCTATTCTTGAGAATAGGTGGCATAAGTGATATGAGACCGCTTCAGTCCAGTCTCCGATTGGTGTTTGGGACTATCGCTGAATATAGAAAAGTGCTTCCAGATGACTTTCACAAGAAGATTGCAGCCTCTGGTTGGCGATCACTTCATTGGAGATTACTTTCTTACCTGTGTAGATCTTGGTATTTTATTTGACACTACATTGAGTTTTGCATCTCACATTGAAGAACTGTGTGTTTCCGTCTATTTTCAGATGCTCCAGGGAGTTTGCTGAATTGGAGGCGCTGAAAAATTTTTACTTTACACTCGTTGTTAGTAAGTTGGAGTATGGAAGCCGTATTTGGCTTCACCAAGTATAACAGTCATCTGAATGCACTTGAGCGAATTCACAGGAAGTTATTTAAGTGCATCTCATTTCAACAAACCCGATCTTTCCTCCATTATGAGAAAGATGGGGGTTTTGTCATTGGCCAGAAGACAGGAACACCAGTGTTCTAAGTTCGCTCCTCTTTTTGTTATCGAAAATAAACATTACCGTTCCAAAAATGGCTGCTAGGTCTATTCCTATTTTTATCTGCCGACTCCTTGTACAAACTTTTTGGAACGGGCACCATGTTGTATGTGTAGGAGTGCAAATGGACTTGGATGAACATATTTTTTTGAACGCGAAAATTACATGTTACCGGTTTTGGATTATTTTTTTTTTGTAATCTAATTACTTTTTAGGATATGAATCAACTTTAGTTTACTGTATAATATCTTTTCTCTGTGGCTTTCGTAGAAATGTAAGAATGTTACCCAGTAATTGGGAACCTTCCTGTTGGGTAAATAAAATTATATTATTATAATTTCCTACATTGAAGAATATACAGAAATAATTAAAAAGAGTAATTTCGTATTTTTCAAGGCAAGCAAACATTTGTGCACGTGACGCCATATCAAGTTTTCTGCTCCAAGCGACCGTGGATAGGAAAAGAAGAAGACATATTTACTAGGATACTTACTGAGAAAAAAGTTGAAATTACAAGAAAATTACATATGGGACTCTCTAAAGGAACCTTAAAAAATCATTTCAATTTGCTGCAAGAGGTGTTTTCAAATACAACATGAGAAAGCTAGTTGCTAGTTTTTGTTTTGAGTAATTTTATCACCTAGGTTTGAAAATGTATTTGATGTAATTGACTTATCAATAAAACATATGTTTATATTATTTTAATGGTACTGAAGCTTGTAGCGAAGCGACATTGAGGAGGGAGCTTTCAAACCTCTTAATTGTGAGAGGTAAACGTTTCGTTCCAGCTTGCAGCCCCTGAACTCGTCAGATTAGCAATAGGGTGCTTGCCAATGGCGCCTGCGACAATGTTCCACTTGGAAGCGGTGTTGTGAGGGAGGTTTCAAACCTTTTAATTGCGTGGGGTAAGCATTTCGTTCTAAATTGTAGCCCATGAACTCATCAGATTGGCAATGGTTATTGTTCCGATGGAATGTTCGCTCTCTGCTCTACTTGAAGCGGGAGAGGACGGTAAATTAAGGATTGGAAAAGCGGTCGCGTCCTCTGCGAAACGTCGGGAAGCTGTAGCAGAGCAGAGCTGAATTCTGGGTAAGCAGTGCCGAAGAAGTTAGGCCGGTCGCCACAGCACTAACATACGTTTCCTAAAGTATAAATAGAAACATGTATTTCATCAATGAATAAAATTCTAACCTGTAAAAGGAATTTGATACGAATTAAAAACCGGAATATTCTGAAAAACAATTATAAAATGATTAATATTAAAATTTATATTGCCTAGGAGAAACTTTTTCCATTTGGTAACCTGAAATATATTACCATTATTGTTTAATCGCAATATTGTAGAACACAAGAAGTCAAGAGCGAAACAATTTTTCATAATTCGTCTATAGTTTTTTTTATTGCACGCTTATTCTGCCAAACAAATGTCTGTGATTATCGAATCTTGAGCCGAAAATTGTCTCTAACGACTAGATTCAACTCACTGATTAAGAATCCGAGGTCAAAAGTAATCTGTCCGGCTGGTCCATCCGTAAACACTTTCGAACGAAAAGAGTAACGCGATTGATGCTGAAATTCAGCATTTAGAGGTAGAATAATAACACTCAAGTTTATGCAAAATTTGGTGAGGATTGTATAATTAGAAGTATAAAAAAATAATTTTTGAGTGGATCACTGTTTAGCTCTACTTATATTTTGTGAGGATTGTAGGTGCTATGAACAAGAAAGCAACAAAAGCTCCTGACATCACGTCACCTTTTTGTTGAGAGAATATGTGTTTTCAAGACAAATTCAGTTATTTTTCTGAATTTAATGAATTTTGGTGAAAAATCTGCCATAGTTAGAATGCAAGTAAGAAAATTTGAGTGATATTCATAATATCTAACATATAAAGATAAAATCCTTTCATTCCTTTGTTATCGAAAATTTCAAAGCAAAGCTAGAGCCTATTCTTCTGAATTATATCTGTTTTCTTATTTTTTCAGATAACTTTCAGTTACACAAAGGTTGCAACATTTTTCATCATTAAATGCAACAAAACATTAAGAAAATTTAACTGTAAGATATTTTACTATAAGAACTTCACAACAAATGAACATTTTAATAACAACAGTCTTTCTGAACCATTTCAAGGGAATAATTCCCTTAGGATACAAACACTCTCATTTTGAATTTCTTCAGTTTTCAACAACGATATGTGCAGGGTGTCTCCACTTTAGTACCTTAAAAAAAATATATTCATCAATTAGTAAATAAAGTGAAGACTGAATCCATCAAATAAATATATTCACTGGCAGGATTTCCATTGTTCAGATGTAAATTTTGCAGAGAACAAGGAAAATTGTATTTAACCTACCAAGGAACGTTTTTGTATCTATACTGTACTCGTCAGATCCATCGCAGCAATCACAAATGCCGTCATTCACTCTGTTCGAAGGAAAAGATTTACGGAAATACTTTGGACTTGCTTGATTTCTACAGTAGAAGACACCATTGGAACAAGCACTAGTGCCTGGTTCATCTGTCCCATCCATACAGTCGCAATAATCATCGTTTATACGATTGAAATCTATAGTTTCCAGGCTCCTTATACAAGTGAATGTATTGTTTTTATTTTCGTAAAATATCATCAACCTCTCGTGTACCCCTCTTATTGTGGATGTAGCACCAAACGGGGAGAGCTTTTGTGTGTTGTATACGAGGCTGTTAAGTTCCACTAACTGATAAATAATAACGATGATAAATACAAAAATGAAGAAAGAAGCATATATTATTAGGCTCCTGCGTTGCAATCTACAGAACATGACTAATTAAAAAATGTTTTGTCGATTCTCTTCTCCAGTGGAGGGAAAAAATACATTACTTAATGATGCGAACAAAAAAAATTCGAATTAGTTTCTTTCAAAGCTGTATTAATTTGAATATTTCTTGGTTATCCCCTCAATGTCTCAATACTGCCAACCATGGATAAACGAGAAAATATTCTCGTTGCCAACTGCCACTTATGAAGATCACAGATTTACGATTGTGGTCATATATGTTTATTATTATGAGGGGAAGGAAAGCCTCGGTAGCTCCCGAGAGGAACATTGTCTCCTTAGACAAACTATTAATATATGTGTTTGATTGATTCGGTCTTTACTTCCTGAATACTTACTCCTTTTTCAGTGTATTGTCTAAGCATGAGGGGGATCCCGGAGAAATTTCCTGCCTCCGAACCATAGTGTAATAAAAAGGCAAGATTTAAAGAGACAAAAAAGTCATAATGGGAATAACATTGTTGTCTGGATAATTCTGATTGATTCATGTGTAGATGGTGATCAGTCCGGCACATTGTAAAGAACATAGATGAACAAGGCCACTAATTTGGTAATCTGTGGTTAGAAATTCAACAAGAAGAAAAAGAAGAGCAACTATTGTCGTTTGTGTATGCAGTTAATTGTCAAAATATAAGAAAGTTATCCCTAAGTTAAAATTGTGTTTTATGAACAATTTCTTATTAAAATGGACAGAAATTCAAACAACGAAGAAGGTATTCTAAGTTTAAGTTTGAAGTGTCAAAATATCTCTGAAACGAATTATTTTCCAGAGTCCGCACCAAAAGGTTTCAAACAATCCAATGTTTTAACAATATGGGGAAACGAAAGAAGTATGAACTTAAATCCTCTCATACTAACTAATATTCAGAGTAGTTCGTATTTTAAAGGTGTGTAAAAAGTATTCATTGAGTGTTATTCTGAACTACATATTTTTATGTTGGCATATCTCGGTTCTTTAAAATTGTTTGTATTGAACAAAAGTTAACATCTCCATATCCCTTTTAAGAGGAATTTAATGTATAATTGTTCATATATTTTTGTTTAAGTTAACCTATATGAATTGAAGACCTATCACGAAGTGGTAGATGAAATCTATTACAAGGTAACTCATCTGGAACCTTGGGAGAAAGGTTCACGTAGAACCTCCGGACAAACTGGAATGTGTGGAGGTGTGAGAGGGGTAGGTGCAGGTGGAATAGTTTCCACTGCCTACTGCCTCCTGTATAAACTTTTTACTCTTAAACTAACCAGGAAGCAACTGAATGGACTTTTAACACACTGTGATTCACCGTATATCCGAGCCCTTGGATTTATGTATATTAGATACGCTTTGCCTCCTGCCAACCTGTTAGAATGGTACGAGCCCTATCTTCAGGATGAAGAGGTGCGTACTTCCAGGTAGAGTGCATCTATCCCTATTTTACTGTTTTAAAAGTAGGATTTCACTTTCAAAACAAAGGTGAATGACTGGTTTTATTGTGAAATTTCAACAAAATTGAAAGATTTAAAATGCAACAATATATCTCTGTGCAGAAATAGTATCAATAGAGAAACCTAAATTTTCTTTTTCATAACTTGTTTGAAGAAGGCGAAATCCCACTTTATTCTATATTTTTTTGTGGCATGTATGTTTAAATCATGAGATTTTCAGGAACTTGATGTTAAAGCAGGTGGGGGCCAAACGATGACCATTGGAGCGATGCTAAGACAGTGGTTGGTAAAATTAGAGTGGTTTTCTACTTTATTCCCTAGAATTCCTGTACCTATACAGCAAAAGATACAGAAATTTATAGCGGTAAGTTTTTTCATTTACATTTGAAGTCAACGAAGAATAGGCTATATTACTTTTTTCTTATTATCCATGAATACATTATTGGAGATACTATAATACTAGAATTGGTAGTTTTTAGTGGATAATCAAATTCGTTCCTATCTAATTTCTATCGATTTCTGCTCAATTTCATGAACAGTTTCGATGATTTTTTTATTTTATGAATATCCATTGTATACTGGGATGAAACAATAAATTTCATCAAAATTAAAAAAAAATTTCCACAAGGTCGAATTCAGTGCCTGACCTTGAACAAGTAGAAGCGGTCATGTCAATATTTTTTGAATAAGAAATTTGGGAAAATTGATAAAACATATTGTTTTATATCAGTATGTTCATATTTTCATGTCAAGGAGATTATGAACCAATTTGAAAAAAAATAAAATAACTTTTGAGTTTCAATTTCGTACTTGTTAATTTTACATTTCATATAAACGAGTCCCATTATTTATTGTTTAGTTTTCTGGTTTTTGTTTGGTACTGCTAATTTCTGGAACATTCAATTTTCTGAAACTTGATATTTATAAACATCGGCCTGTCTGTCCGTTGTAAAACTACCGTTGCTTTATTTCTTTTGTGTTTATCATGCCTTTTATGGGTATAAGTTTTTCTGTTTCCAGACGTGGAAAACCCGAGTTTCGTAATCTTACTACATTCTCAAACTAGTGTATAATAAATTGTGTTTCTCAAAATTAGGGTCATCTACTCGATATTTTAATGATGCTTCATCTTTTTTAGACCTTTTGGTCAAAGTTTTCCTTATACACACAGCCACACTCGTTACAACTTTATTTATAAACTGAATTATGGTTGTTTTTGTCTTCAGCATTAACAATTTTATTTTAGGGTGTGAATGATATTTTAATATGTTGAAATTATTTGAGCTATTATTTGTCAAACTAGTCATTAATATGTTAGTTTGATGAAAATCTTATGCTTTACCTTCTTGTGCGCTTGCTTCAGGGGACAGCGTGCTATCTTTTCCTCTGAATGTCTGTAATTTTCGAATTTTGAGCTGAAAATGGTCGTAAACGACTGATGAAAAGCCCGAGGTCAAAAGCAATTTTGTCTGGCCCTCTGTTCGTAAAGACGATAACTTCTGAACGTAAACAGCAACAGACTTGGAAATTTTAGGGTGGGTTGACGGCCTAAATGCCGCGTTTGAAAATTTATATTGATATTTTTCCCAATGTTTTTGAAACTGTAGATTCGACTGATTTGAAGTTCACCTTTTAGAAGAAGAATAATAATACGCATGTTCCTGCAAAATTTCCTGAAGATCATAAAATTGAAAAAAAAAACTGAGGACTATTTATTCAGAAACCAACTGTCAGGATTCGTCACAGCAGTGTTGTATTTGAACAAAATGCTGAATTATGATATTAATTCACACTGTACTGCAGTTCAAAATTTAAGTGTCACATCTTTTGTAGGAAAATCTTCCGCCGCAAGTTGTAACCCAGAGACCAGAACCTGTCAAGTACAATGACCGTTCACAAAAGGATTGGTCTAGGGACAGGGATCCTATCAGGGATGACATCAAGAGAGATTTCTTAAGGGACGACAGGAGAGATAAATCAAGAGATCGGTCCGACGATCGTAAATACAGAGATGAAAGACGATACAAGGATAGTGATCATAAGAGGGACAGGGATAGATACTCGAAACGGGAGCGTAGCCGCAGCCCCACAAGGTCCTACTCACAGAGCAGCAGCTCCAGCAAAGACTACAAGGACAGGCACAGACACAGGAAATAAAGTGGCAGCCTTTAATCGGTGATTTTTTTGCAATTTCTAAGATTCAAAATGTCCTCATGAATTTTATCGTAGATCTTTAGTCGTTTTATAGAGTTTAAAGGATTGTGAATGAAGTGTTTTACAGTTGGTTTCAAAACAAGAGTTTTAATTTTTTTTTCTCACTTGGTTCAACTTTATGCTATGTAATGTTCAGAAATATAATTTATTTTTTATTAAAGTTGTAATGAAACTTTATTAATATTTGAGTGTTTTATTTTGTCTTGTTTTATCACATGAGTATGCTTATAACTAAGTGATAACAGCAAATATTCTGACGGGTGCTCCAGATCCTTCGGTTAATTTCATTGGAGCCACAACAAGGGTGAAGATTTTATCTGGAAGATAAAATTACATATTAGTATAGCATCATATTGTATTTGTTAATATTAATATCAACAAGGTGGCTGAAATTCAAATCTAACTTTCTCAGATGCAACTCTGTTCTTCAAATGAATGAGCATTTTGCTTATTAAAACAACTTATAGCAAAAATGAGACTCGCCACTAAACATGATATTAAGACAAAAAGACGAATCTATAGCTGGACCATAAATGCAACAGAGTTACGACAATGACGTTTTAGTTCTTGATTGAACCAGTTGAATTTTAAATGGGTACTAATTTAAATTTTAGCTTAGAAAGGAGGTGGGAATATTCTCCGCCTTTTGTTGAGTTTTCACTTGTCCAAAGATGAAGTTGTGGGATATAAGGACAGGCATGATAAAGTTTTTATTTTTTTGCATGAAAAAAGTTGTCAAAAAATATTTAGAAACGATCTGGGGATATTTTACTACACCCGCCATATTCTCCAGAGATTGCTCCTTCTGACTACTGGCTGTTTCGGGCAGATGCAACATGATTTGGAACTTATTTTGGAGAAATAGAAAATTGGATTGCCTCAAAAGACAAGAACTTTTTCCAAGACAGGATTCGAAAATTGCCCGAGAGGTGGGATAAAGTAGTAAGCAATGATGGGAAATATCTTGATTAATTTGTTACTTTATTATCTTTTGAAATAAATGCATTTTTTGAGCTAAAAAAACGGACCGAATTAATTTCTACTCTCAATAATACTTTGAAACTGCAGTTACAAAAATTAGTAATAAGCTTTAAAATTTTAGTGATTTTAGTATTTTTAAAAGTATCTCAAATTTTTTGATAGTAAATGTTTGTTTCAAGTGAATGTTTGAAAAGAATTTCAGCCACACTGTACAATGATACTCTAGAAGTTGTCATAGTATTATAAATAAAAGTGAAAATAGTTACCTGGAAAATTTTCGGTCAATTTTATATTTTCAAGAATGTACATGTTTCTTCCTAAGATAATCCTGTGAACTTCGAAATTGGTAGATATTCCAGCGTCTCCACTTGAGGTGTCGACTCCTATTCCAATGACCCTTTCATCGTTTGCTATAAGGGTGGCTGAACTGTTGTCCAAACCTGAAACATGTATTGAATGAAGAAATCGCGTTATACTTTTTGAAAAGTAGGAAAAAGTTATAAGCAAACTATGGAGCTTGAGGTGCTCTCTTGCGATTGTTAATTAATTATTATTAAAAACTGCAAACTACCAAAATTGGCTTAACTCACTTTAAACGACATATTAAGTCTAGCAACAAAGGTGATATGCAGAGGTGTGTTAAAATTACAAGGGTCAAGCTGAATCCTTGGTTTAATCAAATATTTTGTTTCTATTTTTGGGTACCTTTGTGTTAAACTAATATACCTGGAAAATGAAGCAGTCCTTCTTCATCTTGTCTCATATATTGCTCTTCATCAGGCCAGTATTTGGACCAGTCATATTTAATCAACAAAACCGTATTATTCGGGATGGGTTCGAAGCCTTTCAACTTTTTCTCCAGCAACTTGGAATCTACAAGATAATCTGGCCCTGCAGCTTTTACTTCCGAGCTGAAATCCACCAAGATAGCTGGAATAGTCAAATATATATTAGTAGCAATAGAGACTAAAAAGAAGTTCTGGCTAAAATTTAATTTACTGATGAGTGATTATTAGATAGCGCCATCTACAAATACGGTAATATTCAATTTAATTGATCAATGTATCGTTTAGACATTTCAGCACATTAATAGATAAATTGAATCACCTAACTAACTAGAAAATGAACAAATTTCTACAATTTGTTTATGAAAATTTCATTCAATAAATTTTATTATAAACAAATTGTTTATATATATGACCATAAGGTTCTCAGAAAAACTTTGTTTTTAATTTTCTTATAATTGTTCAGAGCCATTTGCAGCTCGAAATTCCCATAATATAAGCATTTTACTCACCATTTACAAAAAATCTTTCAATTGGTATGTCTGCAACTTTCCAACCATTTTTGTCAAAGTGATATGGAGCATCTAAGTGCGTTCCACCATGCTCAGCAGTTTCAAAATTGTTGCTTGCATACCTAGAAACAAAGACGAAATATTCTACATTCAATTGTAAAGATAAAAACAGAATTAATAAGCCGAATAAGATTACTTGGCTTAAGTTTCACTGTTTATTTCATGTCTTTTGACATATATGTTTCGGGTTTTAAACCATTTTCGAAACTGAAGAGAATAGGAAGGGGTGTTTTGTTCACTTGAATTTTCCAGATGACTTTTCACGATTTTTTCAAACGTGTTTCCTGAAATTGGTAAAAGGGTGATGGGCCAATAGCTAGACACTTGGTTTTAATCTGTGCCATGTTTGTGGATTCTTATAATAGCTCCATTTTTCCACTTTGTTGGGAAGTATCCGGTATTTAGACAGTAGTTGTAAATCCGCCTTATTTCATCAGGAACTTCTGAACTTAATTGGCGTCATATTTTCCTTGTTACGTTGTAGTAACCTTGTTGTTACAACTGCTCTACATCAGTTATCTCTGGGCTTGGTCTATATTATTTGAATTTTCTGTGGTTTTCTATTTGAATATTAAGGTATTGGTCAAAACCAGAGCATTTCAAACCTGCATATAATTTTTATGGAGCTTGGATATAACACAAAATGGAGGTGTTTCCGAAGACTATTTGTGAATGTGTAAAATTTATTTAATTCTTAATGGATTTTTTTTATTGATAAAATCTCTAAACCCATCAATTTGACCTTTTGGACATGGGATAATGTGACATCCCTTTCACTGAAAAAAAATGTTTTTTTTCCTATATAGTGTTCTGCAAAACTGGTAAATTTTTAGCTTTTCAAGATAAACATTCTGTATTCTTTGATTCTGTCAATGACTGACTTGAACTATGTAGGTTACATCATAATATTTAATTAAAATATCTCCCATTCAGGATTCATTATTGTTCGTAAACATTTCTAATACAATTATTTTTGTTCACAGCTAAAGGATTAATACTCATTTGTTATAAATTTTACTACTGATTGCTAGAAACCATTCTTCATTTATTAACAACAAAGATTTTTAAGGGTTTCATTAAATGGGATTTTATTTTTTAGCTGTAAAAAGGAATTATTCAGTAGAGATGTTCAGGAACAGTAATAAAAGGAACCATTCATTTTCCAATTTTTGGATATTGAATTTGAATGTGATGATTGTAATGCAACCTATATAGGCCACAAAGGTCGTTTACAAGATAGAATCTAGCACATAGCATGTCTGCCTGGAAAAACTAAAAATGTAAGTTTTTCAAAGCATTGTATTGAAAAAAAGAATGTTTTCAATGAAAACATGTGTCATTTTACTATATAATATTTGAAATTCGATGTAGACTAGATGGAATTTATTATTTTTCATAATTTTAAGATACTTCTTTTTTGTAACATTCTAAGACAAAAGTAATGTATAAAATAGGTTGTGCAGATAGTCGCCTATAGCCAAAGTTGTATGACAACACTATTGGGCAAATATTGTTGATTGTCAACATTTAAGAAATAATGTAACTAGAAAAAGGAAAACAGGTAGAATATTTGTATAGAAAAAAGTTTGACATGTTAAAAAATTAGTGCAATTGACTGAACTGGGAAAAAGTGCTGTATATGAGACAATAAAGAGGATAAAAAATGGCACCAGTTTCAGAAGACCACATAAGATTAAAGGAAACAATTTAAACGCTTTATTGGCCTTAGGATGACACAATCCGGGCATGGGTTTTGCAAATTGGCTAACAGATTTGGAAATCAACGCAATATAAAAGTATGTCCAGAAACCCCCTGTATGTCACTGAAAAGACATGGCTACATATCAAGGAAACTAAAAAAAATCCCCATAATTACACCTTTACAAAAGGAACAAAGGATAGAATTTTGTCAACGTTTCAAGAAGATAATTTCAATAATGTCTTTATGTCTGATGAAATTTCTTTTCAATTTGGTGGAAATCACTCCAAAATCCTATCAAAACAACCGTTCAAATTTCCAAATTAATGGTTTGGTGAGCAATATCCCAGCGTGGTGCTACGCTTCTCTGTATAGTTGATGGTACCATTACTAGTCAAATGTGTGGCATTCTAAACGATTTTCTCCTTGAAAGGGCGCATGCTTTATATCCAGAGAGATGGCGTTTTCAGCAGGATGATGCAAGATGCCATACTTCGGCCTATATTCAAGCTTGGATGCAAGAACACCAAGTGACAACCATTTCATGGCCAGCAGCTTCACCAGATCTTAGTCCCATTGGAAACATACAGGGACTAATGAAGATTGAAGTTGAACAAGCAGCGCTCACGAAATAAAGATGGTATAATTCAGTCAGTGTTACAGTTCTGGACTACCATCACCTAAAATTATGGAGGTGATCTAGTTTCGTGTGTACCTCGACCTTCAGTCAAGTGTTTACAGTTAAATGGAGGTTGTATAAGTGAATAACATGAATATTTAGTTATAATTTTCTAATTCAAGAATTAAAAATATATATTAAATAATTGAATGTTGGTGGCTTTTACTTGGTGTAAATCCATATCAAATGCAATTGAGCTTTGTTTTTTCTGGATACGAACTATATTATTCAGCGATTTCATTAATAAAAAATTAATCACTTTTTAGAAACACCCCTATACCGAATGCTGTATATTCACCTACCATAAAAATTACCCAGATATTTAAAATATTAATAGAGATCTTTGTAATTTCAAAGATAACTCACCAATATCCAGACTGAGATGATGCAATCTTTCTGGTATAATTGAACTTTTGTACTCCACGCCAATAAATAGTTTTATCATTAAAGTCCCAAGTTAAATCAATTATTTTTTGTTGTGTACCATAGGCAATTTTGTAACTCACCATTATTACCATGAAAATGATCTGTATCAAAATAGGGTACATGATGAATTTAAACAGAGTTGACACTACTGGTTTTCTGAGGAAATTTCGGACATATTTCCAAATGTTTAATATTATTCCAGTCATTTTCAATATTTATACTTTAATATGGCAGTGCTTGATAAATATTCAGAGTATTACCGGCTTATCTCTACACGGTTGAATTTATTTAATCTCTCTTACACGTTTTCATACTTGACACATATTTATATACTACGGTGCATTGGTAATTTCTATGGTATATATATAGATTTATTTTTGAAAGGTATTTCTGATCATGGTTGCCAACCTTCATGTCACTTTACTTGTCCGAGAATTTCCTCACTCAGTTGAAAATCTTAAAAATCACTAACAAATAGGATTTTAAGTATGCTTCCCAGTGGCGGCTCGTCAGAGGAGGCAAGGGAGACTAACCCTTGCTGTTCTATTCTCAATTAAATTATTTAAAAATACTTAATCAAAACATTGAACTTGTCACGTCAAATTTTCACCGAATGAATTATTTTCTAAATGTTTCTAGATGGTAATAAACTGAAGGAATAAACTAGCGGCTATGCTGTAGTGAAGAATACTACCTGCTTATATTAAATGCATGGGGAAGTTATTAGCTTGTAATATAAAAGTTATACAATAAGATCTTAAATATTTACTCAAATAATATATGTTTACATACAAGACAGTAATTTCAAAGGTGTTTTTCAAGCATTTGCATACAAGTGTTTTCTTCAGAATGAATGTCGGCTTGATTTGAAAATTACAAAAGTTGTTCCATCAAACTGTACATTCTAACTTTCGAACCAAACGTCAGATCGTTATCAGATTGAAATCATTTGGGGTGGAGAATTATTATTATTATTAAACCCAATTGAAGGCTGAGGTCAAAGTCCTTTCAAGCCTATGAATAAAACTACAAAATTCTTCAGCATAACTAACAAAAAATTTTACACTATAATAAACTCAACATTTAATCGAATTTGCTCTTGAAAATGTTTACATAGGAATTATCAACCACCCCACTATTTAAAGCTGTTCCATTGGTCAAATAATCGATTTAACAAGTGTTTTCGCTGCTTGATCTTGAATCTCTCCTTTTTAAGTTTGTATCGTGTGTTTTTTTTAGAGTGATGGAACTTTCGATAGGGATAACTGTGATTTGACAGAAGGTAGAAGCCATGTTGTTTTGACATTTCTGTTCAGTAAGCATTGACAAATTATCATGGAAAGACTCACGCCGCAACAACGTTTACAAATTGTTGAAATATATTTTCAAAATCAGTGTTATATTCACTGAACTTATAGAGAACTTCGTGAAATTTATGGGTTACATAATCGTCCATCAGAGCAGCTTATTCGTCGAACTATCGATAGAGTTCGGACAACATTTTCTCTACTGGATGCAACAACAACAAGACAAAGAACTGTACGTACAGAAGAAAATATCGCTGCTGTAAGTCATAGTGTTACTGATGATCAAGATTTGTCTATTCGTCGACGTTCACAACAGGTTGAACTCTGTGCATCCACCACATGGAAAATTTTGCGTAAAGATCTTGCTCTACACCCATACAAGATCTAACTGGTTCAAGAACTAAAACCACTTGACCATAAGCGTCGTTTGTTTGCTGATTGAGCCCTAGAACAGCTTGAAGTTGATTCACTTTTTTATCGTAAAATTGTGTAGTGATGAAGCTCATTTCTGGTTGAGCGGCTATGTAAACAAGCAAAATTGCCGTATATGGAGAGGAAACAATCCTCAAGAAGTTCTGTAGGTACCATTGCATCCTGAAAAATGCACTGTATGGTGTGCTTTACACGCTGGAGGCATCATCGGTCCATATTTCTTTAAAAACAATGCTGGAGCTAATGTTACAGTGAATGGTGTTCGTTACAGATCGATGATCAATGATTATTTGTTTCAAAATTTGAATGATATCGACCCAGAACTGTTTTGGTTGCAACAAGATGGTGCTACACCTCATGCTGCTACCGTAACAATTGATTTATTGAAATAAAGATTTGGTGATAACATTATTTCGAGAAATGGTGCAATTAATTGGCCTCCATGATCATGCGACATAACTTCACTGGATTATTTTCTTTGGGGTTATGTCAAGTCATTGGTTTATGCTGATAAACCAGAAACAATAGAAGCTTTGGAAGCCAACATAACTCGTGTTGTTGATGAAATAAGGCCTAAATTACTCGAAAAAGTGGTCCAAAATTGGTCTGGTCGAATGCGGTTCCTCAGAGCTAGCCGTGGAGGACATAAGCCGGAAATTATTTTTAAAACATAAATGTCATAAAATTATCTTTCAAATAAAAAGAAATTTGGCTTCAATCTTAATTTAAATGTGTTTTATTCCAATTTAAAGTTCTATCACTCTAAAAAAAACACCCGATATCTTTGACCACGTTAATATTCGTCTGATTTTATAACAAACAAATGACTCAGCTTTGCGTAACCAAATCTCAGAGCCTGCGTTGCGCAGAAAAGGCGTCAAGTTAGTCATTCTTTATCTTTCTGGTTACGTTGGTCTGTTTAAATAAGTCATCAACATTCTATAAGCCAATCACTTCACCAATCGAGGATCGCGTCGAGGTCTTCTTGACGAGTTTGATGATCAATAAATGGGTTGGCATAATCTTCGTTTCCCAATAAAATTATTTGTGGCCTGTATGTTCTAAGTCATGTCGTTTGCGCACACAAGATAAAGAAAAGATACCAAAACCTAACCCTGTGGCACCCCGATTGTAACTGCATTATCCTAGGAGACGAATCTCGTACCCATGGGGCTGGAAAATTCCCTGATATGTTGGTATACCTTTTCGAATTTTATGTTAGTAATTGAACGTTAAATCAATAGTATTCAAATTCCCGGAAAAGCATACTTCGAGGGGAATAGAGAGGTGATAACAGACTAGGACTCGTTTATTGACAGTCTATATATTACATTGTAAATTACAATTCTGAGTTGTAGAGAATTATTGCGAGTTTTTATCGATCGTTGTGGTGAAAACACTACATTGTTCGTAGAAGAGTATATCGATGGGCTTTTTCACTGGTTCACTTGGGTTCACTGAGTTCACTTCACAAATGCACTAAACTTAATTGCAAGTGTAAAAGTAATAGATAATACGTTCACTTTCAAGTTTTTTAGTGGTGATCTTTGTACATTACGAGAGGTTGAACAAAAATGTTCCTTGAGATTGAATTTGAAAATTTAGAAATGAGTGCGAGATATAGTTCTTTCGCGAGTGCATTGTGACATACTGACTGTAACGAAGTGTTTTGTGTTAGTGGGAGAGGTACGTATTCAACTGATTTTGGCGACATTTATTGTCTAATTGCTTTTGGGGTGACTATTGTCGGATTAAGATTTCTACAAAAACTGACTGTCGAACTCTCTTAAAAGCTGTATCACTCAAAAAGCTTTTGACCTCACAGATGCTGAATTAAAGTAGGTGGTACTGAGACAAAATTTTTGAACCATTACACAGTAAAGATATTCCAGGACTTCACCAATATACGAGAGTGTAGTACGGCTTTTTATGAAATTTAATTTGTTCTTGAATACTTGAAATACCTTCCAGAATTGAGGTATCTTCACTAATTTTCAATAAAACACATGAATCGAAACAGAAATTGAAATACTTGTTGTAGAACATCCTTTTGAATCTTGTTGTGGATTGTACCTGTTGAGCTTATTGAGGGATACTGAAGTACCTATAACATCTCGAAGACGTTGACTTGCAGAATGGCAAGTGCCGAGAGTCTGTCTTCACACTGAAAAAGTTGAAAAACGATCTTCTACGTTGTAGCACGTAGTCTTTAACTTCTGGGTCTTTGACGAACAGTTTTAGTGACAAAATACCGTGCCAGTAAACATGACAATGTACTTTGTCTTGAATTGAAGAAATTGACCACTTCCACTTGTGTTCGACGACCCTGAACAATACCGAGGGCTCTGTTGGTATCGTCCTTGAAAAAAACTTGTCTTGGCATAATGAAAAGTAGATTTTTAATTGCGCAGAACCGTTTGATTCTATTTAAAACAAAGAGAAAATCATTAAATTGTGCATTTCTGATACACATGGATAAAAATTATTAGACTTGATAAAAAGTTGCTTAACGATGAACCATAAGACGTCCATATAAACGTTATAAGTTTACGTAATCGAAAAAAATCCATCTTTGACGACCAGTTTATCATGAGATATAAATATTTGGAAAGGACAAGCAACCATCAATACATTATAAGGAATTAGAAGTTCTCCATTGTTCTCCAATAAGGGGATAGGTGTCTGGGGCAAATCTATTACTGTTTTGCTTTGATTTTAGTTCAAGGGTAATTGTAGAGAATTTAGGAGCATCGCCATTTGATTGATAAGGGTAAAGAATAGAGTGGATAAATTAGTTACATGATTTTAAAGGTTTTGCAATAAATAATAAGTATCAGGTGTTTTTTTTAGTGATAGAACTTCAAATTCAAATAAAACACATTTAAATTGAGATTGGAGCCAAATTCCTTTTTAATTGAAAGATAATTTTATGACATTTATGTTTTAAAAATAATTTCCGCCATATGTCTACCACGACTAACTCTGAGGAACCGCATTCGACCAGATCAATTTTGGACCACTTTTTCGAGTAATTCAGGCCTTATTTCATCAATAACACGAGTTATGTTGGCTTCCAAAGCGTCTATTGTTTCAGGTTTATCAGCATAAACCAATGACTTAACATAACCCCAATGAAAATAATCCAGTGGAGTTATGTCGCATGATCTTGGAGGCCAATTAATTGGACCATTTCTCGAAATAAGTTATCGCCAAATCTTTTTTTCAATAAATCAATTGTTACTGTAGCAGCATGAGGTGAAGCACCATCTTGTTGGAACCAAAACACTTCTGGGTCGATACCATTCAAATTTTGAAACAAATAATCATTGATCATCGATCTGTAACGAGTACCATTCATTGTAACATTAGCTCTAGCATCGTTTTTAAATAAATATGGCCCGATGATGCCTCCAGCGTGTAAAGCACACCATACAGTACTTCTTGAGGATTGTTTTCACTCCATAAACGGCAATTTTGCTTGTTTACATAGCCGTTCAACTAGAAATGGAATTCTGGCAGCCATTCTGGCCTGAAACATTCGAAGTTGTTCCTTGGAACAGCTTCGAACAAAAAGGTGGCGAACCTAGCTCTACGTCTGGATAGGGCCAAACTAAGAACACTTGTCGGAATTATGACAGGTCACTACAGACTGAAAGCGTATTTGCACAAAATCGGTCTGGCTGAGGACGATGAATGCAGGCTGTGTCTTGAGGACACTGAAACAGCCATGCACATCGTCTCAGAGTGCCCAGCGGTAAGTCGCATCAGATTCGAGGTCTTTGGCCAGGATGTATGGCCCACTGCGAACTGAAAAGATTACCCCTGAACAAGATTATCGGATAAATTAGGGGTGAACCACAATAGTCCGTGCGGACGCAGTGGTAGGGTGGACTGACGCCCGCTCGCCATAAATAAATAAACTAGAAATGACCTTCATCACTAAACACAATTTTACGATAAAAAATGGATCAACTTCAAGCTGTTCTAGGGCACGATCAGGAATCAAACGATGTTTATTATGGTCAAGTGGCTTTAGTTCTTGAACCAGTTGGATCTTGTATGGGTGTAGACCAAGATCTTTACGCCAAATTTTCCATGTGGTGGATGCACAGAGTCTAACTTGTTGTGAACGTCGACGAATAGACAAATCTGGATCATCATTAACACTATGACTTACAGCAGCGATATTTTATTCTGTACGTACAGTTCTTTGTCTTGTTGTTGCATGGAGTAGAGAAAATGTTGTCCGAAATCTATCGATAGTTCGACGAATAAGCTGCTCGGATGGATGATTATGTAAACCATAAATTTCACGAAGTGCTCTATAAGTTCAGTGAATAGAACACTGATTTTGAAAATAAATTCCAACAATTTGTAAACGTTGTTGCGGCGTGAATCTTTCCATGATAATTTGTCAATGCTTACTGAACAGAAATGTCAAAACAACATGGCTTCTGCCTTCTGTCAAATCGCAGTTCTATCACTCTAAAAATAACACCCGATATGATGAAAATTTCTGTTTTTAATTTAGGCGTTTCGTGTTGGAAGGGAAGTCCATTAAGTTGAGTTTCTGAACGAACAAATATTGAGATGTTGAAACAACTGTAGATACTGAAGTGATTAAAATCGTAGAACAGCACATACAGTATCCAGAAAAGTTGGATGTCTAGGCTGAAATTTTGGGAAATAGTATCGTGTACCTCTTTTTCCTTCTTGACAATTGGACAGGTGAATCTTCTCTCAGTCTACTCCAAGATCCCATGTACCATCGAAATGTAGATATCCCAGAAAATGATTATCGGATAACGATCAAGATGATGCTTCGTCACACTACGTAGTCACATTACGTAAGCCTTCTGAGTCACGAGAATTTGATTGAGGGTGAAGGGTACTGTGGAATCGCCTCCAAGATCTCCTAATTTTACACCTCTAGATTTTGTTGTGAGGTCATTTGAAGAGTGTTGTGTTTAAGATAGTACCTAATTCTCTAGAAGATATTTGCCAGAAAATAGTGTAAGCATGTAATGAAATACAGAATGTGGGAGAATATGTTGAACTAAGACACCATTACTGGTCAGAAATGAACAAACTTCGTTCAGAAACTTGACCACTTAATGCACTGAAGCCAAGGTAGGTTCCTACCCATGTGCTGCAGAGTTTCAAAATCACCAATTTCTTTTAGCAAAATAGGTAATTTTTTGGAGAAACAGTGAATAATTTAACTGCGTCGATATCAGTAAAATATTTTTGAGGGGGACGAATTTCCATCATGACTTTGTTCCGAAAAAACCTCTTCCATGAATGTGGCATCAACCCCCAACATTTTTTGAATAGGGAAGAGATGTCGAGTGTTGGTTAGTTTGAAAGTTATTTATGTTCTGTGCACAACCCAGGTAAACATTTCAAAATCGGTTCACTATTCACGAAATAATGCAATTTGAACTTACCATCAAAAAGTGATGTTGAACACAGTTGAACCGCCCAAACTCAAGGACCTAAGAGTTTTGAAGAATCCAAAAATTATTTTTAAATACTGAATTGTTTCAGCCATTACTATTTGGTAGTTGATCATAATTAAAACAAATTGTAGAAATTACTATGTTTTACTACCAATAAAAATATATATTACGCATGTTCTTGTGACTCGAGTTTCGGGAAATGAACTATCCCATCCTCAGACAACTGAAGACTTAACAGTGGTACAGAGGTATTTAAACAAAAGTGATAAATATTTTGAATATTTCAATAGATTCTAGATAACACCTAATAGTGGTATAGCAGAACGTGATAAAAAACCGGGTTAAAAAAGAGGGGCCTTCTAACATATATCGGAATGTCGGCAATTGACAAAGAACGTTGTTAAACAGATGGTACCCATTTAAATATCTCAAATAATTTTTGGGGTTACATAGCTCCGTACAGTCATTCATTATTTTTACGTTGTTTTGTTGTACATTTCAAATATTTGGATTTACATAGCTCCATACAGTCATTCATTATTTTTTAAATTATTTTTATTGTGAACGAATTTGAAAATTTCAATAATCAAGTTTCTTTTCATTTGAATCTACATGTAAAATTTTCTTAAGATTTTCTTTTGTCGAAAGGAATTACTGTTTTCTAAAGAATGAGTGGCAAAAGCTGAAATTTTGTTTTCTCATTAAATTCATTTTATGTTCGTTGAAAAAGATTTTAAACAGATGTTACTTTTTGAATATCTCAAATATTTTTGATTTACATAGCTCCGTACAGTCATTAATCATTTTTACATTATTGTTATTGTGAACTAATTTGAAAATTTCAACAGATTCTAGATAATCGAGTTTCTTTCCTTTTGATTCTACATGTAAAATTTTAAGATTATCTATTGTGGGAAAGGAATGACGGTTTTCTACACCATAAGTGGCAAAAGTAGAATTTTGTTTATTTTTTATGAAACTCATGTTCGTTGAACCTCGTCTTGAAGGAACGTCCTGTTTGTCCTATATATTTATTACTGCACGTAGAACAAGATAACTCATAAACTCCTGATTTGTGTATGTTTGGAGTAGGGTCCTTTGCGTTAAATAATACCGATGATAATTTGTTTTGCGTTTTGAAGGCAATATTGACATCTGATTTTGAAAAACTATTGGCCACTTTTTGACTTATGCTACCAAAGTACGATAGAGAAATGAATTTTTTATTTTTTTCAGTCTTCATGATGGGATAAATTTGGCTCATAGCTATTTTAGGTAGTTTCTGTCGAATTATATTATCTATTATATTGGGATCGAAACCGTTGTTCGCGGCTATTGATTTTATAGTTTGGACTTCAGCTTCGCGGTCATTTTTTGATAAGGGTAATGCGAAGGCTCTATGGATCATCGATTGATATTTTTTGTGAAAATGGGTGATTGGAATCAATAGGAATACATATATCAGTGGATGTGGGTTTTCTGAACACGTTGAATTCTATTTTTCTATTTGAGTGTGATATCGAGAGGTCTAAAAATGTAATACTGTTCTTCGATTCTTTTTCTAATTTGAATTTAATTTTTGGGTGAATATTATTCAAGAAATTCAAAAATTGACTCAGTTGTCTGGATGTTCCGGAGATACACGTGAGAATATCGTCTACCTGTCTTTACCAGAAATGAATATTTACAGGTAGTTTCGAATTGAAGATTTTATTTTCTATTTCTGACATGAATATGCCTGCAAGGAGTGGACTCAGTGGTGAGCCCATAGCTAGGCCGTTTAATTGTTCGTATATTTTATTATTAAATTGAAAATAGTTTTTGAGCAGGCATTGTTCTAAAAGGGCAATGAAATCACCGTGTATCACGGGATTTACATGTGATTTTTCAAGAATTTCTGAAGCTAAATGAATGCTATCATTTCTCGGTATATTTGGAAACATATTATCCACATCCAGGCATACTAGGTAGGAATTATTTGGTAAAGAAAAATTTTTTAATTTCGTTGTTAATTCTATGAAATTTTTTATTATGTATTTCGGAGTGAAATTAGTAAACCTTTTAATCATTTCATTTAATTTTTTCTCTATTTTATAGATAGGGCTGCTAATAAAGGAAACGACTGGGCGAATTGGTGCATCTTCTTTGTGAGTTTTTATTAGACCGTAGAGTTTTGGTGGGCTAGGATACACATTTATGAGATGATAATTTGATTTAAATAAGGAGATGTCTGACAAAGTTTTTCTCAATGATTTTTGAATTTTAGTCGTCGGGTCATCGGGAGTTTCTACGATATCTTGATTTTTAATGAAATCATTCATTTCCTCTATGTACTTCGATCTAGAAAGGATAACTGTGGTATCTGATTTATCTGCTTTTGTGACGGTAAGATCATCGGATTGAATTTTTTCTTTTATGGATTTGATTGTATTCAAAATATGATTGTTAGTTATGTTTCTGTTGTTTCTAAGGGGTTTTGACATTTTTGAGGTAATTTTATCCACCTCATCCGTATATTTAAGTGCAATTTGGACTCAACAGTAAGAATTTCTTATACTTTTTTATTTTTAATTGTTGGGGCAAATTTATGACCTTTTTCGAGTAAGTTTAGTTCGTTATTTTAAAATTGGGATTCCGACTTTTTAATGACGCGATCATTTGGTCTATATATTATATTTCCACTTCGTTTAATAAATTTGGATTTTTGAGTTTTTTTTAATGAATTTAGTTTTTTTAACTGTTTAGCATATTTTGAAAAAATGAATTCACTAATTTATTGTCTAATTTTATCATCAAAAATATCAAATTCTATTGAATGGAGTTTATGAGTCAGTTCTGCATGCAGTACATTGACATAATGTTGTACAGTATCTCGTTTCTGGTAGAATGCTTTAGTTTCTTCCTTGATCCAGATTTTTTCTGCGTATCTTGTTGCCGTCTTGGCTGAATGGGAACGGGAGCTCGTTTTTACTTGTACTTAGGAATCACTTTTCTTCTTAGACACTCTTGGTTGAACCAGATGTTCTGACAGCATACCCTGTATTTTGTGCTAAGTCTTCTATATAAACCGGCTTGTTTGGCTACACTAGCACTTTTCAGATACTGAATTGTTTCAGCCGTTACTATTGGGTAGTTGATCATAATTAAAACAAATTGTAGAAATTACTATGTTTAACAACCAATAATATATAAATATATATTACACATTTTCTTGTGACTCGTATTTCGGGAAATGAACTGTCCCATCATCAGACAACTGAACCTAACAGTGGTACAGAGGTATTTAAACAAAAGTGATGAATATTTTGAATATTTCAATAGATTCCAGATAACACCTAATAGTGGTACCGAGGTTTACAAGCAGAACGTGATTAAAAACTGGGTCGATTGCCGACATTCCGATATCTGTTAGAAGGCCCCTCTTTTTTAACCCGGTTTTTATCACGTTCCGCTTGTAAACCTCTGTACCACTATAAGGTGTGATCTAGAATCTATTGAAATATTCAAAATATTTTTCACTTTTGTTTAAATACCTCTGTACCACTGTTAGGTCTTCAGTGTCTGATGATGGGATAGTTCATTTCCCGAAACTCGAGTCACAAGAAAATGTGTAATATATATTTTTATTGAAAGTAAAACATAATAATTTCTACAATTTGTTTTAATTAATTATTTTTAAGTTCTGTATTAGGTAGAATGAATTTCTATGACGACATTGTTCCGAAAAAACCACTTGAGGGTGGCAACAACCCCCAATATTTTTTTGAATAGGAAAGATATGACGTATGTGTTTTAGTTGAAAAGCTTTTTTTGTTCTCTAAACATCTTAGTTGAAATTTTTGAATTGGGCGATTTTTTTAAGCAATTTGATATTGAACATTATCAGAAGGATAACTCAAACCGAAACCCAATACATTCAAATACACCAGATCTGTAAGTAATGATAGGAAACATCCAGAAAAAAATTTCCTATCATTCAAAAGAGAATTCAGACTCATATACACAACCAAATGAAATTTGCATCATTAGGAAATGTCAATAATGCAACTCATCTCAAAATTCTGGAATTTTTCGTGCAGAACTTGATAAAGTACCAGCTAAATATTTAAAGAAAAAAACCGTCTTCGAAGGCACTTCAAAATAAATTCGAAATGAATAATTTGATTGCATGCTTGAGATTTGTCAAGACAGAATATTTTATGATGCAAACAGTTTCGTTTTTATCAATTATGGCTGATGAAACAGCGGATGTTTCAGCAAAATATCAATTGATTGTAGTATTTCGTTTTTCAATAAATGAAAATATCACAAAAATTCTTGATCCTGTTGGGGAAAATTGTTCTGAAAAATTTCTAGCTCAAAGTAAGAATGTAGCAGCTGTTATGAGTGTACAGCACTGAGGTGTTCAAGCAAAAATAAAAGCATGATTCTTGAGGGGCTTGCTACCCCGCTTATGATCCTACATCCAGGAATTTGCAATAAAAAAACTGATCTCGGCGTTTTTCGGAAAACTTTTGGAAAATTTTGGCTGGACTGTTTTTACGTCGGCCACCCTGTATATTTTATTGCGAATATTCCATATTCTACAATTAACTTTTGTAGGAACTTCTTCATAAATATTTTCGTTAAGGAACATTAAAAAAAATAGATATTTGATTGACAAGGAAAATGAAACGTCAACATGAAAACAATTTTTATTGGTTCTTTTTTGTTGAAAATGCAATAAACAGGATTCACTGTGAATCATTATCAAAATTTGATGTGTTGAAATATTAATTACAATTATAATCAGCATATAAATTCCCGGTCAGAGTTAAATCCGCTGTTAAAAAAACAATTTTTTTATTTTCAGAAGATTGGCTTTAATTAAGATACTCTTCTGTTGCGCAACTTTCGAACGAGGCAAGCTGATTTTTACTATTGTGAGTGGGTGAACTGGAAATGTGAGTTAAAATAATTCAATATCACATAAAACATGATATTGTTGATAATCCGTGAAATAATTCATAAACCAGAGTAATTATTTACAAGTTGGCAACACTGTCTCCCATTCCTTATTCTAAAAATAAGATATTGAAATACATGGGTATTAGGTTTATGGAACAAAAATAAGTCTTAGTCTTAAGCATAAGCACAGTTTACTATAGTTAGTATTCTTTTGGGACAAGATACATGACAGCCATTGTTTATTTGTGACATTGACAGTTGTATTTGTCAATGTCTATCATTCAATCATGGAAAGGTACACACTCCAACAACGTTTACAAATAATCCAAATTAATTATGAAAAATCGCGATCAATTACTCTAACTTTACGTGCTTTAACTCCAATTTCTGGTCGTTGTAATCTTCTGGATAAAAGAACAGTTGAACGTTTAGTGAAGAAGTTTGAAACAAACTTTACACTTCATGAGGGTACAGTGCCAGTGAGACAAAGAAATGTAAGAAGAGAATTGTATATATTGCTACCGAAAGTGAAAGTGTTCGTGAAAACCAAAATTTATCAATTTTTCGACGTTCACAAGAACTAGGCATCTCCCAGACTTCTTTGTGGCGAATTTTACGAGAAGACCTTAGTTTACATCCGTACAAAATTGTTTTAACCCAAGAACTCAAACCAACAGATTATTTAAAGCGTCGTGTATTCAGTGAAATTCGGTGATTCGATTATTTCAAGAAATGTACCGATAAATTATCTGCCTATTGATTCCATTGGACTTCTTTCTTTGGGGTCACATTAAGTCATTGGTTTACAGCAATTATCCAGCAAATTAAGACGATTTACAGATCAATATTGGAAAAGTAATTGCTAACATACGACCTGTTTTGTGTGGGAGAGTCATGAAAAATTGGGTTCAACGACTTAATCACTGCCAGCGTTTCCGTGGTTGATATTTAAATGATGTTTTCTTTCATTACTGAAATGAAAATTTCAATGATTTTCAAATAAATAATTTTTTTTATTTACAAAACAAAATGAAATACCCTTTACGTATGCACAACATCTAATAAAAGAGAAACATGATTATGATGAGCGTCCTAAGATTTTGCATAAAAAAATAAGGGAAAATTAGTATCTAAACCTATCGGATCTATTTATCTAGAGATCTAGTAGTTTTACCAAAAGCAATAAAAAACTGTTGACCTCCTACAAATTTCAATTTCAAAAAATCTTTAATTCAAAAACTTTTAGAATTAAATTGAATAAATATCTTAGAAACACTGTTTCAATTTATTAAACATTTAGAATTAACACAGTACCAAAAGGTAATAAAAGAATTCAAAGAAATATAAATTGTTGATTAATATTACTGAATAAATTTTGAATATCAAAACCGATTTAATCTGTTAGTCTCCTATAATTTTAATTTAAAAGAATTTTTATTCAAAAAACTTTTAGAATTAAATTAACTTATATTTAATAGACATAAAATTAAAACCCATTATATGATATCAAAACTTGTTTAAATATATTAAATATTTCAAATTAATTTTTTTTTGAGAAGTTCTCAAAATTATGTTTTGTATTTTGGAAAAGGATTTAGTTTTCATAAATATAAGATCAGAAACAAAATTTTGACTCTATCCAAATATTCATTTATTAATTTTAATTGACAATTTATATTTGTTGGGTGTTTTATTCTATTTGATATTATATAATGAGTTTTGATTTTATGTCTATTAAATATAAGCTGTGCTTATGAGACATTAATTTAATTCTGAAAGTTTTTTGAACAAAAATTTTTTGAATTTAAAATTATAGGAGACTAACAGATTAAATCTGTTTTAATATTCAAATTGTGTGATAATCCTTCTATCAAGTGAAAAACCTCTTCTTATTATTTTATACTAAATAAATACTTGAGGGATATAAGATTTTGTTTCGTCCCTTGTTTTATGAAAAGCAAATGCCTTTCCAAAAATGCAAAACATTACCCCAACTTCTTCAAAAACAACTTGCTCAAAATGAGTTCCATCAAAAAACTTCATAAAACATGCAGAACATCTTCAAGAAGTAATTTAAAATTTCCTCAACGATAAACTCATCAGCCCTAATTCATATTTAAAAAATAAAAATAATTAAAAAAATATCTTACTAGACAAGCTGAATGTATTCATATGAATAAAACACTAGAATGAAGTGAACTTTTAAAAATCCTACGTATTCTATGTTCGTCACAGAAATTACACAAAGTTTGTAAGGTGTTTTATGGACTCCTTTAAAACCAAATGATAATATGTATAAATGTAAACCAAAATAAATAATTATAATATATGTAATAAAATAATAAAGGGAGATTTTTTCTTGATAGAAGGATTATAACATAATTTCAAATATCATATAGATTTATTCTGTTAACCCCCTACAAATTTGAATTTCAAATAAAATTTTTATATAAAAGCTTCAGAATTAAATAAAATAAATATCTTAGAAACACTATTCCAATTTAGTAGACATTTAGAATTAACACTCATTACACAGTACCAACAGGGAATAAAATAATTCATAGAAACATGAATTAATAATTAAAATTACTAAATAAATACTGAAGGATACAAAATTTTGTTTCGTACCTTGTTTTATGAAACCAAATTCTAAAAATGGAAAACACGACCTCAAGAACTTCTTCAAAAACAACTTGCGTGAAATTAAAATTTGTATGAGGTTAACATAATAAATCTGTATGATATTTAACAATTTTGAATACTGTATGTTACCAAATTTTAGATCAGTTGTTTTAAGCATTTGAAGAAGTTACTATGTAATGAAATGTGTCATTGTAGCAACTCACAATAATGAATAGAAATCAACATGTATTTATGTGTATTATTCAATTAAAGAGTATCATGAATAGTTCTCTTCTAAAACAAATAAAAACGCTACTTCCATCGTTTCAGGATGGAATAGGCAAATCCCCTTAATCCTCAATCTACATCTTATTCCTTTCTCCTGATAGAAAACCTCTATATCGATCAGAGCGTGTTTTGGGAAATCCGTACTATGGCGATTCGGAACTCACGAAATCCATTTCAATCCCAGGAATTGGCACAGTTTTCCCAATAGTAATGTTTGAACGTCTGGGTCAACAATGCCTTGCACGAAATGGAGGATAGATTTGGCACTAGGACTAACGTGACCCATCTATTTTTCGCTGTATATCCAATTCGTAGACGACAATTAGATATTTCCTTGAACGACGCATGCTTTGTGCACTTTATCGATATCAATACGCACGAAGAATTAAATTAGAGTTGTTATGAACAAAGTTTTTTTGATATACCTCTCATATTTCGAGTTCACTTCCTGTCCTTTACCAAGGAGGAGAATACAACTCCTACTAAATTCTATCAGAAGAACAGTTTTTGAGTTTGTTTTACAAGGTGAACCCTATAATTTCCCAGAATTCTCTGACTACTGTACTTGAATAATTCTAGTGTAGCCCATTAATACTGAGGATTTTTGAGCAGTTTTCTCATACTCTATTGTAGTTGATGTGGAAATCCAATAAACATTATTATTATTAATTATGATATTTTGACGCGAAATATCTACAATATAAGGTTTGCTACCACAAAGCAACATTGACAATTCATAGAATTGAAAGTATTTATTTCCCTCGTGTCCATCTGAACAAGTTAGTTAGTTATTTATGGCGAGCGGGCGACTGTCCACTCTACCATTGCGTCCGCACGGACTATTGTGGTTCACCCTTAATTTATATCTCCCCGACGAGATCCAGTTTTTGGATAAAACTGATAATCTTGTTCGGGGGTAATTTTTTCAGTGCGCAGTGGGCTATAAAAGCCTGGCCAAAGCCCTCGAATCTAATGCGACTCACCGCTGGGCACTCTGAGATGATGTGCATGGCTGTTTCAGTGTCCTCAAGACACAGCCTGCATTCATCGTCTTCAGCCAGACCGATTTTGTTCAAATGCGCTTTCAATCTGCAGTGACCTGTCATAATTCCGACAAGTGTTCCTAGTTTGGCCCTATCCAGACCTAGCGCTAGGTTCGCCATCTTTTTGTTCGAAGCTGTTCTAAGGAACAACTTTGAATGTTTCAGGCCAGAATGGTTCCGCCAGAAAGACTGTAGCCTTGAGTTCATTCTGCCTGTCATCGCCTCGTTAGCCACGTCTTGTGGTATTCCCAGGAATGGTTCCGGTCCTACCAGAGGCAGCGCAGTTCCACCAAACGCCAGCCGATCTGCCTCCTCGTTACCCAAATAGTATGAGTGGCTCGATATCCAAACCATAGTGACTCCGTTATACATACCGAGCCCGTTTAAAGCCGTGCGGCAACTCCAGACTGTTCTCGATGTATAAGAGCTGGATTCCAAAGCTTTTAGTACTGACTGACTATCAGTAAATATTTGAAGGACGGCCGATATCGTCACTTCCGATTTACCTTTCACTATGATTGCCAGGTCATCAGCACATGCTTGAACATCGACTCCCCACAGCGAAATGATCGCTAGCAGGTCATCAACAAGAAGGTTCTACAGTAAGGGTAAGAGAATACCTCCATGCGGACAGCCCTTCGCAGCCTTAAACTCGAAGACCTCATCCTGGTACTAGCACTCGGCGTCTTGATTCAGTTTTAGGTTTGCCACATTGTCAGGTCTGGCAAGTTCTGCACCGTGAAAAGTGGCATCCATTTCATTTACAATCCGTTCAAACCTTGGGAGCCAAGCGATGAACTACCGAGGATGCGATTTTGCAGATGGGTTTTGCGGAACCAGCGAGCTATCTTTAGAACGCTTTTTACTGATGAACCGACCTTCACAAAAGATGGCATTTTGAATGTTCACAATGCACATATTTGTTCCAGAGTAAATCCGAAAGTGATTAGGAAACGCAATTCAGAACATCGCTTTTCAGTCAATATTTGGTGTGGAATTTTACAATAATCGCCTAATTGGACCATATATTCTTTCACACAGGCTGAATGGAGTGACATATCTACAATTTTTAATCGAGTATTTGCCTGGACTCTTGAATGATGGAAGCAATATTCCAAGAGGAATGTACTTCCAATATGGTGGAGCTCCGGCACATTCTACCCGTGAAATTGTAGCGAATTTGAATGAAGTTCATCCAGATCATTGGTTTGGCAGAGGGGGACCTCATGACTATCCTTCAAGATCCCCAGATCTTACATGCTTGGACTACTTTCTCTAAAGGCACTCAAAAAATTAAGTTTACTCTGAAAACATCATAGACAGAGAGCATCTGATTAATCGTATTCAAACTGCATATGACGCAATACGAAATCGACCGGAAATTTTGAAGAAAGCTGTAGCTCATTTGATCACAAGAGGTAGAAAATGTTGAGAAAAGAGAGAGGATATTTTCAAAAACAAGTTCTAATTTGTTCCCTTATTTATCGTCAATTTTTTCAGTTCCACACATGATTCAATATGAATAGACGCATTATTCGGAGGTTCACAGGTCCGTGTTTACTATAAATTGAAAATTCCTAATATTCAATGGTTCATAAAATGATGATGCGAATTGTGCCATTGATCCTAAAAGGCTTGTTTGAAAGAGTATTAATTGTAGATTCTGAAGAGTATTTCGCTTTTCGAAAATTGGATGTACAGGGTGTTTTACAAGATGTGGGATAAAGAATGTAATTATCTTAGTCCGGACCTGTGCTATCGATAAGTCATTATGGGCAAATATTGGGACATAATTGTTAGTGAATTAAAAATTCCTTATTTAAAGTAAATTTGAACAAACATCTTGTAACTCTTAAACGAATATAGTTAGGACATATTTCGAGCACTGATTCAGACTCGCCAAAATGTCCTGCATCTGCCCTGAAAACCTGTACAATCATTCGTGAAACACCTTGTATATTGTAGAAGTTAGAATATATAATTCTGAATTTGAAGTCATTTAAATTTTACTTCTATTAAGTATTGATTCACATTTGATTTTTAAACAAAAGGATATATTGTTGATTATCGCTTTTCAGCAGATCAAACTTTTAACAGCAAATTTATAGAATTTTTTTAAATAGCTTCCATGATGTCGCCGAACTTACTCGAACTTTTTTAATAGCAAATTTTTTGTGAAGATATTTGATCAAAACCTATATAGTAGATCAATAAGGCAGAAAATCTTGACGAAGGTTTCTAAAATGAATTTTTCAAAACTTAAAATGTAGAAATTTCAAAAAAGAAGATCGAGATTTTTATCATTCAACTCACCCCCAAGTTACCCCGAATTGCTACCCCCATCGCCTTCAACTTCTTCCTCCAGAAACAGGCCGTCGTCCTGACCAAGGACGGTCGTTGACGGAGAGAGCGCAGGACCGGACGACGTCGTCGAAACGACGCGGTCGACAAGAACCTCTATCCCGTTCAATCGCGCTCTTGACGTGGTGCTCCTAGTGCTTCGATCTTGGTTCCTTCCGGCGCCTCCAAGTTACGCCCCTACGTGTACTCCGCGCGCTCGAAGACAAGGGTAAGTTTTGGATAAGTTTGGAAGAGCCGCGTTGGGCGCCTTTAATTTTTTTCTTTGAATTGCTTGTTCTTTTTTATCGTGATAACTATTTAATGAGGAGATAAAATGTGCAAAATCATCTTGTAAATTCAAAATTAAATGAAACAAAATTTTTGAAGAAGGAAATAGAGATAAAGCAGTTCATATTTTACATTTTCAATCTATTTTCGCACCCCTTTCACGCTCTGAAATTTCGAGGTTTTATAGAACTAATAATCAAAAATGCAGTAGAGAAAACATCTTAAAATTCCAAAAAACTATTAGAGAGTGATATATAAAATTTGGTAGGATATCGAGTAACACTCCTAAATAATTCTTTGAGATTTTAAGCCAACTCGGTGACTTTTAAGCGTTCAAAGGAAGCAATAATTTTTTAAAATATATAATTATTAAATATACTAATAACTACACAATCTACATAAATGAAATATAGTAATTGAAATTTGAACCAGTGAAAAATCAAGTATTGATCCAAAAAAATTGAGATTTTTCGACAGTTGCTGGTATGATTTTTTGCAAGTTTTGATAGTCTTTGATTGATCGAAATATTGATGGTTTTGAAATACTTCAAATTGAAACAATAGATAAGGAAAACATACATCTGCCTTTTAAACTGTTCAGAGAAAATTCACAAAATATCCTAAAAAAGATTATTATTCTCAATAGTCCTTCATGTCCTTCAACCTCGTACTTTTGAGTACAATCATTGAATTTATGAGTTAACAATAAAAAGTTTAGACAACACAAATATTTTTTCCAGAATTAAACTTATATCGTTGTCTTTTATTGTTTTTTAATACTGTTGGAGAAAGGGGACAGATAGTAAATAAACCAAAGAACTTCGTATTTAAGAAAATTATACAGTGGGAAAGAAATTAACATATTTGTCTACAGCTGTTAAAATGATTTCCCAACCTCTCCAATATTATTAGTTTTTAATTATTCACAATTCAGAAATCGAACATGAAAACGATGATCCTTCTTAGCAAGTACCATATATCCGGCTTTAAAAATATACTATAATTACTATGTTAAACTGAAACAGAAGGAAAAAATACGTAAGCATTAACAGTTATTTTATAACACAAATAGAGGTTAATACTTGATAGAAGGTATATAAAACTATTATATTTAAATATTTTAATATTAGCCTTTTACATATTTAATTTCAAAAAATTTTATTTATTAATTATAATTGAATTGAATCAGTCCCTACTTGGTGAAAATCCATATTAAATAATATTTAAATAAGGTTATTCTGATTTTCACAAACTTTGTGAAAATCAGAATAACCTTATTTAAATCTTATTTAATAATTATAACTTCAGGAATTAAATTAAAATAATGTCATATAAGTACCACTTATATCAAACGACATATAAAATGAACATTCATTATAAGACCTCCAAATGATAAAACAAAATCCAATAAATAAAAATTGTTAACCAAAATCCTTTAAATTAAATATTTTGAATAGACAAAATTTTGTTTCTGCTGATCAATCTTATGAAAACAAATATCTTTCAAAAATGTTTAACATAAATTTAAGAATTTCAACTATCTTACTTAGAATATTCAATATTATTGGATATCTAACTAAGTTACTCTCTATAAAATCTCAAGATATGTGAAAACATTACTGAAAAACAAGTTTCAAGAGAGACTTTGCTTCGTCAGTAATCAAATAATTCATATTCAATAAAATATAACATAAATCAACAACAAATATTTACTCACCCTTCAACACTTTAGAAAACTTCTAGTAAATGAATCCTGAAAAATTTAAATGGAGTAAGGTTAACTACAAATAAATCATTTTGTGGTTTACCCTTGATCTAAAAGATTGAATGACAATTTAACGGCCTCTGTTATAGCACAAGGACTATCTGTATACAGAATGTTAAGGAAACCAAATAATTATATATTATGAATAAAAAAACATAAATAGAGGTTAATACTTGATAGAAGGTATATAAAATTATTTAAATATTTTAAGATACTGAACTGTTTCAGGCGTTACTATTTGGTAGTTGATCATAATTAAAACAAATTGTAGAAATTACTGTTTTACTACCAATAAAAATATATGTTACACATTTTCTTGTGACTCGAGTTTCGGGAAATGAACTATCCCATTATCAGACAACTGTACCACTGTTAGGTCTTCAGTTGTCTGATGATGGGGTAGTTCATTTCCCGAAACTCGAGTCACAAGAAAATGTGTAATATATATTTTTATTGGTAGTAAAACAAAGTAATTTTTTCAATTTGTTTTAATTAAATATTTTAATATTAGCCTTCTAAATATTTAATTTAAAAAAATATTCTAAGTAAGATAGTTTTATGATGAAATTCTTAAGATTATGTTAAACATTTTTGAAAGATTTTTGTTTTCATAAGATTGATCAGCAGAAACAAAACTTTGTTTATTCCAAATATTTCATTTATAGTATTTTGATTAACAATTTTTATTTATTGAATTTTGTTATATCATTTGGAGGTCTTATAATGAATGTTAATTTTATATGTCGTTTGATATAAGTGGTACCTTATATGACATTATTTTAATTTAATTCTTGAAGTTATAATTATTAAATATAATTTTTTTAAATTAAATATGTGGAAGGCTAATATCAAAATACTTAAATAATTTTATATACCTTCTATCAAGTAGTAACCTCTATTTATGTTATTTTATTCATAATATATAATTATTTGGTTTCCTTAACATTCTGTATACAGATAGTCCTTGTGCTATAACAGAGGCCGTTAAATTGTCATTCAATCTTTTAGATCAAGGGTAAACCACAAAATTATTTATTTGTAGTTAACCTTACTCCATTTAAATTTTTCAGGATTCATTTACTAGAAGTTTTCTAAAGTGTTGAAGGATGAGTAAATATTTGTTGTTGATTTATGTTATATTTTATTGAATATGAATTATTTGATTACTGACGAAGCAAAGTCTCTCTTGAAACTTGTTTTTCAGTAATGTTTTTACATATCTTGAGATTTTATAGAGAGTAACTTAGTTAGATATCCAATAATATTGAATATTCTAAGTAAGATAGTTGAAATTCTTAAATTTATGTTAAACATTTTTGAAAGATATTTGTTTTCATAAGATTGATCAGCAGAAACAAAATTTTGTCTATCGTCAAAAGGCGATGTTGAGTAGACAGTTGAACCGCCCAAGAACCTAAGAGTTTTGAAGAATCCAACAATGATTTTCAAGTTCTGTATTAGGGAGAAAGAATTCCTATGGCGACATTGTTCCGAAAAAACCACCTGAGAAAGGCAATAACCTCCAATTTTTTTAATAGAAAAAAGGGGTTGGGTGTGTTTTACTTAAAAAGCTTTTTTTGTCCTCTAAACTTCCTAGTTGAAATTTTCAAATTCGGTGATTTTTTCAAGCAATTTGATATTGAACATTATCAGAAGGGTAACTCAAACAGAAACCAATACATTCAAATACACCGGACCCACAAAAAATCTAATGATGATAGATCGGGTGATCTTGCTGTCTACTCTATAGGACCCCTCCTGCCAAACCAACGTCCTGGATAACGGTCGTTCAAAAATTGTCGAACACGAATATAGAAATTTGGCGGTACACCATCCTGCTGCAATGTGAGTTTGTTTTCTAATAGGTTGTTGTCGTTTTCCAGAATGTCAGTAATTACTGGATCAATAATGTCGTGTAATAAATTCAAATGAGTCTTTCCGCCAAGATCCCCATCGAGAAAAATTGGTCCAACAATATGGTTTCCTAATATTCCTACCCAAACATTTAATTTTTGGGGAATTTATGTATGTGTCTCCATGAATAAATAAGGATTACTATCACTCCAGTACCGACAATTATGTCTGTTGACTTCCCCATTCAACATAAAGGTACACTAGTCAAAAAAGATTGTGTTGTAGAGTCAGTGTGGGTTATTATTCAGTAACTCGTGAACTTGTGAATTGTTCATAAAACTGAGTCCGACGGTCAGGATTATCTTCATTCAACTGTTGCACCAGCCTTATCTTGTAAGGGTAAAATTTATGACCTCTCACAATTCGATGAACGCTAGATTCTGGAAGATTAGATGCTCGTGCTAAAGTTCTTATAGATTTCCGATTATCCATCTGTGAATGTCCCAATACTGCTATTTCAATAGCTTCATTTCCCACTGGACGCTCAACTTCGTGTTTCTTATTCTGAATGGAACCAGCAGTTTCCAATTTATTCATCAAATGCTCAACATATTGGTGACTCACATTTTCTTCGAAAATTCTTCGTTTCTGAGTTCTGGTTGGATCAAATTTTCGTTGGGACAACCTGTATTAGTTATAGTATTCAAGCTGATCCGCACACAATATATTTTAGAACTTCTAATCATGTGATCATCACGAAACTCTGCATGGACGTGTGCGTCATTATTTTTCTTCCGAATAACGAATTTCAGATCGATCGCATCGTTAGTTTTGAAAATATTGGAAAAAATATGAAAAACTCAGCAATTGGAATAACTGCGAAACAATTGAATAGATTTTGATCATTGAAGAACTCCAAATCTCCCCTGTAGTTTCAAGGTTCTAGCTTTCCGTTCAAAAGCGTGTTTACGGACATTTCACGTCTATAAAAAAATAATCGTGATAATTTTTTATGATCGTTTTGAATTATTGTGGACATACCCTATATAAGATACCTTTTTTCGTTTCAGTATAATTTCTGCTTCATCAATTTTCCTGAATGGACTGCAATAACATTAATACTTATAACAGACGGGGTAATAGACACCTTTAGTTTTGTTATAAATTTCTTTCATATTCTGATTGAATTGTAGTTCTATTCGATATTCAGAATCGTTCAATCATTTAAAGTGAGTCATAACTTAAGGCGGCTGATATAACGAAGGTACGAGTATATTATGTTATATTATTCATGTCTATCAATTTGAAATTCGTTCCTTGTACCGGGTTTTTCAACCAGAGATTTCATTTTGAATTTCGCCCCATTTAAAGGCGTCGATATAAAATTGATAGTCGAAAATTTTAGGTTATGTAAAATGAATCGATATACACTGAAAATTTGACGCAGACAATTTCGAAACTAATCAATAAAATTGAAAATCTCGTATAAGTTAGTGATGTGAAGAAGAATTAAAGATTTGGCGGTAACATTACTTCGAGAAATGGTTCAATTAATTGGCCTCCAATATTATGCGACATAGCTCCACTGGCTTATTTTCTTTGGGGTTATATCATGTCATTAGGTTATGCTGATAAACCAGAAACAATAGACGCTTTGGAAGCCAACATAACTCATGTTATTGATGAAATAAGGCCTGAATTACTCGAAAAAGTGGTCCAAAATTGGTCTGGTCGAATGCGGTTCCTCAGAGCTAGTTGTGGTGGACATATACCAGAAATTATTTTTAAAACATAAATGTCATAAAATTATCTTCCAAATAAAAAAAATTTGGCTTCAATTTTAATTGAAATGTGTTTTATTTCAATTTAAAGTACTATCACTCTAACAAAAATACCCGATATCTCTAGAAGTAAAGAAGTTCCTCAATAACAAAGACATTAACATATTTATCGAAATCGAATATTCTCTGGAAAAAAATTTAAAAAACTTTGAATCTAAAATGAATAAATCGAAATTATTATAAAATTTTGAATATAATACAGATTGAAATTGATTGAGAGCTAGCGAATGACCAGAAACGGTCAGAATTTACCAACAGAAGAGGTTTTGTATTTCATCTGGACATTTTACAGCCACACACGTCTGTAATGGCATGTCAGAAACTCCAGGAGTTTATATGCATCCACAATATAGTCCGGAGATAGCATCAAGCGATTACCATCTTTTTCTAACATTGCAAAACTTCCAGATAATAATAACAATAAGAAGTTAGCAACAAGAGAAGATTGTAGAAATGCATTACTAGAGTTTGTCGTCAATAAGGACCAAGACTTCCATGAGAGAGGCATTATGAAGCTACCTTCAAAATGGCAACAAACTATAGAAAAAAACGATGCATATTTGACCCATATCGAACAGTCCGAAATTTGTTAAATAAGTCTTGAAGTTCACGCAAAAATAATGGATTTTTTCCCCAACTGTTCGAATTTAGATAGAACAAGAAATTTTTAATTTACCATGCAGGTACATAGGAATTATGATCCCTGAGTTAGAAATCTAGGCCTTTCAAATATGTTTCATTTTTTCTAGAAACCTGTGGGCCTGTTAAGGACCGAAAATACGTCCTTCACAATTTTCTTAGAAACCCATTAGAACCGACGCCGTTTCAAGACGACAACAGTCGAATGTTGTTCGGAATTTACCTGACTACATTTCGAGCCCTAAGAGAGCCTCTCTTTCTGCGAGTTACAAAAGGTTCAGTTGAAGACATCTCTCGAAGTCGCTCGTTGGCCCTCTCTTCGTGCTACGACCAAACGGTCACGCAATATTCTCTACTCTTCGAACATTAAGTTTTGATCCCACACACATTCTCCAGAAGTAAGTTCTAATTACATTTCTCTTTGTCTCTCAACTTATACCCAAACCCTTCTCTCTCTACTCTTGAATTATTTTATATTCGTATTTTTGTCATTTACCCACAAAGCAGCGTTAAAGATAAAATACCTAAAAAGTCATTCGTTAGCACTCGGCCTACAAACACACCGCATTTTTTTCTCCCGCTGTCTTTTCGACCAGACGGTCACGCAACATACACACACTCTGCATGAACAAGAATTCTTTAACCACATTCTTCTTTTTGTCTCAACTTCCAAGTTATAACACTCATCTCTCTCTGCTCTTCAATAAGCTTACTATTCACTTTAATCTTCCAAGAAACCCCCTCTCATAATAACCCACAATGCACTAAAAGAAAGGCCTTCAAGTGAACCTAGAAAAAGTGAACTCAGTGAAAGAGAACAACTGTGAAAAAGCTCAGAGAACTATTCCACGAACGAGATAGTGCTTTCACCGCAATTATAGTTGAACTACACCGCAACAACTCCCTCAATTTGGGTAAACAAATCAAACTTGCAAATTTGTAATATACATGTATTTAGGATGAAAATAAACCATTCATATTACTAGGAAGAATTTAAAAAGGTATCTCTACATACCAAGTAATTCTTTACACCAACCTTTATATTCTCGAACAAATTTATCAACATTATTATTCATAATATGTTTATCAATGAAATTTTAATAATTATTACCCATACAGTTAAGTCTATGGTCGTTTCTACTTGAGATTTAATTTCCTATTATATTCTAATGAATAGAAACGTGTTTAGATCCGTACTTTCCATTTCATATTAATCCTGCAAATACCACGGAGAATCTTGTTAAACAATAGCGAGAAAAATAAACCGCAATATAACAAATCAAATATGAATCGTGAACACTTGCAAGAATACCTGGAAAGGATTATCGTTGACGTAAAAAAATGTTTACCACCTACTTGAGAATTGGACATTTGAATGCACTCTTTGCATCGTGGTTCTCCGGAAAAGTTTTCATTGTTGGTAAATTATTTCACTGTGTTACCAATGTACACTCAGATGAGTAATGCACGAAACGTATTTACTACACAATCATTATTTTTGTTGTAAGTTTCCACAATTTTTACACGTTCAGCAGTAGATAAACGATCCATATTATTAAATGGCCAACCTTAGCATATGAGGCTTAGGATCACAGTTCTGTTCGACATATTTCATTGAAATAGGGCTGTGATATCCGGACCACGAAATGGATAACTCGTTACTTCTTCAATCAATCGTTGTTCATCCTGACGTAGTGGCAGGAGCTTTAATGTTTTCGTCCTATCCTGTAACTTAGAATCTTAATTTGTATGAGTCTTACCTCGTGAAAATCATTATTTATTTAAAAGCAGAATATTATGATTATTATTTTGAAAAAATGTATACTGGAAATTAATACTTACGTTATATTTAATTGAATCAGTCTTTACTTGATGAAAATTCATTTAAAATAATATTAAAATAATTTCCACATATTTTACTATGGTACAAAGATCGTTTCGATAACACAGTAGCATCTTCAGATAGGTGGTATATATTACATTTTGAATAACCAAATTTGTTTCCGAAGTCGGCTTCTATTTATATTAAAGTAGGTACAAAATTCTATTGAGGACTAAAACCTAAAAAGGGAAATCTCTAGAAATTCCAGTTCATCTGAAATATTAAACAGTGGGGAGTTATTTTGGTCTAATTGTTCGTTGAGTAAAATACCGATTTTATTGTACTTAGTGAAACTGACACTAACAGATTTAAGGCATAACTTTTACTTTCTATATGAAAAATTTCGAAATTATGGTTGAAGGTATGTCATATCTCTAACTAATGGTTCGATTATGTGGAATTACTTTTGTTATTTAGGAAAATCTTCAAATGTTCTTCAATTCTCTGTCGGAAAGTTCCTTCTGTGTGTCATATGTAAATATTTTGGCAATCACCCCAGATTAACTGATGAAGTCACGATTTATCATCTTTATGTGTACTGTATTTATTCTTTTTATTAAATTTACTGAGGTTTGAATAAGTTTTGAATTAAGTTCTTAAATCGTATTTATTTTTGAGGAATGTAGCATTTCTTTCAGAAATAGTATATAATAGTATATAGTTCAGTATACTAAATAATCTTTAGTATACAGGTGTCCCAGAAGTCATAATAGTCATCAGAAGAATATTAAAAAAAATCCAAGTCCTGTATTTTTCAAATTATATTGCACGTTCTTTTATTCAATAAAATGCACACACTGTGATGATTTTTGAACTCCTGTTGCTACAATTTTTCACTTTTTTCAAATTTTATTTTTCCTATGTTATAGCGAATAGTGCTTCTGTAACCTGTAATCTTCAATTCTAAGCTAATTGATCCAGCTCGGAAAATTATGCCACTTTTTGCAAAATTAAAATTTCGCCCAACTTCAACTGACTGTAGTGAAAAAAAATTGAACTACATCAGTTTGGAAAGTTACTTCAAAAGTTAGCACAGTTAATAAGGATTCCAAAATGTTATAACACTAACTACATTCTTTTTTAGATTGGACAAAAAAAGGTTTTTCTTAACGAAATTCAGTTTTGTTTCATGATAAGATTCAATAAATTCACAAAAGATGTTTTTCATTCACTGCTCCTCATTAAAAAAATCTAAGGAATTCAAATCACGAGATTGTATCACGATCAGCATTAGGGTATCTCTCGCGATACATTCTGGAAGCTCCACTAGCGTTACATCTGCATTCCCCATAAATGAGGTTCATGTTGGCATATTCCTTTGTCGTATACATAGACATGATGGCAATACACAATCACAGGTTAGTCCAGATGAAACCAAAGTTCATCGTAAATAGATCAAAACTATCCAAATCACAAGCAAACATATCTAATAAACGAAGCCAAAAGTCGTAAGTACACAAATAACACTAAAATACGGAAAGATGCGCAATAGAGCAAGGGGCGTAGCGTACTGATCTGTGTTGCGTTTACGTGTGCCAATACCAAATAGTGGCGTCACTATCTGTCTCAATCACACTTTATGGAAGGACTCACCCGATCTTATTCAAACCAGATTCTTAAAGTATTGGATGCATTAGAATCATTTTAAGAAAGTTCGAAGAAATTGTTCGAAACTGTGTTTCTTTAAGAAAGACCTTTTTTTGACTGATCTAAGATACCATTTTAGAATCCCTAATAAATGTGCTTACTTTCAAAGTAATCTGCCAAACTGATGTAGTACAGTTTTTTTTCAGTACAGTCCGTTGAAGTTGTGTGAAGTATTAATTTTGAATACTTGGTTTGGCAAAAAGTGACCTTATTTTCCAAGCTGGAATTAGAATTGAAGATCACAGGTTACAGAACGACTATTCGGGATAACATAGAAAAAATAAAATTTGAAGAAGGTTAAAAATTGTAGCAACAGGAGTTCAAAAATCATCACAGGGTTGTGCATTTTCCCGAATAATAAAAAATGCAATACAATTTGAAAAGTACACGACTTAGTTTTTTAAAATATTTTTCTGATGACTACTATGACAGCCCGTTACCCGATTCCGGCTTGACGTCTACTTCTGGAACATTCTATATTTTAAGGAAATGTAATAAAAAAATTTTGTATTCGGACATACCATATATAAAGCTATTTTATTACTTTTATTCCTCGACAAATTATCTATCAATGTTGGATCATAGTCATCATTAATAGATCTTTGTTTAATGACAATGAGTCCTAAAATATAATTTTCTTCATGAATGGGTATTTTAACTATTCACTGGATCATACAATTGAATGCTGATAATTTTTGGTAAATAGGATGAGTTGATTTATTGTGTATAATAGCACCTGTATATCTTGGTTTATGAAATATTGAAAATTCATGTGAATTATTGATTCTGGTAACCCATAAATGAAAAAAATTAATACAGTTATTATGCTCCGTTTCCATTTTGCCTTCCACGAAACGATCCTTTTATCATAATAAAATCTCTGAAAATCAGAATAACCCTATTTCAATATTACTTACGTTATGTTATGTATTGGGGAAAATATTTTCCATTCAATAACGTGACAAAATAACATAAATTTAGGGAGTATAATTTTGTGTTATTTCACAACGTTATCAACATTGATAGTTTTGGCACTTAATGCTCTAAAAACTTCTTAATCTAGTAGCCCTAAGGCAAAGCTATTTGCTGCATGTTACATTACTTTCCAATCAAGCGTCCGCTTTTTGGCAAATAATCAATGATATGTGTCAAAGTGGAATACAACATCTTTACGCTTTACTAGACTAGGTCGTTCTATTGAATTCCACATATAAATTTTTCCAATGCACAAAAACATATCTAAATAAATCGTTTGGTCCCTAGAAAATAACTAAAAATAGACGATATATCTGCAATCCAACCAAATCAGAATATAATCTTCTTCTGGTGGCTTTCAGCTTTTGATGTTGTTTGCGCTGGTTCGTTTCTTTCAGACCGTGGCAGCTTTCTTTAGATGTTATAATGAATTATCAATTCTTTATTTCAGTGATTATTATTTATTAAAAAAAGTTCGACTTAATTTCCTTTGAGAATCAAATAATAATATCATTGTGTTGAATTAAAAGAGTTTTCTTCAGCTCATGAGTAACCCAAATATCGAGTTGCGTAATCTACTTCAGATATTTCAAATAGTTTTCAACTGTTGTAAGCGATAAATTTATGGCTTTGATTTGATCGTCTGTTATTTCGTTTTGTCTACCATATTGGGGCTTAATTATGATTTTTGATCTCCTGTTGCTACAATTTTTTACTTTCCTCAAATTTTATTTTTCCTATGTTATCCCGAATAGTGCTTCTGTAACCTGTGATCTTCAATTCTAAGCCAATTACTCCAGTTTCGAAAATAATGTCACTTTTTGCCGAACTAAGTATTCAAAATTGATACTTCGCACAACTTCAACGGACTGTACTGAAAAATACTGTACTACATTAGTTTGGCAAATTACTTTTAAAGTTAGCGCATATATTAGGGATTCTTAAATTGTATAACATTTACTAGATTATTTCTTAGTTCGGTAAAAAAATCGGTCTTTCCTAAAGAAACACAGTTTCCAAATTCTTTCGAACATTCTAAAAATGATTCTAGTGCATCTAATACTTCAAGAATCTAGTTTGAATGAGATGGAGTGAGTCCTTCCATAAAGTGTGAGTGAGACAGATAGTGACGCCACTATTTGGAATTGGCACACGTAAACACAATACACGTACGCTACGCCCCTTGGTCCACTGCGCATCTTTCCGTATTTGTTCGTGTTATTTGTGTACTAATGACTTTTGCCTTCGTTCATTAGATTTGTTAGCTTGTGATTTGGATAGTCTTTATCTCTTTACGACGAATTTTGATTTTACCTGGACTAACCTGTGATTTTGAATTACCATCATGTCTGTGTATACAACAAAGGAATATGCTAACATGCACCTCATTTATGGAAAATGCAGATGTAACGGTTTGCTGCTTGGAGAATGTACCGCGATAGATACCCTTATGCTGATCGTTATCCAGATCATTAAGTTTTTACGAATGTGCACCGTCTACTCTTCACAGCGGGCCGACTTCCAAACAAAGTGTATGGTGAAGGAAAAATTTCCTTACCTTAGAACGATATTGTGGTTCAAGCTGTTGAGTAAGATCCAAGTACTTCGCTACGTGAAATTCAGCGAAGCACAGAAGTGCCCAAAAGTACAGTTCACCGACTATTGAAAAAACGTAAGCTCCACCCAAATCATGTACAGCGAGTATAAGCTCTGTTACTTCGGGTTTATGAACCTCAGTTTGCGTTTTGCTGAACCATACTATAAAAGAACCGGGAAGACTCACAATATAAAAAAAAATATGTGGTCGGATAAATCAACATTAAAAAAAGATGGTTATATGAAACTACACAATTTGCACGAGTGGTACGTAGAAAAACCGAATTTAATGAGATAAGATAGATCTCAATATCGTTTTAAAATGAACACGTGGACTGGAATTTTGAACGCAAGAGTCATAGGACCATTTGAGTTGCCAGAGGTTTTAAATGCTGAGGTTTATTTAGATTTTTTACGAAATTAGTTGCCAAATCTATTTGAGGAAGTGCCACTCCTCAAATATTAAGTATTTTCAAAGAAATATCGTTTCAGCGAGATGGCTTCCCAGGGTACTATGCCCTCTCAATTGGAGAATATCTAAATGAAGAATATCCGGGCAGATGAATAGGGCGATCTGGTACAATCTCGTGGCCAGCCCGTTCCCCTGATTTGAATCCCTTAGATTTTTTTACTGGGGAGCAGTGAAGGAAGAAATTTATTCAAAACAAATTGAAAATGTAGCTGAGATTCGGGAAAGAATAAGGGTAGCAATGCAATTCGTCAATAACGGAAAATTCGCCTGTCTGATATCCCGGTCTTTTTTAAGAAGATGTCGTGTATGTATTGCGGCTGAAGGAAGGTAATTTGCACATCTTTCGTGAATTTATTAAATCTCGTCATAAAACGAAACTGAATTTTTTTAAGAAAAACCTTTTTTTCTCCAATATAAACAAGAATGTAGTTAGTGTAACAGCATTTTGGAATCTTTATTAAATGTGATAACTTTTGAAGTAACTTGCCAAACTGATGTAGTACAATTTTTTTTCAGTACAGTCAATGTTGGACGAAATTTTAATTTTGAATACTTGGTTCAGCAAACAGTGACATTATTTTCCGAGCTGGAGCAATTGGCTTAGAATTGAAGATTACAGGTTACAGGAGCACTATTCGGGATAACATAGGAAAAATAAAATTTGAAAAAAGTGAAAAATTGTAGCAACAGGAGTTCAAAAATCATCACAGGATGTGCATTCTATTGAACAAGCGAAAGTGCAATATAATTTGAAAAATACAGGACTTGGATTCTCTTTTATATTTTTTTGATGACTATTATGACTTAATCTGTTACCTGATTCCGGCTTGACGTCCACTTCTGAGACATGTATTTGTTTAAATTTGGAAAATAACTCTGTTGACAAGATTTCATCAAAAGATTAATAGGAACTAGTACATATTTAGGTCATCAAAACTTCCATGTATCATTCGTTTGTTTCCTGCTCGTAAATTTGTCGAAATATTTGCTGTAACTTTTACGCCCCTCTAACATCCCCCCAAACTCCAAAAACAATTTCTTACTCCCAATTCTCCCTGATGACGCTCATCAACCGAAAACGAAACAGATATTGCATTCCCTGGAAAATTTGTTACCTTAATACCCAGTTCTTGCAGAAAGTAATTGCGATATACTTTTATTAAATTACCCCACATTAACGCGTTAACGAGTTCCCTCGACCCCATCCTTAACCTCTATTTGCCCTTCGCGAAAAAATCCCTTTTTTTCCCTTTTCTCGAAATCCGTTTTCCGCCCGAGCCAAGGGGGACCAGAGGGGGGTCGCTAATTTTGGGTTCCTGGGGCATTATAAATTCGTTTAATTGAATCGTTTGCCCTCCGGACTGAATATGCATGAGCAAGCTCTGAGCGCTCCGGGATTCCGCAGGAGAAAGATGGAATTATTCATCCGAAAATCAAATCCGGGAGACGGTGATTAACAGACTTCGACGAAGGTGGTATTGGTTTTTGAGGTTTAGTTTCTTAGCGGATGAGAACGTTACTACCAAAAATTGAACGAAATAATAAAAAATGGTTTTTTTACTTGATAGAAGGGTTTTTTACTTGATAGAATGCTTTTACAATATTCAATTAAATTCAGTAAATATCAAAAGGATTAATTCTTAAAATGGAGTATCCGGTTGACCCTAGCTGAAAGATTATAACAATTTCGGAACGAAGTTCCTTATCGCGCGTTGCGAAAGGGGGCTAGACGGAATAAATTAAGACCAAAAGTTGTAACGACACTTTTTGCTATAGTCTCAAACCGTGCGGCGTGCACGTGCTTCTCTGTCTGTCTGTCTCTCTCTCTCGTAGAAAGCAAGCCAGTTATTTTCGTTTCGTCTTTCTATTTCGCATTAAACAGTGTGGTGTCGCGACGATTATTTTTGTTGAGTGTATCAGGTTTATTTATCGCTACATTTGATGATGATGAAACCAAATTTCGATTTCATCATAATCGAGTACAAGCTTCTTCAACAATATCTCTAGTACAAGAATTTCAGAGATTGTCATTAAATAAGCTTGAAACGAAGGCAAAATCAGTCATTGATTTCATAATAAGAGAAAAAGGCACTTCATTGTGTACGTTCAACGTCCAAAGCCTTCGTAAACATTCAGTTGATTTAATCGACTCTGTCACAGAAAAAACGAACATTTTGTTATTATCAGAGACATGGTTGGACAATCAAGAAGAATGTGATATACCGAATTTTAATTGTATAGCTCATTTTAAACGTGATTTTGTTCGTTCAGGTGGAGTTGCGATTCATCACAACACAAATGATACGACCAATCTAGTAACACCAAATATGTCGGTCATTATGTACAATATTCAGGACTTGCACGTAAGACGTACAAGTGTTGTAGATTTGTGTAGATGTGCAGCAGAGTGTGTAATGAAAAACGGCGTTACTTTAACCATGGCAGTCATATATGTCTCACCAAAAAACAAATTAATAGATATTCAGGAGTTCATGCATCGAGCACTGCTAGAGTATTCTAAAGATGTATCTCAAACGCTTAGCAGATAAAATAGAAATTTAGATAAACGTCCACTCATTTTGGCCGGTGATTTTAACATGAACTTCAGTAATGAAAAATCAAAACCATTGCTACAGTTTCTAGAGGAAGAATTTGATTTAAGAATGAACAATAATCCAGCAGAATCAACAACAAAATATAATACTACCATCGATGCAGCTTTTTCAAGACGTTTAAATAAAATAGAATTCCAAACATATGTTTCCTACTTCAGTTACCACAAGCCAATTATTACCGAAATTGAGCCTACTAAGTTTATATTAATTACATTATATTTGTGAGTGATAAAAAAATATTATTATAACTTAAAAAAAATAAAATTTTATTACAATTCCTCCACTAATTAATCGAACGGAACTTCGTTCCATCCGGGCGTCCCTTGACACCTCTCAATTTTTTATTTAAAAAAGACATACAGTTTTATATTTCGCAGTTTATTCAGAATTCTGACAGGAGTACAAAAAGAAATTAAACTTAAAATTGAAAAACTCGTTCATTTTTGGGCTACATATGTATTATAGATGACATATTTTGCATTTGGATTGGAACTGAAAGGCAGCTATAGAAATTTCTGAATTATCTGAATAGCTTAAATGAAAATATTGATTTCACAATAGAAAAAGAAGACAATTCAATATTTTTAGAAAACCTACCACTACTGATACCATAACCCGTTCAAAATCCAATGGCAAATTGAAATGTCAACATTCCATAGTTTCATTCATATATCGTTTTTTTTTAAGAGTGATAGAACTTTCGATAGGGATAACTGTTATTTGAGAGAAGGTAGAAGACATGTTGTTTTGACATTTCTGTTCGATAAGCATTGACAAATTAACATGGAAAGACTCACGATTAAGCAACGTTTTCAAACTGTTGAAATTTATTTTCAAAATCAGTGTTCTATTCGCCAAACTTAAAGACCACTTCGCGAAATTTATGTTTTACATAATCGTCCATCAGAGCAGCTTATTCGTCGAACTTTCGATAGATTTCGGAAAACATTTTCTCTACTCGATGCAACAAAAACAAGACAAAGAACTGTACGTACAGAAGAAAATATCGTTGCTGTAAGTCATAGTATTAATGATTTGTCTATTCGTTGACGTTCACAACAAGTTGCACTCTGTTCATCCACCACATGGAAAATTTTGCGTGAAGATCTTGGTCTACACCCATACAAGATCCAACTGGTTTAAGAACTAAAGCCCCTTGACCATACTGAGCGTCGTTTGTTTGCTGATTGGGCCCTAGAACAGCTTGAAGTTGATCCACTTTTTTATCGTAAAATTGTGTTTAGTGATGAAGCTCATTTCTGGTTGAACGGCTATGTAAACAAGCAAAATTGCCGTATATGGAGTGGAAACAATCCTCAAGAAGTGCCGCAAGTTCCATTGCATCCTGAAAAATGCACTGTATGGTGTGCTTTACACGCTGGAGGCATCATCGGTCAATATTTCTTCAAAAACGATGCTGGAGCTAATGTTACAGTGAATGGTGCTCGTTACAGATCGATGATCAAGGATTATTTGTTTCAAAATTTGAATGGTATCGACCCAGAAGTGTTTTGTTTCCTACAAGATGGTGCTACACCTCATGCTGCTACCGTAACAATTGATTTATTGAAAGAAAGATTTGCCGATAACATTATTTCGAGAAATGGTCCATGGTCCAATTAATAAGCCTCCAAGATCATGCGACATAACTCCTCTGGATTATTTTCTTTGTGGTTATGTCAAGTGTATGCTGATGAACCAGAAATAATAGACGCTTTGAAAGCCAACATAACTCGTGTTTTTGATGAAATAAGGCCTGAATTACCCGAAAAATGGTCCAAAATTAGAGGTTCTTCAGAGCTAGTCGTGGTGGACATATGCCGGAAATTATTTTCAAAACATAAATGTCATAAAATTAGCTTTCAAATAAAAAAAAATTTGCTTCAATCTTAATTGAAATGTGTTTTTTTTCAATTTAAAGTTTAATCACTCTAAAAAAACACCCGATATATTTTCTTCGGATTATTTTATTCCTTTTTAAACTATGTAATTCTATATATCAATTTAATCGAAATTGTGTTTTCTAAGACATTTATTTAATTCATTTAAAAAATTTTTTGAGAAAAACATTTTTAGAAAAATAAAATTTGTAGTGAGGTTCGCACAATTAATATGTTTGATATTTCAAAAACTGCACGGTTTGCCCATTTTTTTGACTGTGGTTTCGAAGTGTTACTTCACATTCAGACAACTGGAAATTTAACAGAAGGTAATGCTATGGATTTCATATAACAAAACCCTTTACACTAAAAATTATGGCTCGTTAAAAAAGAAGAAACTGATGCTATATATAAGGTTGGGAAAAAAACATTATTTTTGCGTGAAATTCAAGATGTTATATCTTTTTAAAATTTTCCGAACAATGAATATTAACATGCTTAGAGGAAGTGGAAGGATAATCATTTCTTGTACCCGAAATGCTCTTAAGTTCTCAAAGTTTGATGAAAAGTCTGGAAGAATTTTGAAGGCTTGCTGAAGTTCAAGGGATTATCTTCGTCACTGTTCCCAAGAATTATGAAAATGTTGGTTTTTATTCCGAAACGCTGCCAAATGTGTGTAGAATTTTGTAAATGGATTCTGATTTTTGGCTTAAGACTCATCCCTAGGATTTTGCCTCTAATTCAAACATTCAGACAAAAACCAAGATTCAAAGAAGACAATACATCACATGAGCTCACTTTCAAGGCAAATATGTTTATTATTTGAATAACAAAATATTGTGTAACAAATAGTAATTTTTCGTTTCGAAGAAGCAGAAAAAGTACATATTGCAAGCAACAAAACTATCGTGTTTTTTTTAGAGTCATAGAACTTTAGATTGAAATAAAACACATTTGAATTAAGATTGAAGCCAATTTTTTTTTATTTGAAAGATAATTTTATGACATTTATGTTTTAAAAATAATTTCCTACATATGTCTGCCACGACTAGCTCTGAGGAATCGCATTTGACCAGACCAATTTTTGACCACTTTTTCGAGTAATTCAGGTCTTGTTTCATTAATAACACGAGTTATGTTGGCTTTCAAAGCGTCTGTTGTTTCTGGTTTATCAGCATAAACCAATGACTTGACACAACACCAAAGCAAATAATCCAGTGGAGTTATGTCGCATGATCTTGGAGGCCAATTAATTGGACCGTTTTTCGAAATAATGTTATCGCCAAATCTTTCTTTCAATAAATCAATTGTTACTGTAGCAGCATGAAGTGTAGCATCATCTTGTTGGAACCAAAACACTTCTGGGTCGATACCATTCAAATCTTGAAACAATTAATCATTGACCATCGATCTGTAACGAGCCCCATTCACTGTAACATTAGCTCCAGCATCGTTTTTGAAGAAATATGGACCGATGATGCCTCCACTGTGTAAAGCACATTTTTCAGTGCATTTTTCAGGATGCAATGGAAACTGTAGAACTTCTTGAGGATTGTTTTCTCTTCATATAAGGCAATTTTGCTTGTTTACATAACCAGAAATGAGCTTCATCACTAAACACAATTTTACGATAAAAAAAGTGGATCAACTTCAAGTTTTTCTAGGGCCCAATCAGCAAACAAGCGATGCTTATTATGGTCAAGTGGCTTTAGTTCTTGAACCAGTTCGATCTTGTATGGGTGTAGACCAAGATATTCACGCAAAATGTTCCATGTGGTGGATGAACAGAGTCCAACTTGTTTTGAACGTCAACGAATAGACAAATCTGGATCAGCATTAACGCTACGACTTACAGCAGCGATATTTTATTCTGTACGTACAGTTCTTTGTCTTGTTGTTGCATCGAGTAGAGAAAATGTTGTCCGAAATCTATCGGTAGTTCGACGAATAAATTAAGGGATTTGTTTATCCTTAACTATTAAACTGTGTAAAATATTTGTGTGTGTGGATTTTTCGAGCAAATCAATATTATTATTATTCACCTATTGGGTTTACCAAATGCTCAGGCACTAATTCCTCACCATCGCCGGGGTCATTTTCACATAGTGAAGTTCGGTTTTTATCTAAGGTGTCAGCGATTACCAGGTTATACTTCTCTATGTAAACTGAAACAGGTTAATTTAAAACATGCTGTGGATTTTTCAAATCTAATTATCATCAACATGTACAACAGAATGATCAAATATCAATGTAATTTTGAATCATTTATAGAACAGGAGTAGGGTTGTAGTAGGTGTACCTGACGTACACAAATACACCTATGGACATAGTAGGACTCGAACCCGCAATCCCTGGCACCATTGTGCGTATCTCTGCTCATAAAGAAATGTTATGATGAAAATACATTATAAATTTCGATACAAAATAAAAATGTGAGGATCGAGAACTATATAAGGTTTTATTATTTACAAATAATTTGGAAATAACGAATACCTGTGCATGTAGTTTTTAACTAGTTGATACGTAACGGGATGTAGTGGATTTGCCTATCTTGGATTTGAGCTGCTATTGGAATGACTTAATCGTTTGATAGCGTCTAAAACGTGGTAACTGGTATCTAACCGCTTTGATAGTTATTTCCCTCGAAATGATGAATCTGAATCTTTTATACCAGGTCCCATAAATTTCACGAAGTGCTCTATAAGATTGGCGAATAGAACACTGATTTTGAAAATAAATTTCAACAACATGTAAACGTTGTTGCGGCCATGATAATTTATCAATGCCTACTGAACAGAAATGTCAAAACAACATGGCTTCAACCTTCTGTCAAATCACAGTTATCCCTATCGAAAGTTCTATCACTCTTAAAAAAAAACACCCGATAGATAGTAAGTTCGCCCGATGCATATACAATGTAGAAATATACTCTTTAGATAAAAAACGTGTTCATTTATTCACACAGTTATTAAAAATTGTGTTTCTACAAATAAACAACATTTTCGTTTCAAAAAAGAAGGAAAAATACATTTCCAAGCAACAAAACTACATTTATTCATAATTGAATGACAAAAGTGACTTAAATGAAGTGATTTGTGTTTCCACAAGTATCTGGAATCATGGCTGCCATGAGCTGTCAAATTCTAGTCGAGTTCATTATGAAATTTAAGGGCGTTGAGACTCATTTTTCCTTACTCCATCCCTAAGGTTTACCAACGACTCGAAAAAACGAACTAAAATGCAATTAAACGGAAACCACTTGCAAGAACAGCAAAACTTTATAGTGTTCAGTCCCCCGGCAACAAAACAGGAAAACAATCAAACTTCCAAAGACTCCAAACGAACTGTGCAGATTCCTTTGTGACAGCCGCCTCCTTCCTTTCTCTAATTATACCTAAGTACAATAAATAATCGTGTTCGCTTCTCGTGGTTCTATATTTACGTTAATTAATACTATTGTTGCCAAAGTGAAACACTATCTGCGAAAATAATTACAAATGGATACGGCTCCCGTATCTCTTTGGCGGACATGTCGTTCCGCTTTGATTCCGATCGTTGTTTTGTTTTTCCTTTCGTCGACTGCAACCGGAGATTGGGCGGAAAATGAAAAATTTCATGAAAGTACACACATCGTCAAAAGTCTTGCCTCCCCTATACACTCTCAACTTATTGAAGGTAAAATGACAATTTTTTGTTTGTGTAATCTTCACTATCTTATCACTCAAATGAAAACAATAAACCAGCAAAAAATGTTTCTTGTTCGGAAGAATACAGGTGTATTCGAAGGTAATCAGTTTTCAGCGAATAATGAGAGTTGTAATACTTTTGTAACACTTTTTCGACCACATTTATCGCTCTTTGGATGGGGGACATTGTGTATGTCAAGAGCTTTTGATTGCATTGCACCACAGTTTATTATCAATCTAGGTTTCAGGGGAAATTTTTTAGATTACATTTCAAGTTTTCTATCAAATCGAACCATGTCTGTGAAAGTTCTTGAGACATTTTCAGACAGTTATGAAAGTGAGTTAGGTTTTCCTCAGGGTTCTGTTTTGGGACCGCCACTGTTCATTATCTTCATTAACGACTTGACCTTCTTCATTGTTAATGAGTGTTGGTCATTTTTGTGGATGATACCTTCATGGCGGTCTCGGCGCCGAGCCGTGTTGAGCTTCTGAATCGCTGTGAAATTATAGTTGCGATATTTGTACATTGGTGTCAGACTAATGCTCTGATTGTGAATATGTCCAAGACTGAATCAGTCGTATTCGAGGCAAGGAATTCTGTGGCAGAGCCATTTTGTCTGCAGAGAGTTGAAAGCAAGCGGTTCAATAAAGTTTTTGGGTGTATACGTCGATAAGAACTTGAGATGGTGTGAACCCATTGACCATGTTCGCGGGAAACTGAGCTCATCTTTTTACGCTATAAGACGCATTAGAGACTCACCTCCCGTTCACGCAATTCTGAATGAATCCAATTAAGCACGTATAGGATTACTTAGAGAGAGCAATATCCAATCGTCAAAACCCACCTTCAATTTTTCAGGAATCGAGTTTAACCCTTCAGGAAAAATGGAACGATATGCCTGAAAATTTCGTTAATTAATCGATTCGTGGGATGCCTAGGCTTATTGGGAGTTGATTGAAAGAAGAGGTAGTAATACGGACTATTAAATTTGTATTCAATTATGAAATAAGTATAATTATCCAAAAATAAATAATCGATAAATTCAGATTTTTTCTCATTTTTCCTATTTTGTCTCATCCTGCATAAAGCAAAGAATAACAAGCAAAGATTTTCTATCAGATATATTGAAGTTGAAATAGAGTGAAATATTCATCTCATTTCCAGAACATAGATTGTTTATTTTTTGAGAAACCTAGGAGGAGCCAAGACTTGTGACGATGTGTGTATGTACTAAACTAGCGAGCTTTGGCACGCGCGCTTTACGTTAATCGTTGAATTAATTTCACAGATTTGTAACACATATGCCTAACTAAGGTTAACTGAAATGTTCGGAGATTTTATTTGTTGAAAATGCATTCAGGCAGAAACGTCTAGGGGTCGATATTTTACCAAATGAGTCAGGGCGTTTTTCCCGCAATGCTCATCTCAAACGCATCAATTTTTGTCGGTAGAACTCCCCTGTGAGACCATTGTAGCAGTTCATAATACACCATACAGCTGGCCCCACCAAATATACATTATGATCTTCTAGTCATAAATATTCGGCTTGACAGTATGATGAGTCCTACTTCGCCGACGTTTTGGATTATCGTAATGGATCCACATTTCATCACGAGCCACAATTCGATGCAAAAAACCATTTATTTTTTTCCGTTAGAGCAGTTGTTCACACGTGGATAAAATACTTTTGACGTCTTCTGGCTTCAGTTCATACGGCAAGTTGATATTTTCAGATTACACAGAAATGATGTTGTTTTTAGACTAATAATGACATTTCAAAATAAAGGTGTTGGCAGATGAAACAATGGAACAATAAACTAATGGCAACTTCTGTTATGAAAATGGCAAGGACTTATTCCAACTCCTAATATAAAACATACAAAGAACTTGAAACTCCATTTCAATAACGAGAAAAAAAAGATCCTCCTACATTTACATATACTACACACAACAAAATAAATATGTGAATTATAAAAAAACTACTGTGATAAAATGACACATGTATATGCAAATTAACGTCACAAAAAACAACTTGCTCTGGAAGGAAATTGAATCAATTGTTATAATTTTTGTCTTATACCCACAAAATTAAATCTAAATTTCATTTTTAATACTTGCAGATCTGTGTATCACAAAATCAATTTTTGAATCTATGAATAAGGCCAAATCTAGCAGCCTCTCATGACCCATAGTTGATTTAAGCCAAGTTCTCAATCTCTTCAATGCCGAAAGGCTTCTTTCTCTCAGAATTTACCACACTAACAGGCTTTACAGATACCAAATAAAAAGTCAAGTATACTGTGTACTTAGTGAAACTAAGATATCATATCTGTGTAGTTTCGTTAAACATTATGCTGCTTTAATAAAGGGTCTTTCATTAATAGCGCCCCATTTTGTTTTGTAAATAAAACACATTATTTATTTGGAAATTATTAAAATTTTTATTTCATTATAAAGTACAATGGATAACTTTAGTTATGAAACAAAACATCATTTAAATGTCAAACACAGAAACGGTGGCAGGAATGAAGTCGATGAAACCAATTTTCCATGACTCTATCACACAAATCAGGTCGTATGGCAGCAATTTCTCGTTTAATATGGATCTATAAATTGTCCAAATTTGCTGGATGATTGCTGTAAGCCAATCACTCAATGTAACCTAGAAAGGAGTCCAATGGAGGTAAATCGCAGAAACGAAGCGGATAATTTATCTGTCAATTTCTTGAATAATTGAATCACCGAATTTTGTTTTCAATAAAGTCGTTGTGTCATTGACAGTATGACAAGTGGCACCGTCCTGTAGAAACCACATGTTCTGCAAATCACTTCCATTGACAGTTACCGCCTCATGAGCTTCGTTGAAAACAAAATAAGGTCCAGTGTCTCCTCCAGCATAAAATGCGCACCAAACAGTAAGTTTGTCAGAATGTAATAGCAGTTTTTGATATTTTTCAGGATTATCACCACTCCAGATACGGCAATTCTGCTTGTTAACATAACCGTTTAACCAGAAATGAGCCTCATCGCTGATAATGATTTCTTATGAAAATATGCTTAATTTCCAATTTTTTCTAAGCACAAGTTAGAATACACGACGCTTTAAATGATCTGAAGGTTCGTTTGACTTCTTAAGTTAAAACAATTTTGATTGGATATAAACCAAGGTCTTCTCGTAAAATTCGCCAAAAAGACGTCTAGGAGATGCCTAGTTCTTATGAACGTCGAGAAATCGATAAATTTTGGTCTTCACGAACATTTTTCACCTACTTTTTTTTTATTATAATATTAGCCTTCTACATATTTAATTCCAAAAAATTATATTTAATGATTATAACTTCTGAAAATAAATTAAAATAATGTCATATAACTACCACTTATATCAATTGACATATAAAATAAACATTCATTCTAAGACATCCGAATGGTATAAGAAAATCCAATAAATAAAAATTATTAACCAAAATCCTATAAATTGAATATTTTGAATAGACAAAATCAATCTTATGAAAACAAATATCTTTCAAAAATGTTTAACATAATCTTAAGAATTTCATCATAAAACTATCTTACTTAGACTATTCAATATTATTGGATATCTAACTAAGGTACTTTATATAAAAACTCAAGATATGTAAAACATTACTGAAAAACAAGTTTTAAGAAGGACTTTGCTTCGTCAGTATTCAAATAATTCATATTCAATAAATATAACATCTATCAACAACAAATATTTACTTACCCTTCAATCTTCTAGAAAGACTTCTGCCTAAATGAAAAATCTTTAAATGTAGTGAGAACGGTTCACTACACACATTCATTTAGGCAGAAGTCTTTCTAGAAGATTGAAGGGTAAGTAAATATTTGTTGTTGATTGATGTTATATTTATTGAATATGAATTATTTGAATACTGACGAAGCAAAGTCCTTCTTAAAACTTGTTTTTCAGTAATGTTTTACATATATGAGTTTTTATATAAAGTACCTTAGTTAGATATCCAATAATATTGAATAGTCTAAGTAAGATAGTTTTATGATGAAATTCCTAAGATTATGTTGGATATTTTTGAAAGATATTGGTTTTCATAAGATTGATCAGCAGAAACAAAATTTTGTCTATTCAAAATATTTAATTTATAGGATTTTGGTTAATAATTTTTATTTATTGGATTTTGTTATACCATTCGGATGTCTTATAATGAATGTTTATTTTATATGTCAATTGATATAAGTGGTACTTATATGACATTATTTTAATTTATTTTTAGAAGTTATAATCATTAAATATAATTTTTTGAAATTAAATATGTAGAAGACTAATATTAAAATATTTATATAATTTTATATACCTTCTATCAAGAATTAACCTCTATTTATGTTACTTTCACCTACGGCAGCAATATTCTCTTCACTTCTTGCATTTCTTTGTCTCACTGGCAGTGTAACATCATGAAGTGTAAAGTTTGTTTCAAACTAAAAAAAAAATTTGTTTCACTAAACGTTCAACTGTTCTTTTCTTTTATCCGGATTATAACGACCAAATATTGGATATAAAGCAAGTAATTTGAATATCAAAACAGATTTAATCTGTTAGCCTTCCACAATTTTAATTTCAAAAAATTTTTTGAAGAAACTTTAAGAATTAAATTAATGTCTTTTTAAGCACTGCTCATATTTAATAGACGTATAAAATCAAAATATAAATGTATCTATGTACATGTTTTTAAGATCATATTTTTGACGTTTGCACTCGGTAAGTCTATACATTGTTTAATTGATTTTATTATTTTTTATATGTAAAGTTAAACTGATCTTATCGTAATTTTAATTATTTCTTGAGGATGTGCTACATGTTTTGAGATTTTTTGAAGTAATTTATTTAAATATATTGAATATTTCAAATAAATTAGTTTTTGAGAAGTTCTTGAAATTATGTTTTATATTTTTGAGAAAGAGTTATTTTTCATTAATATAGGATCAGAAAACAATACATTTTGTAACAAACAGGGCTTCGTACGTTTGTCTGAAGAGTTCAGTACGCATGCCTGGAACGAAACAAAAAATGTTTGCTTATTTATATTTTAATTTCAATTGACAATTTATATTCGTTGGTTTTTCTTAATTCCATTTGATATTGTATGATGAATTTTGATTTTATACGTCTATTAAATATGAGCAGTGCTTATAAAGACATTAATTTAATTCTTAAAGTTTCTTCAAAAAAATTTTTTGAAATTAAAATTGTAGAAGGCTAACAGATTAAATCTGTTTTGATATTCAAATTTTGTAATAATCCTTCTAACAAGTAAAAAACCGTTTCTTCTTATTTTAAAGCAAGTAAAGTTAGAGTAACAGATCGCGATTTTTCATAATAAAATTGGATTATTTTTGAACCTTGTTGGAGTGTATACCTTTCTACGATTAAATGGTAGACATTGACAAATACAACTATCAATATCACAAATAAACAGTGGCAATTATTCTTAAGTAATGTCAATTTAAAAATGGGGCGTTCCTATTGAAAGAGTCTTTACTGATTGATACCATTTTAAACTGTCATCTATTTCAACGCCTTGAAATTTTATGCATCCCTGTGATGTTATAACTGCATTTCGACAATTGATAATCAATGGAACAGAAATTTCTTGGACAAGCTAATTATAAGTACATGAACAGGAGTATCGTCAGCAAGTAAGGTTATCTTACTTTCATGAATGTTGTTCGGTAGATCTACTATAAACTATAAGCATAGTGTTACGTACCACACTTAGTTTACCGCAGCATTTTGCCTATTATTTCAGTATTTTGAAATAACAAGCAGTTACAATTTAATTAATCTCGATGATTAATTTCCATGGGTTTAGTAGACCGTATTTGGACGTTATTTAACGAAGAGTTTTACTTCAATGTATGTATGTAGTTATTTCGATGATGAACTAGCTTTGTTTATCCAATAAGATAAATACGAAGACTGTAAGGAATTAAAGTAAAAAACGTAATACACTATGATAACAACGAACTATAATTCTTGGTTTATATACAGTAAACCAAGTAGTAATCCTACAGTATATACAGTAAACCAAGTAGTAATCCTACTAATAGTAATCCTACTATATTAACAGTAATAATCGCGATAACTTGGACCAAAATGTCACAAGGTACGTACAACAAATTTGACTATCCGAATGATAGTGCATAATGTAGCAGCGGCTACATGCGACAAGTTTGACTATTACTAGAATAATAATGATTTTACAGTCTTTTCAAAGACTGAACGTTAGGGGTGCTCGATGCATCTCTTTTGAAAAAAAGAGGGAAATTAACATAATTGATTGGAAGGTCCATTTGGAGGTGGACTGAAAAACACCAAAGTATCGATGACAAACTATTTCCGAACGACAGGGCCGTCTCTAATAAGACGGAACACATAGGAAATGTGAACTGGCTGTCATAGATATCAGAGTCGCCAGTGTGAAGGTTTCTAAAACTGCACCGATACATAGCGCACAGATACGACCACTTCAGAACGTTTTCATCATACTAACGATGTACTAAAACCTCGAAGAAGTTTTTTCTTGCAATTTTTCCAATTTTCCCAGAACACTAACGTTACTTCGACTCCACATCATAGCTACAATTAATTTCTACTGCAAGATCTTATTTACACGGTACTTAGTCATCTTTGAAGATGGCAGCGAACGTCAGCTTAAATGCTGTCTCATCCGCGTGAACCTGCGTGATAAATTCCCCCTTTGAGAATTTAACGCTTAAAGGGAATCGAGGGAGCAGCTTTCCAGGATAGGTACGGGCTCATATACGGGATTTATGAGTCCCGAACGGTGTTTTTCTATAATTCATTCTTTTATGTTGGGAAGATGGATGTGTTTTGTTCGTTTGGGGGATTTAACTATCGGAATGATGATTCAAGATTGAATGGTGGCGGTAAAATCTGAGGTTGAAAATTTAACAGTGTACGGTTTGAATAAGCTGACATGAAAATGGAGATGGGGGAGAATGAAATGATGGGGATTAACTTAGATTAAATGTTAGAAGATTACCTTAGCAGTAAAACAGGAAGTACCAACATCTTCCGCAATTTTTCTTGCTGTCAATCAGTGATTTATTTACACTGGATCATTCATTTCCTGTACGTGTCTGTTAAAACCTTCTTGCTTTTCAATTAAATGATACAAATATTACAGGGTAACATGGGACCCCAAACGTTTCGTTTAAATTTGAATATTTTCAGAGTTTTTCCTCATAGTATCTGCATTTCACAAGGTACTCAACTGAAATTTGACAAATTTATTACAATTTAGAGTCTACACCATGCGACATGCCAATTTGGATTGCAAATCTACAGGCTGATATTTTTTCACTATCCCCTGTTTTACCGCAGAACTTTTTTCTGCTAAGCCACTGTTAGTTTGAAAAATTGTAAAAAATAGCTTTGGTGTTATACTAAACTTTATGGAATCTTGTAGTTTTGTCGTGTCTGCTGCCGATTTCGGGAAAAAAAATTCTGAAACATTCTCTCGAAATCGATTTTTTCTATTGGATGTTAAAGAATCACAAGTTCCATCACCAAAAACTGTTCGACATATAATTCAAAAAAGCCTTTTTTATTTTTCTTTTTTAAGAGAAGCACATTTTCCAGAGAAGGGATCTGATAAATTCGGACCCAAAATCTCTTCAGTAAGGAGTTAGTTGAATGAACAAAATAATGATATTGATTTCTTCCATAACACTTGGTTAAACATTTTTGAATTAATAAAGTGAATAAAAACAACTTAGCTCAACCTTCACTGTTTATTTGATGTCGTTTACATATAGGTTTCGGGTATTTAACCCACTTTCAAATCATTTTGAAAATGGGCTAAAAACCCGAAACAAATATGTCAAAAAATAATCATTGAAAATATATAGAAACACCTTTTTTCATCAGAAATTTCTGCAATAGTTAACCAATTTTTGGATAAGCATGGCCTATACGAAAATTAAGTTCTATCACAGAAATATACAATGTAAGAAGATAGGACTAAAAATCAGACAACTCCCACTTGCATATATGATAATGAAAGGAAAATTCTCAATTATTATAATGTTATTATATAAAAGAAAAATAAAAAAGTACTTTTTGAAATATATGTTGAACATTTTTTGGTGATGGAACTAGTTTTTAACATCCAATCGAATCATGTATGTATCGGGTGTTTTTTTATAGTGATAGAACTTTCGATAGAGATAACTGTGATTTGACAGAAGGTAGAAGCCATGTTGTTTTGACATTTCTGTTCAGTAAGCATTGACAAATTATCATGGAAAGATTTACGCCGTAACAACGTTTACATATTGTTGAAATTTATTTTCAAAATCAGTGTTCTATTCGCCAAACTTATAGAGCACTTTGTGAAATTTATGAATTACATAATCGTCCATCAGAACAGCTTATTCGTCGAACTGTCGATAGACTTCGGACAACATTTTCTATACTCGATGCAACAACATTTTCTATACTCGAAGACAAAGAAGGAACACAGAAGGAAATATCGCTGATGTAAGTCATAGTGTTAATGATGATCCAGATTTATCTATTCGCCGACGTTCACAACAAGTTGGACTCTGTGCATCCACTACATGGAAAATTTTGGGTGAAGATCTTGGTCTACACCCATACAAGATCCAACTGGTTCAAGAACTAAAGCCATAATAAAGGTCGTTTGTTTTTCTGATTGGGCCCCAGAACAGCTTGAAGTTGATCCACTTTTTTATTGTAAACTTGTGTTTAGTGATAAAGCTCATTTCTGGTTGAACAGCTATGTAAACAAGCAAAATTGCCGTATATGGAGTGAAAACAATCCTCAAAAAGTTCTGCAGGTTCCATTGCACCCTGAAAAATGCACTGCATGGTGTGCTTTACACGCTGGAGGCATCATGGGTCCATATGTCTTCAAAAACGATGCTGGAGCTAATGTTACAATGAATGGTACTCGTTACAGATCGATGATGAATGATTATTTGTTTCAAAATTTGAATGGTATCGACCTAGAAGTGGTTTGGTTCCAACAATATGGTGCTACACCTCATGCTGCTACCGTAACAATTGATTTATTGAAAGAAAGATTTGGCGATGAGATTATTTCGAGAAATGTTCCAATTAATTGGCTTCCAAGATCATGCGACATAAGTCCACTGGATTATTTTCTTTGGGGTTATGTCAAATCATTGGTTAATGCTGATAAACCAGAAACAATAGACGCTTTGAAGCCAACATAACTCGTGTTATTGATGAAATAAGGCCTGAATTACTCGAAAAAGTGGTCCAAAATTGGTCTGGTCGAATGCGGTTCCTTAAAGCTGGTCGTGGTGGACATATGCCGAAAATTATTTCAAAAACATAAATGTCATAAAATTATCTTTCGAAAAAAATTGGCTTCATTCTTTATTTAAATGTGTTTTATTTCAATTTAAAGTTCTATCACTCTAAAAAAAAAACACTCGATAGAAGTGATGTCTAAATTATTTGGTCATTATTTTATATTTATTTTGATTCTTTATTAGTTAATTTCCACCACATGCGATGAAAATATATATGTCTATAAAGTTATACAGTGTTACCTAGGACATATTTTTTCAAAATTTAATTCTTAATGTTTTCATAAGATTGATTTAGATCTTAATCTGTACATTCTGGAGAATTAATTCCAGCTATTATCTGTAATATTCAAATACCTCTTCATAGTAAATTTTCAATATATATATCAAACATATTTGTTTAATAATTTATGCATGTGAGAATCAGTAAATTGTTTGATGTCAGATTCGATTCTGAATCTGATTTTACCAACACAGGCATACCAACCGCATAAAATTTCCGTATGAAACTTTGTTGTAAATTAGTTCACTCATATACGGTAAGCTTTCAACTCATTCCATTTCAATTCAGAGCAGCATATTTGCTCCAATTTCCCACTCTCAAGGCTCTACACTGTATACTACGTGAATTTAATCCTTTAGGGATAGCTTTAAAGGTCAAGCAGAGTGGCTCCTACCGAATTACATAAAGCTGATAGACTTACTCAACGAAGATCACTGCCCCACATAATGAAGATCAAACGATAACAGGATTCTCGTTTCGCTATAATGGTAGCCAAAACATCCACTCGCTAATGGAAACGCGTCAAATAAGTAAAAACACATATCACATCCTAAACAAACCATTGTAGATGCCAACGTGATACTTTGGATGCTCTCAGAGGGTGGGATTCTGCGATTGAAAAATCTGATGCGCCCCAAAGGGTGGAAGAAAGAGGTGGCATGCTGGAGACAGAAAATATTTTCCGATATGAAGAGGACTGAAGGAAATTGGTGGAAAGTGGAGTGTTTACTGTTTATCTGGAAGTAACCAGGCATAAGAGGAAGATTGACATTCGAACTGGATTCATTGGATGCCTAAGTAACTCCGGTCCAATGTAAACTCATTTAGGTAATTGAAATTTGGGAGTGTTATGAAATAGTTCAGAGAAATATTTTCTTATTCTTCTCATAAGTAATCAAAACTCTCGGATGAATATTGGATAAAGTTTTCCGTTACTTTGTGAAAAGAAAACGCAGTTTCAATTTAGTAGACATATATAGTCCATCTAGAAAGTATCCGGAATTCATTCTCAGACAAAAGTAATGTATAACTTAGGTTGTGCAGATAGTCGCATGACAACACTATTCACAAATATTGCTGATTGTCAACAGGTATACAATTTATGAAATAATGTCGCAATGTAATAGGCCACCTCTTTTTGGGAGGTGGTTAGATGGAAAATATTACTAGATTGACTTATTTACGAATGGGGTGCGAACCAATCCTAGTCGAGTGTCCTAGGAAGGGTATGGCCTTCGCGAAAATTGAATGTCTCCGATGTTAATAAATTTTCTCTGTGGCAATGCAAATGGTAACGAAACTCAATTATGGATTTAAAGAAGTATAATGATAAAGTGTGCCAAAATACAATAGTTTTATCAATCCTAAACTCAATAATATTTACATAAAGATGACACACTGAATAATTAAGGAGGATCCCTCAATCACTACGAAACATTTAACTAAATTCCTAATTCTGTTTAAATTCTTCAAACGTAATAATTACGAAGAGATATGGCAACCTACCACCTACTTCTTGATTTCTTACTCTACTTTAATTAGACAATTTCAATCTGAATAATATACCAAAATTTTTAGATACTTCTTATCCCTAGACTCCAAGACCTTACATTCAAAACAAATCTGGGCACACGCAATTTTTTACAAGAAACGGCTTATTTAACACGAACAATAAACGATAAAGAACAACTACCGTTACTCTTAATTCCTTGATCCCGGAACTTAGCACTGTCTCTTCAGTTTCTCTAATTCTTCTGACTAAATTTTTAAACTTAAAAAAAAATTACTAATAGCAGTCAATATAATTATAATAATCTTATATTCTGAGATCAATTCGAGCCTCGCACTGCGATCTTTTCTCGACGATTTTACTAGTTTTTCCGACGTGTCAAGACTTCCTGACAAACATCCTTTTGTTCCTTTTAATACCTCGTACGCGTCGGTTTTCTCCTACCAAATTTTTAGTTCGTTCACCCACACAAAATTCCAACTTAGCACTTTCCGAAAGCTCAACTCCTTGTTGAGCCACACGTGTTTATTCCGACGTCAGCGTTTTCCGCCGAAACTTTCCGTTCATCAACTCATCTGAAGGAATATGTTAATTTACGTTTCGTACAATCAACCTAGACGTTAAGTCAAGTGTTTACATTAACAGTCAAATGGTTGTTGTATAAGTAAATAAGATGAATATTTTGTTATAATTTTCTAATTCAAGAATTAAAAATATATACTAAATAATTACAATTGAGCTTTGTTTTTTCTGGATACTTTCAAGATGGACTATAGAATTAAATGATATTGATTTCTCGCATATCACTGAGTAAACGTTTCTAAATTAATAAAGTAAATAAAAAAACCACTTGGCTTAAATTTCACTGTTCATTTCATGACTGGTGATATATATGTTTCGGGTTTTTAGCCCATTTTCAAAACTGAAGAGAACAGAACTTAAGATCCTATTTATAATAGTTGAGTATAATTTTGAAGGGGGTAAAAATAAGGCATAGGTTTGGTCCTAATCTTTTACAGATAATCTATAAAATGGTTGTTATTTATACAATGTTCCGAAAAACCAGATATCATTTTATTATACAATATACTTTTTTTGTGTCCTTCTACCCTTATGTTTACACAGAGAGTATATGAATAGTTGTGAAAAAAATTAGGGGGTGATTACTTGTCAAAAAAAAGGTGGGTCTTTCATATAAATTTTTTTTTGAGTCCCTCATGCTTAGACTCAGCCCCCTAAAGATGGCGCCCAAAAAAGAGTTTTAAATTTTTTTCATAAAAACCAAAAAATTGACCATAATTGTACCTGAATCAAAGTTAATCAAAACTATTCAGTTGTCATAACAAAACGGCTTTCGCTAACTAGATGAATTCTTGTTCGGAAATAATTCTCTACGACTATCATGTTGATAATTTTTTTTTCTGAAAAACCTAGAAATTTAGCAAGAAATCACAGACGAATTTATTTGTTAAGAATGGATCAAGCTATCTAAAATTTAATTTTTTATTGTGAAATAGGAATATGCAAAAAAGTTTCTTGCGAGAGAATATTTAGGGGTAACTTTTTCCATCTCATAGAATCATAGAATCAATCATAGAAGAACACCACCAAAAAGTTTTTTGAGTGCCTTCTCGCCCGCATGAAATGACTGCCTAATTTTATTCTTGTCAGTTTTTTGGTTTCTGAGAAAAAAATTTAAAACTGTTTTTCGGGCGCCATCTTTAGGGGGCTGTAACTAAGCAAGGGGAGCTCAAAAGAATGAAAGACCCACAATATATTTTGACAAGGAATCACTCCTTAAATTTTTTCGCAACTATTTATATACACCCCGTAGATCGTTCTGTCTGACCTATGTAAGATGCAAGGGTTTCATTACAATAGAATTTGTATATACCACGTTTTTTTATTACCACCTTTCACACGTTTCTCGTGTAAAAAAGAAGTAATTCTGAATACGAGAAATCAAAACTACTCCAGTACTACTCCACTGCTATATTCGTCTTCATCCAAACAATCTTTATGTTGGCCTGACAACAAATAAGATTTCAACAGAGGAATGTTTCGTCTCCTTAGGATAATAACTTTATGGTTATAATAAAAATAACAAGAGATATCTAAAATAAATGCAAATTACAGCATGACCTTAATCTTATGCTCGATAGTATATATTGATGATAACCAAGAATCTTCTTGTGACATTGACTTAAGTACTTCTGCGTGCGAAAACGTTAATTTTATACCGAATTTTTCAGCTAGGAATGTGAATTAACCATCTTTTCAATGCGGGAAATCAAAATTATTTTCCAGGAAAAATCCTAAGATTCCCGAAATTCAGCCTAACTGGAAAATTATCAATCTTTGGAACTTATATCTTATTAACGCTAATCCCAGTCCAATCTCGCTTTGAGAAAGACAAATCTCTTCCCCAATTCCAATTTGAAAGATATTGAATTTCTTTCAACGTTGCCAGCGTAGAACTATCAAATAATTTCATCCTGGTCGCACTCGTTAGTTCTGGTATATTCGTCTTTATCCAAACAATCTTAATGTTGGCCTGACAACAAATAAGATTTCAACAGATTCCGGATGTTGAGCTAAGAACGTGAACCAACTTCCTCCTAAATGCGAGAAATCAGAATTATTTTCCAGGAGAAATCTAAAGATATGGATTAATCCCGAAATTCAGACCTAACGGAAAAATTATCAAACTTTGGAACGTATATCTTCTTTCCGCTAAACCCAGTTCACTCTCGCTTCGAGAAAGACAAATCCCTTTCCCCAAACTCCATTCACCCCTCCTCCCAAGTAGAAAATATATAATTCTCCTCGCGTGATTTACGCTTTTCCAACTTTTCCATCCACCGATAGCCATCGGATCCAATCGTTAAAAACGAATTTCTGCTGTGACACCGCAAAAAGTTTAGGATCCCTTCTGCCTTCTGTCGTAATCCTTAAGCCTGCTGCGTATTTATGACGTGGTTAATGACATAACGAAAGCTGAAATGGGATCCTCGAATTAACGATCTTATAATTAGAGATGGCATTCCTAGAGGGAAAAACAACGAGGAAAAGATATAGTTCTTTATGGATATTCATCTGAGGCCTGTTTTTTGGAGGGAAATGAGGCGGAAAATAATGAAAAATGGATGATGGCCTTCGTTTCATGTGGGTCAAGAAAGGAGGGAAAATGAGAAAGCTGCCAAAATTCGAGCATTCATATATTTGGGGGATGGCCGTTGCAACACAGGGCGCCACATAAAACTTGCGTGGTTCTACCCGATTGCAGGTATTCTGTTCATGAGGGCGAAGTAATAGACCTGTGATAGCTTTAAGGGAAGGAATACGATGACGTGTTAGATTCCTCGAGCTCGTGGTTTCTGATATCGATTAGAACTCTTCATGGCGACCGTTAGCTTTCAAAGGCTTCTTTTGGGAATAAGGTTACTAGAGGAGGGTGAATGCCCACAGAAGTATTTAAAATCCTGGCCACCCAAATGAGGTAGAATTTATGGGGGCAGTGGTTGAAAGCCTACATGCTAAGCGAGAAGGATATTCTATTCATCTTGTGGTTCTTAAACCTGGGTGGTCTGGAAATCCTCTTGGAGTTTTGAGGGTCTTGACTATATGCTAGACGTTGGGCCTGAAACTGAATCAACCGGGAGTGTCTACGGCGGTTTTAGGGCCTCGAGCCGCGACTGGGTGGTGGATAGGGCCCTTCATTGTGTGAGTTGCGTTCCATTGACAATGACACTACAGAGCCAGTAGAAGTAGGATAGTGATTCCAAGCTACCAGTATTTCCTGTAAGGAAAAGGGGGCGTCGTTTGCGCCCTAATTTGGCTTATCCAAATTCTGTTCCCAATGGTCCTTTAACTTTTCGAATAGTAAGAGAATAATAGCGAATAAAAACATTATGATTGCCTCTTGGTTAATCGGAAAAATATATACTTTATTGGCCCAATATACCTCCAGAATCAAAATCTAAGGCACCAATAATTTCTCCAGGTATGAACGATCACCCGATTAATCCAAAATTAATTGCCATCAACTAAATTTTTCGAAAGTGCGGCAATACAACTTTTAACTCGTTCAATTCCACCAAGTTATCAATCAATCAATTAGATTCAACCAATATGTTCGAAATGGGCGTCGACATCATCGATAAGAAAAACATAATTACGCAGTAACTCCAGTAAACCAGCGTTCCTTGCGCTGAAGTACGGAACTATATTCACTAGCGGTACTTGTTATTGATACTTTATAAATTGTATCATAGATGGATCTGTAAGTCAATATTTCAAAATGCCCGGATTTCAACGGCACCGTTAAAGTGTAACAGATGATACCATTTGAAAGAATTGGTTGGTAGAGATATCTTTATGAACTCTAGTAATTTATTAACGTCAATCAATAAGTATGCTAATTTCAGGATAAGCATACTTCAAATGGGGAGATTGAGGGATGTATAATTGGCTTAAACTGGTGTATTTGCAGCCGATATACATATGTTAAAAATGTACAATTTTGGGATTGTTTCATTCAAAGATTAAGGTAATTGTTTTTATGTAGCTTGAACTATAATTAAGGTAAAAACACTCTATTGCTCGTAGAGGAGCATATTGATGAGCTTTTTCACCGTTATTCACTTTCACTAAGTTCACATTTAATGGGTACACCTTTCGATTTACTTTACACAATTACTATTTACTTAAAAACAAAAAATGTAGATAATACATTAACTTCCACGTGTTATTAAGAGTGGGTGTTCTCTTCAAGAGCAGAGGAAGATATGTGATTATAACTTGAGAGACACAGAGAAATGAGATTAGAACTAACTTGTTTATACAGAGTATGTGTGTATTGCGTGACCGTCTAGTAGAAAAAATCGATGTGTTTGTAGGCCAAGTGCTGACGAACGACTTCGAGGGATCTAACTTTAACAATGCTTCGTGGGTAAAAAATGGCAAAAAATGAGACTGTCGAAAATGTGGCGCAGGCGGAATTCCGAAATGACATTTGGCTATTTTCGTTGCTACTGTCCCATTTAGATTTCTAGGAAAAATGGAGATAATTGAACCTGCCTAATAAAAATTCCTTGTTTGATGTAGAATCCAAACATTACTAGAAAATTGTTTATAATTTAATATTATATTAAGGTTCACATATCCTATGCAAAATTGTCTAAGAGGATCAATAAATGTTATTAATATTAATAACATTTAACATTAACATTAACATTAATAAATATATTTGCGGATACATACTTGGTTGAGGAGTTCCTTCATAGTGAATATCTACTTTTGGTGGGTCTTCATTTGAGCAGTATATTTTAATCTAAAACCCGATAGGTTCCTCAGAAAACACAAACAAAATTCTTCAATGAGCACTTTCTCTTTACGTTGTTTTCATACCACCAGTTCCCACCGCAGACTTCACGTAACCTTCCTTATCTTTAAAAGCTGGGGAACGTCAGAAATAAGCAAATAGCCCCGTTCCCACCGAATTCGATCTGGGGAACGTTGGAAGATATCCCGATACATAACCAACTGTTTGTTTATTCATCTCCGGATCTTGTTTGATGCCCGAAATTAAACTCTTGCCGCGCGCTCCCCTGTCTGCAGACGTATCGCTGTTCGGCGATAAAATTTCCTGGGTTTACTCAACAGCTCTCCCGGATAGGATTTCGGGACTCCGGCTACGGATCTTCAAAGGACGCTGGGATTGGATGATCCAGAACTGTACGAATTCCGGAGGAGACCTGCAATTTTTGTCGTGCGTGCCTGGAGCGTTTGTTTGAGGGTGGAAATATGTTTGGCGATGTCGGAGCCATTGGGGGATGACTCAGGTGTGGTTTGAAGGATAATTCAATCTCTGAAAGTGTCCAATTATTCCGAATGTTTGAGTAGCTTTAGAAGTTTCAGATTTGTGAAGATTTTTATGGAATATAAAACATCTGCTTTCTCTTGAAGACGCAGAAATTTACACATTTGCTCAAAAACCAAAGTTTGAGGATGAATAATTATAGGCAAGGCTTGATGAAAATCCATCATCAATGAGAGAGGAACTCACAAAAACACTTAGAGTCACCTAACCGGCCATTTGCCATCATTTAAAATCAATGGAAATCCTCCGAAGGGTAGGAAATTGGATGTCGTATAAACTGAAGCCAAGAGACGTCGTTTTCAGATGGGAACAACTGCTCCAACGGCAAGAAAGAAAGAAGTTTTTGCATCGAATTTTAACTGGCTATGAAAAGTGTATCCATTAGGATAATATAAAACGTCAGGCAACGTATGGATACACCGATAAACCGAAAATTCATGGCGAGAAGGTCATGCTGGTACGAGCTGGTTCTAGTGTATTATGAGCTGCTACAATCGAACGAAAGGATCACAGGGGAGGTCTTACCGACGACAATTGATGCGTTTGAGCTGAGCATTGCGAGAAAAACTGCCTCAGACAGACACTAGAAAGTTATTTTGCATTGTTCATTAAAACGTATTCAGAAACGCTCAAATGAGAAGTCTTACAACACCCACCGTAAAGCCCAGACATTGCTACTTCCGGTTAATATTCCTTCCGATCAATGCAACATGGCCTGGCTAACCAGCACTTCCCTAGCTACGATGAAGTAAAAAAATGATTGATGCGTGGATAGTGGCCAAAAAGCCGGCCTTTTTACGTGATAGAATCCTCCAATTACCAGAAAGACGGGAAAAAATAGTGGCTAGCGACGCATAATACCTAGAACTTTGAATGTATAACCAAATTTTCACATAAAGATTTAATTTTCGACAAAAAACTCAATCTCCTTATATACTACTATACAAAGAGACAGTGTTCCTAAGACATTATATTCGATTTTAAAGAAATTTTGAGAGAATTTTCAGATTAAAATTCGTAGAGGTCTCAGAGTTCTTGAACTTTAACCAATTAGTATGCAAATTCTTGGTTGAGCATACTTCGAATAGGTTTGAAAGAGGGATGTATATTACAATTAAATGGTTTATTTATAGCCTAAATATATATATTACAAGTTTATGAGTTTGAATTGTTGGCCCAAATTGAGGGAGTTGTTTTGGTGTAACTTCAACTCTTAATGCGGTGAAAACACTTTCTCATTTGACCTTTTTCACCGTTGTTCACTTTGACCGAATTCACATTTATTTGTTTCACTGTTGGGATCACTTTTCACGAATTACTATCTTATTGTAATAAAGAATGTAGATAATAAATTCACTTCCAAGCCTTTAGTGTGTTACTGTGTTATTGCGTGACTTTCTGGTCGAGGGAATGTCTTCAACTGAATGTTTTTCCTAACTTGTTTGTTAAGGATGAGTATTGCGTGACCGTCTGGTCGAGGGAATGTCTTCAACATCATCCTTTTTCTAACTGTAGAATGAAAGACTCTCTTAGGGCTGAAAATGAGATCAGGTAAATTCTGAGAGGACATTCGATCGTTGTCGTCTTTAAACGGGGTTGATTCTTAATGGGTTGCTAGGAAAAATGTGAAGGACAAATATTTTCGTTCCTTAACTGGTGTTTAGACCAGTCTAGGTTTCTAGGAAAAGATTAAACATACTTGAAAGACTTAAATCGTTGAACTCTGGGGACATAATTGTTATATCGACCTGCATAGTAAATTAAAAATTCCTTGTTCGAGGTAAAATCTGAACATCAATTAAAAACCTCTTTTTATTATTTTGTTCTAGTTAATATTAGAAATATTCTCGAAACTTGTTAAGAACCAAATATTCTGTATATTTTCAGTTCTTTGCAACAATAGTCTAAACTACCAACTATCCGATAAGCTGGTATCAGCTACCATAAAAATTTGAATGCTTGTTGTTTTTTACTCGATGCAGATCCATGTCAAGTCACTTGACTTGAAGAAGTCGCTGTGGCGACGTAACGCGTCCCAATATCGAATGAAAAGGGTGAAGATTGTATATAATTCTTACATGTGAATGTGGAAGATATTTTTACAATTATCTAGGAATTCCTGAAATAGATTAAGAACAGGATATCTGGTCATATCTTTAAGAACATTTGAAAAATTTGTTTTTCATTACATTATTGATCTCTGAAGTTTCTATTGCATTGTTTCGAATTACTACATCTTTAAAAACGGCTGTACGTGTGAACGAAATACGAATGCTTTATTTCTGGGAGGATAAAAATATGGGAACACTTAGTATAAAATATTTCAATTGTACTATTTTTAAACTTATTACAATAAAGAGATCGAAGATAAACACACCTAGAAAGCCTAGTAAATATTTTATAAACAATTCTCAACAGGATAAGTTTGCATTAGAATTGTGACATAAAATGAAGTGTGAAATATTGTGGCATATCTAAGAGTCTATGGTTTCCATTGTATATAAAAATCATCGTTTCCAGGGTGATTCCAGCTAAAATTATAAAGTCATATGCCATTGTTGGTCGAATGATGAATGTGAGATAGTTTCAATTCTCTGAAAAATAAAAATAATGCAAGATGAAGAGAAACAAAAACCCAATGTTATTAACTGGAAATTATTTCTCAGAATTTTCCAATTCGTGAGTAAAATCTAACTCCACTTATTATAGACAATAATTTCCCCAAAATAAAGGCGAATTTTTGTTAACATCCCATTTGTCAATCGATATAAATGGTGTTTAAATAAGATGTTTCATTTTTTATATTAGAAAAACGAGTATATTTTGAATGGAATAAATTGATGTTTATTTGATTTTTGAATGATGACAGCTTCCCAGATAGCAGGTCATTCCGTTCAAACTTACTCAACTTTTCCATGAAAACAAATTGGATTAACTTAAAAATAATAATTTTCCACTGTTCCATTTTCTCTTCCATGGATGTACAATAATATGTTGACTCCAGAATATATAAAAGCGAAGAAGCTATTCATGAGTTTATCCCGAACAAACATGTTTTACGTTGAAAATACGAACATAAGCTGCTGAAGGTTTCAATGGAAAACTGACTGGGATGTGTAGAGAATAGAGTATAGATAACAGAACACAACTTTCAAGCGTTTTTCTCTCCCTTGTAACAAAGCAGAATAACATCAAGTTGCCAATACAAGCCATGAAACTTTTCGGCCTTTGCTCCGATTGAAGCTTTGAGAATTTTCTCGGGAAACTTAATCAATTAATTTTTCCGATAAAACTTTGCCCTGTTCATCATAACAGGATTCTTAATGTTTAAGAACAATTTATTAATCGAATTACTGGTTGGATAGTTCATGGCCTTTTATCATGGCATAAAACTCATTAAAATCAAAATTCAATCAAAATAATCATATAAATCAGTGTCGGCTGGTGAATATTAATCATGGGTCGGCAAAATAGGTTCAATAGTGCAGTAGTTATTCACATTCGAAATTGTCTGTTGGTTTTTCTGATATTTTAGAAACTACAAATCTAAACTAACATAAATTTTAAACAACACAGAAAATAAAAGAAGTAAATATCAAAACTTCTTATTTACATAATGAATAACTGTTTCCAAAAAGCTTGTTTCCCGGATCTACTAAAATTAGGAATAGTGAAGTACATTCAAGAGTAGAAGGTATCAGAAAATAACACTGGCCGACCAAAATTTTTTTTTTGGTTGTAACACAAAGCTGAATAGCATATTATGGTAAAATGGAGGTATCCAAATACGAAAATGAGTAAAAAACATGTAAGGTTTTCTTGTTACGTTTATAGACATAAAACCACATTTGATGTAACAATATTTGATGTGTATTGAAAAAAATAATTTCAGAATTTTTTAAACCGTATATATCGACTTCATTCAGTTTTACTCCTAGTAAACGTACCTTACATTTAACAAAAACACAAAGATTAAAAATATTGACTCATTTATTATATTTTTTCTTTTATGAGGGGTCATATCTTCTCTCTTCAAAAACCATCAGTAATCACCCATCATGGCTGGATTCCATCATCCTTGATAGCGAATTTCCATTCTCTTAATATCTTGGTGAAATCCCCCACCCTGCTCATCACTGACAGCTCTCAAATTTTCAGGAAAAAATGACAGATGTGAATGGAGGAAGTTAATTTTTAATGGCATTCGGGCACCAAGCGATTTGTAGGCATCTAATTGTTTATTAACTAACTGTTGGTAGTTTGCATCCATAGTTTTGCCCAAAAATCCTCTTACTGCACTAACAAATGAGTTTCATGCTTTGAATTCCTGCCTGGTGAGCTTTTCTGCAAAATTAACGTCGTCCAGCAATTTTCTGATTTGTTTTTTAATAAAAATGCCTTTCTTTAATTTGGCGTCACTCAACTTAGAAAAGGCTTATTTTAAGTATTTGAATCCATCCAAATTTAATGTGAAGAGGAGGCAAAAGGACATTTTTGAGGTCTACAAGAGGTCTGAACTTAACATTTGGAAATCCCGATTGAAATACACTTCTTTCTGGCCAAATTTTTCTTATATAATGCTGATTTATTGCACAATTGTCCCATAGACAAATAAATCAGCAATAATTTGTAAATCATCCCAGAAGTCCCACTAAAATTACTTTATCACTAATAGGAAGTTGGAGCTATGGTAATAGAAAGTTCTACAAATCCAGACAGTATAACATAAATCTGTATAACAATTCCATACTCAAACAAACTCGATAAGGTTTCGTTGATCACAGAGTCGCATTGCAGACATACGCACGTTTCAGACTGCTTGGTTTTCATTACTATAATGTATGCCAATGACTACAAATACCTTCAAGACATTCCTTTTGCGGGATAATTGACATTTCTTTTGCGAGATAATTAAAGTAAAGAAATGTATTCTCGATACTGAACTGCTTCAGCCGTTACTATAAGACTTAAGTTGTCTGAAGATGGGATAGTTAATTCGCGAAACTCGAGTTACAATTAAATGTGTAAAATATTAATTTATTGGTAGTAAAACATAGTAATTTCTACAACTTGTTTCAATTGTATTCTCGATATTTTCAGGTTCCAAACGCATTTATTACCATAACTCACACTCCTTATTAATGATATTTGGTACAGATCTGCCGAATTAATGCATTTATGCGTGTTGTAGTTTATTTTATGCAAAATAGTGTGCATATTTTCATAACTTTCTTTCATCTGCACTAAATGCGCATTTGGTATAGATGGTTTTAAATTTCCATTATGTAATAACACAGCTTTTAAACTGTATTCAGACGTATCTATAAATAAACTCCACTCAGAGGGGGAATGCTCAATATCAAGTTCCTGCATTAAACCATCAATATTAGTACACGAACATAACGAACTTTCCATTCTATAGAATGCAGAAAACGGAGCATTTCTTTTACTGAAATTCGTAATTTCCGTTTCTTTGCCTAATAAGTTACATTCCTTAAAACAGAAACCAAGAAATTCTGACTGTTGCTTTGATTAAAAGTAGGGTCGATGCATTGTTCTCCGGAGCTGTCTGATGATGCTTTGTCTGCATTATCTTCCAAAACAACTTTTTGCAGATCTAAAGGTGCGATCGGCACTGGTGAATCAGTATTATGAGGAAAAGGTAGTATTGCAGACTGCAAATTTGGATAGTCGATCTTATGCTTTTCCTTTTTGGAATAACTAACTAACTCCAATTAAAACACCAAAATATTGGAAGTGGGCACAATTTCTTTGCTCACCTGTTCACGTGGTCTTCCTTCAAATTTTTAAATTTAAGGTTATAACCATAGAATCTAGAAGTCCCATAAGCATTTGAACTCCTCCTCACAACTATATCTCCTTATATTTAAAGGCTCATTCAACAATTTTCAAAAAGTCTCAATAATTACACTCAGTGGATAATGAATCAGAAAGCTAATACACACTTATTCGAATGATTATATAATAATGATAAGATTTTATTAATCCTTTAGAATACTACAATGGGCATAGGGCAAGTCAAGTAAAAGTAAGGGTACGAATTAATTATTATTCTAAGCATATAAGGAATCAGAAAGGAAATGCCCAACTAAACAAAAACATTTTAGCAGTAACATTTCCGTCATTTTTTCTTTGAATTTGTGTTCCTTCAAAGATGGCAAACGGTTCACTAGCTAAATGCGTTGATTTAATGAAGAACATTCAAATCTACGAGTTCTGTTTTTAGGAACCATGGGTACATGTGATTTTCTTGTTTGGTGGATCCATCGAAAACCTTTGTCTATATAAATTCTCACGAATCAAGTCGCAGATTTTAAAGAGACACCACAAACCAATCCCTTCGTTCAATTTTCAAACCAAAAATAATGTGAAGGTAGGAAATCAGTCCATTTCGTTTGCAACAATCAGCAAACATACTAATAACCGATAAAATCGACGCTGTCAGCTCTTTAAGGCTCCGCGGTGCGACCATTATTGAAGTATCAACAGCAAAAATTGCAATCAACTGCTGTCAAATAATCAGATAAATCATTAATAAATAATAACAACAAGAGTGGTCCCAGAACCGAGCCCTGAAGAACCCCCCGATCCACTTCATACTCATTAAGCGAGATTCATCGACTCTGACAGAGAGACCCTCATCCAGATGTTTATGACATCTTAGACAAACAAAAATGCCGCAGTTTCAGTTAAATATGTTTCAAACCGTGTTGAGAGCTAGTGATGATATTGAATTGATTTTAAATAATCAAGCATTCGATTTAAAACTATTCTCTCGAATACCTTCGAGAAACTACTTAGAAATGATACAGGGTGGTAGTTGGAGATATCCTGTTGATCACCTTTCTTGTAAACTGTAATATATATGCCTTTCTTCAGAATTTCCGGAAATTAAGCAATAGATACCTACATGTTCATCAAATAAGCTAAATCCTCAGAAATGGATTCACTGATCAATTTCAACATCTTTGGTGAAATCCAAAGCTGTAGTATTTTTGTTATTGGACATTCAAATTACGTTCACTACTTTATCTACCGAAACGGAATAAAAGAAGAAATTTGAGTTCAGCATTCCAGAAGTTGTACATGATTGAGTTACCTAAATGGAAAATAGGCTTTGTTAATGTCACGGTGGAAAAATATTCACTAAATGCTCTCGCTAACATATCCGGTGTTTTTTAGAGTGATAGAACTTTAAATTGAAATAAAACACATTTAAATTAAGATTGAAGCCAATTTTTTTGTATTTGAAAGATAATTTTATGACATTTATGTTTTAAAAATAATTTCCGGCATATTCCCACCACGACTAGGTCTGAGGAACCGCATTCGACCAGACCAATTGTGGACCACTTTTTCGAGTAATTCAGGCCTTATTTGATCAATAACACGAGTTATGTTGGCTTCCAAAGCGTGTATTGTTTCTGTTTTATCAGCATAAACCAATGACTTGACATAACCCCAAAGAAAATAATCCAATGGAGTTATGTCGCATGATCTTCGAGGCCAGTTAATTGGACCATTTCTGGACATAATGTTATCGCCAAATCTTTCTTTCAATAAATCAATTGTTACGCAGCATGAGGTGTAGCACCATGTTGGAACCAAAACACTTCTAAGTCGATACCATTCAAAATTTGAAACAAATAATCATGAATCATCGATCTGTAACGAGCACCATTCACAATAACATAAGCTCCAGCATTTTTTTTAAAGAAATATGGACCAATGATGCCTACAGCGTGTAAAGCACACCATACAGCTGTTCTAGGGCCCAATCAGCAAACAAACGATGCTTATTATGGTCAAGTAGCTTTAGTTCTTGAACCAGTTGGATCTTGTATGGATGCAGACCAAGATCTTTACGCAAATTTTTCCATGTGGTGGATGCACAGAGACCAACTTGTTGTGAACGCCGACGAATAGATAAATCTGGATAATCATTAACACTATGACTTACAGCAGCGATATTTTTTTCTGTACGTACAGTTCTTTGTCTTGTTGTTGTTGTTGTTGCATCGAGTAGAGAAAATGTTGTCCGAAATCTATCGATAGTTCGACGAATAAGCTGCTCTGAATGACGATTATGTAAACCATAAATTTCACCAAGTGCGCTCTACAAGTGTGGCGAATAGAACACTGATTTTGAAAATAAATTTCAACAATTTGTAAACGTTGTTGTGGCGTGATTCTTTCCATAATAATATGTCAAAGCTTGCTGAGCAGAAATGTCAAAACAACATGGCTTCTACCTTCTGTCAAATCACAGTTATCCCTATCAAAAGTTCTATCACTCTAAAAATAACACCGAATAGTTAAATCCGTTCATAAATTTCCATTCAGTAACAAAGTAATTTTATTATGATTTTTATTCGCTTTTCCAGTTTCAACATTAACAAGATCCCATATTGTCTTATTTTTGTTATTTGAATTGTGTATTAGATTCGAACTTTTTTTTTGGTGTTTCTTAGTAATCAATTATACTCAATCTTAGCATATTTATAGATTCGCGAAGAATAATCTCTCTTCAAATTAGAGGAGATTTTTCAAATAAAGGCCAGTCTGTTTCATATATGGCGCTAACCAGCGCATTCAATCTCATGACATCTCCAACAGCACTTCATAACCGCGACAATTGTGTGACATTCGTGTTCGAGAGAGATTCCTCTGTATAGTATAAATTATTTCCAAGTAAAGAGATTATGTTCCTTTAAATTTACAGATTTTGAACGTATCGCTTTTGAGCTTTATGGAAGATATCTTCAACTACATCTACCTATTGAGTTTTGCGACCTACTCTTTAGCCACATTCACCTCCATAGGGAATTCTGTTGTAATTTTTTTGTTTTTGGTGCTCAGATTAGCCGGTAGAGTAGATCAGTACCTAGAAAGGATCTGGATGTTCTGTGGAGCCATTTTTCAAGTGATATTTGGCTCTTTGGTGTTAAGCGTAAACCTGCTGCATGATTTGAGTGTAAGAAACAAGGTGGCAGGTTACTTGAGCGTTGTGCTTGGTATTACTATGTTGGCAGAACCGGTTGCTGTTAATTTCAAGAGGAAATTTTGGTTTTCGAGATGAAATAACATCAATATGTACTTTATTTCAAGTGCAAATACTTCAAGTTGAATAAATTGTATTTTAAGGATTCTAAGTATTCAGTTGAAAATTTCTGATTGACATTTAAAGAGTGGGCCATCCACAATTTGTATTGTGAAGTAGTGGTTATTTCGAATCTGACCACACTTATATCATTTGTGTTTTGACAGAAAGTTAGTTTAATATTTGACATGAACGAAATGGGTTGCTTTACGATTGAAAAAAAACTAGGAAATGCACACGAATCAACATTCTCCCATCCATACAATGCTTCACAGGGTTGGTTTTTAGCCCTCTGAGTGTATTATTAGAATCCCTTAGCTCTGCAAAGTAAGCGTAAACTCACTTCATATTCCCTCCAAGTTCTTATGGATTTTTGTTTCAAGAGGAATGTTCTTATGTATAAAAAGTTCATTCTACTGTGGATCTCGATAAAAGGTGATCGGATTTATCTAAGCTAGGACAATACTTAATATCAGTTAAAATATCGCTATTATTAGTAAGGATTAAGTCTGGTATGGATGGATTTTGACCATCCCTGAATAGTGCAACTAATTGGTAGGATTAAGCAAATATGCGAAAACGTGTAAGAATCACTGAGGCAAGTTCTAGGATTAGTCATATCCTTATATCATCACCATTAAAGTCACTAGCAATCAATACGTTATCCTCTCTCTCAGAAATCAGTTTAAGGCACAGAATGACTTTAGAAGGTTATGGTCTTCAGTCTTCAGTTAAAGGAAATCCAGATGCTTCTATTTTAAGCAGAACATTGTCAATGCCAGGAGTTTCAAGAGAACTTATGCATACAACAAAATTACTCCATATATCACCGTCTTATTCCAGGGTCTTACGACTGTCACAGTGATACATTACATATTATGTATAATTTGGAATGTAAAATACGTTATCAGGTAACTAGGATACAGCCAGCTCTGAGTAATGACAATATTTGATGGTTTAATGTCCTGCATATGAAGAAAAACCTCATCGAATTTTGATGAAACTGATAAAAACTTGGCATACGAGAGAACAGATAAGTTTTTGGAGGCAGTAAGAGGAACAATAGTGGATTTTCCCTTTACATATCTAATTGTGAGCTTAGATTTTCCAGAACCTTATTTCCGTTGCAACCTAGAGCGTAGGTCTTGTAACTGCTTACGATGTTTTATCGTCAACGATGTGAATTTAGTTGTGATTTGGAAACCTGACATTTTTATCGATTTTTTAATTGAAGATTAAGATACGAAGCATCTTCATGGGGAAAAGAGAGTTTAATTATTTGATAAATTTTAACATAGGCACTGGCTAAGTGACAGACGTCTATTAAATTATTTGCGATCAAAGTCATGTATCACATTATACAACCTTTTTCTTTCGATAATGGTGCTTTGTAATGCTTTCAACCAAATGTTGGACAGTCTTCTAGAAGATTATAACTTATTTTATTTTAATGCGGGATCCCTTTAAAGGAAATATTCTTTTAAATCAATATCACAGAAAGATTCATGGTAGATGTATATTGATTCTCAACTACAACTGTATACGATTATATAATTCGTTAAGAAATAGTAACAGAGCAGAAAAACAACCGACTAACCATATGAAAAGAGGCCCAACAATATGTTCTAACTTCAAAGCTTTAGCTTCAGACAGAAATGTTCCTTCGTTTTGTGGCAACTTCTCTTCGTACTTATTGGAGATCATATTGATAATCCCCGACTCTCTCAGGCGTATCAATTGCTTATTGAAGAAATTGAGAAATTGATGCCCCTTAGGAAAAGCCAAAACTATTGATAGTGGAGCAACGCTTGGTTTTATCTGTTCCAGCAGTGATTGGCCAGTTTGAGGATCGATAAACTGTAGTTTTTTATTCCTCACATTTCTAGCGGTATACAATATTGCTAAATCTCTTTTAGTTATAGCTCTATCAATGCATTCATTTAATTTTTCAGCATGGCAGTCTACTGCATGTTTCAATATGTAAAGTCTTACTTCGGGGGTTGAATTAAAGTAATCTGCAATGTAAAGCGAGGAAAAACCAATGTCCAATCCATTCTCCATAATTTCCTTAATGTTACTTTCAGAATGTTCATGATTCACACCATTAAGGAGATATGTAAATCTTCCCTTGAAGAAAAGATTCATATTGAAGGACAGCAAGAGCATACTGACCGACAGAATCTTTCTGGAAAGCAAAACAGCGGGAAATTGTTTGGATTGCTCCAAGAAAAACAGCAAAGCTGACACGAAAACTGCTATAACCTCACGAAATCCAACATTTCCATCAACAATACCCGTCAAACTCCAAACGAGTGACAAGACGATTGAAAGGAAAAACCACGAAATCCATACGTTAAAGGGAAAAACTGTCAGTATATATTTCCATCTGGGAATATTGAACGATACGGGCACAAAAAAAGCTGCTTCGTCGAATATGTAGGGCATTGTGCTTTCCAGTTCTTTCAGACTAAAAGCAACGACCAGAGTCCCGAATAAAACGTCATGATTTTTCCACCAATTGCGGTTTGAATCGTTAAGATTCACCTGTTGGAAAGTGCCGTTTATTTCGAAGTGTTGCAATAAAAGTTTGATAGTTTCAATTTCGATTCCAGGCTTTTTACAGAAAGTGCACATGGCGTACACGTAAGACCTGAAATAAATAAGGGAAAGTGTGTGATTTTTCTGGAATTTTTCCTTTTCTCCTAATGCAATCTCGCTGGAATTCCATTTGGTGAAATCTTCATCACACGTGACCGTCTTCAATAAGGACAAAGTTGAAGGAATGAACCTATAAATATATCCAGTTTCAGAGTGGATGAACATCACGTCCAGAACGTAAAACTCCCTTAGAATTTTCCTCAATTCCTTCGTGAATGAGAGCCCGGTTATTATAAATTTGGCTCGTGGATTAAAAATATTCTTCTCGCTTAAAATTTCCATTATATACTTTAACTTATCGCTCGTGACGTCCTCGAACAAATACGTTTGAACTTTCTGGTAGTTGAAAGAGTCCTGAAATTTCCTCGTGTAGTCCATTCTTATGGCTGGAAACTCATAATTAACACCACTTGTGAAGCTGTTGATGCTCATCTCCAGTGAGAAATAATTCAGCACTAAATTCACGCAATCAGAAATCGAGTGAAGTTGTTTTCGCGAACTGAAAACTTTCATGGTGTAAGACAAAACGTTGTGTGAATTATTCGATCATTGTTTAGATTTGTGTCGTGCTTGGTTGTAACGTTGAGTGATACAAGGCTTCTGCAGGGCGTGATAAGGGGATAACAGAGATTTCATGCCGCAGGAATATAATGGCGTATGAATAAATTCAGAGCTATTCGATTTCAGGCTTCAGTGGCTCGTTTAGAAGGGGTAAACAAAGTGTTTGTCGACCGTTTAGTTCCAGGATTTTATTCATACAGGATTTTATTTATACAGGATCAGCAGTTGTGTTACGAAGGTGTAACAAATTGATAGGGTAGATAGTACTTATATAATAACAATAAATTTTAAATTTCTGGCCTTATTTCATCAATAACACGAGTTATGTTGACTTCCGAAGCGTCTATTGTTTCTGGTTTATCAGCATAAACCAATGACTCGACATAACGCCAATGAAAATAATCCTGTTGCGTTATGTCGCATGATCTTGGAGGCCAATTAATTGGACCATTTCCCGAAATAATGTTATCGCCAAATCTTTCTTTCGATAAATCAATTGTTACGGTAGCAGCATGAGGTGTAGCACCATCACCAATGGAACCTGCAGAACTTCTTGAGGATTCTCTTCTTTCCATATACGACAACTGTGCTTGTTTACATAGCCGTTCAACCAGAAATGAGCTTCATCACTAAACAAAATTATATGATAAAAAAGTGGATCAACTTCAAGCTGTTCTAGGGCCCAATCAGCAAACAAACGACTCTTATTATGGTCAAGTGGCTTTAGTTCGTGAACCAGTTGGATCTTGTATGGGTGTAGACCAAGATTTTTACGCAAAATTTTCCATGTGGTAGATGCCCAGAGTACAACTTATTGTGAACGTCGACGAATAGACAAATCTGGATCATCATTTATACTATGACTTACAGCAACGATATTTTCTTCTGTACATACAGTTCTTCATCTTGTTGTTATTGTTACATCGAGTAGAGAAAATTTTGTCTGAAATCTATCCATAGTTCGACGAATTTGTAAACGTTGTTGCGGCGTGAGTCTTTCCATGATAATTTGTCAATGCTTACTGAACACAAATGTCAAAACAACATTGCTTCTACTTTCCTTCAAATCACAGTTATCGCTATTGAAAGTTGTATCACTCTAAAAAAACACCCGATACAATGTTCCCATTTTTCAGACCAGATTTCTCCAGCTACAGGGGTTGCCACATACCCGAAATCATACTCAAATATGAATCTTGAATTTTTCTGTCAGAAGAAATCAATTTCATAGATAGTCCTCTATTTGTCATGTAAAATTCATTTGAATAGAACATTTTTACATCTGGTTCCAATCATGCTCTCTTAATATAGAGTAATATCTCTAATTTCCAAACTATTTACCTAATGAATTCATCGAAGATTATGGACGGTAATGATAGAAAATCCAACAATCATAGCACTTCATCAAACAGGAAATTATTTCTGTTTGTATTGGGCCACTATTGTCCTATCGATCTACGCTATTGTTTGTTTTGAGAGGGCTTTAAATGTGTGAATAACGCCGGGCTTTATCTTTTGATCTAATCGAGTGCATCTTATTCCCGCATAAATTATGCCGTACTAGCTACATTTAGTGTGTGACAGGCTTATTCGAGTGCGAATGATTATATCTTTTTAACCGCCAACACAATATGTAGAAACTTTTTATTTGTTCACAATAAATTCTTTTGCTACTAGCGCACTATCATTTTCCATACATATTTGTATACCAAGTGCTGTTCAAATAAGGATACCTAGTAATACATTCACTTTTCGAAGTCTTGTCTCCAATTATTCAAATAAAGTAATATATTATACAGGATGGTCCAACGAAAACTTAACACTTTAAAATGAAAATTTGGGAAATCGCTCTGACCCGTCAACTTCTGATTCGAGGAGGAACAACTTTTCCGCTTTTTTCATCCCCGTAACTTCAACCCCCTAACGGGGGTGAGCAAAACTCCTTGATTTTGAGTAGGGTTGAGGAGTGTTGCGATAACTAATTTTGAATATTGAATTGTATCAGTCCTTACTTGGTGAAAATCCATATTAAATAATATTTAAATAAGGTTATTCTGTATTTCACAAATTTTTATTGTTATGTTCACAACAATTGTTTCGCTATCACAGTAGCATCATCAGGCAAGATCACATTTTGAATAACTAAGCTTGTTTCCGAAATCCGTTGCTATTTATATTACAGTAAGTACAATAAATTTTTATTGAGCACTAAAACCCAAAAAAGGGTCTCTGCAAATTTTAAGTACATTTCCTTAAAATACACTGAAGGTATTTCTGAGAAAATTGCTACATACCTCAAAAATAAATATAATTTGAGGACTTTATTTAAAACGAATTCAAACTTGAGTAAATTTATTAAAAATAATAAAGACTGAACACATAAAGATGATAAATCGGGGGTTTATAAGTTAACCTGCGGTGATTGCCCTAATGTTTACATAGGACAGACTGGAAGAACTTTCCATCATAGAATTTATGAACATTTGAAGAGTTTCCTCAATAATAAAAGTAATTCTACATATTCCAACCATTTGTTAGAAACAGGACATACTTTCAACCATAATTTTAAAATTCTACATTTAGAAAGTAAAAGTTATGCCTTAAATCTGTTAGAATCCCTAGAGATAAATAAACATAATAAAATTGGAATATTATAATACTTAACGAACAAATACATTGAAATAACTCCTCTCTGTTAAATATATTAAGATAAGCTGGAATTTGCATAGCCCCTTTTTTGGGTTTTAGTGCTCAATAAAAATTTATTGTACTTACTGTAATATAAATAGCAACGGATTTCGGAAAAAAGCTTAGTTATTCAAAATGTGATCTTGCCTGATGATGCTACTGGGATAGCGAAACGATTGTTGTGAACATAACAATAAAAATTTGTGAAAATCAGAATAACCTCATTTAAATATTATTTAACTAATTTTGAAGATCGTATCGAGTACTATCTGACCCTAAAATTTCGCTTCAAAATATCCATCGATAATGAAATAACAGCGAAAATAGTGAAAGAGGCAATGTGGAATTTATCTCGAGAATATTATTCGTACGACACGTTTCAAAGGTATTTAGTTGTTATGTTGTTAATTTTTTGTCCAAAAAGGTATTAATTTCGTGTGTACAAAAGTAGGCGGGCCATATTTTTGATGTACCTCAGTCTATCGTGAATTTTTAAGAACGTTACAAGTGTGTCAAAGCGGAATTTGACGCTACTGGTTTAGTCGGAAACAAAAAGAGGGTGCATGATGGAGACGAAGTGAGAGACTTGGCTGTTTTAGGTCATGTAGCAATGGATTCGACCTTGAGTACTAGAAAATTGTCCGATGTATCTGGTGTTTCGCACACAACAATCATGAGAATCCTGAAACAACATAAATTCCATCCTTATAAGATACGATTGGTTCAGGAACTAAATGAGGATGATCCCGATCGCCAACTCCAGTTCTGTGAAGTGCTCAGTGAAATGATTAACGGTAATCAAAACTACCAGTTCGATATCTGTTTTTCGGACGAGTTTTCATTTAACCTTAACGGCATTGTAAACCAGCATAACTGTCGTTATTGGTCAGATGAAAATCCAAGATTATTTCGTGAGGTGTATACTCAGCGTCCCCAAAAATTAAATATTTGAACGGGTATTTATGGAAATCGCATAATCGGTTCTTTTTTATAACCGGTAATCTCACTGGTCAAATTAATTTAGATCCATTGGAGAACGCTATTTATCCTCACGCCTGGATTTGAAGAAAGGGACATATTGAGTGGCCACCCAGATCTGGCTCCACTAGACTTTTTGTATGGGATCACCTTAAATCCAAGATTTACGCTACCAACCCTAAGTCACTGGATGATTTGCGAACTCGGATCATTAATGAATGCCGTCAAATTACACCAGAAATCTTGAGTAACGTTTTCAGCAAATTTATGATAGATTGGGCCGTTGCTTGGTAGAAATCAGTTGTAATTGTCATTATAAAATAAAACACTTGTTTACATTTTCTATTTTATTTTTGGTATTGACGTATGTTTCGTCTTTGCTAGAAAGACTTCATCAGAATACCTGATGAAGTATTCTGATGAAGTCTTTCTAGCAAAGACGAAACGTACGTCAATACCAAAAATAAAGTAGAAAATGTAAACAAGTGTTTTATTTTATAATGACAAGTTTTCAGCAAAACTTACATTACTGCATGGAAGTGAATTGTGCCCATTTCCAACATTTAATAAACTAATCACAAAAGTAAGTACTCTTCCACTATTTTACCTGTCATTTCGTTATCACTTACGGAGTGAGTCGAGCTAAAGAGTGGACGTGTGTTTAATTTGCGAGTTATCTTATCTCTTCACCGATCATCTGTTCCACGTACGTAAAAATTATTTTGATATAAATCTCAGTTGAATAATTTCATACTGAATTTATTTACTACAATTTAGTTGTCCTCAGGACAACTAAATAAGAAATCATCATGAGCCAGCCTACAGAAATTCCAATATCTGACAAAACTCCTTGGCAGGTAGTCAAAAAACGCAAATATGCGTGTGTTTCTCCCGAAATCACCGAAAACACAAAAACCAGTACGCATAACAGATTTCAATATCTGAATAATGAATCAGACGATGCAAACATAACACAAGCATCTGAAATAATTTCTAAGCCTCCTCCGATTTTTATACACGGTGTCACAAACTACCAAGAAATGTGTAGAAAATTATCAATAGAAATAGCTGACGAACAATTCTATACAAAAACTTTATCCAACAACACCGTAAAGATAAACGTTAATTTACCTGAAACATACAGAAGCTTGGTTAGATTTTTACGAGAGGAAAATATAGTTTTCCATACATATCAGATTAAACAGGATAGGGCCTATAGGGTTGTGATCCGCCATCTACATCCCAGCGTTTCAATTGAAGAGATAAAAGAGGAGATAGAAAAATTAAGACACAAAGTTAGAAACATTATCAATATTAGAGATCGATTATCGAAGCTTCCACTTCCCCTATTCTACGTTGACTTAGAGCCTCAAGAAAATAATAAAGACATATATAAATTGGAGTTCATATCAAACAAAAAAATAACAATAGAACCACCAAGAAAGAAACGCGAGATCATACAATGTACCAGGTGCCAAGAATATGGGCATTCTAAAAGCTACTGCAACCGACCGTTCATGTGTGTCAAATGCGGAAGTCAACATGACTCCAAAACATGCACCAAGCCTAACACAACTCCCGCTAAATGTGCACTATGTGAAGGTAGCCACCCAGCAAATTACAAAGGTTGTCAAGTCTACAAGCTTCTCCAAAGATCCAACAATCAAAATCGACCGACAAAGAGTACACAACTGAATAGGCCACACGAAAAACAAGAGCCGAGCTACATAAACGATCATCCAATCGCCCAAAGTACAACTGAGCCAACTAGAAGACTATACTCCCATGTACTACATCCGAAGCAAACCGAAAACGAACCCTACAGCACCCAAAGCTCCCAACCGAATTCTTTGGAAACAATGATGGGGATTTTTCTATCAGACCTCAAATCAATGATATCCCAGATGATGAGCCAGAATCAGATTATACTTAATCTGTTAAGTACAGTCATAAATAAATTAAAATGAACCCAAACATGCCTAAGTTCATCCGGATAGCTTCATGGAATGCCAACGGACTCCAAAACCGCAAAAACGAACTATTGACATACATGGAGTTGTCCAAGATTGACATAATGCTCTTATCAGAAACCCACTTCACAGAAAAGACGGTATTTCAGTGCCCACAATATCACACATACTCTACGGAACATCCTGATGGTAGAGCACATGGAGGATCAGCAATACTTATACGAAAAAGCATCAAACACCATATGCTAAATAATTATATATGTGAAGAGATTCAAGCAACCAACATTAGAGTGTTCACAGAAACATGGAGCTTCGACATATCAGCAATCTACTCACCTCCTCGGCACAACATACCAGAAACAAAGTACAAGGCGTTTTTTCGAATCTTCAAAGAACGATTTATAATTGGGGGAGACTGGAATGCAAAGCACACCCACTGGGGATCAAGACTAATAAATCCCAAAGGACGCAATTTGATGAAGGTCATATCTGATGAAAACTGCGAAGTAATCTCACCCGGAACCCCAACATATTGGCCAACCGACCGTAATAAAATTCCAGATATTCTAGACTTTTTTGTTTCAAAGGGCATAAGTAACAACTATATCCAAATAGAATCATCTCCAGACCTGTCATCAGATCACACGCCCATATTAATATCGATCAGCTCAGTTGCAAATTTGATAGAGGATAGACCTACACTTGTGACGAATAAAACTGACTGGCTAATATTCCAGGAAATACTATCCAGAAACATCTCATTGGACATTGACCTCCAGAAACCCGAAGAATTGGACTACGCAGCAAACTATATGACAACATTGATTCAAAGCGCGGCTAATGAAAGCACACCTTTCACAGTAAGAAACCAAAATTCTGAATCTAAGATACCTCTACAAATCAGGGAACTACTGTCAGAAAAAAGGCGAGCAAGAGGTAGATGGCAAAGAACTCGTAATGCAATAGATAAAACTACATACAATCAACTTACTAGAAAACTCCATAGGACCCTCCAGAAATACTTCAATTCACAATTCGAGAACTACATACAAAACATCAACGATAATAAAGATCATGACATATGGAAAGTTACAAAGAAGTTCAAAAGACCAACAACAAAACAGCCACCCATTAAAACGACGAACGGTGAATGGGCTAATTCAGATCACGAGAAAGCAAACACTTTCGCTACTCATCTGGCTGAAGTATTTACACCAAATGATCCACATCCAGGAAATAGCGACACGGAAATAGATTCATTTTTAGAGGTTGCTTGTCAAATGTCTCCGCCAATAAAACCTTTAAAACCTAAGGAAGTATGGCATGAAATAAATAAACTCAAAAACAAGAAAGCACCAGGCTATGACCTTATAACGGCGGAAATACTCAAAAAACTACCTAAACCGGCGATAATGCTCATAAACAAAATATTCAACAGAATGATGAGCTTATCTTACTTCCCTACCATATGGAAATATGCTGAAATAATAATGGTTCATAAAGCAAATAAACCCGAAAATGATGTGAGATCCTACAGACCCATAAGCCTGCTACCTGTCATTGGGAAACTTTTTGAAAAGCTACTCCTCAAACGGCTGAAGAACGACATAGACTTGCATCAACTGTTACCTGATCATCAATTGGGATTCAGGGAAAATCACTCAACAACACATCAAATTCATCGCATCGTCAACACAATATCAACAAGTCTTGAGGAAAACAAATTTTGTTCGGCTGTATTTTTAGACTCGTCCCAGGCGTTTGACAAGGTGTGGCACCAGGGCCTACTGTACAAATTGAAAATACTCCTTCCTCAATCGTACTACCTAATATTACGATCCTATTTGGCTAACCGACACTTTGCAGTGAAATATGGAGAAGCGAGATCGCATCCTTTTGGAATAAGATCGGGGGTACCACAAGGGAGCATATTTGGTCCAGTGTTATACCTTCTCTACACATATGATCTACCAACACATAAAAAAACGACGATCGCTTCGTTCGCAGACGACGTAGCAACACTTGCAATACACGAGAATGCTGTTACAGCTTCCGAATATCTCCAGCAGCACCTAAATGACCTAGGACAGTGGTATCGAAAATGGCGTCTGACAATTAACGCATCTAAAACTGTCCAAGTAACATTCACCAACAAAAGAAGCATCTGCCCTCCCGTCACCATAAATCAGAATCCAATACCAGTCAGCACTGAGACGAAGTATCTAGGCATTCATTTGGATCAACGTCTCACTTGGAAACTACACATCCAAGCAAAAAGGAAGCAAATTAGACTAAAGATTAACAATATGTATTGGCTCCTAGGCAGAAAATCCAAACTATCTCTTCAGAACAAGATAAGAATATACAAGGCAATCATAAAACCGATATGGACATATGGAATACAGTTCTGGGGGTGTGCAAAACCATCAAATACAAAAATTCTACAGAGAGTCCAATCAAAAATCCTGCGAACCCTAGCAGACGCACCCTGGTACGTCACTAACCTTACCATTCACAATGATCTAGGAGTACCTTTCATCACAGACGAAATCAGAAAATACTCAGATAAATATAAACAGAAACTAGCGGGCCACGAGAACAACCTCATAGACCAGCTGGCAAGAAATCCATTTGAATCCAGAAGACTGCAGAGAACTTGGCCAATAGACTTCAATTAAGTGTTCTAAAGAAGTGTTAATAATTTAATATCTTCTTCATGTCAACTACCTACAGCATATTTGCTCAATACTTCAATAGAAGTAGATTGTAAACTTCAATAAAATGCTAAAAAAAAAAAAAAAAAAATTTCGTTATCGATGGAAACTTTGGAGTGAAATTTCAGGATCAGATAGTACTCGACAAGAGCTTCAAAATGAAGTATCGCAACACATCCACACATTCAAAATCAAGGGGTTGTACTCACCCCTGTTAGGGGATTGCAGTTACGGAGATGCGAAGAGCGGAAAAGAAAATTCAAATCAGAAATTGACGGGTCGAAAGATATTCCACATTTTCATTTTAAAGCCGGAAAATCGAGGTTTTAAGTTTTCGTTGGACCACACTGTATAAAAATATTCATTGTCATAATAAAAATAACTTCGTTACAACTAAAAATGATAAACAAAGTATTAATTATGAAAATCATATGGTTCAAAAAATATGCAATCTCAGTCTACCTGACGAAGATTTATCAAAATTCTGTTGAGTATAAAGTAAAGGAAAAAATTTCCAATGCACAATATCGTAAATGTGTTCAATCGGTGATAGATCTGGAAACCAGGGTGCCAAAGTAATAAATTGACTTGGTTTTGTTTGAAATGGTCGAACATAATAATGAAATAGTCTTTATACATGTTGCACGTAATAGTGTAGTTGCTTTTATGTCAATTGTCAGAACGATGGAAAAAAATACGGGCTAACGACGAAAAACACTTTGAACTTTGGATGTATAACTAATTTTTCACAATAAAGTTTTAATTTTCCAGAGAAAATTGCACGAACTTATTTATAAACAAAGGATCATGCATAATTTCTTGAAGATAAATTACGAGAAATTTTTGATTTTTTTCTTATCTGATTTCGGCCAAAATTATAGAAAGTATATGAAATTTTGTTGAATATACTTTTTTCCATTCTTTCAGGCCAATATGTAAAGATACAGATCGAGACAAAAGCCTTTCATCCGAGTATATTATAATTATATAATTGTGAAAAACAAGTTAGCCACAAAACACCCTTGAAGAAAAATCCCCAAAAAAGACGCATTTTGTCGCTTGCCAAAAAGCACAAAATAAAACCGTTCGATAGTTTCACGTCTCTCTCAATAACACAGTTAAGGCCTGGAAGTGAATGTATAATCTACATTCTTCATTTGTAATTAAATAGTAATTTGTGAAAAGTAAACCCAACAGTCAAACAAATAAAAGTGAGTTCGGTGGAAGTGAACAACGGTGAAAAGGCTCAAAAAAGAACTATTCCATGAACAAAATAGTGTTTTCACCGCATTTAGAGTTAAAACTACACTCTCAGTTCGGGTAAACAAATCGAACTTGTAAATTTGTAATATATGTATTTAGGCTGTTAATAAACCATTAAAGTCTAATATACATTCCTCTATCTCAACCTCATTTGAAGTATGTTTAACCAAGAATTTGCTTACTAATTAGTTAACGTTTAATCAATTACTTCCGACGAATTCGAAAAGGTATCTCAACATACCAAGCAATTATTTACAAGTTATAACAGAAATATCAAAAAAAATCTAAGTAACGTATTTTTAAAATTTTGGACATACCAAGAAAATATCTGAAGCTGTCTAGAATTTGCATTTTGAAGTAGTGGTTATTTCAAGTCCGGCAACACTTCTGGCATTCGTGTTTTGACAGAAAGTTAGTTAAATATTTGACATTAACGAAATGGATCAATTTACGCTCGAACAAAACTTGGAAACATTAAAAACTTATTACCAATATTCACCCGGAAAATTCAGCAGAAATGAAACGGCAATTGGTGGATCAATTTTTAAGCGAGTTGGTGAAACTGGATTGTTATTTGATGAAACAACTCATTTCCAAGGGTTGCGTTTTGTCAAACGAGGATACAAGGACACCAGGAAGATCCGAGATTCTTAGTGAAATTTGTATGGTCTTGTGAATCTACCTTAAAAAAAGATAGTAACATAAATCAACAAAATCTACACGAGTAGCATGTAGAAAGCCTTCATATAATAAGGCAGGAAAGTTATTTTTACAAAATCATTTTCCAAATTTACTGGAAGACTAGCCACTAAGCGTCTACTAAGGTATATAGTTCCAGCTTCTTTGGCTTACTATGTCCATTCATTTAGAGTGAAGCTTTTAAGGAATGCGACTTTTCATGAGGGAGATTCTACCTTTTAATGCGGAGGCGGCGTTTCCTTCCGAACGTGCACACCTGAATTCTTTGGTTGTCGAACGCTTGTTCTTCTTGAACCTGGTGAGGACGGTGAGTTGGGTATTATATGAAACCGGTCGCGTCCTCTATATGCTACGCCAGAAAGCATTATTAAGGATTCCAAAATAAAATAAGGATTTGAAGTAACGGAAACTAAAACACCATCACAGATTTCCTCGATTTTTTTGAAATGCTATAATTTCAACATTTTTTAAATTTTTTTTTAACTATTATGATTATGTCTGTTTGACTTTTGGATGACTGAACACATAATAAAAAGCGCTAAAAAATTTTTCTGTTTTTATGTAAGTGGTTTTCTTGATTATTTTTTAGGAAAAACTGGAATATATATTGGATGACCGACTGCATACTACGTACAGTAAACTAAACAAAGTCAGAACGATTTCGAATATTTCGTACTTGGAAACTAGAAATTATCTAAATTGCAGGAAAGTATAAAAACGTCTGGCTGCTGGATTTTAAATATTCGTTAGTTAGAAAAATAAAAGATAAAAAATGTAACTGTACGTTTTCAGCATTTTCAAATTTTTCTTTCCGTTATAATTCGATATATTCATTTTATTTTAATTTTTCCAGAAGTGAAGCTCAAATACTCCTCAGTTAGAAAAATAAAAGATAAAAAATGTAACTGTACGTTCACAGCATTTTAAAAATTTTCATTCTGTTATTATTCAATATATTCATTTTATTTTATTTTTTCCAGAAGTGAAGCTTGAATACTCCTCATTCAATTGGTGAGTATTAATATTAATTACATTGATATTTTCTCTCTAAACAGGGTGTATATAAATTGAAAATTACTATGAAGAAGTATTTGCATATTACAGGATATCAACTTATACATATATGTTTCGACTGGATGTTATAAAATCACCAAAAAACGTTCAATATATAATTCATAAGGGCCTTTTTTATTTTTCCTTTCTGAAGAATATATAGCACATTCTCCAAGGAAATAACCTGATATATTCGAATCCAAAATCTTTTCAGTAGGGAGTTATTTAAATAGACAAAGTAATCATTTGAAAATATATAAAAATACCTTTCGTAACACAACACATTTCTACAACAACTTACCAATTTTGAGATAAGCATGGCCTATACGAAAATTAGGTTGTATCACAGAAATATGATGAAAGATGATATGACTTAGACATTAACATTAGATAAACGCCACGTAAATGAAATGTTATACAAAGAAAATTATCAAAGCATATAAATTGAAAATAACTATGAAGAAGTATTTGCATATTACAGAATAACAGCTGGAATTAATTCAACAGAACCTCAACAGATTTTAATCTAAATAAATCTCATGAAAACATCCAGAATTAAATTTTAAAACATGTCCTAAATACACTGTATCACTTTATAGACATATATATGATCACATGTGGAAATTAACTAATAAAGCACGTGGCGATTAACTAATGCAGAGTCTAAGTCGTATCTCCTTCCATTGTATATTTCTGTGATATAACCTAATGCCATGCTTCTCCCAAAATTGGTTAGTTGTTGCAGAAATGTATTGTGTTAGAAAAAGTATTTTTATATAATTTCAAATAATTATTATGTTTATTCAATTAACTCCTTACTGAAGATGTATCAGGTTCATTCTTTGGAGAATGTGCTTTATATTCATTATTCCTTTAAAAAAGGAAAATGAAAAATAGCCTCTTTGAATTATATGTTGAACATTTTTTGGTGATGGTACTTTTGATTCTTTAACATCCAATCGAACCATATATATGTATAAGATGATGTCTTAATAATGGGTTCATTATTTTATATTTCTTTTGATTCTTTATTAGTTAATTTCCACCACGTGTGATGATAATATATGTCTGTGATACAGTGTATTTAATTATATAAATATTTTAAAAAATTTTTAAAAAATTAAAAAAAAATAGCCTTCAACATATTTAATTCCAAAAGATTATATTTAATGATTATAACTTCTGAAAATAAATTAAAATAATGTCGTATAAGTACAACTTATATCATGACATAAAATAAACTGCTTATCAATCTTATGAAAACCAATATCTTTCAAGAAAATCCAACATAATCTTAAGAATTTCATCACAAAACTATCTTACTTAGACTATTCAATATTATTGGATATTTAACCAAGGTACTTTATATTAAAACTCAAGATATGCAAAACATTACTGAAAAACAAGTTTTAAGATCGACTTTGCTCATCAGTATTCAAATATTCATATTCAATAGTGTGTGTAGTGAATACCATATTTAAAGGTCTCATTTCAGTAGAACTTTTTCTAGAGGATGAAGGGTGAGTTGAATATTTATTATTGATTGATGTTATATTTGGTTAGATATCCAATAATATTGAATAGTCTAAGTAAGATAGTTTTGTGATGAAATTCTTAAGATTATGTTGGATTTTCTTGAAAGATATTGGTTTTCATAAGATTGATAAGCAGAAACAAAATTTTGTCTATTCAAAATGTTTAATTTATAGAATTTTGGTTAATAATTTTTATTTATTGGATTTTGTTATACCATTCGGATGTCTTATAATGAATGTTTATTTTATGTCATGATATAAATGGTACTTATACGACATTATTTTAATTTATTTTCAGAAGTTATAATCATTAAATACAATCTTTTGGAATTAAATATGTAGAAGGCTAATTTTTTAAAGTTTTTTAAAATTTTTTAAAAATATTTATATAATTTTATATACCTCCTATCAAGAATTAACCTCTATTTATGTTATTTTATTCATAATATATAATTATTTGGTTTCCTTAACATTCTTTATACAGATAGTCCTTGTGCTATAGCAGAGGCCGTTAAATTTGTCTTTCAATCTTCTAGATCAAGGGTAAACCACAGATATATTTCTGTGTGTAGTGAATACCATATTTAAAGGTCTCATTTCAGTAGAACTTTTTCTAGAGGATGAAGGGTGAGTTGAATATTTATTATTGATTGATGTTATATTTATTGAATATGAATATTTGAATACTGATGAGCAAAGTCGATCTTAAAACTTGTTTTTCAGTAATGTTTTGCATATCTTGAGTTTTTATATAAAGTACCTTGGTTAGATATCCAATAATATTGAATAGTCTAAGTAAGATAGTTTTATGATGAAATTCTTAAGATTATGTTGGATTTTCTTGAAAGATATTGGTTTTCATAAGATTGATAAGCAGAAACAAAATTTTGTCTATTCAAAATGTTTAATTTATAGGATTCTGGTTAATAATTTTTATTTATTGGATTTTGTTATACCATTCGGATGTCTTATAATGAATGTTTATTTTATGTCATGATATAAGTGGTACTTATACGACATTATTTTAATTTATTTTCAGAAGTTATAATCATTAAATATAATCTTTTGGAATTAAATATGTAGAAGGCTAATTTTTTAAAATTTTTTAAAAATTTTTAAAAATATTTATATAATTTTATATACCTTCTATCAAGAATTAACCTCTATTTATGTCAGTGTATTTAAGACATGTTTTAAAATTTAATTGTAAATGTTTTCATGAGTTTTATTCATATTAAAATCTTTAGAGGTTCTGGTGAATTAATTCCAGCTATTATTCTGTAACAGGGTGTGTACTTTCAAAAATGCCAAACTTCAAGGGGAGATCATACAATTTATTTGCAACAAAAACTGTCATATAACACTTTTTTGATCACTTTTTCGAGAAATAACACGGCCAGGAAACTTTTCTTGCAAAATTTCGATTGTTTCATTGCTTGTGTGGCAACTAAACGCGTCTTGTTGAAGATAAATGTCGTCCACATCAATATCTTCCAATTCCGGCCACAACAAATCCTTAATTATAGCTTGTCAGCTCAATCCATTTACCGTAGCAGTCACATCTGCCTCATTTTCGAATAAAATCACACCTCCAGCCCAAAAACTGCACCAAACGGTGACACGTTGAGGATGGAGAGCCTTTTCTTGGATTTTTCGAGCCCTCAATGCGACAAGTGAGGCAGGCCCATAACTTTTGAATGATATCTGAAATTGTACAACATCTGAGAATATCACAGAGTTGATCCACGATGGTATTTCACCCTATCCGCCAGCCATTTTGTAATTCCCTGATCATCTGGAAATTTTAACGACTCAAACTTTGGTAGTTTGATCGCGTACCTGGTGAAGGCAACAATAATGGTCCTCTTGTAGTTGTTGGTTAGACGTTTATGATTGAACCAATTTATTATGTCAGTAAAGTCCAATTCTGCCTTCCGTTTCAATTCATCCCATGAGTCGGCAGATAGAATAACGAAATATCATCTGCAAAACCAAGAACTGCTCCAGCAGTGGTAAGACCACTAAGTTATAAAAGCAGGGTACCCAAAACAATACCCTGGGGCACTCCACACGTTATTGTTCTGATGCTACTGTATTCGTCGTTCCAATGAAACCTCTTATTGGGAAACTCTTTATATATCCCTCATCCTAGATTCATTATGACGCTTCGAAATGGAAAGCGTTAGAAAACTCGATTTGAACAGTTATAAAACTTGTTGAATTGAACGAAACCCGCTAACATTCTCTTATTCAAAGTCTAATTAAAGCACGCTGAAAACGCCGATTGTGAACCCCCATTCAGGAACCCTCAATCTCTCATTATCAATCAAATTCCCCCAAAACTAGTCGAGTGGTACGATCATGCCAACTTCGACCCCATTTTTCGTCCCGTAATGAAACGAAAAACGCAAAATGAACGAACCGGCGAAATTCTTACATAATTCGAAATTAGGTTATCGCTCTAGCAGGAAACACGAAGGGTTTTTGACTATGATTTATAAGTCTCGTCATAAAAGGTTGCGCCCGCCTTAGCCTGACATTTGACTGATTCCTCGGGAGCCAGCGCGCTGAGGTGTTGATGAATTTCAGTCGGCAGTCCGCGTTTTTTTCGAATTGCGCTAATTTAACGGGGAGAAACGCGACGGACAACTTTTCATTCCCGATTAAAAAAAGGGGTTACGTGCGCCACGTTCATCAGTTGTATTTTACAGCCGGGTAATTATCTGGAACTGGCATCTTTGCATGACAGGAAACGCTAATTTCGTGAGTTGTGACTCTGGCAATGCGTTACTGACTGGTTTTGACTTGTTCCGAACTTTTTCCGCGAGATTATTCCTGGAGGTTCAAGGTTGGAAGGGAAGTTTCTTCTTCCGAAAGACATAAGGTGCTTTTCACCTTTCTTGAAAACTGTGAATTCAGTTATCCAAACTTTCTATCTCGTAGTATGATGAAGTCGACTAGTATGGACGAAACGTGCGTTAGAACCAATAAAATATGGTGGAAATAACATGCGTTTCATTCATAGTGTTAAAATAAAAAGAAGTGGTTTTTATATTGACAGAAGGATTATAATAATAAATAATAAAATTTCAATATCAAAACAGATTTAATCTAATAGTCTTCTACAATTCTAATTTCAAAAAATTTTGTATTAAAAAAACTTTCAGAATTAAATTAATGTATCATAAGTACTGCTTATATTTGATAGATGTATAAAATCGAAAATCATTATACAATATCAAATTGAATTAAAAAAACCCAACAAATATAAATTGTCAATTAAAATTAATAAATAAATAAATGTTTGTTTCGTTCCAAGCATGCGCACTAAGCTCTCCAGACAAGCGTACTCAGCTCTGCTTGTGACAAAATGTTTTGTTTTCTGATCTTATATTTATGAAAACTAAATCTCCCAAAAATATGAAACATAATTTTAGGAACTTCTCAAAAACTAATTTATTTGAAATATTTAATATATTTAAATAAGTTACTTCAAAAACTATCGAAAATGTAGCACATCCTCAAAAAATAATTAGAACTCAGATAAGACCAGTTCAACTTCACATTCAAAAGATAAAATCAATTAACAATAAATAAACTTACCCATACGACCTCTAGGAATATCTGTTTATTGAATATTCAAACTAGGTACATACAATATCCAAGGTACTCTATGTTCTATGCTCACAAAAAGTTTGTAAGGCACTTTGTGGTCTTGGATGTGCTACGTTTTGAGAGTTTTTGAGAAGTTCTTAAAAGTATGTTGTATATTTTTGGGAATGATCTAGTTTTCATAAATATAAGATCAGAAAACAAAAAATTTTGTCACAAGCAGAGCTGCGTACGCTTGGCTGAAGAGTTCAGTGCGCATGCTTGGAACGAAACAAACAAACATTTATTTATTAGTTTTAATTGATAATTAATATTTGTTGGGTTTTTTTTATTCCATTTGATATTGCATAATGAGTTTCGATTTTATACGTCTATTAAATATAAGCAGTGTTCATAAGACATTAATTTAATTCTAAAAGTTTTTTGAATAAATTTGTTGAAATTAAAATTGTAGAAGACTAACAGATTAAATCTGTTTTGACATTCGAATATTATAGTGTTACTTTTATTTCGAAATTAAATTTGAAACTCTTGATGCGGATCATAAATACCCAAAATTTACATGGTTAGTCTGTTCATCTCATTTATTCAAGTATAGAACGAGTTGAACATATTGATAATAATAGTAATAATAATATATATAGAAATAGAATTCCAATGATTTGTAACAATCAATGTTAGCTACCAGTAAAGAAATAAAGAAAATAATCAGGTTAATCGTGACTTGGCTTATCATCTGCCTCCAGCTTGACGTCGATTTATGGTACAACTGTATATTTCGGTGCAAAGCTTACCTCAGTTCTGCTTCATCGAATTAATATGCGAGTATGTTCTTCGCCTTGAGTTTGTATCCATCCACTGTGTAAATTTCTGTCATTAAATTATATGCAAACGTATCACGTCAACACCCTTCACAAGCTGCACGCAAGATGCAGATCAAACTACGAGCATTTCCTAGGTCGACCCTGTTAATTTAACGGAAGTGATTCCTTGCACAATCAACCTTTATCAGGTAATCATTGTGTCTGAAAATCGACCTGATTAACACCTCAGTTCGTAATTCAATTGACCTTATTGGAGATTGATTCCAGGATGCAATCAGTCGTTAACAAGGAAATAGTATTTAGAAAAAAAACTTAGTACTAGAGATCTAGGACAAAGTGATGAAACTATATATCGGGTGTTTTTTTTAGAGTGATAGAACTTCAAATTGAAATAAAATACATTTAAATTAAGATTGAAGCAAAATTTTTCTTATTTGAAAGCTAGTTTTATGACTTTTATGTTTTAAAAATAATTTCTGGCATATGTCCACCACGACTAGCTCTGAGGAATCGCATTCGACCAGACCAATTTTGGACCACTTTTTCGAGTAATTCAGGTCTTATTTCATCAATAACACGAGTTATGTTGGCTTTCAAAGCGTCTGTTATTTCTGGTTCATCAGCATAAACCAATGACTTGACATAACTCCAAAGAAAATAATCCAGTAGAGTTATGTCACATGATCTTGGAGGCTAATTAATTGGACCATTTCTCGAAATAATGTTATCTTCAAATCTTTCTTTCAATAAATCAATTGTTACGGTAGCAAAATGAGGTGTAGCACCATTTTGTTGAAACCAAAATACTTCTGGGTCGATACCATTCAAATTTTGAAACAAATAATCATTGATCATCGATCTGTAACGAGCACCATTCACTGTAACATTAGCTACAGCATCGTTTTCAAAGAAATATAGACCGATGATGCCTGTAAAGCACGCCATATAATGCATTTTTCAGGATGCAATGGAACCTGTAGAACTTCTTGAGGATTGTTTTCACTCCATATATGGCAATTTTGTTTGTTTACATAGCCGTTCAAACAGAAATGATCTTCATCACTAAACATAATTTTAGGATAAAAAAGTGGATCAACTTCAAGCTGTCCTAGGGTCTAATCAGCAAACAAGCGACGTTTTAGTTCTTGAACAAATTGGATCTTGTATGAATGTAGACCAAGATTTGTACGCAAAATTTTTCATGTGGTGGATGCAGAGTAGACAAATTTGGGTCATCATTAACACTATGACTTACAGCAGCCATATTTTCTTCTGTACCTACAGTTCTTTGTCTAGTTGTTGTTGTTGCATCGAGTAGAGAAATTGTTCTCCGAAATCTATCGATAGTTCGACGAATAAGCTGCTCTGATGGACTATTATGTAAACCATAAATTTCACGAAGTGCTCTATAAGTTTGGCGAATAGAACACTGATTTTGAAAATAAATTTCAACAATTTGTAAACGTTGTTGGGCGTGAGTCTTTCCTTGATAATTTGTCAATGCTTACTGAACAGAAATGTCACACTAACATGGCTTCTACCTTCTGTCAAATCACAGTGATCCCTATCGAAAGTTCTATCACTTTAAAAAATACCCGATATTTAGATTTTCTGCCTTTAAGTGTTAAAGTATTTTCTTTCAAGCTATCATTTTAAAGAATACCCGATATTTAGATTTTCGGACTTCAAGTGTTAAAGTATTTTCTTCAAGCCAGTCAATAATGAGATTCAAAGCCTCAATGAATCAATCATGCTAGTTTTTGCCTTCTACAAAAACAACAGCCTCATCTGCAAAAATATTCAATCTAGCAGGCAAACGTAGGTGAAATATCCGTTTAATTTTCACCACGAAGAGCAGCGGTCCGATTGTAGAACCCTGAATAACACCATAATTGATTAGTCTGCATGCACTTTCATAACCCTCCAGCCCGATCACCTGTCTTCTATCCATAAGGAAGCTAGTGAACCACTTGAATGCCATATCACAAACTGTTTCAAGAAATCTATGGATATTAGATGTTAACGGATAATTGACGAACTGCTGCTCTGAATGCAGTCCATTCTTTTGCAGAAACAGAGAAAAACTTTTCCTTTGGCCACCTCTTAAAAATTTTCGAAAAGATGCGTAGCATTGATATTGGAAGTTGAAGAAATATTTCCTAACCTTGAATAAATATCCCAGCTTTTGGGCAATAGGCTTCATATACTCCTTTGCCTGAAACACCTAGTTTTCCATCATCAAGTTAGAAATCACGAACTAGGTTTTTTGAGAAAAAGTTGTTGTTTTGGTCTTCGAGCATTGAATTGCATCTGATTCTGTTGGTCCTATTCGTTTTTGTTTTTGAGATTTTCATTGAGTGAATCGATTTGCTGGTATACATGGAGGTGATACTCAATGGTGCTCAAAGTTTTGTTACTGGTGAACGAAGACGTCAGCGTGCTATCATCCGTGAAGCTCTCAATGTGGTTCTACTAAGAAGATCGTTAATGTGGATCAGGGATTCAACGCTGCCAGTACAAAATCCACAAACAGTGACTTTTTCCGGATACATTGAACGCTCTTGAATCTCTTGCGGATTGGTATCGTCCCAAATTCGATAAGTTTGTTTGTTTACGTACCCATTAATCCAGAAATGAGCTTCATCCTGCACATGATTTTCTGATGAAAATTAAGGTCGGCTTCCTGATGCTCCACGGGATATTAAGCGAACACAGGTCGTTGTCAATGACCCTTGACCTGCAGCTCATAAGTCACGTGAATTTTGTACGAGTGATGGCCCAAGTCACGACGCAAAGTTCTCCAAGTTGTAGTGTGTGAAAGGTAGAGTTCTTGTGAATTCGACAGCTTCGGATTCTCCTCCAAACTTTCAGGGACAGCGGGGATGTTTCCGGCAGATATTGCGTTTCGTCGTCGTCGGGTGTTGCTTCATTGATTACTGAACCAGTGACTTCATCACACTGCGAATAGTCTTCTCGGTACGAAGATTATGCAAACCGTAAAATAGGCGAAGCACAGAACACCCATTTTGATTGAACATTTCAATCATTTGCACGTGGTGTTGACCTCATGAATAAATTATAGCAAATTTGACAGATATATCTTCAACAATATGGCCGCTATCAACTGTCAAAGTTCGAATCTCCCTGTTGGATCTTTATGTAAACATCAGCAATAGACCATAGAAGCTACAAAAATGAACCGGCGCATTCGCCATTCTGTAGCTCCTTTTTTTTAAATGTTGATTCACAGGAAGTAATGAGGAAACTCTGAATCACCCCATTATTCTTGATATAACAGCCAACCATTCGACAAGTTCCTTTAACAGGATACATAATGATGCAACCGCGAAAATGCGGGCGAATGGAAAATTCTGATTAGAGCTCGCTTCGATTCTGAATTTCATCTGTCAGTATTTGCGTGATAATTACCAGACAACATTAAATGGAATTAATCATCTAGTTCGCAGTGGAGGGGTAAATATTTGGCGAATTAACGTCTGTAGAGAGTCGGCTTAATGATTGGGAAAACATACATTAAACTATTTCTTGTTCAGGCAATGAAATTCTCATTTGCCTCGATGAGTTTTGTCGTATATTTATATTGTTTAATGTTAGGATGAATTCAAGAAGGAATGCTCCTTCAAAGACTTCTACGACAAAATTAGTTCTTCTCGAAGAAATTGTAATGATTTACATCATAATTTGCTGGAAAAATTTCCTGTATTCTTCCTAGTCTGTGATTATGTTTGTTTCCTTATGTTTTGAAAGAATAAACAATACATATCATAATGGACATATAACCATTTATACGTTTGCTACCTTCCAAATTGCAAGTCTATGATATTTCAAATATTATGTTAATTACACTAATTCTGTGAAACTTCAACAAAATTTGACCTAAAAAAATTCATGGCTGAAAAACATTTTAATTAAGTTCAGTAAACAAGCAAAATGAAAATGAATCGAATATCGTATTTGGTCTCGCCAGTTAGGAGTTATTTGGATATCGTGTATATCTAATATGATTTTGAAAAAAAATTGCTAAAGCATTCAGAATGTTGATATAAAAACATATAATATATAGTATATTTCCTCCTCTATTCCACAATATCAAGGACGGAAAATGCATCCCAGTAATTCGTTTATCTGTATTTCCGCGATTTTCCTAATTTGGAATAAAACCACTGGAAATATGGAGTTGTTAGACGGAATTAACCTAATCATATTTTCCCAAACTATAATCGAATTCCCTCCGAACAACCAAGCGAGGACCAATCGGCATGTAGGCCGATATTGTTAGAGTATAATCCAGTTAACCATTCTCTAAACCTAATCATGTTGTTTTATTAAGCAATTAAATATCCAGTGGTAGCTTCCAGGAAATGGGACATATAATTTAATCGGGATGTTATCGGTTATTCGACGAATGAAAACGTAATAAAAGAGTTATGTTGTTTATTCTGTTATACGCCTGAGGGAGCATAAATGACCGAAACGATTTCGTAAACATCTGGGAGTGAAACGAGTGTCTTTCTAGTTTAGTCTGAGGGTTTTATTGGCGATACTTCATCGATTCATGACGCGATGACGTAAATAATATTCAGTTGCACCAATAGGAAAATAATCCGTGACGTTAGATGATTTACAACCTAAATGAATACTTTTTTCAACTTGATTATTTGGAAATGTGTAAGTCTTGCATCCAGAATGGAAGGTCCTTTGACACTAGAATAACCGAACACCGATACTCTTTCCTCAATAAAAAGTTGGATTCTACATCTAAGAAATGAGAAACATGATAATCAAAACAAGTTGTAGAAATTACTATGTTTTACTACCAATAAATTGTTATTTTACACATTTAATTGTGACTCGAGTTTTGGGAATTAACTATCCCATCTTCAGACAATTGAAGACTCAACAAGCAGAACATGATATTTATGAATATACCGAAGTAGAAGAGGTAATAAAAACAGGTTTAAAAAGGTTTAAAATGAGAGGAATACTTAACAACTATTAGAACGTCGGCACGTCAAAGAAGATTGGTAAACAGATGTTACTTATTTAAATATCTCAAAATTTTGGATTCACATAGATCCGTACAGTCATTCATTATTTTTGAATTATTTTTATTGTGAACTAATTTGAAAATTTCAACAGATTCTAAATAATCAAGTTTCTTTCCTTTTGATTCTACATGTAAAATTTTAAGTTTATCTATACTCGAAAAAGGATGGCCGTTTTCTTAAAAATGAATGGCAAAAGTAAAAGTTTGTTTATTTCTAATGAAATTCATTTTATGTTCGTTGAACTTCATCTGGAAGGAACTTCCCGTCTGCCCTATATATTCATATATGTTTGGAGTTGGGTCCTTTGCATTAAATAATTTGGATGAAAATTCATTTTGTGTTTTGAAAACAATTTCATCCGTATTATTTAATGCAAAGGACCCAACTCTAAACATACATAAATCGGGAGTTCATGAGTTATCTCGTTCGACGTGGAGTAATAAATATATAGGACAAACAGGACGTTTCTTTCAGACGAGGCTCAAAGAACATAAAATGAATTTCATTGAATATAAAGAAACTCATAGTTTTGCGACTCATTGTTTAGAAAACGGCCATCCTTTTACGAGAATAGATAAACTTAAAATTACACATGCAGAATCAAAAATAAAGAAACTTGATTATTTTGAATCTGTTGAAATTTTCAAATTAGTTCACAATAAAAATAATGTCAAACTAATGGATGACTGTATGGATCTATGTAAATTCAAAATTTTTCAGATATTTAAATAAGTAACATCTGTTTACCAATCTTCATTGACGTGCTGGCGTTCTAATAGTTGTTAAGCGTCCTCTCATTTTAAACCTTTTTAAACCTGTTTTTATTAGCTCTTCTACCTCTGTATATTCATAAATACCCTGTTCTGCTTGTTGAGTCTTCAGTTGTCTGAAGATGGGATAGTTAATTCCTGAAACTCGAGTTACAATTAAATGTCTAAACTATCAATTTATTGGTAGTAAAACATAGTAATTTCTATAACTTGTTTTAATTATGATCAACTACCAAATAGAAACGGCTAAAACAGTTCAGTATCTGAGAAACATGGTTTTGATGAGCGTTTTAAGAGTTTGTATAAGAAAAATAAGGTTCTGAAGCTGAACTTGTGTAAAAGTTCAGAAATAAACCGATAATAAAATTCGGGGAACTTGTTGAATGAACAAACAGAGTTATCTAACTCACCTCTTTTGGATCTATTCAACTAGGGATTCGGTGGTTTTAACAAAAGTAATAAAAAACATTATCGTAGCCTTGTCCCAAGGCAGAAACCATTTAAATACAGTATGTTTCCAAATATTAGACCAGCATTTGAAGAAATTACTATGTAAACGAAATATTTCTATTTATTATTTTGATTAGCCTGTAGTGCACCGTATTTTTTATGAATAAAAAAAGGTTTTAAGGCTTTTAAAGTTAAGTTAATACAAGAACTGAAGCCGGTCGTATCTTGGCTAATAAGGCCCTTGAAATGCATCTAGATTATCCGGATTTTCATAGAAAGGAGGCTACGTTAATAAGCGGAATTGTCGCTTCTCCATCCTCAACGTGTAATTGTTGGGTGCGGTTTTTAGGCAGGCGGTGTAATGAGACCTTACTTATTCGAGAATGAGGCAGGTGCAACTGTTAAGGTGAATCAATTGCGGTACCGAGCTAAGATTCATGATTTTTTTATTGCCGGAATTGCAAGATATTGATGTGTACTATGTGCCACACAAGCAACGAAATAATCGCAATTTTGCAAGAAAAGTTTCCTGACTGTATTATTCCACGAAAGGTGATCATAATTGGCCACCGAAATCTTGTGATTTAACACCTTCAGACTTTTTTCGATGGAACCACGTGAAAAATTAGGTCTATGCCAATACTCCACAATCGATTCAAGACCTTAAAGATGAAATCCATGAAGATATCAAAGTGCGCCAATGAAAAGATAAATAAGACTCGTTTTTCATGAACGAATCCCAAATTGTCAACCTGATAGTGGAAATGCAAATTCTTATTCCCTATCTATCTATTTTAACTTCACAATTAAAAAAGTGACTCTTATTTGCAATATAATACAATTTTAGAGTTAACTTGAAGTCCGAGGACTTATCTTTGAGGTTATCCTGGAATATTGTTCTCCAAGGGTCGGAATAATAGTGCTTTCTCCAAGAATAGTTCCTATTCTGCATATAATCAGCAGGTGTTCGGTTTCAAATCGTTCCAAATGACCAGTAGAGCGTCCGGAACCAAGATGGTGTGGTAATAAGATACTCTAAATCCGACACAAGGAAGATTGTCTGGTATCAAGATAATCCAAGCAAAAAAGCACCCCAGCAAGATTGTTCAGTTCCAAGAACATCCTGTACTAAGACTGTAAATTTCAAATCTATAGTGCCTGCAACACGTGATCTCACTCCAAGTGACTCTAAATATTATTAAAATTATTCACAAGGTAATGATCAAATATCCAGAACACGGGAATAAGGGCAAGTTATTCGGTCATGAGCATGAGAAGGGAAATTAAATGCGTAATATCATATACAGAACCATGTTAACCTGTGTAACCCTCAGAGAAAGAAATAAATCAAAACTAATAATTGGCATTCATAAAAGCAGAAAATATTGATCGGGATCTACCTATTACTTACCGCCTTCTAATTAGATGTCTTATAAGAAACAAGAAAAATTCAATATTCCACGATTTTCATAAATTGGGTAAGTTAATTCCATAAAAATGCCACAATGTGTGTCTTCGTGTAACCTCACAATAAGAAAGAAGGGAATCTGGGAAATTCTACGCTTCTTGAAAATAATGCAACTCTAGAGCGCTTGTGATAACAGCGTCGACTTTCATTGCGGAAACTCCAAACTTCTAATTGGTCTTAGTTAAATCACATTATTGGGACATTTTTTAGCGATTGAAATTCAAATCAACAGTGGTGCGTTTTTTAGCGTTACAACTTCCAACAAAAACACTGATATCAAATTCAGTCCTGAAAGAAATACTCTCCTGCATATTTTAAGGGGATTCTTACAACCTCATCACATTTAGTAACTTTATGCGATATCTCGACAACCAAACCGGCAGTTATTTTCCGTTCGTTGTATTAACGATCTTACGTTTGGTTCGGAGCCAAAACTAAAACTTCTGGAGTCAAACCTCCCATGAATGAAGATGTCGCTGCGACAAGAAAGGCTGATTGTTCTATTTCGAGGCAGCGTATAGACGACTCAACCATTTGGCAACGAGTTTCCTTATAATTCGGTAAATGGGACAAATTGAAACATTTTCCTTTGGTACAGAAGGTAATTTCTCCGGTGAGTCAGTTACGTCTGAAATATCGTTATCGTGGGGTATCAACTCGAAATTGCATACTGACACTCTTCACACGATATGAGGGTTTCGTTGGATTAAATTGTGTAATTTAGGGGTGTTGTTTATTGATTTAATTTTGAATCTCATCACTGCACTGATCCCACTGACAGTTCTAAGAGTTTTTTGCTATTGAAATCATTTCCACTCTTCTTATTTTCATTTTATAACAAAAATAATAATATTCATTAATCTATATGAATTGAAAATTACTATGAAGAAGTATTTGCATATTACAGAATAATAGATGGAATTAATTCTTCCGAATCTCTACAGATTTAAATCTAAATAAATCTCATGAAAACATTTAGAATTAAATTTTAAAACATGTCCTAAATAGTCTGTATCACTTTAAAGACATATATATTATCATAGCATGTGGTGGAGATTAACTAATAAAGAATCAAAAGAAATATAAAATAATTACAAAATTATTTAGAAGTCACCTTATAGGTATATGTTTCGGTTGGATGTTGAAGAATTACAAGTTCCATCACCAAAAAATTATCAACATATAATTCAAAAAGGTCGTTTTTTATTTTCCCTTTTCTAATTTTTTAAAGATTAATTCTAATTTTTTTAAATTTAATTCTAAATGTTTTCATGAGATTTATTCAGAATAAAATCTGTAAAGGTTCTGAAGAATTAATGACAGCTATTATTCTGTACTATGCAATTACTTCTTCATAGTAACTTTCAATTTATATATATATATATATATATATATATATATATTAATAATTAATAATTGAGAAATTCCTTTGTCTTACATCACATGCCCGTGGCTGTTAACTAATGCAGAGTCTAAGTCGTATCTTCTTTCATTGTATATTTCTCTGATAAAACTTAATTTTCGTTTAGGGCATGCCTATTCCAAAATTGGCTAGTTGTTGCAGAAATGTTTAGTGATAAAAAGGTATTTTTATATATGTTTTGAATGATTATTTTTGTTTATTCAAATAACTCCTTACTGAAGAGATTTTGCGTCCGAATTTATCAGGTTCTTTCTCTGGAGAATGTGCTTTATATTCTTCAAAATAGGAAAATAGAAAAAAGAAAGGCCTTTTAAACTATATCGGGTGTTTTTTTTAAGTGATAGAACTTTAAATTGAAATAAAACACATTTAAATTAAGATTGAAGCCAAATTTTTTTTCATTCAAAAGACAATTTTACGACATTCATGTTTTGAAAATAATTTCTGGCGTATGTTCACCACGACTAGCTCTGAGGAACCGCATTCGACCAGACCAATTTTGGACCACTTTTTCGAGTAATTCAGGTCCTTTTCATCAATAACACGAGTTATGTTGGCTTCCAAAGAGTCTATTGTTTCTGGTTTATCAGCATAAACTAATAACTTGTCCTAATAACCCCAAAGAAAATAATCCAGTGGAGTTATGTCGCATGATCTTGGAGGCTAATTAATTGGACCATTTCTCGAAAAAATGTTATTGCCAAATCTTTTTTTCAATAAATCAATTGTTACGGTAGCAGCATGAGGTGTAGCACCATCTTGTTGGAACCAAAACACTTCCCCCGTCGATACCATTCAAATTTTGAAATAAATAGTCATTGATCATCGATCTGTAACGAGCACCATTCACTGTAACATTAGCTCCAGCATTGTTTTTAAAGAAATATGGATCGATGATGCCTCCAGCACACCAAACAGTGCATTTTTCAGGATACAATGGAACCTGCAGAGCTTCTTGAGGATTGTTTTCACTCCATATTTCGCTTGTTTACATACCCGTTCAACCAGAAATGAGCTTCATCAGTAAACACAATTTTACGATAAAAAAGTGGACCAACTTCAAGCTGTTCTAGGGCCTTATCAGCAAACAAAAGACGCTTATTATAGTCAAGTGGCTTTAGTTCTTGAACCAGCTGGATCTTGTATGGCTGTAGACCAAGATCTTTACGCAAAATTTTTCATGTGGTGGATGCATAGAGTCCAACTTGTTGTGAACGTCGACGAATAGACAAATGTGGATCATCATTAACACTATGACTTACAGCAGCGATATTTTTTTCTGTACGTACAGTCTTGCTGTTGTTGTTGCATCGAGTAGAGAAAATGTTATCCGAAACCTATCGATAGTTCGACGAATAAGCTGCTCTGATGGACGATTGTGTAAACCATAAATTTCACGAAGTGCTCTATAATAACAATTTGTAAACGTTGTTGCGGCGTGAGTCTTTCCATGATAATTTGTCAATGCTTACTGAACAGAAATGTCGAAACAACATGACTTCTACCTTCTGTCAAACACCCGATATGTTGAACATTTTTTGGTGGTGGAACTTGTGATTCTTCAACATCCAATCGAAACATATATGTATAAGGTGATGTCTGAATAATTTGGTGATTATTTTATATCTCTTTTGATTCCTTATTAGTTAATTTCCACCACATGTGATTATAATGTATATGGCCATAAAGAGATATAGTTTATTTAGGACATGTTTTAAAATTTAATTCTAAATATTTTCATGAGATTTATTTATATTAAAATCTGAAGTTCTGGAGAATTAATACCCGCTGTTATTCTGCAATTTATTGATCCGTTAAGACAATTTTGTATAGAACACGTCAACCTCAATAAAATATTAATTTATAAACAATTCCCTTATGAGCCAACCACTTACAATTCTCAGTTTAAACATTCAAATTGCACAACTGAAAAGTATTTAAAGTGAAATACTGGCTCTAGACATGAATAGAACATGTAACAGTATGTAATTTTAGTCTAATATTGTAAATAATACAGTTTAGGTACTTTTTCTGTTATGAAATTCATCCATTTTAACCGCCCCCTCATAAAATTGACTACTTGCTAATGTAAAATGGTCTTATTGAGCGATTGAAAGGTCGTACTACGTGTTAGGGCTTTAGGAAATTTTTTTCTATTATTGGAAGGGTATTTCCGTCAAAAAAATGAAGATATACTCTGTGTTACAAAAATCTTGTCGACCAGTGTTATGAAATTCTATCGTGATATGCGAAAACCCGGACAAATCTTACCCCATCCAAAATTCTGCATAGTTTCGACGCAAATTCCTTCAAAACCTTTCCCCGCTAACCCAAAATCCAAATGGCCCGAGTTTGAGGTTATGCACATTATTTCATCCCTTTACACAACAACTCCGAATCGTGATCATCGACACAGGACCTAATGAGGGTTGTAATCGCCCTCCGGTCGCTTAGAGTCGCGAAAAAGGAAAGGGCTGCTGCGACCTTTTCCGGTCCGTTGGGTCTCAAACGGCGATTAGGGCGGCCATTAGCACAATTTCCCGCGCCGCCACGGCCCTCTGGATTGTCATCGTTATTTTTATAAAGCGCGTACGCGGTAGAGGCGCTCCAGAGGTTGAATCGCCGTAAGTGCATCCTTTTGTTCATTTGGGATAAATATTTTACAGAGTGTTTCTAAATTGGACGTACAAACGAAGAAGAGTGATTAATATCAAAAATTTAAGTCTAATAAACATCAGTCCGTCAACATTTCGTTTTCAAGATACAGGGTACTAAAGTTAGAATTGGTGGATTGGACGAGTTGGGCCTCAGACCTGGCCCGCTAGATATCGCCATTTAAATAGTCCATTTTTTTCAATATCTTAAATACTCCAAAAATTTTTTGAAATTTATATCCATCAATAATGAAGTTTTCGATTGCCGTAAATCCATGTGGTTCAACAACAAAACTGTTATAGTGATGGGCAACAGATAAGCCATGTCTTTCCTGAATATTTTGAGAGTGTTTTTGGTGAACCACGCCTCAATACTGACTGTGGTAATACCCAAAATCAATTCAATCTTAGTGCAATAAAATTATATGTGAATGATGTGGAAGAAAGCGTAAATACATTGGATGTAAACAAGGGGGCAGGACCAGGTTTCATTCTTGGCTTTTTTATTCGTATCTCTAGTAAGTATTAGTGAGTTTTGCTTTATCGGTAAATTATTCAAATCGTTGGTGTTGTTCTATCTTGTTGAATCGTACGCAATTTTCGAACGGCACGGATTCATAAAAGAACGTTTGACTGAAACCAACTGGATAACTATCACGCAATATCTTCTTAAAGGTCTTGAAAAAGGAACTAAAATCGGTGTTTCATACACAGACTTCAGCAAGGCTTTTGATACAGTGAACATTCACTTGCTTATCACTAGATTGCGTGAGGTTATGGTGATCGGCCCCCTTTTACGTTTGTTTGAATCATACCTGAAAGAACCAAAATATGTACCAGTGGAGGGATTTAAATAACGATATTTTTCAGCAACTTCTGGTGTACTTGAAGGCTCCCATTTGGGTCCCTTATTGTTTGACTTGATGATTTGTAAATTTCTAATTTTCTCTGACGATACTAAATTTTATCTTTTCAAGAGGAACTTAATAGTTTCATCAAATTTTGTGAAACAAGTGGCCTTATCTCAAATTTAACGAATACATACGATACATTTTCCATATTTGCTACAAAATACGGTCCTCAGTCTTATAAGTCTGAGATCTTGGAATAATAGGGGCTCCAAACTTAAACTTGATTGATCGTATTGCAAAATCTTATAATTGCGATTCATACTGAGACAGAGTCGATATTTTTCTAATCGGAAAACTGCACTAACGCTTTATTAACATAACATAAACTTTATTCTCATAATCAATGCAATCATACAAATGAAAAGAGGAAATCTTCAAAAAATATGACAACTTCAACAAGATCTGAAAAAATATTCCATAAATTCCCTAATCGAATATGGTTCTTTATCTACAATGATCTCAGTTATTTCGATTTTGAATTTTCTTGAATTAGATATATTAATGAACTCCTTATGTAGTACATTGAACAATCTTATACACATACAAAATTTGAATATCAAAATATTTCTTCTATCAAGTAAAAAGCCTTTCTATTTTATTTTATACACATACTTTTTGTGTTTCTTTCACTAAGTGTCAAGGAATTCCTCGGAAAGTGGTATAGAACAGTACGTCTTGTGGTGTTTTTATTCAACAGATCATTATAATATTGGGGATGTTTTCCCACAAATAGCAGACATTCCAAAACGGAAGTGTGACCATGGAATTATTTATAAAATGACCTCTGCATGATTCTTTATATTTCAGTCCTATTATCACCCTCAAGGCGTATTTCTTCAGAATGGATCTATTTAAATCACTGCTTCCACCCCGTATGACAAGCCCGTACCTCAGAAGTGAAACAAAATTTGCATGAAAAACTGTTTTTAAAAATTCCATGTCCACTCTCCGTGACAATACCCTGATCATGTACAAAACTTTATTGAGTTTTTTGCTGACCTGAACTACATTTCAGGTGACAATCAAACGAAACTCTAAGAAATTCTTTCGGAGACAAGAATCTGACCTGGGTGTTATCCAAATTTATTGACTGAGGATACATATTTTTAGACTGAATCGTTCTAAAAATCACACACGCAGTCTTACTGACATCGAGAAGTAACTCATTTTGAGTGCATCAATGCTGTACTGAATCAAAGGGTAATCTAGTTTGTTCAGTACTCGAATTAATATTCCTGCTACGCAGCAAAGCACTCGCATCGTCAACAAACAACAAGAGGTCATTGATATATCAGAAATACAAATGGTCCCCTATTACTTCCTTGGGGAACTCATACGTTGACAAATTTATCCTATGTTATAAAAACTAATCCCTCACTATCAATACAAACCCCTCTGAATTCGATCAAACAAGTAGCTCCTGAGCAACTCCAGTTGACAATCGCGAATACCACCTAAAGAGAGTTTCTTCAAAAGGCATTCATGATTCACACTATCGAATGCTTCAGACAAATCTAGAAAAAAGCCCAACAGGCACTTCATCACTCTTCAAAGCATCAACAATATCACATACTAATTCATACATCGCTATAATAGTATCGGGTGATTTTTTTTAGAGTGATAGGACATTAAGTTGAAATAGAACACATTTAAATTGAGATTGAAGCCAATTTTTTTTTATTTGAAAGATAATTTTATGACATTTATGTTTTAAAAATAATTTCCGGCATATGTCCACCACGACTAGCTCAAAGAAACCGCATTCGAGCAGACCAATTTTGGACCACTTTTTCGAGTAATTCAGGGCTTATTGCATCAATAACACGAGTTATGCTGGCTTCCAAGGCGTATATTGTTTCTGGTTTATCAGAATAAACCAATGACTTGACATAACCCCAAAGAAAATAAGCCAGTGGAGTTATGTCGCATGATCTTGGAGGCCAATTAAATGGACCATTTCTCGAAATAATGTTATCGCCAAATCTTTCTTTCAATAAATCAATTGTCACGGTAGCAGTATGAAGTGTAGCAGCATCTTATTGGGACCAAAACGCTTATGGGTCGAAACAATTCAAATTTTGAAACAAATAATCATTGATCATCGATCTGTAACGAGCACCATTCACTGTAACATTAGCTCCACCATCGTTTCTAAAGAAATATGGACCGATGATGCCTCCAGCGTGTAAAGCACACCATACAGTGCATTTTTCAGGATGCAATGGAACCTGCAGAACTTCTTGAGGATTGTTTTCACTCCATATACGGCAATTTTGCTTGTTTACATAGCCGTTCAACCAGAAATGAGCTTCATCACTGAACAAAATTCACGATAAAAAAATAGATCAACTTCAAGCTGTGCTAGGGTCCAATCAGCAAACAAACGACGCTTATTATGGTCAAGTGGCTTTAGTTCTTGAACCAGTTGGATCTTGTATGAGTGTAGACCAAGATCTTCACGGAAAATTTTCCATATGGTGGATGCACAGAGTCCAACTTGTTGTGAACGTCGACGAATAGACAAATCTGGATCATCATTGACACTATGACTTATAGCAGCGATATTTTCCTCTCTACGTACAGTTCTTTGTCTTGTTGTTGTTGTTGCATCGAGTAGAGAAAATGTTGTCCGAAATATATCGATAGTTCGACGAATAAGCTGCTCTGATGGACGATTATGTAAACCATAAATTTCACGAAGCGCTCTATAAGTTTGGCGAATAGAACACTGATTTTGAAAATAAATTTCAACAATTTCTAAACGCTCTTGCGACGTGAGTTTTTTCAGGATACTTTGTCAATGCTTACTGAACAGAAATACCAAAACAACATGGCTTCTATCTTCTGTTAAATCACAGTTATCCCTATCGAAAGTTCTATCACTCTAAAAAAAAAACACCCGATACTTCGGTTTTTTAGTTAGCCATGTTGTTTCTCAGAGAAAATTTTGAACTTGTACATGAATGAGCAGAGCCTAACGACCAAAAGTTTCTTTATATGTGTTCATTAATGAGAATTTCGCTTTTGTGAACTGGAACCCTTAATATGATGTATACGTACATCAACTCGAAAAACTTCAGCTAAGATTCCTTCGTTCTTTGAGTCTAAGATTCAATTTATATCAAAATCGAGGAGATCCAAATAATTATAGTATCAGACTCAAATATTAGGTGGATCGGAAAGTAATGTCGCTTTTTTGAATTAAATTCAACTAATTAAATTATAAACACGTTTTATTTTTAACGAATAAACTATCACCTTCGTTATCGACATTTTACCAAATTTTCAATGCTGGACCGATAAAAATCAATTGTTTTTTCAGTAAAATACCTCCAGATGCCATTTGGGACATCATCCAAATTTTTCAAATTTTTTTCCACCAAGAAAATGTTTTGCGATCGGAATAAAGGAAAATCCGAGGGTGTGATATCGGGCGAGTATAGTGGGTGAAGCAGTACCTCCCACCCCAATTCATTAATTTTTTCCAAAGTTCGTCTTGCATTGTCATGTTGCAGAATTAATTTTTGTGAATGGTATTTCTTGTTTTATTGACCGATTTCCAGTGCTATTCAATATTATGATATAATGGATAACAGAAAATTTTTTCTGCAGTACGGAAACGCATTTTGTTTGAATGATAACGATTAACTCCAAGTTTGATGTTATTGAATACAAAAAAGTTAGTGAGAACCTTGTTAGAGTATGACTTATGGAAAAGCTTACATTACAACCCTTATACTCATTCTATGGAATTTACCGTTACCGCTTGAAAAATAGCCGGCAATTAATCATCCAAACTATGCATTTTCTGCATATAAAACGCATCCCTAACCAACCCCATTAACATCGAAGCGCAGCGCAGCACCCCCTCAAACCGGAAAAATACAAGAAACACCCTTGCCGTAAATTACCCTGAGAGTCTAGACGGCCATTTGCTTTCCAAAATCTCAACTAAGGGCAGTTTTTTCTGGCGCCATAAATATCCGAAATGACCCCTGTAGACGTACGATACTAAAAAGGGGCGGATGAAACTGTGTAAAGCCGATTTGAGGACGAGTTTGAACGAGCTGAAGGCTGTTCTGGACGGCTTTAACTTGGAAAATGTGCCAAAGGGGTTAGCCCTGTTGACCGTAATGGGGTTTTTCGCAGGTACCGTGTTTCCTATGACGTGCAAAGTTTATCGAAGAACGCGTTGACCTGTTTCCAGGTCGTTGGCAACTTTCGATCGTGAGGGAATAGCGGCGAATGCAATGACAGGATGATGGAGGTATACTCGTAGTTTGAATGAAAATCCGCGTGTTCTAGTTGAATATTCTCTGGGAGTTTTGTAAACAGGGACAAGAAGTGATGCTGCAGTCTGAATTTATATTGTATTAAATTTATAGCTCAGAATAGATCAATTGCAAAATTGAAGAATGAACTTTGAATGGAAAAATTCTAAATGAATTTGATTGATTCGGTCTTTGCCTGTTGGAAACTCCATTTTCCGCAAAAAAATTCATTCTATAAAAATAATGTTGAGAGTAAAAATTGATCAGGTCCATTTTTCAGCTTAAAATGCACTTATGTGAGTAGGAATTCAATTATTTGAGCCAAGAAATTGAGTTTCTACTTTGTGGATAATGTAAATGATTCAAAGATGAAACTTCGCGTCTATGAGTATGAGTACTTCAGCCGAGGGTTATGGAAATACCTGCGATGGTCAACTCTTAGAATATCTGCCCTTTCATGGCGGCTAGATCGACAGCACTTCTTGTCCTTTAGCAATGCTGCTCAAATATGTTTGAAATGGGACGTGTTACATTAGCATGCTTGGTATTTATCAAGAGTAGAGATTTATTGCAGAACCGAAAATGTTAAAAGTTTCCTGGTATAATATCTAAGAGTCGTCCAAAAAGCGGAAGTCAAGTGGCTGCCTACGGCTTCGACTTAAGTATTTTACCCAATAGGAATATCCCAAATACAGGGTTAATGGATTAATGAATAAAACATGAATAACCAATAATTCATAAAACTAACCAAATATATTCACTAGAAGTTTGTCAGCACACTCACACATGTTACAGTTCACCGGTGTCCGCTCCGACAAGATAGTACGAGCTGTACGCAAATAAAAAGATGTAGACCACGCTGCCAATCTTGGAACATTAAAATTTATTTTCGATAGCAAATAAGGTGAGTCGATCCTTCCGGTCAACAGTCCCTGAGCAAACTTTGCACACTGATTCTCATGCCTAGCAAGCAACGATGATATTCTCATCTCTTTCATAATGGAAGATAGATCAGTACCACGCTCGGGATACTTGCCAGTCCGCCTAAACAACACAAACTTGAAAAACTTTCTGTGAATGCACTCCAGTGATACCAAATGACAGTCGGAAATGGAAAACCATATCAAGTGTGCATACTCCAACGTACTGATGACCAGCGTGAAATACAAACTCCTCAAAATTGACAGATCACTGAAGTCCCTACCACACCTCAGCACAAAGCCCAAAGTGCGGCTAGCAGACGCATACAACTCTTCAACATGTGGGATGAAACTGAACGTGGAATCAAAGAGGACTCCAAGGTCATATATTTGATCTTTATCGCCAACATAGATGTCAGCTATATAGATAGCTGTAAGTCAACCGATGTGACCTTCTACTGTGATGTGTTCTTATGTAACTTTAAAACACTTCTCCATATTCAGCATGAGTTTGTTGCATAAACACCAACTACCAAGCTTGACTGGAGCAGCACCAAATCATCAGGACTACGTATTATCAAGTAAATCTTCTAGTCATCGGTAAATGCTTAAAGGGGACATTCAAGAGAACTAAGAAGATCATTTATATACATGATAAAAAATTATGGTCCCAACTTATATCCCCGAGGCACTCCACATGAAAGAACATACTCAAGTGATCTATTACCATTGTAGAAGACATAATTTATTCTATCCTCCAAGAATAATTCGATGAGCTTCACGTATGCCGGACTGAAACTTCTTCTTCAGCAGAATATCGTGATCCACAGAGTCGAAGGCTCGCGATAAGTCGCATCAACCTGATCTCCATCATCCATACATTCAGTAATATACTGTGCGATCGTTGCCAAGTAAGTCACAGTAGATCTTGCTCTAACCTCTAATCAACCTGATCTCCATCATCCAAACATTCAGTAATATACTATGCGATCGTTGCCAAGTAAGTCACAGTATATCTTGCTCTAACAAAACCGTGAAAAATATGAACTGGCTTTGAAATACATCCCTACTAATATCCCTACTAATCCCTACTAATATTATAAATGCGAATGTAAGTTTGTTTGTTACGCTTTCACGCAAAAACTACTGAACCGATCATCATGAAACTTTGTACATATACTCTTGAAGGTATTAGAAGTAACATAGGGTACTTTATATTTAAAAAAAAATTTTTTTACGAAAGATAAAACAATTGTTTGTCAAAAAATCGTCAAATTTAGCTACTTCAGTAATGAAGTTTTACTATTATTATACCCTTACCCTTTATCTTTCATACTTATTTAATGACTCCACTGCGGGCGAAGCCGCGGGTAAAAAGCTAGTAATATTATAAATGCGAATGTAAGTTTGTTTGTTACGCTTTCACGCAAAAACTACTGAACCGATCATCATGAAACTTTGTACATATACTCTTGAAGGTATTAGAAGTAACATAGGGTACTTTATATTCAAAAAAAAAAAATTTTTTTACGAAAGATAAAACAATTGTTTGTCAAAAAATCGTCAAATTTAGCTACTTCAGTAATGAAGTTTTACTATTATTATACCCTTACCCTTTATCTTTCATACTTATTTAATGACTCCACTGCGGGCGAAGCCGCGGGTAAAAAGCTAGTAATATTATAAATGCGAATGTAAGTTTGTTTGTTACGCTTTCACGCAAAAACTACTGAACCGATCATCATGAAACTTTGTACATATACTCTTGAAGGTATTAGAAGTAACATAGGGTACTTTATATTTAAAAAAAAAAATTTTTTTACGAAAGATAAAACAATTGTTTGTCAAAAAATCGTCAAATTTAGCTACTTCAGTAATGAAGTTTTACAGTCATGAAGTTTCAACCCTGAATACTGTAATACCGTCCCATTGTATTACCGGCGGTAACGAAATTATCTAATTCAATTGAATATAGTTTCAACTGTTTATAATTTTTCTATACTTATTGTGACTTTCTTCTGTCGTTACATTTTTCTATAGTTAATCTAATTCAATTGAATATAGTTTCAACTGTTTATAATTTTTCTATACTTATTGTGACTTTCTTCTGTCGTTACATTTTTCTATAGTTATTGTGTGGTGTGGATAGCTCAGCGGGAGAGCATCGGACTCGTGACCGGGAGGTCCAGGGTTCGAATCCTATTCAGGTAGAAAAGAAATTTTCTAGTTGGACGGGTATCTGCCACCATTTCACTGTTGGGTCAAAAATTAACAGTGCTGTGACCTAAAGTGGCGCAAGATCGCAGTAACAAAGCCTACACAGAACACAACTGAACTCCTAACTCGTACAAGCTGAAAAAGCTTCTGAGGGATCTTCACAGAAGATCTAGGAGTATCAGGATAATAATAATAATAAAAATAATAATAATAAAATTGTGACTTTCTTCTGTCGTTACATCCCTACTATCCCTACTTATCCCTACTATCCCTACTAATCCCTACTATAATATTATAAATGCGAATGTAAGTTTGTTTGTTACGCTTTCACGCAAAAACTACTGAACCGATCATCATGAAACTTTGTACATATACTCTTGAAGGTATTAGAAGTAACATAGGGTAATTGTCATTATAAAATAAAACACTTGTTTACATTTTCTACTTTATTTTTGGTATTGACGTACGTTTCGTCTTTGCTAGAAAGACTTCATCAGAATACGTATTCTGATGAAGTCTTTCTAGCAAAGACGAAACGTACGTCAATACCAAAAATAAAGTAGAAAATGTAAACAAGTGTTTTATTTTATAATGACAATTACAACTGATTTCTACCAAGCAACGGCCCAATCTATCATAACATAGGGTACTTTATATTTAAAAAAAAAAAATTTTTTTACGAAATTATGTAGCCTGTTCACGTGTATCTAATGCCAGGAATTTACACATATTTGCACGCGACAGGAAAACTTATAACATTGTCTACAAAAATATCTTAAATTAATACTTTGTATTTTATTTTTTTAAATTGTTAGAATTCAGAATTATTTATTTGTGTTACGGTGAAATATATTTTAACATTTGTTGATGCATTTCAATAAGCATATATTGAAGTGTTGAAACTTCTGTCTGTAGTAGATTTTAAAAATTGTTGATCTCAGCCAAACAATAAAATTTAGTTATCATATTGACTCATTACTATTATTATACCCTTACCCTTTATCTTTCATACTTATTTAATGACTCCACTGCGGGCGAAGCCGCGGGTAAAAAGCTATCCCTATCCCTACTTCCCTACTATCCCTATCCCTATCCCTATCCCTATATCCCTATATCCCTATCCCTACTATAATAATATAATAATATAATAATAATAATATAATAATATAATAATAATAATAATAATCCCTACTATCCCTACTAATCCCTACTTCCCTACTAATATAATAATATATAATAATATATAATATATATTATATATATATATATCCCTATATCCCTATTAATATTATAAATGCGAATGTAAGTTTGTTTGTTACGCTTTCACGCAAAAACTACTGAACCGATCATCATGAAACTTTGTACATATACTCTTGAAGGTATTAGAAGTAACATAGGGTACTTTATATTTAAAAAAAAAAAAATTTTTTTACGAAAGATAAAACAATTGTTTGTCAAAAAATCGTCAAATTTAGCTACTTCAGTAATGAAGTTTTACTATTATTATACCCTTACCCTTTATCTTTCATACTTATTTAATGACTCCACTGCGGGCGAAGCCGCGGGTAAAAAGCTAGTCCCTACTATTTTAGAAATAAATTCTTCCATAGTATGTCCTATGATTAAATAGAGGGATGTAATTAAAACACACTATTTTTGTAAATAAATTTTTATAATCTTTGGCGATCGATTTCGGTAATTACCATCTTCAGGCCAGCTGAAAATATACAATGATATATACGTATTCTGTTCTGGTTTTCAGATATTAATTCAAGATTCAAGATTAAATTCACAATAGAGCATTCGATATCAAACTCCTTAAACTTCTTAGATTTAAATATAACAATGAATAGAGATAATCAATTTTCCTTCAACATCTACAGAAAACCAACACAAACAGAATCAATTATACCATTTAGCTCCTATGATGCACCCACTATGAAAAGAGCCGCTTTTAGATTTTTGTTCCACAGACTGCTAAACGTCCCACTATCCCAAGAAAACTATAAAAAAGAAATGGACATTATATATCAGATAGGACGAAACAATCAATATCCGAAACAATTCATAGATGAAATTTTTGTTTCAATGAAAAGAAAGATGATAATGAATAAAATCTACCCCCACACATCAGTTAAAAAACATTTTGTATCGACGCCATATTATAAAGAACTCAATGAAAAAATGGATACAACTTTGAAAGACTACAATTATACTTTAACAAATAAACGACATAAAACTCTAGCAGATATATTAGTCAATAATAAAACAAAATACAAACAGGAACAGCTCAGCGGAATTTATGAAATAACTTGTACGAATTGCCCTTCATATTACATAGGAATGACCACTCGAAATGTAGAAAAGAGATTTAAGGAACACAAGAAAAATCAACCCCGATCTGCTCTAGGATCACATATAGACGACACTAAGCATAATATTACATTTGACAACTTAAAAGTACTACACAAAGAGGATAATTATTATAAAATGGTATTACTCGAACAACTTGAGATACACAAAAATAGAGATGATCCATTTCTATTAAATGATAACATAGAATTTAATGGAAGGAACATTTTCAAGCTCATTGATACATAAAAAGAACAGAAATTCACAATCTTTCCTGCCACCGAAATAATATCAAAAATTTGACAGTATTCACATTCGCTTTTCACCTCTCCCACAATTGGATGACATTCCAACAAGTAAACACACCAAGACTCTCCACTTAATTACAATATAATATATCGACTAAATAATAAAAAAAAAAAAAAAAAAAAAAAAAAATAGAACATTAATAAAGTTGAGAAGTACACAAATATATAATGCATTCATATCCATTTTAATTCAGTAGACAGTAAGTTGCACACTCTTAGTTAACCTCAAAAGTTTGTAAACATCAATTTATTTTATCGAAACAAAACCAGAACAGAATACGTATATATCATTGTATATTTTCAGCTGGCCTGAAGATGGTAATTACCGAAATCGATCGCCAAAGATTATAAAAATTTATTTACAAAAATAGTGTGTTTTAATTACATCCCTCTATCTAGTCCCTACTAATATTATAAATGCGAATGTAAGTTTGTTACGCTTTCACGCAAAAACTACTGAACCGATCATCATGAAACTTTGTACATATACTCTTGAAGGTATTAGAAGTAACATAGGGTACTTTATATTTAAAAAAAAAAAATTTTTTTACGAAAGATAAGACAATTGTTTGTCAAAAAATCGTCAAATTTAGCTACTTCAGTAATGAAGTTTTACTATTATTATACCCTTACCCTTTATCTTTCATACTTATTTAATGACTCCACTGCGGGCGAAGCCGCGGGTAAAAAGCTAGTATAATATTATAAATGCGAATGTAAGTTTGTTTGTTACGCTTTCACGCAAAAACTACTGAACCGATCATCATGAAACTTTGTACATATACTCTTGAAGGTATTAGAAGTAACATAGGGTACTTTATATTTAAAAAAAAATTTTTTTACGAAAGATAAAACAATTGTTTGTCAAAAAATCGTCAAATTTAGCTACTTCAGTAATGAAGTTTTACTATTATTATACCCTTACCCTTTATCTTTCATACTTATTTAATGACTCCACTGCGGGCGAAGCCGCGGGTAAAAAGCTAGTATCTCCATATAACAGCTCCTCATAAACTTTGGCAAAATTGGACAAAATCGCAACTGATCTATAATTTTCAATCTGGGAGTCATCTCCCTTCTTGAATAAAGATTCATGTTTTTAGACTTGAACTAATAATATAATATAGAAGCTTAGTAAGCATGAAACTGTAATCCCTTATGACATATGATGAAATGCTATCATCACCAGCTGTAGCATTGTTCAGAAATTTGGACTTGATTGACCTTATTTCATCCTCAGAGATAACAGGCACAAGAATCGGCGGGAGCTGAGTAAGGGTTAAAATTGGATGTTATCGGCAGATGTCCAATCTGTAAAACTGCGGCATTCATCAGTTGTTATTCAAAAATTCAATGATTTTAGAGACATCTTTTGAAATTGGAGCGAATAAATTTTTATTTCCAGTTATATGAAACTTGTATGCTTTCCGGACAACTGATTCCACCAGATTTGGCACTCTGTGGCCATAATTTGTATTGTGAGTTTAAAATCATTATATGGGATAAGAGATTTCACTCAAGTTATGGAGTCACATTCTGAATAAATCGAATCTTCGTGAGAAAACACGCTTTTGCTCGAAAAGAAATTCCCAAACCTGAGTAAATCCCTGTTTTACCGATTATAAGTTCCCCCTTAGGAAAGAATTTCGTGGTTTCAGGAAATTCGCGTGAATATTGTGGAATCTAAATGTTATGTATATATATATTGATCCAACTCCGAAATACCTTTATAGCTGGTGCGAGTAGTTTTTTGTCGAACTCAACTACGTAATACCAATTCTTGGCCTGTATCGTCCTCTGAAATGGTAAAATCTCTCGAATGCTGTGCATTCGAAGTATATTATATTTCAAACTCAATAAAAGAAAGGCTGTTCAAAAAAAAAATAATTTGAATCAACTACTTTAAAAAATCTACCATAATAATACTAAATATCTTGAATAAGCTTGTACTCTGTTATTGAGAATTTCAGATTCCCTTCCTGGAGAATATGCTATATGTTTTTCAAAGAGGAAAATTAAAAAAGTATTTTTTATTGTGGAGAATTTTTTGGTGATGGAATTCGTTATTTCTGAATATCCAACCGAAACGAGCTTGTTTTGGATGATGGTTCTTGATGATTACGGTCAGTACTTCATATTTTCTTTTGATTCTCTATTGGTTAACAGTCGCTCATATGTGTTGATAATTATATACATGACATATATATATATATATATATATATATTGTAGCGATCTACACGTCGAATTTATTCGCTGGTATATCACCTTTATCGAGAAGACCGGTGAATGAAGAAATTGGGATATCTGTCCGTCAATGTGTCGTCACGTGCGCGTTGATATGAAGGAATTATTTCTTTTCCGGTTCACGATTGCAGAGTAAAGTTGAAATCGGAATGTCATAAAATTTATTTTCTCGTTAATTAATTTTTCTGGAAGATTAGAAGTAAAAACCCTCAAAGAAGGGTTTTTTTTTTGGACTATCTTTTCCTGGAATTATTTTTGGATTATCTTTTTCTGGATTTGTTTTATGGAATATTTTTCCTGGATTTCTCTTGGATTATTTTCCTGTTATTTGTTCCTGGAGTTTGGAAGTTTTCTTGGTGAGGAATAGTTACACGTACACTGGTTGCCCGAAGACGTTGAAGCTATTAAGTTCAAAGAACTACATAACAGCCTGCTTGAGACGACCTACAAAACCACCACCTGTTTTGATTGGCAAAACATTAGCCTGTATTCTAAACCAACCAGGGAAGTAATATTGAGAAATTTTGTATATATTCATATCACATTAAGGAACTTCAAATTTTTGTATATATTAATAATAACATTCCCATTTTTATATATATATATATATGTATATATTTTTCTACTTTTATCGGTAATAATATTATTGAAACTTACTCTAGTGTAAGATAGTAAATTGTATATTTCTTTTAAATGTATATATGTAATTTGTAAGAAAAATTACTTGTGGTAAATTAAACGAGTGACTTGTTTGTCAGGGAGTTTTGTCCTTTCATTTTGTGGAATTGTGAGATCAGGCTCACGACCCAGTTAAACCGACTGGGCTCGGGCATTTTAAAATATAGTTGTAGCTGAATTGTTACACAAATTTTGGCGCCCAACGTGGGGCCATTGAATTCCTTTTTCGGATTTTAAATAAACTTGATCTCACTCTTTCCGGGTGGAAGTGACTTTGGGTTCCTGGTCAACCAAGGTGCTCGTTTCGGGTAGTTGTAAGTTTCTTTGGGTCATTGTCTGCAAGATTTTTCAATCGGGTTTCATTTTTCATTTTTTCTTTTCGGTAATATATAGAGTCATTAAATTTTTTCTTCATTTTCGGCATAATGGCGATTAATCCACAGTTTCTAAAGCAAAATGAACTTGCTTATGAGATTGCTATGAGAGGAATTGAAGTTCCGTCATCAGTAGATGACAAACGTAAAATTTTGAGGGGTTTGCTATCCCAAGAATCCTCTGATCGTAGTTTCATCATCTTATCTGATCCTTTCTCTTTTGAAGAAAATGTCGGTGGTATTAAAGAAAGTTTGACAGATTTGAGGGAGATTTGTGCCAAGTTCAACTCGGGTTCCTCTCAAGTTGATCACAGGCGTATACTCACTCGCCTAACTCATGTGACTGGTAGAATCCAACGGTTATCTGCTGACAAAGATGGTGAGTCTGCTATCAGACAGAGTCTTTATAAGGAGGTCCTCATGCTGGAATCTGATATTGCGGAAAAGATGTCCTCTCCTGAGGCTCTTTCTCCTTGTACCTCAACTCCTGTGAAATCTACAGGTTTGCACAATCCTCTATCTCCTGTCAATATGGGAACTAATTCTAAATGTATACCTGTATACAAGTGGGGTTTAAAGAAATTTTCCGGAAGGGAACCATTAATCCCATTTTTGGAGTTAGTTGAGTCCCTAAAAGTTTCGAGGGGTTGTAAAGATTCAGACCTATTTGAATCTGCTGGGGATTTATTCGAGAATGATGCATGGACTTGGTGGCATAACAACTACATCAAAAATCGTTTCCTGAATTGGAACGAACTCGTTAAAGCTTTGAAGTCCACATTTTTGCATAGTAATTATGACTCAGTTTTACTTCATGAGATCAAATCTCGTAAACAGAATCCTCGAGAGTCTGTTACCTTGTATATCAATTCTATGGAGGCACAATTTTATAGGTTAAATAATTGTCCTTCAGAGCTTGAAATGGTCAATATTATAAGAAATAATTTACTTCCTGACTATGTAAAAGCCCTCGTTTTACAGGATATTTTGTCAATATCTCAGTTGATAGCTCTTTGTAAGAGAGTGGAGGATGCTCTCTGTCTGAGCATTTCCAATCAGTTGGGAGAACTGCGGGTGGCTGATACTCGTTCTGGTGCCAGATGTTGGAACTGTGGAGAAGGAAACCACCACTATAACGAGTGTCGTAAGCTACGCACACGTTTCTGTTTTGGTTGCGGTCAGAAGAACGTGATCAAGTCCAATTGTCCTCTGTGCTCAAAAAACGAGAAGAGGGTCCACAATCCCGCAGGTATTGGAGGTCCTTCAGGTCAAAATCCTGCTCAAAAACGAAAAGGGAAATCAAGCCAGATGAAAAATTGACCACTTCGTCGCCCACAACCGCGAAGAACTTCGATTTATCTGATGGTCATCACAGTTTATCTTCTGGTAATGCTCGAAAAATAGTCAAAAGGAAAGAATGTCTCTTGAGGGAAACAAATCCGCTATTGGAACTTCGGCAAAAGGACAATCGTCCTTATCTAACAGTTCATGTTGGAGGGCAGCCTATATCCTCCTTAATAGATAGTGGGAGCAATGTTACAATTTTGGGTTCCTCTTCTATTCATCTGCTGCGAAAGTTGAATCTCTGCCTACACTATGACGTATCGGTTAATCTCACTACGGCTGATGGAAGGCCTCAAGATACTCTAGGCTATGTCAACCTTCCCATAAGTTTGAACGATATGATCAAGGTTCTCAAGGTTCTTGTTGTACCATCGATAAATCACGATCTTATTTTGGGTATGGATTTCATTCATGAATTTAACTTAACTCTTGATTTTAAGGATTTTACTTATAGTTCCTCTTACCTATCTTTAGATAACTCCGTAGCTGTAGTTCGCGCCTTACTTGGATCTGAGTCATTGACAGATTCGCAAAAGTACGAACTGGATTTTGTTGTCGACCTATTCAATCAAATTGCGCCGTCTGATAAGTTGGGTAAGACGCATTTATATGAGCATCATATTGATACAGGAGATGCCAAGCCGATTAGGCAAAGACAATATCCGCTTTCTCCAGCAATGCAGAGAGTTTTGAACGAGGAGATTGATAAGATGTTGGGGCTCAACATTATCAAACCTGTCTCCGGGTGCAGCCCATGGTTGTCTCCACTTTGGTTGGTCCCCAAGAAAGATGGTACCTATAGGGTTGTCTTCGATGCCAGGAAGTTGAATTCCATTACTCTTCCTGATAGTTATCCAATGCCTCCCATTGATTCTATTTTGAGCAAAGTACGGGATGCAAGTTATCTTAGTTCAATAGATTTGAAACAGGCATTCTTCCAGATTCCTTTGGACGAGGAATCTAAGATAAAAACAACCTTCGCTATTCCAGGCAGAGGACTGTTCTGTTTCAATGTATTACCGTTTGGTTTGAATTGTGCTTGTCAGGCAATGGTAAGACTTATGGATATGGTCATTGGTCCATCGTTAGAGCCTTATGTGTTCTATTATATCGATGACATAATCGTTTGCACCCCTACCTTTGAAATGCATCTTGCTGTTCTCAGAAAGCTGTTTCATTGTCTGAAGGAGGCGAATCTGACAGTTAACTTCGAAAAATGTAAGTTTTGTAGACCTTCATTGAACTTTTTGGGATTTGTAGTAGATGCAAATGGTTTAAGAACGGATCCATCCAAAGTTCAAGATATTTTGGATTACCCGATTCCCAAAAATACCACACAGATCCGTCGGTTGATCGGTTTAATTGGTTATTACCGTAGGTTTTTGAGAGATTTTGCTTCAGTATGTAGTCCAATTACTGATTTGTTGAAGGGAAGAAAGAAAGGACAACCCATTGCATGGACGGATGATGCAAATGAAGCATTCCTCAGGATAAAATCGTTGTTGACAACAGCTCCCATTTTGGCAAGTCCGGATTTTTCTAGACCATTTTGTCTTGCATGCGATGCTAGTGATAATGGTATTGGAGCGGTTTTGTTTCAGGAGGAGGATGGTTTGGAACATCCGGTTGCCTATTACAGTAGGATTTTGAATAAAAGCCAACGCAAATATTCTACTACAGAAAAAGAACTTCTGGCTATAGTGATGTCTATTGAAAAATTCAGACCATATATCGAAGGTACTGAGTTTACCGTCATAACGGATCACTCTTCTCTAGTATGGCTCAACTCGATGAAGAATCCCAATCAACGGATATCTAGATGGATTATGAGATTATCTTCATATCGTTTCAAAATTGTTCATCGAAGCGGATCTCTCAACACTGTGGCTGATTCACTCTCTCGTTTGTCAACTGACACTTTACAAGTTTCAGTTTTGAATCTCTCTCAGTTAAGAGTCGATAAATGGTATAGCAATTTGCGAACTAAAGTAAGCGACCGTCCAGATCTATATCCAGAATTTAGAGTAAACAAAGGTGTTTTATATAAACATATTTTGCCCAGGTACCGAATAATAAATGACTCTCCGGAATGGAAAATTGTTGTGCCCACTCCTCACAGGCTGGAAGTTATGAAGGAGTTCCATGATGAGCCAGTTGCTGGACATTTTGGTGTTTACAAGACCTTGCACCGTATCTCCTCTTTATATTACTGGCCTAGGATGAAGAACTCAATTATTAAGTATGTAAGATGCTGTAAGGTATGTGCTTCTTGTAAACCAGGAAACCTACCCCAGGCTGGTTTAATGGGCAAGTATCGAAATATTAACTTCCCATTTCAATTCTTGAGTGCTGATTTGCTGGGACCTTATACACGGTCCAAAACAGGTAACCAGTATCTTTTAGTGGTGACTGACTGGTTCACCAAATTTGTTTTCGTGCAGCCACTTTCTAAGGCTACTAGTAGGGCCATTGTGAAATTTATCGAGAATCAGATTTTCTTGATTTTCGGAGTTCCTCAAATTTTTGCCGTGGATAATGGATCACAATTTGTTTCTGCTGAATTCAAGAATCTGATGAAAAAATATGGTGTCCAAAAAATCTTTTATAACGCTCGATTCCATCCCCAAATAAATCCAACGGAGCGTGTAAACAAGACAATCGTCACTGCCATCAGATCATACATCGATGGTGATCACAAACTTTGGGACCAGCACATTCACCAAATAGTTCAGGCTATAAGACTAGCTAGGAGTGAGGGCTTGAAATATAGTCCTTCCTTTTTAGTTTTTCTTAGGAATGTCGCTACTGATGGATCATTCTATGGTCTTATTTCGGAAAATGCTAATAACGCCGTCACTATAGGGAATAGAGTTTTGGATTCCAATTTGGTTCAACAGCTGCCAGAGCTTTATGAAGACGTTCGAAAACGTTTGAAGCATTCTTATGAGATCAACGCTCGTAGATACAATCTTAGAAGACGTGATGTTCGTTTGAACATCGGTGATAGGGTTTGGAAAAAAAACTTTGTTCTGTCCGATGCTTCGAAAAATTTCACCTCAAAGCTTGCTCCAAAATTCGTCCCTTGCATAGTAAATAAGATAATATCTTCACTTGTCTACAATTTAGTCGACTTATCTGGTAGGAATTTGGGAAATTTTCATATCAAAGATATAAAACCTGATTTAACCGAAGATGACCCCGATGATGATTTAAATGTCGAATCTCAGTGACTCAAAATACTGTTCTTTCATGTGTCCTTGTTAATAGTCTTATATTCCCACTATTTATTGCACCGTCCTCATTCCTCATATATATATTTTACGAATTCATTGACTTTTTTTTGACATAATTTTTATTTGAAGTATTTAGGGGTAATTATCTTCCTTTTCCTTTCCTTTTCTCTTTTTAGCTGAGAGCATTTACCTTCCCGTAGTGGAGAGACAGTCTCTATGTCTCTTGTCTTGCCATTACGGTTATCTTTATCTTCTGCTCTGGCTAAATTTTTCCCTTAACCCCTAATGTAGACTTCTACCTTTTTTCGGATCAACATACAGTTATACGGTATCTGTATGATGTGCTGACATGTCTCTTTCGTGTGGCTGTTTAGTTGGTCTAGAATTCATAAATCTTTTGTGTCTTTCAGATGCAGTTTTATGTCTATTTGAAGTCATTCACCTTTATTTACCTTGTGATTCATAAATCACTGGCGCCCAACTTTTCCTGTGTAACTTCAACTTTTTGCAAAGAAAAAAAATCTCTTTGTGACAAGATTTTTTTTTTGGGGGGAATGGAGGGTAGTGTAGCGATCTACACGTCGAATTTATTCGCTGGTATATCACCTTTATCGAGAAGACCGGTGAATGAAGAAATTGGGATATCTGTCCGTCAATGTGTCGTCACGTGCGCGTTGATATGAAGGAATTATTTCTTTTCCGGTTCACGATTGCAGAGTAAAGTTGAAATCGGAATGTCATAAAATTTATTTTCTCTTTAATTAATTTTTCTGGAAGATTAGAAGTAAAAACCCTCAAAGAAGGGTTTTTTTTTTGGACTATCTTTTCCTGGAATTATTTTTGGATTATCTTTTTCTGGATTTGTTTTATGGAATATTTTTCCTGGATTTCTCTTGGATTATTTTCCTGTTATTTGTTCCTGGAGTTTGGAAGTTTTCTTGGTGAGGAATAGTTACACGTACACTGGTTGCCCGAAGACGTTGAAGCTATTAAGTTCAAAGAACTACATAACAGCCTGCTTGAGACGACCTACAAAACCACCACCTGTTTTGATTGGCAAAACATTAGCCTGTATTCTAAACCAACCAGGGAAGTAATATTGAGAAATTTTGTATATATTCATATCACATTAAGGAACTTCAAATTTTTGTATATATTAATAATAACATTCCCATTTTTATATATATATATATATGTATATATTTTTCTACTTTTATCGGTAATAATATTATTGAAACTTACTCTAGTGTAAGATAGTAAATTGTATATTTCTTTTAAATGTATATATGTAATTTGTAAGAAAAATTACTTGTGGTAAATTAAACGAGTGACTTGTTTGTCAGGGAGTTTTGTCCTTTCATTTTGTGGAATTGTGAGATCAGGCTCACGACCCAGTTAAACCGACTGGGCTCGGGCATTTTAAAATATAGTTGTAGCTGAATTGTTACAATATATATATATATATATATATATACATATAGTAAGTCTATAAAGATCCAACAGGTAACAAATGTAGATAGATGTATTGCTTATACCGAATAAAAATTGTGAGGTTATGACTGCAAACCTTTGGGGATCGACAATATAGAGGTGATCTTATTGTGACTTATTGGGCGCTGCATGGATTCTTGGGTGTGAATCTAGATCACTTCTACATGAGGAGCAGCACCGAACTCCATGGGCATGCCTTCAAACTGGCGAAAGAGAATTTCAAGATCACACAGCGTCAAACGTTTTTTTCCAACATGGTGTTGTTTGTGCAAATTCGGTGAATTCCTTCAAAAATTGACTCGACCAGTTCATTCGAGACCAGAATCGCTCTCAACATAATTGAGTAACTATCAATATGTGCCCATTTCTTTATTATTTGTAGCAGTTTACGAATTACATTTCATTTTGTAATTTAGAGTTTATGGGTGAAAACCCCTTTTCTTTTCATTCGGTAATAATAATAATAACCATTAAGAGGTGAAAACTTGAATACCTGGGACATCTTATGAAAGGAGAAAAGTATACATTGCTGACTAACATCATGAAGGGACATAGAGGTGTTTTTTTAGAGTGATTGAACTTTCGGTAGGGATAACTGTGATTTGACAGAAGGTAGAAAGAAGCCATGGTATTTTGACATTTTTGTTCAGTAAGCATGGACAAAAAATCAGTAAGTCATAATGTTAATGATGATCTTCGTCGACGTTCACAACAAGTTGGACAATGTGCATCCACCACATGGAAAATTTTGCGTAAAGATCTTGGTCTACACCATACAAGATCCAACTGGTTCAAGAACTAAAGCCACTTGACCATAATAAGCGTCGTTTGTTTGCTGATTGGGCCCTAGAACAGCTTGAAGTTGATCCACTTTTTTATCGTGAAATTGTGTTTAGTGATGAAGCTCATTTCTGGTTGAACGGCTATGTGAACAAGCAAAATTGCCGTATATGGAGTGAAAACAATCCTTAAGAAGTTCTGCAGGTTCCATTGCATCCTGAAAAATGCACTGTATGGTGTGCTTTACACGCTAAAGGCATCATCGGTCCATATTTTTTAAAAACAATGCTGGAGCTAATGTTACAGTGAATGGTGCTCATTACAGATCCATGATCAATGATTATTTGTTTCAAAAGTGTTTTGGTACCAGCAAGATGGTGCTACACCTCATGCTGCTACCGTAACAATTGATTTATTGAAAAAAAGATTTGGCGATAAGATTATTTCGAGAAATGGCCAATTAAATTGGCCTCCAAGATCATGCGACATAACTCCACTGGATTGTTTTCTTTGGGGTTATGTCCAGTCATTGGTTTATGCTGATAAACCAGAAACAATAGACGCTTTGGAAGCCAACATAACTCATGTTATTGATGAAATAAGGCCTGACTCGAAAAAGTGGTCCAAAATTGGTCTGGTCGAATGCGGTTCCTCAGAGCTAGTCGTGATAGACGTATGACGGAAATTATTTTTAAGCCATAAATGTCATAAAATTAACTTTAAAAGAAAAAAAAAGTTCTATCACTCTAAAAAACACCCGATATTTATTTTATACGGTGGTCTCAGTAGAAGCTGAGCTTTTGAGCTTTTTGATCTGAAATGTGCATATCCAATTCATAGTGAGAATTACGTAAGTTCTTAAGTCACAGAATAGACATTAGTTATCAATCAATTTTAATGAGAGTCAATACTTGATAAAATATATAATTCTGAATTTAAAGACGTTAATTATCGTTGATAAGGCGTTGTAATATCCCACCTAGTTCCTTTCAAACAGAGTGTGCATTTTAGGAAAACGTTCATTCCACATCCTGAAAAAGTCACAATGTGACGAATCGAGTGAGTACTAGCGGAAATTAATTTTTTTTAATTCCAAAAAAATACTTCCGTCAAATGAACACGAGAACAATCAAATAAAATCAACATTCAATATAATTTCGGTTTTCCCCTTCAAGACGCTTTGTTTATCGTTTCGATCCATTTTCCATCTAATTTCCTTTTTAGCCCGCAACTCTAACACACCAAACCATAAAAAAACAGGCCCGTTCTGGCCTAAAGCTCATCCCCAAAGATTTCCCCATCTGCTCGGACTCCCAGAAGAATAACTTCAACGGCTTTACGAGCCGAACGGTTTTTTTTCTAGTCGACCTGTATAATTTGCTACCCCTTTCCCATTCAATTACGTTGATCCCCACAGGGGTCGTGAATCATAAAGGAGCATGAATTATTTTGCATGTACGTGCGACGATAGTTATCATTTATTCTGTTCGGGTTCGAGCCCCGATCCGGCGGAGTTTCGTGGCAAACAGAGCGTCCGACGGGAGACGTCGCGGCGCTTTTTGAATACGCGTTTCGATCCCCGAAGAGACACGTACTCGTATGTGTATTTTCAAGTCCACGTCGGCTTTTAGGTTCTCGTTTAGCTTGGAATATCTGGAACACTCCCGTATTCGAAATTAGTGTAATTGCAAGTCGATAAAATTGAAATGGATACTCGAGAAAACTGACTTTTTTCACTTGAATCAAATTTTCATGATTGCTGCTCATACCAGGTGGAGAGAAGTATGTCTGCCTATTACACACACACAAAATATGGTCCTCATGACACTGAATGGCTCAATTACAAAAAACTCGTTTCTTGTAGGTGTATTATCTTCTTTTTTGTGTTATTATACTTATGTGCGATAATGTGCTATTGCAATCGATTTGGTGTCACGTGCCATCAGAAAATCCTACAGGTAACCGCGATTAAGTAGGAAGTACCGGGCTCTCGAACATGAGAACTGGAACGCATACAGATGGAGATCCTCTCTATTCACAGACGAGTCTAGGTTTGGTCTGTATCAGATTGAATGGCGAATGTTGGTCAAGGGTATAATGAACATTTCATGACGCCAACAACTCTTCTCAATGGTGGCCCAGTAAGCGTTTGTGGAGACATTTGTTTTAATGGGTGCACAGATCTTATTACCCTCATTAACGCATCCATGACAACTGTAAGGTATCGTGATTTGATTGTAGAAACAATTACTGTTTCCTTTGCGGCAGCCATTGGGGAAAATTCTACTTTAAGCAATGATAATGCTCGTCCACACCGGGTAAGAACTATCAACTCTCACCAAAGTAATGGTTTGGGGAGCAATTTCTCAACGTGGTGCCTCTCTGTATAGTTGATAGTATCATTAATAGTGAAAAGTATTGTGGCATTCTAAACGATGTTCTCCTTGAAACGGCGCATGTTTTATATCCAGAGGGGTAGCGTTTTCAGCAGGAAGCTTGGATACAAGAACACCAAGTGACCACCATTTCATGACCACCAGCTTCACCAGATCTTAGTACCATTGAAAACATATGGGTACTAATGAAGATTGATGTTGAACGAGCAGTACCACGAAATAAAGATGATTTAATTCAATCACTTCTACAGTCTTGGACTGCCATCACCGAAAATTATGGAGGTGATCTCGTTTCGGGTGTACCTCGACGTGTAGTCAAGTGTTTACAGTTAAATAGAGGTTGTATAAGTAAATAAGATGAATATTCTATTATAATTTTCTAATTCCAGAATTAAAAATATGTAGTAGATAATTACAATTGAGCTTTGTTTTTCCGGATAGTTTCCTGACGGACTCTAAATTTTTGTTTGTATAGATTCTTCGAAATGGTGCTAAATTTTGATGTGAAATTAATGAACTTTCGTAGAAGTTTGACCGTTCTTTTCCTACTCGAAAGCACCTACCTCAATTTCGATCAAATTTCCCGGAATAAAAAACTCCCAACTTTCTTTCACTCTCCATTTCGCGGGGAATGAAATCTTATTACTTTCCGCGGCAGACACGTAAACGAATCCCGGGATTCCCTCGGGATCCTCAAGATGGAGTCCCGGAATGGGAGAGCGGGAGCAAAGTAAACATCCGTCAATGTAACTTTAAAAACGTTTTACGTATTTTTAACTCTCAATTAAGTCGAGAGATCCCGTTTCCAACGCCGACGTTTCGTCTCGTAACGGTGTCGTCTTCAGGGACGGGCGTGCAATTATCATTGGCAGTTAAAATTCGGCAAGGAACGGTCGATTTACGAGACATTTAATCGTTTGTAATTTGCGTCTATTTTCGGAAGATGCGACGCGACAGTATGGGGATTAACAGAAGCGTTATGTTTCGCTGTTTTCTTGGATTATAAGATACTTTCCCTACTGTTTCTGGAATTTACTCCGATTGGTAGTTGATGAAAAGGTCCAATTTAAATTGCAATTAAACTTGCGTTAACGTGAGCTATGCGCATAACACAAATGAAGATCAGTCTCCATGACAAAAAATTTGCGCATCAAACAGAGCGCTTCCATTTTTTCCGAAAGTTTATATTCTAGAATTTCATTATAGAAGGTTTTCTATTTGATATTAAAAAAGACGAGTATATTTTAAAAGAAATCGGTGGCTTGTGCGACACGAGGCGCCATCTTGTTGAAAATAAACGTCGTAAACATCAATATTTTCAAATTCCGGCCAATAACCTCCAACTGAGAAAAAAAGAGGTGAAAATTTCAAATTCCTTTTCTGGAGAATCTGCTATCTAGTTTTAAAAAGCGCAATAAAAAGTCCTATTCAAATTTAATGTGGAACATTTTTTGGTGATGGAATTTGCTATTCCTGAAACAAATTTGCCTTGAATAATGGATGATTCACTGCCGCTCATATGTGTTGATAATTCTATACAGTTGGTACAACGAAAACCCAACACCTCGATTTTCCGACTTTAAAATGAAAATGTGGAAAATCGCTCCATTACGTCAATTTCCTATTCGAGGGAACCAACTTTTCCGCTTTTTTCATCCCCGTAACTGCAACTCCCTAACGGGGGTGAGCACAACCCCCTTGATTTTGAGTAGGGTGTTGCAATAACTAATTTTGAAGATTGTATCGAGTACCATCTGATTCTAAAATTTCGCTTCAAAATATCCATCGATAATAAAATAACAGCGAAAATAGTGAAAGAGGCAATGTGGAATTTATCTCGAGAATATTATTCGTACGACACATTTCAAAGGTATTTAGTTGTTATGTTGTTAATTTTTTGTCCAAAAAAGTATTAATTTCTTGTGTACAAAAGTAGGCGGGCCTTTTTTACCTTAGTCTATCGTGAATTTTCAAGAACGTTACAATTGTGTCAAAGTGATTGTAAATTTGTGGAAGAATTAAAATGGTGTATTCTGTAGAAGAAAGGGTGGAAACTATAAGATTATTTTTAAGAAATAACGACTCTGCGCCAACAACAGCGGCTTTATTTAACGAATGACATCCTGGAAAAAATGTATCCGCTGCTTACGTTGCGCAACTAGTTGCCAAATTTGACGCAACTGGTTCACTCGGAAACAAAAAAAGAGTACATGAAAGAGACGAACCGAAAGACGTGGCTGTCTTAGGTCATGTAGCAATGGATCCGACCTTGAGTACTAGGAAATTGACCGATGTATCTGGTGTTTCACGCACAATCATGGGAATCCTGAAACAACATAAATTCCATCCTTAAAAGATACGATAGGTTCAGGAACTGAATGAGTATGATCCCGATCGCCGACTCCAGTTCTGTGAGGTGGTCAATGAAATGATTAACGGTAATCAAAACTACATGTTAGATATCTATTTTTCGGACGAGTGTTCACAACTGTCGGTATTGGTCAGATGAAAATCCAAGATTATTTCGTGAGGTGCATACTCAGCGTCCCCAAAAATTAAATGTTTGGGCGGTTATTCATAGAAATCACATAATCAGCCCTTTATTTATACCCGGTAATTTCACTGGCCAAATTTATTTGGATCTATTGGAGAACGCTATTTATCCAGCCTTCGTGGAAGTATTGGAGAATGCAGAAGGCCATCAAACGATCATTTTCCAACAAGATGGCCTCATTTTGTTCAACCGGTGCGTCAGTTCTTAGATGAAAATTTTCCTCACGTCTGGATTGGAAGAACGGGACATATTGAGTGGCCACCCAGATTACTTGATCTGGCTCCACTGGACTTTTTTGTATGGGGTCACCTGAAATCCAAGATTAACGCTACCCAGTCTGAGTCACTGGATGATTTGCGAACTCGGATCTTTAATGAATGCCGTCAAATTACACCAGAAATTTTGAGTAACGTACGTGAACGTTTTCAGCAAAACTCACATTACTGCATGGAAGTGAGTGGTGCCCATTTCCAACATTTAATAAACTAATCACAAAAGTAACTACTCTTCCACTATTTTACCTGTCATTTCGTTATCGATGGAAATTTCGAAGCGAAATCTCAGGATCAGATAATACTCGAGATGAGGTCTTCAAAATGAGGTAAAGCAACACCCCTCATCCCTATTCAAAATCGAGGAATTGTACTCACCCCCGGTAGGGAGTTGCAGTTACAGGGATGCGAAGAGCGGAAAAGTTGTTCCATCTTGAATCAGAAATTGACAGGTCCGAGCGATTTTCCACATTTTTATTTCAAAGCAAGCCGGAGAATCGAAGTCTCAAGTTTTCGTTGGACCATACTGTATTTCTATGAAGTGAAACAGTGTTGACATACTACTCTGTCAAGAAAGTACCGGGAGTTTTCAATTAAAACAACATTTTTACATTTAATCGTCAAAATTTATTGGGTTGCCTTCAAAATAGGCTCCATTTGCTCCAATACATCTATGCCAACGGCACTTCCAATTATCGAAACATTTTTTATAGGCGCTTTCCGGGATGGACTTTAGCTCTCGCGCCGAATTTTGTTTTATGGCTTCAATCGACTCAAAACGGGTGCCACGAAGGAGCAATTTTAGTTTTGGGTGGTTGCTAAAGCAAGTTTGTTGAGTTTTTGGCGAGAAAGTCAGTCACAATCGTAGCTCGGTGAGAAGGCGCGTTATCGTCATGCAAAATCCATGAGTTGTTCGCCCACAAATTTAGCCGCTTCTTACGGATACGCTCACGCAAAAGTTTCATAACGCCTAGGTAATACTCCTTGTTTACCGTCTGACCCTCTGGAACGAATTCGTAGTGCACCACGCCACGGATATCGAAGAAAACAATGAGCATCACCTTCATTTTCGAGCGGCTTTGGCGTGGTTTTTTTGGTTTTGGCTCATTTTTTGCCACCCATTCCGATGATTGCTGGCTTGTTTGCATATCGTACTCGTAGACCCAGGTCTCATCACCAGTTATAATGCGTTCCATGAATGTAGAATCGGAATTACAGCGATCCAGCATGTCTGAAGCAACCTGTTTGCGATGACATTTTTGAAGAAAATTCAGGTCTTTCGGTACGAGTCGTGCGGCCACCTTTCTCATGCCCAAAATATCAATCAAAATCGTACGTGCGGATTCGTGGGATATCTTAAGATCATGTGCTATCTCTCTCAAGCTGGTACGACGGTTTTCCAGCACCCTTTCCTTAATTTTATCGACGTTATCTTCGATCGAAGCCGTCGATGGGCGACCACTTCACGACCGTCCTTGAAGGCTCTGTACCACTGATATGCACGAGTTTTCGATAGAGCATTATCACCAAAGGCCTTTTGCAACATTTTCAATGCATCGGTACACGAAAATTCATTTGCAACACAAAACTTTAAACAAATTCTTTGCTCAACGTAATCACCCATAGTAAAAATCGACACGCACTCTGACATCGACTGACTTAATCAGCTGTTGCAAACACACTAGTTGACAGATCCCGCTCAAGCTTGGCATAGTAATTAAGGACAGTGGTACCAACCTAGGAAAAAAAAATTTTACCTGCCTCATTGCCCCGCCAGATTTAAATCGATAATTCCCGGTACTTTCTTGACAGAATGTATAAGACAGCAAAGTTTTCAGGAGATGTTTAAGATTAAATCTGTGAAGGTTCGGAGAGTAAATACAGCTATTATCTGTAATATTTCAAACAAAATCCCTCGAAGTAAATTTTCAACCTATATTTGTTTAAATTTAAATCGAACTACAATAGTGAGAAGCACGAATAATCTGCATAGCATCACATTGTGATATTCAAAATATGTTTATTTTGTACAATTTCAACATACTATGCTTTAAACTGAAGGAAAAAATAATCATTTGAAAAATTAATCATTTGAAATTCAGCGAATCATACACTTTCGAATCGAAAAATATGAAGGTATTGCTTAAGAACAAGGAATATAATATAATTCATCGAAATAATATGTACGTTTAATTCTTAAAATATTATAAATATATTACAAAAATTCAATTATATCAGGTGTTTATTGTAGAGTGATAGAACTTTAAATTGAAATAAAACACATTTAAATTAAGAGTGAAACCAATTATTTTTTCATTTGAAGGATAATTCAATGACATATGTTTTAAAAATAATTTCCGTCATATGTCCACCACGACTTTCTCTGAACCGCATTCGACCAGACCAATTTTGGACGACTTTTTCGAGTAATTCAGGCCTTATTTCATCGATAACACGAGTTATGTTGGCTTCCTAAGCGTCTATTGTTTTTGGTTTATCAGCATGAACCAATGACTTAACATAACCCCAGAGAAAATAATCCAGTGGAGTTATGTCGCATGATCTTGGAGACCAATTAATTGGACCATTTCTGGAAATAATGTTATCGCCAAATCTTTCTTTCAATAATTAATTGTTACGATAGCAGCATGAGGTGTAGCACCATCTTGTTGGAACTAAAACACTTCTGGGTCGATACCATTCAAATTTTGAAAACAAATAATCATTGATAATCGATCTGTAACGAGCACCTTTGACTGTAACATTAGCTCCAGCATCGTTTTCAAAGAAATATGGACCGATGATGCCTTTAGCGAGTAAAGCACACCATACAGTGCATTTTTCAAGATGCAATGGAACCTGCAGAACTTCTTGAGGATTGTTTTCACTCCATATACGGCAATTTTGCTTGTTTAAATAGCCGTTCAACAAGAAATGAGCTTCATCACTAAACATAATTTTACGATAAAAATGTGGATGAACTTCAAGTTGTTCTAGGTACCAATCACCAAACAAACGACGATTATTATGGTCAAGTGGCATTAGTTCTTGAACCAGTTGGATCTGGTGGATGCACAACTTGTTGTGAATGTAGACAAATAGACAAATCTGGACAGGCCCCTCTTCCCCACTGGGCACTATGGGCACGTGCCCAGGGCCCCGCGATCGAATGGGGCCCCCTAGTTCCTGCCAGATTACCAAATGATAACCGATATTTAGGTATTACCGAAAAACATTAATTTTGAAAAATCTGATGATAATGACTTACTACAATACCTGCGCTTATTATATTACCTTTAGTTTGCCGCATGCGGATAGCTATACCTTGTACAACATAGCTTGAACTTTTTGACAGATGGGTCAGTGATGGGAAACAGAAAATATCTATTGATGTAAAAAATGTGTTGGCTAAATATGTGGCTGTATGTATGTTTTAAACTATTCAAAATAAAAACATTCATTCGTCAATCAGTTTTATTGGAAATTTTAATGGGAAATCTAGAATTTATTATACTGACGGAAATCTGGAGCACTATATTGGAAAGAATAGACAAAACAAGTAATTATCTTCAGAAAGAAACAATAACACTGGACGTTGCAACCAATTTGTTGACTTCACTTTATGATTTTATTACTAACCTCAGGGATAAATTTGATAATTTCGAATCATCTGCCAAAGAAAATAACCCAGAATCTGACTACAAGGATCTATCTCAAAGAACAAGACATAAAGCCCACGGCAGAGTTTTTTTGATGGCTCTGCGCCATCAGTCCAATTGAATGGAAAAGAGCGATTCAACATAGAAACCTTTCTGCCAATAATCGATACCTTGAGTGTTCATCTAAAACAGCGACAAAGTTCATATGAGACCGTCAGTCAACGTTTTAGTTTATTTTTTCACTCAAAAACTCTGAATTCCGAAGAGATACGACAAGGATGCAAAGAATTTTCTCGAATCTATCACGAAGATGTAAATGAAAAAGAGTTAGAAATAGAATGTCAACATTTAAAAGAATACTTAAAAAATGTTCGGAGTGAAAATGAAGCATCTAACAGTGTACAGGAAGTATATAATCTATTAAAGCAAAACAAAATTGAAGACACATTTCCTAACGTAGAAATTGCATTGAGAATATTTTTAAGCATGATGGTAACTAACTGCAGCGGAGAACGCTTCTTCTCCAAATTGAAACGAATAAAAAATGAATTAAGAAGTACAATGCTTCAAGAGAGATTAACTAGTTTGTCGCTGATGTCCATAGAATGTGATATTCTCAATACCATAGATTTTGAAGAAGTGATTAACGATTTTGTTCATCTTAAATCTAGAAGGGTACCTTTGCAATCAACATAGAATTAATCTAAGGATTTTAAGTTAAGCGAGACAGCGAGTTACTTTAGTAGATTATTTTTTATATTTCCTATTTTTTTATAGTTAGTAATTAAATAAAATGATCCTAATGTGCCCATGATCCTAATGTGCCCAGGGCCTCAAATAGTTTAAAGATGGCCCTGAATCTGGATCATCATTAACACTATGACTTACAGCAGCGATATTTTCTTCTGTACGTACAGTTCTTTATCTTGTTGTTTCATCGATTGGAGAAAATGTTGTCCGAAATCTATCGATAGCTCGACGAATAAGCAGCTCTGATGGACGATTATGTAAACCATAAATTTCACGAAGTGCTCTAGGAGTTTGGCGAATAGAAAACTGATCTTGAAAATAAATTTCAACAATTTGTAAACGTTGTTGCGGAGTGAGTCTTTCCATGATGATTTGTCAATGCTTACTGAACAGAAATTTCAAAACAACATGGCTTCTACCTCCTGTCAAATCACAGTTATCCCTTTCGAAAGTTCTATCACTCTAAAAAAAACACTCGATATTTATAATCATATTGAAATCACTGTAGAAAACTCGTATGTCGCAACCACTTTGCAAAATAAGATAACCTTAAACATATGAGCAATTCTTCTAGGAACATAGAGCCGAATTGACTACAGAAAAAAGTTACAGTCACAGAAAAACTCAAATGTTTGTTTGTTTTTATACTTGGAGTTTCACTGCAATATTTTATCTTGAATTAAGTGCTTATTTGAAATAATTCTCTGTTCGCAATACAGGAGATGGAGATATTCGAAAAAATGAGCGCAAAAAAGAACCTGAAACCAGGTTTAAATCAGTTTTTATCCTCGCGATACCCCGATCAAAACAAAATTCGAAAACTTATACCCGTAATATTATCTGCACTGACAAATAAACCCCAATTCGGCCTCGTTAAATCGAGTAAAAAGGCAACAATCCCGGGGTGCTCCATAGGAAAGCAAAATAAAATAAAAAAAGAGTTTCGAACAGAGGGCCATTGATTTACGTCCAGCTTTATCCCTAAACTCTTGGGGATGTTATTCGGCGATAAAGTAGATCTGAAGGTTAATTTAGGAGCTGGTCGTTCTATTTTTCGACGAAGGTAGACGGCTTTGATTAACCCTTTGTTAATTTAGACAGAAATTGCTTCTAGAGAGGATTTTTTGTTGGTTTTTCCTGCGAGAAAACGACAGGTGTGAAGTTCTAGTGGTGGAGTGGGTAAACTGTTCGACGATTAATGTACCCAAGTGACTTCTTTAGGCTTTTATTCCTTTGTTCATCCCGAAGTTTTTGTAGAGAATTTTACGAGTCAATGTCTTGTATTATACATATCTATTTTTATTTATCCTGAATCTCTTTAACATCCCCAATGAACAACCTGAATTTACTAATTTATTCCATAACAACAAATGAGTATTTTTAGGTTAACTAGAATGTATCCGGAAAAAATTAAGCTCCATTGTAAATATTTATTATATTAGGAGTACAAATAAGTTTCCGCCGTTTTATTGTAGATGGCGCGGCACGGAGTTTCGGTTAGCTTTCGCAGATGATAACCGGCTCAAAAAATAGTTTGGACATTCAAGAACAACATAACTTATTAATATCATTGATTTTATATTGGTAAAATATAATTTTTATAAGTTGAAAATGTCAAAATTTGAGCCAAGTAAGCGTCATTTGCGGGAAATATTAGTTTACTTCTTTAATTTAAAGAAATCTGCTGCTGAGGCGCATCAATTGCTCGTAGAAGCATATGGTGAGGGTGCTTTGAGTGAGAGAACGTGTCGAGAGTGGTTTCAAAAGTTTAAAAACGGTGATTTCGACGTAGACAAAGATCGCAGTGGAAGGCCAAAAATTTACGAGGATGTAGAATTGGAGGAATTATTGGAGGAAGATTCATCTCAAACACAAAAAGAACTTGCTCTAACATTAGAAGTCAATCAGCAAGCAGTCTCACATCGTTTAAAATCATTAGGAATGATTCATAAACAAGGAAATTGGGTTCCGTACGAATTAAAGCCGAGAGATATTGAACAATGCTCGTCCACATGTTGCGGCTCCCGTGAAAAAGTACTTGGAAACGCTTGATTGGGAAGTGTTACCCCACCCTCCGTATTCACCAGACATTGCACCATCCGATTATCACCTGTTCCGGTCCATGGCACATGCTCTGACGGCGCAGCGGTTCACATCTTATGAGGATACCAAAAATTTGGTTGATTCGTGGATAGCCTCAAAAGACAAGGAGTTCTTCAGACGTGGTATTCGAATGCTGCCTGAGAGATAAGAAAAAGTAGTTGCAAGTGATGGGCAATATTTTAAATAAATTTATATTACCATTCTTTTATAATAAATATTTAATTTGTGTAAAAAACGGCGGAAACTTATTTGTACTCCTAATAGTATATATTTTTAATTCTTGAATTGAAAAATTATAACAAAATATTCATCTTATTTACTAACACAATCTCGATTTAACTGTAAACACTTGACTAAACGTAAAGGTACACCCGAAACATGCACCTTGTGTAAGATACTGGAAAAAATGGTTAACCGGCGACTTATGTGGCATCTCGAGAGGAATTCTCTGATCTACTCAAAACAATCAGGCTTTCGACCGAATCGCAATACTACTGACAACCTAGTAATTCTACAAGCTGAAATTGAGAACACCTTTAAAATTAAACAAGACCTAATTGCTGCACTCATTGACATAGATAGTGCTTTCGACACCACAAGTCGTGAAGCTATCCTGACTAAATTGAGAAACATAAACCTCAATGGTAATACATACCTTTTTCTGAAAAATTTCCTAACTAACAGAAGTTTCAAGGTAAAAGTCAATGGAAAGATGTCTGCCTCGTACATCACAAAAAATGGCGTCCCTCAAGGCTCCGTCTTAAGTGCCACTCTATTCTTGCTAACCATCAACGACATCTGCAACGTCATCAAAGCCCCAATCAAGTTAGTCCTATATGCTGACGACCTCTTACTATCCTGTTCAGGAAAAAGCACAAACAGCACATGTAAACTGTTACAAAAAACCCTTGACGATATCACTGCTTGGGCTAATAACATTGGATTCAACTTCTCCCCCTCAAAATCAAAAATTATCCGATTTACAAGAGGACATTCAACCGTACAACCTTATGTCACAATCAACGACCATCCTTTGGAAATAGTCGACCAAATAAAATTCTTAGGAATGACTTTAGATCGCAGACTTACCTGGACACAACACATCAAAAACATCAAAGGCGAATGCATGAGAGCTATGAACATCCTTCGAACCCTATCTCACCAGCACTGGGGATGCGATGAGGAAGTCTTACTGAGAATCTATAGATCAGTAATACGGTCGAAACTAGACTATGGCAGTATTCTCTATTCCACTTCAAGTAGAACAAACCTAAAATCACTGAATACCATACCGAATACAGCGTTACGGATCATCCTTGGAGCATTTCGATCTAGCCCATCTGAGAGCCTTCATATAGAAGCACAGGAGATGCCTCTCAAACTGCGTCGACAACAGAATATTCTCTGGTATGCTTGTAAGGTGCTTGCTATGCCAAACCATCCGGCACATGATCTGATGAAAACTTCAATCACCACTGCACACCCTATGACATTGCCCCCAATTCTACAACTTGTACGACAAGACTCAGAGTCTATTGATTTTCAAAATATAGCTCCCATAGCTTACTCAAAACATGCCCCCTGGTCCAGATATTTACCGAATCTCAATACTACCTTACATAGATACAATAAACAGGAAACCCATGCCTCAATCCTGAAACAAGCCTTCCTGGAATTAAAAAACTGTGAAAAATTTGATGTGGAGTTTTTCACCGACGCATCCAAAGACGAACAGGGAGTTGCATGCTCAATAATCCAAGGGACCAATAATCCAGAATCATTCAAACTTCCACCTACCTGTAGCATTCATACCGGTGAATTGTTTGCAATCTACAAGTCACTATTTAACACCATGATACCAGGACATCATACTGCAATATTCACAGATTCATTATCCTCAATTCAATCGATATCCAATATATACTCTAAAAACGCACTTGTACAAAAAATCCAAGAACGATGCCATATACTACACACCAACAAAGCAATTACAACGTCAATAATTTGGATACCATCTCATGTGGGTATAGAGGGAAATGAAGCTGCAGACAAGTCCGCGAAACTAGCACAGTCCTCTGATCTTCCTATTACAAACATCCAGCTACACTCGGACCTAAAGGCGACCATCAAGCTAAAATTTCTTCAAGACTGGCAAACTCAATGGAACAGTAGTAACAACAAACTATATGCAATCCAACCTAAAATCAATCCCCGAATAAACATCAATCTGAATAGGAAAGACAAAATTGTGATGAGGAGACTAAGGATATCCCATACCAGGATGACACACAGCTACCTGATGTCATCAGAAGAACCACCTATATGCAACCACTGTCATGGAACTCGCTTAACTGTAGAACACCTCCTGTCCTGTTGCCCCAAATATGATGAAGTCCACCAGCGAATGGGACTTAAGGACAACTTAAAGGACATCCTCAGCTCAACATCTCAAATAGAAGCAGCCCTAAAATTTCTTAAAGAATGCCAATTATACAATACTATATAATCACTAGTCCCATACACTTTACCATTGTAACAGTTATTTCCACCATATACATTTAACACAGTACCATGTGCCAATAACCTAGTAGTCGAGGCACTTTAATTTAAATAAATAAATAAATAAATAGATCACCTCCATAATTTTCGGTGTTAGTAGTCCAGGACTGTAAAATTGATTGAATTAAATCATCTTTATTTCGTGGCGTTGCTCATTCAACTTTAATCTTCATTAGTGCCTATATGTTATCAATCGGACTAAGATCTGATGAAGCTGCTGGCCATGAAATGGTTGTCACTTGGTGTTCTTGTATACAAGCTTGAGTATAGGCCGAAGTATGGTATCTTGCACTATCCTGCTGAAAACGCCACCCTTCTAGATATAAAGCATGCTCCGTTTCAAGGAGAAAATCGTTTAGAATGCCACAATATATTTCACTATTGATGGTACATCAACCATACAGAGAAGCGTAGCACCACGCTGAGATATTGGTCCCCAAATCATTATTTTGGTGAAAAATTTGGGAATTTGATTTGATTTCCACCAAGTTGGAAACAACTTTTATCCGATATGAAGATATTATAAAAATTATCTTCTTGAAAACAGTGAAATAATTCTATCCTTCGTTCTTTTTGTAAAGGTGTAAAGTCTTGTCTTTTCAGTGACATATGGATATATTTCGTTGATTTCTAAATCTGTTAATCAATTTGCGAAACTCTAGGCGCAGATTGTGTCGTCCTAAGGGCAATAAAGCTTTTAAATTGTTTCCTTTATCTTACGCGGTCTTTCTGAAACTGATCTATGCCTCATATCAATGCCATTTTCTACCCTCTGCCTCATATACAGCTCTTTTTCCCACTTCAGTCAACTGAACTCATTTTTTAACGCTTCGAAAACCTTTTCTATACAAATATTCTACCTGGTTTCTATTTTCTAGTTGCGATATTATTTCATAAATTGCATACCTGTAGACAATCAACAATATTCGACATATAGTGTTGCCATGCAACTTTGGCCATAGCCGATTATCTGCGCAACCTACTCTATACATTAATTTTGTCTCAGAATGTTACAAAAAGGAGTATATTAAAATTATGAAAAATAATAAATTCCGGATACTTTCTAGACAGACTATATTTTATGATTGTTTATATCTTTTTTCGCATATTTTTCTTTAACCGTATGTCTGTGAATTGATGGTTATCTGTATCCCCTTTCGGACTGTTTTTCTTATGTCTATTTACAAAAATTGTTAGTTAATTGCACCGCCACTTTTCTTAAGTTTTTAGCTATATAAGAAGTGTTGTATAATGTGTAGAGTTAGTTCAAGATGTAAACTTGACACAGTATTGGCGAAACAATTGTCGTTAATAATAAATTGCGGAAATAATTTATGCGATTATATAATATTCAAATAAATTAATTCGGCTGATCTATACCCAAAATCCAGATACTTTCTAGACGGACTATACAATTGAATTAATTCATGCCCTGTAATGTAACAATAATGTAATATTCGCTCTGCACGGAGAACAACATTTATCATGGTTTTTTTTTCCTAGAGTGATAGAACTTTAAACTGGAATAAACACATTTAAATTAAGATTGAAGCCAATTTTTTTTTAATTGAAAGATAATTTTATGACATTTATGTTTTAAAAATAATTTCCGGCATATGACCACCACGACTAGCTCTGAGGAACCGAATTCGACCAGACCAATTTTGGACCACTTTTTCGAGTAATTCAGGCCTTATTTAATCAATAACACGAGTTGTGTCGGCTTCCAAAGAAAATAATCCAGTGGAGTTATTTCGCATGATCTTGGAGGACAATTTCTCGAAATAATGTTATCGCCAAATCTTCCTTTAAATAAATCAATTGTTACGGTAGCTGCATGAGGTGTTGCACCATCTTTTTGGAACCAAAACACTTCTGGGTCAATATCATTCAAATTTTGCACCAAATGATCATTGATCATCGATCTCTAACGAGCACCATTCACTGTAACATTAGCGCTAGCATCGTTTCTAAAGAAATATGGATCGATGATGCCTCCAGCGTGTAGAGCTCTCCATACAGTGCAATTTTTCAGGATGCAATGGAACCTGCAGAAATTCTTGAGGATTGTTTTCACTCCATATACGGCAATTTTGCTTGTTTACATAGCCGTTCAACCAGAAATGAGCTTCATCACAAAACACAATTTTACGATAAAAAAGTGGATCAACTTCAAGCTGTTCTAGGGCGCAATCAGCAAACGACGCTTATTAGGGTCAAGTGGCTTCAGTTCTTGAAGCAGTTGGATCTTGTATGAGTGTAGACCAAGATCTTAAGGCAAAATTTTCCATGTTGTGGATGCACAGAGCCCAACTTGTTGTGAACGTTGACGAATAGACAAATCTGCGATATTTTCTTCTGCACGTACATTCTTTCTGCAACAACATGGCTTCTACCTTCTGTCAAATCACAGTTATCCCTATCCAAAGTTCTATCACTCTAAAAAAACACCCGATATGTAGCATTTTTTGTTTCTTATAACGAGTCATAATATTTGGTACAAAGGGTATTATTTTAATATTATATAATGTAATATGTTATGAAATCCATGACAGTACCTACTCATATATAAGATGCTGTAAGTTCTCAAATCTAACCAGTTCATATGTGTATCTTGATGAAGTCATTGTTGTTTATTGATGGAAAATTTGTGGGAATTGAATTTTATTCACTATTTACTGAAAATGAGTTGTCGTCGAACGAAGACTGAATGCATCAAAAATCTCGCCATATTTCAGGCCGATTGATTTCGCTAAATCAAAACGGCGGCCATAAAAAATTTCACGACTTTCCATATTTCAGAATATATCACCGGGGGCTATAAATAAAAGAGATGAACATCAGTGAAATTCGATTGGAAATGTCCCTGCGTGCATGTCGCGTGTTAAGCCCATTTTACGGCTTCAATAAACCTTCGCTAATAACGTTTTATGCCTTGCTCATATGGTCCATCGAACCATTAGCGTTCTTGTCTCTGGCATACTAATTGCATGACGGATGTTCGGTACAACGCTTTATTGCTGTTTTACGCAACACGATGGTGGAGTTTAGAACAAAAAAAGAATAGCAATTTTTGGGTAGTTGTGGATGATGGCTTCATAATTGGGGCGAATAAAACGTTTATGTTCGGTATTTCAGTGTGGAGCTTGGTCTCATTTGGAAGTGGAAGTGAATTGACAGCTCAAAAATATCTCGCTTCCCAATGTCGAATATTTGAAAAAGAAAACGAAGGACATTTGCCTATTATTCTTCGTTTCATATTTACTTAACAAAACACAGGTATTCGATTTATTCGAAATTGAACAAGGTGTTTTTATCATTATAAGGCGGGTTCATTACAACGACATTCCCAGGGTCCAGCTATCTTATCTAAGCACTTTAAAAATCTTTCGTTTTTTCGTAGAAAACTGAATTTGACAGTAGAAATAGAAACAATAATAGTCAAATGTCACCTCGATTGGATTATGAACTGTAATTTGTTTGAGATGGATATAACACACAGGTGCTGGGTGATGGATAAAACACATGTAACAGTTTACAGGTTTATTTGATGTTCAGATGATTCACCCTATACAGATTAATATACGTTGCTTCTCTTTTTGAATGTAAACTGGTTGTTGTATACTTTGACACGAATGCCTTACGTTGATTGACACTACATTTGAGTAATTTTTCGCTTGAATTATCCGTCGACCTTGAATTAAGCTTAAAGAACCATACTTGAGTAATTTCTATCTTGAATCACCTCATCGACATCCTTAGATTGCAATTTCTAGTTTGAAGCTCAATTCTGAATATTTCTATAATGAGAGTCAACATGTACTGTTTCAAAATTACAGAAAATAGCTGGATTTATTCTCCAGAACCTTTACAGATTCAAATATAAATAAATCTCATGAAAAGATTTATAATTGAATTTTTGAAAAACATATCCTAGATACACCTTATCACTTTATAGACATATATATATATATATATATATATATATATATATATATATATATGATAATCACATGTGAGTGATAAAATTTTAAATCGAAACAAAACACATTTAAATTAAGATTGAAACCAATTTTTTTATTTGAAAGATAATTTCATGACATTTATGTCTTATCTCTTTCCAAAGAAAATAATTCAGTGTTTTGTCGAATGATCTTGGAGGCCAATTAATTAGATCATTTCTCGAAATAATGTTATCGCCGAATCTTTCTTTCAATAAATCAATTGTTACGGTAGCAGCATGTGGTGTAGCACCATCTTGTTAGAACCAAAACACTTCTGAGTCGATACCATTCAAATTTTGAAACAAATAATCATTGACCATCGATCTGTAACGAGCATCATTCACTGTAAAATTAGCTCCAGCATCGTTTTTGAAGAAATATGGACTGATGATGCCTCCAGCGTGTAAAGCACACCATACAGTGCATTTTCAGGATGCAATGGAACCTGCACAACTTCTTGAGGATTGTTATCGCTTCATATACGGCAATTTTGCTTGTTTACATAGCCATTCGACCAGAAATGAGCTTCATCACTAAACATAATTTTACGATAAAAAAGTGGATCAACTTCAAGCTGTTCTAGGGCCCAATCAGCAAACAAACGACGCTTATTATGGTCAAGTGGCTTTAGTTCTTGAACCAGTTGGATCTTGTATGGGTGTAGACCAAGATCTTTACGCCAAATTTTCCATGTGCTGAATGCACAGAGTCCAACTTGTTGTGAACGTCGACGAATAGACAAATCTGGATCATCATTAACACTATGACTTACAGCAGCGATATTTTCTTCTGTACGTACAGTTCTTTATCTTGCTGTTGTTGTTGCATCGAGTAGAGAAAATGTTATCCGAAATCTATCAATAGTTCATATATGTTTCAATTGGATGTTAAATAATCACAAGTTTCATCACTAAAAAATGTTCAACATAAAATTCAAAAAGGCCTTTTTTCATATTCCCTTTTGAAGAATATGTAGCACATTCTCCAGAGGAAGAACCTGACAAATTCGGATCCAAATATCTTCAGTAAGTAGTAGCATGGCCTATACGAAAATTAGGTTATATCACAGAAATATACAATGGAAGAAGATGCGACTTAGATTCGGCATTAAATAACCGCCACGTGCATGTGATATACTGCAAAGAAATTTCTCATTTGATATAATATGAAGTATTACAATGAAAAAGTATTTTGTATATTACAGATAATAGTTATTAGTTTATTCTTCATGTTACAATACCTTCTAGAAACATGAGTTTATGGCATTGGTTGTTATCTATTCATTTACAAAGGAACGCATCCAGGCAGTTCAGTATCCCGATATCAAACTCACAGCTTGATATCAAAACAAACTTGGGAGTGATCAAACGAGAAGAAAAGAAAGAAGTTCTATATTTAATTCTCAAGACTAGTATTAGAACTTCGACCACAGAGTACTGGCCAGTATAAAGTTTTCAGTTGTTCTTGTGCATGAAAGTAAACCAAATATTCAAATCATAACAACCCAACTTGTTTTATATTTTTATCTAAATAATAGATGAACATTTCTTGAATATTTGTATTATATATAATAAAAATCAATAATAGCTCATTTACAGAAAATGAACGTAAATGATACGATACGAAATAAACATCTAAACCACAGATAAATATAAAGACTTCCTCCGAATAAATCAACTCCACAATTCCAATTTTTTTAAAAATTAAAAAATTGAAATAAGCATAAAATGGTAGATATTGATATTAAATTGAAAAACATTTCGACGTATATATCACCATAAATATATTAATCTCTCCTGGTCAGGGTAAATTACCAAATTAAAAATAAGAATATACAAGATTAGTGATTATTTAGAAAGTAAGACTATGTCTGGATATAAACATGAAAAAGGAATAAGTGTATTTATAATTAATTTAAAAAAATGGACTTAATATTTTCCTAGAAAATTAAGTTTCTATTTTGAAAGGCAATGAAATTTTTTCTGTTAATGAAAGGCCCTTTATGTCTGATACTATATTCGAATTTATGTCCAGAACAAAAAATATTCGTATAAATCCTCATGAAAAATAATGACCAAAGAAAGCTTCATTACTTTTCGCGAGAACAAATCGTTTTTAACATCGCAATATTCAGTCTGCGAACTTTCGCGAGATCCATTATACCAACGTTATTATACACTTCGAACTTGCGGGGAGTTACCAACTCGAACAAGATTTCAAGTTCCCCAGTGCTCATTTTTACTTTTACAGTTTACGCTGTTTGAGTAGCATGATTTGTTGATAATTGCCCAAGTTTAACTTCTTTTGGGACAATTAGCAGAATTCAGAGTTGAGACACCTGATTGTTCGGAGCTATCCTTGAATGCAGACAGAGTTCAGGTGCAAATCTGAGTGATTTCTCTATTGTTAACTACGTTTTTCAATGAAAACTATTCGCACCGAATAAACAGACCCGAAAATGAGTTAATACTATAGTCTAGAAAGTAACCGGAAAAAAAGCTCAATTGCAATTGTTTAGTATATATTTTTAATTCTTGTATTAGAAAATAATAACAAAATATTCATCTTATTTACTTATACAACCTCTATTTAAATGTAAACACTTGACTAAACCTCGAGGTACACCCGAAACTAGATCACTCCCATAATTATCGTTGATGGTAGTCCAGGATTGTAAAATTGACTGAATTAAATCGTCTTTATTTCGTGACAATGCTCATTCAACTTCAATCTTCATTAGTCCCCATATGTTTTCAACGGAACTAAGATCTGGTGAAGCTGCTGGCCATGGAATGGTTGTCCCTTGGTGTTCTTGCATCCAAGCTTGAGTATAGGTCGAAGTATGGAATCTTGCATTATCCTGCTGAAAACGCCACCTCTCTAGATATAAAGCATGCGCCGTTTCAAGGAGATCGTTTAGAATGCCACAGTACATTTCACTATTAATGGTACCATCAACTATACAGAGAGGCGAAGTACTACGCTGAGATAGTACCCCTCAAACCATTATTTTGGTGGCATAAAGGTCTTTTTGATAGGATTCTTAAGTGATTTCCACAAAGTTGGAAACAACTTTCATCAAAATTTGAATATCAAAACAAATTAAAATATGTTTATCTTCTACAATTTTAATTTCAAAAAATTTTTTTATTCAAAAAACTTTTAGAATTAAATTAATGTCTAAAACAAGCACCGCTTACATAATAGACGTATATAATCAAAACTCAATATATAATGTCAAATGGAATAAATAAACCAACAGATATACGAAAGTCATTAAAATTAATAAATAAATATTCAAAGGAGACAAAATTTTGTTTCTGGTCTTACCTTTAATAACGCCAAGTGCCTTTTAAAAACATTCATCAGTTATAAAGACATTATTAAAATTATCTTCTTGAAAACGTTGACAAAATTCTATCCTTCGTTCCTCTTGTACAGGTGTCGTTATAGGAATTTTATTTGGTTTCCTTGATATGTAGCCTTATCTTATCAGTGCGATACGGACGCTTTCTGGACATACTTTTATATTTCGTTCATTTCCAAATCTGTTAGCCAATTTGCGAAACTCCGGGCACGGATAATGTCGTCCTAAGGCCAATAAAGCGTTTATATTGTCTCCTTTAATCTTACGCGGCCTGAAACTTGTCTTTGCCTCATATCCATGCCATTTTTCATTCTCTTTATTGTCTCATATACAGCACTTTTTTCAAATTCAGTTAGATGCTCTAATTTTTCGAAATTTTTTCTATACAAATATTCTACCTGTTTTCTTTCTTCTAGTTGCGACATTACTTCATAAATTTTATTCCTGTTGACAATCAACAATATTGGACAAATAGTGTTGTCACGCAACTTTGGCCATAGCGGACTATCTGCACAACATATTTTATACATTACTTTTTTCTCAGAATGTTGCAAAAAATAAGTATACTAAAATTATGAAAGATAATATATTCCGGATTCTTTCTAGACGGACTATAAGTTAATACAAGAAACTAAGTTGATACAGGAAAATCTCCCATAAAGGATACCCCTATACAGCGGACACCTCTTTCAAACGGACAGTTTTGCTTGGTCTCAGCAAACATCCATTGAAATAACGTTGAGGGAGCTATCTTTTGAGCGGACTCTCTTAAATGGACGCCGACACCGATACAATGATATTATGGCTTCATCATTTTCATTTGAACGAACAATTCATGACGCTCAGTATTGCCAGACACTTCAAATCGATGTAACAATTTAACATTGCGCAAATATGGCTGGTAATAAAGAAAAGCTTCTGGTCATTGGCAAGTCAGCTAATCCAAGGGCTTTTAAAAATATAAATTGGATAAATTATCTGAGAAACATTAAGTTACTGTTTTTGCCACCTGAGTGCACGTCTATTTTTCAAACACTCGATCAAAGAATCATTAAAAATTTTGAAGGGCACTAGAGAACTAGATACCGAAACATTTAATAGTCAATATTGAAAGTGCAGGTTCTGCCAGCGATTAAATAAAACAAATCAACTGATTAGATGCTTCGCATTTCATCAAACGTGCTTGGGACCAAGTTTCTTCAGAGACAATTGTTTTCATGGGGAAGGATTCACAATTGATAACCAGGTTGGTCCGATGGAAACAGAAGAGTCCGATGCAGGAGAAAACTTATCACTTTTAATTCTCAAGGAAATTTACAGAAGAAAAAATTAATATAGGCCAATGAGCAGTCCCCATTATTAAGTATGCAGATCCATCTCAAAAGAATTTAATGAAATACTACAAGAAATTTCCGAAGAATTTGAAGAAGATGATCCAGAAGTCGAACAAGAATTATCAAGTTATAATGAAGCTAGGAATTTTATGAAACATCTTAAACTATTTACAGAAAGCAAGGGAGACGATGCAGCTTTGAATCTTCTTACCAACTTGCAATTACATTTCCAAAAGAGATTTCACTGCACTGAGTTTTTTTCTTCTGTCTGTTCGGTACAAATTAAGCATTCGAATTCCAACAAAGTCGATGTGAGCTACCATAAAAATTCATTAAATTTGTATGTTAATTAATTCACTAATTTTCATTTACTCAATCGCAATTCTGGTTGGATAGTTATAAGGATGTTTTTCTGTCAAAAATTCCATTCCTAGATTATGCTCCCAAGAACTTTTTCTTTTGTTTCTCAACAAAAGCTATTTTTTTCGATCAAGTTGGTATGACAGCCTGAACCCAAAGACCTCGAATCTGATGCTACTCACCGCTGGGCACTCTGAGACGATGTGCATGGCTGTTTCATTGTCCTCAAGCCACAGCCTCCATCGTTCGTCTTCAGTCAGACCGATTTTCTGCAAATGCGCGTTGAGCCTGCAGTGACCTGTCATAATTCCGACAAGTATTCTGAGCTTGGTCTTGTGCAGACCTAGCGCTAGGTCTGCCATCTTTTGGTTCGAAGATGTTCCAAGGAACGCCAGAACTTTACTTTGAACATGGAGAATAAGAAGACTTCACCCTGGTAATAGGTCGTTATAATACTGCTGCATAGCATTGCCTGTATCCATCTTAAAATTAGCAGGACGATTTCTCTCGCAGAGATAGTCTTAGCGAGAGAAGCCGGCAGCGGATTGATAAAAGCACCTTCAATGTCTAGAAATGCTGTTAGGGCTTTCTCTTAATTATCGAGAAATGGGTATAATTTTCCGACCAAATCGTGTAATGAAAGTTCTGCGCTGATTTTCCGGCCTGGTAGGCATATCGATAGGGGCTAGAGGAAATGACAATTAGCACCTTTCCCCTAACATAGACATCAATCACCTTTTCCAGACTCTTCAGTAAGAACAATGTCAGAATTATTGGTGTGAACGATGAGGGATCCCACCTTTGGTATATAGACCACTTTAGTTAATGTCCAGCTTGTAGGGATAACTAGACATGTTCTAAATAATTTTAGCAGATGAGGAATCAACACATCCATGCCTTTTTGAAGAAGAACTGGAAAGATTTCGTCTACCGCCGGTGTTTTGAAAGGTTCGTTGGACCTTATTGCGTCTCTGACCGCAAACCAAAATTCTTCGAAAGAGAATCCGGTAATCCAACTTTTAACTCGTTCAATTTCAACAAGATTCAACTAAGATATTCAAAATGGACGATAATAAAAACATAATTACGCAGTAACTCGACGCAAGCCAGCTTCCTGACGTTGAAGTACGGAACTATATAGACAAGAGGTACTTATAACTGATACTTGTACCATAGATGGATCTATACGTCAATATTTTAAAATGCCTGGATTTCAACGACGAAATTAAAGCATTAAAATCTTCAGATACTGAATTGTTTCAGCCGTTACTATTTGGTAGTTGATCATAATTAAAACAAATTGTAGAAATTACTATATTTTACTACCAATAAAAATATATATTACACATTTTCTTGTGACTCGAGTTTCGGGAAATGAACTATCCCATCATCAGACAACTGAAGACCTAACAGTGGTACAGAGGTATTTAAACAAAAGTGATAAATATTTTGAATATTTCAATAGATAATATCTAATAGTGGTGCAGAGGTTTACAAGCGAAACGTGATAAAAACCCGGTTAAAAAAGAGGGGCATTCTAACAGATATCGGAATGTCGGTAATCGACAAAGAAGGTTATTAAACAGATGGTACCCAAATATCTCAAATAAATTTTTTTTTGGGGGGTTACATAGCTCCGTACAGTTATTCATTATTTTTACGTTATTTTGTTGAACATCTCAAATATTTGGATTTACAAAGCTCTATACAGTCATTAATTATTTTTTAAATTATTTTTATTGTGAACGAATTTGAAAACTTTAATAATCAAGTTTCTTTTCATTTGAATCTACATGTAAAATTTTCTTAAAATTTTCTTTTGTCGAAAAGAATTACTAATTTCTAAAGAATGAGTGGCAAAAGTTGAATTTTTGTTTACTTTTCATTAAATTAATTTTATGTTCGTTGAAAAAGGTTTTAAACAGATGTTACTTTTTGAATATCTCAAATATTTTCGATTTAGATAGCTCCGTACAGTCATTCATTATTCTTACATTATTGTTATTGTGAACTGATTTGAAAATTTCAGCAGATTCTAGATAATCGAGTTTCTTCCCTTTTGATTCTACATGTAAAATTTTAAGATTATCTATTGTGGGAAAAAAATGACCGTTTTCTAGACAATGAGTGGCAAAAGTAGTATTTTGTTTATTTTTTATGAAACTCATATTATGTTCGTTGAACCTCGTCTTGAAGGAACGTCCTGTTTGTCCTATATATTTATTACTACACGTAGAACAAGATAACTCATAAACTCCTGATTTGTGTATGTTTGGAGTAGGGTCCTTTGCGTTAAAAAATACCGATCATAACTTGTTTTGCGTTTTGAAGGCAATATTGACATCTGATTTTGAAAAACTATTGGCCACTTTTTGACTTATGCTACCAAAGTACGACAGAGAAATGAATTTTTTATTTTCTTCAGTTTTTATGATGGGATAAATTTGGCTCATAGCTATTTTAGATAGTTTCTGTCGAACTAGATTATCTATTATATTTGGGTTTCAACCCAATCAAACTGCAGAAAATAAAAAATTCATTTCTCTATCCTACTTTGGTAGCATAAGTCAAAAAGTGGCCAATAGTTTTTCAAAATCAGATGTCAATATTGCCTTCAAAACGCAAAACAAGTTATGATCGGTATTTTTTAACGCAAAGGACCCTACTCCAAACATACACAAATCAGGAGTTTATGAGTTATCTTGTTCTACGTGTAGTAATAAATATATAGGACAAACAGGACGTTCCTTCAAGACGAGGTTCAACGAACATAATATGAGTTTCATAAAAAATAAACAAAATACTACTTTTGCCACTCATTGTCTAGAAAACGGTCATTTTTTTCCCACAATAGATAATCTTAAAATTTTACATGTAGAATCAAAAGGGAAGAAACTCGATTATCTAGAATCTGCTGAAATTTTCAAATCAGTTCACAATAACAATAATGTAAAAATAATGAATGACTGTACGGAGCTATATAATTCGAAAATATTTGAGATATTCAAAAAGTAACATCTGTTTAAAACCTTTTTCAACGAACATAAAATTAATTTAATGAAAAGTAAACAAAAATTCAAATTTTGCCACTCATTCTTTAGCTATTAGTAATTCCTTTCGACAAAAGAAAATCTTAAGAAAATTTTACATGTAGATTCAAATGAAAAGAAACTTGATTATTAAAATTTTCAAATTCGTTCACAATAAAAATAATTTAAAAAATAATGAATGACTGTATGGAGCTATGTAAGTCCAAATATTTGAGATGTTCAACAAAACAACGTAATTATAATGAATAACAGTACGGAGCTATGTAACCCCAAAAAAAAAATCATTTGAGATAATTGGGTATCATCTGTTTAATAACCTTCTTTGTTGATTGCCGACATTCCGATATCTGTTAGAAGGCCCCTCTTTTTTAACCGGGTTTTTATCACGTTCCGCTTGTGAACCTCTGTACCACTATTACTGTTATCTATTGAAATATTCAAAATATTTATCACTTTTGTTTGAAAACCTCTGTACCACTGTTAGGTCTTCAGTTGTCTGATGATGGGATAGTTCATTTCCCGAAACTCGAGTCACAAGAAAATGTGTAAAATATATTTTTATTGGTAGTAAAACATAGTAATTTCTGCAATTTGTTTTAATCATTAAAATCCTCCAATTTTTTGGCTGATTCGACAGTATTTTTTTGTGTATTTCGAATCGAAATAATTTAAAAAATGAGATTCAATTTAATAATGCTACTCGTACTGCACGAACTGGTTCAGTATCTGAAAAACCAGTTCAGATTTTCCACATTTCCAAAAACAAATGTCATCGCCGATTTCCACAATGCACATTCCTCGGGGGGTTCCCCCTTCATTAAAGGGATAATTTATTTATGAAACAATCGGCACCTGCGTGTGTCGCATTATAACGGGGGAATTTTCCAAATTAAAACGGAGTTCCACACACAATATACAGGACGATGGTTGTTGTTGTACGAGTCAGATAAAATTAATTCGACGATATTTACGAGGATAATCAACTAACAGATGCTTTTGTGCCTCCTGGAATCGGGCCAGACCATTATTTTATACGGGATTAAATCATATCCGGCAAAAGCTGCTATATTTTCGCCACCGTATGGCGTGCCTAGGAATTTATTCTCGCATTTATTGGCGGGAACAATGCAGGTTGGAAAATTGACTTCAATTGTTTATGTTGGTACGGGCGACGTAGGATACGGGCCCGCTGATAAGTTGGCAGCAGTGGGAGCTATTTTGTTAAAGTTTTTTTCGAGGCATTCGCGCCAGCTTCTTTTGGTAAAGATAGATAATCTGTAATTGTTGAAGCATTTTTCTTTCATTAAGTACTATAATAATACGTTAAGGAAAAAATCCATTATTTTTGCGTATTTATCATGTTTTTGATGCTCTGATTTGGGTCAAATATGCACCGTTTTGTTCTACAATTTATTACCATTTTCAATGTAGCTTCATAATACCTCTCCCATAGAATTATTGGTCCTTATAAGCGAATATCTCTAGCAATCAGGATGTAAAAAAGCCAAAATTGGGATTGGTGAAATCGATAACCAAAATGGCATTATAACAGACACGGAAAAAATTGTTGATATATTCAATTCGCACCTTGTGAATGTGGGTATTCAGTAAGCTGGGCGGATCGATTAACCATCGATCTCTATCTCAGAAATACATAGAGAGCATAAAACAATGTTTTTGAGACCAACGGATGAACGAAAAATACTTGCCATTATACATAATACATTCACTTCCACGTCTTTATTGCGTTATGTGTTACTAAGAGAGAAAGTTCCCTTGGAAGGTTAAAGTGAAATGTGAATATAAAATAATTCATAGGTTAAGAGAAAATAAAACTCGCTAGTGTTTTATTATGTGCTTTTTGGTCATGCGACAAAATGCCACCTTTTTGACGTTGTTTCTTCTAGGGTGCTTTGTGGCTAACTTATATGAGAGGAATGTTTGATTATAACTTCTGAGACGAAGAGAAATGTAATTAGAACTTACTTCTAGAGATGTGTGTGGGATTAGAACTTAATGTTTTACAAGAGAATATTGCGTGACCGTTTGGTCGAGGGAATGTCTTCTACTGAATAACATAAATAGAGGTTAATTCTTGATAGAAGTTATATAAAATTATTTAAATATTTTAATATTTGCCTTCTACATATTTAATTTCAAAAAATTATATTTAATAATTATAACTTCTGAAAATAAATTAAAATAATGTCATATAAGTACCAGTTATATCAAATGACATATAAAAGAAACATTCATTATAAGACTTATACTTATATGACATTATTTCAATTTATTTTCAGAAGTTATAATTATTAAATATAATTTTTTTAGATTAAATATGTAGAAGGCTAATATTAAAATATTTAAATAATTTTATATACCTTCTATCAAGAATTAACCTCTATTTATGTTATTTTATTCATAATATATAATTATTTGGTTTCCTTAACATTCTTTATACAGATAGTTCTTGTGCTATAACAGAGGCCGTTAAATTTTCTTTCAATCTTTTAGATCAAGGGTTAACCACAGAAATATTTTTATATAGTTAACCGTTACACTACATTTAAAAATTTTTCAGTTTACCAGAAGTTTTCTAAATTGTTGAAGGGTGAGTAAATATTTGTTATTGATTGATGTTATATTTATTGAATATGAATTATTTGAATACTGACGAAGCGGAGTCTCTCTTAAAACTTATTTTTTGGTAATGTTTTTACATATCTTGAGTTTTTATATAAAGTAATATAGTTAGATATCCAATAATATTGAATATTCTAAGTAAAATAGTTTTATGATGAAATTCTTAAGATTATGTTACACATTTTTGAAAGATATTTGTTTTCATAAGATTGATCAGCAGAAACAAAATTTAGTCTATTCAAAATATTTAATTTATAGGATTTTAGTTAACAATTTTTATTTATTGGATTTTGTTGTACCATTTGGATGTCTTATAATGAATGTTTCTTTTATATTTCATTTGATATAAGTGGTAGTTATATGACATTATTTTAATTTATTTTCAGAAGTTATAATTATTAAATAAAATTTTTTTAAATTAAATATGTAGAAGGTTAATATTAAAATATTTAAATAATCTTCTACTGAATTTTCTTGACTAACTGGTTTATACGGGGGGAATATTACGTGACCGTCTGGTCGAGGGAATATCTTCAACTGTGCCCTTTTGCTAACTGTGGTGAGAGAAGTGTTTTTCAGGTAAATTCCGAGACAACATTCGACGGTTGTCGTCTTGAAACGGCTAAAACGGTTCTAATGGGTTTCTACGAAAAATCTGAAGGACAAATATTTTCGTTTCTTAACTGATGTTTAGGTCCGTTTAAGTTTCTAGAAATTAAATGAGACATATTTGAAAGGCCCAGATTGTTTGACTCTGGGGACGTAATTCTTATGTCTACCTGCATAGTGAATTGAATTCCTTGTTCGGTGGAAAATCCAAACACTTTGGATCTTTAATATTTTCTAATTTACACAACGTTCTATTCCGAAACTCTTGCACCTCATCTACTGAAAATTCGAAGCTAAATAGTGCACCATTTCTACTAGAACAAACACGAGCCAACAGAACGGGAAAGATAGGGTTAACCCTACTCATAATCGCCAACATAACAAACCCCACCCTTTATTGCAGTAATAATGCGAGCACAGCGATATTATAAAACGAATTACGGAAGCTTTCCACTGGAAAGGCCCATCTAGAGTCCCACTGTCGCACCGTTCCCGGGAAAACCGACTGAAAAAACAAAATGAATAATTTATCCGGCAGCAGAGGGGACAAGGAGGGTGGAGGGGGACGACGCTTTCGTCCCGCGAGTTTTTGAGCGCGACCCAGATGAAAAATTCATCGTCTTAAGTATATACGCATAAGTTCTCTCTTCTCGATACTTCTCGGGCTCTGAATTAATTACAATGCCTGAAAATCTTATTTTCAGAGACCCCATGGGGGATTTATACCTTTCAGCAGTTCGGAAAGGCGGTTTTATTACCTGTCGGATTCCTTTCGGGAAACGCGTATGCAGAGGATGAAACGTTTTGCGGGAAATTCTAAGGATTTCATTTGGGAAGCTGGAATTAAATCGGTTCAATAGGATCAGACGATACTGCTATGGAATTCATCAATAATTTGTAAATGTACCGATTGTTGCCCTCATGAAATAATGATATGGTTTATTTCCATAAGATACAAAATAGTATACAGGGTGAGCCAGAAGTGGACTTCAAGCCAGAAACAGGCTCAGTCATAGTAGTCATTAGAAAAATATTTCAAAAAATCTAAATCGTGTACTTCCCAAATTATATTGCATTTTTTATTATTCGAGAAAATGCACATCCTGTGATGATTTTTGAACTCTTGTTGCTACAATTTTTTATTTTCTTCAAATTTTATTTTTTCTATGTTATCCCGAATAGTGCTTCTGTAACCTGTGATCTTCAATTTTAAGCCAATTACTCCAGCTTGGAAAACAATGTCGCTTTTTACCGAACTAAGTATTCGAAATTAATATTTCGAACAACTTTTACTGACTGTACTGAAAAAAAACTGTACTACATCAAAATTTGAATATCAAAACAAATTAAAATATGTTTATCTTCTACAATTTTAATTTCAAAAAATTTTTATTCAAAAAACTTCTAGAATTAAATTAATAAAATTTGAATATTAAAACAAATTGAAATATGTTTATTTTCTACAATTTTAATTTCAAAAAAATTTTATTCAAAAAACTTTTAGAAATAAATTTATGTCTAACAAGCACCGCTTACATTTAATAGACGTATATAATCAAAACTCAATATATAATGTCAAATGAAATAAATAACCCAACAGATATACGAAAGTAATTAAAATTAATAAATAAATATTTAAAGGAGACCCAATTTTGTTTCTGGTCTTACCGTTAAGAACACCAATTGCCTTTTAAAAACATGAACACACTTAAAGGACTTCTCAAAGAATATAATTTATTTGAAAAATTTAAATATATTAAATATTTCAAATAAATTATATTCTTTGAGAAGTCCTTTAAGTGTGTTCATGTTTTTATAAGGCAAGTGGTATTTCTTAAAGGTAAAACCACAAACAAAATTTTGTCTCCTTTAAATATTTATTTATTAATTTTAATTACCTTCGTATATCTGTTGGGTTATTTATTTCATTTGACATTATATATTGAGTTTTGATTATATACGTCTATTAAATGTAAGCGGTGCTTGTTAGACAAATTTATTTCTAAAAGTTTTTTGAATAAAATTTTTTTGAAATTAAAATTGTAGAAGATAAACATATTTCAATTTGTTTTAATTTTCAAATTTTGTTATATTTCTGCTATCAAGTAAAAGGCCTTTCTATTTTATTTTATATATAATATATAATTATATTTTGGCTTCAATAAATCTCATTATAGAATGTCAATGAATTTAAGTAAACCTTAAAATAACTCACACTGTTCTTTGATTTTGTTAGAACATAGATCAATCTTGAATTATATAGTTGATCTGTAGTTCGAAGCTTAAGTCTGTTAACACGTGAGTGATATAGGTTATGTTTTTGATTTTGATATTTGGAATGTTAAAAGAGGACTGAAGACGGGATTGTCTAGAATTATATTTGTTTTTTGAAGATATAGTGCACATTTTTTTAGAGATTTTTGAAATAATTTGTTCGAATATTTAAATATATTGAATATTTCAAATACATTATATTCTTTGAGAAGTCCTTTAAGTGTGTTCATGTTTTTATAAGGCAAGTGGTATTTCTTAAAGGTAAAACCAGAAACAAAAACTTTGTCTCCTTTAAATATTTATTTATTAATTTTAATTACTTTCGTATATCTGTTGGGTTATTTATTTCATTTGACATTATATATTGAGTTTTGATTATATACGTCTATTAAATGTAAGCGGTGCTTGTTAGACATAAATTTATTTCTAAAAGTTTTTTGAATTAAATTTTTTTGAAATTAAAATTGTAGAAGATAAACATATTTCAATTTGTTTTAATATTCAAATTTTGTTATATTTCTTCTATCAAGTAAAAGGCCTTTCTATTTTATTAATTAAATTAATGTCTAAAACAAGCACCGCTTAGATTTAATAGACCTATATGATCAAAACTCAATATATAATGTCAAATGGAATAAATAAACCAATAGATATACGAAAGTCATTAAAATTAATAAATAAATATTTAAAGGAGACAAAATTTTGTTTCTGGTCTTACCTTTAAGAACACCAATTGCCTTTTAAAAACATGAACACACTTGAAGGACTTCTCAAAGAATATAATTTATTTGAAATATTTAATATATTTAAATATTCGAATAAGTTGATTCAGAAATCTCTCAAAACATGCACTATATCTTCAAAAAACTAATATAATTTTAAGCAATCCCTTCTTCGGTCCTGAATAATATTCCAAATATCAAAATCAAAAAACTAACCTATATCAACAATTCACACGTGTAACCAAATGAATGTTTCGAAACACAGATCAACTTTATAATTCAAGATTGATCTATGTTCTAACAAAATCAGAGAACAGTGTAAGTTATTTTTAAGGATTATTTGAATACATTCACTATTATCCTCCATATTATCTATAAACATATTTTAATTTGTTTTGATATTCAAATTTTGTTATATTTCTTCTATCAAGTAAAAGGCCTTTCTATTTTATTGTACTACATCAGTTTGGTAAATTACTTAAGAAATTAACGCATTGATTAGGGGTTCTGAAATTGTATAACACTTACTATATTATTTCTTAGATCGGTCAAAAAATCGGTCTTTCTTAAAGAAACACAGTTCTGACCAATTTCTTCGAACTTTCCAAGAATGATTCTAGTGCATCCAATACTTTAAGAATTTGTTTTGAATGAGATTGGGTGAGTCCCTCCATAAAGTGTGAGTGAGACAGATAGCGACGCCACCATTTGATATTGGCCCACGTAAACGCAATACAGATCAGTACGCTACGCCTCTTGGTCTACTGCGCATCTTTCCGTATTTGATCTTGTTATTTGTGTACTTACGACTTTTGGCTTCGGTCATTAAATTTATCTGCATGTGATTTGGATAGTTTTGATCTTTTTACGACTAACTTTGATTTTACCTTGACTAACCTGTGATTGTGTATTGACATCCTGTTTGTGTATACCACAGAGGAATATGGCAACATGCACCTCATTTATGGGGAATGCAGATGTAACCCTAATGCTGATCGTTATACAGATCATCGAGTTTTTACGAATGTACACCGCCTACTCTTCACAGCGGGTCGACTTCCAAACAAAGTGCATGGTGAAGGAAGAATTTCCTTACCTTACGACGATATTGTGCTTCAAGCAGTTGAGGAAGATCCAAGTACTTCGCTACGTGAAATTCAGCGAAGCACAGGAGTGCCAAAAATTACAGCTCATTGACTATTGAAAAAACATAAGCTCCACCCATATCATGTACAGCGAGTACAAGCTCTTTTACCTCAGGATTATGAACCATAAGCCGAGAAGACCCACAATTCTTAGAAAAAATTTTGTGATCGGATGAATCAACATTTAAAAAAGATGCTTACATGAATCTACACAATTCACACGAGTGGCACGTAGAAAATCCGAATTTAATGAGACAAGATAGATCTCAATATCGTTTTAAAGTGAACATGTGGACTGGAATTTTGAACGGAAGAGTCATAGGAGCTTTTGAGTTGTCAGAGGTTATAAATGCTAATATTTATTTAGATTTTTTACGAAATCAGTTGCCAAATTTACTTGAAGACGTGCCATTTAAAATTTTTAGAGAAATATGATAAATTGAAGATGTAGCTGAGCTTCGGGAGAGAATTAGGGAAGCAATGCAATTCATCAATAACGGATTTGCCCGTCTGATATCCCGATCTTTTCCAAGAAGATGTCGTGCATATAGTGCGACTGAAAGAGCAGTTTGAACATCTTTTGTGAATATATTAAATCTTGTCATAAAACAAAACTGAATTTCTTTAAGAAAAACTTTTTTTCTCCAATCGTAAAAAAAATGTAGTTAGTGTTGTAGCATTTTAGAACCCTTATTCAATGTGCTAGTACATTTTTTTTCAGTATAGTCAATTGGAGTTGGGCGAAATTTCAATTTTGAATACTTGGTTCGCAAAAAGTGACATTATTTTCCAAGCTGTAGCAATTGGCTTAGAATTGAAGATTCTAGGTTACAGAAGCATAGAAAAAATAGAATTTGAAAAAACTAGATTCCGGCATGACGTCGACTTCTAGGACACCTGTATATCAACTAAAAATATGCTCCCATAATCAAGAACTCAAGAAATAGAAATAACAAAAAAATAATGCACAGAGAAAACAGGATAAATTTTATGATCTTTTGTAGTATTGTCGTATCTGTTACCGATATTGAGAAAAAAATTTGAAGGATTCTCACGAAATCCTCGGAAAAATCCAAATTGTCATAAAAATTCTGTGTTGAATGAATTCATTGTTAGTTTTAATACATCAAATTGAAGTCCTATGTTTTAAAAAGTGAAGGTGGTTGCAATTTAATATCAAAACATGCCGAATTTCACGAATTCCGAAATGACTGTCATGCATTTAATGTATGGTCTTGCAAAAGGAAATTCAAGAGAAACTAAGTGTTTACATGGAACGCTATACCAAAAGAGTTTGCTGCCTGGTTATCGAATGTTCTCTCATATCCATAGGCGTCTTTCAGAACCTGGATCTCTTTCTACGAAAAATATCAATGCAGGTAGAAATGTGAGAACACCACGATTCCAAGAAGCAGTTCTGAACGAAATCCGAGGGTGGTTCAAGACAAATACTCTAACACGTTTATTATCGAAAAATTTACAAAGAATCACATTTTTTCTAGGTAATTCCTCTCACTATTTACACATTTTGTTTGATGTTTGTTTTTTGATGCCGGTATCGAAAAATTCTTTGCACAACTCGTACAGCCATGTGCGCAAGAACCTCTCTACCTCGTCGTCGGTGTTGAACTTTTGACCTCCGAGGGCCTCTTTCAGTGGTCCAAACATGTGGTAGTCGCAGGGCGACAAATTCGGACTGTAGGGGGGATGTTCCAGTACCTTCCACCCCAATTCCGATATTGTATCGAGCGTGAGACGCGCGGTACGAAGGCGCGCGTTATCCTGGAGGAGAATCGCACTGCCTGCTGGAATGCTCCACCGTTTCGAGCGATAAGCGGGTTTCACGTGTGTTTTCAGAAGGTTAGAGTAGTATGCAGCATTTATGGTACGTTGAGTGCGCAGGAAATCGATGTACAGCACGCCCTGCCGTTCCCAGAACATAGTACACATTACCTTACCCGCGGACCAGGTTGTTTTCGCTTTGATTGGCTCCCTTTCCTCCTTCCTCCACTCTTTACTTGACCCTTTGGTTTCGGGAGTGTAATAGTGTACCCATGTTTCGTCTGTAGTGAAGATTCGCGTTGAAAAACCGTCCCCCTCCGCCTCGTATTGCGTCAGTAAGCGACGACAAACTTCCAACCGCGTTAATTTTTGCTCAAAGTTCAACAGTTTAGGAACCCATCGCGCCCTTATTTTGCGATATTGAAGGTGTTCGTGGAAGATAGACTACACTTCCAATACTGATGCCGACTTCAGCCGAAATGTCTCGAACATTCATCCTAGGGTCCTCCAAAATGAGTTGTTATACGCGGCGAATGTTGTCTGGTGTGACGCTGGTTCGCTGTCGACAATCATGCGGCTCATTCTCGACGGTTTCGCGGCCATCCTTGATTGCTTTGGCCCGTTTAAACACGGCAGCCCACTCAGACACTCACTACCGAACTGCTTTTGCAAACGCATGAAAATATCCGTGTTTTTAACATCTTCTGTCACTAAAAAACGAATGATAATATGTTGCGCAACGGCAGTCGGCACTTGACGTTCACTCATGGTCGTAGCACACATGTGAAACACGTGCTCCGACGAAAACAAATGCCACACTGTTCGTAAGAGACCCAGCTATCACATACTCAAGCCACGACCTTCGAAACATTCATGCGCGCCATCTACAGAGTTTGTCTCGATCATATTTGAACCACCCTCATAGAAGAACATGAGGAACCAGATAAATTAGTGTTACTTTAAATACAAGTCATCAAGTTGTTTGGCGGATCTTGCGGGATTCTTTTTTGTCAGCGTTACCTCAATAGACTATTACACATCTTACATTTTAATTGCCAAATCCTATTCATTCTAGGTGATTTGAGGAAAAAAATTAACCCCCTCAGCGAATACGTTTGAAATTATTAATTCCTAGAACTATTCTCGTACTGTAATACATCCCAGTGGCGTAGTGTCAGAAAGCAGAAATCTTGTGCCAGAAGTTCAAATTGTTCCACAATCCAATAATTATTCGCATAAGAAACCAAATTTTATTGTCTCACAGTGAAGACTGCCACATTCTATAACGCTCCTCCTTAATTGAGTAGCTTGATCGCCACAAAACAAGAGTCGAATAATGTGAACATAAATTATTACAACCTGCTCGATGTAACATCCCCAGCGCCTCAAAAACGTCCCGTCTAATCATTTTTCATCACCTGATCCTCCTCATTTCCCTCCTGTAAGTCTTCAAGTTCACCCCGCAATTAACTAATTAAGCTCCAACCGCCCCAAAGTCTGCTTCCAATCAGCTCAGAACTTGCCAAAGTATGCCGATGGTTTCCTTCTCGGAATTATATACCCAACAATGGGTAACTTCCTCCAGTCGTATCAGACTACGGAACCCTTAATATTTCGGTGGCAAGGTCGTGAAGGGTTAGGGGGGTGCGATTCAAGGCGTCTCGGCGATATTAAGTTGCGTATATTCGCGTTTGGGCTGTAAAAGCTTCGCCGTTCTCGAGAAGTTTAGCGTCGTCATGAAATAAGGTGTGATTAAAATTAGGGACAGGCTGCAGACGGGTTTGGGGTGTTATTGAGTCTTAACGGAGTTGAGGAAGATTGGATTGTTTGTTTGATCGTTTTTGATTCGTTATGGGTTTAGAGTTTTGGGAGCTGTAACTAAACGGCTCGTCGAAAGTTAAGGCTACTTACTGACTTTTTTCCAAGATACATATTTGCTGTATCATCTTCATATTTTTTTCGGTTATATAAATTTATAACGATTGAAGAAACATCTTCTGGTTCATCCATGTGTGTCAGAAATGCACATTTTAATGATTTTTCTTCGATATATTGTTCCGTTCTTTACGGAGTATTCTAAGAACTGTTACCTTTATATCGTGATCGTCTAGTTGGGAGAGAATAGGACGCTACCATAGACGTAGGTACACCCCTAGGCTATATATTAAAATGGTAAGCGTCATGGCGATGCACCACAGATGTATGGTCCGCTTCGTATTACTAAACGTTCTTCCGCAAAGATCGCGATGCCACTCATAGGGATCGAAAGTTCGAAGAACAAACTCCACCATGAAGCAATTATATTTTTCTGACGAATTTCCGTTCCTTCGATGCGAACGAAAGAAAACGCGAAATGTCACGACTTTTCCGCGCTCGCCATGTGTAAACAAACAAGCCTCGCCCACCTCGACCTTGGATGGTTTCTGTGGTCTACGTATAGGGGTCATTCATGACGTAATATGACGGTCGTTCGAGAATTATCGAACCGCCGGTAAAAATTGAATTTATCGATTAATATCGATCGAAAGGGCGAATCAATCGGTAAATATTGATCAATCGACTACACTTGGATAACATACACTTAGGATAATAAGTCTATGGATGCTACGTTGTGTAGACAACCCAAACGATAGCAAGGAAACAGTTACGGGAAGTTCAAATATTCAAAACACAATAAAGTCGAATAAAATAAATAAAGTGTGAAATTATTATATCTCACTTCAATCAACGAACTGTTGGAATTTCTAGATAAATATAATAATATTCAAGTTACAAAGCCGCAGGCCAAAAAAAACTGTACGCAGTGTTGCCATACATGTCTAAATATCCCTTCACGTTCGGATAGTTCTTTGTATTCCATTAGCCGCCCTGGGCGTCCCCCACAGGCGTCGGGTCGGAAACGACGCAGAGGAAGTGGCTTTGCGGATCTCAGGGGGCTCGAAGTGACATTAATTCCGCGTAAGCCAGAGCGCGTCGCTAAAGTATGCGGAATTTGGAGGCATGCGGAGGTTTTACCGCCATTCGGGCACATCTAACATGTCCCGTCAGTTTGGCACAACTGTTCGGAGGCGCTGGAATGTTTAGAGGATGGGCTTGGTCGAAGTTTAAATTGGAAATAACTCTTCGTTACCGCCACGTGCTCAAATGAGGTTTCTGGTAATTTGGGGGAGATTTGCCCGAATATTGCAACATTGATAATGGGGGAATATGAGGATTTAAACATCATTTTTGATGTTTTCAATCACACCTGAAAAAATTGAATCATCACTGGAAAACATAACTAATCCATCAAAAAATAAGGAGAATTAATGTCAGTTTTTCCTCTAGATCCAACATTTCTCGAGTGAAATTAGCATTTTTTCAGGATTGAGTTATTAATTACAGTAAAAAGTATTGATTCACTCGATCCAATTGTCCACAATAAAGATTTGCATTAACAGTTTGTCCAGGTTTCAGCTCTTCAGAATGAATAATTCCGCGTATACTCCACCAGACACACAGGACCGCCTTTTTGGGATATAAACCTGGCTTCGCAGTACTTCGTGGTACTTCATTTGAAGAGAGCCACTGCCTTTTGCGTTTTGGATTATCATATAGGGCCCATTTTTCGTCTCCAGTGATCAAGTTATCAAAACACTGTTCTGTATGGTGTGATGGATCGGCTGATTTTGTTCTCTTCGGACAGATTATGGGGGACCCAAACAACCTGCTTTGCTTATTTTTACAATCTGCTGCAAATGTTCTTGAATGGTCGACCAAGATTGGTTAAGGGCGTTTGGGAGTTACTCGATTGTCTGACATGGATTCGCGTCCAGTTCAGCCCTTAGCATGTCGTTGTCTAATATTGTTTGTCTTTCTGATCGATAGTAAGAGAGATCAAAATTACCGGATGTGAACCTAGAGAACCATCTTTGGCATGAACGAACGTCTTATGCACTCGGAGAAACATCGCAAATGTTTTTGGTCGCAACTGTTGCGTTACTACCCTTGCGAATCTCAAGAATCATACAATGCCGGATATGCTCTTCTAGTATTTGGTTGGACATTTCACCCTAATTTGCAAGAAAGTCTAATATTTAATTACTTAGAAGTGGACATATCACAATACCCTTAAAATGTCTTTGACACGACTTCGATGAGCTGACAAATGACAATAAAATATCGATATGAGCAGAAACGACATTACTTTCCGGTCCTCCTATTATAACTAGAAGATTAAAAAATATATATTTTCAGTGAAGATCGTGGGTGATACGAACTAGAGCGAAAAAGCTCCTGAACTCTTGCTTTTCTTCTTTTTTAAGAGAAGTTAGGGATAACCCCATTCGTAATTCACTCGAATATCAATTTCGCGAGTCCAAAACGCATGCACGGTCCGAAACCGGTTGTAAAATTCACCGGATTCTATCCGCCAACCACCACCCCAACCCCCAAAAACAATAAATATCCTCCCTCGAACCACCCCCAAAGAATAATCGACCTAGAAACTCATCGGAATATCAATTGGTGCCGAAACGCCAATTCATTCTGCGGACCTTTCCGATACCTTTCTCGCTCGCGGGCGAAACGTCGAACGGGAGAGCACGTGACCAGCGAAACGAAGTTGAAAAAAACCGCGGTTATCGAAAAACGCGAAGCTGAAACTGGATCTGGCCGATATTTCATCTAACGATGGAAGTTCGTACATTTCGCTTGTCACAGACGGCAGATCCTCGGTTTTCGTGCCTTTTTCAACGTCCAAATGATAAATCATTTGGTTTGCGGGGTTTTTCTATTAACCAGAATCTGCTTTATGTTGCGCAGGGAGCTAAGGGTTTCATATTGGGGAAAACGTGGAATGGATGCGAATTTTACTAGATGATTTAGAGTGGCAGCTCGTGAGTAAAAGAAGTGGGTGTTCTGCATCCAATCCAAATCAGAAGGTACCGACTCAAGTATGATAAAGAGATTGTTCAGAGTAATCAGATAATGAGCTGCAGGGTACTGATTTTTTCTTCCAATTCCTATCCGTTCCGGATGTTGGCTATCTTCAGCCAACTAGCTTTAGTTTGTTCGTTGCTACTCGAAATAGTTCAGTAGTGTTTATGTCATACCAGCTTTTAATATTGTTCAACCATGAAATACGTCTCTTTCCAACATCCATCACTTCACTTTGCAATATAGTCTGCAACAGCTGGAATCTGCTTTCATTTCTCATTATGTGTCCAAGGTATTGGAGTTTCCGAATTTTCACAGTTTCCACCACTTCTTTGTCCTTACCCAATATTCTGTGAACTTCATTGGTCGTTATGTGCTCGATCCACGATATTTTCAAGATCCTCCGGTACAACCACATCTCGAATACCTTAAGTTTTTTGGTTATGGCTTGAGTAAGTGACCACGATTCTACACCGTAAAACAACACAGGAGTCTTATTTTGGTGTTATGTGATGGCTTCTACACAAATTTCTCATCCTGTCGAACGCCGATCGGGCTTTCTCAATTCTGCTGCGTATTTCCTCTGAATGATCCCATTGTCCATTTACACATGGACACAGAGCGCCACTAAAGTTTAAGGATGAAGAATTAGAGTCAAGACTCGATGGAGATACATTAAAAATGCAAGAGGAACTCGCAAAAATACTTGAAATCACTCCACCAGTCATTCGCCATCGTTTAAAAGCAGCGGGAATGATTCGAAAGCTAGGAAATGGGGTGCCGTATGAATTGAAGCCAAGAGACATCGAAGGACGTTTTTTCACTTGCGAACAACTGCTCCAACGGCAAAAAAGAAAAGGGTTTTGCATCGAGTTGTGACTGGCGATAAAAAGTGGATTCTTCTTCTTCTTCCTTAGCTCTGCTACCCTTGGCGGGTTTTGGCTGACTGCACTACTGTCTTCCATGACTGTCTTTCATTAAATTCGGGTGGTAAGGTTGTCAAGTCTTTCCAGCGAATGCATGGTCTGCCCAAAGGTCTTTTTCCCTGTCGCTACCTCGTTATATTGATTAAGTACGTCTATCTTCGAGTAGTCTATGGACGTGGCCGGTCCATCTAAGGCGCTCTACTTCAATTTCCTGTATTATATCGGGGTCTTTATAAAGTGTTCTTAATTCAACATTTGTTCTTTCTAATACCAAAGAGGCTTGTAGTTGGATGAAAAGTGTGTCCATTACGATATCCAAAACGTCGGGCAACATATGAATGCCTCATCATCAACTGTAACTCTAAACGTAGGCAATGGCATACATTGTACTGATGAAAACCAACAAACGCATGTCTGCAATTTGCCGCTGTGGTCAACAATTTCTTATCGAGTTTGTTTAAGTATGGAATTGTTTTACAGATGTATGTTGCACTGTTACGATTTGTAGAACTTTCTATTACCATACCTCACAATCGTTATTAATATTATTTGTATGTACATAGTTTATCAATGCTATTAGTTAGTTGCTATTGTATGTAGTTTATACATGGTTCGTACCTATAGTTCGTCTAGAAAGAATCCGGAAAACACAAAGCTCAATTGTAATTATTTAGTATATATTTTTAATTCTTGAATTAGAAAATTATAACAAAATATTCAACTTATTTACTTAAACAACCTCCATTCAACTGTAAACATTTGACTAAACATCGAGGTACACCCGAAACGAGATCACCTCCATAATTTTCGGTGATGGTAGTTCAGGACTGTAAAACTGACTGAATTAAATCAACTTTATTTCGTGGCACTGCTCGTTCAACTTCAATTAGTCTCCTTATGTTTTCTTCGTTAGTCTCCTTATGTTTTCAATGGAACTAATATCTGATGGAGCTGTCGGCCATGAAATGGTTCTCACTTGGTGTTCTCGCATCCAAGCTTGAGTATAGTCGGACGTATGGCATCTTGGATTATTATGCTGCAAACGCCACCCCTCTATATATGAAGCATGCGCCGTTTCAAGGAGAAAATCGTTTAGAATGCCACAATACTTTCCACTATTAATGGCACCATCAACTATACAGAGAGGCGTAGCACCATGCTGAGATATTGCTCTCCAAACCATTATTTTGGTGGGAAATTTGAACAGTAACAGGTTGTTTTTATAGGATTGCTAAGTGATTTCCGCCAAGTTGGAAACAACCTTCTTCAAATATAAAGACATTATTGAAATTATCTTCTTGCAAACGTTGTCAAAATTCCATCCTGAATAAAATAAATGGAGGTTTATACTTGATAGAAGGTATATAAAATTATTTAAATATTTACAGATATATTGTTAGCCTTCTACACATTTAATTTCAAAAAATTATATTTAATATTATAACTTCAGGAATTAAATTAATGTCATATAAGTACCACTTATATCAAATGACATAAAATAAACATTCATTATTAGACATCCAAATGAGGTAACAACATCCAATAAATATAAATTGTTAACAAAGATCCTATAAATTAAATATTTTGAGTAGACAAAATTTTGTTTCTCCTCATCCCTCTTATGAAAACAGATATTTTTCAAAAATGTTTAACACAATCCTAAGAACTTCATCATAAAACTATCTTACTTAAAATATTCAATATAATTGAATATTTAACTAAGTTATTTTTCAAGAAATCTCAAGATATGTAAAAACATTACGAAAAAACAAGTTTTAAGAGAGACTTTGCTCGTCAGTACCCGATGATCACATTTAATAAAAATAGAATAGCAATCAACAAGTAAATATTTTTTTGTTGATTGATATTATGTTTTTATTAAATGTGATTCTTTAATGATGAAAATGTCTGTTTTGATCCTTCTTTAGAAGGAGTTTATGGTGAAATTATTTATCCCCATAAATTATGCATCCTAATAACGAAATCCATCCTTAACACCTGTATTCTGAATTATTTTGAAGAAATAAGAAATATGTTCCAGATTCTATAATTTTATTCGATATTCATTCACATTGATGCTTATCACACAAAAAAACATAAAAATGAATAAAGCTACCTGCTATACTTCCCAATATTCAAGCGCAACTTCTCAAACTTCAGCAAAATTCCTCTTTTCAAAAATATCACAGTTTTTTCAAAAAATAGAAGTAGAGAAGAGGTCACTTATGAAAAAAGTCCTGAACTAAACTCAAAAACAACAAAGTTTTGATTTAAATATAAATTAAAACTCATGAAAAGACTTTTAACGTTCGATAGAAACATTTATGAGAATTTCCCAACATATTTCCATAATTTACATCGAGATATGTTCAATTTTGAAGTGAATACACCAATCTGATATCGGAAAACATTCCGTCATAAAAAAACCTTTATTAATAACCGATATTTTACTTTATAACATTGCACAAAAACTCATTTCATTAATCCAACATTTTTATACATTTATAATTTTTATACATCTAAGATTTTGGAGAATCACAAAAAATCACATTTCCTGGTTTGACGAACCGTCAATTTAGTTGAATAAGTAACTGTTACAGCAAAAAACCCTGCTTCAGCGTCCTCTCACTACTTCCGAGTTAAGTCGAGTTTTCCAAATCGAATAATCTTTAAAAACTAACGATTAATCTTCTTCAAAGTTTACGTCAGAAAATTCCTGACCTAACCACCCTATGCATATACAGTAATGTTGAAAAAGCTGGATCAGCAATTCTTGCTCGTCCAGAAACTCGATTTTCTCAATACGTTGCCTCTCTGAAGCCGATAGGTTGTAATAAATCTGCACCATGTCCCAGGCTTTTGTCCCGTGCCAACCGTTCGACTGAAATCTGGCTTTTTGCGTGGCCAGGTTCTTACATGAGGAAATACCGGCCAAATTGCAACCCCTGGCTCTCAAATTGCCCAACATGACATCACCGAAGGTATCGTTAATGTTGCACATTTCATAGTTGACAAAAAGAGCTGATTTGAACCTAGACGAGATCCACTGTAACAACCTGTTCACACAATCGTTCTCAATGTAAACTAAAACACACTCGGCAAGAAACAAGGTGGGGCTTGAAAAGTTTACTTCTGCTTGTTGTAGTTTGGTTTCCAGAAGAGATAAATTCCGTATGTCAACACCCAGGCAATGATAGTTCCCAGAATGCATATCGGTTGAGCTGAATTTGATCTCACCATCCTGCTCGTGGATAATCTGCAGTAATTCCTTGTTTCGTTTGATCATATAACATTTGTTGGAAGTTACGTTGGGAAAATCTATCTCAACGTAGTTAGAGATGTGTATACCTTCTTCTTTTAAACGCCAGTAAAGGGTGTCGTAGCCTGCACCGAAATTGACTATTTGAGCGAGGCTTCCAGCTTTGCTTAGAAACTTCTGGATGAATCTTTCCATTCCTTTCACTCGAGCATAGTACCCTCTGTTAATTTCTGGCGCACGTTTTTCGATATGTCTCACGAAGGAAGATATATAACTGTCTTGCCAGTAACCAAGCTGAACGGCGCCTCTTTTACACTCGCTGGCATCGTCATTTGTAGCCATTACCGGTTCGTCTCCCATTGTGAATTAACAACCTGAAAAAACGGGAATATGTAAGAAACACCAGGGAAAATTGTTGATTCATTATTAGAAAGTTCAAAATCGTTATAAAACTGCTATAATCGCAATTAAACACGTAGAAGCTCCAAGTGTATCACGAAAATTAGTTTACCTGTTCCTATAGGAAGTTTTGAGGTTATACTCCAAATTTTCTATGATAACGTCCAATTTTCCATCGGAAATAAATTTCACTGGGACATCTTGGTTGTATCACCGTATTTCAAGTAGTGGGAATGATTTAACTGGAATTTTTCTGCTAAATATGTTTACGAAGACACTTTAAACGGGGATTTTAGACAGCAGTCGATAATGCAGTAATCTACGACTGTCAACGCTGCGTTCTGGACATTTCGAGGTGCAAGCGCTTTGAGTGGATCGGCAACACGCAGTACGCAAGCGTGCTTTGCAGGTTATCTTCGATCGTATTTCAGGGCGCCTATTATGATGTTGAGAAATGAAATGGGTTTTTTCCTGGTGATTCAGCTGATCTCATGATGATGTTAAGTTATTTTTGTTGAATCGATATAGATTCGTAAGGAGACATCGCAAGGATGATACTAATATTCTACTTAAATACTTCGTTTGAAATCGGAGATCCATCCTATTTGATTTAAGCTCTTTTCTGTAAAAGAATCGTTATAAGAATGCCGACAGCCATGTATTTATGTCATGAAATATGATTCAAACATTGTATTATATTTATTTTTAGACTGTGATAGAGATTAAAAATATTGTTGATAAAATTAAACTACAAAATACGTCATGACAATTTTAACACGAATCAAAACGTCACGTCTGCACGAGCCTCATTCAATTTCGAATATCTGATTCAAAATTCAACAGGTTTCGCTTTGTTTATCAAGTAATTTTTAGTTTGTAGACGATCAGTTGGCAAGTTTTATAATATAAAAATCTGAATCACGAAACGTTGGACATATGGAATAAGGTTTTTTTTTTGATTGTCTCGGTCTTTTCTTGACGGAAATTCATCTTCAATATAAGATAAACAAATGTTAACTTCCGCTATAGCGGAAGTTAACATTTGTTTTTCTTATATATGGAATAAGGATTTCACGAGGCGAATTAAGAATTGAGTCGTTGATGCTTGGACTTGAATCAAATAAAAAAAAATCAAAAATATGGTACTTGTTTTTGAAGGGGTGTTGTACCTTTGTGCAAAGGCCAACACCTCCATTTAAAGGGTACAACTATTGAATATAGTATCCAGATTTTTTGTATTGATGTTCCGAAAAAAGTAGGATATTTTTTGTCATTAACTTTTGTGTTTATAAGTAAGAACGATAATATGACTTATTAAAATTAACAGTTCAGGGTCCTGAAATCTTACAAAAATATAATTAAATAATACTTATGATTTGAGTGTGTAATATCGTTTTACATTATTTTATTTCTTCAGATGATTGTGAGATACTCAGAGAGAGTTTAATGAAGTGACTATGTGATTTGATTTGTTATATCTTGAAATTCCTGAAAATAAAAATAATTTTCATTTTCACTAAATTTTATTGTTTCCACAAAAATTGTTTTGTCATTCCACCAGATGAGTATTTGTAAAAACTATTCAATGCAAAAAATATTTTTAAGTACCAAACTCTATTCACAAAATATTGAGAGGTACGTAAAAAACAGAGAGGTGAATAAAAATAGTTTAAAATAATAGGAAGGGTTTTTTTTACTTCATAGAAGGCTTATTGCAATATGTTAAATATCATACAGATTTATTCTGCTAATCTCATTACAAATTTTAATTTCATTTTTATACAAATTTTTCTCCGACGTCAGCGTTTTTCGCTTAAACTTTCCATTCAGTAATTCATCTGAAGGAATAGCTTCACGTTTTGCATAATCAGTATTAATTCACTTCTTAATCTGTAGTTTCTTATTGCAATATATAGGCCAGAGTAAAAGAATTTTCTTTCGTGAAGCCGTTCGTGCTCCTCGAAAGCGAATTTCTAAGTTTAACATCAACTGGTCTGGAGATAGGAATAAACAAATTAATCAGGGCATTAAACCTCGATTTAAATTTCTATTGTCCACTGGATTAACGCTTGTATCCTTACCGCCCTTTCATGAATTCTATATCTTGTTGGTTTACCACAGTACATTTAGTGGGACTGGAAACGAATAATTGATTATGGATTGCTTCCATATGGACAAACACCAAATTCGTATCTCTTCTGTCAACAACTAGACCATTTGAAGTTAGCGACTCGCCAGGAACGGTCAGAATTGACCAAAAGGAGAGGTTTTGGTTCAAGACAACGCCAGGCCATAATCACTCGCCAGAAACTCCGGGAGCTGGATTGGCAATTTTTAATGCATCCATCATATATTCCGGACCAAGTAATTACCATATTTTTCTTGCATTGCAAAACTTCCTGAGTAATAATAAATTAGCCTCAAGAGAAGATTGTGGAAATCGTTTACTAGAGTTTTTCGCCAATGATTATGAAGCTACCTTCAAAATGGCAACAAATTATAGAACAGAACGATGCTTATTTGACCAAAATCAATAAGTTTTACTGGTCATCTTCAAACTAGATCTTTTGTATAGTATATTATAGAATAATAGCTGGAATTTATTCTCCAGAACCTCTTCAGATATTAATCTAAATAAATCTCGTGAAAACATTTAGAATTAAATTTTAAAACATGTCATAAATACACTGTATCACTTTATAGACTATTATTCTGTAATATGCCAATAGTTCTTCTTAGTAATTTTCAATTTATATATATTAATAATTGGGAAATTTCTTTGTATCACATCACATGCACATTCCGGTTATATAATGCAGAGTCTAAGTCGTATCTTCTTTCATTGTATATTTCTGTGATATAACTAATTTTTGTTTAGGCCATGCTTATACCAAAATTGGTTAGTTGCTGCAGAAATATCTAGTGATAAAAAAGGTATTTTTATATATTTGTAAATTATTATTTTGTTCATTCAAATAATTCATTACTGAAGACATTCTGGGTCCGAATTTATCAGGTTCTTTTTCTGGAGAATGTGCTATAGATTCTTCAAAAAAAGAAAATAAAAAAGGTCTTTTTAAATTATATGTTGAACATTTATTGGTGATTGAACTTGTGATTCTTCAACATCCAATCGAAACATATATGTATAAGGTGATGTCTAAATAATTTGGTCATTATTTTATATTTCTTTTGATTTTTTTTCAGTTAATTTCCACCAAATGTGATGATAATATATATGTCTATAAAGTGACACAGTGTATTTAGGGCATTTTTTAAAATTTACTCCTAAATGTTTTCATAAGATTTATTTAGATTTAAATCTTTAGGGGTTCTGGAGAATTAATTCCAGCTATTATTTTGTAATATGCAAATAATTCTTCATAGTAAATTTCCCTTTATATATATTAATTTTTGTATAGTATATTCTCGAGAGAATAAAATACATCTTTAGTGAAAAGAAACAGACGGTATTATTTTCTCAAAATAGTTAATGGTTTCTGTGGAAAGAAGAAAAAGGAAGGTTTATAAAAAAACAAGGGACAATTCTGCAATGTGACCGTCTTGAGTTCGTGCGCGAAATACGATTCAATAAATTGTGTTACCCAAAATTTAATGATTTTCCAAGTACCAAATTAGACAAAAAGTTAGGTTTTTAAGAAAAAGGAACTGGAAAAGTATTGATTCTCAATAAAACTTCTGAAGTGAACAACCATATCGTAAGTGAATATTAAGGTTTAATTTATTTGTTATTCCAAGAATAGATTAATCAAAAAAGTTGCATTGTTCTCAAGGGTAAGTGGAAGAAATGACAGGTCATAATTCATGGGATTCTATTTCAGTAACATCTTATTTTCCTAGGAGTAATATAATATTTTTCCGATTATAACGGCTCGTCGTTATTTATCTAATAAATTTATGGGAAACTCCAACGAACTTTGAATAATGTATAAGCCGCTCTATGTGCTATGTCTCTTTTATGCTAATTTTATGATTTTGTTCCAGAGCTATTGTTACGCCCATCTACAGTCGACGGTGAGTCCTTTTTATTTTTTATTTTGCTTCTTGTGAATAGATTTTGCATTATGTTGTATTATACAGAGTGTTCGAAATTCATAAATGATAATTATGATTGTAGCAAGTATCAGAAAACCGTATAAATAACCAGGATACTGATTTAACTTGAAGGATGATACTTTGATATTTCCTTTGATTTCGGACGTTGAATTTTTGTATACAACATACACTCATGTGGACGAAGCTTAAAATAAAAAACTTCAAAGAAAATGAAGGATAAGGATAAAAATTACGAAATAGAATACAGAATTATTGTGAAAAAGTCGAAAATGTCACGATTATTATAGAGTGATACAGAAGATATTAATTTAATCGAAAAATTTTTAAACGAATAAAAATAATATGAGAAATTGTTGGAATATGTCCTGGAATAGAAACAATAATTATTATGGATTGAATCCGAAACCAGAAAGTAATTAAGATATTATTGAGGTAAATTCTGTAATACAAATTGTCCAAAATATATAGTATTATGAAATTAAATTACTACGTATTACCTTTAGTAAATATCTTAGGATACGTTTATATCTTACGTACATTTTGTCAAAAAAGCACTACTCTAAAAATGACAAATTTAACCAACAAAATAGTTAATATTGCTTATAAAAAAATCGCTAGATATTTACTGAAGGTATTACTCGGTAATTTATTTCATTTTATTTTATATTAATTGAAGCCTTCAATAGTAAGGCTCATTTCACTTTAATATTGATACATTATATTGTTTGGTTGACGATGTTTCGGTCAGTAAGGTATCTCAGATCTTTTTCAAGTATTCACAATATGCTGACGAATACTGTGTGGTCAAGATTTTAAACTCATACTTGAAAACAAAACATAAAACCTGTTCTTTCCTCGTCTGATCTCTCTCAAGTTTGTTTTGATAACAACCAATGCCTCTTAGAAACATGTGTTTCTAGGAGGTATTGTAACAACACGTGTTGATTCTCATTACAGAAATATTCAGAATTGTACTTCAAGCTAAAAAGTGCAATCTGAGTGTGTCGGTGGGGTAATTTAAGATCAAAATTACTCAAGTATTGTTATTAAAAAATGTAAGATATTACCTCTGTTAGCGAAACAATTGTTGTATTATAATAATCAAGTATTGTTGTTTTAGCTTCATTCAAGGTCGACGGGTAAAAGAGAATCCACTGTACAACAACCAGTTTATGATTTTATTTACATTTAAAAATACCAATAGAAGTTGAACCATGTGAACTTCCAAATAAACCTGTTAACTGTTATTTGTGTTTTATCTACCACCCAGCACCTGTGGATATATCAATCTTAAGCAAATTACAGTACACAATTCAAGGAAGATACATCTGCGAATGATCTGCATAACTGTTGAGGATACTTCTTAACATTTTCCCATCAATAATGGTCCAGTTTGGCAGTTATATTTCAATTGAGAGTATTGTTGATGTGAACGAAAAATGGAAAAGGTTGTGTCAGAGTTACCTGGCTGTACTCATAATAATAGTTCTTCATTGTACCAACAGGAATATCCCAATTACAGAGTAACATGTTAGAAAGGCGAAGTGTTACACTTTAATACATGTGAAATAACAGAAATCTTACAAAACATTAATCCACAAATATACAAGAAAGCTATAAAACAGGAGTAATCGAAAATATAGCAAAAATAATATTCTGAACTCAACTTAAAACATTTATATATATAATCTATTAGCACTTTTAGATGTGCAGTGAACCGGTGCCAGCTCAAATAAATTCGTATGTGGTGTTGCCAAATAAAATAAAGATACTATCCCCGCAGAGAACCTTGCAACATTAAAAGTGATTCTTTACAATAAATAAGGTGAGTTGATTGTGCCAGTCAAGAATCTTTAAGCAAACCTGGCACAATGCACTTCACGTCTCATTAGCAGCGGTGATATCTTCATCTGGTCCATGATGTCAGACAGATCAGCTCCTCGTTCAGGATAAATACCAGTTTGCTTGAATAACATGTACTTAAAAATTTTTCTATCAATGGGACTAGGTGACACCGATAAATAGGAAACCACATCAAATTCGCATACTCTATTTTACCCATCACAAGAGTGAAGTATAAACCTTCGAGTACCGACAGACCACTGAACTCTTTTGTGTTTCTGAATAAAATCCAAAATTTCTGCTGGCCGATGCATACAACGAAGCTGAAGTTGGAATCGAACAAAACTGCACGATCATACATTTGATCTTCACTGAGAAACACGGTAATTATAAAACAACGGCTGTGACTGTCTAGAATAAGTTACCTCAAAAGCACTTCTCCAACTTCTCCACTAGATAATCAAGAGAGACCAGGAGATCATCTATATAAATGATAAATAGTAATGGTCCCAAATTTGATCCCTGCGACACGCCTCGTGAAAGATCGTATTCGTATGATCTAAAACCAGTGTAGAATACATAATTCAGTCTTCCCTGTAAATATGATTCCATGAGTCTCACATATGCTAGACTTAAACCAAAATACGACGTCTTATCCGGAAGTATACTATGATCGACGGTGTCGAATGCACGCATTAGGTCGATAAAACCACATCCACCTTTTCACCATCGTCTCCATAATATACTGTGAGATCGTGGCCAAGTTAGTCGCACTAGATCTTCCTCGAAAGAATCCGCTTTGCTCCGGGGACAAATGGGAATTAACACTTCGTGAAGTTAGATATAATTGAAAAAGATCTCTGATTCTTTACTTGTGACTTGTCCTCTCTCTTGAAAATGATTTCCACCAGTGCTCCTTTTTACCTTTTAGGAAAGGTAAATATTGTGAGACTCATACTTATGATAATTTTTAGGGGTTCAGCGAAGGCAGAACAGCAATCCCTCATGACGAATGACGGAATACCATCATCTCCGGCTATCCACTCAATCGGTAATTTGAATATGATCAAGCGGACCTCTTCTTCAGTAATCAATGGTAGTGAAACCAACGGATACTGATTAAATGGTGTCCAGTTTTCGTTCCTCTCAAGAATGTACACATCAACTGTTTCAGAAAAATGATTCGCAAAGACATGATATGTCATATATCACTACATTCAGAACTGGCAGAGGCTAGGAAAGCATATCAAAAAAGATAGCGGGTTCGAAGAATAGAAAACAGCTTTTTAAATTTATACAATATTCTTTGAATACCAAGGTATGTGCCCCGGTTGTGAAGGGCAGCGACGGCTCCCTCTGTCTTGAGCCTGAAAGATCTGCTGATGTTCTTGCCCGCGGATTTTTTTCTGATTACACCGATGAACCTCATGGTGAGATGTCAGATATAAAAACACCTAGGAAAACGGCCAGTGTTTCAGATATAGCCTTCGCCACTTGAGGAGTTGGCTGCCTTGTATACTTCGTCTGCTCTTGGCCCAGATGGGTTTATACCCTCTGTGATGAAGCAGTGTGCGTCTTCATTAGCACTTCCGTTCAGTCTTATTTAGCGAGTCTTTTAATTCTGGCAGTCCTCCAACTGATTGGCTTGAGGCTTCTGTCACCTCTAATTATTGTTATTGACCTCTAATTACCGACCTATAAGCTTAACATCTTTCATATGGAAGGTTCTGTGAAATGCTCATTATCAGGAGGATGATACCTTTCCTACTGGAAAATGGAGGTTCTACCTGAGTGCCAGCATGGATTTTTGCCTGGAAGATCGATTCTCACAAACCTTTTGAAGTATATCAATGACTGGACGAGGATGCTGGATAGTGGGAGACCAATTGATGTGCTCTATTTAGATTTCTCCCGTGCATTTGACCGAATGCCTTTTCAGCGGCTCCTCCAGAAAGTCGAACATTTCGGGACAAGAGGAAAACTTCTAAATTGGATAAGAGCATTTCTTCATGACAGGAGTTTTCGAGTGAGGTTGTCTGATAGTAGCTCTATGCCCAGGGGGGTCACGAGTGGTGTGCCCTAGGGAGTTCTGGGCCCAGTACTCTTTCTGGTTTATGTTGTGGATCTTTCCCATCTCCTTAGGTCTATCTGCTTACAATCCGCAGACGATCTGAAGCTCTATGCGGATCCCACAGATGATCACGAGACTCTACAGAATGACTTGGTCGATTGGTGCAGGGAGTGGCTGATGTCATTAAATATCTCCAAATGCCGAGTTCTCCACATAGGAAAAAAGAATCCACTCCTACCATATTAAAGGAATAACTCCTTGATTCAGTCTGTGGATTCTCATGTAGATTTGGGTTTAACTGTGACCAAGACGCTAACCTGGACGGATCATATAACCTCTATTACATTCAAATCAAAGAAGATGATATACATATTCTATAAATCGTTTCCATGTAAGGACATTCCGACTTGCACCCTTCTGTATAAGTTGTATATCCGACCCATCTTGTAGTTCGCTGTACCTGTTTGGTTCCAATCTTCCAGTACGACAGGGATCTCCTGGAGTCAGTGCAGCGCTTTGCAACGAGGCTGTCTTGTCGTTGGAATCGCCCTGACTACGAGACAAGACTGCAAATTTTCTTCTTGCTGACTGTGGGTAATCGCCGGCTGCGTGGAGACCCCATCGTAACATATTTGTTTGGTGTCGATCTTTCTCGGATGTTTCCGTTGAGCTCTGGTGTGATTCTGATGGTCACAGCCTCAAACTCGCCAAGGATGTCTTCAAAACACCGTCCCGGCAAAGTTTTGTATCAAAGAGAATTTTCGATGTATGGAAAGGGCTGCCGGTGAACGTTGTGAATGCTGTTAGTGTCAATTCGTTCAAGAATGGATATGACAGCTTTTCAATTCGTGGATCAGAGCGGTGAACCAGTGATTGTGTGATTTTTGTTTTTTTTTTTGGATTATTCTTGGGATATTTTTATTTCTCAAACACACTTGTGTGATATTATGTTATTGGAGTCTCAGTAGGTCTCGGCCTCGACTCTTCTTCTTCATTAATAATAATAATAATAACGCCAACCTACTCTAGCGTAGTAACAATAACTGTACTCTTTACAGAGTCCTCATATAATAGATTTGGGAAAATTCTTCGATGTTGCATAGGCATTAACATCATAAGCTACACGCACGAAGTTCCGATAATACTTACTATAAGAGCGAAGACTTAATCAAAGCATATAATATAAAACCTCCCTATCTATCCATCTAGAATCGAACATTGCCACGACAATCTATATACTTTGAGGCACTCCTTACAATGTTATCGAATCGAATTACCCGCGCGATATCTCGACAAGGGAAATCTGTGGGTATTCCCAGTTTGCTATATTAACGATCCTTCGTTTGGATTTGGGCCAAACTTGGAAATTCTGGAGTCATACCTTGGATGAATAAAGATGTCGCTGCGACAAGAACAGGCAGATTGTTCTATTCCGAGGGTCTGCATGGACGACCGAATCATTTGGCAGCCGAAGTTACGTATAATTTGGAAAATTCGACAAATTGAAACGTTTCCCCTAGGCGAGGCAAGTGAGATTCTCTGATAGGGCGATTCGATTTGAGATACTGTTATTGAGGATGAATTCTTCCTATTGCTCCAAAGCTTTTCTCTGAAAGTGTTACGTTAGCACTCCGCAAATTCTCTAGAAGGAAGAAAAAGTTCTTCGTTCTAGTTCTTAAAGTTTGCGTAATTAATCGAATATATAAGAAATTTCTGTTCCAACTTCAAAAACATTGTGGTTGTTCGAACAATTTTATGAAATATTTTGAATGCAAATATCAAATAATAGTTTTTATTTTTTGCGTGCACTTATATCGCAACTTTCAATGATATTAAATTTAAATGATTATTGCTTTAATGAGATTATTATTAAACTAGATTGACAAAGCAAAATGTGGATCTACTGTTTCAACGATCTACCGAATCAATCAATCTATCGATTCAGTTGTTTTAACAGTGCAACTGTACTACCGATTAATTTATCTACGGATTCAAATAATCTACTTACAAGGTGGATATCTAGTCTATGCTGAAATTATATTGAAAATTATCAAGAAAGCACAAAATAGGTATTAAACTTGAAAACTTCTACGAGTCTTGAAAGCACTAAAAACCAGGACTAACGGCCAGGTAGGTTCTACTCTACATTTTGTGGGACTAGAAAAGAATATGTTATTATGAGTTGCATCCATATGACCTAATATTAAATTCATATCTTTACTATCACTAACTAGATCATTTGAAGCTAGCGAGCGATAGACAAGAATCGGCCAGAATTGACCAACAGAAAGGTGTTGTCTTCCATCAGGACAACGCCAGGCAACATGCGTCCGTAGTAACTGTGGGACCTTGGTTGGGAAGTTTTGATGCATCCACCACAAAGTCTGGACCTGGCACCAAGCGATTATTATATTTTTCCCGCATTGCAAAACTTCCAGAGTGATAAGAAATTAGCATCAAGAGAAGATTGTGAATATCGATACTAGAGTTCTTCACCAAGACTTCTATAAGAGAGGCATTATGAAGCTACCTTTAAAACGACAACAAATTATAGAAGAAAACGGTGCATATTCGGCCCAAATTCGACAATTTGAAATATTATTATTACATATTAGTAAATAAAGGCTGAGGACGGAGTCCTATGAAAGCCTAAAAACTAAAGAGATCGACAAGTTAATACAATGAAAGGAGGAAGAAAGAGAAAAAAATTATTAATTTATGCATAGAAACAATTAGGCAAGTAAGAAAATGTCTATTTTGTTTTTAAAACTATTCACTGAGTCAGAATTCACGACATAAAGTCTTTAAGTTCACGCAAAAATAATGGATTTTTTCTCCAACTTATGAACTGTTTCACCTGTCAATTGGCCTAAGATGTCCAGACACGTTGATTTGAATAAATTAATAATAAATAGATTTGCGTTGAGCTATTCCGTACTTTACGGAGTACTCTAAAGAACTCTAACCTTTTACCATGATCATCTAGTGGCGAGAGAATAGGACGTTACGTTTTGTAGATAACCCAAGTAACACTTGAACGAGAACGAGGAAACAGTGACGGGAAGTTCAGAAAACAAGGTTAAGTAAAAATACAATATTTGGTTGCGTAAGGCAGCCTAACTCTATGTATAAGAACGATGTTGTACTTTAGGACAAAAAGAGTCAGGGATAAAAACCTTGACCTCTCTTCAGCTCACATATATTCTTCAACACCCTGTCCTTTCTTTTATTTATAAAATTAAGGTTCCAGAGATCGACAACCTTTCTAATAGCCTAAAACATAGTTGCAAGCAAAGGTAAATACAGCAATCAATTGAGTGAACACATAGATTACGTGGCAATAGGAAAATGCAACAAAGATCTTCGAGGTAGTTTAACAATGACCCTTTAGTCAGAAATTTCCCATTCACACACCAACTATCTAATAAGATTATTATAATCTGGACGCACAATATCGTGGTTCAGAAATGTCTTGTTGCGGAATTCTGAAGACAAAAAGGTTGTGATGTCTGTTATTTAACTACTTATTCATTATAATCTTTATATCTAATAGTATTATTGTTCGGGGATGCCATGTTACGGCATTCTTAAGACACATGGTTGTTGTGTTAGTATCTAATTGTGGATCTACATTTCATTCACTCTAAACACTGCGAATCGACTATATTGGAATTTACTCCGCGGCAAAATTATTAAAATTAGGAATAGTGAAACTGATTTGATCCTTGAAATTGATATAGGAATATTCATGTTTCACCACGGGGTACAGAAAATCCTTTTTCTGACCAGAGAAAGTTCTTCACCTTCAGAAATGAACTCCTTTCGTTCTTCAAAATGAAGGTAACTTCCAACAATTTAACTAGACAGAAACTGAAGTCATCTCGTTAAGTTTCTCCCAAACAAGAATCCACCCAAATTCCTCTCAAGATACCACCTATTGTCCTCGTCCTTCGACGAATGTCTTCGACTTTATAGCTGTTGCACTCGCCCATTTATCACCAGCATTATACACCCCCGTAGTTAAACCCCACTTGGACCCAATAAATCTTCACAGGTTCTGACATGTTGCCGAATAATCACGAAGTCGGACAACGCTAAACTGGAAGCCCAACACCTCCTGGATGTCTGTCGAGCTTTACGATTGAATTATGGGACCTGGTATGACGAATACGTTTAGGAGTACGTACATACAGTTTGCAGCGTCATGTTGTTTAGTTTGGTGTGATGGAATACATGCAAATTGGTTTAAATTTGGCGAATGTCGCGTTGTATCAGCAAAAGGCGGTTGTAAAAAGTTTGAATGGAGGAGGCAATATTGTGACGAGGTTTACAACTCATCAGATATTGGGTGTTTTCGACGAAGTTGTCATTAGTTTTCAGCGTTGCAAATCTTAGATTATTTTTAAATGGTCATTCATGAAATTTATCAGTAGAAAATTATGAAAGCGTTGGCGCTCTTGAAGTTTTAGAGGGTGATTCAACTTTAAAGTGGAGTTTCTATTTAAGTAAGTAGATTTATAGAATTCTCAAATTTTGTTCAACATTTCAGAACAATCTTATTGATGTCCTTCATGAAAAACGTACGATCAATACTGAATATTATTGCAAGTTCCTTGATGAGGTGAAACTAGCTTGTCGAAGCCACCCGAAGTGTGATTTTACTTCATGACATCTCTTGACCCTGAACAGCGCCTTTAACCCGAGAAAAATTGGTGAAATTTGGTGGTTTTCTTCTGACGTAAAAGGTTAGAAGAGGCAGACTATTTAGACTAACGCAGAGAAGGGAATAATTATATGGTGACAAAACTTAAGGCACCATTGAGTTTCACCTCCATAGATGCGAGCAAATCGATTTTCTGAACGAAGATCTCAAGAAGATAGTCGAATGGGGTCAACAGAATCTAGTGCAGTTCAATGCCTCGAAGACCCAAATAAAATCCGTTTCCATAAAAACTCAGTTCGTGACTTCTGACTTGATGATAGAAAACCAGGTGTTTCAGGGATTATATGCATCTGCATGGAGTGACTGTCAACATTTCGGTCTGTTGGGGAGAATACGTGACTGACATTCAAAGCCTGCTGCAAATAAGTTGTGATATTTATTCAAAGCTAGTAAAAATTTCTTATATTTTATAAAACCCGGATCAAACCAGGACTCGAATACTGCTCTCATGCTTGGAGTTCAGCAGCCAATCATTCGTAACAACTTTGGAATTCCATCTTGAAAAAAGAACACCACTGATTTACTGCCCCTCTATAATAGCAAGTTTGAAGTCTTTGGAACATAATGTAGGTAGCATTATTGTAGTTACTGGTAAGTGAACATGGCTTTTTCGCCTAGTGCTCACTAAGTAGTTTCCTCAATGCCTTAAAGCAAGTTGTTTTCTAAAGATACGTCTTATCATCACTCAAAGCGGAAGCCCCTCCAATGGAATTGAAGCTACCCCGCTTCCAGTTTCGGCTCAAGTTCGAAAACCTACACCGTGACTGGTTGCAGCAAAGCACGTATCAACCGTTATGGGCTCTGCAAGTCAGTACCCCAGTTGTTGTACTCCGGGTGGGCCTAATTCTCACCACTCAGCCGCAAACTCAAGAAAGAAGAAAAATCTAAAGATCAGATGCTTCAATCGATCCTGGTTCAAGCACTAATAACAACGCAACGTACCGTCAAGATCCACGAATCTCCAACGGTCTTCAACCGTATCGTCAGGACCCAAAAATTCCAGGAATGTCTCGCAAACAATCCTGATTTGAGACGAGATCACTCGTTTCGTCAATACCCACTAAACCTCCGAAACTATTCTCGAGCAATCATGAGACAAGAATTAAGCGCGACCAGAAGACTGAAATATCCTTCTACTCTAGCATGTAGACTTCCAACCACTGCTTCCTTGAGGTCAACACCAAAAGGGTCGTCAGAAATATGAATACTCCTATGGGCATCCATTCCCCCAAGGTAACACTGTAGATTATTTAACACACTCGACTTTTGGACGGAAAAATCTGAAAGATTAATCTGCCAGGTTCAAGGGTCTAAGCCCTGTATTGCAACAAACACCCATGCCTTCGTGTTAGACATCGCGACTTATTCATTTCACCTCAGTATAACTAGGGCCCTAGTCGTGACAAACTCTCTCACCGCGACAAGGTACGGAAACTATGGGTAGGGACCATAGAAGGAGAGTTCCCCACTTGTACTTGTTCTATAGATGTTATCACACTTGATGCTTCACGCAACATAGGGAAGTGATACCAGCTGCCGCCAGATTTGCACGCGGCACTAGGAATGCACAACGTGCTTATTCCTATGCAGTTGAATTAACAACTCCGAGAACTTCTGTTTATCAGAAGTGTTTCTGCCACCGAACTGGCCAGTTGAGAAACATGATTCCAGCTGATGTGTTTCCTTCAGTGTATAATCTTCAGCAGTTCAAGACGAGAGTAAACAGGACACAACTTTTCGTTCGAGGCACCTACTAGATGACATAAGTTTTTCTTTCCTCATGGAAAATCATGATGAAAACAAGAAGAACTGAAATTGAATTGAAGAAAAACATCTTGAAGAAGTTAGCATGATGTGCATATAGCGCAGGGATTACAGAAATGAAAGAAGGCAACGTTTGAGCCAAATTATTCACAAAGGGGATCGAAAACGTTCATCTAATCATAATAAACAATCGCAAAAAATATACGTGACAATAGAGCTATACGTCTTAATTATCGTTTCGCCAATACTAGAACTTCGTATTCAATTGCCAAGCCCCCATTGTCGCCATATCACGCGATTATTAATTCCTTTTATGTTCATTTTGCCCGTTTGCGGTAGATTAAGGACTCCGACTGTGGCAGTAACGGCAAATTCAATTATCAGGCTCCGTTTGGACCCGGAGAGACGACCCATAAACACCCTTCCGTGACTCCATTTCCATAATCCCGTATATCGACGTTTCGGCACTGAGGCATGTTTGCTTCAGTACAAGTGGCAGGCACGCGAGGCCCCCACAGTTATTACCATATCAAAAGGATCCAAGTCGCCGCTACTGGGCTCCAGGATTTATTTCTTGGATAACAACACATTGTTAACGTAATTTAGGATTAAAGGTAGGTAGAGGGTGGTCGAAGAACAATGGCGATAGGCCTCTGGTTATTAATGGTTGATTTATGGCTCTTTACGATTTTTTCTAAGGGTTACGTAGGTTATTGATACGTCAGGTTGGTTATTTTAGTGGATGAAAGGAACTGTTGGAGTTAATTGAAGTAAGTTATAATCCATAATTTCTAAAAAATTCATGACATTTTACTAGACGTAAATAATTTTATGCGTACGTTCCTAAATATCTATGGTTGGATGGCATATTGTTAGAAATGGCTTGACGTTCCTGTGATTTATTTATTGTTTGAAGAAATAGTAAATGAAAAAATTTGCACCCGAAATTTTAATCTTGAAGCTACCCTTCTTCCAAGCGGACCACATACAAACTACATCAACTGGAGATCGACAGGCCAGACGCAATCGTGATGGGAGGCTCAGGATTGCTGGACGAGCTTTTAACGGAGAGTACCCTATTGATGCCCTCGGATCTAATGTCAAAAGTCACGAGCCAAGAACGGCATTTCAATGTAATCGTCATTAGCCGGGACGAAAGGACCCAACATGCTTGGGTTCTTTTGAGCATCGACCTTGGCTTGTTCAGAGACGGCTCGCGAACGATGAACGAAACAGGAGCGCGGTCTATGGGAATAAACCAAGAGTCAGCATCTCATTGATTCCCGTTCAATACGCTACCATATCCTAGACAGAACTATTTGCCATTAAGACAGCGGCAGATCTGTTGATAAAACAGAAAATACATCACGACAAAATCAAAATATTTAGCGATAGTCAGTCAGCACTGAAAGCTCTAGAATCCAGCTGTTGTCCATCGAAAATAGTTTGGAGTTGCCGCTCGGCTCTAAACAGGCTCGGTTTGTATAAAAGAATCACTCCTGTTTGGATACCGAGCCACTCAAATTATTTGGGTAACGAAGAGGCAGATTGGCTGGCGTTTGCTGGAGCCACGCTGCCTCTGGTAGGCCCGGAACGATTCCTGGGAATACCACATGTTGTAGCTAAGCAGACAATAACAGGCAGAATGAACTCTAGACTAGAGTGTTTTTGGCTGAGCCATCCTGGCCTAAACATTCGAAGGCTTTCCTTGAAACAGCTTCTAACCAAAAGATGACAGACCTGGCGCTAGGTCTGGACAAAACCAAACTCAGAATACAGGTCGGGATTATAGCAGATCACTATAGGCTTAAGCGCATTTGAACAAAATCGGTTTGGCTGAAGACGATGAATGCAGGCTGTGTCTTGAGGATATTGAAACAGCCATGCACATAGCCTCAGAGTACCCCGCGGTGAGTCGCATCAGACTCGAGGTGTTTAGTCAGGCTTTTATAGCCCATTGTAAAAAATACCCCGAGTAATATTATCGGTTTTATCCAAGACCTGGATCTCATCGGGGAAATATAAATTAGGGGTGAACCACAATAATCCGCGCGGACGCAGTGGTTCTTTCCTCTGTAAATGTGTACTTTTCTGCAGATAAATTAATATAATAATATTATGTCCAGCAAAATGGAGTTGGTTATGTCCTAAAGATGAGAAACCATTTCCAGAGAAGAATTAACTGAAGCATCTCTCGACATGCAATGTCAAGATTCAAGGATGCTTAGAATTTGCAAAAATTTGTATTTTCTTTGGGAAGACAAGCATACAGGTCGAAAGATCAGTTGAAAAATCGCTATTCTCAAAAGTATCTTGCTCTGTATACGAATTTGCTCCAAATTATTACGACAGTAGTGAAACAACATGGGTTCTAGCACAAAATCGATAATTTTCATATGTTAATTCCCCCAAGAAAAACTAAGGCCTTTTTTGTAATTTTTTGATAACCTTTAATGAAGCTTGATATAAGAATCTAGAAGTTCCCAGAATTGCCTTCCAGTGCTAACAGTTATCCGAGCATTCAGGGATGGAATCAGTACAGAACCCTTCAATCCCAACTGTGAGTCCCCAAATTAACTGCAATTGCATATTCCTCAAACCCTCATGTCATCTCGAGACCTGAAGACGTACCAAACAACTTTCCTCCTTAGGGATTGGAAGGACAATCCGTGTAGCTCTCGAAAGGGCACAATCGACCGTCACGCCTTCTATTTCCGGCTTTAATCTGCCACAGAAATTGTTATTGCAGCCTGGGGGAGATGCCCAAGTCGGATTTGGAACAGGGTGAGTTAGTTTTGTCTTCTGGACCGAGTTAGGATAGGAAATCGAGTCGGAGAATTTGAAATGGTTGCCAAGTTTCTCGAGTTAGATATTCACCCACAATGAAGTTCAGTCCGGAAGGATTATTATGAGTATTTTATTCCTGAGAGAATAGTTTGGGAGAATTTAGTATCATCGTAGCTAATATAATATTACATTAAATAATTTAGAAAAAATATTCAATGAAATCCCTTGAGCAAATTTTTTCTTTATTGGTTTAGATTTGTAGATGATCATTTGTTGCTTTAAAGGAGCAGAAAACAAACAATTTTAATGACTTTATTAATAAAATAGACTGTATCTTGTGAACAATGTTTTTTCTATATAAAATTATGGCATTTTATTTGATATATTCCCGATTTGGAATAAAAAGAGCTTTTCTTTACTGTTCCCCAATTTCTCAGCCAAATTATTTCCATCACAGTAAAAGAACTGATTCCTATTTCAAATAATCATTATGGAGAAAACTATTATTTTTACATATTATTTAAGAGAGTGGATACCAAGATGTCTGACGTGAAATGTAGAGATTTCACAGATTTCATAAATCTTTTCAAACATCACACAACACTGGAAAAACAAAGAATTCTATAAAAGTTAGAGTATTGACTGGTATTAAAATAATATACAGTACATTACTCAGAACAGCGTTAGTCGACTATTTTAAATAATAAATAAGTTAAATCAATAACAATCACATATAATCACGACATTAAGAATAGAACGAAGACAGAATTTTTGAAGATAACCTAAAATATTTGTTAAATTCTTTGTTCTTCCATAGAAAAACGTAAGAAAAGGCTTGGTCTAGATTCAATTATACTCGAATCAGAGCGCATGTGTAAAAAACACATAATAATTGTTATGTATGAATATTATACTGATGGATATATATATATATATATATATATATATATATATTCCTCGTAGGAGGATTTTGGAAACTTTTTTAAATATCGAATACTGACAACCCTCTATAAAATTTAATTTTCTTTTAGAAAATAATTTGTTATGTTATTTCGGTCAATATTCTATATTTTCGATGAATTCCTTCATGTTTTTGAATGCTGTGTGACTTTTAAGAATTCTGTATGTCTACTTAAATTGAAATAGTGTTTCTAAGATATTTTGATTCAATTTTTATTTATTGAAAAAATATTTTTTCATTGAATTTTGTAGAAGTTCCACAGAATTATTCTACTTAATTTTAAACTCCTCTTTCAAGGCATATGCCCTTTAAATTTATTTTTATTTAACGTGGTAAAATTATGAAAAAACTTTGGACGTGTATTTTATTTGAAAAATTCCTTTTCAAGAATTGAATCGATTAGAATTGTATGCTTCTCGCACTATTTATGATTAATAACAAAACCGGTTCTGATACTGGTAGTTGTTAGGGACTTAAAACATTTCAAAATGGAGCTGCATGATTTCCCAATGGATTCCATATGTATCCAACCACACGTAGTTCATTGTTGAATTGCATCCAAGCAAACAACCAACTTTCCTACGTATCTATCAGAAAACATGACCGTAGGATAACACATACAAGGCAAAAACGGCTGTAAACAATATTTTCCAGGAAGTCCCCCGTAACGTAAACACATCCATCCGATACAATAAGCAAAACCTCCCCCGAAACAAGGGTGGAAAAACGAGATCAGACTTTTTATGTTCGCGTCAAGGTCCCGGAAATTTCGATTTCGGTCAACGAGGGCAAAGACTTGGATAAGCACCAATAACAGCTCCCTAGGGCACTGGCATCAGCTACAAATCTTCCCTTTTGTAGGTTATTGAAAAAAGTTGGGATGAAATCTTGTACAGTATCTGTTGGTTAGTGTTCTTACTGCTTGATCTATTAGGGGAAAATTGGGGGTTATGTTACATTTTTTCCGATCGAAGTTTCAGGATATCATGTAAAAGGGTAGTTTTATTTCGGATTTTTTTCGTAAAAATGTCGCAGACAAATTCAGTTCTCAGTATTACCGCCTAGCTAGTTATAATATACAGAAATCAAGGTGTGGTAGTTTTGTGATTAGAGGAGGATAAATAGCCAAACTGAATGATCATTGAAAGGCGAAAAGGGAATGATTATGTGCTTTTTAGAGTAGTTTCACTATCGCAAGCCAGGCTTTAATATATGATGAGACGATCTAATAAAAATATACAGTGAGCAAATAATCAGAAAAAGATATCATATATCTGTTCAGAATAATTAACAGTTAAATCAATTATACACTAGCTGTTACGAGTTTATATTTCCCAGACTTCAATGTACTGGTCTAAGGTTGAAAATACCTTGTGTTGTCCTTGATATTAAATTGTCAAATGATCAAATCTCGGATAGAACTTTACTGCCTGAATTATGCGAATTCAATACGCTGATGGTCTACTTATAAACGATGTGTTCAAATCCTTCTTTTTCACTGATGGGGTTCCTAAGCTGTATTTTGAAATTCTAAATCTCATTTTATCCAACGCACGTCATCAATTTCTTCAATAGAAATTCACGAACTATGTTTTCAAACTAGATCAGGTGATAGATCTGATGATAACTTATGTGATACGAAAATTTGACTTCAAATGAAAAAGTAACAGATGATGACCTCCTGGTTAATACGAAAATTATCGACTTTATTGGCCCAATATAACTACAAAAACCAAAATTTAAGGTAGCAATGTTTTCTTCAGGTATAAACAATCATCCGAATAACCAAAATTAATTGGTATTATATTCTTCGAGGGAGAGTCCAGCAATCCAACTTTTAACTCGTTCAATTCGACGAAGTTTTCAATTAATCATTCAGATTCAGCTAGGATGTTTAAAATGGACGTCGATATTGTCGATAAAAAAAACATGATTATGCAGTAACTCGAAGCACGCAAGCGTTCCTGGGGTTGAAGTACGGAACTATATAGAGTAGGGTTACTTATAATTGATACTTGATGAACTGTGATAAACAAATAGATCTATACATTAATACTTCAAAATACCCGGAGGGCGAAATTAAAGCGTGATAGACATAAAGCTTAATGCTACACATCCGCGACTGTGTTGCAAAATGGCGAATGCTCTTTTATGATTTCATTCCCAGGCACGAGTATCAAGATAGAAAGGACGTTGCAAAATATCGAATACTCAGGGAGGATACACTAAAAGTAAACGGCACCCTCCAATCAGAGAGCCCGAGAATAAACCCGATATACGCATGCGCCGTAGTTTGTTTTCCGCAATTTGAATGATGGTTAAAGCGACAATTCTAATCTCTGAATCTTTTACCTCCCGTGAAAAAACTGTATTTTTTGGAGCAAATAAACTTATTATAATTATATTATTTGGACTTTGTAGTGTGAAATTTCAATATTTCAGGAAAAGTAGCATGCATTGATAATAATTGATATACCTATTATTAGAGAATTGCCAAATACACTTCTATTTCACATTATGTCATATTTAAAAATGTAAGTATGCTTGTTATTTTTACAAAAAGGTTCCTGGAATCATTTTGTTTCGAATTCTAGCCCATTCCAAGTATTCCTACACTTTGACTGAAGAAATACAAAGTGATCATGCGACCAAGGTGTCATGGAAGAATAGAGAAGGAAATGTTCAGCGTTGTGTAGTGTGAAGAAAATTTAATGTTGCAGAAATGAACTCTTATTGATTCTTGTTTGTGGAATCAATTTAATAAAATATCCATTTATTTGATCGTGGAAGGTTGCTGGAATACTATTCAGACAATAAATATTTAAATGAGAATTTAAACATAATCACATACTTACCTTATCCAGCACAAACTAAAATTAAACTTCTATTTTTATCATACAAGTCCTCAAATCTTCTCAACGTTCGAATTCCCAATTGACTTGTTAGTGGGTATATGAAGAGACATGTATTTTTACTGACTGTTCCTGAAACATTATTCATCCTGTAATCATAATTTAATGAGTAGAGATCTATTACTTTTTCCATCTAGTACTAACTTGAATTTTACTTCTCATCCTCAGTGAAACAATTTATCAAAAAGTTTAGTCAAGCTAATAAGGGCAATCATGCAAATCTATTGTTAATTATATCAAGCAAGAAGCATTCATTGATAATGTTAAAGATTTCCTACTCCTGAAATCTTAGTCTTTCAAAAATTGTTAGTACATCAATTGGCAAGCCTTGAAGTGATTCATAACTTCTACATTTTGCTCTGATAATATAATTGTTTTTTAATTTTCTTCTTTTTATCTCTTTCATTTGCTACAGATTTTGTTAGTTGACAGAAACTGCGGTACATTTTGGAGAAAGTTTCAAAGTCTACATTTTTAATACTTTTACACAAATGTTCATACATGATCTATAAATTTCTTCAGTCAAGGTGTAGGAATACTTGGAATGGGCTACAATTCCAAACCAAAATGATTCCAGGAACCTTTTTGTGAAAATAACAAGCATACTTGCGTTTTGAAATATGACATAATGTGAAATAGAAGTGTATTTGGCAATTCTCTAATAATAGGTACATCTATTTTTAATAATGCATGCTTCCTCTTTTTCCTGAAATACTGAAATTTCACACTACAAAGACCAAATAATATAATTATAATAGGTTTATTTGTTTAAAAAAATACAGTTTTTTCACGGCAGGTACATTTACCTGATTGTCAAAGTGACAATTGTCACTTTGACAATCATTCAAATTGCGGAAAACAAACTGCAGCGCATGTGTATATCGGGTTTATTCTCGAGCTCTCTGATTGGAGGGTGCCGTTTACTTTCAGTGTATCCTATACCCAGGGAGTTCAGCTATGAAATGGAGAATGCATCAGTGCAGTTTTGTCTCTTAGACATGAGAGCAACATAAAAGTGGAACGGTACAAAATGGCGAATGCGCCGTACTTCGTTTGCTAAATGGCATTTTTAATCCAGTTTGATCGATAACGACAAATGTTTATGTAATGAATGAATTACTGAAGGTTATCTGGAAAATTTTCTGTAGATTTTCAACTCGGATCTTTATTGCCTGTCCTTGTCTCATGAAAAGACTGATACATAACTTTATTCAGAAAACTGTTTTCTGCATTTCCGATTGTTGAGTATCTGATTTTTTTCGGTATACATTGAAATTCGGCAACAATTACCCTCATCATTTTGCGAACATTGAAATATTACCTCATATTCTATGGATATTATTATGGGATAATATTTTGTTTTCAACGTAATGGAGCGAGAGGGATCTTATCGCCATGTTATACGGATATAATTCAGCACGTAACAAAAGGAAATATCACGAATTTATATGCACTGCTGAAATATCATATAAAGAGGTCATAAAATCTGTATGCGAGACCGACAGGGACGTCTTAACGGATCAAGCATGAAAGCTAAACGAATTACTCCTTGTAGACATGAAAATTTCATTTTCTTTTACGAGGTTTCCATTTTACGTTCCATCAGTGCAATATTCAAGACGATTATATGAAATGATCATTTTTTATGACTTTGAAAAAGGTGATGTGTATAGTAATTGTTTTTTTACGACAGTTAATCGATTCAAAATAGTTAGCATGATCAAAATGCATTTCATCGCAACTTGAAAATAATTTGCAGGAATGACATTTTGGATTACTATCAATCTTGCAATTGAGTTTCATTTCAGATAAGACCTGGATAGAACTTCGCTGGTCAGGCTATCTGGTCTCGATACTTAGAAAAATCATACAAATTCATAGTATTCTAGAGAGCAAGGGATGATGGCCTCAACACAATATTTTTCCATTAACCAGCTGAAATGGGTTCGCCTATGGATGCCAGTATAGACGTTAACAATGCAAATTTTTGAGAATATTAAGAAAGAAATGTTGGCACTCAAAAAAAGTAATATTTATTTTAAAATCCATTATTTGATATATTAACCATAAATTCAGTTTCAATGAGTAAGATATGAATATTAATACAAGTAGAAAAATGGTTTGAAATTGCGTTTATGGGGCATATAGGGTGTCCCGGTACTACGTGATTCTTTCTCAGATGTGAATGAACTATATAGACGGGTCAGGAATGCGACTCTCCCTTGAGAAGATATATGCCTCCAAATGGTACTTCCATAATTCAGTTTTTTGCTCATAACGACTCGAACGATTCTGGTAATTTCTTGAATTCGAGTCAATAATTTCAATAAGTCAGTAATGATTTGTTTCCAACACCTTCCTCATGAGTCTTCAAGACACTTAATGGTCAGAAACTTTTTTTAGATGAAGATATCAGCGAAATTCCCCCATTTATGTTTTTTATCATTCTTCAAAAAAGATGTACCAGTGGAACATCGGGTTACAAGCATTTTTATATTTTGAATATCAAAATATTTTTTCCTGAATATTGCAAGTTGTTATTCGAATAAAACCTGTATGTATTTTGCCAATTGTAGTTTCAGAAAAATGAACAATCACAGAAAGAGAAATTTTAGTAACCATAGCAACAATAAACGTCCTGCAATATTCATGAAAAAATATTTTGATATTGAATCATTAAAGAGCTTGTAACTCTAAAACGGTGCATTTTTTTGATGTTGTACTGGTACATCTTTTCTTGTGGAATGAATGGTAAAATACACAAATGGTGAAATTTTGCCGATATCTTCAACAAAAAAAAAATTATTACCATTAAGTGCTAGTGCCAGTCCGTCCCTGGCGTCTTAAAGGTATATGACGGAGGTGTTGGAAACAAATCATTACTGATATTTGTATTGACTCAAATTCAAAAATTACCAGAATCGTTTGAGTTATTCAGAAGTTATCACAAAAGAACTGAATTCTAGAAGTACCAATTAGAGGCACATATCTTCGCAGGAAAAATTCCTGACTCGTTTTTATATACGGAAGAAGAGTCACTCAGTGCCGGGACACTCTGTAAAAGAGATGGCAGATTTAGAAATAAATATCACGTTTTCGACAAAGAAACCCAATTTTTTCACAATCTTCTTTTGAATATTTTAAAAGTTAACTTTGAACGTCATCCTCAAGAGAATACTTGAAAGATTGTGAAACATTTAGTGGAATGTCTCCATTAATCTTCCCTCCTTAAAACTATTAGATGAACATTATTTAAATATTTTAATATAAGCCTACTACATATTTAATTTCAAAAAATTATATTTAATAGTTATAACTTTAGGAATTAAATTGAATTAATGTCATATAAGTACCACTTATATCAAACGACATATAAAATAAACATTCATTAAAAGACATTCAAATGATATTACAAAATCCAATAAATAAAAATTTTTAACTAAAATCCTATAAATTAAATATTTTAAGTAGACAAAATTTTGTTTCAGCTGATCAATCTTATGAAAACAGATATATTTCAAAATTGTTTAACATAATCTTAAGAATTTCATTATAAAACTATCTTACTTAGAATATTCAATATTATTGGATATCTTACTAAGTTACTTTTTATAAAATTTCAAGATATGTGAAAACATTTCTAAAAAACAAGTTTTAAGAGAGACTTTGCTTCGTCAGTACTCAATTATGTGTATATTCAATAATATATAATATCAATCAACAAAAATATTATCTCACCTTTTAACAATTCAGAAAGCTTCTGGTAAATGAATACTGAAGATTTAAATGGAGTGTAATGTTAACTCAAATAAATAATTCTGTGGTTTACTATTGATCTAAAAGATTAAAAGGCAATTTAACGGCCTCTGTTATAGCACAAGGACTTACTGTATAAAGAATGTTAAGGAAACCAAATAATTGTATATTATGAATAAAATAAAATAAATAGAGATTTATTCTTGATAGAAGGTACATAAAATTTTTTAAATATTTTTATATTAGCCTTCTACATATTTAATTTCAAAAAAATTATATTTAATAATTATAACTTCAGAATTAAATAAAATAAATGTCATATAAGTGCCACTTATATCAAACGACATATAAAATAAACATTCATTATAAGACATCCAAATGATATAACAAAATCCAATGAATAAAAATTGTTAACGAAAATCCTATAAATCAAATATTTTGAGTAGAAAAAATTTTGTTTCTGCTCATCAATGTTTTATGTCGTTTGATATAAGTAGTACTTATATGACATTAATTTAATTTAATTCCTGAAGTTACAATTATTAAATATAATTTTTTGAAATTAAATATGAAGAAGGCTTATATTAAAATATTTAAATAATTTTATATACCTTCTATCAAGTATAAACCTCTATTTATTTCAAACCCAACAAAGTTAAAGGGGAGGTGTCAAATTATAGTGACAAACCCGGTACAATTTTCATCAAGAGTCTGCCAAATTAACTAAAATATTTGGGATCATTTCATTTGATACATCGCTTAGAATGAGTTAAGCAGAGACACAGAAAATCCAATATTTGCGATATATGTCGAACAATTTTTCCTATGATATATTTTCAGGGATTCATGTTATTTTTGACCCACATATAACTCTTGTACCTTTTTTCTAGGAAAGACAGAATTCGGTGACGATTAACTGGGTGGAATGGATACCACTTTACTTTATGGAAAGACAATAATACGTGATGTTATGTCACGTGTTATGCCCCGATACTTTGGCGGGGTAGGTACAAAAAACGCACTTCGCATAAATAGATGCATAGATAAAAGAAATGCCTGGCGAACATTTTTAGTACATGCTAGCAAATTCCACTCTTTTACAGTTTTTTTAGGTAGAGCATTTTAAGTTCTGACAGCTTCTTTGAAGGATACTTTTGATAATCTTCCATCAAATATTTGGGGGATTATTGCTTTATACAGAAAGGCGAAGAGGAAGAGGAAGAGCCTGAAAATTTTCAAATGTTCTTTCTTGAGATGAAAAAAAAAAACTTTGTACACCATCATTGTTTACAGTGAGCCAAGCTTCGTAGTATTACTATACAGTGTGGAAATCACTTATGGAATGAAATTATTTGTGTCCTTATGTTAGAAAATTATAAAAAACACATTCAAATGTACAGAGTGATCCACGCAAGAGCAGCCTCTTTTTTGAAATGAAACACTCTGTATATTCTCATATTTTTCAAAGCTCCTCAATAACCTGAATTCAACGAACTATATCATGTACGGTCTACTATGAATAATCATCATGAGCCCGTACAATTCCCATCCGGAGCAAGGCTCCTCTCCAAATTTCTTCGAATAGTCCCTAATTTGAGCTATTTAATTTTCCTTCATTTTGCTTAATCGAAACCTGCAGTCTAGTTGCTGAACGAGCACGGCTCTTGGATACCATTTGAAATTTAAATATCAAAACAGATTTATTCTGTTTGCCTCCTATAAATTCAAATTTAAAAAAAATTTGTTCAAAAACATTAAGAATTGAATTAACGTCTTATAAGCGTTGCTTGAATTTAGTAGTCGTAGAAAATCAAAACTCATTATATAATATCAAATGGAATAATACTCAGTTGTCATAACAATATCTAGTAAGCGGATTTCGCTTACTAGATAAATTCTAGTTCGGAAATAATTCCAGCTTCCATGACTCACGCTATCAGGTTGATAATTTTTTTTCTCTCAAAAACCTTGAATTTAAGTGAAAAATTACAAGAGAACTTATTTTGTTAACAATGGATCAAGCTATCCAAAATTAATCGGTTTAGTGTAAAATAGGAATATGGAAACAAATTTCTTGCGAAACAAGGTTTAGGGGTGGCTTTTTCTCCCCCTTGCAATCACAGAGAAACACCACCAAAAAATTTTTGGGTGCCTTCTCGCCCGTATAAAATGTGTGCTTATTTTTATTCTTGTCAGTTTTTTGGTTTTTAAGAAAAAAATTAAAAACTGTTTTTCGAGCACCATATTTAGGGGGCTGTAACTGAGCAAGGGGGCTCGAAAAAATGAACTTTGTATTAAAGACCCACCCTATTTTTTGATAAGGAATCTCCCCTAAATTTTTCGCAACTATTCATATACACACTGTATAAAATCAAAACTCATTATGTAATATCAAATGGAATAAAAAACTCAACAAGTATAGATTGTCAATTAAAATTAATGAATAAATATTTGAAAGAGAGGAATTTTGTTTCTGATCTTATTCTCATGAGCAGATAGATTTTTAAGTATTCACGACAAAAAAAGTTGAGAAAACCAAGATCCATGAGCGTATCGTGAATTGATTTTAGAAATTCCTCAATTCAATTGATAGTTCAGAAATTTTATAAGTCTTTATTTAGGTTATTTAAAAAATACAATTTGTAAACGCGTGATAAGTTATTAATTTCATTATTTCACCCAGCATTATACAAAATAGACCAAACATTAATTGAAATTAGGCTGTAAAGGAGCTTTAAAAATATGCAGAGTGTTCCATTTTAAGTAAATTGGACGTACTGTGCTGGACTTACTGTATATTTAAATAAAATATATAAAATATTATGCTTAAAGAGCGTACCATTGAATTTGAAAGTTAAAGTGTCCCAATGTGTTTTTATAATTCTCTAACATGAAGACACAAAGAATTTTATTCCATAAGTGGTTTCCACACTGTAAATTGGAATTAACTTTTTGAGTTAATTCCCTCTGATATAGAGAGATCTGATTTTAGATCAAACCCTTGGTCAAATCAAAATAGTTAGATAGTTGCATGTTAAAATAGATTGATCCAACCTAGATGAAACTAATAAGTTCAATCATGTCAGTCTGAATAGTAAGCTAATATAAATTCAGGTTGAATTTATATTGCTTAGCTCAAACTAGGTAGTTAATTCGATATTCGATGGATATTAGAAAATATCAGTTTGAGCCTCTTGAAAAATGAAAACAGCCATTTTAAGATGAAATTTTGTTGTTTCCACTGAACTGAAACTGCTAGAATTTAATTTTATTACTATATGATGTATATATTTCAAGAAGTGACAGGTTTCACAAATACACGCTTTAATACTGATGGATCCCTGAAAAAAAAAAATACATGAGCATCGTAGGACACCTAACAGTCAATATACGCTTGTCATTTGAGAGGATTTGAACAAAATTTCAAACACATTATCCCTAATGAAAGTGAAAGTAATAAATTTACATTGTAAGAAACACTTTAAATTAAGAGATTAAAAACCCTACAATTCGAATGTATTCTCGATATTTTCACGTTACTAACGCAGACAGAACTTTCCTCATGCTCAAATGAGATCATAAGGAAAAGTGAGGAAAGTTTTTTCTGCGTTAGTAACGTGAAAATATCGAGAATACATTTCTTTACTTGAATTGGCTCGCAGAGGTGTGTCTTGTATGTGTCTTGCATAGTCTAGATGACGCTGGTGTATTATTGATACCTCAGTGTCTCTGTGTATAGCGAATATAGATACTTGACAGATTTGGAGTCACTAGGATACATTGCACTGACGAAAACCAATCAGTTTGAAACGTGCGCATGTCTGCAATTTGCCTCTGTGTTTGTTTGAGTATAGAATTGTTAAACGGATGTATGTTACACTGTCTCGATTTCTAGAACTTTCTATTACTATAGCTCATACTCCTTATTAATGTACTTGATGGAAGGAATTAATGATTTACCTATTGAGATTTGAGACACTGCTGTAACAGTTTGGTATAGTTTTTTCCTTTACTTTTTGACTCAGTGAAGCCAAAACAAGCTGAAACTAAAATATGAATTTTCTTGATAAAAAGCAGGTTGAATTATGAACTTTTGGTGATATTTAGGCCCAATCAATTCACACAAATACACTTCATCAAACTATTTTGACCTCACCATAATCAGTTTGACCTAAAATGGAGATCAGGGGCGTAAACACGTAAGACTGAGTTGAGAACGAAAGTCCTGTATCTTCATTGTATATCAAGAAAAATAAGGGTACCCAAAAGTCTATATTTTCTCTGATAACATTTGATGAATAGCACCCAGTTGGCATGTTTGAAAACGACTGAAATTTAGATTCCTAATTAGTATAGAAACGAATGAAACTTGCATGATTTACTCTAGTTAATTACAAAGCACTCGAGCTTCATTTCGCTTGATAGAATGTTGGGGCTCGTATTGCGCTGAAAATTCAATCTATTCCAGAGTTTGAAGGCTGATTAGACGCTATTGAGTTGAATTTGATTCGACTATTTTCAGGGTAGAATACTAGGAGCAGGTAAGATTAATAACTGAGCATGACTTTATTGAAGCTTGCGAGCAGGGAATTTTTTATGATAATTAATTAATTTTATATCCCTGGAAGATATGCAGCTACTCTAGTGAACTCAATTAGATCACCCTCAAATATAAGGAAGATGATTACAATTTTTTCTTCCATATGCAAATTCCGTGTTTTCAATGAATTATTTGGTAGATAAAAAGAATTAAATCTTAAATTGAGAACAAAAAGCACTGTTTCTGTGAAAGGAAGAAACGTTTTTGTTTCAAATAAGAATGCAATAACGATCATTATAAACTAGAGTTCAAAAAACTAAAAAATTTGGTGAATAATCTAAATCAACATTGGAGTCGTACAGGATGTCTTTTAATCCTCAGGTACATTTTATGACATAGGTTAATACCTAAATCATATTTTCACTTCTAGTAGAATTTGCTTAAATATATTAACGTTGAATCCATACAACCTGTTTATACACACATCGTCAAAAATCTTGGCCTTCCAAGAATATTACAAATATTCATTCAAATATACATTTGAATATCAAAACAGATTTTATCAAAATAGATTTTATCTGTTTTGATATTCAAAGATGTGTGTTTATCTTATATGGATATAAGAATAAAACAAAAACGTTTATCAAGCTACGTTTAGCTGTTTATAGTCCAGACACCGTGGACAAACAATTTGATTAAAATATTCTAATAGACACATCAGACAAATCAACATCCGAAACCATGAATTTGCTACAGTGGAACCTCACTTATAATTTTTGTCATAGAATCTTAGGAATATCCTGCGTTACACCTCAATTTTCAACATTGTGATTGAAAAGAATTCAGAACATTAATGCCCGTTATAAAGGGTCTTTCAATGGGAACGCGCATTTTTATATTGACATTACTTAAGCCATGTTTTTATAGTGATAGAACTTTAAATTGAAATAAAACGCATTTTAATTAAGATTGAAGCCAAATGTTTTTTTTTTTATTTAAAAGAAAAGTTAAAACATAAATGTCATGAAATTAACATTTATGCTTTAACAATAAATTCCGGCATACGTCCACCACGACTAGCTCTGAGGAACCGCATTTGACCAGACCAATTTTGGAACACTTTTTCGAGTAATTCGGGCCTTATTTCATCAATAACACGAATTATGCTGGCTTCCAAAGCGTCTATTGTTTCTGGTTTATCAACATAAAGCAATGACTTGGCATAACCCCAAAGAAAATAATCCAGTGGAGTTATGTCGCATGATCTTGGAGGCCAATTAATTGGACCATTTCTCGAAATAATCTTTCTTTCAATAAATCAATTGTTACGGTAGCAGCATGAGGTGTAGCACCATCTTGTTGGAACTAAAACACTTCTGGGTCGATACCATTCAAATTTTGAAACAAATAATCATTGGTTATCGATCTGTAACGATCACCATTCACTGTAACATTAGCTCCAGCATCGTTTTTAAAGAAATATGGAGCGATGATGCCTCCAGCGTGTGCAGGATGCAATTAAACCTGCAGAACTTCTTGAGGATTGTTTTCACTCCATATACGGCAATTTTGCTTATTTACATAGCCGTTCAACCAGAAATCACTAAACACAATTTTACGATAAAAAAGTGGATCATCTTCAAGCTGTTCTAGGGCCCAATCAGCAAACAAATGACTTTTATTTTGGTCAAGTGGCTTTAGTTCTTGAGCCAGTTAGATCTTGTATGGGTGTAGCCCAAGTTCCTTACGCAAAATTTTCCATGTGGTGGATGCACAGAGTCCATCTTGTTGTGAACGTCGACGAATAGACAAATCTGAATCATCATTAACTCTATGACTTACAGCAGCGATATTTTCTTCTGTACGTACAGTTCGTTGTCTTGTTGTTGCATCGAGTAGAGAAAACGTTGTCCGAAATCAATGGACTTTCAGCTCACGCGACAATCGGGCAATTAATATCTGGCACCCCTGATACCTCCAAAGACATTGATCAGCATTCACGTCTACCGAATACCTCAATTTTTCACTCCATTATCGACGCACGACAAGGAGGTACGCAAGTTCGGCATTTGGGCCTGGAACGCCCATTAATTCATTGATACGTTGAGTTATGTGGCCACCGCAAGCACCAATTCTGATATCGATCGTTCATGGAGATACTCGGCGCTTTATTCCGAGGCTATTAACCCATATTCCCCAGTTGAGAAGTCTATACCGAATGAATTAGGCCGGCAGATCATTATCTGAAAGGGGCTTAACGCACTCATGCTCTGAATATTTATATTTCATTAGCCAGTTTTGATTTATTCGGTCCGGAGTTAGAGGGTGTTAATCTTCTGAGGTTGGCTTTGGATAGACGATCATGTTCCTTGAAGGGTGATGGAGTTTGCTCTAGTGCAATTTGTATTACAAATGCTCGATTTGTACAGGGTATCTGGTTCTACTGTTCTACATTTTAGAATTTATTATGAAGTAAATATCGGTTTTGGAATAGTATGGTTAAGAATGAAAAGGGCGTTATGTAATGATGAGTAAACATACACTGGAGTATACCTAAGGGATTTACAAATTAACTAAAAGCACTGACGTGAAGTCAGAAGCTTTCGCGCGCTTGTTCAACGCTCCATTTGTCATGAAAATTTCAAAATGAGTTATAGTCCGTCTAGAAAGTATCCGGAAAAAACAAAGCTCAATTGTAATTATTTAGTATTTTTTGTCTTGAATAAGCAAATTATAACAAAATATTCATCTTATTTACTTATACAATCTCCATTTAATGGTGAACAATTGACTAAACGTCGAGGTACACCCGAAACTAGATCACTTCCATAATTTTCGGTGATGGTAGTCCAGGATTGTAAAACTGACTGAATTAAATCATCTTCATCTCGTGGCGATGCTCGTTCCACTTAAATCTTCATTAATTCCCATTTATTTTCAATGAGACTAAGATCTGGTGAAGCTGCTGGCCACGAAATGGTGTTCTTGCATCCTAGCTTGAGTATAGGCCGATGTATGTCATCTTGAATTATCCTACTGAAAACGCATTCCCTTAGAATGCTACAATACTTTTCACTATTAATGATACCATCAACTATACAGAGAGAACTACGCTGAGATAATGCTCCCCAAACCATTATTTTGGTAGGAAACTTGGAAATTTGAACGGTAATAAGTTGTTTTGACAGGATTTTTAAGTGATTTCCACCGAGTTGGAAACATACTCTCTTCAAATTTAAAGACATTTTTGAAATTATCTTCTTGATAACTCTCGTTGAGAAAATTCTATCCTTCGTTCCTTTTGTAAAGGTATAATTATAGGGATTTTTTTCCTTGATATATAGTCCTGTCTTTTCAGTGACATACGGAGAGTTTCTGGTCATGCTTTCATATTTCGTTGATTTCCATATCTGTTAGCCTAGGCGCGAATTGTGTGGTCCTAAGGCCTATAAAGCGTTTAAATTGTTCCCTTTAATCTTACGAGTCTTCTTGAAACTGATCTATGCCTCATATCCATGCAAATTTTTATGCTCTTCATTGTCTCATATATTCGGTGTTTTTTCAATATGATAGAACTTCAAATTGAAATAAAACACATTTTAATTGAGATTGAAGCCACATGTTTTTTTTTATTCAAAAGATAATTTTATGACATTTATGTTTCAACAAATAATTCTGGTATATGTCCACCACGACTAGATATGAGGAACCGCATTCGACCAGACCAATTTTGAACCACTTTTTCGAGTAATTCAGGCCTTATTTCATCAATAACACGAGTTTTGCTGGCTTCCAAAGCGTCTATTGTTTCTGGTTTATCAGCATAAACCAATGACTTGCATAACCCAAAAGAAAATAGTCCAGTGGAGTTATGTCGCATGAGGTATAACACCCGATAAAACACTTTCTCCCAGTTCAGTCAATTGACTCATTTTTTAACGTTTCGAAAATCTTTTCTATACAAATATTCTACCTGTTTCCTTTTTTCTAGTTGGGACATTATTTAATAAATTGTATACCTCTTGACAATCAACAATATTTGACAAATCGTGTTGACATGCAATTTTGGCTATAGCCGAGTATCTGCACAACCTATTTTATACTTTACTTTTGTCTTGGAATGTTAAAAAAACGAAGTGTATTAAAATTATGAAAAATAATAAATTCCGGATACTTTCTAGACGGACTATACATACGACACAGAATTCTGCCACCCGAAAGTCAGAATAAACGTCATTTTCTGCAATTTGAGAACTGTTTTCCCGAGGAAACGGAAAATCTCATGAAAATGTTGAATTGACAGCGTCTTGGAATAAGACTGGTCTAGTCATAATGACAGTTTGATTTTTAATCACGTAAAACCGTTTGATCTTATTGAAAACGAAGTACTCACTGAAGAGAAAATCATTAAATTTGCATTCTGACACACACGGACGAAATATGATTGAACTTGATAAAAATTCGCTTCACAATAAACTAGAAGACGTTTCCATAATCGTTATATGTTTATGCAAATGAAAAAAAAAACGAAATGATACGAGAATATGCATCTCAGGAAAACATCATATACTTGAATATCCTTCAATTTTATTCTATAGATTATATAATTGTCATTTCATTGGCCGATTCCAGCTATATTTTCGAAACTATAGTATAGGGTCTTCCATTAACAGTGCCCCATTTTATTTTGTGAATAAAACACATTATCTGTTCGTTTATTGAAATTTTTATTTCGTTATAAAGTAAAATGGATACCATTAGTTATGAAATAAAACATCATTGAATGCCCACCACTGAAACGCTGGCAGGAGATCGTTGAACCCAATTTTCCATGACTCTTTCACACAAATCAGGTCGTATGTTAGTGATAACTCGTTCAATATTGATCTTTAAATCGTCAAAATTTGCTGGATGATTGCTGTAAACAAACTTAATCTAACTCCAAAGAAAGAAGTGCAATGGAATGAAATCGCATAAACGAGGTGGATAATTTATCGGTACATTTCTTGAAATAATCGAATCACCGATTTTTTTCTTCAATAAAGTCACTGTGTCATGGGTGGTATGACGAATGGTACCGTCCACATATTCCGCAAATCAAGACGAACCAATTCAGGCCATAAAAAATCAGTCAACATTAAACGATAACGATTTCCATTGACAGTTACCGCCTTATGAGTTTCTTTGAAAAAAATAAGGTCCAATGACTCCTCCAGCTGAAAGTCCGCACCAAACATTAGGTTTGTCAGAATGTAATGGCAGTTCTTGATATTCTTCAGGTTTATCACCACTCCAGATACGGCAATTCTGCTTGTTAACACAACCGTTTAACCTGAAATGAGCCTCATCGCTGAGAATGGTTTTCTTATGAAAATCTGCATCATTTCCGATTTTTTCTAAGCACCGATTACTGAATACACGACGCTTTAAATGATCTGTTGGTTTGGGTTCCTGGGTTAAAACAATTAGTATGGATGCATACTAAGGTATTTTCGTAAAATTGGCCACAAAGACCTCTGGGAGATGCCTAGTTCTTGTGAACGCAGAGAAATCGATAAATTTTGGGTCTTCACGAACTCTTTCACGTGCGGCAGCAATATTCTCTCCACTTCTTGCATTTATTTGTCTTACTGGTACTGTAATACATGAAGTGTAAATTTTGTTTCAAACTTCTTCACTAAACGTTCAACTGTTCTTTTATCTGGACTATTATAACGACCAAAAATTGAAGTTAATTAAAAACGTAAAGTTAGAGTAACAGATCGCAATTTTTCATAATGAATTTAGATCATTTATAAACGTTGTTAGAGTGTGTACATTTCCATGATTAAATGGTAGACATTGACAAATACAACTGTCAATGCCACAAATCAATGGCAGCCATGCGTGAGTAATGAATGTCAATTTAAAAATGGGGCGTTCCCTTTATATGGTAAATAGAAATATAGTTCATATATTGGTATACGTGCTAGAACTTGACAACTAATGATTTTCGATGAACACTCACATCTCCGATCAAACAGAAAATTCATCAAATTTCCATCTATATTGAATACTTTAATAATTCCAGAGCAAATATTTATAATCAAAACGTACAGATTCATTTATATGAAAATGAGATCGGAACTGTATCATTCATATTCAATATTTATTTTGCATCTCTACCATAATAATTGCTCTATTATTTCAATAGGCGTGGATGGGTCGGATAAAAGCTACCTATTCAAACCTACAGATGAATTTTCAGTGGCTGTTTCCAATATATTGCAATTTTATATCATCTAGAAATGTATAAAACAGTTAATTGAATGCACGCAAATTCCCTTTTCCCGTTAGTTGATTATTCAGTATTACATTTTTTGCAATACAAACCACTCTGACCAATTACAATATTTATATTTCTGGTTTAAAATTGTGGTGAAAATTTATTCTTAGTTTGCCCATTATTTCATCAGGAATCACGAACTGAGTGTTTCGAGAAAAAATTGTTGTTTGATCTTCGAGGCATTGAATTGCACCATATTATAACGTTTATCTTTTTGGGATCTTCGTTCAGGGAATTGATTTGCTTATTTATGGATGCTCAAAAGAAGACATCAGCGTACTAACATATGCGAAGCTCGCAATGTGGTTCTCGGATGTAGTAAGAAGATCGTTTAAGTGGATCAGGAAGAGGGTGGCGACAAAACTGAGCCTAGGGGCACTCCGGCCTTCACGTTGAAACTAAGGGAACCATTCACGACCACAAGAATGCCCCTGTTCGTAAGGAAACTCTTCCTCCAATCGCAGAGACTCTCAGGAAAACCCTACGAAGATGGCATATCTAGAAGAGGTTTATGACAGACACGATTGAAAACCTTGGATATGTCCAGAGCACCTGACCTAGATTCTTCATAGCGCTCAATAACCCTTGTCCACACATGCATCACTTAGTTGAGAAGGTCACCTGTTGATCGGTCTTTGCGAAAACTATATTGTCCGTAACTGATGAGACCTCTATAGTTATCTAACCATTTCGAGATTGACAGATGCCTCCATTCTTTCGACGGAATGAATATTATAGCTGCTTGACGGTAGTTTGATGGACTTCCCTTCTTTGGTGAAGGCTGCACTCACTTTATGAATACAGTGACAGGATCCCGTCTAGTCCAGATGCTTTCTTGGAATTTTGTATACCAAGCACTCGACGAATGATCCGTGGTCTGAAGTATATATCTCTCATCATAGATGTAACAATTGGAATTGTTGGATGTTACCGACCAAATGTTTCGATAGTCAAGTTGGCAGCGAATATCCATGCGGAAAGATCGGCTTTAGCTTTAGGTGAAGTTTCAAGTGAACCATCCACTTCTATCAGAAGGGGAGAAGCTTGAGAGAGAAGGTATTGCCAATTCTGATTGCCATCGATCAAAACTGGCGTGATTCACTTGGACAGTCTATGAGCTTCTTGGTTATTCTTGAATTATACGCTTCTTTGGGTTCATGTGCGATCTGATTGCATGCGTTTTTGTGCTGAATATAGTTGGCACGCTCTATCTTTCGCGGTTGTGACCCGTATGCTGTCATTTCCTAACCATGCTGTTTAAGGGTCGTTTGACTCTATTCGGAATAAAAGCGGCCATTCCAAAAATAATCGCATCTGTAACACAACCAACAATGTTGGAGCAAAGAGGTAGTCATTTCTTTCACACGTTCTTCCAAGTGTTCGCTATCCTAACATGCAGCTGTTTTAGGGATTTTCGATCCCTCTCTGAGACGCATCCTTCACTCTGACCTTAAATTCCATCCCCACAAATTGGCTGTGATGCCACGCAATTTGATTGCATGTGACGCGCTCATTGAAGAAGAGCCTCAGGATGTGCACGTGTTTTTCGGAGATGAGACTAACTTCTGCATTTCTGCCTGTTACTAGAGTGACAGCATCCTCGTGAACTTCACCAGGAGCACCTATATTGTGAACATGTGCTACTTCGAGAGTGAGAAAGTTGGTACTTAGTTTTTCAAAGAAAACAAACGCACTGTTTTGGTGATTTCAGATCAAGCTAAATGATTGAGGATGTTTTCCACCAAACTTTGAACAACTAGATATAAGGGATATGTGATTTGAGCAGAGTCACGGTACACATTTCACGACGCTTGATGGATCTCTCCGATCGCCTCAGCTTCTTGAGGAGCAATCTTTCGTAGACTGCTTGGTCACCTGACTTGGCTCCTTGTGATTTCCTTTTATCGGGTTATCTCAAATCGTTTGTTTGTAGCGTAACTCAGTTTAAAGGTAACATATGCCAAGCCAAGGAAGAAAAATTGATAAAGTCATCTCTACTTTTTTTGCTCAAGTAACTTCTCAAATCAACAAAGTTATCTACCACACCTGCATTGAATTAACAAACTGCGTAATCTCATTAATTTATATTGGATATATTCATCTAGGGACACTGTGGTTTTACCAAAAGTAATAAAAAAAATAATGGACCCTTTACTCAAAACTGGACCTAGTATTTTAACAAATTTCAGACTAGTTGTTTTTAAGCATTTGAAGAAGTTGATTTGTAAACGAAACGCACTATGCGAGCACGCAATAATAAATAGGAATCGACATGTATGGTGTATTATTTGATTAAAGTATACAATAGATTTCTATCAAGTGAAGGCCAACATGATTCGAGGTTGAAAATAATAAGAAATATTTTTTTACATTATTGAAATAAATTTCTATCAAAATTCAACTATTAAACGTTTCCATTCAGATGTTAACAGGGCAAAATCTTAGAAAGAAATTGTCAGGATTGAAAAGTCATTTTCGAGAAAAACTGATGGGAAGAATGCTATAAATATTTCATCACCAATATGAAAATTCTGATATGTTCAATCTGGCGTAACACAAAAACGTAAAAATACTCATTTGGTTAGAAAATTCAATCAAGAGAATCGCATCAGATTTATCTCGCATGGCAGCCAAAAATAACATGAATTTTATCGATGATCACTGGTAAGCGCTTTTCCAATAAAAATTCATTAATCGGAAATTTAATTGAAATCTGGGGGGACATGTTCTTTTCCCCTTTGAGCGGTATCATGGATTTCGATTGATTACCGTGTACCTACTTTTTACGGCTGATTCGAGTGAAATATTCGCTAATAACGGATTTTTTGTTGCATACCAAAAAATTCGAGCAGTTAAAGCTTATATATCCTTGAATAATAATGTTTCTCATAACACGATTCGAATAAATAATGTTTGAACTGAAATTTGAGAGATTCATTGCTATGAGAATAAAAAAAACGACAAAACATATCCTCGATGGGGTGTCTTAAGATTCATTCCCATTGTTCTATTTCTCACCCTGATTGGTAGAGTATATAAAAATTGTCCAATTAGCGTATCTGACCTAATTATAAGTGAGGAATATATTACCAAAGAAAGTTTAATTATCATAAAGAGTAGAGGTTTATTGCTATGAGAACAAGAAAGGTTGACAGTTTTCTGAAGGAATATATCCTCGATATTTCTCGCCCAGATTGGTAGAGTATACAGGTATGGAAAGGGAGTTGGAAACATAGGAAATTCAATGTTACTCTATAAACAACTTCAATCCAGTGGAGCAGTGGAAGAATCAGAGACTAATGAACGACTGTTTTCTTTCAATGGTAGTGGCTGATGGGGGATGCTTCGATCGAAATGATCTGCAGTCTGCGAATCATTCGCACTTCAAACTTGAGATTCGTTTGTCCATATCGGTTGAAAATAAAGTAAATAGAAATGTTCAGTGTAGAAGAAAAAATTGAGATCATAAATTGGTGGTCAATCAATTCAAGAGGCAATAAATTAATTTATTGTTGCCTTTGACTATAGGCCGATTCCTTCAAGTTCGGCTATTTCTGAATTAAATCCAAAAAAGGGATGTTTACGAACATGCAGACATTGCAAGATTTCTGAGCCACCAAAAACCATTGTGAAAATCGTCTTTAATAAGAAGTATAAATGAAATTATCGATAATGTGCAAGCTCAATCACATCTTACTTATCACAGTCATGTAATTCTCCAAAAAACAACTAAATTTAATGAATTCAAGGAAAGATAGTGTCTGAATGAGTAATTTAAAAAAATTTTGTGCAAGGAATATAAACTCAGATGCTTTTGGCATAGATAAAGTTGTAATAAGATATAAGCTCAATTATTATTATTACTATTAATTTTATGATTAATTTTATTCGCCGTTAATGGTCGACAGTATAATTGCCAGGAAACAGTATGAAAATGCTATTCACGAAATATATCTTTAGTTAAAACCGAAAACTATTCATTTCTCTCAGCTACAATGGTGAACTATTTCTAAGAATTAAAAAGTTCCTCGATAATATAGACATTAATATATCTTTCAGAACCAGTAATTCTTTGGGAAAAATGTGTAAAAACAATAAACCTAGTATAAAAAAATGAAAGTTAATAGTTGCTTTCTAATTATTCTGAGGTAATGGATGTTTTTTTTTAGAGTGATAGAACTTTAAATTGAAATAAAACACATTTAAATTAAGATTGAAGCCAAATTTTTTTTTCATTTGAAAGATAATTCTACGACATTCACGTTTTGAAAATAATTTCCGGCATATGTCCACCACGACTAGCTCTGAGGAACCGCATTCGACCAGACCAATTTTGGACCACTTTTTCGAGTAATTCAGGCCTTACTTCATCAATAACGTAAGTTATGTTGGCTTCCAAAGCCTCTATGGTTTCTGGTTCATCAGCATGAATCAATGACTTGACATACCCCAAAAGAAAATAATCCAGTGGAGTTATGTCGCATGATCTTGAAGGCCAATTAATTGCACCATTTCTCTAAATAATGTTATCGCCAAATCTTTCTTTCAATAAATAAATTCTTACGGTAGCAGCATGAGGTGTAGCACCATCTTGTAAAAACCAAAACACTTCTGGATCGATCCCAATCCCAAACCCCAAACCCAGAAGGTCGATACCATTCAAATTTTGAAACAAATAATCATTGATCATCGATTTGTAACGAGCACCCTTCACTGTAACATTAGCCCCAGAATCGTTTTTAGAGAAATATGGACCGATGATGCCTCCAGCGTGTAAAACACACAATACAGTGCATTTTTCAGGATGCAATGGAATCTGCAGAACTTCTTGAGGATGGTTTCCACTCCATATTCGGCAATTTTGCTTGTTTACATAGCCGTTCAACCAGAAATGAGCTTCATCACTAAACAAAATTTCACGATAAAAAAGTGGATCAACTTCAAGCTGTTCTAGGGCCCAATCAGCAAACAAACGGCGCTTATTATGGTCAAGTGGCTTTAGTTCTTGAACCAGTTGGATCTTGTATAGGTGTAGACCAAGATTTTCACCCAAAATTTTCCATGTGGTGGATACACAGAGTCCAACTTGTTGTAAACGTCGACGAATAGGCAAATCTGGATCATCATTAACACTTTGACTTATAGCAACGATATTTTCTTCTGTACGTACAGTTATTTGTCTTATGGTTGTTGTTGCATCAGTAGAGAAAATGTTGTCCGAAATCTATCGATAGTTTGAATAGTTTGATAGTTGAATAAGCTGCTCTGATGGACGATTTGTAAACCATAAATTTCACGAAGTGTTCTATAAGTTTGGCGAATAGAACACTGAATTTGAAGGTAAATTTCAACAATTTGTAAACGTTGTTGTGGCATTAGTCTTTCCATGATAATTTGTCAATGCTTACTGAACAGAAATGTCAAAACATTATAGCTTCTACCTTCTGTTAAATCACAGTTATCCCTATCGAAAGTTCTGTCACTCTAAAAAAACAATTAATATATATACCCCGAAACTCATATTAGAAAAAATATCGTAATAATCCTTTTATCAAGTAAAAACCTCTTTTTATTATTTTATTGTATATATAATAATAATATTTTGGTTTATCACTCATAAATATTATCATCTGGATTTAACTTAGTCTTTATCTTAACACTTTGGAAGCTTTGTGTAATTTTTCTGAGTAACATAGAATACGTCGGATTTTTGAAAATTCACTATATTCTGGTGTAAGGTTGGCTAGTAATATATTTTTTGTTGATTATTTTTATTTTTGGAAATATGAAGGGGGACTGAGAGTTATATTCCAAAAATGCAGAACATAACCTCAAGGACTTCTTCGAAAATAATTTTCTTTGAATAAATTCCTTCTAAAAAATTTCCTAAAACATGCAGAACATCTTCAAAAATTTATTTGGAATATATATATATATATATATATATATATATATATATATATATATATATATATATATATATATATATATATATGTATATATATATATATTCCAAATTTATTTTTGAAGATGTCCTGCATGTTTTAGGAATTTTTTAGAAGGAATTTATTGAAAGAAAATTATTTTCGAAGTAGTTCTTGAGGTTATGTTTTGTATTTTTTGGAAAGGGATTTGGTTTTCTTAATACAGGGTACGAAATAAAATTTTGCATCCCTCAAGTATTTATTTACTAATTTTATCTATGATTGTTTCGGTCTTTACTTGACGGAAATTCATCTTGAAAATATGAATAAAAACAATACTCTAATTTCCGCTAATATTTTATTACACTACGATCGTTACGCCATACCATGTACTCACCTGAAGAAGTCATGGTATGACGTAACGATCATAGTGTAATAAAATATTAGCGGAAATTAAAATATTGTTTTTATTTATATTTTCAAAATTTAGTAATTTTAATTGATAATTTATATTTATTTGAATTTATTCAATCCCTTTGGAATGAGTGTTGATTCTTGATGTCTTCTAAATTCAAACAGTTTTTTTCTCAGACCGTCATTTTATTCAATTCTAAAGGTCTTTGAATAAATTTTTTTTTAATTAAAATTTGTAGGAGATTAATAGAATAAATCTGTATGATTTTTTAAATTTTGTAATAATCCTTGTATCGAAAAAAACTCTTTTCATTATATCCATGTCTGTTACCAAATCTTGGACTAGTTGATCAAAAGCGTTTGAAGAAGTTACTATCTAACGAAACGCGTCATGTGTTCGACACTTAGAAAATAAATTAAAACCAAAATATATGTGTACTTTTCATCTGAGAAAAATTTTCAGCTTGTTTCTCCAAAGGAGGTACGTTTTTGGCCATTAATATAAAACTTTTTCTGAATTTAATGTGTAATATCACCTTCTGAATTATCAACATAATGATCTTATCATATAATATACAGCATAATTTTTTTTAGACATCACACTGTATCTCCCTTCAAATTTTATTATTACGTCAACGTTTTCTACTTCAGAAGTTTCTCAGTTGAAAAAGAACAACGGACAACGGACCCTCGTTATTCAAAACAAAGTTGTTATTTTTCCTTCCACAACTTATGTTTTACGTTAACGAATTCACCCACGTTCAAGGCCATAAAAAGACTGTAACTTCTAAATAATCCCTAACCATTCATATCTCCATTGTGAAAAATGGAATGTCTTATCGCTTTTGTATTTTCTATCGGAGTCCAAGCAGGAAGATGGAAAAAGCAGAAAATATACGGGAATCCTGAGGGTATAAATTATCCGGGCAAATTCCCCCAGCTATCTGAATATCAGCGGATTCCGAGCGTAGTTTCAAGAGATCCCAGAAGTTAAAGGCACAAAAAAGTTTGGTTAGCTATTTCTACGTCTTTCATATCATTGAAGTTTATGACTGAATTTGCTTTCGTGAAAATTCTTTAAAGTGAGGAATGTGCCCAGAAAGGAATTTTCCGCCTGTGAAGCTAGACCGGTGGTAGTTTTTTCACTTGAAGGAAGCTTATGATAATGTTGTAGTTATTGTGAAATATCTTTCATGCAGGCTTAAAAACGAGGCTTTTATCAGAAAACACAACAATTAATTCCGAACTCTACGGTCACAAGCTGGACAAACTGAATGATGCACTTCAACAGAAAAGGTCAGAATAGAAAAGGTGTAGTGTTTCAACAAGGTAATTCGAGACCTCATACAAGTTTGGTCACTCGCCAGAAGCTTTTACAGCTTGAATGGGATACACTGTCACACCCACCATGTTTTTCGGATCTGCCACCTTCGGATTATTATTTGTTCCGGTCATTGCAAAAATCTTTGGACGGTAAACCTTAAGAGGTCAAAAATCACCTGGATCAGTTATTTGCCAGCAAAGACCAAACGTTTTATGAGTCCTGAATCATGCTACTACCAGAAAGATGGCAAAAGTTGTTGGACCAGAATGGCCAATATATAATTTAATGAAATATCAATTCATTATACGAAAATTGTCTTTCATTTTCACAAAAAAAAAAACGAAATTACTTTCCGAACGGCCCAATATTTCAGTTGTTCAGTTGTTTATTTCGAACTTTATCGTTTTACTTTTCAGAAAGAACTCTATAAATGGGTAAAATCACATCTAATAGGAATAAAAATTTACAGAGTGTCCCGGCACAACGTGACTTTTTCTCAGGTGTGAGCAGGGTATAAAAACGAGTCAGAAATGCTTTAATTTTTTTTTACGATGGCCCTCCCCGAAGAAATGGGCCTCCAAATGCTACTCCCATAGTTTTTTGTGATAACTTCCGAAGGACTCGAACGATTCTGAAAACTTTTTGAATTTGAGTCAATACAAATATCAGTAATGATTCGTTTCCACAAGGAACTAGCACTTAATGGTCAGAAACTTGTTTTTGGTTGTTGATCAGCGAACTCCCTCCATAAATGTTTTTTATTATTACTTCTACAAAACAGAGGTATACCGCTGCAATATCGAAAAAATGCACTGTTTTCAAGTAACAAGCATTGTAAGAATTGAATATCAAAATATTTTTTCATGAATATTGCAAACAGTTTATTGTTGCTGTAGTTGATGAAACTTTCCTTTCTGTGATTGTTCATGTTTCTGAAACTTTAATTGACAAAAAGAAAACGAAGAATATGTGAAGATGCATTTAGTGGTGAAGTTTGCATGGGAAGAATCAAGAGGGACGCTGTTAAAATCAAATTAAGTGATAGAACTTTCGATAGAGATAACTGTGATTTGACAGAAGGTAGAAGCCATGTTGTTCTGACATTTCTGTTCAGTAAGCATTGACAAATTATCATGGAAAGACTCACGCCGCAACAACGTTAACAAATTGTTGAAATTTATTTTCTAAATCAGTGTTCTATTCGCCAAACTTATAGAGCACTTCGTGAAATTTATGGTTTACATAATCGTCCATCAGAGCAGTTTATTCGTCGAACTATTGATAGATTTCGACAACATTTTCTCTACTCGATGCAACAACAAGACTGTACGTACAGAAGAAAATATCGCCGCTGTAAATCATAGTGTTAATGATGATCCAGATTTGTCTATTCGTCGAAATTAACAACAAGATGGACTCTGTGAATCTACCACATGGAAAATTTTGCGTAAAGATCTTGGTCTACACCCAAACAAGATCCAACTGATTCAAGAACTAAAGCCACTTGACCATAATAAGCGTCGTTTGTTTGCTGTTTGGGCCCTAAAACAGATTGAAGTTGATCCACTTTTTTATCGTAAAATTGTGTTTAGTGATGAAGTTCATTTCTGAATGAACGGCTATGTAAACAAGCAAAATTGCCGTATATGGAGTGAAGACAATCCGAAAGAAGTTTTGGAAGCCAACATAACTCGTGTTATTGATGAAATAAGGCCTGAATTACTCGAAAAAGTGGTCCAAAATTGGACAAGCAAAATTGCTTGGAGTGAAAACAATCCTCAAGAAGTTCTGCAGGTTCCATTGCATCCTGAAAATGCACTGTATAGTGTGCTTTACACGCTGGAGGCATCATCGGTCAATATGTCATTAAAAACTATGCTCGAGCTAGAGTTACAGTGAATGATGCCCGTTACAGATCGATGATCAATGATTACTTGTTTCAAAATTTAAATGGTATCGACCCAGAAGTGTTTTGGTTCCAACAAGATGGTGCTAAACCTCATGCTGCTACCGTAACAATTGATTTATTGAAAGAAAGATTTGGCGATAACATTATTTCGAGAAATGGTCCAATGAATTGACCTCTAAGATCATGCGACATAACTCCACTGTATTATTTTCTTTGGGGTTATGTCAAGTCATTGGTTTATGTTGTTAAACCTGAAATAATGGACTCTTTGGAAGCCAACATAACTCGTGGTATTGATGAAATAAGGCCTGAATTACTCGAAAAAGTGGTCCAAAATTGGTCTGGTTGAATGCGGTTTCTCATAGCTAGTCGTGGTGGTCATATGCCGAAAATTAGTTTTAAAACATAAATGTCATAAAATTATTTTTCTAATAAAAAAAAATTTGGCTTCAATCTTAATTTAAATGTGTTTTATTTCAATTTGAAGTTCTATCAGTCTGAAAAAAACACCCGATAGAAGTAAGTTAATTTGTCCACAAATTTTATATTTCAAATTATTGTTTTTAATATAGTTTTCAGGAAATTAATCAGAAATTCAAATTCGAATCCTCCAAATTATATCAAAATTAATTAAATGTGACAAAAAATTCAATTTACAATAATAAAATTTGAAATACACTCAAAGTATCCGACAGCCCTAAAAAACAACGTTTATACATAAGGATAAGCAAAAAACATTCAAACCAAAAATTTATGTCCAAGTGAATTCCACGAAAAATTTAAATTAAAACGAGAAGTAAACTAAATTCATTAGAATAGAAAATTCGATAAGTTGAATCCATAAAAGTACTAAAAGGTGATAATACAAATGTATCTCAATTTTAACTGGCATATGTCGGTAGCAGGTAAACTTGTTCAAATGTTACTGAAGCTTGAATACAAGTAACTGGTATGCAAATCACTTACTTATTCACATATAAGCTACTTTTTGAGAGGAAATAAATGGCAACTATATAATAGAGAAAATAATAAGATGCGGTTTTTTCTTTGATAAAAGGATAATTACAAACTTTGAATATCAAAACAGATTTAATCTGTTAGTCTTCTACAATTTTAATTTCAAAAAAATTTTTAAAAAACTTTTAGTTGTTTTTGGGAGGTTTTGAAGTAACTTATTTAAATATTTAAACATATTAAATATTTCAAATAAATTAGTTTTGGTTAGTTTTCATAAATACAAGACCAGAAACTATACATGTTGTCAAATGTTTGTCAAAGGCAAAAACATATGTACCACCGCCTTTCTGACGAGTTCAGGTGCGTATGTTTGGAACGAAACATTCGATATTACTTATTTTTAATTTTAATTATTATAATAATTTATTTTTGTTGGGTTTTTTATTCCATTTGATATTGTCTAGTGAATTTTGATTTTTATACGTCTATTAAATATGAGCAGTACTTATTAGTAGACATTAATTTAATTCTCTAAAAGTTTTTTAAATTTTTTTTTTAAATTAAAATTGTAGAAGACTAACATATAAATCTGTTTTGATATTCAAAGTATATAATAAAGGGTCTTTCAATGGAAACGCCCCATGTTTAAATTGATATTACTAACGGATGGCAGCCATTGCTTATTTGTGACATTAACAGTTGTATTTGTTAGTGTCTATCATTTAATCATGGAAAGGTACACACTCCAACAACGTTTACAAATAATCCAAATTTATTTTGAAAATTCGGGATCTGCTACTGTAAATTTACGTGCTTTAACTCCAATTTTTGGTCGAATACATCCCCAGCGGCGAAGTTTGTAGTTGACTATTTCGATAAAGAGTAAAATCAAGTACAATTATTTAGTTCTATCAATAACCAGTGTTACCACCACTTACATAAAGCTACTGGCATTCAAATTTTAAATTTGCATGTTCTCGCCTATGGAGATTTCATACCGACCTCTTCTTTTCATCTTCTTTCTTATCGATTAAAACTGCCGCGTTTTCTCTCCATTTTAGCTCGGAAATAATTTTTATATTCGCTTCTAAGTCAGTAGAAAGAGTCCATTTCCGCAGCACAATTTACTCAGGAATGACTGGAATAATTTAGCCATTCAGGACAGACGTGATCTGTATATCGTTAGGAATGAATATGAGATCGTACAAAAAAAGTGGTATGGATTTCAGGGCGTTTAAAAGAGAATTCAAGACACATCGAAATAAGTGGATTAAAAATTCAGAGGTTTTGTTATAATTTTGAATGAAAAATATCCTTAGCCAATCACCAATATTAAACCTTGGATATAATTAACAGTATATATTGAAAATTTTCTACTAAGGGTTATCTTCAGATATTACAGATAGTAGCTGGATTATTCTTCTTCTTCTTCGAGTGCCATAAGCTAAGCAGCTTGTCGGAGATTATCTGTTCCATCTTCTTAAAATTATCAACACGATAAAGAATCAAAACGGAACATGAAATATTGATCACCAGTACCCAAATCCATCACCCAAGACGAATTTGTTTCGATTGGATATACATGAATAACAAATTCCATCACCAAAAAAGTTCCACATTGAATTCAAGAAGGTCTGTTTTATTGCCTTTTGCTAAAAAATAGACAGCACATTCTCCAGAAAAAGATTTGAAGTTCTTAACCTTATTGTCCTCATTTGGAAGTTATTTGGATGCTAAATAAAAACAACCAATAAAATATATCTAAAAACCTTCATTTACCAAATTTTCTATATGAAAGCAGAATTTGAAAAACGTGATTGAACACTATGCAAAAATTAGGCTTTTCAGGAAACTGCCATAGATTCCACATTTGAAAAGTGTCACGCGCATGTGTAAATATAAAAAGTAAGATAAAATAGAAAGGCCTTTTACTTGATAGAAGAAATATAACAAAATTTGAATATTAAAACAAATTGAAATATGTTTATCTTCTACAATTTTAATTTCAAAAAAATTTTATTCAAAAAACATTTAGAAATAAATTTATGTCTAACAAGCACCGCTTACATTTAATAGACGTATATAATCAAAACTCAATATATAATGTCAAATGAAATAAATAACCCAACAGATATACGAAAGTAATTAAAATTAATGAATAAATATTCAAAGGAGACAAAATTTTGTTTCTGGTCTTACCTTTAAGAAATACCACTTGCCTTATAAAAACATGAACAGACTTAAAGGACTTCTCAAAGAAAATAATTTATTTGAAATATTTAATATATTTAAATATTCGAACAAATTATTTCAAAAATCTCTAAAAAAATGTGCACTATATCTTCAAAAAACAAATATAATTCTAAATAATCCCGTCTTCAGTCCTTTTTCAACATTCCAAATATCAAAATCAAAAACATAACCTACATCACTCACGTGTTAAAAGACTTAAGCTTCGAACTACAGATCAACTATATAATTCAAGATTGATCTATGTTCTATCAAAATCAAAGAACAGTGTGAGTTATTTTAAGGTTTATTTAAATTCATTGACATTCTATAATGAGATTTATTGAAGCCAAAATATAATTATATATTATATATAAAATAAAATAGAAAGGCCTTTTACTTGATAGAAGAAATATAACAAAATTTGAATATTAAAACAAATTGAAATATGTTTATCTTCTACAATTTTAATTTCAAAAAAATTTTATTCAAAACACTTTTAACTTTGATTATATACGTCTATTAAATGTAAGCGGTGCTTGTTAGACATAAATTTATTTCTAAAAGTTTTTTGAATGAAATTTTTTTGAAATAAAAATTGTAGAAGATAAACATATTTCAATTTGTTTTAATATTCAAATTTTGTTATATTTCTTCTATCAAGTAAAAGGCCTTTCTATTTTATTTTATATATAATATATAATTATATTTTGGCTTCAATAAATCTCATTATAGAATGTCAATGAATTTAAATAAACCTTAAAATAACTCACACTGTTCTTTGATTTTGTTAGAACATAGATCAATCTTGAATTATATAGTTGATCTGTAGTTCGAAGCTTAAGTCTTTTAACACGTGAGTGATGTAGGTTATGTTTTTGATTTTGATATTTGGAATGTTGAAAAAGGACTGAAGACGGGATTATCTAGAATTATATTTGTTTTTGAAGATATAGTGCACATTTTTTTAGAGATTTTTGAAATAATTTGTTCGAATATTTAAATATATCAAATATTTCAAATAAATTATATTCTTTGAGAAGTCCTTTAAGTGTGTTCATGTTTTTATAAGGCAAGTGGTATTTCTTAAAGGTAAAACCAGAAACAAAATTTTTTCTCCTTTGAATATTTATTTATTAATTTTAATTACTTTCGTATATCTGTTGGGTTATTTATTTCATTTGACATTATATATTGAGTTTTGATTATATACGTCTATTAAATGTAAGCGGTGCTTGTTAGACATAAATTTATTTCTAAAAGTTTTTTGAATAAAATTTTTTTGAAATTAAAATTGTAGAAGATAAACATATTTCAATTTGTTTTAATATTCAAATTTTGTTAAAAAGTAAGACAAATTCGAACAATATATATTAAATATTCACTACGAAGGGTTTTTCCAAATATTACATATTATTAATAGCTAGATTGATTCTTCGAAACCTCTATCGATTCAATCTAAAATATCCGTTCAAAACTTTCTAGAATAAAAATAATAAAAAGAGATTTTTTGCTTGATAGAAGGATCATTAAAACAAATTTAAATAAATAGATTTACTCCGTTAACCTCCTAAAAATTTTCAATCAGTTACTCAAATAATTAAATGAAATAAATGTCTGAGAAACGCACTGTGTCAATTCAGTAGACATATAGAATTAAACACTCATCACACAGTACCAAAGGAAATAAAAGAAATCAAAGAAATATAAATTATCAATTGAATCTACTGAATAAATACTTGAAGGAGACATAATTTTGTTTTGTTCCTTGTTTTATTGAAAACAAATTTCTTTCCAAAAATGCAAAACTTAACCTCAAGAACTTTTTCAAAAACAACTTGCTCAAAATGAATTTCTTAAAAAAAAATCCTAAAACATGCAGAACATCTTCAAAAAGCAAATTAGAATTATTACAACGGAAACTCATCAGGCCTATTTTGCATTCAAATAATAAAAATAATTAACAAACTGTATCTTACCATACAAACTGAATGCATATATCTGAACAAACACTAGAATGAAGTGAATTTTTAAAAATCCTACGTATTTTATGTTCACAGAAACTACACAAAGTTTGTAAGGTATTTTATGGACTCCGTTAAAACCAAATGATAATATGTTATGAGTGTAAACAAAAATATGTAATTATTATATGTACAATAAAATGAAAATTGAGTTTTTTACTTGATAGAAGGATTATTTAAAAAATCATACAGATTTATTCTGTTAACCTCCTACAAATTTTAATTTCAAAAAATTTTTATTCAAAATCTTTATGAATTAAATTGAATAAATGTCTAAGAAACATACTGTGTCAATTTAGTAGACATATAGAATTAAACACTTATCACACAGTACCAAAGGAAAAAAAGAATTCAAGGAAATATGAATTATCAATTGAATCTACCGAATAAATACTCGAAGGGGACAAAATGCAAAACATACCCTCATCCCCTTCTTCAAAAACAACTTGCCCAAAAAGGGTACCTTCAAAAAAATACTAAATCATACAGAACATCTTCAAAAAAGAATTTAGAATTATTACAACACATAAAACCCTAATTCATAGTACTTTGTCAAGAAAGTACCGGGAATTTTCAATTAAAACAACATTTTTACATTTAATCGTCAAAATTTATTGGGTCGCCTTCAAAATAGGCTCCATTTGCTCCAATACATCTATGCCAACGTCACTTCCAATTATCGAAACATTTTTTATAGGCGCTTTCCGGGATGGACTTTAGCTCTCGCGCCGAATTTTGTTTTATGGCTTCAATCGACTCAAAACGGGTGCCACGTAGGGGCAATTTCAGTTTTGGGAAGAGGAAAGAGTCGCAGGAAGCCAAATCCGGCGAATACGGTGGTTGCTGAAGCACGTTTGTTGAGTTTTTGGCGAGAAAGTCAGTCACAATCGTAGCTCGGTGAGAAGGCGCGTTATCGTCATGCAAAATCCATGAGTTGTTCGCCCACAAATTTGGCCGCTTCTTACGGATACGCTCACGCAAACGTTTCATAACGCCTAGGTAATACTCCTTGTTTACCGTCTGACCCTCTGGAACGAATTCGTAGTGCACCACGCTACGGATATCGAAGAAAACAATGAGCATCACCTTCATTTTCGAGCGGCTTTGGCGTGGTTTTTTCGGTTTCGGCTCATTTTTTGCCACTCATTCCGATGATTGCTGGCTTGTTTGCATATCGTACTCGTAGACCCAGGTCTCATCACCAGTTATAATGCGTTCCATGAATGTAGAATCGGAATTACAGCGATCCAGCATGTCTGAAGCAACCTGTTCGGTACGAGTCGTGCGGCCACCTTTCTCATGCCCAAAATATCAATCAAAATCGTACGTGCGGACTCGTGGGATATCTTATGATCATGTACTATCTCTCTCCAGCTGGTACGACGGTTTTCCAGCACCCTTTCCTTAATTTTATCGACGTTATCTTCGATCGAAGCCGTCGATGGGAGACCACTTCACGACCGTCCTTGAAGGCTCTGTACCACTGATATGCACGAGTTTTCGATTGAGCATTATCACCAAAGGCCTTTTGCAACATTTTCAATGCATCGGCACACGAAAATTCATTTGCAACACAAAACTTTAAACAAATTCTTTGCTCAACGTAATCACCCATAGTAAAAATCGGCACGCACTCTGACATCGACTGACTTAAGCAGCTGTTGCAAACACACTAGTCGACAGATCCCGCTCAAGCTTGGCATAGTAATTAAGGACAGTGGTACCAACCTTGGAAAAAAAAATTTCACCTGCCTCATTGCCCCGCCAGATTTAATCGATAATTCCCGGTACTTTCTTGACATAATGTATATATATATATATATATATATATATATATATATATATATATATATATATATAATATAATAATTCTATATTTTGGTTTACACTTATAACATATTCTAGTTTGGTTTTAAGGGAGTCCATGAAATACCTTGCAAAATTTTTGTAGTTTCTGTGGCGAACATAGAAACGTAGGATTTCGAAAGTTCACTTCATTCTAATGATTGTTCAGGTAACTGCATTCAGTTTATATGGTAAGATATAATTTGTTAATCATTTTGTTTATTATTTTTTTAACGTGAAGTGGGGCTGATGAGTTTTTATTGTAATAATTCTAAATTTCTTTTTGAAGATGTTTTGCATGTTTTAGGATTTTTTTTGAACGAACTTATTTTGATCAATTTGTTGTTTAAGAAGTTGTTGAGGTTATGTTTTGCATTTTTTGTAAGGAATTCCGATTTAATAAAATAAGGAACTGGACAAAATTTTTTTCCCTTCAGGTATTTTTTCAGTAGATTCAATTGATAATTTAAATTTCTTTGAAATCGCTTAATTCTCTTTGGTACGGTGTGGTAAGTGTTCGATTCTATATGTCTACTAAATTGAAACGAGGTGTTTCTTAGACATTCATTTAATTTAATTCTTAAAGTTTTTGAATAAAAACTTTCCAAATAAAAATTTGTTGACAGAATAAATCTGTATGATATTTAAAATTTTTTAGTATTAAATTGAATAAAATGCCTTATAGAATTATCAACACATGTGAGCGGCAGCTAACCACTAAAGAATCAAAAGAAATCATACAGTAATGACCAAAATTATTTAATTCCATCACCCAAGACAAATTTTTTTGGATTGGATTTTCAGAAATAACAAATTCCATCACCAAAAATATTTCACATAGAAAACATTCTAAAGCATTTCATTTAATGTAATTCTAAAAATTTTACACGAGATTTTTAGATTGAATCTGTTAAGAGAAATAACATGTTGTTGATCATCTGTGTTGCCACCTACTGTCAATCTAATAAACAAAATGTCAAAAATATAATTTTCAGAAATGTCAACTTTCTGAAGTCCTCGTATTTGTTCTGTTACATATTTTGTCGAATGATCGAGTGTCGAATTGTGGTAGAACATTTGTGTTCATACGCGATTCTGTGACAAAATGTATTTTCTGCAAAATAAACCTTCGAGAAGGCTCCATATGCTTATTGCCGAAATTTTAGGATCAATTTTAGAGATGGATGAAGACGAAGACACCGGATTGAGAAGGATTAAAGGATTGTTGCAGATTCATGTAAGATATGCTCAATTCTTTCACACGTAGTTGACTACAAGCGATGCAAAGCCAGAATTTTTAATTCGAAATGCTTGCTCTTGAAGGATTCGAATATTTTTTCATATTGGTAGGACTGCTTTTGGTGAAAGTTGGAGAAAAGTATTATAAAATATCCATGAAATAATACTGAAAGAACATTTTCGAAGGGAAATTATAAATATTACAGATAAAATAATAAGAAGAGATTTTTTGTAACTTGTTAGAGGATTATTACAAAATTTAAACATCAAAATAGATGTATTCTGTTAGCCTTCTATGAATTTTAGTTTGAAAAACTTTTATTCGAAAAGTTTTAGAATTAAATTAACGTATTGTAAGCACTGCTTATATTTAATACACTATAAAATCAAAACTCATTATATTAGAATATATATAGAATGGAATAAAAAATCCAACAAATATAAATTGTCAATTAAAATTAATAAATAAATATTTGAGGGAGACAAAATTTTGTTTCTGGTTTTATATTCATGAAAACTATATCCTTTTCAAAAATGCAGGACATAATTTTAAAAACTTTTCCAAAACTGATTTATTTGAAATATTTGAATAAGTTATCTTAAAAATCTATCAAAACATGTAGCACATCTTCAAACAAAAAATTTATTGTTGGTTGTAAAAGCATACTATCAGGTCTTACGGTTATGTTATTTATTGTAAATTAATTTTATTTTTTAAATGTGATGTTGGACTGACGAAGACCTCATTTTGATTTCTAATTGTTTTTTGAGTATGTGCTACATATTTTGAGAGATTTTTGAAGTAACTTCATTGAATATTAAATATATCAAATATTTCAAATAAATTAGTTTTTCAGAAGTTCTTAAAATTATGTTTTGTATTTTTGAAATGGATTTAGTTTTCATAAATATAAAATCAGAAACGAAATTTTGTCTCCCTCAAATATTTATTCATTAATTTTAATTGACGATTTATATTTGTTGGATTTTTTATTCCATTTGATATTATATAATGAGTTTTGATTTCATATGTTCATCAAATATAAGCACTGCTTATAAGAGGTCAATTTAATTCTAAAAGTTCTTAAATGAAATTTTTTGAAATTAAAATTCATTGAAGGGTAACAAAATAAATCTGTATTGATATTTAAATTTTGTAAAATTACAGATAATAGCTGAATTAATTCTCCGGAACCTCTACAGATTTTAATCTGAATGAATCTATTGAAAACATTACATGCCTTAAATAACACTGTATCACTTTATAGACATGCATATTTTCAGCACTTGTGGTGGTAATTAATCGATAACGAATAAAAGGAAACATAAAGTATTGAAGTATTGACCAAGTTATTAAAATTCATGATCTAATGCAATTGTTTCGAGTAGATATTAAGGAATAACAAGTTCAATCGCCAAGAAATTTTCCACATGGAATTCAAAACTTTCACACACTTCTCTTCAATTATGAATTGGGATAAAAATAAAATAATCAATAAAAAATATACATACCATCTTCCATGAAACATTCAGTGAAAACGACTAATTGTTAGATAATGCATGAAATACGCAAAACTTAGCTTATTCCATAGAAATAAAAGAAAAAACGACATAGACTCAGCATTAGAAAACCGCCATGTGTGATAATACACGAAATTTTTCAAACAATATATATTGGATATTTACTATCAAAAGTTTTTTTAATATAACAGACAAAATAATGTAAGTTATATTTAAAAACTCTTCTAGTAAATTTTCCACATACATTTTTCGAAACTTAAGATAAGTAAAAATGAATGTGGGATATTTTCATATCGAAAAATTATATGAATATCATTTAGTTCAGCATTTTGAATTTATAATTTTTCCATTGATATTGATCCATTTCAAATCCAGATGAAAATTACAAAAAAGTTCATTTGACAACAGAAATATACACCATCTTCAGTCTCCGAAGAGTTCCAGAAAGTATTTTGTTGTGTTAAAAGAAACAAATGCACAAAAAATTATTATTAATAGATGAACATTGAAAAAATCTAATTATTTTTCACAAATAATTATTAAAATTCAATATATCGGGTGTTTTTTAGAGTGATAGAATTTAAATTTAAATAAAACATATTTAAATTAAGATTGAAACCAATTTTTTTTTAAATTGAAAGATAATTTTATGATATTTATGTTTTAAAAATAATTTCCGGCATATGTCCGCCACGACTAGCTCTGAGGAACCGCATTCGACCAGACCAATTTTGGACCACTTTTTCGACTAATTCAGGCCTTATTTAATCAATAACATGAGTTATGTTGGCTTCGAAAGCGCTTATTGTTCCTAGTTTATCAGAATAAAGCAATGACTTGACATAACCCCAAAGAAAATAATTCAGTGGAGTTATGTCGCATGATCTTGGAGGCCAATTAATGGAACCATTTCTCGAAATAATGTTATCGCCAAATCTTTCTGTCAATAAATCAATTGTTACGGTAGCAGCATGAGGTTTTGTTGGAGCAAAAACACTTCTGGGTCGATACCATTCAAATTTTGAAACAAATAACCATTGATCATCGATCTGTTACGAGCACCATTCACTGTAACATTAGCTCCAGCATCGTTTGTAAAGAAATATGGACCGATGATAACTCCAGCGTATAAAGCACACCATACAGTGGATTTTTCAGGATGCAATGGAACCTACAGAACTTCTTGAGGGTTGTTTTTACTCCATATACGGAAATTTTGCTTGTTTACATAGCCGTTCAACCACAAATGAGCTTCATCACTAAATACAATTTTACGATAAAAAGTGGATCAACTTCAAGCTGATTTAGGGCCCAAACAGCAAACAAACGACGCTTATTATGGTCAAGTGGCTTTAGTTCTTGAATCAGTTGGATATTGTATGGGTGTAGACCAAGATCTTTACGCAAAATTTTCCATGTCGTTGATGCACAGAGTCTAACTTGTTGTGAACGTCGACGAATAGACAAATCGAGATCAACATGCTCTTTTATGACCCGAATTAATATGATATTGATATGGACGGCGTTTATTATCAACAAGACCACGCTACGTGCCACACAAGCAACGAAACAATCGCAATTTTGCAGGAAAAATTTCATGGCCGTGTTATTTTTCGAAGGGGTGATCACAATTTGTCTGATATCGTTTTCTATTGTTAATGGCATACCTTCCTCTTTATAATGAAATAAACATTGATTTTTCTTGAAATTAACTCGGGTTTTTTTAATATCAAAATGAAACCTCATTTTGGAAAACCCTTCACATCAACGTGTTCATCGAAAGATTGTCCTGTTTGCTGAAGGAACCCATAAAGCTGCAAGATTCATTTTACGACCTCATGAGTACGCTCAAATTCGGATGTTTATCCAGTCCCCTTATGACCGGCGATAAAACTCGGCCCCAACCTAGATTCCTCGAGTCGTATCAGTTAAGAGGATCGACTTCGCTCCGGAAGTATTTACGTCCCTCCAAGTGATGAGATCTCATACTTCTGGCGGGACGCCTCCAGCTCCGAAATTCCGTGGGACAGAAGCCGTATCCTTATCGGGCTGAATCTGACCGAAGTCCGGTCATAAGATGATCCCGGATCTGGTTTATGACGTAATTTGGAGGATGAGGAAGGCGAGCGAATCACGAAGGGATGTAAAATAGGGATAACGGAACAGTGGTGACAAGTTGCGGCTCGGTTTTTTCAAGGGAATTGAGTGGGATGGGGTGATAAAAACGATTGGTTCTTTACGTTTGACGTTTTTTTTGTTATCGGTTTGATTTATATGGGCATTTATGTTTTATGAGGAGATATTGTCGAATATGAAGATGATATCCAACAGAAATTCATCTCAATTTTTCTTGGCGCAGCAGTATATAAAACAGAAATGCGGTTGCCAAGGTAAATTTTCAGTGAAAGTTGTTGAAAGATACGCTGCCATCTTTCAGTACCAGGATTAGATTGTTAACTATTAAATATTTGATGGATTCGGTCTTTACTTGATATTTATTCATTATCAACTATCGGGTGTTTTTTTTTGGTTTTAGAAATTTCGATAGGGATAACTGTGATTTGACAGAAAGTATTATAGAAGCCATGTTGTTTTGACATTTCTGTTCTGCATTGACAAATTATCATGAGAAGACTCACGCCGCAACAACGTTTACAAATTATTGAAATTTATTTTCAAAATCAGTGTTCTATTCGCCAAACTTATAGAGCACTTCGTGAAAATTATGGTTTACATAATCGTCCATCAGAGCAGCTTATTCGTCGAACTATCGATAGATTTCGGACAAAATTTTCTCTACTCAATGCAACAACAACAACAAGACAAAGAACTGTACGTACAGAAGAAAATATCGCTGCTGTAAGTCATAGTATCAATGATGATCTAGATTTGTCTATTCGTCGAAGTTCACAACAAGATGAACTCTGTGCATCCACTACATGGAAAATTTTGCGTAAAGATCTTGGTCTACACCCATGCAAGATCCAACTGATTCAAGAACTAAAGCCACTTGACCATAATAAGCGTCGTTTGTTTGCTGTTTGGGCCCTAAAACAGATTGAAGTTGATCCACTTTTTTATCGTGAAATTGTGTTTAGTGATGGAGCTCATTTTTGGTTAAACGGCTATGTAAACAAGCAAAATTGTCGTGTATGGAGTGAAAACAATCCTCAAGAATTTCTGCAGGTTCCATTGCATCCTGAAAAACGCACTGTGTGCTTCACACCCTGGATGCATTATCGGTCCATATTTCTTTGAAAACGATGCTGGAGCTAATTTTACAGTGAATAGTGCTCGATACAGACCGATGATAAATGATTATTTGTTTCAAAATTTGAATAGTATCGACCTAGAAGTGGTTTGGTTCCAACAAGATGGTGCTACACCTCATGCTGCTACCGTAACAATTGATTTATTGATAGAAAGATTTGGCGATAACATTATTTCCAGAAATGGTTCAATTAATTGGCCTCCAAGATCATGCGACATAACTCCACTGGATTATTTTCTTTGGGGTTATGTCAAGTCATTGCTTTTTGCTGAAAAACCAGAAACAATAGACGCTTTGGAAGCCAACATAACTCGTGTTATTGATGATATAAGGTATGAATTACTCGAAAAAGTGATCCAAAATTGCTCTGGTCGAATCGTTCCTTAGAGCTAGTCGTGGCGGACGTATGTCGGAAATTATTTTTAAATATAAATATCATAAAATTATCTCTCAAATGAAAAAAATTAAAAACTACAGCAACAGAATTCTTTTAAGTTGCCCAAAGTTACGATATTTCAATACAATTTTAAAATCAATACAAATAAATACAATATAAAATTTTATATTTGTTTTGATTTTAAAATATCGTTACTTCAGTTAACTAAAAAGAATTTTATAGGTGTAGGTACGATATAAAATTCTATATTTTTTTGTATTTATTTTAAAATTGTATTGTAATATCGTAACTTCAGGCAACTCAAAAGGATTTTGTAGCTGTAGTTCAGGTTTTTCATTTTAGACCCCTGATAAAGAATGATGAAGGGCAACAACCAACAACTATCATGTAGAATTAATTGAACTTTTCCACATGCAAGCCTTGCTATATCAGCTTTCGAAACATATAACGATCATGCGTCTAGTGTGGAGTTGGGTTCGAAAAAATACAACCAAATCCTCTGCCGAGAAAAAACGAATTTACTCTCGAAAGAACCTTATGAAACAGCAGAAAATCACGAATAAACGACTATAAACACTTTTATTATCTGATTAGTATTGAGTTAGAGTGAAGCAAAACTGAAACACTTCAACATATTGGTCCCTATCGAGAATTTCATTAAAAAATCACCTCTCGCAGCAAATAAGTTTTTATTATTGCTAATTCTTTGATTATACCTGAAGTGCTTCAAAATGATAATAAAAACATTGAATAAGAATTTAATTACTATCTAGGGGCAATTTCAACTTCTCAATACTTGCTTGTTCTGAAAGTAGACCACTTAATGCACTCACTCATCAATTCTAACTAATGTTTCACACCGAAACGAACGCCTAACATGAATATTTCAACATATTCGTGAAAAGAACTGCAAAAACTTCAAAATGACTGGACCCCTACTATCATTTGGAATTCTTGAGAGAGCTGTCACCCTGCTAAGAGAGATGATAATATACTCACAAATTCCCAATTAAAATATCTCCCTCCAAAGAAAAATTGACCTTTCTAGGAATTTTCTCCAAAAATTGATTCTTTTTAATATCCAGCTCGACTGTTTTATTTGAGCCATCTTGTATATTTCGAAGTTATGTGTAGAAATTTTTCAAAGTGATCTAAAAGTTATATTAATGCCTGCTGAGTGTATTTTCAAATCATTACTAAGGTATCTGACATTACTAAATGGCGAATGCGCCGGTATGCCAATATAAAATATTTTGATAACCAATACTTCAGAATATCTGCAATTGTCAAGATAATTTTGCAGTTCTTAAGCTTTCCTGTGGTTCAGAGTTTTTAGCTTTCGAAAATTCAATTGAATCGATTACAATATTCACACCGAATACAAAAAGGACAAAAAACCAGGTTGAGAGAAACAAACCATGCACCTGTAATAATCCATAATTACATTGTTCTGTTGCAAAGTTACCCACTTTCTGTGAAAACAAATAACGATTGACAACTCTGTGATCAATGTATTTAGACACTATACGTAAAATAACTGTCAAATTTTCAAAAGGGAAGTAAACGGATAAAGACAGAGAGGTAGAGAAAAAATTGTTTTCATGGAAAAATTCCGTCCATGAAAGAATTGATATAATGAGGTGGTATCTATTAGTCTTACCCATTTTCACGAAGGAATCTATAATTAGAAAAGAGATTTGTATCACTATGAAAACTGAAAATTTGTATCAACTAATGCATAATTTTTTGAATCAGGAAAATTACAAGGAAAGGCATGAAAATTCGAAATAAATATTATTCAGGATGATATTAGACGTACGTTTCTTCTTATAGTTCTATAGATAATTCAAAAATTTAATTTTTATACATACAAAAACTCACCATACAGAATGAAAGAATAAATCTCATTGGTCTGTAAAATGGACATGTTGAACATGGAATATATTTGAATGCAGGTGCATTATATGAATATATAATTTCCACAAAGCCAAAAATCGTGTAATATTTAAGTTTGGCTATGAAATGAGATATGAATTCACATTTATAGGAAATAAATTTTATGGAGCCTAGATAAAACTTTTGGTTTTGCAATATATGATAATACTGAAATATTCATAACATGAAATATACATCTAACTTTATTTTTCAATTACATTCATTGGAATATAATTTTCCTTGAGAATTTCATTGTTCAAAAAAGTCTACTAGTTAACACAAATTTACAATATGTACATAACCAAACAATGCTTCTTAAAGTTAAAATAATTCTTCAAAAGGTCAGAATATTAATATTCAGCAGACTCAGTAAAATTTAATTCTTTATACATGTGAAATCATTGTCCATTCTAGATTCCTAATTAATTAGAATATGATTTCTAAAAATCATGAAAACTTGCTTAGAGAACTATTTTATTTCGTAGGATAAAACATTTTATTCAAATGATTTTAGGTACAATTTGCATAACTATGTAATGAATTTGGTTTTTAAACAAACGGTTTCACTGAAGTATCCCCTTAGAGCGAATGTTTTGTTCCATATAATAATATTTAAATCATACTCATTGCAATTTTCTTCATAAACATATTTCGCATTCCAAGAATTATGTAATGATGGACATAATTTTCCAAATATATTGATTCGTTCGGAAAGTAAGTTAGTTTTTTTTGGGAAAATTGAAGACAAGTTTCGTATAATGAATGAATATTTCATCATATAATATATTTGCTATTCTGGTCTTACACCTTTTTCCATCTGGTCGAACACCTTGTGCAATTTTTCTGTTACTAACATGATTTCACGCTCATAAAAATGATCCACGCCATATATTGAGCTGTGAGATCAAACACACGCCTTACAAGTGATCAGAAACAGCTGAATCCGATTAATTTTGAACTCTCGCCGATCTCACGTATTGTTATGTGCCGATTTGCATCATCTAATGCCTCTATTGTGTTTGTATCAGCTTCAACCGGCCTTCTGGAGCATTTTTGACATAAACATTGTCGGATCGAAATTTTGCAAACCAGTTCTGGCACTTAACACATCTGTTAATTTCTTTCTGGCTTGAACAGCATTTTTACCTTTTCTATAGTTAAAAGATCAAATATGACGAAAATGCTGCTTATTGCTATCCATATTTGAAAGGGCACCAACCAAAAACTACTGCGTAGAATTAATTGAACTTTTTCATACACAAGCCTTGCTATATAAGCTCTCTAAACAAATAATGATTATCCGGCTTAAGTGTGGAGTTGGGTTCGAAAAAATAGAATTAAATTCTTTGTCGGGAAAAAAGAAATTACTGTCTGAACAACCCTATGAAACAGCAGAAAATCACAAAGAAACGACTATAAACACTTTTATTATCTGATGAGTATTGAGTTAGAGTGAAGCAAAACTGAAACACTTCAACATAATGGTCCCTATCGAGAATTTCCTTATAAAAATCACTTCTAGCAGCATATATATTTTTATTATTGTTGATTCTTTGATTATACCTGAAGTGTCTCAAAATGATAATAAAAACGTTGAATAAGAATTTAATTACTATCTAGAAGCAATTTCAACTTCTCAAGACTTGTTTGTTCTGAAAGTCGACCACTTAATGCACTCACCCATTAATTCTTACGAATGTTTCACACGGAAACGAACGCCTAACAAATTTTTCAACAAATTCTAGAAGAGAACAGCAAAAACTTGAAAAGGACTCGACCCCTATTACCATTTGGGATTCTTGAAAGGGCTGTTACCCCGCTTAGGGGATGATAATATACCCGCGAATTCTCAATTGAAAGATGTCACCCTCTAAATGAAAATTGACCTTTCTAGGAGTTTTCTGGAAAAATGAATTCTTACTTATATGAGTCATTCTGTATGTTTTGCAGTTATGAATAGAAATGTTTCAAAGTGATCCAAAAGTAACATTTTTGCCTGTTGAGCGTATTTCCAAATCATTCCCAAAATATGTCTATTGTTACTAAATGGCGAATGCGCCGGTGATCGATATAAAATATGTTGATAACGAATACTTTAGAACATCTGCAATTTTCAAGATAATATTTTAGTTCTTAGCTTTGTCTGTGGTTCAGGGTCTTTAGCTTTCGAAAACTCAATTGTATCGATTATAATATTTACACCGAACTTTTTATATAAAGGTTTCAGCAGAGGGATCTTTAATGGTCTTCATAAAATGGAAATTAATTCTTTAGCAGATGTTCGTGAACAATAAAGAAAAGAACCCTAACTTTTCCCAATCGGGAAAAGATTTATTAAATTGATTGTGATTATTGTAATACTATATATATGGGACATAGAGGCCGATGTTTACACCATAGAATCAAAGAACATAGGATGTCCATTCTGAAAAACCAGAAATCAACAAGTTTTGCAGAACATTGTTTAAAAAATGATCGTTCTTTTAATGAAGAAGATGTCACTTTACCATATAATGTTAATAAGGGTAAATTGATGGACTATTTGGAGATTCTTTCAATCAAAATAACCAGTGAAAAAAAGGAGGATTCAACAAATTCCCAAATTCTCTTTGGCAACACACCTATATTGGATACTGTAATTTCCAATACACAGATGTCCTAAGTGTAACAAAAGAATATTTTCAATTTCAAGTTTAGTTCCTATTTGTACTCCTTTGAAGATGGTCGAAAGACTGAAACACGTGTCAGGATTCTTAATAAATTATGAAACATAAAAACTGTGTGAATTTTTTGAAATAAAATTGTTGTAAGGTTTCACCTAGAGCCAATCGCATACCCCATACATTTAAAGTTTTGGTCTATATTGTTCAAATTTCCAATTCATCATAAATAGAAACTAGAATCCTGGAAATTTGTGAAAGTTACAAACTCCCGTGTCCTTCTTTGTAATTATTTCAATAATTTCGTCACAGTTATAGAGAAAAATAATGAAATTTTGTATTGAATTTGCGTTTATGCTGTCCTATAAAATATTTATTTCCGAAGAATATTTAGTACCTGATGAAATATTGCAGTGGTTCAACTGGTTGCATAATAAAAATGAATTAAACTTCTTTATTCTGCTTTATTAGACATTTTTCGCATAAATCTACACTATAATCAAGAGAAAATATGATGCCTTCAGGTGGAAAATCACACAGCGCATTTTTGCATGCTTTTCCTACTGCTTCATCTCATAAGGCAGAACATTTTCACCGGATTAATTTCAGAATTCATCATCATAATCCCCTTTTTCTGTTGCAGGGACCACTTCACAATATGCCCATCTCAGACTTCCGCAAGAAGAAACTGCTCTACGTTTTCCACGTCTTTTTCGGTGAGTTTATTAAAAGTATCACGGTCCAAATGACCGGATTTGAGGTAGGAGAGATGGGGTATGAATGTTACGACAGAAGGGCAAGGGAGAATGCCATCTGTCGCGTGTTGAAAATAGGTTTATTCAGTTTTTGAGGCACTCGAGCAGGTTATTCAAACCAGTTTTGAATAAACGAGGGCGTCTCAATAATAACTGAGAATTCTTTCTATTGTCTTTTTATTTTGATTTGGTTATGTTGATTATATTGCAGCCTTATTTAATATATTCAATATAAAGTAAGAATTTTCGATTTTAATTGAATAATACACATACAGGGTCCTGCAATAATGCGTTCTTCTTCCTTAGCTACCAAACTATAAATTTCGTTCGAAAACAGGTTTCTTGTGTTTCTATTCTTGCATCTCAAGAAATTATTTTCCGATAAAATGAGTCACCCCAAAAAAAATTCAACAAACGGGTGATTTTTTGAATGGATTGGCCTATATATTTTCATGTATTTTCAATAATCTTCATCATCTCTATTGAAATGCAAATTCTTAGAAATTTTTTTCTAACGGTACTGATCATATTCAGAGAAAACTAAAAAAAGTTGAGCGCACAGCACTTCGCTAAAAGGCCTAAAAAAATATTTCCTGATTTTTTAAATGTGACGCCCTATTTATTTTTTTAATATCGTGTGTTTTGTAAAGTGATGGAACTTTAAATTGAAATAAAACATATTTAAATTAAGATTGAAGCCAAATAATTTTTTATTTGAAACATAATTTTATGATATTTAGGTTTTAAGAATAATTTCCGGCATATGTCCCCCACGTCTAGCTCTGAGGAACCACATTGGACCAGACCAATTTTGGACCACTCTTTTGAGTAATTCAGGCCGTATTTAATCAAAAACACTGGTTATGTTGGCTTCCAAAGCGTTTATGGGTTCTGGTTTATCAGCATAAACCAATGACTTGACATAACACCAAAGAAAATAATCCAGTAGAGTTATGTCGCATGATCTTGGAGGCCAATTAATTGGACCATTTCTCGAAATGATGTTATCGCCAAATCCTTCCTTCAATAAATCAATTGTTACGGTAGCAGCATGAGGTGTAGCACACCATACAGTGCATTTTTCAGGATGCAATGGAACCTGCAGAACTTCTTGAGGATTGTTTTCACTCTATATAGGGTCATTTTGCTTGTTTACATAGCCGTTCAACCAGAAATGAGCTTCATCACTATATACAATTTTACGAGAAAAAAGTAGAGCAACTTCAAGCTGTTCTAGGGCCAAATCAGCAAACAAACGACGCTTATTATAGTCAAATGGCTTCAGTTCTTGAACCAGTTGGATCTTGTCTGGGTGTAGACCAATATCTTCTCGCAAAATTTTCCATGTGGTGGATGCACAGAGTCCAACTTGTTGTGAACGTCGACGAATAGACAAATCTGGATCATCGTTAACACTAGGACTTACAGCTGCGATATTTTCTTCAGTACGTACAGTTCTTTGCCTTGTTGTGGTTGTTGCATCGAGTAGAGAAAATGTTGTCGGAAATCTATCGATAGTTCGACGAATAAGTGTTCTAACGAACGCTTATGTAAACCATAAATTTCACAAAGTGCTCTATAAGTCTGGCGAATAGAACACTGATTTTGAAAATGATATTCAACAATTTGGAGACGTTGATGCGGCGTGAGTCTTTCCATGATAATTTGTCAATGCTTATTGAACAGAAATGTCTAAAAATCATGGCTTTTACCTTCTGTCAAATCACAGCTATTCCTATCGAAAGTTCTATCAATCTGAAAAAACACCCGATACTAAGAGAAAAGAGGTGGGTGAAACCTAGGAAATAAATATTTGTTCGTTTTAAAATTATTATTACAATAAGAGTCTACATTAATAACAGTTTTACTGACGTAGGTCCTTTTCCAGTTTATCCTAATTCATTTTGATTATTTTCTTTCAAATTGCTGAATATTTGTGTATTGATACTGCAATAAATTTATTATTATTATTAATTGTTGAATTAATTTAATTGGTTTTCAATGAATTGTTCCAGTGATGATCTCTCTTTATGATTCTCTGTTCTTCTGACAAAATTGAAAAATTTGTATGAATTTAAGGTCCATTTTTTTAAAGTATGGTTTGAAATTTTGTTTCACCTTCAGACAATTTAAAATTTGAGAATTATTACAAAGTTGTGAGAATTAATTATGCTGCTGTAGAAAATCAGATTTTCTGCGAAGGTGTGAGATTTACATGGATCATAAATGATTTTCAGATTAATTTTATAAACTCTAGCATTAGTAGAGTAACAACGGCGTTTCTGGAACACTCCTGGGTGTCTGACGTTACTAGCGTTCATGTGGACGAATGTGATTGAAGCTTGTTTGTTGTCAAGTAGTGTGATAATCTTGAAGGAGTGTTTGAACTCTTCAGACAACTGAAACACATTTGCGATCAATAAGTGTTTCCCATCAAACTACCCCACAATAACGATAATAACCATTTTGTCGAAAGTCATAGAGGAAATCAATCTCAAAATGTTTAGATAGCTGGAGAACAAAGGTTCACCGGTCTATAGGTGAGTTCCTCAGCTATGTGTCGAAAGCTAGGAGCTATTAAGCGATATTGAGAATCTAGGTTAGTTGCTCTGGACATATCCAAGGCATATAAGGCTCTTCTGAATAGGCTATCTTCCTATGGTTTTCCTCGGAGCTTTTGCGAATGGATAAAGAGTTTCCTCGACAACATTTATGCAGTCGAGTCTGGTGGTTTCCGTGGTTTAAACGTGAACGCTGGAGTGCCCCAAGGCTCGGTTTTGTCACCCACTCTCTTCCTGATCCACGTAAACGATCTTCTCAGTTCGGCCGAGAACTACATTGTGAGCTTCGCTGATGACAGCACACTGACGTCTTCTTTCACCACCAACCTTTGAATACTGTTGAGTGTTACTTCCATAGATGCCAGCAAATGGATTCGCTGAACGAAGATCTCAAAAACATAAATGAATATGATGCAATTCAATGTCTTGAAGACCCAAAGAACAATTCAGTTCGTGACTTTCAACTTGATGATGGAAAACCAGGTGCTTTATCCAAGTGATTTCATGCATGTTCTTGGCATGACTTTCAACTCTTTGGTCTGCTGACCATGTGACTGACATTGCGAAGTCTTCTGCAAATTACCTGAGATATTTGTTTCAGGTTATATTTCTCTGCAGGTGTTCTAATGTATAAAGCCCAGATCAGACCACTCGAATACTGCTCTTGTGTTTAGAGCTCAGTATTTCTCACAACTTTTGGATTCCGTTCAGAAAAAAACAGTTCGACTGCTCAACTATAACAGCCAGTCTGCAGTCATTCGAACATAGAAGGAGAATAGCCGACTTGTGCTTGTTCTATAGATATTTTCACGGTCGATGCTCCATGCAACTGAAGGAAATGATGCCAACTGCCGCCAGATTCGCATGCGGCACTAGAGCTGCACAAAAAGCACATCCCCATGAAGTTGAATTAACAACTCCGAGATCTTCTGTTTATAAGAAGTTCTTCTTCCACTGAACTGGCCAGCTATGGAACACGCTTCTAGCTGATGACTTTCCTTCGATGTCTAATCTCCAGCAGTTCAAGACGAGAGTGAACTTTGCGCTCAGGCACCATTTAGCTCACATAAGTTTCCCTTTTCTCGGCGGTAAAGCGTAAAAAACTGACAAAAAAGGGCACTGTGAACAAACTAAATGAAAGATGGTGCGAAATTCTGCGTGAGTTTAAAGGAAAACTCTGCCAACTTAGGGACAAAAAGCATTTCGGCAGTTTACTCAAACACGGTTCCCTAATGATCAATTTCTTGATGCTTTCTTGACTGAATGTATAGCGCTTCACCCGCGCCTCGATCGCGGGCGGTCCCGTCCCGTTATCGGCGTTTCCGATCGCGCCGGGATAAATTCCATGGCACGCCGAGATTGCGGAAAGGTCGTTTGCGGGAATCTCCGGATCCGATTGCAGCGGCCGGAAGCAATTTGCGGAAGTGATCTCTGCCTATTCAGACGCCGATTATGTTCGTTCGTTGCCGCAGCGTGTGGAGATCGCTCTGTTCGGGCGGCAGGAGCAGATATTAGCCCCCGTGGGCGGGGTTGGGGGGCTTGTCGTCCGAATAACTCGTGTTTTCGATTTCCCGTCGTTTTTATCGTTTTTCGTGGGAAATTTCCGGTAGATGCGGATAAAAATCGTCCGATTTATATGGAGGAGACATTTCTGTTCACAGCTGTCTCAAAATGTCCAAGAAAACCTGCTTACTTCGACATCAAAATTGGCGGATCGAAATTTTGTTTACCTGTTCTAGCACTGGTGTACTGTCATCACTTTTTCTCCATATACATCGCTTAATTTCTTTCTTGCTTGAACAGCATTTTTACCTTTTCTATAGTAAAAAAGTAAAATATGTCGAAAATGCTACTTAGTGTTTTACATATTTAAAAGGGCACCAATGAAAAACTACTGCGTAGAATTAATTGAACTTTTTCACACATAAGCCTTGCTATATCTGCTCTCCAAACATATAACGATTATGAGGTTTAAGTGTGAAGTTGGGTTCGAAAAAATACAATTAAATTATATATAAAAGAAAAAAAAAATCTGAAAATTTGTCATTTCATGTTTTTTATGTCTAATATATAACCTACAAATAAAAGCATTTGGGATACTTTAAAGAGAAATTTCCTCAAATAAACGGTCGGTTTCAGATCCCTGTGCATAATGAATTAATTTTCCTCTGGCAGGATATCTGCTGCATCGAAACAACTACGTTCCAACACTGTTTTATTCGATCTCTGTATTGCGTGTTCTCTAGTCACAAAACCAGACAATCTATATCTTCCTATCGTTCCATCTAACCAGATGCGTGGCGGGTTGTAGTTTATTAATAATAAATTTGTGGAAATTGGAGAATATTCATTATAATGTATATCAGTTCGACAAACTTTTATCGAATAAAGACCGATCGAATTGAATATTTGAAGAATGATATAACTATAATTCCACCCAATTTCATTGTATGTGTAACGTTTCTCTGGAAAAAGGTGAATGAAACATCCTCAGGATATATTGGGGTTTCAATATTTGGGGAGCTTATTCTAAACCTCATAATATGTAAAAGGTTTCATATAAACGTTGTACGTAAATGAGCCGTTCAGCAGATATAAGCGATTTTCGGTTTTCAAAATATTAACTACTAGCGCAACCAAATACGATAAATTACAGAAGATATTCGATTTATTTTTGACTGCAGGAAGTACATCGTCGCATGAAGGAATTACGTACTCTTTCGAAAATACCTGTGTTGGGATCGTTTGATAGGATAATTCAGTCCTATGTTGCAATCCTTCGATGTTATTCGCTTCATCTTGCATAAACCAAATAAAATAAAATAAAAAACTATTCATCCACTGATTTGAAAGTACCACGTCTAAAAAATCGGGCAGGAATTTTGAAGAAAGTTAAGGTATGCTGCTCTTGTTAAATTCCGTGGTAAAACTACTGGTCCTAATCTAATCGGATACATAATACTCAACAAAAGTATGTAAATGTCATATGAAAACCAACTGATTGATGCCAGCTGTAATTTTTTTTGATGAACCGACAGAAAAACATTTTAATTGTTAGTTCACTAAACAAGACATCTGAAAGATGAAAATAATTCGAATATCGTATTTGGTTGCGCTAGTATCGGGTTTTTATTTCGATGGGGTTAACTGTGATTTGACAGAAGGTAGAAGCCATGTTGTTTTGACATTTCTGTTCAGTAAGCATTGACAAATTATCATGGAAAGACTCATGCTGCAACAACGTTTACAAATTGTTGAAATTTATTTTCAAAATCAGTGTTCTATTCGCCAAACTTATAGAGCACTTCGTCAAACTTACGGTTCACATAATCGTCCATCAGAGCAGCTTATTCGTCGAACTATTGACAGATTTCGGACAATATTTTCTCTACTCGATGCAACAACAAGACAAAGGACTGTACGTACAGAAGAAAATATCGCTGCGGTAAGTCATAGTATTAATGATGATCCAAATTTGTCTATTCGTCCACGTTCCCAACGATTGGACTCCACCAAATGGAAAATTTTGCGTGAAGATCTTGGTCTGCACCCATACAAGATCCAACTGGTTCATGAACTAAAGCCACTTGATCATAATAAGCGTCGTTTGTTTGCTGATTCGGCCCTAGAACAGCTTTCGAACCACTTTTTTATCGTAAAATTGTGTTTAGTGATTAAGCTCATTTCTGGTTGAATGGCTATGTAAACAAGCAAAATTGCCGTATATGGAGTGAAAAGAATCCTCAAGAAGTTCTGGAGGTTCCATTGCATCCTGAAAAATGCACTGTATGGTATGCTTTACATGCTGAAGGCAGCATCGGTCCACATTTCTTTAAAAACGATGCTGGAGCTAATGTAACAGTGAATGATGCTCATTACAGATCGATGATCAATGATTATTTGTTTCAAAATTTGAATGGCATCGACCCAGAAGTGTTTTGGTTACAACAAGATGGTGCTACACCTCATGCTGTTACCGTAACAATTGATTTATCAAAAGAAAGATTTGGCGATAACATTGTTTCGAGAAATGGTCCAATTAATTGATCTCAAGACCTTGCAACATAACTCCACTGGATTATTTTCTTTGAGGTTATGTCAAGTCATTGGTTTATGCTGATAAACCAGAAACAATAGACGCTTTGGAAGTCAACATAACTCGTGTTGTTGATTAAATAAGGCCTGAATTACTCGAAAAAGTGGTGCAAAATTGGTCTGGTCGAATGAGGTTCCTCAGAGCTAGTCCTGGTGAACATAAATGTCAAAAAATTATCTTTCGAATCAAAAAAAAAAAATTACTTCAATCCTAGTTTAAATGTGTTTTAAATCAATTTGAAGTTCTGTCACTCTAAAACACCCGATAGTTAATATGAAAATCGAAAATCTCTTATATCTATGAAATATTTTACTTATTTTGAGGTCTATAATCAGCTTCTAAAATATTGAAACTTCGTTTCTTACACCCGGTATATTCATTTGGATGTGATTCAGAAATAGTTTCAGTGCAACTAAATGAACACTGGGAGTTTTATTTTTACCTTCCCACTCTGATCAACTGCAGAGGTTGGAATAAAACTAGAGCGATAGGTGTATCCTCCCCTTATTTGACAGATATTTGTTTCAGTTCCTACTAAAAGAGTTTAATATTTTGGTAAATGAATATCTATGCATCCAACTATGAATCTGAGATAGATACTAGGGGATTTTCTGAAACCCCATTAGCATTCTCTCCGGCACAACTGAATACCCCTACAATCCATCATTCTTCTTGATACAGCGCTCCTAAACAAACGTAATTCGGATCTAGGGCCCTGACGTAAACTCGCCGCGCTTACCTACCTCATGAGTTGAAATTACGATCCAGAATCCTAATCCTAAATGACGTAGTAGTTCCCTTTAGACATTAATACTTCTCTCGTGTAATTTTACAGGGAAACGTTAAATCGGTTTTTATGACATACTGAAACAGGCTTGGAATAAATATTAAGATTTATGGTCTTTTCCGTCATTTTAGCGCGCTTGTTCCAGGGAACTAACTGTGTGCTATCGTTTCGTCTGTAATGTCTGTATTTTTTTAAATTTTGAGTCGAAATGTTCTCAGGTTGAACAATTTTCTTATATTATATCGGGTGTTTTTTTTACAGTGATAGAACTTTCGAAAGGGATAACTGTGATTTGGCAGAAGGTAGAATACCATGTTGTTTTGACATTTCTGTTCAGTACGCATTGACAAATTATCATGGAAAGACTCACGCCGCAACAACGTTTCCAAATAGTTGAATTTTATTTTCAAAATCAGTGTTCTGTTCGCCAATCTTATGAAGCACTTCGTGAAATTTATGGTTTACATTATCGTCCATCAAAGCAGCTTATTCGTCGAACTATCGATAGATTTCGGACAACATTTTCTCTACTCGATGCAACAACAACAAGACAAAGAACTGAACGTACAGAAGAAAATATCTCTGCTGTAATTCAACAAGACAAAGAACTGTCATAGTGTTAATGATGATCAAGATTTATCTATTCGTCGACGTTCACAACAAGTTGTACTCTGTGCATCCACCACATGGAAAATTTTGCATAAAAATCTTGGTATACACACACTCAAGATCCAACTGGTTCAAAAATTAAAGCCACTTGACCATAATAAGAGTCGTTTGTTTGCTGATTGGGCCCTAGAACAGCTTGAAGTTGATTCACTTTTTTATCATAAAATTGTGATGAAGCTCATTTTTGGTTAAGCGGCTATGTAAACAAGCAAATTTGTCGTGTATGTAGTGCAAACAATCCTCAAGAAGTTTTGCAGGTTCCGTTGCATCCTGAAAATGCTCTGTATGGTGTGCTTTACACGCTGGATGTATTATCGGTCCATATTTCTTTAAAAACGATGCTGGAGCTAATATTATAATGAATGGTGCCCGTTACAGACCGATAATAAATGATTATTTTTTTCAAAATTTGACCGATGATAAATAATTATAAAAAATTTGAATGGTATCGACCCAGAAGTGTTTCGCTTCCAACAAGATGGTGCTACACCTCATGCTGCTACCGTAACAATTGATTTATTAATAGAAAGATTTGGCTATAACATTATTTCGAGAAATGGTTCAATTAATTGGCCTCCAAGATCATGCGACATAACTCTACTGGATTATTTTCTTTGGGGTTATGTCAAGTCATTGGTTTGTGCTGATAAACCAGAAACCATAAACGCTTTGGAAGCCAACATAACTAGTGTTTTTGATTGAATACCCTTGACGACGTGGTATAATCGTTTTGGTGTTTTGCCTCCTGCCATATTGTGATCACTTCCATAGGAACGATTTTGGACGTTCGCCAAATAAAATAAAAGTCGAGCTCAAAGTGATGTCATTGAATTTTTCAAAATGTAGCGCTTTGGTTATAATTCTTGTGTTGAAATAAATTGAGAAATTGAAAATTTGACACCAGAAAATACCGCAAAAACACATAATTATGTTTGGAAACAGTTTACGGTGTTTTGTGAACATCGGAACAACAAACTTCGTGCTGATATTCTGAATGAAGAACTAGCAGATATACTGAAAGATTGGACATTCAACACGAAATGTGCAGGGAATATAAAGAAAGTACAGAAAAACTCTTACAGAAAAAGTTTACTCTGTTTTTCTCGAGAGCCTTTTCAAACTTTTCAAACGAATTACTCGAAAGAGTGGTCCAAAATTGGTCTGGTCCAATGTGGATCCTCAGAGCTAGTCGTAGTGAACATATGCCGGAAATATTTTTGAAACATAAATGTCATAAAATTATCTTTCAAATAAAAAAAAGTGGCTTCAATCTTGATTTATATGTGTTTTATTTCAATTTAATGTTATGTCACTCTAAAAAAACCCCCGATATAAGGTTGTTCGGAAAGTAATTCCATTTTTTCTACAGACGATTTAATTGTAATTTTTCGAACCCAACTTTACACTTAAGACGCATAATTACATAATTACATTTTTTGAGAGATGATATAGCAAGGCTTGTTGAAAATGTTCTAAATATGGAGAGCATTAAGCAGCATTTTCGTCATATTTTACTTTTTCACTATAGAAAAGGTAAAAATGCTGCCAGAAAGAGATTAACCAATGTGTATGGAGAAGATTTGTTGACAGTGCGCCAGTGCCAGAACTGAGTGTTTCGAGAAAATATTGTTGTTTGATCTTCGAGGGAGTGGATTGCACAGGATAACTTATCCTATTTATTTATCTTTTTGGGATCTTCGTTCAGGGAATCGATTTGCTGGTATCTATGGATGCTCAAAGGTTTGTTAGTAGTAAAAGAAGACATCGGCGAGGTATCATCTGCGAAGCTCAGAATGTAGTTCACGGTTGTATCGGGTGTTTTTTTTAAGTGATAGAACTTTAAATTGAAATACAACACATTTAATTATCAAATTTATCAAGATCGAAGCCATTTTTTTTTTAATTTGAAAGATAATTTTATGACATTTATGTTTTAGAATTAATCCGGCATATGTCCACCACGACTAGCTATGAGGAACCGCATTCGACCAGACCAATTTTGGACCACCTTTTTGAGTAATTCAAGCCTTATTTCATCAATAACACGAGTTATGTTGGCTTCCAAAGCGTCTATTATTTCTGGTTTATCAGCATAAACCAATGACTTGACATAACTCCAAAGAAAATAATCCAGTGGAGTTATGTTGCATGATCTTGGAGGCCAATTAATTGGACCATTTCTCGAAATAATGTTATCGCCAAATCTTTTTTCAATAAATCAATTGTTACGGTAGCAGCATGAGGTGTAGCACCATCTTGTTGGATCCCAAACACTTCTGGGTCGATACCATTCAAATTTTGAAACAAATAATCATTGATCATCGATCTGTAACGAGCACCATTCACTATAACATTAGTTCCAGCATCGTTTTTAAAGAAATATGGACCGGTGTTGCCTCCATCGTGTAAAGCACACCATACAGTGCATTTTTCGGGATGCAGTGAAACCTGCAGAACTTTTTGAAGATTGTTTTCTCTCCATATGCGGAAATTTTGCTTGTTAACATAGCCGTTCAACCACAAATGAGCTTCATCACTAAAAACAATTTTACGATAAAAAAGTGGATCAACTTCAAGCTGTTCTAGGGTCCAATCAGCAAACAAACGACGCTTATTATGGTCAAGTGGCTTTAGTTCTTGAACCAGTTGGGTCTTGTTTGGGCGTAGACCTTCAAGATATTTACGCAAAATTTTCCATGCGGTGGATTCACAGAGTCTAACTTGTTGTGAACGTCGACGAATAGACAAATCTGGATCTTCATTAAAACTATGACTTACAGCAGCGATATTTTCTTCTGTACGTACAGTTCTTTGTTTTGTTGTTGTTGTTGCATCGAGTAGAGAAAATGTTGTCCGAAAACTATCGATAGTTCGTCGAATAATCTGCTCTGATGGACGATTATGTAAATCATAAATTTTACGAAGTGCTCTATAAGTTTGGCGAATAGAACACTGATTTTGAAAATAAATTTCAACAATTTGTAAACGTTGTTGCGGCGTGAGTCTTCTCATTATAATTTGACAATGCTTACTGAACAGAAATGTCAAAACAACATAGCTTCTTCCTTCTGTCAAATCACAGTTATCCCTATCTAAAAAAAAACTGATATGTTGAATTCGTTTTTTAACGTATCATAAAATGTTCAACGGTAGTCTGTTTCCCACTTTTATAGTTTTCCATTAGGGATTTTTTTAACTATTACTCATATTGTTTTATATAAAGGGTTTTATTATATGAAATTGAACCCTTGCATAGAGTAAATGTTTTCGTTGAATAATTGTTTTTCATATCAAGCAGAATGAATTATATGAAAAATAAATGAGATTTATATTTGTTTTTCCTTGGTTTTGCCTACTCATATAATGAGAAAATAATACGAAAGCAACTGCCCCCTCTAATATTTCAATCTTTCATCGAATTTTGAGCCTAAATTAGTCACAATCGACTAAGTTGGATTCACTGATGAAGAATCCGAGGTCCAAAGTATCTCTATCTAGCCGATTCGTTCGTAACACTCTAACTTTCGAACGGGGACAGTATGATTCAAAAAACATTTTTTTGAGCAGAGCAGCGTAAAGTGCTACAGAAACCATATCAAAAGTCTACCGATCGATTTTAAAATAATCTTTTAGATGTGAAATAACAACTCAAAATCTCATTCATAATTTCGTGATTATCGTATAATTAGAAGATTCAAAAAACATATTTTGTGAACAAAGAAGCGTTGAGGGCTACTGAAACCATATCAACAGTCCTACGATTGAGTTTAAATTTAACATTTAAATGTGAAAGAACGACGAGGAGGCTCATGGTAATTTCGTAGAGATCTGGGGTGATATAAACGCAAAAGCTTCTGACTTCACGGCAGTGCTTTTCACCATTAAAAAAAAGTTTCAAAACAATCAGTACGCAACGAAATGAATAAAAATAAAGTTTTCGTTTCACAGCCCTCGAACAATCCTGACGTACTGTTTATTTAATTCTTCTGAATGACTGTCGCAACTTGGTCAATACTCCGTTTTATGCTCGACGATAATTCCTAATATTCCCGTGTTACTTCAACGAAACACAAACATCATCAGGAAATTCATTCGAGACCGTGAAGTTCAGTCCGCTGTAACCCATAAAATAAATTTCTCTTCGCAAAAAGTACCCAGGGGTCCTAGCAAATAAGGAAGCCTCTCCCGGTAAAGGCAGGAGGCTCGCAATTTATCCTTTCATCGCCGGTCGCATAACGCAGCGTACCCTCTTTCCATCTCGAATTCACATCTAGGAGGCGTTATGCCTCCCACGGCGCTGGCCGCGGATGAGTCTGGTATCCTACACGTCCGCGCCATCTGTTATCGGCGATACGTGTCAGAAGGGTCGAGAGAAGCGAAAATCGGTTACCTGGAAGACTGGATAAATAGGTTTTCCGATCGGGATTGATCGCGTCTGTCGCGGCGATTATTCTTCCGGTTTTCCGGACCTAGGGAAATCCCGCACGATTTTCCCAGAGATGCATCAGTCTTGTCTTATTTTCGTCCAATCAGAAGGGTTAGACGACTATCAGAGTTAGAAATTCTATTGGGATTCTGAATTGGATTTGAGTGGGAAATTCAAAATTTAATGAAGTTGGAAATTCTTGAATTGAAATTGGTTTTCCATCAAATCGACGCTTTAGAAAATGGAAAATTATGAATGCGTTGGTCTTACGTCAGAAACTTGATCTCTGATCTCTCGTATCTGAATAATTTATAGCATTCAGCTTCACCAACTACTAAATGTTGAAAGCATTTTTTATGTAATAAAAGGCGTATCTAATACCTGGGAATACAGAAATTAATTTTTAACTACAGAAATCTATAGAAGTTATAAAATAAAGCTCGAGAATGAAATAATGCAGTATAGGAATATATCCGAGATCCAGCATACATTGTGATATGATTTTAGTGCAGATCATGCAAAAGGAAAATCTTCGATAAAAAAATAATAAGAGGTTTTTTACTTGAAAGAATGAATATTACAAAATTTGAATATCAAAATAGTTTTAATCTGTTAGTTTCCTATAATTTTAATTGACAATCAATATTTATTGGGTCATTCAATCCATTTCATATTGTATCGGGTGTTTTTTTTTAGAGTGATAGAACTTTAAATTGAAATAAAACACATTTAAATTAAGATTGAAGCCAAATTTTTTTTTTATTTGAAAGATAATTTCATGACATTTATGTTTTGAGAATAATTTCCGGCATATGTCCATCACGACTAGCTCTGAGAAACCGCATTCAACCAGACTAATTTTGGACCACTTTTTCGAGTAATTCAGGCCTAATTCATCAATAACACAAGTTATGTTAGCTTCCAAAGCGTCTATTGTTTCTAGTTTATAAGCATAAACCAATGACTTGACATAACACCAAAGAAAATAATACAGTGGAGTTATGTCGCATGATCTTGGAGGCCAATTAATTGGACCATTTCTGGAAATAATGTTATCGCCAAATCTTTCTTTCAATAAATCAATTAATAGTGTAGCAGCAAGCTGCTCTAGGGCCCAATCAGCAAACAAACGACGCTTATTATGGTCATGTGGTTTTAGTTCTTGAAGCAGTTGGATTTTGTATGGGTGTAGACCAAGATCTTTGAGCAAATTTTTCCATGTGGTGGATACACAGAGTCCAACTTGTTGTGAACGTCGACGAATAGACAAATCTGGATCATCATTAACACAATGACTTACAGCAGCGATATTTTCTTCTGTACGTACAGTTCTTGGTCTTGTTGTTGTTGCATCGAGTAGAGAAAATTTTGTCCGAAATCTATCGATAGTTCGACGAATAAGCTACTCTGATGGACGATTATGTAAACCATAAATTTCACGAAGTGCTCTGTAAGTTTGGCGAATAGAACACTGATTTCGAAAATAAATTCCATCAATTTGTAAACGTTGTAGCGGCGTGAGTCTTTCCATGTAAAATTTTCAATGCTCACTGAACAGAAATGTCAAAACAACGTGGCTTCTATCTTCTGTCAAATCACAGTTATCCATATCGAAAATTTTATCACTCTAAAAAAACACCCAATTGATTTTATACATCTAATAAATATAAGCTGTGCTTATAAGACATTAATTTAATTCTAAAAATTTTTGAGTAAAATTTTTTTTAAATTAAAATTATAGGAGACTAAGAGATCAAATCTGTTTTGATATTCAAATTTTGTAATATTCCTTCTATCAAGTAAAAAACCTCCTTTTACTATTTCATTTTATATATTTGAATATATATTATTATTATTATTATTATTATTTATATATATATATATATATTTATATATTTGAATTTAATTAAAATGGATTTCCACCAACAAAAGATCGAATCAACAACAGAAAAAATGGGAAAGCTCTAGAGATAAAAGTAGAATTTGCGGCCATCAAATCTCGCGAAATTTTCGGGACGTGTAATTTCCCCAAGAATCCTTCAGAATATCCCATTACGAAAAAAATTGCTGTGTGACATTTTAAGCATCTCACGTCAACATACTTGGTGCCTGGATCATCAAAGAAAATATACGAGAAGGCCGAGAGAATGCCGGATATAATGGTTAATAAAAAGCAGACGCTAAGGCCCATCTCACACGACCTTCATAACGACGTTATAACGAGGCAAATTTTATTTCGCAAATGGCTCTTATTGTTGTTTTTCACTCAATTTGGGGGGAATTCTGTTCGTATATCATTTGTCCGGAGCTGGCAAAAACGCGTTGGGAAGAACCTTTGATAAAGGTGTTTCAGGATTCGCAGAGAATCGCGTCAATTGATTCATATAAAAGGGAAGGCAATTTACGAGGTGTAATCAGAAACTGAGGAGAATTTCGGTTTTTTTCTTTGTCATCGCGCGAGGAAATGGAAACCTATATTATTTAGATACTGTATTGTTTCAGCCGTTACTATTTGGTAGTTGATCATAATTAAAACAAATTGTAGAAATTACTATGTTTTACTACCAATAAAAATATATATTACACATTTTCTTGTGACTCGAGTTTCGGGAAATTAACTATCCCATCATCAGACAACTGAAGACCTAACAGTGGTACAGAGGTATTTAAAAAAAAGTGATAAATATTTTGAATATTTCAATAGATTCTAGATAACACCTAATAGTGGTACAGAGGTTTACAAGCGGAACCTAATAAAAAACCGGGTTAAAAAAGAGGGGCCTTCTAACAGATATCGAAGTGTCGGCAATCGGCAAAGAAGATTGTTAAACAGATGGTTTAAATATCTCAAATAATTTTTTGGGGTTACATAGCTCCGTACAGTTATTCATTATTTTTACGTTATTTTGTTGTTTATCTCAAATATTTGGATTTACATAGCTCCATACAGTCATTCATTATTTTTTAAATTATTTTTATTGTGAGAGGATTTGAAAATTTCAATAATCAACTTTCTTTTCATTTAAATCTACATGTAAAATTTTTCTTAAGATTTTCTTTTTTCGAAAGGAATTACTGTTTTCCAAAGAATGAGTGGCAAAAGTTGAATTTTTGTTTACTTTTCATTAAATTCATTTTATGTTCGTTGAAAAAGGTTTTAAACAGATGTTGCTATTTGAATATCTCAAATATTTTCGATTTACATAGCTCCGTACAGTCATTCATTATTTTTACATTATTGTTATTGTGAACTAATTTGAAAATTTCAACAGATTCTAGATAATCGAGTTTCTTCCCTTTTGATTCTACATGTAAAATTTTAAGATTATCTATTGTGGGAAAGGAATGACCGTTTTCTAGACAATGAGTGGCAAAAGTAGAATTTTGTTTATTTTTTATGATACTCATTTTATGTTCGTTGAACCTCGTCTTGAAGGAACGTCCTGTTTATCCTATATATTTATTACTGAACGTAGAACAAGATAACTCATAAACTCCTGATTTGTGAATGTTTGGACTAGGGTCCTTTACGTTAAATAATACCGATGATAATTTGTTTTGCGTTTTGAAGGCAATATTGACATCTGATTTCGAAAATGACCGCGAAGCTGAAGTCCAAACTATAAAATCAATAGCTGCAAACAACGGTTTCAACCCCAATATAATAGACAGAAACTATCTAAAATAGCTATGAGCCAAATTTATCCCATCATAAAAACTGAAGAAAATAAAAAATTCATTTCTCTATCGTACTTTGGTAGCATAAGTCAGAAAGTGGCCAATATTTTTTCAAAATCAGATGTCAATATTGCCTTCAAAACGCAAAACAAATTATCATCGGTTTTATTCAACGCAAAGATCAACTACCAAATAGTAACGGCTGAAACAATTCAGTAATTTAATTGAAATATTAAATATGTTTAAATATTCAAATAAGGTACTTCAAAAACTCTCAAAATATATAGCGCATCCTCAAAAACAATTAGAATTCAGATAAGGTCAGTTCAACTTTACATTCATAATATAAATTCAACTAAAAATTAATAAACTTGTAATCTTACCAAACAATTTCTGGAAAGTCTATGAATGCAGTTAAACTAGGTAGGTACATCTAATATCCAAGGTAATCTATGTTCTATGCTAAACAGAGAAATCACACAAAGTTTTTAAGGCATTTCATGGCCTTCATTAAACCATTGGAAACTATATAATAAATTCCATGATTCAAAAGCCTAAAATAATTATATATTATATATAAAATAAAATAATAAGATGCGGTTTTTTACAAAATTTGAATATCAAAACAGATTTAATCTGTTGTCTTCTACAATTTTAATTTCAAAAAATTTTTTGAAGAAACTTTAAGAATTAAATTAATGTCTTTATAAGCACTGCTCATTTTTAATAGACGTATAAAATCAAAATTCATCATACAATATCAAATGGAATTAAGAAAAACCAACGAATATAAATTGTCAATTGAAATTAAAATATAAATAAGCAAACATTTTTTGTTTCGTTCCAGGCATGCGTACTGAACTCTTTAGACAAACGTACGAAGCCCTGTTTGTTACAAAATGTATTGTTTTCTGATCCTTTATTAATAAAAAATAACTCTTTCTAAAAAATATAAAACGGTTTTTTACTTGATAGAAGGATAATTACAAACTTTGAATATCAAAACAGATTTAATCTGTTAGTAGATATTACTTATTCTTAATTTTAATTCATAATTTATTTTTGTTGGGTTTTTTATTCTATTTGATATTGTATAGTGAATTTTGATTTTTATACGTCTATTAAATATAAGCAGTGCCTATTATTAGACATTAATTTAATTCTAAAAGTTTTTTAAAAAAAATTTCCGAAAGGAAAATTGTAGAAGACTAACAGATTAAATCTGTTTTGATATTCAAAGATTGTTTATTTCTTGAGAAACCTAGGGGGCCATGACTTTTGACGATATGTGTATGTTTAAAATAAATTTCAACCAATCTTCTGAAAGAATCTTTAATGAAAATACTAACAATATTTGTAAGTTATATACGGAACTTTCTTGAATAATAATTGAACAATTTCACTGGAGAACTAAAAGTTCAAGAAACCAAGTTAGTAAAAAGTTGTAAATAATGAACTTTTCACGAATGCATCGTAATCACATACCACCACGCACGCTAACTTTACTTCTTGTCCAAACGCTGAAACAAAAACAAAACATAATAGCGAAAACTTTATATTACCGCCGACGTCCGCAATTTCCACGCGGAAAAACGCAATAAAATCCCGGAAATATAACCGTCATATCCGACATTGACGTCTTGGGATATCCGCCAACCTACCAGCCTTAATATTCATCAACTTTTCCCCGATATCTGCACAGCGCCAGCAGCCATTACGGTCCGATAAAAACAAACTTTGCCAATTTAAAAGTTGTATCGAATCCTGCGTCCGGGCCCAGGTGATTCCGGATAAAATCCTTCCCTAGACCTACGGGCGTCGACGTCTTTTTGCCGAGCAGGGAGAGACGCCCGTCCTAGGTCGATGGCAGCGTCTGGACGCAACACTGCGGTTTAATAGCGGCCGATTTTTATGCTCGCGTGGAAATGTCCGCAATTAAATTCGACTTTCAACAGGAATCGGTTGTGAGGGGAATATGGTGATTTTTATAGCTGTGAGAAACGAATAATACGAGTGCAATTTACGGTGTAATTTGGATTCATTTCATTTTTATGTGAGCTCGGAAGAAACGCATTAATTCCAGAATTTTAGATCGAATAAATGAAGAGAAATAAGTAGGTTCCCTTTTGAATAGCCCGCTATTTCGGCAACTGTCATCTTTCGACAGTTGACAAGTAAAAACTACGTCATTACTAAAAATGGAACGATACCCGCTTCAAACGCATTGAATTGGTTAAAATTCATTACAAAAATTCTGAAAATTTCACAGTCACAGTTAGCAAAACTAAATCTGTTTTTGCAGTTTCAACATGTTCTACCTGAAGGACTTATTAAATAAAATAAAATTATTATTCTATATATAATATATAATTATATCAGGTTTTTAAATAAAGAAATTCATTATAAAGTGTTGAATGTTTTTAACTAAGACCATTAAAGTGCCTTATAAGCTTTGTGACATTTTTTGTGAGCATAGAACATAGAGTACCTTGGATATTAGATGTACCTATGTGAATGTTTCTGAAGATCACATATTTCTTAGGATTGCATTCGGTAAGTTTATTGTTAATTGATTTTATTATTTTTTAAATGTAAAGTTGAACTGATCTTATCGTAATTTTAATTATTTTTTGAGGATGTGCTACATGTTTTGAGATTTTTTGCAGTAATTTATTTAAATATATTGAATATTTCAAATAAATTAGTTTTTGAGAAGTTCTTAAAATTATGTTCTATATTTTTGAGAAAGAGTTATTTTTCATGAATATAGGATCAGAAAACAATACATTTTGTAACAAACAGGGCTTCGTACGTTTGTCTGAAGAGTTCAGTACGCATGCCTGGAACGAAACAAAAAATGTTTGTTTATTTATTTTTTTATTTTAATTGACAATTTATATTCGTTGGTTTTTCTTAATTCCATTCGATATTGTAGGATGAATTTCGATTTTATACGTCTATTGAATATGAGCAGTGCTTATCAAGACATTAATTTAATTCTTAAAGTACATTTTTTGAAATTAAAATTTTAGAAGACTAACAGATTAAATCTGTTTTGATATTCAAATTTTGAAGGACTTATTGTTTATCAATTTGAATGTGAGTCAATACTTGATAGAAGTAAACTTTAAATGACTTTTTTCAGAATTATATATTCTAACTTCTACAATATATATTGAAACTATATACAAAAACTATCAAAATGATATTCTTATATATAATCAATATAAAATATTTTTCAATGTCTCGAAAAAAGCCTTTTTACATTCCGACATGAAAAGTATTAATACAAAAACTATATAAGTATACAAATACAAAAAACTCCACAATTCCAAAATTATCTAAAATTCTCAAAATAAAGGATCAAATAAAAATAATTGAACAAAATTACAACATTTGATAGCTATTTCAGAAATCACAGAAATGTGTTGAATTCAAATTCAAATATATCACAAGATCAAAATTTAATTGACCAAATAAGATAAAACCTGGAACGAATAAACTGGAGCTTTAAAGTATCTTGAAGATCTTGGTCTACACCCATACAAAATCCAACTGGTTAAAGAATTAAAGCTACTTGACCATAATAAGCGTCGTTTGTTTGCTGATTGGGCCATATAACAGCTTGAAGTTGATCCACTTTTTTATCGTAAAATTGTGTTCAGTGATGAAGCTCATTTCTGGTTGAACGGCTATGTAAACAAGCAAAATTGCCGTATATGGAGTGAAAATAATCCACAAGAAGTTCTACAGGTTCCATTGCATCGTGAAAAATTCACTGTATGGTGTGTTTTACACGCTGGAGGCATCATCGGTCCATATTCATTTAAAAACGATGCTGGAGTTAATGTTACAGTGAATGGTGCTCCTTACAGATCGATGGTCAATGATTTGGCGATAACATTATTTCGAGAAATGGTCCAATTAATTGGCCTCCAAGATCATGCGACATAACCCCAATGGATTATTTTCTTTGTGATTGTGTCAAGTCATTGGTTTATACTGATAAACCAGAAATAATAGACGCTTTGGAAGCCAACATAATTCGTGTTATTGATGAAATAAGGCCTGAATTACTCGAAAAAGTGGTCCAAAATTCGTCTGGTCGAATGCGGTTCCTCAGAGCTAGTCGTGGTGGATATATGCCGAAAATTATTTTTAAAACATAAATGCCACAAAATTATTTTTCATATAAAAAAAATTGGCTTCAATCTTAATTTAGATGTGTTTTATTTCAATTTAAAGTTCTATCACTCTAAAAAAAAATAACCAATTTATATTTCTGTAGTGGAGCTGTTAATTTAGGGTTAGATTTTAGAGCCGGATTGTTATTGTTTATATTCTTGTCATACCATAGTTCTACGAACTACGTTATTAGTATTACTTGTGTGTCTGCAGAATTGAAGGCGGTTTCAAAAGGGAAATTCCAACTAATACTCTTTACAATTCTGCATACCGTTGATTTTGTGATGTTGGTACGATCTCTTATCGTCATACTTGTTGCATACAAACTAATAATTGTAATCTTTCATCGATCGATTTATTCTTTTTACTGCGTGATTCAATTTCTGGTCCAATTGTAGGTAATGATTCCATTACGACATCATTATTCAAACGAAAATGTATTTTGAAATCTAGATCATCATATTTTGTAGAAGGATTACTTCTGTTTCTAATAATTCAGATTCTTCGAATTTCACTTAAATCTTCTTCTGATGATAACGATGAAATGATTTCTAAGAGCATTCATATCACTTGGAAAAAGTAAACAATAAAACACTTCACATCACTAGTCAACGAAGAATAGGAGATTCGCGAGTTCTTGTTGAGTTTGTGTATCATATTGATATCCATCTGTCCGACGCTACTCGCTTCAGATGTATCTTCATATCAAGAATATCATCGACTTATGGTGAATACCATAAATCTAACATCCCTTGGCGTCAAATAGTCCAGACGATCCAGTGCCGGTCTGCCGTATCCCGTACTCGAAGTGCACCATCGAGGCGCCGAAGACATCCTTTGGTGAGGTCTTGGAATCGATCATTCTTAACTGCATTTGGATAATTACTGTCTCAGTTATATTTGAAAAAATACATTTGTTTACGTCCCCGATGAACCCTACTCATTCCCACGGAACAGACCCCCATATCTTCATCCAATAAGGCTTGCAATTCTTTGTCTGCGAACTTTTTCGGTGGTTTCATACGATCTACGTTTTTCACGTCAGAATCACCACCTCTGAAGTTTTTGGACCACTTGAAATAATACCAGAAAACCAGTGCTCTTCGAAAATCGTAGTTCGTTGACACAAAACTCGACATGCTTAAGGTTAAAGAAAAATATACCGGTGTATGGAACTTGGGTTGTTGTGTGCTGAAAATCTTCACCAGATGCTAGAAAATGATGATGGCCTTATAAAAGTACCTACTACATAGAGGGAAATTCTTGTTACCTACTTCCACATCTGGTATACTGAAAATTAAAATGACCATAGAGTATATCATACTCATCTCTCAGATTCTTTAGAGGTTAATTTAATTTTATTTAATAAATGATAAATTTTGATCAGTTCAAATCCCTGTTAAAAAGGCTCGTTCCGAAACAGAGAATAAAGGGAATTGGAATATTCAGCCGAGGAGATAATAAACCTTTGTGCAAAAGTTACAGCTTTTTTTGCCCTGAGCAGCTCGTTAAATTACCGAATTACTGAACACTCGCGGGGGTAATAAAGGAAAAGACCCCACCAAAAGTTAACTGTATAATGGCGACGGCCTCTCGGTTACGCCTAATTGATTAAATTTTTTTTAGACCCCGGGCTAGGACCTCGCGAGCGGGCCAGATCGAATTTCGCCAACCTAATTTTTTTTCGAAGCGCGGGTGGGAAGGAGGCGATTATATCCGGTTTCTTTCGCACTTTCGCCGTTTCAGAATCGTGAGAACATCGGGATTCTCCAATTAGGGTGGCTCCGAGTAAGGGGGGAAGGTAATTATCGTCGCCCTAAGTGTCGGGGGTGGATTTAAATGGAACGACTTTTCGTCTTTCCCCTTCACTCTTTTCGATTGGTAAATTAAATGTTATTTCGAGAATTTCGGTGAATGGAACAAACATTACAAATTTTAAAGGATAATAGGTACCAAGGGTATAAAATACATTCTTTTTTTTGTGTTTGACAACTCAAAGAAAAGAAAACTTATGTCACCTAGTTCGTGCCCCGGACGGAAAGTTGTGTCCTGTTTCACAACCGGCCAGTTCGGTGGAAGAAGGACTTGTGATAAGCAGAAGTTCTCGGAGTTGTTAATGCTTAAGGCGGAGCTGCTTTCATTTCCTTCAGTTGCGTGAAGCATACCCCATGAAAATATCTATAGAACAAACAACACAAGTGGTCAAAACTTTTTCTCTGTTCCAACGACTGCAAACTGGCTGTTATATTTGGGCAGTCAATTAAGCTCTTGCTTGGGTGCTGAGCTCTAAACATGAAAGCAGTATACGAGTCGTGGTCTGATCCAGGCCTTATACAGTAGAAGAACCTGACCTGCAGAGAAATATAACCTTGAACAAATATCTCAGCTTATTGGCAGAAGACTTTGCAATGTTAGTAACAGATCGAAGAGTTGACAGTCATGCCAAGAAGATACATGCAATCCTTTGGTTGAAGCACCTGGTTTTCTATCATCAAGTCACCAACTCACAAACTGAATTTTTTGAGAAAAAATTGTTTGGATCTTCGACTCATTGAATTGCACTAGATTACGTTGACCTCATTCTTTTATCTTCTTGAGATCTTCGTTCAAGGAATAGATTTGCTCGCCTTTATGGAGGTTGGCGGTGCTTAAAGGTTTGTCATTAGTAAAAGAAGACATCAGCTTGCTATCGTTCCCAAAGCATGAGGTACGGTTGGGGACAATACGAAAATGTATGTCAAATTTCGGGAAGATCTAGTATCCGGGCAGACGTAAAAAAATGCATTCCATTGGCCCTCGGTAAGCTCTCTGGCACGCATTGCTTTCGTTATTCCTTGCCTCCAGCTCTGTTCGGATCTTCCTTTGTTTCTGCGGTTTTGAGGTATCCATTGTATCACTCTCTTGGAAATACTGTTCGTTGGAGATTCTTCCATACCTATTCGCTGTCTGATTTTCTCGTTTCGCTCCTTGTCTCTTCGTGAGATGCCTGAGCTGCATCTGAAGGCATCCTTTTTTGCCGCATCTAGTTTTTTTCTGTTGTCCCCTGTTATTCTCCACGTTTCCGCACCGTAAAGTAGACTGCTTTTCAGGGTTGTTTCATATATTTGGATCTTACGTTTCTATTCTATTCCTGTACTCCGCAATACACCCTTTCAGGCAACCAATTTTTTTCTCGCTTGTGTTATGCGCTTTTTAATTTCCTTTTCCAGTCGTATCAAATATTACACCTAGGTAAGTAAATTCATTATAGGCTTCTATTTCCTCATTTTCCAGCTGTATGTTATCTCATTATGCCCCAGTCGGTAAGTATTTTGTTTTTCGCAAATTAAGTTCCAAACACCACAGTTTATATTGCTCTCTAAGTTTTCTTGCCAAGTATTCAAGGTCTCACTTATTGTTCCCCATGAAGACCTGATCTTCAGCGAATTGCAGTGTATATATGCAGGTTTCTTCTAGATCAGTCCGTTGCAATTTCTCTTCCACTGTCACAAAGCCCTGGCCACATAAATTTTAAGTAATGTGGGAAAATAACAGCGGCTTTGTCGTAGGCACTTATTAACAAAAAAAAAACTCTCTGATAGTTTAATACCTACCTTGATTTACGATTTTGATTCTTCGTAAAGAATTTTTATGGCTCTAATCAGGGTGGGATTTATGTTGGCTTCCTGTACTCGTACGCTTTGTGTAAGTCAATAAACATAAGGCGTATCTCTTAATTCATGCCAGTTTTCTTCTCTATGAGAGAAAACATTATTATTATGTGCAAGTTCCCCCGGTGCGAAAACCAGACTACTTCTCCTCGCGTCAACTTTTTCCTTATAAAAAACGATTCCATCTATTAATCCAAAAGAACTGTAACAAAATCAATTGGAAAGGGACATTTCACATCTGATTGGAAGGAATTATTAGAATTGGAGGAATTATTGGAGAAAGATTCATCTCAAACACAAAAAGAACTTGCTCTAACATTAGAAGTCACTCAGCAAGCAGTCTCACACCGTTCTTCTATATATATATATATATATATATATATTGTTATGGTATTATATTAATGAAATTTTAGTAAATGAATACTTATTAGATCACCCTTGTATCTAGTAGCTGTATTCTATGATTCCGGCTAACTCTTAAGATTATAATTTTGAATAATTGAAATTAAAATATTATTAAATTTGATTAATATTTGAGGGAGGGTTCAATTTGAATTTTCTAAAAGATTGAATTTTTAAATTATATTTTATGGAAGTAATTTGAAATATTATAATCAGTGAATAATAAGCTAAATCTAATTCTATGTTAACCTAACCTCATCTAAATAACCTAACGTAATTCTAATGTAAACAATGATTGCTATTTCTAATCTTCTTGTGGAAATATTAACAGGATTGAATTTGAATAGCTTTGGTAAGTTTGTTCATCAATTTAGGATTGTTCTTTTTTTATTGTCTCTTCTTTCAGGAATAACGCTGGTTTCGTTGGAAACACTTCTAGAACGTTCTGAAATTCACAGGCTCAAATTCAAATTCAAATTAGTTTATTTACTCAACAACAATATATAGAATTAACAATAAATACAATGTGCTAGATTTAAGCAAATAAACAGTACACAATCCATGTAGTACCGTTTCCGGTACTGTCTATGGATATAGACTCTAAAACTCTCGCACATACATCGCGGATACTTAACATTTCAACATTAGAGTAAAAACTTACACAATACAAATATTCAATTTAGTGATATTCAAAAACACATACATAGAGATCCATGAAGAAAGAGGAGGTAAAATTTGATCCCAACCCAAAATTTTGCCAATCAGTGAGCGGAACAATCAGCGAACAAAAGTCCAATTTGTTAAGGACACCTAAAATTCTCAACCACTAGACAGGGTCAATCAACAAGTGAGTAAATCTTCTACCCTGTTGAAGAATCCATAACTTCAGTTCTCTCCTGAATCCATATTTCGACCGCATACTGCGCAACCTCTCAGGGATCAGACTAAAAGCTCTAGGTGCAATATACGTAAAGGATCTCTGACCAATAGACTTATTGGCTCTCGGTAAGTGAAAGTTGTCACTCAGTACTCCACGAGTGTTATATGGATGATCCAGTTTCTTGAGGAAAGTTTTGCCTTCCTTTGCAAAAACTAATATAACCCTGAGGAACAGCTGTCGTACGTCGAGGACTCCCAAGTCCATGAACAACTGATTCGAATCATATCGGGGAGGCTTAAAGGACATAATCTTCAAAAGTTTCTTCTGAACGACCATTAGAGGTGTAAGTATAGTTTTCCTTACACCACCCCATCCAACAATCCCGTAGCTCAGCAGCGACTCAGCCAAGGCAGCATAAACAAGCTTCAACTGTGATAAAGGTAGTATATATCGTATTTGGTAAAATTTGTAAAACAATGAACGGATCTTTTTTTTCAGATTAGTAACCTGTATGTCCCATCTTAAATAGGAGTCAATGTGAACACCCAGATAACGAACACCATCAACAATCCCAGCCTGTTCCGCACCGAAAGAAACATAATTATAGGAGGGCAGTGAGGCCCGAGATGGCGTGAAAGGTACAACCTTCGTTTTAGCTACATTTACTGTCAACAAGTTACTTCGAAGCCAGTTATTTATCCTTCGCAGATCAATCTCTGCCATATTCCTAACCTCAGTCCACGAGTCTGCGCAATACAGAAAGGTTGTGTCATCTGCGAAGGAAATCGCCGTACCCGGGGATTCCGAGGTGAGCAAACCATTCAAAAATAAAATAAATAATATTGGCCCAAGGACGGTACCCTGTGGCACACCACAGCAAACCCCTCTGCTCGAACTGATCTTTCCTCCGAGCTTTACCATTTGTCCACGATCGGTGAGGAAATTCTCAAACAGCTTCAGAACGACCCCTCTTACACCCAGGTGTTCAAGTTTTTCCAATAGCAGCCGATGGCTCACCGTATCAAACGCCTTCTTCAAATCTATAAAAATCCCCAAGCATGGCTTTCCATCATCAATGGACTGGTAAATCAATCTCGTGAGTTGTGCTATGGCATCCTGAGCACCAAGCCGCTCTCTGAACCCGAATTGATTCGGCGATAGTATTTTGTGCGCAGTGAGGTACTCCCTAAGGCGTGTCTCCACTATTTTCTCGAATATTTTTGAGAATGATGATGTCAACGAGATAGGCCTATAATTGTTCATATTATCCTTTTCTCCGCCTTTATGTACCGGTATTATGTAAGCTGTTTTAAACATATTCGGGACAAACCCCTGAGACAGGCACAAATTGAATACATGACACAGTGGTTCCAAAATGAAATTCTTCATGATTTTAATTGTTTCGTTTCTAATACCATCCGGACCAGGTGCCTTGTTGTCCTTCAGTGATGATATGAGATTGTCTATTTCAGAGGTACTGGTTGGCTTGAGGAACATTGAATGTGTCCTGCGTGTGTTCTCAGTTCTATCGTTGTTTTCATTGTTTCCATCTTCTACATCATCTAATCTGGAAATTATATCAGGGCCCACGTCCGCAAAAAACTTATTAAAACGATCAGCAATCTCTTGAGTATCCGTTATTTCCTCATTTTCGTCCATTTTTATCCTTTTAACACCCTGATCTTTTCTCCCATACTTGTTCGTGAATTCATTCAGCACCTTCCATATGTTCCTAGATGATCCCATGTTTCGCTCTATTTCAGTCCTGAAATATGCACTCTTTGCCCTTCTCAGCAGCCTGTTCAGCTTGTTCCGATAATCGACAAAAGTTTTCTTGCAAGTCGCGTCATGCGGTGAATTCTTGTAAACCCTGTATAATCTATCTCTCGTCTTTATGGATATTATAAGTCCCCGAGTGATCCAAGGTTTCTTCTTCTTTTTTTCGTGAAATTTACTAATCGACGTTGAATCAGCTACAACATCCAACACTCTGGTGAAAAACAAACTCGTGGCATCTTCCGCATTATCACACTCATAGAGATCGCTCCAATCCGCCCGCTCCAGACAATTCAGAAGTCCTGTTTGACCCAGTATGCCGCGACTCTTATCCCCGCCTGATACCTCAGGTATCTCGCCCCGAAGGCTGGTCGAAGCTATGGTCGCATAGTGGTCCGTAACATACGTCTTGAGTATTATTGCCCTTGTGTTAAATTCGAAGCTCTGACACTTGCTACGTGCAAAAATGTGATCTATACACGTTATGGATGAGTCCGTGACCCTAGTGGCCCTATTAATGAGTGATATATACCCATTTTCATATAGTGTATTCTGGTACATATCTGACTCTGTGGTGGCCTGCATGATGTCTATATTTATATCTCCAACCAAGTATACATGTTCACAGCAAGTAAAAGACCGATTCCGCAAAACCTCATACAGACCGTCCACAAACTCCTCGACATTTGATCCTGGCGATCGATATACAGCAACCACACCGATGTTAACGCCCCCCACCTCCAGAATCAACTTAAGTGCGTTCGCAGGACCTACCCTTATATCGGATGAAACAAAGGAAATATCCTCTCTTATGTATACAGCAACACCGTCATTCTGATTCGCCCTATTCTGCGTTACCACCATTTTATACCCCTCAAGAGAAAACAGAGACCTGTCCTCCACCTTCCAGGTTTCCGTCAGAACAATGCAGCCCGGAAGACCGATCTGAGAAAGCAACACCTCAACATGTATGAAATTCTTCTGGATGCTTCTTATATTCATATGGAATACAGAAAAATGGCAACCCCTCACCTGTAGCATATTATCAAGTTCACTGATTGACTCCGCTTCCACTGTTACAACATTATCGCATACAAAATCATCAATATAAGGATCCATTCCTTTTTAGTTCTATACTATCCAAAAATAACTTTTTTTTTTTTTTCAGGTACCAACCAATGAAGAGAGAGTTAAAAAAAACAAAAACAAAGAATTTGAGTAATATAAATAAAACAACAAATGTAAAAAAAAAAGACAACCAAATGAGTAAATGTGCAATATAAACAAAAATGCAATAAAATTATCTATTGGAACGAGTCCTACCTCTCTTCGCCTTTTCCAATATGCCCTGTCCCCTGATAGAACCACCAACTTTTGGAGTATTGAGTGGTCTGTGCACCGTTCCTCCCACAGATTCCCCAACTTCAGGCTTCCCTCGGACGGCTGCTGCAGATGGTTTCCCGGAATCGACCCTGGTCACAGAAACTTGGGCAGGTCTCGCATCCGATGTTCGTGCTGGTGTTAGTGGGGCACTATTCACTTTGCCCTTACTGCGGTTCTCGAGCTCAGTCAATTCTTCAGCGGAATAAGGTGTATTATTAATGTGCAACCTTCCCTTCTTGATGTAGCATATATTCTCAGGGTTCTCCCTGTATTTGGCTAAATGATGCCTGAGGATTTGATATTCCTCACGTTGTTTTTCTGTCAGATCGTTTGATACATATATATTCGTACCTTTTAGTTTGCTGGAGTTTCTCAAGATCTCCCACTTTCTCAACTCAGAGATGAGCTCCAGTTTGATGGGAGCTTTTTCAGATTTTCCAATAGTGTAAAAATTACCAATGTCTGATGATCTTAAATCGACTCCAAGCAAGCGTTGAACTTCACCGCAGACAAATCCGACTGACAAAGCAGTAGAAGGCTTTTTGAGACCGAACATTACAATGTTCTTTTTTCTGCTAACTTGATCCAGACGTTCATTTTCTAACTTCAAACCAATATTTTCTCTCTCAAGTTCCTTAACCTTGAAATTAAGTTCCTCAATTTTCAACAAAACCCTAGCCTCACTCGCCTGCAGCAAACCTCTTAGTTCCTCCTTGATACTCCTGAGTTCACCCCCAGTTTTCACCACTTCGTCATACAATCGTTCCAAAGTGACCTCTCCCCGGTTCTCCAGCATTTCCGTTAATGTATGCACACCTTTACAACGGAACTCGCACAGCGATCGTTTTTTCTTGTTTTCGATAACTGATAAGATAAGATATACCTGACTCGGATTCCCGGGTTCTTTCTTCTTATTCAGAATTGAGAATGATGTATCGTTTGTATATTAACGCAAGTAGATTTTATATTTCTAAATGGTATTGATACGTATTTTCAAAGTTTAAAAAAATCGTTTGCAAACGAAAACAGAATGGAATTTCTTACGGGAACACTCGAAAATCGACCACACATGCCAACTACTTGTTGATTTTCTTCAAAATGTCCAATTCGTTTGAAACTTGATTTCTATGTGATATTTTTCCATTCACATTCAGGTAATGTATTTTCTGGATTCAATTTCCATTCACAATAACCAGATAATCTTCTTTTTTCAGATGATGATACTTTTTTGGCACTTTTTTAATTATGGACCGACAAGGATTCTACTCTGCATATAATTGGAGACTGCCGACTTTTTCTGTGTCTGTCCTATTTATAGTTTTCAAGAAAAGTTGAATATCAAAGCTTACTAGCTTCTGTCAAAATTATATAAAAATGATGCTTTTGATGATTTTACAAAATTTACAATATCTCCTGGTTTGAAATTACTTTTGAAAATTAGCTTATTTTTTAAACTACATTTTGATGAATGTTTCATGTTAAACAGAACAGTAAAAGTCTTGCTTTTCGTTCGTAAAGTATTTCAAGTGTCAAAATTTAACAAATTTTAACTTCTAATGCTTATAACTTATAAAATACTTAATATTACTTATGAAATTGATTAAATTTCTTTAGCTTAGATGCTATTACAATACTATTGATGCCTAAACATCTTGAAGGATATCTCTTACATTAATTATTTGAAAATATCTGACGTAGATGCTATCTTTCATTGAATTAAGTGAATTTTGATCAAATGTGTCCTATTTACATAATTCTGGTGAGTTATATTTAATTTAGCTTGTTCTTTGTCAACAATTTCACTAAAGTTTATATGTGATTCATTATAATAACAAATCTTTTCAACAAATTCTTCATCAATTTCAAATTGGATATCTAAATTCAAATTACTTCTATTTATTGCAACTTTGGCTGGTTTTATATTGAATAATTGTAAATTGAAATCTCCCTGTGAATTCTACTTATTAACTGTCAACAAGAGTACTGTTTTTTTATTACCATTCAAAGAATTTTCAATCGACTAGTCGTTATGTATCCTGAATATGCTTTTTCTTCATAATTTTTAGCTTGTGAGTGTTTTTACGAATTGAATTATTAATATTTCTGTCAGAATGGATATTATTTAATGAATTTTGCTCTAGTTATACTCTAACGAGTCAATTTCTATACAAAGGTGAGTCTTTTCCTTAATATATTTATGTAATTATTTAATTTAACTGTAAATACCATGACAATATATATAGCTACTTGTCTTTATTATCTCTATATATATTAAAACAGTAAGTGCCATGGCAACCGACCATCGATATTATCGCCATCACGTAGTGCTAACTTCCAGACGCATAGGATCTCGACGGGCGAAGCCCGTCGCCTGGATATCGGTACGGACCGAAGGTCCGCACTTCCCTCCAGACAGTAGTACCGTTCCCTTTCCCGGATGCCCCTCCGTTTCCGAGATACGAGCGGATAAAGTTCGAAAATTTCGGGACTTTTCCCGCGCACTCCATTTGTAAACAAACAGGCCCCGCCCACCGCGATCTCGAACCGTTTCTGTGGTGTACGTATAGGGGCGATCCGCGAAGTTAAGTACGGAGACCGTCCGAAAATTTTCGGACCGTCGGAAAAAACGGATATATCTAGCGACGGGCGAAGCCCGTCGCGAAAATACCCATTCGGACCGAAGGTCCGATAGACCCGCTACCCGTTAAAGCCCCTATATTTCGCGGATTACTTTCCGTCGCTACGATACGAGCGGATGATAATTTCCGGACTTTTCCCGCCCTCACCAAACGGGTACCGCCTTACGCGTATGCCGCGTAGGGATGACCAAACGGGGGTGACCAAAGACGGAATTTCAACGAAAAGTAGATCCCACCTAAAATTATAGAAAATTATTAAAAAAATTGGTTTTTTCGAGGTGGATCGATCGAAAAATATAGATCAATCGACTCTACTCGTTATATATTAAAACAGTAAGTGCCATGGCAACCGACCACAGATGTGCGTGACGTCACGCAGTGCTAACTTCCAGACGCGCAGGATCCCGACGGGCGAAGCCCGTCGCCTGGATATCGTTGCGGACCGAAGGTCCGCACTTCCCTCTAGACCGGTTTACCGTTCCCGTTCCGGGATGACCCTCCGTTCCCGAGATACAGGCGGATAAAGTTCGGGAATTTTCCCGCGCACTCCAACAAGCCCCGCCCACCGTAACCTCGACCCGTTTCTGTGGTGTACGTATAGGGGCGATCCGCGAAGTCAAGTACGGAGACCGTCCGAAAATTTTCGGACCGTTGGAAAAAACGGATATATCTAGCGACGGGCGAAGCCCGTCGCGAAAATACCCATTCGGACCGAAGGTCCGATAGACCCGCTACCCGTTAAAGCCCCTATATTTCGCGGATTACTTTCCGTCGCTACGATACGAGCGGATGATAATTTCCGGACTTTTCCCGCCCTCACCAAACGGGAACCGCCTTACGCGTATGCCGCGTAGGGATGACCAAACGGGGGTGACCAAAGACGGAATTTCAACGAAAAGTAGATCCCACCTAAAATTATAGAAAATTATTAAAAAAAAATGGTTTTTTCGAGGTGGATCGATCGAAAAATATAGATCAATCGACTCTACTTGTTTCTTAATTAAACCTAACTTGTTTGAAGGATTTCATCGAGAACCGTTTTTCTTCAAACTATATACAAGTGGCAATTTTTCTACACAGGAATCCAATTCCTACATTTATGTTCAACAGCGATAAATCTAATAATTTCAATGATATTGACCTTCCTTTGGAATGTGACTTCGCTCAAAAGTTCTATGAATGAAGTTATTGAAGGCTGGACATTTAAAAGTTTTTTTGGAGTACAATTGTAATTATGTTTTACCTAGAGCTAACTGCAATCTCTATTCATGAAATTAATAATCAATTTCGTTTTTCATTGACCGATAAGAGGATATATTTGAGAATTATAATCTGTCAACAAACATTTCGACGTGAAATACTGCGAAAATTACGAAATTGGGGTACTAACAAAAATAAAATCGAATCATAATCAACGTTGACAATCATTAATCAATTGTCTCTATTTCTTAACTCCTTCATTCATCAGAATCGAAACGAATCAACGCGATCTTTCTTACCGACCGCGCTCGAAAATTGCACAAGATCTCGAATTTCCTTCTAACCGGAAAACTTTGAATTGAAGTTGGAACTCTCCGGGAAATTCGTCCGTATCAATCTACGTTAATTGCAACGGTTACAACGTTGCAGTTAAGTTGTTGAATAAAGGATGATTTCGCTCTGTGTTTCAATTCCATTACGGGACGCCGGTTTCTTCAATTCGATCAAGACGTCTGTCGCTGTAAGGATACTTTCCCGGAAAAAATTGCGACCACGAAGCTACAAACAACTACAGGATGGCTTGAAGAGTTGAGATAGATAATTCCGAATATGCGTGAGGAATATTTAAAAAAATCTGTCACGGTTATATGATCCTCTGATGGAATGAACAGTGGCATCTGCCTTGGTGGAAGTACGTTTCAGAGCCGAGGAATAGCGATTTCATTCTGCATCTATTCCACTCCTATCAATTAAGATGTTTCTTGAAGTTAGAATATTTCAGCAAAATGTAAAACAGATCAAAGTTATACTTTAATCTTAAATCACCTATTTGAAATTACGGAGTTTTTCGAATTGAAGTTTTCATTCATTCTGAGTACGGACCTGGTTACTGTAACTTAGTACAAAACTATCGCAGATACAGATAAATTCATGATTTCCATGATTATCACTTTAATATTCAATCATGAAGAGCTTCAAGATAGAGCAAATTTAGGTTGGGACCATTTCAACTTTACGTTGTTATCTTCTTAGTCATGATATGGCAGAGGACAAACAGCTAGCATAAAAGTTGATATATCATTCGAAAGCACACTAAATGATGTATTTCTTACTGAAAAAAAACATATCTATAATTAATAATGTTTCATCGATAAAACCATTGGAGAAATATGACTGATTTTGTTTGAGATGTTCATTTCCTTACCACACCCGCAATAAGAATTTTTTGGCACACAGAACTTCTTATCTTGTAACAAATTTAACGCCGTTTCCAGATATGTAGTCAAACTTGTGGCTATAAGAATAACTGAAGTATAATTGATTTTATAGAAAAACTTGAAATATTTCGTGAAAGCAATAAATATTAAATTGAAGAATAACCATCAACATTTCGACCATCTGTTATATGATATTTTTTGTTGCAAATAACTGGTGTGATCACACTTTTGAGTTTGGCCCTTTTAAAAGCAGACACTTTGTTTATTTTAGTTCATTATGCCGTTTTAAATGAGACTTGTATGAACAGCTGTATACAGTTTTCACCTTCTCGAGAGTGCATACTTCCACAGTTTTTTGAGTTTATTTGCAGTGATTCTAATTAACTGTGCAGCTCTTTTATTATTATTTATTTTACTAGGTTATCTCTTGCCAAATTTCACAAGGTACACAGGCAATTTATAACACAAAAGTTCCTATAGAGTGTGCGTCTATGAATTGAAAATTCCAGATATTCAATAGCTCATAAAATATTGATGCGAAGTGTGCCATTATTTCAAATGAGCTTGTTTGAAAGAGTATTTATTGTAGATTCTGAAGAGAATTTCATTTTTTGAAAATTAGATGTAAAGGGTGTTTTACAAGATGTGGAATAAGGAATGTAATTTTCTGAGTCCGGACCTGTGCTATCGATAAGTCATTATGGGCAAATATTAGGCATTGGCCTATACTCATTCCCCTCAAGTTTTCATGAAGATCCATGCAGCCGTTCAAGAGGAATGTCGATTGAAAGTTTTTGATAAAATACACAAAACATCCTGTATCTCTTAAACGAATTCAGTTAGGACATATTTCGAGCACTGATTCAGACTCACCAAAATGTAATGCATCTGCCCTGGAAGCCTGTAAAATCATTCAATCATTCATGAAACACCCTGTATATAGTGATTTTTTTTAGAACTCTTATTTTAATTTCTATTCCAAATTAGAACTTTCACCAAGTAGATTTTAAATTCATAATTTATTAGGAGTACAAATAAGTTTCCGCCGTTTTTTAACACAAATTAAATATTTATTATAGAAGAACGGTAATATAAATTTATTTAAAATATTGCCCATCACTTGCAACCACTTTTTCCCATCTCTCAGGCAGCATTCGAATCCCACGTCTGAAGAACTCCTTGTCTTTTGAGGCTATGCACGAATCAACCCAATTTTTGGTATCCCCATAAGATGTGAACCGCTGCGCCGTCAGGCCATGTGCCATGGACCGAAACAGGTGATAATCGGACGGTGCAATATCTGGTGAATACGGCGGGTGGGGTAACACTTCCCAATCAAGTGTTTCCAAGTACTTTTTCACGGGAGCCGCAACATGTGGACGAGCATTGTTCAATATCTCTCGGCTTTAATTCGTACGGAACCCAATTTCCTTGTTTATGAATCATTCCTAATGATTTTAAACGATGTGAGACTGCTTGCTGAGTGACTTCTAATGTTAGAGCAAGTTCTTTTTGTGTTTGAGATGAATCTTCCACCAATAATTCCTCCAATTCTGCATCCTCGTAAATTTTTGGCCTTCCAATGCGATCTTTGTCTTCTACGTCGAAATCACCGTTTTTAAATTATTAAAACCCCTCCCGACACGTCCTCTCACTCAAAGCACCCTCACCATATGCTTCTACGAGCAATTGATGCACCTCAGCAGCAGATTTCTTCAAATTAAAGAAGTAAACTAATATTTCCCGCAAATTACGCTTACTTGGCTCAAATTTTGACATTTTCAACTTATAAAAATTATATTTTACCAATATAAAATCAATGATATTAATAGGTCATGTTGTTCTTGAATGTCCAAACTATTTTTTAAGCCGGTTATCATCTGCGAAAGCTAACCGAAACTCCGTGCCGCGCCATCTACAATAAAACGGCGGAAACTTATTTGTACTCCTAATATATAATATATAACCCAGAACAACTTATAATATAACAGTTTGAAACTTTAATAATACCATGGAGCGTTTCAATAAAAAAGTGATACCAAACAAGATAAATTTCGTATTTCATTAAATTCAAAAAATAAAAAAGTAAGGGACTGCTATCGGATTAGTTTTTAACCTGTATATTGTTATAACGCAACACTGTATGCGATCGAAAACGCCAATGACGTCATATCCTTCGAAAAGGATTTCATTTCGAAGGAAATGCCCGGAAAACGGGCCATTATTCCAATAAACAACACGAGTGGAAAACATCGAAAAACGACGATTTTTCCTGGGATATCGCGGAAGAAATCCTAGATAATGAGCAGGTAGTCCCGTTGCTTTTGTCCGGATCGACAAAAGGAATTTTCCGCGGAATCTCTCATTGTCTCCGGACGAATTCCTAGGGACTCTCGATAAGTCGACGTAGAACAATTTTTTTTTGTTTTCGTTTCGATTGCACGCGCGCAACGCGATTTGAATTATTCAGGAGCGTTCCCGGGGGTCCTTTTCATCCGCGGGGCTGGTTGAAGCAATCGCCGACTGGAATATTTCGTGAAAAATTGACTGGATGAGGACGATTGCTCCTTTGTGCTCGCAATTGTGGATTTTTGAATGGAAGATTGGGCCTCTTAGCTTCCAACGCCGCGATTCAGATTGCAGAGTTAATGCAGATTATGCTAAAGTTGGAATGGGGTGAAACAAGGGTGCTTGATTGCAAAAAATTCGCTTTATAGGCCATTTTCCTAAGGAAAGTTTTGTATCTCCGAGTTGGATTCCTTAGTTATAAAAAAATATGGTGGTTTAATCTCTGCTTAATAATTTAATATAATAATATAACTAGTACATAAAACTACCGCCCAATAGCTATAATATCTTTTTTCTCGAAAGTCATGGAGGCAGGTATCAATCTCAAAATGTTTAGATACCTGAAAAGCAAAGGTCTTATGAGTGACCTCCTTAGCTTTGTGACGCAAGTGTGAACAAGGGCTATTGAGCGCGATTGGAGAATCTAGATCAGTTGGTCTGGACATATCCAAGGCTTTCGATCATGTCTGATATAAGGCTCTTCTGAATAAGCTATCTTCGTATGATTTTCCCAGTAGTGTCTGTGATTGAATGAGGAGTTTCCCCACCACATGTGATCGTGGATGATGTTGATTCTCGTGCTTTCAATGTGAACGCTGGAGTGCCCCAAGGCTCAGTTTTGTCGTCCACGCTCTTACTGATCCACATAAACAATATTCCACAGTGTGTGCTTCGCGGATGATAGCACGTTACTGTCTTTTTTCACCAGTGGCAAACCTTTGAGCACCGTTGAGTCTCACCTCCAAATATGCCAGCAAATCGATTTCCTGAACGAAGATCTCAAAAAGATGAACGATCAACGTAATCTGGTGCAATTCGATACCTCTAAAATCCAAACAGCAGCTTCTTCTCGAAAAACTCATTTCGTGTCTTCTGATTTGATGATAGAAAACCAGCTGCTTCAGTCTAGGAATTCCATGCATCTTCTGAAACTGCCAAGTCTGCTGCAAATAAGCTGGGATATTTGTTCAAGTCTAGAAAATATTTCTCTGCAGATCAGGTCCTCCTACTGTATAAAGCCGAGATCATATCAGGACTCCAATACTGCTCTTATGTTTAGAGCTAAGCATTCAAGTATTCGTTTCAACTTTTGGATTCCATCCAGAAAAGAACAGTACTACTGATGGACCCCTAACTATAATACCCACATTGCAATCGTTGGAACATTGAGGGAGAGTTGCCTATTTGTGCTTGTTCTGTAGATATTATCACGATCAATGCTTCACGCAATTGAATGAAATGATACCATCTGCCGCCAGATTCGAGATCAAACACAGAAAAATGTAAAAAGAATGCATTTTACATCATAGGTATATAACTTACTTTCATTTAATATGTTTGATTTTCGTTACCTGTATGAATATATCTTTTTCCAAGAAGATAACCTTAACGTCGGCAAAACCTCAACACCATACGGAAATACGATCGATTCTCAGTTACATCTGCAGTAACCTTTTCTTTGTTAGGGCGTCTAGTGGGACCCGAACTAAAATTGACTTTCTTCTTTCAGATGTCAACCAGAGTGGGACAATTGACAGGAAAGACTTCGAGCTCGCTATAGAGGTACGTATTTTCTATTTGTCCAGTTTAATCTGGTCGCAAACCGGTGATAGACCTCGAAATTGTGACACTGCAAGAGGTTTCCGTCCGACAGAATCGATTATGTATGAGTTATGATGCCCGGAAGTTTCCTCATAACCGAAATGGATTCAGTTTTGAAGGTTATGAAAGTTGTATTATATTGGAGAAGTTTAGGATGCGTCGACAATTTCAGGATGTTTGGAGAGAATTATAAGATGACACTAGAAAAAAAATATATTCATGATATATTGAAACATAAGTTTGTGGCGAAAATTTTTAACTTTCTCAAATTATTAATGAACAAAAATTAGGGGTTGGTTCCGTAGTTCCCATATAATATACATTCGATTATAAAAATAATATAAATTAATGGGAAATTACACTACCCACGCTTTAAGATCTGAAGAAAAGCTTATTCACAAACTCAAAAACTCTAATAGTGAAGAAAAATGGCAGTTATTATTTTGATCTTTCCGAAAACAGTAACACCTTGCAGTGAAAGAAGGAACGTTTTGAATTTGAGTTAGTAAGCTCAAAAGAAGTGAGCGACGTAATAAATAATATCAGACCAAGTACAGTAGGTCTTGACGCATCAATATGGATGACTAGGTTATGCTGTCCCTTCATCATCCCCTAAATAACCCACATTTTTAATAAGTGCATTCTCAATTTGTATTTCCCAGCTTATTGAAATTTTCACTTGGGCTTCAGCTACAAAAAGATGATAACCCTGAAGCTCTGAAGTGAATGGAGGGAGCTTCAACCTCTTAATTCGGGAGGTGGCATTTTGTTCCGACTTGCACCACCTGAATTCTTCAGATGGTGCAAGTCTGCCTATACGCCAGTAACCTTGTGTTCCACGTCGGGACGGTCGTCGATCGCTTGTACTCTGCTCTACTTGAGGGAGGACAGTGAGTTAGATATTGACTGAGACCGGTCGCGTCCTCTATATACTACGCCGGGAAGCTGCAGCAGAGCAGATTAGAAATATGGGCGAGAAATTCTACCGGTTAAGTCATTGACATGTGAGCATAGCTCTTTCACCAAGTGTGCAGAAGTGTAGAAAGTGCGATAAGGGTTACGCCTCATCATCGCGCATGGCGAGAACCACTCCGAATAGTTGAACTCACCAGCTTCCTGTTTCAGCTTCAGTCCGAACACCTACACCGTGACTGGTAGCAGCAAAGCACTATCCAACCTCTACTGGCTCTGCATGGTCAGTTCCCGAGCAATTTGGAGCGTAACTCACACGCCAGAGGAGCTTCTTATCCAACCATCCGAACGCAGTCCCATGAAACAAGATAGTTTCAAGATTGATGCCTCAGTTGATCCTGGCACGAGAACCGCCAATCCGGCCTATACGTCAAGACCCACGAACCCTTGTGACGTCTTTCAATTGATCCTGGCTTCAAGCAAAAACGGTCTAGCCGTATCGTCGAGGTCCACAGACCCCTGAAAAGTCTCGCAATCGATCCTGGTTCGGGATGAGGCCGGTCGAACCGTCAAGTCCTGCTAAACCCTGAAGCATTTCTCGAGATATCCTGAACTTGAATGTCTGCGAACAGATAGAAGGAATACCCTCATAGTCCAGCATGCGGGCTGTCAACCACTGCCCCCTCGAGTCCAACACCAATTGAATGGCCAATTCGCACGAAAACTTCCCGAGGACCTCCACCCTCCCAAGGGTACGCAGTATGCCATTGGACAGAAAAATCTGGAGATTTACTGCAATAGGGTAGAGTAAGTTAGTTTTAAGGGTGAGGCCGTGTGCTGCGACTAAGCTCTACATTCCACCTTTACGGTAAAACTAGGGACCCATTCAGTCAATCTTCCATCACACGGATTCAGTAACTGGCGCAAGTTGCCCTACTTTAGGCATCAGGACTTAATCCTCCATTTCACCGGGATGAAACTAGGATCCTATTGAACACTAGCGTCCCCAAGCGCGTCAAGCTATAATGCCATGTAGGGCGATCTGGGCGAGGAGCGGAACCGTCGCCACACACTACCCTCCCAGTGAGCGTCGGTGGGGTCACAGAATTGGGCGTTGGATTTAGGTAGAAAACCTCCGCTGGGCTGGACTGTGAAACGGAAATAGGAATAGGAATGTGATAGGATAGTCGGAATCTCCAACGAAGCTCTGAAGTGAATGGGGTCTTGTGAGGCAGCTTTAACCTCTTAAGTCGGGAGGACGCGTTTCGTTACGACTTGATAATATGGTCACACCTTTGCATGCTGTTTTATTTCAAATTGAAATCCTATAATTAGAAGATCAAGTCTATAGTTTTCTTACAATATCCATTTAAATTTTTTTTTCCAGAAAGTATGTTCACTTAGAGGATGGCCTTCTGGTTCCGAAGAGTACAAGAGGACCTTCAATAGTATGATAGAAATCTGGGAAGGTCTACGGCAGAGGGCAGACTCCAACAAAGATGGACAGGTGAGAAAATTAATCGCCATCCGTGACTCTAGTATATAAAAAAAATTTTTCTCAGGTCAGCGTTGAGGAATGGGCGAGCATGTGGGACGACTTCTCCAAAAGGCCTGAAAACGCCCTCGAGTGGCAGACGCAGTACATGAGGTTCATGTTCGAGCTGGAAGACGCTTCTGGTGACGGATCCATAGATGTGGACGAATTTACGTCCGTCTGTTCTTGCTACGGTTTGGAGGCAGGAGAATGCAGGGAAGCTTTCGTTAAAATGTCACAGGTTCGTTAGGAGTGTTGATTTCATCTTATTGTACTCGGTGACAATAGAACAGAAGGAATAATTCATTCAATTTTTTCATTTCTAGTAATAACGAGTTATCCATATCGTTTTCCGAATTTCAATGACATATGTTGAACAGAACTATTATCCGTAGCCTCATTTATTTAGTTGAGGGTTAGCCATTTAACAATATGGATCATTTATCTACTACTAAACGTGTGAAAATTGTGAAAACTTTCTACAAAAACAATGATTCTGTGGTAAGAAGGTTTCCTGCATTGCGTACATATTATGGTCGACATAATCATCCATCTGAGCGTACACAGTGAAAATTTTCGAAGAGGCTGGATCTGTTACTGATGTCTTAAGGCCCATACATCATCGAAATGCACGCTCGACAGAAAATATTTCTACTGTAAGTGAAAGTTGAACAAGATCCAAATTTACCAATTCATCGGCGCGCAAAACATTGGAGCATCTCTTACGGCAAGCTATGGCGTATTTTGAATCTCTATCCTTATAAGGTTCAGTTGACACAAGAACTAAAGCCAGCTGACTATAGGATGCGTAGAATATATACCGATTGGGTGCTTGAACAACACGTTTAGATGGTGATTTTTCGCATCGAATTTTCTTCAGCGACGATGCACATTTTTCACTCAATGGCTATATGAACGAGCAAAATGGTCACATCTGGGGTAGTGAAAATCCTCATGTGACTGCTGAGAGACCATTACATCCACCAAAAGTCACTGTATGGTGTGCAATTTGGTCTGGTTCTTGGAAAATGAAGAAGGTGCCACTCAAACCGTCAAATCTAATCGCTATAGCCAAATGATAACCAATTCTTTGGCCTGAAATTAATGATATGGAATAAGATGAGATGTGGTCCCAGCAAGATGGTGCAACAAGCCACACAACACGACCCATTTATTGCAAGAAAAATTCCTAGGATGCGTAATTTCTCGTTTCGGCGATGTGAATTGGCCACCAATGTCTAGTGATTTATCGCCTCTGGGTTTTTTTGGGCTTATGCGATAATCCTCAGACTATTGATCTGAAAAACAACCTGTGTCAAGTTATTGGCGAGATATTGCCCGAAATGTGCCGGCGAGTAATCGAAAAACACCTCACAAATATCGAGTCATGGAAGAGATCACGCGGTGGACATTTAAATGATGTTGTTTTCCATACATAATGGCAAGATTCAAGCATTATATTGAAATAAAAATCTGATAGATATTCTAAACGAAGAATCTTTCATTTACGTTGGAGACAAAATGGATAACACTGTAGTAATAATAATTTAATGATTGCATAAAGTTACATCAAAGCATAAGAAAGGAAAAAGTCGAATCGATGGATCTTAATACAACACGGTGTTTAAAAGTTGAGACAAGAGGTAGAACTCCTCAAACTAAACCATTTCATGAAAAACTGCCTATATGAAATATATCGGGTATTTTTTGAGTGATGAGAGCTTTCGATGGTGATAACTGTGATTTGACAGAAGGTAAAAGCCAAGTTGTTTTGGCATTTCTGTTCAGTAAGCATCGACAAATTATCATGGAAAGATTCACGCCGCAACAACGTTTACAAATTGTTGAAATTTATTCTCGAAATCAGTGTTCTATTCGCCAAACTTATTTCACTCCGTGAAATTTATGGTTTACATAATCGTCCATCAGAGCAGCTTATTCGTCGAACTATCGATAGATTTCGGACAAAATTTTCTTTACTCAATGCAACAATAACAACAAGACAAAGAACTGTACGTACAGAAGAAAATATCGCTGCTGTAAGTCATAATGTTAATGATGATCCAGATTTGTCTATTTGTGGACGTTCACAACAAGTTGGACGCTGTACATCCACCACATGGAAAAATTTGCGGAAAGATCTTGTTCTACACCCATACAAGATCCAACTTGTTCAAGAACTAGAGCCACTTGACCATAATAAGCGTCGTTTGTTTGCTGATTGGGCCCTAGAATAGCTTGAAGTTGATCCACTTCCTTATAGTAAAATTGTGTTTAGTAATAAAGCTCATTTCTGGTTGAACAGCTATGTAAACAAGCAAAATTGCCATATATGAAGTGAAAACAATCCTCAAGAAGTTCTGCAGGTTCCATTGTATCCTAAAAAATGCACACAAATGCTTTACACGCTGGAGGCATCATCGGTCCATATTTCTTTAAAAACGATGCTGGAGCTGATGTTATGTTACAGTGACTTGTACTCGTTACAGATCGATGATCAATGATTATTTGTTTTAAAATTTGAATGGTATCGACCCAGAAGTATTTTGGTTCCAGCAAGATGTTGCTACACCTCTTGCTGCTACCATAATAATTGATTTATTGAAAGAAAGATTTGGCGATAACATTATTTCGAGAAATGGTCCAATTAATTGGCCTCCAAGATCATGCGACATAACTCTACTGGATTATATTTCTTTGAGGTTATGTCAAATCATTGGTTTATGCTTATAAACCAGAAATAAAAGACGCTTTGGAAGACAACATAACTCCTGTAATTGATGAAATAAGGCCCGAATTACTCGAAAGAGTGGTCCAAAATTGGTCTGGTCGAATGCGGTTCCTCAGAGCTAGTCGTGGTGGACTTATGCCGGAAATTATTTCTAAAACATAAATGTCATAGAATTATCTTTCAAATAGAAAAAAATTGTCTTCAATCTTAATTTAAATGTATTTTATTTCATTATATAAATATTTTAAAAATTTTTTAAAAATTAGCCTTCTACATATTTAATTCCAAAAGATTATATTTAATGATTATAACTTCTGACGAAGCAAAGTTAATCTTAAAACTTGTTTTTCAGTAATGTTTTTACATATCTTGAGTTTTTATATAAGGTACCTTGGTTAGATATCCAATAATATTGAATAGTCTAAGTAAGATAGTTTTGTGATGAAATTCTTAGGATTATGTTGGATATTCTTGAAAGATATTGGTTTTCATAAGATTGATCAGCAGAAACAAAATTTTGTCTATTCAAAATATTTAATTTATAGGATTTTGGTTAATAATTTTTATTCATTGGATTTTGTTATATCATTTCGGATGTCTTATAATGAATGTTTATTTTATGTCATGATATAAGTGGTACTTATACGACATTATTTTAATTTATTTTCAGAAGTTATAATCATTAAATATAATCTTTTGGAATTAAATATGTAGAAGGCTAATTTTTAAAATTTTTTTTAAATATTTATATAATTTTATATACCTTCTATCAAGAATTAACCTCTATTTATGTTATTTTATTTCAATTTAAAGTTCTATCACTACAAAAAAAAACACCCGAATATGTGTTATCGTACTGAGAGTACCTACCTACTTCAAGTAAAATTTTTTCGATATCCGAAAACCCTTTAAAAGTTTTTCAATCATGCTTAACGCTAATTTTTTTCCAGGGCCAGAAAAACGTCAGTTATGAACAGTTCGAGCACCTATGGAAGCAATTCTTCATGTCCGAAAATCCCCAGGAGCCTGGAAATTACATCTTCGGGAAGACCAAATTTTAACCGTGATGCTTTTCTACTTTAAATACCCACAACAATAACAGAAATGGATAAATATTTCCAACATATATATATTATATACTTAAATACCCCTTCGCCTACGGTTAGCGGCAACGGGGCAAATAATTTCGTTAGATGAAAAATAATCAAACATACTCGTTTCTGGCATATCTGTAAGACGAAAACAGAGTAAATGTATATATCCCAAAAAAAAGAATGATTAGGATCAATGAATCGTGATACTAACCAATGTTTGGAGTTAAAGAAAGCAACATTTCTACATTTTAAATATGAAAAAAAATTCTTTGAATAGATGAACCAACTAGATTAGTCCCAAGTTTGGTACCTTTAGAGAAATTTAACGGTGAAAGCTTTAACACCCAAGTCTATTATAAGTCTTTTTGGATCGAATTGAAAATAGCGTCGAGTTTTCTTACTGATAAAAAAAATTGGTGAAGTCCGAACAGATTTCAATCTCATGCTTCTACTCTAGATAGATTATTAATCGATGTTTTTACACTATGAGCATTTTTCAGGAAGGAAACATTCAAACAAGATTTTCAAGGTTCTCTTAAAGAGTAAGTGTTTTATGACTGGATGTCTTTCGATCTTTAGTTTATTTATCGTATTAATGAAGATTTGCTTCATTTCCATGATACAGGGTATTAAAAATTTTAAAAGAGACTCTTTTGATTTTCAAAAGGTTCTCAACAGCGTTTTCAGGAAGAGAATGAATTAAAATTAATACTACAATACTTTATAATAGAGGGAATAACATACATACTTTATAAGAAAGGGATTACATATCACAACACGTACATTCTAAAAAAAAGCAGTAGGGCATGGACGAATTTTGATCTTCTTTCACGCAAATAAACAAATAGAAAAACATCCAGCGGTGGGACACCTAGTAGTTTAAAATTTGATCACGATGCTCAATATTGTCTCAGATATTTCTCAGAAGTAGATGTTTTGTTCTTGCAGGATATTAAAAAATTTCAAATTCATTACTATTTTATATTTTTCTCCAGTTTAGGCAACTAAATTCAGAATGTTGTTTCACTGTATTCAGAAAAATTCTGCAAATTTTAGTAACTGTAATTTATAAGATTTTTCTGTGGATTCTTCAGTAATTATCTGATAAAATTCTCACATAACTAACCTTTTATAGCATCTTTTATAATAATATGCTCACAAAGGAAAACATCAATTCGAAAGAATCTTTTCAATACTGATACTTGAGAAGCAAATCCCAATAAAATCAAGATTAGAATTTTACGGTGATCAGTTTTATGTCAAAAATATTAATTAATTCATGATGTTATACAAGAAAAATTTTTCATTTTTGCAATGCTCAGAAATGCACAGCTTATCACGATTCCACTGTAAGATAATTTCTTGAACAGTTAATTCAATACCTCAAGAAAGAAGTGAAGGAATAAAAAAAGATTATAAGATTATTTGAATATTGAGACATACTCTGAAAAAAGTTCGAAGGAAAATATTGTAAGCATCGAAATCAAAGTTATTTTAAACTCAAATTCTTGTATTTTTTTGTTTCAATTTAGATTAACCAGAAAAAATTTCCTTCCTGAAAAATGAATGAAAACACCTTTGCCTACTTTTCCGTCTTTATATCTGAATCTGAAGTGTTTAGTTCTGTTATTGTTTCTAGATATTCTACAGTGTGTTGTACTTTGTTAGTGGCAGTTGAGCATATTTCTGTTGTTGACTACTTTCTTTTAAGTGTTAAACTATAAATTTGTATCCGTCAACGTTGAAATAATGTCGTATTATTGTGTTATGTAACTGAGTATATTGAATGTTGAATTGGGAATATATTTGTGTTTCATGTCAAATATGAGTGGGATGCTGTGAAACATACATGCAACGATTGTAACATGTTCAATTCATAAATGACAACATCTGGATTTGGAGTGTTTCATTATTGGTCCTTTTTCCCCAAATTTTTAGTGAATTTTCTGAAAATTTTCTATATTTTTGTTATAACTTAGAGACTGTAAAATATTGCAGTATAAAAACTGAGTTTAGTTGAAAAATCTAATATTTATTTTGATTTTGATAGTTTTTCTACTATTTTTTCAAAAATAACTCACAATAATGAACATTTCTAGTGAATCTGGCTTTATGAGGTTTTAAGAACTGTTTGTTTTATTTTTATCTCAAATTATGAGTCTATATAAAAAAGAAAATAAAATAGAAAGGCCTTTTACTTGATAGAAGAAATATAACAAAATTTGAATATTAAAACAAATTGAAATATTTTCATCTTCTACAATTTTAATTTCAAAAAATTTTTTATTCAAAAAACTTTTATAATTAAATTTATGTCTAAACAAGCACTGCTTACATTTAATAGACGTATATAATCAAAACTCCATATATAATGTCAAATGGAATAAATAACCCAACAGATATACGAAAGTAATTAAAATTAATAAATAAATATTTAAAGGAGACAAAATTTTGTTTCTGGTCTTACCTTTAAGAACACCAATTGCCTTTTAAAAACATTTATTTCATTTGACATTATATATTGAGTTTTGATTATATACGTCTATTAAATGTAAGCGGTGCTTGTTCAGACATAAATTTAATTATAACAGTTTTTTGAATAAAAAATTTTTTGAAATTAAAATTGTAGAAGATAAACATATTTCAATTTGTTTTAATGTTCAAATTTTGTTATATTTCTTCTATCAAGTAAAAGGCCTATTTTATTTTATATATAATATATAATTATATTTTGGCTTCAACAAATCTCATTATGGAATGTCAATGAATTTAAATAAACCTTAAAATAACCCACACTGTTCTTTGATTTTGTTAGAACATAGATCAATCTTGAATTACATAGTTGATCTGTGTTTTGAAGCTTTAGTCTTTTAACAAGTGGAGAGATATAGGTTAGTTTTTTGATTTTGATATTTGGAATATTAAATGAGGACTGAAGACGGGATTGCTTAGACTTATATTTGTTTTTTGAAGATATAGGGCACATTTTTTAGAGATTTTTGAAATAACTTATTCGAATATTTAAATATATTAAATATTTCAAATAAATTATATTCTTTGAGAAGTCCTTTAAGTGTGTTCATGTTTTTATAAGGCAATCGGTATTCTTAAAGGTAAGACTAGAAACAAAATTTTGTTTCCTTTAAATATTTATTTATTAATTTTAATTACTTTCGTATATCTGTTGGGTTATTTATTCCATTTGACATTATATATTGAGTTTTGATTATATACGTCTTTTAAATGTAAGCGGTGCTTGTTTAGACATAAATTTAATTATAAAAGTTTTTTGAATAAAAAATTTTTTGAAATTAAAATTGTAGAAGATAAACATATTCCAATTTGTTTTAATATTCAATTTTTTTTTTTATAAAAAACTTTGAAACCCTCAGAACTTTGACACCTTTACGTTCTTATTTATATACTTTCAAAAATGAAATGAAAAAATCTGCCCATTCATAAGGTAAAAATCGAATAACCAAGAATGATCTTACAAACTTATCAGTAAAACCATTTCACTCTGCACATGCACCCATAAAGCAGAAGGATTGATGAAAATCTATTTATAAAAGCATCCCAGTATAAATACACCATCATTTTAGGAGATTTCAACCCAAAATTTTTAATGGAAAACACCCAACTTACTGTTTTGTACAAAAAACATAACATGCAACATCAAAGACACCAGTCTCTCTCCTGGCCTAGGTTCAGACCATCTAGCAATCAAGTTTACATTCGACACAAAAAGGAAATCAATGGAATACTCCTTGGAAATTAAATTACTCTATGAAAAATGTAATAGGGAAGAAGTGAATAAACAAATTCTCAGAATGATAAATCCAGAAGCTGAAATTACCCAGAAATATAGATATTTCTTGCATCGAACAGTTTCAAGGATAATAACAGAGCAAACACCAACCGTTGAGAAAAAATACTACAACCAAACATTACCACCCTATATTTTAAAATTAGTGAGGCTAAAATAACAACTATACCGACAGTCCAAGATTAGTCAGGACCTATGTATGAAAAAAAAGTTCAACGAACTAAATAAAAACATACATACTCAAACATAGATCTCACAGGTACGTGCAAGCTTGTGAAAAGACAGAAAGCAATAAAGGCAGAACATACTGGAGAACTATTAAGAAACTTTCAAAGTACACAACCCACAACCTAACTAATCCTATCCAAATCCAAGAAAAAACTCTGAATACTGACAGAGATATCACTGATGCTTACGCCGAACATTATAAGAAGCTATTTGAGAAGTCGACCAACAAAGAGTATGATGAAGACCACAAAAAGAAGGTAGAGAACTGGCATGAAAATAGATTCTCACAAATAAGACTGGAAGAAAATATTGCAGCCATTACAGAGGAAGAGTATTATAGAGCACTACACCATGAAAAGAACACCTCCCTTGGCTATGGTAATATCCCCAGAAAATTACTGAAAAAATTAGACTCGTTAATTCACCAGCATATAATATAAATATATAATTTCTGTTTGACAAACTTTGATTTCCCCAAAGAATGGAATAAGGGAAAAATCATCTCTATTCCGAAAGCAAAACCAGACCAAAATAAGTTGGAAAATTACAGACCTATCACTCTGCTTCTTATACTGGATCAATGCCAAACTAGGAAAATCTTCCCTGAATATCAATTCGGATTCAAAAGTAAAACCTCTACCATTCACCCCTAACTATATTAGCCACAAATATACAGTGCAATAAGAAAATAGGAAATAAAACAGCAGCCCTGTTCATAGATATTAAAAAAGCGTTCGATAGTGTCTGAAATGCTGGTATGATTTATAAATTATTCTAACTGAAATCCCCATTAACTTGCTCAAGATAATTGATCAATTTCTGTTGTAGATTAATATGGTTGGCAGATTAATTGCAACAACTAACACTCTGTTTGTAATAAAACAACTGCTTGTTACACAGACCGAATTTGAAGAGACAGAGTTTACTGAGTCGTTCATAGACCTTAACTCTTTATCATAGAAAAAACATATTATACATAGAGTGAGGTATTTTTCTTAAACTTTTGGTATATATTCACAATACCCCCACATAACAAAAGTTTACATAAATACAATAAATCAGTCTTCGCAAAGACCTATATATTTCACAAACTTTGAATTTTTCACATTTTGCAATATATCCGCAATCATCTCATCGGTAGGCATATAGATCAAATCGATTTTGTCTTCATGTACTGCATCTCTTAAAAAATGGTACCGAATGTCTATATGTTTCGTTCTATCATGGAAAACTGGATTCGTCGCTAATTTTTGGGCACTCTGATTGTCGTTGTATATGCTTATACAATTCAGTGTTTCTGTCAGCTCACATAAGACATTATTCAAATAAATGGCTCCTTTTGCTGCTTCACATAGGGCCATGTACTCAGCTTCTGTTGAGGATAATGCAACAGTCTTCTGCTTGCAGCTCTTCCAAGAAATGGATGCTCCTGAAAACTTGAAGACCTATTCGGAAAATGATTTACGATCTTCTCTGTCCGAACCCCAGGCAGCATCTGCAAATCCAACTAAATCATATTGATCTTTCTGGAATTTCATATACACATATTTAGTTCCTTTTAGATATCTCAGAACACGCTTAGCACATTGCCAATGAAGTTTAGTGTAACATGAATTATATTGACTTAAAAGACTAATAGTATGTGAGATATGTGGTCGAGTCATAACAGTCAAATACATCAAACTCTAGATTTTTTACTTTAAATTGGGTATTAAGTTTTTCATTGATAAAATCAATTTCTTTCTGGTCAGCTGAGAAGACAAGAAAATCATATACACAAAGGGCTATTATAGATAATTTATCCCTATTCTGTTTGATATATATGCATGGTTCAAATTTCGACTTTCTATAACCCATCTCTAATAAAACTTTGTCTACTCTCTCATTCCACGCTCGACTAGCTTGTTTTAAACCATATATAGCTTTCTTCAGTTTGAAAACCATATTATGGTTTTGTTTTGATATAAAACCTTCAGGCTGTTCCATAAAAACATTTTCTTTGAGAAAACCATTTAAAAAGGCGGTTTTCACATCTAAATGTACAATTTTTAAGTTTAATCTTACTGCTAACCCTAGTAAAAGTCTGAATGTTGAGTGTCTCACAACTTGCGCAAAGGTTTCACTATAGTCAATGCCTTTTTTCTGGGTATAACCATTGGCTACAAGCCTTGCTCTGTACTTGTCTTTATTTTCACTAACAGTTTTCACTTTAAACACCCACTTGCACTTCACTACTGTACTGCCTTCTGGAGGATTCACTAGCTCCCATGTGTCGTTCTCGTTGAAAGACTGGATCTCTTCCTTCATCGCCTCTACCCATTGGTTTCTATTTGGTCCCGAGAGTGCTTCATTCACCGTCTGTGGGAATCCTACTAAATCTGAAGCTTCTCCATCATCCACTACACCATTGAAATCTTCAAACTCTTCTTTCTTCGGTTCTCGTTGAGATCTTCTTAGCCCCACTTCTACTTGAGGATTTGGTGGTCCACCAGGAACGTAGTCAGAATCAGATGAATCTAGATCACATGGTAATGTAACATCTTGTTCAGAGGAAAAGTATTCAGGTTCCTCCCCCACTGAAGCAGTATTATCTTCTGGAATGTCTTCCTCCTGGGGTTCCTCTGTGATCTTCTGATTTAATTCGATAATAGTAACATCTTGGTTGATGATAATCTTCCTATTGATTGCATTCAAACATCTATAACCCTTAGTTGTCTTATCGTAACCCACCAATAAATGCTTCACTGACTTTTGGTCCCATTTCTTCCTATTTACTTTAGGGACATGAACCATGGTTATGCTTCCATACAACCTCAGATGGCTGAGGTTTGGTTTTCTTGTTGGATGTTTTCGTTATCTTCGAACAAGCTGAGCGATTCTTCAGGTAACAGGCGGTATTGCAGGCTTCGGCCATAATGACTTACTTAAATCATTATCGAATAAAAGACATCTGGCCTTTTCAACAAGAGTCCTATTGAACCTTTCTGCCATTCCATTCTGCTCAGGAGTGTGACTATTTGAAGTTTGATGGATGATGCCATTATTTCTCAAATAAGTACTAAATTCGTTATTACAATATTCTGTTCCGTTATCACTTCTTAGCACCTTGATTCTCGCGTTCTGCTGATTTTCTACCAAGTTTTTGAAGGTTTTGAATTTATCCAATACTTCATTCTTAGTCTTCAAAAAGTAAACGAAGCACATCCTAGTATAATCGTCAATGAAGGTGATGAAATACTTTGCCCCTTCTAATGAAGTGTTTTCCATGGGACCGCATACACCACTGTGGACAATTTCTAAGACATGTCTAGCTCGAGTACCTTCTTTTGAAAAAGGTAACTTAGTCTGTTTCCCTTTGCAACACACTTCACAGTTGTCGATCCTACTGTGGCTTCTGTAGTCGACTTCATCTGCTATTTTGGCTGTGATCTGAAGATAATTATTATTAATGTGGCCTAGTCTTCTATGCCAACTTTCAAAGCTTGCTGCCTGAAAACAAACAGAATGAGTATCCCAAGTATTCAATTTATATACGTTATTTTTGAGACTGGCTGTCGCAACAAGAATTTTATGACGGTTAATAATTCTACAACCATTCTCGTCAAATTGCACTTCATTTCCATTCTTGATCAATTGAGACACAGATAAGAGATTGGTAGTCAAACTGGGGACATACTGTACTCCCTTTAACAATATGTTATATTTCTCATCTGTCTTTGTTTGAATTTCCACATCTCCAGCAAATTCAACTGCAATTTTGGCATTATTTGCTACTGTTATTTCCTTCAAATCCGGATTCCTGGAGTTAATGATCCATTGTTTATTAGATGTCAAATGAACGCTGGCTCCGTCAACATACCAATCTGTGACATTAAAATCACCTGTAGTGAACACAGCACTGAAAACTCCATCGAACCTATTTAGACATCTGGACACATAATGTCCATTCTTTTTGCATTTGTAGCAAATAATATTACTGAGATCCTTTTTATTCGAATTTGACTGGTGTGAAATTTCACGAGTAGAATTGTCATTTCCATTAAATCTCTCTTTGTTGTGCTTCCTACCTACGCTGTCTTTCGGCTGCTTACGGTAACCATAACTTTTGAATGTTAACATGTTAACATATATTCACAATAACAACAAACTGGCTTTCAAGCATCACATAAAAACCTAGAAAAAAGCAGCTATCACACGAGCCGGACACTTCAGGTCACTTACTACATTCAGAAACTTAGGCATCAACACCAAAATATCCACTGCTATCAACAAAATGCTCTGCATTCCACTGCTGGAGTATGGCCACATAATATTCTCAAATGCAACAAAAACTGCACTAAACTACCATGAAAAAGCGAAAAGAACTTGCCTTAGACAAATAACGAAGTTGAGACCCCTGAACAATCCTTCTAACATCATGACGACACAACAGAAGTGAAGCTAATACTATTCAGACTGCATAAGGCTAAGCATGAAATTAATTGGGAACCACAACAAATAATATAATAATAATACATCATAACAATATAACAGAGAAATAGAAAAGGCAAAACTACCACCACTTCTATTGTTTGAACGTTTGATGTCCCTAAAATTACCTCTGTGTAGCAACTACTACATTTTATATATAACAAATTAGAATGTATATTACTGGCAGAAAGACTCCGGTCGTTAGCCGTTTGATTCGTGAAATTAATAAAGTTTTCTTTTCTTCCTCTCTCCCTAATATTCATTTCGACTTTGATGGTTTTTCTAAAATTTTTTCAAAAATAACTCACAATAATGAACCTTTCTAGTGAATCTGTCTTCAACAGGTTTTAGAAATTGTTTGTTTTATTTTTATCTCAAACTAGAGTTTAAATAGAAAAGCTTTGAAATCCTCAGAACTTGCTTCACCACGATGAGACTCCTTCAGGTATCTATAATCTACTGGCTGATGGTGTCCAGTGTAATCGAGTTTAAATGCAGTGTTAAGTACGTGATAAAATAATGAAAGAAAAAGTCATAAAAACTCAAGGTGTTTATTGGAGTTTGCCGCTAAAAAATGCCATTAGAGAAAGATATTCAGTTATGGAGACTTGGCAACATCTGTTTGTTCATTCAAAAAGATTTTACGGGCATTGTACCTTGTTGATTTCAAGAAATTCTAAGTGTTAATCTAAAACTTTTGTTTTCGACGTGGAAAATTTCATAGTTATTGTTAAAATTATGTCTGAATTCCGTAGGATGATTAGCATATGTCGAATGTACGGAATCCGATATGTAATTCCTTTGGTGTTCTTGGATGTCTGACCAACATATACTAAAGGAAAATCGTTGCAAGTCAACTTGCAGACTCCAGATATATTTTCTTTATTTGTTCGATCCTTATTGTTTAATGTGAGTACTAAGGTTATTAATGAACGCAGCTTTTTAAACCATTAATAATCTTAGAACTCACATAAAAAACAATAAGGATCGAAAAAGTAAAGAAAATAAGTCTGGAGTCTACAAGTGGACTTGCAACAATTGCCCTTTAGTATAAATTGGCCAGACATTTACATATCGAATTCCGGAATACGGAATTCAGGCATAATTTCAACAATAACCATAAAATGATCCACTTCGAAAGCAAAAGTTCTAGATTAACACTTTTAGAATTTCTTGAAATCAACAGGTACAATGCCCGTAAAATCCTTTTTAATGAACAAACAGATGTTGTAAAATCTCCATTACTGAATAGTATTTTTAGCGGCAAACTCCACTAAACACCTCAAGTTTTTATGATTTGTTCTGTTTCAAAATGCAAAGCATAATTTCAAGAACTTCTCCAAAACTTATTTATTTGAAATATTCAATATATTTAAATAAGTTTCTTCAGAAATCTCTCAAAACATGTAGCACATCCTCAAAAAACAATTTCGAATTAAATAAGGTCGGTTCGACTTCACATTTAAAAAATAAAATCAATTAACAAGAAATAACTTACCAGAAAGACCCTTTAGATTATTACAAAATTTGAATATCAAAACTGTTTTGATATTCAAAATTTCGTCATGGAATTGCGAATCAACAGTAGACGTGAATCGGAATGATGTCGTTGCGCCGATGCAAAGAGATGAATTCTCACCCACTCTGGACAGTCGGAAAGAGTAGGGAAAGATTCAAAGAGCAGTCCAATTGAATATTCGCCATCATTTATAACACATAGTGAAGTTATTCTTGTGCTGAGCGACAATAGCTTCACTTGTTATTGCATGGTAATTCCTATATTCCGTAAATGAGTTTCGTAACCTGTATATGTGGATTTCTATTTATTATTAGTTAAATAATATTAAATATGGTTATTCTGATTTTCACAAATTTTTATAGTTATTTAATACAGCAATAAAAATTTGTGAAAACCTTATTTAATATGGATTTTCATCAAGTAAAGACTGATTTCATTAAATTTAATATGAAATATTACTTGTATAGCAACACGTCCTGAGCAGGATCACCTTGGAAATGTCAGATTTGACATCACTGTTGCCATATCTCAAAATGTAATAAAATTCCATTCACACTACACTTGAAGTCTTTTGCAACTGTTTCCTCAGATTAACAATTTAGAAAATTCAATACCTCTAAAATTCATCTTCAGATTTGACAGCTAGATACTGCATAAAGATTACCAACCTAGATGAAAAAATCAGCTTCTCCAATAACGCAGAAACCTGTTAGATAAAGAAATAAAACAACATATAAATAACATTTGTTATTGTAATTCAATTTCACTATTATATAAATGCTTTTTCTGATACAGTTCCATCTTTTCTTTAATATAAGTCCCAAAATTTCCATGTACTTAGTGGTTTTCCCAAGATTTGTATTCCCTAGAAGTTATTAATACTCAATACGATAATCATGAATGGACAAACGATCTTAACAGGAATGGAACAGAAAAATAGTCGCTATATAATGTAACCAAATATAACATATAAATGCATGGAAACACAACCGTACAATATTTCGATATATTTTTCATGGTCAGTGTTCAATTTTTGGTATCTATCCACATTTTTAGAGATCATAACACAACAAAGATAATAAAAAACAATTAGACAAGATCTTCGGAATGTTTTGATCAGCTTATGAATTAATTAAACCAGAGTTATTTTAGTTTCCATCCAATATCAGATGCAAATAAGACAAATTTTTAAATTTAACAGGGCAATCTATTACGTACAAATATCATATATAGTAATTCGATACTGCAGAAAAATTGAATTCATAAAAAAATATATATATAGTTAAAAAAATGACGTCAATATTAAAATTATTTACCAGCTCAATTCAACACTGTCCATATGGTACTGAATTATTAAAAATATATTCTTTTCGAAATCATTAACAGAAGCCACATTAAACTATGAACGTATAAATATTTACAAAAATATATAATATTCTTTTATAAAAATTATCAACAGATTATATAAAAAAAAATTTAAAAATCTAAGTTGAACCCTGAATCTGCATCAAAGGAGTTCAGGAGTTCTTGATCTGTAAAGGGGGCCGTGTCAGACGTTGGTAAGTTGTCCAGGAATTCCAGGTTAAAGTCAGAGGCACCGGGATTGAAATTGTTCAAGGCGTTATTATTGCCCGATGGGTTATTTACAAGTTGGTTCATCTGGTTTTGTTGTTGCTGGTGTTGCAACGCCTGGTTTAAGGATATAGATTGACTCTGTTGCATGTGGATATTTGCCATTGACATCTGAAAGAATAAAATGCTATAAATATCAAGGAAAATGTCAAGTTCAACTTAAAATAAAAATCTTAATTTCAAGAAATTTTTATTCAAAAGCTTTTAAAATTGAATCAATTAAATATCTTAGAAGCGAATTTTATTGTTAATTATTTTCATTTCTTAAATATGAAGGGCTCATGAGTTTTACAAATTCTAAATTGCTTTTTGAAGATGTTCTTCATGTTCTAGGAATTTTTTGAAGGAACTTATTTGAAGCAAGTTGTTTTTGAAGAAGTTCTTGAGGTTAGGTTTCGCATTTTTGGAAAGGGATTTGGTTTTCATTAAACAAGGTACGATACAAAATGTTGTATTCTTCAAGTATTTATTTAGTAATTTCAATTAATAATTTATATTTCTTTGAATTCTTTTATTCTCTTTTGGTACTGTGTAAAAACTTTGAAGCACAGTATTTCTAATATATTTATTTAATTTAATTCTAAAAGTTTTCGAATGAAAGTTTTTCAAATTGAAATTTGTAGGTTAACAGAATAAATCTGTATATTTAAAATTTTGTAATAATCCTTCCATAAGGAAAAAACCTCTTTTAATTATTAATAATTACAGAAATAGAGATTAATACTAGAATCTGATTTCGATTTGTAAAGACTTAATATTTATCATGAAAAATATCAAAACAATTTCTTCGATAAAAAGAAAATGCAAATTAGATGGACTCGAATTAATCACAGGAAAAAAATAAAGAAACCAGACATTTGAAGCATCCTCTGAACTTACAATGGCAATTGATATCATGGAAAGTATTCTAAAAATACCAAATTTAATTTTTGTCCATTTCCTGAATTTGAAGACAAAGAAATTGCGGGAAAAACAGATAATAATTTGATTCAGGAATCTCGTCGAAACGCACAATTCAGATGAAAGAATAACATGTTTCATAATTATTTTTGAAGCCTAGATTAATAATTTTTGAAATAATTTTAACTTTAATTTAGAGTTTTGTTTTAGTAAATAATTTTTTTTATACAAAGTTTTATTTGATCATTAAAAACCAAGTTGAAATCAAAATTCATGTCGCGATTTTACCCTGAGACGTATATTTATTATTCAAACCAGAAAGACGTATTAGAATATCAAAATCAGAGTTCATACAGTATCTAAAATGTTTTAACTCAAAATTAGTGAAAAAATCAATAAAATCAAACCACGAAATCTAAATATAGAGACGACCATTTATTTGGTATTGACCTTAGGATGAAATCAATATCAATAACATCTTTCCATTTATTCAAAAAGACTAAGTTATTTTTTCATTGAATCAACATCTCATTAGATATGTTCTAGGATGTTTTAGTCGAAGCTCACTCTGCATGAAAACTTGTAATTTTCTCGTGAATTTCATTCTATATATTTTTATGACCTGTTTATTATTCTTAGCGGGTTTTTTTATGTTTGTTCATCTTGATTCTCGGTTTAATTAGTATTTACTGTTCATTAAATAATTAATACGTATTGAAAAAAAAATGTTTTTCAATTAATTCCTGAGTACATATTAGTCTTGGAGTTCTTCCTAATTATTTATGACCTTGGTATTAAAATAACACTGATAATAAGAATCTATGTGATATAAGTTAGTTTAAGATCATTTAAACGAAGGCCAGAATCTTTTCAGTTGGTCAATATCTAAAATTCAACTGGGGTAATATTTCTATATACAAAGTGAGTGGTTAAATTCAAACTTCACTCGGAATAAAGTTTTGCTTTCGGTTTTTTTGTTGAGTGAAACAAAACAATAACATAAAATAATAAGAAAGCGGTTTTTTACTTGATAGAAGGAATGTTAAAAAATTTGAATATCAAAACAGATATAATCTATTAGCCTTCTAGAATTTTAATTTCAAAAACTTTATTAAAAAAACTGTAAGAATTAAATTAATGTCTAATAAGCACTGCTCATATTTAATAGACGTATAAAATCGAAACTCATTATACAATATCAAATGGAATTACGAAAAACCCAACGGATATATAGTAAATTGTCAATTAAAATTAATAAAGAAATACATGTTTTTTATTTCGTTCCAAGCATACGTACTGAACTCTTCAGACAATCGGAAAAGCAGCTTTGCTTGTCACAAAATGTTTATTTCTGATCTTATATTTATGAAAACTATATCTTTCTCAAAAATATACAACATAATTTCAAGAACTTCTCAAAAATTACTTCATTTGAAATATTAAATATATTTAAATAAATTACTTCAGAAACTTTCAAAACATCTAGCAGATCCTAAAAAAATAATTAGAATTCAGATAAGACCCTTTCAACTTCACATTTAAAAGATAAAATCAATTAACAATAAATACTTACTCAATACGATCTCTAGGAAAATGTGTTTGTTGTGTTTTTTACTTGATAGAAGGAATATTACAGTATTTGATTATCAAAACAGATTTAATCTGTTAGTCTTCCACAATTTTAAATTTCAAAAAATTATATATAAAATAATAAGAAAGCTGTTTTTAATCTTGATAGAAGGAATATTACAAAATTGGAGTATCAAAATAGATTTAATCTGTTAGTCTTCTACAATTCAACAAACACATATTCCTAGAGATCGTATTGAGTAAGTTTATTTATTGTTAATTGATTTTATCTTTTAAATGTGAAGTTGAAACGGTCTTATCTGAATTCTAATTATTTTTTGAGGATTTAAAAGATGTTTTGAGTTTTTGAAATAATTTATTTAAATACTACTCTGTCAAGAAAGTACCGGGAATTTTCAATTAAAACAACATTTTTACATTTAATCGTCAAAATTTATTGGGTCGCCTTCAAAATAGGCTCCATTTGCTCCAATACATCTATGCCAACGGTACTTCCAATTATCGAAACATTTTTTATAGGCGCTTTCCGGGATGGACTTTAGCTCTCGCGCCGAATTTTGTTTTATGGCTTCAATCGACTCAAAACGGGTGCCACGAAGGGGCAATTTTAGTTTTGGGAAGAGGAAAAAGTCGCAGGGAGCCAAATACGGCGAATACGGTGGTTGCTGAAGCACGTTTGTTGAGTTTTTGGCGAGAAAGTCAGTCACAATCGTAGCTCGGTGAGAAGGCGCGTTATCGTCATGCAAAATCCATGAGTTGTTCGCCCACAAATTTGGCCGCTTCTTACGGATACGCTCACGCAAACGTTTCATAACGCCTAGGTAATACTCCTTGTTGACCGTCTGACCCTCTGAAACGAATTCGTAGTGCACCACGCCACGGATATCGAAGAAAACAATGAGCATCACCTTCATTTTCGAACGGCTTTGGCGTGGTTTTTTCGGTTTCGGCTCATTTTTTGCCACCCATTCCGATGATTGCTCGCTTGTTTGCATATCGTACTCGTAGACCCAGGTCTCATCACCAGTTATAATGCGTTCCATGAATGTAGAATCGGAATTACAGCGATCCAGCATGTCTGAAGCAACCTGTTCGCGTTGACGTTTTTGAAGAAAATTCAGGTCTTTCGGTACGAGTCGTGCGGCCACCTTTCTCATGCCCAAAATATCAATCAAAATCGTACGTGCGGACTCGTGGGATATCTTAAGATCATGTGCTATCTCTCTCAAGCTGGTACGACGGTTTTCCAGCACCCTTTCCTTAATTTTATCGACGTTATCTTCGATCGAAGCCGTCGATGGGCGACCACTTCACGACCGTCCTTGAAGGCTCTGTACCACTGATATGCACGAGTTTTCGATAGAGCATTATCACCAAAGGCCTTTTGCAACATTTTCAATCGGCATCGGCACACGAAAATTCATTTGCAACACAAAACTTTAAACAAATACTTTGCTCAACGTAATCACCCATAGTAAAAATTGGCACGCACTCTGACATCGACTGACTTAATCAGCTGTTGCAAACACACTAGTTGACAGATCCCGCTCAAGCTTGGCATAGTAATTAAGGACAGTGGTACCAACCTAGGAAAAAAAATTTTACCTGCCTCATTGCCCCGCCAGATTTAAATCGATAATTCCCGGTACTTTCTTGACAGAATGTATATTGAATATTTCAAATAAATTAGTTTTTGAGAAGTTCTCAAGATTATGTTGTATGTTTTTGAAAAAGATTTAGTTTTCATAAATATAAGATCAGACTAAACATTTTGTAAAAGCAAAGCTGATTTTCCGCTTGTCTGAAGAGTTCAGTACGCATGCTTGGAACGAAACAAAAAACATTTATTTATTCATTGATTTTAATTGACAATTTTCTTAATTCCATTTAATATTGTATAATGAGTTTCGATTTTATACGTGAGCAGTGCTTATTAGACATTAATTTAATTATTACAGTTTCTTGAATAAAGTTTTTCATTCTTATTGAATGAAATCACAATCTTTATAAGGACGAAAAATGTCTTCATATCACCTCACTGTATCCTATTCAATCTGCAAATATGTTTTTTGTGATTTGGAAAATTAAGATTTCTAATGAGCATATTTCCGAAGCCTATCTGAATGAAGATGCAAGACAAGAAATAATCGGAATAAATTCTTAAAATTTCTTGTTTTTTCTCTTGGCGATTACACAATAGAAATTGGAGATGACTACTCGAAAGCTATTATGCACTTACCTGTGAATTCTGCTGTTGCTGCATCATATTCTGTTGTTGCATTAGCTGTAACTGCTGTTGATTCATGCTAGCCATTTGGCTCATTGGACTACCAGCACCTGGTCCTTGGTTCATCACAGGACCCATGGCCTGCTGACTACCAGGACCCATACCACCCGAACTTAGACCGTGTTGCATTCTCATTTGCTGGTGTTGTAATGCTGTCATCTGCTGCATATTACTGCCTGGATTCATACCAAAACCTGTGAACCAAAAATTATTCAGAATAAGATTTAAGAAAATGAAACTTATAATTTTTATATAAAGGAGTGTTGCTTACCGTGTTGGAAGTTCGGCCTGATTGAATTATTAAAACTTTGACTCTGCTGCTGCTGCAACAGCAGATGTCTCCATTCAGGCTTCTGCTGCATACTCTCAAGGGGATTTGTCATGGGGTTTTGCTGCCTTGGGTACATGTTTCTAGATGTCAAATGCTGCTGTTGTTGCTGTTGTTGTTGTTGTTGTTGCTGCTGCTGCTGCTGTTGCAACATGTAAACATTATGCGGCCTCAGCATGGGACCTATAAAGAAAAAATCAGTTTAATTTTCTATTTGATGCTTATAACTATTAATTTTACACTCTATATAGCCATATAACCAATATGGTGTTTGGGAACTACTTTTCCAGCATTAATGAGATAAGTCGCCTGAACCACTATGGACTTCCTTGGTCTGAGATCTGTAAGACCTCAAGTCTGCATCATAGAACATTTTTTCTTCCTGTTCTCAAGCAAGATTAATTGATACTATCAGGATGCTTAAGGGCAAAGTATGCACTGGTACTGATTTTATTTCTGAGAAGATATTAGAGAAGGTGGCACCTGAACCCTTCGCTTACCTCATGAATAATCTTGAAATTTCCTTCATTTCTCAAAAATGCTATTGTACCCCTGATATTAAAGATCCTACTTAAAAGATCAGCAGTCTCTAAGGATCATACGAGTGAGATAATCCCTCACAAATGATATGTAAAACATTCTATGGCACTGTTTGAATTCTCCATTACTCTCCATTAGACCATGGGACTATACATATGTAATCATTTATCTGTATCGATAAGAATACTTGAGTTGCCTTAGTTTAAAGGGACGATTGAATCTGTTCTAGTAAAGAAGGCTTAATATAGTATGAAAGTTGTATGATGCTGGTATTATTCTTTGATTTATTTGAATTTCTTTAGTTTATTTAATAATCCTGTTACAAAACTAGGCTTATTTATTTGTGCATTGCTTCAGAATAGATATTGAATTGACTGTCCCATGCATGTCTCTATATCAAAATGGATCAATATGGAAAATATTAATATATAATTTTTCATTAAGTACATCAAACATTGAATGGAATTCACTGTTGTTAGATATCAAGAAATGAACTTTTCAAATAGTAAATGAAAGTTTTTGGTTAGGAAAACATTCATGTGGATCCATAATTTCTTCATGGCACTGTTTCAACTTCCCAGGAAAGTTACTCCGAATAAAATGGCATATTTTATACATTGGAAATAAATTATCCAGAAATAGTATTTGGTCAACTCACCAGATGGAGGTATAGGCTGGTGGGGCATTCTTCTCATTCCTGCTCCAAATCTGGGTTGCATCATCCCGGCACTTGTCTTGTAATCAGGTGGTGGAGGCCTGACAATTTGCTGCTGTTGCATGGCAGCTGCAGCGGCTTGCTGTTGCTGCTGACTTCTGAACATTTGCTGTTGCTGCAGCAGTTTTTGCTGTTGTTCCATGGCCATCTGCTGTTGCTGGCTCATCATTCTTCCGCCCATCTGGGTGTTCATGGGGTTCATGCCAGGGTTAGGCCCCATGTTGGGAGTCATTCCTGAGAAAGAATACATTTAGATGTTTTGGATGATTTTCACTTTGCCGAAAGGCTATAACGTCAGTGTTAAGACGGACAATATTGAGATTTTCTTTGAAAATGCAAGACATTTACCTGAAACACCATTCGCTCTCTGCCTCAAAGTCTGTTGTGTAAAGTTGATCGTCTGGTTTTGTGACATAGAATAGGTGTCGTTCATATTACCCATAGAACCTGGGTGTAATTGGGATCCACCCATCATATTGCTCGAGCCCATACCGCCTAATCCACCTTGCATTCCACCTGCACCCATTCCTGTGGAGTTTTGCATACCAGGTTGCATGTTTCCTGAAAGATACAAAAAACAACAGTCAAAATTTGCCATCTGTTGTATATTCAAGATAACGTAATTTTTTCAAATCGAAAAACCTTACTCTGACAGCGATCTGCTGAGTATTCTTGAAAAAATCCACTAATAAACGCGCGAATGGTTCGTTCAAAAGAATCAAACCGTTTAGTTTCAACGTTAAAAATTTGGAAAAAATGGCACCTACCTAAGAACCTTCTGGCAACACCTGTTTTCATATCCCTCAATATGTACCCACCTGGTCCTGGTCCTTGCATCCCCCCTTGCATTCCAACACCGCCCATTCCCTGCATGCCAGCCAAACCTCCGGCCTGCATGGGATTGCCCATGGCCCCCTGTTGGGAGCCCATATGTTGGGAGTTGGGGTTTTGCTGCTGTTGTTGTTGCTGCTGCGTGTTCGACATCATGGGGTTGGACATGCCCGTCTGGCCTTGGGGATTCATATTTACATTGCCATGGACATTTTGGGGGTTGTTTCCGCCCATCTGCGTCTGCGCCTGGGAGGGCATTTGGTTCTGTTGGGGGTTTTGGGGTTGTTGTTGCTGGGAGGAAGGATTGTTCTGCGTTTGGTGTTGTTGGCTGAAATGGAGGCCTTGGTGTGTGGCGATGGAGACATTGCCTTTGATATCACCAGAAAGTTGAAGGTGCTGACCGGCGGATACCTATGAAAGAACATAAAGATTAATGTTGGACGATTTGGGCTACGAAGAGGGACATAATAAATTAATAATTGCATTATTTAAGATTAATGCACAACTTTTATACAAAGAAAAAAAAAAATATATATATATATATATATATATATAGGTTGTGTTATAAATTGACTACTGACAGACTGACAGTTTTCACTTTTGATTTGAATTCAGAGTTAATCAGATCAATTTGGAATTGGCTTCAGATTATAATGATGTGTGAAGACCATTCCATTCGTACCCAGGACTCTTCTCAAAACAAATGACATCAGAATTAAGATGACCAAAACGTTTTTTAAAATTTTATACGTCTTGGCACACCTGCAGGATGCATACGGGCCACGCGTAAGATCTGGCAACGTCCCTCTGCATTAGAACCATATCCCTCGGACATATGCAACAATCGCGAGCAACGTCCAATGGTCCCTCCTGCTGCAAATGCGCTCTCGCCACATTGCGCAAGTCCCATTCTCTCCTAATTGTAATTTATACCGGGAGGACGGTTTTAATTCGCAATTCGCTAATTAGATTCTGAGAGAGAGAGAGAGGGAAGGCAAGAGGGGAAAGGAGGAGAACCGTTAACGGAGCTGTGTCGCAGCGCCGTACTTGCTTTGAAGGTCCGGTGATAACAGAGGGTTTCAAGGTTCAGACGAAGGCAACTCGATTGCGCTTGGATATTATCGCAGGAGCAAAACTGAGAGTTAGCCAAGTATGAAAATTACATTTTTTCATTTGATATTTACATGGTTTCATTCTCATGAAAACTGGAATATTAAACGTAAAGGTCCGTTAAATCTGACTGATTTAATTCGTACCGTATATTTTTTCTTTTTAACATTTATGTGGGTTTTTACCACAGTCAATATACTCGTAATATCACGACGTGAACAAATGAATTTATCTTATCAGTTACAAGAACACAATTAACAACATTTGATATAATGCTAAGTTAACTGATGGTATTTTCCAACGTGAATCATTTTTGGCGCGATGAAGATCGCATCAGAATTACTTAATTCATTAAAAATAGCCTGCATCAAAGTACAAACTCACATGCTGGGTTTCATAAAGATTCGGTGACCACTGGATCAACAGATACTCTTGTCAAATTTGACGAACGGATTTGAGTTTCATAACACAAGTTCAGGTAGTTGATCACGTGGATCAACAGACTGAACGTCGTACATTCTAAAAATTTCTTAATCGGTGATTAAGCAGCGATTCTTAAGTTAGATGAGAGCACAGAATGTTTTGTGGAACCTAATTTGTACTTGATCGATGATCAACAGAGGTTAATATGTCATAGTTTGACACAGTGACTAAATCTGTGATCGCCACTTTGGAAACAGAACCAATTGAATCATTTTTCCAATAGGATAGAATAGCATCTCATATGTTTGAAATTTTTTCCATTTTTTTATTGGACACCTTGCAGAAACACCTTAAAAGTCTATCAAATAAAACTTCTCTGGATGACAGCGAATGATTATCTACTGAACTTCTGCAGAACGTAGGTGAAACAACACAACCCCTTTTTGTACCTTTGTATGGAAGTAAATGGAGGTGATTTCGAACATTTAACTTGAATAAGAGTTAATTGTGCAAGCATCCACGAGTTACATTAAATCTCAGAGCCGTTCTGGGAGTGATAATACACATAAAAATTGTCTTTCAGAAGTTAAACGCGTACGCCACTGTCGCTTCTTCCATTACCAGTCTCCTTTTATCGATAACTCATTTGGAATAGCAATGAGATTCTTATTGACTCCGAGACGCATTAACTTGACCGATTGATAAATTTGTTACAAAGTAACCAAATCCCTACTTCGCATTAATCGTTCAACACGTCATTAGGCACCTTTGATCGAGTGACGTGACGGGTTGCCCCTGTAGTTATCGGAAAGATCGACAAAGAGGAGGATAGCGATATTATAAGTTGGTGCTATTGAAATGGCCTCTAACAGGCGGCTGTGCACTTAAGTACGTATGTAGCTAAGCCGCCTACACCCGTTCCAATAATTTTCTGAATGACCTGAAACGATCTACGAGGGATACTCTAAAAGTATTATAATTTTGTATATAAAGGCGGTTTTAATGGGAGAGCAATATTTTAATTGCATGCTAGTTTGGTCCGTCATGACGTCACTTGATTACAGATAGAGTAAGTGGAGTTGTGGCATAACAGAATAATCCTATCTTTAGCCCTATAAGGTGGCACAGAAGAAAACAATCGAACAGTTATTGTTCCGTTCATATGCCGTAGAAAGCTCGAACTGATAACACAGGTGTTGAAGGATATAAAAAAAGAGTTTTCCAAAAAGGTTCAATATCTGGGGATCAAATTGCCAAATCTAGAGCGGCGTTTTGGATAAGACACAAAGTGTTGGGCAAGACTTGGGGTCTGAAACCTAGAATGATCCATAGGACATGGACCATACTATGGTGGCAAGATCTATCATTACGTATGCCTCTCTTGTCTGGCGGACCAAACCTGGAGAAGAAAAAATCTTCAAAGACTTACTTGCCTAGGAATCACTGTAGCTGCATATACAACCTCCACAGCATCAATAAAGGTTTTATTAGATCTTATCCCGCTGCAGATATATTTCTGCTCAATCCCTTTAAAATGGAACATAATGGGGCTAGGACAGTATCGAGGATTTTGGAATCGTCAACTGATAAACTTCTTTCGTTTCCGAGAGATGCTATGCCAGTTAAGTATGACCTTGATGCCAACTATGAAATGATCATAGGTGACCGCCAAGAAGGTACGTAAAGGTTAGTTCAACTTCGAGGAACTATTTGGTATACTGATGGTTTCTTAAAGGAGACAAAGCAGGCATAGGCAAATAAGATCCGAAGTATAATGAATCAGTTCCTTTGGGAAAGCCGATAACAACGCCCCAAACCGAAATTCTGCTTATAAAGATCCCAAGTTTGTCTAACATCAACAGAGCATACACTGCGACATAGACACCAGTTGAATTATTGAACAAGTAGCAATGAATGCCAATTCGGTAGACAAAATCATTTTCAGTGAAGAAAGTCAATTTCAATCCGTTGCCGTAATTAATAAGCAAAACCACCATATTTGGGGATTAGAAAATTCCGCGTTCCAAACGTGACAGGTTTGTGCTTGAAGTGCGGTCTACAGGAATTATTTTTTAACCGGTTTTCTTGAAGAGGAAGTTGGTAATGCAGAAACAGCGAATGGTGAACAATATCGTGCTCCGATGATCCAAATTTTTGTATATCATTTGAAGAGCCTTGAAGTTGAACAGGCCTCGTAGGTAGCAACGCTATATATTGCTCTTCAATGATATATGTCTGTTTTTTAAATATAATTGCTATGTTTTCTTCATCAGTGAAATCTCCCCTATTTATTTTTGAATTTTTATACATAAATAACTGTGATTTGATAGAAGGTAGAAGCCATGTTGTTTTGACATTTCTGTTCAGCAAGCATTGACAAAATATCATGGAAAGCCTCATATCGCAACAACGTTTACAAATTGTTGAAATTTATTTTCAAAATGAGTGTTCTATTCGCCAAACTCATAGAGCACTTCGTAAAATTTATGGTTTACATAATCGTCCATCAGAGCAGCTTATTCGTCGAACAATTGATAGATTTCGGACATTTTCTCTACTCGATGCAACAACAACAAGACAAAAAACTATTGGACTCTGTGCATCCACCACATGGAAAATTTTCCGTAAAGATCTTGGTCTACACCCATAAAAGATCCAATTAGTTAAAAAACTAAAACCACTTGACCATAATAAGCGTCGTTTGTTTGCTGATTGGGCACTAGAAAGGCTTGAATTTGATCCACTCTTTTATCGTAAAATTGTGTTTAGTGATGAAGCTCATTTCTGGTTGAACGGCTATGTAAACAAGCAAAATTGCCGAATAAGGAGTGGAAACAATCCTCAAGAAGTTCTGCAGGTTCCATTGCATCCTGGAAAATGCACTGTATGGTGTGCTTTACACGCTGGAGGCATCATCGGTGCATATTTCTTGAAAAACTATGCTGGAGCTACAAATTAATAATCAATGATTATTTGTTTCAAAATTTGAATGGTATCGACCCAGAAGTATTTTGGTTACATTAAGATGGTGCTACACCTCATGCTGCTACCGTAACAATTGATTTATTGAAACAAAGATTTGGCGATAACATTATTTCCAGAAATGGTCCAATTAATTGCCCTCCAAGATGATGCGACATTTCTACACTGGATTATTCTCTTTGGGATTATGTCGAGTCTTTGATTTATGCTGATAAACCGGAAACAATAGACGCTTTGGAAGCCAACATAACTCGTGTTATTGATGAAATATCGCCTGAATTACTCGAAAGAGTGGTCCAAAATTGGTTTGGTCGAATGCGGTTCTTCAGAGCTAGTCGTGGTGAACATATGCCGGAAATTTTTTTGAAAACATAAATGTCATAAAATTATCTTTCAAATGAAAAAAAATTTGGCTTCAATCTTAATATAAATGTGTTTTATTTCAATTTGAAGTTCTATAACTTTAAAAAACACCCGCTACATACAAAGATTATAGCTTTACGTTAAAGAAAGGAACACCTAAAACTATTCTACTGGCATCTCCTTGAAACGAATAATCAAAGGAGCTTATGGAACTAACTCATGATGTAAGTCATATGACATCACTTCCCCTCATAAAAATTCTCATTTCAGACGTACTGCCATTGAACTTGTAGGAAATGGCGTATTCATTATGTAAATGTGTTCAGTAGACTGCCTCGACAAATGTCGCTCTCTACGAGTATAAACTCATACAGGACCCTTCAGCGAGTCCTTCATATCAGGAACCCCCTTTTCTATCGAACAGAAATAGATATATATCAAGATCTCCGTTAGGCTAGATAGGGGACCAACCCCACATATGTGCACGTATGTCTACCTTTTTGCGAGAGAATAAAATCATTGATAGTCTATAAGTTTTGTAAGAGAACGTAGTCTTGTTAATAGAACTTGGATGAATTTAGTCAAAGCTCTAAAAACAGTTATCCGAAAAGAATTCACAACACTTCTTCTTTTGTTTTCATAATCTTTATTTTGAAGTATGAAAATTAATGTTCTATGAACAAAAATGAATTGAAAACTTCTTTGAAGGGTATATTTTTACATATCTTCTTTCACCAAATATCTTGTTTAGAAGCGAACTTAAATAAACGTGTTCATCTAACTAAGCACCATTTATAAAACTAAAATACGATCATGTGTAAAAATTCAAATTATAATTAATGTGAACAAATAAAAATTAAAGTAATGTTATTGTATGGCTTACTGTTTCCATTTGCATTTTGAGTTCACAAGTAATCAAAATACAAACAAATATTGTTTGAGAAAAATCTAGAAAAGGAATGACGTGAAATCAGAAGCTTTTGCGAGCTTGTTCAACAGCTCATTTCCTCTGACAATTTTAAATCTGTGAATTATTTCTTAGAGAACCTACATATGATGAAAAAAAACTCAGAATTTTGTGTTCTGTCATCGAAAAGTCAAATAAACGTCATTTTTCCTAATTTTTAAAAGGTTCTCTTGAAGGAATATATCATTAAAAGATTCCATCCTTCACCCATTCATTTTTATCGTAACATTTTGGCATGAAAGGGTGGAAGAATATTATATTGAACAAAACTTCATATACTGTTTTAACTTTTTGCCGAAATTGAGAAAAAAACTTTAAAAATGAAATAAACTCATCTTCACGAAATTATACTTGTCGTTATTTCACATCTAAATACTTGAATTCAACCATATTTGGAAATTTATATTTCAAATGGGACTAATTCAAGAACCATTGAGCCGATTCTGTCCAATTTTGAACATACTAATATATTTGGACTTCAGTTTCACCGAAATTCTTCACATATTTCACAATAGAATTAATTTAAATAATGACGAAGAAATAATAAATTATATATTTGAAATATTGAGATTAAGTGGATGAAATTTTGGGAATGAATGACTGTATTGATTATATTATCATCTACTAGAGAATATATCATAACACACATGATATCCGGTATAAGATTAATTTGCAAAATCCACAAATTGAAGATTATCAATTGTTAGTTCATTGAAATAATTTTGCGCGATCTATGTATATCGTAAATTAAAATAATAAGAAGAGGTTTTTTACTTGATAGAAGGAATGTTACAAAATTTAAATATCAAAACAAATTTAATCTGTTAGTCTGCATTAATTTGAATTTAAAAAAAATTTCATTCAAAAATTTTTAGAATTAAATTAATGTCTTATAAGCACAGCTTATATTTAATAGAAGTATAAAATCAAAACTTAATATACAATATGAAATGGAATAAATAACCCAACAAATATAAATTGTCAATTTGAATTTATAAATAAATATTTGAAGGAGCCAAAATTTTGTTTCTGATTTCACAACTAATTCCTTTTCAAAAATACAAAACATAATTTAAGGACTTCTCAGAAAATATAATATATTTAAATAAGTTACTTCAAAAATTTCTCAAAACATAAATTAAATCTTCAAATCTTTGATTTGTATATTGAGTTTTGATTTTACGTCTATTAAATATGAGCTGTGCTTATAAAACATTAATTTAATTCTAAAAATTATTTTGAAATTAAAATTATAGGAGACTAACAGTTTAAATGTGTTTTGATATTCAAATTTTATATCGTAAATATTTTGATTTCATATTGTATGAATTTGAAATTATAAATCGTATTAGGTAATAGTAGATTACGAGCTTATTGAAATTATTTGTCAATTTGAATGTGGTTTCATATATTTGCTTACAGAAGTTTGGGAGAAAAGCTCCGGAAAGATTAAGTGAAAAATATTCTGTTCTTTTTGCGCCATAACGTTACTTATTTTCTTCTTTTGCTATTGAACAATTTGAAAATGAATATTTGCCGAATTTGGAATGATGAAAATCCAACTGTTAAATTTATTATTAGGAGTACAAATAAGTTTCCGCCGTTTTACTGTAGATGGCGCGGCACGGAGTTTCGGTTAGCTTTCGCAGATGATAACCGGCTTAAAAAATAGTTTGGACATTCAAGAACAACATAACCTATTGATATCATTGATTTTATATTGGTAAAATATAATTTTTATAAGTTGAAAATGTCAAAATTTGAGCCAAGTAAGCGTCATTTGCGGGAAATATTAGTTTACTTCTTTAATTTAAAGAAATCTGCTGCTGAGGCGCATCAATTGCTCGTAGAAGCATATGGTGAGGGTGCTTTGAGTGAGAGAACGTGTCGAGAGTGGTTTCAAAAGTTTAAAAACGGTGATTTCGACGTAGAAGACAAAGATCGCAGTGAAATTTACGAGGATGCAGAATTGGAGGAATTATTGGAGGAAGATTAATCTCAAACACAAAAAGAACTTGCTCTAACATTAGAAGTCACTCAGCAAGCAGTCTCACATCGTTTAAAATCATTAGGAATGATTCATAAACAAAGAAATTGGGTTCCGTACGGCGGAAACTTATTTGTACTCCTAATACAATTTTCACAAATGAGTACTAATTTTGATAAAATAATTTAACAATTCCTAAACGTTGTTGAAGCGTGTATCTTTTCAATGATAAAATGGCATAACCTGCTGAACACAAATGATATGGAAAATGTCAAGAAAAATATAGTGTTGCCATTAAATTTTTCAATCGATAGAAGAGAGTCTCTGCTTTAGTTGACTCCTGAAATGCGTTTAAAAATATTTTGATGTATAGATTTTTGATTGGCGTAAGTTTTTGGAAAAAGCGATACAATAAATTTGGATGGATAATACATGTTTTGAGTTTCATTAACCAATTCCCGGTTTTTTCTTTTTTACTGTAGTATACTGGTATATTTTTCAGTGAAACACGTAAATTCAACCTGAATAATAACTTTTTACTGTCATTTTGAAAAAGTCTTCTTTACTTTAGTAGGCACGTACTACGTACTTCAAAACGTGAACTATGATAACGTCGCAAATCACCCGAAACCTTCCAATTCGTTTGTCGTGCTGAAGTGAGTCGTTGAGCAAGCACCAGCTCGTGACTTCGACAGCCCGTGTTAAATGGTACAAGGAGCAGCAGCGTGGTCACAGGAAATGACTAAGAGATAACGAAGAGGGGCATGCCGATAATGGAAGAAGCGTGGGTAACGTCGCCGACGCTACTGGTCCTTCGAGAGGCGATTGTACCCTGAGCAGAGGATTTACTTGCCCCGCGTCTAAGTGACAAGTTCAATTTCATACTCATCTGGATAAGAGTCAATTATTCCTAGCTAGACGTGAAAGAACTTCACGAAACGGAGCAAGGGAAGTCCCTCAAACTCCTTGTCGTTGGTTGAATACCGCGCGATCCTTACTTTTTCAGAATTTTCAAATTGAAAAATTTTAAATAGTCTCTTAATTTTCATAAAACCTGCTTCTTTCGCGCGGGAGTTTGCATCTGAGCGAGAAAGTTAAGAGGTTTCATGATAATATTCACTGTTTTCAAAAGGTCCTTCAGCTGTTTGAAGACGATATAGCAGTTCGAAACTGCAGTCACAAAAATAATAACGACTGGAGGTAAAAATGCTAATTTACGAAAGAAGATACTTTGAGACTTAAAATTTTCAGAGTATGTTTGGAATCTAAACATTCAAGTTATACTCAAAAGCATTCTTTACAAAATGTGTTATTAGAATAGTCCAAAAATTCAGTTTATTATTTCTTAAAATGTATATTGATAGATGATTCATTATACTTACATTACATTTTATACCAAGTAGACTTGGCATACAAATAAACATTAAATTACATTATATTGTACTGAATTCTTCATTTGAATTGATGCATTGATATTTCATGAATGGAAGATATCCTTCCTCATTAATTTGACGTTTAATTGAAATATTTTCATTTTATCTTATTTTTCCTTAAAAGTAATTTGAAAAAAATTATTATTTTTGTAAATTTAAAGGTAGAATTTTTATTTGTTGATGTGATATTATGTCGAAAAAATGTACTTTGATATATCACTAGTGATTCTATATTATAGTATAACTAATTGCTCGCGTCCATTTTCAATTCCGCAAAAATTTGTACGACATTACCCTAAGTTAAGGGTAACTAACAATGTATTCCAATGCGACCTGTGTTCCTTTTAAGCAGCCATTTCTTCAGCTTCTTGCTGACTATTTTCTACGCGATTTACGACCTCTATCTTTAGAAGAAATATGGCCCTATGGTCAGTCGGTGTCCATCCGTTACCACAGATGTGTTCATGGCGTCAGGACCATAGATCTCGGAGTGGCTGGAAAACTCGTTTATCCAAGTGTCCTACGATGTTTCCCACTTCTGCAAATGACCGGCATCGGCTTCTTTCGCACATAAATCCTTCTCTGCGATACCCCAATCTTTGGAGGATTTATGGGGTGAAATTGGCCACAAAATGAGATCATCATGGAGGATAGACAGGAGGTTATTTAATGATCTCTTTTGGTTCCGATATTTCCAAAAAAGTCCAGTGAAAGTTGGAACTTTCAGAATTAATGGAAGATAAAATTAACCAACTTTCTACTGCGTCATTTCGTCTATAGATACAGAGGTTTTGGGGTGCTAATCATATTCAGGATTACAACATGAAAACGTTCCATCGGTCAAATATTATAAGCTAAGACCATTTAAAGGTTAAATAACTCTGTGAGCTGAAATGTCAAAGGATTTTTTTCAATGTGTTGCGACTTGAAAAATTTAAAGGATAAACATCACTCGTATCATTTTGATTGTTCGAAGTGTAAATCCGCGAAATCGAGGAATTTTGTTCTGTTAACGGCGGTCAGAAAGACGTTCAACAATTTCACATTGATTTTGACAAGTATTATTCACTTAATGCTGGCAGTCACAAATTAGAATGATCATTTGATGTACAGGTTACACATAATGAAAATTTGTGCGATTATTTTCAGCTGTGGTATTTGTTGTTTTTCTTTTCTTATGCATATAACTAAATTGCGTGATCTTATTCTTTTATTCTAGATATTTTACCTTTTAATTTGAATCAAGCATAGCACCTCTGTGGTGAAAAAGATTCCAGGAGAACGCTCGATACCAGAGAATAATATAGACTTAAAAATGAGTACACCTCTCTGTATATAATAATAATAATAAATACCTTTTATTGTACTCAAATAACAATGTTACAATAGTAGAAAACAAATGTTTTTCATATAACCTGGAAAGGCGAAGTCTAGCCAATGCTATTCTCACTCAACCCCATTCAGGATCACATAAACAACATAAACATGCCTCAAAAATCATTGAATCAACAGTGCATAAATCCCACAACTCATCTTGATCTAGCAGTATCAGTATAATAATAATAATAATATACCCAGTTACAGAAAATGTTACAACTAATATTACATATCGGGTGTTTTTTTTTTAGAGTGATAGAACTTTCGATAGGGATAACTGTGATTTGACAGAAGGTAGAATCCATGTTGTTTCGAAATTTCTTTTCAGTAAGCATTGACAAATTATCATGGAAGGACTCACGCCGCAACAAGGTTTACAAATTGTTGGAATTTATTTTCAAAATCAGTGTTCTATTCACCAAACTTATAGAGCACTTCGTGAAATTTATGGTTAACATAATCGTCCATCAGAGCAGCTTATTCGTCCACCTTCCGATAGATTTCGGACAACATTTTCTCTACTCGATGCAACAACAAGAGAAAGAACTGTACGTACAGAAGAAAATATCGCTGCTGTAAGTCATAGTGTTAATGATGAGCCACATTTGTCTATTCGTCGACGTTCACAACGAGTTGGACTCTGTACATCCACCACATAGAAAATTTTGCGTGAAGATCTTGGTCTACACCCATACAAGATCCAACTGGTTCAAGAACTAAAGCCACTTGACCATAATAAGCGTCGTTTATTTGCTGATTGGGCCCTAGAACAGCTTGAAGTTGATCCACTTTTTTATCGTAAAATTGTGTTTAGTGATGAAGCTCATTTCTGGTTGAACGGCTATGTAAACAAGCGAAATTGCCGTATATGGAAGGAAAACAATCCTCAAGAAGTTCTGCAGGTTCCATTGCATCCTGAAAAATGCACTGTATGGTGTGCTTTACACACTGGAGGCATCATCGGTCCATATGGTCCAATTAATTGACCTCCAAGATCATGCGACTCTACTGGATTATTTTCTTTGGGGTTATGTCAAGTCATTGGTTTATGCTGATAAACCAGAAACAATAGACGCTTTGGAAGCCAACATAACTCGTGTTATTCGTGTTATTACTCGAAAAAGTGGTCCAAAATTGGTCTGGTCGAATGCGGTTCCTAAGAGCTAGTCGTGGTGGACATATGCCGGAAATTATTTTTAAAACATAAATGTCATAAAATTATCTTTCAAATGAAAAAAAATTGGTTTCAATCCTAATTTAAATCTGTTTTATTTCAATATAATGTTCTATCACTCTAAAAAAAAACACCCGATATTTGTAGATGCTTTGGCGGGCATAATCAAGTAAGCCTATAACCACTTGAAGTCAACTATCAAAGGCATCACAAGCAGTAATTTTCACACAATAATTTGAACTTTTATCGGGTTAAATACAAACAATTTTGGGAGCCGCTTGATACAAAGTCTAGTTAGCAAGCATGCGTAAAGAACAATAATATAAAAATAGAATGAGGCGTGGCAAAAAAGTAATGAAACTAGCAACACGCCGCGCTGTTGTCCATGATAGAGAACGTGTATCAGTACCCTCCCGCAGCTCAGTGCCAGTTCTGTTTTGGTTTTGCGTCACGCAAAATGGAACAACGGAATTTGGAGCAACGTTTTGTCATTAAACTTTGTATTAAACTTGGAGAATCGACAAGTGTGACGTTTGAAAAGTTAATACAAGCTGATGGGGAACATCCTTCATCCCCAGGTCAAGTTTTTGCTGGCAGAAATAATTTTTGGAAGGCAGAGAACACGTTGAAGATGATACCGTTCAGGGAGTCCTTCAACTTCGAAAACCGACGAAAACATCGAATGTGTGAACATTTTTGTGTCATCAGACCGTCGTTGAACATTAAAAATTCTGAATGAACAATTAAATTTGAACCGATTTAACGTTCATCAAATTATAATTGAACATTTGCACATGTGAAAAGTCTGCGCCAAAATGGCGTCGAAAAATAATGGAGCAGAAGAACATTTGAAAAAGTAAGTGCCTTGATCTTGACAGAATTGCTGATGAGCAAGATTTCTTTAATCGTGTGATCACATGCGATGCATGGATTTTTGGATACGATCTTGAGACCAAGAGGCAAGGTACACTGCAAGCTCCAATCGATCAAAGAAAGCAAGAATGAAAAAATCTAAGATCAAATCAATGCTGAGATGTTTTTTGATATAATTTATTCTTTCAGGACAAACTGCATACAAAGTTTTTTAGAAAGACGTACTTGAAAGCTTCAGAAAAAGGTTATTCGCGTGAGACCAGACATTGCAGACAAATGGATGCTCCATCATGACAACGCCCCCTATCACTCTGCACTCTCCATAACAGAATTTTTGACCTCAAAAGACATTCCCCTGGATCCCCAGCCCCCCTATTTACCTGACCGTGATTCCTGAGACATTCGTAAACTGAAAAATGTCCTCGAAGGACATCATTTCGGGAATTTGGAAAAAATCCAAAAGAGTGTAACTGATATACTTAAGACCAAACCGGTTGAAATGTTCCAGCGCTTCTTCTAAAAGTAGGAAAAACATATCCATCGGTGTGTAGCTGTCCAAGGGAACTACTTTGAAGGGGAAAACATTGATGATTGAAAAAATAAAAACTTTGGTGTATAAAAAGTCGCAACATCAAAAACTGATGAGAATCTGCTATTGTTCCACTTTCCGATCGGAAAATCTGATTTTCCCGAATCTTCGTCCGAAAGCATGAATTGGCAACACCGCTCGCCAACCTGCTGCTCGTTCTAATGCATCTCGCGTCCCAGAAAACTGCGAAACCCAGCTAGAAATTGCTCTCGGAGTGCAAGTAGACCGCAATGATTTTCGCACAAGGCCCGTAGCTAGGCGGTCGGACCGCTTAACGTCTAACGGTGCTCGTAGCCGTGTCGAGGAGGAAGTAGAACGTTTTTCCCACGACCAAACGCAAATGATTGAAAGATAATCCACATTTCGTTACGTGGTCGGAAACTTGTCGAGCTCTTCTCAGCTCGCTGGTACCTGCATGGCGAAAAAATTGGCCGGATTGGATTTCTCGCGGCTTTGAACTCTTTGAATGCGACGTTGTCAAGTTTGCGGGGATTTCCGTGAATCTACCTACGAAATTCGAGTGGTGGTCTAATTAATAATATAGCTATAACTTCGTTTGATTCTTACGTGTTTTGTTCAAAAAAAGCCGAAACGACAAAAAGAAGGATATTAACAAAATCTAGCTACCGTTGGAATAGACATTCATATCTGCACAAATTTTCAGCACATTGTCGATTGTTTGGGGCTCAATAAATATCTAACGTAATTTCAAGATCTTCTCAAAAAATTAAATATTTAATATATTTAAATAATTTGAAAATAATTGATTTTATTTTTTAAATGTGAAGTAGGACTGATGAAGATCTTATTGCAATTCTAATTGTTTTTTGAGAATGTAATATATGTTTCGAGAGATTTTTGAAGTAACTTATTTAAATATTTAAATATATTTAATATTTCAAATAAATTATTTTTTGAGAAGATCTTGAAATTACATTTTCTATTTTTGAGAAGGAATTAGTTTTCATAATTGTAAGAACAGAAACCAAATTTTGTCTCCCTCAAATATTTTTTTAATTTATATTTGTTGGTTTATTTATTCCATTAATTTAATTCTAAAAGTTCTTGAATAAAATTTTTTGAAATAACTATTTTAGGAGACTCACAGATTAAATCTGTTTTGATATTCAAATTTTGTAATAATCCTTCTATCAAGTAAAAAACCTCTTCTTATTATTTAATTTTTAGAATGCTTTTAAACAACTAGTCAAAAATTTGGTAAAATAAAGGGTCATTAAGTGAGTGATAGATTTTCTAATGAAGATTTCCCAGTTTCTAATATTACTACGATAATTCTACTTTGAGCCACCTCAAAAACTTGACGGATGAGCTTGAAATCACTTATTATATTTTTCTCAAAATTCTTTGACATGTAAAAAATGTATAAAATTATCTGATAACCATATATGGGTGTTCACAATTTCTTGTGTTTCATTAAATCATTCGGAATAACAAACTAATATCAACTGTTTATCGGGAACCGACGAGGACGTTTTTCATCTTCTATAAGCTCCAATTGCCCCCACCCATCTTCATAACCTCAAATTTCGAGCGTCATCATCAATACCTTGGGGTGAACACCTAGAACATCTTGTCGTTCCCGTTACGGCGCTGCAACCAATTTCATTTAAATTTCAGTCGAACCATTTGCCCCCCATCTTTCCGACCGGTAATTTCTGGAGTGCTCCGAGCCATTACGTCGTCTGGGGCATCCACTAAACCCCATTTTCGACGGGGCCAACGTTCCGTCCGGGGCTGCGCTGGGTTGTCGGACTAAATGAAAATTCTACGCCGTTCAACAGAAACGTTTTAATTGATTCGGGTGACGGGAATACGAATGGATACTTTCCAAATTCGACTATTTTGCTTCTTTCTGAACCGGCGTCCGCTTAATGGATTATGGAAATCGCGGGAAACGTGCGGAAAAATCTGTCGTTCAGCGTATGAATTTTTCCGACATGTCACAGATGCAATTGTTATAACTTAATAAGTTAAAAAACATAATTGAATTAAAAATCACAATATTCTCAAAGTCCTTCATAAAATGATACTTCCTCAACATTAGAGGGCGCTGATGCCATGTATCAATTTTTCTTCCCCACAAGTCATCCAACAGAGGGCATTTTGAAACTCTCAAATATTGACAGTTGAGACCTTAAATCTATGACCTGAGCGTACGGCAGTTACTTATTACATTGTGCCAAAACAGACAAACAAAAAAAGCGAAGAATAAGAATAGAAGTGAAGGAAAGGAAATCCAGTCCACAGAGTAAACTAGAGATAAGTGATTGGTCATTATCACATAAAAAAATTAATAAAATGTGGCTCGAAGGACCAATGTAAAGGGTCTTTCAATATGGTTGATAGTTCTTCACATGATTTCGTGGTTTCTAATGATTTTTTTTTCTGATTTGCAGGTGTAACCATATTGAGTATAGTTTATAGTTTCATAATGCACCGTTTGGCTATTCTCTATCGGTTAAAAGTAATAAAATTTTTTTATCAAAATGGTGGTAACTCAACGTTCATTCATTCGAGAATTGGGTCGCCGTCATCGATACTCTGCGCTGGTTATAAGCCGGACTGTGAAAATGTTTGAACGTGAGCTAACTTAAAAAGACAATAAGCCACCAAAAAGACGAGGAAACGTGCGAAGAGAGGAGAACATTGCAGTTGCAGCGGCCAGCGTTGTCAATCAGCCAAAATTGTCGATTTCATGAGGATTGCAACAAATGGGGCTTTCACAGACGTCAACTTGGAGAATATTGTGTAAGATTCTGGGATTGCATCCTTATAAACTCGTATTGACTCAAGAATTAAAGCCAAACATTATGTCCTAGACATAGAAAATTTTCGATAAAATATGGCTCGAAGGACCAATGTAAAGGGTCTTTCCATATGGATGATAGTTTTTCACATGATTTCCTGGTTTCTAATGATTTTTTTCCGATTTCCAGATGTAACTATTTTGAGTATAGTTTATAGTTTCATAATGCAGCGTTCAGCTGTTTCCTATAGGTTGAAAGTAATAAAATTGTTTTGCCAAAATTATAGTAACTCAACGTTCATTGACTCGAGAATTGGGTCGCCGTCATCGATACTGTGCGCAGGTTATAAGCCGGACTGTGAAAATGTTTTAACGTGAGCCACCAAAAAGGCGACGAAACGTGCGAAGAGAGGACATTGCAGCTACAGCGCTCAATGAGCCAAAATTGTCGATTTCACGAGTGTCGCAACAAATGAGGCTTTCACAGACGTCAACTTGGAGGATATTGTGTAAGAACCTTATTAAGTCGTATTGATTCAAATGATCGAAGATTGTATCGAGGTTTTGCTCACAGGCCTTGAGCACTTGGAACGCGATCCTGATTTTGTCTGAACAATCATCATCTCAGACGAGGAACATTTTTGATTCAATGACTTTGATAATAAGCAAAATTGCCATTATTGTTGCTAGAGCAATCCAGAAGTGTTACAAGAAATTATGTTGCTTTCCGAAAAACTCACTGAGTGGTGCGGTTTAGGGCGTGGTGGTTTTATAGGATTTTATTTTTCCGAAATGAGGATGAAACACCCGTAACCGAGCATAACGACCGCTATAGGACGTTGCAAATTACAGACATTTAGGCGAAACTATGTCACGCTGTTCCCTGCTCGTAATAACGGCGATATGAAATAGACTTGAGTGAATATTCAGGCATCATTCACAAATATCTTCTGCAAACTCGTGCTATAGAAGTTCAGCGTTGTCATTAAAGAATCAAACATTCCTTCACGCAATTTTCTAGCCTTGCCGAAACTTTATAGCGACTCGAATCGATGGTCATGGACCTATCCATCGTTTCGAAACGCAGACCAGCGTCACGTTCCCGCTGATGAGTTCTAAAAGAGCATTCCGTTAGGCTCGAGGCGAACACCCTATACATCCAGTAATCTAACGTTTAAATTGCCCAAGTTCCCGTTGCCTTCTGCACCGGAGCACGGAACGACGATCATCCAGTGGCGGCGGTCGTTCGCTTCTACCCCGTGTGACTCGCTATCTGCGGAAAAACCTCTGTAACACATTCCATCGGTTCTGGGGGGATCTCCTGCGTGTTGGTTTGCCGGTTGTTGCCACTTATTTGCCCCGGTGCTTATCGTGATCGCGATCTCGTGCTCGACTGTGCACCGGGCTAGATTGGCCAATTAAATTGTCGGAGTGAGTCGCCGTCTTGGACTTAGAAATCGGTCTGGGTATTATTTTTAACTTTTATCGAACATGCCTTCGACTCGTTGCAAGATGGTCGTGACAGGAATGAGGAATCTTCGTGAAAGTTGGATTTGAGGGGGTTGACAAATGTACGTCAATGACGGCACGTCTGAGTTGACCCGAGTTTTTCAACAATTTATACCGAAAGGTCAAATTTGCCGTGGAGCTACAATCAAATAAATTTTCTGCACAAAGGTTCTCTCAACTAAAACGAATGAGCCCCAAGCAACCTTTCTGATTAACCTACAACTAGGAAAAAATATTCATTAGTTTTTTCATAAAATAAAATAATAAGAAGGGTTTTTTTTACTTGATAGAAGGACTATTACAAACTTTGAATATAGTCTCCTACAATTTTGATTTCAAAAAATTTTATTCAAAAACTTTTAGAATTAAATTAATAAATGAATATTTGAATGTTTCGTTCCGAGCATGCGCAACTGAACTCGTCAAACAGGCATGGTGTACAGCTCTACCTGTGACAAAATGTTTTGTTTCTGATCTTATATTTATAAAAACTAAATCTTTTTAATCAATACATAACATAATTAAGGACTTCTCCAAAACTAATTAATTTGAAATATTTAATATATTCAAATAAGTTACCTCAAAAACCCTCAAAACATGTAGCACATCCTCAAAAAAAAAATTAGAATTCAGATAAGGTCAGTCCAACTTCACCTTTAAAAGATAAAATCATTTGAAAACTAGGTACATTTAAAATCCAAGGGATTCTGTATTCTAAGCTCACCACAAAAATAACAGAAAGCTTATGGTCTTAGTTTAACCACTTGATATTTATATAATGAATTTTTTTTTATTTAAAAATCTAAATATAATTATATATTGTATATAAAATAAAAAAATAAGAAGCGGTGTTTTTACTTGATAGAATGATTATTACAATTACATTACCAAGTAAGAAAACCGCTTCTTAATATTTTATTTTATATATAATATATAATTATATTCAGGTTTTTAAATAAAAAAAATTTCATTTTATAAATATCAAGTGGAACTTACACCATAAAAAGCTTTACAAACTTTGTGTGATTTTTGTGGTAAGCACAGAATATGGAATACCTTGGGTTTTAAATGTACCTAGTTTTAATGTCGATCAAACAAAAATTTCACGAGATCGTAGGGGTAAGTTATTTACTGTAAATTAATTTTATTTTTTAAATGTGAAGTTGGACTGACTTTATATGAATTCTAATTTCTTCGAGGATGTGCTACATGTTTCGAGAGTTTTTGAAGTAACTAATTTAAATTATTATCATTATCCTGATACTCCTAGATCTTCGGTGAAGATCCCTCAAAAGCTTTTTCAGCTTGTGCGAGTTAGGAGTTCAGTTGAGTTCTGGGTAGGCTTTGTTACTGCGATCTTGCGACACTTTAGGTCACAGCACTGTTAATTTTTGACCCAACAGTGAAATGGTGGCACACACGTCCAATTAGAAAATTTCTCTTCCACTTGAACAGGATTCGAACCCGGACCTCCCGGTCACGAGCCCGATGCTCTCCCGCTGAGCTGTCCACTCTTTTAAATTTAAATATATTGAATATTTCAAATAAATTAGTTTTGGAGAAGTTCTTAAAATTATGTTATATATTTTTGCAAAAGATTTAGATTTCAAAAATATAAGATCAAAAACAAAACATTTTGTCACCAGGCCTGTCTGACGAGTTCAAGTGCGCATGCTCGGAACGTAACATTCAAATATTCATTTATTTATTAATTTTAATTGAAAATTTTAATTTTTTGGATTTTTTATTCCATTTGATATTGTATAATGAGTTCTGATTTTATACGTCTATTAAATATAAGCAGTGCTTATAAGCTATTAATATAATTCTAAAAGTTTCTGAATAAAATTTTCTGAAATTAAAATTGCAGGAGACTAACAGATTGAATGTGTTCTGATATTCAAAGTTTCATTAGCTTTTTATTTATAGTCGATGAAAAATGCAAATTTTAAATGACTCATCTCTTATAATCCCTTATGTTTCAATCGATCCCAATTCGCATAAACACCCTGCCTCTATATTGTTAATACATAGAGCACCTTTATTAATTCCATCAAAAAATGTTGAACAGAAAAGATAACTGAATACCATCAAACAAATAGCGAGAAATAGTAAGTTCGGAGAGGAACTTATAATTTTTTAATAAATAAAAAGAAGAAAGAGCTCATAATACAAATACAGGGTGTTCCAACGAAAATTTGACCCCCCGAAACTCAGAAATGAAGAATTTTCGAAGATTAAAAAAAAACAGGTCAGCTTCTGTTTTAAGGGGGACGAATTTTCATCATGAGTTTGTTCCGCAAAAACCAGGGAAGAAATATAGAGTGTTGGTTAGTTTGAAATTGGTATACAACCAAGTTAAAATTTTCAAAATCAGTTCATTATTCACGAAATAACGTAATATTGAACTTACCATCTGAAGGTGATGTTGAACCGCCGAAACTCAAGAACCTAAGAGTTTTGAAGAATCCAAAAATGAATTTCAAGTTCTGTATTAGGGAGAAAAAATCCCTATGACGACATTGTTCCGAAAAAACCACCTGAGGATGGCAACAACCCTGAACATTTTTTGAATAGGGAGATGTTGGATATGATTTAGTTGAGAAGTTTTTCTGTTCACTAAACATCGCAGTTGAAATTTTCAAATTTGTTTATTTAATGGCAGAACAATTTGAGTTGTTGAATGTTTTCACATTAAAAATATTAGATTTGTTTATCGTTCATGATGGGAGTGTGTGAAACGCATGAAATTCATTACAATGTATACTATTTTTTTGAAAATTCTTTCTCGAATGAGTTTCTGCATCATGGATACGAGACTTACTTACGAGAACGAAAATGGTCTATTCTATGGAAGAAATAATAGAAATTCTCAAATTATACTATCGAAATGACGAAAATTCTAGATTAACTGCAATTGCTTGAAAAAATCACCGAATTTAAAAATTCAACTCGGATGTTCAGAGAACAAGAAAGATTTTAACTAAAACACATCTGCCATCTTTATCCCATTCAAAAAGAAATCGGGGGTTGTTGCCATCCCTTTTCGGAACAATGTCGTCATAAGAATTCTTTCTTCCTTATACAGAACTTTGAAATTATTTTTGGATTCTTCAAAACTCTTAGGTTCTTGAGTTTGGGCGGTTCAACTGTCTGTTCAATATCACCTTTTGATAAGACGTGGGTTCATCACTATGACCTTGAGAGTAAACAAGAGTCCATGCAGAGGATTGAAAAGGGCGCACAGCCCCCAAACAAGTTTAAAGTCAGCCCATCCGCTGGAAAAATAATGGCTACGTTTTTTGGGATTCTAAAAATATTTTATTGATAGAATACACTAAAAAGGGTGAAAGCATCACAGCAGCGTCATTCGCAACCACTTTTCGTAATTTCAGAGAAGCAATTAAAGGAAAAAGGCCAGGAAAACTCACAGCGGAGGTGTTGCCGCTTAACGACAACGCGCCTTCACAAGACCCGCGTGGCGAAGACTGCCATGCTGAAATGTGGCTTCGAAGAAATTACTCATCCTCTGTACAGTCCACACTTGGCCCCCAGTGACTACCACCTATTCCCAAACGTGAAAAAATATATTCGTGGAAAGCGATTTTCCGACCATGAAGAACTGAAGGTAGCAATTAATACCTAGTTTTAAGAGAAACCGGAAGAATATTTTTTACAAGGTTTAAAGAAGCTTATTTCTTATATCTAATAACTGTATTGAAGTTCTAGGGGATTACATTGAAAAATGAGATTTGTCCAAGATTTTCAGAGTTGTGTTTCATGTCTATACTCAGAATACATTGAGCGCCTTTCGTATATGTCTATAAAGTGAAACACTACTTTCTAAGGCATGTATTTAAATTTGATTAATTATTTAAAGAAGTTTTCGAGTGATTTTTTAGATTAAATATGTAGAGGTTTTTGAGAATTGAACCAACTATTATTCAACATATTTTTCACGTCATCAACTGGAAAAAAATTTTATTCCACATATCATTCTGAATTCTGCGCCTTCAGAAATGTTTGCGACAATGACAGTCTGTAGAAAAAATTTATGGCTGCATCAGTTTCGCCATTTCAAGGTGAGAACTCAAAACAGGTTTTACAACAAACAAGGACAAACTATGGGACAATTCACGCTCGTCAACCCCCGTTTTTACACATAAAAACGGTCCTCTGTAACAAAACAGTTGACAATCGTTTCAATAACGCCCCACACATTGTCACAATTGGGTTTGAAACAGTGAATAATTCAATACATTCAAGTCATTACTGGCCGGGGGTGTGCCAAGAGTCAATGTGCTCATGATTGCGGCGATCAGTTGAACAAACATCGATCCTGCTTCGAGAAGGGAGGGGTTAGGGGGTTAGATATCGCGGCATATGGGTTGAACATTGGCTATGCGCTATAATATGACCGCTTCCACTGTAGAGAATGTGTTAACACGTTCAGAATCGAATTTTGCGAATCGAAGTTTGGTCTTGTTTAAGGGTTGAAGCATCCTTCGAACACCAATTGAAATTTTCAAAGGTTTCCCTCATTCAGAGTTCCCAAGATATCTGAAAATGCATTTCATTTATCATTTGAAAAATTCAACCCTCTGAAGATATCCAATTACATACAGTCAAGAAAGTATTCATAATTCATAATTCAAAACGCCTCCCTTAAAGAGATAGTCGAAATTATTTTCGTCGCTAAGTTAGAACAGCTGTCATTTACCAGGTGTAGAATAATGAAAACAGAAGTACTCTATAGATGGTGCAAGGCATCAGTTTGGGGACTGTAAGACCGTTTCTGCAGCGCCATCATGTTCCTTTTAACAAGTGACGAATATTTTCAACATACACCGGTATAATTTTCTATAACCTTAACCCTGTCGAATTTTGTGCCTACGAACTACGATTTAACAGCATTTGGTTTTCCATTATCATTTGAAGAAAACTGCTGCGATACCGCATCAAATGCTTGCCAAAGCTTATGGTGAATATGCTCTTGGTAAAAAAGTGTTTAGAGTGGTTCAAACGTTCAAAATTTTTGGTGATTTCAACGTGAGAAATGAAGAGCCTGGAAAACAATCCAAAAAGTTTGCGGACAAGCCTTATCGGATGAAAATCAACAAAGAACTAGGGGATCAATTGGATGTGACGCCGAAAGCAGTCTCCATTCATTTAAATCTTTGCAAAGCAGCAAGAAAATCAAAAAACCACTTGTGTAATGCTCCCAGACAAATATAAAGGGAAAACATCCCCGCATCGAATCGTGACAAGCTATTGAACATCATTTGAATGATATTAATTTTTATTCGTAAATATCAAGGTTCAACATTTCTAATAAACTCACAACTTTGGAAAAATATTCATTAGTTTTTCATTTATAGATGGTTGAAAATACGAATTTTAAATGGCCCACCCTTCATTTCGACAACCGAAGCATTGCAAATCATAGATGAATCCAGGCGAACCATTGACATCCACTGAAAGACCAAATCGCCTTGGAAAGAAGACAGTGTTTGGCGTTATCAGAAGGGTGTAATATTCACTGGCGAGCAGAAAAAATGGGTCACTTGATCATTACTATTCAAATACCTTTCTTTATAAAAATTTTTTAAGAGAATCATAAAATTTCTGAAATGGTTGGGAAAAGAGAGTTGCCCAGAGAAATATGAAAAATCAAAAACTTAGAAATTGAAAAATTTCGCTATCAGTATGACGTGTGACCTCCCCTAGCTCTGATTACAGCTTCCAAACGTCTTCGGATTCTCGTGATGAGCCTTGGAATATTCTCTTGTGGAATATTCTCCCATTCATGACGAAGGGCTTCATGGAGCTCTTGTAAATTATTGGGCGATGGAATCATAGTTCTGACTCGCCCTCCCACTTAGTCCCATAGATGTTCGATGGGATTCAAGTCAGGACTTCCTGCTGGCCAGTTGAACCTTGAAATTCCAACCTCATTCAAGTACGCTGTCACTATTTGAACAGTATGTGGGCGTGCATTTTCATGCATAAAAATTGCCTGCTATCCCAGAAATGGTATATAAGGCACAACATGGTCCATAAGAATTTCCTCTATGTACCTTACTGCTGTTAAAGATCAATTTAAAAAGTCCAAACCTATGCCGCCCTTTAAAGACACACCGCTCCAGGCTATAACAGATCCTTCACCGAATGAAACTCGCTCCTAAATACAGGCATCGGTGTATTTTTCTCCTGGGCGTCTACGACCATTAGCACCTCAAATGCTTAATCTGGATTCATCAGAGAAAAGTACCTGGACCCACTAAGCTTCTAACCAGTTTGAGTGATCTCGTGCAAATTGAAACGTCGTCTCATGGTCCACTCACTAACGTTTACCTTACGTACCTTCTTCAATCGATTTCGAACTTCATCAGGAGTAAGATAGCGATTTCGAAGACTCGTGGAAACCATGAATCTGTTATCCCTTAACGATGTGCACCGCCTTCTTCCAAATCCAAGCCTTCTGGTCAGCCTTCTTGCATCCTGATGCCTTGTCAATATTCTTTGGACTGTAGAGAGGGTAACATTCATTCTTCTAGCAACAGATATCTGTCTGAGCCCATTTTCAATAAGTGCCACTATTCTCGCATAATCTTCAATTGGTGAACTCATTTTATGAAATTGTTTCCTTCAGAGAGTGGAAAACAAACTTTTTAATGATCAATGTTGATGGTAACTGATAAACGATGAATTTATCGTGAATAATCATTCGAAGATGGCTTCTTCTATCAAGTTTTTTAGCCCTTATGTCCACATTTTGCGCATATTCAGTTGATTTTCTAATGAAAGTTAGATGATGAACAAAATATTTTTGAATCAATTTAAACACGTGAGTCTATTGGAAAAAAAGGGTAAAATCTAAGTGACCCATTTTGTTTGCTCGCCAGTATATTATGAGCTGCTCAAACTTGGTGAAAGCATTACCATTGAATGCCACCAACACCAAATGATCAATTTAATCCGATCCGGTGAAAAACCACCGGAATATTGAAAAATATTAATTTTTTCTATTATAATGCCCCATCACACACAGCAAAACGGGTCAGGGAAACGATCGACGCATTCAGTTGGTAAATACTAATGCATAGGGCCTATTCTGCAGACTTGATGCCATCCGATTACCATCTTTTTGCATCACTGGGGCGCTTTCTCACTGAACAACGCTTCAATTCGTTTGAAAAGTACGAAAATTGCTCGAAAGCTGGTTCGCTTCAAAAGGAGAGCTGTTTTTTGACGTGGCACTCATAAACTGCCGCAGAGGTGCGAGAAATGTATAAATAGCAACGGTGATCATTTGAAAAAAAAAGTTTCAAACAGACGTGTAATTTTTACAAGTATTAATGAAGAAATCAAGAAGTCGGCAGTTTTGGTGAAATGAGGAAAAATTTCCAAACACATGCGGATATTCCACTCGATGTAAAAATCATCATAATCTGAATGTTACCTAACGACGTCGTTGAATATAAACGAATACGTGAAAGTACCTTAATACGGAAACGATCATTATCCTCAACTACACATTACGCACCCATTTAATTTGAGACTTTGAAGAACAACTAAAAAAATAACTTAGAATCCCGTAGATTAGAACCATCATCTATTTCTGTACGTCGATTGGGAGGTGAGAACTTGTTATTAAATATTACGGAACCCACACTGGCTGATAGTAATGAAGTGTACACACCGGATGTACAGTTTGTGGAATCCAGGCATAAAATAACAATGCCAATTAGAAATAACGAGAGTTTCAACGACATCGACCTATTTAGATTGGAGATTGATAGTAGCTGCTTGCCGTCGTTTGATGGCATGATTATCGTTTAAAGAGATGATTTAAGCATGATGATGTTTGTCTGGGTAATAAACTGCTCATCAAAAGTTAAGGATATTGATGTTTCCCTAAGATGTCTATTTTTCATATCATTGAATATTTTTTCCACTATGCAGACTTGCAACGATTGCGGAAACGTCTTCTGGTTCATCGTGAAGCAAATTTTCATAAATTTTAATCATATTCATGGTTTTGTCTTCACTCTTTGTTTCATTTTCAATAGGATCAAATGGTTCAGGCATCTCAAAATCGTAAGTCGAGTTTTATCCGATAACGATAAGAGTAGAGTCCTTGCGATACTTCAGTCTGGTCAAACACAAAAGTGAAAGTAGCCAATTTCTTCAGTGTTAGCCAAAGTATGATATAACGTTCACTGGCACGATACTTTGCCACAAGAACAGTTCGTAAAAGACTCAGAAATGGTAGACCACGTGCTACATTGCCAGTAGAAGACTGTTTTTAACACTTTCGGTGAAAAGACAGCCCCTCGGCACTTGCGAAATGTCCAGTGAAGGTTTTCGAGATGTCACAGTTACTTCAGACATCTCCATGTAGTCCATCTAACATCGGGACGCTTGTCTTTACTGACCAGTCTAGATATGGATGTTTTTTTGATACTCTACGAATACGGATCTGGACACGTTCACTCATACGAAGGAACCGCTGCTCTGTTCTAGAAGTCCACCCTTTTCTAAGTGGCTCAATTATGGTTTGAGATTGCAGAACCGACTTTTTAGTACCTCCAAATAACTATGACGTCTCAGACACATGTTGATGAAGTTATCAACGAAGTGGTACCTCAATTTCACGCAGCTATTGGCGGAAATTTAGTTTTTCTGCATGCTAATGCAATGCCACACGGATCCTACCAGGTGATTACTGCCAGAGAAAACCATGGTATACCACTAGCAGTACTTTCAAGATCCTCTGACCTAAATCCAATGAAGCACTGTTGGGACTAATTACAAAGAACCCTTGATGACCACGGCGAGAAAAGGTTTAACTGCTCCGATATCTTTTGCCACAATTTTGGCAAAAAAAATAGCTGGATATTCTCAATAACTTGGTGGAAAGCATGCAGTTATTGATGTACATGGTGGTCATACTTTGTGTTCAGGGTGTAAATTTCACCATTTCGGTTTTTCCTGAAATTTTATAATTTAAGCTAGAGAATTTCCTAGTCTACTGGTTTTATTAGATTATCCAGGAGCCTTCGATTGTTAATTATGGTTGCCGCACGGTTTTAAACAGGCTCGGTATGTATAACAGAGTCACTCTGGTTTGGATACACAGCCACTCAAACTATTTGGATAACGAAGAGGCAGATCGGCTGGCGTTTGCTGGAGCTGCGCTGCCTCTGGTAAGGTAGGCGATAACAGGCAGAATGAACTCAAGGCTAGAGTCTTTCTGGCGGAGCCATTCTGGCCTGAAACATTCGAAGATGTTCCTGGGAACAACTTCGAACAAAAAGATGGCGAACCTAGCGCTACGTCTGGATAGGGCCAAACTAAGAACACTTGTCAGAATTACGAAAGTTCACTGCAGACTGAAAGCGCATTTGCATAAAATCGGCCTGGCTGAAGACGATGAATGCAGGCTGTGTCTTGAGGACACTGAAACAGCCATGCACATCGTCTCAGAGTGCCCAGCGGTGAGTCGCATCAGATTCGAGGTCTATGGTCAGGCTTTTATAGTCCACTGCGAACTGGAAAAATTACCCCTGAACAAGATTATCTGTTTTATCCAAAAAACTGGATCTCGTCGGGGAGATATAAATTAGGGCTGAACCACAATAGTACGTGCGGACGCAGTGGTAGGGTGGACAGACGCCCGCTCGCCATAAATAATAATAATAATAACCTAGTCTACTGGATTTAATAGATTATACAGGCGCCCTCGATTGTTAATTATGGTCCTCAAAGTTTGTTGATTGATCTTACACTGGATATTTGTGATTCGTTTTCTAGAAAGTAGTCGTTATTGTTAATTTTTTCATTGAAATTGGATCGTGTGATTTTCGTGTTCGCTCAGAAAAATTTAATTTCTTCAATTTTTCATTTTTTTAGTATTTTGACGCGAACTCATTGCTGTTGAAATTTTGTAGAATCATCATACAATGGTGGTCATAGTTCTTTAGTGCTTTTTTTATTGCATAGAAACCGAGATTTCGAAACCCCTTATACCGTCCGTTGTGGAAAGTCTGTCCAATTAATTTAATGATTTGAAGAGTGCGCTCGACGACTCGTGTGATCGAATATTTTCGCACTTTAACGGGATATTTTATGCGCTGATATTTTACCACTTAGTTAGTCCTAAAACACTCAAGTTGGAAACATACGAAATTCACAATTAATACATTCGCATTTTAGTTAGTTTAAATTAGTAAAGATCTTATTTGCGTGTACGTCTATAATATTCGCAATTAAGATTCTCACAAGTTACAGGCAAATAAGATTTCCATCTCGGTGAGTTGATGGAACTACGTGAAACTGCAGTTTGAATTTATTTACATCAATTTTGAATGACTTTTTAGTTTCTGGTTTTTGATTTGATGAAAAAGGTGCTCAGACAATTTATAGCTTGTGTAAAGTGCAATCAATAAAAGACTGGAAGTCCTCAGTGATTCCACACATAGAAAAGCACAATATTTTGGTAAGTTTGGCCCTTCCATAGAACTGTCAAGATCACATCGAACAGAAGAACATTCTTCTTCTTCAGCTTCTAGTGCACAAATATTGAATAATCAAGTATTAACTCAGTCTACTACATTCATAAATATTTTCTCTCCACTAAAGAGTTTCCTTTCCTGCGCACACCACTGACGCAACCCTTAAATATCTGTTGATCCTTACAACCAAGGCATCGTCGAAGACCCGAAGATTTTAGCGGGAAATTGCCTTTCCCCCACCACGACGCCCCGCGTCGGACGTCGGGGCGTCCTGGTGAGCAGAGATCACGTGGACGAAGCTGACAATCGATACAACACAAGGAAAATTGCGCCGGACTCGAACGATAAGTGATATCTCCGACGCTATCTGCATTGGAGTCCGGAAAGTGGACGCAATCAGGTCCTAGCGAGGGAATCCTGGTGCCTCTTAACATGGTAAAGTTTGGGGGTACTGCGGAAGCGCTTCGACTGATAGACTCGGAAATTTTGCTAATGTAGGGTCATTTTAGGTGTTTGATATTCGATTTGGCAACACTTTTTTCACAGAAATCCAATTTGACAGATGACAGCTTATATATATTCAGTTTATTATGAGGTTCAACCATTGTGTCGTCCTTAATTAGTTTATTGCGGTAATTCGTTAAGAAATACACATCTTATATTCGCTGAGAAATGCACAACCGATTTTATTGAGGTTCACTGGACTTCAAAACATACTGTAGTTGTAAAGATAATGAATGATTTTAGTTGTTTATCTGGAACTAAGATGGCATCCACAAAGATGGTGAGAAATATATATACATATAAAAATGAAATATATTTGCAATAAATCCGTACATTGAATATATATATATATATATATATATATATATATATATATATATATATATATATATATATATATATATATATAATATCTATATTTTAAATTGAGTGTTTTAACATTTATGTAGTCTTTTTTTGGTTTTTGAACCATTTTATGAGTTTTTGTATACATGTAAATTCTGTCAAGAAAATACCGGGAATTATCGATTTAAATCTGGCGGGATAATGAGGCAGGTAAAAATTTTTTTTCCTAGGTTGGTACCACTGTCCTTAATTACTATGCCAAGCTTGAGCGGGATCTGTCAATTAGTGTGTTTGCAACAGCTGATTAAGTCAGTCGATGTCAGAGTGCGTGCCGATTTTTACTATGGGTGATTACGTTGAGCAAAGAATTTGTTTAAAGTTTTGTGTTGCAAATGAATTTTCGTGTGCCGATGCATTGAAAATGTTGCAAAAGGCCTTTGGTGATAATGCTCTATCGAAAACTCGTGCATATCAGTGGTACAGAGCCTTCAAGGACGGTCGTGAAGTGGTCGCCCATCGACGGCTTCGATCGAAGATAACGTCGATAAAATTAAGGAAAGGGTGCTGGAAAACCGTCGTACCAGCTTGAGAGAGATAGCACATGGTCTTAAGATATCCCACGAGTCCGCACATACGATTTTGATTGATATTTTGGGCATGAGAAAGGTGGCCGCACGACTCGTACCGAAAGACCTGAATTTTGCTTCAGACATGCTGGATCGCTGTAATTCCGATTCTACATTCATGGAACGCATTATAACTGGTGATGAGACCTGGGTCTACGAATACGATATGCAAACAAGCCAGCAATCATCGGAATGGGTGGCAAAAAATGAGCCGAAACCGAAAAAACCACGCCAAAGCCGCTCGAAAATGAAGGTGATGCTCATTGTTTTCTTCGATATCCGTGGCGTGGTGCACTACGAATTCGTTCCAGAGGGTCAGACGGTAAACAAGGAGTATTACCTAGGCGTTATGAAACGTTTGCGTGAGCGTATCCGTAAGAAGCGGCCAAATTTGTGGGCGAACAACTCATGGATTTTGCATGACGATAACGCGCCTTCTCACCGAGCTACGATTGTGACTGACTTTCTCGCCAAAAACTCAACAAACGTGCTTCAGCAACCACCGTATTCGCCAGATTTGGCTCCTTACGACTTTTTCCTCTTCTCAAAACTAAAATTGCCCCTTCGTGGCACCCGTTTTGAGTCGATTGAAGCCATAAAACAAAATTCGGCGCGAGAGCTAAAGTCCATCCCGGAAAGCGCCTATAAAAAATGTTTCGATAATTGGAAGTGCCGTTGGCATAGATGTATTGGAGCAAATGGAGCCTCTTTTGAAGGCGACCCAATAAATTTTGACGATTAAATGTAAAAATGTTGTTTTAATTGAAAATTCCCGGTACTTTCTTGACAGAGTAGTATGTCTACAATATCATAAATAAGAAATAAATATTTACACGAACGATGGTTGAATCGAAAACCTACATTCCAAAGGAATGTCTACCTTTGGACTGTCAAATCACAGCAGCAGGAACGTGGCTTGAATGAAATATTCTACTCATATCGAAATTGCTGGACTAACTGAAAGATTTGAAATAATGCCATATTTTTTCTACTTCCGCAATTTTCAAAACGTACGGCGAATTCTCAACGCCAACTGTGACTGTGTTATTGAATTACCCACGCCCCGCTTGCTCGATCTCAACAGGTGGAAATTGACTTCAATTTTGTGTGCGTTTTCCGGTTTCTCTAATCGGTTTTTCACAGTTATTTCGGCCGGTTCAATTGTTCATTTTGGTTGGGGGCGACTAACGAGAGCTGTTTATGGAATTTTGGGGCATTTCAGCTCTTTTCGGGAGTTCTTCATTATAAGTGAGTTTTTTTCTGACATGATTTGTTTTTCACGGACACACTGATCTTTAAAAAACACGTTGAAAGCTCGAAAATTAAACAACATCTAACCAAAGTTAGATATAAATAATTAATCCAATACTAGTAATCAAATGCAAGTGACCTTGAATGTTAAGATTCATTAATATCACCCATTATGTTATTCAATGATATATTTTTCATTTATTTTTATTATTATAAAACTGTCCTCGCATTTTTTGAATGTCTATCGAATGAAGAAAAGGAGTTGTAGATTCTGTTGATGATGTCTTTAACCCAGGCTGTTCCTTCATGATCAACTATATACTCGTAGTAAACTTCTATCGACACGTGCGTTCTCGATTTCATCTTCTTTTCGTCGATTCCTCGACGACAGAATCGAAAATAAGAGCGTACAGCGTAACACCTATCCTTGAAAATATTTATAATTCTGCATTGTAAATAAACAGTGAGGATAATCGCGATCGCGACAGCCGAACGCGAGAAACGACGCGCGCACGCTAAGTATGATCGGGGACAAACCTTGACGCGCTTCTCTGATCGTCGTATCGTTCGAAAACAACGTGTGGACGTATGGAAAAAGTTAGATTTCTTCTGCGTTACCGATTCCAACGATGCGTATTGGATTTTTCGACGAGTAGTCGCGTTCGGATTAATATACTTTCTACGTAATGAGAGAACCATTAGGCGGAAAAGGCGGAGGGCGTTATTTTTTTCGCTTTTCGCAATGCAGTTTGTTTGGCGATGTAACGAAATGTATTGCAACATCAAAATCATGAAGGCGGAAAGTAAGCAGAGCAATTAGTGTGACTGCTCCACCTTTGGCACTCATTGCATGGAAAACGACCTACTTTTTCCTAAAACACTCCTAAACTGATTATAATTTGGAATAGAAGGGCTGGAAGTTCCATTATTTGGAGTTAATTTTCGAAGTTATTCATAAAAATAATAAGAAAATATTGAATGACCAAGCTGAAACCAAAATATTGAATACCTTCAAATAACACATGTTACTTAGGTCAGCATAATTGCTTCCCAACAATGTACCAACAGTTTATTTCTTTTGTATCCAAGACTGCATGAATACTTGTGAACATCATCAAGTCTTCAGTCGTTTTAGGTTCATATAAACATGAACTAAAACTTCCCAACTCTGGTACCTAAAATAATATAAACCCTCCATACACACAAAGGGTAAATCTCTCAATATTTGGTAATGCAATGAGTTCAAACGATTAAATTCTACAAGACCATTAAAAGGTTAATGGATTGTGCGAGCTGAAACGTCAACAAATTTTTCTCCATATCTCACAGATTGGTTTGAAAAATTCGGTCTTTTTCTATGAGTTTGAAAGATGAACTCCGCTCGTGTTGCTTTAATTAATCCATGAACACATTGTGGAACATTTAAATATTCATAGTTGTAGGGAAGACGTTTTTTCTATCATTTTCTGGACCTTTCTGTATCTTTCCCGGCTACCTTGTTATTTTTTTCCTTATTTTTCAGTTTCCCTGGCGCAATTTGAAGCACTAAGGTGCTTCGTAGGTGGACGAGCGATAGATAAAAGTGACTTTCTGTTTCACTTATTTTTCCTTTCTCATTATTTTCTGCAACTTTTAAAATCCCTTTCAAGATGTCGCTACATTTTCCAGAAACGACGAATTTGGTACGAACCGGGTTAATGAAAGAAATTGACTTACCTGGATGTTATGACCATGACCTTGCTGATTGATATGCATCTGCTGGGCCTGGTTGATCTGGAGAGTGGTCCCTTGACCACCTCCACCTCCATGACCGCTTGGTGGTCTTGGTGGAGTGCCGCCACCAAAAGGTCCAGCGGAAGCAGAACCTGCGCTGGTGCTGCTGTTCGTCCTCGGTAAGTAGCCAGGACTTCCGTGATTAGGGCTGCTATAGGGTGAATACTGCTGTTTGTACATACTGGGTCCTTTGCGTTTCATCGCGTCGAAGTCGCTGCCTTGGAAAATCATCTCCTGGGATGAAAGAAAAAAGTGAATAGGCGATGTTACTACCTCTTTAAACTAATGTCAGATTTCACTGACATAAACCACTGTATGATGCTGCGATTTAGATGATCATTATGCTGTTATTATAACGAGTTTTACCGCGCAGCGATGTAATAATGTATTGTACACCTCTTTCCTGAGCTACCACAACTACAGCTCAATAATTTTGAGTTCACTGTGAATAGAAAACTTATACAATGGGTAGCTGAAATCTTATCCCTAAATAAAAACAAGCAGCTTCAACAGGTGTATATATCTCCATCTCTAATGGTCCAAGATATCTTTGCATTGGCTTCTAATGATGATGCATTCTTCTGTCCACAGAATCTCCATATTTTTTATTTTCAGATAACTCAATCTCACTGAATGCTTTCTTTTAGAGAACATATAGCAAGTTTCTACTTCTCATTGGGTTCTTTACAGAGATATAACTGAAAATTACGAATGCTGAGGAGGAAGAAACTCTTGAACATCTTGTGGTAGGGTGCCTAGTCATTGGAAGTCAACGTAAATGGTGTTTGTGCTTTAAAATCATGGAAATGGAACTGAATTGGGAGTTGTACTTCGAGGTAGATCATCAAATGGTGATGCATATATTTTCATTTTGTCATAGCCTTTCCGCCCTTGATTACCAATATTGATCTTTAATTCATACGTATCTGCTGGTCAGAATCTACACATTTCCCCGGTCAGGGAAAAAAGCAGAATAAGGTAATGTTGTCGTAATATCACTAAGTCGTAATAACAATCATGAATAATTTTATTATATGTTAATGTATGAATTATTCACCTCTGTCTTTTGGGTAGTTTACTAACCTCCTTCCATGCAAATGTCTGTAACTGCCTGTTGTAAGTTTGTTTCTCTAAACAACAAAAAGGTTGTATATTTAGTATTCATATTTTGTGGACATCCCGATACCTCAAAACCTCAGGAGGACAAAGCAGTAAAGTTCCCCGAATTCCTTCTACACGAAACATGACATAATCAACACTATGAATAAAACCGTACCTTAATTTCCTCACTGGAAAATTGGAAATTGAAGTTGTTTCACATCAAACCATGATGAATCTCTGCCAATAGATGTGCTCTGATTTAACTTCACTAACACTGCTCTGGCAACACCAACTGTTATATAAAAGCAAGGTTTAGGAACATCCATAGAGTTCAGGCAAAATGTTGACGAAAATGGAATATATTAAGTTTCATGAGCAATATTTGTTCAAACCAGCCCATCCAGCTAGCGCTATCATTATGTCAACAACATACCAACGTACCAAAAACTTGCAGTATCCATGACTTTATAAATGTGATTGCAGTTGTGGATTAAAGTTTTACAGTTAAAGGTTTCACACAAGTGCTCGCAAATCAACTGGTTCGCTTCCAAGTCAAAATATCTTACCTGTTTTATGAGATCCTGCTGCGGAAAACTGGGACTGTTCTTAAACTGAGGGTTGGTTGGACTGCCATAGTCCGAGTTATACTGGAAGTCGGAGTACGGCGAGCGCGCGTTAGGCACCCTGTTGTTCGGGTTGTACGCCAGTCCCATTTGGTTCTTGTGCTGATGCTGCTCAGCCATCTGCTTCAGCGTCTGCGCTGCAGGACTCAGCTCCGTCTTCGCGAAGTCCAGATTGGGGTACACCATCCTGTTGTTGGCCTTCGACTGCGGGTGCTGACCGTCGAACACGGGGGAGGGGGAGTAATTTTGGTTCTGAACAAGGGGAGATTGGGTATTTTTGGCGGGTTCCGAGGGAGGTTGCTGCGCGTGCGTCTGAGAGTCTTTAACGTCTTCCACTTTGAGTCCGTTAGCACTCGCGCTCGACTCGGGCTTGTTGTCCTCGAAGTCGAAGTCCTTCATCAGCTCGGGGAAGTTGCTGATGTCGGATATAAGGTCGTTGAAGGCGTCCGACGTGATTATCTCGTCGTGAGAATCGTCGCCGATGAGGTCTGAGAAGTTGCCGAAAGCGGCGCCGCCATTGGCAGCAGCGTCTTTTTCCAGCGCCGCGGCGCACTGATCCAGGTCCGCGAAATCGTTGTCCGGTTCCTGGAAAAAACATTTATCAGTCACAGTCTTCGAATTTGAGAATTCAGTTTTTGTATAATTAATCAACCATTTCGTCCGTTTGACATATATTCAGTCTTTCCATAGATGGTATACTCAATCTTATATTTCTCACATCCCACCAATATCCGTAGGTACAGATCGATCTGTTGTATATCACACAAAGAGAAATGTTCTGCAATATACCACAAGGATCTGTTTTAGTACACTTGTTCAACATCTCAGCAAAGTTCTAACTCCAAGAAGGAACTTCTACATACGAACAGATGCTTGGAAAAGTAGGTATCTCTTTAGCGATTCGAAAAAACAGAAGTGTTGAGGATAAAACGATGGATCAACCAATAATAACTTTTTATTGCTTACAATAACAAGACTTATATAATAGTAATTTGATAATGCTTAACCATCACAAGTTGACTACTCAGCAATCTTCACAATCTGCCCAGGAAGCAGAAAGTGTGATACGGATTACGCTTTATCATCGAGCATTAGAGAGAACCAACCATTCCGAAGAGTGAAACCCACTAAGCTTCCAGTTTCGGGTTCACTTCGAAAACCTACACCGTGACTGGTGCGAAGCACTATCCAACCTCTACTGGCTCTGCAGTGTCAGTATCCCAGTTGTTTTGTGACGCAAATCAATCGCACAAAGGGCTTCTTATCCACCCCCACCCGAACGCAGTCCCATGAATCAAGATAGTCACAAGATTTAAACTCTCAATTGATCCTGGCTTCCAGTATCAACGGTCTAGCCGTATAGTCCAGATGCACAAACCCCAGAACAGCTCACAATCGATCTTGGTTCAAGACGAGGCCGGTTGAACCATCAAGTCCCGCTAAAACCGGAAACATTTCTGCATATCCCGAACATGCTGTTCTGCAAACAGACAGGTGGAATACCTTTCTAATCCAGCATGCGGACTTTCAACCACTGCGCCCTCGGGTCCAACACCAATTGGGTGGTCAGGTCGTACGTTTGTTTTAAGGGTGAAGCTCTTGGTTGTGATATAGGACCTGTTTTCATATAGATAAATAAACATTCTTGCTTATGTGTTGCTGAACTAGAAGACTCGTTCAACTCGGCTACATCTTTGGCATCTGTGGTTGATGAATCTGCCAGTGCAAGAAGACGGTTCTAATTCACTATACTTAACATAAATCACTAGATATGAAGCTTACATCTCAAATAGTTAAGTTTTCTGAAAGAGCCATGTTGAAAGACTGATAGTAAGGCAAAAAACCTTGGTGCAAAAATCTGACAGGTGAGACTTATAACCCAAAAATACTGCCATGGGTGTGGAACCCTAAGGCAGTTTCGCCATGACAAAGACATCTTGATACGTTATGAAGACTACCATGTAAATTCATCACAAGCGCAATGAAAACGTAGTCCATAAGGGCTTAAGAGATATCACACTTTTTCACCTGATAATAGAGTAGCCCTAAGCCACTTTTAGAATATCTAGAGAAGGAAGGTCAATAGGAGAACTAAATATAAGATCATGTCATTTCTAACCAAATACATTTCATCAGCTAGTATTCAAACATATTTAGGTCGTAACTCATCTATTTTGGAGATGCTTATGCGTCATGTTATCTCAGAGAAACACTTGGAAGGAAATGATGAATGCATATTCTGGATAGGAGAAAGAAGCTCCTCCTGAATACCTTATAATAGGATGCTCTGCTTTTACCGAAAACATCTCAGCTACTCAAGTTAATTGGAACTCTGGAACTGGATATACCTCAATCCGCTCAAGGATGGAATTAATTATAATATTGAGATGATCCAACCTTCCATAATTTCTCAAAAGGATAATATTAAAAGAACGAACATAACCCAAAATATCCCCGACTTCTTAGAAGTATTTCACTCTAACTATTACTAGTGAAATCTGTCACCAGTGCTACCCTTACCTGCTTAACGCATTCGACCAGAGTTCCAACGTCCAGCTTGGTCTGCTGCTGCTGTTGTTGCTGCTGGTGGAGGTTGGAGGGGGTTGAGGGGTTGGAGGGATTTGGAGAGGACACGTCCGTCTTAACGGACGTGTTCGTATGCGCCTTGACTGTAACATTGGCGGAGATCTGGGGGTTGGAGCTGGCAGCAGAAGTGGTGAACTCCAACTGTTGAACGATTTCCAGAGAGAATTTGGTGATACCTGAAGCAAATATTATTTGGAATTTTTAATAAAGTATCTTTCACCTCGAACAAAAAAAATTGAACAAGGTGTTTCGTAAAATGTTCAAATTTGACTTAAAGAAGGATAAACTCTTTAGTTAAGACACTTACGGAATTCACTTTCTAAAAACTTTATTTTCGTAAACTATTATGAGCATGATATTTCTCAAAGTGACAAACAAAAGTTTCATTCATTTTCTTTCTTATAAGGGGTGTGCCATTTAAAATTTGCATTACGATCGACTGTAAATAAAAAACTAATTAAAATTTTTACAAAGTTACGAAATCTCGAAACAGCGTTTGAGTTTAAATTAAGAATTTCTACCTTATCGAACAATATTTTGAACTTTTTTCAGTATTCATTTGTGTTTCTTTTGGAATATTATCGTGCATTATTACTTTCGTTTATGTTTACAAAGTAACTTATCGTGCATTATTACTTTCGTTTATGTTTACAAAGTAACTTAGCTTCAGATTTTAGTAATTTAATAATGTTAGTCCTAGATTTTACAACTTTTTCATGTTTGGATTATAGCGTCGTTCTTACCTTCATTTTGGGATTTGCACTGAAGTTTAACGGGTGGTTCATAAGAATCCACCTGTGGACCCCCGGAAGGATCCAGGTCCTCAGCAGGTCTTTTCAGGAATTTCTGCTGCTGAAACAAAAATCATTTCAGGAAATATTTCAAAAATAGGAAGAGTTGTTAATAAATTTGAAAATTATTGAAATTTTTACTTCATCAAGTATCGGGTGTTTTTTTTTAGAGTGATAGTACTTTCGATAGGGATAACTGTGATTTGACAGAAGGTAGAAGCCATGTTGTTTTGACATTTCTGTTCAGTAAGCATTGACAAATTATCACGGAAAGACTCCTGCCGCAACAACGTTTACAAGTTGTTGAAATTTATTTTCAAAATCAGTGTTCTATTCGCCAAACTTATAGAGCACTTCGTGAAATTTATGGTTTCCATAATCGTCTATCAGAGCAGCTTATTCGTCGAACTATCGATAGATTTCGGACAACATTTTCTCTACTCGATGCAACAACAACAACAAGACAAAAAACTGTACGTACAGAAGACAATATCGCTGCTGTAAGTCATCACCACATGGAAAATTTTGCGTAAAGATCTTGATCTACACCCATACAAGATCCAACCGATTTAAGAACTAAACCCACTTGATCATAATGAACGTCGTTTGTTTGCTGATTGCGCCCTAGAACAGCTTGAAGTTGATCCATTTTTTATCGTAAAGTTGGGTCAAGTGATGAAGCTCATTTCTAGTTGAACGGCTATGTAAACAAGCAAAATTGCCTTATATGGAGTTAAAACAATCCTCAAGAACTTCTGCAGGTTCCATTGCATCCTGAAAAATGCGTGTGCTTTACACGCTGGAGGCATCATCAGTCCATATTTCTTCAAAAACGATGCTGGAGCTAATGGTACAGTGAATGATTCTCGTTACAGATCGATGATCAATCATTATTTGTTTCAAAATTTGAATGGTATCGACCCAGAAGTGTTTTGGTTCCAACAAAATGGTGCTACACCTCATGCTGCTACCGTAACAATTGATTTATTGAAAGAAAGATTTGGCGATCACATTTTTTCGAGAAATGGTCCAATTAATTGGTCTCCAAGATCATGCGACATAACTCCACTGGATTATTTTCTTTGTGGTTATGTCAAGTCATTGGTTTATGCTGATAAACCAGAAACAATAGACGCTTTGGAAGCCAACATAACTCGTGTTATTGATTAAATAAGGCCTGAATTACTCGAAAAAGTGATCCAAAATTGGTCTGGTCAAATGCGGTTCCCCAGAGCTAGTCATGGTGGACATATGACGGAAATTATTTTTAAAACATAAATGTCAATATAAGAAAAACATTAAGTCTAACAATGGGGAACCTATTAAGCCCCTTGTTATCAGAAATATTCATGGATCACGTACAAACCAATATCCAAAAATTCCCATATTTTAAAGATTTCGTTTATTGGTACCGCTATGTAGATGACATAATTTGTTTATTTAATGGCACAAATAGACAACTTAGTTCATTTTTGGAATCTATCAATAAATGATATCCAACAATTGAATTCACACAGGAAGATGAAGTAAATAATAGCATCAATTTCTTAGATTTAAAAATCACTAAAATTAATAAAATACATGACTTTTCCATATACAGAAAACCTACACATACAGATGGTACGATTCATTATACTTCAAACCATCCATTTTCACAAATTTATTTCATTAACTTACTTAGGCCAAAAATCAGAAAAGATTGCTAGATATTTAAAGAAAAAAGAAAAATATAACATCTCTTTTAAAACTATTAATTCTTTAGGCATCTTAATAAAAAATAATAAAGACGTCATTCCTAAAAACAAAAAATCAGGAGTTTACAAGTTAACATGTAGTGATTGCCCATGTGTATATGTGGGACAGACAGGCCGTTCATTCCAGACAAGGATACGAGAACATGAAAAATGTTACATTAATAATAAACCGAATTCAACTTATGCCAACCATTTGTTAGAGATTGCCCATAATTTTAATATGAACTATGAAATATTACATATTGAAAAGTCAGAAACTAAATCTATTAGAAACTTTAGAAATCAATAGATATAATAAAAGACAAATTTTATTGAATGATCAAATAGATTTAAATAGATCCCCCCTACTTAATATTTTTCAGTAATTGTATACCTCTCTTTCCACCCCTCTATTTTTTGTACCAGAGCTGTGTATTTAAGGTCATGTTTTGCATTGTATACCTCAGTTTAAATACTTACCTGATGAAATCATGGTATGACGAAACAATTGTTGTGAAAATCAATAAAATAGCGGAAGTTAACATTTGTTTTTCTTATATTGAAGATGAATGTCCGTCAAGTAAAGACCGAGACAATCAAAAACATAAATGTCATAAAATTATCGGATGATTTATCGGTCCATCACACGAAATAATCGAATTACTGATTTCTGTTTTCAATAAAATGATTGTGTGATTGTTTGTTTGAGTTCTTGGGTTAAAACAATTTTGTATTGATGCAAATCAAGGTCTTTTCGTGAAATTCGCCACGTACACTTTCACGTAATGCAGCAATATAATCTTCACTTCTCGCATTGGCACTAGTGTTAAGTTTGTTTCAAACTTCTTTATTAAACGTTCAACTGATCTTTTATCCAGTTGATAAAATAATAAGAAGCGGTTTTTTACTTGATAGAAGAATTATTACAAAATTTAAATATCAAAATAGCTTTAATCTGTTAGTCTTCTACAATTTTAATTTAAAAAATGTATTCAAAAAACTCATGAAATTAAATATTATATGATATTGTATAATGAGTTACGATTTAATACGTCTATTAAATATCGGGTGTTTTTTTAAGAGTCATAGAACTTTACATTGAACTAAAACACATTTAAGTTAAAATTGAAGCCAATTTTTTTTATTTGAAAGATAATTTTATGGCATTTGTTTTAAAAATAATTTCCGGCTAATGTCCACCACGACTAGCTCTGAGGAACCGCATTCGACCAGACCAATTTTGGACCACTTCTTCGAGTAATTAAGGCCTTATTTCATCAATAACACGCGTTATGTTGGCTTCCAAAGCGTCTATTGTTTCTGGTTTATCAGCATAAACCAATGACTTGACATAACCACAAAAAAATAATCCAGTGGAGTTATGTCGCATGATCTTGGAGGCCAATTAATTGGACAATTTCTCGAAATAATGTAATCGCCAAATCTTTCTTTAAATAAATCAATTGTTACGGTAGAAGCATGAGGTGTAGCACCATCTTGTTGGAACCAAAACACTTCTGGGTCGATAGCATTCAAATTTTGAAACAAATAATCATTAATCATCGATATGTAACGAGCACCATTCACTGTAACATTAGCTCCAGCATCGTTTTTAAAGAAATATGGACCGATGATGCCTCCAGCGTGTAAAGCACACCATACAGTGCAGTTTTCAGGATGCACTGGAACCTGCAGAACTTCTTGAGGATTGTTTTCACTCCATATCCGGCAATTTTGCTTGTTTACATAGCCGTTCAACCAGAAATGAGCTTCATAACTGAACACAATTTTACGATAAAAAAAGGATCAACTTCAAGCTGTTCTAGAGCCCAATCAGCAAACAAACGACGCTTCTAATAGTCAAGTGACTTTAGTTCTTGAACCAGTTCGATCTTGTATAGGTGTAGACCAAGATGTTTACGCAAAATTTTCCATGTGGTTGATGCACAGGGTCCAACTTGTTGTGAAGATCGACGAATAGACAAATCTCGATCATCATTAACACTATGACTTACAGCAGCGATATTTTCTTCTGTACGTACAGTTCTTTGTCTTGATGTTGTTACATCGAGTAGGGAAAATGTTATCCGAAATCTATGCATAGATGCATATTCGAGGAATAAGCTGCTCTGATGGACGATTATGTAAACCATAAATTTCACGAAGTGCTCTGTAAGTTTGGCGAATAAAAAATTGATTTTGAAAACAAATTTCAACAATTTGTAAACGTTGTTGCGGCGTGAGTCTTTCCATGATGATTTGTCAATGCTTACTGAACAGAAATGTCAAAACAACATGGTTTCTATCTTCTGTCAAATCATAGTTATCCCTTTCGAAAGTTCTATCACTCTAAAAAAACACCCGATATAAGCAGTGCTTGTAAGACATTAAATTAATTCTAAAAGTTTTTTGAATAAGTTTTTTTAAATTAAAATTGTAGACGACTAACAGATTCAATCTGTTTTAATATTCAAATTTTATCCAAACGATTATAATGAACAAAAATTGTAGTTAAAGCACATAAAGTTAGAGTAGCAGATCGCGATTTTTCATAATAAATTTGGATTATTTGTAAACGTTGTTGGAGTGTGTAATTTTCCATGATTCAATAGTAGACATTGACGAATACAACTGTCAATGTCACAAATAAACAATGTAATTCAAAAATGGGGTGTTCCCATTCAAAGACACTTTATATACGAAAATCGATTTAATATGTAAAATGATTTGTAAATGCAACATTGAATTGACGGTCGATGCTTGATAGAAATTATTAATTATTGATTTGTTACCGAAACATATTTATTTTTATTCTTTTTATTTCTTCTTTGTTTCAATGGTACTAACCACCTTTAAGGACTTCATCTGAGTACAAGGTATACAATTTTTGTTTTGAATTTAGGGATTAAACAAAAAAGAGTACAAATATTATTTTTAGTAGGTTATAACCAAAAGGTATTCTACTCACAATCAAGTTTCAGGTTAACCACCTAAAAATATCAAATAGAGGAGTGTGATAAACAATATATGATCGTTTAAAGGATATTGTTATCTTTACGCATATTTATCTGGTATATTTTCCATATATTCAGTTCCAGAGCACTGTTTTCAACATGCAAAATATCAAAATTAATTGAAAAAGAATGATTATTTTCTAAAAGGCATTAAGCATCATTTGAATCATTATTATATTTATCAAAACTTTTTAATATATTATTTAAATGAACGGATTCCAGAATTTCTACATGTTATACACATTTAGACTTTTCAGCAATCTCAGCAATTGAGTTTATATTTATACATCTGATAATTGAAATTTCCTTGTTTTCATTATTTTTTATGAATCTGTTAATATTTAATGATAATGTAATAATTTGAAGGCGACCTTAATATTTTATTTTGTAGAGTAGTGTTTTTAATTGTTTACTGATTAGTAAGGCTGACGTATTCATTTGTTGATAAATTCTAAGGGAACATATTCTTTATTTCACGTTGTTCTATTATTTTCTCTATCAGAGATGTATGGTATTCATTGTAATATGCCATTTGTTTATTCAATTTTTTTCTTTGTCGAAGTTAAAATTATCTAGTGGAATATTTAATAATCGGTATTTTTCAACAGGTGGAATAATTCACAATATATAGTTTGAGAAGGTTTATGGTATATTGGAAATTTGTATTTATTGTGTAGTCTAATATTTGTGAGGCCTTAAACATTTATAGAACAAAACAAATCTATGAACTTTTTGGATCTCACAATTACTAGACTAAACAATAAATACAAAAAAATCAAGCAACTGTACCTAACTTTTATTATCTGCATCAGAAAATGTATCATTTTTTAGAAACTAAGACTTATTTTTCGAGCAAATCCGAAACTGGTATAGTATTTCACTGGATTAGTATGGATTTATGCAGCACTAATTAACAATTATCAATTAACATTTAAAAAGTACCAATTGAACTACTCGTTTTACAGTGGGCGTGTTTATGCATTTCACGAGTAAAAAGTTGGTCAACTTTCAACTACTTACTTTAATTGCACCGATTTTTGTCTATTGCGCATCTAGCAGGTGAATGACAGCTAAAGGTCTTGTGGGATAATAAAAGTTAAACTAACCTTATTTCGAATCGAAAAGTAAAATTGTTCAGTTATGCTCAAATGAAAGATTATATATACGTGAATGATATGCATAATTGCGTGAAGATGAATAACGAGAATTTTTCGAATTTATTTATCCGATTTCGGCAAAAAGTATGAAAAATATATGAGGATTGTCTCAATATAAAATTCTTTTTCTACTCTCTCTTGTGAAACTACAGTTGTTTATAAGCATTTGAAGAGAAGAACTTACTATGTAAACGAAACGCGTCATGTGAGCAACGTACAATTATAATTATAAATCAAAATATATATGTGTATTATTTATTTATATACAGGTGTCCCAGAAGTCGAAGTCAAGCCGGAATCAGGTAACAAGTTAAGTCATAATAGTCATCAGAAAAATATAAAGGAAAATCCAATTCCTGTATTTTTCAAATTATATTGCACTTTCTTTTATTGAATAAAATGGACTCCCTGTGATGATTTTTCAACTTCTGTTGCTACAATTTTTTACTTTTTTCAAATTTAATTTTTACTATGTTATTCCTGTAACCCATTATTTTCAATTCTAAGCCAATTGCTCCAGCCTGGAAAATAATGTAACTTTTTGCCGAACCAAGTATTCAAAATTAAAATTTCGCCCTACTTCAATTGACTGTACGGAATGAAAATTGTTCTAAATCAGTTTGGCAAGTTACTTCAAAAGTTAGCACATTTAATAAGGATTCTAAAATGCTATAAAACTAACTACATTCTTTTTTAGATTGGACAAAAAAGTTTGTCTTATAGAAATTCAGTTCCGTTTTATGACAAGAGACTTAATTTTTTATAGGCGCTTTCCGGGATGGACTTCAGCTCTCGCGCCGAATTTTGTTTTATGGCTTCAATCGACTCAAAACGGGTGCCACGAAGGGGCAATTTTGGTTTTGGGAAGAGGAAAAAGCCGCAGGGAGCCAAATCCGGCGAATACGGTGGTTGCTGAAGCACGTTTGTTGAGTTTTTGGCGAGAAAGTCAGTCACAATCGTAGCTCGGTGAGAAGGCGCGTTATCGTCATGCAAAATCCATGAGTTGTTCGCCCACAAATTTGGCCGCTTCTTACGGATACGCTCACGCAAACGTTTCATAACGCCTAGATAATACTCCTTGTTTACCGTCTGACCCTCTGGAACGAATTCGTAGTGCACCACGCCACGGATATCGAAGAAAACAATGAGCATCACCTTCATTTTCGAGCGGCTTTGGTGTGGTTTTTTCGGTTTCGGCTCATTTTTTGCCACCCATTCCGATGATTGCTGGCTTGTTTGCATATCGTACTCGTAGACCATGAATGTAGAATCGGAATAACAGCGGTCCAGCATGTCTGAAGCAACCTGTTCGCGATGACGTTTTTGAAGAAAATTCAGGTCTTTCGGTACGAGTCGTGCGGCCACCTTTCTCATGCCCAAAATATCAATCAAAATCGTACGTGCGGACTCGTGGGATATCTTAAGATCATGTGCTATCTCTCTCAAGCCGGTACGACGGTTTTCCAGCACCCTTTCCTTAATTTTATCGACGTTATCTGCGACCACTTCACGACCGTCCTTGAAGGCTCTGTACCACTGATATGCACGAGTTTTCGATAGAGCATTATCACCAAAGGCCTTTTGCAACATTTTCAATGCATCGGCACACGAAAATTCATTTGCAACACAAAACTTCCAACAAATTCTTTGCTCAACGTAATCACCCATAGTAAAAATCGGCACGCACTCTGACATCGACTGACTTAATCAGGTGTTGCAAACACACTAGTTGACAGATTCCGCTCAAGCTTGGCATAGTAATTAAGGACAGTGGTACCAACCTAGGAAAAAAAAAATTTCACCTGCCTCATTGCCCCGCCAGATTTAAATCGATAATTCCCGGTACTTTCTTGACAGAATGTATAACTTGAGTTTCTAAAGAAGTTACGTGTTTTTTCTATTTTCCTAATGGAACTAACTATAAAATCTTATCTCAACAAATAATGGATAGATGCTTATTTCATCGCCTTTACAGAACGAAATTTCTATTTAAATGAAAGTTTTTCTACTACGGCTCTCGACAACAAACAAAACTTAAATTTTTTCTTAAAATTACAACAGGTGGGTGTCCCTCCTTTTTATTTAAACATTCATTTCAACAGTCAATTAGATATTAATAATTTATTTCGACTTAATATAAAATTTTGAAACAATGTCGCTGTATCTGTTCTTTCAATGACATTTTCATTTTTGACTATAGTTTGTGACAAAAACCAAAACTTTTTTGCGAAATGACAATAGTTGGGAAACCTCACAGCTTGAGCGAAGTTAGAAATAAATTATATTTCGTGAAGAATGAATTTTGGATATTTTCAAAACGTTTTCGTCTGATCTAATGTTATTTCTTTCAATATTGACATTCATTTCAACACTTAAATTGAATATTAATACTTTACTTCGACTTCTTTTGGAATCGTAATCTGTTAAAAGGATTCAAATACCTGTAACTACTTTCTGCATCTATTGAGAAATAAATTTAAGTGGAAATTGGATAAGAGTTTTTTCATTTACAATGAATTTCCATGAAATAGATAAATCTATATCGCTATCTTCAAAGTACTCACTTCCATAAGATCCACATAACTCCCTTAAATCCCCCGAACATTTCCAAACCACGCGACACCCTTCTACGATGCACCAACTCCACCTCCGCCACTGGCCCTTCGAAACCGACCGCTCTTCCCAACTCTACCGCGAAGCTCACTTCACGCCCGTATCTCGTCCTAGACGCCCGATGTGATGCGCTCTCCGCAAAACAATGCCCACCGCACACACATGATCGTCACCTATCCAAGACCAGCTACTGGCCTCTATCTACACCGATTGCGGCCGTGCAAATCGACCGTCGGCTATATTGCACGGCGTTAGGACTACACCGACCCGTTACGTCACGGCAAACGTCGATTTCCGAACAATTCGACGCGCGGATATCGACGGCTTCTGGTGTGGACGCGTCAAACGACGAACCAAGCCCGACTGAGAGTTTTATCGAAATGGGACGTGTGCGCCAGGCGTTAAAAATCATATCGCACACGTGGTGGAGGCTCGGATAGCGTCGCGAAAGCACCTGGGCGCCTCGGACCGCTAGCTGCAACGTCCGTACGTTCAGCGGAGCGTTGAAGAGGACGTAGACCTAGAATTGGTTCGCAAACGGGCAGCCTGGTGCTACTTAACGTCAAAGAAAAGTTATAAACGACAGAGAACTTTCTAGTATCATCTTTTATGAATGTCCTTTCGTGATAAGAGGGAGGCCTTCACCAGGAGAGCAAAGGCGATTTTACTGATTTCAACAATTAAATAACATTAAAACTACTTGAGGTCATTTGCACCCTCAAATTTAGAAACATCTAACGTTTATCTTAATTCATATATCAGTAATATCTTTCTTGCAAAGCGGCTAAGTTATTCTAGGATTAAGGCTTAACGAAGGCTCAAGCACGTCGAACATAAATTGCGCGTCAAAAGTTAAGGAAGATGCATATTTTCCGTATCAATTTAATATTTTTTCAAACTAAATACACTTATAACGACTGAAGAAACGTCTTCTGGTTCATCGTTTAGCAAGTTTAATCATTTTTGTCCATGTGTCAGAAACGTACATTTTAATGATTTGCTTTTCAGTCTATAATGCGTTTTTAATAGGATCAAACGGTTCTACGCAATTAAAAATAAAATTTCCATTATGCCAAGGTAAATTTTATCCGAGAAAGACCTTGAGATGCGTTAGGCTGATCAAACACTAGTGCAAATGGCCAATTTCCTCAATGTTAGTCAAACTGTGTTTATAAGCCCGATACTTTGCCACTGAAACTGTCAAAGACCCAGTGGTAGACCACATGCTTCAACACTAATAAAGTACCGCTTGTTAACTATTTCGATGAGAAGCTAGCCTCTCAGCATTTGCAGAGAGGCAAGTCAACGTCTTCGAGATGCTACAGGTACTTCAGTTCCCCTAAGCATAGTCAGAAGACGTCTCCATGAAATCAATCTAATATGAGGACACTTCTTAAGAAGAGTTCCACTCACTGGCGAACAAAAGCCTCAAAGATTAGAATGGACAATGAAGCAGGTACACTGGCGAGATGAATAGCGATACGTACCCTTTACTTACGAGTCTAGATTAGGACTGATAATCCACGCGTACAGGTTTGGACACGTCTACTCATATGAAGGAACTGCCGTTATGTTCAAGAAGTCCATACCTTTCGAGGACAATTATGGTTTGTGTGGAGTTTGTTTCGATGGTAGAACGGACTTATTAGTACTTCAAAGAAGCATGACGTCTCAGAAGCATGTTGATGAAGTTATCAATGCAGCTATTGGCAAAATTTCCGTTTTTCTGGATGATAATTCACACAGGTGATTACTAGAGATAGCATTACTAGCATTACCTGCAAGATTACCTGAGCTAAATCCAATTCAGCACGCTTGGGACCAATTGTGAAGAACCCTTGATGTCCGCAGACCACAGCCGCAAACGTTTCTTCAGCTCCGAGAAATTTTGCCACAACTTAGGCAACAAACTAAGCAGGAAATTCTCAATAACTTGGTGGAAAACATGCAGAGAAGATTCCAAGCAAATGCACGCCGAAATTTTTCTCATATACAAATCTACGTAAACTATATGATACACCTTTTCATATGAAATATCAAGTTGCTTCATATATTCGTCTTTGCCGAAGGACGTTGATCATCAAGGATATTAAACTGTAGCACCAGCAAACATGTACAGATCAACGAGGAGAAGAACCATTTAGTAAAAAATAAAATACGGTGTGCCAAAAGGAACTGTTTTGGAACCGATACTTTTCCTGATATAGGTACATGAATAACCTCCGACACTGTAATATTGCATCATGAGACCATTTGGCAGGAATAGAAAAAGGAGACAGAAAATTACGTTCAAAATGAAGTGAAATAGTTTCAACACAATAAAGTAAAGCTGAAATTGCTTAAACCAAAGCATCTTTCACTTGCTATGAATCACTTTCACCAAATTTACGCTCCTTACAAATGACGAATGAAAAATAACTCTGGAAAAACTCATGGAAATATATTTAGAGTTTTATTATTATAAAATAACTTTAAACCTAGATTTAAAAAAAAATTTGAATATATTTTCATGAATTATTCTAGATGTGTTGCTCAGAAAATTGCTACAGAGTCGTTTCTTAAAAAAATTTAATTTAAGAACCTCATTCGAAACTTACTCTAATCTAAGTAAATTCATCAAATATAAAAACATTACATATGATCGGGCATTTATGAGTTATCATGTGATTATTGCCAAAAAATTTACAAAGGACAAAGAGGCGGAAAATTCCAAAGAAAAATAAAAGAGCATCTTAAAATCTACCCGAGTCATAAAAATAATTTCAATCTTTCGAATCACTTATTAGAAATAAGACACACCTTCAATAATAATTTCAAAATTATCATACTGACTACGAATAGTACAGTGTGAAATTGTTATAGTTACTAGCGATAAAAAGGTATAGTAAAATGTGAATTCTTCTTAACGAGCAACCGCATGTGAAGAATTCACCTTTGTTGAATATTTTTCGATATTTATTTTGTCAAATTTATTAATATAAGATTCATTATATGTTTTGAGTGCTCATATAGCAAGGCTTGTGTGTGAAAAGTTCAATTAACTCTACGCTTCTTTGGATACCTTCTCCATAATATAAAGTGATTATCGCGTGGAACAAATATAGTTTGCCAGATTGTAACATCTGAAGAAGCTACCTCATAACGGAACAGTTAAATAAACGTGTGCAAATTTCAAATAATAAGAAAGACTTTCAGTAACAGTAACAACTTAATTGTTCTTACGGTCTACCTGTCAGAATATGGCACAAAAATGGTGTAAACTGGAAATGTTGCACACTAAATATTGAAAACCTATTTGAATTTATAATGAACTGACCATGAATCTAACAGTATGTGAAAAAGCAGCAATTGATCTATAAAATTCACGCTTCAGCTGTTCCAATTCCTCCAAACGCCATAGAACCGTTTTGCTGAGAAAGATTATACTTGGACCGCAAAATAGAATAAAGAGTTTTATTGCGAAAAAAGCGTTCAAACCTACATCGATCGAAAATTACCATAATTTCTGCCATGATCTATTTAAACTGGCAGAAAATGACCTTGGTTTTGGTGAAATCGATAAAGTATGCCTCATCGTAGAAATGTAAATATGTACAAGCGATTGCAATATCATCGATAATAATAAATTAAATTTCTTTTTGGATGTGTTGTTTCAATTTAGTAATGATACCAAATATCGTTTTTTAGGCGGTGGAAAAAATTGTTTTCATTGACGTTGTAGAAATGGCGTTAAACATACAAAAACCTGCAGATTATTATAGTTCTGGAAAATGAGAAAGAAAAAAACATATCTACATCTACAATCCTTCAGTTCAAATATATGATTAATATTTGCCTTAGTGTCAGGATTTTTCCCACCCTATATCATGTACATTTTGTATTTCTACAATGTTTTTCGTTAACATACAACTTCTTACGCTTGAATCTAATTTTCTCAACGTTGTAATTCCTTTAATTGATAACGTCTACACCATACTTTATCATTTGGCCAAAATTCTCAGCATATGTTTATTGTAACACAACTTTTCTGCTCCGGTATAAACGTGCAAATTTTAAAAAATTTCAGGAATATTTAAATCATATTTTATATCTTATCACATAATGATTACAGTCATAATGTACAAGAAACATTGTAATGAACTTCGAGTGCAATTTTTCCGCTATAGTGCAAATTTCGAAGTCTTCTTCGAAATTTTTCCGTGACAGTGCAGCGACACATACTTCATTACTGACAAAAATGCACGTTGTTTACCATAAAGTATTTTTTTATTACATCATGCATAAAAAAATTATTTGGATATACTGGGCTTCGATGAAGTGCGAAGAAATTGTAGGATGTGAATATCTGACACCATTTCTCCAGTATTGTGCAAAATTTCTGCCTAAATGTTTGTACTTTGACGTCAAACATAGTGAAAGGTGCTTAATCCTATTGGAAATTTTTTATTCTCACAAATTCTTTCGCTCTAATGCAATGAAGATTCTATTTCCGTACAAATTTTACATTAGTGGTGCAAAATTTTTTTCATCTGTGCAAATGTTTCCATTGTAGTGCCAATTTTTCCATTGTAGTGCAAATTTTCCATTGTAGTGCAAATTTTTTCATTTCAGTGCAAATTTTTCCATTGTAGTGCAAATTTTTTCATTGTAGTGCAAATTTAGATCACCGTTCGACACTTGAATGAACCAACATTCTTGCTAGATTTCTATTATTACTTTTCTAGATTAAGTGCAAATTTCTACGAGGCAAGGCTTATTTGTCATCTCCATGAAATAATAAAGTGTCCAAAATGATAGTGAAAATATAAAATAATTGATGAGGCCAACAATCACACGATAATTCAGTCAAAATTTATCTTTTAGATTTATTACTATTCAGTTAGAATATAACGGATGACAAATTGTAAATGACTATAGTTTTAACTATTTTTCTTCGCAGTTGTGAAATTTTACCACCATAGCTAATTTTTTATCATGCTTGAATTTTCTGCCCGACTATCTAGAAACCCTAGTGCAAATTTCTTCAACTTATTGCAAATTTCTTCAACTAAGTGCAAATTTTTCATCCTGACTAAATTTTGAAGTGCAAATTTCGAAACCAATCTCGAGAAAATTCAGGAAAAATGTGGATTTCTTTAAAAACAGTCAAAGGCACTGGAATTGTTGAAACGGAGATTATGTCACGAAGATCATTTTACATACAATAATAAGCCGAATCAGATTTCGTCGAAGCTCGAAGAAACTGTCGATTACGAAATATGCGTCATAAATGTTGTTATTAGAGTGTAAAAATTAGGTCATCGCATAGTTAGATTGGTATTGGTCTGAGATTTGCATAGAAGTTTCTAGCGTCGGTGTTGAACGATTAGATTTGAAAGTTTACTATATCTGCCTTAGACTCCAAGACCTGAAAAAATGTTTCCAGGTACGAGAAAGTTCAAGTCATTTTTTAAGGTGCTTCATTAAGAAACTTCATCTATCAAGAATAAAATTAAATTTCCACAAACGTTTTATTATTGAACGGCAAATGTTTCACCACAATGTGGCTTAATTATCCTCTACATTTGAACTGATACTGTGTGAAAACTCGAATAGGTTCTAATACAGGTATGGAAACGACAGTCGGAAAGATACGAACTTCAATATAAATCAAGACGACCACCAGATCCAGTGGAACAGAGGAATAATCAAAACTTCAGGGCGATGCGATGAAGCATAAACGACTGTTCTCTCTCAATGACAGTGGCTAGTGGGGATGCTTCGATGGAAAGGCTCTGCAGTCTGCTTTTATTCGCACTTCAAACGTGAGATGCGTTAGACCATATCGGTTGAAAATAAAGTAAATCGTAATGTTCAGTGTAGAAGAAAAATTCAGATCATAAAATGTTTCTTTGGTGGTCAACCAATTCAAGAGACAATAAATTCATTTATTGTTGCCTTTGAAGATTGGCCGATTTCTTCAAAAAATTCGAGAAATATGGGTGTTAACGAACATGATTGAAAAACCTCTTTCAGAAAATGAATTTGCATGTGGCAAACAGTAATAGAAAAAGTGTCACTATTTTCCAGGATATTCTCGTAGATCCGGCAACGTCGATCGGTGTATATCGTAGTTTACGACATCCATCACTGGCTCGATGCAGGTGCAGCTATCGAATCCGCGAGTATACGAATATACGCGTTGCGGTAATATGCATGGGCAACTAGATATCGGAACTTGAATCCGTTATCGCGGCCGCGAATGCAGAGCGAGTAGCAACGCCCGACGACCCTGCCCGTACGCGTCCCGATGTCGTTCGGGCGCCAGTGGCGCGCGCGCGCACGGTAGAAATTGCAGAACGTAAAAAAACTAAAACGTTTACACTTTGACCGATGGTTTCTCGATGTGAGGTTAGATGTGATGATAAGACGTGGTGATTTGACATTGAGAGCTCCTGTTTTATGATGGATCAGAGGCGTGGAAGACCCAGTATGTTGGATATATACATGCCTAAGTCCGCATGACCGTAATGCTGATGAATCGGAACATTTCACTTCTATCGCTTCACAGTTTGGTAAACTGTAACCAATATCGTAGAAGATACGAAATCGGAATGTTCGTTTCTATTTGATGCTCTCAGTCGGCAACGTCGAAAGTAATTTTGGAAAGTAGCTTTAACAACCACTGACTTTGTTTATTCCGGATGACACAATCTAGCAATATAAAATAACAGTGCTATGTAATAAGGTACATTCTTTTGTGAATGTATTTTAAAGTATTTACGTAAGGTTTTCAGACATTTGGTACTGAAAATGTCATACAACAAACCAATTAGAGAATGCTACAAAAAACAACACTTGACATATATAAGTCTGAACTGAATTTTACACCACTCAATATTTATTAAATAAAATTAAACTAGCTCAGTCGTTCGATGGATATAATCAATCGATTGTTAACATTTTTCGGTTAGTTCAACGAGCGGGTAGGCCAAATGAACCGGTATGTTCTCTGTGGCGAGAAGGCGTGTCTAATTGTTGTCTGTGATCTTCGAAAATCGTGCAAAATTGGGAAATGTCACATTTCCTTTCGTTCATAGCAAATAAACGGAAAAATCGTAAGGAATGAAAAGGCTTTTATGAGTAAGATCGATCTTTCGACATTGGACCCGTACTCACACTTTTTTTGGAAACTACGCCGGAAAAAAGTCTTACGACTCATAAAAAATACATGTTTGTGGTGAGCCTTTCTGCCAAAGAATATTACGACTTTAATTATGAGTGTTGGAAGATATAAAGTGACGAGAGTAATTTGTTGGCTTAGATTCAATCTAAAAGAGATACGATACGAATCAACATAATGGAAAAAAATAGCGATCTAAAATTCTTGATTGAGGTGGCCACATAAATGACACTTATGCTCCGAACTATCAAAACTTGAGTTTAGCGAGCTCAAATGCTTGCAGTTATCACAAATAGAAGAAATAAGCGAGCTGAAATTCGAAATAAAAGTTATTACAAAATGATACTTATGCATCGAATTAATGTTCGTAGATGAAATGATCAAAATATATATCAATTTGCACTGTGGCGGGTTTTCTAAAGGTTGATTTCAATTAATTCGTTTTAAAAAAAACAACGCCATATAAAATTCATTTTTTGAATATTTTAATATTTACAGATATATTCTGCTAGCCTTCTACAGATTTAATTTCAAAAAATTATATATAATATTATAATTTCAGGAATTAAATTAATGTCATATATGCGCCACTTATATCAAATGACAAATAAAATAAACATTCATTATAAGACATCCAAATGAGATAACAAAATCCAATAAGAATAAATTGTTAACAAAAATCCTATAAATTAAATATTTTGAGTAGAGAACATTTTGTTTCTGCTCATCCCTCTTATGAAAACAGATATCTTTCAAAAAAGTTTAACATAATCCTAAGAATTTCATCATAAAACTATCTTACTTAGAATATTCAATAAAATAGAAAAAGGCTTTTTACTTGATAGAAGAAATATAACAAAATTTGAATATCAAAACAGATTTAATCTGTTGTGATATTCAAATTTTGTTATATTTCTCCTATCAAGTAAAAAGCCTTTTTCTATTTTAAAAAAACTTTTAGAATTAAATTAATGTCTAAAACAAGCACCGCTTACATTTAATAGACGTATATAATCAAAACTCAATATACAATGTCAAATGGAATAAATTAATTTAATTCTAAAAGTTTTTTTGAATGAAAATTTTTTGAAATTAAAATTGAGATAAAATTAAAATAAAGATAAACATATTTTAATTTGTTTTGATATTCAAATTTTGTTATATTTCTTCTATCAAGTAAAAGGCCTTTCTATTTTATTTTATATATAATATATAATTATATTTTGGCTTCAATAAATCTCATTATGGAATGTCAATAAATTTGAATAAGCCTTAAAAATAACTCACACTGTTCTTTGATTCTGTTAGAACATAGATCAATCTTGAATTATAAAGATGATCTATGTCTCGAAACATTATTCATTTACACGTGGTACGTTGTTTGATATAGGTTAGTTTTTTGATTTTGATATTTTGAATATATTTCAGGACTGAAGACGGAATTGCTTAGAACTATATTTGTTTTTTGAAGATATAGTGCATGCTTTGAGAGATTTCTGAATTTACTTATTCGAATATTTAAATATATTAAATATTTCAAATAAATTATATTCTTTGAGAAGTCCTTTAAGTGTGTTCATGTTTTTAAAAGGCAAATGGCGTTCTGAAGGTAAGACCAGAAACAAATTTTGTCTCCTTTGAATATTTATTTATTAATTTTAATGACTTTCGTATATCTTTTGGTTTATTTATTCCATTTGACATTGTATATTGAGTTTTGATTATATACGTCTATTAAATGTAAGCGGTGCTTGTTTTAGACATTAATTTAATTCTAAAAGTTTTTTTTGAATGAAAATTTTTTGAAATTAAAATTGTAGAAGATAAACATATTTTAATTTGTTTTGATATTCAAATTTTGTTATATTTCTTCTATCAAGTAAAAGGCCTTTCTATTTTATTTTCTATTTTATTTTATATATAATATATAATTATATTTTGGCTTCAATAAATCTCATTATGGAATGTCAATGAATTTAAATAACCTTAAAAATAACTTACACTGTTCTGTGATTTTGTTAGAACATAGACCAATCTTGAGTTTTAAAGTTGGTCTGTTTCGAAGCATCCATTCTTAGCACGTGTTTGTTGTGATATAGTTGTAGTTTTTTGATTTTGATATTTGGAATATTATCTAGGACCGAAGAAGAGATTACTCAGAATTATATTTGTTTTTTGAAGATATTCTGCATGTTTTGAGAGATTTCTGAATTAACTTATTCGAATATTTAAATATATTAAATATTTCAAATAAATTATATTCTTTGAGAAGTCCTTAAGGTGTGTTCATGTTTTTAAAAGGCAATTGGTGTTCTTAAAGGTAAGATCAGAAACAAAATTTTGTCTCCTTTAAATATTTGTTTATTAATTTTAATGACTTTCTTATATCTGTTGGTTTATTTATTCCATTTGACATTATATATTGAGTTTTGATTATATACATCTATTAAACGTAAGCGGTGCTTATTTTAGACATTAATTTAATTCTAAAAGTTTTTTGAATAAAATTTTTTTGAAATCAAAATTCTAGAAGACTAACAGATTTAATCTGTCTTGATATTCAAATTTTTTTTTTAGAATATTTAATATTATTGAATATCTAACTAAGTTACTTTTTAGAAAATCTCAAGATACGTAAAAATATAACTAAAACAACACGTTTTAAGAGAGACTTGTTAGGGTGAGTTAATATTTTTTGTTGATTGATGTGATATTTTTTGAATGTGATTGGAAACTGACGAGCAAAGTCTCCCTTAAAACGTGTGTTTTAGTAATGTTTTACACATCTTGAGATTTTCTAAAAAGTAAGTTAGTTAGATATTCAATAATATTGAATATTCGGAGTAAGATAGTTTTTTGATGAAATTCTTAGGATTATGTTAAACATTTTTTTCATGGAAAATTGGATTCAACGACTTCATTCATGCCAGCGTTTCCGTGCTGAACATTTGAATGATGTTTTGTTTAATAACTAATAGTATCCATTGTACTCTGTAATGAAACAAAAAATTTCAATAATTTTCAAATAAATAATATGTTTTATTTACAAAATGAAATGGAGCGTTGTTACATAACAAATTTATAATTCACAAAATATTAATTTGATGCTTGTAATTTAGTGAAATATTTCAGAATATTCTGAGTTTTAAATTAAATTTCTTCTCTAAAATACTGGATGAATCCATATATAATAAAAAAATAAAAAACTTTGTGATAATTTTTCTATCAAGTGAAAAACCTCTCTTAATTTATTGTATTATACATAATTATATTTTGGTTTTCTTAATCTCATTATATAAATATCATTTGGTTTCAACTAAGGTCGTAAAATCTCACAAGCTTTGTCTGATCTTTGTGATGAACATAGAATAAGTTGGATTTTTAAAGTTCTCTAATTTTAGTGTTTGTTCAACAAGGATACCACGAGGTCTGTTTGGTAAATTATTTCTTGTTGATTGATTTCATTTTTTAAATGTGAATGGACTGACGAAGATCTTATTTAATTTCAAATTATTTTCTGAGGATGATCTACATGTTTTGAGAGACTCATTTAAATATATACGATATTTCAAATAAATTAGTTTTGGAGAAGTCCTTAAAATGATGTTCTGCATTTTTGAAAAAGAATTGGTTTTCATAAATATAACATCCGAAACAAAATTTTTCTCCTCCAAATATTTATTTATTAATTTTAATTGACAATTTATATTAGTTGGGTTTTTGTATTTTATTTGATATTATATAATGAGTGTTCATTTAATATGTCTATTAAATTTAAGTAGTGCTTATAAGACAATAATTCTGAAAGTTTTTGAATAAAATTTTTTTAATTTAAATTTATAGGAGGCGAACAGAATAAATCTGTTTTGATATTTAAATTTGGAATCCATATATGCTTGAATCTACGTATTCGAAGCTTGTTGACACCAACTGTACCGTCCGGCCAGCGTAATGCCCCGTTTTCACCTTATCGTGGCAGCTATCGAAAGGAAACGTTGTGTCATACCTTGTTTGTCTTTGTAGTCGACGTACAATGACTTGTTATGCCACTCCAAACCAGTTTTCTCGTCCGAATCCAGTCTTCCGATGCCGCATTTGAATAAATGTCTCGACCGGTGCAAAGCTACGCTGGTCCGAACAAAAGAGGAACTCGAAATTATTCAAATTTCTGGCGATTATCGGCCGAGGGGCACGGGGGCGGTGGGGGACCATTTGTTTATCGTTTACTTCATACGTACGAATATCGGCACCGCAGGGACAATTGAGGAAATATAAATAATATTGATGATGACGAGATAAGCTTGGTTCAGTCAATTGTGTCAATTTTGGATACTTCAGTACGTCGGTTGGGTGAAAAAATACCCCCTCCTGCCTTCTCCAAAACTTTTATTTCGTCTTCCACTTTAATTTTCGATTAAATATGAAAATGAATCAGAAATTTGTACGTTCCTTCACTATATACATGTAGTTCCTAGATTAAATTGACAAATGTGACATTTTTTCTGAAGAGACCATCAAAATCTTTAATTAAAAAATATTTAAGAGACAGTATTTCAATTTCCACAGAAAATGTTTATAATACAACAATTTTTTCACCACTATATGGCTTCTTCAGGTATCTACATTCTACTGGCTGATGGTGTCCCGTGTAACAGAGTTTAATACAGTGTTAAGTACGTGACGAAATAAAGGAAGAATCACAAAAACTAAGGTGTTTATTAGAATGATAAAACTTCATAAAAAAATAATCCAATTAGACCAGTAGTTTCATTTATCATAGCACCAAGCATTAAATTATCCAGAGTTTTAATTTCTATTATTCGAACTGAAACAAACTTTTTAGCTAAATACGCTATTAGAAATAGCATCTAACTTATAGACAATATAAAATAGAAAAAGGCTTTTTACTTGAGGGAGGAAAAATAACAAAATTTGAATATCAAAACAGATTTAATCTGTCATTCTTCTACAATTTTTTAATTAACTTATTTGAATATTTAAATATATTAAATATTTCAAATAAATTAAATTTTTGAGAAGTCCTTAAGTTGTGTTTTATGTTTTTGAAAAGGAATTGGTGTTTCTTATGGTAATATCAGAAACAAAATTTTGTCTCCTCCAAATATTCATTTATGGATAAATAACTATTTATATTTGTTGGTTTATTTATTCCATTTGACATTGTATATTGAGTTTTGATTATATACGTCTATTAAATATGAGCGGTGCTGTTGTAGAAATTGATTTAATTCTAAAAGTTTTTGAATAAAATTTTTTTTATATAAAATTGTAGAAGACAGACAGATTAAATCTGTTTTGATATTCAAATTTTGTTATAGACAATATTTAATCCGTCAAATTGCCCAAAAATTGTAGATTAATTTCTTCTGATGTACAAAATTTATTCCTTAGTATATTTCCAATAGAAACAATTGTAGAAAAACTATTGATCAAAACTAACACCAACCCCATCAAAATGAATGATATTCTTAACTGCCTCGAAAACAATCTATATTTCTAACAAAGGTTTAATCACGGGAAATCCACTCAGTTAAATTTTAGCTGAAATTTTCATGGATGATCTAGAATCAGAAATACACCTTAGTTCGATATGCAAATATTTCCTTCATGGTATAGATATGTAAATGATATTTTTTGTTGGCACCGACCGACAACTACATATCTTCACGAATTTTATTAATAAGCTCCATCCAAAAATCAAATTCACAATCGAGAAGAAGAAAAGAACCACAGTATTAATTTTCTCGACCTCACAATAACAAGACTAGATAATTTACATGATTTTAGTATTTTTCACAAACCCACATATACAGATATTACAATACATAAAATATAACAGTTTTATTCATAGACTGTCAGATAACTTTTTGAAAGAATTGAAAGATAGCGTCAAACAACGGTTACAACCCCTTTCTTATAGACAAAATGATATCCAATAAACAAAAGAACATGGCAATAAATCTCGTGTACCCAGTCATAAAAGAGGACAATGCACAGAAATACTTTTCGTTATCTCATGTTACTGGATTATCTGAAAATATTGCTAAATATTTCAAAAATAGTTTTAATTACAACGCAACCATTAATAACCTTAGTACTTACATAAAAAACAATAAAGATCGAACAAATAAAGAAGATAAATCTGGAGTCTGCAAGTTGACTTGCAACGATTGCCCATTAATATTATATTGGCCGGACAGGTGGGTCATTCAAGAAAAGAATCCAAGAACACCAAAGAAATTACATATCGAATTTCGTACATTCAACATATGCTAATCATCTTAAGGAATTCAGGCATAATTCCAACAATAACTATGAAATTATCCACGTCGAAATCAAAAGTTCTAGACTAACACTTTTGGAATTTCTTGAAATCAACAAGTACAACGCTCGTAAAATCCTTTCGAATGAACAAACAGATGTTGCCAAGTCTCCATTACTGAATATCTCTCCCTCATGGCGTTTTTAGCGGAAAACTCCAATAAACACCTTAAGTTTTTATGGCTTGTTCTTCCATTATTTGGTCACTACCTAACAATGTATTCAAAGTCGGTTACGCTGAATACCATCAGCCAGTACAATGTAAATATCTGAAGAAGCCACATCGTGGTGAAACAATTGTTGTATTAAAAACATTTTTGTCGAAATGAAGATATTGTCTCTTATATATATTTTAATCAAATTGAGTTTCCACCAAGTAAAGACGGAATCAATCAAACATCAAAATCTTTGATTGTCTCGGTTTCAATTCGACGGACATCTAATATGAAACAAAATTATAAAAACACGTTGTAGAAAAATAAATCCATCATTTTTTTCGGTGGGTGGCCATTAAATCACGTAAAGAATCAATCTAACAATTAAAGATTTATGCTCGTTGTCAAGGTGACATTTCACACTAAAAAACTCCTTTTGCTGCTTTTTGTTTAGTCCGTTCAGTTGAGAGTTACAGGGTGTTAAAAAAGGAAGTTAAAAAAGAGAATATTCGGTGCATTTTACAGTTCTTCTTTGGTATAGGAGAAAATGAAAGCCAGGCAGCGGAAATTGTGAATGGTGTTTATAGTTCCGATACTGTAATAGCTAGTAACGTAAAATTTTGGTTTCGCTGATTTCGTTTCTTTATGTTGAAAATGTTCCTCGGACACAGCCATTTCTAAGGTACAATATCACATATATGTAAATCATTTGTAGAAACAGGACATAATTTTGATAATACGCGTAATAAAATGAATGTCATAGACGAAATCTTTTGGAAACTAAAGAGACCAATAGATAAAGTAAAAACAAATTGCATTGAACGATCAAATAAACCAAAACAGATACTTCGTGCTTAACATCTTTGAATAACGTTTAAGAGTTCCCTAATAATTGTAAACTATTATTGTGAACACATTTTACTACAGATTCAAGTATAATGGCTGATAGATTTTTGAATAGAGATTTCTAAGTTTCTAATACATTTTTTTTCTTATTTCCAGGTGTTACTACATTTAATGTAGTGTGCAGTTTCAGGATGCAACGTTTGACTCCTCTAGATCGATTGGAAGTAATAAAAATACATCGGGTGTCTTTTTAGAGTGATAGAACTTTCGATAGGGATAACTGTGATTTGACAGAAGGTAGATGCCATGTTGTTTTGACATATCTGTTCAGTAAGCATTGACATTGAAATATCAAGACTCACGCCGCAACAACGTTTACAAATGGTTGTAATTAATGTATTTTCAAAATCAGTGTTCTATTCGCCAAACTTATAGAGCACTTCGTGAAATTTATGGTTTACATAATCGTCCATCAGTGCACCTTATTCGTCGAACTATCGATAGATTTCGGACAACATTTTCTCTACTCGATGCAAAAACAACAACAAGACAAATAACTGTACGTACAGAAGACAATATCGCTATCATACTGTAAATGATGATCCAGATTTGTCGATTCGTTGACGTTTACAACAAGTTGGACTCTGTGCATCCACCACATGGAAAATTTTGCGTAAAGATCTTGGTCTACACCCATACAAGATCCAACTGGTTCAAGAACTAAAGCCACTTGACCATAATAAGCGTCGTTTGTTTGCTGATTGGGCCTCAAAACAGCTTGAAGTTGATCCAATTTTTAATCGTAAAATTGTGTTTAGTGATGAAGCTCATTTCTGGTAAACGGTTACGTAAACAAGCAAAATTGCCGTATATGGAGTGAAAACAACCCTCAAGAAGTTCTGCAGGTTCTAATGCATCCTGAAAATGCACTGTATGATGTGCTTTACATGGTAGAGGCATCATTGGTCCATATTTGCTTAAAAACGATTCTGTAGCTAATGTTACAGTGAATGGTACTCGTTACAGATCGATGATCAATGACCTAGAAGTGTTTTGGTTTCAACAAGGTGGTCCTACACCTCATGCTGCTACCGTAACAATTGATTTATTGAAAGAAAGATTTGGCGATAACATGGGGTTATGTCAAGTCATTGGTTCATGCTGATAAACCAGAAACAATAGACGCTTTGGAAGCCAACATAACTCGTGTTATTGATTAAATAAGGCCTGAATTATTCGAAAAAGTGGTTGGTCTGGTCGAATGCGGTTCCTCAGAGCTAGTCGTGGTAGACATATGTCGAAAATTATTTTTAAAACATAAATGTCATAAAATTAGCTTTCAAATCAAGAAAATTTGGCTTCAATCGTTATTTCAATGTGTTTTATTTCAATTTAAAGTTCTATCACTCTGAAAAAAACCCGAAATTACCAATGTGGTAGCACATCCACAAGGTCACTGTATCCGTATTTCTTTGAAAATGAAGGTGTCACTCTAACCGTCAATTATCATCGCTATAGACATTGACAATTTATTATATGGAATTGGAAGAGATGTGGTTCCAGCAAGATGGTGCAAGAAGCCACACAGCACGCCCCCTGAATATTATGTCTAAAAATAACAATGGTTTATGATTTTTTGCGTCCTTTTTCATTAATTCTCATCTATTTTCTCGAAACAATTAATCCAATTTTGAAATATAATATGAAACAGAGTTTTATGTGCAATTAGGTGCAGCTTTTGTCTTTTTATCGCTGAATTTTAAATCCGCGCGTTTAAGTCTCACGAGAAACTGAAGCTCCCATCTTCCATTTTCAGTTGTTTTTTCGTTCAGTCGACTCCGATTTCTCGGTCTTTTCGTGTGGAAATCGGTTGCACAATACACTGATCCAGACTGGTAAGAATCCGGGCGTAAACTGATAGCGTGACTAAAAATCAATATACATTACTTGCTTGTCGTCCACACCTCCATACTTAACACGTTTTGGGGGAATACGCTCTGTTTGGAAGATGACAAGAAAATAACAGAGTTGTTTAAGATGACACATCTAGAAATTCCCTCCTAGCATCCATATGTACGAGAGAATTTTCTGAGAATCTAGCTAAAGCTAAAATTTTGGGCTGAATTTCAGATACTAAAAAATATCATCCTTGTAATTTAATGTTAAAGACCCAAATCCAGACACACATAAATCGGGAGTTTATGAGTTAACATAATCAGTTTGATATAGCAAATGCGTGGGACAGACAGGTTGTTCATTCAAGACAATATTCAACGAACATACATGGCGACAAGAAAATTCGGACAAATTTCACTGTGTTCTGGAACAAAAGCATTTAAGCGCAGTCAAATAATTTTTATGCTATTAGATTCTCTACACTTTCTTGTACTATATGTATAATTATAACAGTATTTTATCAACTAAGTTATTACAATTATTTACTTGAAAAAAAATGTATTCTAGTTACATGCCTTATACTATCAAACTCAACCCAGTCAATCTGTCCTCTCCCATTGTACTTCTCAGCCAGGTTTTTACTCTTCGAAGGGTACTGAAAGATCGTTCAACAGTAGCCATAGTGGATGGGAAAGCATTTAAAATGAGGAGTACATGCCTTGTTGCAGGAAAAAAAATATTAGCCTCCTCCAAAGTGCAGCCACCTCAATATCCTTTAATTTGTCCCCTGCTAAATCTTTCTTTTTCCACAGATTATGCCAAATTTAATTCTGCAGAGATATCACCCAGATCACCCAGATTTTGCGTTTTGTTCCAAATCTTTTGAAGTACTTTTTAGCATGTATGAAGGATGAAGATGGGATAAGGAAAAATCAAGTGTATTCTCGTGTGGGAATCTAACATTCATTGATAAGGTTAAAGAGTCAAGATAAGGGATAATCAACGATCGTCTCCAGAATTCAATCGCATTCTCAGATGGCGGATTATTCTGTGTATTTGCTTTTTAACAATTCGTGGAACTGTTAACTAAACGCCCATTTTCTCCGCGGTATCATGTGATTTTTTAAGTACTTCCTCAGAAGCATGTTCAATTTTTGTCGATCCTTCTTGATGACATCAAGGATTTCACCAATAAGTTTCTTCCTCACCATAATCAAATCCATATTTTTACCTTGTACAACGAGTGCCAAAATCTTAAGAGTACTTTGCAATCATGACTAAAACTATGATTAAAATTGGTTTAGTTACTGCCCAGTGCAGTTGATAGGCATTGTAGCATAGTTTCCTGCGATCGAGAGATGTTCTAGCGCATTGACGATTTCATGAAAGCTGTTTGAAATCTTTCTGATGCTCTTGTATTTCTCAGACCATCTGGTCTCACAGAGCCTTGGTAAATTAGGAGCCAAAGTCCTGCGGGTTGGCGACTCACGAAAGAAGGATATTGTATCCAGTTGCAATCAAGTTTCTTATTTCTGGTAGTTTCCTAGCATCATTGACCACAAGATTTACTTTGTGGCTTGAACAATGAAAAAATAAGGATTTATTGTACTTTTTCCTCAAAATGGCCTGTACGCCACCTTTTCCAGCCATCTGTCAAATCAAAATCCAACACAATTCTCTGCTGGAAGATATTGATCAACTAAAAAACTCTGAATTGTGCTAGCGATTGTAGGGGCATCTTAAGATTTCATCTCAATAAAGCCCACAAATTCCTCTCTGATTTTTTGTTGATTCTCATCATATCTCCGCAATCCGATAGAAAGCTGTTCTCCAGCGATATCTGCTGTTGCATCGGCCCTTGCAGCGTAAGCTTTTGCTTGTTTACAGTCATCAATAATTCTTTCTTTGACAACTTCACCACATAATCCTATAATTTCATTCTGAATTTTTGGTGAAGTGTAGACTGCATTTTTTAGACATCTATCCAAGTGATGCTTTAGCTTCAGATCACCACAGTCAATTCTCAAATTTAAAAGGTCAAAGAAAACCCCCTCACTCCTTCCTTTCCTTTAAGTGACAAATCATGAGTTCTACAAAATATGATACAAGAAATAATTGATGAAAATATTTGTTTGTTTTCTTCAATCATCTTTTGGTGACCACCTTGTACATCAAATGGAACATTTTCAAGTAATGCTTTTGAAGTAGCTGTTTTGTGGTAGTGACTTCCGACGTGTTTTCTACAATCTTCAGGTATATCTTTAAACTGCATGTATGACCTTACCATGAATGACCCCCAAACTTATTTAACTGTAGCAATAATACTAGGAGGAAAAAGAACACAGTGCATACATAAAGCCTCTTTCAAACGACTTGAGTAGACCAACCAAGGAGTATATTGATCTAACCAGCGGCGGTTAAATTCTCTTTTCAAATGGATGGCGCTGGCATCAGAACCAAAATCGTAATTTGATGATGGGGTTCAGCCAGCTACTGAATATGTCGTTTTCAACTGAATCTGGTCACGCTAAATCATGATTTTCGACCAATGAAACTACTGAACTAGAGTATAATATGTTTCGAGTGGTCGAAATCATAATGCGGAATATAAAAAAATCTCGAATTTGAGAAATCGAGGGGTTAACACTTCATAGAAGGTATGTACTCTATTAATGTTATTTTATTCATAATATATAATTATTTGGTTTCCTTAACATTCTTTATACAGACAGTCCTTGTGCTATAACAGAGGCCGTTAAATTGTCTTTCAATCTTTAGATCAAGGGTAAACCACAGATATATTTATTTGTAGTTAACCTTACTCCATTTAAATTTTTCAGTATTCATTCACTGAAAGTTTTCTAAATAGTTGAAGGGTGAGTAAATATTTGTTGTTGATTGATGTTATACATTCTGTCAAGAAAGTACCGGGAATTATCGATTTAAATCTGGCGGGGCAATGAGGCAGGTAAAATTTTTTTCCTAGGTTGGTACCACTGTCCTTAATTACTATGCCAAGCTTGAGCGGGATCTGTCAACTAGTGTGTTTGCAACAGCTGATTAAGTCAGTCAATGTCAGAGTGCGTGCCGATTTTTACTATGGGTGATTACGTTGAGCAAAGAATTTGTTTAAAGTTTTGTGTTGCAAATGAATTTTCGTGTGCCGATGCATTGAAAATGTTGCAAAAGGCCTTTGATGATAATGCTCTATCGAAAACTCGTGCATATCAGTGGTACAGAGCCTTCAAGGACGGTCGTGAAGTGGTCGAAGACTTGCCTCGATAACGTCGATAGAATTAAGGAAAGGGTGCTGGAAAATCGTCGTACCAGCTTGAGAGAGATAGCACATGATCTTAAGATATCCCACGAGTCCGCACGTACGATTTTGATTGATATTTTGGGCATGAGAAAGGTGGCCGCACGACTCGTACCGAAAGACCTGAATTTTCTTCAAAAACGTCATCGCGAACAGGTTGCTTCAGACATGCTGGATCGCTGTAATTCCGATTCTACATTCATGGAACGCATTATAACTGGTGATGAGACCTGGGTCTACGAGTACGATATGCAAACAAGCCAGCAATCATCGGAATGGGTGGCAAAAAATGAGCCGAAACCGAAAAAACCACGCCAAAGCCGCTCGAAAATGAAGGTGATGCTCATTGTTTTCTTCGATATCCGTGGCGTGGTGCACTACGAATTCGTTCCAGAGGGTCAGACGGTAAACAAGGAGTATTACCTAGGCGTTATGAAACGTTTGCGTGAGCGTATCCGTAAGAAGCGGCCAAATTTGTGGGCGAACAACTCATGGATTTTGCATGACCATAACACGCCTTCTCACCGAGCTACAATTGTGACTGACTTTCTCGCCAAAAACTCAACAAACGTGCTTCAGCAACCGCCTGATTTGGCTCCATGCGACTTTTTCCTCTTCCCGATACTAAAATTGCCCCTTCGTGGCACCCTTTTTGAGTCGATTGAAGCCATAAAACAAAATTCGGCGCGAGAGCCTAAAGTCCATCCCGGAAAGCGCCTATAAAAAATGTTTCGATAATTGGAAGTGCCGTTGGCATAGATGTATTGGAGCAAATGGAGCCTATTTTGTAGGCGACCCAATAAATTTTGACGATTAAATGTAAAAATGTTGTTTTAATTGAAAATTCCCGGTACTTTCTTGACAGAGTAGTATATCATTGAATATGAATTATTCTCTCTTAAAACTTGTTTTTCAGTAATTTTTTACATATCTTGAGATTTTATAGAAAGTAACTTAGTTAGATATCCAATACTATTGAATATTCTAAGTAAGATAGTTTTATGATGAAATTCTTAAGATTATGTTAAACATTTTTGAAAGATATCTGTTTTCATAAGATTGATCAGCAGAAACAAAATTTCGTCTATTCAAAATATTTAATTTATAGGAATTTGGTTAACAATTTTTATTTATTGGATTTTGTTATATCATTTGGATGTCTTATAATGAATGTTTATTTTATATGTCGTTTGATATAAGTGGTACTTATATGACATTATTTTAGTTTAATTCCTGAAGTTATAATTATTAAATATAATTTTTTGAAATTAAACATGTAGAAGGCTAATATTAAAATATTTAAATAATAAATCGAGGGTATTGGTATTGAAAATATCGAATATCGATAGTATCGGAATTGAAAATATCGACGATATTTATTATTTTCTGAACAAATAACGTTAATTCGATATACTAGTAGTATTATTTTTCTGTTTTACTATAGAAAATACCGTAGTACGATTGTACGATAATTTCGATCGACAATAAAATAACGATAAATTGGCCTAATTTCATAATATTCAATATCGTAAGTAATTTTTTTATAGAAGTATCGAAACCAGATAAAAAAGAACAGCTAGCCGCCTTTGAATACAGGAGAGACAAGTCCAACTTTGCTAGCCATCCCTGAACTAGAAGACATGGAAATTCTACATCTTGCGACAAAGGGCAATAAAATAAATTTTTTCGAAGCTCTAGAAATTCATTAGCACCAAAATGAGCCAGCAATAAATCTTTTGAACGAGCAGACGGACCTGCAGAATTCGATGCCCTGTATAGACCAAGATCTTGCGACAAAGGGCAATGAAATGAATATTTTCGAAGTTCTAGAAATTCATAAACACCAAAATGACCCGGCAATAATTCTATTGAACGTGCAGACTATAACCTATACAGAAATAAATACGCAACTGAATCTTTCAGTTTGAAAATGTAATAATACTACGAAACTCGAGTAACTGTAATTAAATAAAGCTAGTGATAGTAAACAAAGTAATTTCGTTTTTCTAACTGAAATGATCTATCAAAAAGTAACAGACTACCCTATCCAATATTTTTTCTATCATTAAAATGGTTATTTCCAGAATTGTAATGTATTCCAGAAACAAAATTTTATAACGATTAATTTCTTTGCTTCCAGGTGGGGCCCCGGCCCCCTTGCCCCTCGCTGGGTACGCCTATGTTTCATTTGTTTATCATATACAACAATAAAACGAAATTAATCGTGAATTTATTGCAGACAAAAAAAATAACCTCTTGATAACTTTCAAAATATTTATTCGCGAAATGCGCCATCTCTTATTCAACCACGAACACACCGAAAAAGCCTTGTTTGTACGATGTAAAATGAGCGATTCGCATCGTAACTGTTCCCTGTACACATTCCATACGCAATTACATATACTTTGGTAACGTTACTCAGAATACCAACATGCCGTCATATAACTTCTAGCTACATTGAGCCAATTAGTTTCTTTTTCATTTCACGGTCATGCTTTCGTGGGGTACCATACCAGACTTTTTAATGTACCGAGGTAGGTTCTAAATATTCGTGCATTCCTCATATATCATATATGAAGTATGTAAATTAAGAGGCGCAAGTGTCTATATTTAAAAGTATTATCCTCGAATAGACACATGATTCAATTTTATCTTACCCAGGGTATCTGGGTGGAGATTCAGGATTTAAAGAAACAAATCCTGACTTGATTCTCTAAATTACCAGAATAATTATGCAACATGGCTGTTTATTGCAACCATTTCAAAGTCTTAGTACCTCAAGGAACGATTTGGTAAGTTAATAACTGGAACTCTCTTTGAAGGCTTCGTTTCTATCCAGTTTTACCCTTTCAAATCTGATCATGAAAAGTGGTACGTACCAATTATTGCAATAAAGACACCTGAATCCAATTGAGCCAATATTTGTTGTGGACTATTTAGGTTTTCAACTTATTGGTTTATCAATTTCCCGTTAAAACCAGACTTAGCTACCTTCATTTCTTTTGTAGGCGACTCCTACAGCTTCAAGATTATTCCTTCGAACTTCTCCGTAATCCACTGGTGAAGTACTTGGTCAATTCATACAGTTTTTTGCTAAGTTGGTTTATAATGATATAGTGTATATTACTATGTTACTATGATGAAGTTGTATCCATTCTGGGGTATCTTCGATGGTATGACAATGGATTCATTTGCGAAATAAACCATAAAGACCTTGAATTTTCTACAATTCCAAGTTTTGGTGCTTGTTTCAGAGCTTCCAACGCTCGTACTAGAAATTGACATGATTCATTCAAGAAAGTTCGCTATTTGATGGTCCAATTTATACCTTTTCAAAAGAAGTATCGGGTGTTTTTTTAGAGTGATAGAACTTTAAATTGAAACAAAACAGATTTAAATTAAGATTGAAGCCAATTTTTTTTTATTTCAAAGATAATTTTATGACTTTTATGTTTTAAAAATAATTTCCGACATATCTCCACCACGACTAGCTCTGAGGAACCGCATTCTACCAAACCAATTTTGAACCACTTTTTCGAGTAATTCTAGCCTTATTCCATCAATAACACGAGTTATGTTGGCTTCCAAAGCGTCTATTTTTCTGGTTTATCAGCATAAACCAATGACTTGATATAACCCCAAAGAAAATAATCCAGTGGAGTTATGTCGCATGATCTTGGAGGCCAATTAATTGGACCATTTCTCGAAATAATGTTATCGCCAAATCTTTCTTTCGATAAATCAATTGTTACGGTAACAGCCTGAGGTGTAGCACCATTTTGTTGGAACCAAAACACTTCTGGGTCGATACCATTCCAACTTTGAAACAAATAATGATTGATCATCGATCTGTAACGAGCACCATTAACTGTAACATTAGCTCCAGCATCGTTTTAAAAGAAATATGGGCCGATGATGCCTTAAGCGTGTAAAGTACACCATACAGTGCATTTTTCAGGATGCAATGGAATCTGCAGAACTTCTTGAAGATCGTTTTCACTCCATATACGGCAATTTTGCTTGTTTACATAGCCGTTCAACCAGAAATTAACTTCATCACTAAACACAATTTTACGATAAAAACGTGGATCAATTTTAAGCTGTTCTAGGGCCCAATCAGCAAACAAACTACGCTTATTATGGTCAAGCGGCTTTAGTTCTTGAACCAGTTGGATCTTGTATGGGTGTAGACCAAGATCTTGACCTCCAGCATCGTTTTTAAAGAAATACGGTGCTTTGTTCTTCAAACGGTGACTTTAGTTCTTGAAACAGTTGGATCTTGTATGGGTGTAGACCAAGATCTTTACGCAAAATTAGCACAGAGTCCAACTTGTTGTGAACGTTAACGAATAGACAAATCTACAGTTCTTTGTCTTGTTGTTAATGTAGCATCGAGTAGAGAAAATGTTGTCCGAAATCTATCGATAGTTCGACGAATAAGCTGCTCCGATGGACGATTACGTAAACCATAAATTTCACGAAGTGCTCTATAAATTTGGCGAATAGAACGCTGATTTTGAAAATAAATTTAAACAATTTGTAAACGTTGTTGCGGCGTGAGTCTTTCCATGATAATTTGTCAATGCTTACTGAACAGAAATGTCAAAACAACATAGCTTCTACCTTCTGTCAAATCACAGTTATCCCTATCGAAAGTTCTATCACTCTAAAAAAAAACACCCGATAAATGAACTGAAAACGAACTAATTTTAGAAGTTATTCTTTGGAGCCCATTGCATTATTTCTGTACGGTTGAGATGTTGGTCCTTTCACAATGGGCATCAATAAATGGTGATATTGCAGATATTGTGCTCATAAAATATCTGCAGGAAGGTTTATTCACAAGATCGCTTGTGATCCATTGCGAGAATTGATTTCTTATTGTAATGGTAAATGAATTTCTTCAACCAGAAGGATGTGCAGACTTGGTCCCCTACAGTTGTGCAATTTTTCCATAGCTTCATAGCCTTTAGTGTCAGAAAATTATATTGTCTTTGTTCCATCTCAAGGTATATTTGTTTCTCTTCTTTAGAGTATGTTGTAGTCAACAGGTGTTGCAAGTTGGTCTTAGCTCGGAAGTGTTTCTTTGAACTAGTCAGCAAGATATTTTTCTGACTTCCTCTGTTGCTTTCCTTCTCGTATATTTTCAGCCTCCGGGAGTATTAGCTTCCGTTTCAGAATATCAATGACATTATTGAACTGGTACATTAATAGCTCCATGACTAGAGACCTTGCGATTGAGCTCCATAATAAGATGATCATTTATTAATTATATTATCATTGATTATCGTAAATACACACCCAGTATTGCGAGTTTAGCGCAATCCCCCGTACATACGGCTGATCCGTTAAACCCACCTCTTAATTGGAACAAATTAGAATTTAGATTGAACCTAAATATTATTCCTGTTAATTCTGCGCTACGTCAATCCGGGTTGTAACGATGCCCGCGGGTGTCTAGTTAACCGGGTTCGACCCCTTGGGCACGTCATCAGTCCCCATTACTTTTTCTGGGGGAATATGGTTTTGGGGGTGGCAGGATTTGATATTTGCGACACTGGCGGATATTTGAACGACGGGTAGCAGCAGTCTGTCCGGGATTTTTAATCAGAATTAGGGAAAGATTTGCGTGGAAACAGTGCGTTTTCTTCCGATCGGAAAATGGCAATTTTGTTCATTTAATTCCCCACAGGGGAGGCTTTTTCGAGTTCCGGAGATTAAAAAAAATGACGCTGAAATGTTTTTTTCGTATGGCGTAACTGATGTTTTAAACACCCTTGTTCAGAGGAAAATTATAAATAAATGACTTATTTATTATTGATTCCAAAAAACCTAGGTAGTAGAAATGGATAGTCAAAAAAAAGCTAACATGATTATTGATGAACAACTAAACTACTTTTTAGAGTGCTCGAATGCGAATAACTGCGAAATCATTGGACTGATTTCGTCTAATAACAAACTCAGAATAGATATTCAGACCCCACATCTATCCGGTGTTTGTTTTTTAGAGTGATAGAACTTTCGATAGAAATAACTGTGATTTGACAGAAGATAGTGGCCATGTTGTTTTGACATTTCTGTTCAGTCGGTATTGACAAATTATCATGGAAAAACTCACGCCGCAACAACGTTTACAAATTGTTGAAATTTATTTTCAAAATCAGTGTTCTAATCGCCAAACTTATAGAGCAGTTCGTGAAATTTATGGTTTGCATAATCGTCCATCAGAGCACCTTATTCGTCGAACTATCGATAGATTTCGGACCAAAATTTTCTTTACTCCATGCAACAACAACAACAAGACAAAGAACTGTACGTACAGAAGAAAATATCGCTGCTGTAAGTCAAAAAACTAATTTCCAAAAAGGTGAATCTTTCATCCAAATTTTTACAAACCTTATTGTTTGATTTATTCGGTCTTTACTTGGTGGAAACTCATTTTAATTAAAAAAATATAGAAGACAGTACTTTATTCCCACAAAAATGCCTGTATACACCGACCGACAACTACATATCTTTACGAAGTTCATTGATAAACTCCACCCAAAAATCAAATTCATAATCGAAGAAGAAAAGAACCAAAGTGTTAATAATGATCCAGATTTGTCTATTCGTCGACGCTCACAACAAGTTGGACTCTGTGCATCCACCACATGGAAAATTTTGCGTTAAGATCTTGGTCTACACCCATACAAGATCCAACTGGTTCAAGAACTAGAGCCACTTGAACATAATAAGCGTCGTTTGTTTGCTGATTGGGCCCCAGAACAGCTTGAAGTTGATCCACTTTTTATCGTAATATTGTGTTTAGTGGTGAAGCTTATTTCTGGTTGAACGGCTATGTAAACATCAAAATTGCCGTATATGGAGTGAAAACAATACTAAAGAAGTTCTGCAGGTTCCGTTGCATCCTGGAAAATGCACTGTATGGTGTGCTTTACACGCTGGATGCATCATCTGTCCATATTTCTTTAAAAACGATGCTGGAGCTAATGTTTCAGCGAATGGTGCTCGTTACAGAACGATGATCAAGGATATTTGTTTCAAAATTTGAATGGTATCGACCCAGAAGTGTTTTGGTTCCAACAAGATGGTGCTACACCTCATGCTGCTACCGTAACAATTGATTTATTGAAAGATAGATTTGGCGATAACATTATTTAGAGAAATGGTCCACTTAATTATCCTCCAAGATGATGCGACACAACTCTACTGGATTATATATTTTTTTGGATTATGTCAAGTCGTTGGTATATGCTGATAAACCAGAAACAATAGACGCTTTGGAAGCCAAGCCATAACTCGTGTTATTGATGAAATGAAGCCTGAATTACTCGAAAAATTGGTCTGGTCGAATGCGGTTCCTCAGAGCTAGCCGTGGTGGACATATGCCGGAAATTATTTTTAAAACATAAATGTCATAAAATTTTTTTCAAATAAAAAAATATTTGGCTTCAATCTTTATTTGAATGTGTTTTATTTCAATTTAAAGTTCTACCACTCTAAAAAAAATGTAAATCATAAATTAAGGTGGTTTAAAACTTCGCAGAAAATATCTGAAAATGCCTGCCACATAATGCCTATATCGTTTTCGGATAGAATCCACAGCTGTCCGCAACTGCCCAAGTCGTTGCCTTAGCATATTGCAGCAGTTATGTATTCTTTCTCCAAGCTGAACACGAGTGTGAATTAGGGTAGTATACATAATATCTTTTAAATCACTAGAATCATTAGAAGTCTAGAGGTGTAAGGTCGGGACTTCGAGCAGGACATCTGATAGGTCCGAAGCTTTTTATCCATTTTGCTTCAAAATGAACCTCCATCCATTCTGTAACTATTCTACTATTATGTGCTGCGCAACAGTCCATTTTAAACCAAATTTGGATCTGATGTGGGTTGGGATCGTTTGTTGATGTAACCATTCATCCAGAAATGGGCTTCGTCACTGAATTTTCGATGAAAGTTAGGGTCAGTGTCCAAATGCTCGAAGGCCCATTCAGTGAACACAAGTTGTGGTCTATGATCGTTTACCTTCATCCCCTGGGTCAGTTGGATTATACGGGTGCAGGCCCACGACACGGTGTAAACAAGTGAGCGACGCGAAATCGACTGCCTCGGATTCTCCCCCAAGCTCTCACGAACAGCGGCTATGTTCTCGTCAGATCTTGCGTTTAGTCGTCGTACGGGTGTTGGTTTATTGTTTACTGAACCAGTGGACTAAAATTCATCCACTGTAAATAGTCCTCTCCGTATGATTATGGCGATCGTAAAATGGGTGAAGCAAGCGAAATGTTTCCCCAACAGAGCACCCAATTTGATAAAACAATTTTACTGTTTGCACGTATTGTTGAACGCTTTATCTGTCCATGGTGATTCGGCAAAACACACTGAACGAATGACAGCCAATTCGACGGGTGTAGATTCGATAATATAGCCGGCATCAACTGTCAAAGTTCCTATGGGAAGACCCGTTAGATCTTTCACCTCCCACCGACCCCATATTACTTCAAATGAAAAGTTTCCGGAGAATCTCGACGATCCCGCATCGTTCTACGCCACTGTGCCACCCGCTCCTTGTCTTCTAGTCGATCTCCTATGTGCACTCGGTCGATGTCATCGGACCTGAAGCAACAGGAGGAGGCAGGCGGTGTATGGGATTGGCCCGATAGCGTCTTCTGAATCATTCACTTTAGCCGGTGCACGAGAGGATGAAGAAGCAAGCAAGGCAACAGTCGTCGGACGTAAGAACCGATTCGTCATCTGCTGCCGGTGTTCTTGATAAAACAGCTTTGTTCTCTGATAATTCATCGAGGAATTCACTGATTCACGTCGTCAACGAGGGGAAATACTGGGCTAGTTGTGGTCGTAATGGTAGATACCAAGTTTGGAGAATATCGGTTTTTTTTTCTAGAGTGATAGAACTTTAAATTGAAATAAAACACATTTAAATTAAGATTGAAGCCAAAGGTTGGCTTCCAAAGCGTCTATTGTTTCTGATTTATCAGCATAAATCAATGACTTGACATGACTCCAAAGAAAATAATCCAATGGAGTTATGTTGCATAATCTTGGAGGCCAATTAATTGGAACATTTCTCGAAATAATGTTATCGCCAAATCTTTCTTCCAATAAATCAATTGTTACGGTAGCAGCATGAGGTGTAGCACCATCTTGTTGGAATCAAAACACTTCTGGATCGATCCCAATCAAATTTTGAAACAAATAATGATTGATCATCGATCTGTAACGAGCACCATTCACTGAAACATTAGCTCCAGCATCGTTTTTAAAGAAATATGGACAGATGATGCCTTCAGCGTCTAAAGCACACCATACATTGCATTTTTCAGGATGCAATGGAACCTACAGAACTTCTTGAGGATTGTTTCCACTCCATATACGGCAATTTTGCTTGTAAACACAATTTTACGATAAAAAATTGGATCAACTTCAAGCTGTTCTAGAGCCCAATTAGCAAACAAACTACGCTAATTATGGTCAAGTAGCTTTATTTCTTGAAGCAGTTGGATCTTGTATGGCTGTAGACCAAGATCTTTACGCAAAATTTTCCATCGTCCAACGTCGACGAATAGACAAATCTGGATCATCATGAACACTATGACTTACAGCAACGATATTTTCTTCTGTATGTGAAGTTCTTTTTCTTGTTGTTGTTGTTGAATCCAGTAGAGAAAATATTGTCCGAAATCTATCGATATTCTATATTCTGTCAAATCACAGTTATCCCTATCGAAAGTTCTATCACTCTAAAAAATCACCTGATATATATGATAAAATTATTGGGAAATGTAAGGAACAGTTGGTTTTGAATAGCCTAGTATTAATAATGGTTTAATATTGGAGAAAAATAGTTCCTTCTAATTAGATACAACCCTGTCTATGCTAAACATAATTCACTTTTTTCTTACCGATACTTAGGTATTTTCATGCTGATATTTCGATCTAGCAGTTTTTCAGCTGTGCCATACGAACTTTGAAGTGTTATTCGACACTTCAGCTTATTTGTTTTCTTATGATTATATATAAGCCTTAGAAAACATGGAAAGTCTTTGAAACTTTTTGATATATTTATTGCATATGAACTCGCATAGAAATTCACATGAAAGCATTAGGAATTATAAACTGTTTCATTCTATCCTTATTTAGTAGCCTGGATCGCATCATTTTTTTAAAACCAATAAGGTTTATTTCATTCATTCAGTCCACCTCCAAATAGGCCTTCCAATCAATTTCGTTAATTTCTCCTCTTTTTGTTAGAAGGGATGAATTGAGACTATTCTAACATTCAGTAGTTGAACAGACTAATCATTATCATCTCGGTAATCAAAATTGTCGCTTCTGTTACATTATGTATTATCCCTGCGGTAATCATATTTGTCGTATGTAGCTTTTGCTACATTATGCAATGTCTCCGGATAGTCAAACTCGTTACTTGTGACACAATTGTGACATTTCGGTCCATGCTACCGCGATTATTATTGCTAATAAAGTAATCCATATATTGTCGATCGCCAAAATATTGGCAAACTCATTACATTTATTTTTAGTGTAATAATCATACCTTTTGACTTGGTTTAAATACAGTAAACCAAGATATACAATTCTTGTTGTTATAAGTGTTCAATTGTTTTACTTCAATTCGTGATCATATTCGTTGGTTTATCTTATTAGATGAAAAAAGCTAATTCATCATCGAGATAACTATATACAAGTGCTCTTGAAGTTACCATCACACAACGCTATCATTCTAAACGAATTTCTGGCAGATCTTTCTGAACAACCACTATATTCCTTCGATATTGCTTCGGCCGATTTTCTTTTCTTTCCAAAGCTCAAATTACCATTTTATGGCATCCGTTTCAAGTCTATAAAAAAATTGCAACCGATTTCTGAAAATGCGTTTGAAAATGTTTTGGTGATTGAATTTTTCCTCAGCGTAATGTATTATATTAGAGGAAGCCTTCTTTGAAGGTGATACTGAATATTTGGAGGAGTTATACACATTTTATGTTTCATTGACTAATTACCGATAGTTTTTTGATAATGTAGTGGGTTGTAATCGTTGAAGGTCATTTTAAACTCGCAATTGAAAAAACACAAATATTTTGACGAAATGATATGCGCTATGGTACGAACGCCTAAAAACACGAACAGAATAAACCGAATTTTGTAGAAAATTCCAAGAGATCAAAAATTTTACGGCTTCCCACACCCGATTTTCCGATTAATATCCGAGCGACTTCGCACCTAAATCTCCAACCCCATACATGCGCGAACAAGCCTCACCTCCCACACGCCACTGGCCTTACGCCCCCGAGGAGTCGGGGGCGTCGGAGATAGCGACTATGCAGCGTCGGCCCGATGGCTGCAGCGTCCATATTGATCAACCGTCAACGACGCCACCAAAGGACGCCTTTCGCGTGAAATCGGGCCGGACAATGCCACCGTGCGACTTCCGGTTACCAAAGTGTTGCAAGAACAGGAACTTTTTGTTTCTCCCGCATCCCAGAAGCTGGGGGATGACGGATTGAAGGAACTAGAATCGTGAGCAACCCACGTAAGAGTCTTTGGTGTTCGAACTGAGAGAACTGAAGGTCTATGGACCAAATCTGATAACAATAATGTTTTACTTCTAGTTATCACATTACGTCGGCTGATAAGTTTCCAGGCTGACACAGAGATGGAACCACAAATATAAAATTAAGTTTCTATTAGAAACCTTCAAAGGGAGCTGTAAACATTTCCTGACGATCTGATGATTGGTTCAAAAGTTACAAGGATCTTACTGAAACACTTTTGTGATTTTCAAAACAATAGATTTCTAAGTACCACCATGGGTGTCTTCCTAGTCGGTTCACTGGAGCTAATCCTTGTGTCTTCTCCGAACATGTAACGGAGGCAATTTTAGGCAAGCACATCGTACATGCGACAGGATGTATTATAGTGTTTTGATAAAGAAACTGTGGGACCTTGGATTCTCCAGTGAGATATTATTGTTTCCAACTTCATACTTAAGCTCACGGGTACAAAGAGATTGTCCTACCAGTATATTGAAATCTCTGGTGAGCCCCAAGGTAGTATATTGGGACTTCTTCTGAGGACTTGCTTTGGGTTGTATTTGCTGAGGGCTTCAAACTCTTTAGAATCATTAATAATATTATTGCTCTTCAGAATGATTTGAATTTGGACCTGAACTGGTTTAGAGGGTGGTTATTGATACCAATAAATATTGTGCTATTTATTTTTTCCGGAAGGTCAGTGTACTTATTGGAGACTATTACATTGGAGGTTACGAAGTTGAAAGGTGTAGGGAGGTGGGAAGTGGTCTTTGGGGCAACTTTAGGCTTATTGGTCACTAAAACATACAAAGCATTTGGATTTCTTATGCGTAATAGCAAAGATCTTAAAATTTGAAATAGCATGAAGCTTAACACTTCTCTTGTAAGGACGCATCTAGAGTATGCCTCTTGGCTTCCATTATCAACATCCTGTAACTCATGACTGCATGTACCAAACCAAAAACAGCAAAAGAATTTTTTACTGTGAAATATCACCTTGATAACGAGCAAAATTTGAAATTGTTTGATCTACAATTTACGAGATATCGATCACTACAGCCCTACCTACCAAAAAATAGTGGATTTCTTTTTTCTCCAAACTCTTATACAGTGTGTCTACTTCTAAAGGGGCCAAATTTCAAAACAAAAAATGTCATATAACACAATGTCGAAATATCGATCGTTATTCTTCAATTTAACATTTCTTGATTTCAGGAAATCTTTCAAGTTTTTCCATAAAATCAATTATACTTTAGTTATCCTTGTAGCCTCATCAAATTTGACCACATATCTTGAAACGGCATTAAATTTGCTACAAGGAAATAAGTTCTTTGTGCCAAAAAATTCTTATTGGAGATGAATATCAGTCATATTTTTCCAATGGTTTTATCGATGGAAAAATATGAATTATGGACCTGTTTTCTTTTCAGCGAAAAATACCTCATTTAGTGTTCTTTCGAATGACATATCAACTTTTGTGCTAGCTGCGTGTCTTATGTCATAATATCATGGCTAAGAAGATAACAACGAAAAGTTCCAAACCTAAATTTCCTCTATCTTGAAACAAGAATTTTTTGCACGCAGAACTTCTTATCTTGTAGCAAATTTCATACAGTTTCCGGATATGTGGTCAAATTTGATGAGGCTACAAGGATAAACAAAGTTGTAATTGATTTTATGGAAAACTTGAAATATTTCGTGAAATCCAGAAATGTTAAATTGAAGAATAACCATCAGCATTTCGACCATGTGTTATGACATCTTGTTGCGAATAATTTGTATGATTTTCCTGTGAAGTTTGGCGCTTTTAAAAGTAGACACCCTGTAAATATATAATAATATTACTGCGGTGATGTGAAGTTTAGGGTGTCCAAAATTGGCTTAGGAATGCTATCATCATTTATATTTCCATATTAGCTTTCTCTACTTTCTCACATGACTAAATTGTCCAATGAATTAGGAGCATTTATTCAGAGTGATAGAAATTTAAATTGAATTAAAACACATTTAAATTAAGATTGAAGCCAATGCTTTTTTATTTGAAAGATATTTTTATGCCATTTATGTTTTGAAAACAATTTCCGGCATATCTCCACCACCACTAGCTCTGAGGAACCGCATTCGACCAGACCAAATTTGGACTACTTTTTCGAGTCATTCTGGCCCTATTTCATCAACAAAACTAGTTATGTTGGCTTCCAAAGCGTCTATTGTTTCTGGTTTATCAGCATAAACCAATGACTTGACATAACTCCAAATAAAATAATTCACTGGAGTTATGTCGTATGATCTTGGAGGCCAATTAAATGGACCATTTCGAAATAATGATATCGACAAATCTTTCTTTCAATAAATCAATTTTTACGGTAGCAGCATGAGATGTAGCACCATTTTGTTGGAACCAAAACACTTCTGGGTCGATACCATTCAAATTTTGAAACAAATAATCATTGATCATCTATCTGTAATGAGCACCATTCACTGAAACATTACCTCCAGCATCGTTTTTAAAGAAATATGGACCGATTATGCCTCCAGCGTGTAAAGCACACCATACAGTGCATTTTTCAGGATGCAATGGAACCTGCAGAACTTCTTGGGATTGTTTTCACTCCATATTCAGCAATTTTGCTTGTTTACATAGCCCTTCAACCAGAAATGAGCTTCATCACTAAACACAATTTTACGATAAGAAAGTGGATCAACTTCTTGTTCTTCTAGGGTCCAATCAGCAAACAAACGACGCTTTTTATGGTTAAGTGGCTTTAGTTCTTGAACCAGATGGATATTGTATGGGTGTAGACCAAGATCTTTATGCACCATTTTCTATGTGGTGGATGCACAGAATCCAACTTGTTGTGAACGTCGACGAATGGGAAAATCTGGATCATCATTAACACTATGACCTACAGAAGCGATATTTTCTTCTGTACGTACAGTTCTTTGTCTTGTTGTTGTTGCATCGAGTAGAGAAAATGTTGTCCAAAATCTATCGATAGTTCGACGAATAAGCTGCTCTGATGGACGATTACGTAAACCATAAATTTCACGAAGTGCTCTATAAGTTTAGCGAATAGAACACTGATTTTGAGAATGAATGTCAACAATTTGTAAACGTTGTTGCGGCGTGAGTCTTTCCATGATAATTTGCCAATGCTTACTAAACAGAAATATCAAAAGAACATGGCTTCTACCTTCTGTCAAATCACAGTTATTCCTATCGAAAGTTCTAACACTCTAAAAAAACATCCGATATATTCTCTTTAGTAATGTGAATTTAAAACAATAAAAAAATACCATATTTCGGTTCATCTCAATATTATTTTCGGCAAAACCAAATATGCTCCTCCCCTCGTCCTAAAAGACGAAAACAACTTAATTGTTCTACGATTTTTCGGCCGTCACAGGTAGAGGTAAAAACTACCTCTACGCCCAGGTAAAGAAGACCTCGACATCCTCGGTAAAGACGAGTCCTCTCGCTGCGCCATTTCCGGAATGACCGCGGATTGTTCGTACTAGAATCGACCGCGATTAGAAAGTCCATTTATGGGTTCCGTAGATCGTGTTAACACGGTTGTTTCCTTTATCTGGGACGTACTCCACCCACCACGATCGGAATAATTGAATTTCGTATTAAAATTACCCGGTGAGGTCGCTTTGGAGCGTTTGCTTTCGAAAAAATGACGACTCCATTTTTGTGACGACTTATACGAGGGCGCATCGATAAGTTTGAAGGCAAGCCACGTCGTTGATCGTGGGAGGCAAGGAAATGAGGATGAAGCCATAATCGCGTAACGTAACACACTAGGAAACATTGAAAATATAAAAAACACAAAATATTCTGTAAGCTTCATAAAGTTTTATTCAAATATTGGACAGATTAGTCCGTTACTTTGTGACAGCTCATTTCAAATCGAGTTTCGTAGGGTTACCATAAGTTCAAACAATGAATTACAATATTACAGAATGAAACAATATATTTTTTATCAAAGCTTCACATTTTATTCACTTAGAACGTGATGCGCGATTCGCTTCGTCCATTAAATCATCGTCAAGTGTATGGTACAACAGAACGTATTGAAAAATCGAGTGTTTTTTTCAGAGTGATAGAACTTTAAATTGAAATAAAACACATTTAAATTAAGATTGAAGCCAATTTTTTTTTATTTGTGAGATAATTTTATGACATTCATGTTTTAAAAATAATTTCCGGCATATGTCCACAACGACTCGCTCTGAGGAAACGCATTCGACCAGACCAATTTTGGACCACTTTTTCGAGTAAGTCAAGCCTTATTTCATCAATAACACGAGTTATTGGCTTCCAAAGCGTCTATTGTTTCTGGTTTATCAGCATAAACCAATGACTTGACATAACCCCAATAATCCAGTGAAGTTATATCGCATGATCTTGGAGGCCAATTAATTGGACCATTTCTCGAAATAATGTTATCGCCAAGTATTTCTTTCAATAAATCAATTGTTACGGTAGCAGCATGAGGTGTAGGACCATCTTGTTGGAATCAAACGACTTCTGGGTCGATACCATTCAAATTTTGAAACAAATAATCATTGATCATCGATCTGTAACGAGCACCATTCACTCTAACATTAGCTCCAGCATCGTTTTTAAAGAAATATGGACCGATAATGCCTCCAGCGTGTAAAGCACATCATACAGTGCATTTTTCAGGAGGCAATGGAACCTGCAGAACTTCTTGAGGATTGTTTTCACTCCATATACGGAAATTTTGCTTGTTTACATAGCCGTTCAACCAGAAATGAGCTTCATAACTAAACACAATTTTACGATAAAAAAGTGAATCAACTTCAAGCTGTTCTAGGACGCAATCAGTAAACAAACGACGTTTATTATGGTCAAGTGGCTTTAGTTCTTGCACCAGTTGGATCTTGTATGGGTGTAGACCAAGATCTTTACGCAAAATCTTCCATGTGGTGGATGCACAGAGTCTAACTTGTTGTGAACGTCGACGAATAGACAAATCAGCGATATTTTCTCCTGTAAGTACAGTTCTTTGTCTTTTTGTTGTTGTTGCATCGAGTAGAGGAAATGTCCGAAATCGATAGTTCGACGAATAAGCTGCTCTGATGGACGATTAGGTAAACCATAAATTTCACGAGGTGCTCTATAAGTTTGGCAAATAAAACACTGATTTTGAAAATAAATTTCAACGATTTGTAAACGTTAGTTCGGCGTGAGTCTTTCCATGATAATTTGGCAAAGGTTACTGAGCAGAAATGTTAAAACAACATGGCTTCTACCTTCTGTCAAATCACAGTTATCCCTATCGAAAGTTCCATCACTCTAAAAAAACACCGGATATATAGTGGAAGATGATGTTTTGAGCATTTAAGAAAAACCTTTGCCCTAAAAATTAAAGGGGATGGGCGAACCAATCCTCTAAGACGATTCAGGGATTATGTTATGTTTACAAGATTGGCCTGGAAATTCACCAAACCTTAATCACATAGAACTCTGGTCTATATGCCAGATTGCATAAATGAATCATTGACGTATGATTCCTACGAAAATAGGAAAATGTTAAACCAGGAGTTCTTCGATAAAATCACCATCTGTACGGTAATTGGGTTCGGTTTAAGATCTTTATACTTACAGTATTTGCATCGTAACCCGAACTATCATTGCGCACATATATCCTAGAACAATTTCAACCAAAAAATCGACTTACCACGTGTACACTGCTCTGAATGGAACCCGACTGTTGCTGGTTCCCGCTTTGGTCCGGCTGCTTCTTGTCCTTGGCCTTCGGGGGCCTCTTCGCCTTCGCGTCCAGGTAACGCTGCTTCAGCTGCAGCGTATCCTGAAGGTTCTGCTCGCACAGCCCCGTGAAGGACTGGTCGAACCGGGGCATGCAGTCGGTCTGACGACGACGATAGGATTCGATGCGTCTACGTAGTCTGGAAAGAAAACGAATGAAGGTTAACTTGGGATTCCTCAAGGTTCTATTCTTGGTAAGACAAAGTTCGGCTAAAAATGCTGATTGGTGTGTTCTTATCATATTTGAAAGATTCTGATGATCAATAATTTAATTTAACCACACTTGGTCTTCAGTAATGAAGTAATTTATCTCTGGTATATAGCTTGCAGAGAAAACAAAGAAGCAGTGAGTTTCCTCTAGGTTCTATTTGAGGCTATAGAATTCCGATGAGAACCGTTAAAGTTAATGGCGCTGAAATGCAATTATATGATCATAAAGGTGAAATTCAGTAAATAAAATTAACTTACATAGAGCTCGGTGTAACTTAGTAAATTGACAATAATACCTTAAAGTCTTTTTGATTGTAATTATATGGAAATAATGACTAAAGAAAAACATGATGCCTATTTGTTTTGAAATTGAATATGCAGAATATACATTCTACGAAATAATCCTTAATATGACTTAAAACAAAACATTTTGTTCAATATTCAATCATTAATGATTTAGGCTATATTTTTTGTCTTCAAGGAGCTTATAAGATAAAGTTCACTCGATAAACGAGCAGCCGTATTATTCCAGGCGTACCCAAAGGGCGGAATATCGGGTTATTTTGATGGCCAAAGCAACAAATTGGTGCCACAGAGTTCAAACAACTACCAAATTATCCTGACTACCTATAGCTTGTAAGTTAGCAAAAGTTCTACTCTTGCCACGAAATAGGGAATACCGCTACTTTATATCGTGAGATGTTCTTGGCTTGGCACGAGTATACAGTCTGGAAGATAGAGTGATAGTTTTCAATCTCATCTCGGTCCGTTTGAATCGTCAAGGTCATTGATAATCATGAGTATAAATGACGCGACTTGGATAAAATATAACCATAAATTATTTCAACGGGTCGATCACATTGTAACTGTTACAAAAATTGCGATATGCTAAATATAGTCAGTGACATAGAAATCGCGCAGTACGCATAGAAATTTATTGAATAAATTCGTCAGAAGCGTAGAATGTCATTCATATGTATTAAGTTTGCTTTTTCAAAAAAATGTATGGGGTTTATGTCTTGACAGTTCTTTATTTTTTCGCTTTCTGCTATGATCCTTTGCTTTCTTTAAGAACCGCAATTGCTTCCCTTCGTATCTCATCTCATTTGCACGTCTTTCTATTATAAATTGTTATCCTTTTTGGCTTTTTGTCAGTTCAATCAACTCAGAGGTCTGTTATTTCATCAGTGATAAATATTTCCTTTTGTCTGTCTGTCTTTGATTTGCAGGAATTTTCTTATCTCTTCTGGGTCTGTTTTGTAATCATTTCCTCTTGGATTTCTATTTCCTTACTTATTTCTACCATGAGGCTATTGCTGTTATCTCTTTGTTGAGTTTTTACTGTTTACTAGGTTGTACCAAGTGAACCCTGCGCAGATTATGATGGGTACTAACCTGATGATCTTCAATTTGTTTCCAAGAACTGTTTTCTATTTAGATTCAGTAATGGAGATAGACCTCTGTGTAGTTTCTGCTCTAGTGGTATCAAGCTGCTTGTTGAAATTTAATCTTTCATCGAGGAGTACTCCTACCTGTTTTGCTTCCTCTTTGTATTGGATTTTCTGATCATCATGATATTTCCTGCTCCTATGTTTGGTTTCTTTCCACTGTGGATGATAGCTACCATTTTCTTTGGATTCATATTAATTCTTCATTGTTTAAAGTATGTGACTATATCTATGGATATCTGTAGATTCTTTGTCGCAGCTTTTTTGCATCTGCTCAAATAATATATTGTTGTGTCGTTTGCAAGTGGCTATCTTCATTTAAGGTATGTCCCACGTATAAATATCGAATAGCAGTGAACCTAGTACCGATCCCTAGGTACATCTACTGTGTCTATGGATAGATTCAGTTTTCTCCCAGACTTGTCAGGTGGATTGTTGAATGCACCCTGCCGAGTCTAAACTGCCGATCTAGTATTGCTTTCTGCGAATTCAGCCAGTCTACATGTAAGACCGCTATTGTTGATTTACAGCAACAAACTTGGTTGACGATCAGTCATCAGACTTAAAATAATTCTTGGATTACACAATTGGAGCTTGGATCTCGCATTTGGCGCAATCTTTCCTAACCACTAACGGCCACATGCTGACAGCAACATTTGGAAGTTTTGACTGAATTCAAGGCATAGGGTGATGTCCAGATTTCTAATTCTAGGTGCAGGAGGGGTACTGGCGATGACCATGTTGGGATAAGTGGGAGATTATTGCACGTAATCGGAAACAGCCTTCTCTGGTTCATCCGAGGCAATGTGGAGGCCCAGAAATATGCCAATTAGGTTCTAGAACCTTTCTCCAGTATTTCTAGAGGCTTAATTTTTCAGCACGATATTATCCAAACTCATGTCATCATACAACAAGGCGTTTTATGGATCCCATAATAATTTCAATCAGTAGACATGGGCACTTCGATATTTCGACAATCGACCATGTGACACAGTAGCTTCTTTCATAGATCCAATTCCAAACCAGTTCGGAACCTTACACTCTCCTTGAAAGGCGTTCTATTTGGTATAGAATTCAGTTTCAGAATTGTTAGTGAAACTGCATATAAACTGATGAAAAAAAAAACAGGATTGATCCGGAGCTTAACGTAGACGCACGTGCGATCCTGAATGTGGAATCAGTTCCGAATTGGTTCTAAATGGAACCTGCGAACAAAGTTACTAAATCCACCAGAAAAACTCCTATCATAACTTACTGATGTTCACAGAAGTTACCTATTTGAAAGTTATATCTTTTATCTGCTTCTCTTCTAAGATAAACCCCATACTCAACCATGATCTAAATCAGTTTTCCATCGCTCCTGTAATAGTTATGTAAGCAGGAGCAGCTTGTGTTCTAATATTACGTAGGCAAATAGAAAATTGACCCAATTAGTTAATTATGTCGATTAAAATATCGCAAACTCTCATTATCCGACCTTGTCTCTTGTAGATAGTGTCTGAACGAAATTGCTACGTGCGTCTCTAGATTATATTCAAGATATATCACTTCTCTTAGATGGTACTGGTTGATACTGCAGAACGTTGAAATCAAAATTTTAAAAGCACTGACGTGGCTTCAGCTGCTTAAACTTCATATATTGATAGTTCAATAAATTTAACTGATTTATAACACTACAATTTAAAATTGAATCAATTTGAAATTTTGATTGATTACATTCGTCATTTGAATTATTACAGGAATATAAAATAAATAGAGTTTTTCTATGAAACTGTTTATTATTTTGGGCCTTTGTAATATGTGGTTATTTTTCAGATCAAAAGTATATCAATAATGATATCATCATTTAAATTTACACTTATTGATTATGAATATAATGAATGTTTTGATAGACACTAGTTGCATTTTAGATTAACTACTCTGTCAAGAAAGTACCGGGAATTTTCAATTAAAACAACATTTTTACATTTAATCGTCAAAATTTATTGGGTCGCCTTCAAAATAGGCTCCATTTGCTCCAATACATCTATGCCAACGGCACTTCCAATTATCGAAACATTTTTTATAGGCGCTTTCCGGGATGGACTTTAGTTCTCGCGCCGAATTTTGTTTTATGGCTTCAATCGACTTAAAACGGGTGCCACGAAGGGGCAATTTTAGTTTTGGGAAGAGGAAAAAGTCGCAGGGAGCCAAATCCGGCGAATACGGTGGTTGCTGAAGCACGTTTGTTGAGTTTTTGGCGAGAAAGTCAGTCACAATCGTAGCTCGGTGAGAAGGCGCGTTATCGTCATGCAAAATCCATGAGTTGTTCGCCCACAAATTTGGCCGCTTCTTACGGATACGCTCACGCAAACGTTTCATAACGCCTAGGTAATACTCCTTGTTTACCGTCTGACCCTCTGGACGAATTCGTAGTGCACCACGCCACGGATATCGAAGAAAACAATGAGCATCACCTTCATTTTCGAGCGGCTTTGGCGTGGTTTTTTCGGTTTCGGCTCATTTTTTGCCACCCATTCCGATGATTGCTGGCTTGTTTGCATATCGTACTCGTAGACCCAGGTCTCATCACCAGTTATAATGCGTTCCATGAATGTAGAATCGGAATTACAGCGATCCAGCATGTCTGAAGCAACCTGTTCGCGATGACGTTTTTGAAGAAAATTCAGGTCTTTCGGTACAAGTCGTGCGGCCACCTTTCTCATGCCCAAAATATCAATCAAAATCGTACGTGCGGACTCGTGGGATATCTTAAGATCATGTGCTATCTCTCTCAAGCTGGTACGACGGTTTTCCAGCACCCTTTCCTTAATTTTATCGACCACTTCACGACCGTCCTTGAAGGCTCTGTACCACTGATATGCACGAGTTTTCGATAGAGCATTATCACCAAAGGCCTTTTGCAACATTTTCAATGCATCGGCACACGAAAATTCATTTGCAACACAAAACTTTAAACAAATTCTTTGCTCAACGTAATCACCCATAGTAAAAATCGGCACGCACTCTGACATCGACTGACTTAATCAGCTGTTGCAAACACACTAGTTGACAGATTCCGCTCAAGCTTGGCATAGTAATTAAGGACAGTGGTACCAACCTAGGAAAAAAAATTTTCACCTGCCTCATTGCCCCGCCAGATTTAAATCGATAATTCCCGGTACTTTCTTGACAGAATGTATATGGTTTTCTATTTATATAAAGGTGAGCCATTTAAAATGATCATTTCTGATCGGCTATAAATTACAAACTAATGAATATTTTTTCAAAGTTATGAGTATATTAACCTTGACATTTACAACTGAAAAGCAAAGTAGAAACCCATCGGATGCGTAAATCCACCCAATTCGTAAATGTCAAATATTATATGAACTTTCTGTTAAAACTCAAATGACAGAAATGTTACCAGACTTGAAATAACCACTACTTCAAAATAAAGGGTCTTTCAATGGGAACGCACCCTTCTGAAATTGACATCAGTCACGCATGGCAGCCATTGTTTATTTGTGACATTGACAGTTGTATATGTCAATGTCTACAATTTATTCATGGAAAGGTATACACTCCAACAACGTTTACAAATAATCCATCTCCTAGACGTCTTTGTGGCGAATTTTACGAAAAGACCTTGGTTTACTTCCATACAAAATTGTTTCAACCCAAGAACACAAACTGCCAATGACACAATGACATGATTGAAAACAAAATTCGGTGCTTCGATTATTTTAAGAAATGGGTCGATAAATTATCCGTTCCTAAGAATTTAACTCCATTGGACTTTCTTTGGGGTTACATTAAGTCATTGGTTCACAATCTACATCCAGCAAATTCAGACGATTTACAGATCAATATTAAACGAGTAATTGCTAACATACGACCAGATTTGTGTGAGAGAGTCATGGAAAATTGGGTTCAACGACTTCATTCATCCATTGTACTTCATAATGAAATGAAAATTTCAATCATTATTAAATGAATAATGTGTTTTATTCAAAAAACAAAATGGGGCGCTTTTAATGAAAGAGCCTTTACAAACTCTAGATATCGCATTTCTTGAGATTATAAGAAAAATTCATAGAAAATTTACCTTGAGTAGATTATAACTTTTTCAACGAAAGGAATGTATTCCTTAGAGTATAGTTAGTAACTACCAAATTATCATATTTCCTGAAACATATTTGAACAGCATTTAAACGAATTATTCGAACAATTGGCCAGATATAACGCCGGGTCTTATCTGCAGAAATTCGAACGAAAGGGGATAAGATAACAGTTCAGAACAGGATATCAGCTTCGAGTGCAGAAATCCAGTTGTAGGAATGCAAGTTATATCTCTCTGAATTTTTGCCTGGTGATTGCAAGAGAGAACATCGCAAAATACTACGATTGTACTGTTTACATTTATGAAATCATCGAGCGGTATATTCAGTTTCTTTAAATTAGTGTTTATTCTTTCGCAACACTTATAATAGACTTTATTGTCGCTTGTGGTCGCTGTGGCCCTAGATTATAGCATTATTATTCCGAAAGAATCACCTTTGTCACTTCTGGCCTATAGATCAGGAATTAGGGCGATTATTATTAACGTATTAAGTGGACACATTGTCGATTTCCAAAGTGTAGGCAACTTTATTGTTAACGTTATTCAGCAAAAACCGTCCAATGGTTTCGCTATTATTCACATTTGAACTATCATCTTATTCTCATCAATATTTTCCAAACTACAAATCAGATTGATCTGAAAACTTTCAGTGTGAGGTCTAAATATCTCGTTAATGGGCAAAATTGATCTAATGGTTTCGCAATTATTCACGTTCGAAATATTTTTATACTTCATCATATGCAGGATCATTATTTGATATTCACAAATTTGAATTATCCCATCACTGCTTTTCTCGAATTATCGTTGTTCCAAATACTGGAACCATAGACAAAATGGCAATAAACTAACCACGGTGCGATACATGGAGTATGGGAGCTATCATCAAGTAAGTATCGGGTGTTTTTTTTTAGAGTGATAGAACTTTCGATAGGGATAACTGTGATTTGACAGAAGGTAGAAATGTTGTTTTGACATTTCTTTTCAGTAAGCATTGACAAATTATCATGGAATTACTCACGCCGCAAATTTATTTTCAAAATCAGTGTTCTATTCGCCAAACTTATAGGGCACTTGCATCCTGAAAAATGCACCATATGTGCTTTACACGCTGAAGGCATCATCGGTCCACACTTCTTCAAAAACGATGCTGGAGTTAATGTTACAGTGAATGGTGCTCGTTATAGATCGATGATCAATGATTATTTGTTTCAAAATTTGAATGGTATTGACCCAGAAGTATTTTGGTTTCAACAAGATGGTGCTACACCTTATGCTGCTACCATACCAATTGATTTATTGAAAGAAACATTTGGCGAAAACATTATTTCGAGAAATGGTCCAATTAATTGGCCTCCAAGATCATGCGACTCCACTGGATTATTTTCTTTGGGGTTATGTCAAGTCAGTGGTTTATGCTGATAAACCAGAAACAATAGACGCTTCGGAAGCCAACATAACTCGCGTTATTGATGAAATAAGGCCTGAATTACTCGAAAAAGTAGTCCAAAATTGGTCTGGTCGAATGCAGTTCCTCAGAGCTAGTCGTGGTGGACATATGCCAGAAATTATTTTTGAAGCATAAATGTCATAAAATTATATTTCAAATAAAAAAAAAATTGGCTTCAATCTTAATTTAAATGTGTTTTATTTCAATTTAAAGTTCTATCACTCTAAAAAACACCCGCAAATATGCTTAGTACCCTTGGAGATCAATATCCTCTATAAGCGTTCGTGAAAAATTCAATTTCAAGATTAAAAGAGAAGAATTTTCCATTGATTCTAAGACGTAGACCGATCGAGAAGATCTTTCTCGGAAAATATCGATGCAGTTCATGACATGATTTCATCAGACCATCAAATTCTGAGGCTCTTAAATTTTCATATGAATGCGTGCATCGTATCTTTCACATCAGTTCAGACATAAGAAAAATGTTCGCAAAAGAAATCTTCACATGTCTGAATTTTGACCAGAAGCGTGCAAGGGTAGTAGAAGTACTACTCTGTCAAGAAAGTACCGGGAATTTTCAATTAAAACAACATTTTTACATTTAATCGTCAAAATTTATTGGGTCGCCTTCAAAATAGGCTCCATTTGCTCCAATACATCTATGCCAACGGCACTTCCAATTATCGAAACATTTTTTATAGGCGCTTTCCGCCGCGCCGAATTTCGTTTTATGGCTTCAATCGACTCAAAACGGGTGCCACGAAGGGGCAATTTTAGTTTTGGGAAGAAGAAAAAGTCGCAGGGAGCCAAATCCGGCGAATACGGTGGTTGCTGAAGCACGTTTGTTGAGTTTTTGGCGAGAAAGTCAGTCAGAATCGTAGCTCGGTGAGAAGGCGCGTTATCGTCATGCAAAATCCATGAGTTGTTCGCCCACAAATTTGGCCGCTTCTTACGGATACGCTCCCGCAAACGTTTCATAACGCCTAGGTAATACTCCTTGTTTACCGTCTGACCCTCTGGAACGAATTCGTAGTGCACGATGATTGCTGGCTTGTTTGCATATCGTACTCGTAGACCCAGGTCTCATCACCAGTTATAATGCGTTCCATGAATGTAGAATCGGAATTACAGCGATCCAGCATGTCTGAAGCAACCTGTTCGCGATAACGTTTTTGAAGAAAATTCAGGTCTTTCGGTACGAGTCGTGCGGCCACCTTTCTCATGCCCAAAATATCAATCAAAATCGTACGTGCGGACTCGTGGGATATCTTAAGATCATGTGCTATCTCTCTCAAGCTGGTACGACGGTTTTCCAGCACCCTTTCCTTAATTTTATCGACGTTATCTTCGATCGAAGCCGTCGATGGGCGACCACTTCACGACCGTCCTTGAAGGCTCTGTACCACTGATATGCACGAGTTTTCGACAGAGCATTATCACCAAAGGCCTTTTGCAACATGTTCAATGCATCGGCACTCGAAAACTCATTTGCAACACAAAACATTAAACAAATTCTTTGCTCAACGTAATCACCCATAGTAAAAATCGGCACGCACTCTGACATCGACTGACTTAATCAGCTGTTGCAAACACACTAGTTGACAGATCCCGCTCAAGCTTGGCACAGTAATTAAGGACAGTGGTACCAACCTAGGAAAAAAATTTTTACCTGCCTCATTGCCCGCCAGATTTAAATCGATAATTCCCGGTACTTTCTTGACAGAATGTATATGGTGCATTTTTAGGACTTAGACACAAAGAAGCAATCGACTGAATGAAGTCACTAATACTGGGTTTCATAAAGATTCAGTGATCACTCGATCAACAGATATTCTTGTCAAATTTCGTGTTCAAAAATATGCTCGAAAAGTTCTTGTCTCAGTTTTTTGGTGTTGGCGTGGCATAATCGTTAATGATTATCTGGATAAGGATTGAACAATAACAGAATTTACTATTCGACGTTTTCGACCACGCAACGAGAAATAATTATGAAGACGCAGAAAGTTAACTGAAGACGTTTTATTTTTGCAGGACAATGCCCCCGCACACAAATGGCATATTATCATGCAAACAGTTCGTGATTAAGGGTTCGAATTACTCAACCAACCCCCTTATTCACCTGATCTGGCTCCGTCCGTCATTTCTTTCAACTGAAAAAAAAATATTGAATGGTTTTATCCTTCCAACAAAGATGGAATAGAACTGTTAAGGCCTGGTTTACAAAGAAAGATAAAATTTGTTTTTTTGATACGTGCAGATGCGTTTCCGATCCGTCACAATCAATATGTCCAATTAAGGGGAGAGTATTTTGAATTATAAATTTTTCCGTACATCCTCCTATACCAATATAGTAAGCGTTCATACCCAAATTCTTGCGATTCGAAGTTATATATCTGCTCTATCTGGCAGATCCCAATCGATGAAAAAAGGAATTCGTCATAGAACAATATCTCTCGAAGAAAGTGTACGTATCGGTTGAACGCGCGTGATAAAAAAAAATCATGAATAATGCAAGAGTTAAACCCAATTGTTATCTCTGCAAAGAAGGTATGTTTGCCTATCGGTGACTGAAAGTTCAAGTAGGTTCAAAGTTATTGTCTGTTTTATACGGTTAAACTCGATGGCGAATCGCAGCAGGAGTGATTTTAGCTCTCTTTACACGATAAATCCATCTACGGTTTACGCTTGAACAGATTCCGTCAATAAAAGTCGAAGCAAATGAAAACATGGTCTGAAAAGTTACTATTTGGATGGGTAGTTTTTTTTTATTTCTCTAACACAGAGATTTTAGTATACAAAGCTTTGACCACGAAGTCACTCTTAAAATATGCGAGAATAGAATATCCGAGTCTCGAGTATATCAACTCTATTTCTGAAAAAAAGGCATCTCTGAAGATAAGAGGTGTCAATTTTAAGAGAAATCAATAGACGTTTATTTCAATATAAAAAAGAAAGTATTGCATCAACAAGGGAAAACGATATCAGTGAATTTTAGCAATTTCAATGGGTTTTTGAAGCGTGTATCGTTCCATTTTGACGTGATAACGTCTTATAAATTGGTTTGCCGGGTGACACTTCAAGAAACTGCGTTACGCTCCGCTCACGTTATGCGCTCACAATGAGAGCGAGTGAGAGGCACGCGTCCCTTCCACTCGGGCATGGTTAGCCCGCCTAAGAGCGAGAGAGACAGACATAAAAAGTGAAAGGCACGCGTCCCTTCCACTCGAGCACAGTTAGCCCGCCTAAGAGCAAGAGAGACAGAGCGAGAGAGAGAGTGAGAGAGATAGGCATACACACCGGTTCATGTCTTGCGCTTCTATTTCACTTAGGCGCCTGCATACAAGTTTACACGTTGCCAGTTAATTGTAAAACGATTGTGTAGTGATAATGTGAAGGTAGTTTCGTCCATCGCAACAATTCAAACAGCAAAGGTAAATAATTTCAGACTGATAATATAACATGATGAAATAAATGACTAAGACATAAGTGAATAGGTTATGTTGTAGTAATCACAATGTTGTGGTAGTTTTCAATCAAAAAAGTAGTAGAAATCGTTTCTCAACCATTAATAATTTGTTTAACTTGAAAAAATGAGCGCGACTTGCTATGTAAAAAATTGAAATAACAATGTTTAACCTCCAACCTGTCAAATCGAAACTTTCAAACATTCAAACCGAGACGACTAATCACTGCGCAAGGTCGTAAGCGCGCGATTTACAAATTCAAAGATCAAATGTGAATTAGTTTTCTCCTTTTAGAAAATACACTTTGAATTAAAATCGATTGATATTAACAATTAATGTGATTTAAATAAATGTTCTAACTTTTAAATTTAGTTTTTATATTTATAACAATGTAAAACAAGTTAAATTTATTAATAACTTATAACAACTGATTGATAAATAAAATTTTGTTAATATGAAATTCAGTGCGAGATTCTTTGTATAAATTAATGTTTTAAATATAATTCTTTGTATAAATAAATGTTTTAAATTGTTACTATTATTTCATCCTTCTTCCTACTATACGAATGAATATTCACATTAAAATTATTTTACCACTCGAAGTCGTTGTCACGTAAAACTTTCGCCCGTATACCGACTTTACAGGCAACAAATTTTTTTTTAGTAATGGCGTAGTTTCTACTTGCCAAATGTCAAAAGATGACGGCTTCAAAAGTGACAGCTACCCAGATACCGGGCTATTCAAAATTAAACCTTTTATTGGAAAATCCTTCATATTCCGTTCACAAAAAACTTGGAAAATCAGATTTGTCATAGGTATCCCTGTTGAGTAAGCACTAGCGATTTTCATGGAAACGAATCCCTTATCTTCTTGCGCGTAGGAAGAACCACGTTTGAAATTACCGAAATTGTTTGCGTCCGGCGTGTAGAGATAATCTATCCGTAAGCTCGTGGATTATACTCGACAATGACTTATTGCTGTTTGTGTTTGGCCGCATCTATAGATTGAATTTTCCCGTAAACGGTTTATCAGCCGGATGGTCGACTGGTTAAACTGCTCTGTTCATGGCCATAGAAAAAGATTTTGGTACAAAATTCAATTTATTACACCTTCGCGAACATCTAGATGTATCATTGAAAATAACTAGTGCGGCCGATTGATCTATATAATCGATTACCGAAATTGTTTCAGGTAGTTCAAAGGGCCGGTAGATCACATGAACTGTTACATTTATGGCAAGAGTCTGGGATCTTCAATAAATGGGTAAAATTGAGAAATGTCTCATTTTTCGTTCATAACAAATTAAGGGGGATAATTGTACGGAAATAAAAAGGGCGTATCTAATTATTGTCCGTTGCAAAATTGAGAAATGTCATATTTTCTTTCATTCACAGCAGCAAATCGTACAGTAATAAAAATACTTTCATTAATTTGATCGGTTTTCCGGCATTCAACCCGTACCTCCAGTTTTCTGCAGATCCTGGCGGGAAAAACCTTTAGACTTACAAAGAGAGCATTTTTAAGGTTAGTTTTCTGTGGATTTCGTTTACAAACTGCTTATATTTGAAATTATGTATCGACTTACTTGATAGATCAAATGCTTTCGTTAGCTAGAGCGGTATTTCGACAATGGACCCGTATCAGAATTTTTTCAGGTTTCACAGAAAAAAACTTTTTCGACAAACATGAAGAGATCAGCTTTATTTATCTGTGGTTTTTTGTTTAGAAGCCGCTTATATTCTTCATAATATAGTTAATATAATTGCAAAGGATAGTTCAATGAGCCGGTAGATCAAATGTCATCATTTAAGGTGCGTGTCTAATTGATATCTGTGATCTCCGAAAATCGGGCAAAATGGAGAAATGTCACATTTCCTTTCATTCGTAGCAAATGAACGAAATATCATACCGAAATGAAAATGTTTTTATTAGTTAGATCGATCTTTCGAAATACAACCTATACTTGCACTTTTTCTGCAGGCTCCGCCGAAAAAAGCCTTTCACTCACAAAAAGAACATTTTTGAGGTTAATCATCTGTGGTCGGTGTTCAAAAACCGATTAATCGGTTTCTATGATTCGGCAATTCGGAATTATTCGTTAAGCCATCGAACTTGACGTCTTGAAGTAAGAACAATTTAATCTAACTCTTAAAGAGATCAATTTCGTCTTAAGGCGTTATTAAAAATCAAAATGAACTTGAGCATAACCAAAATTCTACATTACAAATGGACATAAGGAAAGAAAATTAGATTTCAATGAATTAATCAAATGAGTAATAGTTATTCCAGTATAAGTGCAGCAGACAATACTATTTTGGTATGACTTTAAAACGCAAATATGATTTAGACAGCGGCAAGTTTTTGAAAAATCTGATAATAGTTTGAATAATTTTTTTCAAACATATTCTGAGAATCAAGAACCGGGAATTGATCATTTGAATAGCTCGCACATAGGAATTATCGAAATTATTTTTGTCCCATATAAATACTCGCAATTTGAGCGTCATCTGGTATTCAGTTTGTTTACAGTGCTCCATTGTCTCAAATTGCTGATTTAACGAAGAATAACTCTGACATAGCGCACCGGATAGTCAGTGGCGACCTTTAGCCACTTTAACTACTCGGATTTCTCCGAGGCGTGTCACGATCATGAACAAGTAGTGCTTTGCTCTGGGCCTAATCCTTTTGCATTATGTGTACTCGACACGCCGTGAAAGGGTACCGCCAGTAAGAAGGAGCTCGATAGATGTGCTGGTACCTTCTTCTACAGTAAATAACCCGTTATGTGTCTCTACGTCCCTGCCATTTCGTACAAAGGCACTTCCTGCACGTAATATTCGTCGGCCGATGTTGCCACATACTACTCTTTTTACGATAGAAAGGGGAACGGATTTGACCACACCATCTCGTCAACATAACATAATTTTTGTGTTCATTCCGCCTTCGCTGACGAACTGAAGTAAACTTCAGTAACATGGTAACATTTTTTCAATTTGCTTAACTTCTAATCATACGATCCCCACGAAATTTTGAAAAAACAGTCTTTATTTTATTCGAATTATTCAAAATATTTATCACTTTTGTTCAAATACCTCTGTACAACTGTTAGGTCTTCAGTTGTCTGATGATGGGATAGTTCATTTCCCGAAACTCGAGTCACAAGAAAATGTGTAAAATATATTTTTATTGGTAGTAAAACATAGTAATTTCTACAATTTGTTTTAATTATGATCAACTACCAAATAGTAACGGCTAAAACAATTTAGAGTCTTTATTTTACTTCTAAGTAACAAATTTCAGATCCATAGGATTTGCAGTTTCCAAAAAATTGGGAAAAATAAGAGAAAATTTCAAATGTCAATTACTGCCGAATTATTGAACCGATTTTTCTCATTAAATAACTTGACTGAGATATTCAGGCTCTAAACCTATACTTGAACTTTCAAGTTTCTAGCCCTTTCCGTTCGAAAGTTAGAGTTTTTACGAAGGGACAGAATTACTTTTGAGCTCAGATTCATCAGTGAGCCAACCTAGACGTTTTAGGGCATTTTCAACTCAAAATTCGTTAATTACAGACATTTGTGCAAAAGGATAGCACGCTTTCTCCTAGGACAAGCGCGTATAAAACGGTTATCTTTAGTCTTAACTTTAAGCGCACTCATTCAGTCATAGATCTTCTTTTTTGATCCCTAGCTGGTGATGGGGTAGGCTTTCCACCTGATCTCGTACGCTGTTGTGGGTGCCACAGGATTTGGACGAATTGAATAAAATGATACGTATTATTTCATTAAATTCGTATCATCTTGAGTAATTTAAAGGTCAAGCTTTCATAAAATTAAAATCATCGGCAATGCCGCACCGCCTAAGTAGCACTTCAGACTAAATAAAAGAATATAATACAGATTATTAGCATCAAGAAAAGACATAAAGGCATTATTCTATCTTTATTATATGACTAACTCTGCATTGCAGCTGACTATCAGTGCATGAGGCGTCGCTACCCATAAATTCCTAGCTTCGATAAGCAAAATCTTCAGTTGCTTCTCCTTTTATATACAAAATTTTGAGAGTAAAATGCGAAAATAGAAAGGTTATTTTGCGATCGCTTAACCGTCTAATAAAAAGTTAGTCGTTTGGATTGAATATAGGTTTGTTTCAACTTGTATTTTTCGCGCTAGATCCAGGGAAAAGTCTACAATTTTCAAAATTTGAGCCGAAAACGTTCCTGAACGACCAAGATGAAGAATCCGATTTCGCAAACCCGAAAACTTTCGAAATGAAAGAGCTAGAACCTTGAAACTTTCAGGAAAGGTTCGCGGCCTAAGTCCCGCAGATAAGTTTGTTAATAAGCGAAGTCGGTTCAATACTTTGGCAGTTATTTACGTTTGAAAAAGTGTCATATTTTTCTTTATACTTTCGAAACTACAGATTCAATCGGTCTGAAATTCAGTATTTAGAAGAAGAATAATAACGCGCATGTTCGTGCCAAATTTCGTGAGGATCGTCTCATTAGGTGACCAGAAAGTTAGTTAGATAAACAGCTCAGTTCACAGAGTTTTGTTAAAAGTTAAAACATAATAAATAAAGCTAGAACGAAGCCTGAAATGAAACACTTAACTACTAAAACAAAGACTGGCATGCCACATTTCAATTAGAAAAAAATTTAAGAGCAGTATAAACGACCAACAGGCGGTCAATGAAAATAGTGTTTTAAATCATTGTTGTTTTGACAATTTGAATAATGTAAGGTAGTGAATATACATCTAAATCTTACTTGCAAAAATTATTGAATTTTAGATCAAATTAATCAAGAAATGACCTAACAGTATTGGCGAAACTATTTTTATTCATTGAATAAATTGTAGAAATATTCTTCATTATTTCATTTAATAACCTATGTTGAGCTTACAGAATGCATAGATATGATTTCGTTGATTTCTATGATTTGACGGGCTTAAGCCTTCATTAGACTATCAGATTAAACAGCTTACGTCAACAAGGAGCATTCTCGAGGAAAAACAACTGAAATCTTATCGGTTTCCTAATTCTGAATACTACGAATAACAGAAGTTTACGCTCGCATTCCTTTGCTCCCAAAAACATTTACGGTATTACTCAAAGATTCAATCAGAAAAGACATGCGCACTTCTGCGACCCTGAGTTGGTTATGAATCAGTGAAGAACTAGTTCGGAATTGTACCTGTATACAAACTTATTGACAGATTCATAGAGTTCCAAGCAAAAAATGTCAGTTCTTGCCCGCGTTTCAATTTCATATCTCTTATATGTTTCTAACTTTAATCGTTCCATATCACTTAGTCGACTGGTTCTCTAGAATAGACGTAGTACAATAATTTCACGAATTTGTCTTCAGTAGATCCGATCAAAATAGCAAAAAACCCACTTTCCGCTTCTCTAAGCAAATTTTTGAATTCGTGATCTAAAACGATAAGAACTTTAGTGTCTTTGTATAATTTATAACATTTGATCTCATTAAAAAACTTTTCAGAGTTAATCCTTTCATAACCTTCAATATTATAGAATGCTTTTCCATCCCATCAGTCAACTAGAGTAAAATCAGTTCCACCTATTGGCACCCCTCATGTCACCAACCTTTCCTCAGACATCGCCTCTGCCCATCCGGCAACGTCGACCTTCGACATTTTCGATCTATCACGGGGGGCAGTGTCAGACTCAGGTAAATTTCGGGGTTTTACCATTTTAAATGCGTGTCTTGCCTCTTATTTTCGAGGCACACTAGGTCGCTGCGCGAAATGTCCGACCGTTTAGCCGGCTAAATTGATGCTTACCTGTCTGGCCGTTCAACAGGTAGTTAAATGTGGGTGTTGCCAACAAAACGAGAAAGATCAGTATAGCCTTTTTGTCGATTCCGTTGAGATTGGGACGGACGGGTATGGAAGATGGGAAATCACGATTATCAAAGAAAAAACGAATTTCGATTATATTTCTGGAATTTTGTTCAGTTCGGTCATTTTTTGACATTATGATAGAGCTTGTATGTTAAACATTCAACTTACAAATATTACATAATACAGAATTCGGATAAATTATGCCAATAATTTGCGTGAATACTTTGACCTTTTTGATAACCTAATATTGGCAACATCTATTGATGTATACATTTCTGTGAATTCTAGAAAAACGTTAAAGATGTTAGATTTATATCGGTTTCTCCTATTCTTACACTTCAAAGTGTAAATATTAACCTTTAACTAGAATACATTCATTTTATGCTACAAGATTATTACAAATAAATCAGCCACATAACATTTTTCTGATAAGTTATCTAAAATCATCAGGGAACAATGAACTATCTACAAACTAATTATTTTGCGTGCCAATTGCAATGTGTGAAAAATAAGGACCGAACCAGCGTCTTAAAAGTTCAAGAAAACCGGGTTCAACCATCTGATGTGTTTATGTTTTCGTTGCTTTTTAGGCGTGGGTGTATGAGGAGGACGGTGCATAAGAAAATACTGAAATCTCGATCAAATCTGCGATACTACGCCCACAATGCACCTGTTGAAATAACTCCCACGGAATGCACTAGAGAAAAATTTGTTCTGGTACGGTTATATCAACTTTATACATGCATGACAAGAGGAATATTTTATTTAGAATAGTATCGTACTTTTACTTATTACTCATTTGTAGTAATTATCGATTAAATGATACACGTACGCTACAATATTTCACAAATATGTGAGAACATTTTTAGGTCAAAATAGAACCAAAATTAAATTTAAAATTATGCTCAACAATCAGAAGTAACATACATAATAATTAATGAAATGAAGCAATATTTTCCAACCTTTGAAATGAAATTTCATTGTAATAAGATAATTATAAGTTTTCTGTTTTCTATTGAAATTGTTTCAAGCAACTTTGCTTTTTAGGTTTCTTTACGCAGAATAACATCAATATTCGAATTTATTTGATCATCCTAAAATGGTCCCATAGAATAAAATGTATTTTCTTTGGATGAAAAATTTTAAACTATTATACCCTGTTTATTGCCATTATTAATAAATTTGGACTAACCCGTACAATCCTTCAGTTATCAACAGACTTGAATTTGCATGTTAACCATCTAAATTATTAGGAATATTTCCACTGTTTTAGTTTATTTGAAGAAATAAATAAATAAAAATAATAACTAAAAATAAATGTTTTACTATTATAACAATGAAAAACATGAATTTCGTTAATACTAAATCTAACCCAGAATTTAAATTGTTAGTTACCCTAAAGTAATAACGTATTGGTCTGATCCAAAACAATTTCTTCTGATTCAATTGATAGAATTTCTCTGATAGCACGTACATGGGTACTTGCAACAATGAAAAATGTCTACTTCATGAAATTAAAAACGGTACTACTGTCAATATTTTAATGGATTTAATAATTTTCTCCTGACATTCAATTTCCAATTTTTCTCCATGCTCATCATAGACTCATGCAAGTATTCTGTCGTTTAAACCTTCAAAATGGACTACTCCAACTATATCCACATTTCATTAAATTTTTTTAACGAACAATAGGAGAACCTAGAATAACGTAAAGGATTATACATAAGTCGGTAGCATGTAAATGATAGATAAATTCTTACACATAGATGAAAACTCTTCAATAATTCTTCTAAAACACTGTAGATCTATATGTGTAACCAACTATTTAATATTTTCGGCTTTCTCCTTCACCGTTCGTTCTACGACTACCAAACTACTCGCTGCGACATACCTGTCAACTACAGCCTGTCTTTTAGGCGTTATCACTTCCTGATGCAGAGGAGACAGTCCTGGGGGCTGGGGAACGACGGGGGGTACTGGCCCACCACCGTCTAGACAACCCCCTAAACCAGAGCCCACTCGATCCAGTGTGTCAGTCAGTCGGACCAAATTCACATCTCTCGGTAAGTCAAAATTGTAACATTTCGGTTAACATGCAAACACAACCGATTTTTGGTCACTCAGATAGGTCTAAACCGTCTATCACAGTTCATTTTATATTAGTTAATTGAAGGAAAAAAGATCTGTAATAGTATTTGAAAGATTTCAGTTAGGTTGCAAGATTTTCGTACTCTTCAGGGATCACAATCACTATCACATTCCTTCTGTGTCCATCTAAAAGTTATGTAATTGTTATTCGAATTATATGCTAAGTTTTTCAAAGGATATATAGTGTTGTATCCATGTGCATTTTCGCTGGGATAACTCCTTGGAATTCCAGTTCATCTCAGAGGTAAATCACATAAACAAGCGAGTTCACTGTACTTTAACAGGTAGGTTTCTCGTTACACACATCACAACGATACAAAATTCCAATCTGATGAATGAAATTGAGTCAATATCCCACCAGTCTCACTCAACTGCTCGAAAACATAAACATCTTCGGTGTTGTTATTTTGAAAACAGAACCATAGAACAATAAGGTTATATCAGTCTGTTGGCAAGAGTGTCGAAACGTTATTGTTGGGTTAATTCCCACGCCTTTCGATTTATACAATGGGTTTTCGCGGCGGTGCGTTTCGAAATCGTCTATTTCAAGATCGTCGCACAAGAGTACACTTTCGCCTAGCAACTCGACGCAGCCATTTTACAATAGCGTGCCATTGCAGCCACAGCCACCTGTCACACGCGAAATGATGGTTTGTCTGCGTCGGTCCCGTCGCGTGCGCGTTGGATCGAAGACTGCCGAGATGCGCCGAACGGGGTGGTCGAGATCAATGGATATATCTGAATCCGAACTGAAACTGGATGTGATTTTCGGATCGCTCAATGAAAAGGCTGAAAGGTCCTTGAGATTAACCACAATACGAGTTTATACAAGGTGTCCTCGTGTCTTTTGTGCCTGTATTTTATTTACGATGTTCTTTGAGCGGAAATTGGCGATAGCATATTCTAATTTTAAATCGTTTAAGAATCTACGAACGCTTATCACTTTTATCAGAATCAAAACTCCCATACGCAGAATATCTGACAATATCCTATTATTTCTCTATGTGCGTCTATCTCTATTTTATATCCCAGCATTGATTTCATTAGTCATAATATTTAAAACCTACCTGGTACGTACTAAAGAGCATTACGAGGGTTTCACGAGAATTTAAATGAAAAAAATTTGGAATAACAAAAATATTCAATTCTGGTTTATTATTTTCGGATGTTAGACCTCAGGGAATGAAAAAATATACACTTTTACATGATTTGGATATGAACTGCCAATTTAAAATAATTTTAATTGTGAAAAAAATGTTCAGAGTGTATGACTTCACTATTGAAGAAATATGTTGTAGTAAAAATTCAGAAAAAATCATAAAATAAACTGTGTATTGGAAACGTATTAGCTAAATTAAACTTCCTTTTGTCTTCAATTGGAAGTTGTTTTTTCCTTGCTGGACCAATAGATTGACTCAAAAAAGGGAATTTCTGGAAATTCCAGTTCAGTTGAAAATATTTAATAATGGAGAGTTATTTAGGTCTAACTGTTTGTTGGGTACTATTCAGATTTTATCGTATTTATTTATCCCTAGAGGATCTAACTTGTTTTTGAGGCATAACTTTTACTTTCTATATGTAAAATTAGAAAATTATGTTTGAATGTATGTCCTGTTTTTAAGAAATGGTTCGAATATGTGGAATTAGTTTTGTTATTGAGGAAACTCTTCCAATGTTCTTCAATTTTCTATCGAAAAGCCCTTCCTGACTGTCTTACGTAAACTCTTTGACAGGTTAACTTATAAATTCCCGCTTTATCATCCTTGTTATTTTTAATAAATTATTAATTAAGTTTTGAATGAAGTTCTTAAATCATATTCGTTGTTGAATAGGAAATATATTGAAAAATATAATTAGAAATTTCCACATATTTATTTTGATATAAAAATTGTTTCCACAAACAGTAGATTCATTTAATAATAAAAAAAGTGAAAAGCACTGGCATGAAGTGGTCACAAAATATTTTTTTTGGGAATTCTATTATAACTAAACGATCCTCACAAATTTTTTCACGATAAGGCACGTCAATATTCTACTTCTAAACGCTGAATTTTATGTCGATCGAATTTTAGTTATGAAAATATTGGGAAAATTATGAGAAATTTTTTTAAATGCGGGATTTAAACCTCAAAACCTTTTCTAAAAGTTTAAAGGGTCTAGCTGTTTCCGTTCGAAAGTTGACGTGTTTGTAGAATTACTTCAGGCCCCGGATTTTTCATTTTTTAGACTCAGTCAAAAAAGAAATAACAACTTTAATAATAGTTTTAAGATGTATACACCTCAAGATGTAAACTATTATAAAATTTGAATCTCAAAACAGATTATAACTCATCTCTGTTATAATATCAGAAATATTTAGAAGCAAAGGAATGCACATTGACAAAACGAACTGAACAATTTGTGTACCTGAAAACGTCAAAATAAGGTGAATATTCCAAAACTTTCTCTCTAGATTTACGGCATCGTAAAACTTAATGACTCTTAGAAATTTACTACATCTTCTGGTCGTGAAATTATTGGGTTTTTTTGATTTTCAAAATGCTTCACATTATTTCTGGGAAGTTCAACGCCATAAATTATATTTCTGGAGTTTTGGAAAAAATTCGGAACAAGATATTGCTACATTTGAAACAGTTTATTTAAACTTGTTTTTGGTCTATTATTCAAATGGTAAATCTTTGAAATTTTGCGTGAAAGAGATCCACGTGCCTCCACGTGATTAAATATAATATTGAACTCTAATAGACAAGTGTCAGATTTTGAGTTTATAACCCAAATATATTCACTTTTATGGTTGAAAATTAAAAATTTCTTGAAAAATTATTAAAGAATTAAAATTAACCTCGAAATATTGATTTTTTCTTTTATATTATTCTGCGGTTACTGCTTTGTTGAAATATCACCACTCTCCTTCGTATAAATGATAAATTATACATTTAATTATAAACTATCACCAAGTAGTACGTATTGTTTTAACGATAGAATTTAATATTTTAATTAGTCGGAAAAGTTGTAAACGGTTACAATCTTAAGACATACACGTGAAATTATATCTTCATATTTAATTAACTATAATAACAACCATAACTGAAACATAAACATAATTTAAGAAAAGTAATATAATTCTGCATTGTTATTTTTAAAAATGAATTAAATTTTATTCAAAATCCGAGCAATAGGAAAATAATACCGGTAATACCAAGTAAATTAAAAGAAGGTGATCGCAAATAAATAACCTTTTAATTAAAATAAATATAAATACCCACCTCCTAGGCATTATTACACTGTGGCACTAGCGTAAATATTTTAAAATAACTGAATTTGCTCTTTTTTGGTGAAATTTTGAAAATTTATGAGATCACTTTTGGCATTACAGGTTGATAATTCAGGTAATAAACTATCTTCACAAGATCACTAATAATTTCAATAATTAAAACATTCACATAATGGCTGAATGAATGTAAATCAAATTTCTCTAGTTCGCTAAATCTTCTCATATCAAATGGACTCTACTCTATGTCATTATATAGAGTAGATATTCGAAATATCCTATAACAAGAATAGTAATCCCATTGGGTTACTTCTTATTTCGAACATTTCACTGGAAGCTGCATTAATAGTTCTTGTGTTGATAGACCTATTCTCAACTTAGAAAATTAAATATTTAACGAGTTGGTCTTTACTTGGTGGAAATTCTTTTTGAGTAGAAGGCGCAGCTGCATGGAAATTTAACATCATTTTTTTTTGCGCGGCTGTCCTTTGTTCACACCATAGATTAACAAGAATATATTATTTTATCTATGGTTCACACAGCGTGCTATCGTTTTGCCCGAATAAAAAACAATTTCGAAGTTGTTAACTAAAGCCATATTTACCTTTGTATAGGGTAATCGGTCATGCGCATTAGAAAATTTCAGTTCGAGATCCACGTCCTGTTATAAGACACTCACTCTAAAACAGCCTGTATAATAAATTTAAATAACATGGAAAAATGTTTATTTTTAGGATATCTTGATTTCCACAATATTTATTAGAAGATATGTACAGTTTTTGGCTTACTTATTTGGTATCGTTTACAGAAATATAATACATTTATCTGGAACAAACATAAAACATATATGATATTTCTCAGTTACATAAATACTGGCCAATGCCTTATTACAAAACTGTTTACATTAATATATGTAATAGTAATTGAAGATATTATGCAATTTTACGATGTAACAGGAATTCTTCATTAGTTTTGTGAAATCTGTATCTTACTGTTGGGTCTGCATACATTCAGGTAGCAAATTAGCTATGATTCTATGAAGGATGACGCAGACGAAATGGAAACTTTAAATTTGGAGCTATTTTTAATGTTCTGTTTCAAAAGTCAAGGCCCATTCATAAACAGGTAAAGTAGAAGAACCAAACCAGATAGAGTTAAAGATAAACGGCTCATTTACTTCCACACAACTATAGCTTCTGTGGAAAAATCTGTTCATTCAGTTATCTTAGTTATATACTTATTGTATTTTTCATAAATATTTAAAGTCAGATGCTTCGAAAAATTAGGTCAAAAAATACTTTATAAAATTATTGAAGAAGTCTTTTGGTGACACTATCTTACATTAAACATTCAAAAGTTTCCGAATTCTTTTTTTGAGATTTTCAATCGAATGGCAACCCTAAGAACAAACTCCAAAAAAAAATTTACAAATGTTTGTAATTAAACAAGATATTTTATTGCTTACCCTGTAAGGCTTTGATTTAGATTTTCGAATTTTAGAAAATAATAATCTCACAGCTAGTTCAGAAGCTGTTTCAAAAAATCAGATAATAAAAAGATGTATGTAGAATTAATAACTCAAAACATATTGGAGTATTCAATTTTTAATCAATCCATTTATTTGGATGTGTAAAACAAAAGTTATTCCGTAATTAATAAGGTAATAGCTGATGATTCTTGGTACAGATCAGCCGAATTAATTTATTTGATTATTCTGTAATGTTTTTTAATTGAAAAAAAAAATTTAAATTGTTTCCTCGAATGACCTGCACTTGAGAAAAGTCGACAAGAAGTGTTTCTGTTATTTTAAAAATCATTTGAATTTTTTCGGTAAGCAATGTACTTATACACTGAATTATTTAAAAACAATTTAATCAATTAACTTGGGGAAACAATTCATCAATTTGGAAATTTACAAGGCTATGTATGGGTTGTATATTTAACCGTGAAAAAACTTGTCATTATTTTTCATTCATATTTGTAAAAAAAGCAACAGATTCGCTAAAAATGTTATTATTCAATCATAAGTTACTAAGATAAGTCTGATATTCTATCAAATCAGGCACGTAGCCAGGGGGGTTCCGGGCCCCCGAAAAAACCATATATCAAATAACTATTTTGTGAAATTCATTCTTCATTCTTTTCCTTTCTGGCATCACTGGATGAGGACGCTAGAGATTTTTTATTGTGAGCCCCCCCAAAAGAAAATTCTGGCTACGTGCCTGCATCAAAACTTGAACTTAAAGAAACCAATAAATTACCAAATTGAAGAATCTTAAACACATCAACTATCCTTAACTATTCTTAACTGAAAAATAACTTTACCTCATTCTCCGGGCACTTGAAAAATATTTTTTGGTGAACAAAATACGAACAAAACTACAGTATTCGTACAGATTCGGTCTTGTACCGATAACAGAATTCCTGAATGGTGGGAGAGTTTGACAGAATCACAGTAGGCCGTTTTCGTTTAGAAATGCTTCATAATCGTTTGCAAACGGTTAACAGACATGATGATTTAACTTCTGAATACATATATGACATACAATGACATTATTTTGATATCAAAAGTTTGTACCAGATAGTTTTTAAAGAATAAATTAAACGTTGTGTGACTGAAATCCCTCATAGTTGACAAACCGTAATTGAAATTTTCTTGGGATGGAATATGCCAGCAAAGTTGATGAAAATATTTGCTAGATTTCTTCTTTCATGCTAACTTTTAACTATATATCTCATGGTTGAGTTCAAATTGCATCAATTATAACCAATGTTGATACGTCATTCACTTTTCCTCTTTGAGAGCATCCATCATTCTGAAATGTCTTTGTAAATATAAAAATATAAACTAGTATAATTAAATAGATAGTTTGCAATATCGTTGTCTTTTTCATATAATCATTTAGATTGTTTCGTCAATATCAGAACTTCAACGTACCTCTTGTATGGATACTTTCAACATAAATCAACTCAGATTAAAACATTAAACAATGAAAAATTTCTTATTAAATCAACCTTAACTATAAATCTTTCTGTACAATTTCTATCACCATAACATCGACTCTATCTCGTTTTGTCTCAAGGTGTACGTGCTGGTGGGCAAAAATATGCCCTTAAGCCACCATCATACTGCGTCCACCAGCTTATAATTCTGCCTAAAGCTGTCTGTCAGCGCGTAGGTCTCATTGCTGTAAGCGGCCAAGGGGGATCTCCTGTGGAACTCCTCCGCTTGTCTGGTGTTAGGTTTCATCGCTTGGGGAGTTCTTGCCCCCACAGAGTCTTTACATTCCTGTTTATATTGGTAGATTTTGGCACAGTTCAGGAGGGTACTGAGGAGGACCATGAACTCGACCAAAACTAAGAGTAAACCGGCCGCAAACAGAACCATGTATTGATCGGTGTACCATTTTTCTAGGGAACTCTGACAACCCTGAGAACAGAAGAAATAATTTTCCATAGGACGGGCATCAACGTGAAAATATATTGATATAGAGAAACGTTTTAACGATTTTTGGGTCTCGAAATTCCGGAATGAAAAACGAAACCTTATGAAAAAATGCTTCTGAAAAAATTGGAGTAAACTGAACTAAACGCCGAGTAATTATACAAAACATAACTTACTTAAGTTGAATTATATTGATTTCATTGAAAGATGCATTCAGAATTTTTTTTGGATAGTTCAATGAGCCGGTAGGTCAGATGCAGCAAAAAAATAATTTTATCATGCCGGTTCTAATATTCCCTCCGTTTTTCTCGTAAAAACGGTTCAAACGAAGTAATTGCAATCTATACCGATCACCCCTAATAAAATCACCAGGTTTTAGAAGCTTATAGTACATAACGTCCTATTGGTCCCATCAGATACACAGGATATCTTTTTAGAACGATGAATGTTCATCTTTGGTGTTGATGTTGAGTTCGATGGCAACATTTGGCCGGGAAAAGCGTAGTCTTTTTTCTTGGGGTTGTCGTGGAAGATCCACTTTTCGTCCATAGTCACTACCCGGTGTAAAAAAACGCTTTCTTTTTTGCCCATGAAGAAGTTGCTTGCAAGAAACTAATCGCCCTTCCAGATCTCTTAGTTTCAACTTATAAGGAACCCAATTGCCTTGCTTCTGAATCAGGCGCATAGATTTTAAATATGAAGAAACTGCTTGTTGAGTCACCCTCAACGTGAGTGCAAATTAGTCTTGCGTAAGACTCGGATCTTCATCGAGTAATGCCTGTAATTCATCGTCTTCAATTTTTTTTTGCTGTCTCGAGTGATGTCTATTTTCAACGCTAAAATCACAGCTTTTGAAGGGCCGAAACCATTCTCTAAATGACTTGTCAGTTAGAGTTTTATCACCGTAAACTTCCACAGGCATGTGATGAGCATCGGTTGCACTTTTTTCAATTAAAACAATTTGAACTTTCCGCAAATGTCGTTGAGTTATCAAAAAAATCTCACATTATCAACAGCGTAACCAAAATTGTTTTGTATGGAACTCAAAACAACTCAAACTGGATGTGAACAGACCGAATTAATTTGTTCATAATTCAAACCGAAATAAAATCGAATATTAAGATAAACTGAACTAAACTCAACAAACTGAAATCGAATTTAACTCAAAGGAACTATCGCTGAATAAAATAAGAATTAAATAAATTATACTGCAGGATACGATTCAATTGTTTTGGTTCAAATCAATTAACTATATAAATCTAATCAATCAAAACTCGATTGAATAATATCCAATTGTATTATATAAGATAATATCGGGTGTTTTTTTAGAGTGAGAGAACTTTTGATAGACATAACTGTGTTTTGACAGAAGGTAGAAGCCATGTTGTTTTGACATTTCTGTTCAGTAAGTATTGACAAATTATCATGGAAAGACTCACGCCGCAACAACGTTTACAAATTGTTGAAATTTATTTTCAAAATCAGTGTTCTAATCGGCAAACTTATAGAGCATTTTCTCTAAATAATATAGAAGAAAATATCGCTGCTGTAAGTCATAGTGTTAATGATGATCCAGATTTGTCTATGCGTCGACGTTCACAACAAGTTGGACTATGTGCATCCACTACATGGAAAATTTTGCGTAAAGATCTTGGTCCACACCCATACAAGATCCAACTGGTTCAAGAACTAAAACCACTTGACCATAACAATGACCATAATAAGCGTCGTTTGTTTGCTGATTAGGCCCTAGAACAGCTTGAAGTTGATCTACTTTTTTATCTTAAAATTGTGTTTAGTGATGAAGCTCATTTCTAGTTGAACGGCTATGTAAACAAGCGAAATTGCTATATATGGTGTGAAAACAATCCTCAAGAAGTTCTACAGGTTCCATTGCATCCTGTAAAATGCACTGTATGTTATGGTTTACACGCTGGAGGCATCATCGGTTCATATTTCTTTAAAAACGATGCTGGAGCTACTGCTAAAGTGAATAGTGCTCGTTACAGATCAATGATCAATAATTATTTGTCTCAAAATTTGAATGGTATCGACCCAGAAATGTTTTGGTTCCAACAAGATGGTGCAACACCTCCTGCAACCGTAACAATTGATTTATCGAAAGAAAGATTTGGCGATAACATTATTTCGAGAAATGGTCCAATTAATTGGCCTCCAAGATCATATGACATAACTCCACTGGATTATTTACTTTGGGTTTATGTCAAGTCATTGGCTTATGCTGATAAACCAGAAACAATAGACGCTTTGCAATCCAACATAGCTCGTGTTATTGATGAAATAAGGCATGAATTACTCGAAAAAGTGGTCCAAAATTGGTCTGGTCGAATGCGGTTCCTCAGAACTAGTCGTGGTGAAATTATTTTTAAAACATAAATGTCACAGAATTATCTTTCAAATAAAAAAAAATATGGCTTTTATATTAATTAAAATGTGTTTTATTTCAATTTAAAGTTCTATCACTCTAAAAAAAACACCCGATATTATGGTTCATTTCAATTCAATCTTTCATATGAAATTATTAGATGAACCAGAACGTAATGTCGCTTTTTTAAATTAAATTCAAACGAATAAATTATTAACAAGTTTTTATTTTTAACCAGTAATGTAATCTAATCACCTTCGTTATCAATAACCTTTTGCCATTTAGTGTGCAAAATTTTCAATTAGTTTTTGAGTAAAATATCTGGAGAGGGCATTTTGAACATCATCCAAATTTTTTGCCACTAAGAAAAATGTTGAGCCGATCGGAATAAATGGAAATCTGAGGGTGAGATATCGGGCGAGTATGGTGGGTTAGGTAGTACCTCCCACCCCAGTTCATAAGTTTTTTCCAAGGTTCGTCTTGCACAATGTGTTCTTGCATTGTGATCTTGCAAAATAAGGCCTTTCTGTTGACAATCGCCGGATACTTTTCGATTAAAGACTGGTTCAGTCGATCCAATTGTTCACAATAAAGATCTACATTAACAGAATGTCCAGGTTTCAGCACTTCAAAATGAACAATTCCTTGTATACTCCACCAAAGACGCAGTAGCGCCTTTTTGGGATGTAAACTCGGCTTCGCATTACTTCGTGGTGATTAAATTGGACCTTTGAGTTTTGGATTATCATATGGGACCTACTTTTCGTCTCCAGTGATCAAGCGAACAGTTCTGTATGGTGCCGTTGAAACAATACGTTGCACGTGATGAATCGGTTGGCTTTGTTCTCTTCGGACAGATTATGGGGGACCCAAACACCTGCTCTGTTTATTTTATCAATCTGCTGCAAATGTTTTTGGTTGGTTGACCAAGGTTGGTTAAGGGTTTTGAGGGTTCCTCGATTATCTGACATAGATTTGCTTCAACTTCTGCCCTTAGTATGTCGTTGTCTAATGTTGTTGGTCTGTCTGATGGAAAGTAGTCAGAGATCAAAATTACCGGATCTAAAATTTGGCATTTGGCATTTGGTCTATTGCACTGGTAAAGGGTGATTCATTTAGAGGTACTTTTTGTGGTGGGGATTTAATTGCAGATTGCGCATGCCTCGTGTTCACTGAAGTATTATTTCTATTCAGTAGTGTTTGATGATTCATAATGGAAAGACTTAGCCCGACACAGCGACTACAAATTGATCAAATTCATTACGAAAAATGAGCGTTCTACGAGGAATGTGTATCGGGCGCTTAGAACAGCTTATGGTCCACATAATCGGCCAACCGAAGGCAGAATTAGCTCTACCACCCGTAAGTTTGAGACCCAATTTTCATTATTGGATAATACTTGAACAAATAGACCGCATCCAACACGTAGTGAAGAAAATATAGGGGCGGCAGCGGTGAGTGTATGCGAAGACCGTGAAGTGTCGATTCGTCGCCGTTCTCAACAGCTTTGCCTGTCATATTCAACAACTTAGCGTATTTTACGTAAGGATCTTTCTTTAAAAGCTTACAAAATTCAACTAGTGCAAGAACTGAAGCCATGCAGCCCGTGGCTTTACTGTTGGAGCGATTCGGTGAACGGTTCATCTCACGCTTTGGACCAACGAATTGGCCGACTAGATCGTGTGATATCACACTTCTCGACTTTTTCCTTTGGAGCTATGTAATGTCCAAAGTTTATATGGATGAGCCGACGACAATTGAGGCATTGGAGGTCAATACTTTTCGTGTTATTGGCCAAATACCACTAGAAATATTCAGACGCATAATTGAAAATTGGAACTTCGGAATGGACGCTGTTAATCGTAGTCGCGGACAACATTTGGAAGAAATTATCTTTAAAAACTAATTGTAAAGAAAGATTCTTTTGTGGAATAATAAAGATTATAAAATAAAATTGTTTTTGTTAATTTTTTTTCATTAAAAAAATACCTCTAAATGAATCACCCGATATAACCATCGCAAATGTTTTTGGTCGCAACTGTTGCGATAATACCCTTGCGAAACTCAAAATGCATACAATGCCTATGCTCTTCAAGTATTTGGCTGGCCATTTCACACCAAATTGCGAAAAAAAGTGTCATATTCAATTATTTAAAAGTGAACAAATCCCAATAACCTTAAGATGTCTTTGACGCGACTTCGAAGTACACAATGAGATCACAAATGACAATCAAATATCGACATGTGCATAAAAGACATTACTTTCTGGTCTCTCTATTAATTTAGCTTTAATATTTTTGTTCACCTTGAGATGGCGGTACTTCTCATGTCTACCTAATTCCAGCGCTTGGCACAGGGTCGTGTTCATTGGTATTGGATTCAGGTAGGATTTGGTATCGTTGTAGTTGCTCAGCTTGCAACAGGTCAATGGGACTGCTAGAGAATGACTCAGAGACTGCAATCTCCAGAGTGAAGTGTCGTATTCGTTGGCCGATTCGATCCCACAACATTGGAACTGAAAAATTCAAAATCGAAATACATTAACTTTCATAATTTCTGAATTATGAGTGTATGGAAATATTTTTTATAATAACAAAAGCAACTTGTTTAAAACTGAAAATGACGTTAAAAGGTAACCACAAAACGTTCTGTGTACTCTTTAATTGATATGGTCCAAAAACCATACAGTATTGAATGGGAATTGGAATGTACCGATATAAAATTTCCCAGAAATGAGATAACTGCTTCCAACAGGACTAGAATTATTGTCTTGTGGCAACATGAACTACAACTACACAATGAGTTGCACTTTCTTAGAAGTAAGGTGTCATTAGAAACTATTAAAAGATACGAAGTGACTAGAGAAGTAGCTAGCAGATATAGAAGTGATATTTCATAGGGTTATTCTAAATATAACAATTGTTTCGCTATCACAGTTGTAGATTTCGTATATTTTGAATAACTTAACTCATTTCGGAAATATTATACATTCATTTTATATTGTTACAGGGTTTACTGGAATTATTTAAAAGATCCAAACTGTTCACATCTGTTGACTGAGTGAAATTCTACTTCCCTGTGTCTTTTTATTTCTAGTGCTTCTAACGAAATAAGGATGAAACTATAAGGTTGTTCGTAAAGTAATTTCGTTTTTTCCCGACAGAGTATTTAGTTGTATTTTTCCGAACCCAACTTCACACTTAAGTGGCGTAATCATTGAATGCTTTGAGAGCTAATATAGCAAGTCTTGTGTGTGAAAAAGTTCAATTAATTCTACGCAGAGTTTTTCGTTGGTGTCCTTTTAAATATGTAAAACAATAAATAGCATTTTCGTCATATTTTTCTCTTTTACTGTAGAATTATTATATAATATTATTATTATGATACAAAGATCTATTCGCTAACACAGTAGCATCGTCAGGTAGGTGGTATATCTTTCATTTTTGAATAACTAAATTTATTTCCGAAATAGGATTTACTTATATTAGAGTAGGTACAAAATTCTATTGAGGAGTAAAACACGAAAAGAAGAGGGGTTTTTGGAAGTTTCAGTTCATCTGATTCAATTAAATATTCCACCAATCTGTAATCTGTAAATTTTTCGCCACAAACTGACGTAAAAACTCCTAAACATCTTATATCCACGGATGATAAATCAGTAGTTTATAAGTTGGTTTATGTATTCAAAAACATTTAAAAAGTGTCATCAACAGAAAAAAACTCCAGTTATTCAAACCATTTATCGGAAGCAGAACATGACTTTAAACAGTATTTCGAGATTTTTCATGGTGAAAATAAAATTATAATCGTTATTAGAATCATATCTTGTTTCTACCATCCTATTTTTACATTGTATTAATAAAACAAAAACAGCTATGCAAATCACTTGCTAAAGACAGGACATAATTTAAATAGCTGGTATAAAACATTACCCATTGAAAATAAAAGTCATCGACTTAATCTTTTGGAAACCCCAGAAATCAATATATACTATAGTAATCAGTAGATACCCTAGAAATCAATAGATACCCTAGAAATCAATATATACTCTAGTAATCAGTAGATACCATAGAAATCAATAGTTACATTAAAAATTAATAAATACCCTAGAAATCCATAGATACCCTAGATCAATCAAAAAAGATACCCTAGAAATCAATAGATACCCTAGAAATCAAAAATATATCCTAGAAATAAATAGATACCCTAGAAATCCATAGATACTCTAGAAATCAATAGAGGCCCTTGAGTGGCGATGAAAACAAGGTCTACTACGAAGATCCAAAACGTCGAGCAATGCATGGATGCCTCATCATCAACTGTCAAGCCGAATATTCATGACGAGAAGATGATTCTGTGTATTTGGTGGAAACCAGCTGGGTGTGGTGTATTATGAGCGGCCAAAATCAAACGAAAGGATCACAGGGGAGGTCTACGGATGACAATTGTTGCGTTTTAGCCGAGCATTGCAAGAAAAACGGTCGCTATACGCCGACAGACACGACAAAGTCATTTTGCAGCATGACACATGTTGTGTTGCCTTTTAAAACGTACTTAGAAACGCTCAAATGGAAGTCTTACCCTCCGATTTAGTCTATTTCGATCAAGGCAACATGGCACTTCTCCAATTACGATCAAGTCAAAAGGAATATTAGGGTTATATTATTATAATATATATTTTCAACAAACATAGTGAAAGTTTTTCAGATTTCCGATATTTCAATTCTAAATTAGGACCTTCATCAGGTAGTCCCAAATTCATAATTTATATAATTATTTAAACAAGAGTGTAATCGCTTTCAGAGTCCAAAAATTGTCAAGAAGAAGAATTCAGATGTAACATATCTGTTGATAACCTTAAAATGAAATTCTGCGTTCAAATTTAAAACATTACCATGCATGGTACGTGCAAACAGCAAGTGGATTCTTGTTCAAAATTTTTTCTTGAAATGCATGTTTTGATCTTGTTATCGTGTTTAATTTACGATGTTAGAGCTACCGTATAATAGCTCATATTTTGCATTGAGTATATTATCATATCTGTAGTCATTTTTGGGTTTCCACTAGAGGAAAAAATTACATTGTATACAATGTCATGTAAACAAATAACACATTGCTACGTTCACGTCGCATCAGTACTATAATTTTTTTTAGTTGTTAAATCGTGCAGAACTAGCAGTTAGCTTTGTCTCTCTACATTTTAAAATGAAATGTTTTCCCTTCTTCAGCATCTACGATTCCGATATGAAAAGATTAATTTTCAAACGTCAAAGAAAAAAGTAAAACACACGTGTAGTGTACTTTGAGCTATTTGTATTCAACATTCTGTAAGTCCGTTGTTTAGGGAGGTCGGTTCATTGACACAAACCGGATGTAGATTCTTGTTATTGATCAGGGGACACCCTAATTAGACGGGCCAAATATGAACACCCCACTTGGCTCAGAGACAGACCATCATTTCCCATATGACTCTTATTAAATAGACATTCTAAAAATCTTGGTTACGAATGTAGCTGGAAAAATTCATTAGATCGCTTCCTAGACGTCTGGAGCTTTAGCGCTCTAGCATATTTAATTTTCGATGAATGTTTTTTATTGATCTCGTTTAAAAAATTCACACAGTTTTTATGTTCCACAGTTTATTCAGAATCCTGACACATGTTTCGGTCTTTCTTCCATCTTCAAAGGAGTACAAAAAGTAACTGAACTAAAAATTGAAAAAAGGTTCTTTTATTACACTAAGGATATCTTTGTATTTTTATGACGTATGGAAATAACAGCATCCAATAAAGGGGTTTTCCCAAAGAGTATTTGGAAATTTGTTAAATTCTCCTTTTTCTCAATGACTTTTTTGATAAAAAGAATCTCCAAATAGTCCTTCAGTTTACCCTTTTTAACGTTATGTAGTGAAACATTTCTCATTGAAAAAATGATTATGTTCTATAGAACGTTCTTCAGAACCGGTTGATTTCTGGTCTGATCTTATTGTATATACATTCTGTCAAGAAAGTACCGGGAATTATCGATTTAAATCTGGCGGGGCAATGAGGCAGGTAAAAACTTTTTTTCCTAGGTTGGTACCACTGTCCTTAATTACTATGCCAAGCTTGAGCGGGATCTGTCAACTAGTGTGTTTGCAACAGCTGATTAAGTCAGTCGATGTCAGAGTGCGTGCCGATTTTTACTATGGGTGATTACGTTGAGCAAAGAATTTGTTTAAAGTTGTGTGTTGCAAATGAATTTTCGTGTGCCGATGCATTGAAAATGTTGCAAAAGGCCTTTGGTGATAATGCTCTATCGAAAACTCGTGCATATCAGTGGTACAGAGCCTTCAAGGACGGTCGTGAAGTGGTCCCCCATCGACGGCTTCGATCGAAGATAACGTCGATAAAATTAAGGAAAGGGTGCTGGAAAACCGTCGTACCAGCTTGAGAGAGATAGCACATGATCTTAAGATATCCCACGAGTCCGCACGTACGATTTTGATTGATATTTTGGGCATGAGAAAGGTGGCCGCACGACTCGTACCGAAAGACCTGAATTTTCTTCAAAAACGTCATCGCGAACAGGTTGCTTCAGACATGCTGGATCGCTGTAATTCCGATTCTACATTCATGGAACGCATTATAACTGGTGATGAGACCTGGGTCTACGAGTACGATATGCAAACAAGCCAGCAATCATCGGAATGAGTGGCAAAAAATGAGCCGAAACCGAAAAAACCACGCCAAAGCCGCTCGAAAATGAAGGTGATGCTCATTGTTTTCTTCGATATCCGTGGCGTGGTGCACTACGAATTCGTTCCAGAGGGTCAGACGGTAAACAAGGAGTATTACCTAGGCGTTATGAAACGTGTACGTGAGCGTATCCGTAACTTCTTACGGCCAAATTTGTGGGCGAACAACTCATGGATTTTGCATGACGATAACGCGCCTTCTCACCGAGCTACGATTGTGACTGACTTTCTCGCCAAAAACTCAACAAACGTGCTTCAGCAACCACCGTATTCGCAGGATTTGGCTCCCTGCGACTTTTTCCTCTTCCCAAAACTAAAATTGCCCCTTCGTGGCACCCGTTTTGAGTCGATTGAAGCCATGAAACAAAATTCGGCGCGAGAGCTAAAGTCCATCCCAGAAAGCGCCTATAAAAAATGTTTCGATAATTGGAAGTGCCGTTGGCATAGATGTATTGGAGCGAATGGAGCCTATTTTGAAGGCGACCCAATAAATTTTGACGATTAAATGTAAAAATGTTGTTTTAATTGAAAATTCCCGGTACTTTCTTGACAGAGTAGTATATCGGGTGTTTTTTTTAGAGTAATAGAACTTTCGATAGGGATAACTGTGATTTGACAGAAGGTAGAATCCATGTTGTTTTGACATTTCTGTTCAGTAAGCTTTGACAAATTATCATGGAAAGACTCACGCCACAACAACGTTCACAAATTGTTGAAATTTATTTTCAAAATCAGTGTTCTATTCGCCAAACAACAACAAGACAAAAAACTGTACATACAGAAGAAAATATCGCTGCTATAAGTCACAGTGTAAATGATAGTTGATTTGTCTAATCGTCGACGTTCACAACAAGTTGCACTCTGTTATGTTAATCCACCACATGGAAAATTTTTTGACCGTGATAAGCGTTGTTTGTTTGGTGATTGGGGCCTAGAACAGCTTGAAGTTGATGCACTTTTTTATCGTAAAATTGTGTTTAGTGATGAAGCTCATTTCCGGTTGAACGGCTATGTAAACAAGCAAAAATGCCGTATATGGAGTAAAAACAATCCTCAAGAAATTCTGCAGGTTCCATTGCATCCTGAAAAAAGCACTCTATGGTGTGCTTTACACGCTGGAGGCATCATCGGTCCATATTTTTGAAAAACGATGTTGGAGCTAATGTTACAGTGGATGGTGCTCGTTACAGATCGATGATCAATGATTATAGTATATGTGAAATATGTGATCTTCAGAAACATTCACATAGGTACATCTAATATCCAAGGTACTTATATTCTATGCTCACAAAAAATCACACATTACGACATTAAGTAAATTTTTTGAAATTAAAATTGTAGAAGACTAACAGATTAAATCTGTTTTAATATTCGAATTTTGTAAAAATCCCTCTATCAAGTAAAAAACCGTTTCTTATTATTTTATTCTATATATAATATATAATTATATCAGGTTTTTAAATAAAGAAATTCATTATACAGTGTTGAATGTTTTTAACAAAGACCATTAAAGTGCCTTATAAGCTTTGTGTGATTTTTTGTGAGCATAGAACATAAGTACCTTGGATATTAGATGTACCTATGTGAATGTTTCTGAAGATCACATATTTCTTAAGATTGCATTCGGTAAGTTTATGGTTAATTGATTATATTATTTTTTATATGTAAAGTTGAACTGATCTTATCGTAATTTTAATTATTTTTTGAGGATGTGGTATATGTTTTGAGATTTCTTGAAGTAATCTTTTTAAATATATTGAATATTTCAAATAAATTAGTTTTTGAGAAGTTCTTAAAATTATGTTTTATATTTTTAAGAAAGAGTTATTTTTCATAAATATAGGATCAGAAAACAATAGATTTTGTAACAAACAGGGCTTCGTACGTTTGTCTGAAGAGTTCAGTACGCATGCCTGGAACGAAACAAAAAATGTTTGTTTATTTATTGTTTAATTTTAATTGACAATTTATATTCGTTGGTTTTTCTTAATTCCATTTGATATTGTATGATGAATTTCGATTTTATACGTCTATTAAATATGAGCAGTGCTTATCAAGACATTAATTTAATTCTTAAAGTTTCTTAAGTAAATTTTTTGAAATTAAAATTGTAGAAGACTAACAGATTAAATCTGTTTTAATATTCAAATTTTGTGATAATCCTTCTATCAAGTAAAAAACCGTTCCTTATTATTTTATTCTATATATAATATATAATTATATCAGGTTTTTAAATAAAGAAATTCATTATACAGTGTTGAATGTTTTTAACTAAGACCATTAAAGTGCCTTATAAGCTTTGTGTGATTTTTGTGAGCATAGAACATAAGTACCTTGGATATTAGATGTACCTATATGAATGTTTCTGAAGATCACATATTTCTTAAGATTGCATTCGGTAAGTTTATTGTTAATTGATTTTATTATTTTTTATATGTAGAGTTGAACTGATCTTATCATAATTTTAATTATTTTTGAGGATGTGCTACATGTTTTGAGATTTTTTGAAATAATCTATTTAAATATATTGAATATTTCAAATAAATCAGTTTTTGAGAAGTTCTTAAAATTATATTTTATATTTTTCAGAAAGAGTTATTTTTCATAAATATAGGATCAGAAAACAATACATTTTGTAACAAACAGGGCTTCGTACGTTTGTCTGAAGAGTTCAGTACGCATGCCTGGAACGAAACAAAAAATGTTTGTTTATTTATTTCTTAATTTTAATTGACAATTTATATTCGTTGGTTTTTCTTAATTCCATTTGATATTGTATGATGAATTTCGATTTTATACGTCTATTAAATATGAGCAGTGCTTATCAAGACATTAATTTAATTCTTAAAGTTTCTTAAGTAAATTTTTTGAAATTAAAATTGTAGAAGACTAACAGATTAAATCTGTTTTAATATTGAAATTTTGTAATAATCCTTCTATCAAGTAAAAAACCGTTCCTTATTATTTTATTTTGTAGTTCTTGAGGTTATGTTTTGCATTTTTGGAAAGGAATTTAGTTTTCATAAAAAAAGGAATACTCTTCTAAGTTAATTTTTAGTTGACAATTTACATTTCCTTGAATTTCTTTAATTTCCTTTGGTACTCTGTAATAAGTATTAATTCTTTATGTCTACTAAATTGACACAGTGTGTTCTAAAGACATTTATTTAATTTAATTCTAAAAATTTTTGAATACAATTTTTTTCGGTATTAAAATTTGTAGGTTTACAGAAGTCTGTGAGATTAAAAATTTTTAGTCAAATTAAATCCGTTTGACAAATTTGACAAGAGAATCAGTTGATCGCGTAAATATTTCTCCAGACATTTCATGGCGTATCTGTGGAAACCATCAGGAACTTTTAGAGACTGAAGAAAACAATTTCAAAAATAATTTTTTATGTTCTGCTAGTACTCTTCTTTTATCTTTTACAGTTAATTTATCTGTACATCCAATGTATAGTCATTCTTATTCTACTTTTTACTGTATGTATAGATTAACAAATTTGTGAACTTTTAATTAATTAAATGTTGACTTACCACAGTTTGTGCCAAGTCTACAGCAGCTGTAAACTCCTCCTCTGATTCTTTGCCAAATCTACCTTGAATCGACTTCGTGAGTTCGTAAGGGTCCAAAACTAACCCTAGACAGTTTGGCCAGGCCCATATTGTGGCAAAAAGCACACATTCGAAGATAAGTACCAAAATTATGATTAGGAAATACTGGAAATTCAATAAATTAGTTTTCATTCAAATATTAGGAGTACAAATCATTTCGGTCTGTTTTCAAAACATGGCTCTAAAATCATTAAATTATTGAATAGTAAAAGTTGATTGCCGCGATTTTAGACGCATTGAATATCTGCCGATAACATCCAGTTCGAATTGTCTTGAGTTTCGTACAATACGTTTTTTGTTACGCTGTTAAAAATGTCACATTTTTTGATAACTAAACCGCATTTGCGGGAAGTTTTGATTGGAAAAATGGAGCTGACGCTCATTGTGGAGGTTTACGGTGACAATGTACCAACTGACAAGTCATGTAGACAATGATTTCGACGCTTCAAAAGTGGCGATTTCGGCATTGAAGATAGACCTCGGGCCGGACAACCAAAAAAATTCGAAGACGATGAATTACAGACATTACTCGATAAAGATCTGTGTCTAACACAAGACGAGTTGGCACTTACGTTGGGGTGAACCAACAAGCAGTATCTGTACGTTTGACATATATGGACCTCACCAAAAAGCAAGGCAATTGGATTCCTTATAAATTGTATCCAAGAGATTTGGAAAGGCGATTATTTTCTTATGAGCAGTTGCTTCAAAGGAAAAAAAGGACTTTTTTGCTCTGGATGGTGACTGGTGACGAAAAGTGGATCTTCTACGACAACCCCAAGAAAACAAAATACTACTTTTGCTCGGCCAACCGTTGCCATTCATGGTTCGAAAGTATTTCTTCGGACATAGTTCCTTCTGACTACTCACTTCTTTCGTAGAAATCGAAAATTGATTTAAAACTTGGATCGACTCAGTGGTGGACATTATTTTGATTAATTTGTTAATTCATAATTCAATTATTTTTTGACCTGAATAAACGAACCGAGTTATTTTGTACGCCCAATATCAAATTTTGTTACATACCAAATGACATGATTAAAATGGGAGTAACCAGAAAACATACCTCGCAAACACTTTTTCATTGTTTTCTATATTATTATTGAAATTAAATGCTGTAACTTGACCAATAAATTCATTTGGTGAATTTTCATTTAGTTAAATTTTTGTGATAACATCGAATGGTGTTACTTATTAGAAGCTCATGAAACATTTTTGTGTTCCCCCTTATTCTTGTCTGAACTGATTTTCTTACTTAGCCAACTTATATATACAGGTGTCCCAGAAGTCGACGCCAAGCCGGAATCCGGTAACAGGTTAAGTCATAATAGTCATCAGAAAAATATAAAAGAGAATCTTAGACCTGCATTTTTCAAATTATATTGAACTTTATTTTATTCAATAAAATGCACACTCTGTGATGATTTTTGAACTCCTGTTGCTACAATCTTTTACTTTCTTCAAGTTTAATTTTTACTATGTTATCCTGAATAGTGCTTCTGTAACCTGTGATCTTTAATTCTAAACCAGTTACTCCAGCTTGAAAAATAATTTCGCTTTTTACCCAACTAAGTATTCAAAATTAATATTTCGCACAATTTTAACTGACTGTACTAAAAAAAAACTGTACTACATCAGTTTGGTAAATTACTTTAGAAGTTAGCGCATTTAGTAGGGATTCTGAAAGGGTATAACACTTACTACATTATTTCTTAGATCGGTAAAAAAATCGGTCTTTCTTAAAGAAACACAGTTTCCAACGATTTCTTCGAACTTTCTAAAAATGATTCTAGTACATCCAACACTTTAAGAATCTGGTTTGAATGAGATGGTGAGAGAGACAGATAGTGACGCCACTATTTGGTATTGGCATACGTAAACGCAATACAGATCAGTACGCTACGCCCCTTGGTCTACTGCGCATCTTTCCGTATTTGATTGTGTTATTTGTGTACTTACGACTTTTGGCTTCGTTTATTAAATTTGTTCGCTTGTGATTTGGATAGTTTTGATCTCTTTACGAACTTTGATTTTACCTGGACTACCTGATTCTTCACGAAATCAGTTGCCAAATATACTTGAAGACGTGCCACTTAGTATTTTCAGAGAAATATGGTTTCAGCAAGATGGCTTTCCAGCGCACTATGCCCTCCCAGTTAAGAATATCTAAATTAAAAATACCCGGCGATCTGGTACAATCTCGTGGCCAGCCCATTTACCTGATTTAAATCCCTTAGTTTTTTTTTTACTGGGGAACAGTGAAGAAAAAAATTCGTTCAAAACAAATTGAAAATGTTGCTGAGCTTCCGGAGAGAATTAAGGAAGCAATGCAATTCGTCAATAACAGAAGATTCGCCCGTCTGATATCTCGAAGATGTCGTGCATGTATTGCGGCTGAAGTAGGGCAGTTTGAACATCTTTTGTGCATGTATTAAACCTTGTCATAAAACCAAACTGAATTTCTTTAAGAAAAACCTTGTTTTGTCCAATGTAAAAAAGAATGTATTTAGTGTAGTAGCATTTTAGAATCTTTTTCAAATGTGCTAACTTTTGAAGTAACTTGCCAAACTGATGTAGTACAATTTTTTTTCAGTACAGTCAATTGAAGTTGGGCGACATCTTAATTTTGAATACTTGGTTCGGCAAAAAGTGACATTATTTTCCAAGCTGGAGCAATTGGCTCAGAATTGAAGATTACAGGTTGCAGAAGCACTATTCGGGATAACATAGGAAAAATAAAATTTCAAAAAAGTAGAAAATTGTAGCAACAGGAGTTCAAAAATCATCACGGGGTGTGCTTTTATTGAATAAAAGAAATTGCAATATAATTTGAAAAGTACAGGACTTGGATTTTCTTTTATATTTTTCTGATGACTATTATTACTTACCTGATTTCGGCTTGACGTGACTTCTGGGACATCCTGTATGTTTGCAGAGCAGAAAGATCCTAGATGATCTAAAGAAGAATAAAAGAGAAGAAAATTTGCTGAATATCGAAATTTTTTGGGTTCTTCCATTTCCAATTAGTTGATGCAGATTACAAAACACTTCTTACGATAGTCAGCATACAGTAGCTATGCATACAAGATGCCCAACAGCCTAGAACACCTGTCATGGCAAGCACGCATCCCATTATTGTAATTCCTATAGATGCATAGTACAGAAGAGGGTAATGAAGATGTGACTGGACTCCAGAAACCAACAACTTTGACAACAGGATCCTGTCGGAGTCAAATAAAAGAAGTAGACCGCCACTGACCAGTGTGAACCCGCAAACCTGAAAAACGACATTTGGATGAAAACAAATTATAAAGCCAAAATGGTCAAAAATATCATTACAGTACAGATCTCACGTCAGGAGGTTTAACGTACTCGTGTATCAATCGTTCAATTGACCATTTCCGTTTCATTTGCAAAATTGAATTCAGTGAACCTAATATTCGATGACTTTTTGAGAAGATTAGGAAAACTTCATCAATGTTGCATTCATTGTTTAATTTCAAAGGTTTCTCAAGTTCGAGGTTTCTTTGCATAGGTTAACCAAAGAGTTGTCATTTTGAAATAGTGGTTATTTCGAGTCTGCCAACGACAGATTCAATATTGAACATCAATGGAATGGGTCGACTTACGCTTCAACAAAACTGAGAAATATTAAAAACTTATGTCCAAAGTGCTGAATCTTCTATCCAAATTATAAGACATTTTTTATTGGTGCTTCAAAAAAAATTATCCATTATATCTGGGTTCATCTAAAAATAAGCCTTACTTAGGTTATATTGTTATACAATTGAAAAAACTGTTCTAGAAAGAAAATAATGCTGCTTAAGCGAAAAATACCATTAGTAGATTCTATAACCAACAGTTAATCGAAATATGAAATTAGCTAGCTTTAGTTGGATTTATATTTGTGATTCGACAATAAAAAAAATCGAGAAACGCACTGATGTGAAATAAAGAGCTCTTGCGTGCTTGTTTATATCAGCTACAATCTTCAAGAATTTTGCATTAGCTTTCTTGTCATTATTTCACATCTAAATACTAAATTCGAATTCGATCAGGTTTGTTCTTTCAAAATATTTGAAATATAAAATTTAAAATTAAAATAATTAAACTGATATATTTAGACATTTAGTCTCCAGATATTCTCGTTTGAGAACGGCCGATCCTCACGTAATTCGGCACAAATCTAGATGCTCTTATTACACACACAAATACAAAATTTAATCTTGATCGAGTCGGTAGTTTCGGAATTATTGGAAAAATAAGAAATGGTTTCAAATGTGAATAACTGTAAAATTGTAGAAGACAACAGATTAAATCTGTTTTGATTTTCAATTTTGTAATAATCCTTCTACCAAGTAAAAACCGTTCCTTCTTATTTTAACTGTGGAACTGTTGGGCCGATTTTGCCGATTAACTAACCTAATTGAAATATTCAGGCCCCTAACCTACTCTGAAACTTTCAAATCTCGAAATCTTACCGTTCGAAAGTTAAAGGGTTTATGGACGGCCCGAAAGACTTACTTTTAACCTCAGATTCTTCATCACTAAGTCCAACAGTGGTTTGAGACCATTTTTGGCTCAAAATTCGAAAATAAGAGACATTAGGGCAAAGTTTGTAAAACAATTAAAGTTATTTAAATATTTACAGATATATTCTGTTAGCCTTCTACATATTTTATTTCAAAAAATTGTATTTAATATTATAACTTCAGGAAGTAAATTAATGTCATATAAGCACTTTGCCCGTCAGTACTCAATCATATTCAATAAAATATAATATCAATCAACAAAAAATATTTACTTACCTTTAACAATTCAGAAAGCGAAATTAAATATGTAGAAGGCTAACAGAATATATCTGTGAATATTAAAAGATTTAAATAATTTTATATACCTTCTATCAAGTATAAACCTCCATTTATTTTATTTTAAACAATTAAGGGACATCGAGTATTTTTAAAAATAAAATACTAAGATGCGGTTTTTTACTTGATAGAAGAATAATTACAACTTTGAATATCAAGACAGATTTAATCTGTTAGTCTTCTACAATTTTAATTTCAAAAAATTTAATTATAAAAAATTAATATAAGCAGTTCTTATTTAAGACATTAATTTAATTCTAAAATTCATAAAAACATTTTATGAAATTAAAATTGTAGAAGACTAACAGATTAAATCTGTTTTGATATTCAAAGTTTGTAATTATTCTTCTATCAAGTAAAAAACCGCATCTTATTATTTTATTTTATATATTATATATATTAGGTTTCTGAATAATTAAATTTATTATACAGTTTCCAGTGGTTTAATGAAGGCCTTACGAACTTAGTGTGATTTAGTTTAGCATAAAACATAGATTACCTTGGTTATTAGATGTACCTACCTAGTTTATTTGCGTTCACAGATTTTCCTGAAATTGTTTGGTAAGATTACAAGTTTATTTATTTTTAATTGAGTTTATATTATAAATGTAAAGTTGAGCTGACCTTATTTGAATTTTCAATTGTTTTTGAGGATGTGCTACATGATTTTGAGAGTTTTTGAAGTAACTTATTTGAATATTTAAACAGAGTAAATATTTCAAATAAATTAGTTTTGGAGAAGTTCTTAAAATTATGTTGTGTAATTTTGAAAAGGATTTAGTTTTCATAAATATAAGACCAGAAACTGAACATGTTTTCAATTGTTTGTCAAGGGCAAAACATACGTACCACGTGCCTTTCTGACGAGTTCAGGTGCGTATGTTTGGAACGAAACATTCGATATTACTTATCTTTAATTTTAATTAATAATTATTTTTTGGGTTTTTTACTCCATTTGATATTGTATAGTGAATTTTGATTTTTATACGTCTATTAAATATAAGCAGTGCTTATTTGAGACATTAATTTAATTCTAAAAGTTTTTTTGAAATTAAAATTGTAGAAGACTAACAGATTAAATCTGTTTTGATATTTGTATTTTTCTTCTGAAAAATATAAATTCAAATATCCAATACCCATATGAAGACTTTATCACTTGTACTCTGATGAAGTTGGTCAAGTATAGGCGAAACGTATGTCAGTACCATTAAAATTAAATGTGTTCCGTTAATAATGTCGATTTGTTGATTATGAATAATTTCTCCGGGCATTGCCTAAATCATTATAATGTTTTTACTAAACTTTTGGATTATAACCAGGCATTATATAAGCGTGTATTTTGCTATGCTGAATTGTCAAACTATATTTCAGACAAATGGAGTTCCCAAATTATATTTTGAAAAGTATTGGTAAACCCTTCAGACCAGATCTAACTAACATATTATAAAACTGAAGTCAATGATGACCCAACATCTGTTACGACGCTGACCGACTAATAAGTGTTTCTCCACCTAATCAAGTACATTGTTAAGTCTTAGTCATCTCCCTGTTTTTCATTAGTGCGTTGCCTACTGTACATTTCCTGCGTAATGAAACAATCGAAACCTTTCTTACAAGATTTCTGTCCGAAAACGATTTTTCGCAAGGGCATCTCATGCATATCTCCTGAAACTAATACGACTAGGAATTTTATGAAAAATCATTCAATCGATTTGGAAATTGGAATTTTGTCGGAAATTGAGAAAGTTGTAGATTTCTTCTCGATTAATCGACACCATTGTTTTGTTTACGAAGGTTCATTTTGAACGGAGCATGTATCGGGTGTTTTTTTTAGAGTGATAGAATTTTCGATAGGGATAACTGTGATTTGACAGAAGGTAGGAGCCATGTTGTTTTGACATTTCTGTTCAGTAAGCATTGACAAATTATTATGGAAAGACTCACGCCGCAACAACGTTCACAAATTGTTGAAATTCATTTTCAAAATCAGTGTTCTATTCACCAAACTTATAGAGCAATTCGTGAAATTTATGGTTTACATAATCGTCCGTCAGAGCAGCTTATTCGTCGAACTATCGATAGATTTCGGACAACATTTTCTCTACTCGATGCAACACAACAACAAGACAAAGTACTGTACTTACAGAAGAAATCGCTGGTGTGAGTCATATTGTTAATGATGATCTACATTTGTCTATTCGTCGATGTTCACAACAAGTTGGACTCTGTGCATCCACCGCATGGAAAATTTTGCGTAAAGATCTTGGTCTACACCCATACAAGATCCAACTGCTTCAAGAACTGAAGCCAATTGACCATAATAAGCGTTGTTTGTTTACTGATTGGGCCCTAGAACAGCTTGAAGTTGATCCACTTTTTTATCGTAAACTTGTGTTTAGTGATGAAGCTCATTTCTGGTCGAACGGCTATATAAACAAGCAAAATTGCCGTATATGGAGTGAAAACAATCCTCAAGAGGTTCTGCAGGTTCCATTGCATCCTAAAAATGAATTTATTGTTTGATTTACACGCTGGAGGCATCATCGGTCCATACTACTTTAATAACGATGGTGAAGCTAATGTTGCAGTGAATGGTGCTCGTTACAGATCGATGATCAATGATTATTTGTTTCAAAATTTGAATGGTATTGAGCCAGAAGTGTTTTGCTTCCAACAAGATGGTGCTACACTTCATGCTGCTACATTGATTTATTGAAAGAAAGATTTGGCTATAACATTATTTCGAAAAATGCTCCAATTAATTGGCCTCCAAAGTCATGCGACATAACTCCACTGGATTATTTCCTTTGGGGTTATATCAAGTCATTGGTTTATGCTGAGAAACAATAGACGCTTTGAAAGCCAACATACCTCGTTTTTTTGTTGAAATAAGGCCTGAATTACTCGAAAAAGTGGTCCAAAATTGTTCTGGTCGAATGCGGTTCCTCAGAGCTAGTCGTGGTGGACATATGCCGCAAATTATTTTCAAAACATAAATGCCATAAAATTGTCTGTCAATTAAAAAAAATCTTAATTTAAATGTGTTTTATTTCAATTTAAAGTTCTATCACTCTAAAAAAAACACCCGATACAATTGGTGTTGAAATATACCAATGATTCAAATGAAAAAACACATTTATGGAATGGACTCAAAAGTATCAATAAATTTCTTCAAACCTCGTACAGATTCTAGTTCTATAGACATGGTCCTCAAAATTTGTTTTTCTGAGAATACTCGAAAAATCGAGAAATAATTTAATTAACCCTAGAAGTTTTAGCACGTTCATAAATTAACAAGTCGTATATTTGCAGTATCATAAGCTTCTCCCAATTTTTCTAAGAACAATAACCGCATACAGAGTTCCTAGGTATGTAGTTTAGTTATTTCCAATTATTTGTCATAACTGTAAAGTAATTTTTTTTATGTATTTGATCAAATAACTGATGAGGTTAAAAAATTATTTTCTGAAGAATTTTAATGAAAGTACATTTTTTGCGTCATTGGATGGAAAAAGTTATTTCCAGACACAGTGTTGGAACAACACATTTTTACTCTTCTATGATCGGTTTGTCGGGTAGTTCAAAAAGCCTGTAGTATAAATGAATCATTATGACATTTACGAAGAGAAGGCTTGTCTAATTGTTGTCTGTGATCTCCTAATATCGGGAAAAATTGAAAAATCTCACATTTTCCTTTCATTCGTAGCAAATTAACAGAAAATCTTATGGGAATGAAAATGCTTTTATTAGGCAGGTTGGTTTTTCAACATTGGACTTGTGACCGCTCTTTTCTGCAGGTCTTGTAGGAAAAAGATCTTTCAACTGAGAAAAAGAGCATTATTGGGGTGACTCTTCTATAGTCAGTTGTCATGACGCTTCCTACTGCTTCAAAATTATAGATAGAATAGGTAGAAATAGAAGAAATAGTAGAAAGACTACCAAATAGTAATGGCTGTAACAATTCAATTATTTGAAATTATTAATCAAAATACTCATTTTCCCACAATTTCTTTTCGACGAAGTCATTAACGTTGCTTATAATTGCATTCTGATCTCTTGCGGTTTTCCATTCTGCATAGTTGATTTCAAATTGAATCAAATGGATTGTATAAAATATTTTCCAGTGGCTAAATACAGTACTCCACAGTCTCTGATTAGGGTATTCTTCTAGAACTGCGTTATCAATTAAAAACACGCCGATTTCTGATCTGAATGCGAAAGTAATGACACTGAATGTTATCTCCTTTAATTGGATTCATTAATTTACTGGGTGGTTTCGATTCAAATAATTATAATACCTAGATATTCACTACTGTTTTGTTGTTAATTGTTACAACGGATCAAGTTATTAAATGGAATTGAGGATGTTACAAGGTCTCTTCACTATATTATTGAACATTTTTATCTCTTATATATTAAATAATATAATAAAAATTTCATTAAAACATTCGGTTTGCATTAAAGTGATTACAGATTTTATATGAATAAAATTTGATTTTCCATTTAATTATTATACTTTTTCAATTATGTAATTTCCATTTTCGACAATAATCTTTTTCCCACCATTTCGTCAACTTTATAGGTCCATAAAATATCGAATTCTTGTCACTGAAAAACCTATCTAGGTGTAATTTCACAGCGTTATATCAACGCCAAATTTAGAAAAAATAATTGTAAAATTAGAAGTCTTAGAAAGTCATGATGAAGGGACTATAAATTCCGCAAGGGTGCATTTTGGGACATAGGTTGATGCGTAGTTTTTATCCATATTTTGACCTCAAGAATTTTCAAGGTTTAATTCGGAGATCCTGTAGAACAGTTCACGAGAAAAGTTGTTATGTTTTCAATAAGAAATAAACTGTTATATGCATTATCTTTCCTCAATTTATACTCTAAGGGGTTGTAAATATTTTTCGAGTTGGTTATTTTCTATACAAGTGTTAGTTAAATAAAAATTTCCATATAAATGCCAAATTTAGAAAAAACTAAATGCAAAATTAGAAAGAAGTCTTAGGAAGTCATGATGAAGGCACTATAAATTCCGCAAGGGTGCATTTTAGGACGTAGCTTGATGCGCAGTTTTTATCCATATTTTGACCTGAAGAATTTTCAAGGTTTAATCCGGAGATCCTGAAGAACAGTTAACGAGAAAAGTTATTATGTTTTCAATGAAATAAACTATTATATTCATTATCTATTTTCAATTTACAATCTAAGGGGTTGTCAATATTTTTAGAATTTGTTATTTACTATACAAGTGTTAGATAAATAAATATTTCAATATTAATGTCACATTTAGAAAAAATAATTGGAAAATTAGGTCTTTGGAAGTCATGATGAAGGGAGTGTAAATTCCGCAAGGGTGCATTTTAGGACGTAGGTTGATATGAAGTTTTTATCCATATTGTGACCTCTATAATTTTCAAGGTTTAATTCGAAGATCCTGTAGAACAATTTACAAGAAAAATTATTATGTTTTCAATGAAGAAATAAACTATTATATTCATTATCTTTTTTCAATTTATACTCTAAGGGGTTGTAAATATTTTTCGAGTTGATAATTTACTTTACAAGTGTTAGCTAAATAATTATTTCAATATAAATGTCAAATTTAGAAAAAAAAATTGCAAAATTTGAAGTATTAGGAAGTCATGGTGAAAGGACTCTTAACTCCCTAAGGGTGCATTTTAGGACTAAGGTTAATGTGAAGTTTTTATCCATATTTTGACCTCTAGAATTTTCAAGGTTTAATTCGGAGATCCTGTAGAATACTTCACGAGTAAAGTTGTTATATTTTCAATGAAGAAATAAAGTATTTTATTCGTTATCTTTTTTCAATTTACACTCTAAGGGGTTGTAAATATTTTTCAACGGTTGTCTCCCGAAAAAGAAAACTGACAATAACAGAACAGCACCTTCGACCACTTACCAACAGAAAAAAATTGGTGATAGCCAGTAGCGCCTTACTAACTCCCAATGTCAAAATCCCCATCTCGCAACTCTTCAACACACCTCAAACAAAGACTTCTAGCACCACACTGTCACCGCATCCATCACGGACACAACATAAACAAAAAACGAGACCGTACTGGAATCTCTAATGGATCAATTTCGTCCCATTACTTAAACAACACGGCAACCAATCGTCTCAAAAGGTCCCCCAATGATGTCACCAGAGTTCAAAGGGGCTGGAGCATCGTCAGCGAGGTCTGTATCAAGGTATTTAACATCGAGAACACTTCTTGTCGGTGCTGAATCGAGATTTGAAAAATCTCTCGGGTCAACAGGAAGGAAATGGGAATTAGCAGAGCAGAAAGAGTGGTAGAGGGGTGACGTGCCTCATGGTCAGCGGATGGTGGTACCGTGTGTGTGCGATGAAAGTTGCAGGAATATCTGAATATTTATGGTTTTATACTGACATGGGGGCGATAAAAATGGATTAACTTGTGGTTGCGATCGTTTTAGATTACGGGCAGAATGAGGAAGTAAAGCGATTCGATTCGTTCAATCGGAGAGGATGTCCGTAAAAAAAATGAAAGGAAATTTTATTAACCGGTTCATTAGTGGAGATGCGTTGGAGTATAATTAATCTGTTTTAAAGTTGCGAAAACTGATCTCTGAAATCAAGTCGCCATGGTCCAGCTAACACTTACAGTCCCTGTCCACTATTTTTCTAGTTATTCCTTCATTTTCGTAAATAAAAGACGTAATCACTTTGAATATTTGATTGTTTTTAGTAGGAGTTGAACAGAACACAAGTTTGTGAAGAAAACTTAAAACATTTTTATGATATTTAAAAAAACATCAGTATTTTGTCCTCCCTTAGCAGCTATCAAGGACAGGATCCTACGTTGCATGCTTTTGACGCAGTTTTCTGCTATTTTTTCTAAATTATCATTGTAGTTCAAATGGAAAATGATTCTTTTTATCTGTTGAAGCCTTATTGTGATTTTCTCCTTTCCAAATTACCTTTTTAAAGCACTTCCAAACATTTTCGATAGGATTCATGTCGGGCGAATTTCCAGGCCATCGGAGCAGTGGAATTTTCTTCACCCCAAGAAATTTTATCACTCTCTTAGTCTTATGGCATGGTGCAGAGTATTGCATAAATGTTGCATTACCATTTGGGGCCCAGTTACTTACTTGGGGCAACAACTTGCTCTCCAATCCCCCTATGTATTGGTTTTGCCGCATGGTTCTTTCCACATTATAAAGGCGGCCAAACTCGTTAGCACTACTTACTGACCATATCATCACTAAGATGGAATGTTTTACTGTTTTTATTATAGATTCTGTATGATACTTCTCACTAACTCGCTCCCTATGGCATTAGAACTTGGCGCACTGGGGGGCGCTTGTCTTGACTAGAACTCTAGTTTCATCCCGATGAAATGGGGGGTTAAGTCTTGGTGCCTAACGTAATGCCATTCGCGCCAGTCACTGGCCCCGTGTGGTGAAATATCGACCGAATGGGGCTCTAGTGAGGTGAAATGGAGGGCTGAGCAGCGTTGATCAACTCAGTAGCAAGGGAGTTCGTTGCAGCACTGGGCCTCTCCCTTAAAACTAACGTACTCTACCCTATTGCAGTAAATCTCCAGATTCTTCCGTCCAATGGCCGAATGCGTTATGTAGCATACTGCATTACCTCGGGAGGCTATAGGCCTTCGGGAAGTATTCGTACAATCCGGTCACCCAATTGGTGTTAAACTCGAGGGACAGTGCTTGAAAATCCGTATGCTGGACTAGAAGGGTATTCCATCTATCTGTTCGCAGAAACTCATGTTTAGAATATCTCTGGACGTGCTTCAGGGTTTAGCGGGACTTGACGATTTGATTGACCTCGTACTGAACCAGGATAGACTACGAGACGTTTCTGGGGTTTGTGGATCTCGACGATACGGCCAGACCGTTGGTGCTTGAAGTCTTTCAATTGAGACTGCACAAGGGTTCGTGGGTCTTGACGTACAGGCCGGATTGACGATACTCGTAGTACCAGGGCATCAATCTTGAGACTATCTTGGTTCATGGGACTGCGTTCGGGTGGGTGGATAAGAAGCCCCTTCGGCATGTGAGTTGCGTCATAAACACCTCGGGTATTGACACTGCAGAGCCAGTAGAGGTTGGATAGTGCTTCGCTGCTACCAATCATACGGGTGTAGATTCTTGAACTGAAGCCCAAACTGGAAGTTTGGTGGGTTGTTGTGGTTCTTACTTACTTACTTACAACTCTTCGCAGTTGGTTCTTACTATGATACTCCTTATCACACTATCTGCTTCTTGGGCAGATTGTGGAGAATGCTAAGTAGTCACCTGGTGAAAGAGCCATGCTCACATGCCAGTAATCTAACCGGTAGAATTCACTTCTCACCAACTCTCCTTTTCACAAACTGTTGCTTATCATCAAGAATTTGCATCGTTGATTCGTCGCTAAAGCAAACCTGAAAAAAACAAAATAAATTTTCAGACAAAAGAGAAATTGAATGACAAGTAAGAGAAGTATACGGTATTTCTACCTTTCTCTGTGAAATGCCTATATGATTTGGCCCAGTTCAATCTATCTTTCACCATTTTGGGGGTCAGTATTGGTTTTTTCACAGGTCTTCATACTCTGAAGCCCATCTCAAACAAATTTCTGCTAACTTTTCTTACGCAAGCATTGCATCCTTCTTCTTTAAATATTTTTTTTATGTCTAGATGGGACAGACTTCTATTTTCCATTACAATATTTTTGAGCACTTTCTGACTTCTTGTAGTGGTTAGCTTTTTTCTACCACAGTAGCCTTTTCTTAGGGCTATTGCAGACTCACCAGTTAGCCATTTTTGGCTAATCCGCTTCACAGATGATTGCGAAACATTGCAAATATTGGCGATTTTTCTTTGGCTATATTCCGAATGTTTCGAATTTCCGCAATTTTTTGCTCACTGAAATCTTTTTTTCGTCCCATTCTATAAAAAAGTGGAGAAATGTATTTTTTTATTTGTTGAATAATCTCATTTTTAGTTGAGACAATTTTCAGGTAATAATTATAAATACCTCATTGAATACCCACCTCCTCGATTAAGATGTATAAAACAGAAAGAATTAAGTATTCAAAACGCTAAAAGTCACTCTGTCACTTCTCTAAATACAGCATCAAACACTTTCAACCGTTGTTTTCTACTAATCGCATGAGCAACATCAATTACAGATGTTATAAAGTCAAACAGCAACCCATGATACAAATTTGTAGCACTGGTTGCGGTGTGTATATTTCGAATTTGTCACACATTTCTTTGATATTCACCACCATAAGGATCATAAGGGATCGATTAAAACCAGGCACAAACATGCCTTACAACTGGAAATTAAAATCAAATATTTCGCGGAAAAATTCAAAAAATTTTACTTAAAATCGATTAGTGACTAAAAATTTTTCAGAAATTTGAAGCCGAACAAGAATTTTCTCCTGTTGCATTTTTTATCAGTAAAAATTTAACAAAAAACAGATAAACTTAAAAATGGAAATTCATTGAAACTTTTGCACTGGCAACACTTCATACAAGACGGTGTACTTTGTTTTGCCTATAACATAAGCTTCCCAGTTATTTCCATTAAACCTTTTTTTCATTCTTATAAGAACTTACAATTGATTCAAAAGTTGCTTCTAATTTATTTATATTAATTTTTTCATAATCTTGAATTTGAAGAACAAGACAAACTCCCGTTATAAAAATCATTTGACATTGACAAATCAAACCTTAGAAATTCAGTCATAGAATTCTCGCTGACGGATAGAACAAAAAAACTAGAAAGTGTTAGCGATGTTAAACTGACTTATCAAATTTTTAAATTATTTCCCACAAATATGGACAGAAAACTAGGTGTAGTAAAAATCCCAGGAACTAAATATGTTCCCCAAACTTCGCAAATGTTGGTGTCATCCGGAATACCTGCCCTGGACGAAATTTTAGGTAAATTGATAATTTTTAGGTTAGAATCGACTATCGGAAAATCCAATTATATTTGTTTTGTTAATTTATCGTGGTAGATTTGAAAAAAAAACCTTAAATATTTGATGTAGAATGCAAAATCGTAGTTTAATAAGGCACTATTGTTTTGATCACTAATTGTAATTAATTTTCAGGAGGGGGTATACCTGTTGGTACTGTAGTTTTAATTGGTAAGTTTCTCTTTGCTATCTCACTTTCATTGAATAAATCAACTTGCAAATCTTCCGCAATATCTGTTGGATATTTGAAGACATTACCCAAATCTTTACTTCTAACTTTTTTGAATTGCACAATGACGAAACAGGTGAAGTCAACTGGAATTCAAAGAAAATCATTCATTATCTTTTTTGATGATTCATTTCTTACTATTGAATAACAATGGGGGTGTTTATTGTTGAATGAACTAAAAATTTATTTCGATATATTACATATAAGATACTGTTGATTGATTTTATCCTTTAATATTTTAAAATATTCAGAATCACTTTTTTTTTCAATAATCAGTATTTAAACTGAATAAACAATTTTATGTTTCATTTCTATGCCCTTTCAAGAAAGTCACAAAGAAACGCACAAGAATGGCATTGAAAAGTATAATCTTTTAATTTATAATTGGTTAATTAACTTAAAATTGCTGCTTTTCATTGATAATCAGAAAATTGTATATTATAACAAATATGATATGTTTTTCAGAGATGTCTGTTCCTTTCACTATCTATCAATATTTTATGGCAATCAGCAATATTTGTTATTTTAAAAGTATTGTCTAAGTTGGTTATTACATATTGACAAATATTATTTCAACCAATCATAACTGTTATCTGTGTGAGAAAGTTAATATGAAAAAAACCTTTGTTTTATTATCATTTCCTTATCTTATTCTCTTATCCACTTAGATTGAGAGTATAATAGCTGAATTGTCAAAGAAACCAATTTATTTTTGTTAAAACATATTGAAGTTATCACTTAACTCCACTAATCCATTATGAGATTAAAATTCAGGTACATAGTTTTTCAAAGAAAGTCTGAAACAATTGTTAAAATTACCTTTCGCCAAATATCTACTTGCAAAGTTTTTCTTTTTCTAAAATTTCAAACTTGAATACTTTTTGGCTGCTATGTTTCACTACCAAAAAGTATGCATTTTTTTTGTGACTTCAGTTTGGAGCTATTGTTCAGATAACTGAAAAATTAACAAAAAAATAGAGAGTATTTATGTAGATTAAATGTACAGGTAGAAAAGAGTAATTACAAGAATACAGGTGTTATAAAATGCTGGCAGAGCAAAGAACATTACTTTATACCAGCATCGGTTATTACTTCATAATTTTCAAATCAAAATATTCCGAAAACTGTATACAGTATCAAGTTTTACCAAGAGTACCTTTTTGGTGTAAAATTGAATGATGTTTAAGGTCACTTGAAGTTTTAATTAACAAATTTAACCCTAAAAAAAGTTATGTTCAATATTACTTAGTACGAACCGTGTAACTAGCACCCTCTATCTATAATTTTGTATGGATGTAAACCAAGGTCTCTTCGTAAAATTCGCCACAAAGACGTCTGGGAGATGCCCAGTTCTTGTGAACGTCGAGAAAGCGACAAATTTTGGTCTTTACGAACACTTTCACGTACGGCAGCAATATTCTCTTCACTTCTTGCATTTCTTTGCCTCACTGGCACTGTAACATCATGAAGTTTAAAATTTGTTTCAAACTTCATCACTAAACGTTTAACTGTTCTTTTATACGGGACGATTATAACGACGAAAAATTGTAATTAAAGCACGTAAAGTTAGAGTAACATACAAATTTGAATTATTTGTAAACGTTGTTGGAGTGTGTACCTTTCCCCTTTCCATGGGAATGGTAGACATTGTCAATGTCACAAATAAATAATGGCTGCCATGTGTGAGTAATGTCAATTTAAAAATGGGGCATTCCCATTGAAAGACCTTTTACAAACACATTATATGCATACTCCTGAGTTGAGAAAGAGTGAGTTGTTTATTTAGAGCATATGCCAAGTATCAAATGAAAACTTAACATAAGTTTCCACCTATCATGTGCCAGAGTTTGTCATAGAGCATAGAACACCCTGTATAGTGAGGTTTTCAGATTTCTGGTTTTAATTTTAAATTAGAACTTTCACAGAGCAGACTCAAAATTCATAATTTATACAATTATCGTTAGATTATGTTTACGGCCTGTATGTCTACAGTTTTATCATAGAAGGAGCCATTTGCTGATTTGACTGAAAGTTTATTTCTTATATTTAATTTTCTTATTTTTCTTGCAGAAGAGGATATGTATGGAATATATGGCAAAGTCATGTTGAAGTACTTTGTAGCTGAGGGTGTTGTATGCAAGCATTCAATATTTTTAGGTAGTCAAGATTCAAGTCCGCATGAAGTGGTGAGTAATTGTTTTTTGTGATTTTTTTTGGTTTATCAAAACTAGCAACCTGCCCTGGCTTTGCACAGCCTTCGATGCGCTATTTATAGGCACACAGCATACCCTGCGCCCGCCGATCGCAGCCAACGGGGACGCCAATCGCTGTGCCTCCGCTTTTTAATTCTCTTATATCTTCTAAGATATCTATTTTTAATGAAATGCCTTTGAGGCAGTTTTGATCTACATGAAATGTACAACGTATGTAATATATTTAATTATATAATACCATTTAGTCTAAATGATACACATATATATGTTGATTTCTATTTATTATTGTGAATTGGTAACATGACCCGTTTCGTTAACATAGTAACTTCTCCAAATGCTTACAAACAACAGTTGTTTATAAGCATTTGATTAAGTTACTATGTAGATGAAACACCTCATGTAAGCAACTTGCAATAATAAATAGAAATCAACATATATGGGGTGTTTTTTTTAGAGTGATAGAACAGAGGCTTTGGAAGCCAACATAACTCGTGTTATTGATGAAATAAGGCCTGAATTACTCGAGAAAGAGTCCACAATTGGTCTCGTCGAATGCGGTTTCTCAGAGCTAGTCGTGGTGGACATATGCCGGAAATTATTTTTAAAATGTCATAAAATTATCTTTCAAATAAAAAAAAATTGGCTTCAATCTTAATTGAAATGTGTTTTATTTAAATTTAAAGTTCTATCACTCTAAAAAAAACACCCGATACTATGTAAAGATGAATAACTTTAATATTGTCCTATCTTGTAAAGTTCTTTATATGCCATATTTTGGCACTCCATAGTGTTCGTCGTTTTGTTCAAGTATCTGTATTGTGCAAAAATTATGTAAACAAATTCATGATTAAATACATTTTTATCCATTTTCGAGGTAGTTTGTAAAAGCCATAACTTTGGGAAAAATAATCTAGATACCAAATTAAAATATTTCAAAAATCTATTTTGTTAGATTTGTTACATAAATTTTCCTATACGTTAAACATCATATGGAACATTCTTCATTTTTAAAAAGCCTTAAATTTTCAATTATAATATCATCCTGTATACTTTTTCTTATACAGATAAAACAATTACCTGCTGTGATCCATTTCGACCAAGATAATACAAGAAATTTCTGCGAACCAAAATCAGATACCAAAATGAAAATAGCCTTCAGGTATGAAAATCTACCGATGCAACAGGAAGAAGATACACATATCACATTGGGTCATTTTTATGATCTAACCAGAACGATGCCGTTGACCGATATCGAGAATACAGATGTCTATTACTGGAATGGATGCAGGTTAGAAAATAGTAAGTTAATTTAATTTTTTTTATATTATCCTGATACTCTTAGATCTTCCGTGAAGATCTCTCGGAAGCTTTTTTCAGATTGTGTTGTGAGTTAGTTCAGTTGTGTTCTGGTTGGGCTTTGTTACTGCGATCTTAAGCCACTTTAGGTCACAGCACTGTTAATTTTCGACCCAACAGTGAAATGTTGGTCGATACTTGTCCAACTAGAAAATTTCTTTCCCACCTGAACCCTGGACCTTACGGTTTCAAGCCTAATACCACTAAACTATTGACACTCATTTCATTTCTACATTAAATTTTTCATTGCCTCTATTTCATTTCAATTTAATCTCTAATAAATCTATTTACTTATATTTCTTTAGTTTTTGTTAATTTATTTCAGTTTTGTTTGTTTCATTTTTTTATTGTACTCATGTTCAGGTTTCTCCAATCCATGGTCTGGATCTTATGTTGTAGGACATATCCTCCATCTATATATATCTATTCCATATATTATCGTAATGGACCCACTTTTCATCGGCAGTCACAATTGGATGCAAGAAGCTCTTTCTTTTTTGCCTTTGGAGCAGTTGTTCACACGTGAAGAAGTTGTGTTCGATATCTCTTGGCTTCAGTTCAAACGGCACCCAATTTATTACCTTTCTGAACAATCCCATTGCCTTTGAATAATAGTAAATGGTCGGTTGAGTTACTCCAAGAATTTTTACTAGTTTCTCTTGCGTGTCTGATTAATCTTCATTGAGCCTTGCTTCTAATTCTTCATCCTTAAATTTTGGTACCGCTCCGGGTCGTTTTTCGTCTTCCAAATCAAAATTGCCACTTTTAAATCGATGAAAAGTGCGATTTTTCAAACGGTAATAAAACACTGAAAGTCTCTAAGATGGATAGAGCAGAAGTTATTATTCCAGAAAGCAAATTTTCAATAACATTCTGTGTCCCGTTCTTCGTGAATGTCTTATGAAAACTAAATGAATTGAATGGATGACTGAAGAAAAAGTAGCGAAATAAAACTTATTAATTAGAACTTGAACGAAGATGTGAATTGCCTTTGAACCGTGCGATAAGATTCATTACATGACACACCTGTATTCGGATGAGATACATCATTTAAAAAGACGAATTAACGCGGACGTAATTCTTGACATAGTTAGTTCCATTATTTATCGCCTCATTTTCTGATTGTGCTCATGTGTAACCCGATATTTATCAAAAAATTGTTTTTTTGCGCTAGTTCCTTAGAACAGTGTACTATCGTTTCGTTTTAAGCCGAAAATGGTTGGACTCATTGATAAAGAATTGGAGAAAAAAATTCTTGTGAGCTGAGCAGCACTGAGCGCTAAAGAAACCATAGCAACAGTCCCACGATCGAGTTTAAATTTAGCATTTAGATGTGAAGTTATGACAAGAAAGCTAATACAAAATTTTAATGAGAAGACCAAAAAAAATTATTTTGGTTTACATGAACTAGCGAGCGAAAGCTCCTGACTTCATGTCAGTGCTTTTTTATTTTTGTTCACCATCCCTTTTATTTATTGTTCAACTATATAATCATCTACTACTTTTAGGTACCAGTAGCTTCTCGAATCCAGCCTACAACGACTTGTTACATCAGATCAAGACCAAAATAAAAAACGATAAGTATTTTCTCAAGGACAACCTGTCGAAAAAGTCGATATTGAGGATAGCCTTGCACTCTTTGGGATCACCACATTGGCTACCCAATAGGAATTCCTTTCATTCCTTGGACTCGAGTAGGGACCTAAACATGTTCATATTTTGTCTTAGGGCTTTGGTCAGATCAGCCTTAGCTGTAGCTGTGATTACTATTCCATCTCATCTTTACAGGGAGGTGAGTTTAAAAAAAATTTTGTTCAAAAGTTTTAAGAAACAAATTTCTGCTGGCATGTATGTATTACTCTATATCGTTAACATCAAATGATGGAAAGTGTTGCCAGAATGCTAACGTTAGATGGCCCACCCTTTATGTCCATTCAAAATTTAGGTTTCCCAATATATCTGAAAATAAAGAAGCAATTGAGTTCAAATATGAGTAAAGTAGGTTGTTTCAAAAAAAAATATATATATATAATTCATCTAGTATCCATAAAAACTTTTTACCTTCCCAAATATTTCACTTGAATTCTTGATCAATTTAATATCAACCGGTTTCAGATGTGGCTCAAAATCATTTAATTATTAATTTCTTTTCTCTATGATTGTTTCGGTCTTTACTTGACGGAAATTCATCTTGAAATTATGAATAAATAACAATATTCTATTTCCGCTAATGTTTTATTACACTGCTGGATCCAAGTACTCACCTGAAGAAGTCATGGTATGACGAAACGATTGCAGTGAAATAAAATATTAGCGGAAATGGAATATTGTTATTTATTTTTGTTCTGTTACAGCATACATTAGAAAGATGCATACACTGCAGCGACATATCTATGCGACTTCAATCCTTTGCCGGTACAGAACTGGAAAAGAACAGAGTTCTGTCAGAGTACCATGGGTACTTTCAACTCACTAAATTAGCTCCAATGAATTCATTTGCAGTTCGACATCCTGGTTCCTTAGAATACGTCTTTAAGTTGAGGAGGAAGAAGTTCGTCGTAGAAAAGTTGCACTTGCCGCCAGGTATGTAGATCTGTTCAATTTTTTATTCTCATTTTAGAAAGGCGGAGATAACACAACATGAATGAATAAAAAACGGCAAAAATTAAATGGAATCTGGGCAGATAGTGGGGATGTCTTTACCAGGTATAGAAGTATGAAATTGGAATTTTCCTATTGATGGTGCTAGCCAGTATTTTAGAGACCGTTATCTCCATTCTATTTATATGTTATTCTCACTTCTCCAGCAGTTTATGGATGCGACGCTAAGAAGACAGTTATCGAGGCATTTTTGTACCTTTTCATACATATTGAAGCGTATGTGCTAATATTTTCCAGCTGACCCCTTCAATCATTTCTCTTTCCTGTTTTGCTGTATTATCAAATTACTTTGTGTCGGTTTTTTCCATATTCTGGTCGTTTTTCACGTAATGCTTGATTTGAATGGATCATTTGCTGTAGTAGCTTCTTCCAAAGTGATTTGGTCTTGCAGTGGATGTCGATGGTTTGCCTCGATTTAAGATAGGACACTTAGAATTCTCAAAATATAATCAATTTTTCATCACCTGTTACGATTCAATGGAGAAATGACCGTTTGTGCATCACAAGTGGTTGATTGATTCTCTTGCTGCCTTTCATTCAGTTCATGGGAACCCATTTTCCCACTTTCTGAATCTTTCCCATAGATTTCAAATGAATGAAGACTGCTTTTTTGGTCGCATTCAATTTATCCGCGAATTCTTGTTGAGTTTGAGTATCATCCTTATCCAATAAGGCTTGCAATTTTTTGTCAGCGAACTTCCCACTCTCTTGGTTTCTCACGTCAAAATCACCACTTTTGAATTTATTGAACCACTTGGAACACTTTTTTAACACACTATAAGCTTCTGTAAGCATTCGAAGCAATTATACATCAGTTTTCTTCAACAAACAACAGAAAACCAATGCTGTTTGCAAATTATATTTCTTAGACACAAAATTTTACATGTCTAAGATTATAGAAAAATATGCTGGTGTATGGAAAACTTGGGTTAGTGTGTATTGAACATCTTCATCAGCTTTTAGAGAGAGATGATTGTGCTGCAGAAGTCGTCAAAAGTCCCTAAATTGATGGTTAGCATCATCTATAGGGAAATTCTGGTTTAATACTTCTACACCTGGTATGATTGAAGTAGGATCTTTAGTTTTGTGGTTTGAAAGGAATATTAATATCTAATTGTCAAAAGTAATTCCCTAGCTGGTCCAGTCCTTTGGTAAATATTCTAACTTTCGGAAAAAGCTAGAGATTTCAAACTTTCAGTGTAGCTTTGGGACATAACTAATTTGGTAGAGTTCTAATGGGCAAGAAGCGAAAATGATGCTCCACAGACACACGAGATACTCATTTGTCCATCACATCGTGATGAAAAATGGATATATTTCAAGAACCCTAAGCATCGTAAATTATGAGTGAATTCAAGCGGAACATTGATATCCACTGCTAAACCAAATCGCTTTAGAAATAAGTCAGGTGAGATAAGAAGCATGTAATCTATTAGGATTACCAGATAAAATCTGGTGAAACTGTTAACACTGATCGCAACCAACAGGAAATTATCAATTTAAACCGGAATATGGAAAAAGGCAACACAAAGTCATATTGCACCATCACACACAGCAAAAAAAGGGTCAGGGAAATGACCGAGGGGTTCAGCTGTGAAATACTAGCCCATGTGGCTTATTCTCCACACTTGGCTCCATCTGCTCATCTATTTGCATCACTAGGATACTCTTCCTCTGAAAAACGCTTCAATATAAAAATAGTTGATAACTGGTTTGCTTCAAAAGAAAAACAGTTTTTCGTTGCATTCATAAACTGTTGGGGAGGTAGGAAAAATTTACAATTAGGTGTGTAAATTATTCTGAACAAATTCATTTTCAAACAATAGACCTGTAATTTTTACAAAAAAATCCGGCTTTATACTTCTACATGTGATACAAGAAGCAGAAGTTTGAGTTCATGTTTTCCTTGCAATAGCAAATACAAAACATGAAATGAATTTCCTCAAAATCCTGCCTTTTCAACCCCTCTAATAGAAAATAGCCATTAATTCCTTAAAGACTTAGTCTGTTGAAAAATTTATTGTAGCTTCTTTTTTTAATGAAAAATTTCTTTTGTCTTTCAGATATAGAAGATAGCAGTAGCACTAGTAAAAAAGAAAATATTGCCACTTCTAGTTGTCATGGACCGAATAGGCAGTTACTGGATTTCTAGGAGAGAAGCACAGTAATCAGATTCTATTTATTACCAGAGATCTTATTAAGCCGAATTATTTTTTTTATGAATGTGATAACTTATTAATTATGTGTTTTATCCGTCTTCTCATAAAATTGTAATTAGGGGTCTAGTACAACCGAAGGTTGTTTGTTATTGAATTTACGATGACTGCCAAATAAGTATTCAGAAATTCGAAAAGAAAATATATGGACACTGAGGAGAAAAAAAAATGTAATTTCATGAATAAAATATGTGAAAACACCTCTCTTTTATTTATCAGTTGGAAGTATCTAGGTTTTGTCTAAACCTTTTAAGAAATTTCCAACACACACATCTCAAAAACACATTTTCAGCAATGATTTTTTCTTAAATATGATTGTTAGTCTATTTTTTCCTCCACTTAGCATGAAAGGTGGAGATTTTTTATATCTTCTTTAAAAGTTGTGCTAAGCATGGATACCAATATGCATTTTTTTGTCTGTTAATATGAATAATTTATATAGACGATGTCTGGTGGAATGGCTTCTTATATCTCCTGACTTAAAAATGCCTAAATATTTCATGTAAATGCATCGATTTATTCTTGAGAAATATTATTGAAATTGAATCTTAGAGAAAGGCGATTCAGAATGCAAGTTTGTAGAAAGGAATCGAACTACTTTCTAATACCATGAGGAGTTCCTCAGGGAAGCGTCCTTGGATCATTGTTGTACAGCCGACCTACCTACAAATCCTCATAACATATCGTTATTGTCCATTAAGAAACTTGATCAAGATATTTAGGCCCCAAGGGACAGAATTACTTTCGACCTTTGATTCTTCATTAGTCCAACATAGTTGTTTGAGACCATTGTCAGCTTTGAATTCGAAAAGTACAGACATTTAGGTAAAACAAAAGCATGGTGTTCTCTAGAATAAGGGTACAAAAAAAATTGAAGTAAAAATTCAAATTTCCAAACAAGAAGAATTACAATTTTCAGGGTGGGTTTGTAGCCTGAATATATCAGTTACTAGGTACCTGCCCCGGCTTCGCACGGCCATCGATGCACTATTTATAAGCACACGGCACACCCCGCGTCAACCGGACCCCAGCTGCTATGCCTCCGCTTTTTAAAGCTCTGATATCTTCTAAGATATCCATTTTCATTATATGCTGTTAAGGGCAGCTACATGAAATATTCAACGTCTGTAATGTAAATACATTACAATTAAATAATTGGATAAGGAATAATACTGTATTGTATAAAATAGCTTATTAAATAACACAATATGTAAAAAATAAAAATGGTTACTGTGGGTTATCCTTTGTAGGTAAATATATACCACCGCGGACTTTTTTGATCATCTTTTGAAGACATACAATTCGTAGTATATTAATTTGCTCTATCTTGTCAGGTTTAGCCAGCATTTGCGATTTATGCGCATAAAAATATGTTTGTTACATCACATTACAAATTTTTGAATTTGTCAGCTTTTCTGTAGTATAATATCTTTGTTTTATACTTATGAACCTTCCTCTTGAATCACTCCATCTATTACTGAAAACTTCATTCAAATCCGTTGAATAATTTAAAAGATCTAAGCGAACAGACATCGGAAGTGACTTCATTTTTTACTACGTAAAGATGTTCAAAAATAGGTTCAATGGTTCCCGAGTTATTCTCATTTGAAATTTCATTTTTCCAATATTCTCGATAATACAAATCCGATTGAGTTTAAATTAGAAAGGCTAATGAAAAGTTTCGTGAGGATTGTAGGTGATTTGGACAACAGTGCAAAAGTTCCTGACTTCAGTGGTTTTCTCGAATTTTTTGCAAATTTATTGACAGCCGGACGAAATAATAGGTAAAAATGCACAACAATAAACTTAAAGACAGAAGAAGTAATGAGAAAATTGTCTTTCCTCTTCTCGGTAAAAATAAAACTGATTAGCGCTCAACAGACTGCGATTTTATTAAATGTGGAGATTCATTGGGGTTTTTTTAAATGTAAATGATAAGTATAACAAAAAAATAGATTTATTTTGATAAAAAATCAACAGACTAAAGACAATACAAAAATATAGGAACATGAAAATAAAAATTTCAATGTTCGAATAATGAACATATGCAAATTATTTAGAACTACTGCTAGGAAATAGATTGTGTATTTTTTTTTATTTTTTAGACCTCGATCTGGTAGAATTTATAAATATCAAGGAATGGATTAACTCCTTTCTGCTACAATTTTAAAGCTTTTCACTATGAACCAGTATAAGTGTCCTTTGGATTCATTTGGTCAATACTTGGTAGAAATTGTGGTAAATATTTTAATTTTGTTGTCCTAGATATAGATCAGATTTTGGAGTCATAGTACTCAGCTCGCTTTCCTGAACAAAAAATGTGAAACCAACATGTGGCAAACTGTCTTAATTAAAAAAAAAGTTTCAAAAATTAACCATCTTCAGGACACTTCTTTCGCCGTAAAAAAACTCAGTCACAGAAAGCGATAGACAGCGCCCTCAAGATTACACTTATAAACTAAGACAGACTACCACATATTGGTTTTACATTTTTAGTTCATAAGAACACATATATATGTTCATTTCTATTTATCATCTTGAGTTGTACACATGACGGGTTTCGTTAACATAGTTAACTTCTTCAGGTGCTTACAAACAATTAACTAGTAAGAAATTTGGTAACATCTTAATATATATAAATCTCGTGTCACAATGTTTGTCCTCAATGGACTCCTATCCAACTTGAGAGATAGGATAGTTTAAATCACAAATTATAGTCGCAATTTTAATTTATTGCTAATTATTTGTCTGTTATTATTTGACAGTCACAATTATCTGTTAACTCCAAATGATTCTAACAGATGTCGATACCTTTCGACTGGGTTGAGTAAGTAATCAATAGATGGCGCTGCTATGGTAAATCTACGACCGTGTCATATAAGCTACATTTTAACAGCATAATTACCACGTGTTGTTGACGCTATAAAATTAATTAAATTTATTTTGTAGTGAACGAAATACCGTATAATTCAATTATTTCCACTTTTTAAATTTTTGGTGTTAGCATAGCCGGTCACGTGTTACTTAGACTGAAGTGTAAATTGAATTCATATTATAATGAAGATAATACAGTGAAATTAATCCTGTTTTTTACTTATTTGTGCTTCATTGATCAAAACTTTATAATTTAATTTGAATATATGTATGTAAGTATTATCACATAATTATAAAATTTAATTAAAATGTCAATGCAAAAATGATACACAATTTCCTACACTTTTTAAATAGTTGTACAAATATTTTTTTTATTGTTTTTATTTAACCTCCTCTTAGATTGTTTACTGTAATGTAATATAACAAAAACTTTAGCCACAGCAACGCGTGGCCGGGTCAGCTAGTATAGTATAAGATATTTTCTGTTTTGAGATAAGGGTATAACATATAGTATAAGATACTAGCTGACCCGGCCACGCGTTGCTGTGGCTAAAGTTTTTGTTATATTACATTATAGTAGATGCGCAGCACATGCCGGCTGCTTCATTCCGAAATTTCAATGCCTGACAATTGAATTATACGGTATTTCGTTCACTACAAAATAAATTTAATTAATTTTATAGCGTCAACAACACGTGGTAATTATGCTATTAAAATGTAGCTTATATGACACGTTCGTAGATTTACCATAGCAGCGCCATCTATTGATTACTTACTCAACCCAGTCGAAAGGTATCGACATCTGTTAGAATCATTTGGAGTTAACAGATAATTGTGACTGTCAAATAATAACAGACAAATAATTAGCAATAAATTAAAATTGCGACTATAATTTGAGATTTAAACTATCCTATCTCTCAAGTTGGATCGAACTGCACATGGTGTGCGAATTTTATTATAATCGGTTAAGTGGTTTAGGAGTCCATTGAGGACAAACATTGTGACACGAGATTTATATATATTAAGATTTTCTGTTTTGAGATAAGGGTAGAAATCAACAATTATGTTTCATTTAACTAAACTGAATACAACGACCCCAAAATCCGATGGACATCTATCTGTAGGACACCGAAAATTGTTCATAATTGTCATTATAAAATAAAACACTTGTTTACATTTTCTACTTTATTTTTGGTATTGACGTACGTTTCGTCTTTGCTAGAAAGACTTCATCAGAATACGAAGTAACAGTTGTTGTACAATGAATTTATAAGATTTTTTTACAGAAGGTGTACATGTGTTTTTAATTGTTCGTCGGGTTGGTTTTCTCAAAGAATATTCCCTTCAGAATTGTGTTCACTCGATCCCTTGTAAATATTGAATAGAGGGGTGTAATAAAAATCTATTTGTTCATTTACTAGGTTATTGCTGTTTTTATGTTTATTTATTTCGTAAATTTCCCATAAGTTCAATTTTAGACCTCTATTTTCAACATGTAGAATTTCTATTTCTTTTGTGAAAGAATGGTTATTTTCAAGAAGGTGTTTAGCATAATGTGAATCTTTTTTATTTTTATCGAAACTTCTTTTATGTTCGGTTAGGCGTGTACCGAAATTTCTACCTGTTCTACCAATATAAATCTTTGGGCAATCTGGGCAAGTGAGTTTGTATACACCTGATAATTGAAGTTTATCCATACTGTTTTTATTGTTTTTGATGTATTTGCTAATAGGATTGTTTGTCTTGAAAGAGACTTTAATATTTTCTTTTTTGAGTAGGTTTTTTAGTTGAATACTAATGTTTCCGAGATATGTGAGGCTAACGTATTTGTGTTCAGATAGATCAGATGTTACTGGATAAATTTCTTTTATTGTGTTTTTGTGTATACGTTGGTTAATTTATAATCTAATAGATAATTTAATTAACCAACGTATACACAAAAACACAATAAAAGAAATTTATCCAGTAACATCTGATCTATCTGAACACAAATACGTTAGCCTCACATATCTCGGAAACATTAGTATTCAACTAAAAAACCTACTCAAAAAAGAAAATATTAAAGTCTCTTTCAAGACAAACAATCCTATTAGCAAATACATCAAAAACAATAAAAACAGTATGGATAAACTTCAATTATCAGGTGTATACAAACTCACTTGCCCAGATTGCCCAAAGATTTATATTGGTAGAACAGGTAGAAATTTCGGTACACGCCTAACAGAACATAAGAGAAGTTTCGATAAAAATAAAAAAGATTCACATTATGCTAAACACCTTCTTGAAAATAACAATTCTTTCACGAAAGAAATAGAAATTCTACATGTTGAAAATAGAGGTCTAAAATTGAACTTATGGGAAATTTACGAAATAAATAAACATAAAAACAGCAATAACCTAGTAAATGAACAAATAGATTTTTATTACACCCCTCTATTCAATATTTACAAGGGATCGAGCGAGTGAACACGATTCTGAAGGGAATATTCTTTGAGAAAACCAACCCGACGAACAATTAAAAACACATGTACACCTTCTGTAAAAAATCTTATAAATTCATTGTACAACAACTGTTACTTCGTATTCTGATGAAGTCTTTCTAGCAAAGACGAAACGTACGTCAATACCAAAAATAAAGTAGAAAATGTAAACAAGTGTTTTATTTTATAATGACAATTACAACTGATTTCTACCAAGCAACGGCCCAATCTATCATAAAATTGTTCATAACTACGTTACTACACAGTGCACTTTGTCAATATGCAATTTCAGTAGATTTTCAGTTTCTATAGCATATGGGCACAAACTGCACTTGTGCTTCGCATCAAGGTTCATTTCTTCCTTGTGGGACTCAAGATTGCCTAAAAAGCACTTCTGTCCTTTTCCATTTAAGTGAACTTCCCTGATGTGACCTTTAAGGTAATATTTATTTCTTGTGGAGAACTCACACAGGTGGCACTTATGATTCTTCGATTGCGAATGGACTCCCTTAATGTGGTTCTCGAGAGAATACTTGTTACTTGTCGAGAAATCGCATAACTTACACTCGTGTTCCTTCAGTTTAAGATGGACCCCGTTGATATGCGATTTGAGGGAAACTTTACTGTTCGTAGTATAATCGCACAAAAAACACCTGTGTTGCTTCTGATTCGTATGGATCCTTTTAATGTGAGCTTTTAAACTACTTTTATCACTTGTGGCGTGATGGCACAAGTGACATTTATGCTGCTTGATACCCAAATGGACTCCATCTATGTGGTTTTTGAAATGAGATTTGTTGTTCGTTACATAATTACACACATTACACTTATGCTCCCTCTCACTCGTATGTACCGACAGTATGTGACTTTTAAGATGATATTTATTGCTTGTGGCAAAATCACACGAGCTACACTGATGTTCCCTAAGGTTCAAGTGTACAGAATCGAAATGGAATTTTAGGTAATACTTTCGAGTCGCAGTGTAATCACACAATTCACAACAATGCTTCTCTTCGCGTTTCTTTCTTTTCTTTGTTGGACCGGCTTTCACGGGTCTCTTCAAGTGCAAGTGGCTCACGTTTATATGAGACTGCAGGCGATGCTTTCGACTGGTCTCAAAGTCGCACAGGTGGCACTTGAATTCCTTCAAATTCAAATGGACTCCGTCGATGTGGATTTTAAGATGGGACTTCTTAGTTGTGGCATAATCGCACAAATTACACTTATGATTTTTCTTGTCAGTGTGAACGCCTTCCAGGTGACCTTTGAGACGATACTTGTTGCTGGTAGCGAAGCCGCAGAAATGACACTTGTGTTCCTTTAGATCCATATGGTCTCCCTTAATGTGGAAGTCCAGGTAATGCTTTCGACTGGCAGAGTAATTACACAAGTGGCACTTGTATTTGGCGCTACTTTTATTATCAGCTTTTTCCGTTGAACTTAACGAGCTGGGGTCAAGAAAATGGCCTGGAGGAAATTCAAAAAAATCTATAGGTTGTTGACTGCAATTTACTCCTGAAGGATAAGCCATAAATAGATTAGTTTGGTTTCCAACCATGCTTGACATATTTTCATATAAAAGTTTAGGGTCATCTGCAATATTCTCATTGGTGTCCATCTTTTCTGTCTTAATTCCAAATGTTTCTTCTCCTTCCAATGTGGATTCCTTATCTTGAGTAAGTAAAAAACTGAAACGGATAAAATTTTCAGAATAAAATTAGATGGAGATTTAAAAATAAACAACATCTTACTATTTTCAAAATACTACTCTGTCAAGAAAGTACCAGGAATCTTCAATTAAAACAACATTTTTACATTTAATCGTCAAAATTTATTGGGTCGCCTTCAAAATAGGCTCCATTTGCTCCAATACATCTATGCCAACGGCACTTCCAATTATCGAAACATTTTTTATAGGCGCTTTCCGGGATGGACTTTAGCTCTCGCGTCGAATTTTGTTTTATGGCTTCAATCGACTCAAAACGGGTGCCACGAAGGGGCAATTTTAGTTTTGGGAAGAGGAAAAAGTCGCAGGGAGCCAAATCCGGCGAATACGGTGGTTGCTGAAGCACGTTTGTTGAGTTTTTGGCGAGAAAGTCAGTCACAATCGTAGCTCGGTGAGAAGGCGCGTTATCGTCATGCAAAATCCATGAGTTGTTCGCCCACAAATTTGGCCGCTTCTAACGGATACGCTCACGCAAACGTTTCATAACGCCTAGGTAATACTCCTTGTTTACCGTCTGACCCTCTGGAACGAATTCGTAGTGCACCACGCCACGGATATCGAAGAAAATAATGAGCATCACCTTCATTTTCGAGCGGCTTTGGCGTGGTTTTTTCGGTTTCGGCTCATTTTTTGCCACCCATTCCGATGATTGCTGGCTTGTTTGCATATCGTACTCGTAGACCCAGGTCTCATCACCAGTTATAATGCGTTCCATGAATGTAGAATCGGAATTACAGCGATCCAGCATGTCTGAAGCAACCTGTTCGCGATGACGTTTTTGAAGAAAATTCAGGTCTTTCGGTACGAGTCGTGCGGCCACCTTTCTCATGCCCAAAATATCAATCAAAATCGTACGTGCGGACTCGTGGGATATCTTGAGATCATGTGCTATCTCTCAAGCTGGTACGACGGTTTTCCAGCACCCTTTCCTTAATTTTATCGACGTTATCTTCGATCGAAGCCGTCGATGGACGACCACTTCACAACCGTCCTTGAAGGCTCTGTACCACTGATATGCACGAGTTTTCGATAGAGCATTATCACCAAATGCCTTTTGCAACATTTTCAATGCATCGGCACACGAAAATTCATTTGCAACACAAAACTTTAAACAAATTCTTTGCTCAACGTAATCACCCATAGTAAAAATCGGCACGCACTCTGACATCGACTGACTTAATCAGCTGTTGCAAACACACTAGTTGACAGATCCCGCTCAAGCTTGGCATAGTAATTAAGGACAGTGGTACCAACCTAGGAAAAAAAATTTTTACCTGCCTCATTGCCCCGCCAGATTTAAATCGATAATTCCCGGTACTTTCTTGACAGAATGTGTAAGTGAAATATTAATATGACAGGTTGAGGAAAAAGAAATCCATTATTTTTATATATATCTTGTAAAGTAACGAACAATTTCAGATTTATGCTCGTTGTCAAGGTTAAAAAATTTTTTGCTGTTTTTTGTTTGGTCCATTCAGTTGTAAGTTATGAAGAAACAGACAACTGGACGTATTGGACAGTTGTCTGTTTCACTAGTCATCCCACATATAAATTAGAAAAAGAACTAAATCAAGTGTTCAAATCACTGACAAATTTCACTTCAAAACATTCCATAAAAAATTCCATTGAATTAGCTAAAAAACTGAAAAACTTCACAATACCAAATAACTCATATCTATTAAGTCTAGATGTAGATAATATGTTCCCAAATATTCCAAGAACTGATACAAAAAATTAAGTATCGGAAATCCTAGAGCGTTCACATGTTAATCCATCATTGCACTGCGAATTCATAATTCTTTTGGAACTATGTCTCCAAAGAAACTATTTTCAGTTTAATAATGAATTATATGAACAACCGAATGGTCTAGCTATGGGCTCTCCACTAAGCCCACTTCTTGCGGATATTTTTATGTCATCTATGGAAAACAAAATATTTGACTTAGATTTACCAGTGAAAATTCATTTCTGGTATAGATACGTAGACGACATACTTGCGTGCATCAATGGAACAGCTAGACAACTAGATCAATTTCTAAAAATAATCAATAGCATTCATCCGACCATAAAATTCAAGTTAGAAAAAGAAAAAAACAGAAATATTTCATTCTTGGACCTTTTTATAACATATTCAAAAAACAAAATTGAATTAAATATATATAGAAAACCTACCTACACGGATATTTGCATTCCCATAGACTCTAATCATCCATATCATCAAAAAATTGCAGCCTACAGATCCATGATACACAGAGCATATTCCTTACCTCTCTCAAAATCTAACTTCGAAAATGAAATAAAAACCATAAAAACAATAGCTAAGAACAACGGTTTCAGTGAAAATATAATAAATAAATTATCAGCCAAAAAATATTCCCAAGTAGTATCATATCAAATATACCCCCATACAAAATTATATAATAAAGAAAAAATTATTTCTTTGTCATATTTTGGAGACGTAAGTGAAAAAATCGCTAATATTTACGCAAAATTGAATTTGAATGTAGCCTATAAATCTGTTAGCAAATTATCCTCAATTTTATTCAACGCGAAAGACACCACCCCAAAAATAGAAAAATCGGGAGTTTATGAGTTAACCTGTTCAGATTGCAATAGTATTTACATAGGTCAGACTGGACGGTCTTTTAAAACTAGATTCAGAGAACACCAAACTGACTTTAAAAAGAATAAAAAATCATCGACATTTGCAACACATTGTATTGACAATAGTCATTCATTCCCATCAATTGAAAATCTGCAAATCCTCCATCTTGCATCAAAAGGGAGAAAATTAAATTATCTAGAATCAATTGAAATATTCAAAGCGCTGCATAATGATGATATCGATATAATGAACGACCAGACTGATCTGTGTAAATCAAAAATATTTAATGTTTTTAAGTAACCGCAATAGCTTCAAAAGGTACCGACATTTGCACATAATTATTTTCTGCTATTTCTTACTTGCTACCTGTTGAAAAAGGAATTGTTCATCATAAAAACCCATAACACCTCTGTAATCCTTGTTATTGCTTTTCACTGGAAATATTTATTCTGAATAATTTGTAACATCTGTTATACAGTTTTTGTACCAAATGGAACATTACTTCAAAACTGAATCTGTAACTAGTGCTTTAGTCCTCTGTCACGTCTGAAGATGAACGGTCATCGTTCGAAACCACGGTAACATGTGAACCAAAAATAATAAAAAACCTTGGTAGTAAATACATAGTAACTCCGATCTATTGTGTTTCAATTATACACCAGGAAGATTATTGGTCCCAAAGTTGATCCTTGTGGAACTCCACATATATCGTTCGAAACCGCGGTAACATGTGAACCAAAAATAATAAAAAACCTTGATAGTAAATACATAGTAACTCCAATCTATTGTGTTTCAATTATGATCAACTACCAAATAGTAACGGCTGAAGCAGTTCACTACTATTCCTGGTGTATGTTAATGAGCTTCCTGTAAGTAACAACTGGTTCACTTGGTTATGTTTTTGGATGATACCAGCTTCCTCGATGTTTCTCTAATGATTAAGAGCTTGAGGATTAATAAGTAATACCAGAATAACTTTGGTAGAAGCTGAATAATGAGTCAGTTCAAACGGAATGACGAGAAATCCTGGAAAGATCCAATCAATATGTCAGTTTATTTCGAGGAATATTCGTAAAACAGAAGCACTCTGTACCACAATAAGCAACAAATAAGAATTGATAGCTGTATACAATTATATACACAGTGTTTTCAAAGTTAAGACTTTTTTAACAGGAGGTAAAACTCTGAAGATAAACCACTTCACCAAAAATCGCTCGTATAAAATATTCAAGGGAACAAAGTTGAAATAATTGTTAAATTCAACTGGGAATCTTTAAATTTGAAATATTCCACCACATCGCTCTTTTGAATGCACTTATGCGCATGTATTTTTGATAAAATATATTCTAATCTAAATGACACACGTTACTCAAACTCTACAGAGTAGAGACAAAAAATTTCAAAAACCTCTTTAAATAGGCAATTTAAATGAATAAAAGAAACATCTTTTTATTGTTCATTTGATCAAGAACGGGATTAATAGTGTTGAAGAAAAGTTACATAAATAATAAACTAGTTTTCTGTAATCTGATAGATAAACCTGCAATAAGTTCAACTCATTGACTTAGTTGCTACCAAGATATTTAACATTGGTTTCAGGTAGTTATAAGGGTTTAGGTGTGAAAAAGTGTCTTTTAATCTGCAATTGCACACATGAAAAGCATTTTTGAAGGATTAGAACAAAGCCTCCACTTATTGATCCCTAGGGCTGTTGATTAGGGTTTGAAGCTGTTGTAAATTGTTAGCATGGATTAACTAGTGCTATATTGTAACAAATAACGCTTCAACTCAAAATATTTTGCTCTTGTATTATTATTATAAAGAGACTACCTCACGTTAGGGCGTGTCGTATACTTCGCTTTAGAATTTTCCCCCGCATCGTGATGGTGCTGTAGGCGGAGTTCTTCAGCCGAGAAGTTACGATTGAACGTTAAACGTGTTGTGTCACGTCTTCGATCCGTCAGCTTTCGACGTTCCCTTCGCATCTGTATGACGCTGTAGGATGAGCTCGTCTGTGTACGTACGGTACGATTGTGTGACGCGTTATGGCGTGTCGTAGCCTTCGCTCTCGATAGTCCCCCGCATCGTTGTGGTGCTGTAGGCGGATTTCGTTTGCTGAGAAGGTACGATGGAACGTTAAACGTGTCGTATCAGTCACATTCGACGTTCCCGAGGCATCTTCATTTCGCTGAGGTTGAGCTCGTCAGTTTTAGATGGTGTTAGAGACTACCTCACGTTAGGGCGTGTCGTATACTTCGTTTTAGAATTTTCCCCCGCATCGTGATGGTGCTGTAGGCGGACTTCTTCAGCCGAGAAGTTACGATTGAACGTTAAACGTGTTGTGTCATGTCTTCGATCCGTCAGCTTTCGACGTTCCCTTCGCATCTGTATGACGCTGTAGGTTGAGCTCTTATGACGTACGATGGTACAAAAGCACAAACAATGTGACGGAAGGCGATCCATTTCTTGGTCCTCTGTTACGTCTGAAGATGAACGGTCATCGTTCGAAACCGCGGTAACATGTGAACCAAAAATAATAAAAAACCTTGGTAGTAAATACATAGTAACTCCAATCTATTGTGTTTCAATTATACACCAGGAAGATTATTGGTCCCAAAGTTGATCCTTGTGGAACTCCACATATATGAAACAGTTGGCCTGATCCTAGCCAATCTGTACTTGTTTTTCAGATAACTAGTGGCTAAATCTAATGTACCCTTTAACTACATGGAATTCTTAGCAATTATAAACAAATTGAGAGTTAAATCACTTAATTTTAATTATCACAACCAAGCCTGAAATTCATTTGAACTGTATTTACATTCAAACTTATATTCAAACTGCACATATGATCTTACGATTCGCCATGAACAAGCTTCATGTGCCTCTTGAGTACATTTTTTCGAGTTGCCGCATAATTGCACAAAGAGCACTTATGGTTTTTCAGATTAAGATGTTTTGCTTCGACATGCAACTTGAGACTGGACTTGTTACTTGTGGTAAGATCACAAAAGTGGCACTTGTGTTGCTTTAATTTCAAGTGGACTGCATCAATATGGTTTTTAAGATTTGACCTGTTGCTGGCGACTAAATCACACAGATGGCACTTGTGATATTTCGGATAAAGGTTCATATTAAAATGCTTCGTGGCGATATGAGACTTGAGATGATGCTTATGACTAGTGACGTGATCACATAAGTGGCACTTGTGAGACTTTAAATTCAGGTGGATCGCATTGATGTGGTCTTCAAGTTTTGACCTGTTGCACGCCCCGAAATCGCACAGATGGCACTTATGTCTTTTCTCATTTAAATGGACAACTCTTAGGTGACTTTGAAAGTGATATTTATTGCTCGAAGCAAAATCACATAATTTACACTGGTGTTTTTTTAAATTTAGGTGCACCGAATCGATGTGGAATTTGAGATAGAGCCTTTGACTTGCAGTATACTCGCATAAAGAACACTCAACGGTGTGGTCAAATTTGATTCGTCCATTGAATCATGTTCATCCTTCAAGTCTGCAGCACTGAAATATTCGCTTTTAACCATATCGATCAAGATACTATCAACAAATTCGTTTCCATATGAAGTTGTAACGTTTATTTCTTCAATCTTAATTTGTGTTCCAAATTTTTCTTCTGTTTCCAAGTTCAATTCATCATCCCGTAGAACGCTGAAATGATTCAAATCTTCAGAATAGAATCAAATACAAGAGCGCTTTCACAAAAATTAACTTAGATATCTGAAAAACTTCTGTGTAATCAGGCGACTGAAAGTGGAGGTTCATCGTTTTCCGAAACAATGAGATACAGGAATTGGAAGATATTGATGTGGACGACGTTTGTTTTCAACTACGTGCTACACAAGCAATGAAACAATCGCAATTTTGCAAGAGAAGTTTCCCGGTCGCGTTATTTCCCGAACAGGTGATCACAATTAGACACCTTTAGACTCCACGTGAAACATAAGGTCTATGCCAATGCTCCACAATTGATTCAAGACCTTACAGATGGAATTCGTGAAGTTATCAAGTACATACAGCCACAAATGTGTGAATAAGTCATGGAAAATTTCATGAAAAGGATATGGCGATGCAAATGTAGCTATAGCGGCCATTTGGCTGATATCGTTTTCCACTGTTAATGGCATACCTTACTCTTTACAATGAAATAAGAATACATTGATTTCTCTTAAAATATAATTGTTTTTTTTAATATCAAAATGAAATCTCTTATTGCAAAACCCATTATAAGGTGACAGTTTTAACATCAGTCATAATAATTTTGCAATTAAACTTTTCAAATTTTGAACTCTTTCTTAATTTTCCACTTAACATTGTTTTATTCTTCAAATACAGGGTGACAAGAAAACTTCGGTCAAATTTTACTGTGTTCTGGAACAAAAGTATTTTAGCACAAGCAAATAATGCTTATTCTATTAGATTCTCTACATTTTCTTGTACTAATATGTGAATTTTCAGTTTGATATTACTTTATTTTGCAGTGTTAAAATGTTAAATAAACTTAGTGCAATTTTGGAACTGTTTCGTCAAAGTAAGTGTTAATGAGAAATTGTTCGTTTGCTCAATGTGCCTCTACAATTTGCCGTTTCAAAGAGCTTGGCTAGGATGGTCGTTGTCCAGGAAGTGGGAGAAAACGCACTGTCAATACGCCTAGCAATCACAACATCGTCAAGAAGCGAGTCAATCGAAATCCGAGGGTCTCCATGAGGAAAATAACCCGTGAGACCGGTATCAACCGTGAATCCGCTCCGTCAAATGTCCAAAAAGGAGCTCAACCTCAAGCCATACAAGATCCAAAAAGTTCAACTCCTCACCGATGAAAACAAGCGCGTACGACTTCAAAGGTGCGCGTACGACTTCAAAGGTGCCGCCAACTCCTTTGTCTCGCCGCCCGTCAGCAATGGGAGCGCATTCTATTCACAGACAAGAGGCTTTTCACCGTAGAACAATCCCACAATACTAAAACGACAGAGTTTGGTCCGCAGAGGCTCTCTGTACGTCGGCCATCGTCAAAATCCACAATCTGTCAAGGTCTGGGGTGGAATTTGCGCCAGCGGCAAAACACTCTTGGTTTTCGTGGATCAAGGGGTCACTTAAGAAGTCAACCGCTGCGACATTTTCGAGGCCGTAGTACTTCCGTGGGCCCAGCAGCACTTCCGCGACACGCATTGGACCTTTCAACAGGACCCCACTCCGGCTCAAAAAGCGAAAATGACGCATGAATGGTGCAAGACTCATTTTCAGGGTTTCATCACATCTGCAGAATGGCCGCCCTACTCGCCGGATCTCAACCTAATGGACTACACCGTGTGGTCGATTTTGGAGGTGCTCTGCATAGGTTGAATTTCCCATTTTGTTACAACAACATTTTTCATGTTCCCTAAGTCTCGTCTGAAACGATCTTCCTGTCTGACCAACATATACAAAATGGCAAGTACCGCAAGTTAACTTATAAACACCTGATTTCTTGTTCTTAGATGTTTTATCTTCATTATTTTTTATTAGTTTTCCTAGGGAGTTATTAGTTTTATAAGAAATTCTAAAATTGTGGTGTTCTTTAAATATCTAGCTACCTTTCCTGTTTTTGGTCCCAAGTATGTCAACGAAATGTATTTACTTTCAATTGAATCATTATTTATGGGATATACTAATTTCAAAGCCAGCTTTAATTGTATTTTTGTAAAAAGATTCTCAATAATCGAGACGTTGAAACCGTTGTTCAACGCAATCTGTTTAATAATGTTATATTTTGTCAAAATTCTCACGTGACATGGGTATGTTGGCTAATCTATATAACATACTATTGTATGCTGCTAATTTTTGTGAGTATGAGTGGTTTGATGTGAAGTGAATTGTACATGGGTTGGTTTCCGGTATATTGAAAAAACGTGTTTATTATTAATTTTTGTGATAGTGAAGTCCAAAAAATTTATACTATTTTTTTTCCCATTCATAAGTGAATTGTATGGTTGGGGATGATTTGTTTATGAAATCCACAAACAAAGAAAATTGTCTATCAGTGCCATTGAATAAACATAGAACATCGTCAACATATCTTTACCAATAAATGAAACATTTAAAATAGGGGCTTTTTATGATGCTAGTTTCTAAGGAATCCATAAAAATTTCGGATAGTAACGGACTCAAAGGATTTCCCATAGTGAGGCTATCGTTATCTATGTAAATCTTGCCGTTGAACGGGAAATAATTTTGTTGCAAGCAAACTTTCAAAACATCCATTATTTCTTGTTTTATTACCGAATTGGTTCTTTTTCGGAGTAGGAGGTTATCTACTAATTTTATGGTTTCCTTGACTGGTTTGGACGGAAATGAATTCTTTACATCAAACGATATAAGCTTTGCATTATCTGGTACACGTACATCTTTTATGTTAGTCACCAGATGGTATGTATTCTTTATAGATAATTTTGCTTCAAAATATGAGGTTTTTGGGGCCCACGTATGTTTTCAAGACACTTACATACTTACACAAATTAACGAGACAAAGTGCGATGGCTGCAATTTTGTCGTTCGCCATTGATCTGGAGCGGAATTTGCGCCAGCGGCAAAACACTCTTGGTTTTCGTGGATCAAGGGGTCAAAATCAATAAAGAAGTCAATGGACCACTCCGTGTGGTCGATTCTGGAACTCAGGGCGTGTGCTAAACACCACAAAAGTTTGAAATCGCTGAAGCAATCCCTGTTCCAGGAATGGGACCGATTAACGCCCGAAGAGCTGCAGCCCATTGCTGAAGATTTTAAGAAGCGTCTAAAGCTATGTATCGCCGCCAAAGGAAACCACTTCGAAACCCGCTGAAATATATTATTATCAATTGTTTATGTTATTATTATTCGTTGTTGTTTTATTTCATTTCTTTTGTTTAAGTTAAATGAAAAAAGTTTTTATGAGGTTTTTCTTGTCACCCTGTTTTTCTGGAAATCTTTGGGCAGCGCGAATAGAAGTAGAAGTGGCTGAGTGTAATGGAAGTTTAACCCCTTTCATCCTCTTTCAAGTTACTTCCGGATTCCTAGTCAGCGGAATACTCGGTTGTTAAGTTCCCTTAAAATAAATTTTCTTCATCTGTGTTTATACATATAAAATGTATTCCATTTTCTGGTGAAAGTTCATTACCGAACTTTCAACCACTTTTCATAGCCCGCCACGATTCGATACAAGAAGAGGCAGCTTAGTCGACTTCCCTTTGTGTCTATCCTTAACTTTTAATAAACAATGGACAATGGTGATCTATTTCTAACAAAGGAAAACCGGACTCTCTGCAGCCGGCGTTCAGTCGCCGAAGATTACCATCATCCATAGATCAACAAGACTATATAGATGGGACACTCACTGGAAAAAGTCTGAATCAAGTTGGTCGCTTTTTTGTAGCGACTGGTGCATGAAACAAATTCATCTAGAGAAAACTGTATTACCAACTCTCAAGAGAACTGCATTACCTCAGCTTTTAGAATACTGCATTATCGACGCTTGGCGCGAATATTTGAATCTTCTTTCAGTTTTTCCTAGGGCTAAAATTAAACTAATGTTCAGAAATTACTGTTTTACTACCAAAACATTGAAATGTTTACATTCACACAACTTTACAACAAATACATTTCAAATTTTTGGTCGTACAACATAGTAATTTCTGAACACTTGTTTTAATTTTAGCCTTAGGAAAAACTGAAAGAAGATTCAAATATTCGTTTCAATCTTCAAACTTACTATTTGGATAACAGATACATGTTTGAACTATAATCATTTATTCATTATAAAAAATAGAAACTATTAAATACAAAAAGAGATGAAATTAACGTGTTTATTTACAATATTGATCTGGGGCGGAATTTGCGCCAGCGGCAAAACACTCTCGGTTTTCGTGGATCAAGGGGTCAAAATCAATAAAGAAGTCAATGGACCACCCCGTGTGGTCGATTTTGGAACTCAGGGCGTGTGCTAAACACCACAAAAGTTTGAAATCGCTGAAGCAATCCCTGTTCCAGGGATGGGACCGATTAACGCCCGAAGAGCTGCAGCCCATTGCTGAAGATTTTAAGAAGCGTCTAAAGCTATGTATCGCCGCCATAGGAAGCCACTTCGAAACCAACTTAAATGCTTATGTTATTATTATTCATTGCTCTGTTTAATGAAGTTAAATGAAAAAATTTTGTCCGAAGTTTTCCTTGTCACCCTGTATACAGTTTTTCAATAATACTGTTTCTTCCTATTCACTACGAGTTTCTTTTTCAACTTTTATCGCATCTACATTAACGTACTCCAGTCCTAAACTGTGAAAAACACCTCGCGTCCATTCATCAGGCTTTATCCCCAACTTCCGCATCACTCCAGTTTCCATGAACACTCCTAACATGCCTTGTAAAGTTACTTTTGATATTAGTAACATATTTACAGAACTCGCAAACATGATCCGTCAATTTCCTATGAACCCCGTCCATGTGAGCTTTCAGATGAGATTTTTTCGAAGTAACATAATCACAAGAATCGCACCTGTATTCTTTCGACCCCTCATGCACTTCCTTGACATGCTTCTTGAGGTAATTTTTTCTATACGCTCCGTATTCACAAAAATCGCACTTGAATCGCTCCAACTTCAAGTGCACCTCTTCTACGTGCGTCCTGATGATGCAGCTTAACCTGGCCGCGTAACTGCACAGGTGACACTTGTATTTCTTTATGTTGAGGTGGACAGCGTCCACATGGGACTTCAGATTCGATTTACTGCCCGTAGCGTAGTTGCACGAAGGGCACTTGTGCTTTTTCAGCTTCATGTGAACCCACTCTATATGCGTCTTTAGGACATATTTTTGGTCCGTCGTATATCCGCACAAATGACACTTTTCCTTCAGGTTCATATGGATAGAATTCACGTGGGCCTTCAAGAGGTACTTTCGACTAGCGGTGAACTCACATAAGTCGCACTTATGTTCTTTGATGTTCCTGTGAATCTCATCTGTGTGCGTCTTGAGATGGGCCTTTTGATGGGCCGCGTAGTCGCAAAAAACACACTGGTACTTCTTCAGTCTCTTGTGCACCGCATCCACGTGCTTCTTCAGGTTCGACCTGTTTACTGACACATAGTCACATAAATGACATCGTTCTTTTAATATGTTCTTGTGGACTCCATTTATGTGAGCTTCAAGGTGATTCTTCCTGTTCGTCGCGTATTCGCACTGGTCACACCTATGCTCTTTCAAGATCCCGTGCACGCCGTCTATATGACTTTTGAGACGGTATTTGTTGCTGGTGGCGTAGTCACATATATCGCACTTAAGTTCCCTAAGGTTCAAATGGACATCCTTGATATGGAACATCAGATAATGCTTTCGCCTCGCAGTGTAATTGCACATATTACATTTGAATTCCATATGATATTCATACTTTTTTTTTCCCGATTCGTTAGAATCATCTTGAGTTTTACACATTTTATTGTAGCTCCTTTTCTTTTTAACATTAATAGGGACTTCCTTTTCCTTGATAAACAGATCGTTTAGATTGTCGCCCTCAAGTTGATTGGTTTTGATGAATACTTTGTCAATATCTACGTCTCTCGACGTAATTTCTTTGTCATCTTCATTTATGGCTATTAATTTGTCATCAATCCGATGTAAATCACTGAAAGAGATGAAATCTTCAGAACGAAATTGAATAAAAGCAGCTATAGATGAATGCACAAATTTAGCTTCAATTTAATTTAACACTAAACGATTTTGTCTGTTCCATGAAACTTCTTCAAACTCAATCCTTTGGCTGTTGACAAAAGTATCTTAAGAAACTCATAACCTTTTCTGCAATGTAAATCTGCTTTCCTACCAGTAATCTTTTGCACTGCTATCAAGTATCTGCAAGTTCTTTTCAACTTCTATAAATGTGTCGAAGTTCATCAAGCTGATCTGTAAAATGCAAACGGGGATTCTTCCTGCAGCACATCACTGGATGGCTTGATACCTTTACCGAGTTCAATATTCATAAATGTTTTTAACACTCAATGCGATTTTTATAAGTATTTGGGTAGCACATACGAAATAATCCTCAATTTTATTGAAGAAAAATGGCAAAGTACGTATATACAAGCACATAATTCAAAAGCAGCCCTAGCTAGTCACAAATTTCACTGAATCATCAGAGTATGGCTGCTAGCTAACTCTAAATAAAAAAATATTTGAAAGCTTGGGCATTTCGAGTTTAAAGGTTATTATCTACGTATAAACATCTATGTGGAATTAATTATATATATATGTTTACTATAAAAGGTAAAAATTACTCACCCGTTAGATTCAGGCATATAATAAGCAGCAAATTCTTGCATTTCTGAAGTATGATTTTCATACAAGTAGGTTTTCTCTTCTTTGACTTCATCCAATAATGTGTTTTCAGTTTTTATTGCTGACAACAGGGAAATTTCTCCAATTTGAGGTACTTCCGCCATCTTATCGTTAAGTTTATTGCACCACGTAAAATCTTAAACGTTCTTTTCACAATAATATGGAATTTCCAAATAGTCTCATGTTATGATACGCCATTCAAGAAAACTTGACAACTGACGCGTTCACAGACGACGAACCACAGAATTTTATTTATGCTTCTTTCACAGTAATAAAGAATAAAGATAAAAGGTTTACTACTCTTAATTTTGTCTATGAACAACTAAATATTATAAACAAAATATGCTGCACTTTGTTGTAGTGCGGACTTTACTACTTATTCGTTATAATATTTATATTTAAATATTTCAAAAAGTTTTTAAATATTGACAGATTGATTTTGTGAGAACTCTACAAAATTTAAATTTAAAAATCAAATCACAATGTCACGAAAATACTGTTTCGATTTAAGTAGGCATATATATCAAATATCATATAACACTAAAATGCAAAGGAATCTATAGAAATTATACAAAATTGACTGACAACATACATAATCGAAACAGCTCTTTCATATAAATTTTATTAGTGATGAATTCTATCCCACAAATTTTAAATAATGATGAGATCCACATATTTTTATAACGGAAAATTAGGCGGAAAGAACCACCTAGGGAATTTTATGCCCACTTGTCACAGTCGATGCCAGGAGTAAGAGTCTAGGTCGCTTCGTAAACTTACGCGCACGTGTGAACATAACCCCCAGGGGAAGCGTCTGTCCCCTCCAGAATGATGTTGGCATATATTAACAATAATTTAAATCAATGCACACCAACAAAATGCTCTGGTTGATCTAATAATATTATTTTTTCTCTATGTGATTTTCCTGAGGTAACTGATATTGAAATGATATTGGCCAGTTTCTGGATCAGTGCCAAGTTTTGATAGGAAAAGAACTTTTTCAGGTTGAGTTGTGCAATTTGTAAGATTATATCAAATGATTTATCTATTAGGAACTGTGCAATCAGTACGTTTAATTTACTTGGTAATAGTGAGTTGTTAAAAGATATAGATTTTATTGAGTGTAGTGAGCTATCCCTTATATTACAGAGTACTCTAAAAGATCCGGGATGTTACGTAGATCTGGGGGTTTACGGAGTACTCTAAAAGATCTAGGGTTTTACGGAGTACTCTTAAAGATCTGGAATTATACGAAGTAATCTAAAAGAGCGCTAACCTTTTTATCGTGATCGTCTAGCGGCGGGCGAATAGGACATTACGTTGTGTAGGCAACCCAAATTACACCTAACGAGAGCAAGGAAACAGTGACGGGAGGTTCAAATATTCGAAACACAATAATACCAGAATAATATATTTATATTAATAATGTTCAAAAGCAACAACCCTCAATAAATGGAAACACATTCATCAGCCTGTGGTTAAATCTACTCTACGCAGTGGTTCGCAAAGCGGCCCTGTGAAACCAATAGCGCCCCGGGTCTAAATAACTTATTACTACATATTGTTAGGTCGGTATTCGCTCAAATCAGATATCATTCTTGCGCAGCGGAAAGGGTAAAGTTATGCAGGAAATGGGGGATACAGCCAGCATGCGCACCTTCGACTGTACTTCCGGTAATCAGTGCTGAACCACAATTACAAGGGGTAAGTTTAAATGGACAGTAAGGTAAGGGTAATTGTGGCATTCCCAGGAGATCTCCTTGAAGAGGGGATCTAACCTGATTCGAGTCGACCGGAGAAGTTACTATCAAAGGAACTGTATCTGACCTCCTCGGGCCCAGGAAGGCTCAGATATTACTGAAGAACGAACCGAACACTACCTGAAGGGTCACGTAAACTAATCCCTGGGGATATCACAATACCTCGGAACAATTATCTAGCAATCAGGATATCTGGAGTTATTTACTTTCTCTATACGATATGTTGTCCTCTACCAGGACTCCCCCGCAATTTACCCTAAAGAACGCCACTGGTTCACATGGAATACAATCTCTCAAAGTAAGCGGGCACATGCATATGACAAATAGGTAACACAAACTGACCAGGACATTATAAAATAGATACAGTACCCCATTACCCAGGCGTGTTAATGGACGTTACAATAAGAACAAAGAAATGGGTATCCGGGGGATGACACAAGAGTACATACAAATCAGTTACATATCAAGCCCCGCAATTAGTAAGAAAAGATAATACAAATCCCTATTGGCAAGTATTACGCAGATAAAGGCACCGAGAGAAAGTATACAATACAAACAGAAAACTTGTGAGGGTTGCTTAAGTTATGTACAAAGGCAATGTAATTTAGTTAAAACATTCCGGTTGGATTAAATAACGGCAAAGCAAAAATACAAGAATGGAAGCGAAGTACAATGAACGAGCGTGCAGTCATTAATTTCACATTAACACAAAGGTGGTATTTAAAAATGTAAAGCATGCAATTAATCAGAAGCATTTAAAAGAAGTTTACTTACTAAGAGTTACCAAGGGACACTCTTATAAATACTATTATCTCGAGTAGACTACTAAGTTGTTCAGGAGGTTTATTTCCAAAAACCTTCCTCTCGAATGAATTCAAATACAATGGGGACGCTATAAGGACCTTGTTCTCCTTTGTTATTCTCACTAATCATTTACTTGTCAAGTCACCGCAACACAGAGTATTTTTACACAGAAATTAAAGCGGGAAAATACAATGACATAATGGTGGAATTTATATAATCTATCAGGGACTCTGTGACTCGTATGATCCTTAGAGGATCCGGATCTCTTCAGTAGGAATATCAATTTGATAATTTGATGAAACCGGGACACTATACTTACTTGTTATTCAATCAGTATTTTAATTATCTCTTTCATTTCATCCTAAGACTTTGTGAGAGAAGAAAAATCTCAAAATGTCTTGAAAATATCATATTGAAGAATTTAAATTTTCAAATTATGAAGTGTGCATCACATAATCTTTATCAAATATTATGCTTGACTAGTCAGGTGTTCTTTATTCTGGTGGTGTAAGCAAGTGAATAAAATAGCAACCAGAACTGATTCAAAATTTTTATTCAGTAATCCAGAGAAGGAATTTATTGACCCGATTAAGGTCCAAGCTGAAAGACATTTTGAATCTTAAAGAAGATCTCATAAATTAATGTTCTCAAGGTTCAATTTTTGTCTTAACACCTAGGAATACTGTAAATATGTTAATTTTATCTTTTTTTTATTTAATAAATTTTATTCTTTATAACCAATAATTGATTATTGTTCAAACATATTTCTGTTATTCAAATAGTGAGTTTGAATATTGAAACGAGTTTTTGGAAATTACTATGTTGTACTACAAAAAAATTAAATGTAAATATTGTGAATAAACACGTTAATTTAATCTCTTTTTGTATTTAATAGTTTCTATTTTTTATAATGAATAAATGATTATAGTTCAAACATGTATCTGTTATCCAAATAGTAAGTTTGAAGATTGAAACGAATATTTGAATCTTCTTTCAGTTTTTCCTAAGGCTAAAATTAAAACAAGTGTTCAGAAATTACTATGTTGTACGACCAAAAATTTGAAATGTATTTGTTGTAAAGTTGTGTGAATGTAAACATTTCAATGTTTTGGTAGTAAAACAGTAATTTCTGAACATTAGTTTAATTTTAGCCCTAGGAAAAACTGAAAGAAGATTCAAATATTCGCGCCAAGCGTCGATAATGCAGTATTCTAAAAGCTGAGGTAATGCAGTTCTCTTGAGAGTTGGTAATACAGTTTTCTCTAGATGAATTTGTTTCATGCACCAGTCGCTACAAAAAAGCGACCAACTTGATTCAGACTTTTTCCAGTGAGTGTCCCATCTATATAGTCTTGTTGATCTATGGATGATGGTAATCTTCGGCGACTGAACGCCGGCTGCAGAGAGTCCGGTTTTCCTTTGTTAGAAATAGATCACCATTGTCCATTGTTTATTAAAAGTTAAGGATAGACACAAAGGGAAGTCGACTAAGCTGCCTCTTCTTGTATCGAATCGTGGCGGGCTATGAAAAGTGGTTGAAAGTTCGGTAATGAGCTTTCACCAGAAAATGGAATACATTTTATATGTATAAACACAGATGCAGAAAATTTATTTTAAGGGAACTTAACAACCGGGTATTCCGCTGACTAGGAATCCGGAAGTAACTTGAAAGAGGATGGAAGGGGTTAAACCTCCATTACACTCAGCCACTTCTACTTCTATTCGCGCTGCCCAAAGATTTCCAGAAAAACAGGGTGACAAGAAAAACCTCAAAAAAACCTTTTTTCATTTAACTTAAATTAAAGAAATGAAATAAAACAACAACGAATAATAATAACATAAACATTTGATAATAATATATTTCAGCGGGTTTCGAAGTGGTTTCCTTTGGCGGCGATACATAGGCTTCAGACGCTTCTTAAAATCTTCAGCAATGGGCTGCAGCTCTTCGGGCGTTAATCGGTCCCATTCCTGGAACAGGGATTGCTTCAGCGATTTCAAACTTTTGTGGTGTTTAGCACACGCCCTGAGTTCCAAAATCGACCACACGGAGTGGTCCATTGACTTCTTTATTGATTTTGACCCCTTGATCCACGAAAACCAAGAGTGTTTTGCCGCTGGCGCAAATTCCGCTCCAGATCAATGGCGAACGACAAAATTGCAGCCATCGCACTTTGTCTCGTTAATTCGTGTAAGTATGTAAGTGTCTTGAAAACATACGTGGGCCCCAAAAACCTCATATTTTGAAGCAAAATTATCTATAAAGAATACATACCATCTGGTGAATAACATAAAAGATGTACGTGTTCCAGATAATGCAAAGCTTATATCGTTTGATGTAAAGAAATCATTTCCGTCCATACCAGTCAAGGAAACCATAAAATTAGTAGATAACCTCCTACTCCGAAAAAGAACCAATTCGGTAATAAAACAAGAAATAATGGATGTTTTGAAAGTTTGCTCTCAACAAAATTATTTCGCGTTCAACGGCAAGATTTACATAGATAACGATAGCCTCACTATGGGAAATCCTTTGAGTCCGTTACTATCCGAAATTTTTATGGATTCCTTAGAAACTAGCATCATAAATTGCCCCTATTTTAAATGTTTCATTTATTGGTAAAGATATGTTGACGATGTTCTATGTTTATTGAATGGCACTGATAGACAATTTTCTTTGTTTGTGGATTTCATAAACAAATCATCCCCAACCATACAATTCACTTATGAATGGGAAAAAAGATAGTATAAATTTTTTGGACTTCACTATCACAAAAATTAATAATAAACACGTTTTTTCAATATACCGGAAACCAACCCATGTACAATTCACTTCACATCAAACCACTCATACTCACAAAAATTAGCAGCATACAATAGTATGTTATATAGATTAGCCAACATACCCATGTCACGTGAGAATTTTGACAAAATATAACATTATTAAACAGATTGCGTTGAACAACGGTTTCAACGTCTCGATTATTGAGAATCTTTTTACAAAAATACAATTAAAGCTGGCTTTGAAATTAGTATATCCCATAAATAATGATTCAATTGAAAGTCAATACATTTTGTTGACATACTTGGGACCAAAAACAGGAAAGGTAGCTAGATATTTAAAGAACACCACAATTTTAGAATTTCTTATAAAACTAATAACTCCCTAGGAAAACTAATAAAAAATAATGAAGATAAAACATCTAAGAACAAGAAATCAGGTGTTTCTAAGTTAACTTGCGGTACTTGCCATTTTGTATATGTTGGTCAGACGGGAAGATCGTTTCAGACGAGACTTAGGGAACATGAAAAATGTTGTTGTAACAAAATGGGAAATTCAACCTATGCAGAGCACCTTCTAGACACAGCACATAGTTTTAATAGTAACTTTGAAATTTTATACACAGAAAACAAAAGTTTCAGATTGAACTTGTTAGAAACTTTAGAAATTAATAGATATCATAAAAGCAAAATATTATTGAATAACCAAACAGAATTAAGTAGCTCCCGTTTGTTGAATCTTTTTTTAACCATTTTTCAGAATTCCAAAAGAATTGTAAAACTCTCTTCACCCCCTGTATTTTTGTTATATCCATGTACTATATAATGAAATTCTTGTTCATGGTATACTCAGTATCTTGTAATACTCACCTGAAGAAGTCATGGTATGACGTAATAATCGTAGTGTTAATAAAATATTAGCGGAAATTAGAATATTGTTTTTATTCATATTTTCTTTCCGTAATATCGTACGCAAATGAAATTGGTTGCTCCACATCATCTGCGCCTAATCCAGATTAAACATAGTTCTGTTTCCATTCGAGAAGATACCTAAATGTAAACAAAAGTGATTTTTCTTAGTTTTCAGTTCCTCTTTTGGAATATTCCCCATACTGAAAAATATATAAGAGACAGTATTTTAATTTTCACAAACATGTTCACAATGCAACAATTGTTTCACCACGATGTGGCTTCTTCAGGTATCCACATTCTACTGACTGATAGTATCTAGTGTAACAGAGATTAAATACAGGTAAGTAGTTGATAAAATAATGGTAAAAACAGGTCATACAAACTTAGGATGTTTATTGGAGTTTGCCGCTAAAAAATGCCCTTAGGGAAAGATATTCAGTAATGGGGATTTGTCAACACCAGTTTGTTCATTCAAAAGGATTTTACGGGCATTGTATCTGTTGATTTCAAGAAATTCTGAAAATGTTAATCTAGAACAATTGCTTTCGACGTGGATAATTTCATAGTTATTGTTGAAATTATGCCTTAATTCCTTAAGATGATTAGCATATGTCGAATGTACGGAATCCGATATGTAACTTCTTTGGTGTTCTTGGATCTACTTGCCTGGGCAATCGTTGCAAGTTAACTTATAGACTTCAGATTCATTTTCTTTATTCGTTCGATTCTTATTGCTTTTTATAGGAGTACTAAGGTTATTGATGGTTTTAAAAGCTGCATTGTAATTGAAGCTATTTTTTAAATGTTTAGCAACATTTTAAGATAATCCATTAATATAAGGTAACGAAAAGTATTTCTCTTTTATGATTGGGTACACGAGATTTAATGCCATGTTCTTTTGTTTATTGGATATCATTTTGTCTATAAGAAAGGGGTTATAACCGTTGTTTGAAGCTATCTGTTTAATAATATTTAATTTTTTGGAAAAGATTTCTGAATTCAGAGGGACATTCAATAGTCTATGAATAAAACTATTATATGCTGACATCTTTTGGTTGGTGGGGGTGATTTGAAGTTTTATGATTTTATGAGTTTGTGAAAAATACTGAAATCATCTGAACTATCTAGTCCTGTTATTGTGAGACCAAGAAAATTAATATTGTGGTTCTCTTCTTCTTCGATTGTGAATTTGGTTTTTGGATGGGGTTTATTGATGAAATTCGTGAAGATAAGTTGTCTGTCGGTGCCTTTGAAACTACAAAAAAAATCTTCTATATATCTATTCCAATAAAGGAAGTATTTGCTTATCGGATTTAGGTGTATTTTTGATTCTGAATCATCCATGAAAATTTCAGCTAAAATAAACCCTATTTTTGACCTTGATGTTACAGATTTTTCTGATACTGTATCTGGCCCACATTCATCAGAATTAAAAATCTGAGATCTGTGACAACATACAGCTAGATGATTAAACAGAACTGCGGAGGGATTATTCGCGAGTTAGGTATTAATGTGACATGTTCTAATTTAGAGTTTTCCAATAAGAGATTTCATTTTGATATCAGAAAAAAGGGGTATATTATAAAAGAAATCAATGGATATTAATTTAATTGTGTAAGCCATTAACAATGATGAACGATATCAGCCAAATAGCCAAATCAGCCTACGGTTGCACCTTTTCATGAAATTTTTTATGACCAATTCGCACATTTGCATATTTGTTTGTTCTCAATAACTTCACGAATTCCATCTTTAAGGTCTTGAATCGATTGTGAAGCATTGACATAGACCTTCACCTTGGTGGCACCAAAGAAAAAAGTCTAAAGGTGTTAAATCACAAGATCTCGGTGGCCAATTGTGATCACCTCCTCAAGAAATAACACGACAAGGAAACTTTTCATGTAAAATTGCAATAGTTTCTTTGCTTGTGTGGAACGTCTTGTTGAAAATAGACATCGTCCACAATATCTTCCAATTCCGGTCATAAAAAATCATTAATCATAGCTCGGTAGCGCAATCCATTCACCGTAATAGTAGCACCAGCCCCATTTTCGAATAAGCAAGATCCAATCACACCGCCAGCCCAAAAACTGCACCAAACGATGACACGTTGAGGATGGAGAGGCTTTTCAACAATTATACTTGGATTTTCCGAGCCCTAAATGTGATAATTGTACTTATTAATGTAGCCTCCGCAAGGAAAATGGGCCTCATTACTGAAGTTGATTTTTCGATGAAAATCCGAATCATTTTGATGCAATTCAAAGCGAAGATACGACCGGCTTTTGTGTTAAGTGACTAATAGCCTTTAAGTCTGTATGCAAATACAGTGTAGTATCGTTTTTGGAGTGCCTAATTCCAAAGAACGACGAGGAATCGATAAACCTGGAGTTTCGTCAACACTTCGGGCTACACGACTACAGCAACAATATTGTCAGTTGTTCTTGAGCGACGCACACGTTTTCAAATCTACACATCAATAACTTGTCCTAACAGCTCAAATTTTTTCAGTAGTTTCACTATTACCGACCGAGAAGGTGCTTTATGACTACTCAAAAGCGCTTTAGTCTTCCGAAGTGTGATTACAAACTTTTCACCATTTTTGTAGTGAATTCCAACAATTTCTGTTAAAGCGTGTATCGTTCCATTTTTAGTAATGGCATACTTTTTACTTGTCAAATGTCAAAAGATGAAAGCTGCCCAGATAGTGACTTATTCGAAATGAAACCTCTTATTGGAAAACCCTTTATAAAGTTTTTTATACACTCAAGAAAGTAATACAAAAAAATTGTGAATATGCGATGAAATAAAATATCTATTTCTCTTCAATGAACAACAAACACATTTTATTAAAAATCATAATTTATTGAACTCATCATTGCACAACATTGATATGACTTAATATTTAAAATATGGCTATTTTGCCTATTCAACATGGCATAAGCTTTGGCTTTAAGTTTATTAATAAAATAATATTGCTTTCCTTAAATTCTAATGTTTTGGTGAGCAGTGTTACCTTATTTAGTGAAGTTAAGTTTGATGGAAAATTTTGTGCTCGGTTACAAGGTTGAAGTAGCATTCTACATATTTACATCTTTGGCATCTGTTCATTATCAGGTAAAGAGCTTGCATGTCAATTTAATATTGACAGAACATACAGAAAGAAGCTACAACCACGTGATCTAGGATTGAATCAACAGGAACGAATAAAATAGAATAAAGTTTTTATTTTACAGAGATATTTTTTGTTCAATCTTTAGAAGGATTTTTTTTATATTTGGCCTATTCAATTTATATCCAGTAAACTTAAATTTACATATATTAAGTTGGCTTTTTTACCCAAGATTTTCAAAAAATATGATGCTGTTCACTCATGTTTTCCTGTTGAATCAATCGGAGGACATAAAATAAAAAGAGATCCAAGTTGAATGAATAATTAAATTCACAGAATTGAAAGTAATTCAAGCTATTAAAAATCTTATTGAAATACACTACATAATATACAAATTATTTCCGTTTAGTTTCAGATGAATACATATATCATACATATAAAATGGTATATTCAGCATATTAAATTTTTTTCAATTCATCAAATTCTTTGTTATTCGAAATAAAACATGGTAGGAATTTCATCAAATTCATGAAACAAAAAGTTAATTGTGTATATGTTCTCGTATATTCACTGGAAAAAATATTTTTTTACAAAGCTCTTTTAATTCTACATTCAGGTTTATTAACAGCTGATACGATAACCTTATTTAATCGTTTTTCAGTTACAATTGACCATCGTTTGGCACAGGTTAATTAGAACACATAGTACTTATTCTGGTTTGAAATAAAGGTTAACTTTCAGGATTTTCAATAAATAAAAATGATTCAATAAAGCAGCAAAGTTCAATGTCGAACTACTCTCTCAGCGATATCTACAGCAGTCTAACTAATTTTGTTGCATTCTAAAACGTTATTTTAATTTTGTTTATTCGAGATTCAATACTAGCTAAATAAACTACAGTTTTTTCTAAGTATAAATCTTTGCGAACTTGCTATTTTTCGAGTTGACGTTTAGAAGGACCCTAAGGATCTATTTTTTCACAATATACGTACAAAGATGACGAATTTTTGTGACCTGATGTTCGAAGGAGAATGACCGGATATTTTTTCGATTTTTTAATCTTTCCAACCTGTTTCATGAAACGTGGAATATTGACTCCTTAAAAAATTCTCAAGGTCATCAAAAATTCTCGAAGATCAGACGGATTTTCATGGAAATTTGCTGCTTCGACAATGAATTCAAATTTAAAATTCCATCTTCGCGATTACTGAATGCTCAACCTTAAATATACATGAAAATTGAGATAAAAAACATTGAACTTACATAGTATATTATGGGCGGATAACTTGCATGGTTCATTCCATGTTACAAAAAGGGATTTTCAAGAGACTTTTTGAGATTGGTTCGAAAACTGAAATTTTCGCACGAATCTCGAAGAGTTCCGCAATAAGTTAACAATTGTTCTTCGTTGAACTCTCTACTGTCTTTTCAAATACTCTATGGGTTAACTACCAAGTTCTTGAATTCACAGATCAATCTGAAATTTTGGTTTAATTGGCTTAAGATAGCCAATCTCTGAAATATTAATTAATTTGTGTTATTGAGCCAGTTTGTCATCAGAATGAAAATTTGGAAAATGTAGACACAGCATGAAAGCACAATTTTTCTATAAACCTTACACCTTTTCTGGAAGCATTTTCGAAATTGTATGAATTCCTACTACATAAGATTATACACATAACAACCTATAATGCTTCAGGAATAGACTACCTCAATGTGGCGTCATAAGTGTGCTGAGCTACAGGAATCTTTCTAAATAAGGAGAAACTGCATGGAAAAAGTGATAAGAGATTGAAGTTGGAAAAAGTGTATTAATGATATACAATAATGATATATATAGTATGTAGATCAACAAATATTGAATTCGTAACAATTATGCAAACTTGTCCCAACAGCAATTTTATGATTAAGGTTTGCACCTAAATTGCATCTTTTTTGGAATTTATTTAATGTTCATTTCATTCCATGTTCTATTTTATCTTTCATTTAGAAGAATGTGCTGGGTAGTTTGTAAAAAATAGTGATCTTTCAAAACATGGGATAATGCTGAAGAGCTTTCCTTAAAAGAGAAAAATACCTCCAACATTTGAACTATATTTATTTCAATATAATTTACCCCAAGAACTTTTTTGATTGAAAAAATTATACCAGGTGGTCCACATAAAAGAGTCCAACCGGATTTGAAATCAGGATATATTCTCCTCAAAATGAAAATGATGGTGATTTCCGGAAAAACTCATTCTTACGTAAATATCCGGATGAACTGGGCCCTCCGTTATATTAAAAGAATCTATTTTTAGATTAATCATATTTTGAGATAGTTTGAATATAATTTTCAGCCCAGGGTTCTTCTGATGTTACTGAAGATCTACTAGAATATTGTGATCAATATTATCTGGATAGGTTTAATATTTTTTCCAATACTGAACATAATAATCTTGAATTCATTGTGGGCAAGAGACTAGAACATTAGAGAAGCTACACTCTTAACCAGAAATTCTACCTGGGTATTTAAGAAGATAGAAACCTCCAAAAGAGAAGATAATCATCTAAATTATGACTACTTGCTGAATTATTCCAATATTATTTTGATGAAAGCACGACGTTGTTTCAATTGATAGTTTTAATTTAATTGGTGAACACCAAGTGAATTTTTATTAACTATCCTGTGATTGATAGAGGAATTCAAGTTTTGTGATACACCACCAGAAAACAGGTAGTCATTCCAGGTTTATCAAGTCTTTATTTAAACAGTAATGGCTATTGAGAAAATATAAAATACTTCCAAATTTGCATGGTTGATTTAAAAAGTTTCAAATGCACTATCAGTACAGAAGTACATAAACTAATTGACTTTAATCGTTTGGATCAGCTAAGAAAGTAGAGAGCTCCTAAAAAACCTTTAATCACTCACATTGAATTGACTGGCGACTCACTTCCTCGAATTTCCAAGTAGACGTGGAATTGTTCTACTTCAAATTGCCAATTTATCCAGGGATTTTTATGTACAACTCGAACAACAATCAAGATTTCATAGAATTAATCACAACACTCCAATTTTTCAGCCTCTTCGAAATTACGTGGTTGCACCTTGGTATTTCTTCGGATCGTTCACTATCTCCTTCAGTAGACTCCATATCTCCTCTTTGTCCAACAAAACGTACTTGTCGTTTTTGTTCTCCGGTGGAAAGAACACCTTTGGCACTTCTGTACTTTTTATCAGACTCAGGTATTTGATCGGACTGTCTTGAACGTCGGTGTTGACGTGTTTTGGTGGAGATCCATGCTTAGTATCTTTCTCCACGGATTTCGTTGTTGTTTCTTGTGTTGTATCTATTGCTGTCGTCATGTAAGTCTTATCTTTATCGGATGTTTTTTTAAGATTTGTATTAGTTTTGTTCTCTTCCATCGTTTTGTCTTGGTCATTTGTTTTATTCAGTATGAAATCAGGTATAATATTTGATTGTATCATTACCTCTTTGTTTTCTTCTTCCGTTAATATGCTTGGAGCGTTTGTTGTTGGTTGTATGGTTGTTGTTGTAGTTTGATGAAAGACTGTAACAACATCTTCTTCATTTCTTGTTGTGTTTCCTAAATTTTCCTCTCCTTCAACAGTATCGTTGTCAACGTTGATGGTATAGGTCGCTATGCTCAGGACTTCTATCTTCTGTGGCTGGAAAGGTATGTCGTTACCTTCAATTTCGTTAATCTTGACGTCATTCGATTCTGTGGTAGGAGAAGTAGTAGTGGTTTCTTCGAAATTCTTCGTGGTGGTTAAAGACAGACATTCTTCCGGTAGATCCTTCCTAAGTTGTCTACTTTCGGTTTCATTCTTGCCGAACCAAGTGATGAGGTCATCGTCTGTTATGCTCTTAAGCAGGTTACTTCCATCCTGAGTGTGGAAGAAGGTGTCCGCTGCCAAGTCTTCTCTTCCGGATGGGTAAATTCTGGCGTATGAAGGTCTGAGGGAGGAGATGATGAAGGGGCTTTGTGCGTTGTATCTGACACAGATGGGGCAAGAGGTGGAAACGTTGGCGAAGATGAACCATATGTTGTTAGCGTGTGATCCGTGCTGCATTTCGGCCATGACTTCTGGCGAAGAGATTAGCTGCGGAGAGGCTTGGACTAGTTCGAAGCCCGAGAAGAGCGTAGTCTCCATCCTAAGGACTCCAGAAGGTGTTGGACCTTTCCACCTGTTAATGATGAAATTCTTCAAGTATTTCCTACATTTATTTCAGACTTTTATACTTTACCTAAAGCAAGTTTCTATCTTTAACACTGGCGACTTTCCTTCGATTTCTTCAACAGAACTCTTGTCAGGCAACACTTCTTGAGCAATAGTTGAGGATATCGCAAGCAGAGGCGTTTCATTCTTGGTCGAATAAGTGGAATACGTTACCCTGCCCTATAAAATAAAGGAAAGTTGGGTGTTAACTCTTTGATTAAAATGGAATTCACAGAAAAGTTGGAGATAGGGGAAAATTAAGAGACCAGAACTTGAAGCACTTAATTACCCACCTGCACAGTGGCACATCCCGCTCCAGTAGCGTACACGAACACTTTAGTCGGTAAGCTGGGTAAGTGCAACACTTGAGCTGCCTTATCGTTGCCTAAATCCAAGGTGTCCGTTAGCTCCATACCAGAAGTGGCTAGAGAGATAGTCAGGGATCTATGTCTGTCTTTAGCCAGAGTGTCGTAGAGGGTGAATGCTTTGACTGCGGAGTACACTAGTTCTGGATGCTTGTCCAGCATATGAGAGCGATAGAAGAGATATCTGGCCACGCTTTCTGCGAATTTGAGGTCACCGATCGTTGCGAAAGTGATAAGAGCATGTATGGAGGCTTTGTATTCTCCCACTGTAGCTGAAAAGAAAGGGTCCAATGATGAATGCACTATCGGGATAATTGAGGAATCGGCTCTTAAATTGACATGTTCTATAGAGAAGCAGAATCCAGTCGACTAGGGGAAAGGTATCTGAAACTTTATGTGTTCACGATTCAGTTTTATTGAGAAATTTTCTGAGAACTCCACAAGAAGTTCTGTTCCTTTTTGTTGGTGGCGCTTGTCGAAAAAAAGTGGATTTCAGTATTACAGAAAATGTGATACTGAATACGATTGCGTTTATGATATTAATACTTTGATCAATATGTCAATGTTTGCTCTTGATTTTCTCCATCAAATTAATTTGACATTTCACATTTATTTTTTTGTTATATGAGAAATTATTATTAAGGGTTTTTTTCAAATCTTAAATATCATAAAGATTTATTCTGTAAACCTCCTACAAATATTAATTTCAAAAAAATTTTTATTCGAAAACTTTTAGAATTAAATTGAATGAATGTCTTTACACATTGTGTCAATTTAGTAAACATATAGAATTAACACTTATTACACAGTAGCAAAGGGAATGAAAGAAATTCAAGAATTATAAATTGTCAACTAAAAATTATTAAATAAATACTTGAAGAGTACAAAATTTTATTTCGTTCCTTGTTTTATGAAAACTGCATTCTTTTCTAAAAATGCAAAACATAACCTGAAGAACTTCTTCCAAAACTATTTACTCAGAATGAGTTCCTTTGAAAGAATTCCTAAAAGATACAGGACATCTTTAAAAAACAACTTAGAATTATCACAACGGTAACTCATCAGCTCAACTTCATATTTAAAAAATAAAAATAATTAACAAAAGATATCTTTCCAAATCAACTGAAGGCTGTTTACTGCACAAACACTAGAATGAAGTTAACTTATAAACATGTAATGAGTGTAAGCCAAAATAATTAATTATTATATATACAATAAAATAATGAAAAGAGATTTTTTCTTGATAGAAGGATTATTACAATATTTTAAATATCATACAGATTTATTCTTTCAACCTGCTACAAATTTTAATTTCAAAAAAAATTTTATTATAAATCTTTTAGAATGAAATCAAATAAATGTCTCCAGAACATACTGTATCAATTAAGTAGACATATAGAATTAATACTTATTACACGACACCAAAAACATTTCTTTGATTCCCTTTGGTACTGTGCAATAAGTATTAATTCTATATGTGTACTAAATTGACACAGTGCATTCTAAGGAAATTTCTTTTAATTAATTCTAAAAATTTTTGAATAAAAATGTTTTCGAAATTAAAATTTGTTGGAGGTTAACAGAATAAAACTGTATTATATTTAAAATTTTGTAATAATCCTACTATCAAGAGAAACCTTTTTTTATTATTTTATTGAGGGAATGTTTTGTATCTGATAAATGATTCAAACAAATAGAATTATTTTTAATTCAGGTAACTTTTGAGATATTAATAAGTTTATTGAACAGTTAATTACGATCAATACAAATAAACTCATCAACCTGTGGAGTTATTCACTCTTAAGGATGTGAAAACTATGTATAGCTGTTTATATGAAAGTATCATTCTGAACGGCAAAATAAACAAAATATATATTATATTTGAATGCATCAGTCTTTACTTGATGGAAATCCATTTGAAATAATATTAATTAAGGTTTTCCTGATTTTTACATATTTTATTATGATACTACAATCGTTTCGTTAACACAGTAGCATCGTCAGGTAGTATACATTCTGTCAAGAAAGTACCGGGAATTATCGATTTAAATCTGGCGGGGCAATGAGGCAGGTAAAAACTTTTTTTCCTAGGTTGGTACCACTGTCCTTAATTACTATGCCAAGCTTGAGCGGGATCTGTCAACTAGTGTGTTTGCAACAGCTGATTAAGTCAGTCGATGTCAGAGTGCGTGCCGATTTTTACTATGGGTGATTACGTTGAGCAAAGAATTTGTTTAAAGTTTTGTGTTGCGAATGAATTTTTGTGTGCCGATGCATTGAAAATGTTGCAAAAGGCCTTTGGTGATAATGCTCTATCGAAAACTCGTGCATATCAGTGGTACAGAGCCTTCAAGGACGGTCGAAAATGAAGGCCAAAGCCGCTCGAAAATGAAGGTGATGCTCATTGTTTTCTTCGATATCCGTGGCGTGGTGCACTACGAATTCATTCCAGAGGGTCAGACGGTAAACAAGGAGTATTACCTAGGCGTTATGAAACGTTTGCGTGAGCGTATCCGTAAGAAGCGGCCAAATTTGTGGGCGAACAACTCATGGATTTTGCATGACGATAACGCGCCTTCTCACCGAGCTACGATTGTGACTGACTTTCTCGCCAAAAACTCAACAAACGTGCTTCAGCAACCACCATATTCGCCGGATTTGGCTCCCTGCGACTTTTTCCTCTTCCCAAAACTAAAATTGCCCCTTCGTGGCACCCGTTTTGAGTCGATTGAAGCCATAAAACAAAATTCGGCACGAGAGCTAAAGTCCATCCCGGAAAGCGCCTATAAAAAATGTTTCGATAATTGGAAGTGCCGTTGGCATAGATGTATTGGAGCAAATGGAGCCTATTTTGAAGGCGACCCAATAAATTTTGACGATTAAATGTAAAAATGTTGTTTTAATTGAAAATTCCCGGTATTTTCTTGACAGAGTAGTATATATATATATAGTATATACATTTATGTTTTAGAAATAATTTCCGGCATATGTCCACCACGACTAGCTCTGAGGAACCGCATTCGACCAGACCAATTGTGGGCCACTTTTTCGAGTAATTCAGGCCTTATTAGGTTGATTTTTCCGGGTGAATAATATGAACGAATGTTGAACTCCATCAAATATTCAATCAAGAAAACAACTACACATATTAATTTCTAACAGTATGAAAACGCAGCACCCTAAGGTATTCAAATATATATATTTATAGAATATGATAAGTTCTAGGTTTCCTTAAAGGTATACTATAAGTTTTCCGTTTTCAAACGAAAAAGTTTTTCTTTGATCGAGTGTTCGGTCCAGATGGAATCGCACTTCCTGGCAGAAGAAATCTGGGCCGGTCTGAAGTTTGTCGACGTTCTGAGTTTTTCGAAGTTGGTTTAACTACTCGAAAAGTTGTACTTGCGAAGAGCTTATCTTATAATTTATAAAAGGGCTCTTTATAAAGTATAGAGAGAACTTGTTCGTTTGTTGTGGGATCCAACTTGAATTTTCCGCATTTGTCGATATCATGAAGATTTTCATGGAAAGAGCTTATGGCTTTATACTCTTTATTTAAGTTCTATAATGGTATATGGGATATTCAATTGGGGTTTTGAAGGAAAATTAGATGAAAATATTGTGTAATTTAATAACTTTATGACAAAAAATTCTTATAATATTATTCTTTGATATAATCGTAAATGAAACAGTGTCGTTATTGAAAACTCTACTATAATCATGGTATATTCAAATACAAAAACTGAAATATACTTTGATAAATTATTCTTATGGTATTTTTGAAAAAATTAATACATATATAAAGAGAAACACAATTTAAGAAATTTGAAAATCAAAACAGATTTAATCTGTTGTCTTCTACAATTTTAATTTCAAAAAATTCTTTGAAGGAACTTTAAGAATTAAATTGATGTCTTTATAAGCACTGCTCATATTTAATAGACGTCAAAATTCATCATACAATATCAAACGGAATTAAGAAAAACCAACGAACATAAACTGTCAATTAAAATTAAAATATAAATAAGCAAACATTTTTTGTTTCGTTCCAGGCATGCGTAATGAACTCTTCAGACAAACTTACGAAGCTCTGTTTGTTACAAAATGTTACAAAATGTATTGTTTTCCGATCCCATATGAATGAAAAATAACTCTTTCTCAAAAATATAAAACATAATTTCAAGAACTTCTCAATAACTAATTTATTTGAAATATTCAATATATTTAAATAAATTACTTCAAAAAATCTCAAAACATGTAGCACATTCTCAAGAAATAATTAAAGTTACGATAAGATCAGTTCAACTTTACATATAAAAAATAATAAAATCAATTAAACAATGTATAGACTTACTCAGTGAATCTTAGGAATACGCGGTCCTCAACAGAAATGAAAGTGAACACCTTTATATATCCAAGGTACTTATGTTCTAAGTTCACAGAAAATCATACAAAGCTCATAAGGCACTTGGCCTCAGTTAAAACCGTTCAACACTGTATAATGAATTTCTTTATTTGAAAAACCTAATATAATTATATATTATATATAAAATAAAATAAGAAGGAACGGTTTTTTACTTGATAGAAGGATTATTACAAAATTTGAAAATCAAAACAGATTTAATCTGTTGTCTTCTACAATTTTAATTTCAAAAAATTCTTTGAAGAAACTTTAAGAATTAAATTAATGTCTTTATAAGCACTTGTGCTTATAAAGACATTAATTTGATTCTTAAAGTTTCTTCAAAGAATTTTCTGAAATTAAAATTGTAGAAGACAACAGATTAAATCTGTTTTGATTTTCAAATTTTGTAATAATCCTTCTATCAAGTAAAAAACCGTTCCTTCTTATTTTACAATTTAAGAAATTCATTCAAAACTGTTGGGATCAAATATTCATTTGGTTCGCAAAATTATTTATGAATTTTTTGCTAACAATCAACCAATTCATTCATAATTTCATACTGTGAACTCTTAGCATAATTCTCTGTGTATCCTCAATTTATATTTCTCAGAATCAATATATGAAAAATCTGAGCCTCAATTCTCTGTATTAACTTCTATAAATATCATGACTTTGCATTGAGAAGTTTTGTACAGGGTATCCCAAAAATAGTATCAAGTTAAAGTCCAGACAGAAAGCATCCTTAGCGATATCCGAATCACCTCACTTAAGCTATTCTATTCGTATTTTTCGAGTTAGAATTTTCTTTCGCATTTTAATGGCTATTTTTGGCTAACGAGGCATCATTGGTCACAGAGACATTGATACATACTTGATTATTTTCTGAATAGGTGGATAATATATATTGCAAAACCAGAAACAATTGAAAAACTGCTATATAAATAAGTTGCACCTGAGCTGAGGAATTGTTGCAAAATGGCGAAAGCGCCGGTATATTCAACTCTAGATTTAACGGAGACTAAACTTTTTTTTAATGTGCAGTGGTATCAGATCGTCCGCTAAATGTTTATATGTCTGATATATTGAAGAAAATAGTCATGTATCTCAGTAATCTATGTATATAAAATCAATTATATCTTGTGAGACCCAAGCTTATTTTACAAGATATAATTAAATAGATAAAAACATACGTGTTCAATTGCGTCGAAATTGAATAAGGTTTTTCGACTTTGTACCTACCAGGTGCAAAGCTGAACTTACTCTGGCCATAATGATGTCATCTCAGCTGACTGTATAAATTGAACCTCTTGAAAATCCATCATTTTTCGTAGAAAGCAAAATGCAATTGGACGCTTCGTTATTAGTCGCAGTAGAATTTTTAACTCTCTCACTATATAACTCCGAGTTAGCTCGAAACTCGTCCCCATTCACTCAAGGCAGTCATTGAAGAAACCCAAGTAATATCTATAAAGCAGTCTCTCCTTGCTCTTCTAACATTCACAGTGAACACATTTTTCCGCTGCCATTCAGGCAATCACCGCAGAAACCCGCTTACATCCCCAAAAACCTCTGAAACAGTCTCACGCTGCGTTTCGACCAAGCTGTCACGACAGAAACCCGCTTACATTCACTCAAGTCCCAGAAACTCATTTCTCTTGCTACAATACTAAAGAGTTTGCGCATTCAAAGAAAGAACTCTATTCGCACTCATTTGTAACTTCACAAATTTCAACGTAAAGGAACGTTTTCGTTCATCCTCTCGTGATGATACAATAGCGCAATATAAAGCCTGAAGGTCAATGCGTTATCGATAATGTTTATATTAGTAATTAAGTTTAGTTCATGTGTGAAATGAACCCATGTGAAACTAGTGAAAGTGAATAACGCTGAAAAAGCCCAGCGATCTATTCTTAGACCGTAAATAAACGAATTATAGTCTATTATTATATTTCTTTAATCCTCGAAGTATGCTTACCTTAGAATTCGCATACCAATTGGTTAAGGTTCCTTCAATTACTACCGAAGAATTCAAAAAGGTATATCAACATACGCAATTCTCTCAATACGTGGGAGTCATTCAGATAAAGCTATCTATGAAAATAGCTGAAGATTACAAGTGCTATTTTGTCCATGACCCAGAATTTAAAATTTACTCACTCAAAAGAGGCTCCTTCACAGTTTTATCGGTATCACTTTCATACAGCCAATCAGCGGCGTCTCTCCTGGTCACAGAGTGAGGCCATCCAAACTCGCCGTCTTCTGTAGTAGACACATTTCTCAATTTCTCAATCGCCCAGGCTGAGGTGGCGCTCCTGACCAGTATTAAAGCTAGGGCTACAGCTGCTATTGCCTCCGAAGTCTCTATGTTCGGCAAACTGTTTTCCAGGTAGATCTTGGCCTTCTGGATTGTCTCAGAGTCAGAGTCTATTTCTATACCTGCAAATAATAATTTTTGCAGTTGAATGTATGAGGAGAGCTCTCAACTTTCCAAGTTTATTTATGATAAAAAAAACCAACCGTTTCATATATCATTGACTGATGGTTTGGAAGAATATGAGAGTATTATATTTTTACCTATATCATAGAGAACTATGACAGTCTCCGCTGTTATCTCAGTCACATGCTCAAACAAAGCTGCATCTTTTGTCAAGTTCCTCTTGCCCTTCGAATCTGGTTCTTCTTGTTCAAGGTCGAGGTCAACATCAGCTGGCAAGGGAGAGAATCTACCGTCATCCTCTTGTCTTAACTGCACCCATCTCTTGATTGCCTGGATAAGATCTGGATCTATACCAAAGTGAGCTTGGAGCTTAGTAATTGCCTCCAATATAGAAAGGGTGACTTTGTGGCTACCCAGCATCTGATGCTCGCTAAACGAATTATCTTGCTTTTTGTACGAGAGAATGGTTTGGATCTAGAATAGAAACTAAAGATTGAACGAACATTCTCTAGATTTTGAAAGTAGTTTGAAGTTACTTACATTTTTGGGTAAACTTTCGAAAGCTTCTTGTTTAGCAGTACCATTCGCCTTAGTTCCAAGGTGCTCCAAAGACATCAGAGAAGACAGAGAAGCCAAGGCAGATGTCAAACTGCTACCATCAGGCTTTTTAGCCATAGAAGGGAGAGCTAGACCTCCCGTAACAGTTAATTGTCCCCATTCTGTTCCAGGTACTACAAACTTTGGGGTGTCAAGGTGTAGTACTTGGGAAAATCCTGCCTCCTCGTTGAAGTTCCAGATCCTGGGGCAAATAGAAATGTTTTAGAATTTGGTGAGTATAAACCAGATAGATCGTTGAATATGGTGGAACATCAATAATTATAAATAGCGATTCAACAAAAGTTGATACACAAAATATAAGAATATTTTCTTAGAGTTGGATAATAGCTAAAGTTAGAGATGAAGACTTCAACGTTTTTGGAATTCTTAAATATGATTGTTTAGATTTATTTGAATGTGATTGTTTGATATATAACACGAATAAAAATTGACTTGGTTCTACAGTTCTGGTAGCGCCCAACTTTGCTCTACTCACAAATTATTTATACAATCTTCTAGTAATATGATACTAATGAAATTTCGCCTGAATATGGGCATCTTCTACATCTAAGTACAAAATTTCGGCTTTATCGACTTGCTAGTTTCTAGAATATTGGTAAAAATGAGAAAATAATAGAAATGAGAATTATGCGGGAAACATTATATCGATTATTATCGACAAAACGATATCACGCTTTTTTCTAGAACAAGCGCATAAAAAGGACTAAGATTAAGATTTAGTTTCCATCAAGTATCGGATGTTTTTTTTAGAGTGATAGAACTTTAAATTGAAATAAACCACATTTAAATTAAGATTGAAGCCAAATTTTATGACATTTGTGTTTTAAAAATAATTTCCAGCATATGTCCACCACGACTAGCTCTGAGAAACCGCATTCAACCAGACCAATTTTGGACCACTTTTTCGAGTAATTCAGGCCTTATTTCATCAATACCACGAGTTATGTTGGCTTCCATAGAGTCCATTATTTCAGGTGTAACAGCATAAACCAATGACTTGACATAACCCCAAAGAAAATAATACAGTGGAGTTATGTCGCATGATCTTAGAGGCCAATTAATTGGACCATTTCTCGAAATAATATTATCGCCAAATCTTTCTTTCAATGAATCAATTGTTACGGTAGCAGCATGCTGTGTAGGACCATCTTGATGGAACCAAAACACTTCTGGGTCGATATCATTCTAATTTTGAAACAAATAGTTATTTGATTTTGATATTTGGAATATTATTTTGGACCGATGAAGGGATTGCCTAGAATTATATTTGTTTTTTGAAGATGTGGTGCATGTTTTGAGAGATTTCTGAATTAACTTATTCGAATATTTGAATATATTGAATATTTCAAATGAATTATATTCTTTGAGAGGTCCTCAAGTTGTGTTCATGTTTTTAAAAGGCAATTGGTGTTCTTAAAGGTAAGATCAGAAACAAAATTTTGTCTCCTTTAAATATTTATTTATTAATTCTAATGACTTTTTTATATCTATTGGTTTATTTATTCCATTTGACATTATATATTGAGTTTTGATTATATACGTCTATTAAATGTAAGCGGTGCTTATTGTAGACATTAATTTAATTCTAAAAGTTTTTGAATAGAAAATTTTTTTGAAATTAAAATTGTAGAAGACTAACAGATTAAATCTGTTTTGATATTCAAATTTTGTTATATTTCTTCTATCCAGTAAAAAGCTTTTTTCTATTTTATTTTAAATATAATATATAATTATATTTAGGCTTCAATAATTCTCATTATGGAATGTCAATGATTTTAAATATAACCTTAAAAATATCTTACACTGTTCTGTGATTTTGTTAGAACATAGACCATCTTGAATTTTAAAGTTAGTCTGTTTGAAGCATTCATCCTTAACACGTGTAAGTTGAGATATAGTGATAGTTATTTGATTTTGATATTTGGAATATTATTTTGGACCGATGAAGGGATTGCCTAAAATTATATTGGTTTTTTGAAGATGTGGTGCATGTTTTGAGAGATTTCTGAATTAACTTATTCGAATATTTAAATATATTAAATATTTCAAATCAATTATATTCTTTGAGAAGTCCTTTAAGTGTGTTCAAGTTTTTAAAAGGCAATTGGTGTTCTTTAAGGTAAGACCAGAAACAAAATTTTGTCTCCTTTAAATATTTATTTATTAATTTTAATGACTTTTTTATATCTGTTGGTTTATTTATTCCATTCGACATTATATATTGAGTTTTGATTATATACGTTTATTGAATGTAAGCGGTGCTTATTGTAGACATTAATTTAATTCTAAATGTTTTTGAATAGAATTTTTTTTTTTTAATTAAATTTGTAGAAGACTAACAGAGTAAATCTGTTTTTTTATATTCAAACTATGTATATTTAAATTTATGTTCAAAAGCGCACTATTTAATTTAAAAGTTGACGTGTCTCAGTGTTTTTTATAATTTTCTAACATAATTTTATTCCATTTTCATACTGCATATCATAGTTGTGGTACATTTTTTTAATTCAACTTGAAATGTAGTAAGCACTCTGAAACTCGAATCTCTGTGTATTCAGTTATTAAAAGAGGTAGAACACTAATATAAGTAAGTAAGTATAAGTAATTTCTTATCCCGTTCCATTTCAAACTACACACATCGTCAAAAGTCTTGGCTCTCTTAGGTTTCTCAAGAAATAAACAATCTATATTCTGGAAATGACATGAATATTTTCCTCGATTTCAACTGCAGTATATTTTATAGAAAATCTTTGTTTGTCATTCTTTGCTTTATGCAGGATGAGGCAAAATACGAAAAAATGAGAAAAAATCTAAATTTATCGATTATTTATTTTTGATTAAGCATAGTTATTCCACAGCAGAATCCAAATTCAATAGTCCACCCCTTCTTTCCATCAACTGCCCAATACTCCTCCCACTAATCAAGTCATTGATGAAATTTTCAGGCATATCGTTCCATTCTTCCTGAAGGGTTAAACTCAATTCCTGAAAAGTTAAAGGTGGGTTTTGGCGATTGGATATTGCTCTACCTAAGTAATCCCATACGTGCTCAATTGGATTTATGTCTGGTGAGTTTGCTGGCGAGTTAATTCTCTGGATATTGTTCTCTTGAAGAATGTTTTGAACCCTTCGTGTGCGGTGTGGTGTGGCGTTATAATTCTGAAATGGTTCGACAAAGTTTCTTGATATAGTGCTACTATTCTTGCCCGGCCAAACTGAGAAATTGGATGTCCCGGCATTTTCCACGGAATATTCCCAATATTACCACTCTCGTTATTCGCTGAAAACTGATTTCAAATACACCTGTTTTCTCCCGAAAAAGAAACATTTTTTGGTGGTTTATTGCGTTCATTTAAGTGATAAGATAGTGAAGATTCCACACCCAAAAAATTGTCATGTTACATTCAACAAGTTGATAATTAATAGGGAGGGCCAAAACTTTTGACGATGTGTGTATATTATCATTTTATTTGATTTCAGTGAATTTTTATTACGTAGGGATCGAATCAATCAAATATTGGCTACTGAAAACCGGCGATAAAACTTATTGCCTATCAACATTTTCCAGGTACCTGATAGTGGCGTCACATGAAAAATTCAACGTTTTTTCAGCGCCTGTATGTGTGTTTATTGGGGATGAGCGGCAAGGGCCATGATCGAAAGGAATCGATGCCACCGCGGATCCGCTTCATCAATCAAACTTAATTGTCAACCGAACGACGAGGGAAAAAGAGAGCGCTTGCGCCCTCTCTCGTCGATAGCATCAATCTTTTCCGTCTCGCGGACGCGACGCTAAGAGGATTTTTGTTTTAATTTAACAGGCCATTTGTTCGATTCTGGACCGGTTTTTCGCTTCGGGCCCGGTCCTAATGGCTTTTCTGTGCTAATCTCTTTTGGGCCGCCGGTTGTTTCGAGATGGGCGCGGAAAAAATGGGATCGGATTTTTTCCGGATAGTGTATTATTCGGAATTAGCGTTCGAGAAATGAGGGGGACGAAATCCGATGACGAAGGCATCGTTCGACAGAATGAATGGAGTACGCGGTTGGCTCTAGGCGAAACATTATAACAATTTTATTTAGAATTCACACAGTTTTTATATTTCACGGTTTATTCAGGATACTTACATATGTTTCGGTTTTACAACCGTCTTCAAAGGAGTACAAAAAGGTACTGAACTTGAAAAAAGGTTCTTTTGTTATACTTTGGACATCTGTGCATTTTTATGGCGCATGGAAATGACAGCATCCAATATAGGGGTAATCCCAAAGAGTATTTGGGAATTTGTTAAATTCTCCTTTTTCTCAATGGATTCTTTGATTGATAAAATCTCCAAATAGTCCATCAATTTACCCTTTTAACATTGTATAGTAAAGCGGCACCTTTCTCATCAAAAAATGATTATTTTCTATACAATAATCTGCAAAACCGGTTGATTTCTAGTTTTATCAAAATAGACATCATATGTTCTTTGATTTTATGTGGTGAATATCGTCCTGTATGTCCTATGTATGTAGCATTGCTTCAGTTCGTGAAGGACCAGGCTCCCGACGAATATCGCTGCAGTTCGTGAAGGAGCACACCTCCGACGAATATCGCTGCAGTTCGTGAAGGAGCACACCTCCGACGAATATCGCTGCAGTTCGTGAAGGAGCAGGCTCCCGACGAATATCGCTGCATTTCGTGAAGGACCACGCTTTCGACGAATATCGCTGCAGTTCGTGAAGGACCACGCTCCCGACGAATATCGCTGCGGTTCGTGAAGGACCACGCTCTCGACGAATATCGCTGCAGTTAGTGAAGGACCACGCTTCCGACGAGTATCCCTGCAGTTCGTGAAGGACCACGCTCTCGACAAATATCGCTGCAGTTAGTGAAGGACCACGCTTCCGACGAGTATCCCTGCAGTTCGTGAAGGACCACGCTCTCGACAAATATCGCTGCAGTTAGTGAAGGACCACGCTCCCGATGAATATCGCTGCAGTTCGTGAAGGACCACGCTCCCGATGAATATCGTTACAGTTTGTTCAGGACCACGTTCCCGATGAATATCGCTTCAGCTCGTGAAGTACCACGCTCTCGGAGAATATCGCTGCAGTTCGTGAAGGATCCCGTTTCCGACGAATATCGTTACAGTTTGTTCAGAACCACGCTCCCGACGAATATCGCTGCAGTACGTGAAAGACCACGCTCCCGACGAATATCGTTGCAGTTTGTGAAGGACCGCGCTCCCGATGAATATCGCTGCAGTTCGTGAAGGACCACGCTTTCGACGAATATCGCTGCAGTTCGTGAAGGACCACGCTCCCGAAGAATATCGCTGCACTTCGTGAAGTACCACGCTTTCGACGAATATCGCTGCAGTTCGTGAAGGACCACGCTCTCGAAGAATATCGCCGCAGTTCGTAAAGGACCACGCCTCCGACGAATATCGCTGCAGTTCGTTAAGGACCAGACTCCTGACGAATATCGCTGAAGTTCGTGAAGGACCACGCTTTCGACGAATATCCCTGCAGTTCGTGAAGTACCACACTTCCGACGAATATCGCTGCAGTTCGTGAAGGACCACGCTCTCGAAGAATATCGCTGCAGTTCGTTAAGTACCACGCTTCCATCGAATATCGCTGCAGTTCGTGAAGGACCACGCCTCTGACGAATATCGCTGCAGTTCGTGAAGGACCAGGCTCCCGACGAATATCGCTGCAGTTCGTGAAGGACCACGCTTCCTACGAATATCGCTGCAGTTCGAGGAGGACCAAACTCCCGACGAATATCGCTGCAGTTCGTGAAGTACCACGTTTCCGACGAATATCGTTGCAGTTCGTGAAGGACCAGGCTCCCGACGAATATCACTGCAGTTCGTGAAGCACCACGCTTCCGACGAATATCGTTGCAGTTCGTGAAGGACCAGGCTCCCGCCGAATATCGCTGCAGTTCGTGAAGGACCACGCTCTCGAATATCGCTGAAGTTCTCTACTGGATGCAACAATAACAACAAAACAAATAACTGTACGTACAGAAGAAAATATCGCTGCTGTAAGTCATAGTGTTAATGATGATACAGATTCATCTATTCGTCGACGTTCATAACAAGTGGAACTCCACATGGAAAATTTTGCATATAGATCTTGATCTACACTCATACAAGATCCAACTGGTTCAAGAACTAAGGCCACTTGACTATAATAAGCGTCGTTTGTTTGCTGACTGGGGCCTAGAACAGCTTGAAGTTGATTCACTTTTTTATCGTAAAATTGTGTTTAGTGATGAAGCTCATTTCTGGTTGAACGGCTATGCAAGCAAGCAAAATTGCCATATATGGAGTGAAAACGGCTATGTAAACGAGCAAAATTGCCGTATATGTAGAGAAAACAATCCTCAAGAGGTTCTGCAGGTTCCATTGCATTCTGAAAAATGCACTGTATGGTGTTCTTTACACGCTGGAGGCATCATCGGTCCATATTTCTTTAAAAACGATGCTAGAGCTAATGTTACAATGAATGGTGCTCGTTACAGATCGATGATCAATGGTTATTTGTTTCAAAATTTGAATGGTATCGACCAAGAAGTGATTTGGTTCCAACAAGATGGTGCTACACCTCAAGCTGCTTCCGTAACAATTGATTCATTGAAAGAAAGATTTGGCGATAACATTATTTCGAGAAATGGTTCAATTAATTGGCCTCCAAGGTCATGCAACATAACTCCCCTGGATTATTTTCTTTGGGGTTATGTCAAGTGATTGGTTTATGCTGATAAACCAGAAACAATAGAGGCTACTGAATTGTTTCAGCCGTTACTATTTGTTAGTTGATCATAATTAAAACAAATTGTAGAAAAAACTATGTTTTACTACCAATAAAATATATTTTACACATTTTCTTGTAACTCGAGTTTCGGAAAATGAACTATCCCATCATCAGACAACTTGTCTGATGATGGGATGATCCGATGACTAAAGTTTTGTGAAACACACTGTAAGACATCTCAGAGACTCCGTGCGGAAGAGTACAACGTCCTGTATGTTTCATTTATAATTCAAATAGAAAGGGGATGCAAGACTTCTTTAAGTAAGTGCATGTCGAAGCGTTGTTTCGTCAGAACGCTCAATGATAGGAAAGGAAAATGAAGATCAACAGCTTCTGCGAAAAAAACGCCAAAACGTCCTAAATCCGTGCCGAAATAGAAACGAAGGCCGCATAGATGAAAAAAGGCGATTCGTTATCGGTAAAACCGGATATACGGAATTTATCCGCGCCAAATACCGTGGGGCTTTGCGAAGATTAATGCGGTATATCGATGCTGCAATTTGTACGTTTTCCAGCCCCTTTATACAGTCGAAAAAAGTAATTTCGTAGATCAGAGGCGGCCAACGAACGCGCGCCAGTCACGGACTCGTAGATTTCCTGGATGAGATACTGGATAGGTTTTCTGATTGCGGGACGCGGTTAGGAGGGGAAAATGACCCTTGTAAATTCGACTGCGTGTTCCTGCATCATCGTGATAATGATTTCACTGAAATATTGAGGAAGTTTATATAGAATGAGGCGTTTCTCATCCCTCTTATACGAGTTTTTTCTCTTGGTTGTTGAATTAATTATAAATGATCCTATTCACCTTTGTTCGAGCATACAAAAATACGAGGATGTATATCGGGTGTTTTTTTTAAAGTGATAGAACTTCAAATTGAAATGAAACAAATTTAAATTAAGATTGAAGCCAAATTTAATTTATCATTTGAAAGATAATTTTATGACATTTATGTTTTGAAAATAATTTCCGGCATGTCTACCACGACTATCTCTGAGGAACCGCATTCGAACAGACTAATTTTTGACCTTTTTTCGAGTAATTCAGGCCTTATTTCATCAATAACACGAGTAATATTGGCTTCTAAAACGTATATTGTTTCTGGTTTATCAGCATAAACCAATGACTTGACATAACCCCATAGAAAATAATCCAGTGGAGTTGCATAATCTTGGATGCCAATTAATTGGACCATTTCTCGAAATAATGTTATCGCCAAATCTTTCTTTCAATAAATCAATTGTTACGGTCGCAGCATGGGGTGTAGCATCATCTTGTTGGAACCAAAACACTTCTGGGTCGATACCATTCGAATTTTGAAACAAATAATCATTGATCATTGATCTGTAAAGAGCACCATTCACTGTAACATTAGCTCCAGCATAGTTTTTAAAGAAATATGGACCGATGGTGCCTTCAGCGTGTAAGGCCACCATACAGTGCATTTTCAGGATGTAATGGAACCTGCAGAACTTCTTGAGGATTGTTTTCACTCCATATACGGCAATTTTGCTTATTTGTCTGTAATTGGAGGTTAATTCTAGTCAATGTTTTCATACTGTCTGACAATTTATTGAGCATCTTGAGATTTCTGAATTTTTTCGTGTTATACTTGGGTAAATATAGAACATTTCCGGCATTGTGCAACCCAGAAAGCTCAACATATATCCGTTCATTTTCCTTTGCATAAAGAAAGAAGATACATGGGAGAGTCAATATTTCATGTTTAATTGAACATGGTCTAAAGTAAGTTCGAGGATTACGCTCGAAGATAAAGATAATATCGGCTGTTTTTTTAGAATGATCGAAATTTAAATTGAAATAAAATACATTTGAATTAAGATTGAAGCCAATTTTTTTTTATTTGAAAGATAATTTTATGACATTTATGTTTTAAACATAATTTCCGGCACATGTCCACCACGACTAGCTCTGAGAAATCACGTTCGACCAGACCAATGTTGCACCACTTTTTCGAGTAATTCAGGCCTTATTTCATCAATAACACGAGTTATGTTGGCTTCCAAAGCGTCTATTGTTTCTGGTTTATCAGCATAGACCAATGACTTTACATAACCCCAAAGAAAATAATCCAGTGGAGTTATGTCGCATGATCTTGGAGGCAATTAATTAGATCATTTTTCGAAATAATGTTATCGCCAAATCTTTCTTTCAATAAATCAATTGTGACGGTAGCAGCATGAGGTGTAGCATCATCTTGTTGGAACCAAAACACTTCTGGGTCGATACCATTCAAATTTTGAATCAAATAATCATTGATCATCGATCTGTAATGGGTACCATTCACTGCAACATTAGGTCCAGCATCGTTTTCAAAGAAATATGGACCGATGATGCATCCAGCATGTAAAGCATGCCATACAGTGCATTTTTCAGGATGCAATGGAACCTGCAGAACTTCTTGAGGATGGTTTTCACTCAATATACGGCAATTTTGCTTGTTAACATTCAATCAGAAATGAGTTCATAACTAAACAAAATTTTACGATAAAAAAGTGGAACAACTTCAAGTTCTAGGGCCCAATCAGGAAACGACGCTTATTATGGTCAAGTGACTTTAGTTCTTGAACAAGTTGGATCTTGTTTGGGTGTAGACCAAGATCTTTACGCAAAATTTTCCATGTGGATGTTGCACAGAGTCCAACTTGTTGTGAACGTCGACGAATAGACAAATCTGGATCATCATTGACCCTATGACTTACAGCAGCGATATTTTCTTCTGTACGTACAGTTCCATGTCTTGTTGTTGTTGCTGCATCGAGTAGAGAAAATGTTGTCCGAAATCTATCGATAGTCCGACGAATAATCTGCTCTGATGGACGATTATGTAAACCATAAATTTCACGAAGTGCTCTATAAGTTTGGCGAATAGAACACTGATTTTGAAAATAAATTTCAACAATTTGTAAACGTTGTTCGGCGTGAGTCTTTCCATGATAATTTGTCAATGCTTACTGAACAGAAATGTCAAAAAAACATGGCTTCTACCTTCTGTCAAATCACAGTTATCCCTATCGAAAGTTCTATCACTGTAAAAAGCACATTCAATATTTTATGTTCAATTGAACATGGTCTAAAGTCATTTCGGGGATTACGTCGAAGGATCATGCGTAAAAGCGCTTCTGAACAATGACTATCCTCCTAAAATCCACAGAATCACCCCAGAGCTCAGCATTGCATGACTTATGACTGCAGACTAGATTATAGTAAACTCCCAGCGATGGTTCGAGTGGAAGCGGACTCCTAAGTCTAGCAATATCGTATAACGAAGAATTTAGCTTCTTACTTATGTACTCAGTATATTCGTATCATCTTAAATTGCTACCTTTGTTTAAGCCCAAGAAATTTGCTGAATAATTGGATATAAGATTATCTGTTTCGCACTTGATAGGAAAGGAAGAAGCTTTTCCAAACTCACATTGAGCCTGATCTACACAGGCAGCATAAGCTGAAACTCTTGATGAGTAATTTGCACAGACTAATAAAATTTTATCAACCTTGATGTGTTCAGGAAGATCATTCATCAAAAGTATGAAGATAAGTAGCCCTAGGACAGAATCCTGTGGAACCCCAAGTCTTGATTCATATTGTGAAGGATCCTACTATAACTGTTATCTTCCGATATTGATAATGAATTAGTTTTTTACTATCAGTGTTCGTCACTTTGTTCCTTTCAAAAAGTAGCTATAACGACTTCAAGACCTTTAATTAACTCACCTAAATTCTGCCAAATTCAACCAAGAAGAAGCGAAACCGAGTTGCTGCACCTTGATCTTCTTATCCATCTTCCACGTGAGCAGAGTGTTGTTTTTCGGTCCAGATCCCCTTCCAAATACAATAACTTCATTCTCCCACGTTATCCAGAAGGTCCTCCATTCATCCTCTGACAGGATTCCTGGAGTACTCGTGCTATTGAGTTGCACTGCATAACCTGGGAATAATATCGACATTTTGAGAATTCGGTTATTTTAAACGTATTGATAACAAAATAGATAATATATGCTAAGAAAAAAGGTACCAGGAATTGATCATTGAAAAAACCCGATTAAAGAAATTTTCGAAATTCGCCTTGTCACTGAGTTTGACTCTATTTGTCAGCTAGTCTGCTAACAGTGTTAATTTTGTCAGTTCATTTCGAGTAATTTTTTTGATGACTAAAAAGATCGAATCTTGAATGGTGGAGGTCCTCACTTGATGGAAATCCATTTTCATTTAATTTAAAAGGGATTAAATAAAAACATATTTAATAAAATTTCCACATTTATTGTGTTTCAACAATATTGTAACACTACATTTGCAACAATTTTTTCGCCAAATTCTTGGCTTCTTCAGGCGAGTTCGATGTTTAACATCGAACTAATTTAAAGTAAGTTATTTTCGAAGAAGTTCTTGAGCTGTTTTGCTTTTTTGGAAAGGTATTTGGTTTTCATAATACAAGATATGAAATAAAATTTTGTATTCTTCAAGTGTTTTTAAGTATTTTTAATTAATAATTTATATTTCCTGGAATACTTTTTGGAACTGTGTAATGAGTGTTAATTCTACTTTTACTGAATTGAAACTGTGTTTTCTAAGACATTCATTTAATTTAATTCAAAAAAGTTTTTGAATTGAATATTTTTATTAAAAGATTAAAGATTAACAGAATAAATATGTATGATATTTAAAATATTGTAATAATCCGCTTTATCAATTGAAAACTCCTTTTTATAATATTATTTGATTAATATTATAATCAATGCTGTATGTACTAAAAACTTTCATTTCTATTTTATGACATGAAAACTATATCTGCTATGAAATATGTATGAGAATTTCTAGAAAAAACTAGGGAACGAAACATTAAAAGCGCAAAATTATTGACCGCTTCCCAGTAAATTTCGATTTCAGTATTTCAAAATGGACGTATCAAAAACTAAATGTGTACCGAGAATACATTTTTTTTCATAATTTGTTTCAATCAGATTTTCAATAATTCCAACAGTCAAAGTAAAAAACCGATTATATAAACTAGCTTTGCATACTTCCAGATCGCCTGAAATTTTGGACAAATTGCTCGCAAAAGAGGACCCTGAGTACACATAAATTATACACACGATACCCCTGTTCCATCGTTTATGAATTCAGAGAACCATCTATCCTTTTCGGGCGCTTTCAGCATGAAGAGGGTTGACTGGATAAAACCACACATCCACCAGAAAATATTATTATTCATGGACAACTGACGTAGGTTAGCTTATAACACTAGACCACTGTCCTCATATGTTTGTCATCTAAGGCAAACAGCGTTTTTATGTCGGAACTGACAACAGACAAAATTTCACGGACAAACTTCGTTGTTACATATTTCCGACGTTGTAGGCAGAGAGAATCTGATCGGATTTTTACGAGGAAGACGACAGGGTTGGACCAAGGAGAAGATACGTAAAGTTAATGAAATATTCTCGCGTTTCTTTTTATGCGCTTGTTCTAAGGAACACTGTGCTATCGTTCTGCTAAAATGTCTGTAATTCTGGAATTTTCAGCCGAAAATGGTCCCAAGCGAGAAGATTGCCTCACTGATGAAGGATCTGAGATCAAAAGTAGTTCGGTCAGGCTGTAAACACTCTAACTTTCGAACAGAAAGAGCTACAGACTCGATTTCAGGGTAGTTTTGGGGCCTAAATATCTCACTTGAGTTTGTTAGTCGGTTGTCCCGGTAGACGACTGGAAACTAAATGCCGAATAAAATGCTACAGATTTAATATTTTCTGGGTAAGTTTGGAGTCTAAATATATCAGTTATCATAATCGAAAATCGATTATCAATTAAGTTATTGCTCTTTAGAGCTCTGAGTTATCTTTGAACATAATAAATTAGGATCAATTTTGAAATAAATGAAATGATTAATATGATTTTCATCATTAGACAGAAACTGTTTATTAGCGAGTCGAACTTATGCTACAGAATATCTTGAGAGAATACATCCAAAAGAATTGAATTTTCGGGAGCTTTTTAAGAAAATAATAAAAAGAAGATGGGATAAAATCGGTCACTTACGAAGACAAGGAGCTTGAGGTTTTACTGGATGTAATGGAAGATCCACACACAAGCCAAATGAAGCTTAGTGTAGCCTGAGGTATACGTGAACGTTCAGTTCAAAGAACCCCCAAAAAGCACAAGTTTGACGCCTACCAGATCTTCATTAGTCAAATAAGTTTTTCAGTTGTGAAACCCTAAGGTTACTTGTGAGAAAATGTGTGGCATTCATTTCTCTACATTACAAAATCGAACAATAACAATTCAAAGGTATTTACTATACTGTATTACTGTATGTTCAGCCATTAATAACAGACACCCTGTATATGCCAGGTTGATCATTTAAAAATGATGGTTAAGCAAATTTTTCTGTTGAAAAAATTCTGATCAAATTCGATGGAATACTTATCTGTAATATTTTGCGTCATGATAGAGATATTCAAGGCCATTGAAAATATATAAAAAATAATGGAGTGATCCTTTAAAAAAAATCACTCATTTGTTGAATAATTGGGAACAGCCAAACAACATATTTAAAAATAATTTATCGAGATGACAGGTATGGAAGTGTAACGCACTATTTCAAGACCGTATATATTAGATTGAGGTAAAATTAACCATTATTTAAATATTTTAATAATTACAGATATATTCTGTTAGCCTTCTACATATTTTATTTCAAAAAATTATATTTTATCTTATAACTTCAGGAATTAAATTAATGTCATATAAGCACCGCTCATATCAAACGACATAAAAAATAAACATTCATTATAAGACATCTGAATAAGATAACAAAATCCAATGAATATAAATTGTTAACAAAAATCCTATAAATTAAATATTTTGAGTAGACAAAATCTTATAATGAATGTTTATTTTTTATGTCGTTTGATATGAGTAGTAACATTAATTTAATTCCTGAAGTTATAGTATTAAATATAAATTTTTCAAATTAATTATGTAGAAGGCCAATAGAATATATCTGTAAATATTATTATAAAATATTTAAATAATTTTATGTGCCTTCTATCAAGTATAAGCCTCCATTTATTTTATTCATAATATATAATTATTTGGTTTCTTTAACATTCTTTATACAAAGGGTCCTTACGCTATAACAGAGGCCGTTAAATTGCCATTCAATCTTTAAGATCAATGGTAAATCACAGAACTATTTATTTCAAGTTAACATTAGACTCCATTTAAATGTTCAGTATTCATTCACCAAGACGCTTTCTGAATTGTTAAAGGTGAGTAAATATTTTTTGTTGATTGATGTTATATTTTATTGAATAATATTATTGAGTACTGACGAAACAGAGTCTCTCTTAAAACTTGTTTTTTTAGTAATGTTTTTACATATCTTGAGATTTTCTTAAAAGAAACTTAGTTAGATATCCAATAATATTAAATATTCTAAGTAAGATAGTTTTATGATGAAATTCTTAAGATTATGTTGAACATTTTTGAAAGATATCTGTTTTCATAAGAGAGATGAACAGAAACACAATTTTGTCTACTCAAAATATTTAATTTATAGGATTTTTGTTAACAATTTATATTTATTGGATTTATTCATCTCATTTTGGATGTCTTATAATGAATGTTTATTTTTGATGTCGTTTGATATGAGCAGTGCTCATATGATATTAATTTAATTCGTGAAGTTATAATATTAAATATAATTTTTTGAAAAAATTATATTTAAATTATAAAATATGTAGGAGGCTAATAGAATATATCTGTAAATATCAAAATATTTAAATAATTTTACATACCTTCTTTCGAGCATAAACCTCCATTTATTTTATTGTGAAATAAATCTTAGTCTAGAAAAACCTTTTTTGACATTTGCAACGATGCAGATCCAAGGGGGAAAGATGGAGCGTTTTAACTGTGAATTTTATTTTCAAGAGATTTTCCATTGCTTCAAGAGAACTGTCCAACACATATCAGATTAATATTTTTGCCAATTTCTTCTATAGAGTTTTTTTGGTTCTGAGTTTTGTATAACGGTTGAATCTCCTTTATTTTCTTCATATATAAACTGTGTTTCTTAGACATGAGTTTACTCTTATTATTATTAATAATGATAAATCAGAATTCAGAATTTTTTCTCAATATTTCAAAATAGTTTCAGAATATTGTGTGAGCTAGTGATCAATATTTTTCGTCTCATTTTTTGATTTGTTCCATTTTTACAATAAAACTCAAGCGGTTTAATTTTTTGGAATGATTATTAATTATTACATTGAAAATTATTTAATTAATAAAAATAAAAATAATAATAAGGGGGATCTACGCTACGCCAATAGGTGTATTAGAGTACTTCAAGTGGTGGGGTATGGCTAACAACCACATCAGTCGATACCCTAATTCTCAACAGAAAATAATAATAATGATAATTATTTTTGTAAATGAAATAATGATAATTATTATAAATAACAATTATAAAAATTAAGTTAATTAAATATAGTAATATATATATATATATATATATAATTAAATGTCAATAATAATTATTAAAATTATTATAAATAATATTATTAATTATCATATACTATTATAATTAAAAATATTAATAATAATTATTATTATATTAATATTATAACATTGATAAAAATAATAAGTCATTAGCCATACGTACCCCGCCACCTAATATACACAAATACACCAACTCCCAATCTGTGGCACCATAACGCACATCTGTGCTCACTTTACCCCCGAGGTCCCCTTATAATGATTATTATAATTATTACTAACATTATTATATCGCTAAGTTATATTAAAAATAATTATTATTCTTAATATTATTAACTATTAATTTTTCAATTAATTATTATAACATTATTAATAATAATAATTATTTTTTATCAATTTTTTTATCAGCACTTTTATGGATTGTTAGATGCTAATATCTCTCTTCAAATATTACAATCAATCTATCCCTTACTCTGTCATTGTTGACTCGGCGTTAAATGCCGCCCCCGTCAAACCCCGTATAGAATACCCGATCCTGACAAGTTGTATGTTTAAAATCGACCCTCGTCAAGCGGTCGCATTCCATTAACCGGACTCGAGTACCGGATTTCGCACTTTCTTGCCAGGTGCGGCGGTTGATAATCAATTTGGGACCATTACCCGACGACCTCGCCGTCCCCAATTAGAGGAGTTGCGTTTGTTTTCATGCCACCGCGACGCAATCGGAGCGTATCGCGCGGTGGGCGGTTAATGGATATGTACACTTTACGCCCGACCCCAGTGAGAAAATTCGACGATTAGCCGAGATCGGAAGGGTTGGAGGGATTTGGTTGAAGAAATAGGATGAATAGTGGTAGGGAGCGACTTTGGATGAGTGAGGAAGGGGTTTCGTTAATGGATAATATGAGAGAATTTTGTCAGGGTGGAAAAACGTGGAAACATTTTTTATTCGGTGGGGATTTCGTGGAAAATTTTGTGAATGAACCTTGTGAAGTTTTCAATGAACTCTATAAATTTATAATTAAAAATATCAGAAATCTGAAAAACTTCCACAATAGGGAGTGAATCACAACTATTGGGACATTGGCTAAGAACAGATTAAAAAATAAAATAAAATAAAAATAAAAAATAAAATCTACATAGAAGCATAATTTTGAACGAGGAATATTATTTTATCCATTACCTTACTTTTTGTTGTAGAAAGCCACGTAAATCATTTCTTTTGATGAAATTAAGTGGTAACATTTTTTGACGGAACTTGATAGTAATCTTGATTAGAAAAGACGATGTAAAAATTATTCTTAGGTAATACTGGAATTCTTGTTCAACCCGTTTTCGCGGAAAGTGCAATTGAAGAGTTCATTTTTTCAGACGGGGATTTCAAATATTATTTCATTTATGAAAAGTATTCATTGAACTTCCATAAAAATGTCTGTAATTAAAAAAAAATATTATAGACTTTAAATATGAACTATTATACGTATTCTGCGATTGTTGCCAGTCGAATAGTTCTAACAATGAGAATTCAACACAATAAGAAGATCAAAATATACTGTAATGGCTTTATATATTTAATTTATTTTGAATAATGTGAATTTCTTATTTTTATCAAGAAATTAATTTTATTGAGTACTTACCATGCTTACCACGTCCGATCCACGTCATCTTATTATCACCATCACCCACAGCTATCCTATACATTCTATCCGAGGCCTCTTGGCCTTCACTGAGTGCGATATGTACTGGTCCTATCTTGCGGGAGGGAGAATTGCCAACTCTGAGCTCTAGAACAACACCCTGTCTATTTCTGGGAGCTGCCATCCATTCATATCGGTAATTATCAGCCGTAGAAATGAGGAGATTTTCTAAAATGACCAAATAAATATTTAGACAACAATTGAATCGAAATGTTTTTTGTGAGCTAAATTAATATTTTTTTGAATAAGGTGAGTTGAAAATTTTTTGTTTGTCGAAAATTTTGTTTGAATTTTGAGGAGTTTTGCAAGGGGGCTATTGATATATGATATAAAAGGTCGTAAGGGGGCTGTTCTTTATAGATTTTAATGAAACCATATAATTAAGGAGAGGTAGGAATCACAAAATTCACGATTCTGAAATTATCATAATTTTGAGAATAATTTGGAAGTCTCTGAGGATAGCTTTTTGTTAAACTTGAATTTTTGAGGTGGAAACCTTCGCCAATCTTATGGGGGACACAAAATTTGAATATCAAAACAGATTTAATCTTACAGTCTTCTACAATTTTAATTTCAGAAAAATTTTTATTCAAAAAACTTTGAGAATTAATTTAATGTCTTATAAGCACAGCTTATATTTAATAGACGTATAAAATCAAAACTCAATATACAATATCAAATGGAATAAATAAACAAATAAATATCAATTATCAATTAAAATTAATAAATAAATATTTGAAGGAGACAAAATTTTGTTTCTGATCTTACAATTATGAATACTAATTCCTTTCAAAAAATACAAAACATAATTTAAGGAAAATTTGAATATTAAAACAAATTAATATATGTTTATCTTCTACAATTTTAATTTAAAAAATTTTTATTCAAAAAACTTTTAGAATTAAATTAATGTCTAAAACAAGCACCGCTTATATTTAATAGACGTATATAATCTAAACTCAATATACAATGTCAAATGGAATAAATAAACCAAAAGATATACGAAAGTCCCTAAAATTAATAAATAAATATTTAAAGGAGACAAAATTTGTTTCTGGTCTTGCCTTCAAAACGCCATTTGCATCTTAAAAACATGAACACACTTAAAGGACCTCTCAAAGAATGTAATTTATTTGAAATATTTAATATATTTAAATATTCGAATATCTTCAAATTCAAATTCTTCTATCAAGTAAAAGGCCTTTCTATTTTATTTTATATATAATATATAATTATATTTTGGCTTCAATGAATCTCATTATGCAATGTCAATGAATTTAAGTAAGCCTTAAAAATAACTCACACTGTTCTTTGATTCTGTTAGAGCATAGATAAATCTTGAATTATAAAGATGATCTATGTCTCGAAACATTATTCATTTACACGTGGTGAGTTGTTTGGTATGGGATAGTTTTTTGATTTTGATATTATGAATATATTTCAGGACTGAAGACGGAATTGCTTAAAACTATATTTGTTTTTTGAAGATATAGTGCATGCTTTGAGAGATTTCTGAATTTACTTATTCGAATATTTAAATATATTAAATATTTCAAATAAATGATATTCTTTGAGAGGTCCTTTAAGTGTGTTCATGTTTTTAAGATGCAAATGGCGTTTTGAAGGCAAGACCAGAAACAAATTTTGTCTCCTTTAAATATTTATTTATTAATTTTAGGGACTTTCGTATATCTTTTGGTTTATTTATTCCATTTGACATTGTATATTGAGTTTAGATTATATACGTCTATTAAATATAAGCGGTGCTTGTTTCAGACATTAATTTAATTCTAAAAGTTTTTTGAATAAAAATTTTTTAAATTAAAATTGTAGAAAATAAACATATATTAATTTGTTTTAATATTCAAATTTTGTTATATTTCTTCTATCAAGTAAAAGGCCTTTCTATTTTATTTTATATATAATATATAATTATATTTTGGCTTCAATGAATCTCATTATGCAATGTCAATGAATTTAAGTAAGCCTTAAAAATAACTCACACTGTTCTTTGATTCTGTTAGAGCATAGATAAATCTTGAATTATAAAGATGATCTATGTCTCGAAACATTATTCATTTACACGTGGTGAGTTGTTTGGTATGGGCTAGTTTTTTGATTTTGATATTATGAATATATTTCAGGACTGAAGACGGAATTGCTTAAAACTATATTTGTTTTTTGAAGATATAGTGCATGCTTTGAGAGATTTCTGAATTTACTTATTCGAATATTTAAATATATTAAATATTTCAAATAAATTATATTCTTTGAGAGGTCCTTTAAGTGTGTTCATGTTTTTAAGATGCAAATGGCGTTTTGAAGGCAAGACCAGAAACAAATTTTGTCTCCTTCAAATATTTATTTATTAATTTTAGGGACTTTCGTATATCTTTTGGTTTATTTATTCCATTTGACATTGTATATTGAGTTTAGATTATATACGTCTATTAAATATAAGCGGTGCTTGTTTTAGACATTAATTTAATTCTAAAAGTTTTTTGAATAAAAATTTTTTAAATTAAAATTGTAGAAGATAAACATATATTAATTTGTTTTAATATTCAAATTTTGTTATATTTCTTCTATCAAGTAAAAGGCCTTTCTATTTTATATAATTTAAGGATTTCTCAGAAATCAAAATTGTAGAAGACTGACAGATTAAATCTGTTTTGGTATTAAAATTTTGTTATATTCCTTCTATCAAGTAAAAAGCCTTTTCCTATTATTTTATGTAGGAAACTTTCTCAAAAAATTGTTCATTTTCTGGTCATTTTTTTTTGGATAGAGTAACAATAGAATTTTTTTTGACTTTAGTCAATATTGAATTATTATTCCGAATTTTGGTTTATACTGATTTTCTTTATGATTTTGTGGTTCTGTATGGTTCCTTAAGGTTAATAATTTTTTCTTGGATTAAGCTTACGTTTGGTGTATCAATTACTATCGATTCGGTTTCACAAATTAATGTTTCGATGATATTTTTTGAGGAGATGTGGGGATTATTATTTGTACCATTTTCCAGATGCTTGATTCTTTTGTGGAAAACGTATTGTTCGAATAATATATTCGCTGCCAGTGAATTAATAATATATAGATAATTTTACATTTCCTTAAAAAAAATTGCGCTGAAAAGGGAACTAAATATAATCAAACAAATAGCTATAAATAATCATTTCGAAACAAAAATCATAAATTCTTTTATGAATAAAAAGAAAAATCAACTCATTCTAAAACAAATATACCCATCTTCCAAAAGAAGAGTAAAATTATAGAACTAACATATTACGGACCGATTTCACAAAAGATAGCTCAAAGAATTTCAGCAATTAACATAAAAATACGTCTTACACTGTCATATGAAATATTTCCCACCTTTTTTTATGAAAAAAAAAACATTCACACAGTTTTTATGTTTCACAGTTTATTCAGAATCCTGACACGTGTTTCAGTATTTCGACCATCTTCAAAGGAGAACAAAAAGTAACTAAACTTTAAATTGAAGAAAGTTCTTTCATTACATTAAGTATATCTGTGTATTTTTATGGAGCATGGAAATAACGGCATCCAATATAGCGGTGTTTTTAAACAGCATTTGGAAATTTGTTAAATTATCCTTTTTCTCAATAGCATTTTTGATCGAAAGAATATTCAAATAGTCCATCAATTTACCCTTATTAACATTATATAGTGAAGTGACATCTTTCTCATTAAAAAAATTATAATTTTCTATACAATGTTCTACAAAACCGGTTGATTTCTGGTTTTTCAAAATAGACAACCTATGCTCTTTGATTCTATGTTGTAAACATCCCAGTCCGTCGTATATATGTAGCAATACAATTATCACATTTCATGTGATAATTGCCCGATTAAATGTGATAATTGTGATACTACAAATACAGGACAGACTGGCCGATGTTCACGACATAGAATAAAAGAACAAACGGCCACCATTTTAAAAAACAAGAAATCAACCGGTTTTGCAGAACATTTTATAGAAAATAATCATTCTTTCAATGAGATAGATGTCACTTTACTATATAATGTTAATATCAATATTTTTCAAAACGGATAATATTGTGTTCAGCTCTTAGTAAAATTCAAATTGATTAAAAAAATGTCCTTGTTACCGAGAGAACAGAATATTCTGAAAAAGCAGTCAAAATATAACCATACGGTATAATTTACCTGTTTTAAATAGGAAAATAATATAGAATAAATGAGCTGAACTGGAATGCGTGATTTATTTGAAGAATTGCGACTGAAAGAAACGAAAAACTCACCATTTGCGCAGAAATATGCGCTTTCAGTATCCGTTTGCACTATTCCTTCAGGATGGACCTTAACTGTTGCAGACCTGATGACTGCTCCTGTTATGGTTGTATTTACGCTCCTTTCAGAACCTTCACAGGAAGAACTGGTGTAGCCATTTACCTCCACTGGAAATAGAAGAATCTGTATAATATTCAACGTGGCTGGGATTCATTGAATTTAATTCTTTAAATTCTCGACTACATGATTTTTGAGGATATTATGCTAAGAGATTTTTAGCAGGACTATAAATACGAATCAGGAAGTTGGTATGTATCGCATTTACACTTCCTTGGAATAAAGACGTCTTACAGTACTACAATTCTTATGTGATACTCTTATAATCATAAATAACTTGATGACCAGTTACATGTCCTTTTTTCAGCAAGATAGCAGACATCTCCTTATTGCTGATGGAACTAACGACTTTTTTCTAGGATATATACGTTAATATTTTACCGTGGCCATCCTGTTTGCTGGATTTAAGTCCCATCCAACCTGTGATTCTGACACAGTTGATCATTATTCTTTGAAATCCTCAATTGTGCTCAAAAGATAAATATAATACTGAAGATTTCATTATTTTTCACATTAATCTATGGTTATACAAAATAAATTATATACGAATTTAATTTAATCGGTCCTTACGTGATGAAATATCTGCTTGGTTGTTGAGAAAAGTTTTAAGCTTCTTGCATCGGGTTTTTTTAAAGTGATAGAACTTTCGATAGGAATAACTGTAATTTGACAGAAGGTAGAAGCCATTTTGTTTTGACATGTTCAATAAGCATTGACAAATTATCAAGGAAAGACTCACGCCGCCACAACGTTTAAAAATTGTTGAAATTTATTTTCAAAATCAGTGGTTGTATTCGCTAAACTTATAGAGCACTTTGTGAAATTTATGGTTTACATAATTGTCCATCAGAGCAGCTTATTCGTCGAACTATCGATAGATTTCGGACAACATTTTCTCTATTCGATGCAACAACAACAACAATACAAAGAACTGTACGTACAGAAGAAAATATCGCTGCTGTAAGTCATAGTGTTAATGATGATACAGATTTGTCAATTCGTCGACGTTCACAACAAGTTGGACTCTATGCATCCACCACATGGAAAATTTTGCGTGAAGATCTTTACACATAAAAGATCCAACTGGTTCAAGAACTAAAGCCACTTGACCATAATAAGCGTCGTTTGTTTGCTGATTGGGCCCTAGAACAGCTTGAAGTTGATCCAATTTTTTATCGTAAAATTGTGTTTAGTGATGAAGCTCATTTCTGGTTGAACGGCTATGCAAGCAAGCAAAATTGCCATATATGGAGTGAAAACAATCCTGAAGAAGTTCTGCAGGTTCCATTGCACCCTGAAAAATTCACGGTATGGTGTGCTTTACACACTGGAGGCATCATCGGTCCATATTTTTAAAAGAAATATGCTGGAGCTAATGTTGCAGAGAACAGTGTTTTCATTTTGATAATGACTTGAAGTTCAATGAACATATAAAAAACTTAATGATGAGATCTCAGAGCAATCTGAAACTGCTCTATTGCAACAGACATCTGTTGAGCCAGGGATTGAGACAAATGCTATGCCAGACTTTAGTCCTTTCGCATTACACATATTGCGATTTTTTGTATGGTTTATTTTTGCGGCAAACGGAAAAAAAAATCGTGTTCAAAAAGTTCAGAACAGCTGTTGTCTTTTGGTTTTTGGGTTGCGAAAGTTCGATCATACTACTCTGTCAAGAAAGTACCGGGAATTTTCAATTAAAACAACATTTTTACATTTAATCGTCAAAATTTATTGGGTCGCCTTCAAAATAGGCTCCATTTGCTCCAATACATCTATGCCAACGGCACTTCCAATTATCGAAACATTTTTTATAGGCGCTTTCCGAGATGGACTTTAGCTCTCGCGCCGAATTTTGTTTTATGGCTTCAATCGACTCAAAACGGGTGCCACGAAGGGGCAATTTTAGTTTTGGGAAGAGGAAAAAGTCGCAGGGAGCTAAATCCGGTGCATACGGTGGTTGCTGAAGCACGTTTGTTGAGTTTTTGGCGAGAAAGTCAGTCACAATCGTAGCTCGGTGAGAAGGCGCGTTATCGCTCAACGTAATCACCCATAGTAAAAATCGGCACGCACTCTGACATCGACTGACTTAATCAGCTGTTGCAAACACACTAGTTGACAGATCCCACTCAAGCTTGGCATAGTAATTAAGGACAGTGGTACCAACCTAGGAAAAAAAAAATTTACCTGCCTCATTGCCCCGCCAGATTTAAAGCAATAATTCCCGGTACTTTCTTGACAGAATGTATATCGCATGCTATGGTGGATACAGGATGGCTCAACATTGGCAACAGGAGAAAACTTCATCTGGCTAACTTCACCCAACGATTATTGGTGTCTACTGAGTCATCCCGTTATCTCAGAGATAGGTTCATCCCTGTGGATTCTAGACACGATAGACATACAAGGTTCGGAGGTCGATTTCTTATTCCACGTCATCGGACGACCATGTTCTGCAGGTCGTTTTTTTATTGTGCCGTATCGCTTTACAATTCGCTTCTTGAAGAGTTTAGGAAGAAGAATATAAATAAATTCAAATTTAAATATATATCATATTTGCTAAGCGAACAGAACCTAATGATTGTGTGAGTGGATGATTGTGGTGAGTGAGCATCACTGTATCTGATATTGAGGGTTTTCAGTATGCAGTTTATTTTTCTCGCTTTTTTTTCTTAAGAAAGATAATTGAAAACAATTGCAGTTTTATTTGTCTCTGCTATGTCGTGGTTGAGTAAGAATAGCTGTACTAGACTTCTCCACTATAAAGTAGTTTGGTTTAGTTAATATACTTATTCTGATGTTCATTCATAAACTAATAAAGGTGATTTATCATTATTATTATTCAGATTTGGAAAGAATGAAAGTGTCCTTTTCGCATAAACTCCGGTATAGGTTCCTGAACGTTTTGTCGCAAGGAAGGACTCATTCAGGAAACGCTTCTTCATAAAATCGTCTAGCAGCACGCGAATTTCCATCAGCTTTTTCATACATAAAATGCACATCAGCCTTTCCTTGATTTGAATATGGAACCATTTTTATGAATTCAGATCATTTTTCATATACAGGAATGTACAAAGAGCCCACTCACTTTTCGTGTTTTATTGATAATGTCAAACTGACAGACGCCTAGCATTTTTTCGAGATGAGCAGTCTATGGCTCAGTTAGAAAGCATACCACCTGAAATCACTTTTTTCTCGCGAATGGTGCTCCGTAACGCTTTCAACAAGGAGTACCTTTTTTCTTCCAAAATATATGAGAAGTCTATTTCCTTAATTAAAAGTTCAATTTGATCACTCAGTCAAAAATTAGAAGTAATTTTATGAAAAACCTCCCTATTATCTCTGACACTGATGAGAATCAGTATGTTTTTTAATTACCGGACGATTCAGTTCATCGAAAAACTTCCATGTGTCAATTTCATTTGAATTCACCAAATTTTGACTAAGATATCGCTAGTTTGCAGAAGGAGCTCTAGCGTCCATGGAGTGTATTTAAGGACCTAAGGTGATATGAAATTTTCTTCATATTTTCACCTCTAGAATCATCCCCTGAAATATATAAACGTTTAATCCGGATATCTAGTGAATGCCTTCAAGTCCAACAGACTCTCCAAAGTTAAAAAACCGCCTAAAATCTACTCGTATATAACGTCCCGCTCCGCCGTAAACGCAAGAGAAGTTCCGTAGGATCGCCTGGATTTCGCGTGCTCAGTGAAACCGTCTACAGAGGGAGCCGAAAATGCAGGCGGCATGATTTATTAAGTGACTTGATGAAGGCGACTTGTCTTCGGGCGTTAAGCAGACTTCCCCCAAGGCCGAATGGATGGCTTCAATTTGGAGGTCCGTAATTCAAAAGCGCCATATTTAACTTCTTTACCCGCCGGCTTCCGCTCGGAGTGATAACTTTTCTAATCGCGTTGCGGACCTGATTTTTGACGACGAAATTGAGGTTTTACCAGGCTTGGGGCGTTTACATTCTTCATTCTGATTAGACGTTTGTGGTCGACGAATACTTCTTTCGTTTACGTTGCCCCACGATGAGTTCAGTTCGTTGGGATGGTTATGAACGTTTTTTATTAAATGAAGAAACACTGCATATTTGATGCAATCATATTTTTTTATTCACTCTATAATAAATTTCGATTGTCTCCTTCTTTGGTATAGAATGGTAATAGTGTTCTCCTAGAAATTCCGACAAAATATCTCAGAAATTTACGAAATTCATCAAAAAAACACAAACCCTAAAAAAAAATTCCAAGTGTTGTATTTTTAAAGATCCATTTCGCAGAGTGGACGTGACTTATGTTTGGTGGTAGTCGACTAATAAAGATACAGGGGTGAGAAAAAATATCACGCACGTGTTTAAAACAGTTGCGAAATGGCGTAAAGGACTAAACACAACAGAAACGATCGAAGTTGCAAAATGGCGAATGCGCGGGTTAACATATTTGACTTCTAAAGTTGCAAAATAGCGAATGTTACCTCCTAAATTTATATTACATCATTTGCTGCTTTATGAAAATTTAAGCTAATTTCATGAAAATTTAAGCAATAATATCTTGAGTTACCTGTCATGTTTTTAAGTCCAGGTGTTGTAACAAGAAGTCGAACTACTAGGGAAGTTGCGCCTCTGGGTCCCAATCTTAAACGTTCTGTTACGTAGAGTAGTCCATTGCTCAGAAATTGGGCCCCTTCACTTAGAGCGAGTAGAGCTGTTACCTAGAATGAAGAATTCAACTTATTTATCCTGATTTTTTTTCCTAAATTCTCTTCAATTGACAATATTTTTAGTCTTCTCTTCAACTACGGCTTCAGTTACTGTTAAGATTGAATGAAGGCACAGTGAAATAATTTTCAATTGGATCTATGTTGCCATTTAGCAATATTTTCTTCTTAAAAAATAAATCGGGTTATATTCTAAGATAAATATAGCTTTTTTCCTAGTCATCAATATTTTTCATTCAATAAAACCTATTACCGTACTGAGTTTTTTATTAATAGTGGTTTCAAACACCTATGTAAGATTCGAATAAATAGGATTTCTTAAACTCATCTCCTGTGCTACATAACACTGCGTTCTGCTACTTCGATATCATTAAGGGTGGGTCTTCTACAGGTATTATATATTAGATGTCCATATTCTAATATCGGTCTGCATATGGGTTGGTAGATTCTCGAAGTTGTGCGGTTTATGGCATGGCTTTTGTAGATGAAGGATCGAAAGTGTTTTGATCTAGTAGTTATTTCCCTTTTTTATCATTGGAATGTATTTTAAAATTGATCCTTATATCCACTGTGATTCCTAGGTATTCAGTGTGTGGACAGATTTTATATTATGTTGCAGCATTCTGATGGTTGGTGAATTGTCTTATAATATATGGACGAATATTATTATTTTAGATTTGCCAGGATTTGGTGAAATTTTCCATTTCTCATTCATCTCGTTTTTACGTTACATATTTTTTGTAGTTTTTTCATTGTGTCTTTAAGAATCCTGCTGTGTGTTATGAGCTCTGTCATCAGAGTATTGGAGGATATAACTTTTCAGTTATTCTCTTACTTTGTGGATATCGTGTATGTAAATATTGTATAGAAGTAGTGACAACGAAGAGCCTTGTGATACACCTTTTTGAGCAGAAGCTCAAAAAGGTGTATAACACCGATGCTGAGAAATTCTTGTTGATTTCAACTCTCTCTGCCTCTATCCCTTGAGAAGCTTTCTATAATATTTTGTAGGTAATTTGCTTAATTGCAGGAGATTGTCCATGTAAATTAGTATCGGGTGTTTTTTTAGGGTGATACAACTTTCGATAGGGATAACTGTGATTTGACAGAAGGTAGAAGCCATGTTGTCTTGACATTTCTGTTCAGTAAGCGTTGACAAATTATCATGGAAAGACTCAAACCGCAACAACGTTTACGTATTGTTGAAATTTTTTTCAAAATCAGTGTTCTATTCGCCAAACATATAGAGCATTTAGTGAAATTTATGGTTTACATAATCGTTCATCAGGGCAGCTAATTCGTCGAACGATTTCGAATAACATTTTCTCTACATGATGCAACAACAACAACAAGACAAAGAACTGTACGTACAGAAGAAAAAAACGCTGATGTAAGTCATAGTGTTAATGATGATCCTCATTTGTCTATTCGTCGACGTTTACAACAAGTTGAACTCTGTTCATCCACCATATGAAAAATTTTGCGTAAAGATCTTGGTCTACACCCATACAAGATCCAACTGGTTCAAGAAATAAAGCCACTTGACCATAACAAGCGTCGTTTGTTTGCTGATAGGTCCCTAGGACAGCTTGAAGTTGATCCACTTTTTTATTGTAAAATTGTGTTTAGTGATGAAGCTCATTTCTGGTTGAACGGCTATGTAAACAAGCAGAATTGCCGTATATGGAATGAAAACAATCCCCATGAAGTTCTGCAGGTTCCATTGCATCATGAAAAATGCACTGTATGGTGTGCTTTACACGCTGGAGGCATTATAGGTCAATATTTCTCTAAAACGATGCTGGAGCTAATGGAACAGTGAATGGTGCTCGTTTCAGATCGATGATCAATGATTATTTGTTTCGAAATTTGAATGGTATCGACCAAGAAGTATTTTGTTTCCAACAAGATGGTGCTATACCTCATGCTGCTACCGTAACAATTGACTTACTGAAAGAAAGATTTGGCGATAGTATTGTTTCGAGAAATGGTCCAATTATTGGTCTCCAAGATCATGCGACATAACTCCTTTGGATTATTTTCTTTGGGGGATATGTCTAGTCATGGGTTTATGCTGATAAACCAGAAACAATAGACGCTTTGGAAGCCAACATAACTCGTGTTATTAATGAAATAAGGCCTGAATTACTCGAAAAAGTGGTCCAAAATTGATATGGTCGAATGTGGTTCCTCAGAGCTAGTCGTGGTGGACATACACCGCAAATTATTTTTAAAACATAGCTGTCATAAAATTATCTATCAAATAAAAAAAATTGGCTTCAATCTTAATTTAAATGTGTTTTATTCCTATTTAAAGTTCTATCACTCTAAAAAACACACCCGATATAGCTACTGTCAATAACTGGACCGTATGAAGCTAGCAATTGAATAGAAACAGCCCGAATTGATCAACAGAAGAGGTGTTGTGTTCCATCAGGGCAACGTCAGGCCACATGTCTTTAGTGACTCGCCAGAAACTCCAGGAGCTTGGTTGAGAAGTTTAATGCATTCACTAGGTATATAGTCCGGACCAGGCACCAAACGATTACTATCTTCTCCTCGCATTGAAAAACTTCCTGAGTGATAAGAAATTGGCTCAAGTGAAGATTGTGAAAATCGATTACTAAAGGTTTTCGCCAATAAGGACCAAGATTTCTATGAGAGAGGCCTTATGAAGCTACCTTTAAAATGGTAACAAATTATAGAACAAAACGGTGAATACTTGATCCAAATCGGACAATCCCAAACATATCAAATAAAGTCTTGAAGTTTGCACAAAAATAATGGATTTTTCCCGGAGCTATTATATAAAAGAAAATTACATTTAACTTATACAGCAAAACACGTGGCCTTATGCCAGGACTACGAAAGCCTATAACGTGAGAGACTTAAGATGATGAGACGCTACTGCGTCGCTGATCAGGCTACCTGGTCTCAATACATAGAAAAATCATATAATTTATACATAGTTTTCTGATTTCCCTTCCTGAATGATGGCCTATACTGATATGATAAAATAATCATCCTGAAAATGTTACAAAAAGGCAGCTGTTAAAATTGTCTCTCATTTTTTTTTTCAAGATGAATTCATATCAACCTCTAAGATCGGGATAATAAAATATCAGTTTTCTAGATTTCCATGGTTTTCCTTAGTATACAGGAGATGAATCGAAATTTCAGTAATTCCTCATTTGTGTAAATTTTAAACATGAATCCTGATGTGCCTTTGCTAGTATGAAGGCGAATTAATGTAGGCGCTTTTGATGCAGTTAATTAATTCATGGTAGCAGGAAATCTGTCTCACCGCAGAGTACTTTTCTTCACCTGCACGAAATCTACATTCCAATTGCCTCCTGCGTTCGCTCGCTCCATTTTTAAAACTATTCCAATACTCTTCCAAATTTTCCAATTAAAACTTTCCAAAATTGCCCGCATACTTATAAATATTCATTTCGCCGAGCGTATTGAACTTTTCTCCAAGCTACTTCCCGTCCCGAAATATAATTTTTAATAACGACCAGTCCCAGGGGAACTCCCCATAAACGCGCGAGTCCCTAATTAGCTACACAGCCCTGACGTAAATTAAAAGGGCCTCCTCACCTAACCGAAAATTATTATTAAATTCTGTAATTTTCCTTAGGCCCTAAAAACGTCGGCGATGCCATATCGGATCCTCTCGCGCGAATTTTGATCATAGGCGTAACGCGTGATTGTCCCCCTTTAACGCAAAAAAACACGCGGACAATTGTCAGGCCCATATAAAACAATGAACTTCAGGAAGAACTGATTTTTAGCGATAAAATTAACGCATAAAAGTATGAGACCGATCTGCATATGAGTAAAATAAATTTTCCTCAAAATATTCATAGATGGCTTAGTGATCGATATCTCGTAAAGTAACGATCATTCGACCAAATCAATTTTGGACCACTGTTTTGAGTAATCCAGGCCTTATTTCATCAATAACACGAGTTATGTAGGCTTCCAAAGCGTCTATTATTTGTGGATTATCAGCATAAACCGATGACTTGACATAACTCCAAAGAAAATAATCCAGTGGAGTTATGTCGCATGATCTTTGAGGCCAATTAATTGGACCATTTCTCGAAATAATGTTATCCCCAAATCTTTCTTTCTATATATCAATTGTTACTGTAGCAGCATGAGGTGTAGCAGCATCTTGTTGGAACCAAAACACTTGTGGGTTGATACCATTCAAATTTTGAAACAAATAATCATCGATTATCAATCTGTAACGAGCACTATTCACTGTAACATTAGCTCCCGCATCGTTTTTGCAGAAATATCGACCGATGATGCCTCCAGAGTGTAAAGCACACAATACAGTGCATTTTTCTGGATGCAATGAAATCTGTAGAAATTCTTGAGGCAATTTTGCTTGTTGACATAGCCGTTCAACCAGAAATGAGCTTAATCACTAAACACAATGTTATGATGAAAAAGTGGATCAACTTCAAGCTGTTCTAGGGCCAAATCAGAAAACAAATGACGCTTATTATGGTCAAGTGGATTTAGTTCTTGAACCAATTGGATCTTGTATGGGTATAGACCAAGATCTTTACGCAAAATTTTCCATGTGGTGGATGCACAAGTCCAACTTATTGTGAACGTCGACGAATATGCAAATGAGGATCATCATTAACACTATGACTTACAGCAGCTTTCTTTTTTCTGTACGTACAGTTCTTTGTCTTGTTGTTGTTGTTGCATCGAGTAGAGAAAATGTTGTCCGAAATCTATCGATAGTTCGACGAATAAGCTGCTCTGATCGACGATTATGTAAACTATAAATTTCACGAAGTTTTCTATGAGTTTGGCGAATAGAACACTGATTTTGAAAATAAATTTCAACTATTTGTAAACGTTTTTGCGGCGTGAGTCTTTCAATGATAATTTGTCAATGCTTACTGAACAGAAATGTCAAAACAACATGGCTTCTACCTTTTGTCAAATCACAGTTATCCCTATCGAAAGTTCTATCACTCTGACAAAAACACCCGATACAACGTATATTTTATTAATTTCACTGAACGGTTAAAGGTCATCAGCAATGGAAATCACGTTATGAGTTCAATGGCTATATTATCAACGACTTCAAACAGTTATTAAGGCATTTGGGCGTGAAATCAGTATAGCTCGTATAATTATTATCTCGCCGAAAACGCAAATTCCCCTATATTCAACTGAAACATTTCGCCCCCTCATATAAGCGTAAAACAACGAAACACGTCGGGACAAAATTAACTCATGAATAAAGTAGCGCCAAAATTGAAACCATCACCGTTCCCCCAACCCCTTTCGTTAGAAGGGTAAACAAAGCGAATGATGAAAATGTAACACGTTTGCCAACCTCGACATCATTAGGAAACGGGCATAAATTGCGGATAATTTCAGCGGACTAAAAAAATTACTCGCAACTTCGACCTCCCCCTTGTCCCACCACCGACCGCTTGGGTCCAAGTAGCGGGCCCATTAAAATTCACGGGGGAGGCTAATAAGGCGTCAGTGGCGTAACGTGGAATGAAAGAGGGGAGAATTGTGTTTTCTTCAGTTGTGAGGAAGAATATTACGATCAGAGGAAAAAACAATACAATTTTTCTGTCCAGTATTATTGTTTTTTCATTAAAATATTACTTTGAGAGTATTCTGCTGTTCAAACTAATATCGGGTGTTTTTTTTAGAAAGATAGAACTTTCGATAGGGATAACTGTGATTTACCAAAAGATAGAAGCCATATTATTTTGACATTTCTGTTCAGTAAACATTGACGAATTATCATGGGAAGACTCACGCCGCAACAAAGTTTAGAAATTGTTGAAATTCATTTTCAGAATCAGTGTTCTATTTGCCAAAATTATAGAGCACTTCATGAAATTTATGGTTTACACAATCGTTCATTAGAGCAGCTTATTGGTCGAACTATCGATAGATTTCGGACAACATTTTATCTACTCGATGCAACAACAACAACAAGACACAGAACTGTACGTACAGAAGAAAATATCGCTGCTGTAGGTCATAGTGTAAATGATGATCCAGATTTGTCTATTCGTCAACGTTCACAAAAAGTTGGACTCTGTGAATCCACTACATGGAAAATTTTGCTTGAAGATCTTGGTCTAAACTCATACAAGATCCAACTGGTTCAAGAACTAAGGCCACTCGACCAAAATAAGCGTCGTTTCTTTGCTGATTGGGCCCTAGAACAGCTTGAAGTTGATCCACTTTTTTATCGTAAAATTTTGTTCAGTGATGAAGTTCATTTCTGGTTGAACGGCTATATAAACAAGCAAAATTGCCGTATATGGAGTGAAAACAACCCTCAAGAAGTTCTGCAGGTTCTATTGAATCTTGAAAAGTTTTGTATGGTGTGCTTTACTCGCTAGAAGCATCATTGGTCCATATTTCTTTAAAAACGATGCTGGAGCCAATATTACAGTGAATGATGCTTGTAGAGATCGATGATCAATGATTATTTGTTTCAAAATTTGAATGGTATCGATCCAGAAGATGTGTTTTGGTTCCTACAAGATGGTGCTACACCTCATGCTGCTTCCGTAACAATTGATTTATTGAAAGAAAGATTTGGCGATAACATTATTTCGAGAAACAGTTCAATTAATTGGCCTCCTGGATCATGCGAGATAACTCCACTGGATTATTTTCTTTGGTGTTATGTAAAGTCATTGATTTATGCTGATAAACCAGAAACAATAGACAAATCTGGATCATCATTAACATTATGACTTACAGCAGCGATATTGTCTTCTGTACTTACAGTTCTTTGTCCTGTTGTTGTTGTTGCATCGAGTAGAGAAAATGTTGTCCGAAATCTATCGATAGTTCGACGAAAAAGCTGCTCTGATGGACGGTTCTGTAAACCATAAATTTCACGAAGTACTCTGTAAGTTTGGCGAATAGAACACTGATTTTGAGAATAAATTTCAACAATTTGTAAACGTTGTTGCGGCGTGAGTCTGTCCATGATAATTTGTCAATGCTTACTGAACAGAAATTCTACCTTCTGTCAAATCTCAGTTATCCCTTTCGAAAGTTCTATCACTTTAAAAAAAAACACCCGATATTTTGTTTCATAGAAAATTCCCAAATGAATATTTTATGAATCGATAAATATTTCAATGCTTTGCTACAGAAAAACATGTTTTATTGAACAATCTTGCGCTCTTATTGAAACACCCTTTATACCTGCATACTCTAGGTGGCGGTAGTGTATGATCAATATCCTAGTGTCTCTTTGTATAACGAATATAGATACTTGACAGATTTGTAGTCACTGATGCATGTGTGCAAGTTGCCCCTTTGATCAACAAAACCTTATCGAGTTTGTTTGAGAATGGAATTGTTTTACAGATGTATGTTACACTATCTCGATTTATACAACTTTCTATTATCATAGACAACACTCCTCATTATTAAAAAAATAGTTCTTATTGGAACGCATCTCCTGCCCAAATTAGTAATTGACATCTGTATTCATTTTTCACATACGCCCAACGGTCCATCACCCCGAAAAACCTCGAACAAACGGTTAGAGTCTGAAATATCGAAACATTTTTTCGACTTTCCTAATTCGGAATGAAATGCGGCCGCAACATATCGACAAATTAATATCGATCACACCCTAGCTGACAGTTTCATCGGATAAAGATAAGTTAGTGAGAGCACGAGGATAAATTGGCTGTCAGCGGATTGGAAAATGAGCATGATATATATCCACATTTCAATTTGGGTAGCCAGTTACAGTTCCCGATTTATAGGTTAATGATCGATGTGTATTTGGGGTGTTACAGTAGAGGAAATTAGAATAGAATAGAATAGAATATATCTTTATTCACCAATAATAATTGTTTACATATAACAATGAAAATGGGAAACGTCACACATGAGAAAAAAAAAAAAAAAAAAAAAAAAAAAAGGTAGAGGACATCAAAATTCCATGTCACTCTCCAGAAATTCACTTATAGAGTATGGCTCTAATCGTAGCAATAGGCTGTAGACCTCTCTTCGAAAACATTTGAAGTTATCAACGCTTCGTATTTTTGATGGTAGTTTATTAAAGAGTTTTAAGCACATGTATGTACAGTTTCTTTCTGTCAGGGACAAAGAATGTAGCGGGTACACATAAAAGTGGTGTCGAGTCTCATATGCGCCACTTTTCCGAAATTTGTCGAAAAGGTGCTTATTTTGGAATAAAAACTGCAGACATTTATAGATGTAAATGCCTGAGAGTGTTAGGATATTATTCTTCCTGAATACGCCCCGACAGGATTCTCGGTACCTTAGTCCAAAAAGAACCCTAACGACCATCTTCTGGGTGTAAAAAACCATTTTCACCTGTCGACTATTCCCCCAGAAAATGATACCGTAGCTCATCACCGACTGAAAGTTGGAATAATAAATGGATTTTAAGAATTCTAGGCTGAGCTCTGATCTCAACACTCGCAATACAAACACTGTTTGACTTAACCTTCTGCGCAATTTTTCAATATGTTCTGCCCATTCAAGATGTTGATCAAGGTGAATGCCCAAAAACTTGGTTGTTGGTTGAGGAGAGATAATTTCTCCTGATAATGTGAGCTGTTGTTCTGCTTCAAAATTCCTTAGTTTGTGCGAAAACAAAACAAATTCCGTCTTATCAACATTGAGATGTAATTTATTTAGGGTGCACCATGATTTTACAGAATGATAAATATATTCAAGTAGACCCTGGAGATGTTCAGAGTTTTTTCCGCGTAAGAGAATATTCGAGTCGTCAGCAAAGTTGACGAATGCTATTGATGATGGAGATGAAGGTCCTGATATGTCATTTAATTCCGTGAACGTGGAGAGTACAGTGCGGATTATATTAGGAATGTCATTTATATAAATAACAAATAGCAGCGGACCAAGTACGCTACCCTGTACCACACCTTGCTCAATCAGTGTGTCCACGGATGTAAACTCAACTCCATCTATCCTAAGCGATACATGCTGATATCGTTCGCTGAGATAGCTCTGAAAGAATTTGAGTTGAGCATCTCGAATGCCATACGCCTCAAGTTTCGCGAGTAAAATGGAATGATCTACTGAATCGAATGCCCTCGAGAAATCCAAGAAAAATCCTAGCATTTGTTCGTTCATCTCTAAACCATCAGTTATCATTTCTACTAGTTCGTAAATCGCTGTCTCCGTGCTTTTTCCTTTCATGAAACCATGTTGTTGTGGGTTCAAAGTCTTAAATTTCCTGAAGAAGCTGAGAAGTCGATTTACCATAATTTTTTCGAAAATTTTCGAGAAATTACCCAGAAGACTTATTGGCCTGTAATTATTGAGATCATTTGGATCATTCTTCTCATGAATAGGTTTTATAACCGATTTTTTGAGCATATCCGGAAATACCCCGCACTGGAAGCTATTATTCAGGATATGACGCAGTGGTTGAGAAATCCGAGAGATACTTCTTTTTATTACTCTCGTTGGTATACCATCATAACCTACGCTAGTTTTATTCGCCAAGTTTTTGACTACCTTTTCGATTTCTGTATCAGTTACCTCAAACATAAAAAAAGAATTTTCCAATCGAGTAACAGTATTCAATGTCCCTGACACATCGGCTTGTTTATGTTGGTTTAACGAGTTTCGAAATATAGAACTAAAATCATCTGCAAGTTGCTGAGGGCTGTTTATATTGCTAAACTTTGGTTTTTCCTGCGACCTACCTGTTTTCTCATTTATAATCTTCCAAATTGTTTTCGATTTATTTGCCGAATTTTCATATTTTCGACGATAGTAATTCTGCTTACTCTCTCCCAGTGCAATATCGTATAAGTTTTTTAGTTTCTTGTATAAACCGAGAAAAGATGGATCAATACTTGCCATAGTAAAAACTGAATCAAGTTGTTTTTTGATATTCTCTACTTCGGAATTATATGGGATATTAGTTTTACAGCTTTTTTTTATTACCTTTACCGGAAAACATTCTTCGAACTCTTTTTTGTAAACACGATTAAACAACATCCACTGTGAGTTAACATCCTCTAATGGCAGCTCGAATAACTCCCTCCAATCATGATTTGATAAATTGTTACAAAATTCTAAAATTTTCGTTTCATCGATGGACCTAGTTGTTATTGTTTCCGACTTAACCCACTTCTTAGAATGTTTGAACAGAACCACTTGAGCTGAATGGTCAGAAAGATGGGGATTTTCGCAATAACCAGAAGCGCAAACAATATTAGTAATCACGTTATCAATACATGCTCCTTTACGTGTTGGCTCATCTATAATTAATCGTGAATTGAATGATTCGATAATCGATGTTAGGGTTCTCTCATTCACATCTCTGGAAGTTTCCTCGAAATGAATATTAAAATCACCTGCTATCAAGAAAGGAATTTTTTTGTTTGTCAGGAATTGCATCAAAATAATGAGTTTCTCGATAAAGAGGTCTACATCACTGTTTGCTGACGACGATCTATAAATCGAAATGATGGCTATCGGCTTATTTTTCATATTAACCAATACAGCAGAACACTCGAATGAGATCGGTATGCTCATATTTACAAAGTCTCGCATTTCCCTAGAAAAACCTGCTAGACAGACACTGAGATAAACAGCAGTACCTCCATGTTTGCCACTATCGCGACAAAAATATGACATTAATTGAAAGTTACTTATACAATATGCTGGTAGTTCAATATTTGATTTCCAATGTTCTGTGACAGCAAGGATGTCACAGTTTTGTTTATTTACAAAATATTCTAATTGATTCCAACAATTTCCGATAGACTGAAGGTTTATATGAATCAATTTGAGGGTGGTTTCTTGATTAGATGGAATAAAAAATTGTTAATTTTTGTTCCCTCGGGCCACAAGTCCGGATTTTTTACCTTGCCGAAGTCTGCAGACATCACGGACACTTTGAATGATGAATAATCTTCAGGACGGTTTGATCGAAGTTTGGTACACTTAACATCTTTGAAATTTCTATCAGTAAGATATTTTACGATCTTCTCAGGAACAACATTTGGATCAAGGTTGCTGACGTGTACATGTGAAAAAGGTGTCACCGCTTTGAATTCTTCGGTTTTCCCTGTACCTACTATACTTTGTCTAGGTCTTTTCAACTTCCTTTTCGGTATGACAGGAATAAATTCGTCATTTTTAACTCTTGTTTCGTTAGTATCTTCAAGAGTTGCAGTTTCTGTAGTTAATAATATTTTTGTTGATTCAGAAATCGTTGAGCTTAAGGTAGGTAATTTCTCAGAATAATTTTTAATCGTAGTTTTTTTCTTTGACACGTTTTTACAGGGTTCAGTATTTTCGATTTTTTGATTTCTACCTCCAGGAATAATGGAATTTATCTCTCTATCTTTTTGGATTGACCCAACCAAATCTTTTAGATGGAGATTTTCTTCACGCAAGGCTGATACTTCCCTACGCAGTTCATCGATAACTTTCAACAAGTTTTCCTCAATTGAAGATTTAATAACTGCAGGTATGACTTTCATGCACTCCTTCATTACTTCTGGAATAATGAACTTGATAGCATCAGCCGAACCAGTTGAGGTTATGTTGAGTGTTGTACATAATTTGCACTTCCATGTTTTAAATTGACCGGATTTTTTCATTTTATCCAATTCGGAAGAATTGATTCCCACACAATTTACATGATTGAGATGTAGACTGTTACTTGAACAAGTCAAATATTCAGAATTTCGGCTAATCGGATTAAGACATACGCTACACACGGGTGCCATTTTGTTAAAAAAAAAAAAAAAAAAAAAAAAAAAAAAAAAAAAAAAAAAAAAAATTGATAGTTCAGGGTGCAACTAAAGCCCTCGATGAGGACTATCCTTTCAGATTTGTCTTGCGTGTTGTAAAAGTACTTTAAAAAATATATAAAAAATATTAGGGAGCGATTTCTTCTCAAATAATAGGGTGGGTGTTTCCCACTTTTACAGTAGAGGAAATTGATAGATCAGGGTGTAACTAAAGCCCTCGATGAGGACTATTCATTCAGGAAATGTCTTGCATGCTGTAACAGTACTTTAAAAATTATATAAAAAAATTTGGGAGTGATTCCTTCTAAAAAATATATAGATAAACTTTATTTTTTTGAGCCCCCCTGCTTAGTTAAAGCCCCCTTAATGAGTATGTGACAAAAATCTCAAAATGATAAGTCAGATCCAAAAATAAATGTAACTGAATCAATGTTAATCAAAACTAGTCAGTTGTCATAACAAAATTCCATCTGCTTACTAGATAAATTCTAGTTCGGAAATAATATTAGCGTCTACGACTCACACTATTATGTTGATAAATAAATTTTTTCTCAAAAACCTTATAGGAGATCTAATTTGTTAAAAATGGATGAAGCTATCCAAAATTAATTTTTTTATTGTAAAATAGGAATATGGAAAAAAGTTTCTTGCGAAAGAAGGTTTAGGGGTGGCTTTTTCTTCCCCTTGCAATCATAGAGGAACACCAACAAAAATTTTTTTCAGTGCCTACTGGCCAGCATAAAATGTCTGCTTAATTTCATTCGTGTCAGTTTTTTGGTTTTCAAGAAAAAAATTAAAACTGTTTTTAGAGCGCCATCTTTAGAGGGCTGTAACTAAGCAGGGAAGGTTGAAAAAAATAAAGTTTATATGAAAGACCCACCATATTTTGACAGGGAATCACTCCCTAAATTTTTTCGCAACTATTCATATACACCCTGTATATATTGAAAAGTACTATGAAGTATTTGCATATAATAGCTGAAATTAATTTTCCAGAAGCTCTACAGATTTTAAGTATATAAAAATACCTTCTTGTCACTAGACATTTCTGCAACAACTAACCAATTTTTGGATAAGCCTGGCCTATAAGAAAATTAGGTTATATCACAGAAATATACAATGATAGAAGATACGACTTAGACTCTGCATTAGATCTTTCATTGTATATTTCTGTGATATAACCTAATTTTTGTATAGGCCTTGTTTATTCAAAAATTGGTTATTTGTTGCAGAAATGTTTAATGTCAAAAAGGTATTTTTATATATTTTTTAATGATTATTTTGTTTGTTCAAATAACTCCTTACTGAAGAGATTTGGGTTCGAATTCATCAGGTTCTTCCGCTGGAGAATGTGCTTTATGTTATTCAAAAAAGGAGAATAAAAAAGGCCTTTTTGAATTCTATGTTGAACATATTTTGGTGATGGAACTTGATTCTTCAACATCCAATCGAAACATATATGTATAAGGAGATGTCTAAATAATTTGGTCATTATTTTATATTTCTTTTGACTCTCTATCAGTTAATTTACACCACATGTGATGATAATATATATGTCTATAAAGTGATCTACAATGTATCTGGAACAAGTTTTAAGAATTTAATTCTGAATGTTTTCATGGGATTTAGTCAGATTAAAATCTGTAGAAGTTCTGGAAATTTGATTCCATTTATTATATGCAAAAGTTGGTATCATTCGAAAGCACACTAAATGAGCTGAAAAGAAAACATGTCCATAATTAATAATTGTTCATCGATAAAATCATTGGAAAAATATGACTGATTTTGTTCACTTCAGAATCGTGATATTCATCTCCTTACCACGCCCGGAATAAGAATTTCTCAATCTGTTACCCTGCTGACTCTACCCTTTTTCTGTTTGTCATTCAAGTCCTGAACTTTATGTATTTTGTAGGGTTTAGCTTGAAGTTTGTTCTTCAATATGAGGCGAGTGGATAAACATCAATTTTTGTGTTCTAAGATTTATGACATTTCAAAAAATATTCAAACTGCCTGTTTTCAGTTGCAACATACGTTCGACATATTCTTAAAAAATTTCGGAATACCAGAATCATCCGCTATTTACAAAGTCAACTGCTTCCGTTATGTTTTGAAGTAGATGAGCTACATTTTCGATGGATTTATTTCACCGCTCCCGAGTAAAAAATCAAGCGGGTTCAAGTCAGGTGAACGGACTGGCCACGAGATAGTACTTTGTCATTTAAGAGCTATGACAGTTCAAAAGGACCAATGATTTTTCAATTTTAAATAATATGTATTTGAAAAAACTTGAAACATTTGAATAATAACAAACGAATTGAACAACTTACATCCATGCACGAATTGATGTTATTTCCGATTTTGATGTCCACCTCCAAGGTTTCTCGAACTCTTAAGCTGGGAGGGAGTCTGAACTCTGCCTGAAGAGGTCGGTAAACTTGGACTTGAACAGGAGCAGAGAAACGAAGTCCTCCACCGCCTGATACTGATAGGGCCCAAAGAGACCATTTACCAGCTTCTTGTGGGGCAGAAATGGTCAGTCCAGTTGACGCTATTTGCGAACTGAAAGAAAAACAATTTTGGGATGAATAGTTTAAAAGATAAAAAATTCTCTTACTTCAACACAGTGAAGTATATATTTATATATATTACTGCAGATATAACCGGCTTGCAAACAGAAACCACAGACAGCTAACCCCAAAAATGTTTTTTTTGTTATTTGAAAGGGATTTTTCTAGCAGGGACTTCAAAAAAAGTGCGATACAATAGGAATGTAGAAAAATCGATTTAACTTTTAAAAGCACTTTCATTTCCGTATGGTTTAGCGTTTATTCGATATGAACGAAAGGAAATGTGTCATTTCTCAAATATGCACGCGTTTCGGAGATCACAGAAAACCATTAGACACGCCCTCTTTTCGTAAATGTCATATATAAATGTTCAGTTTACCGACCAGCTCATTGAACTACCTGAAAAACATTTATTGATCAATCGACCTAACCAGTCTGTACTTATAATTAAAGCAGTAAGCGTCATCACAACGGACCATAAATGAATAACCTCAAAATCGCTCTTTTTGTGAGTCGAGAAGCTTTCCAGAGGAGCTTGTGAGAAAAATGCCGGTTCGAGTCGAAAGAAAGCTCAAAATGATGTTCTATATAAGAATTAGTATTAAGTTGGTAGTGTCAGATGCAAAGAGGATATTTATGCCGCAAAGAGTAATGGTGAGCAGTAGGCATGGCTGAAGCAGGCAAATCTATCTTTAAGTATTATACTTTGGTGTCTCTGCACAGAGCGAATATAGGTGCGAAGCAGTGTAGCATAAAAACGCTACAAAAACCATGTATCTTCAGGAAATCTTAATCAGATATGTCTGAACACCAACATAAGAGAACGCATTATGCGTCCTTGGTTGCAACAATTTTGTAACTAAACGCCCTGTCGTTGTCTGTTCGAATACAAACTTATACGAAGTATTAGGCTATTCGAAGCATCCCAACAGCCAAACTTAATCACGCTCGGACACCGACTACAATTCATCCAAAACAAAACACCAACGTCATCATTCAGCGGCGAAACACCCCATGCGAAGGCATCTTCCTCGGATTTATGCGACCGCATCCGTCCATGGTATTCACCATAACTCTTCTGACGCGCACTCGCGCGGAATTGGGCCCCATATTCAGCACCAGAATGACAATCCCGCTCTTTCTGGCCGCGCGTTGTTAATAATTTCGAACGCCGACGTCGGACAGAGATTAATGCACGAGATTGTGACTGCTTTAGAGCAGAAATGGAACGAGAAATCTAATGGTTCTAGTTTGGCTGTCGTACGTGATGGGGGATGTTAATTTCGGTAGCCGTCGTTGTCTGCTTGCCTCGAGGTGCAGGGGTGTTATTTTGGGGAAGGGGGGAATGTGAGAAGCAATTGATACAACTGTGGAATGAAGAGAATTTAATGAGTTGGAGTATCTTGGAAATGCCCAGAAAATGGCACAGAAATATTGCTGCAGAGTTTTAACACCCCAGAATTCCAAAAAAATGCCATGAAGATGTTATACCTGACATTGCAATCGATAAAAGATAATATTTTCTTTAATTTTCACTGTGATACCCTTGATATTCTACCAAGATTCCCCAGAAGCTGTATTTTGTGCGAGGAGATCAGTTGTGTTCTGACATTGTACTGCGGAGTACCACAGGATGATGTTTTTGGACAAAAATTATTCGAACTCTATGCATTTGATGCACCCAGGAGCTTTGTATTTCCACAGATTCATCAATATGTCGACGATCTCCAAATGAAGTTTCTGTTGAACCTGATCCCGAGAGACTTTCGGCATTTAATTGCTTGGAAATCTAAAGCATTGTTGATAGCTAAAAAGGAACCTAAAAGATCCGTGACATCATGTCACCAGAGGTGTTGTATGGAGTTGAGGAGTCTCCAAATATATAAATTTGAAATTGATCGGGATACAGACTTATAATTTTTTGAGGCTCGGTTTTACCCCAGTATTAATTATTGTATGGCAGTCTATCACATACGGCCACTTAACATAAGCTGATAAATACAAGTTCTTGAAGATACACAATTCTTGTTTGCTATTCGTCTGAAACATCCCTTATCGAGGTCACATCACTCCTTACAGGACGATGCCTAGTGAAGTGGACGTAGAACGAGAAATTTAGATACCTTTTTTCAGTGTTTTTATTCAAACCCTTTATGAATCGGTCACCCCCTTAACTTTTCAACAGACTGATCATCTGTTTAGGATGTCAATGTGCGGAGTAAATTCTTGTATTGCCTTCCCAAACATAGAAAAACTAGTTCTGACTATAACTTCGATTATATTTTATGCATTTCATGTATATATGAAAATTGTGGAAGATTTAGTAGATTAGATGTGATCGTTTGGCTCATTAACAGCCTGTAAAATGCGAGCAACAAGGTCTTTTATGCTTACCATACCACTCAGTTTTTCCCAGGAGGGGGATCTTCGCAAAATTTATTATTATCCTGGGGGATTTGTCCTTTATATCGATTGGCTTGAGGATCATGTTATCCAATAGAGTAGATCTGGTTTGCGTTAGCGCTCTGCATTGGTAGAGTATATATTCTGTGGTTTCTATTTCCGATTCATATTACCTACATATATCAGTGACTTCTTTACCTACCTTGTCAAGGTGGTATCTCACGAACCCAGTACCTAATGAGCAACCTCAGCTTGTTCTTTGAGATCGATAGGATTAATTAGGTGCGAGGAAAGCGCTTGTTGTTGGCTTGGTTTGTTAGTCTGGTAAGAATTCTTCTCTGCCTTTTTCTATTTATCGATTTTTGACCTAATCAATGTAGGTGATACTCAACACGAGGGTGTCAGACTGCCGAAAGAGTGTTTGCTCTGTTTTTTGCAACAACGTCTGCTTTGTAATTTTCCTTAATGCCCTAAAGCGCTGCTACCCGAACTGGGACCCGTTTGCTGCTTTTTTTACAGTATTTACTGTATTGTTTACAGATGTTCCTTGGCTTACACTGAACAACCATCAGCTGCTTCTGTGCCATCATTTAAGGCAATGCAATTTTTATTTACCTTGTACTGTCTGCACACACCGACTTGGCCACATCTCTCTATAGCCAGAATTTAGATTTCATGCATTGTTGTAGGCTTTCCCACAGGTAATGATTCCTATAATTGGAGCGGTATATGCCTATGCCTGTTCCTTGCTCACTAAAGGACCCATCACTATACCAGATGGAATGGATTTTTCGAAGGTGAATCAACCTATCCATGCCTAGATGGTTGGCATCAAGCTCATACTCAACTGGCATGAAATTTCTCGAGAAAGAAAAGAGTTCAGCTCTTAGTGATTCCAGATTCTGCATATGTCACCTTCTAGGTTCTATTTCTTCTATTCTAGGAACACTTATCAGACCTTATTTTTTCACATATATAAACTGCAGGGTAGGATACAATAATACCTCCATTACTATTGCGAGAGCTGTATACGGAGCTTCTGTGAAGCATAAACAAGCAAGACTCTGAAACTTGCAAGCCTCTGCAACTTATATTCCCCAGTTTTGATCCACCAGACAAGAGAGGCATACGTTGTGATAAACCTTGCCACTGTGGTATAATATATTCAATGGATCATTCCATTTACGATCCCAAGTCTTGCCAAACAGTTTGCGGCATATCCAAGATGTGGCTGTAGATTTGAGTATTTGCGACGTATAACCGGAACAACTGTTTTCGTTGGATTGATACTATCATCTCTTCCTCTTCCAGATACCGTCGAAGTATGATCTCAATGATACTTTGGCTGAGGGCAGACGTTCTTCCCTCGAACTCTTCCCCAATTATGATCATATTCAAAAGATATAAAGATTTAGAACGGCAAGTGTCATGGCAACCGACCACAGATGTGTAGATCCGCTTCTTAGTGCTAAACATTCTTCCGTAAGGGAAGTAATGAAATATTGGACTCTAGATTGTTTTTTAACTAATTATTGTTCATTATTAGGAATTATATAACCGATCTCTCATATTATTTAATGTAAATTGTTTTTCATGTAAAATCCACAACATGCTTTTACCGTGGCGCCCCTAACGGTCGATTTCCTCACCAATCGTTCGTGTCCCTACAGGACAGCCGCATCCATCGATCTTGACGAGTGTTTCGGCTTGCTTCTACCACTTTTAACCGACAGCTCGAACCGGGCGCCTAATTGGACGTCGTACAAAGTTTCAAATAATAAACAACCCACGGATCAACTTCAACAGGAACGCGGAAAGCCAATTAATGTTGGGGTGTTCCCGTCTGCACCAACTTTCTGATCGGACGAGTTCTTCGAACAATCGCGGAGTGCAGGGTTTCTACTTCGATTCCCCGGGTCCCAAGTATAATTCGAAGGAGCAAACTTCCCTTCGATATAGAATTGGATTTAGTGGAACTTTCGGGGGTAAGTTTAAATTGACGCGGAGACACGATCAGTTGATTAATAGAATATGATTGTGAAGAGTTATGTTTGCGAACAAAGATATTGTTGTATGTTGCTTGAAATAGGAGATAACAATAAATGTGACATGACAATTTTTTGTGAGTGGAATCTTAACTATCTTATCACTTAAATGAAAACAATAAAAATACCGGTGCCTGGTCGACCCAGAGTAACATCTGCAAGGGAAGACCATTATATCACAAATTTTACTCGAAGGCATCGGACGGTATCTGTAACAGCCCTTCGAAGTCATTTTTTGAGGACCTATAGTCTGGGAGACCATTCCTCAAAGTTAAGGGCAAGAAGACCTTTAAGAGTACCTCGGCTATCACCGGGAAGTTGTGCCCTTTCAAGGCGGATCAATAATGTGCTGGGGGCTATAATGTTCGGTCGCCGTACCCCTCTTATTATCGTTGAACGAACAATGACAGGTGCCATCTACGTAAAAAACATCATTGAACCAATCATTGTTCCTCTTCGCAACGAATTTGGGGATAATTTCATTTATCACCACACCGCACACGAAGGGTTCAAAACATTCTCCAAGAGAAAAATATCCAGAAAATGAACTGGCCTGCAAACTTACCAGAAATGAATCCAATTGAGCAGGTATGGGATTACTTAGAGAGAGCAATATCCAATCGCCAAAACTTACCTTCAACTTTTCGGGAACTGAGTTTAGCCCTTCAGGAAGAATGGAAGATATGCCTGAAAATTTCATTAATGACTTGATTCGTGGGATGCCTAGGCGTATTAGGCAGTTGATTTAAAGGAGAGGTGGTCATACTATTGAATTTGGCTTCAGTTGTGGAATAACTATAATCAATCAACTCTTTCTCATTTTTCGTATTTTGTCTCATCTATATACTACTCTGTCAAGAAAGTACCGGGAATTTTCAATTAAAACAACATTTTTACATTTAATCGTCAAAATTTATTGGGTCGCCTTCAAAATAGGCTCCATTTGCTCGAACACATCTATGCCAACGGCACTTCCAATTATCGAAACTTTTTTTATAGGCGCTTTCCGGGATGGACTTTAGCTCTCGCGCCGAATTTTGTTTTATGGCTTCAATCGACTCAAAACGGGTGCCACGAAGGGGCAATTTTAGTTTTGGGAAGAGGAAAAAGTCGCAGGGAGCCAAATCTGGCGAATACGGTGGTTGCTGAAGCACGTTTGTTGAGTTTTTGGCGAGAAAGTCAGTCACAATCGTAGCTCGGTGAGAAGGCGCGTTATCGTCATGCAAAATCCATGAGTTGGTCGCCCACAAATTTGGCCGCTTCTTACGGATACGCTCACGCAAACGTTTCATAACGCCTAGGTAATACTCCTTGTTTACCGTCTGACCCTCTGGAACGAATTCGTAGTGCACCACGCCACGGATATCGAAGAAAACAATGAGCATCACCTTCATTTTCGAGCGGCTTTGGCGTGGTTTTTTCGGTTTCGGCTCATTTTTTGCCACCCATTCCGATGATTGCTGGCTTGTTTGCATATCGTACTCGTAGACCCAGGTCTCATCACCAGTTATAATGCGTTCCATGAATGTAGAATCGGAATTACAGCGATCCAGCATGTCTGAAGCAACCTGTTCGCGATGACGTTTTTGAAGAAAATTCAGGTCTTTCGGTACGAGTCGTGCGGCCACCTTTCTCATGCCCAAAATATCAATCAAAATCGTACGTGCGGACTCGTGGGATATCTTAAGATCAAGTGCTATCTCTCTCAAGCTGGTACGACGGTTTTCCAGCACCCTTTCCTTAATTTTATCGACGTTATCTTCGATCGAAGCCGTCGATGGGCGACCACTTCACGACCGTCCTTGAAGGCTCTGTACCACTGATATGCACTAGTTTTCGATAGAGCATTATCACCAAAGGCCTTTTGCAACATTTTCAATGCATCGGCACACGAAAATTCATTTGCAACACAAAATTTTAAACAAATTCTTTGCTCAACGTAATCACCCATAGTAAAAATCGGCACGCACTCTGACATCGACTGACTTAATCAGCTGTTGCAAACACACTGGTTGACAGATCCCGCTCAAGCTTGGCATAGTAATTAAGGACAGTGGTACCAACCTAGGAAAAAAAAATTTTACCTTCCTCATTACTCCGCCAGAGTTAAATCGATAATTTCCGGTACTTTCTTGACAGAATGTATATAAAAATCAATTGCTGTTCGTTAGTCCCGCTAAAACTCGAGAACAGCTGAACGAATTTATCTTATCTTGGTCTTGATATGATCGTGGAGGTCTAAGGAAGGTTTAAAAGGTGAGAAAAATTCGAATAATTGCCGGGAAAACCCTAAAAACAGCCCTTTTCTGTTTTTCATACAAACGTTTTCTAACGTAACTAAAGTTATTAAGATAACACTATACCTCACTTAAGATATGAGCAAAATCCCGAATGTTGAAATTCTTAGGTCGTCGCAGTCAATCAAATGTGCGAAGAGCTACCTCGCGTGCTAACCTCACTGGTTACCAGAGAGAGACAGATCAAGAAAATAGTCGTATTGCTATATCACAATTGCGTTATTTAGTGAGTGAGAATGCAACGAGTTCGTGCACATCAAACACGACAACAGCAAGCAAGACATAATGAAATTGAGCGAATCCGCAGACGCACTGCTCCTGTGATTCTTGAACGAGCTGTATTCCACCATGATCCGCCAATTGATTATTGTGGCGACAAATCGGAAACAATTGGGGAAATGTAAATAATTCATAAATATTGTAAGGCGTTGAAATACACTGGTGAATCTATCGGATTATGTTGTGCTGGAGGCAAAGTAAAATTGCCACAATTAGTCCCACCACCAGATCTTTGGTTTCTGGGATTGGAAATGATTCTAAGCACTTCTTGGCTAACATTCAGAAATATAACAGCTGTTTCAAGATGAGATCATTTGGCGCTACACATAGTATACAGGAAAATTTCATGCCCACTTTCAAGGTATTATACCAGAATATTTTTTATAATATTCAAGTATGTACTCAAATATATACGCACCACAAAACAAAACAAAAAACATAGTTTATGAGAAAGCATTAAATTGGTTAACAGACTGTATCATAGCAGTGTGTGTCTGTCAATATCAAACTTAAACCTTATAAATAGCCAGTATATCAGAAAAACTCTGTTTTGTAAGTAAGCAATATGATGTGTAGAAAATAATAAAAAATTTCATGCTTCATTCAAGAAATGCTTTTTTATTAAATACGGATTCGTTTTGTTTGTTTTAAGATTATTTTATACAAAAGACTAGGATTTTTATTTATCGATTGAGGCAGTACGAAGTTTGACGGGTTAGCTAGTCTTACATAAAGCAAAGAGTAACAAAGATTTTCTATCAAATAGATTGGAGTTGCAATAGAAGAAAATATTAATTTCATTTCCAGAACATAGATTCTTTATTTTTTGGGAAACCTAGGGGGGATGAAGACTTTTGACAAGTGAAACTTAAGCCAAGTTGTTTTTATATGCTTTATTGATTTAAAAGTGTTTCAACAAGTGCTATTGCTAGAAACCAGTATCAATATCATCTACCGTTGCATCCGTTTTATAGGTTCTTGAGAACACCCAACTCACAGTCTCTTAAAAACACGATAACTGTGTTCATTTATTTAATCTAGTTTAATACTGCCTCGTAAACCTTCAGGAACGGGTTCAAGAAAAGAACGACAAGAAACAGACGTACATAAAGATAAAAAAGAGATTTCATGAGGATTCATTTTTCATTTCATACGACATGGAACCAGCGAAAACCTATTACGAGAAATGCTAATTAACAGATGGCCCCTCCAACCCTAGTTTAAACTTTCCCACAGCCAAAACGACTGAGAAGAAAGGACCTTATAATGTCCCGAGCCGAGAAAACAAGGTTAATGAGCCCCGTCTGGCGGAAATTCTCGCAAAAATCTGATTGGAAAAGTCCCGAACGCAGCTTGTCCCACTCGGCGAGAAATATGGGTCATTAAGTTTTGAAACGTTGCAATATCTCGCTTAGTCGTGACACCATGTTTTCCAGCACCGAGATGAAACATTAATTCAGCTGGTTGGAAAGTCTGGAAGAGGTGAAATTTGAAGGGGAATGGAGGCGGTTTGAAGTGTGGCTGCAAGAATATATGGAATTAATATTTAAAGAGTTTGGAAGATGCATTTATTTCTGAGGATAGCTATTATTATTCGAGATGGTTGTTTTCTCAAATTTGTGGCAGTTGTCATAACAGAGAATCTTGATATGACAGATGACTCTAACTTGTTTCTGTTTCTGTTAACTGGGTTTCTTTGATAATAATATCCATGAAATTTACTGAATTACTAGCAGGTATCGCAGCATTTTGAAATTCTTATTAATAGTGCCAACTCTTAATGTTTTTTGCCCAGCTATCATAGAAATGTTTTCAGTACAGACAGTTGAATTGATTTTGAATACTTACAGCGAAAAATTAAATTTTTTTCAAGGGGGGGCAGTTGGCTTAAAATATTAGGCAATAATTCACAAATGTATTATTCAGGATCATGAAATAAGAAAAAATTGAAAATGAAATGAAGATTTGCGGTAACAGAAGTTAAAACTCCATCATTATAGGGCAAAATGTACCTAAATTTTTATAAAATGCCTATAACTTCAAAAACCCGTATCTTTTTTGATTTTTTTTATGACGGTTGGGTTGTTCGGAAAGTAATTTCGTTTTTTTTTGGAAAAATGAAAGACAATTTTTGCATGATGAATAAATATTTCATTGAATTATATATTAGCCATTCCGGTCCAACACCTTTTGCCACATATCTGATAGAAACATGATTCCACGCTCATAAAATTTTTGGTCTGTGTTGGTAAAAAACTGAACCAGTTGATTTTCGACCTCTTCATTTGAAGCAAAGGTTTTACTATCCAAAAAATTTTGTAATGACCGGAATAACTAATAATCCGAAGCCCCCAGATAATTTTTTTGATTGTCTCGTTCTTTACTTGACGGAAATTCATCTTCAATATAGGAAAAACAAATGTTTACTTTCGCTATTTTATTGATTTACACGATAATTGTTTCGTCATACCATGACTTCATCAGGTGAGTATTCGAACTGAGGTATACAATTAAAAGCATGACCTTAAATACACAGCTCTGGTACAAAAAATAGAGGGGTGGAAAGAGATGGTTTACAATTAATGAAAAATATTAAGTAGGGGGATCTGTTTAAATCTATTTGAGCATTCAATAAATTTTGTCTTTTATTATATCTATTGATTTCTAAAGTTTCTAATAAATTTAGTTTCTGACTTTTGTTTTCGATATGTAATATTTCATAGTTCATATTAAAATTATGGCCAGTCTCTAACAAAAGGTTGGCATAAGTTGAATTCGGTTCATTATTAATAACACATTTTTCATGTTCTCGTATCCTTGTGTGGAATGAACGGCCTGTGTGTCCCACATATACACATGGGCAATCACTACATGTTAACTTGTAAACTCCTGATTTTTGTTTTCAGGAATAACGTCTTTATTATTTTTTATTGAGCTGCCTAAAGAATTAATAGTTTTAAAAGAGATGTTATATTTTTCTTTTTTCTTTAAATATCTAGCAATCTTTTCAGATTTTTAGCCTATGTAAGTTAATGAAATAAATTTGGTTCCGTTTGAATTTTGAAATTTTGTATATACAAGTGATATTGTTTTCTTGTAATTTATTTTATCAAGTACATTGTCTACAATTTATTTGTTTTTAATCCGTTAATTGTAGACAATTTACTTGATAAAATAAATAACAAGAAAGCAATATAACTTGTATATCCAAAATTTCAAAATTCAAACGAAACCAAATTTATTTCATTAACTCACATAGACCAAAAATCTGAAAAGATTGCTAGATATTCAAAGAAAAAAGAAAAATATAAAATCTCTTTTGAAAGCATTAATTCTTCAGGCAACTTAATAAAAAATAATGAAGACGTCATTCCTAAAAACAAAAAAACAGCAGTTCACAAATTAACATGTAGTGATTGCCCATGTGTATATATGGGACAGACAGGCCGTTCATTCCAAACAAGGATACGAGAACATGAAAAATAATTTATTAATAATGAACCGAATTCAACTTATGCCAACCTTTTGCTAGAGACTGGCCATAATTTTAATATGAACTATGAAATATTACATATCGAAAACAAAAGTCAGAAAGTAAATCTGTTAGAAACTTTAGAGATCAAATGATATAATAAAAGACAAATGTTATTGAATGATCAAATAGATTTAAACAGATCCCCCCTACTCAATATTTATCATTAATTGTAAACCATCTCTTTCCTCCCCTCTATTTTTGTACCAGAGCTGTGTATTTAAGGTCATGTTTTGCATTGTATACCTCAGTTTAAATACTCATCTGAGGAAGTCATGGTATGACTAAACAATTGTCGTGTAAATCAATAAAATAGCGGAAGTTAACATTTGTTTTTCTTATACTCCAGATTATTGATACGTTTTATGTCGTGAAGAGAAACTTTTTTTTTCCTGGACACTGAAAAATATTCAATATCGATTACATATTGTGTAATTATTTTTATATTTTACTATAAAATTTTCAATATATATTATAAAAGATTCAATATATGCTTCCAAATTTAAAGTCATTAAACAGACAGAAGTCATAAAGGAACTACTCACGAATAATTGAAGCATTTCCAAAGCCAGAGTTGATCGTAAGCAGTACCTCCAACCAGACTCTCTGGTGGTCTGCGACGGTTGGAAGGTCCTGCTCCAGAACCTCTTTGCCTGTAGGAGACAGCAGATAACCCAGAATCTCCCCTTTTGATACACTGTCTCTGGAAGAACGACACACCTGCTTCCAAGAAATCCATTTCACCAGATTCGGCGTTTACTTCATGATCCTCACTGAAAAAATTACCTGTAAGTATTACGTGAAACTTTTTTATATCTCTGACATTATTCTCATAATTTCTGAGACGCTTGGTTTAATTTCAAGAATTTGCACGACACACGCGTGGCAATATCCATTGATGTGCGTATTATTTTATTGCTGTCTTTGTATTTTTTCCTTTTAATTTCATTGATATTTTCCACTTCTTCTAAAACCGCAATTATATCAAGTTTAGAGATATGCTCTTTTGTACAGAAAAATCCATCTTGTTGTTCCAAGAGTCAATTTAAATGGAATCCTTCGATAAAATATTTCAATCAATGAATGTAAGAACATTTTACATTTATCAATCGCTCTTACATACTACTCTGTCAAGAAAGTACCGGGAATTTTCAATTAAAACAACATTTTTACATTTAATCGTCAAAATTTATTGGGTCGCCTTCAAAATAGGCTCCATTTGCTCCAATACATCTATGCCAACGGCACTTCCAATTATCGAAACATTTTTTATAGGCGCTTTCCGGGATGGACTTTAGCTCTCGCGCCGAATTTTGTTTTATGGCTTCAATCGTCTCAAACCGGGTGCCACGAAGGGGCAATTTTAGTTTTGGGAAGAGGAAAAAGTCGCAGGGAGACAAATCCGGCGAATACGGTGGTTGCTGAAGCACGTTTGTTGAGTTTTTGGCGAGAAAGTCAGTCACAATCGTAGCTGGGTGAGAAGGCGCATTATCGTCATGCAAAATCCATGAGTTGTTCGCCCACAAATTTGGCCGCTTCTTACGGATACGCTCAAGCAAACGTTTCATAACGCTTAGGTAATACTCCTTGTTTACCGTCTGACCCTCTGGAATGAATTCGTAGTGCACTACGTCACGGATATCGAAGAAAACAATGAGCATCACCTTCATTTTCGAGCGGCTTTGGCGTGGTTTTTTCGGTTTCGGCTCATTTTTTGCCACCCATTCCGATGATTGCTGGCTTGTTTGCATATCGTACTCGTAGACCCAGGTCTCATCACCAGTTATAATGCGTTCCATGAATGTAGAATCGTAATTACAGCGATCCAGCATGTCTGAAGCAACCTGTTCGCGATGACGTTTTTGAAGAAAATTCAGGTCTTTCGGTACGAGTCGTGCGGCCACCTTTCTCATGCCCAAAATATCAATCAAAATCGTACGTGCGGACTCGTGGGATATCTTAAGATCATGTGCTATCTCTCTCAAGCTGGTACGACGGTTTTCCAGCACCCTTTCCTTAATTTTATCGACGTTATCTTCGATCGAAGCAGTCGATGGGCGTCCGGAACGAGGCAAGTCTTCGACCACTTCACGACCGTCCTTGAAGGCTCTGTACCACCAAAGGCCTTTTGTAACATTTTCAATGCATCGGCACACGAAAATTCATTTGAAACACAAAACTTTAAACAAATTCTTTGCTCAACGTAATCACCCATAGTAAAAATCGGCACGCACTCTGACATCGACTGACTTAATCAGCTGTTGCAAACACACTAGTTGACAGATCCCGCTCAAGCTTGGCATAGTAATTAAGGACAGTGGTACCAACCTAGGAAAAAAAAATTTTACCTGCCTCATTGCCCCGCCAGATTTAAATCGATAATTTCCGGTACTTTCTTGACAGAATGTATCTTCTCCGGATGTTATCCTCAGTAAATATATTACAAGATATTTGATTGTCTCGGTCTTTACTTGACGGAAATTCATCTTCAATATAAGGAAAACAAACATTTACTTCCGCTATTTCATTGATTTACACCACAATTGTTTCGTCATACCATGACTTCTTCAGTTGAGGATGAAAATTGAGGTATACAATGCAAAACATGACCTCAAATACACAGCTCTGGTACAACAATAGAGGGAAGGACAGTGGTGGTTTACAATCAATGAAAAATATTGAGTAGGGGGGATCTGTTTGAATATATTTGATCATTCAATAAAATTTGTTTTTTATTAAAGTTTCTAACAGATTTAGTTTATGAGTTCTGTTTTCGATATATAATATTTCATGGTTCCTATTGAAATTATGACCATTCTCTAGCAGATAGTTGGCATAAGTTGACTTTGATTTAATGTTAATATAACATTGTTCATGTTCTCGTATCCTTGTTTGAAATGAATGACATGTCTGTCCCACATATACACATGAGCAATCACTACATGTTAACTTGTAAACTCCTGATATTTTGTTTTTAGGAATGAGGTCTCTATTATTTTTTATTAAGCTGCCTAAAAAATTGATGGTTCTAAAACAGATGTCATAATTTTATTTTTTCTTGAAATATCTAGCAATATTTTCAGATTTTTCTGATATTTCTATTTGGTTAATTTATTTTATTGAATAAATTATCTATAATTAACGGATTAAAATCATTACTGAAAATATTTGATAGATTCGGTCTTGACTTGGTGGAAACTCATTTTAATTAAAAAAAATGTATATGAGACAGTAATTCATTTCCACAAAAATGTTTGTACTACTACAACAATTGTTTTACCACGATGTGGCTTCTTCAGGTATTACATTGTACTGTCTACTGTCAGACAGTACAATGTAATACCTGAAGAAGCCACATCGTGGTAAAACAATTGTACAAACATTTTTGTGGAAATGAACTTCAGGTATTACATTGTACTGTCTACTGTCAGACAGTACAATGTAATACCTGAAGAAGCCACATCGTGGTAAAACAATTGTTGTAGTAGTACAAACATTTTTGTGGAAATGAATTACTGTCTCATATACATTTTTTTAATCATTGAAAGGTATTCACACATGAAGAAGAAGTAAATGATAGCATCAATTTCTCAGATTGAAAAATCACTAAAATTAATAAAAGAAACGACTTTTCCATATACAGGAAACCTACACACACATATAGTACGATTCATTCTACTTCAAACCATCCATTTTCACAAAAATTATCAGCTTATGATAGTATGCTTTATAGATTGGTTGGCATACCTATGACAAAAGCAAATTTTAACAAAGAACAAAAACCATTAAACAAATGTCTTTCAATAATGCTTTTAATCCGTCAATTATAGATAATTTACTTAATAAAATAAATTGCAAGAAAGCAATATCACTTGTATGTCCAAAATTGTAAAATTCAAACGAAACAAAATTTATTTCATCAACTTACATAGGCCAAAAAAATGGAAAAATTTCTAGATATTTAAAGAAAAAAGAAAATTATAACATCTCTTTCAAAACCATTAATTCTTTAGGCAGCTCAATGAAAAATAATAAAGACTTCATTCATAAAAACAAAAAATCAGGATTTTTCAAGTTAACATGTATTGCCCATAAATTTATGTGGAATATTTCAAACAAGGACACGAGAACATGAAAAATGTTATATTTATAATAAACCAAATTCAACTCATGCCAACTATTTGTTAGAAACTGGTCATAATTTTAAAAGGAAATATGAAATATTACATATCGAAAACAAAAGTCATAAATTAAATCTGTTAAAAACTTTAGAGATCAATAGATATAATAAAAGACAAATTTTATTGAATGATCAAATAGATTTAAACAGATCCTCCCTACTTAACATTTTTCATTGATTGTCAACCGCCTCTTTCCACCCCTCTATTTTTTGTAACAGATTTGTGTATTAAAGATCATGTTTTGCATTGTATATGATAACTTGTAAACTCCTGATTTTACAAGTTAACATGTAGTGATTGCCCATGTGTATATGTGGGACAGACAGGCCGTTCATTCCAGACAAGGATACGAGAACATGAAAAATGTTACATTAATAATAAACCGAATTCAACTTATGCCAACCATTTGTAGAGACTGGCCATAATTTTAATATGAACTATGAAATATTACATATTGAAAACAAAAGTCAGAAACTAAATCTGTTAAAAACTTTAGAAATCAATAGAAATAGAAAAGACAAATTTTATTGAATGATCGAATAGATTTAAATAGATCCCCCCTACTTAATATTTTTCATTATTTGTATACCTTTTTTTCCACCCCTCTATTTTTTGTACCAGAGCTTTGTATTTAAGGTCATGTTTTGCATTGTATACCTCAGCTTAAATACTCACCTGATGAAGTCATGGTATGACGAAACAATTGTTGTCAAAATCAATAAAATAGCGGAAGTTAACATTTGTTTTTCTTATATTGAAGATGAATTTTCGTCAAGTAAAGACCGAGACAATCAAGAGTCTCTTGTGATTCTATCGTACAAAAAGAGTTGTTCTAAGAGTTTCATTTTCTATCTCGGGCCTAAGGTGTACACTTCATATAAGAAACAGTAAAGACAATATAATTATTTGAATATTTTAATATTTACAGATATATTCTGTCAGCCTTTTACATATTTACCTATGGTAAACCACAGAAATATTTATTTGAATTCACATTGGACATCATTTAAATGTTCAGTATTCATTTGCCAAGATGCTTTCTGGATTGTTAGAGGTGAGTAAATATTTTTTGTTGATTGATATTATATTTTTATTAAATGTGATTGGGTACTGACGAGCAAAGTCTTTCTTGAAACTTGTTTTTTAGTGATGCTTTTACATATCTTGAGATTTTTCTAAAGAGTAACTCAGTTAAATATTCAATTATATTATATATTCTAAGTAAGATAGTTTTATGATGAAATTCTTGGGATTATGTTAAAAATTTTTGAAAGATATCTGTTTTCATAAGAGGGATGAGCCGAAACAAAATTTTGTCTACTCAAAACATTTAATATATGATTATTGATAAAAATTTATATTTATTGGATTTTGTAATTTCATTTGGATGTCTTATAATGAATGTTTATTTTATATGTCGTTTGATATACACAGTGCTCATACGACGTCAATTTAATTCCTGAAGTTATAATATCAAATATAATTTTTTGAAATTAAATATGTAGAATGCTAACAGAATATATCTGTGAATATTAAAATATTCAAATAATTTTATATACCTTCTATCAAGTATAAACCTCCATTTATTTTATTTTAAAGACAATATAATATTATCATAGAGTTGAAAAAGCTAATATCAGAGAAGAGGCTGACCTTTGCAATATAAAATCTGCTTTTTATTGTTTTTGTTTTTCTTGATGTTTTTAATTTTCAATTTTCATTTTACTTTCTGCCTGTTCTTGCTGGGGGAATTGGCAACTGCGTCTCTCTTGTTTCACTTCGTCATTATTTATTGAGGTGAAGTAAATAACTTGGTTTGGACATTCAATAAATTACCAAAATTTCTTTACCAGTTTATTTCCAAGCTTTCTAACCTTTATTGAACCTTTATGGAAAATACACTGGCGAGCAGAAAAAACTTGATCATTACTGTTCAAATATCTTTCTTCGTTAAAATTTTTACGAGAATCATGAAATTTCTGAGATGGAAGAGAAAAGAGAATTGCTCAAAGAAAAATGAATCTTTCCATTTGCTTCATTTTGAAAATATCAAAAACTTCGAAATTGAAAAAGTATCGTAACTGAGAACATTTCAGTATCAGTATGACGTGTAACCTCGCCTAGCTCTGATTACTGCTTCCAAACGTCTTCGCTTGCTCGTGATGAGCCTTGGAATATTCTCTTGTGGAGTATTCTCCCATTCATCCACGGAGCTCTTGTAAATTATTGGGCGATGGAAGTTCTGAGTCGCCTTCCCAGTTGGTCCCATAGATTTTCGATTGGTAAATACATTTTATGAAATTGTTTCTTTCGGGGAGTGGAAAACAAACTTTTCAATGACCATTATTGAACGCAACTGATAAACGATGAATTAATCGTGAAGAATTATTCGGAGATGGTTTATGTTACCAAGTTTTTTAGCCCATATATCTACATTTTGCGCATATTTAGTTGATTTTTCAATGAAAGATAGATTACGGACAAAATATTATTGAATCAATTTGAACACGAATCACTGTAACATTAGCTCCAGCATCGTTTTTAAAGAAATATGGACCAATGATGCCTCCAGCGTGTCAAGCACATCATACAGTGCATTTTCAGGATGCAATGGAACCTGCAGAACTTCATGAGGATTGTTTTCACTTCATATACGGCAATTTTGCTTGTTTACATAGCCGTTCAACCAGAAATGAGCTTCATCACTAAACACAATTTTACGATGAAAAAGTGGATCAACTTCAAGCTGTCAAATCAGAGTCATCCCTATCGAAAGTTCTATCACTCTACCACCCGACATAAACCCAGAGAAACCATATAGAATCACAAAATCATAAAATAAAATCAATAGTGGAAAAGTTGTTACTATCTGTATCATACCACGGTTAGTTTACCGCAGTATTTTGCCTATTATCTCAGTATTTTGAGATAAAAGACAACTGCAAAATTTATTGATCGCAATGTTTAATTAGGAAAGGTTTAGTGGACTGTATTTGACGGAGTGTATCGAAGAACATAACTTCAAGAGCACTTGTATGTAGTTGTATTAGTTTTATTTATCTAATAAGATAAACGAATGAAGATCATAAGGAATTGAAGTAAAACACTTGAACACTTATAACAACAACGAACTTTAATTCTTGGGTTAATGATAATAATTTTATAGTCTGTCCAAAGACTGAATATTAGATGTTTCTCCTATCAAAAAGAGGAAAATTAACGAAATTGATTGAAAATACTGTTTCTCTATGTGGACGGAATGACTAAATAAACCTTATCAGTGGTTATAGAAAAATCATGAGCTTAATGCTAGAATGAAACAGTTTATAATTCCGAATGCTGTGTCAGGTCAATGTGAGTTCATAAGCAAGAAATATATCAAAATGTTCTAAAGATTTTTCATGTTTTCTGAGGCTATATATAATTATTAGAAAACAAATAAGCTGAAGTGTCGAATAACACTACACAGTTCGAATGAAAAAACTGAAAAGTGCTAGACTGAAATTGTCAACATGGAAAAACCTAGTATCGATAAGAAAAAAGTGTATTGTGTTTAGCGTAGACAGGGCTATCTCTAATGAGACGGAACACTATCTAGAAAAGAATATGGTCCGAAAATAAACAACTTTTAAAGAAAGAATCCTCCATGAAATTCAGTTTTGAAGTACTGTATCCACAATCAATGCAGATTAAGAACCGAATCATGAGGAATTCCAAAATCTTCAAATCGAATACGACGCTTCTCCATTTTGATGCGAAGAATAAACGTATTTTCTGCGTCTCAACCTTTAGAAAAGTATTCAAATTTCCTGTCCCATCGAAATCGTAACGCCCAGCCCCTCCAATTGCCGCAGGATCTAACTCTCGTAAGCGGACGATCCAAAGTGGTATCGAATATAATTTTTCGTCGTTCCGTTCCCTCCAGAATCGCGTAACAATGCCGTTTCCAGACGATATACGGTCCCGGTAATTCCCGCGGTTATCCCTGTTTCTATACGGACGTGAAACAAGTCTGTTTCCTTGGGGTCTCTCTGTTTCTTCGATTCCTCAGATGCGATAATGAGATTTTGATGGTGTCGAACGCAACGGGCGATAATGATGTCTGCGTGCGGTATATCGAGTTTCTGTCGAGGGTGAGAAGTCTTTCGGCAGGGTAGGATGTGAAGAGAGGGAATAAGGGAGGTAATAATATCATTCTACCCATTAAGTCTCATAAAAGTTACTCAGCTAGAATGAATATTTTTCCTTTCTTCTCTTGTCCCTTTTTGGCGAATATAATGGATCTGCCACTGTCTACATGATGTAATATAATTCAGAGAATAGTAAAAGAAACTGTAGCAGAGTGAATTTGACTTTACTCAAGAGTTACTCTGATGAAAAATCAGGCAATTGCCCTGGTAACAGTTGAAGATCCAAACAGGATATAATCCAATCGTCTTAAAAGGTAATATGGAACCAGTTGACCAGTTTCTATATAAATTAGGAGGAAGTGAACACCTAATAATAGAATTCCTTCCCGTAGACCATTTTAGCTGATATAGTTCATGAGGAGTCCGCAGCTGGATGAAGAGCTGTCATCATCATCATTTTGATCTCTCTAGTCTTCAGTCACCTACAAGTCTGCCAATTTATTGCGTCAATTCTTCTGATATTCTAGACTGAACAATCATTACGTTTTAGCTTTTGCTTTTCTCTGATCTTACTTTTTTAAACTTGAAGAGATCCACATATTTTCATAAAGAAAATTCAGGTGGGAAGAACCACCTAGGGAATTTTATGCCTACTTGTCACTGTCGATGCCAGGAGTAAGAGTCTATGGTCGCTTCGTAGCCTTGCGCGTGTATGTAAATGTAAACCCCAAGAGAGGAGCGTCTGTACTCTCCAGAATGGTGGTGTTAACCTTCGGCGACTGAATGCCAGCTTAAGAGCATCCAGTTTTCCATAGTTAGAAATAGGACGTCATTATCGATTGTTCATTAAAAGTTAAGGATAGACACAAAGGAAAGTCGACTGAACTGCCCGAACATGTAAAGTTATTGTATTGAATTAGTGTTCCTCAGTCATCCATGGGTTTTACTGTATTGATGCTCCCGCTAGGGACGACTCGTTACTTTAATCTGAACCGATCATTCAACATATTTCATACATATAAGCGTCTTTATCTTCATTTCATTTATTGGAATCTAGAGGTGTTTAACAATGGTACTTTGTTTGAGAATTCAGAGTGTTTGGATCTACCATTAGATACTGACAGAGGAACCTTGTGTCTTCAGAAGGCCGCAGTAAAGCATTCCTGAACAACCATATTATTAGATATAAATATTATAATATATAGGTAGTTAAATAACACACACCACAACCTCTGTGTATTCACAGAATGCCTCAACAAGATATTCCTGAACAACGATATTATGCGTCCAGACTAAAAATCTAATTAGATAGTAGGTGGGTGAATGGGGAATTCCTGACCAAAGGGTTATTGTTTAACTACCTCGAAGAGCTTTGTTTCATGCTCCTATTGTCATTTTATCTGTGTCTTCAAACAATTGATTGCCTTATTTACCTTTGCTTGTACACTAACTATGTTTTAGGATATTAGAAAGGTAGTTGATTTCTGGAACTTTCATTTTATGAATGAAGAGAAGTACAGGGTTGAAGACTGTATGTGAGCTTAAGAGAGGTCAAGGTTAATTTCTGACTATTTTGGTCTTTAAGTCCAACCTCGCTCTCATACATCGAGTCAGGTGTGCCTTCCGCAAACAAATATTGTATTTTTACTTAATCTTGTATTCTGACCTTCTGTCACTATTTCCTCGTTCTCGTTCAAGTGTATTTTGGGTTGTCTGCACAACGTAACGTCCTATTCTCCCGCCACTAGATGGATCACGATAAAAGGTTAGCTTTCTTCAGAGAAATCTCAGAGTACTCCGTATAATCCTGGATATTTTAAAGTACTCCGTGAAGTACGGGATAGCTCAAATTCAAGGAGGAATATCCGATAAATATTTCCTGCAGGTGTCTTGCAAAATTACTTCTTCATCTGAGAAAATGGCACATACCTTTTGTATCTGAAATTTATAGTTTTACATATTACTGAAATGTTCTTCGTTAGATTTGTCCTTTGAAAATTTCGATGAAAAGATATAGATGTATCAGCTAGTTCAACACAACTCTTAGCTTCATCAAGGGTTGAAAACTTTGATTTGATTCAGGAAAAGACACCTACGAGTTTGACAGGAAAGATGCAATTTGAGCATATCTCGAGGACAGGTAAATTTTGTGAAGTTCCTTGAAAACTTTGGTAGAGAAAGATAAAAATTGTATTTTCATTCAGCAAATAGACTATTCATCTCATCGCTTTAGAAGATATTAAATGATACTGAAACAGGAACGTCAGATTTTATACGAAGGAAGAAAAGCTTGTCAGTTCCTAATAAAATTCCTCACCACAGGAGATCAATGCATACCGAACAGATCCTTCAGGTCATTTTAGCTGATAGAGTTCATCAGGATCCTGCAACTGGCAGAAGAGTTGTCACCATCAACATTTTGAACTCCTCATACCTCATTAGATAGTCGACTGCTAATTCATTGCGTCTTTTTTCTCATATCTTATTCTGAAGAAGCTTTTCACTTAGGATTTGGCCTTCCTTTAATCTTTCTTCTCCTGAACACAGATATAGGGGACGTCTTTGAGATTGATCTGCAGGTGTCTTGCAGAAATTCATTTTTCTATTTTTACCAAAACAAAATTCTCTTGATTAAGTGATAGTTTCCAACTATATTCAGTTCATAAATGTCATTTCTCCATCTACTCATCGCAAAATCTTCGCGTAGAAGATTTGGATTGGAAACTAGATTGCACTGGAGCAGACATAGTATAAATATATACACACATATTCAAAAGTTTTGGCCCCCTCAGGTTTCTCAAGAAATAAACAATTTGGAAATGAGATGAATATTTTTGAATCCAGATTCAATAGTCCATATTACCACCTCTTCTTTCAATCAACTTCCCAATATGCCTAGGCATCCCACGAATCAAGTCATTAATGAAATTTTCAGGTATATCGTTCCATTCTTCCTGCAGGGCTACACTGAATCCCTCAAAAGTTGAAGGTGGGTTTTGGCGATTGTATATTGCTCTCCCTAAGTAATCTCATGCGTGCTCAATTGGATTCATGTCTGGTGAGTTTGCTGGCCAGTTCATTCTCTGGATATTGTTCGCTTGAAGGATGTTTTGAACCCTTCGTGTGCGTTGTGGTAGGGCGTTATCATCCTGATAAATGAAATTATCCCCAAATTCGTTGCGCAGAGGAACAATCATGTTTTGTACGTAGATGGCACCAGTCATTGTTAGTTAAACGATAATAATAGCGGTACGGCGACCGAACATTACAGCCCCTCTGCACATTATTGATCCGCCTTGAAAGGGCACAACTTCCCGGGTGAAATTGAGTCACACTAGTCTGCCTAGACCTCACTAAACTCTTTCTCGTCGACTATAGCTTCGTAAACCGAATCGTGACTCGTCCGAAACAAGTACGTTGCGCCATTGTGGTAAAAGCCAGCCACAGCTACCCATTGCCGACGGGTAGCTCTAAGTCCTGGTGATAGCCGAGGTATTCTTAAAGGTCTTCTTGCCCTTAAATTTGAGGAATGCAACCGTCTCCTTATGGTACGTGTTGAGAGTCCGTGGAATATTCAAACGTTGTGCAATCTGCTGGTTCAACAAAACTTCTTGATGTAGGACTACTATTCTTGACTACTATTCAATGAAAGACGGAAAGAAAGTGAATTAGGTAGATGGAATTAGACAGGTACAACAAAAAGATGAATATTTAATTTCAGAAAATGAAGGGGGTTATCAGGTAAATCGGAGAATTGAAGATCAATAAGTACCAATGAAGTTGGAGGACACTAAATCGAATCAGAAGCGATTACTCACCTTATCCTTGGATCGAACCTGATGTCGCCATTCATTTCAGATCGCCCACCGAGTAAGCAAACTAGAGAAGACGGCTCAGCTACGACTTCAAGATCTACAGGCTGATTCGGTAGCCACCATTCTCGCTCTTCCATGTTGACGTAGACCTGAAATGGTAATAAAAAAATCACTTAATCTCTCAGGTTGAATATTTAATTTTTTCTATAAATTGTTAGAATATTTTTGATGATACTTAATAGATTACGTACGTACATCTGTTTCGATGTCAAAAAAATTTCTTGCATCGTTTTTTCACTGGCTATTAGTATAAAATACTAGTTATACTACTCCGTCAAGAAAGTACCAGGAATTTTCAATTAAAACAACATTTTTACATTTAATCGTCAAAATTTATTGGGTCGCCTTCAAAATAGGCTTCACTTGCTCCAACACATCTATGCGAACGGCACAAATTTGGCCGCTTCTTACGGATACGCTCACGCAAACGTTTCATAACGCCTAGGTAATACTCCTTGTTTACCGTCTGACCCTCTGGAATGAATTCGTAGTGCACCACGCCACGGATATCGAAGAAAACAATGAGCATCACCTTCATTTTCGAGCGGCTTTGGCGTGGTTTTTTCGGTTTCGGCTCATTTTTTGCCACCCATTCCGATGATTGCTGGCTTGTTTGCATATCGTACTCGTAGACCCAGGTCTCATCACCAGTTATAATGCGTTCCATGAACGTAGAATCGGAATTACAGCGATCCAGCATGTCTGAAGCAACCTGTTCGCGATGACGTTTTTGAAGAAAATTCAGGTCTTTCGGTACGAGTCGTGCGGCCACCTTTCTCATGCCCAAAATATCAATCAAAATCGTACGTGCGGACTCGTGGGATATCTTAAGATCATGTGCTATCTCTCTCAAGCTGGTACGACGGTTTTCCAGCACCCTTTCCTTAATTTTATCGACGTTATCTTCGTTATCTTCTTCAATAATTTTGCGAAGATCTTCGAAAAGTGTCTCAAGAGGAGACTGACCTTATTCCTCGAAAAAACTTATTCCTTAAGTGGCAGACAATTTGGGTTTGCGATTCAGGAACTTGTTGATGGCGTCGTCCAATCTATGGACGAAAATAAAAAGGTAATAGCAGTATTTTTGGATTTGGCTAAGGCCTTTGATACCGTTGACCATACTCTACTTCTTGATAGACTGGAAAAGGTTGGTGTCAGAGGAGTTAGTTTGAAGTTGTTTCAGAGTTATTTGGATGGTCGGATTCAGTGGGTCAAGATAGAAAGCGTCTTGAGTCGGCCATTGAAGGTTGATATCGGCATCCCACAGGGGACTGTACTTGGTCCGATCCTCTTTTTGGTTTTTATTGACTGATTGCTTCGTGCTACGAGTCTTGAGATGGTCGCGTATGCTGATGATTCTGTTTTAACTTTCAGGGGAGATACATGGGAGGAAGCTTATCAGATTGCGGTTAAGGGTGTTAATACTATTTTTCAACTGTTATCACATTGTTTGTTAAGTTTGAATATATTTAAATCAAAGTTCATTACATTTTCACTTAGAGCATCTGATCAGCCAGAGTTTAAGTGGATACATCTTCATATGGATCAATGTAATTTGTTGACATGTCAGTGCCCGGCTGTTGAAAAGGCCGAGTCGGTCAGGTATTTGGGAGTTATTATCGATCAACATCTGAGATGGGGCGAGCATGCAGCTTACCTTATGAAACGTATTAAGAAACTGTTTCATATTTTCTATAATGTCCGGAATATTCTTTCTGCGAAGGAATGTTTCCGAGTGTACGACGCTTTAGTTTTGTCTGTACTGAGATATGGAATTGTTATATGGGGTGGTATAAATGAAAATAACATGCGAGGTCTCGAAATAGTACATAAGACGATATTGAAGATAATCTTGAAGTAGAAGGTTCGGATCTGAAAGGCTGTATATGGAATCTGACCGGCTGAATATCAAACAGTTTATATTTATGAAGTATTGTTGAATCAAATAAAAGGAAGAGGCGAATTGGTGCAGCATGCATTCCTAACAAGACAGGTTGTGAATAGAAATCTTCTCATTCCGCGGTTCCATAGAAAACATCTGCAAGAAAGTTGGTTGTACTATGGTCCGAAATTTTATAATCTTCTTCCTTATGAGCTGAAGGTATCTTTCAATGTAAAGAGTAAAGTATGTAAAGATCGTCTCCGGAAATACATTATGTTGAATTCTAGTAGATTCGAGACCATTCTTTCTGCTTGATTTTGTTTTCCATTCGGTGGTAATTTTTTTTCTTTTTGCTGTTCACCTTTCCAAATATGCAAACTTATTTGTTATTTGATCACATTAGAAAGGAGTTTTCATCGTTAGTATGTACAGAATATGACAGTATACAAGCTTGGCTTAGACTGTAATATTTCTGTGAACGAAATTGTTTATCTTTTACTTTTGTGTATTTTTTTTTATGAATAAATTGAATTGAATTGAATTGAATTGAATCTGTATGTTAACTCAGTTCTCTGAGGTATAAATAAATTGAATGTTAGAAAATGCTCAAACTTCCTAAGAGTACAGAGTCAACGAAACAGAATTTCATATTCACCAAATGACTTGAAATATTCTTTTTATTATTCAACTTTCTTCCATATTTCATCAATATATTGTAATTAGTATACAAACTTTACGTTAGACCTCAACCAATTTCATCCCTCTCGAAAATCAAACTCGCATCATGCCCGCTCTCGCACGCACAAAACGGGACCGAAAAAATCCTCCACATCATCTCCTCCGAAAAGAACCCTTCATCTCGCAAGAGTGAAACACTTTCATCCCTCCTAACTCCAATTCGTCCCTTCGTCACGCGTAACTCCATCTTCATCCACCGGGACTTAATGTAGTGCAAAACAACCCCCTTTGAAGATGACGGGAAGTACACAGGAATATAATCGCGTATAGCTCAACTCCCGTGTCAGTTAGCGCGTAAAATCGGGAAGTTTTGCTTCCGTTTGGCGGGAGGGGGTGAAACGGGTACGTTTAACGTTGAAAGACACTCGTCTGAGATTATGGGTCTTATAATGAGCTGCAGCACAATGCGACATTGTTCTCTGGATGGATGAGATGAAGTTGGTGCGCTTTCAGTCAATGCCTCCAGTTGTAAAGTGTTCCTTGGAATGTTTTGTCCAGTTAATATTTTATTTTTCGTTATCTTGGATTGTTCATAAGGGATAATAAGAGATGTGAATAGAATGTTAGCTCGTTATGTATGCTCATGTGCCATACTCCGGATCTAAGTTTAACTATAATACTATGAACTTCTTCACTTTCTTCCTTGTCCATTACAATGACATCCCCGAGGCTCGGCTATCTAAACCCTTCAAAATACATGATTCTTCGTGTAAATCTTAACAGGACTTAGAGGAGCAAATAGACAAATGCCGCTCCAACATTTCGCAGTGGAATTTCACCTGCCTTACATTTCAACTTCGAGATCAGTCTCTTCTAGTAAATGCGCTAGTCATATTTATACAGTCTCTCTTTGGCACCCACCCTAGTCACTTCGACACATTTTCTCGTTTTGTTCAGATTAAACGGTCACGCAACATCGCAGTCACCCGTTGCTCCTCAAACAATTAAGTTTCATTTATAGTCTCCCGTTACCCATTCACTCTTTGCTCCTTGAACAAGTAAGTTCGATCCACACGCTCTCTCTCTCTCTCTATGCTCTTGAACAAGTTTATATTCACATTCACTCAAGTCTCAGTCTCATCTCTCCCTAAAATTTACACGCATTCAACAAAAGAACTCCCTATTCGCATTCACTTAATGAAATCAATCTCAAGGAACATTTTTATCCACCGTCTCGTGATAATACCATATCGCAATGAAAGGCCTTGAAGTGAATATATTATCTGCATTATTTACTTATAATTAGGTATTGGATGAGTAATGTGAACCCAATAAAAGTGAACAACGGTGAAAAAGTCCAGCGATCTACTGCTTTACGAGTAAGATAGTGTTTTAACCACAATTACAGATCAAACAACACCGCAACAGTTTCCCCAATTTGCATTGAAACAAACCAAAATTGTACACTGTAATATTTAGGCTGTATATAAACCTATTATAGTATTAATATTTCTCTGATTCCTCATGAACTATGCTCATCCCAGAATTTCCATACTAATTGGTCACAGTTTAATCAATATTTGATTGATTCGGTCTTTACTTGATGGAAACTCATTTCAATCAAATCATATATATGAGACAGTATTTATTTCCACAAAAATGTTTGTACTACTACAACAATTGTTTCACTACGATGTGGCTTCTTCAGGTATTAAATTGTACTGTCTGATGGTATTCAGTGTAACCGAGTTTAAATACATTGTTAGGTACGTGACCAAATAACAGAAGCACAAGTCATAAAAACTCTAGGTATTTATTGGAGTTTGCCGCTAAAAATGCCATCAAGGAAAGATATTCAGTAATGGAGACTTATCAACATCTCTTTGTTCGTTCAAAAGGATTTTACGGGCATTATACCTGTTGATTTCAAGAAATTCTAAAAGTGTTAATCTAGAACTTTTACTTTCAACGTGGATAATTTTGTTGAAATTATGCCTGAATTCCTTAAGATGATTAGCATATGTCGAATATACAGAATCGGACATATAACCCCTTTGGTGTTCTTGGACACATTTCTTGAATGATCTACCAGTCTGGCCAATGTATACTAAAGGGCAATTTTTGCAAGTCAACTTGTAGACTCCGGATTTATTTTCTTTGGTTGTTCGATCTTTATTGTTTGTTATGTAGGTACTAAGGTTATTTATGTTCTTAGAAGCCGCGTTATAATTGGAACAATTTTTGAAATATTCAACAATATTTTCAGATAATCCATTGACATAAGATAACGAAATATATTTCTGTGTATTGTCCTCTTTTATGATTGGGTATACGTGATTTAATGCCGTTTTCTTTTGTTTATTGGATACCATTTTGTCTATAAGAAAGGAACCGCTGTTTGACGCTATTTGTTTAATAATATTTAATTCTTTCATAAAGTTATCTGAATTCAAAGGGACATTCAATCATCTATGAATAAAACTATTATATACTGTGATCTTTTGATTGATGGGGCGATTTGAAGTTTTATGTTTTGTGATGTCTGTATGTGTGGGTTTGTGAAAAATTCTAAAATCATGTAAATTATGTAGTCTTGTTATTGTAGGGTCAAAAAAATCAATACAATCTTCTTCGATTGTGAATTTGATTTTTGGGTGGAGTTTATTAAATAAATTCGTGAATATATGTAGTTGTCGGTCGGTTCCTTTGAAACAACAAAAAATGTCATCTACATATCTATACCAATAAAGGAAATATTTGCTTATCGGATTCAGGTGTATTTTAGATTCTAGATCATCCATGAATATTTCAGTTAAAATTGAACTGAGTGGATTTCCCATTATTAAATCTTTGTTAGAAATTTAGACGGTTCCGTTAAATTGCAATTAAGAATATCATTCATTTTGATGGGACTGGTATTATTTTTAATTAATAATTTTTTTATATTTTGTATTGTTTCAATTAGCGGTATACTAGGAAATAGATTTTGTACATCAAAAGAAATTAATCTACAATTTTTGGGCAACTAGACGAATTGAATATTGTCTATAAGTTGGATGCTAATTTTAATAACGTATTCAGCTAAAATGTTTGTTTCGGTTCGAATAATGGAAATTAAAACTCTAGATTATTTTATGCTTGGTGATGTGATGAATGAAACTATTGGTCTAATTGGATTATTTTCTTTATGAAGTTTTATTAATGAATAAAATTTTGGGATTTGTGGGTTCATTAAAGTGAGCGATTGTTTTTTTGGGAAGTTACTGAAAAAGGTAACAGATTGGTCTATTATATTTTTTATTTGTTTTTGGAAATGTTCAGTGGGGTCTTTAGTAACGGTTTTAGATTTATCTGGAGTTAAAAAAGCAGTAGTTTTGTTAAAATATTCATGTTTTAGAATATCAACGATACTGTTTCCTTTATCGGCTCGAATGAATATTAAATCATTGGTGTTTCTTTTTTCGATTATTCATTTAACTAAATTCTGTTTTATCGAGGAAGACTGAATTTCAGTTTTATTTTTGTCTTTGATGATATCAGCAATAATATATTTATTGTAATTTGAATTTGATTGATTTTTAGTGAATGAATAGACTTAATGGCGAGTTCTGAATCTATTGCTAATCAATCAATTCCAACGAAGGATTCACAGAAGTATTAGATATTATATTTTATTAAATGTGTTAGATATTCAATAATATAGAATATTCTAAGTAAGATAGTTTTATGATGAAATTCTTAGGATTATGATAAACATTTTTGGAAGATATTTTTTTTCATAAGAGGATGAGCAGAAACAAAATTTTGTCTACTCAAAATATTTAATTTATAGGATTTTTGTTGACAATTTATATTTATTGGATTTTGTTATCTCATTTGGATGTCTTATAATGAATGTTTATTCTTTCATTCATTCATTCAATTATATATGTCGTTTGATATAAGCGGTGCTTATATGACATTAATTTAATTCCAGAAGTTATAATATTGAATATAATTTTTTGAATTTAAACATGTAGAAGGCTAACAGAATATATCTGTAAGTTTTAAAATATTTAAATAATTTTATATACCTCCTATCAAGTATATACAATGAAGCTTTGTTTTCCCTGGATACTTTCTAGATGGACTATATAGTCATTTACAAAACGCTATTATTCTAAGTCTCTTATGTATTAAATATTGAAGTATTTCAATTCCTTCCATACTCATGAATATGCATCATAAACAATATCTAATTAACATCTGATCCCCAACTTCTAATTTTCATTTTCCACCAAAATTTCCTCCAGCAAGCCGCGGTTAACTACGTAGATACTAAAACGGGATGAACTCCATCCAGCCAGCCTCAACTTGATGGATAGATAACACGGCTTGTTAACGAGTTCGTCGAAATCGGAGGAATGATGCCAGAACGTCGGCTCTATTATTTCAACCACTAGCACATGTTACACGCCGATTTTGCGTTTAACGCTTGATACGAGAAGATAAGACATAAATTATTCATGGCGAAATTGCCGTCGAATTGAGGCCTGGGGGATGAATCTGAATAAATTCGACTAGTGGAGGATGGAGCACGTATTTAATGTATTTTCGTCAGTTTTTGAGTTTCGGTACTAGTACGTTGTTGATAGGTTAGGAAAAAAATTCATTATTTTTGCGTGGATTTCAAGACTTTATTTAACATGTTTAGGATATCTCTAATTTGTTGCATTTCTCATGGAAGGTTTGGTCCTTATTGATAAAAAACTCCAGTGATCGATTTTCACAATCTTTTCTCAAGTGAATTATGGGGTACCTCAGGGATCCATATTAGTACCCATATTATTCTTATAATATATAAATGATCTACCTTGTAATTTCAATTCGTTCGAACACTCAAGCTCACGATTTTGAGTACGATATCTAAGCCACAAGACAAACTGTTTCATATAAAGTGATTCATTTAGAGATACTTTTTGTGGTGGGGATTCAATTGCCTCGTGTCAATTGAAGTGCCATTTTTGTTCAGTAGTGTTTCACAATTCATAATGGAAATACTAAGCCCAGCACAGCGTCTAAAAATTATTCAACTCTATTACGAAAATGGGCGTTCTACGAGAAACGTGTATCGGGAGTTTAGAGCAACTTATGGTCCACATAATCGGCCTATCGAACGTAAATTAGCTCTACCATCCGCAAGTTTGAAACCCAAATTTTATTATTGTATAATACTCGATCAAATGCTCCACTTACTATGCGCCATTTTAAAGAGTTAATGGCTAAGTTGGACTGTCTTACCGTCAATATTGTGTCAATCAGGGATGATATTAACTCCATTAAGGTTTCACGGGAACTCCTGTCGGCTCAGGTGGCAAAATGTTCTTCGGATATTGAGCATAATAGGGTCATACTGGAAAGGTACGAATCACAGCTGCTTTGTTGTGAAAATAATTACACTATGCTATCTAACAGTTTGGGTGCTGTAAGAGATGACTTGGTTGACCTCCAGATGAGAACGGATGGGGTCTTGGCCAGGGTTGAGAGTGACAAAGATCAACCTAAACTGGACTCGTCTGAGATTTTGGAGAGAGTGCGTAGATCGCATAATGTGATCCTGAGGCGTTTGCCGGAGTCAGCTCATGGACTGTCTAATGATGTCGTAGCTCGGAATATTATTGGCCATATTTTTCCTCCTGGTGCTCAGCACAGAACAGAATTGGGGAGAGAAGGGGAGAGATGCCGGGACCCTTGCTGATTCAGTTCTCGAACCCTGTCACTGCCCAGACGATATTGAGAAACAAGAAGCGTATTTCAACGTCAACTGCTTTCAGTGGCATGACTATATCTAACGATGCTACTCCTTACCAATCTTCCTGTTTGCAGAAGGCAAGAGAGTAGTTAAGGGAGCGCCAATCCCGTGGAGAATCGAATATAACAATAACATATGTGAAGGGTGTTCCAACTGTTACAGGGTGTTCCAACTGTGATTCTTCGAAGCAAAATAAACTGAGCTGCTTTTCTCATGACTGGACCATCAGGTGCACCAATGCGAGATCTATCAAGAACAAGCTGGATGAATTAGGCGCTACTGAAGCTGAAGCCTGAAATTGTTTGCATCACTGAAACTTGGCCTCAATACTCAATACTCAATACCAACAACCTTCGAGGTCATCAACTGAAGCTTTACCATGAGAATTACCATACTACTCAGAAACAGAATTTTCTAACTAATAGGATCTTCTCCAGGTGGAACTCCCTTCTAGGCCGCATTGTCTCCGTTCCCACTGTGAATGCCTTCAAGAACCGGCTGGATGAACTTGACTGCTAGATTTTTGTTTTTTGTTTTTCAGAGCTGTATTGTACTTTTTATATTTTGTAATTATCTTTCCTTGAGAGTTTATAGTTACACCTCTTCTCTTCTAACTTTTGGTAATAATAATAATAATAATAAATAGACCACACCCAGCACGTCAAATGGAAAATATAGGGGCGGTAGCGGAGCGTGTAGGCAAAGACCGTGAACAGATTGGCCTGTCATATTCAACAACTTGGCGTATTTTACGTAAGGATCTTTTTTTAGAAATTTGAATGGAGTGTGAGGTTAACTAGAAATAAATAATTCTGTGGTTTACCCTTGATCTCAAAGATTGAAAGACAATTTAACGGCCTCTGTTATAGCACAAGGACTATCTGTATAAAGAATGTTAAGGAAACCAAATAATTATATATTATGAATAAAATAACATAAATAGAGGTTAATACTTGATAGAAGGTATATAAAATTATTTTTTTTCAATCATTTAGATCAAGGGTAAACCACAGGATTATTTATTTGTAGTTAACCTCACACTCCATTTAAATTTTTCAGTATTCATTTACCAGGAGTTTTCTAAATTGTTGAAGTGTGTTTTACCCTTGATCCAAATGATTGAAAAAAATAATTTTATATATCTTCTATCAAGTATTAACCTCTATGTTATTTTATTCATAATATATAATTATTTGGTTTCCTTAACATTCTTTATACAGATAGTCCTTGTGCTATAACAAACGCCGTTAAATTGTCTTTCAATCTTTGAGATCAAGGGTAAACCACAGAATTATTTATTTGTAGTTAACCTCACACTCCATTTAAATTTTTCAGTATTCATTTACCAGAAGTTTTCTAAACTGTTGAAGGGTGAGTAAATACTTGCTATCGATTGATATTATACTTTATTGAATATGAATTATTTGAGTACTGACGAAGCAAATTCTCTCTTAAAACTTGTTTTTCAGTAATGTTTTTACATATCTTGAGATTTTGTAGAAAGTAGCTTAGTTAGATATCCAATAATATTGAATATTCTAAGTAAGATAGTTTTATGATGAAATTCTTAAGATTATGTTAAACATTTTTGAAAGATATTTGTTTTCATTAGATCAATCAGCAGAAACAAAATTTTGTCTACTCAAAATATTTAAATTTATAGGATTTTGGTCAACAATTTTGATTTATTGGATTTTGTTATATCATTTGGATGTCTAATAATGGATGTTTATTTTATATATCGTTTGATATAAGTGGTACTTATATGACATTAATTTAATTCCTGGAGTTATAATTATTAAATATAATTTTTTGAAATTCAATATGTAGAAGGCTAATATTAAAATATTTAAATAATTTTTTATACCTTATATCAAGTATTTTCCTCTATTTATGTTATAATAAAATAGAATTGTTTTTATTAATTTTCTTTATTAAAAAAAATACCTCTAAATGAATCACCTGATATATCTATCTTCAATATCTTCACTAATACAAAGTGATAAAAAACGAAGTAATTTGTTTGTTATTCTCTTTTTGAAATGAAATATAACAATGTAACAGACTACTAAATCCAATATTAAAAAAAAAGGGAACTAGCGATTTACAGTAATAATTTCAATCTCTTTACCTGTTTGTGAAGAAGTTTCACATCGAAGCTGATGACATCACTAATGGGTTCACCTTGTGGTGTTACGTAGTAAACAAGGAGTTGACTAACAGGTGCCATTACTGAGCGTACGTTGAAGCTGTAAGAAAAAATAGAATTATGATTAAGCTGAGCATATCTAATGCATAGTTTAAAAATTGTATAGGAAAATTTCAATAATGGTATTTGTGAAGAGGAAGTAGAGCTGACTTCCATAGAAAATACCAAAAAAATTGATCCAATTTCAATATTAACAACTTGACACATTCTGACTTATTGTGTTCACCCAAGAATACTAGTTACTTGTTTATCATGTGCGTAATTTGTGTGAGTTCTTTAGCAAATTGCAGTTCATCTATCTTCTTTTCCCAAGAAATCATCTCTTTAGAAGTAATGAACTTCCTATTGAATGGATTTGATACTAATTATCTTTAGTCTGAATGAGAAAAAAAATCCAAAAGCAGCTTCTGCATCCAAACCAATTTTTTCTTGATATTTTTATTGAAAACATAGATCATTGTAATTCTTAGTAAGTGGAAAAATTTCGATTAAATTTTATTGCCACCATTCATGAAAATATGGGATTCGTCTATGTACAAGGTTCAAATTGATTTTTAGTATTCAAATCATTGCTTATTTGGTTGTTTGGCTTCTCTCGCTAAGTTTTCTCTGCGAGAGGAATCGATCCGCTGATTTGTAGTTGGATACAGGCAATGCTATGCAGCAGAATTATAACGACCTCCTACCAGAGTGAAGTCTGCGAGTCCAAGGTTGCGAAGGGCTGCCCGCAGTGGGATATTCTCTCACCCTTACTGTGGATCCTTCTCGCCGATGACCTGCTAGCGATCATCTCGCTGTGGGGGTCGATGTTCAAGCATTTGCTGATGGCAATCATAGTGAGAAGTAAATCGGAGGTGTTGATATCGGCCGTCCTTCAAGAGATACTGGGCATTATGGACAAATGGTCTATATGGTAAGATATGTCTCTTAACTCGCAAAAAGTAGTTATAGTACCATTCACCAAAAAACGGAAGCTGGATAAGAATCGCCGACAATCCGTGGTGAAATAATACAATTTTCTAATGAGGCAAAATACCTGGGAATATAACTGGACAAAACCCTTAGTTGGAATGCACACGTAGACAAAGTGTCATAAAGACAGATCTACAGCCAAATCTGCGGTAAAACCTTGAGTTTAAGGCCCACGCAGATGTATTGGCTTTACACTATGGTAATTAGACCACAGATAACCTATAACGCTGTAGCGTAGTGAAAGAAGGGCTAAAAAACGATTGGCCAACATAAGCTACCTCAACTATAGAGACAGGCCTGCCTTGCAATTTCATGGAGGTTCTACGCTGCCTCTGCTAGTGCAGGGGAGCGGGAGTCTATGGGAGTAAACCGAGAATCAGCATCTCATTGAATCTCGGTTTATACGCAAACATATTCAACGAAGAACTTTTTGCCACTGAGACCGTGGGGGGTTTGCTGATAGAACGGCAAATCAATCACGGCAAAATCAAAATATTTAGAGATAGTCTGTTAGTACTGAAAGTTCTAAAATTCAGCTGTTGTACATCGAAAGCAGTCTGGAGTTACCGCACGGCTGTAAAAAGGCTCGGTTTGCCTAAAAGAATCACTTTTGTTTGGATACCGAGTCACTCAAACTATTTGGTCGACAAAGAGGTAGATCGGCTCGCGTTTGCTGGAGCCACACTGCCTCTGGTAGGCCCGAAACCATTCCTGGGAATACCATATGACGTGGCTAGACGCACGATAATAGGTCGATTGAACTCAAGACTAGAGTCTTTCTGGTCTTAAATATTCGAAGGCGTTCCTTGGAACGGCTTCGAACCAAAATATGACAGACCTAGCGCTAGGTCTGGACAAAGACAAACTTAGGATACTTGTTGGAATTAGGATAGGTCACTGCAGTCTGAAAGTACATTTGCACAAAATCGGTCTGGCTGAAGACGATGAATGCAGACTGTATCTTGAGGGCACTGACACAGTCATGCAGATTGTCTCAGAGTGCCCCGCGGTGAGTCGTATAGGTGAGTCTCTGGTGAAGCTATTGTAGCCCACTGTGATCTGAATAAATTACCCCCAAATAAGATTATCGGTTTTATCCTAAAACTGGATCTTATCAAGAAAATATAAATCAGGGGTGAACCACAATAGACCGCGCAGACGCAGTGGTAGGGTGTAGAGACGCTTGCTCACTATAAATAATAATATTTGATTGTGTAAGATGGAAAGTCGAACTTTATGATGCGAGTAGCAATGAAGAACGGTGGGGATGGAAAAAGCATGCCGAAACTACAGAAGTGGAACTAGGATCTCACGCAAGAGTGTGGAAAGCACAGTGGTTGAGCGCTGAACTAGGGAACCGCAAGATTTGAGTTCAGATCTCGCTTGGGTAGAAGAGACATTTTCTAGTTAGACATTTCGGCCACCATTTCACTGTTGGTTTGAAAATTAACAGTATTGTGCCAAATGTAACGCAAGAGTTTTTCTAGAAAAAGTTGTTGTTTGAGTCTTTCAGGCATTGAATGATGTCAGATTCTCTTGACTCCATTCGTTTATCTCTTTGATATCTTCATTCCGGAAATCGATTTGTTGGCATATATGGAAGTAAGACTCAATGATGCTCATAGGTTTATCACTGGTGAAAAAAAACCATCAGCGTGCCATCATTCGCAAAGCTCACAATGTGGTTATCGTTTATGTGGAGCAGAAAGAAAGTGGACTACAAAACTGAGCCTTGGGGTCCTCCAGCGTTCAAATTGAAACCACGGGAGTCGATACCATCCACTACTTTATGAACATTCCTGTAGATGAGGAAACAATTCATCCAATCGCACAGATTCCCAGGAAAAACATGAGAAGATGGCTTATTCAGAAGACCTTATGTCTGACACTATCGAGAGCCTTGTATTTATATGACCAAAGCAAATGACCTAGATTCTCCATAGTGCTCAATCGTCCTTGTCTGTCACTGATGAGACCATTGCTATCCAGGCATCTAACCATTTCGAGATTGATAGCTGCTTTTATGAGTTTCAAACAAATGGATATTATCGTTATTGGGCGGTATTTTTATCGAAAACCCTTCTTTCCCTTCTTGGGATTGCACTTGTGCACTTTTCTATGAATCAGGGAAAATTCCTTTCCTGTATGATGTCATCAACATCTTATAGAGAACAGGTGTAAGCTTTGGTGAAAACTTTTGGAGTATAATGGCAGGAATCCTGTCTAAGCCGGTTACTTTCTTGATATTGACTCTACCACTCGACGAATGATTCGTGCTCTGACGTAGGTGTTTAGTCCTTCTTATCTGTGGCATCCTATGGACCAATTGGAAATTGACAAGCTCATTTTAAGTATACCAGTCTGTGATTGATGTACAAAGTAGCCTTAGGATCTATTAACAGTGTAACCAATGAGTGATGTTCGTTACATTGTATAAGATCAATTGAATTGAGGGATTCTCATTTCTGTTCCATTCTTTTGGTCTTTCTTAACAATTCTGTCTTTTGTTGGTAGTGGTGTAATATAAGAGAGGTAATATTAGCTACATAAATTTTCGGTGTTATGCATGAGGTACCTAACTGAAAGGTAACAATAATTCTCATTTTTATTTGTTAGGGTATTTTGATGTGATAAAATAAACTTCAAAATTCATCTAACACAATGCAATAAATGATCATAGAGTAACTTCGTTCATATACTAAAGAAATAATCAGTATTAATTTCCTGTTCCAGAGTTTTTATCCAAACCTTCACTATGGTCTTAACGATAGGTGATTTCATGTGCCATAATCCACTTGCCATTGTATGTTTCGGAACTGAAAACAGTCAAACGTTTCCCAAATATCGGATATCCTGCAATATGAGCTCGATTTCCTACCGTAGTCCAACTGGAATTCGGCCCGAAACTATTCTTCGAGGACCTTAAACCTGCCTCGATATCACATCGGCCTAGGATCGACCGAACCAGAAAGTTAAATGCGAGTCTAAGATGCCGATCGTAGGCTAGTCGTTTTCAAGGGCCACTTGAAGTATAGGGTCTCATTAAAAGAAGAAATGGGGACGTGGAGGTCCATTGGACTAATGGCCTATTTCGTAAAGTTCGGATTGTCATTAGCCGAAACCGGAAAGCGACATCCTGGAGAAAGCGGGGTCAATCGATAGCTCATTGCGAGTTTAAGGGGTCTTGGATTTACAACGTTTACACGAATTTTACTTCTACTCGAATTGAATTGAATGAACGTAAAAAATTTCAGAGTTACTTTTTGTACTCCTCTGAAGATGGTTGAAATACCGAAACACGTGTCAGATTTCTGAATAAACTGTGAAATATAAACCGAGTGTTATTTTTAATATAAATAGGATAAAATTTCAGTTAACTTAGGTAAAACAAAATTTATTTGAAACGTTCTAGAGGTTAAAATAAGAAGGATCGGTTTTTTACTTGATAGAAGGATTATTACAAAATTTGAATATCCAAACAGATTTAATCTGTTAGTCTTCTACAAATTATTAAAATTGTAGAAGACTAACAGATTAAATCTGTTTTGATATTCAAATTTTCTAGAAGTTATGTTTGGAAAGTAATTTGGATTTCATAAAACAAGGAACGAAACAGAATTCTGTACTCTTTAGGTATTTATTTAATAATTTTTTTAATGACAATTTATATGTCTTTGAATTCTTTTTTCCCTTTGGTGTTGTGTAATAAGTAATAATAATAATAAATCTCATTATGGAATGTTAATGAATTTAAATAAACCTTAAAATAACTCACACTGTTCTTTGATTTTGTTAGAACATAGATCAATCTTGAATTATATAGTTGATCTGTGTTTCGAAGCTTTAGTCCTTTTACACGTGTTGAGAGATATAGGTTAGTTTTTTGATTTTGATATTTGGAATATTATTGAGGGCTGAAGACGGAATTGTTTAGAATTATATTTGTTTTTTGAAGATATAGTGCATTTTTTTAGAGATTTCTGAATTAACTTATTCGAATATTTAAATATATTGAGTATTTCAAATAAATTATATTCTTTGAGAAGTCCTTTAAGTGTGTTCATGTTTTTTAAAAGGCAATTGGTGTTCTTAAAGGTAAGACCAGAAACAACATTGTCTCCTTTAAATATTTATTTATTAATTTTAATTACTTTCGTATATCTGTTGGTTTATTTATTCCATTTGATATTATATATTGAGTTTTGATTATATACGTCTATTAAATGTAAGCGGTGCTTGTTTTAGACATACATTTAATTCTAAAAGTTTTTTGAATAAAAAATTTTTTTGAAATTAAAATTGTAGAAGATAAACATATTTCAATTTGTTTCAATATTCCAATTTTGTTATATTTCTTCTATCAAGTAAAAGGCCTTTCTATTTCATTTTTTTTTAGTTTACTACATTGACTAAGTGTGCTCTAAAGAGATTTATTTAATTTAATTCTAAAAGTTTCTGAATTAAAATCTGTAGGAGGTTAACAGAATAAATCTGTATGATATTTAAATATTGAAATGAACTCACAGATTATGAATTCAACATCTGTGAACTGTGAATAAGGTAAACGTGGACGAAGTCAAGGGCATCAGCTAGCCTTTCAATATAAATTGAATACTGTTCTCATATTTTTGCCCTGTCGTAAAGTCACGATCCACCAGTATCGCAACCTGCTGAAGTAATTTCTACTTATTTATCATCCCCCGTTTCACATATTACCTCTTTTTCCAGTTTTTCGTATCCCGCTCCCGGAGAAAACCTATCAGACATATCAATTTCGGATATCCTCCCTCTATGAAACGGGGAACCAAGGGCCTATTTTTGATCATTACCGCCCGGGCGTAGAATGGCCGAGGTCGTCTAACTAATAACCAGAATTACGTGAATCGGTTGAGATAACATCGCAAAAGAATTATGGCAATAGGAAAGTACGAGGTGGTTGATTCATTTTTTCATTCGAAGGATTGGAAAGAGGAATCGTGGGACGTTCCTGAAATTATTGGCGATTTTATAGCAAGTTGTTTCGGGGCTATCTGAGAATTTTTATGAGTTGTAATGTACTAGAGATTTTGATGATGTCAATTTAAAGGCAGAGGGAGTACAATGTTGAAAAGTACTGAGGATGTGTCAATGAAACACAGAATGAGTATTATTGATCTAAATTTATTGCATTGCCCTAAAAGTGAGCCACTCTGGAAAAAGTGCGCGTGGAGATTTCAGTAGTTGAGGCAGAGCGGACGTATAAAACAAGAAGCGAATGGGACCCAGAACTGATCCCTGCGGGACGCCACGGGAAACGAAATAATCCGCAAATGAATGAACGTCCGCCACTCTTACTCGGAAAGTTCTATTGGAGAGGAAAGCCCTGATCCACGAGTACAACTCTCTCCCTATGCCTAGGTGTTGTAGTTTATACAGAATTATAGAAGAATATCTCTGATAAACGTAGCATACGAAATAATTACATCATATTAATGAGAAGTTTACTTCTATACACGGAAGAGATCGTTGTGTGGTTCCAGGCCTGGCAGGACAACAGTTGATCAGATATTTACAATTAGAAAATTACTTTGAGAAGCACTAGGAATATAATAGGGATGTACACCACAGATTTGCTGGTTTTCTAGAGACCTACGATTCTATGAATAGAAGCGCATTATGGAAAGCTATGACAGAGATGGCTATTCCCAGAAAATCACAAATGTGTGTGAACAGCTCGTTTGCACACGTGAGGATAGGTGGAAGAAAAAGAGGCCCTCAGCATAAACTCTGGATTTCGACAAGGAGATCAACTATCAGCTCTGTTATTCAACTTCGCTTTGGAGTGTGCACTGAGGAAAGTGATCTCTAACCTTCAAACAGATATCTCGGTCAGGGCCCAAAGATAACCTTGATGATGCTGACACATGTCACATGTCCCAATCAAAAAGATATAAAGGACATTTTCGCACGGTTCGAACAAGTTGCATCAATAATGGGCCTCAAGATAAACGAGGATAAAACCAAATATTTGGTGGTATCAGAAAGTAAAAGACATCGTACAAAACAGAATGTCTCCATTGACGATTACAATTTTGAGGTTGTAAAAGAGTTTCAATATTTGGGATCTTCACAGATAACAACTCATTGGGAATCGATGTCACAGCAAGAATAATTTCAGCAAACAGGTCTTTTTTTGCTCTGCAACAAATGGCTAAGACTCACGAGGAGTTGTGGAGCTAATGATGATGATGATACTGGAATGAATTTATTATTATTATTATTATTAGAATATCTGATATATTTACTGCAACTTTGCTTGATTGAGGTATTCTCACTGGGGTTTCGATTTGATAGTTTACAGTCCGATAGAAGAATTAGGTAAAGTTAATTAATCGATACTTTAGGCGGGATTTCGCAACGTACAGTAATCTGTCATTGTCTTCAATGATATACCCTTAGGAGATCTAATTCAAGTTCCGTTCCGCTTCGTTTCCCCTCGAATCGTCCAACGGGAACATCTGTAAACTTTCCGGGTTCAATCCATCGTTCGATCCCGCTTACGCTGATTACCGTACGTTGCATACAGTTCAAAGCGATGGAACCTGCATCTCTGCCAGATTTTCTTATCGCCTCATGTATCTCTTCGGAATACATAGTCGATGATCACTTCGCACGTCGTCGGGTACCGGATAAATTGCCCGGACTCGAGGACGCCAAGTGCGCACCCGATATAATTTGCGTTGATTTAGGGTTTGATTGAAAAGCCGCCGTCAGAACGTGCGTTTCCGGTCTACAAACACACGTTTAAGCGGTCTGTAATTTAGTCAAATCTGGTAGTAAAGACGGCGCGAAGCATGTTTGGAAATTTCGTCACAGAATTCAAACTCATCTAGAAAATGTGGAGCGTCAATATTGAACACACCACATATTATTTTAAATGAATGAAAGGCTAAATAAAAGTGATGTTTATTCATAAATCTACAAATTTTTACAGCTCAATATGTTCTTATGAATAATATTGTCCAACTGTAGGCTGAGCCTGTGTTGTTGGACAAGATTGGATTCCTAACTAACATGAAAATACCCTACCCCTAATATTCTTATATTAATACCAATAAAAGGACTTAATGAACAAAACACACATGCAGCTCATATGTGAATGCTCCGAAGGCAGAAGTCAAGGTCACCACTCCCAGTGCCCCTCCAGATGATCAAAGACAAAGCTTCCGCCCTTTAAGCATTTGGAATGGCTTCTGGAGTGTCTAATTTACCGGGCCACAGTCTTAAGCAGTATGTAAAGAATATAAAGTGTAATCCTTAAACGGGCTTCCGGGTTTACTACACTGCCCAACATCTGAAACCTGCTGAGGTGTACAGAAGATTGAGGAGAAATCATTTCAGGGTGCTTATGGTGAAACATAAGTGATTTATTCTCTAGAAGCTGCTAAAGGGTGAATAGCTTGTTACTGTTGAAAAGGTGCACATTGCAAGATTAACTCCACCAGGGCATAATACACAGTTTTGACTGATTGAAGCTGATAGAAAATTCAGGTGAACTTCATGGGTCTGCTGTGCATCTCGCTGATATGCCGTTCCTAGCTCAAAGAGTCGTCAATGATGAGTTCGAGGTAATTATAATCTATCACGCGCTGAAAAGAACTACCCGAGCAGGGCTCTTCACAGCGTAGGTTCGTGTAGGTCTTTAGATTTATCTGGGTCAGACATTCAGAATCTCTTGAGCTCGTAACAACTATAGATTTAGATTTTTTTATGTTAAGTGTTAAACTGTTATCTTTATGCCAGTCAAAATTGAGATTCAAAGCGAGTTCTGCCCCAATGAACAAAATTTGATGCAAAACGTTGTCAGTACCCTTTGGTAATCTGAATTCAACTGGTACTTCGCAAGCAGTCCATTCTTTTCCAGAAACAGAGGAAACTTTTCCTTTACCCACCACTCAAAATCTTGAAAACGCTGCATAGTATTAATATTGGACGAAATTAGAGGGCTCATCTTCCGCCCCTGACTTGTACAGGGGGATAATTTTTGCAATATTCAGCACATCAGGTAAATGCTAGATCGTAGGCTTATAGTGCAAACGTACAGAAAAGGGAAATATATTTTCTAAATGTTCTTCAGGAGTTTTGCCGAAATATCGGGTGTTTTTTTTAGAGTGATAGTACTTTCGACAGGGATAACTGTGATTTGACAAAAGGTCGAAGCCATGTTGTTTTGACATTTCTGTTCAGTAAGCATTGACAAATTATCATGGAAAGACTCACGCCGCAACAACGTTTTCAAATTGTTGAAATTTATTTTCAAAATCAGTGTTCTATTCGCCAAACTCATAGAGCACTTCGTGAAATTTATGGTTTACATAATCGTCCATCAGAGCAGCTTATTCCTCGAACTATCGATAGATTTCGGACAAAATTTTCTTTACTCGATGCAACAAAAACAACAAGACTAAGAACTGTACGTACATAAGAAAATATCGCTGCTGTAAGTCATAGTGTTAATGATATTCCAGATTTGTTTATTCGTCGACGTTCACAACAAGTTTGACTCTGTGCATCCGTCACATGGAAAATTATTTTGCGTGAAGATCTTGGTCTACACCCATACAAGATCCAACTGGTTCAAGAACTAAAGCCGCTTGACCATAATAAGCGTAGTTTGTTTCTTGATTGAACCCTAGAACAGCTTGAAGTTGATCCATTTTTTTTATCGTTAAATTGTCTTTAGTGATGAATGACTTCGAATTCAGAATTATATATTCTAACCTCTACAATATATGTATTGATTTTTAGTGATGAAGCTCATTTCTGGTTGAACGGCCATGTAAACAAGCAAAATTGCCGTAGATGGAGTGAAAACAATCCTCAAGAAGTTCTGCATGGTGTGCTCTACACGCTAGAAGCTTCATCGGTCCATATTTCTTTAAAAACAATTCTAGAGCTAATGTTGGAGTGAATGGTGCTCGTTACAAATCGATGATCAATGATTATTTGTTTCCAAATTTGAATGGTATCGATCCAGAAGTGTTTTGGTTCCAACAAGATGGTGCTACACCTCATGCTGCTACCGTAACAATTGATTTATTCAAAGAAAGATTTGGCGATAACATTATTTTGAAAAATTAATTGGCCTCCAAGATCATGCGACATGAATCCACTGGATTATTTTATTTGGGGTTATGTCAAGTCATTGGTTTATGCTGATAAACCAGAAAAAATAGACCCTCTGAAAGCCAAAATAACTCGTGTTATTGATGAAATAAGGCTTGAATTACTCGAAAAAGTGGTCCAAATTTGGTCTGGTCGAATAGGGTTCCTTAGGGCTGATCGTGGTGGACATATGCCGAAAATTATTTTCAAAACATTAATGTCATAAACTTATCTTTCAAGTAAAACAAAATTTGGCTTCAATCTTAATTTAAATGTGTTTTATTTCAATTTAAAGTTTTATAACTCTAAAAAAACACTCGATACCAAAATCAACAAAAATGCTCTAAAATATATGTGGTTATAAGAGAGAAATAAAGAGATTTTGTATTGTCAGTGCCCAGAGAGAGATTTTATGATCTGATAGAAACTAGGCGTTTCACATTGTAAAATGTGTGGGTGCACCCGTACTCATATCTGATATGCGTGTTTCAGTTCCTTCCTTAGTTTCAATCTAATTTTAAGGATTTTCCCTATTATTTAGTAATGTATAAGTAGATATGTTAAGTTAAAATTCACTGTCAAACAAAAAAAATAGTTCATTTTTTTTGTTAAATTGTGAAATTGTGTAGCTCAAATGAAAAGTCGTATGTATATATTGCAGAAATAAAGTTATTTTTATTATTTTTATACACATCATCTTATTCAATACAAATCCCCAGCAAGTAACGAACTTATTCAATTATTGACTGGATTTTCCACCAGAGAGAATACTCCAGGCTTCCTTTTGAAGGATAACCTTCTTTTACGCTTCGAAAAGCACCGTTCCTAAAATAGCCTATTCTTTATGTCCAAAAAATTCCACAAGATTCTCTTTATCCCCCCTCCTATTCCGATGGCCCCTAATAAAGTTACAGATAATTTACCAGGATCGGCTGATATAAATATTTCGGGAGAGGTTGGGCGATTCGTTAGGAAAAGCGAGGTTTCCAGACGGCGGGTCGTCCTTTTGAGGAAAATTCGCCCGGGAAAGACTAGATGTTTTCGTCCGGCGACCTGGAAATGATTTTCCGGAGATTCCGGACTTCTAGGGGCCCGCATCTGTATAAATTACGTCGGGAGAATAAGGAGCGAGTACAAAGGGAACTGATAAGGTGTTTTGCCTGGGGATAGATAAGATTATTGAGTTGATTTGGAGGAAGTGAGGTTTTTTTTACGGAAAATTTTATGGTAGTATGAGATAAGTGACTACAAGTTTATATCAAAGAAACAGGTCATTTCTGGGCCTGTGTTAACGCCTTGTTTCAAGAATTTTCCAATGATGCTCGTAGATAAAAAGAATAAAAACTTGTGATTCTCATATTTACGTAGAAAGAATAATCATGAAACCGAAAAAATAATTATTCAACAAACAATTACGTTATTAAAAAAAAATTGAATCGATCCTTACTTGATAAAAATTCATTTTAATTAAATGAAATTTAAATATCAAACATATTTATTCTTTTAGCCTCCTACAAATTTTAATTTGAAAAAAATTTTATTCAAAAACTTTAAGAATTAAATTAATGTCTTATAAGCACTGTTTCAATTCAGTAGACATTAAAATCCACACTCCTTATGTAATACAAATGGAATGAAAAAACCCAATGAAACATAAATTATCAATAAAAATTACTTAATAGATACTTGAAGGAGATTAAATTTTGTTTCTAATCTTATATTTATGAAGAACAAATTTTTCTTCAAAAAGGCAAAACATAACCTTAAGAACTTCTTCCAAAAGTAACGTATTTCAAATATTTAATATATTCAAATAATTTACTTCAAAAAATATGGCAAAATATGTAGCACATCCTCAAAAAATAATTTGAAATTAAATAAGATTGTCGTCAGTCCTATTTCACATTAAAAAAATAAAATTAATTACCAAAAAATATCCTACCAGACCTCATGGTATCCTTGTTGAACAGTAAGATATTGGTAAGATATTTCTTATTAATTGATTTTATTTTTTAAATGCGAATTAGGACTGACGATCTTATTTAATTTCAATATGTTTTGAGAGATTTTTTGAAGTTCCTTATGTGAATATATTGAATGTTTGAAATACGTTAGTTTTGGAAGAAGTTCTTAAGGTTATGATTTGCATTTTTCAAGAAAAATTTGGTTTTCATGCACATAAGATTAGAAACATAATTTTGTCTCCTTCATTTTATTATTTATTTAATAATTTCAATTGATAATTCATATTTCGTTGGGTTTTTTATTTCATCTGATATTATATAATGAGTTTTAATATTATATGTCTACTAAATTTAAGCAGTGCTTATAAGATTTTAATTTAATTGTAAAAGTTTTTCAATTAATTTTTTTTAAAATTTAAATTGACGAAAATGATTGAAAAAGTGGCCCTGTAGAAAGAAACAATAGTTTTCATGCAAGAACGTCAAAATCTGGTGTCCATATATTATATTTATATATATATATATTTTTTTTTTCTTCAGAAAATGATAACGAGTATCAACATGGTAAAAAGGAAGATTCAAGAATCAGTACAGCGCAACACACATCAGTGTTACAGTTCGAAACATAACAACAGCCGAATAGTTTGATCAATAGTACGAATGAACAATTTTCTTTGTAGAATTCATAAAATAAATTTTAAACCGGATTTTTCAATCGAACACAAAGCAATCCACAGAAGAATGACGTGTTTGAAGTGGTAAACTATTTGCTAGACTATTTTAACTACTTCAAATAGGGATCCCAGACGACAGCTTCGACCAGGAGGTTTCTACCCATGAAAAATCATCAGTAATGTAAATTGCAAAACTCTTTTTTTATTTTGGCGAGAGAGGAAACATTAACTCACATATTACCCAGAAGGTCATTAGTTTCATCATTAATATATATACTTCAACGTCAGGAAAATTTTTCTCTAAATGAATGCCTTATATGATAAGATTTCTATTGACTATAAAGTGTCATAATTGAGAAGTTTGAAGCTTCGACACAATACCATTAAAAGCTTACAAATTCAGGTAATTTTTGCACCTACCTGAAATTCAGCTTGCAAACTGCCCCAGATGGAGGACTAGCAGAAGGAGGTACTGGATCTTCATATCTTCTTTGCGCCCAATCTGTTACTTGACCATCGGTAGTGATGACGTAATGTAGATCCCTTTCGCAGGGACACGTGGACAGTATGGCAACGTGGGCTTCTTCTTCGGGCTGAAACATGAAATTGAAAGGTTTCAGTTTGTTACAGTATCCATGAAAAAAATCTGGAATAATGCAGCTACAAAACTTTCCAAGTTGTTTATTATGCAAGTTTAGATAGCATTCATTGCTAGCCTTTGCTACACCAGAATAGATTTTATCATCAACATAAAAATCTATTTTGTAGCTTTTAAACCAACCTATGTGTATGGAGAAGATGTGTTGACAGTACGACAGTGCCAGAACTGGTTTGCAAAATTTCGATCCGGTAATTTTGATGTCGTAGATGCACCGGTTGAAGCTGACAAAGACACGAAAAAAGCATAAGTTGATGAAAATCGGTGCATAAGAATACCTGAGATCGGCGAGAGGTTAAATTTATCGAATTCAACAGTTCATGACCACTTGAGTGGCCTGGGTTTGACCTCGAAGCTCGATATATGGTCGAGTCATGAAACTGATCCATTTTTATAGCGCATCATTACTGTGGACCAAAAATTGGATGTATATAACAACGTCAAACGCAAGAGATCATGGAGCAAAATAGATGAACCGACTTATTTCAATTTTCGACTGGACGGTCGGAGTTCCCTGTCTTATGCATTGAATATCAAAACGTGATTTTCCAAAACTGTATATCTTTCGAAGCATGTTCTTCTGTCCAAACTTTGGACCGCGATTATGGGTAATTTGGATTATGAAGAGATTATGCATCTTGGATATGCCCTAAAAGTTTGTTTTTCAGGCGATTTCGCTAATTTGGTTTTATTTCTGATTTCAGAAACATATTGTCGTTGAACTGTTCGATCCTGGCATTCTCTAAGAGACAATCAGAGATGAAGAGCTGCAGAAAAGTAAAAGGCAGGTGATTGATATATTACCTCGAGCAAAATTGGAAGCGTTTTCGAAATAGCACTGGATCCATCTCTCCCCCACAACTCGTTCTATTATTCGAGTGCAATAACTCTTTCACTTTCGCCTTTCATTCGCAAAATCGAAAACCGTGAGACCGTTCTTCCAGAGTTCATTCCATGAGCACTTTTCTCCCATATTCAATTCTTATCCCACAACAACCCCTCAACGCAACAGCACTAATTTCCTTAAAAGCCCCCTTTCTAAAATCCCCCTTTCTCCGTCACTTCTCGTTGTCGAGCCACAAAGAAAACTCGGGAAAAACGGCGAGTCACGTGATCGCCGTCACTCCGTCGACAGGGAGCCAACAATGCGAGGGTTATTGAGGATTTTCCACATCCCACCAATATGTCCCAACAATTAACAGCGGTCGACAGGAAGGGTTGGGGTATTTGTCTACCGTCCTCGCAACCCCGTTATTTATAGTTCTTGTTGTTAGCCGCGGCGTTACCGAACGACAATTTGTCGCTTTCTGCCCCTGAGGCACCGCAAAAAAACGATTAGCGGGACGAGAGGGGGCGGTAACGTGACGTGATGAGGGTCAGTTTGCTCCTGTGTTTACTTGGTGTTTGATACGGTCCCTCGAATCCAAAAGTTTTGAACAATTATATAAATTTATGAATTTTTGGATTTATAGTTTGACATTAAAAATTGAAAATCAGAATTCTGAAAAGACTTTCATAATATTTTCATTAGGTATATTATTTGTTAGTCCCGATATCTCAGTGGTTAGTACCCTGTGCTGAAGAACGAAAGGCTATTAACTATTAACCGGACTATTGTGGTTCATCCCTGATTTATATTTTCCCGACGTGATCCAGTTCTTTGATAAAACCGATAATCTTGTACGGGAATTATTTTTCCAGATCGTAGTGGGTTATAAAAGCTTGACCAAATACCACGAATATGATGCAACTAACTGCTGCGCACTCTGAGACGATGTGCATGGCTGTTTCAGTGTCCGCAAGACATAGCCTGCAATCATCGTCTTCAACCAGACCGATGTGCAAATGTGCTTTCAGCCTGCAGTGACCTGTCATAATTCCGACAAGTATTCTGAGTTTGGCCTTATCCAGACCTAGCGCTAGGTCTGCCATATTTTGGTTCGAAGCCGATCCAAGAAACGCCTTCGATTGTTTCAGGCCAGGATGGCTCAGCCAAAAAGAGTTTAGTCTTGAGTTTATTCTGCCTGCTATCGTCCTCTCAGCCACGTCATGTGGTATTCCCTGGAATGATTCTGAATATTTTCACGAGATTTACTTAGATTTAAGTCTGTAGAGGTTCCCGAGAATATTATCTGTTATATTCAAATAATAAAGAAAGCCTGATACACGACAGCATACGAACACTATACCAACAGAGATTGAACCAGAAACTTGAAGATCCAGCTGAGAAATCTCTGAATGAAGTATACGAGAGTTAAGACTAGATTTCAAAATGATAAACCTTGGTGGAATGATCAAATGGAAGAACTAGTAACAGAGAAGAAGCAACTGTACCAAAAATGGATGAGTACAAAATCCGAAGAGGATAAAAGAGCATATATGGAAGTGAAAAGATCAACTAGGCGAACCATTTCAGCCGCAAAAAGGCAAATGTGGGATAAAAAATGCATGGAGATCAATGCACACCTGGGGGAAACTAAGTGTTCTGAGGCATGGAAATTCATTAAAAAGGTTAAATCTAGTGGAAGAAATCATGCATGCATAGAGATGATACCCATAAAAACATGGATAGGCCATTACAAACAACTGCTAACAGAAAACAGGACAGAATATTCCTCGATTACACCCTCAGAAATACTGATTGAAGGAGAGGAAATAAACATCAACCTTGCCACACTTGAAAGAGATGTAACAAAGTTGAAAAATGGCAGAGCGACAGGTCCAGAAGGAATACCAGCGGAATTGATAAAATGTGGAACAAGAAAACTCTTCGAGGCTCTGACCTGGTGCATGAATAAGTTCATAAATGGCGCTCCAGTACCGAAACAATGGAAAGTAGCCTACATTTCCTCAATCCATAAAAAGGGACTAAACAAAATTGTGCTAATTATAGGGGCATTTCAGTGACAAGCACGATGAGTCGCCTCTATGGAAGGATTCTCAGAGATCTTATAGAATCCGAATACCGCTGTCAAGAGGAAGAGGAACAGTCTGGGTTCAGAGCTGGTAGAACATGCACGGATAACGTTTTCTGCTTGAAACAACTGGTAGAGAAACGACTGAGCACAAACCAAGAAACGCATCTTATGTTCATAGACCTTCACAAAGCGTATGATACAGTACCCGTTAAAAAACTATGGAATGTATTACAGGAGTCCAATATTAATCACACTCTAATTAAGGCCCTACAAAATCTTTATGAGAATTCAGAATCAAGAATAAAAGTAGGTAATAGAATATCAAGAAGTTTTCCGGTCAGCAAAGGATTGCGTCAAGGCTGCTGTGTATCAACCACGCTCTTCAAAATCTATGTTGCCAGAGCTCTTGCTCTTTGGAAGAGAAAATGTAGGGGAATGGGAATAGACCTGGGCAACACTTGTCTTTTTACGCTCCAGTTCGCTGATGACCAAGTCATAATTGCTAGTGAAAAGGATGACTTGGAATATATGACTCGAAAGTTGCAGGAAGAGTATAAACAATGGGGCCTAGAACTTAACACCGAAAAGACCAAATATCTTCCCATCGGAGGGGAATTAGCAAACATTCAACTCGATACAGAAGAAATCGCTTCCTGCACTAGCTATACATACTTGGGGGTTGAATTTGATATTACAGGCAAGGACGATCGGGAAATTCAGAAACGGATAAACCAAGCCAGGGGTCTTATCTCATGTTTAAACGGAGTCTTTTGGAGTAATGAAATAGGAAAAAAGCGAAACAATGATTAAGAGCTCATTATTGTATGGATCGGAAACGTGGCGAATCACAGATAATTACAAAAGGAAACTGGAGGCCACAGAAATGGATGTGTTTAGACGAACATTAGGGATATCTAGAAGGCACCGAATACGGAATGAAGATGTTCGAATGAGAATGGGAATAGAAGAATCGCTCATGGCAGACGTTGAACGCAGGCAACTTGTTTGGTACGGACATGTACAGAGGATAGATGATGCTAGACTACCAAAGCAGATGATGGAGTGGATACCATCACATCGTAGAAAACGAGGAAGACCGAGAAAAACTTGGATGGGGGGGGTTTCTAAAGCGATGAGCTCAAGGAACCTGGCGAAAACGTGGAGTGACAGGAGATCATGGAAATTAGGCATCGGACAACGACTAAAGACGTTTTAAAACCGATATATATATATATATATATATATATATATATATATATATATATATATATATATATATATATATATATATATATTCAAATAATTCTTCATAGTAAATTTTCAATATATATTTTAGGGCTTTTAGTACTGACTGACTATCGCTAAATATTTTGTTCTGCTGTGGTGGATTCGTCATTTTATCAGCAGATCCACCGTGGCCTCAATGGCAAATAGTTCTGCCTGGAATATGGTTGCGTATTGAGCGAGACTCAATGACATGCTGATTCTCGGTTTGCTCTCGGTTTTGCAAGACAAGGTCAGTCCTCAATAGAATCTCAGCATGCTGGGTTCATTCGTCCTGGCTGGGGGCGATTACAGTGAAATGCTGTTCTTGGATCGTAACTTTTGACATTAGATCCGAGGGCATCGATAGGGTGCTGTTCTTTAAAAGCTCGTCGAGCAGTCCTGAGAATTCCATCACTATTGCCTCTGGCCTGTAGATCGCCAGTTGATGTAGTTTGTATGTGGTCCGTTCCACCTACCTCTTCACGAGCAGGTGCAGGTGTGGTAGATTTAGTAAGACCACCATGGCTGCCGTGAATGTGGTAGGAAACGCACCTGTAATTGCAAGGCAAGCTTGTCTCTCTAGTCGAGTGAGCTTATGTTGGCCAATCACTTGTTGGCCCTTCTTCCACCACGCTACAGCACTATACGTTATCTGCGATCTGATTATTATAGCGTATAGCCAATACATTTGCCTGGGCTTTAAACGCCAAGTTTTACCATTCTTCTGCAGGTCCAGAATACCATTACGCCTTTATGCACACTTTGTATAGGTGTGCATTCCAATTGAGAGATTTGTCCAGAACTATTTCCAGTTATTTTGCTTCATTAGATTATTGTATTGTTTCACCATGGATTGTCGGCGGCTCTAATCCCTCTTTTGTGGGTTATTTTTCCTTACACATCATTTGTCAAAAGTGTCCAGTATCTCTTGAAGAACGACCGATATCCTCACCTCTATTTTAACTTTCACTATGATTGCCAGATCTTCAGCAAATGCTTGAATATCGACTCCTCACAGCGAGTTGATCGCTAGCAGGTCATTGACGAGAAGAGTCCACATTAAGGGTGAGAGAATACTTCCTCGCAGGCGGCTCTTCGCAGCCTTGAACCCGAAGACTTCACCCTGGTATGAGATCGTTATAATCCTGCTACATAGCATTGCTTGTATCCACCTACAAATCAGCGAGCCGATTCCTCTCACAGATTTAGCCTAAGCTAGAGAAGCTGGCAGCGTATTGTTAAAAGCACCTTCAATGCCGAGAAATGCTTCTATCTCTCGATTATCCAGAGATTGGTTTAATTTTCTGACCAAATTGTGTAGTTCTGCTGAATTTTCGGGCTGGTAGGCGTATTAATAATGGCTAGGGGGAAATATCACTTAGCACCTTCCCCTTTATATAGATATCAATCACCTTTTCCAGACTGTCCAACAAGAAAGATTTCAAATTCGTTGGTCTTAAGGATGAGGGGTTTGGTTCTGTTTTTTTTACAGTGATAAAACTTTAAATTGAAATAAAACACATTTGAATTAAGATTGAAGCCAATTTTTTTTACTTGAGAGATAATTTTATAACATTAATGTTTTAAAAATAATTTCTAGCATATGTCCACCAAGACTACCTCTGAGGAACCGGATTCAACCAGACCAATTTTGGACCACTTTTTCCAGTAATTCAGGCCATATTTCATCAATGATACGAGTTATGTTGGCTTCCAAAGCGTCTATTGTTTCTGGTTCATCACCATAAACCAATTACTTGACACAACCCCAAAGAAAATAATCCAGTGGAGTTATGTCGCATGATTTTGGAGGCCAATTAATTGGACCATTTCTCGAAATAATGTTATCGTTGAATCTTTCTTTGAATAAATCAATTATTACGGTAGCAGCATGAGGTGTAGCACCATCTTGTTGGAACCAAAACACTTTTAGGTCGATACCAGACAAATTTTGAAACAAATAATCATTGATCATCGATCTGTAACGAGCACCATTCACTGTAACATTAGCTCCAGCATAGTTTTTAAAGGAATATGGAAGGATGATGCCTCCAGCGTGTAAAGCACAGCAACCATACAGTGCATTTTTCAGGATGCAATGGAACCTGCAGAACTTCTTGAGGATTATTTTGACTCTATAACAACCACAAATGAGCTTAATCATAGAACAAAATTTTACGATAAAAAAGTGGATAAACTTCAAGCTGTTCTAGGGACCAATTCACAAACAAACGACTCTTATTATGGTCAAGTGGCTTTTGTTCTTGAACCAATTGGATCTTGTATGGGTATAGACCAAGATCTTCACGCAAAATTTTCCATGTGGTGAATGCACAGCGTCCAACTTGTTGTGAATGTTGACGAATAGACTAATCTGGATCATCATTAACACTATGACTTACAGAAGCCATATTTTCTTCTGTACGTATATGTGTGTGTCTTGTTGTTGTTGTAGCATCGAGTAGAGAAAAAGTTGTCCGAAATCTATCGATAGTTCGACGAATAGGCTCCTCTGATGTACGATTACGTAAACCATAAAATTCACAGAGTGCTCTATAAGTTTGGCGAATAGAACACAGATTTTGAAAATGAGTTTCAACAATTTGTAAACGTTGTTGCGGCGTGAGTCTTTCCATGATAATTTGGCAATGCTTACTGAAAAGAAAATTCAAAACAACATGGCTTCTACCTTCTGTCAAATCACAGTTATCCATGTCGGAAATTATATAATTCTGAAAAAACACCCGATATATAGATCGATTCAGTTAATGTCCAGCTTGTAGGGATAACTACCCAAGCCAGACTTGTTCTGAAAATTTCAGCAAATGCGGAATCAGGCTACCTCTACTTTATAGCTTGCCGAAAAATTGAATTCTTCAAAAATGGTACCTACGCTAGTTACACGAAAATTACAATAATTCCTGATTTGTTCTAGAAAATCAACCTTAATTTGTATCTAAATCTTGGTTCTTGACAGAATATTTGGATTTTGGTAATGTATGGAATGTTGAAAAATACATATTATAGAGCAAAATTAAATTGGACTGAATTTCTGACCTCAAATATTCAGCAATATACTGCTGCCAGAATATATAGTCAACTTTTTGTTCAGATATTTTATTTTCGCTTCTCTGCTACAATTCAAACTATTGTTCACTTTTTCTGTGTATATAACTCCCAATATGACATTAATTAAGTGATGAAATAATAATAATCGCACAGCGATATTGACCAAAACTAGGAATCAATATTATTCAATCAATCACAAGAATTTCAATTTGCACGAATAAACACGTATAGTAAACTGAACTCAGTTTTGCGAATTCATAGCAAATATTCGTTTGTAGCCAACACAAAAATGATTAATAGGAGTTTCAACGAACGATAAGATAAAATTCGCTGAATTTGCATTGCTGAACAGAAACCTTAAAAGAAATGGATCAATGTATCATACTTTATACGAGAACTTATCTTTCAATATTAATAAGGTAGACACATAAAGTTCACTTGGCTTAAGTTTCAAAAAAATTTTATTTATGTTGTTGACATATATGTTTCGGGTTTCAACTCATTTTTAAAACTGAGGAGAATTCATTTATAATAATAATTTTTATTTCGGACATCCATTGCTGAATCCTTTACATACACAATATATTCTAACCTGAAAAACAGAAAACTTAATAATTGTTACAAATGTCGAACATATACTGTGAAACAGAGACAATAATCATGGATTGAATCTGAATTCACAATTTTTTCATATACTCAATGTATTCTAACGTGAAGTGATCTTGAAAAATAGAAAACTCCACGAAATGAATACTTGCCTCTTTAAAAATTAAGTTAAATTAAATTTAAAAATATATACAATTACAAATCTTTATATATCACTAGTTTGATGATGATGGAGGAGGAGGGGGTATTCTCTCGAGTAGGGAGAGCCATATGCGAGGGACTTCTACTCTTGGGTGGCTGTAGACATTTCGGTTTTGTTTGATGAAGACTGCTTCTTTGAACTTGCGCTTTCTCCAGTGTTGATTCCATTTCGAAACGACCCTTGGAAGTCAGGGTCATAGAACACAAAAATCATACAATCAGGGGAGAAACAGCCAAATCAGGAATAGCAGAGCATACCTGGGATGAGCACCATATCCAATGCAATCAAGCGAAAATTATTCACCGGGAACAACACTGGAAAAAGCGTAAGTTCAAAGAAGCAGTCTTCATCAAACAAAATCGAAATGTCTACAGCCACCCAAGCGTAGAAGTCCCTCTGTCGAAAGACTGTCTTTCGATAGTCTCCCATGCGGCCAGTATTTTTCATTTCCAAAATTTTACATTTTCCATAAGACCATAACCAAACGAGATAGAAATAGCCTTGATGAAGATTTTGTAATAAAATCGAAACTAGTTGGCCTTTTTCTTAAAAAGTTGGTGTTACTTTAATCCTGGACCTAGAACCTGTTGAAGAATTATTGAATTGTTGTATACATAGGTCTTATCTTAATTAATTATCAAATTACTTTGCCTTCAACATTCAAATTATATTTGCGATATTTGCTTATGTTCAAAGGAACAAGTTATTAACAGATGTCGATAAACGGAATAGATATAATTCCAACTTATCGTTTGTTATCAGCAAATGTTTTCCTGTGCTGAAGAGATCTCCAGATATTCGAGTAGGTTCAATGTCTTGCGTTCGTTACCTGAATGTTGAGTTTCGGTAGTACAGAAGTCTATGAAGTGTTTTTCTTTTATGCAATGGGCAGAATGTTGTTTTATTTTGGAGTATAAATATTTTATGTTTATCTACTCTAGTGTTGATTAAACGACCAGTTTGACCTATGTAAAAGGCTTTCACTCTAATCATAATTTGTATATACCACTTTTTTGTCAGATTTTCAGTCTTTTTTTTTCAACCAAAATTGATCCTAGATTTTTCTTATTTGTACATATGGTGTCGATGTTTTGATTCGTGTGAGTCCGTTGCAAATTTGAGTACTAATTTCTGGAATATTTGATACTGTAAAATTTTTCTTTGCCGCTTCAAGAAAAAATTCAGCAGAATAAATCTGTATGAAATTTAAGATATTTTAATAAGCCTTCTGTCAAGTGAAAAATCCCCATTTTATTATTTTATATAATAATTATTTGAATATTTTAATGTTTACAGATATATTCTGTTAGCCTCCAACATATTTAATTTCAAAGAATTATATTTAATATTATAACTATAATAATGTTATATACCTTTTATCATTTTCTATTTTATTCATAATATATAATTATTTCGTTTCCCTAACATTTTTCATACTGATGGTCCTTGTGCTATAATAGAGGCCGTTGAATTACTTTTCAATCTTTTAGATCAATGGTGAACCACAGAACTATTTATTTTCAGTTAACATTACACTTTATTTAAATTTTCAGTATTCATTTACCAAGAAGCTTTCTGTAATGTTGAAAGGTGAGAAAATATTATATGTTGATTGATGTTATATTTTATTGAATAGGAATATGATTGAGTACTGACGAAGCAGTCTCTCTTAAAATTTGTTTTTTAGTGATGTTTTTACATATCTTGAGATTCTCTAAAAAGTTACTCAGTTAGATATCCAATAATATTGAATATTCTAAGTATGATAGTTTTTTGATAAAATTCTTAAGATTATGTTAAACATTTTTGAAAGATACCTGTTTTCATAAGAGGGATGAGGAGAAAGAAAATTTTGTCTACTCAAAATATTTTATTTATAGGATTTTTGTTAACAATTTATATTAATTGGATTTTGTTAAATCATTTGGATGTCTTGTAATGAATGTTTATTTTATATGTCGTTTGATATAAGTGGTACTTATATGACATTAATTTAATTCCTGAAGTTATAATATTGAATATAATTTATTGAAATTAATTATATAGAAGGCTTACAGAATATATCTATAAATATTAAAATATTTAAATAATTTTATATACCTTCTATCAAGTATAAACCTCCATTTATTTTATATAATAATTATATTTCAGGTTTTCAGTCATATACATTTGGTTATAACTGAGTCCTTAAAAATACTTTATAAACATTGTGTAATTTCTGTGATGAACATAGAATACGTAGGGTTTTGATATTTAAAAATTCACTATATTCTAAATTTGTTCATCGACAGACATGTGGTTTCAGTTGGGTGAGATATATTTTTATTAAATACTTTGATTTTTTATATAGGAAGTTATAGATGTGTTGATTCCAAATGGCCCTTTTCGAAGATGTGCTGCGTATTTTTGTAGTTTTTTGGAAGGAACTCTTTTAGAGAGAGTTATTTATTTAATTTTAAAAAGTTTTAGAGGAATTTGTCTTATATATTGAAATAATAAGAAGAGGTTTTTTTTTAATAGATGCTTATCACAAAATTTGAATATAAAAAAAAATGTAATCTGTTGGCCTTCTGTTATATTGATTTCAACAAATTTTATTCACAAACTTTCCAAATTAAATTAATGTCTTTTAAGCACAGCTTATATTTATTATACATATAAATTCAAAACTCTTTATATAACATCAAATGGAATAAAAAACCCATTAAATATAAATTGTCAATTAAAATTAATAAATAAAAATTTGAAGGAGACCCAATTTTCTTTCTGATCTTATATTCTTCTTTCCATTTGATATTATTTAATTAGTTTTGATTTTATATGCCTATTAAATATAAGCTGTGATTAAAATACATTAATTCAATTCTGAAAACTTTTTAATAAAATTTTTTTAAATTAAAATTATAGGCTAACAGATTAAATCTGTTTTGATATTCAAATTTTGCTTATTTAATATTTTAATAAAAAATTTATATTTGCTTTGAATTCTTTCATTCCATTGGTTGCTGTGTAAAGAGTGTTAATTCTCTTTGTCTATCAATTTGAAACTGTGTTTTCTAAGACATCAATTCAATTTCATTCCAAAAAGTTTTTGAGAAAAGAATTATAAAATCAAAATGAGGTTAGCAGAATAAATCTGTATGATATTCAAGTAGTTTTACAATTAATTAATTTTAAAAGGGTTACAGAATGTTCTGTTTCTATATTTGAATGAAATACTAACCCTCAGAAAAAATAAAATGAATAAATTATTTTTTATTTACTTACCAGAAGGGTGTTCTCCACTCCGTCTATCAGCAGATAACAATCAGATGAAGAGTTCCATTTGTGAATGGGTTCCTTGGCCAGCACGTAGTGACTTTCGATCTCTTTGCTTTCCACCGACACAAGTTCCGCCTGGAAATAAGAGAAGCAGGTAGTGAGGAAAATCGTTTTGAAGATCTCCGGAATCCGGATGTAATTAATGGCGATCCAGTTCCCCTAGGAGGAGTTATCTAATTTATGTCGGGAAGGGGAGACGTGGCGCTTTGAGGAAATTTCCCGATTAGTGGAATCAGAGGAATGCTAATGGCGGTTATTTACATATGGAGATCGGAGAATGTCGATGTTATCTACACCTGGATTCTATCTGGAGAGGTATGTCGGGCTTTGTTGGGGAAGCTTTGGTTTGTTCTGGGAATTGTAAGTCGATGGTAATAAGATTAACTTTAAAAAAAAACAATTACTTTGTTTTCTATCACTTTTATAAAAATGATAGAAAACAAAGTAATTCCCCATTTCATTCCAATTAAAATGAACTATCACAAAGAAACGGACTATACCATCCAATATTCTCTCTCTCTGCTCTTGAATAAGTTTATATTCGCATTCACTTTAACTTTCCAAGAGAGTCTCTTGATAACCCATAACGCACTAAGAGGCCTGGAAGTGAATCTATTTTCTATATAATTTGTTTGTAATTAGATAGTAATTGTGTGAAGTGAATCGAAAAGTGAACCCAACAGCGAACCCAGTAAAATTGAGCTCAGTGAAAGTGAACAACGTTGAAAAAGCTTATAGATCTACTACTTCGCGAACAAGATAGTTTTAACTGCAATTAGAGTTCAATACTACACCGCAACAATTCCCCAACTATTGGGTAGTATAATTATTCAAAATGGTACATCGTAATGTATGCATTTAGGCAGCAAATAAACCATTTAAAATCTAATATACATTTTTCTCAACCCCATTTGAAGAATGCATATCCTAGAATTTGCATACTAACTGATTGACGTTGAACAATTACTTAGCAAGAATTCGAAAAGGTATCTTTACAAACCAAGCTATTCTTTCATTGATCCACACGAACCGAATATTACATTACACACCTGACATATTGGGTGTTTTTTTTAGAGTGATATAACTTTGAATTGAACGGAAACACATTTAAATTAAGATTGAAGCCAATTTTTTTTTTATTTGAAAGATGAACCAATGACTCGACATAACCCCAAAGAAAATAATCCAGTGGAGTTATGTCGCATGATCTTGGAGGCCAATTAATTGTACCATTTCCCGAAATAATTTTATCGCCAAATCTTTCTTTCGGTAGCAGCATGAGGTGTAGCACCATCTTGTTGAAACCAAAACACTTCTGGATCAATATCATTCAAATTTTGGAACAAATAATCATTTATCAACGATCTGTAACGAGTACCATTCACTGTAACATTAGCTCCAGCATCGTTTTCAAAGAAATATGGACCGATTATGCCTCCAGGGTGTAAAGCACTCCATACAATGCATATTTCAGGATCCAATGGAACCTGCAGAACTTCTTGAGGATTAGTTTCACATGAGCTTCATCACTAAACACAATTTTACGATAAAAAAGTGGATCAACTTCAAGCTGTTCTAGGGCCCAAACAGCAAACAAACGAGGCTTATTATGGTCAAGTGGCTTTAGTTCTTGAACCAGTTGGAACTTGTATGGGTGTAGACCAAGATCTTTACGCAAAATTTTCCATGTGGTGGATGCACAGAGTCAAACTTGTTGTGAACGTCCAAGAATAGACAAATCTGGATCATCATTAACACTATGACTTACAGCAGCGATATTTTCTTTTGTACGTACAGTTCTTTGTCTTGTTGCTGTTGTTGCATCGAGTAGAGAAAATGTTGTCCGAAATCCATCGATAGTTCGACGAATAAGCTGTTCTGATGGACGATTTTGTAAACCATAAATTTGACGAAGTGTTCTGTGAGTTTGGCGAATAGAACAATGATTTTAAAAATAAATTTCAACAATTTGTAAACGTGAGTCTTTCCATGATAATTTGTCAATGCTTACTAAACAGAAATTTCAAAACAACATGGCTTATACCTTCTGTCAAATCACAGTTATCCCTAACGAAAGTTCTATCACTCTAAAAAAAACACCCGATATATATTAATGAGTAGAGAATACATTTTTTGTTCTTTTAAATTGAATTCCTGATATTTTATTTTCGTAACACTGTCCTATTGTAATATTCAGTGAATGCTGCCTTTGTGTAATTGTTCATCTGTTTGCATTCTTCTGTGTTAATAAATAAATAAATGAATAATAATATCTCTTTATGTTTATATTCTCATTTTACCTATTTTCTTGAACACAACTGTTGAATTTATATTAGGTTCAATACACTTACGGAAAAGAGTGTCGGGAACATAGAAAATTTAATGTTAATCTAAAGCATGAGCAGTGGAAGAATCAAAATCTCAGCGCGATGCGATGACGAATAAACGACTTCGATCAAAACAAGGCTCTGCATTCTGTTTGTTGAAAGCAATTCTTTCAGGCCTATTATTCTAATTATTATTATTATATGAACATATCCCTGCCAGAGTCGTATAAAAGCTCCCCTAACAAATCTCGCAGCCAAATTACCCCTCGCTCCTCACGGTAATTCGAACAACAAGAGACCCAACTTTCAGCTGAAAACCCCTGGCAGAATAACACTCAATAGAGAGACCCATTGTTAGTCGATTCCACCGTCAACTTCGCCAGATTTGCATTTTAGCCCGTTCTGCACCGCGATCTTCTGCTCGCGACGCGAAATCAAGTTCTGACGGTGGGGTTGCAAATCTCGCGTCCCACCTGCCCGAAACTTGATCAACACGGACGTTTACTGCGAAAGATAAGTTTCTGTCTGGAACAATGCCGTTGTTCCGGAATTAAAGTGGATCCACGTCGAAAATTTGATTTGTAGTCGGTCGTTAAATGGGCCGGATGTTTGATGTCAGTATTTCTGACGTCAAAGGAGTCGAAGTGACTGTCCTGAGATGTAGAGAGATCCTCATTTGTTTTGATGTTTAGTTGTACCCAGTAGATTTAATAGGATGGCTGGAAATGTCAACTGAATGACTGAGGACTGAAATTATTTAGAACGTGGAGCAATTCTCTGTTAGGAGAATATATCGGGTGTTTTTTTTTAGAGGGATAGAACTTTCGCTGAGGATAACTGTGACAGAAGTTAGAAGCCATGTTGTTTCGACATTTCTGTTCAGTAAGCATTGACAAATTATCATGGAAAGACTCGTGCCGCAACAACGTTTACAAATTGTTGAAATTCATTTTCAAAATCAGTGTTATATTCGTCAAACTTATAGAGCACTTCGTGAAATTTATGGTTTACGTTATCGTCCATCAGAGCAGCTTATTCGTCGAACTATCGATAGATTTCGGACAACATTTTCTCTACTCTATGCAACAACAACAAGGCAAAAAACTGTACGTACAGAAGAAAATATCGCTGCTGTAAGTCATAGTGTTAATGATGATCCAGATTTGTCTACTCGTCGACGTTCATAACAAATTGGACTCTGTGCAACAACCACATGGAAAATTTTGCGTAAAGATCTTGGTCTACACCCATACAAGATCCCACTGGTTCAAGAACTAAAGCCACTTGACCATAATAAGAGTCGTTTGTTTGCTGAGTGGGCTCTAGAAGAGCTTGAAGTTAATCCACTTTTTTATCGTAAACTTATATCTAGTGATGAAGCTCATTTCTGGTTGATCGGCTATGTAAACAAGCAAAATTGCGGTATATGGAAAGAAAACAATCCTCAAGAAGTTCTGCAGGTTCCATTGAATCCTAAAAAATGCACTATATGGTGTGCTTTACACGCTGGAGGCATCAGCGGTCCATATTTCTTTAAAAACGATGCTGGAGCTTATGTTACAGTGAATGGTGCTCGTTACAGATCGATGGTCAATGATTATTTGTTTCAAAATTTGAATTGAATCGACCCAGAAGTATTTTGGTTCTAACAAGATGGTGCTACACCTCATGCTGCTACCATAACAATTGATTTATGGAAAGAAAGATTTAGCGACAACATTATTTCGAAAAATGGTCCAATTAATTGGCCTCCAAGATCATGTGACACAACTTCACTGGATTATTTTCTTTGGGGTTATGTCAAATCATTGGTTTATGTTGATGAACCAGAAACAATAGACGCTTTGGAAACCAACATAACTCGTGTTATTGATGAAATAAGGCCTGAATTACTCGAAAAAATGGTACAAATTGGTCTGGTCGAATGCGGTTCCTCACAGCTAGTCGTGGTGCACATATGCCGGAAATTAATTATTATAATAAATTATTATAATTATAATAATTAAAAAATTAAATAAATTAATAATTATTTTCAAAACATAAATATCATAAAATTATCTTTCAAATAAGAAAAAATTGGCTTCAATCTTAATTTAAATGTGTTTTATTTCAATTTAAAGTTCTATCACTCTAAAAAAAAACACTCAATATTTCAAAATAAATTGAAAATATAGAATTATTGAGATTAAAATTAATCATTCTCTTCTTTTTACGTCAACTCAGCATCAACTTCTTCGTCTTCAGCTGGTTACATGGTTTTGTTAATGTGTTAGAAGAGTAAAGGAACTTATAAGTGAACATCGACAGTATTTCAGGCGTCAAGGGAGGCGAAGTGACTGACACGTGATGTGGAGAGATTCTAATTTGTTTTGAGGTTTAGCTGTACCCAGTAGATTAAATAGAATGACTGGAAATATCGACTGAATGGCTGAGGACTGATATATTTTGGAACGTAAATGAATTCCCTGTTAGACGAATATATAATCATATTTCAAAATGAACTCTATAAAAAATTTGAATATCAAAACAGATTCAATCTGTTAGTCTTCTAAAATTTTAATTTCAAAAAAATTTTTATTCAAAAAACTTTTAGAATTAAATTAATGTCTAAAATAAGCACCGCTTATATTAAATAGACGTATATAATCAAAACTGAATACATAATGTCGAATGGAATAAATAAACCAACAGATATAAAAAAGTCATTAAAATTAATAAATAAATATTTAAAGGAGAAAAATTTTGTTTCTCATCTTACCTTTAAGAACACCAATTGCCTTTTAAAAACATGAACACAACTTAAGGACTTCTCAAAGTATATAATTTATTTGAAATATTCAATTTATTTAAATATTCGAATAAGTTAATTCAGAAATCTCTCAAAACATGCACTATATCTTCAAAAAACAAATATAATTCTAGGTAATCTCTTCCTCGGTCCAAAATAATATTCCAAATATCAAAATCAAATAGCTATCACTATATCACAACTCACACGTGTTAAGGATGAATGCTTCAAACAGACTAACTTTAAAATTCAAGATGGTCTATGTTCTAACAAAATCACAGAACAGTGTAAGTTATTTTTAAGGTTATCATTGACATTCCATACTGAGATTTATTGAAGCCTACATATAATTATATATAAAATAAAATAGAAAAAGCCTTTTTCTATTTTATAAACTATAAATATATATAATTATTGAGATGAAACAGTGCTTCAAACAGACTAACTTTAAAATTCAAGATGGTCTATGTTCTAACAAAATCACAGAACAGTGTAAGTTATTTTTAAGGTTATATTTAAAATCATTGACATTCCATAATGAGATTTATTGAAGGCTAAATATAATTATATATTATATATAAAATTGAATAGAAAAAGCCTTTTTCTATTTTATAAACTATAAATATATATAATTATTGAGATGAAACATAATCATTTTCTTCTTTCTTCATCAACTCAGCATCGTTTTGTTGGTCTTCAACCAGTTACGTGGTTTTGTTAATATGTTAGAAGAATGATAGAACTTACAAGTAAACATCGTCAGTATTTCAGACGTTAAGGGAGCCGAAGTGACTGTCACGTGATGTGGACAGATTCTCATTTCTTTTGAGGTTTAGCTGTACACAGTATATTAAATAGAATGGCTGGAAACAATAATAATAAATTGTCTTTACTTAATAGGAACATACGTACAAACAAATGAGCAAAGTTTAGCCAAGGCTCTTCTTACACTTAACCCATCAGTTTGATGCTGAATTTCAACTATATAAAGTTTCAATTAAAAAATATATAGGAGACAGTATTTTATTTACACAAAAATGTTTGTACTACAACAATTGTTTCACCACGATGTGCCTTAATCAGTTATCTACATTCTACTGGCTGTGGTGTTCAGTGTAACCGACTTTAAATACATTGCTACGTACGTGACAATAATGGAAGAACAAGTCATAAAAACTCAAGGTGTTTATTGGAGTTTGCCGCTGAAAAATGCCATTAGGGAAAGATATTCAGTAATGGAGAGTTGTTAACATCTGTTTGTTCGTTTAAAAGGATTTTACGGGCATTTTACCTGTTGATTTCAAGAAAGTGTTAATTTAGAACTTTTGCTTTCAACGCGGATAATTTCATAGTTATTGTTGAAATTATGCCTGAATCTCCAAAGATGATTAGCATATGTCGAATGTACGGAATCCGATATATAACTCCTTTGGTGTTCTTCGATTTTTTTCTTGAATGATCTACCTATCTGGCAGATATATACTGAAGGAAAATCGTTGCGAGTCAACTTAGACGCTAGATTATTTTCTTTATTTGTTCGATCCTTATTATTTTTTGTGTAGGTACTAAGGTTATTAATGGTTTTAAAAGCTGCGTTGTAATTGAAATTATTTTTGAAATATTTAGCAATATTTTCAAATAATCCATTGACATATGATAACGAAAAATATTTCTTTGTATTCGATTCGGTACACGAGATTTAATGTTATTGTCTTTAGTTTATTGGATACCATTTTGTCTTTGAGAAAGGGATTGTAACCGTTGCTTGAAGCTATTTGTTTAATAATATTTAATTCTTTCAAAAAGTTATCTGAATTCCAAGGGACATTCAAAAGTCCATGAATAAAACTATTATATGCTGACATCGTTTGGTTGGTGGGGTGATTCGAACCCCGTTCTGCTTGTTGAGTCTTCAGTTGACTGAAGACGGAAAATAGTTGATTCCCGAAACTCGAGTCACAAGTAATTGTGTAAAATATCAATTTACTAGTAGTAAAACATAGTTATTTCTACAACTTGTTTTAATTAACCTCAAAGGTCTGTTTGTGTATGTTTCTGGATCTGACGAAGGCGTTTGATACGGTGAGTCACTCCCTTTTGTTGAACTCTTTGGAAGACATACGGGTAAAATATACTCCATTGGATCTATTCAGTAGTTATTTGACAGATAGGGTTCAGAATGTGATAATTGACGGAGTAAGAAGTGGTTCTGAAATAGGGGAATACGGTGTTCCACAAGGTACGGTATTAGGACCTGTACTCTTCAACATACATGTTGATACGCTGTTCAACTTGGATATTGTAGGAGACATTGTTGGATTTGCTGACGTTACCTGATAATTTGTGATAATTGAATGACATCCGCTAACTAGATAAATTCTTGTTCGGAAATAATTCCAGCCTTTACGACTCACGCTATCATGTTGCCAATTTTTTTTTCAAAAACCTCGAACTTTAACAAAAAATTACGAGGGATCTTGTTTGTTAAGAGTGGATCAAGCTATCCAAAGTTGATTTTTTTATTGGCAAATGGAAATATGGAAGAAAGTTTCTTGCAAAGAAGGTTTAGGGGTGCTTTTTCTACCGCTTGCAATCATAGAGGAACACCACCAAAATTTTTTTTGGGTGCGTTCTCGCCCGCATAAAATGTCTGCCCAATTTTATTCTTGTAAGTTTTTTGATTTTAAATGAAAACATTTTAAACTGTTTTTCGGGCGCTATCTTTAAGGGACTGTAACTAAGCAAGGGGGCTCAAAAGAATAAAGTTTATATGAAAGACCCACCCAATTTTTTGACAAGAAATCACCCCCTGAATTTGTTCGCAACTATTCATATACACTCTGTATAAGTTTCAGAAATAAAGTTATTATTTTACTGCTTTATGGAATCAACATGAATAGTTTCGTGAAAGTTCTAAATTTTCCACGTTTAAAATTTCTAGTCTTAAATGTAAAAAAGTCAAAGGATTTAAAATGAGAAAGACCGAGGAACGTTATTTCAGCCAAGAGTTATCCGGTTCTATCACCATGCTTTTTCGCTCGCCGACCTTCCCCCTCTCTCCGCGCTCCCATAGTAATTTCGAAAGAATGGTCGTACAGACGATTTATCTGTTCGGGTACATTACGCGGGGTACATGCGATCGCACTCAGGGTTCCCTGGGGAAGAATTAAAGGAACCGGGATCGGGACGAAAAGTTTATAAACACTCGGCCGGGAAACTTTAAATTTCATTAACTTATGGCCCTCTGTCTCGGGACGCTGAGCTTTAGGGCGTCGCGACGGAGTGTTGGGACGTTATGGTTGAGTTTTCTCACGTACTACAATTCGTTGTGTTGTGATGAGGAAGGTTTCACGAGAACAATATTTTTTTAATTTGTAATAATTATAATAGTAATATATTTCTTTATTTAACCCAACAGGAATATCCCAATTACAAAGTTACATGTTATAGAATGCGGAATATTACAACATAATAATGAATAAAAACATAAAATAATCAATAATTCACAAAACTAACCAAATATATTCACTAGAAGTTTATTAGCATATTTACACATATCATCGGTGCCCGCTCCGACAAGTTAGTACGAGCTCTACGCAAATAAAAAGTAGATGTCGACCTCGCTGCAATTTTGGAACATTGAAATTTATTTTCGATAGCAGATGAGTTCAGTCGATCCTTCCGGTCAACAGTCTCTGAGCAAACTTTGCACATTGATTCTCATGTCTAGCAAGCAACGATAATATCCTCATCTCATCCATGATAAAAGACAGATCAGTACCACGGTCGGGATATATGCCAGTCCGCCTAAACAACATAAACTTGAAAAACTTTCTGTGAATGCGCTTCAGTGATATCAAATGACAGTCGTAAATAGGAAACCATATCAAGTGTGCATACTCCAACTTACTGATGACCAGCATGAAATACAAACTCCTCAAAATTGACAGATCACACCTCAACACAAAGTCCAAAGTGCGGCTAGAAGACGCACACAACTCTTCAACATGTGGGATGAAACTGAACGTGGAATCAAAGAGGACTCCAAGGTCATATATTTGATCTTTATCGCCAACATAGTTGTCAGCTATATGATAGCTATAAGTAATCCGATATGACCTTCTACTGAATGTAACCTTGAAACACTTCTCCATATTCAGCATGAGTTTGTTGCATAAACACCACCTACGAATATACTCCAAGCTTGACTGGAGCAGCACCAAATAGTCAGGACTGCGTATTCTCATGTGAATCTTCAAGTCATCGGCAAACGCTAAAACAGGACACCTAAGAGAAGTGAGAAGATCATTTACATACATGATAAAAAAATAATGGTCCCAAATTTGATCCTTGAGGCACTCCACATGAAAGAACATACTCAAGTGATCTATAACCATTGTAGAAGACATACTTTACCCTATGCTCCAAGTAGGATCTGATGAGCTTCACATATGCCGGACTAGAACCGAAGGACAAGATCTTCTTCAGTAGAATATCGTGATTGACAGAGTCGAAGGCTCGTGATAAGCCAGTATACACCACTTCAACCTGACCTCCGTCCTCTAAACATTCAGTAATATACTGTGCGATTGTTGCCAAGTTAGTCACAGTAGATCTTGCTTTAACAAAATTGTTCTGCTCCATGGAAAAATATGAACTGTCTCTTGAATACATATGTCCGTATAACAGCTCCTCATAAACCTTCCGCAAAAATGGACAATATCGAAATTAATAGAAAGTATACAGTGTATTCCAATAATGGGCATGTTAAAGTCTTAAAAAAGAACCGGGAAGTGGTAAATCAAACACCAAATAAGTATTTGATGTATTCGTCTTAAACTTGATGAATACTCAAGAGTTAATGTTCGATTTCTTCGAAAATGAACAACGTATGGTAATTGGTAAACATTAAGAATCTCTAAAACCAGTAAAATGTTACCTGCGGGCCTCTTTTAGAGCCCGCGCTAAACACTTAAAATAGAATTCCTTTAGCACTCGGTGAAAAGACATCGACAAGTGTCTCGTTGGCATTCGGTCACACACGCACATACAGTCCCTCTCTTTCTGCTCCGACCAAACGGTCACGCAACACACACACGCACTTCATCTGAACAAGTAAGTTCTAATCATACATTCTGTCTCTGCTCTTGAATTAATTCAAATAGGATGTCCCTGGATCTATGACTTACAGCAGAGATATTTTCTTCTGTACGTATAGTTCTTTGTTTTGTTGTTGTTGTTGCATCGAGTAGAGATTATGTTGTCCGAAATCTATCGATAGTTCGACGAATAAACTGCTCTGATAGACGATTATGTAAACCATAAATTTCACGAAGTGCTCCATAAGTTTGGCAAATGGAACACTGATTTTGAAAATAAATTTCAACAATTTGTAAACGTTGTTGCGGCATGAGTCTTTCCATGATAATTTGTCAATACTTACTGAACAGAAATGTCAAAACAATATGCCTTCTACCTTCTGTCAAATAATAGTTATCCCTATAAAAGGTTCTATCACTGTAAAAAAAATACCCGATATTAGGGAGAAAGAATTCCTATAACGACATTGTTCCGAAAAGGAGAACATCTTTTCTGGATGTTCCCTATCATTACTTACAGATCTGGTGTTTGAAAAAAATCACCGAATTTGAAAATTTCAATTTGGATATTTAAAGCACAAAAAAAGCTTTTTAACTAAAACACATCTCTTTGCTATAAAAAAATTGGGAATTTTTGCCAGCTTCAGGCGGTTTATTCGGAACAATGTCTTCATAGGAATTCTTTCTTCCTAATACAAAACTTGAAAATTATTTTTGGATTCTTCAAAACTCTTAGGTTCTTGAGTTCAGGCGGTTCAATTATCTGTTCAACATCATCTTCTGACGGTAAGTTCAAATTACATTATTTCGTGAATAGTGAAACCATTTTGAAAATTTCAACTGGGTTGTGCACAGAAGATGAATAACTTTCAAACTAACCAACACTCGACATCACTTCACTATTAAAAAAATGTTGGGGGTTGATGCCACCTTCATGGGGGTGGTTTTTTCGCAACAAACTCATGATAGAAATTCATCTCCCTCAAAACAGAAAATGACATAATTTTTAAAACCTTCGAAAATTCTTCGTTTTTGAGTTCTGGGAGGGATCAAAATTTTCGTTCGGACACCCCGTATAGTATTTTATATACGCTGCTCAATAATTGAAGTGAATAATTTGCGTACATATAATAATATATAGAGGGAAATGAGAAAGCGACTTTTCCTTCATAGTAGAGCACTAAACCAAATAAAGATTCTGACCTGGTGAAGTTTGGAGTCTTAAAAGAAGGTTCCTTCTGATAGAAACACCTTGAAATCAAGGTTTGATATCGCGTGGGGTCCCCCCTAGATCTTCGTAGTGTTCTTAATCTACTAGGCATTGTGTCAATGAGGTTATCAAATGAAGCTTTAGAAATTTTTCGCCAAATGTTCGTCAAATCATTGGCGAGCTGTTGTAATGTCAAAGTTGGGTCGAGTAAGCGGGGTAATTGCTGTGACATTGCATACCAGACATGTTCTATGCAATTTTGGTCTGGAAAGACAGTGGTCTAATCCATTCAGTTAATATAATGTATTTCTATGAGGTCGTTGATAATTCTTGCCCGATGTGGACGAGCATTATAGTCTTTTTACTTAAAATGTTTGACAAAGGAAACAATAATTAGTTCTACAATTAAATCACGACACCTTACCCCTGCTATGGTTGCGTTAATGAGGAAAATAAGATCTGAGCGCCCATTAAAACGAATGCTCTTTCAAACGCACACTGAGCCGCCACCGAACAGAGTTCTTGGCGTCATGAGATGTTCATCATACCGTTGATGCCATTCCCGCCACACAAATCTGGATTCATTCAGCGCGTTCCAGTACTCATGTTCAAGATCCCAACGATATCTTACAGCCCGGTGCTTCATACTCAATAGCGGGTACCTTCTTACCCTCAAATTGAAACTGAACAACCTATTCCGTACTATTTGACCAGAAACTATCCTAAATGTAGCTTGCCGGAATGAGCTTTTAATTTGGAATGATGTGAAGAAGGAATTTTGTCCTGTAGTGAATCATATCAACCGGACTTGTAGGCAAATATGATGAATCCGGCATCTAAAAATTAGCTGCAAATGATTATTCATCAGTTTATGATCAAACTGAAAGATTATTCAAAGTGAAATAATTTTCTCCTGCATAGCAATTTTGTTTTGAAATTTTGAATAGATCATCCTTAAAATACTTTGTTGAACTTCTTAATAAAGCCTTTTAGCGCTGATGTTCTCAATATTCAAATCAGGGTGAAAGAGTGAATTTTAAATGATGTCAACAAGATTTGTTTTCATCTAATTATTCAATCTCCCCTTTTATTTTTCCTGGAAAATCCTAATGTCTTTGCTTCGACAAAAAAAACGAAGTTCCAATCAGACAATATATTTTTTTCAGCTCGAAATGCGAAAGTTCCCGAAAGAAACGAGACACTTTATCAGGAATACTTCATTTGCATAATTCGGGAGCTGGTATACCCGTCTCCCGCTCATTTGCAGTCCCGAGAAGACGATAAGTAGAAAGTTAAATGGGGACGGAAGCCTTTGTTTAGCGTATTTTTCAGATGAGATCGTAGTTTCGGACTTCGTTAGGTTTCCGGCGGTGTTTTTCATTAGCTTTGACCCGTAGTCAGAGCGTCTGATTCGATTCGAGGCTTTTTCCCGCTTCAGGGGTTCCTTGGAGAATTTTCCGATTAGAGTCGAGATTATTCGAGGGGAAATTAAGAGGTTATTCGGTTAGGAGTGACGTTTTTGTCGGAACTGAGATTACAGGGTCGAATGAAGAAGGAACTTTGAAAATTTTGTTTTATCTGGGCATAAATTTATATAGTATGTAATATCACAGTTCAAAAATTACTGTAGTTTATCCAAAGAATCGATGTAACACTTATTGCATTAAATGGCCCTTTGTCACGCTTTAATATTGCTTTTTCAATTCAAGCATTTTGAAACATTGACATATAGATCGATCTGTGGTACATTGTGTCAAGTATTGATTGAAGGTATCCCTGGTCGGGTATTTATTTACTTCTTACCCTAGGCTCGATGATTTTAGTAGAATTACGACGTATTTATGTTTTCTTTACCGACCCAATCGACGTCCATTTTGAACATTTTTAGTTCAGTCCGTTTGATTAATTGATCTGGAGATGAATCAGCTAAAAGTTGGTTTGCCGGACTTTTTTCCGAAAAATATATGGGGTGTTTTTTAAGAGTGATAGAACTTTCGATAGGGATAACTGTGATTTGACAGAAGGAAGAAGCCGTGTTGTTTTGAAATTTCTGTTCAGTAACCTTTGACAAATTTTCATGGAAAGTCTCACGCCGCAACAACGTTTACAAATCGTTGAAATTTATTTTCACTATAAGTCATAGTGTTAATAATGATCCAGATTTGTCTATTCGTCGACGTTCACGACAAGTTGGACTCTGTGCATCCACCACTTGGAAAAATTAGCAAAAGGGTCTTGGTCCGCACCAATAGAAGATCCAACTGGTTCAAGAACTAAAGCCACTTGACCATAATAAGCGTCGTTTGTTTGTTGATTAGGTGAAATTGTGTTTAGTGATGAAGCCCATTTCTGGTTGAACGGCTATGTAAACAAGCAAAATTTCCATATATGGAGTGAAAACAATCCTCAAGAAGTTCTGCGGGTTTCAATGCATCCTGAAAAATGCACTTTATGGTGTCCTTCACACGCTGGAGGCATCATCGGACCATATTTCTTTGAAAACGGTGCTGGAGCTAATCTTATAGTGCATGGTGCTCGTTACAGATCGATGATCAATGATAATTTGTTTCAAAATTTGAATGGTATCGACTCAGAAGTGTTTTGGTTTCAACAAGATGGTGCTACACCTCATACTGCTACCGTAACACTTGATTTATTGAAAGAAAGATTTGGCGATAACATTATTTCGCGAAATGGTCCAATTAATTGGCCCCCAAGATCATGCGACATAACTCCACTGGATTATTTTCTTTGGGGTTATGTGAAGTCATTCGGTTATGCTGATAAACCAGAAACAATAGACGCTTTGGAACCCAACATAACTCGTGTTATTGATGAAATAAGGCTTGAATTACTCGAAAAAGTGGTTCAAAATTGGTCTGGTCGAATGCGGTTTCTGAGAGTTAGTCGTGGTGGACATATCCCGGGAATTATTTTTAATACATAAATGTCATGAAATTATCTTTCACAAAAAAAAAATTGACTTCAATCTTAATTTAAATGTGTTTTATTTCAATTTAAAGTTCTATCACCCTAAAAATATCCGATATTTAAAATTTCCTGTTGTATATAAAACCATCTTATTATTTTCATTCATCAACAATTTATCTGTCACGTAGGATCGTAGTTATTATTAATCGCCATTTGTTCAATGATGTTGAGCTCTAAAAATAATTTTCTCGATTCGAGAGTATTTTAACCGATCTGTGGATCGTACAATTGAACGCTGATAATTTTTGTTTATAGGATGATTTGATTTATTGCATATAATTGCTTCAGTATATGTTGGTTTATGAAATATTGAAAATTTATGTGAATTATTGATTCTGGCAACTGCCAAGAAAATTAGTAGAGTTATTATGTTAGATTTCAAGGTGAATAATATAATATTTTCCGAAGTTTTCGAATATTATATCAAACAATTGGCAGAAAGGGTTAGGTTACGTTCTTAATACATTGACAACTGTAAGTGACATAAAAGTATTGACATACGCAAACAGTGTAAACTATTAGAACAAAATCATGAATTTTCGAAATACTGTGCAGGTCTGAAATGGAGCTTTGATAACTTTTTTATTTTATGAAATTTCACAGTACGGTGCTGTTGCGGAATATTTGTCCAATTAAATTTAACGGCACGTTCATGAGATTTTTCGGGTGCGTACGCAATTTTAAGACGATCACTAATATACACTCATGTATGACACATAGGCAATTCGCATTTAATATACATGCAATATTCCACTGAAGAGAATAAAACAGAATGTATTCAATCAGAGTTGTCAAGGTACAAGTATTTTTCCCCTGACAACCACTTCGCAGATATGGTCTAAATTTATGCAGCTTCCGCACCTATAACGACTTGTTTTGGCCGTGCCACCCACCATCGCATTCCGGGGCGTCGCGACGTCGGCTACCGATGAATTACGACGTGTTTTCGCGTCTCATAACGGGGTCTCGAGTCCTGAGCAAGGGTAATTTCCGGTTCTCGTGGGAATCATCCGTGGAAATTGGAGGTGTTTTGTATTCAGAGAACACGGGGGTTACGGGATAGGAGGGGTGGAGACCGTCGATGAAAGATGAGGGGTACGTGAGCGGGGGGACGCTTGCCAGGCGGATATCAAAGTTTGATTGTTTCGGTTCTTCAGATAGAAGAAAATTCATCACGATCACGATGAAAAAACTTCCAATTCGAATCATATTTAGAGATGTCTACTAAATGTGATCTGAATCGAAATTTTCTGTCAAATTTACCTGAAGAGTGATGACGTCGCTATCGGCTAGGATAGCTGGCACTACGAATCGACCCTCGCCGTTGGAGATCTCGATGTCTTGGCTGTAGATGGACGTCGTATTGTCATAGACCTTAACTCGAACCCTAACTGACTTTTCAGTGCTCATTGCCTCTACCTGAAATGAAAGAGTATATGTATTTATGATTGAAATAATGAAGTAGGTAGATTGTTTGTGGATGTACTACGTTCATGAAAAATTTCTGAATTTATTTACTCCACATATCGGGTGTTTTTTTAAGAGTGATAGAACTTTCGATAGAGTTAACTGTGACAGAAGGTAGAAGGCATGTTATTTTGACATTTTTGTTCAATAAGCATTGACAAATGGTCATGGAAAGACTCAGGCAACGTTTACAAATTGTTGAAATTTATTTTCAAAATTAGTGTTGTATTCGTCAAACTTATAGAGAACTTCGTGAAATTTATGGTTTACATAATCTTCCATCAGAACAGCTTCTTCGTCGAAGTATTGCTAGATTTCGGACAACATTTTCTCTACTCGATGCAACAACAACAAGAAGATGAAGAACTGTACGTAGAGAAGAAAATATCGCTGTTATAAGTCATAGTGTTAATGATGATCCAGATTTGTCTATTCATCGACATTCACAACAAACTGGACTTTGTGCATCCACCACATGGAAAATTTTGCGTAAAGATCTTGGTCTACACCATTCAAGATCCAACTGGTTCAAGAACTAAAGCCATTTGACCATAATAAGCGGCGTTTGTTTGCTGATTGTGCCCTAGAACAGCTTGAAGTTGATTCACTTTTTTATCGTAAAATTGTGAATAGTGATGAAGCTCATTTCTGGTTGGACGGCTATGTCAACAAGCAAAATTGCCGTATATGGGGTGAAAACAATCCCCAAGAAATTCTGCAGATTCCATTGCATACTCAAAAATCCACTGTATGGTGTGCTCTACACGCTGGAAGCATCATCGGTACATATTTCTTTGAACACGATACTGAAGCTAATGTTACAGTGAATGGTGCTCGTTATAGATCGATGATCAATGATTATTTGTTTCAAAATTTGAATGGTATCGACCCAGAAGTAGTTTGGTTCCAACAAGATGGTGCTACACCTCATGTTGCTACCGTAACAATTGATTTATTGAAATAAAGATTAGTCGATAACAATTTTTTGAGAAATGTTCAAATTAATTGGCCTCCAAGATCATGCGACATAAATCCACTGGACTATTTTCTTTGAGGTTATGTTAAGTCATTGGTTTATGCTGGTAAACCAGAAACAATAGACGCTTTGGAAGCCAACATAACTCGTGTTATCGATGAAATAAAGCCTGAATTACTCGAAAAAGTGGCCCAAAATTGGTCTAGTCGAGTGCGGTTCCTCAGAACTAGTCGTGGTGGACATATGCCGAAAAGCATTTTTGAAACACAAATGTCATAAAATTATAATTTCAAATAAAAAAAGGTTTGGCTTCAATTTTAATTCAAATATATTTTTTTTTCAATTTAAAGTGCTATCATTCTAAAAAATACACCCGATATGTTGACTTTGACCCTGTTGATCTCAATCTTTGATGATACAAAAGTTAATATATTAATATTGGGGAATATCATATGCTGTTTGAACGAATGAGCTTTTGCTTTAGTGATACCAGTATTCTCGGTGTTCATTTGGAGCTAATATATTTTGTCCAAATTCATTTCAATTTCTATATTATGCCACAATGTTTTACCTATATTATGATGTTTTTTTTATTCGAAAAGGGTGCCATATCGTAATAAAATCTTGGATAACACTCTGTATTTTTACTGAGAATAAATCATGGCATTGACAATGAATTCACCGAAAAATTTTAAATTGTATATGAGGATTATATTTTAATAATATCAACAAGAAGTATGAGCTTTAGTAATAGCTCAAATCAAGATAGTGTAACATTCATCTGTATAACAATTATATAATCAAACAAACTCGACAAAGTTTTGTTGATCACAGTATGCTAGTAATCACAAATCTCTCAAGTATTCATATTCATTATACACAGAGACTTTTAGGTATTAATCATACACAAGTGCCACCTAGAGTGTGCAAATATACATACTGGACATACCTTTGCCAGTAAATTCAAGTTAATGAATGTATTCTCGATATTTTGACGTTATAAACGCCAGAAAACTCTCCTCATGCTCAAATCAGATCATAATATGCAGTAACTATCATAATTAGCATATTCATATTCAAATAAATCAACTCGGCTGATCTGGACTGAATAAAGGGTCTTTCAATGGGAACGCCCTATTTTTAAATTGATATTACTCACGCATGGCATTATTTATTTGTGACATTGTTGTATTCGTCAATGTCTACCATTTAATCATGAAATGGTACACACTCCAACAATGTTTGCATAAAACCCAAATTTATTATAAAAAGGCAAGATCTGTTACTCCAACTTTACGTGCTTTAACTCCAATTTACAGGTTTATACTTTTGGTCAGAACTCACTTTCTTTCTCAATGTTTCAAATAAATGATCTCTCGACTTTGAATTACCAAAAAACAACCTCCTACAAACTCGTTGAATCACATCGACGTTTTCACAATTGTCTTATTTATACTTTGTGTCGATAATTAGTCTCAGTTGAAGTGAATTGATGAAGGAGCAAATAGAAGATTATGCAACCGAACTCATGCGGAATATCGAACGCATATTGAAGCAAAATGATTTGAATGCCTTCGGTATTCCATTTCACCGGCATCAAAGCAGCCATAGATTCTATACACAGCCATCGTGTAATTTCAAACCATGACGTGTACGATGACGCTTCGAATGGAAATGGTGTGCGTGTTTATAATTAAAATCATCTCAAAGGAAACAACGCAGTACTGGAAGCATTCCAATGTCTCGCTGTTGCTTCGGCTGACTTTGCTATATGAATTAACAAATTTGTGTTCCGACTGATTATGAGTATCTGGAATCTATTCGTAGACATTGCTGAAGGTGACGAAAATGTGGCAACTACAGCAATTCACGAATAAGATCCGTGAAAAATAATAGCTCACAGCTACGAACCTCGATTAAGTGAAGAGTGGTTGGCATTTTATCTCACTGGGACCTCATGTACACAAACACAATACAATTAGAGAGGAGAACACTCAGCCTATGAGCACGTTTTCCACCTGACAAAAATTTTGATAATTTATTTTAAAGTTATTAACAGATATTGCATAAGTTACAGAAGCATCTGAATTCTTCTTCTAGACAAACTCTGTAAAAAATTGAATATTGAAACAAATTGAAATATGTTTATCTTCCACAATTTTAATTTCAAAAAAATTTTTATTCAAAAAACTTTTAGAATTAAACTTTTGTCTACAACAAGCACCGCTTACATTTAATAGACGTATATAATCAAAACTCAATATATAATGTCAAATGGAATAAATAATCCAACAGATATACGAAAGTAATTAAAATAAATAAATAAATATTTAAAGGAGACAAAATTTTGTTTCTGGTCTTACCTTTAAGAACACCAATTGCCTTTTAAAAACAATTTTTTTTTAAATTAAAATTGTAGAAGATAAACATATTTCAATTTGTTTTAATATTCAATTTTGTTATATTTCTTCTATCAAGTAAAAGGCCTTTCTATTTTAAACTCTGTACAAATTTGAAATCCTTGTCTTTAATCTTCAGTAGGTTTCAAATGGTATTTTTCAGGTTTAAGATTCAGCTAAAGAAAACACGATTTCTTTAAAATCTCACCAAACAGTCAGTGCCATCTTTTTTTGATGGATATTGGCTTTCGAAATGCTTTAAGTCAGTTCATCTCTTTTTGCTCCATAATCTCCTGCGTTTCATATTATTATATATAACCCATTTTTTGTCCCCAGTAATGATGCGCTTCAAAAATGGATAATTTTCGTGATGTTTAAGCAGCGAATCACAAACGTCAACGAGACGATACAAATTTCTCTCCAAGATAACATGGGGAACCCATATATTGAGCTTCGAGGTTACAGCCAGGCCTTTCTAGTAGTCATAAACAGTTGAATTCGATAAATTTAACATTTCACCGATCTCACGTGTTGTTATTCGCCGATTTGCATCAACTAACGCCTTCATCATGTCTTCGTCAGCTTCCACCGGACTTTCGGAACGTCTTCGAAAATCAAAATTGCCGAATCGAAATTTTGCAAACCAGTTAAGGTACTGGCGTACTGTCAAACACATATTCTCCATAAACATTGGTTAATTTATTTCTGGATTGAAGAGTATTTTAACCTCTTCTACAGTAAAAAGGGACAATCTGATAAAAATGCTGCTTATTGCTCTCCATATTTGAAATTGCATCAACCAAAAACGTAGAATTAATTGAAAATTTTCACATACAAGCCTTGCTTTATCAACTCTCAAAACGGGAGCTTCACGAAAAAATGTTGAAAGGAATGGTGACTGAAGAATACTATAAAAAATATTCACCCATATTGAAACGCGTTGTGGAATTATCTAAGAAAATCTCTGATCAGGACTTTATAAATGAACTCGAAAAAAATAAGACTTTAATTAATAACGCGACGAAAAATAGAAGTGCTACTGATGATACATTGTTTGAATCATTTCCTGGAAAAATGAAAAAAAGCTATTAGATGAAATTAATGAATTCTTTCTGAAATCTAATGTTTTAAACAACAATAAGAACATTGATGTTGCAGAAACCACGAATCAATGTGATTAAATCATTTTTCTGAATCCAGTTATTGAGAAAGAAATGTATCATTACATAATTCAACTCAAAAATAAAAAATATACAGGATATGACGAGATACCTGTAGATATACTAAAAAAATGTGCACCGATATTGGCGTTAACCCCAACACATATAATAAATTAAATTTTTCAATACGGTAATAATCCACAAGCCCTCAAAGAAGCTTGGGTCAAACCGATTCACAAGAGGGGAGAAAAAGACAATTTCAATAACTACCGTCCAATATCTCTACTCTCAAATCTTAATAAAATATTTGAAAGAATAATTTTTGATAGAGTAAAGGAGTTTATTGAGAAGAATAACATATTGGTGGAACAACAATGTGAATTCAGAAAAGGCAAATCGACCATAGATGCATTATATCGAGTTCTTAACTCTGTAATAAAATCATTGAATAAAAATCAGATAACAGCGACACTTTTCTTAGACTTGACGAAAGCGTTTGATACAGTGAATCATAACATCTTAGTGCAAAAATTGGAAAGATATGGTATAAGAGGTATAACGTCGAAATTATTTCGATCATACTTAACAGGGATAATTCAGAGGACAACTGAAAAAGGAAAAATGGCAAGCAAATAATATCAAATGCCTTGCATGTAGGCAGAGGGATTCCCCAAGGATCAATATTAGGTCCCCTACTTTATATAATCTACAAAAATGATTTGATTAAAGTAACATTAAATGATACTGTAATGTATGCCGATGACGTATCAGTAATCTGTGTTGGATCCACTCCAGATGAATGCAAAGCCGCAGTTGAAAAAGATTTGGAAAATCTTGAAAAATGGTTCGGGAAGAATAATCTCACAATAAACAGCACCAAGACCAAACTGATAATATTTAGAGAAAAGAATCAACATGCCATCAATTTAATTTATCAGGGTGAGAACATAAGAGCTGAAGATACTCTATCATTATTGGGAATCCATTTAGATCGGGATTTGAATTAGCGGCCACACATTGAATATTTGGCAACAAGCCTTGCAAGGTACTGCTATGCTTTCAGGATCCTAACAAGAACAATTGGGTCAGATGCTTCCCTGACAGCATATCATGCATACGTCCACTCTAGACTCAGATATGGAATCATCTTCTGGGGGAATTCTGTTGATGCTGAAAGAGTCTTCATCATACAAGAAAAAGTTTGAGAACTGTCTTTAAACTAGAATATAGCGAGTCATGTAGAGATATATTTAGGAATAATAATATATTAACACTATACTGGCCCCATATATATATATGAGTACATTATGTATGTAATCAATAATTTCACAAAATTTGATATGTTAATGCTTGATCATGATTATAATACCAGAAGAAAAACTCATCTTAGTTTAGAAAAACCAAATTATGCTTACAAACAGAAAAATGTTGTTCATCTTTTAGTGAAAATTTGGAAAGAATTACCACAAACATTCTAAACAGGACCCAAAATTATACACAAAAAAAATCTTTGAAAAAATTTTTATATAAAAAGGGCTACTACAGTGTGAAAGAGTTTATGGCTGACAAAGACTTTAATGAACGTTAATATTCAAGTTATGATTTTTTGTGACGTGATCTATATCATTCTTTGATATTTTTAGATCGAATAAAGGTCTATTATTATTATTATAACGATCATTTGGCTTAAGTGTGAAGTTGGGTTCGAAAAAAAACAATTAAATTCCCTGTCGGACAAAAACTTCCGAACAACCTTATATTTAACATATAAACCTTTCTCCAGAATCACTCTTTATATTGCTGAAAACTGCATTAAAATCCGTTTCATAGTTAAAAACACCTAAGCGAACAAACAGCGGAAGCGACTTCATTTTATATTATGTGAATATCATCAATATACACACATCATCAGAAGTCTAAGCCCCTTCTATCAACTACCAACTTGTTCAATGTAACTTGACGATTTTTTGTGTGTGGAATCTTCACTATCTTCTCACATAAATGAAAACAATAAACCAGTAAAAAATGTTTCTTGTCAGGGAGAATACAGGTTTTGTTCTAAGTTAATCAGTTTTCAGCGAATAACGAGAGTTGTAATATTGAGAATATTCCGTGGAAAATGCTTGGACGTCCAATTTCTCAGTCTGACAGTAGCCCTACATTAGGAAGCTTTGTCGAACCAGAAGATTGCGGAACGTTTGAATATTTCTTGGACTTCAGTATAGCGCATATTGGCCCCCTTCCTGGAAACCGGCAGCGTTGCCCTGAGACCAGTGTCTGGTCTACCCAGAATAACATCTGCAAGGGAAAACCATTATATCGCAAATTTTACTCGAAGGGGTGGAACGGTATCTGTAACAGCCCTTCGAAGTCATTTTTTGAGAACCTATAGACGAGTAGTCTCAACCAATACCATAAGGAGATGGTCGCATTCCTCGAAGTCTAGGGCAATAAGATCTTAAAGAGTACCTCGGATGTCACCTGGACATCCGAGGCAGAACACCACCAAGACTGACTTTTACCACAATGGCGCAACGTACTTTTTTCGGACGAGTCACGATTCGGTTTACAAAGTGATAATCGACTAGAAAGGGTTTGGAGAGGTCCAGGCAGACTAGAGCGACTCAATTTCGCCCGGGAAGTTGTGTCCTTTCAAGGCGGATCAATAATGTGTTGGTGATGTATAATGTTCATTCACCGTACTCCTCTTATTATCATTGAACGAACAATGACTGATGTCATCTACGTAGAAAACATCATTGAACCAATCATTGTTCCTCTGTGCAACAAATTTAGGAATAATTTCATTTATCAGGATGATAACGGCCCACCACACCGCACACGAAGGGTTCAAAATATTCTTCAAGAGAACAATATCCAGAGAACGAGCTGGTCAGAAAACTCACCAGACATGAATCCAGTTGAGGACGTATGGGATTACTTAGGGATAGCAATATCCAATCGGCAAAACCTACCTTAAACTTTTCAGGAATTGAGTTTAGCCCTTCAGGAAGAATGGAACGATAAGCCTGAAAATTTCATCAATGACTTGATTCGTGGGATGCCTAAGCGTATTGGGCAGTTGATTGAAAGAAGAGGTGGTAATGCGGACTATTGAATTTGGATTCAGTTAACCAAATTGACCAAAAATAAATAATAGATAAATTTAGATTCTTTCTCATCTTTCCTATTTTGTCTCATCCTGCATAAAGCAAAAAGTAACAAACAAAGATTTTCTGTGAACTATATTGCACTTAAAATAGGGGAAAATATTCATTTCATTTCCAGAATGTAGATTGTTTATTTCTTGAGAAACCCCAGGGGGGGTCGATACTTTTGACAACGTGTGTTTGAAGTTTCAAAATGGTGAAGGAGCACAAACTAAAATGGCTCTCCTCTCAACGTTGAAGTTTCTTAACAAACGAATAAGAAATAAGAGCCATCAATAAATTAAAATTCACAACTCTCATTATAAAATCGACGTGTCTGTCTATTTTCCGTTCCAACAGCCCAATCCATCTCAATCCAAAGCGTTTCAACTTCACGAAGTAAACAACCGTTTGGTCCCCACCCAGTTATCGAATTAAATTGTTCGCTTCGAACAACAGAAGTACACTTTCAACCTACTAGCAGCTACACGGCCCGGATCCGGTCGTGTATGACTATAAATTACGCGGCGCAACGAAATTAGAAGTTCGTTGAAACCGACGCTAAGTTTGTTCCCGAAAGAATAACACAAATGCACGCTCTATGCTCTCGCAGGTTACGATTTCACTTTGTGCTCGGGACGGCAGTCGCCTTAATTATCCTGAAAGCGTCCGAACTGAACATGGGATTGTTTGGATTTCGCTAAATGCGGAAAGTAATTCGGAAGTTGATAATTGGGATAGGTTTAGCTGAAATGTTCGGGAATGGAATGAGTTTGAAACTTCGTGTTATGTTGTCAAAAGAGATTTGTATGGATTTCATTGAGTAGTCGATGAAAACATGATTCAAATTATTATCTTGTGTCTGAAAATATGACTTTCCGTCTTACTCTGAAGTTCGGAAGTATTTTGATTCCAAAAGTAAATATATCTACTTGAATTTGACATACAAATCTTATTGAAAAAACCTCCAGAGAAAGCCACATTCGTTACCGGAAACAAACTCCAAGTCAATCTGCAGTTTTTGGTTTGATATACCATTTATTTAACATTATACCAAGCGCATTCGCCATTTTATAACTTTCAATATAATTTTGTTTGGCTTCAATTTAAAGTAAGAAATGCTACCAAAATGAAATTTCTGTGAAACTTTGGGTAGATGTGTTATTTTAAAATCACTTCAAATCACATCGAAATTGTTTTGGAAGTGGAGGGTGCTTTTTTGCATAAAAAATGGCAGGTGCTTTCGAGAATTTTGAATTTCAATATATCTTTGACATTCAGTTTTAAGTAAAATATTTTTGTTAGGTGAACATACGGAGAATTAGTACGTTCATGTATTATTGAAAAGGAAATTCACACTTAGAATTCAAAATATATTGGATTGGAGTCCTTCATACCGACAGCTCCCTGCTACCCAAGCTGGTAGCTTCGGACTCGCAACCGGAAGGTCGCGGGTTCGAATCCTGTTCAGGTGGGATAGAATTCTTATAGCTGGACAGGTGTCGGCCACCATTTCACTGTTGGATCGAAAATTAACATTGTTATGATCTAAAGTGGCGCAAGACCGCTTTAACAAAGCCTACCCAGAACACAACTGAACTCCTAACCTGCACAAGCTGAAAAAGCTTCTGAGGGATCTTCACATAAGATCTAGGAGTATCAGGATATTGATAATAATAATACACCATATTAAATGGCAAGCGCTTTCGCCATTTTGCAACGCCAACATTTAGGTTGTTCGGAAAGTAAATTCGTCTTTTTCCAACAGAGATTATATTTTTTCGAACCCAACTGCACACTCAAACCGCAAAATCATTCTATGTTTTGAGAGCTGATATCGCAAGGCTTGTGTGTGAAAAAGTTCAATTAATTCTAGGCAGTAGTTTTCGGTTGGAGAGCAATAAGCAGAAGTATCGTCATATTTTACTTTTTTACTATAGAAAAAATAAAAATTCTGTTCAAGCCAGAAAGAAATTAACCGATGTGTATGGAGAAGATATGTTGACAGTACGCCAGTACCAGAACTGATTTGCAAAATATCGATCCGGCTTTTTTAATGTCAAAGACGCACCACGTTCCCGAAGGTCAATTAAAGCTGATAAAATCACGATCAAGTGCAAGTTGATGCAAATCGGCGAAAAACAACACGTGAAATCAGTGAGAGATTAAATTTTTCGAATTTAATTGTTTATGATCACTTGAAAAGCCCGAGTTTAACCACGAAGCTCGATATATGGGTTCCCAACGTTCTCACGGAGAGACAGTCGTGTCGTCGCATTGAAGTCTGTGATTCTCTTTTCAAACATCACGAAAATGATCCAGTTTTGAAACGCATCATTACTGGGGACGAAAAATAGGTTGTTTATAACAATATTAAATGCAAAAGATCATGGAGCAAAAAAGTTGAACCGCCTCAAAGAATTTCGAAAGCCACATCAATAAAAAAGGTGATGCTGCCTGTTTGGTGGGAATTTAAAGGAATCGATTTTTTTTTAGCTTTTATTGGATAATACAACAATTAATACTGAAGTCTACTGTCATTAGCTGGACAAACTGGATGATGCACTTCAACAGAAAAGGCCAGAATTAATCTACAGAAAAAGTGTAGTGTTCGAATAAGATACTGCGAGACCTCATACAAGTTTGATCACTCGCCAAAAGCTTTCACAGCTTGAATGGTATACACTGTCACACCCACCATATTCTCCAGAACTGATTAATATTAGTTCCGGTTATTGCAAAAGTTTTTGGACGATAAAACCTTTACTTCAAATGAAGTGGTCAAAAATCCCCTGGATCGGTTATTTGCTAGCTAAAAAGAAGTATTTATTCATTATATAAAAATTGTCTTTCATTTTCCAAAGAAAAAAGAACAATACAGAGGAAGACACAAATTTATATAGACCAATGGTATAACAAATATTTCAATATCTAGAGCGGAGTCAAGGAAACGACAAAAAAAATGAAGCGGATCATCATCTGATAATTGGGATAGGTTAGGTTGAAATATTCAGGAATGGAATGAGTTAAAAACTGCGTGCTGTATTATCAGAAATGATTTGCATGGATTTATGAGGTTGTCAATAAGAATCTGATTCAAAAAATATTTTGAGTATCAAAATATGACTTTCCATTTAGTGAAATGGAAAGTCATATTTTAAACTTCAGAGTGCTGTAGTTCAGAAGTATTGTGATTGCAAAAATTAATATTATGATTTGAAATTTAAGTACAAACCTGATAGTTGGAACGGCTTCCGGAGAACAGCCAGTTATATTTGTTGCTGGAAACCGTTGACTCAGTATCCACATTATTTCGTAAAATGCAAAATTTATAGAATACGCCTGCGCTGTTTTGCAATTTCAAAATATTTTCGTCTGTCTTTCCCTTTTAAGTCGAAAATGAAGCATATGTTAACCTTCCACTGAAAGTTAATGAAAAAATAACTTGAAATTCGGATCCAAATTATCTTGAATGGATGGAATTTTTTCACACCTTCGCAATTTTGTAGTTTCAATATAACTTTGTTCGATATTGAGTTTAGGGTCAAATATTCTGGTTCTGTGAATCTACGGTAAATTAAGGTTCACGTATTATCAAAAAAGTAATTTATACATCGAATTGAACACTGTAAATTCAGAATATGACTTTCTATCTCACTTTGAAGTTCAAAAGTATTTTTATTCTAAAAGGGAATATATTGATTTAAATGTGAATTATAAATCTGATAATCAGAATTGCATCAACAGAAAGGCAGTGTGTTTTTCAATGGAAACAACCTTCGACTGAGAATATATATTTTGCGATTTGATATAGAATTTATTGAATATTATGACCGGCGGCTTCACCATTTTGTAAATTTATATATAATTTTGTCTAAATTCTGTTTATGTTAACCTTCCGTGTAATGATAGGTAGATATTTATTGGAAAACTTACTCACATACCAGATCGCAAGTATTTTGGACATGCAGAGAGCCACATTCTCACATGCAAAATTCCAGGCAGCTTCACAATTTTGGAATTTCAATTTAACTCTGTTTGACATTCAGTATAAAATCAAATATTCTGCTTATGTAAACTAACTGTATGCTCATGTGTTATTGAAAAAGTAATTCATACCAACTGAAAATATTTTTTTACTGGAGCTCTTCATACGACCATGTAACAAGCCATTTTACAATTTCCATATAATTTCGTTTCACATTCAATTCAAACATGTCGCTTATGTAAACTTTTGGTGAAAGGTTAAGCTAAGTGTTTTGAAAGAATCATTTACGAATGTAACAAATAGGGAGAAATCACCACTTCTTGCGAAACACTATAAAGGCAGATACGAATTTAGTGAAGAGAAGAGTTCTAATGAAAATCAGATGAAGAACTAAAACGAATAGAACATCAAATATTTCAACACCCAGAACGAAGCGATGGAAAGGATAGAAATAAATGAAGCTGAATATTATCAACAACTGCACAAAAGTACAAATAATTCAACAGGACAAGACAGTATACCATGGATAATACTGAAGAGATCGAATGATGAAATGTACAAACAAGTGACTAAAATTTTTTGAAACAGCGAATGTATATTCCCAGAAATATGGAAAGTGGGACAGATTATAAATCATGCTAGGTTCAATTTAATAGACATAGTATCAGATATTTTTTGAGAGTGATAGAACTTCAAATTGAAATAAAACACATTTAAATTAAGACTGAAGCCAAATTTTTTTTATTTGAAAGATAATTTTATGACATTTATGTTTTAGAAATAATTTCCGGCATATGTTCACCACGACTAGCTCTGCGGAACAGCATTCGACCAGATCAATTTTGGACCACTTTCTCGGGTAATTCAGGCCTTTTTTAATCAATAACACGAGTTATGTTGGCTTCCAAAGCGTCTATTGTTTCTGGTTTATCAGCATAAACCAATGACTTAACATAACCCCAAAGAAAAAATTCCAGTGGAGTTATGTTGCATGATCTTGGATGCTGATTAATTGGACCATTTCTCGAAATAATGTTATCGCCAAATCTTTCTTCCAATAAATCAATTGTTACGGTAGCAGCATGAGGTGTAGCACCATCTTGTTGGAACCAAAACATTGGGTAGATTCCATTCAAATTTTGAAACAAATATTAATTGATCATCGATCTGTCATGAGCACCATTCACTGTAACATTAGCTCCAGCATCGTTTTTATAGAAATATGGACCGATGATGCGTACAGCGTGTAAAGAAGACCATACAGTGCATTTTCAGGATGCAATAAAACCTGCAGAACTTCTTGAGGATTGTTCTCACTCCATATACGGCAATTTTGCACTAAACATAATTTAACGATAAAAAAGTGGATCAACTTCAAGCTGTTTTAGGGCCTAATCAGCAAACAAACGACGCTTTATGGTGAAGTGGCTTCAGTTCTTGAACCAGTTGGATTTTATATGGGTATAGACCAAGATCTTTACGCAAAATTTTCCATGTGGTGGATGCACAGAGTCCAACTTATTATGAACGTCGACGAATAGACAAATCTGGATCATCATTAACACTATGACTTACAGCAGCGATATTTTCTACTGAACGGTTCTTTGTCTTGTTGTTGTTGCATCGAGTAGAGAAAATGATGTCCGAAATCTGTCGATAGTTCGACGAATAAGCCATTCTGATGGACGATTATGTAAACCGTAAATTTCACGAAGTGCTCTATAAGTTTGGCGAATAGAAAACTGATTTTGAAAACAAATTTCAACAATTTGTAAACGTTGTTATAAACGTGAGTCTTTCCAGGATAATTTGTCAATGCTTACTGACCAGAAATGTCAAAACAACACGGGTTCTACCTTCTGTCAAAGTTATCCCTATCGAAAGTTCTATCACTCTAAAAAAAAACAGCAGACATTATAAGCTATAGGCCGAAAAAAATAATAAAAACCTTACTGTAAACTCAAAAAGCTGAGCATATTCCCAACTTACAATTTGGTTTAAGGAACAATAAATCAATAACCCACTCACAATCCTGATCTCGAATATCCAAACAATGCTTAACAAATATAAAACTGCAGTCGTAAGCTTAGATATCGTAAGAGCTTCGACTGCATGTGTCATAGAGGACTATTATATACATTGAACAAGACTGTTGTTCCTTCAAACCTCTCAAGTTGTGTAAACACTTCCTGGAAAATAGGAAATTGTAAATCGCTCAAGCTTTTCAAATTATTTTTGCCCTGGACAAGACATACTTCACGAGAGCGCATTGTCTGCCGTACCCTTCAACTTTTTCTTTCACGGCATTATAATAGAAATTTCTAGTAATTTATACAGGGTGACAAGAAAAACTTCGGACAAATTATACTGTGTTCTGGAACAAAAGTATTTTAACGTGGCCAAATAATTTTTATTCTAGTAGATTCTCTACCCTTTTTTGTACTAATGTGTGAATTTTCAGTTTGATATTACCCTATTTAGCAGAGTGTTATAAACAAACAGACAGTGCAATTTTGGGGCCTTTTCTTCTAGGTAAACGTCAATGCAAAGTTATTCGTTTGCTCAATGTGCATCGAAAAACCGTGTCCGATGCAATTTGCCAATTCAATGAGCTTGGTCCAGAAAGTGAGAGAAAACGCACTGTCAATACGCCTAGCAATCGCAACATCGTCAAGAAGCGAGTCAATCGAAATTCCTTTTGTTTGATAAAGTCAAATGAAAAAAAGTGTGTCCGAGGTTTTTCATGTCACCCTGTACATTCTACACTTTGCAGATAACATAATACTTATAGAACATGCAATAGAATTAAATAAGTGTGTAAATAATCTTCAATATATTTTCCAATATAAAATGTAAGTGAAAAATATATATAGATCGAAATTTGAATTCGAAGGTTTTTTCTGAAATATTGCAGATAATAGTTGGATTAAATCTCAGAAACCTCTACAAATTTAATCTCTTAAATCTCTCAAATATTTAATAAGGTAAATAAATCACTTGGCTTAAGTTCCACAAAAGTTTAATTTTATGTTGTTGACATATATGTTTCGGGTTTCAACCCATTTTTAAAACTTCAATTTTGTTGATAAATTAGAGGCATTCTTGGATCATTTCGGGAAATCATTCGACTGTGACATCCTCACGCAGACTTGGTATGTTTCTGATTCGAGCTTTTTCAGGTTAGATGATTATAATTCAGTATACAGCAGGGGTATTATAAATCAAAATGATGGTGTCATGGTTTACATTAAAAAATCTATTACACACACGAAATATCACAAAAATAGGGCCTTGTAATGTGGTCGAAGTTAAAATTGAACATGATAATGCCTTCGTTCATTTTACTAGTTTGTACAGACCTCCGTCTATCAATGTCAATGATTTCCTGTCTGAACTGGGGGATGAGAGCCTACTACTTGGTTTCACATGATTTTGGGGGATATGAATGTCAGTACGCGAATTTACGGTGAGTCTGCTACTTGCATCGATCATATTTTCATGAAGTCGTCTTATATTGAACCACACAAACCTTTTTCAACATATGTATCAGACACAAACATATCTGACCACCGGGCAACTATGGTGACCATGAAGCTATACGGAAAGGAATCTAAATATGACCACTCCTGCGAACGACCGATGACTTGACACATAAATTTTCAGACACTGAAACGAGAGCTGTCAAATTTCAGCTGGACAACCATATTCAACGTGGGTGATTCAGTAGTCGCGAATTCCTACTTTTCTTGGGTAATATTTAAGTAAAAAGGGCCGAAATCTTGATGAAAAGTGAATAACTAAGGGAATTTAAATATCAAAACAGATTCATTATTTTAGCCTCCTACAAATTTTAATTTCAATTCCCAAACTTGTGGAATTGAATTAATATCTTATAAGCAATGCCTAAATTTAGTAGAAAAATAAAATTAAAACTCGTCATATAATATCAAATGAAATAATAAAATCCAACAAATATAAATTGTCAATTAAAATTAATAAATAAATATTTGTAGGGGACAAAATTTCATTTCTGATCTTATATTTATGAAAACCAAATATTTTTCAAACATGCAAAACATAGTTTTGAGAACTTCTGCAAAACTTATTTATTTGAAATATTAAATATAGTTGAATATTTAAATAAGTTACTTGAAAAATCTCTCAAAACATATAGCACATCCTCGAAAACCAATTTGAAATCAAATGAGGTCTTCGTCAGTCCATCTTCATTTTTAAATTGGAATGAATTGAGAAGTCACTTTTATTTACTGACTATACAGTGACTCGAGTTTCCTAGTGTTACTACATTTTCAAAATGATGAAGATAAAGTGATAGAAAACAAAGTAACTTCTCATTTCATTCCAATTAAAATGAACTAACACAAAGTAATGGACTACTCCATCCAATATTCACTTTTAAAATATGAAATCAACTAACAAGAAATAAATTACTAGAAAAACCTCGTGGTATCCTTCTTGAACAAACACTAAAATTAGAGAACTTTAAAAATCCAACGTACTGATCCTTTTATCAAGAAAAAACCTCTTCTTATTATTTTATTGTATATATAATGTATAATTATATTCTGGTTTTTAATATCATTATATAAATGTCATTTGGTTTAACTAAGGCCATAAAATTCTTTACAAGCTTAGTGTGATTTTTGTGATGGACATAGAATACGTTGGTTTTTTAAAGTTCTCTAATTTTAGTGTTTGTTCAACAAGGATTCCACGAGGTCTTTCTGGTAATTTACTTTTTGTTAGTTGATTTTATTTTTAAATGTGAAATTGGATTGACGAAGAACTTATTTAATTTCAAATTGTTTTTCGAGGATGTGCTACATGTTTTGAGATATTTTTGAAGTAACTTATTCAAATATATGAAATATTTCAAATAAATTAGTTTTTGAGAAGTTCTTGAAATTATGTTTTTTATTTTTCATTGATATAGGATCAGAAAACAATACATTTTGTAACAAACAGGGCTTCGTACGTTTATCTGAAGAGTTCAGTACGCATGCCTGGAACGAAACAGAAAATGTGTACTTTTTTATATTTTAATTTCAATTGACAATTTATATTCGTTGGTTTTTCTTAATTCCATTTGATAATGTATGAAGAATTTTGATTTTATACGTCTATTAAATAGTGCTTATAAAGACATTAATTTAATTCTTAAAGTTTCTTCAAAAAATTTTTTGAAATTAAAATTGTAGAAGACAACAGATTAAATCTGTTTTGATATTCAAATTTTGTAATAATCCTTCTGTCAAGTAAAAAACCGTTCTTTCTTATTTTATCTTAAAATTATATTTGGCATTTTTGAAAAAGATTTGGTTTTCATAAATATAAGATCAGAAACAAAACATTGTCTCCTTCAAATATATCTCTATTAATTTTAATTGACAATTTATATTTGTTCGGTTTATTAATCCATTTGATATTATATAATGAAATTTGATTTTATGTCTACTAAATTTAAGCAGTGCTTATAACACCTTAATTTAATTCTAAAAGGTTTTGAAAAACCATTTTTTCGAAATTAAAATTTATAGAAGGCTTACAGAATAAATCTATTTTGATATTTAAATTTTGTAATAATCCTTCTATCAAGCAGAAAGCCTCTTCAAGTAGAAAACCTCTTCAAGGGAATTATCAAGTCTACGACAGAAGGAGACTGTTCAAAGAGTATGAAAAAAGTATAGGTGATGCAGATTCCAGATTTAAATTTATTGCATATAGGAGTGGACTCTATACTCTTATTATGATAGTGAAGCTTCTATAATTCTGAAATAGGGAAAGAAAACAAAGGCAGTACAACGAATCTATAGAAGGTCATAAATAATATCACGGGACAGCAAAAACAGAGGAAAATAATAAGAAAAGTATTGAGGGATGATAATATCGGGTGTTTTTTAGAGTGATAGAACTTTAAGTTGAAATAAAACACATTTAAATTAAGATTGAAGCCAAAATTTTTTTTTTTTGAAAGATAAATTTATGACATTCATGTTTTAAAAATAATTTCCGGCATATGTCTACCAAGACTAGTTTTGAGGGACCGCATTCGACCAGACCAATATTGGACCACTTTTTCGAGTATTTCATTCCTTACTTCATTAATAACACATGTTATGTTGGCTTCCAAAGCGTCTATTGTTTCTGGTTTATCAGCAAAAACCAATGACTCGACATAACCCCAAAGAAAATAATCCAGTAGAGTTATGTCGCATGATCTTGGAGGCCAATTAATTGGACCATTTCTCGAAATAATGTTATCGCCAAATCTTTCCTTCAATAAATCAATTGTAACGGTAGCAGCATGAGGTGTAGCACCACCTTGTTGGAACCAAAACACTTCTGGGTCGGTACCATTCAAATTTTGAAACATATAACCATTTATCATCGATCTGTAACGAGCACCATACACTGTAACATCAGTTCCAGCATCGTTTTTAAAGAAATATGCACCGATGATACCTCCAGCATGTAAAGCACACCATACAGTGCATTTTTCAGGATGCAATGGAACCTGCAGAATTTATTGAGGATTGTTTTCATTCCATATACGGCAATTTGTTTACACAGCCGATCAACCAGATATGAGCCTCATCACTAAACACAATTTTACGATAAAAAAGTGGATCAACTTCAAGCTGGTCTAGGGCCAAATCAGCAAACAAACGACGCTTATTATCGTCAAGTGGCTTTAGTTCTTGAACCAGTCGGATCTTGTATGGGTTTAGACAAAGATCTTTACGCAAAATTTTCCATGTGGTGCATGCATAGAGTCCAACTTGTTGTGAACGTCGACGAATAGACAAATCTGGATCATCATTAACACTATGACTTACAGCAGCGATATTTTCTACTGAACAGTTCTTTGTCTTGTTGTTGTTGCATCGAGTAGAGAAAATGTTGTCTGAAATCTATCGATAGTTCGACCAATAAGGACGATTATGTAAACCATAAATTTCACGAAGTGCTCTATAAGTTTGGCGAATAGAACACTGATTTTGAAAATAAATTCCAACAATTTGTAAACGTTGTTCGGACGTGAGTCTTTCCACGATAAATGTCAAAACAACGTGGCTTCTACCTTCTGTCAAATCTTAGTTAGCCCTATCGAAACTTTTATCACTCTAAAAAAACACCCGATACAACAACTGCTGATGATTTCGAAAGAGCAGAGGAATTTGTAGATTTTCTAACAGGCGTTGGTTCAAAATTAGCTGAAAAGATTTTCAGACCATCTTCCCCACCTTCTTCTCGCAAGTGCTAATGAATCAGACATATTTTGAGTCTGAAATTCATTTTAGAACTAATTTTTATATTTAAATTCGAATTAACATGCGAAATCCATAATAGAACCTGGTAGAGCTGAAGATTTTGTTCGGGGTGCTCGACACGACTACTTGGAAGTTACCCTGTACAGTACATAAGAAAGAATAGTATGGTTGTCAGTTACAATTAAAATTTCAGATGTTGTCACATTAGTTCTGCTATATATTTATGTTCTAGCAAACAACTTCTTCGCTCCTCGTCCAGAAAACTGCCTTGCTCTATCGCGTACCAATAGAGGACCCGTCCAGTCTAAAGATTCATGACTAACCGTCCCCGCCGAGTTCAAATAGAGAAAGGCACAGCGTTTGACGACCACTGTTCCAAGCGGAACACCTGGTCACCGGCGTCTTCCGAATCAAGAGGTGGAAGCTCCCTCACAACTCAGCATTCACTCGAGAGCTTCAACGTATTAAAACATAATTCGGTATCAAAACTGCGTTGATAATTTCATTATTGTTATCAATTCACTGCCTGGAAAACTAGGTTGAAAGAACCGATGAGCGCTGGTTTCTCGAATTCATCTAAAAATAACTGAAGGTGGGAAAGAAATTTTCTCCGAAAGCAAAACGTCCGTTCTTCGATACAAAAGTCTTTCTTTGTAGGGAGGCGAGACTGCATTATTCAAATCTCCCTATACGCGTCGGGAGAGAGCGAAAAAATCTTGAGATTCAGAACAAAAGTGGGCGGTATTTTAACATTCGGCAGTCGACGGATTGAAATATACGTCGATGAGCCACTTTTCCGCTATAGATCGAGATGAAACTGAAGTATATTTTCGTACGTCGCCTCCCAGAAGCACACAATAAAATTCTCGTATTCTTCGCTGAATAACGAGAGAGCCTTTAAGGGTGGATATTTCGATCGCGGAGTGAAAATTTGCATATAAGGGCGCAATATTTGGTAGAGCATGATTTGAGGAGAGCATGTCGCAGCAAGAGCGAAATATTCAAGTTTGAAATGAGGCGAAGATTATGTACAGGGAGTCTGAACTTCTGGGTTCATCTTCAATATTCAGTAAATGTTGAGAGTCAGCTGAATTCTGATTGAGTTGAAAAATTTCATATTGAACCTATTTCGTTAAAAAAACAAAAGGAAATAATTTCGTGGATATGAGAAATGAAATATATTTCCGGTTTCTCTGATTTATTTAAATATTTTAACATTTACAGAAATATTCTGTTAGCCTTCTACATATTTAATTTCAAAAAATTATACTTAATATTATAACTTCAGGAATTAAATTAATGTCATACAAGTACCACTTATATCAAACGACATATAAAATAAAGATTCATTATAAGACATCCAAATGATATAACAAAGTCCAATAAATATAAATTGTGAACAAAAATCCTATAAATTGAATATTTTGAGAAGACAAAATTTTGTTTCTGCTCATCCCTCTTATGAAAACAAATAAATATCTTTCAAAAATGTTCAACATAATCTTAAGAATTTCATCATAAAACTATCTTACTAAGAATATTCATATTATTGGATATCTAACTGAGTTTCTTTTTAGAAACTCTCAAGTTATGTAAAAACATTACTAAAAAACAAGTTTTAAGAGAGATTTTGCTTCGTCAGTACTCAATCGTATTCAATAAAATATAACATCAATCAACAAAAAGTATTAACTTACCCTTAACAGTTCAGAAAGCTTCTTGATAAATGAATACTGAACATTTAAATGGAGTCTTATATGGCTAGAATTAAATAACTCTGTGGTTTATCATTGATCTTAAATATTGAAAGGCAATTTATGATGAAAGCCTTAAGATTATGTTAAAAATTTTTTTAAAGATATTTGTTTTCGTAAGAGGGATGAGGAGAAACAAAATTTTGTCTACTCAAAATATTTAAAGGATTTTTGTTGATTGATGTTATATTTATTGAATATGAATTATTTGAATACTGACGAAGCAAAGTCCCTCTTAAAACTTGTTTTTCAGTAATGTTTTACATATCTTGAGTTTTTATATAAAGTTACTCAGTTAGATATCCAATAATATTGAATATTCTAAGTAAGATAGTTTTATGATGAAATTCTTAAGATTATGTTAGATATTTTTGAAAGATATTTGTTTTCATAAGATTGATCAGCAGAAACAAAATTTTGTCTATTCAAAATATTCAATTTATAGGATTTTGGTTAATAATTTTTATTTATTGAATTTTTTTATACCATTCGGATGTCTTATAATGAATGTTTATTTTATATGTCAATTGATATAACTTATATGACATTATTTTAATTTATTTTCAGAATTTATAATCATTGAATATAATTTTTCGAAATTAAATATGTAGAAGGCTAATATTACAATATTATTAAATTTTATATACCTTCTATCGAGAATTAACCTCTATTTATATGTTATTTTATTCATAATATATAATTATTTGGTTTCCTTAACATTCTTTATACAGATAGTCCTTGTGCTATAACAGAGGCCGTTAAATTGTCTTTCAATCTTTCAGATCAAGGGTAAACCACAGAAATATTTATATATAGTGAACCGTCACACTACATTTAAATATTTTTCAGTTTGCCAGAAGTTTTTCTAAACGGTTGAAGGGTAAGTAAATATTTGTTGTTGATTGATGTTATATTTATTGAATATGAATTATTTGAATACTGACGAAGCAAAGTCCCTCTTGAAACTTGTTTTTCAGTAATGTTTTACATATCTTGAGTTTTTATATAAAGTAACTCAGTTAGATATCCAATAATATTGAATATTCTAAGTAAGATAGTTTTATGATGAAATTCTTAAGATTATGTTAGATATTTTTGAAAGATATTTGTTTTCATAAGATTGATCAGCAGAAACAAAATTTTGTCTATTCAAAATATTCAATTTATAGGATTTTGGTTAATAATTTTAATTTATTGGATTTTGTTATACCATTCGGATGTCTTATAATGAATGTTTATTTTATATATCAATTGATATAAGAGGTACTTATATGACGTTATTTTAATTTATTTTCAGAAGTTATAATCATTGAATATAATTTTTTGAAATTAAATATGTAGAAGTCTAAAATTAAAATATTTAAATAATAAGAAATACAGATGTTTCACCCATTGAATATTCCTTCAGAAACACGTTCAAGGTCATCCCTTAAAATACTGGAAATAGTGGTTTAATAAAATTTCCTTTATTAACTTAAAAGGTTATTGTCACTTTTATCTCCACTCATTCAATGAATCTTCAAAAATTTCAACTCTGTGTAAAATGTCAAGGGCGGTTTTTTAGCTTAGAATGTCAGCATTACTCAAACAAGAAAACATTATGTTCAAATAACCAAATTGTAAAACTTCTACCTACCCTACCAATATAAATCTTTGAGAAATTTAAGCTGATAATAAATGTTTATTATTCATCTCTTTCTTGATATTTTTCATAGGAGTATAAATAAGTTTGTGCAGTTTTTTTCCGAAAATTCAAGCATTATTGTGAAAAATTGGATATCCATTCAAGGTATACATTCCACAGTTCACTAAGCTACAAACTATTCTAATCGTGGCCGCTAAACTCCGTCATTATTTTTTTGATTCTTCAGGGAACAACATGCGTTTCTCTATCATACTGTTTCATTTTGATAACTCTATATCGTCAGATGTCAATCTTGATGATTAAAGTAAAACAACTTAATTTCTGCTAATTTATTTAATTTCACAACAATTGTTTCGTCATGACAACATTACTTCGTCAGATGAGTATGGTATCAGTACAATACTCAACAATTGTTGTGAAATTAAATAAATTAGCGGAAATTAAGTTGTTTTACTTCAATCATCAAGATGTATTTCCGACAAGTAGAAACCGATACAATCAAACAGATGTCAATCTGTTTCAAATCTTGCATAAACTTGATTAACAAACCAGAATTCAAGACAAAAGTATTAAGAAAATTCAGTAATTGAACTTCTGAGTTTTTCGACATTTGATGAAGGAATATGAGGGCTAATATAGAAATAGACAATGCGGAAGGTGAAATTGTCCATATTTTCCATGAGATTCATGGTTTATGTCGACCTACACCCATTTAAACGTAATAACCCTGGAGACATGACTCTAAAAGCACAACAGCAAAGATGGCGTCAATCCCTACCTTTCCGATGAAGGGCAGGCCCGGCTTGTATCGTCGTCTCATTTCTCTGCCAAATCTCAGCTCCACGTAGTGCTCTTCAGCGGCCGACACGTCCGGCAAGCCGTTTCCAGCGGTTTGGGCTACTTCTATGGGCGTGGAGAATTCTGTAGACTCCACTTCGACGTGCAGGAGCCATCTGCCTGATCTGATGTACTCGGAGAGGGGAAGGGAGAATGATTTGACACCTGAAAGAGACGAGAATATTTTTTTTTATTTTCAATTTATAAACGTCTGAAGAACTGCGCTTCCGTTGTGTGTGAGCGGGTTGAGTAGCTCATACACAACTCTATCGGTTCCAAGCCCGGAGAAAGGAGAAAGGTTCAAGGAAATGGCAGCCATCTGCCTTGTGTAAGAAGGCATAGGGTACTCATACATTAATCTTTAATGCCTCGGAAACGGAGGAACGCAAGAAACTGGAAAATAATAAGGAAACAAAGCAGGAATGTGACGAGGAACAAACTATGACACGAAGATCATTCAACGTGAAATGCCAAAGGGATATATTGGAACTCCAACACTGAAACAAAGAAAAAGGATGAAGGGAGATCCCAGTTCGACGTGTCCACATTGATTCATTCTGGTGAATCGAAAGAAGATAGAGCGACTTCTGTAGTAGAAACATTGATGAAACGTTAATATCTTGACAGCAAAGCCGATATCACATATCATAGAATACTAAAGATCAGTATGAAAGCAGCCAATCAGAAACTCTTTCTTGTTCGGGAGAATACAGGTGTATTCGAAGTTAATCAGTTTTCAGCGAATAACGAGAGTTGTAATATTGAGAATATTCCGTGGAAACTGCCGGGACATCCAATTTCTCAATTTGACCAGGCAAGAATAGTAGCCCTACATCAAGAACCACCAGATTGCGCAACGTTTGAATATTCCACGGACTTCAGTAGGGTGCATAGTGGCCCTTTACCTGGAAACAGGCAGTGTTGCCCGGAGATTGGTGCCCAGAGTAACATCTGTAAGGGAAGACCATTACATCGCAAATTTTACTCGAAGGAATCGAACGGTATCTGTAACAGCCCTTTGAAGTAATTTTTTGAGGACCTATAGACGGGTAGTATCAACCAAAACCATGAGGAGACGGTTGAATTCCTCAAATTTAAGGTCAAGAAGAGCTTTAAGAGTACCTTGGCTATCACCTGGACATAAAGCTACTCGTGGGCAATGAGCAAAACACCACCAAGACTGGCTTTTACCACAATGGTACAACGTACTTTTTTCGGACGAGTCACCATTCGGTTTACAAAGTGATACTCGACGAAAAAGGGTTTGGAGAGGTCCAGGCAGACCAGAGCGACTCAATTTCACTTGGAAAGTTGTGCCCTTTCAAGGCGAATCAATAATGTGCTGGGGGGTATAATATTCGGTCGCCGTACCCCTCTTATTATTGTTGAATGAACAATGACTGGTGTCATCTACGTAGAAAACACCACTGAACCAATCTTTGTTCCTCTTCGCAACGAATTTGGGGATAATTTCATTTATCAGGATGATAACGTCCCATTTCACCGCACACGAAGGGTTCAAAACATTCTTCAAGAGAAAAATATCCAGAAAATGAACTGGCCAGCAAACTCACCAAAGATGAATCCAATTGAGCACGTATGAGATTACTTAGGGTAAGCAATATCCAATCGCCAAATTCCACCTTCAAATTTTCAGGAATTGAGTTAAGCCCTTCAGGAAGAATGGAACGATATGCCTGAAAGCTTCATTAATGACTTGATTCGTGAGATGCTTATGCTATTGAATTTGGATTCATTTGTGCAATAACTAGATATAATTAATCAAAAATAAATAATCGATAAATTTAGATATTTTCTCATTTTTCCTATTTTGTGCCATCCTGCATAAAGCAAAATGTAACAAACACAGATTTTTTATCAAATATATTGCAGTTGAAATAGGGGAAAATATTCATGTCATTTCCAGAACATAGATTGTTTATTTCTCGAGGACCCTGGGGGGCCTACAAAACCTTGTCGAGTTTGTTGGAGTATAGAATTGTTATACAGATGTATTTTACACTGTCTCGATTTCTAGAACTTACTATTAATAATAATAATAATAATAACACTTCTTTATTTCAAATAAGGCTTACAGATAAGATGCTCACCTGAAGTGAAATAGTGACTAAATAAAATTAATAGGTTAGCTCTCTAATGTGACATTAAAAAAATCTCCTAGCTCATAAGGTTCAAGTTTTATAATCAAAGATTTCACTCTGTTTTTGAAGATTCTTAAATTATTTATGTTCTTAATGTTATTTGGCAATTGATTAAATATTCTTATACAACTATATGTCGGGTGTTTTTCACTTGAAGTCAATCTATGAATTGGAAAATTTAAACTTTGTGTTCTTGTGTTGTAACTATTACTGTGATTATATTGAATGAATTTTTCTTTGTTCTTATGTAAGAATACAGCACATTCGTAAATGTATAACACATAGACTGTGAAGATGTTATTTTGCTCAAACAATTCTCTATAAGTTTCATTATATTTCAGCTTAAAAATTACCCTTATTGTTCTTTTTTGTATTTTAAACATTTCTTCTAAATTTCTTTAAGTTCCCCAAAAAATAATCCCATATCTAAGTCTTGATTCAAAATTTGCATAATATAAAATTTTCGTTGATTTATCATTCAGGTATTTTCTAGATATTCTAATTGCAAAATTAATCTGAATCAATTTCTGACTTAAACTTTCCACGTGTGCTCTAAAATTCATAAACGAGTCCATGAATACACCCAAAAATTTAGTACTGTCTAGAATATTTACAACCTTATTTTCTAGAGTAATACTGGTTGGTTTGCTTTTATTACTTCTGTTAGTACTGAAAACTATAAGGTTGGTTTTTTCTACATTAAGGGTCAATTCGTTCTTCTGTAGCCATTCATGTGTCCTATCGAAGAAGTTGGTACCTGCACGAATCAATGTACATTCATCTTTTGCTCCTACCAATAGGTTGGTGTCGTCCACATAATTGATTAGTTTTTCATCTTTCTCTGCTATATCTTCCAAATCATTCAGGAATATTAGGAATAGAAGCGGTCCCAATACACCTCCTTGTACTATCCCTCTTTTATTTATCAGCTCAGTGGATTCAGGATTTTCTCCTTCCTTGATGATTTTCACTTTTTGTTTTCGTTTGCATATATATGATTCAATCCACTTGTGGGCATTTCCTCTTATTCCATAAGCCTGAAGTTTCTTGAGCAGGTGTTCCTGCTGGTTTATTGAATCATACGCTTTTGACATATCCAAAAATATGTTCAGTGCTAAGAGTATTACCATAGCTGATACTCCTTATTAACAATAGTGATGTAATTGAAGAACAAGTATAACAAAATAAACTGTGTTATAAATAATCTCACTCTGCTGTCCAGCTATTACAACTGTAACGATCACAAACATACAGCAGGTGAAACGAAAACAGGTAGATATTCAAGTTAAAACACGAAAACTCTCCGTTAAACAAACAACGCTCGAATCCTAATCTTTTCAGCCGGCCCGAATGTCACGTTTCATTTTCGACTCGCCGAAATTCAGATAATCGGAGAGCAAACAACCCCCTTCAATCTCGCTACCAATCCTCCCTTCTCGTCTAAATCAAGACATATCCCCGCTAACCCCTCAGAAACCAAACCCCGCCGAATTCGAATTACCCAACGAGGAGGCATAATTTCACAGGTAGATAAATTTCACGCTACATTAATTTTAATCCGTTCGTCGAGGTTAAAACGACGCCAGCCGATGCGTCCAAGAACCAGTCGGGCTGCACCGATTCGTTAGATCAAAATTATTAGATTTTCGGAGGTATCTGGGTGGTTTGGAGACGCAGGGGAAAGGGTCCTGTGATGCGGACTAGTTCGTGCGGAAAATATGCCTTGGGGAGTTATTAAATTCTTGTTGAAGCATAGGGATGGTCAAGAATTTTGTGGACGAAAATATACTGTTACATGAGGCCAAAGAAGAAAATGCTTGCACTTAGTAATAAAACGATAGGCTAACGCCAATAACATCTGCGGTTTTGATAACAGATATCTCTACTAGAGGGTAACACCTTCATTTTGAACTGTCATCATTATTCTTTTTTCCAGTATCTGTCATTTCGCTGAAGTGTAAACAAATTATTTCTGTGTGCTCTGAAAATGACAACGTTTGTATGGAATACCGAATACTAGAGTAGTCGATTGATCAATATTTACCGATCGATATTAATCGACGATAATTTGCGGTCGTAATACGTCACGGATCACCCCGGTACGTAGACCACAGAAACGGTCCAAGGTCAAGTAGGACGGGACTTGTTTGTTAACAAATGGCGAGCGCGGGAAAAGTCGTGACATTTCGCGTTTTCTTTCGTTCGTAGCGAACGAACGGAAAGTCATGCGGAAAATATGATGGAATTATTTTCTGGCCAGATTTTCGCACTTTCGATTCGTACCAAGGGAGTCGCGATGGGCTTCGCCCGTGAAGAGCATTTAGCACTACGCATATGTCAACGTATCTGTGGTCCGTTGTTATGACGCTCACCATTTTAAGTCAGACATTTCATGCCGTACTGTGAAATCCTCATTACTCAAATGACCGACGAAATACCGGCAAATATAGCAATTGCGGTATTTAGCCGTTATTCAAGGACGCGTAGGCGCGACAGGTAATGTAGCGTCCGCTATGCATCGAAACGCGATATATACGTGATTTATTCGTATCACGAGTTATTTAATATGTCACCGGGCGGTGCAGCCATGAATTCGAATCTAATAAATTTACAATTTAACGAGTTTTCCTCGGTCAAATCGAGTTTTCCAAATTGGATTTGCCGCGACGTTATTTGCGAAACTATAATTCTCGCAGCTGATTAGTTTCGTAAATTTTCCGGCTACACAGACGCAGCTGTAGGATTCTAGTTTGATAGTTTAATATTTTCAGGAAAAATGAATTGGAAGCTACTGCGAAATTTCTTCTCTACTTCGGTGACGAATTTTATGAAAATGTACGTTTATTTGTCAATTATAGCAAACTGAAGCATTTTCATTTCGAAAGGTGATTCGATAACTACCTCAGGACTGTGAGATGAAACAAATGCAATACTGTATCATGTAACGGATAAATTATTTGACCATTTTGTAGGATAAGTTTTTAGAGAAAAACGTGAAAATCATTTTTAATAAATAACAAATTGAATTCAATTAACACAAATCAATAGTTTTCGAGTTCATCTTCTTACCTTCGTCTAAAGAGACTTGGTCCCATACTGCAACTTTCGTGCCAACAGGATCCTTTATGCTCACAGTACCAATAACACCAGAAGCTAGTTGTAGGTCATGATCCAGTGCAAGAACCCAGAAGGAAACTGTAGGAAAAAAAAAAATGTATTAGAATAAAATCCAAACAAAATTTTAAAATAATCGTTGTTAATATCGTGATTATAAGAATTTACGAGAACGTCTGCTTTCAATGTCAAACATAAACGAAATAGTAGTATAGTCTGTATGTTATTTCAGAATAAATAACCATTACCTTTCCATTATTGACATCACTATGTTGGTACTGTTGCTTCACATCACCCCATATAACTATGTTCTAAGTTTTTAAGTTTTTACCTGAAGGATATGACATCTTTCTCATTAAAAATATATTATTATTTTTATACAATGTTCTGCAAAACAGGTTGATTTCTGGTTTTTCAAAATAGACATCCAACGTTCTTTGTTTAATGTTGTAAAAATCGGCCAGTCTGTCCTATATATGGCCGATGTTCACTACACAGAATCAAAGAACGTTTAGGATGTCTATTTTGAAAAACCAGAGATCAACTGGTTTTGCAGAACATTGTATAGAAAATAATCATTCTTTTAATGAAACAGATGTCACTTTACTATATAATGTTAATGAGGGTAAATTGATGGACTATTTGGAAATCCTTTCAATCAAAAAAGTCATTGAGAAAAAGGAGAATTCAACAAATTTCAAAATACTCTTTGGTAACACTTCTATATTGGTTGTTGTTATTTCCATACGCCATAAAAATACACATATGTCCTAAGGGTAATAAAAAATCTTTTCAATTTTAAGTTTAGTTCCTCTTTGTACCCCTCTAAAGATGGTTGAAAGACCGAAACACGTGTCAGGATTCTGAATAAATTGTGAAACAATTACTATTTGAATTTTTTAAAATAAAATTGTTATAATATTTCACCTAGAGCCAACCGTATACTCCATGCATTTAATTAAAAAACAAAATCCTTCTAAGTATTATAATTTCCAATTTATATCTGCCACATGTCCTCAGCATTACTTGATGTAGGTTTATACTTTTATTTTTTGCAGAAACTTAATCAGTAGAAAATTAGTTTCGAAAGTTTCATTGAATCGGCCGAAGAATGACTACCAGACTTTATCAACATCATTTTGTAAATCTTTACATACATCCGTCCAATCCTGATTAGAGATAGTATCTACGAATTGCTTTATGGTTTCCTGATTGATCCTAATTTTTTAGATAGGTATATAAATGCGCCCGCGTCAAAAATTTGTAAATATCTCAATATCATTTTACCAAATTTAGTACATCATAGTCCAAAATATTCTACCAAAAATACTATACAGCTCCAGAATAACTGAAAACTTTAAAAATTTCCCCTAACGCTAAACTTGTTTCATTCGATGTTGAATTCATTTCTTTCCATACCTAATTTAGAAATTGAAAATATAGTCGAAAATTTATTACAGCAAAACCTATCACTCACCTCCGAAATTATACGAGAAACGATGATTCTACTTGAAATATGCCTCAAACGAAGTTATTTGGGTTCTTCCGTATCACCACTTTTTAGTGAAATTTTTATGACCTATCTTGAAAATAAAATCTTTTCTTCACAAGATAATTTGATAAAGAAAGTTCTTTATTGGAAAAGATAAGTGGATGGTGTATTTTGCACCTGGTTAGGTTCCATCAGACAATTAGAAATGTTTTTGAATTTGTTGAATTCATTTTTCAATTCTGTCACTATTGAAATCGAAAATTCCCAAAAATCAATGAATTTTTCAGATATTCAGGTCATGAGAAATTTTAATTCCCTTGAGTTTGACATATTTAGAAAATTCACGTACGCAAATTCATTAATACACAATAACACCCTCATAAAATAAAAATGTCTCCTTTTCACGCCTTTATACATAGGTTACTATCAACCCCTCTCTCAATAGAACATATCAATAAAGAAATTAAAGTTTTGAAGTCATTAGCGTTGAACAATAGTTACAATACAAACGTAATAGATAAATTAATTTTTAAGAAACAGCATAAAAAGCTCCAGCTTCTTTTTGCCCTATTCTTCAGGACAGAGAAAAATTCCATAGCATAAACTTCAAACCACAAAGTAGTAACAAAATTTGCAATAGATTGAAACAAAATATGATTATTACTATTTGTACAAATAAGAAAAACTTAGGTTCACTCTTAGTCAATAGCAAAGTCTGTCGTGAAACGTGTGAAAAAAGCGGTATATACAAAATATATTGTAATGAATGCCCTGCATTTTACATAGATCAGACAGCAAGATCTATAAACATAAGGGTAGAAGAATATAACATAATGAAATAACATCTGGTTTTTCGAAAAATTGTATAAATAACAACCATTTTATAGATTACAGTAGAACTGAGATATTACACGTAGGTAATATAATTTTATAGATTACAGTAGAACTGAGATATTACACGTAGGTAATATAAGCAGGAGAATGGAGGTTTTAGAAAGTTTGGAAATTTTCTTATCACATGGAAAAAAGCTACCAATCACAAATGAACTTCTTGAATTTAATTTATCACCATTGATCTTATCCGTAAAAGATTAACATCGAAACAACACCTTACTACCCCTTACACTATTATAAAAAGCATTTTCAGTTCTGTTCTCTTCAGTTTTTAAAATGGGCTAAATATCCGAAACAAATATGTCAACATACATGAAATAAACAAGGAAACTTAAGCCAAGTTGTTTTATTTACTTTATTAACATAGGTTTGTACTTATTACAATGTGTCATTCAGATTCCTGCTGTGTGTTATTAGTAGTGTATCATCAGCGTATTGAAGGATGTCACTTTTCAGTTCTTCTGTTACTACTATCGTGTACGTAAATATTGTATAGAAGTGGTGACAATGGAGAGCCTTGTGGTACACCTTATTGAAGAGAAAACGATGGCGAGAAGTGTTTGTTGATTTAAACCTTCATGTTTTTATTCTTTACGAAGTTTCCCATATTATTCTCTAGGTACTGAGGTGTTCTATTGCTAGAATTTGTATAGAAGACCTTAGTGTAACATACTTTCAACTGCTTTCTTGATGTCTATGAATAAGGCTGATGACTTCTGACATTTTTATTTGGGTATTTACGTTCGATATTGGAGCTGCTATTGGGTTGATGGTTGAATGATTTTTCGTGAATTCAAACTGTGAAAGATGGAAGTTTTGTCCAATTGAATTATCGATAAGAATTTTCACGATTTTTTGAAATGTTTTTCCTAAAATTGGTAAAAAGGTGATGGGTTGATAGCTAGGCACTTAGTTATAGTCTGTGCTGAGTATGTGGATTGTTCTTATAGTTCCTTTTTTCCACTCTGTTGCGAAGTATCTGGTATTCAGACAAGTGCAAATCCTCCTTATTTCATTATGAAGTTCCAAAGCTTAATAGGCATATCATTCACCTTGTTACGTTGTCCTAACCAAGTGGCTTCATCAAAGAAAAACTGTATAATGTACCTTATTTTTTTTTTGTTGACTTTCATTTTCAACAGGCTATAACTAAAACTAAACAAAAACAGCGAAAGATTTTTTGGGTGTGAAATATCACCTTGACAACTATCGGATGTTTTTTTTAGAATGATAGAACTTTCCATAGGGATAACTGTGATTTGACAGAAGGTAGAATCCATGTTGTTTTGACATTTCTGTTCAGTAAGCATTGACAAATCATCGTGGAAAGACTCACGCCGCAACAACGTTCAAAAATTGTTTAAAATCAGTCTTCTATTCGCCAAACTTATAAGTTTGGCGAAGTGCTCTATAGAGCACTTCGTGAAATTTATGGTTTACATATTCGTCCATCAAAGCAGCTTATTCGTAGAACTATCGATAGATTTCGGACATTTTCTCTACTCTTTGCAACAACAACAACAATACAAAGAACTGTACGTACAGAAAAAACGCTGCTGTAAGTCATAGTGTTAATGATGATCCAGATTTGTCTATTTCTCGACGTTCACAACAAGTTGGACACTGTGCATCCACTATGGAAAATTTTGCGTAAAGATCTTTGTCTACACCCATACAAGATCCAACTGGTTCAAGAACTAAAGACACATGACCATAATAAGCGTCGTTTATTTGCTGATTGGGCCCTAGAACAGCTTGAATTTGATATACTTTTTTATCATAAAATTGTGTTAAGTGATGAAGCTCATTTCTGGTTGAACGGCTAAGTAAAAAGCAAAATTGCCATATATGGAGTGAAAACAATCCTCAAGAAGTTCTGCAGGTTCCATTGCATCCTGAAAAATGTACTGTATGGTGTTCTTTACACGTTGGAGGCATCATCGGTCCAAATTTCTTTAAAAACGATGCTGAAGCTAATGTTACAGTGAATGGTGCTCGTTACAGATCGATGATCATTGATTATTTGTTTCAAAATTTGAATGGTATCGACTCAGAAGTGTTTTCGTTCCAACAAGATGGTGCTATGATTTATTGAAAGAAAGATTGGCGATAAAATTATTTCGAGAAATGGTTCAATTAATTGGCCTCCAAGATCATAACTGGATTATTTTCTTTGGGGTTATGTCGTGTTATTTGTTTATGCTGATAAACCAGAAACAAAAGACGCTTTGGAAGTCAACATCAACTCGTGTTATTGATGAAATAAGGCCTGAATTACTCGAAAAAATGGTCAAAAAGTGGTTTGGTCGAATGCGGTTGACATATGCCGGAAATTATTTTTAAAACATAAATGTCATAAAATTATCTTTCAAATAAAAAAAATTGGCTTCAATCTTAATTTATATGTGTTTTATGTCAATTTAAATTTATATCACTCTAAGATAAACACCCGATAGTATTATAACTGAAAATATCAATTTTATAAAGATACTTTTGTGAATGTTGCGGAACATTCAATGTTCAAAGTTATGGTATGTCATACAGAACATCAATTCTCTTCCCCACATGCCATCTAGTTTTCCATTCCGACCCAGTTCTGTGGCAGCGAAATATTGTTCCATGTATTCGCCAATTAATGTTGCATTGTTAATGATAGCCAGGTAAACATTCTACGCAATATTGGGACCGTAATTGACGATATTGCGATGGAACAGATGCGAATCAGTTTTGGCGGCTGCAATGCAAATGTATTTTATTGGTGTTCGTTCATTAACCAGCTACATTGTGACGACTTTGTGTACTTTACGTTTGCAGAGATGAGAGATGCGATGTCAGTTTGTCAGTGGTTTATGCAGTAGAGGATGGAAATGCTCGTCACAATGTGAACTGGATGGGACGATCGAGTTCAGACGAGTTCGACGGATTATGTGCATGCACGAGTAAAGGCTAACATCATTGAGAGTTTGCTTTGTTGTTATTTTACAGAGTACTTTAAAGGGGATTCCGTAGATTAGTTGAATTTCAGGAATTGAAGGGATTTGAAATATTGAAGAGATCCGTATCCTCTAAGGATCATACGAGTCACAGAGTCCCTCATAGACTATATGAACTCCATCATTACGTCATTCTAGTTACCGGAATTATTTATGTGTCAAATACTCTGTGGCACTGTAACTTGATACGTATGTGATTGGCTACAATAACAAAGGAGAACAATGTCCTTATAGACTTCCCATTGTATTTTGAAGCAGCCGAGAGGAAGGTTCTTGGAAATAAACGTCCTGAGCAACTTAGTAACATACTCGAGATAATAGTACTTATAACAGTTCCCCTTGGTAACTCTTAGTAAGTAAACTTCCTTCAAATGCTACCGATTATTTGCATGCTTTACATTTTTGAATGCCACCTTAGTGGTAATGTGAAATTAGTGATTGCAAGCTTGTTCATTGTGCTTCCATTCATCGCTTTTCATTCTTGCATTTTTGCTTCAATGTTATTTAATCCGACCGGAATGTTTTCACTAAAATGCGTTGCCTTTGTATACAACTAAAACGGCACGACCCTCACAAGTTATGTTTGTATTGTATACTTTCTCTCGATGCCTGGTTGCGTTTTGCTGTATTTGTAAAAGTGGTTCATTATCTGCGTAATACTTGCTAATAGCGATTTTTTATTATCTGTTCTTACTTATTGCGGTGTTCGATATGTAACTGATTTGCTTGTACTCTGTGTTCTCCCCTATTTCTTTGTTTGTTCTCATTGAAACGTTCATTAGCACGCCTAGGTGATGGGGTACTGTATCTTTTTTATAATATCCTAGTCAGTTTGTGCTACATATTTGCCATATGTACGTGCCCGCTTACTTTGAGAGATTGTATTACTTGTGAAACAGTGGCGTTTTTTAGGGTAAATCGCTCAATAGTCCTAGTAGAGGACGACATATTGTATAGAGACAGTAAATAGCTCCAGATATCCAACGCTGCTGTGAGAATGTGTGAGTGATTGTTAAATCATTGCTCCGAGGTATTGTGATATCCCCAGGGATTAGTTTGCGTGACCCTTCAGGTAGTGTTTGGTTCATGCTTTAATAATATCTGAGTCTTCCTGGGCCTTGACCACCACGAGGAGGCCAGATACAGTCCATTTGATAGTTACTTTTCCGGTCGACTCGAATTATGTTAGATGCCCTCTTCAAGGAGATCTCCTGGGCATACCACAGTTACCCTTACCTTACTGTCCATTTAAACTTACCCCTTGTAACGGGAGGTTCTGTAGTCTGCACTGGTTACCGGAAGTGTAAGTGCTGCTGACTGCAGAACTTACAACTTCTAACCCCCTTCCGCTGCATAAAAATGATATCCGATTTGAGCGAGTTACCGACCTAACGATATGTAGTAATAAGTCATTTTAGACCCAGGGCACTATTAGGTTCACTGTAGAGCTTTGTGAACCACTGCGTAGAGTAGATTTAACCACAGGCTGATAAATGTGTTTCCATTCATTGAGGGTTGTTGCTTTTTAACATTACTTATAGAAATATATTATTCTGGCGTTACTGTCTTTTGAATACTTGAACCTCCTGTCGCCGTTTCCTTGCTCTCGTTAGGTGTAATTTGGGTTCTCTACAAAGTAACGTCTTATTCTCCGGCCACTAGACGGTCACGATAAAAAGGTTAGCGTTCTTTAGAGTACTTCATATAATCCGAGATATCTTAGAGTACTCCGTTAAATCCCGGATCTTTTAGAGTACTTCGTATAACACGAGATAGCTCAATATATACCAAATGACGAAACATAGTGAACACCTACACGTGTTAAAATTAGTTATTGTTATGAATTTATATAATAGGTTGAGAAAAAATTCGATTATTTTTTAGTGAACATGAAAACTTTGTTTAACATGTTTCTGATTGTACAAATAGGGTCAAATATGCACTGTTCTGTTCTATAATTTGTTGCCATTTTCAAGAAGCTTCATAATGCCTTTCTTGGCGAAAATTTCTAGTAATCAATTTTCAAGATCTTCTCTTGATGCCAATTTCTTATCACACAGAGAGTTTCTCAATGCTAGAAGAAGATGGTAATCGCTTGGTGCTAAGTCGGAATTAGAGGGGGCATTGCAACTTGCCATCTAAGCTCCCAGAGTTTTTGTCGAGTCACTACAGATGTCTGTGGCCTAGCGTTGTCGTGAAGAAACACAACATCTCTTTTGTTGGTCAATTCTGGTCAATCGCTAGCTTCAAGAGGCCTAGTTGTTGACACTAGAGAACAAATTTAGTGTTTGGCTATATAATAAATGAATCCTTCCTAGTCCCACCAAACGCACAGTAGAATCTTTCTGGCCGCTAGTTAGAAATTAGTTTTGGAGAAATTCTTAAAATTATGTTGTGTATTTGGAAAAGGATTTGGTTTTCATAAATATTAGATCAGAATGAGAACATTTTGTCACAAGCAGAGTATTGCGTACGCTTCTCTGAAGAGTTCAGTGCGCATGCTTGGAACGAAACAAACAAACATTTATTTATTTATTTTAATTAATTAAAAATTTAAATTTGTTGGGTTTTCTTAATTCCATTTGATATTGAATAATGAGTTTCGCTTATAAGACATTAATTTAATTCTAAAAGTTTTTTTGAATACATTTTTTGAAATCAAAATTCTAGAAGACTAACAGATTAAATCTGTTTTGATATAGAAATTTTGTAGTATTTTTTCTATCAAGTAAATAACCGCTTCTTATTATTTCATTTCATATGTTATATATAATTATATTAGGTTTTTAAATAAAGAAATTCATTATATAGTCAGCATTGAACACAGAGTACCATGGATATTAGATAAACTTAGTTTTAATGTTGGTCAGAAATTCCACGACTTCGAATGGGTAAGTAAATTTATTGTTATTTGATTTTATCTTTTAAATGTGAAGTTAAACTGACCTTATCTGAATAATAATTGTTTTTGAGGATGTGCTACATGTTTTGAGGGGTTTTTGAAGTCACTTATTCAAATATTTCAAATAAATGAGTGTTGGAGAAATTCTTGAAATTATGTTGTATGTTTTTGAGAAAGATTAGGTTTTCATAAATATAAGATCAGAAAACAAAACATTTTGTCACAAGCAGGGTTGTATATGCTTGTCTGATGAGCTTAGAACGCATGCTTGGAACGAAACAATAAACATTTATTTATGTAGTAATTTTAATTGACGATTTATATTCGTTGGGTTTTTCTTAATTCCATTTGATATTGTATAATGAGTTTCGATTTTATATGTCTTTTAAATATAAGCACTGCTTATAAGACATTAATTTAATTCTTTAAGTTTCTTGAATAAATTTTTTGAAATGAAAATTGTAGAAGACTATAGATTGAATCTGTTTCAATATTTAAATTTTGTTGTATTCCTTCTATCAAGTAAAAAACCTCTTCTTATTATTTTATCATTATAATTAGTGTTATCAAGCATAAACAATGCTTTTTTCAATTTCTCATCATCGCTGTGGTTTATCGTATTCTAATATGAACAAAGCTTTTTAATCATCGAGATTACAACATACAAGGTGTTTTTAAACTATAACACTAACTTATATTCTGTCCTCAACACATTCTAATAATTAAATTTTCTCTTATTTGTTGTTTTGACATATTCGAACTATACACAAAATACTGCAGTAAGCTAACCGCGGTACGAAACATATTCTATCGATATCATACAACATCAAAAAGAATAGGCAAGAAAAAGATTCAATTATAAGATGCTGAATGGGCTTGTGAAATGAATTGTACTTTGCTATTCAAACCGATGTATTTTCAACCCTTAATTCTACCTTTGTTACCAGTTAGCATCCCTATTATACATTTATTCTTAAAAGTCACGAATTCATCGCTCTATCATATTACCCCATAAAAATAATAAATCACCTCCAACTTCTCAAAGACGTCCTAATCCCTACTTCGCCTTCCCAACCTTTGATTCCATTCAGAAGAATGATACCAGTTGAAATCTAAAAATAGCATTTCCTCCCTCATTAGACTGTGCCGCTAAAAGAAAACGACAGAGTCGATGAAAACGTTCGGTACTGGAGTCAATAGGATACGCGGGAGTAGAATGGAACCCCCAGGGGGTATGGAGGGGTTTTTCTTCCGTAAACATGGCAAGAAGGAGACTTTTGTGGAAGATGTGAGGAATGTAGGTCACGGCAAATTATCATCGGATATTCTTTGGAGGGGAGACCCCGAGGAAGATGGGAGGGAACTTGGGGCAGAATAACTGGACTGAAACTGTGATTTCGTTCAGGGAGGAAATGAAGGTGAAAACATGTACAGGCTGATGATATTATCGACTACCGAGTGTGATGCAGAGTGTAATTTTTTCGAGAAGGGAAACTGCGAATTGGCAACACTGTTTTCTGTAACAACTCTTTTGATTGTTCTCGGTGGTTTTGCGGTAAGTCTAATCAGGTATTTCGTTGAGGATCGACTTACTTAGAAGCAATGTTAGCGAATTGTCCAAGTTTATACTGAAAAATATGGATTTAGAGAGTCTTATGGTAAAATAATAAGAAGAGATTTTTTACTTGACGGAAGGATTATTGCAAAATTTGAATATCAAAACAGATTCATTCTGTTAGCCTCTTACATATTTTATTTAAAGAAAATGCTATTCAGAAACTTTTAGAATTGAATTAATGTCTTAAATTCAGTTTCCTATAAAATCATTATATAATATCGGAAGGAAAAAAATCCAACGAAATATAAATCATCGATTAAAATTACTACCTAAATACTTGAAGGAAATAAAATTTTGTTTCTGATCTTATACTTATGAAAACCAAATCATTTTCAAAAGTGCGAAACATAATTTTAAGAACTTCTCCAAAACTTATTTTTTTTGAATTATTTAATATATTTGAATACTACTTTACAAATCTCTCAAAACATGTAGTACATCCTTAAAAAACAATTTGAAATGAAATAAGATCTTCATCAGTCCTAGTTCACTTTTAAAAAATAAAATCAATCAACAAAAAATAAGGTCTGTCTGGTAAGATATTTTTTGATTCTATATTTTAAATGTGAAAGATGACTGATGAAGATGTTATTTAATTTTAAATTGTTACTGGAGGATGTACTACTTGTTTTGAGAGACTTTTGAAGTTACTTATTCAAATATATTAAATATTTCAAATAAATTAGTTTTGGATAGGTTCTTAAAATTATGTTTTGAATTTTTGAAAAAAATTTGATTTTCATCAATATAAGATGGGAAACAAAATTTTGTCTCCTTAAAGTATTCATTTAGTAATTTCAATTGATAATTCTTATTTTTTTTTATTTTTATTTATATTATATATTATAATTATATATATTCCATTTCATATAATATAATGAGTTTTGATTTTAGATGTCTACTCAAGTTAGACAGCGCTTATAAGGCATTAATTCAATTCTAAAAGTTTTGAATAAAATTTTTTTAAATTAAAATTTGTAGGAGACTAACAGAATAAATCTGTTTTGATATTTAAATTGAGTCTTATGGTGCTGATAATCGACCATCAGAGCGTCAACTTGGATATTTTTTTTCAGTCAAGAAGCACACATTCCTAGAACGTTTGTGCAAACAAGCCGAACTACAGCATCTGGAGTAAAGTTAACCCACAAGCTATTGTCAAAAATCGCCGTTTGCTGCGCTTCATGGGAAAGTTGAATTATTAATTTCATGTAATTGAAAAACATTAATGTTGCAGATATGCAAAAAATTATGGTCGGCAGAAAGCAACTGAATAAAGCCGTACACTTTCGTCTTTCATCATGTAACAACGATGCAGCCTCCTCAAAAAAATGAACTTATGAACCTGCGAGTGTAATCACATTTGAAGTCTTATTTTCCACTTTTGGACGTTGGCCTTTATTTTTTCTAGCCATTCATTACTATCCTTGGTCACACTGATCCAATCACTCTCTTTATGTCGTATGTCTACCTACTGGAAGAACCTCCTCTTTTCCTAGAAGCTTCCTAGCTTTGTTGTCACTCAATTCTTTGAGTCCTTCTATTATCTTTGCCACGTGCCAATCCCAATTCCATTTTAGGTAGAGAATTGTTTCTACGACACCCCGTACTCACGAAAGACCTCTAATATTCTGGTTTGGAAATCTATCTCTTAAAGGGATGCCTGAAATTAATCTCTTCATTCATCTCTGCGACATATATTGTCTGGATGTTTCGGCACCAAAATCAAGAACTGGAAGCATAGCCCATATACACAATACATATTCTAATTTACCATACGCTGTTCCATTTTCTCTTTCTATGCTGATTTCGTAACCTAAATACTTGTATCTTCTAACTTGTCCATTGTCCATCTTCCTTGAACGATGTTATCCTCGTTTACTCTCGAATGGTGTTTCATCACCAGAATTACCATAAACTGAGTTTGCAAGAAGTTTACTTTCAAACCTCCTCTGATGCCTTTGGTACAGGTGTAACGTATGTTGTGCCTCTTGAATGATGTCAAAGATCAAGACATTAGATCGGTGAAGTAGAAATGGCTCAATTTCTCGGCATTGATCCTATGGTATTCAGTATACGTTGCAAAAGTGTCAGAGGAAGTTTTGGTTAGATAATATCTCCTTGCCTCACTACCCTTTTGAATTTATTTTTTCATAAGTTGTTTGATATTTTATTATTTCAAGTTGCATTTTCGTATATTCATTCAATTGTTACCAGATATCTGTCAACGCGATATTTCGTTAATGATCTAATAGTTTTTGTTGGTCTACATATTCAAGAGCCTTTTCAAAATCTACAAAGAGAGGTTTATTAGAATATTCAATGCATTTTAGATTACTCACCTCTTAGTTAAGAATTTTAATGACACTGTTAGTACATTCAGTTCAAATCCTATACTAAATTTTCAATTAGATAAAAAGGGGTCACTAAAAACCTTGAAATACTTTTGATAAATACCAACTCACCCAAATGAGGTTTTAATCTACTAATTCCTTCAGCTCGAAAGTCTCTATCAAATAACCCTCGCCACTTTAGGACGTGGTAAAAAAGGAACTGCAAATCATGACAAAAGCAACAGAAGGAGAGGGACCCTTGTCAAGAAATGCAATCAAATAAATCCCAATCAACCACCACATTATTTCGATTCAGACAAGGAACAAGAACAAAAACATCGAGTATCCTCCAAGAACAGCTTTCGGAAAACTTCAAAGACAGCAGACTCGATTGTTAACCTCTCGACCCCCTCCGAGCCCGCCCTCTAGCGGACGGAAGACAAATACTCTGAAACTGAAACCCGTCAGGAGAGAGGACGTTCTTGTGTAGCTTTCGACTGGAGTAATTTATTAGGGTGGTCTTAATTAGTTTTTCATTTGCCTCTGCTTCGTTGTGGAAAGATTCTCCAAGGCATCTTGAAGATATCACGGTTGGCAACGATGATGATTGGACAGATATGAAATTAAAAGTGGGATGTTGATGGGAGTTCAGAATCTCGGTGAGCACGAGAAGCCCCTGTGGGAGTCTTTTGAGACTTCTAAGGTGGAAACGTCGTCTTTGAGGGTTATTGCGAAGCAATTGGACTTGGAGGAGGTGCTGATAAGATTGTAATAAAGAAATGAGTGGAACGTTTGAACTAAATAATTGCATTAGAGTTGAATTGCCTTATTATGAAAGGACTTTAGAAAACATTGGAGAGATCCGTATTCTCTAAGGATCATACGAGTGATAGAATCCCTCATAGATTATATATATATTACATCACAGTATTTACTCGCGGAATTTATGTATCAAATATTCTATGGCACTGTTACTTGACACGTAGGCGATTGGTGACAAAAACAAAGAGAATAACGCCCTTATGGCATTCAAATTGTATTTTGAAGCGGCTGAGAGGAAGGTTCTTGGAAATAAACCTCCTGAGCGACTTATAAACATACTCGAGATAATAGTACTTATAACATTCCCCCTTGGTAACTTGTAACTAGTAAAAAAATTTCTTTTAAATGCTTTTGATTAATTTCACACTTTATATTTTTCAATACCACCTTAATGTAAATGTGAAATTAAAGATTGCATTCCTGTTCATTATACCTCCATTCGTCGCTGTTCATTCTTGTATTTTTGCTTCAGTGTTATTTAATCCGACCGGAAAGTTTTAACTGAAATGCATTGCTTTTGTAAATAAGTGAACTTTGAATATCAAAACAGATTTAATCTGTTAGCCTTCTACAATTTTAATTTCAAAAAATTTTTTGAAGAAACTTCAAGAATTAAATTAATGTCGTTATAAGCACTGCTCATATTTAATAGACGTATAAAATCAAAATTCATCATACAATATCAAATGGAATTAAGAAAAACCAACGAATATAAATTGTCAATTGAAATCAAAATATAAATAAGCAAACATTTTTTGTTTCGTTCCAGGCATGCCTACTGAACTCTTCAGACAAACGTACGAAGCCCTGTTTGTTACAAAATGTATTGTTTCCTGATCCTATATTAATCAAAAATAACTCTTTCTCAAAACTATAAAACATAATTTCAAGAACTTCTCAAAAACTAATTTATTTGAAATATTCAATATATTTAAATAAATTACTTCAAAAAATCTCAAAACATGTAGCACATCCTCAAGAAATAATTAAAATTACGATAAGATCAGTTCAACTTTACATATAAAAAATAATAAAATCAATTAAACAATGTATAGACTTACCGAGTGCAAACTTAAAAAATATGATCTTAAAAACATGTACATAGGTACATTTATATCCAAGGTACTCTATGTTCCATGTTAACAAAAAATCATACAAAGCTTATAAGGCACTTGGTCTTAGTTAAAACCATTCAACACTGTATAATGAATTTCTTTATTTAAAAACCTAATATAATTATATATTATATATAAAATAAAATAAGAAGAAATTCATCATACAGTGTTGAATGGTTTTAACTAAGACCAAGTGCCTTATAAGCTTTGTATGATTTTTTGTGAACATGGAACATAGAGTACCTTGGATATAAATGTACCTATGTACATGTTTTTAAGATCATATTTTTCAAGTTTGCACTCGGTAAGTCTATACATTGTTTAATTGATTTTATTATTTTGTATATGTAAAGTTGAACTGATCTTATCGTAATTTTAATTATTTCTTGAGGATGTGCTACATGTTTTGAGATTTTTTGAAGTAATTTATTTAAATATATTGAATATTTCAAATAGATTAGTTTTTGAGAATTTCTTGAAATTATGTTTTATATTTTTGAGAAAGAGTTATTTTTCATTAATATAGATTAGAAAACAATACATTTTGTAACAAACAGGGCTTCGTACGTTTGTCTGAAGAGTTCAGTACGCATGCCTGGAACAAAACAAAAAATGTTTGCTTATTTATATTTTAATTTCAATTGACAATTTATATTCGTTGGTTTTTCTTGATTCCATTTGATATTGTATGATGAATTTAGATTTTATACGTCTATTAAATATGAGCAGTGCTTATAAAGACATTAATTTAATTCTTAAAGTTTCTTCAAAAAATTTTTTGAAATTAAAATTGTAGAAGGCTAACAGATTAAATCTGTTTTGATATTTAAATTTTGTAATAATCCTTCTATCAAGTAAAAAACCGTTCCTTCTTATTTTATAAGTAAACTCCTCTTACTAGTTATCCATTTGTTTTGTATACTTTCTCTTGGTGCCTGGTAGTTGTTTGTTGTATTTATTAATAGTGGTTCTTTGTTTGTACTGTTCATAGTATTCGCCGAGCCTGATATGTAACTGATTTGCATGTACTCCCCGGTTATCTATTTCTTTGTTTGCTTTTATTGTAATGTTCATCAACACGCCTAGCTGATGGGTTACTGTATCTATTTTATAATGTCACTTTGTGTTACATATTTTCCATATGCATGTGCCCGCTTACTTTGAGAGATCCTTGTGAACCAGTGGCGTTCTATAGGGTAAATCGCTGAATAGTCCTGGTAGTGGACGACGTATCGTAGAGAGACAATAAATAGCTCCGGATATCCAATGCTACTGAGAGAATGTGCGGTGATTGCTAGATCATTGTTCTGAGGTATTGTGATATCCCCAAGATTAGTTTTCGTGACCCTTTAGGTCGTGTTCGTTTCGTTCTTCAGTATTTATGAGCCTTCCTGGGCCTTGGCCACCCCGAAGAGGCCAGATAAAGTCCATTTGATAGTAACTTTTTCGGTCGACTCGAATTATGTTAGATCCCCTCTTCAAGGAGATCTCCTGTGCATGCCACAGTTACCGTTAACTTACTGTCCATTCAAACTTACACCTTTTAACGGTTTGGTTCTGCACTGGTTACCGGAAGTGCAGTTGAAGGTGCATGCTGGCTGTATCCTGTCCTCTCTAACCCTTTCCGCTGTATAAGAATGATGTCTGATTTGAGCGAGTTACCTAACGATATGTAGAGATAAGTCATTTAGACACAGGGCGCTATTAGGTTCACTGTGGAGCTTTGCGAACCACTGAATAGAATAGATTTAACCATAGGTTGATGATTGTTTGTTTCCATTCATTGAGCCATAACACGATCACGATAAAAAGGTTAGCGTTCTTTGGTGTACTCCGTATAACCCCAGATATCTTAGGGTACTTCGTAAAATCCCGGATATTTTAGAGTACTCCGTTAAACACGGGACAGCTCAACATATAATTTTTTTTTCTAGGAATAAAGTTCAATCGAAATGAATAAGAATAGGAACCTTCACTCAAAATATAAAGAATCCGAAACTTCTTCACGGATTACTTTCGAATTTTTACACAACTTTTCACTTGAATTTTTGAAAATAATACCATTCAAAAAAATGAGCGAGAATCGCAAAGAACACAAAAAAAGAAAATCCATTATTTTTTTGGTTGATGGTTGTAGTGACCGATATCTCATAAATTATCGACACAATAATTTTAGATTTATATTCATTGTTAAGGTTCACGCTAAAAAAATGCTTCAATGTATTCTCTGTATAGGCATGAAAGAAAAGTCAGAAAATTTAGTAAAAATTCTATTTTTCAATGAAGTCTCCTAGTAAAGGGTGGTTCATTTAGAGGTACTTTTTGTGGTGGGGATTTAATTGCAGATTGCGCATGCCTCGTGTTAACTGAAGTGCCATTTCTGTTCAGTAGTGTTTGACAATTCATAATGGAAAGACTTAGCCCGGCACAGCGTCTACAATTTGTTCAACGAAAATAGGCGTTCTAGGAGGAATGCGTATCGAGCGCTTAGAGAAACTTATGTTCCACATAATTGGCCTACCGAATAAACAATTAGGTCTATCATCCGTAAGTTTCATTATTGGATGATAGTCGACCAAATAGAACACACCTAGCACGTAGTGAAGAAAATATAGGGGTGGTAGCGGTGAGTGTACGCAAATACCGTGAAGTGTCGATTCGTCGCCGTTCTCAACAGCTTGGCCTATTAGATTCAACAACTTGGCGTACTTTACGTAAGGATCTTTCCTTGAAAGCTTACAAAATTCAACCAGTGTTAGAACTGAAGCCTACAGACCTTTCGAATCGTTTCCGTTTTAGTCGTTGGGCTCTTGACAAGCTTCCAGAAGATCTACTGTTTTCGACAAAAATTTTGTTCACCGATGAGACCCATTTTTGGCTTAACGGGTTGGTGCATAAACAAAATAAGCGTATTTAGGGTGATGAACAACTCGAAGAGGATCAAGAGCTGAAATTGAATCCAGAAAAAACAATGGTTTGGTGTGGTTTATGGGCCGGTGGAATAATCGTTCCATATTTGTTCAAAACAGAGGCCATGCAGAATGTTACTGTGAATGGGGGCCGTTATCCCGCAATGATAACTATTTGAAACCAGAAATTGAAGCTCGTGGTCTCGACGAAATTTGGTTTCGACAAGAGTTTACCCTCAGAGTCAGCCGATTGAAAATAGGCGATGGGTCTTCTCCACAGAGCTCTCAAAACTTCTTACAGCACTCGACTCGCACTTGCTTCTGAGGTGTGGTGAGATTTCTCGGTACCCATTTTGAGCTGACCTTTTAGAGGTTAAGATGGCATGAAGGATAATATATATGGTACCCATGGATAGGTGGCATCTTCAAGTACCAGCTTTTCAATGTTTTTCACAATTTCTTCAGTGGTGCCAATAACGGGCCCGTCCGAACGAGGGTCGTCATCAATGCTTTCTCTGCCTCTTTTGAATTCCCTTTTTTCATTAATGAGTTTTTGACTTTTTCTCTGCTCAGTGAGGAACTTTATAACGGCGTGATGCTCGATTTTCTTCATCATTGTGGCGTCAGTTATTCTGGTCGTCCTTCACTGGGGATATCTAAAAAATTAATGGTCGTAAATTGGTGAAATTTTATATTTATACCCTCAGATAGTATCATTAGTAAATGAGATAATTATATTAGACATATTATTAGCAAATCACCGCGATTCAGAGAATACGTTGGACGCCCCTTGTAACTAAGTATCACTTTTATTGAAGGACCCTTTAAATGCAAGACACCCAATTATCTCAACGAGAGTGCATCCGGAACGACAACTGAATTGATTAAAGGGTCATTAACACCAAGAAATCACAAAGGAGATCACAGGAAATAATCAGCATAATTACTTACCGGTTTCGCCGGGTTTGTAGGCGTGTTTAGCCGGCTTAACTATCACGTCCCTTACAGGGCCAACTAGATTCAACTGCGAGGAGCTCTGCAGGGAGCATTCTTTCTCTTGTCGGGAGGTGCAGTTCACCAGCGTTTTCAGGATGTAGCTCCCGGTGGAATCGGAAGGCACCTCTAAGGGAAGTATGCCGTGACCTGAAAGAAAGGAAGTCGATAATTAACACCAGTGAGACCTAGACTTGAATGTAGGGAAACTTTAGGCAGGGTAGGGAGAAATGGGATGAAATGAGGAGATGGAATCAAACGTTTCTCAGAAATAATAATGAAAAAAGTTCATTTTCCTTCTACTCGAATGTTACAGATGTAATTCTGATAGCAGCGAATGTTTTATTTTTTTACCTATTGTTCCAGGGAACAGTATCCCATCGTTTCGCCTAAATGTCTGTTATTTTATAATTTTGAGACGAAAATTGTCTAAAATGACTAGTATTGGATAGAGTAGTCCGTTACTTTGTGATAGTTCATTTTAATGGAATGAAATAAGGAATTACTTTGTTTTCTATCACTTTTTTATTATAACTGATATACAGTGACTCGAATTTCGTAGTGTTTACTACATTTTCAAACTGAATGAACAAATTAGATCTCAACTATTATATATGGGGATTGTAGGCTTCGGCAGAGCTTCGAAGAGAGGGGTTTTCCAAAGTTCCGTCTGTTCGTTAAGTAGTTTTATTATTGGTACGTGTCTTTTATATTTTTCAATTTCTATGGATTCCAGGATGTCAAGTTTTTTCCCTTTCGGTTCCACGTGCAAGATAACAAGGTTGTTCAATTCTGGGAACGTGTGATCTGTATTGAAGAAATGGTGCGCAAAATTGGAATTTTTCTTCCGGTTCCTAAAAGCAGATTGATGCTCTTTGTACCTTTTATGGAAAGGTCGACCCGTTTGTCCTATATACACACTATTACACTCTTGACAACTTAATTTATAGACTCCAGAATTATTCAGTCGGTTCTCTTTGTCTTTTGGATTAAAAAAGAGATAAGAAATTTTATGGGAGGGTGTAAAAGCTGTTACTATGTTAATTTTTGATAAAATTTGAGCTATTTTTTGTGAAATTGGTCCAAAATATGTTAGCTTCATGAGGTTATTGTTACTATGATCTGATTTGGAGATGGGGTAAATTTGTTTACGAATTAGTTGCTTCTGTTTTTTGTTTATGATGGAATTTATAGTTTTGGTTTCGAACTGATTTTTTGTGGCTATTTGTCTGATTGTATGCAATTCCCTCTTTAACGTAAAATTATCTAAAGGAATTGAAAATGCTCTATGTACCATTGATCTATAAGCAGTTAGTTTATGATTGATCGGATGGTTTGAAAAATTTGATGTTGTTGTATCATTTCATGTGGGTTTTCTATATGTATCAAAGGAAATTTCATTATTACTGTTAATTAAAGTTAAATTTTCTGGACATAACTTTAATTAACAGTAATAATGAAATTTCCTTTGATATATGTATAGAAAACCCACATCAACTGATACAACAATACCAAATTTTCAAACCATCCGATCAATCATAAACTAGCTGCTTATAGATCAATGGTACATAGAGCATTTTCAATTCCTTTAGATAATATTACGTTAAAGAGGGAATTGAATACAATCAGACAAATGGCCACAAAAAATCTGTTCGAAACAAAAACTATAAATTCCATCATAAACAAAAGCAACTAATTCGTAAACAAATTTACCCTATTTTCAAATCAGATCATAATAACAATAAATTCATAAAACTTACATATTTTGGACCAATTTCACAAAAAATAGCTCAAATTTTGTCAAAAATTTACATAGTAACAGCTTTCACACGCTCCCATAAAATTTCTAATCTCTTTTTTAATCCGAAAGACAAAGAGAACCGATTGAATAATTCTGGAGTCTATAAATTAAGTTGTCAAGAGTGTAATAGTGTGTATATAGGACAAACGGGCCGACCTTTCCATAAAAGGTACAAAGAGCATCAATCTGCTTTTAGGAACCGGAAGAATAATTCCAATTTTGCGAACCATTTCTTCACTGCAGATCACACGTTCCTAGAATTGAACAACCTTGTTATCTTGCACGTGGAAGCGAAAGGGAAAAAACTTGACATCCTGGAATCCATAGAAATTGAAAAATATAAAAGACACGTACCAATAATAAAACTACTTAACGAACAGACGGAACTTTGGAAAACCCCTCTCTTCGAAGCTCTGCCGAAGCCTACAATCCCCATATGTAATATCTAATTTGGTCATTCAGTTTGAAAATGTAGTAAACACTACGAAACTCGAGTCACTGTAAATCAGTTATAATAAAAAGTGATAGAAAACAAAGTAATTCCTTATTTCATTCCACAAAATGACTAGTTTGGACTCACTGATGAAGAATCCGAGGTAAAAAGTAATTATATCCGACAGGTCCGTCCGTAAACACTATAACATTCGAACGGAAATAGCTAGAGACTTGAAACTTTTATGATAGGTCACGGGTCTAAGTATCTCGGCTGAGTTCGTTAATGAGCAGAATCGGTTCAGTTATTTCGCAGTTACTCACATTTGAAATTTGCCCTCATTTTTTGGTATATTTTCTGAAATTTTGCTCTAAGAAGAATAATAATAACATAAGAAAAACAAATGTTAACTTCCGCTATTCTATTGATTTTCACAACAATTGTTTCGTCATACCATGACTTCATCTGGTGAGTATTTAAACTGAGGTATACAATGCAAAACATGACCTTAAATACACAGCTCTGGTACAAAAAATTGAGGGGTGGAAGGAGAGGTATACAATTGATGAAAAATATTAAGTAGGGGGATCTATTTAAATCTATTTTATCATTCAATAAAATTTGTATTTTATTATATCTATTGATTTCTAAAGTTTCTAACAGATTTAGTTTCTGGCTTTTGTTTTCAATATGTAATATTTCATAGTTCATATTAAAATTATGGCTAGTCTCTAACAAATGGCTGGCATAAGTTGAATTCGGTTTATTAACATTTTTCATGTTCTCGTATCGTTGTCTGGAATGAACTGTCCCACATATACACATGGGCAATCACTACATGTTAACTTGTAAACTCCTGATTTTTTGTTTTTAGGAATGACGTCTTTATTATTTTTTATTAAGCTGCCTAAAGAATTAATAGTTTTGAAAGAGATGTTATATTTTTCTTTTTTCTTTAAATATTCTAGCAATCTTTTCAGATTTTTGGCCTATGTAAGTTAATGAAATAAATTTAGTTTCGTTTGAATTTTGAAATGTTGGATATACATCTGCTTTCTTGTAATTTATTTTATCAAGTAATTTGTCTACAATTAACGGATTAAAATCATTATTGAAAGCTATTTGTTTAATCGTTTCATACTCTTTGTCAAAATTTTCTTTCGTCATGGGTATGTTAACCAGTCGATAAAGCATACTATTATAAGCTGACAATTTTTGTGAAAATGGATGGTTTGAACTATAATGAATCTGTATGTTTAGGTTTTCTGTATATGAAAAAGTCGTGTCTATTATTAATTTTGGTGATTTTTAAATCTGAGAAATTGATGCTATTATTTACTTCATCTTCCAGTTTGAATTCAATTGTTGGATATAATTTATTGATAGATTCCAAAAATGAACTAAGTTGTCTATTTGTGTCATTAAATAAACAAATTATGTCATCTACATAGCGGTACCAATAAACGAAATCTTTAAAATATGGGAGTTTTTGGATATTGGTTTCTACGTGATCCATGAATATTTCTGATAACAAGGGGCTTAATGGGTTCCCCATTGTTAGACTTTCTTCGTCTAGATAAAACGTGCCGTTGAACATAAAATAATTTTGATCTAGGCAAACGTTTAAGACGTCTAATATTTCTGTTTTTACAACAAGATTATTTCGTTTTTGGAGTAATAAATCATCAACTAATTTTAGGGTTTCACTGACCGGTATACTAAGAAATAAGTTTTTTACATCAAAGGAAACAAATTTGGCATTGTTTGGGATATGTATATGGTTAATTTTTTGTATAAGTTGATAAGATTTTTTTATTGCAAATTTGGCTTCAAAGTTAGTTTCTATTAGTATAATTTTGATTAATGATTTTGAAAGTTTATATGACGGGGCTGTGACAAATGAATCAACGGGGCTGATGGGATTATTCTCTTTGTGCAACTTAATTAAAGAATACAAAATGGGTGTTGATGGGTTCATTAAAGTTAATTTATAATTTGGAATATTTTCAAAAAGTGCTTTTGATTGAAGGATAACTGACTTGATTTGTTTTTGATATTTTTCTGTTGGGTCTTTTTTGATAGTTTTATATTTATTTTGGTCTAAAAATGAAGTTGTTTTTTATGTATTCTATTTTGTTTAATGCTATGATTGTATTTCCTTTGTCTGCGCGGGTAAATATTGGGTCATGTTCTATAATTTTATTTCTGATTGATTTGACTGTTTGATTATTATTATTGTATTGATAATTTGATGTTTCTTGCTTCATTATATTGGTAAAAATACACTTGTCTATATTTGAATTTTGACAATTCCTCAATGCAATTTCTGAATCGATAGCTAGATGTTCCAAAGATTTTTGATTGATATTATTTAAGTTAAATGCAGTTTTTTTTAGTTCAACCTTCAATTGAGGGTCATATATTGATTTTATCCTCCAATGAAAAATTTCATGAAATAATGCATATATCTGGCATGTCACTAAAGGAAAAAAATTATTCTTGTTGAAGTTTTCTGTAAATTTCTAACTTTCAGAATTGAAGGAGTTAAAACGAGGAAACAGATATTGAAACGAAATGATAGCCTCCTATTATGAGCGTTAAAATCACCTTGAAATTTAATTTTCCATATTAGAATGAACAGAACGACATTATCAATCTTCTAATCTCGGCATAATAATAAAACTATCAATAAAAATTTTCCTCAGTCTCGGGGATCTTCATCAATTCATGTCTCGTCTATAAACCACAAGTTGTCGGATGTGAATTAAAATGGCAAATAAGAATCTGAACAAACATTACATGTAGTTTCCACGAAAATAGCAATTAGCGCATATGTATTTGTTCGGCATCTTAAGCGTAGGTAGTTCCCTGTTGTTTTCTTAAAATCAGAAGTTGGAGGGAAATTAAAACAACCTTGAGATCGTTGAGTCATCAGAACGAAGTGTATATTGAGATTTCCTTTCTGTAGTAGATTGCGCTTGTCAACATGGGAAAACATACGCTGTTCTTGTGCTTTTTAAGTTTTTTCTTCGTTCTGGACATATGTAAGTAAGAAAAATTCAAGAATTTTCGAACAAACTATCAATGATAAAAAAATATTTATTACTTTCTCATGAAGTTGCACGAATTTTTTCTCTCTAGTTTCCATTCAGAGTTTTCTAATTTTTTCGACATTTTTTTACTGCCGACATTTGATAAAAAATAATTTTGAATCCAGAATCTTGAAAATAATATCACAGCAAAATAATATTATAATAATATTTTTTAATGTCTAGGAAAAATTTTTTTTGCTTTGCGACATAAAAAACGTATTGATACAAATGTATTAACACAACATATCTACGTAAATACATAAACATACATATATTTACTATTCCAAAACCATGAAAATTCTCAAAATGATGAATAGATAAAAAATAATTGAACCAGAATTTGAAAATTTGACGAAGAATAAGTATTGATTTTCTCATAAGATAGTTAACGAATTTAAATTCAAATAACACAAGAACAATTTGAATTTATTCTGTGAATTATGGAATAATTTCAGATTAAAGATCTGCAAAATATACCTAAAATGTGTTTTGCTTTTGAAGTTTTGGTATTTTTGTTTTTATTATGGAATCTTGCTTGGTAAGAATAACGTCTTTTAAGGTTTTCTGTATTCCGACTGCACGTGGCTTATGATTATTTTTAAAAGTAATCTCTCTAATGTTTCTAATACGTATAAGTTCATTCCTATCCAATTTTTATGTTTTTGGTGAGTTAAACATCGTTTTTATGATTTATTTGAATTTGTTAAATATCTAATGAGGAAATAGAAACAAATTATTTGTCATATTTCTGGTTTTATCTCCTTCATTTTGAGAATTTTATATGGTCTTAGAATGTTCATGTACATAAAATATGGAAACCTTTTACTAGATACAAATAGCTATCATGGAGTTGTACATCCCGAGAACAAAACTAGATGCTTAAGTTATTAGAGAATTTTTAAATCAGCAAATGTAAAAGAGAACAAATTTGTTAAACGATCCTATATACCTGAATAGATTTTTTCCACTCATTCGATCATAGAAATTGACAAATAATTAAAAAATATAGAGAGTGTTCTTTGATTTCCACAAAAAAATTTATGATACAACGATTGTTTCACCACGATGTGACTTCTTCAGGTATCCACATTCTACTGGCTGATGGTATCCAGTGTAACAGAGTTTGAACACAGTGTTGAGTACGTGACAAAATAATGGAAAAAAGGCATAAAAACTTGAGGTTTTTATTCGAGTTTGCAGCTAAAAATGCTGCAAGGGAAAAATATTCAGTAATTGGGATTTGTCAACATCTATTTGTTCATTTAAAAGGATTTTACGGGCATTGTACCTATTGATTTCAAGAAATTCTGAAAGTGTTAATTTAGAACTTTTGCTTTCGACGTAGATAATTCCATAGTTATTGTTCAAATTATGCCTGAATTCCTTACGATGATTAGCATATGTCGAATGTACAAAATCCGATATGTAACCTCTTTGGTGTTCCTGGAATCTCTTCTTGAATGATCTACCTGTTTGGCCAATATATACTAAAGGGCAATCGTTGCAAGTCAGCTTGTAGACTCCAGATTTATTTCTTTTATTGGTTTAATCTTTATTGATTTTTATGTAAGTACTAAGGTTATTAATGGTTTTGAAATACTGTCTCTTATATAACCTTTAATGAAAATGAGTTTCCACCAAGTAAAGACTGAATCAATCAAACATTGACAAAAAATAACTCTTTCAATATTTCTCTCCTCTTTCTTTCTTGTATACATAGTTAGATATTTGAGAACTTCTTTATGGATTGTAATATATAATTAGTAGCAATAGATACCAGATTAAATCACGGTATAACTAAACGATTGTTCCTAAAATATTGAATGAAGTATTCTGGTGCTTTGTGATATGAAAAAGTGAAAATAAAGCGATAGCTTATATCTTTTTGCCACTTTGTGTTTGAAGTTTTTTCTGATTCATTTCATTCTTCAATTTCTAGGTTCTTCAGAACTGACCTTCAAATACCTTACCCTCTACAACAAAGAGGGAAAACTGATGAAGAAAGATGATCTTCAAAAAGATAGCGTCAACGTCTTAAAACCCATAGTGGTTATCATTAATGGTCTGAGTAGCGCAGACAATGCCTGGGTAAACGCTCTTGTTGACGAATATCTGGAAAAGCAGGTGCACAACGTGTTTCTCCTAGAGCTGGAAGACCATGAGGAAGTAATGAAGAATGACACAGCTATATCTAATGAGATCACGGATTTTTTCAGTGAAATTTACAGAAAAACTGAGGAAGAATATCTGCACTGGCATCTCATTGGGATTTCCAGTTCAGGTTTTTACACAGCTGTTGATGTTGGACGTCATATGTTCAGTAAGTACCAATATGATAACGATTGATATGTTGTGCACATTTAGATGGCAGCTTTGCAAAATAATCCCATTTACATAGCCTTCCCTCTAATTTTTCCTCCAACTAAAAAACCAATTTCGCCTCAGACAACTCCAGGAAGATAGACAGGATAACAGGACTGGACCCGACCTATCACCTGATAGAGATCAAGGAGGATCTCTTCAACAACCTTGACAATGCAGCCATCTTGGTTGACGTGGTTCACTCTAACGCCTACAAATTCCCTGGTCTCTTGGAGAACTTCGGTCACGTTGATTTCTACATCGTTGACATACATTGCAAAGAAAAAGACGGTAAGTGACAAACAAATCATCATTTTATACATATATTTTGTGTTTGACCATGCTTATATCAATTTATCAACATGATCACCTCTTTAACAAAACTGATGCTTGCCCCCCAACTTTTGTATTTAATATCAGGCTCACAACCCATCATAGCTTAAGTTAAGCTGAGGTCAACAGCAGATTTACATAATTATATGAATTATTATATTAATTTTCTTATTTTGATTCACATTACCCACAAATAGCAAAATCTTCTTTACTTATTTTATACAGGCGATATCTTATTATTATTATTTTTCCAAGGCCAGCGAAAGAAACCCCAGATCGTTTTCTGACAAGCATAGGGCGAAGGTTTTTCTTGCCTTCGTCCTAGAGTACTAATATGGTTAGTGTTCCTTATTATTATCCGTTTAACCAACCTTTTGCCTCAATCAGTCATCTTCTTAAAGTGTAGCTGCTTCGACTCGAGTATAGGCCTTTCACAGGATTGCTGTAGGAGTACTGAACATAACTCTGGTAATAGCTTTTTTGTGGCCTGAGGTTGGGGAAACTCTTCCAGCCTTCGCCAACAGCTAGGGAGTCCGATTCTGTGGGCTGTGGGCGATTCTGGGACTCTCACCTACTAAACCACCCCCTCAAAAACCTGTTTCCTAATCAGCTTCAGTAATGCCAAAATTAGTGTACCTTTGAATTTCTTCAACTTCTGTTAGTCACTTGAAATCTCAGAAGAAATTTTTGAGTCAATTTCTTGACCTAACTTTGATTATTTTGCAGTTTTAGAATGCGGAAGGCTCAACGCCATCCAGATGTTCAAAAGGTCTATCAACGCAGAGAATTTGACCGCTGTCAAATGCATGTCGGTGGAGGTTTTCGAAGATGGCAAATGTTCTTCAAACAACAGGGTTCTGTTTGGTGAAAATATGCCGAACAACGCTGATGGTGTATATGTCTTAAAAAATGAATGAAGTCCTCAGTTTAATCATATGTTTTTACTTTTGCTTCTTTTTTATTTATTTTGATGTATGTTAAGTTGAACCATAAACTCATAATAACTAGATTTTGAGCATATTTTTTTCAGATAATTCGTAGAAGTCGGATCACTTTTTGACTCTTATTAAATTAATCATGAAAGACTGCACCGTATGAAAAAATACACCCCAATCGCCTATAATGAATGATATAAACTAAAATGTGCATTTAAAATCAAAATTTGCACTGTCAGAATTATTTCAAGTAATAAATCCATCACAGCATCTACTGTAGGAAGCTACACAAGTTCTCACACCTTAACAGTTCAGGTGTAAACCCTGATAAAGCCACAGTGTAGTGAAACTATTTTATTTAACATTAAAATTTTGTGGAAATTCAGTTTCAATTTTATTTACTATTTATATCGGGTGTTTTTTTCAGAGTGATAGAACTTTCGATAGGGATATGTTGTTTTGACATTTCTGTTCAGTAAGCATTGACAAATTATCATGGAAAGACTCACGCCGCAACAACGTTGACAAATTGTTGAAATTCATTTTAAAACTCACTGTTCTATTCGCCAGACTCATAGAGCACTTCGTGAAATTTGTGGTTTACATAATCGTCCATCAGAGCAGCTTATTCGTCGAACTATTGATAGGTTTCGGACATGTTCTCTACTCTATGCAATAACAACAACAAGACAAAGAACTGTACGTACAGAAGAAATTATCGCTGCTGTAAGTCATAGTGATGATCCTGATATGTCTATTTGTAGACGTTCACAAAAATTTGGACTCTGTGCAACCAATACATGGATCGTTTGTTTGCTGATTGGGCCCTAGAACAGCTAGAAGTTGAACCACTTTTTTAACGTAAAATTGTGTTTACTGATGAAGCTCATTTCTGGTTGAACGGCTATGTAAACAAGCAAAATTGCCGTATATGGAGTGAAAACATTCCTCAAGAAGTTCTGCAAGTTCCATCGCATCGCATCGCAAATGCAAATGTATGATGTGCTTTACACGTTGGAGTCATCATCGGTCCACATTTCTTTAAAAACGATGCTGGAGCTAATGTTACAGTGAATGGTGCTCGTTACAGAGCGATGATCAATGATTGTTTGTTTCAAAATTTGAATATGGCTTCCAGAACGTTTATTGTTTCTGGTTTATCAGCATGAACCAATGACTTGACATAACCCCAAAAAAATAATCCAGTTGAGTTATATCGCATGATCTTGGAGGCCAATTAATTGGACCATTTCTCGAAATAATGTTATCGCCAAATCTTTCTTTCAATAAATTCAATTGTTACAGTAGCAGCATGAGGTGTAGCACCATCTTGTTGGAACAAAAACACTTCTGGGTCGATACCATTCAAATTTTGAACCAAATAATCATAGATCATCGATCTGTAACGAGCACCATTCACTGTAACATTAGCTCTAGCATCGTTTTTGAAGAAATATGGACACATTATTCCTCCAGCGTGTAAGGTTCACCATACAGTGAGTGCATTTTTCATGATGCAATAAAACCTGCAGAACTTCTTGAGGATTGTTTTCACTCCATTTACGGCAATTTTGCTTTTTTACATAGCCCTTCAACAGGAAATGAGCTTCATCACTAAACACAATTTAAAGATAAAAAGTGGATCAACTTAAAGCTGTTTTAAGGCCCAATCAGCAAACAAACGACGCTTATTATGGTCAAGTGGCTTCAGTTCTTGAACCAGTTGGATCTTGTATGGGTGTAGGCTGAGATTTTTACGCAAAATTTTCCATCTGGTGGATGCACAGTTCCTTGTTCTTGTTGTTGCATCGAGTAGAGAAAATATTGTGCGAAATCTATCGATAGCTCGACGAATAAGCTGCTCTGATGGACGTTTATGTGAACCATACATTTTACGAAGTACTCTATAAGTTTGGCCAATAGAACTCTGATATTGAAAATGAATTTTAACAATTTGTAAACGTTGTTGCGGCGTGAGTCTTTCCATGATAATTTGTTAATATATACTGAACAGAAATGTCAAAACAACATGGTTTCTCCTTTATGTCGTCACAGTTATCCCTATCGAAAGTTCTATCACTCTAAAAAAAACACCCGATACCTGAACTAGTTCTGTGAAACCCAAATTCGTTGATCCGTTTGTCAAATTTGAGAAGAGTAACTGTTGATCCAGTGATTATCGAATCTTTATGAAACCCAGCGTAAGACTTGAAAATTGTGGGGTGAACTCAAAGAGGAAATCTTATAGGAGAATTTTCGAAAAAAATTACATAGAATAGGTTGTAAATTAAACACAAATATGTATTACAACCGATACCTGTACGTATATCAATTTCTACATGTTCAGTCTGATGTAATTCAATTAGAACTTTCGTTTTGTTATTCACAATTACATCAGAGAGGATTTGTCGTACATAAAATCCGCCCGCGGGGGTCTCCCTTATTCGGCCGGCGCTATTGATTGAAATGTCCATTACCGACCGGATATCCGACACGCGTTGTCGTGTTTCGGAGGATTTTTATTATTCAGTAAAACGGATAAACTTATTGTTTTCCAAAATAACCGTCATAAAACGTTGCGCTCAACGGTAGCTTGATATGGGACTTCCATTCCGATAAAATGAAAATGAAGGCTGATGTAGGTCCGCATAAAAATATGACGCGGCAGTAAAAACTTTATACTGGTATTTTTTCATGTCGACAATTTGACGAGGTCTCCCGTCTTCGCATAAAGATTCCAGATAGGTGAAGTTGAAAAAGGTTGTACTAGGTATGATAACGACTTTATGACCCCGTTGGTTCGTATTGTACAGAGTGGGCAAATTTAGGATTAGGCTAGGTGTGCAGAGGCTTTGAAGTTCCCGGTTCAGTGAATAAAACTCTTTTGATTTTATGCATCAGTCAATGTAGTCTGCTTCAAGAGCGATAGAAGTACAGAGGTATAAAAATAAATCCACTTGTTTACATTTTATTGTGTGTTCAACATTACATAACTCATTATTCAACTAGAGGCTTGTAATCTGTTTTGGTCCACTACTGAAGTATATGTTGCCAAATCACATATATGGGCATATGTTTTTAGTACCTGCGCATTTCTGTCGGGGTGTAAGGGAATATTCGGATCAAATTCATAATCAAAGATAGACTGGCCAGCTTGGTCTCCGGATTTGAATCCCTCAGATTTTTTGTACGAGGATGTTTGAAGGAAAACGTACATGCAGCTCCAGTTCGAAATATTCAAGAATTAGAGCAACGTGTAATAAATGGTTGCGAACACATTAGGAATATTCCAGGGATTTTTGCTAATTTGCGAACGTCGATGCGAAAACGTATTGGAAAATGTATTGAAGTTAACGGTGGGCATTTTGAACATTTACTGTGATTTATTTAATGTCGTTCATGTTATAAAGGTTTCGTTTTTTTATTTTGTTCTTTACCCAGTTAAGCTCGTAGACTAGAATTTTGTTCGTATACATTTTTTCATCTCCTTTTTGATTATTTATCTTAAATTTCATTTTTTCAATACAATTCAGTATAGCAAAAGTCATTATTACGTTATTGCTGAAGAATTTCAAAGTGACAGACATGCATATCTTCACAAAATCCCTTTTTCCGATAATGGTGCTCCGTAACGTTTTCAACGAGGGGTACCTTTTTTCTTCAAAAATGTCTATTTTTTCATTAAAATTTCAATTTGATTACTAAGTCAAAAATTAGAAGTAATTTTATTTTATAGTCGTCACTGATGGGAGTCAGTAAGTTGATCACCAGACTGATTCAATTTATCCAAACACCCCCATATACTGAATTTCTTTTGAATCCACCAAATTTTGACAAAAATAGCGCTAGTTTATTGGATTTTGGTAGTCATGATGAAGAAGCTCTAACGCCCAAGAGGTGCATTTTAGGACCAAAGTTGTGAAGTTTTCTTCATAATTTGACCCCTAGACTCACCCCCTAAACATATGAACGTTAAATCCGGACATTCTGTATAATATTGGGTGTTTTTTTTAGAGTGATAGAACTTGCGATGGAGATAACTATGATTTGACAGAAGGTACAAGCCATGTTGTTTTGAAATTTGTGTTCAGTAAGCATTGACAAATTACCATGAAAAGGCTCACGCTGCAACAACGTTTACAAATTGTTGAAATTTATTTTCAAAATCAGTGTTCTATTCGCCAAACTCATAGAGCACTTCGTGAAATTTATGGTTTACATAATCGTCCATCAGAGCAGCTTATTTGTCGAACTATCGATAGATTTCGGACAACAATTGCTCTACTCGATGCAACAACAACAACAACAAGACAATGGACTGTACGTACAGAAGGAAATATCGCTGCTGTAAGTCGTAGTGTTAATGATGATCCAGACTTGTCTATTCGTCGACGTTCACAACAAATTGGACTCTGTGCATCCACCACATGGAAAATTTTGCGTGAAGATCTTGGTCTACACCCATACAAGATCCAACTGGTTCAAAAACTAGAGCCACTTGACCATAATAAGCGTCGTTTGATTACTAATTGGGTACTAAAACAGCTTGAAGTTGATGCACTTTTTTATCGTAAAATTGTGTTTAGTTATGAACCTTATTTCTGGTTGAACGGCTATGTAAACAAGCAAAATTGCCTTATGTGGAGTGAAAACCATCCTCAAGAAGTTCTGCAGGTTACATTGAATCCTGAAAAATTCACTGTATGATGTTACACGCTGGAGGCATCATCGGTCCATATTTTTGTAAAAACGATACAGGAGCTAATGTATATATAATAAAAAAAAATTTGGCTTCAATCTTAATTTAAATCTGTTTTATTTCAATTTAAAGTTCTATCACTCTGAAAAAAAACAACCGATAGTTGAGATACAATTTGTTTAATTCTGTTTAAAAATGTAGTGAAACTACGAAACTCAAGTCTGTATATATTGAGTTAATGAGAAATGATAGAAAACTAATTACTTTCTCATTTCATTCGATTTAAAAGTCTCTTTATTCATGGTATACTTTTTTGAGTACCCTTTAAATTCGTTTTAGTCAATTTTGTATCATGCAGAATAAACTTTTCCTTTTTGTCCATTGCAGAGCAGGTTTGCAGAGAAACCTCCTCAATCAATTATTAACCGGACGCTCCAAGCGAAGGGCTCTCCAATGTGAAACCAACTCACTTGCATCTCTCTCTCCAATCAAACCTAATCCTGCAACCAAACACTCATAAACAACATCTCAAAACATCTATGCACTCTAGCACCGATACCTTCCTCTACACACCACTTCCTCCCTCCTCCCAATTACTCCCAAACGATCAACCAATACTCCCGAGATATCGAATTAATTCATCAAATACGGGGAGGAAATGTAAACAGCTCTCCACTCCAGTGTCGAGATATGCAGTCGCGTAAATATCGCAAGGGGTGTTTGGGGAATGGGCAGGCAGTGGCGTAGATTTGGTTTTCCTTTCGAATATTCTGACATGATGACACAGGCTTACGAAAAATTTTCTTTCCTTGGTCTTTCCTATTGATGAATTGACTAAATCTGAATTGACCCCTCGTTCTATGTCCATAATCATCAATGAGAAATTTCTTTCTTCTCTCAATGTCTCTGCAGCTCTCCGTAGAAGCGAACTCATGTTTCCTCTTCTTTCCCGATGTTCTGGTTCTCTTGTAAAACTACTTGTGTTTCTGTTTATAAGATTTATGCTCACGTTGTCTCTTACTTTACAATGGCGTACGATAAGAGGAGAATTACAAGTGGAGTACCCCAGTGTTCAGTTCTTGGTCTAGTTCTTTTTCAGCTGTACACATAGGATCTTCCTCATTAAATTCGTTCAAAAAGTTTTCTACTCGTTGACGATGCCAAATCGTGAAGTGTTCCATCATTCATCTCAAACAAACGGCAGGCTGATCGGAGTGGTGTTGAGGATTGCTTATTGCCTCTCAACATCGACAAGTGTTGTATGCTACACATTGGCAGAAACAATCCTAAACTTCCATATACGCTGGTTGGGCAACCCCTTCCTATGGTCCGAAGCCAACGTGATCTCCAATTCCGATCTCGATTGGTCTGAGCATATGAAGAAAGTTTGCAGTAGGGCTAAGAAAACCACCTACCTTATTCAGCGATCTTTTAGAGGTTGTAGTATCCGAACTGCAAAAACAACATACTCAAGGCCAATTCTGAGATATGGGGGTCCAATTTGGTGAGTCGCTCTTCCAGCTTTTTGAGTCTCTTCAAAGATGGTGCACAAGAATCCCATTTTCAAATTAGGCAAGGAACCGTTTAAAATCTCATGCAGAATATACTTCCTGTCTAACAGAGTTTTTGATGCTTGGAATCTGATCAAATAATATGAATCAAGAAATGAAGACTCGTAATCGTCCGATACGGCTCCACTCCACTCATTGGTCTAATGATCACATGGCCGAAGATGATACTTTTACCCAGAAAAATAATTTTAAGCGAAGAAGCCTTTCATCATCTCGGAGCACTATTTTCTGTGGGTTTTAGTATTCTGCTAAGAATACCTTTGAACACGAAATATAAGTTGCCAGTCGTGAGATTAAGCCCCAAACAATCGACAATGTACTGAAAAATCAGCAATAAGCAAGTTCAGCATTATCACAGCTAATCCTCAACCTGAGAACTGAACCAACAATTTTGACAATTAAAATTATATCAATCTATGCTTTTTATGAGAAAACAGCAACCTCTCCACGCCACTGTTAGAGATGCATCCCCCAAAGACTCCAATCGCTGCCTCCAACCCACCGATCGAACGTCTTTATGAGGCAACCGGCTTTGATTTACACATTTACCGGTTCAAGGGATCGATTCCGGTGAATTCAAGGTATGACGAAACCAATCTAGCATGCTGGGAGTCTTTGAGGCTCTTCCCGGTGCATCCGATGTGAGTTCAAAGAAGATATCGCGATAGATCCGGGATTGAATGTTTTGTTGGCTTTGTACCAGGTGAAATTGTGAAGGGGTAATGGAAAACTGGAGTCTGGAAGTAATTAGCTTAGAATTAATTTGCATTACAAGACTTGCTCTAGCGAATTTGAGTCGGGTAGATTCTGCTTTGTTCCAGTAGTTTATAAGCGTTGAATGGCACTTTCTGACACAGATGTTTGATAACTTGCATCTTTACTCGAATAAAATTTATATGAATGTCAAAAGTCATCTGTCTAAATTCTTATTCGAATAAATATGTTGTAATCAGTTTCATTAGGAGTAGAAAAGTTAAAACAATAGTAAAAATATTGTAAGAACTAAATGGAGGGAGAATTTAAACTATAACTTAGTTTACCTACCGCTGAGCACAAAAATACAATAATTTCAATCAAAAGAAAGTGAAATGGATTAATCAGGCTGAATCTGTACAAAATATAATCAAGAAGAAGTATAAGCAATGTTAACAGAAATTTCTTTGAATCGGGACGGTGAAAGATATATATGTATAACAGTTCTAAACTCAAACAATCCCGAATAGGTTTTGCTGATCGGTGTTACTTGAGCTGCAGACACGCGAATATTTTAATGCTTATTGCCGTTCACAACAAGTTGGACTCTGTGCTTCCACCACATGGAGAATTTTTGGTCTACACCAATACAAGATCCAACTGGTTCAAGAACTAAATCCACTTGACCATAATAAGCCTTGTTTGTTTGCTGATTGGGCCCTAGAACAGCTTGAAGTTGATCCACTTTTTTATCGTAAAATTGTGTTTAGTGATGAAGCTCATGTCTGGTTGAACGGCTATGTCAACAAGCAAAATTGCCGTAAATGAAGTGAAAACAATCCTCAAGAAGTTTTGCAGGTTCCATTGCATCCTGAAGAATGCACTATTTGCTGTGCTTTATACACTGGAGGCAGCATCGGTCCATATTTCTTTAGAAACTATGCTGGAGCTAATGTTACAGTGAATGGTGCTCCTTACAGATCGATGATCAATCATCATGTGTTTCAAAATTTGAACGGTATCGACCTAGAAGTGTTTTGGTTTCAACAAGATGGTGCTACACCTTATCCTGCTACCGTAACAATTGATTTATCGAAAGAAAGATTTGTCCAATTGATTGGCCTCCAAGATCATGCGACATAACTCCACTGGATTATTTTCTTTGGGGTTATGTCAAGGCATTGGTTTATGCTGATAAACAAGAAACAACAGATACTTTGGAAGCCAACATAACTCGTGTTATTGATGACTTACTCGAAAAAATGGTCCAAAATTGGTCTGGTCGAATGCGGTTCTTCAGAGCTAGACATAAGCCGGAAATTATTTTGAAAACATAAATGTCATAGAATTATCTTTCGAATAAAAGGAAATTGGCTTCAATCTTCAAATGTGTTTTATTTCAGTTTAAAGTTCTATCACTCTAAAGAAAACATCCGATATTATAACAATGAAAAAATAAGTAAGCAGACGTTGTCATGGATATTAAGAAAGCAATTGGTAGCGCGTGGCACGAAGGTCTTCTAGACAAATTCCAGTTTACCCATAAAATATTGAAGGAAACTTCATAAGGGACAGGAGCATAAGGCTTAAAGTCAACAAGTATTACTCGAGCTCATTTTCCACTCAACAACATGTACCACAAAACTCTCCATTGTCACCATTTCTATACTATATTTACGTACACGATATCTACAAAGTAGCGGAAGAACCTAAACTCAAATACACTGATAACTCAGCGCTTATAATACACGGAAAGAATCTGAAATACACAATGGAAAAACTACAAAATCCATGAACAAATCATGACATGGATGAAAAACTAGAGAATTCTAACAAACCCTGACAAAGGTTGAAAGCTTGGTTGGGAAGATTTATATATACCCGATCTATATATAGGGTGTTATTTTAGAATGATAGAAATTTAAATTGAAATAAAACACATTCAAATTAAGATTGAAGCCAATTTTTTTTTTATTTGAAAGATAGTTTTACGACATGTATGTTTTGAAAATAATTTCCGCCATATGTCCACCATGATTAGCTCAGAGGAACCGCATTCGACCAGATCAATTTCGGACCGGTTTTTTGAGTAATTCAGGCCTTATTTCATAAATAACACGAGTTATGTTGGCTTCCAAAGAGTCTATTGTTTCTGGTTTATGAGCATAAACTAATGACTTGACTAACCCCAAGGAAAATAATCCAGTGGAGCTATGTCGCATGATCTTAAATGCCAATTAATTGGACTATTTCTCGAAATAAAGTTATCGTCAAATCTTTCTTTCAATAAATCAATTGTTACCGTAGCAGCATGAGGTGTAGCACCATCTTGTTGGAACCAAAACACTTCTGGGTCGATACCATTCAAATTTTGAAACAAATAATCATCGATCTGGAACGAGCACCATTAACTGTAACATTAGCTCCAACATCGTTTTTAAGGAAATATGAACCGATGATGCCTCCAGCGTATAGAGCATAGCATACAGTGCATTATTTAGGATGCAATGGAACCTGCAGAACTTCTTGAGGATTGTTTTCACTCTATATATGGTAATTTTGCTTCTTTACATAGCCTTTCAAGCAGAAATGAGCTTCATCACTATACACAATTTTACGATAAAAAAGTGGATCAAGTTCAAGTTGTTCTAGGGCCCAATCAGCAAACAAACGACGCTTATTATGGTCAAGTGGCTTCAGCTCTTGAACCAGTTGGATCTTGTATGGGTGCAGACCAAGATCTTTATGCAAAATTTTCCATGTTGTGGATGCACAGAGTTCAACTTGTTGTGAACGTCGACGAATGGACAAATCTGGATCATCTTTAACACTATGACTTACACCAGCGATAGATCCTTGCGCACGTATAGTTCTTCGTCTTGTTGTTGTTGTTGCATCGAGTAGAGAAAATTTTGTCTGAAATCTATTAATAGTTCGACGAATAAACTAATCTGATGGACGATTATGTAAACCATAAATTTCACGATGTGCTCTATAAGTTTGGCTAATAGAAGACTGATTTTGAAAATGAATTTCAACAATTTGTAAACGTTGTTGCGAGGTGAGAGTTTCCATGATAATTTGTCAACGCTTACTGAACAGAAATGTCAACAACATGGCTTCTACACAGTTATCCCTATCGAAAGTTCTATCACTCTGAAAAAAACACCCGATATGAGAGATGCATCATGAAGCTACTTTCAAAATGACAACAAATTATAGAGAAAACAGTACTTGACCCAAATTGGACAATCCAAACCATGTGGAATAAAGTTTCGAAGTTCACGCAAAAATATGGGTTTTTTTCTACCCAACCTAACATAACCGTTCTACCATATCATTAGATGGCTAAAATGATACTGTCAGGGGTTGGTATTAAATTGTAAAGTTCATATCTGAAGTTCTTTCAATTAACCTTTTCCGGAACGTCCAGAAGGAATATAATTACACGCTTATCAGTTCATAAAAACAATAAATGAGTCTAATTAAATAAGACTCCTTTCAATACAGACATTCCTATGTTGACCGATATATCCGTTGACCATTCAACCATTCAATGTCCAAGCATATACCTCTAAACTTTTTTCCGCCTACCTGACTTCCATCGACCCATATCAGAAATAAAATATAAACGTAAGAAATCCCAGTTTCTCCTCTGTCCCGTAGATTTATGGCAGGGTTGCGTGAAGTTCTCAAAAAGCAATCTCTCGTTCATAATTCCGCTTTCCGACAACCGACAGGGACGTTTCCTCTCTAAGGGAAGCTTCTGCCTATTGAGGAGGTTACCTTTGAGTAAGACGAACGGCGCCGATTTTTCTCTATTGTGTTTTATGCACGTAAGAGATATTTACGGCCGTTTTCGAACATGAGGGTCAACGAGTATAAATATCGTTGACATGACGGGTGGAGGCAGAAAGCCTCTACACGATTCACCAGTATATGTCAGGTGAAATGAAAGATTAATAAATGACTGGTGAGTTAGGATTGCTGTCATAATTTGAAAGGTTGATTTGGCTACACTGTATTCGTGAATTTTTTCCAATAAGAGGTTCCATTTTGATATTAAAAAAAAAGAAAATATTTCAAGAGAAATCAATGGATGTTTATTTCATCGTGAAGAGGAAGGAATGCAATTAAAAATGAAAAACAATATCAGCCAAATGGCAGTCACGGCTACATTTGTTGAGCATTGGCATATACCTTATCTTTCACGTCGCTCCGCTCTAAAAGTGTTAAATCACAATATCTCAGTGTTTCAGGCATAATTCCAGTAAAAATAAAATTGAAAATTTTACAAAAATACTATTTGATATATATCAGAATTACAAGTGATGAAAAAAGGTTCAAAATATTATTTAAATATTTTAATATTTACAGATATGTTCTGTCAGCCTTCTACATATATAATTTAAAAAAATTTTATTTAATATTATAACTTCAGGAATTAAATTAATGTTATATAAGCACTGCTCATATCAAACGACATATAAAATAAACTTTCATTATAAGACGTTCAAATGAGTTAACAAAATCCAACAAATATAAATTGTTAACAAAAATCCTATAAATTAAATATTTTGGGTAGAGAAAATTTTGTTTCTGTTCATCCCTCTTATGAAAACAGATTTCTTTCAAAATTGTTTAACATAGTCTTATAAATTTCATCATAACACTATCTTACTTAGAATAGTCAATATCATTGGATATCTTACTAAGTTACTTTTTAGAAAATTTCAAGATATGTAAAAACATTACTAAAAAGCAAGTTTTGAGAGAGACTTTGCTTCGTCAGTACTCAATCATATTATTCAATAAAATATAACATCAATCAACAAAAAATATTTAATCACCTTTAACAATTCAGAAAGCTTCTTGGCAAATGAATACTGAACATTTAAATGAACTATAATGTTAACTCGAAATAAATGATTCTTAAAGCTTGAAAGGCAATTTAACGGACTCTGTTATAGCACAAGGACCATCGTTATAAAGAATGTTAAGGAAACCAAATAATTATATATTATGAACAAAATAAAATAAATGGAGGTTTATACTTGAAAGAAGATATATAAAATTATTTTAATATTTTAATATTCACAGATATATTCTGTAAGCCTTCTACATATTTAATTTCCAAAACTTACATTTAATATTATAACTTCAGGAATTAAATTAATGTCATATAAGCACTGCTCATATCAATTAATTATTTTAATTTATTCATAATATATAATTATTTGGTTTCCTTAACATTCTTTGTACAGCTGGTCCTTGTGCCATAACAGAGGCCGTTAAATTGCCTTTCAATCTTTAAGATCTATGGTTAAACCTCAGAACTATTTATTTCGAGTTAACATTAGACTCCATTTAAATGTCCAGTATTCATTTGCCAAGACGCTTTCTGAATTGTTAAAGGTGAGTAAATATTTTTTGTTTATAGGTGTTGATTTCTTATTGAATAATATGATTGAGTACTGACGAAGCAAAGTCTCTCTTAATACTTGTTTTTTAGTAATGTTTTTACATATCTTGAGATTTTCTAAAAAGTAACTTATTTAGATATCCAATAATATTGAATATTCTAAGATAGTTTTATGATGAAATTCTTAAGATTATGTTGAACAGTTTTGAAAGATATCTGTTTTCTTAAGTGGAATGAGAAGACACAAAATTTCATCTACTCAAAATAATCACTTTATAGGAATTTTGTTAACAATTTATACTTATTGGATTTTTTATCTCATTTGGATGTCTTATGATGATTGTTTATTTTATATGTCGTTTGATATGAGCAGTACTTATATCACAGTAATATAATTCCTGAAGTTATAATATTAAATATAATTTGTTGAAATTAAATATGTAGAAGGCTAACAGAATATATCTGTAAATATTGAAATATTAAAATAATTTTATATACCTTTTATCAAGTATAAGCCTCCATTTATTTTAATTTGTTCAAAATATTGCCATAATATTTTCAACAATAATGATTTAAAAACACTTTCAGTAAATACTGAATTAGAACTGAAAACATAAGAATCAAAAGGAAATAAAAATCTAGAAAAACTCATATGCGCAAAATTAATTCATCATCAACATTTTACTCAAGAATAATAATCATGAACAAAAAACATTCGATCAAATCACAAAGAAAGTTTCAGTAAACGAACTAATCATCTTAAAAGCTGACAAACATAGCACGATTCTTGACAAATAAGTTTATTTAGATAAGACCCAAAAATTATTAGATTCACACAATTTTCGGGTACTCCAAATTGATCCTAATCCATAAAGAATTACTGTAACTTACATGAATAACAGAAGTGTAGCCAAACTATCTGGTGTTTTTTTAGAGTTATAGGGATAACTGTGACAAATTTTTATGGAAAGACTCACGCCGCAACAACGTTTACAAATTGTTGAAATTTATTTTCAAAATCAGTGTTCTATTCGCCAAACTTATAGAGCACTTCGTGAAATTTATGGTTTACATAATCGTCCATTAGAGCAGCTTATTCGTCGAACTATCGATAGATTTCGGACAACATTTTCTCTGTTCGATGCAACAACAACAAGACAAAGAACTGTACGTACAGAAGATAATATTGCTGCTGTAAGTCATAGTGTTAATGATGATCCAGATTTGTCTATTCGTCGACGTTCACAACAAGTTGGACTCTGTGCATTCCCCACATGGAAAACTTCGCGTAAAAATCTTGGTCCACACTCATACAAGATCCAAGTGGTTCAAGAACTAAAGGCACTTGAACACAATAAGCGTCGTTTTTCTGCTGATTGGTCCCTAGAACAGCTTGAAGTTGATCCATTTTTTTATCGTAAAATTGTGTTCAGTCAGTAGGCTCATTTCTGGTTGAACGGATATGTAAACAAGCGAAATTGTTGTATATGGAGTGAAAACAATCCTCAAGAAGTTCTGAGGGTTCTATTGCATCCTGAAAAATGCACTTTATGGTGTCCTTTACACGCTGGATGCATCATCGGACAATATTTCTTTAAAAACGATGCTGGAGCTAATGTAACAGTGAATGGTGCTCGTTACAGATCGATGATTAATAATTATTTGTCTCAAAATTTGAATGGTATCGACCCAGAAGTGTTTTGGTTCCAACAAGATGGTGCAACACCTCCTGCAACCGTAACAATTGATTCATTGAAAGAAAGATTTGGCGATAACATTATCTTGAGAAATGGTTCAATTAATTGGTCTCCAAGATCATGCGACACAACTCCACTGGATTATTTTCTTTAGGGTTATGTCAAGTCATTGGTTCATGCTGATAAACCAGAAACAATAGACGTTTTGGAAGCCAACATAACTCGTGTTTTTGATGAAATAAGGCCTGAATTACTCGAAAAAGTGGTCCAAAATTGGTCTGGTCGAATGGGGTTCCTCAGAGCTAGTCGTGGTGGACATATGCCGGAAATTATTCTCAAAACATAAATGTCATAAAATTATCTTTGAATAAAAAAAAAAGTTGGCTTCAATCTTAATTTAAATGTGTTTCATTTCAATTTAAAACTCTATCACTCTAAAAAACACCCGATAGAAATGCGAAGAATGATACTCTAGATGGCCCATCCTTTATATGAACATTACTACAAAATGATAGTCGCACTGGAACGAGCGCAAATAAAAAACAAACATATCGACTGAATTTAGGTTGGAGCCTGAATTAAAACCATCGAAATAAACCACAAACGACCACGCTGCAGCCAACAAATCCAAAAATCAAGCCGACCATTCGCTCCCAAAAACTTTCCCTTTTGAAACCCCCGCAATATCCTGGAATCCAATAATTTCCGCCCCGTTCCACTCCAGTTGAGTCGGTTCATAATTTAAAGCGAAGCCCTCAAATTAACAAAGAAAAACCGGTAACGTTAAGTATCCGGATTCAAAGTGAGAGCGGCAAAAAACCGAAAAACACGAGCTCCATTCCGAGCCAGAAAGAATAAGCTGCGCTACCTACGAAATGAACCGACTGATTTATGCCCCGCGAGAAGAAGGGTGGTCGCGCAAACTGCCCCGTCGGCTCGTTGGTATTAAAATAAATGGAGGTATTACGCCGCGAATATGGGGGTTTAAATCATTTTTTCGCCCTGGGTTGGCGGAGAGGCGTGAGCTTAATTAGGTACGAATTTTTGGACTTCGGATCTAATAAGGTTAATTCTGGGGTTATGATTTAGCCTTTCGAGGCTTTCCGCATTTTGTGCGGCTTTTAAAATGGATTTTGCGTATTAAGGTGACATTGCATCCTCACCTTCATTTCATTTACACACTGTTCGAATTCTACATCGAACAAGGAATTATTAATTTTTACTAGGCAAGTACATAACAACTAAATTCCCAGGGTCCAGCAACTTAAGCCTCTCAAAAATGTCTCATTTTTTTCTTGGAAACCTAAATGGGACAATAGACGTTTCGGAATTATACCTGCTCGCGTTAAATATCGCGAAGAGTAGCTTTAGCACTGTTGAAGACATTCCTCGAAGTAGCTCGTTGGCACTCGGCTTACAAACACACAGACGGTCCGGTCCCTATCTTGGTGCTTCGACTATATGGTCAGGCAACACACACACTCTGTATAAACAAGTAAGCTCTTATCACATTTTCTCTTTGTCTCAACTCTCAAATTATAATCACATATCCCTCTCTTTCTGCTCTTGAATAAGTTTAAATTCACATTCTCTTCAACTTTCCAAGAGAAACCCTCTCTTAATACCCCATGGCGCAATAAAAGGCTTGAAAGTGAATGTTTTATCTACATTATTTGTTTATTATTAGATAGTAATTGTGTAAAGTGGATCGAAAAGTGAACCCAACAGGAAAACCAGTGAACACAGTGAAAGTGAACAACTGTGAAAAAACTCAAAGATCTACTCCTCCACGAACAAGATAGTGTTTTCACCGCAATTAGATGTCAATACTACACCGAAACAATTCCCTCGAAATTTGGGTGAAACAATTCAAAATTCTACATGGTTATATATATATATATATATATATATATATATATACAAATATATACAAATAAACCATTAAAGTCTAATATATATCTAGCAAGTGATTTACGCATGAGATTACATAGTGTGGCGGGAGTTTGCGCCTTAACAATATACACTGCTCAAAAATTGAAGTGGATAATTTGCGTACATATATAAAGAGAAATGAGAAAGCGATTTTGTGTATGTACTGATGTAACTCTAGTTACGTGTCTAGAAACGTTTAACATGCTTTAAATGGCATCAGTAAGAAAAACAGTTTCAGAGTGCCACCTTGTATGAGAATAAACAAAATGAAGATTCTGACCTAGTGAAGTCTGTTGGCCCGAAAAGGTTCCTTCTGTTAAAAACACCTTGATGTCACAGTTTAATACCGAGTGGGGCCTCCTATAGGTATTCGTAGGGCTCTTGAGGTCATTGAGGCTGCCAATGAAACCTTGAGGAATGTTTTGCCAAATGTCCGTCAAAGCATTGGAGCTATTGTGGCTGTGGTAAGATTTGCTGTGACATGTTCGATTCAATTTCGGTCAAAAGAGACAGCGGGTCAATCCATTTGGTTAATGGCATGCATTTCTATGCAGTCGTTCATAATTCTTGCTCGGTATGGACGAGCATTATAGTCGATTAACTTAAAATTGTCGCTAGTGGCTGCCACAAAGAGAACAGTCAAATCACGATACCTTAGCGCGGTCATGGTTGCGTTAATGAGAATAATAAGATCTGTGTACCCATTAAAATAAATGCCTACCCAAACGCACACTGAACCACCACCGAAAATAGTTGTTGGCGTCATAAAATGTTCATTATACCGATGATCCTGTTCTCCCCTCATCATCATTCGTGATACAGACGAAATCTGGACTTATCGGTGAACAGCCAGGATCTACATTTATGCGCGTTCCAGTTCCCATGTTCAAGAGTCCAATGATATTATACAGTCCGGTGCTCCTAACTCCATCGCGGGTGTCTAGCGGATCTTCTTGCCCCAAAGTTGAAACTGTGGAACTTATTCCGGATTGTTTGATTAGAAATAACTCTTCTGGTAGCTTGCCGGAATGTGCTATTAATTCAAGATGCTTCGAAGAATGGATTTCGTTGTGAGAAAAGTGTTTCATTTAAGGAAAGGTAAAAAATAAAAATTTAAGGCGTACTATGTTATCGTCCCTATCGTTGAATACTGCAAAAACTTATTTGATGCTGTAAACATTTCTAAATTGAAGAAGGTCTCGCCACACTTTTCCCTTTTGGAATATATTAATTCACTCTGCAATAACCGATAGAACAAAACTTATTATCACCGTGCTGTCAAACGTCAGTTGTCATCTCTCTCCAACAAGTTGCACCGTTGCCACATTTCCTACCTCGCCCTTATTATTCAGATCATGCCCCATCAGTCCTCTAATTCTTCGAATTCTGCTAGATTTCGATGACAGATCGAACATCGCTCTAACATCATCTCATATTCTCGACTTATCAGCGTCCCCTGTCACCTGTCAACCGTCCAAACGCCGTCATTTCTCCGAACTCGTCCGGTCTGACTCTCAGGCGTCCCATAATTCACGACTGACGATTAATTCCCCCGCTACGAGATTTTCCCGAGGGTTATGAGTTATGCAGATAAATCGGTAACAGGGATGGAGACGTGACCTGGACTCAGATTATTAATTAAGCCTGATAATTAAGCTTGTTTGTACGACCGGAAACCGGTAACGCATCGGATATGTTCGGTTATTTAATGAATTATAGGAATGCCGATAGGATTATCTGGGGTATGTATAATAACTGATACAGAAATGGGATTAGCATAATAAGTTTCACTATTTATACATAATTCATATATATTGTTCGCAAAATGATTTTGCATGTGAAATTTAGTTGAATATGACAATATTCTCATTTCAAGGAAAAACTCAGATCATGATCGGAGGAAGGACGAAGAAATTTGTTCGAAAGGTATTAGATGAAAAGGAAGAATATGAAAGAACTTACAGTTTCTAAGAATATTTAACGCATTAGTATATATTTATAGTCTATAAAGTATCCGGAAAAAACAAAGCTTAATTGTAATTATTTAGTATAAATTTTTAATTCTTGAATTAGATCTTGATTAGAAAATTATAACAAAATATTTTTTTAATGTCTCATATACAGCACTTTTTCCCAGTTCATTCAATGGCACTTATTTTTTAACGTTTCGAAAACCTTTCCTATACAAATATTCTACCTGTTATCTTTTTTCTACTTGCGACATTATTTCATAAACTGTAAACCTGTTCACATTCAAGAATATTTGACAAATAGTGTTGGCATGCAATTTTGGCCATAGCCGACCCTGTTTTATACATTATTTTTGTCTTAGAATGTTACAAGAAAAAAGTATATCTAAATTAAATTAAAATGTCCACACAACAATTGTTTCGTCAAAAAATATCAGCAGAAATAAAGTGTTTCAATTTGAATCATATAAAGAAAATCAACAAAGTGCATCAAGAAGAGTCCTCGTATCGAAGGTACAAAAACTCAACGAAATATTTATGCAGCATCTATTGGGGGATATAACTTTAAACTGAAATAAAACACATTTAAATTAATATTGAAGCTGATTTTTTTATTTGAAAGATTATTTTATGAAATTTATGTTTCAAGAATAATTTTCGGCATATGTCCACTATGACTAGCTCTAAGGAACCGCATTCGACCAGATCAATTTTGGACCACTTTTTCGAGTAACTCAGGCCTTATTTCATCAATAACAAGAGTTATGTTGGCTTCCAAAGCGTTTTTTTTGTCTGGTTTATCAGCATAAACCAATGACTTGGCATAACCCAAAAGAAAATAATCCAGTGGAGTTATGTCGCATGATCTTGGATGCCCATTAATTAGACCATTTCTCGAAATAATGTTATGGCCAGATATTTCTTTCAATAAATCAATTGTTACGGTAGCAGCATGCGGTGTAGCACGATCTTGTTGGAACCAAAACACTTCTGGGTCGATACTATTCAAATTTTGAAACAAATAATCATTGATCATCGATCTGTAACGAGTACCATCCACTGTAACATAAGCACCAGTATCGTTTTTAAAGAAATATGGATCGATGATGCCTCCAGCGTGTAAAGCACACCATACAGTGCATTTTCAGGATGCAATGAAACCTGCAGAACTTCTTGAGGATTTTCTTCACTCCATATACGGCAATTTTGCTTGTTTACATAGCCGTTCAACCAGAAATGAGCTTCATCACGAAACACAATTTCACGATGAAAAAGTGGGTCAACTTCAAGCTGTTCTAGGGCCCAATCAGCAAACAAACGGCCCTTATTATGGTCAAGTGGCGTTAGTTCTTGAACCAGTTGGATCTTGTTTGGGTGTAGACCAAGATCTTAACGCAAAATTTTCCATGTAGTGGATACACAGAGTCCAACTTGTTGTGAACGTCGACGAATGGACAAATCTGGATCATCATTAACACTATGACTTACAGCTGCGATATTTTCTTAGTTGTTGTTGCTGCATCGAGTAGAGAAAATGCTGTCCGAAATCTATCGATAGTTCGACGAATAAACTGCTCCGATGGACGATTATGTGAACCATGAATTTTACGAAGTTTGGCGAATACAACACTGATTTTGAAAATAAATTTCAAAAATTAATAAGCGTTGTTGCGGCGTGAGTCTTTCCATGATAATTTGTCAATGCTTACTGAACAGAAATGTCGAAACAACATGGCTTCTTCCTTCTGCCAAATCACAGTTATCCATATCGAAATATCTCCCTAAAAAAAACATCCTATTGAACATAAAGAAAAAGTGGAGCCAATACCCATACATACATTCGTATATAAACCAAACTGAATAATTACTTGAGAAACCATGACAAAGAAAAGAGAACAAATACAACGATCTTCATCATTTACAAGACTATTGTAAAACATCAATACAATAACGTAGATATAAACATATTTTATAGATCCAACAATTCATTAGGAATTTCAATTAAAAAAATTTATATAAGACAGTAATTTATTTCCACAAAAATGTTTGTACTAATACAACAATTGTTTCATCACGATGTGGCTTCTTCAGGTATTACATTGTACTGTCTTATATACATTTAATTAAAATGAGTTTCCACCAAGTAAAGACCGATTCTATCAAATATTAGGAATTTCTTCGAAAAACGCAAAAAGAAGCGGTTACCAATTGTTAAGATCTTTCGATACTAAAATAAAGGAACACCGATGTTCCCTCCTCAAGAATAAGTTGGATTTTACGAAAGCGGAACATCTAATGGAAGAAAAACATGATTTTGATGAACGTTTTAAGATTTTGCATGACGAAAATAAGGGTCTGAAACTGAACCTGTTGGTAGGTTTGGAAATAAACCGTTTTAGAAATTTGGGACGTTTATTGAATGAACCAACGAAGTTATTGGATCTATTCAATTAGGGACCCGGTGGCTTAACCAAAAGTAATACAAAATTGTTATCGTACCCTTATCTTAAAACAGCAAACAATATTTAAATACAGTATGAAACCAAATTTCAGACTGGTTGATTATAAGAATTTGAAGTATGTAAATATGTAAACGAAAAGCGATATTAAAGCAACGGTAATAAATAGAAATCAACATATATACTATACAACACATTTATTCCACAAGAAATGTTGAAGTCAATATTTATATGCCTACGGAAAAAACCAATGTCAAAGAATGTAGTGATTTTCGAACAATAAGTTTGTGGTCACACACCTTGAAAATGTTTTGGAAGATTATATACAGCAGAATAAGTTGCAAATTTGAACTGGATGTTGGTGAATCTCAGTTTTGTTTTCGAAATGGTGTAGGTGCAACAGAGGCTTGTTTTCCTTTAATCTGTTGACTCAGAGATGTCTGGACCTCTCGGGACCTCTATGTCTGCTTAATAGACTATCATAAGGCTTTTGATAAAGTAAAACATGACCAACTTATAAATCTCCTCAAGAACAAAAATCTGGACAGACAAGGTGTAAGACTGATTTCAAATCCCTATTACCACCAACGTGCCACAGTAAAAATTGGACAAGAAAGATCTGAAGAAACGGAAATAAAAAGGGGAGTTAGGCAGGGTTCTGTCGCCTCTGTTGTTCAATGCGTCTTCAAAGCAGATTATACAAGAAGCCTTGGAAAATGATACCGCTGGTATAAGGGTCAATGGAGTCCTGGTTAACAATATCAGATATGCCGACGACACAGTTATCATAGCTGAAAATCTGAAGGATTTGGAGAGAGTTATGAACGCTATCTTTAAGTGTAGTGATAACTATAGACTCTGCCTTAATATAAAAACAACCACCTTCATGTGAATTTGTAAGAACACCAACAAAGATGAAATTCTTATGGTTAGGGGTCAGCAAGTAGAGAGGGTAGAAAGAAAACATGGACTACACAGCGAAAATAAATAGAAAAAGCGTGTTGTAACTTTATAAAAATGAGGAAAGTTCTGTGTAGCAAAGATCTGACGATAGGGCTCATACTGCACTTGACAAAATGATACGTGTTACATGTACAGTATGCTTTACTATGAGGCTCAATGCGTACGCAGTGAAACAACTGAACGCCTTAGAAATGTCGACCTATAGAAAAATATTGAAAATTTCATGGGAAGACCGTATCACTAACATCGAAGTGGCCAGAATAATAGGTAAGGAAAAAGGAGTTGAACTGACAATTAAGGAGGGAAAGTTGCAGTATCTGGGACCTACAATGCCAGAAATACAGCATCTTTCGACTTATAATACAAAGGAAGAAAGAACAAAAGAAACGTAGGAAGAGGACGAATCTCCTAGCTGAAAAATCTGTGAGAATGTTTTCGTTGCACTTCAAAACAACTCTTTAGAGCAACTGCCTCAAAAGCCAGGATAGCTATGACGATTGTCGATCTCCACCGCGCAGATGGTACTTGAAGAAGAAGAACATATACATGTGTATCATTCAACTAAAATGTACCATGGATTTCTATGAAGTAAAGGCGAAATTTGGAATTCCCCATTAGAAAATGCTTATATTAGCCTTCTTGATCACAACACTCAAAACAAAGACACCAAGTCGACTCACCTCAGCATCTCAACCCCATCAATAACAACTTCCCTCTAATAAAACAATCTTGGCGGATCGTGTCAGGTATCAGGGTCCCGTTCTCGCGACATTCTCCGTCTTTATTAAGCCCAGATTAGCATATTATTCGCATTGACCTAAACGTCAGACGGTAACGATAATTAACGACCCAGGGGCCTCCGCGTAAGGCTCCCGGTACACGTCCAAGTTGCCGTCGGGGCCATAAACCAGTGATTATTATAATGAGCCACAATTCACCCCGGATTTGACAGAGCAGATTCGAAGTTGGCCCCGTAGGGCTGGCTTTAGGGGTGTCTTGGGACGAGTTTCGAACTCGGACATTGGTATAGTTGGGTGGCGTAGTGTTTTCGGCGGAAATTCCACTAAGCTGTCGAATTTAGAGGTGAGTTTCGCGGAGTTGCGGCAGCGAAAACTGTCAAAATTGGAAATTGCGTCTGTCAGTTGTAGCGAAGTATAAATGGAAGTCTTAGGCAGATTTGGAGGCAAAATTATTCAGTTATTTACCGTATTGATCCCACCCTTAAATGCTGCTACGATAAAATTAGCAGTTTGAATTTCAAACATTGTTGAGCAATTTTTTATAATTATATACATTATGTCGATTATCATAAGGATATAATTTGAATTTCGCGCCATATTAGAGCTGGATATTCAGACAATGTAGTTTATCTATGAACAGTACGTTCTGAATACGTTAACCATTAAATGCCATACTTAACGAAGACAATGTCATATATGACATATTGATATCAGTATTACCGTATCTCAAAACTCAAGAACTAATCCTCGTATTGATCCATGCCTTTAAAATCCTTTAAAACCCTCTAGTTTGGATACAAAGCCACTCAAATTATTTGGGTTACGAAGAGGCAGATCGGCTGGTCTTTGCTGGAGCCACGCAGCCTCTGGTAGGTCCGGAAACATTCTTGGGAATACCACATGACGTAGCTAAGTAGACAAAAACAGGCAGAATGAACTCAAAACTAGAGTCTTTCTCACTGAGCCATTCTTGCGTTCCTTGGGCCGACTTCGAACCAAAAGATGACAGACCTCTCATATTTGGCCATTAATAACGGACATCCTGTATATGAGATTTAGGAATAATCACTAGGCAAATCTTCCAGTTAAACAATTTTTGTGTTACGATTGTTCTGGCAATGGGTTGAAGACTTTCAGAGAACTACTGTTTCCTCAACTTTTTGCAGTTTTCTCTGAATAAGATTTTCAAATAAATTTAGTCCCCGATACCAGGTAGATTCTACATATAATCTTCTCTAATTATATTAGCTATATCTTATAATAATAATAATCCCTGACACCAGGTCTTAATACACAGATTATTTATATCGGTTATATCTTAAGGAATGCAATGCAACGATTCCGAAATATTTAGGTTAGTTTGATATATTGGCAATATTTCTAACCAGCTCTCTAATCTCTAGGCAATTTCAATCTCATTGAAATTCCATTTGCGATAAAACTTACTGCAAATTTACATGCCATTTACTATACCCAATCAAACCTTATCAGGTATATTTGAGTATAAAATTGTTGTACATTTGTGTGTTACACTGCCTCGATTTGTAGAACTTTCTATTACCATAGCTTACACTTCTTATTAGTGAATAAGATTTGTACAGTTGGAAAAAATATCTATTTTTTGCGTCACGATAGAGATGAAATAACATAACATAAACTTTATTCTCATAATCAATGCAATCATACAGATGAAAAGAGGAAACCCTCAAAAAATATCACAACTTCAACAAGATCTGAAAGAATATTCCATAAATTCCCTTATCGAATATGGTTCTATATCTACAATAATCTCAGTTATTTCGAATTTGAATTTTATGAATTTAGATACATTGATGAACTCCTTAGGTAGTACATTGAACAATCTCATACACATTTTAGGAGTACAAATAAGTTTCCGCCGTTTTATTGTAGATGGCGCGGCACGGAGTTTCGGTAAGCTTTCGCAGATGGTAACCGGCTTAAAAAATAGTTTGAACCTATTAATATCATTGATTTTATATTGGTAAAATATAAGTTGAAAATGTCAAAATTTTAGCCAAGTAAGCGTCATTTGCGGGAAATATTAGTTTACCTCTTTAATTTAAAGAAATCTGCTGCTGAGGCGCATCAATTGCTCGTAGAAGCATATGGTGAGGGTGCTTTGAGTGAGAGAATGTGTCGAGAGTGGTTTCAAAAGTTTAAAAACGGTGATTTCGACGTAGAAGACAAAGATCGCAGTGGAAGGCCAAAAATTTACGAGGATGCAGAATTGGAGGAATTATTGGAGGAAGATTCATCTCGGACACGAAAAGAACTTGCTCTAACATTAGAAGTCACTCAGCAAGCAGTCTCACATCGTTTAAAATCATTAGGAATGATTCATATTTAATTTGTGTTAAAAAACGGCGGAAACTTATTTGTACTCCTAATATATTTTGTGTTCTTTTGAGTGTCAAGAAAAAAAGTGTTATGGAACAGTACGTCTTGCGTTGTTTTCATTCAACAGATCATTAAAATATTGTGGATGTTTTCTTAAGAATAGCAGACATTCCAAAATGTATAGTCCCGGAAGTGTGAGGATGGAATTATTTCTGAAATGACGTCTCCATGATTCTTCATATTTCAATCCTATTATTGCCCTCAAGGCGTATTTCTGCAGAACGAATAATCTGTTTTAATAACAGCTTCCACCCCATATGACAATCCCGTACATCAGAAGTGAAACAAAATTTGCATGGGAAACTGTTTTTAAAAGTTCCATGTCCACTCTCCGTGACAATATCCTGATCGTGTACAAGACTTTATTGAGTTTTTTGCTGGTGACAATCAAACGAAACTCCAAGAAATTCTGTTGAAGACAAACATCTAACCTGGGTCTAATCCAGAGTTATTGACTGAGAGTACATAATTTTAGACTGAATTGTTCTAAAAATCGCATTCTTAGTCTTACTGACATTGAAAAGTAAATAATTTTGACTGCACCAATGCTGCACTGAATCGAAGGCTAATCTAGTTTGTTCAATACTCGAATTAAGATTCCTGCTACGCAGCAAGGCACTCGCATCGTCACCAAATAACAAGAGGTCGGGTTCATTGATACATATCAAAAATAAAAAGAGTCCCAGATTACTTCCTTGGGGAACTTCTACGTTGTCATATTATCCTCTGACATAAATAGTAGTCCCTCACTATCAATACAAACTTTCTGAACTCGATCAGACAAGTAGCTCCTGAGCAACTTCAGTTGACAATCGCGAATACCACATGAAGAGTCTTCAAAAGACATTCATAATTCACGCTATAGAATGCCTTAAATGAATCTAGAAAAAGTCCAACAGGTACTTCATCACTCTCCAAAGCATCAACAATATCACATACTAATTCATACATCGCTGTAGTAGTAATTCTGCTTTTTAGTTAGCCATATTGAAGCCTATTGAAAATGTATAAAAATATACGGCTGATCCATTTCAGGAACCATATATTTGTTGAATATTTCTTGGGAATATCCTGTATATTAGAAAGCCAACTTTTGAACGAAATATCTTGTTGTCTGGTTCGGCAGCTATTGGAGCGCAAAGCACTATTGCAGGACCATGTAGATCCGACCTTCCTAATCTTCCTTCATATTTATAACAGAAAGAGTCAAACAAAATGCAATTTCAAATCGGTTTCACTCCATATTTTCATTTTCCAATTTCCCTGTCCTAAATCCTGCTGTACCTCAATTTCCAATATTTTCCAGAACAAACAAAGCAATTTTACGATCCCCAGTTCCGCAGGAATAAAAACAGACCCCGTGTCTCGATTGGACCACTTTAATTCGGAGCATCTGGCACGTTGGGTGTCCCAAATATCGGACTTTTTTCGGATTAAAGTCCACGATCTCCATTCAGCGACGCCAGATGGCATGGGCGGAAATGGCACCGCGGTTTTGGAGGGTAACTTGATTAAACGAAAGTAAGAAAGGAAATTATTGTTATTGTTCAAGAGCCAGTATGGTAGCTTTATACTGGATAACTGATGCGACAGATGACAGTCTCAGTTTTCCGGGAAGTTGGGAGGAATTGCTCGAGGAAGAGAGTATAACAGTTAGAATGAAGAATTCTGTGTTTTATAACACTTTTAATCCCGAACTATTAGGAGTAAAAATAAATTCGTTCGGTTTTTCTGTTTTGATATCAGATGTCGCTACTTGTTTATTATTCCATTGTTTCATCAGGCAACATCTTCATTTTGTTTATTTATACTGCTAATAATGAGTGTTGTGATCATGAAATTTCACTATATATCAATAATGAAAAAAAGACTAGTGAAAATACGACTCTCACGATAACAAAGTCGAAGAAGACAGAGTAAATCATCACAATCTTCTACAATGGATCTATTTATTAGGTGATATAATAAATAATTTGAAAGATAATAATTTTGGAAGAAAATAATAATAAATTTCAACATTAGAAGGACAAATCTCAGATATTACTGAAGACCTGAACAAAATTCTGAATTCTATGAAAACATGCCAACAAGCAATATGTATTACCGTTAAATCCAACATAGATGAACATACCGAAACTGGAAGTCAAACTGAAAATAGGATGCTGTGAAAGAAATACATGTGTTAGAATTGATGCAGAGAGAGAGAATAAATGAAAAAATGAATCTGACCAATCATGTTACTGAAAACTAAATCAAAGTACGAATCAACAATTTGCTCAGAAGTCCATTAAGGATATAAGTAGATTATCTGAAGCTGACGCGGAATGTTTTAAAGAAGTGCAGACAAGAAGGAACAGAATAGTGAAAATAACAGTATTCAGATCATCTAAAGAGTTAATGAACTCAAAAAAAGAACTCTATTCGCATTCTTTTGTGACTTCACAATTTTAATCCCAAGAAACATTTGCGTTCGTGATAATAAAGGGTTTCCAATAAGAGGTTTCATTTTGCAATTAAAAAAATGAGTATATTTCGAGATAAATCAATGGATGTTCATTTCATTGTGAAGAGGAAGGTATACCATTAACAATGAAAAACGATATCAGCCAAAGGGGCGTCGCGGCTATGGTTGCAGCACCATATTCTTTTCATGAAATTTTCCATGACCAATTCGCACATTTACGGATGTGTATCCTTGAAAACTTCACGAATTCCATTTTTGAGGTCTTGAATCGATTGTGGAGCATTGACATAGACTTAATTTTTCATGTGACTCCAAAGAAGTCTAAAGTTGTGATCACCGTTTCGAGTAATAACACCACCAGAGAACTTTTCCTGCAAAATTATAATTTTTTCATTGCTTGTGCAGCATGTCGTCTTGCTGAGAATAAATGTCGTCCACGTAAATATCTTCTAATTTCGGCCATAAGAAATCATTAGTCATAACTCATACATTCACCGTAACATTTGCATCAGCCACACTTTCGAAATGCTGCAAGACTAGCCAAAAGTACATTAGATTTTCGACTTGCGACTGCAAAATTTTCACGATTTTTGAAGTGAATTTTAATAAATTCAATGCATTGATGAAGCGTGTATCGTTCCGTGGTAATGACAGCTTCAAAAGTAACTGCTGCCCAGATAGCAGGCTACCCTTAACAATACCGCAATAGAAGGCCTGAATGCATAACCTATAATATTTAGACTTGTTTAAGAAATTTGTGAAGTGAACCCAAGTGAACTCAGTGACAGTGAAAATTGGGGAAAAAGCCCATCTGCAAGCATACTTTTTTCAGCACAACTGCAGATAAGAATTCCAACCGAATAAATCACTTGATTTTGAGTGAAACAACTCAAAAATGTATACTGTACCGGGTTTTCACTACAATTTGACCCCCTTTTTGACTTTGATACAAATAGAGATACAAAAAAAAGTTAGTTACAAAAGTTGTACGAAATCAACTGCGCTTTTTCAAAATAATCTCACAGAATGAAATCTATACAGGGTAGACAAGATATTGAATGCAACCTCATTTTTTTAAATGGATCTCTCATATTTTTTTATTGACATTGCTAAAAATATGACACACGTTGCATTACACAGAGGCGAAAAAAGATCTAAATCAAATCAAATTTATACATACAAAGATATCATTACTGATACAATGAATTTATCCTATATTTTATGTGGACAACAATAAAAACAAGAAGACTAAAATGGGAGAATATATGGCGTTACATCTAAATCGTCGAATTCCAAGTGAAAATACATTTATTAATACTAACAACCTTCTAAAAGTAAATAAAACAAATTGTAGAAATTACTATTTTACTATCAATAAAAATATAGGTAACACATTTTCTTGTGACTCGAGTTTCGGGATATGAACTATCCCATCATCAGACAACTCTTTTTCTTTATCTTTTTATTGGTAGTAAAACATAGTAATTTCTACCAAGTAGTAACGGCTGAAACAATTCAGTACCTGGTAAAAGATTCGAAAAGATTTCAGAGAAAGAGGCAGGCGTACGGAATGAGGATCAAGAACCCGACATTGTTAAGTATTTATGGTGGTATGAAATGAACAGTTACAACTAATGAAATTGCTCGAAATGGCCACCATTATTTAATTATTTAATATAAATAGTTCATATCGTTTTCTCATGTTGATTGGACTATTTGGGATAGCATTATTATGGTTCTGATTGTGTTAATGAATTATTGCTTTAATTTTGTGTTTAATTAACTCAACACTTTCATTATCATCAGAGAAATTTTTTTCTTTAAGGAACGTACATGAAAACGTGTCCAACGGTGTTAAATCCGGACTATTCGATGAAAATGAAATAGGTGCATCACAATCTCTGCAAATCTCTGTGCGGGGGTGCTGTGTCCTGTTGCCAAATTGTTTGCTCCAATTCTTCAGCAGGAAATAATGCTACCCCTGGCAATACGTTCTCGGAATATGCTACAAGTGTTAATGTGTAGTTGAAAATATAGGCCCCACACTTGACAACCGATTAATGAGCCTGACAGGTAGTTCTTCGAATTTGAGGCTCTGTAGTTCTCAAAATAAGAGAGATAGAGCAACAAATGCACCACGCTCGTAATTAGGAGAATAATAGCTAGCCAATAGTGAGAAAATATACAGGGTGATACATCTGAAAAAAAGAAGTTGCACTCAATATCTGGTCAACCCTTTATATATTGCCTTTTGGGGAATCATTTTGGAAAAACTCAGTTGATTTCGTACAACATTTGTGAATAACTTTTTTTGTAACTTCATTTGTAACATAGTTAAAAGGAGGGGGGGTTAAATTATAGTGAAAAACCCGGTACAGTAAAGTATTTAGGCTGTAAATGAACTAATTACAGCCTATTAATATCGGTTGTTTTTTTTAGAGTGATAGACCTTTAAAATAAAATAGAACACGTTTAAATTAAGATTGAAGCCAAATTTTTCTTATTTGAAAGATGAATTTATGACATTTATGTTTTGGAAATAGTTTCCGGCATATATCCACCACGACTAGCTCTTAGGAACCGAATTCGACCAGACCGATTTTGAACCACTTTTTCTAGTAATTCAGTCCTTATTTCATCAATAAGACGAAATATGTTGGATTCCAAAGCGTCTATTGTTTCTGGTTTATCAGCATGAACCAATGACTTGACATAATCCCAAACAAAATAATCCAGTGGAGTTATGTAGCAGGATCTTGGAGGCCAATTAATTGGACCATTTCTCGAAATAATTTCATCGCCACATCTTTCCTTCAATAAATTAATTGTTACGGTAGCAACATGAGTTGTTCCATTTTTGGAACCAAAACACTTCTGGGTTGATACCATCCAAATTTTGAAAAAAATAATCATTGATCATCGGTCTGTTACGAGCACCATTCACTCTAACATCAGCTCCAGCATAGTTTTTATAGAAATATGGACCAATGATGCCTCCAGCGTGTAAAGCACACCATACAGTGCATTTCCAGGATGCAATGGAACCTGCAGAACTTCTTGAGGATTATTTTCACCCCATATACGGCCATTTTGCATGTTTACATAGCCGCTCGACTAGAAATGAGCTTCATCACTAAACCCAATTTTGCGATGAAAAAAGTGGATCAACTTCAAGTTGTTCTAGGGCCTAACCAGCAAACAGCTTATTATCGTCAAGTAGCTTTAGTTCTTGAAGCAGTTGGATCTTGTATGGGTGTAGACCAAGATCTTTACGCAAAATTTTCCGTGTGGTGGATGCACAGAGTCCAACTTGTTGTGAACGTCGACGAATTTACTTATCTGAATTATCATTAACACTATGATTTACAGCAGCGATATTTTCTTCTGTACGTACAGTTCTTTGTCTTGTTGTTGTTGCTGCATCGAGTAGAGAAAATGTTTTCCGAAATCTATCGATAGTTCGACGAATAAGCTGCTCTGATGGACGATTATGTGAACCATAAATTTCACGAAGTGCTCTATAAGTTTGGCGAATAGAACACTGATTTTGAGAATAAATTTCAATAATCTTTAAACGTTGTTGCGGCGTTAGTCTTTCCATGATAATTTTTCAATGCTTGCTGAACAAAAATGTCAAAACAATATGACTTCTACCTCCTATCAAATCACAGTTATCTCTATCTAAATAAACACCCCTTGAAGTATGTTCATCCTAAAATTTGCATAGTAATTCATCAACGTTGAATTACTTACTAAAGAAGAATTCGAAAAAGTGTATCAATGATTCATTGTTAGAGCTCTTCAGAAAATCCCGAGTTTAATTTTTAATATCCACATCCAATTCTCCCTCAAATCCAATCAGACATCCCGTACATCTGACATCCAAACGTCGAGCCCCGATTCAAGACACGAGAACATATAAAATCTTGGGCGACATACGGACGGCCGGTACTGACCCAGTTGTGACTACTTTGAACGAATCGGGAGTCCGTAATAATAGACGAGGACGACCGGGAATCTCTGGAATTAGAGGGAGATGGCGTACGAATCCGTCCGGACACGGTTCGGCGGAATTTAATTTGTCATAGGGATTATTAAGGAAGGGGAGAGGGATACTTGATATTCGGCATTATGATGTAGGTGTTTTGGTGTTGCTGGATTAAGTGAGCTTGTTCGGATGTCGGTGAATCCTGGCTAGAATCCTGCGGGATTCCGTTGTTTCAATTGGATATTTTGACGGAATGCTTAGCTTCTATGCTCTGTAGTGTGCGAGATGAAATCTTGGAATAGTTTAATACTAAATACTAAAACTGCCCTGCTTCAAAATATGAACAATTGGAATTTGATAACTCATTGTGTTTAAAGAACATTGAATTCGGAAATATTTCTCGAATATACGAATATTCAATAAGAGCGCAATAAAACATGGTTTTCTGTAGCAAAGTATTGAAATATTTATTGATTTAGAAAATATACATTTGGGAATTATGTATGAAACAAAATATCTTGTAAATGGCTATCACGGTCTTGCAGGCATATGCGTAGCCTTCTGACGATCATATGTTTATTAAATATAATAATTGTTCCGATTGTTCAATGAAGTTACTCGGTCTCTCTCTATATTATTGATTGGTATTTATTACTTTTCAGGGAAAAATTAATCCCATCCATAATTTTCAAATGGTCATAATATTATAAGAAAAAACTTGAAACATTAGATTCTCTCTTACGGAAAAAAATAACTGAATAATTTTGTTAATCAAAGGTTCCCATTGTGATTAGATATAGTATTTTTTGCGTGTTTTAACTTTATGGTTATTTCTTGGAGGTATTTGTTCACCCATCGTAGGAAAAAGTAATTCAAACAGAATAGTTGCATCATCGGGTGTTTTTTTAGAATGATAGAAATTTCGATAGAGATAACTGTGATTTGACAAAAGATGGTGCAACACCTCATGCTGCTACCGTAACAATTGATTTATTGAAAGAAAGATTTGGCGATAACATTGTTTCGAGAAATGGTTCACTTAATTGGCCTCCAAGATCATGCGACATAACTCCACTGGATTATTTTCTTTGGGGTTATGTGAAATAAGGCCTGAATTACTCGAAAAAGTGGTCCAAAATTGTTCTGGTCGAATACGGTTCCTCAGAACTAGTCGTAGTGGACATATGCCGAAAATTATTTTTAAAACATAAATGTCATAACTTTATCTTTCAAATAAAAGAAAATTTCGCTTCAATCTTAATTTAAATGTGTTTTATTTCAATTAAAGTTTTATCACTCTGAAGAAAACAACGGATATTTGCTGGCCAAAAACTGACCCAGGTGATTTGTGACCTTTTCATTTGGAGTAAAGGTTTTACCGTCGCTTATCTTCGACATTAAAAGTTTGCAAACCTGTTCTGGCGCTGGTGTACTGTCAACATATTCTCTACATTCACTTCGGTTAATTTCTTCCTGGCTTGAATTGCATTTTCACCTTTTCTGTAGTAAAAAAGTAAAATATGACGAAAATGCTATTGCTCTCTATATTTAAAAGGACAGAAACCAAAAAATACTGCGCATAATTTATTGAACTTTTTCACACACCTTGTTATATCAGCTTTCAAAACATATAATGATTATGTGGTGAAAAAATACATTTGAATCCTCTCTGGGGAAAAAACGAAATTACTTTCCGAACAACCTTATATAATATGTGTACTAAAAAACTTTTATGTTGTATATTTGCTGAAGAAACATCTATAGAGGATCATCTGGAAACACTCTGTATACTTGTATTAACCACCTGTTTTCTGGATAAAAATTAAATATGAACAAATTTGCAGATTCCAAAGTTGAATGGGTACAGAATTTTCGACATATTGATCTTTCTGTCTGTTCAAATCGCACAACCAATCGGGCACATCTCCCAAATTCTCCTGAGATCTTCGCGTCCAACGTGACCCGAATGACGTATTAGAATGGGATGCTATATATCTGTGTGGTTCTTATCATGACCCCATTGTTCTGTGCAATTGGTCCTGCAGGGAAGGATTCCATTAACTTTTTACGATGGCTGGCATCTGACGGCAAGTAAAATGAAAGAAAAAGGGCCGAAAGTGATAGGAAAGTAGTTTGACTCTCACATTCGTTTTTTACCATGTATGGAAGAAGAAAACCTGTGGACAAATAGGTTGTGGACGATGTCTAACATTTTAAACTACTATGAACTAGGTTTTAAAAAGACGCTGTTTCAGCTAAGATGTTAAAGGTAATTTAGAAGCCTATTCCACAGAAATAAATAATGAAAAGAATTTACGACACAGACTCCACAGTATGAAAAAATTCAATATATATATATATATATATATATATATACATTCTGTCAAGAAAGTACCGGGAATTATCGATTTAAATCTGGCGGGGTAATGAGGCAGGTAAAAATTTTTTTTCCTAGGTTGGTACCACTGTCCTTAATTACTATGCCAAGCTTGAGCGGGATCTGTCAACTAGTGTGTTTGCAACAGCTGATTAAGTCAGTCGATGTCAGAGTGCGTGCCGATTTTTACGATGGGTGATTACGTTGAGCAAAGAATTTGTTTAAAGTTTTGTGTTGCAAATGAATTTTCTTGTGCCGATGCATTGAAAATGTTGCAAAAGGCCTTTGGCGATAATGCTCTATCGAAAACTCGTGCATATCAGTGGTACAGAGCCTTCAAGGACGGTCGTGAAGTCAAAGATAACGTCGATAAAATTAAGGAAAGGGTGCTGGAAAACCGTCGTACCAGCTTGAGAGAGATAGCACATGATCTTAAGATATCCCACGAGTCCGCACGTACGATTTTGATTGATATTTTGGGCATGAGAAAGGTGGCCGCACGACTCCTACCGAAAGACCTGAATTTTCTTCAGAAACGTCATCGCGAACAGGTTGCTTCAGACATGCTGGATCGCTGTAATTCCAATTCTACATTCATGGAACGCATTATAACTGGTGATGAGATCTGGGTCTACGAGTACGACATGCAAACAAGCCAGCAATCATCGGAATGGGTGGCAAAAAATGTGCCGAAACCGAAAAAACCAGGCCAAAGCCGCTCGAAAATGAAGGTGATGCTCATTGTTTTCTTCGATATCCGTGGCGTGGTGCACTACGAACTCATTCCAGAGGGTCAGACGGTAAACAAGGAGTATTACCTAGGCGTTATGAAACGTTTGCGTGAGCGTATCCGTAAGAAGCGGCCAAATTTGTGGGCGAACAACTCATGGATTTTGCATGACGATAACGCGCCTTTTCACCGAGCTACGATTGTGACTGACTTTCTCGCCAAAAACTCAACAAACGTGCTTCAGCAACCACCGTATTCGCCGAATTTGGCTCCCTGCGACTTTTTCCTCTTTCCAAAACAAAAATTGCTCCTTCGTGACACCCGTTTTGAGTCGATTGAAGCCATAAAACAAAATTCGGCGCGAGAACTAAAGTCCATCCCGGAAAGCGCCTATGAAAAATGTTTCGATAATTGGAAGTGCCGTTGGCATAGATGTATTGAAGCAAATGGAGCCTATTTTAAAGGCGACCCAATAAATTCTGACGATTAAATGTTAAAATGTTGTTTTAATTGAAAATTCCCGGTACTTCTTGACAGAGCAGTATATATATATATGTTGAAAACTTACTACGAAGATAATAAAAAGGATTCTTTTTACTTGATAGAAGGCTGAGTACAATATCTTAAATATCATTATTTAAATATTTTAATATTTACAGATATATTCTGTTAGCCTTCTACATATTTAATTTCAAAAAATTATTTTTAATATTATAACTTCAGGAATTGAATTAATGTCATATAAGCACTGATCATATCAAACGACATATAAAATAAACATTCATTAGAAGATATCCAAATGAGATAACAAAATCCAATAAATATAAGTTGTTAACAAAAATCCTATAATTTGGAAAAAATTTTGTTTCTGCTCAACCCTCTTATGAAAAAATGTTTAACATAATCTTAAGAATTTCTCATAAAACTAACTTACTTGGAATAATATTTTATATATATATATATATTTCTTTATATACCTTTTATCAAGTATAAACCTTCATTTATTTTATCTTAAATATCATACAGATTTATTCAGCTAACCTCAAAACAAATTTTAATTGTCTAAAATTTTTTTCTCAAAACTTTTTCTAATTAAATAAAATAAATATCTCATATAACACAGTTTTCATTCAATTCAAATGTGTTTTTGTAGTTTTTTTGAATGACTTTTTTTAAAGAAAGTTATTTTCGAAGATACTTGAGGTACTGTTTGTGGAAAAAAAATTGTTCTCATAATACGTTGATACGAAATAAAAATTCCTTCAGGGTATTTATTTAATATTTTCGGTTAAGAAATTTTATTTTCTTTGCATCCTTTTATTACTTTAGGTGCTGTGTAATGAGCGTTAGTTCAATATGTCTACCAAATTGAAACTGTGTTTTCTAAGACATTTATTTCATTTAATTGTGGGAACATTTTTTTATGAAATTGAAATTAAAATTTGTAATGAGGGTAGCTGAATAAATCTGCATGATATTTAAGATATTACTACGAAGACTTTTTTTGAATATTACCGATAAAAGCTGGATTAATTTTCCGAAATATCTTAAGTTTTAATTTGAAAAATCTCCCGAAACATTTTAGAATTAAATTTAATAACATGCCTTAGACAACACTGCATCACTTTATAGACATAGAGATTATCAACACATGTGGGGGCACAACCAACTAATAAATAATCGATAGAAAACAAATTACTGAGCAAAATTATCTAAATAGATCACCCAATACAAGTGCTTATGAGACATTAATTTAATTCTAAAAGTTTTTGAGAAAAAATTTCTGAAATTAAAATTTGTAGGAGGGTAGCAGAATAAATCTGTTTTGATATTTAAATTTTGTGATGATTCTTCTATCAATTAAAAAACCTCTTTCTATTTTTTTATTGTATATATAATATATAATTATATTTTGGTTTTCATGACTCGTTATATAAATGTCATTTGGTTTTGACTAAGGCCATAAAATACCTTACAAGCTTTGTGTGATTTTTGTGATGAACATAGAATACGTAGGATAGTTCTCTAATTTTAGTGTTTCTTCAAGAAGGATACCAAGAGGTCTGTTTTGTAAGATATTTTTTGTCAAATGATTTAATTTTTTGAATGTGAAGTAGGACTGATGAAGATCTCATTCAATTTCAAATTGTGTTTTGAGGGTGTATTACATATTTTAAAAATTTTTTAAACTAACCTATTCAAATATTTAAATATGTTTAATATTTAAAATAAATTAGTTTTGGAGAAGTTCTTAAAATTATGTTTTAAATTTTTTTAAAAATTTGGTTTTCATGAATATAAGATTAAAACAGAAATTTTGTCTCCTTAAAATATTTATTTAGTAATTTTAATTAATAATGTATATTTCGTTGGGTTGTTTATTCCATTTGATATTATATAATGAGTTTTGATTTTATCTGTCTACTAAATTTAAGCAGTGCTTATAAGAAAGACATTAATTTAATTTTAAAAGTTTCTGAATTAAAAAGTTTTTTGGAATTGAAATTTGTAGGAGGTAACAGAATAAATCTGTTTTGATATTTAAATTTAGTAATAATCCTTCTATCACGCAAAAACCCTCTTCTCATTTTATTGTTTATATAATATATAATTATATCTTGGTTTTCTTGACTCGTTATATAAATGTCATTTGGTTTTAACTAAGACCATAAAATATCTTACAAGCTTTATGTGAATTTTGTGATGAACATAGAATACGTAGGATAGTTCTCTAATTTTAGAGTTTCTTCAACAAGGATACCACGAGGTCTGTTTGGTGAGATATTTTTTGTCAAATGATTTTAATTTTTAAATGTGAAGTAGGACTGATGATTATCTCATTCAATTTCAAATTTTGTTTTGAGGATTACAGATTTTAAGAAATTTTAATTAACTTATTCAAATATATTTAATATGTAGAATAAATTTGTTTTGGAGAAGTTCTTAAAATGAAGTTTTGCATTTTTGAAAAAAATTTGGTTTTATATATGATTAGAAAAAATTTTGTCTCCTTCAAATATTTATTTAGTAATTGTAATTGATAATTTTCACTTTGTTGGGTTTTTTATTCCATTTGATATTATATAATGGATTTTGATTTTATATGTCTTCTACATTTAAGCAGTGCTTATAAAACATTAATTTGATTCTAAAAGTTTTTGAATTAAAAAATTTTTTGAAATCAAAATTTGTAGGAAGCAATCGGAATAAATCTGTTTTGATGTTTAAATTTTGTAATAATCTTTCTATCAACTGCAGAACCTATTTTCATTTTATTGTATAAATAATATATAATTATATTTTGATTTTCGCGACTTATATAAATTTTATTTAGTTTTAACTAAGACCATTCCTCTCAAGCTTTGTATGATTTTTCTGATGAACATAGAATACGTAGGATTTCAAAAGTTCTCTTATTTTAGTGTTTGTTCAGCATGGATACCAAGAGGTCTATTTGGTGAGATATTTTTTGTCTATTGATTTTATTTTTAGATGTGAAGTACTGATGAAGATATTATTCAATTTTGAAATTTTTTTTGAGGATATACTACATGTTTTGAGAAATTTTTTAAGTAACTTATTTAAATATATTGAAAATTTAAAATAAATTCGTTATGGACAAGTTCTTGAGATTAGATTTGGTTTTCATAAATTTAAGATCAGAAAACAAATTTGTTTCCTTCGAGTAATTATTAAGTAACTTTAATTGATAATATATATTTCGTTGGATTTTTTATTCCATTTGATATTATATAATGAGTTTTGATTTAATAGGTCTACTGAATTTAAGCAGTGCTTATTAGACATTAATTTAATTCTTAGAGTTTTTGAATCAAATTTTTTGAAATAAAAATTTGTAGAAGGCTAACAGGATGAATTTGTTTCGATATTTAAATTTTGCAATACAAATTTGTTTGGAGTGCATATTAAAAAATAAAAAATTCAATCACCAAAAAATTTTCCGCATAGAATTCACAATGGTCTACTAAAATAGGGTGAATATTAACTCAAATATAAAGTTCAAATCCAGAATTCACTTTTTGAATTTATTTTTGTTTGATGAATTTCATATTATGCTGTCATAAAAATCGTTCCTATGAATTTGTTTGCTTGGTAAAATGTTCTTTGACGTAGCAAAAAATTTCTACTGAAGTTCCTATAACCTTTCTCATTCAGCTCAATCATATTTCACTCACCACATAACCGGATTACTGTCCTCCTACTTCCTTTTCCATTTTTCCTCGTGAACCGCCCAAAAAATCATAAGTTTTTCCCGATCTTCCATCCAGACCGACGTGAACATAATAGTCGGTCAGCCGGCTAAAAAGTGCGCGCATAAGTCCCTTTCCACGTCGGAAAATTCCCGGGCCGGATGGAAACTTTGTTTCCTATCTGGGGGCCCACCTACATGGACAATATTTCATTCACGGCCCTATGCAAATCGGCTCACATTGCGGAAAGTTTCGCGGGGAAATCCTGCGGTTTTCATATCTCTTTTTTGTTTCCGTCCACACTTTATTATGCATAACGGGAAGTTTCGGCGAAGAATACGTATTCCTGAATGTATTCGCCTGCCCAGTTCTGGCAAGGTTGAACTTTATGAGGTCTAACTTCGAATAATAGAGCTACAGAAGGTTCTACTATTACGAATCAGTTTTATGATTTTAAAAACGAGTTTTCATGGTGAAATTTAATAATGATCCTTTTAGTACTCCTTTATCTGGGCTTGGTGAGTTATTGGCAGTCTAGGCCTCTCAAAATTCTCACACTTTTTCCGAGAAATCTGATTGAAACAGTTGTACTATAAACTATAATAGCAAAATGTCGCTTCGATATTTGGGCTAAATTCTACCTGCCCTCGAGTTCGTTCTCTTCTTGGACCTGCGCTAAGCAAACAAGAAGTCTCTCGTTATCATTCGGCCTAGAGACATCGACTAACACACTTCTGTTGTTTGTGGATCAAACGGTCTCCGAACATTCTCTACTATTTGAACAATCAAGTTCTGATCACACCACTTTCTCACTCTCTCTCCCTCTCTCTCCCTCTCTCTCCCTTTCCCTCACTCTCCCTCTCCCATTCAAGCCTTAATTCGCATTCACTTTAATTTCCCAAAGAATACCTTCTCTTAATAACACACAACGCAATAAAATACCTGGAAGTGAATGTATTATCAACATAATTTACCTGTAATTAGGCAGTAAAGTGAACGCAGTGAAAGTAAGCAACTGTGAAAAAGCCTATCGATCTAGAGTTTTCATTGTAATTATAGTACAATACTACCTCGCAACAATTCTTTCAACCTTTGAGTAACACAACCCAAATGTGTATACTGTAATAAATCGGGTGTTTCTTTTTTAGAGTGATAGAACTTTTAATTGAAATAAAACATATTTAAATTAAGATTGAAGCCAAATTTTTTTTTTATTTCAAAGATAATTTTATGACCTTCATGTTTTAAAAATAATTTCCGGCATATGTCCGCCACGACTAGCTCTGAAGAACTGCATTCGACCAGACCAATTTGGACCACTTTTTCGAGTAATTCAAACCTTATTTCATCAATAACACGAGTTATGTTGGTTTGACATAACCCCAAAGAAAATAACCCAGTGGAGTTATGTCGCATGATCTTGGAGGCCAATTAATTGGACAATTTCTCGAAATAATGTTATCGCCAAATCTATCGCATGAGGTGTAGCACCTTCTTGTTGGAACCAAAACAATTCTGGGTCGATACCATTCAAATTTTGAAACAAATAATCATTGATCATTGATCTGTAATGAGCACCATTCACTGTAACATTAGCTGCAGCATCGTTTTTGAAGAAATCTGGACCGATGATGCCTCCAGCGTGTAAAGCACACCATACGGTGCATTTTTCAGGATGCAATGGAACCTGCAGAACTTCTTGAGGATTATTTTCACTCAATATGTGGCAATTTTGCTTGTTTACATAGCCGATAAACCAGAAATGAACTTCATCACTAAACACAAATTTACGATAAAAAAGTGGATCATTTTCAAGCTGTTCTAGGGCCCAATCAGTAAACAAACGACTCTTATTATGGTCAAGTGACTTTGGTTCTTGAACCAGTTGCATCTTGTGTGGGTGTAGACCAAGATCTTTACGCGAAATTTTCCATGTGGTGGATGCACAGAGTACAACTTGTTCTGAACGTCGACGAATAGACAAATCTGGATCGTCATTAACACTATGACTCACAGCAGCAATATTTTCTTCTTCACGTACAGTTATTTGTCTTGTTGTTGCTGCATCGAGTAGAGAAAATGTTGTCCGAAATCTATCGATAGTTCGACGAATAAGCTGCTCTGATGGACGATTATGTTAACCATAAATTTCACGAAGTGCTCTATAAGTTTGGCAAATAGAACATTTGAAAATAAATTTCAACAATTTATGAACGTTGTTGCGGCGTGAGTCTTTCGTTGATAATTTTTCGATGCTTTCTGAACAGAAATGTCAAAAGAACATGGCTTCTTTCTTCTATCAAATCACAGTGTTATCCCAATCGAAAGTTCTATCACTCTAAAAATACACCCGAATAAACCAATTGAAGTCTTTATTGTCCCGATGAAGTTACTCATCTCAGAATTTGCATACCATGATTAAGAGGAAAGTTGTAGAAATTATTATGTTTTACTACCAACAAATTGATATTTTACACATTTAATTGTGACTCGAGTTTCGGGCATTAACTATCCCATCTTCAGACAACTGAAGACTCAATAAACAGAATAGGGTTTTTATGCATACACAGAGGGAAACGTGGTAATGAAAATAGGTTAAAAATGAGAGGACGCCTCACAACTATTAGATGTCGCCACGAAAAAGAAGATTGGCGTCGGATTCAACTGTATTTTTTCATTAAAGCCGCATAATCATTAGATGTTTTGAGAGCTGATGTAGAAACGCTTGTGTGAAAAAAGATTCAATTAATTTTACGCAGTAGTTTTTGTTTGGTGCCCCTTCAAATATGGAGAGCAATAAGCAGCATTTTTGTCAAACTTTACTTTTTTACTACAGAAAAGGTAAAAGTGCTGTTCAATCCAGACGATGTGTATGGAGAAAATGTGTTGACAGTACACCAGTGTCGGAACTGGTTTGCAAAATTTCGATCCAGCAATTTTAATGTCGAAGATGCACCATCTTTTCATTGAGCTTTTACCGGATAGCACAACAATTAATTCGAAAGTCTACTGTCATCAGATGGACGAACTGAATGATGCAACTCAACAGACAAGGCGAGCATTAATCAACAGAAAACGTGTAGTGTTCCGACAAGATAATGCGAGGCCTTATACAAGTTTGGTCACTCGTCAAAACCTGATGATGGATACATTTTCACACCCACCATGTTCTCTAGATCTGGCGCCTTCGGATTATTATTTGTTCCGGTCATTGCAAAATTTTTAAGACGGTAAAACCTTTACTTCGAATGAAGAGGTCAAAAATCGCCTGAATCAGTTTTTTGCCAGCAAAGATCAAATATTTTATGAGCGTGGAATCATGCTACTACCAAAAAGAAGGCAAAAGTTGTTGGACCAATATATAATTCAATAAAATATTTATTCATTATAGAAAAATTGCCTTTCATTTTCCCAATGAAAAGAGAAATTACTCTCCAAAAAACCCAATAATATTACGCAGGAATCTTACTTACGAGAGTTCTAACCTAGTGCCTGAGATTGACTATTTGAATAAAAAAAGCATACAAACTTATAGTTCATCCAAAGCAGTGGAACTTCTTCGCATAGTGGTCTTGGCACAATATTCTGCCATTAACCATCTGGGATAAAACTAACGCCAACATCGACATTAACATAATAATAGTGAATTTATAAAACTAGTTAAAAAGCTACAAAAATTGTAAACATTCGAATAAATATATATTCAATAGTGAAAATACGTAGATCAATGTCAATTTCGCCTGCAATAACATAAGACCAGATATTGTAACTATGCCACAGATGAAACGGCCGAATGAAAATTGGTTTCAAGTTATGACTTTAATTCCGTGACGAAACATCTCTTTGGGCGCCCGCTATTAATCGAAGAAAACGCTAAACATCCAGATTGCGAGCTTCACCACCTGCCTCATTCCCATTTACAATTTTTCTTGGTGAGCTTCCCTTTCATTCCCATTCGTCGAAACATCGAAAACAACGATATTAATTACCGTCCATTCTGATTTTAATTGAATTCACTTGTTACTTGTATCGCTCAGCCGTTTTTTCCTCGGGCAGACCCGCTATGGAATTAATTGAACGCGGGAGAAAACCGGACAATACGTCAATGCCGCCATCTACCGAAACCTTTCAGGTCGGGAAAACATCATAGCAGGCGACGAAACAACCGCGTTTCCTATCCTGGGGCGCGTTTCGAAAGAAAACAGCCGGAAAAGCTTGTGGGGATTTTCCAACCGGTCGTCTGGTGAAACGGGCACAAATCTTACACAAACGCTGTATGAAAACGTGGAAAATGTGGGATGTAACAAAGGAATGGGGCAAACTGAAACAATTTTTCAGGATTAATGAATACGCAAGTACGAGAAATAATGATTTTTCATATATGAAATGGGAGCAGACATATCTTGTATTCGATAGGGTGTTCAAATTTATGGCTTTGAGAACAATAGATCTCTTGGAGTCATGAGCTGCTCAGTAAGGGAAAGAAAGATTTTTTCATGGAAAGTTTTACTCAGAGTTTGGTGTCAAACGAAATCTCATATAGTGTATTAGAACACCTGTCTGTAGAATAGCTTGGTACAATTTTTTGTCTACAAGCACCTACATGAGAAGTAATTTAACATTATATCGGGTGTTTTCTTAAGAGTGATAGAACTTTCGATAGGGATAACTGTGATGTGACAGAAGGTAGAAGCCATGTTGTTTTGACATTTCTGTTCAGTAAGCATTGACAAATTACCATGGAAAGACTCACGCCGCAACGTTTACAAATTATTGAAATTTATTTTCAAAATCAGAGTTCTATTTGCCAAACTTATAGAGCACTTTGTGAAATTTATGGTTTACATATTCGTCCATCAGAGTAGCTTATTTGTCGCAGTATCGATAAATTTCGGACAACATTTTCTCTATTCGATGCAACAAGAAAAACAAGACAAAGAACTTTACGTACAGAATAAAATATCGCTGTTGTAAGTCATAGTGTTAATGATAATCCAGATTTGTTTATTCGTCGACATCCACAACAAGATGGACTCTGTGCATCCACGACATGGAAAGTTTTGCGTGAAGATCTTGGTCTACACCCACACAAGATCCAACTGGTTCAGGAACTTAAGCCACTTGACCATATTAAGCGTCGTTTGTTTGCTGATTGGGTCCGAGAATAGCTTGAAGTTGATCCACTTTTTTATCGTAGAATTGTGTTCAGTGATGAAGCTCATGTCTGGTTGAACGGCTATGTCAACAAGCAAAATTGCCGTAAATGGAGTGAAAACAATCCTCAAGAAGTTCTGCAGGTTCCATTGCATCCTGAAAAATGCACTGTATGGTGTGCTTTGTACGCTGGAGGCATCATCGGTTCATATTTCTTTAAAAACGATGCCGGAGCTAATGTAACGGTAAACGGTGCTCGTTACAGATCGATGACCAATGATTATTTGTTTCAAAATTTCAATGGTATCGACCCAGAAATGTTTTGGTTCCAACAAGATGGTGCTACACCTCATGCTGGTACCGTAACAATTGGTTTATTGAAAGAAAGATTTGGCGATAACATTATTTCGAGAAATGGTCCAATTAACTGGCCTCCAAGATTATGCGCCATAACTCCACTGGATTATTTTATTTGTGTTTATGTCCAGTCATTGATTTATTCTGATAAACCAGAATCAATAGAAGCTCTGGATTCCAACATAACTCGTGTTATTGATCAAAAGGTGGTCCAAAATTGGTCTGGTTGAATGCGGTTCCTCAGAGCTAGTCGTAGTGGACATATGCCGGAAATTATTTTTAAAACATAAATGTCATAAAATTATTTTTTAAATAAAAAAATTTGGCTTCAATCTTAATTTAAATATGTTTTATTTCAATTTAAAGTTCTATCACTTAAAAAAAAACACCCGATACTACACTGTCAATGACAATGAAATACAAAATATCTATTACTGATGCAAATTTGTTGTATCGCCTTAAGAGCAGAACTTTTCGAAATAATACACTCAAGGCAATCGTCGACTTCGAGAAGGCGTAAAACCTTCCGAAATTTTGAGTCGATTCACTCTACAGTTTTAGTGACACGAACGTTCGTACGATCGGTGAGTTTATTTAAGCTGACCGGCCTTTTACAGTACATTGCTGCAGTAATAGGAATATCGTAAGAGAATACTCAGTCAATAATTTCAAATGAGTTGAGATATCGAAAACTGTCGGCAAGATGGGTTTCCCAGATTCCAACGAAAATGCACCGTTTTGATGTACGATAAAGGCCTTTAACGCGATAACCAGAAGAGAATGATGATTTCTTAGGTTACATTCTGATCTGTGATGAGACATGGGTATATCATAACACTCCAGAATCCAAGCAAGCATGGAGAAGAGACAACCTGAAGAAGTCCCACCTTGAAATACCGAATACAGTCCGTCTACGGAAAAAGTTCTTGTAGTGGTTCTTTGGGATAGAACTCATTGATTTCCTTTATGAACAACGTACCATTAATGCTTGATGAGGTGATGAAGCTGCCTAATTGAAGAAAAAGACGAGGCAGATTCATCCGAAGCGTGATTCTTTTTCATGACAACGTTTGACTATATACAGCGACTTTGACCCGAGAAAAATTGAAGAAATACTCGAGCATGTGCGTTTCGCACCACACCCACGGCAGCCATGGAGGTCCTACTGAATCTACTACCCCTGCACCTACTCGTGCAGAGGGAGGCGGAACGGACCACATACAAACTATATCAACTGGCGATTGACAGGCCAGAGGCAATAGTGATGGAAGGCTCATGACTGCTGGACGAGCTTTTAACGAACAGTATCCTATCGATGCCCTCGGATCTAATGTCAAAAATCACGAGCCAGGAACGGAATTTCAATGTAATCGTCCCCAGCCGGGACGAATGGACCTAGCATGCTGAGGTTCTATTGAGAACCGACCTTGGCTTGTTCACAGACGGCTCGCGAACGACGAACGGAACAGGAGTGGAAGTCGATGGGAGTAAAACGAGAATTAACATCTCATTGAGTCTCGGTCAAAACTCAACCATATTCCAGGCAGAAATATTTGCCATTGAGACCGCGGCGTAACTGCTGATAAAACGGCAAATCCACCACGGTAAAATCAAAATATTTACTGATAGTCAGTCAGCACTAAAAGCTCTGGAATCCAGCTGTTTTACATCCAAAACAGTCTGGAGTTGCCGCACGGCTTTAAACAGGCTCGGTCTGTATAACGGAGTCACTCTGGTTTGGATACCGAGCCACTCAAACTGCGCTGCCTCTGGTAGGACCGGAACCATTCCTGAGAATACCACATGACGTGGCTAACGAGGCGATAACAGGCAGAATGAACTCAAGGCTAGAGTCTTTCTGGCGGAGCCATTCTGGCCTGAAACACTCGAAGTTGTTCCTTGGAACAGTTTCGAACAAAAAGATGGCGAACCTAGCGCTATGTCTGGATAGGGCCAAACTAAGAACACTTGTCGGAATTATGACAGGTCACTGCAGACTGAAAACGCATTTGCACAAAATCGGTCTGGCTGAAGACAATGAATGCAGGCTGTGTCTTGAGGACACTGAAACAGCCATGCACATCGTCTCAGGGTGCTCAGTGGTGAGTCGCATCAGATTCGAGGTCTTTGGCCAGGCTTTCATAGCCCACAGTGAACTGAAAAAGTTACCTCTGAACAAGATTATCGGTTTTATCCAAAAACTGGATCTCGTCGGGGAGATATAAAACAGGGGTGAACCACAATAGTTCGTGCAGACGCAGTGGTAGGGTGGACAGATGCCCGCTCGCCATAAATAATAATAATAATACTCGAGCATCCTTCCTACATCCCAGACTTGTCCCCGTGTGGCAGCATGTTTGGTCCACTCAAATTAGAATTGGTATGACGCCGTTTTTATGACGATCAAGGAGTGGGATTATTCTTGCCTGAAAATAGAAACGGCTACAGTATTGGCATCAGAGAACTTCCTATTTCTTTGTATGTAATGTACTGATAGTAGCGAAAAAAAGGGAAATATCCTTTGTATCTTCAATGATTCATATTAATGTAAGATTTGGATTTCTAGTGTGGGGAAATCTAATTACTAATTTTATATAGTTTAAAAAGCAGAACCTATGGTACCTGAGCATCTTCAACTTTAAAGGATCGTTTGATTATCGTTGAAAGGTTATAAATCTAGATGTTATCTCATAAACTTGAGATTATCTTTTGATTTTGCCTCAAAAGATTTAAAATCATTTTGTGATACTTCTTTTGCTTTCGCAGTTGAAAGACGCTTTTTAGGATATGAGGTTATTAGATTATGACTAATGAATGAATGATGAAGTCTTTTCCACGATTTCAAATATTTAAGAGTAGATTCCTGAATTACGATGGAAGCTGCGATGAACTGCTTGTTCAATTAGGCGTTGAAGGAGGGGAGGTCTACCCAAAAGTGGGAGAATAGAAATTGTGGCCTTCGGAACATAGGATCAGAAACTAAAGTCCGTTTAATCGAAAAGGCCAGTGAAGCTAGTCAAAGTAAAATTTTAATTTGTCAACCCAGAAGAAATATTACACAATGAATTGTAAATCTTCTGAGGTGAATCCTAACGATAATCGAACGATCCTTCGAAGTTAAAAGTGTCACGTGACTCCTAACCTCTGAATCAACTATGGTGTTTCGAAATTTCTGAGCTTCCTTATCCCCGTTTAAGTGTAATTCGCCTTATATACAAAACTCAGAGGTCTCCTTTTCATCTAAATAATCGTTATCACCGCGAAAAGACAAAACAATCTCAACGATAACATTCACATCATTGGTATCCAGAACAAGCGTAACCATAACCTCAATCCCAATTACGTACGTCATCAACGAGACCCGCTAATCTCGAACTGTACGTCCTAATTGAATGCGCATAATTCGATAAGGTGTTTCCGCGGCATCCGGCCAACTAGATCCGATCGCGTTGCCGGAATAATATCGCCTGGATATTGTCGCAATCAATTGAGATTCAGATGGGACCTCCGGCTAATGGGAAGATAACCAGATAGAGGGCGCAACTTAATACAATCGCGGCGATAATGGCAGCGGATGGATGTGCCGTATGCATGTGGAATTGGATACGTGGAGAGAGGAATCCTGTTAGGATAACGAGTTGTGGTACTCGCAGGGGTGCAGGCGAATTTGTTTGATTCGATTCGATGGGGAATTATTCGTGGGATTGTGAAATCTCCGGAGATGGGAACGTTACGGATGAAGAAGAAGAGAGATCATAGGATTCGATGTTACGGGATTCTATGGTTCGGAGAGATCTTGGCTTGAAGGAAGGAACATTACTCTCTTCTCGATTGAAGCTGTAGAATTCGTGTTAGAACAGCCGACTAAAAAACCGAGTGGTAACAAAGCAAAAATTACAATATTTATCGGATTAAAAAATATCTAAGCCTCCTCTGACGCGGAAGGTGTAGATTTATTTATTGTTTTAATTTTATTTTTGTCAATTCATTCACAAGGAATACACACAAATAATTCGATGCCTAGGTGACTGCTCGCAGTTCAACTATAAAAAGTTCAACAATATTATTCGCTAAACATAGAGATCTCGCGTTTGAATATAAGAATATTGTATAAGGCTTCAAATCAGAACCGGACCTCTCATCGTTCGGACAAAAAACCTGCAACCATCTTACTGGTAGCAGCGAAGCACTATCCAACCTCTACAGGCTCTTAACCCACAAAAGGTAGTTATAATATCAGTCACCAAGAAACAGAAGCTGGATGAATTAGAACCGCCGATAATTCGTGGTGAAACAATACAATTCTCTAATGAGGAAAAATACCTGAGAATAGTCCTGGTGTGGTGAAAGAATGGCCAACAAACGACGGTCACTATAAGCTCACTCGACTACAGAGACAGGCTTGACTCCCAATAACCCCACTGCGAACTGGAAAAAATATTCCCGAATAAGATTATCGGTTGTATCCCAAAACTGGATCTCATCAGGGAAATATAAATTAGGGGTGAACCTCAATTTTACCACTCATCATAACAACTAATGTACTAGTAGAAAGCCACAGCTCTTGTTATTCGAAGGAGGATATTATAGGCAGAAGGATGTGATCCTTTGGACAACCAGAATAGTGCGAAGGTTCTTAAACATAACATGAAATGTAAATATCTGTCATTTACAACGAAATAAACCCGAATATTGTATTGGATTACTTTGTAATAGTTCATTTTGAAATGGAATAAGTACAAAATTACTTAGTTATTTTTGGAGAAAACTAACCAATTCCTTATTTCATTCCATTTTGACCTGTTCAAGGTGAAATCATCGATATTGCAGAGTAAGAGAGGTTTTATTCAAGGTAGTATTACTAGCACATAGACGTGATGACAAGGAAAGAAGGAATTGATCTGTATCTACCAAGAAACACGAGTTGCCTATTATTGAAAATATACGAAGAGAACCATCCTAGAAGACTCACATGCTCACCGATCGTAAGCTTTAACAAAAGCAGTTTAAGATCTACTCTTTCAAAGCCCTTACTGAAATCCGTGTACAGCCAACCAACGTGACTGTCTAGTGTTCTTGCTATAAATTCATTGAATACAATCAAATTGGTTTCTATACTATGAATCGAAACAAGGCCATTGTGACTCTGCAATATCTCGCCCCCATTGGTATTATAGCTTGACGCGTTGAGAGCGCTTATCTTGACTAGGAGCCTAGTTTCATCCATGTGAAATGGAGGGTAGTCTTGATGCCTAAAGTAATGCCATTTGCGCCAGACACTGGGCCCGTTTGGTGGAAAATCTACCGAATTTGGCCCTAGTTTCACCGCAAAAGTAGAATGGAAGGCTGAGCCGCGTTGATGAACCCAGTCACAAGGAAGTCCGTCGCAGCACAGGGCCTCTCCCTTAAAACTAACGTACTCCACCCTAATGCAGTAAATCTCCGTATTTTTCTGGTGTTGGTTTGGTGTTGGACTCTAGGGCGCAGTGTTTGAAATTCCGCATGCTGGACTAGAAGGGTATTCCTTCTATCTTTTCGTAGACACTCATGTTCAGGATATCTCTAGAAATGCATCAGGGTTTAGCGGGACTTGACGCTTTGACCGGCCTCGTCCTGAACCAAGTTCAGTTGCAAGAAATTTCTGGGGTTTATGGATCTTGACGATAGGGCTAGACCGTTGGTGCTTGAAGCCAGGATCAATTGATATACTTCACAAGGGTTCATGTGTCTTGACGTATAGGCCTGATTGAAGGTGCTCGTACCAGGATAAACTGAGGCATCAATCTTGAGATTATCTCAGTTCATGGGACTGCGTTCGGATGGATGGATAAGAAACCCTTTCGGCATGTGAGTTGCGTCCCAAATGACTCCGATACTAACACTGAAGAGCCAATAGATATTGGACATTGCTTCGCTGCTACCAGTCATACGGTTGTAGGATCTCACACTGAAGCCCAAACTATAAGGTGGTGGGTTCAGCTCTCCGGAGAGGTTCTCGTCACGCGCAATGATAAGACGTAATCCTTATCACACTTTCTGCCCCTTCGGGCAGACTGTAGAGACTGCTAGTCACTTGGTGAAAGAGCTGCGCTCACATGCCAATACACTAAATGGTAGAATTCTGCAATATCTATAATTTCAAACTGAAATAACATATATGAAATATATTTTTCACCTTGAACGGCTTAAATTCGATGTGAATGTCAGGTCTCTGCAACCAATCTTTCAGGTTAAGGATAAAAACCTTCCCAATATTCAGGTTGTCCAAAGTATCCTTCTGTGCGCTACTTATAGTACGTATTATCCTCCAACTCTAGGCGATCTGTTTTCTCCTCCAAATGACTCTCCACTAGTCCTTTAGTTGTTATGATGAGTGGTAAAACTGAGATCGATTTGAAGCCATATATATCCATAAGATCAAACACGGAATAACTATATTTAGTGAGTTTCTCGCTGAACTCTCTCACAACATTGTCTTCGCCAGAAACTGTTACATCCATAAATGGCCTCTGCTTTTCTCTATGAAAAACCACAATGTACATATGATGCGGGATTAATCTGCTTGTGATCATTGCAGTGTCCCAGTTCAATTTGATCTTATCTTTCTCCATTATTTCCCTTGGACTGTGTTCGTGATTTATTGTGTAGGTGGACATAAAACCTGTTTCTAAGGTAATTACCTGCTGGTAAACTTTTGCTATAGTGTTATGGCGTCCTAGGAGCAAGTATGGAACAGTATGGTATTGTCCTTGTAAGTCTTCCCAACATAGGTCTTCTCTATTGTAAACCCTTTCTAAACCCCTCATACTAAACATTCCAAAACCACCCTGCCTTCAAAACGAAATTCCATCTCACCACACCACTTCCAAATTGCAGAGACCTCAATCCCGCGTCAGCCCCCAATCGGTCAATCTTCTCCGACACCTTGCCAAATCGTCTGGAACGGAATTATAACGCCCCATCCTCCAATTTCGCAATTTCCAGACCCGCACACGGGCCACCGAGCCGAACGGAGCCGTCGGAGGCGGCCGTGGATGCGCGCAAATTAAATCGCGCCCGATTTGGGGGCAGCTCGAGCGTGCAGGCCGCAGAGGAAGCCCCCGAGCCTCGGGAGGAGGAATTGGAACGCCGAAACGTCTCGGTACCTAGTTTTACGAGTCAGCGGTCCGTAAGATTGTCACTCCGTTTGATCGTTCGCGAAAATGGAGAAATTTCGAGAGTTTTTCTCGAAGATGATGAACGCTTTTCGTTACCGGGAGATGCGGAAGGGGGGCGCGCAGCGTTCGAATTGAAAAAAATAGGTTTGAAGACGTCTGAGGGTGTGTTTACCATATAAACGAGGTTGGCGTGGATCGAGTTTGTTGATTTGGTTGTCGTTTTCACGTCGTTCAACTTTGAATGAGAAAAAGAACAGCTGGAAAAACTGGATCAGTTTAGTTTAATGTGAATCGGAGGCTTGGGGTTCATATTTGATAGCAGATTCTTGTTGAGAAAATATCTGAACGTTATAGTATAACGTTTTTCTATGAGTTTCAAAACAGTGTATGTTTTTCAGCAAGTAAAAAATCTAGGAATTAATTTCAATAGATAAAGAAAAATTTCAATGATCTTCATCTGAAGAAAACCTACTTATATGATATTCAGTGCTAATTTCCATCTCTGGTAGGTAGAGGACATGTTCAACGGAAGACTGAGTAGGTTAGGTTAGGTAAGATTAGGTTACCCTGCGGGCCAAGGTGAATGGTTGATGCGAAATCGATCCATGCCTAACATTTCTCAAGCTACATGCAGTCTCTCTTCAAATTGGCGTATTGTTTTGGATGATCTGAAAGTATAGAAACACATATGGTTGTACCTTTAATGAAAATCAATTATTTTTACCATATGCAATCAAACCTCATTCCATAAAGTACACCTTGTGGTGAATACTTCGCTTTCTGTCAAATTCTGGATCACCTCGCCTTCTCACCCTTGTTTCACTATCATGCATCCTCAAATAGAAGCGGGACTCGTTACTAGAGATCACCTGATTACATTCCTTCACTCAAAAGACACATCACCTACGGATTCCTACCAACGATTCATTCTGATCTTAACCAGCTACCCGGGTTTGGTTTCATGGTGGTCATGAAGAATTTGGCCGTTACTTATTCAGAATTGGCAAAAGTAAAGTAGACAACTGTTATGCCTGCCTCGGCGCAACAGACGATATACATCACAGACTGATATAGTACCCAGAATATTCAGCCACTCAGGAGTAAATCAACCAAGAATTACACTCATAGTCTTCATCCTTGCTGAAAATTCCCTTCTCACAAGATGAGAGGAGATTCACAATGCTCACGAAACCCAACCTACTCTTAGCTATCACTAATACTACGGCTACGTCAGATCTGATTACAACGTGTAGTTTACAACTCTCTTAAAATCCTAAGATAATTGAAGCAAAACTCTAGGAATTGACCCTAGTACAAAAAGAGCCACAACTTACCCAGAGTAACCAAAAAGTAGCATCTAAACCAAAAGAAATACCCACTCAGAGGCGAAGCCTGCAGAGATAATAGTCTGGTGTCTTGTAGAAGACTAGATATTCCAACCACGTAACCATGCTGTTAAGACCATAACCGTCAATTGGTCTTTCTTTGCTCATGTAATTCTTCTGGGACTTGGAGATCTCCACGCCCTATATTGTCAACTTCCTTACATACATGCACGTACACATGACAATGTAGTATGTAAAGGTCTGCTGGTTCTTGTTTTCTTCGGTCTTCGACAGACCGGCTTGACGCAACTCTACAATTCGATCTCTCCTCAAAGTCACTTAGCTAGAAGACCTGCAGAATTTTAGGCATTTCGATGATTTAAAAAATGCTTTGATGTGAAGCTATACGTAAATTACGATTCGGGCTAAAATCTCGACAACTCCCGATCGATGCTCTCTTGTTGTTTTAACGATCTTGCAACCACCTCAATAACTCAATGGAGAATTTGAAAATGTAGCACTTGTAATTATTATCGTAATAAGATAAATACATATCGGTTGTTTTTTTTAAAGTGATAGAATTTTCGATAGGGATAATTCTGATTTGATAGAAGGTAGAAGCCATGTTGTTTTGACATTTCTGTTCAGTGAGCATTGACAAATTATCATGGAAATACTCATGCCGCAACAACGTTTACAAATTGTTGAAAATTATTTTCAAAATTAGTGTTTTATTCGCCAAACTTATAGAGTACTTCGTAAAATTTATGGTTTACATAATCGTCCATCAGAGCAGCTTATTTGTCGAACTATCGATAGATTTCGCACAACATTTTCTCTACTCGATGCAACAACAACAAGACAAAGAACTGTACGTACAGAAGGAAATATCGCTGCTGTAAGTCACAGTGTCAATGATGATCCAGATTTGTCTATTCGTCGACGTTCAAAACGAGTTGGACACTGTACATCCCCACATGGAAAATTTTGCGTAAAGATCTTGGTCTACATCCATACAGGAACCAAACTGGTTCAAGAACTAAAGCCACTTGACCATAATAAGCGTCGTTTGTTTACTGATTAGGCCCTAGAACAGCTTGAAGTTGATCCACTTTTTTATCGTAAAATTGTGTTCAGTGATGAAGGTAATTTCTGGTTGACCGGCTATGTAAACAAGCAAAATTGCCATATATTGAGTGAAAACAATTATCAAGAAGTTCTGCAGGTTCCATTGCATCTTGAAAAATGCACTATGCACTGCATGGTCTGCTTTACACGCTGGAGGCATCATCGGTCCATATTTCTTCAAAAACGATGCTGTAACAATGAATTTATTGAAAGAAAGATTTGGCGATATCATTATCTCGGGAAATGGACCAATTAATTGGCCTCCAAGATCATGCGACATAACTCCACTGGATTATTTTCTTTGGGGTTATGTTAAGTCATTGGTTTATGCTGACAAACATCATGGTATTGATGAAATAAGGCCTGAATTACTCGAAGAAGTGGTCCAGAATTGGTCTGGTCGAATGCGGTTCCTCAGAGCTAGTCGTGGTGTACATATGACGGAAATTATTTTTAAAACATAAATGTCATAAAATTATCTTTCGAGTAAAAAAAATTTTGGCTTCAATCTTAATTTAAATGTGTTTTATTTCAATTTAAAGTTCTATCACTCTAAGAAAACACCCGATATATCAACAATGTTGGCTTCTGATTGCTTCATGAAAGTTGATAAATTCCATCTTATAGGATTATTATTGCTATGGAGCTACGATTTTAATTGAATGCATATAACTATTTCCCTATTTATTACCTAGAGCATATTGCCACGGTCAAGCGGCTGGAGTGGAAGTTTGACGTCCATCCTACGGGTTAACATCTGGAGGCAATGAAGTTTTGTTGATGGGAGGCGTTCTGAACGGTAGCTCGAAGTCATCTTCGTTTGACTGCTTAATTAAACATAAGCTCTCGATTTAGAGTTACCAAAAGTCATTTGACTATAATTGAATTTTTTTTAATGAAATATTCATTCACGTATACGTGCCATCTAAATTGTTTGCCAAGCTGTTCCTTCAACGGTGCATTTTCCAAACCTAACGTTTTATTAATACACGAAATTATTTTATCAATTTTTCTAAAAATCACACAAGTTATTTCGAGAAACACTGAACTATTTCCATTGTAAAGCCCTTAAAAAAAAGGTTATATCAGTAATCCAAATAACAAAAAGCCCGTAAACTTTCTATCTTCTTTCACTAAGATCTTCGAAAAGATTTTGACTAATAGACCTTTAAATTTGTTTCTATAAATTTAATGTCATTTCAGAACGTGAGTCTGAATACGTCAATGGTCAAAATATAGAAACTTTTTGAACTCATCCATGAATTTATTAATGCCATGGATCAAGGAAGGTACCGATTAATTTGTTTCTTTTTTCTATTTAAGAAATTCACACAGTTTTTATTCAGAATCCTGACACCTGTTTCGGTGTTTCGACCATTATCAAAGGATTTCAAAAACAACTGAACTTGAAAAATGTTCAGAAATCATTGACAAAATGATTAAAAAGAAAACTTACCACAATATTCTAAAACAATTTTATACCCATATAAATTATCCTTATGAAGAAGGGCAATATGGTTTTCAATGGCTTATATAAGACGTTTCGGCAGTAGTATCTCAAATATTCTACCTGTGCGTCAATATGGAATCTCATCAGCAGACATAATATCGGGTGGTTTTTTTTAGAGTAAACGCATCTTTAATTGAAATAAAACACATTTAAATTAAGATTGAGGCTATTTTTTTTATTTGAAAGATGATTTTATGACCTTTATGTTTTGAAAATAATTTCTGGCATATGTTCACCACGACTAGCTCTGAGGAACCGCATTCGATCAGACCAATTTTGGACCATTATTCACTCTAAAAAAAACAACCGATATATCATCCCTTGACATTCCTCCCTTTGACCAACTAACCCAGCTTGAATTTCGACTAATAATCCATAGGACACGTTAATTTTCTGTTGTCATTAACCAAACACTCTGAATATCAACTCACCTCTGATCTCAGTAGTGGTTTCGGTTATTTTCCTATCCTTCTTCTCCAGAGAATCGGGTATCAGCCTCAGGGTGACGTTCAGGGGTTGTAGACTGGCGGGACCGTGTAAGGTGACCAAAACGGCGGTCGTCTTGCCAGGAGCAGCGAGCTCAGGAGCTACTACCGAGAAGCCTCTGCAAAAATAAACATGGCGGCGTTAGATGGCCGGCAGCTACGTTGGCTAATCTGGGAGATAGGAGGGAAGGGGGCGGTGGTAATTCGTTGCCTTTTGTTCGGCTTTTACTGTTAGATTAGTGGAGAGCCAACGGCTTATTAACAAGACCTTGTTGCTGCTCTCTCAGGCTAATGGAACTTTTGAAGTTTCTGCATGTTTATACAGTGCCCTATCCAGAATTTTCACTGACAAATAATAATTACTCTGGAATGGAAGGCTTTTTTGTGAGGCTCCGCTGATGGATGCACATCTTAAGTGTCATATTTGTCATATGACGGGTTTTCCGATACGAGGTTTCATTTTGTTATAAAAAAGGAGTATATTTCAAGAGAAACCAATTGATGGTTATTCCATTGTAAAGAAGAAATAACACGCCAGGAAACTATTCTTGCAAAATTACGATTGTTTTGTTGCTTGTGTGGTATGTCATCTACATTATACCTTCTGTCTATGAAAATCATTAATCATAGCTCTGTAATTCACCGTAACAGTTGGACCTGCCTCATTTTCAAATAAGTAAGGACCAATCACACCGTTTGCCCAAAAATCGCACCAAACAATGACACGTTGAGGATGGAGAGGCTAATCAACAATCATTCTTGGATTTTCCGAGCACCAAATGCGACAATTCTGCTTATTAACGTTGCCTCCGAGATCAAAATTAGTTTCATCACTCAAGATGATTTTCAATGAAAAACCGGATCATATTGATACATTTCAAGGACGCAATCAGCGAAGATACAACGTCGCTTGTGATCGACCGGCTTGAGTTTTTGTGTTAACTGAACTTTAAAAGCCTAAAGACTTGAGTCTTTATGCAAAATATGGTTTATTATCGTCTGTGAAACGCCTAATTCCAAAGATCGACCAAAAATCGTCAAACCTGGGTTCTCGTTAACTCTACGTGTTATAATAGCAATATTCTCTTCAAATTTGCGAACTGCAACTGGAAAATTTTCATCAGTGAATTGCAACAACTTCAATGCGTTGTTGAAGCGTATTATGTTTCATTTTTAGTTAAACCGTAGTTTTTACTTGTCAAATGTCAAAATATGACAGATTCAAAATCCATAGCTGACAAATAGTGGGCTATTCAAAATGAAATCTCTAATTGAAAAACAATTCATTTCACAGTGTTGTTTACAGGGCGCCTAATCTTCCATTTAAATGAGCCTATCTTAAAAAAATAATCCTAAATGATTTAATTGTACTAACTCAACAAAAATTCGTGTTAAAATTTAATTGTATCGGGTGTTTTTTCTAGAGTGATAGAACTTTAAATTGAAATAAAATACATTTAAATTAAGATTGAAGCCAATTTTTTTTTGTTTGAAAAATAATCCCATGACATTACAGATATACGAAAGTAATTAAAATTAATAAATAAATATTCAAAGGAATATTCCTTTGAATATTTATTTATTAATTTTAATTACTTTCGTATATCTGTTGGGTTATTTATTTCATTTGACATTGTATATTGAGTTTTGATTCTATACGTCTATTAAATGTGAGCGGTGCTTGCTTTAGACATTAATTTAATTCTAAAAGTTTTTTGAATAAAAAATTCTTTTGAAATTGAAATTGTAGAAGATAAACATATTTCAATTTGTTTTGATATTCAAATTTTGTTATATTTCTTCTATCAAGTAAAAAGCCTGTCTATTTTATTTTATATATAATATATAATTATATTTTGGCTTCAATAAATCTCATTATAGAATATCAATGAATTTAAGTAAACCTTAAAATAACTCACTTTGTTCTTTGATTTTGTTAGAACATAGATCAATCTTGAATATATAGTTGATCTGTAGTTCGAAGCTTAAGTCTTTTAACACGTCAGTGATGTAGGTTATGTTTTTGATTTTGATATTTGGAATATTGAAAAAGGGCTGAAGACGGGATTATCTAGAATTATATTTGTTTTTTGAAGATATAGTGCACATTTTTTAGAGATTTTTGAAATAATTTGTTCGAATATTTAAATATATTAAATATTTCAAATAAATTATATTCTTTGGGAAGTCCTTTAACTGTGTTCATGTTTTTATAAGGCAAGTAGTATTTCTTAAAGATAAAACCAGAAACAAAATTTTGTCTCCTTTGAATATTTATTTATTAATTTCAATTACTTTCGTATATCTGTTGGGTTCATTTGACATTGTATATTGAGTTTTGATTATATACGTCTATTAAATGTGAGCGGTGCTTGCTTTAGACATTAATTTAATTCTAAAAGTTTCTTGAATAAAAAATTCTTTTGAAATTGAAATTTTAGAAGATAAACTATTTCAATTTGTTTTGATATTCAAATTTTGTTATATTTCTTCTATCAAGTAAAAAGCGTTTCTATTATATAGCACTAAGAAATTCCCATAACAGCGCATATGATAAATTTCATAGTTCAGAGATTATTAAAAAGGAATTTTATAAGAGCAAACGTATGAATAATAAAGAACAAAAATTAGCAATCGATATGTAAGAGAAATCAGATCCATACAACATTATTTTCACAAAATTGTATAAAGGTAATACAATTGTAGCAATAGATAAAATACTCTATACCAATAAAACAATAGATTTAATCGAAAATAAACCTTCTTTCAAGGAAGAACCTCTTCTCATTATTTTAATTCATATATAATAATTATATATTTTAGTTTACGCTCATTACATATTATTTAAAAAATATATAAGAGACAGTATTTTAATTTCCACTACAAAGTTTATAATGCAACAATTGTTTCACCACGATGTGACTTCTTCGGGTAACTACTTTTACTGGCTGAAGAAGTCACATCGTGGTGAAACAATTGTTGTATTATAAACATTTCTGTGAAAATGAAAATACTGTCTCTTATATATTTTTTAATTAAAATGAGTTTCTATCCAGTAAAGACCGAATCAATCAAACATTTACTATAGATTATCTTTTCGTTTTAAAGTAGTCCATAAAATACCTTGCAAACTTTATGTAATTTGCGTCACGAACATAGAATACGTAGGATGTATATAAGTTAACTTGATTCTAGTGTTTGTGCAGTAAACATCATTCAGTTGGTTTGGTAAGATATTTTTTGTTAATTATTTTAATTTTTGAAATATGAAGCTGAGCTGATGAGAACCGTTTTAACAATTCTAAATTGTTCCTTAAAGATGTTCTGCATGTATTAGGAATTTTTTTAAAAGAACTTATTTCGAGCAAGTGGTTTTTGGGGAAGTTCTTGTTATGTTTTGCATTTTTGAAAAATAATTTAGTTTTCATAAAACAAGGAACGAAACAAAATTTTGTACTCTTTAAGTATTTATTTAATAATTTTTAGTTGACAATTTACATTTCTTCGAATTTCTTCCATTCCTTTCGATACCGTGTAATGAGGATTAATTCTATATGTCTACTAAATTGACACTTATAGACATTTATTATATTTAATTTAAAAAATTTTTTAATGAACATTTTTTTTACATCAAAATTTCCAGGAGGTATATATATATATATGATTTTTAAATTTTGAAAACGGGACTCTAAAGAATTGGCATTTATATTGAAAATGGTTTATTCCAAAAAAGGACCTTTTATGGAGATATGATAACTCTGATCTCTGAATAATTCAGAAATATACTACACTAATCTAAATTTCAGATTAGGTTTTTCTTTCAATCGGAGACGTTAGCTTCATAAATAAATTTGTTGGGGCATTCCTAACTCAAGAGGTTCTCTAATTACTTTGGCAAACTAGTAAAGATGTTCTGGTACTTGGGGGATGGAAATTGAAAGGGCGTGTTTGTTAGGGGTATCAAAATCACGGAACATCGGAGAGGTAGGGACTTACGAAAATTATTGGGTAAATATTTGGGTTGTCTGAGTAACTAGAGGGGGTTGTTGTAGCTACCGTTGTGAATCATTACCGATTGAATTGATTTGTTAATTATAACGGATCCAAGCATTTCTGGTTAACTGCAAGAGAAGAGGTCCATTTTTTTTTAATACTGAGAAAATATAGAATATTCTACGAACCTATGAAATTTTGCATCGTATTTATAAATATTCTCGACTTCTTGCTTTTTGTATAAGAATTAATTTATATAAATCTTCTATATATTTTATACATTGGTTTGTTTTATGTAATGCTGTAAGATATTTAAGAATTTATAAAAACTCAGTGGTTCTAAGACATTTTCATTTTATTTCCTCAAAATAAATAAATTATGTAGAGACATCATAAAATGTATCTATTTTTATATTCGAAATTTAATTCCTACCTATTGAGAAATTTTATGAAGATCCTTTTGAATTAAGAGGTGTTATAATAGAACGAATTAATGCTATCGTACGCCATTTTAATGATCATCGGCTAAAGTTTTTGCGTTAAATTTAAGTTTTTGCGTTGAATTTTGTACGCGTGTTCGCCAATATTTCATGCAAAGTGGCCGTAAACAAGTGCACTCAATAGAATCTATCGAATAGAGGTGTTTGTACTCTCGTTCTCAATCATTTTTGGCTGAAGGTTCTATTCTCCTTTTAATAACCATACAGAGCGTAATATTTTAATGAATCATTTAAGTGACTTTATTTCCTTCTTATGAATTATGAATGTCTCAAACCCTGAATTCAGTATATCACCTTGACACATTGCTTAAAGAAGCTGGCTCCCATTTAGAACTAGCTAGCCGGTGATACTGAAACTCTGAAACGGTATGTGACATTAAAAATTGGCGCACAACGTGGGGCCTCATGTTCGGTCGTGTAGGGAAAGTAGTAAGCAGTGATGGACAATATTTCGATTGATTTATTAGTTCATTATCTTTTGGAATGAATGCATTTTTTAAAACTGACAAAAGGGACAAATTTCATTAGTACTGCCAAGACTGGATCATTATTGAAGTTTTTTACATAGTTTTCAATTAATAACTGTATTTTTTGCCATTGGTCTTATTCTTTTTTTACTGAGAGTTTCATAGTTATTTATATATACTCAACTCTATGGTGTTACTAATAATAATAAATTGCTTCCGCACCCAGGATTCTCGAGATAGTTGGCCTCCAGTGACTTTTACTTGATCGCAGACTTAAGCAAAATGTTGAAGAAGCACTGGAAAAATATAGGGCTCTTAAAGCAGACTACATTTATAAGTATAGTCAAGTTTTATCAAAGAAGTTATATTTTATGCATTAAACCGGGAACTCATCAGCCGATTTATTACACAAATGAATGAATCATCCATGAATGAATATCCATATTCTCCGTTGAACGTCTGCCAAAATTCCCATCCGAAAAGTTCTTAATTTCATCTCGTAATTGCCTAAATCTCAGATATTCCGATTTCTACGGTTTCAGCAATAACGAAGGACCGGTCTCCGTCAAATCTACAAGGCCCTCAATCACGATTAAGGCCCCAAGTACGATAATTGAGTGCAGCTAAGCACATCTCCAGAACGAGGGTTAACCCTAAGGAGGAGGGTTAATTGTCGTGAGGATTTTGATTGTCAGGGAGCGGTACAACTCTCGGATTCCGAACGATTCCAGAGGGCTCCGTGTGATAAACGCAGACGGTGATTCGGAAAAATGGATTTTCAACAGTGACGTATAGTTAGTTCAACCTGAAAATTACTTAAATATCATACAGAGTAATTCTGTTGTACCTCAGCACAAATTTTCATTTTATAAAATTTCTTAAAGAAATTTTTAAATTTAAATGTTTCAATAAAATTATTAAAGTTGAATTTATTAATAATAAAAATATTACAGAGGGTAGTTTAATTTAGAAATATTAATTTTCCTCTGATATTTTAAAAGAATAAATTCTTATTTTTGGTTTACAAGACCAGTATTTTTATTAAATTATTGAAATGATAATTTATTATTCTTATATTTTTATAGTTAGAATATTTAGATTTTCACTAAATCGTTAACAATATTTAACTATTTTATTGAGAATAGAATTTGTAATTTTAGTTTTATATATACATTCTGTCAAGAAAGTACCGGGAATTATCGATTTAAATCTGGCGGGGCAATGAGGCAGGTAAAAAATTTTTTTTCTAGGTTGGTACCACTGTCCTCAATTACTATGCCAAGCTTGAGCGGGATCTGTCAACTAGTGTGTTTGCAACAGCTGATTAAGTCAGTCGATGTCAGAGTGTGTGCCGATTTTTATTATGGGTGATTGCGTTGAGCAAAGAACGCGCCTTCTCACCGAGCTACGATTGTGACTGACTTTCTCGCCAAAAACTCAACAAACGTGCTTCAGCAACCACCGTTTTCGCCGGATTTGGCTCCCTGCGACTTTTTCCTCTTCCCAAAACTAAAATTGCCCCTTCGTGGCACCCGTTTTGAGTCGATTGAAGCCATAAAACAAAATTCGGCGCGAGAACTAAAGTCCATCCCGGAAAGCGCCTATAAAAAATGTTTCGATAATTGGAAGTGCCGTTGGCATAGATGTATTGGAGCAAATGGAGCCTATTTTGAAGGCGACCCAATAAATTTTGACGATTAAATGTAAAAATGTTGTTTTAATTGAAAATTCCCGACAGAGTAGTATATATATATATATATATATATAAAACCAATATATATATATATATATATATATAAAGTTATAATTATGGATTATATTTTGTTTAAATTTTTTTTAACTTTTAGAGTTTATGAAAGAGTTCTAGGATTAGTTTTGTTAGTTGCTATAATTCGTTCTTATGGAAATGATTATTTGGGTTCTTTAAATGTTTTATGATAATTGTATTTTTTTATATTTTTATAATTCCTTTATGTTTTTTAAAGAAATTTTGATTAAGTTAAAATTTAGTGGTTTTGTATAGGTTTGTATTTATAATAAAAAATACTTTTTTATTTTATACAAATATTTCCTATTTTTTAGGGTTTTGATTTTTTGTCTTATTTTTTAGTTTTATTGAGAATATGAATTTTATTTCTTATAATCATACCTAGAAAAAATTTTTTAAATTAAATGATTATTGTGAATTATTCTTAATTTCATTCATTCTTTCATTTTTAATTTTAATTTTAACTTTTTTTTCAATAAATATATTTATATTTTATTTAGTTTTTGAGTCAAGATTAATTCCCATTTTAATTATAATTATAGGTTGGGGTTATCCTTAGAAAACTGTATTTTTTTTTAATGAACATATAGAATTAACAGTTATCACACATTAACAAAAGAATTTAAAAGAATCCATATCGAATATACATAGTCCGTCTAAAAAGTATTCGGAATATATTATTTTTCATAATTTCAATATACTTTTTTTTTGTACCATTCTAAAACAAAAGTAATGTATAGAATAGATTGCGCAGATAGTCGGCCATGGCCAAAGTTGCATTACAACACTATTTGTCAAATATTGTTGATTGTCAACAGGTATAAAATTTATTAAATACCGTTGCAACTAGAAAATAGAAAACAGGTAAAATATTTGAACTGGGAACAAGTGCTGTATATGAGACTATAACGAGGATAAAAAATGGCATGGCTATGAGGCATAGACCAGTTTCAGGGGGACCGCGTTAGATTAAAGGAAATAATGTTTAAACGCTTTATTGGCCTTAGGAAGACACAATCGGCGCCTGGGGTTTCGCAAATTGGCTAACAGATTTGGAAATCAACGAAATATAAAACTATGTCCAGAAATCGTCGGTAGGTCACTGAAAAGACAGGGCTACATATCAAGGAAACCAAAAAAAAAATCTCTATAATGACACCTTTACAAAAGGAACGAAGGATAGAATGTTGTCAACGTTTTCAAAACGATAATTTTAATAATGTCTCTATATCTGAAATTAGAAGCAGTGATGGACAATATTTCGATTAATTTGTTAATTCATTATCTTTTGAAATAAATACATTTTGTGAGGTAAAAAAACAGATCGAATTAATTTTTACTCCCAATATATCTGTGAAGAACTTTTGAGCAGGTATTGTTATCGTTTGATTTATCGAATTAACTTTTTGAATGTAAACGTTATTCTTCATTTCTATTTGAAACGCCCGGTAAAATTCTGTAATGTTAGGACTCCTTTTGTATTAGGGGCGATTTAAGATTGTTGACTAAATTTCTGATGTTTTTGATTAAATAAAATGAAATTTGTGTATTTTCTGGAATTTGTTTTTATAATTTCAATTGTACAGATTTGAGAAAAAATCCTTAACAATATGGGCACACCCGATATTATTGAACACTAATTATTATTAATTAATTTAAAACTGCTAATAGATGAATTAGATGATTTCCCATAGTCAAACCTATTAAGGCGCAAACTCCAGCTTGTGCGAATCACTTGGGCAGGTATATCTTATAATATTTTAATATTATTATATAATGAATAACCTGTATATTGTGGTTGCTTCCAGAACAACTAACTTTCTGTATGAAAGAAGAATAATCACAGAACCATATAATTAATTCCATGTTATTTTTGATATGCCAAATCAATTCTATCTGAAACATTCGATTCCAAAACACTCAACAGTAAAATATCCCCTTTGATAATTGTATTACATAGCAGAAATACTCATGAACAATATTGAAACTAAAAGACACCAAAATATTTTTTGTGTTGCTACAGATATCGGGTGTTTTTAAGAGTGATAGAACTTACGATAGGAAAAAATGTGATTTGACAGAATGAAGAAGCTATGTTGCTTTGACATTTCTGTTCAAAAAGTATTGACAAATTATCATGGAAAGACTCACGCCGCAACAACGTTTACAAATTGTTGAAATTTATTTTCAAATTCAGTGTTCTATTCGCCAAACTTATAGAGTACTCCGTAAAATTTATGGTTTACATAATGGTCCATCAGAGCAGCTTATTCGTCGAACTATCGATAGATATCGGACAACATTTTCTCTACTCGATGCAACAAGACAAAGAACTGTACGTACAGAAGAAAATATCGCTGCTGTAAGTCATAGTGTCAATGATGTTCCAGATTTGTCTATTCGTAGACGTTCACAACAAGTTGAAATTTGTGCATTCACCACATGGAAAATTTTGCGTAAAGATCATGGTCTACACCCATACAAGATCCACCTGGTTCAAGAACTAAAACCACTTGACCATATTAAGCGTCGTTTGTTTGCTGTTTGGACCCTAGAACAGCTTGAAGTTGATCCACTTTTTTATCGTAAACAAACAAAATTTCTGTGAATGTAAACAAGCAAAATTGCCGTATATGGAGTGAAAACAATCCTCAAGAAGTTCTGCAGGTTCTATTGCATCCTGAAAAATGCACTGTATGGTGTGCTTTACACGCTGGAAGCATCATCGGTCCATATTTCTTTGAAAACGGTACTGGAGCTCATGTTTCAGTGAATGGTGCTAATAACAGATCGATGATCAATGATTATTTGTTTCAAAATTTGCATGGTATCGACCCAGAAGTGTGTTGGTTACAACAAGGTGGTTATGCTGCTACCGTAACAATTGATTTATTAAAAGAAAGATTTGGCGATAACATTATTTCGAGAAATGGTCCAATTAATTGGCCTCCGAGATCATGCGACATAACTCCACTGGATTATTTTCTTTGGGGTTATGTTAAGTCATTGGTTTATGCTGATAAACCAGAAACAATAGACGCTTTGGGAGCCAACATAACTCGTGTTATTGATGAAATAAGGCCTGAATTACTCGAAAAAGTGGTCCAAAATTGGTCTGGTCGAATGCGTTTTCTTAGAGCTAGTCGTGGTGGACATATGCCGGAAATTATTTTCAAAACATGAATGTCATAAAATTATCTATCAAATAAAAACAAATTTGGATTCAATCCTAATTTAGATGTGTTTTATTTCAATTTAAAATTCTATCATTCTTTTCAGTTATCAATGAAAAAGATCATTCAATATTATTCACTTTGGAAACCGAACATAACTATTAATTTTCTTGATTTAACAATTACTACAAAAAATAATTCACATGGATTCTCAGTATTTCACAAACCAACATATACGGATACTTAAAAAGTATATAAGAGACAGAATTTAAATTTCCACAAAAATGTTTACAATACAACAATTGTTCCACCACAATGTAGCTTCTTCAGGTATCAAAATTTAGTGACTTATGGTGTCTAGTATAATAGTTTGAGTACAGTTGAGTCTGTGACAAAATATTAGTAAAAACAAGTCATAAAAACTTAGGATGTTTATTATAAACACCCTACATATACCTACATATAGGAATAAGTCGAATTGAGTCAAAAATGTTTTTTCTTATTCCAAACAGTATTAGGCTCTGAACAGACCCCTTATTCTCGACGAAGTGACAATGTCTGTCCTGAAAAGCGATGAAGCACCTTTGAGTCACTTGAACGACCTTCGTTGAAAGGAGAAAGTTGTTCCTTTGTTACGCAATGTCCTTATGTCTCCCTAAGCTGTCTTCTGAACAGACAACAGCATCATCTTTTCTCGTCAGTGTCAGTTCAACCGCCTGCGAAGTTGACGCCAGAATGATGTTTTATATTCTGTTACGACCCTCTTTGTTGCATTAGGCAAATGAGCTCTCTGAAGAATCGATATGCAATATCCTATGGGATACACTGCGATCTTCTGGCTTTAGATGGGGAAGTAGATATATTTTGTGCGGGGGAAGATTTTTAATAAATTTACCTCTAAATTTCTGGTTATTTATAATGAACAAGAAATTTAGAACATTTTTTCAATACATGAATTAGATTTCAGTGCCATTTCATGGAAAATACTAAGAATATCTTTTGTCAACAAGAACAAAAATTCTTTATGTAATTGGATCTAACGGCCAGTTTCATAAACGAAATTAAAGCCTCCTTTTCCCAAAAAGTCTCCTTTAATGATAAAACGTGTTTCATAAGCAAATTTTAAGGTTAAAGGGAACTTAAAAGGGTACTTTATCTTAAAGTGAGAAAATCGGCCCTTTACGGATGGAAAAGGATCCTTTAACGAAAAGCTCGACACTGCGCAGGTGCTCGATAAACACGAAAACAGTGTACCTAACCTTCCTCTGTCACATTTGCCCATACTACGAAATATTTTGCACCAAATGTTGAATGCTGATTCAAGCTCTAATTCTTCATCAAATGATGAAGAAATAATTGTGAGAAGACCAAAAATTTACAGAAGGAGTGACATTTTTCCACGTTAGATGATCTAGATTTCTTCGATCGTTTTCGCTTGACAAAACCAACTGTTTTATATTTGCTTCAAAAAATTGCAGATCAGTTGTACTTCCCATCTAACAGGTAAACAAATTTCGATTTATTATTTTGTTGATATAATTTGCTGAATACCAAATCATTGAATTGACAATTTTCAAAGGCAGCTGTATTGAACCTATGAACCAACTACTTCTTATATTGAGATTCTATAGAACTGGAAATATGCTGATATCAAACAGCCGGAGATTTCATGGGAATTTCTAAACCTTCTACTGCAGAATTATTCGAAGAGTTTCTGTTGCAATTGCATCCCTGTGTCCACAATATATAAATATAATGATGTGTGTGTAGGTGATCATGAAATGCAGTCAGCAGAAAAGTTTTATGCAATTGCTAGTAATCCACGTGTCATTGGTGCTATAGATTGCACATGAACTAAAATCACTTCTCTGGGTGGTGATGATACAGATCTTTCGATGTCGAAAACATTATTTTGTCCTTAACGTTCAAACCGCGTATGATTCAGACTTGAGAATCAGAATTATTGTAGCTAGATGACCTGGCTCATCACATGATCAAACCATCTTTAATAGCAGTGTCCTGAAGAGACAATTTGAGAGTGGTAAATTTGTTACTTGATGATAGTGGTTATAGTTTGCAGACTTATTTTATGTCAAAGTTACTGGAAGCTGCAACTGCAGCTGAAAATTCATATAAGCAGTCAATTATACGAACTAGAAATGTGGTGGAGAGAAAAAAATGGGGTTTAGAAACGTCATTTTACTATACTTTCTAAAGGACTGAATGTTAAGTTAACGACTATAAAGGCACTTATTGTTGCTACCGCTGTATCGCACAATATAGATGTAAATATGAATGAAATATTTCCAAATGAATTATTGCATGATGTGTAGGAGGAAGAGGACTTTCAGACAAATTATTGTTAATGCAGCACGTCAAGTGAGAGAGTCTATTATTATTAAACTTTTTGCTAGTTCACAATTTATATGTGATAATTGAAAATAAATTTGCTTCTCACTTGTGAAATTTATTCTTCATATTCAATTAGTATCTTCAACATAACAAGATTTCTTATAATTTTCATAAAATTTTACAAGGTATGTACTCAGATATGTTTCTATGTTTGTATTTCTGATTCATTGTTTTACTTTAGGTAACATTTGAAAAAGTTTCAAGTGAGAATAAAGAAATAAAAATATTATGTGTTATTGAAATTTCTGTGTTTTTAATTCAAATTTCATAGTCTGCAGCAATGCTATAGAATTCTAATACCGCTTTTTCCAGAAAGTGCATTCAAAATAAAAAAGATTTAATTATTATTATTAATTAATTTTCTCTTCATCTCCATAATTTGCAAATCTAATATTTTAAGCTTCGAATGCTCCTTCTCTTTTCTTCTATTCTCTTCCTTGATAGCCACTATCTGAGCTCCAACTAGAGTTGTTTTTTTTATAATACATCTCTTTCGCTTCGGCAAGTGGGTTCGTAACAGTTGGGCTCAAGTGTTTGGAATTTGGCTCCCTTAATTTCAATGGAGACCAACCACCAGTCTCTTTAATATGACTGCGTTGAGCGACTAGTACCTTTCTAGTTTTAGTTCTTATATTGTCATATTTAGATTTGAGCTGGTCCCCATTTCTCCAATGGGGAACCGTTGCATTGAAAGCAGTTGATATTCTCTGCCAGACTTTATCCTATAACATTAAAATTCCCTTTTTCAATCAATTCCAAGAGACGAAGTTCCTCCTCAGGTTTTAAAGTAATATATATTTTTTTTCTTCCATATTCATTCATATAACTCACGTTTACTAAAATATAACAATTCGCACGTTATAATGATATAAATTCCAATATACCATATTCTGCACATAACCATGTTTATGAAAGGACTGATTTATACTTCTTTTCTTTTTCTTTTTGCAAGTTCCGACGCATAACCCACCCTTTTTACAGAAAATCACCAACTATATTCGTAAAATAACTAGTTCTCAGGATAGCCAACAGTCGGAAACATATGACCGGCGCATTACAGAAAGCTTTAAGTAAAGGACGGTCGATGTGCGTTTATGAAACTGATGGTCCCATTTAAAGGAAAGCTTATTTCCGAAATCCGTTGCTATTTATTATTACAGTAAAAACAATAAATTTTTATTCAGCACTGAAACACCAAAAAGGGTCTCTGCAAATTCCAGCTTATCTGAATATATTTGACAGAGGTGAGTTATTTGAATCTAATTGTTCGTTAAGTAATATTCCAATTTTATTGTGTTTATTTATCTCTAGGTATTCTAACAGATTTAAGGCATAACTTCTACTTTCTATATGTAGAATTTCAAAATTATGGTTGAAAGTATGTCCCATTTCTAACAAATGATTAGAGTATGTGGATTTACTTTTATTATTGAGGAAACTCTTCAAATGTTCACAAATTCTATTTGGGTAAGTTCTTCCAGTCTGTCTTATATAAATTTTAGGGCAATCACCGCAGGTTAACTTATAAACCCCCGATTTATCATCATTATGTGTACAGTCTTTATTATTTTTAATGAATTTACTCAAATTTGAATTGGTTTTAACTGAAGTTCTTAAATTATATTTATTTTTGAGGTATGTAGCAATTTTCTCAGAAATACCTTTAGTGTATTTCAAATGTATTTAAAATTTTCTTTTACATTAGGATACACCATATTTGAAGCTGTTTTATTATTTTTATTCATCAACAATTTGTTTATCAACTTAGGATCGTAGTCATTATTAATAGCTATTTGTTTGATAATGTTAAGTTCTGAAATATAGTTTTCTTGATTCATGGGTATATTAACTAATCTATGGATCATACAATTGAATGCTGATAATTTTTGATTTAAAGGATGGTTTGATTTATTTTGTATAATAGAATAGTTGGTTTGTGAAATATTGAAAAATCATGTGAATTATTTATTCGAGTAATAGTTGAATCAAGAAAATGAAAAATGAAAAGAAAATGGAGGTGAAGGGAATATTACCAAAGCCACTTGAATATAATAAGCGTCGTTTGTTTGCTGATTGGGCCCTAGAACAGCTTGAAGTTGATCCTCTTTTTATCGTAAAAATGTGTTTAGTGATGTAAAAATGTGTTTAGTGATGAGTGCTGGTTAAACGGTTATGTTAGCAAGCAGAATTGCCGTGGAGTGCTGATAAACCTGAGTGGAGTTGGAGTGCTGATAAACCTGAAGAATATCAAGAACTGCCATTACATTCTGACAAACTTACTGTTTGGTGCTGATTTTATACTGGAGGAGTCATTGGACCTTATTTTTTTCAACGAAGCTCATGAGGCGGTAACTGTCACTGAAAATTGTTATAGTTCAACGTTGACTGATTTTTTTTGGAGCCTGAATTAGTTCGTCGTGACTTGCAGAACATGCAATTTCAACAGGACGGTACCATTTGTCATACCGCCAATGAGACAATGCCTCTATTGAAAACAAAATTCGGTGATTCAATTACTTCAAGAAATGGACCGATAAATTATCTTCCTGGTTCTTGCGATTTAATTCCACTGGACTTCTTTCTGTTGGGTTATATCAAGTCATTAGTTTACACCAATCATCCAGCCAATTTAGTCGATTTATAGATTAATATTGGAGTAATTGCTAACGTACGCTCTGATTTGTGAGAGTCATGGAAAATTGGGTACAACGACTTCATTCTTGTCAGCGTTTCCGTGGTCGACATTTAAATGACGTTTTGTTTTATAACTAATGGTATCCAATGTAATTCCCAATGAAATTAAAATTTCAACAATTTTCGAATAGATAATATGTTTTATTCAGAAAACAAAATAGGGCGCGGTTAATAAAAGACCCTTTATATGCATACCTGTATATGCAGTTTTGCTTTTTCAACACATTAAGCGATAGAAACATGATCCTTGTCATAAAATAACAAAACTAAAATAACCAAACTAAACTAATGCAGTCTCTAGTGCCTGGTTGCCTTATGTTATTGAAACAGAGGTGCCGAATTCGAATGACAAATAAAGGGATTCTGATATTAACTCATTGTTTCTCTGAATTCCACGTCCTCTGTATTTTTCCTATATTCAAGCGTCCAAGATTTACCGAAATGTTCTTTCAACGCTAGTTGAGATCAAATTCAACTTTCTAATTATGACATTGCTAACAAATATCACCCTATCCACCCATCCTCCATTAAATCAGCCTCCTACCCCTTTCCCAAGACCACTTGGGCAAAACGAGATATTCGAAAGTTACAACAACCCCCTTTCCAGACGATCCATCATTCTAGTTCCGATCTCGATGGCTGAATTCACCTTATTTTCGAACGGTGTAACAACCCCTGTCAAATTTCAATTAAGTTAATTCAGGGGTGGCAGGTACCGATGACGAAACTTGGCCGCTACCGAGGGTGTGCTAAACAAGGTAATTCCATTAATTGCAAGGGAAGTGGGATCGTTCTGACGTGATTCATGCCTAGTTGAGGGGGCTTGTAGAATGTTACCGCGTGAATTTTTGACTTATGAGAATTGTTTTCGGATTGAGAATTGGGGGTCAAGGGGTGGATTTAACATGGATGTCTTTCGGTTGTTACGATTGTTGTCCTTATTTTAGATCTGTTGGTCTATCAATTCTGGAGATGTTATTCATATAGTGTGTATCTATCTCTCGATCTCTTTAGTGGCCTTTCTGACAGACCCATGCTTGCAGCAGGAAAAAAATATTTTTTTTTGTTTTTTCTTAGAGTGATAGAAAATTAAATTGATATAAAACACATTGAAATTAAGAATGAAGCCAAATTTCTTTTTATTTGAAAGAGAATTTCATGGCATTTATGTTTTGAAAATAATTTCCGCCATATGTCCACCACGACTATTTCTGAAGAACCGCATTCGACCAAACCACTTTTTGACCACTTTTTCAGGTAACTCAGACCTTATTTCATCAATTACACGAGTTATGTTGGCTTCCAAAGCGTCAATTGTTTCTGGTTCATCAGAATAAACCAATGACTTGACATAAATAATGCAGTGGAGTTATGTCGCATGACCTTGGAGGCCAATTAATTGGACCTTTCTCGAAATAATGTTATCGCCAAATCTTTCTTTCAATAAATCAATTGTTGAAACAAATAATCATTGATCATCGATCTGTAATGAACACCATTCACTGTAACATTAGCTCCAGCATCGTTTTTAAAGAAACATGGACCGATCAGCGTGTAAAGCACACCATACAGTGCAGTTTTCAGGTTGCAATGGAATCTGCAGAACTTCTTGAGCATTGTTTCGACTCCATATACGCCAATTTTGCTTGTTTACATAGCCGTTCAACCAGAAATGAGCTTCATCACTAAACACAATTTTACGACAAAAAAGTGGATCACTTTCAATCTGTTCTAGGGCCCAATCAGCAAACAAACGACGGTTATTATGGTCAAGTGGCTTTAGTTCGTGAACCAGTTGGATCTTGTTTGAGTGTAGACCAAGATCTTTACTCAAAATTTTCCATGTGGTGGATGCACAGAGTCCAACTTGTTGTGAACGTCGACGAATAGACAAATGTGGATCATCATTAACACTATGACTTACAGCAGCGATATTATCTTCTGTACGTACAGTTCTTTGTCTTGTTGTTGTTGTTGCATCGAATAGAGAAAATGTTGTCCGAAATCTATCGATAGTTCGACGAATAAACTGCTCTGATGGACGATTATGTAAACCTTAAATTTCACGAATTACTCTATAAGTTTGGCGAATAGAACACTGATTTTTAAAATAAATTTCAACAATTTCTATACGTTCTTGCGGCGTGATAATTTGTGAATGCTTACTGAACATAAATGTCAAAACAACATGACTTCTACCTTCTGTCAAATCACAGTTATCCCTATCGAAAGTTTTATCACTCTAAAAGAAACACCCGATATTTGGGTAATGAAGAGGCAGATGGGTAGGCGTTTTCTGGAGCCACGCTGCCTCTGATAGACCCGGAACCATTCTTGGGAATACCAAATGACGTGAATAAGCAAACGATAACTGGAAAAATGAACTCAAGAATAGAGTCTTTCTGGCTGAGCCATCCTGGCCTGAAACATTCAAAGCTGTTCCTTGGAACAGCTTCGAACAAAAAGATGGCGTACCTGGCGCTAGGTCTGGATAGCGCCAAACTCAAAACACTTGTCGTATGTATTCATTTTCTATTATTGGTACCATCTGTAAGACCAGAAACTTACGTGTCGACGTTAATAGAAAATTATATTTCAATTTGAAAGGATGTCAATTGGACAGAAACTTCCTTCATCAACCATAAATATTGTTCTCCCCAAACGAACTTGTTGATCAGAAGTTGAAGAAATAATGAATTTCAATAGTTTCAAATTCTAAACGGTACATTTTGGACGTAAAAGCTCTACATTCAGCAAATTTCTCAATCAAACCCCCCAGACTTAACGTCTCTGAAACTTTCACGTTTTCGCATAGCTAACCCTGAAATTCACGCCAACTAGACCGATTCGAACTTTACTGCACCTAAACGACCCCAAACTTCTCCCATAATCGCGGAAGCGTCTTCCTAAATCGCCTATCGATCCGGAACTCCGAAACTGCATATCCGTCTTGAGCAGGCACGGAAATCGCGCTAAGCCCTCGAAACGCTTAAGGGACATGAGCCTGGCACTGAGGGATCCCACTAATGGACCGTAGCCATCTGCCGGCTTATTTTTGTATTCGCGATATCCTGTAAACATAGTTTGGAGAGGATTAGGATTAGGTGCTGAATAAATTATTATGTCCAGCCGATATCTTTCGTGTATAATGTGAAAGATTAAATCAGTTGCAAGCTTGTTAATGCCGAAACATGAAGGAATATCCTATTGTTATGTTGCATCACAAGATTAACTAGAAGAAGATTCTTCGGTATAAAATCGAAGAACTGATGGCAAGGAAATGATGGAAGATGGAACAATGTTGTTTTATTATAGTTGAAAATTATTATTTGGAATCAACAAATATAAGATTTATGAAAGAAATAACTGATTCGGTAGATTAAGAAGATTTATCAACAGAAGCTTGAATGAGTTAGGAATTCAGTTGTGTTCTGGTTAGGCTTAGTTACTGTATCTTTACGCCACTTTACGCACAGCATTCTTGAGTTTTGACGCAACAGTGAAAAATTACCTGAAACCATCTGATTATAAAATTCACTTAGCTCTACCATTGAGCTATCGGTAGTATATTCGATCACCATGTCGCGCGGACGTGGTATTCAATGCTCTAGTTGTGAATTAAAAATCGATAGATATGATGACACTATTGAGTGTTCAAATTGTGAAAAATATTTTCATAGTAAGTGTGTCTTTCCATCGATGAATAATTATTTGAAATTACGTGGTGAAGATAAACTGAATCAATGGATGTGTAAGACCTGTATCCAATGTCCCACTGCAAATGGAAATAGTAATTTGGTTCAAATAAGCTTGGATAATACCGAGGAAACAGGAAATCTGGATCATACTACCACCGACCCAAATATGGAAAAACTATCTTGCCGCCACTCTAATGGGTGTTTAAACAAAAACGACTTATTGAGTTTCAAACAAGAAATCATAAAGGATATCAGTAATTTATTTACTGCAGAAATTTCCTCGTTGAAAGAAATGCTGGTTGCACAAGATAAAATAATTCGTGTATTGTTGGCTGAAAAAAGTGAATTGAAGCGAGGTAAAAATGTTTTCAAAACAAATCCACCTGGCAATGAAAGATCGCACGGCCAGGCTACTGTTAAATCGAGTATTTTACCGACATCTCAGACATCTGTACTCACCAGTGCTAGAGAGGATGTATCTTCGGGTGATCCTCGTTCAATGGAACTGATGCAAAAGAAAATTATGAACGATCTTATTCACATCGAGAATGACGGCGAGGCCCAGTCTGTCAATTATCTTAAGTCTGATGGAGTGGAAAAACAAACTGATTGGACATTAGTCAAATCTAAGAGAGGACCAAAATCCGGTAAACCTAATAATACAAGCAATCCTGCTGTAGAGAATATCTCCGTCTCAAAACAAAAACTGACAAAGGACTCTAGGAAGCCTAAAGGGCCCGTTGTGGGTACCATGAGGACAGATGCACTAGTTGCAGTCCCCAAGATGCGTCATGCCTTCATTCATATATCTAGATTAAGCCCAACAACAAACTCGCAAGATCTGGTAAACTACGTTGGTGCGAGTATACCGGGTGTGTCTTGTGAGAAATTGACATCTAAAAGACCTGACATTTATTCATCCTTTAAGATTATCATACCGTTTGAATCTTTGGATCAGGCTATGAACCCATCTTTCTGGCCTGAAGGTACTGCTGTTAAGCGTTTTTTTGTGAAACGCCGCCAGAGCGCACCTCTCACCTAAGTCCAGTTGCACAGTCATCGGATGATAGTTTACTTCAATACTCTGTTCTGAATACTGAGATAAATTTCGCGATTATTCAACTCAATGTGCAGTCGATGCCCAACAAACGGAATATGCTTTCACTCTTACTGACTGAAAAATCACCAGACATTGTTAGCATAGTTGAACACTGGTGTGTTCCTGATGAAATGACTACTATGGTGATCCCTGGATATATATTGGTATCGTACTTCTGCAGACCCTTGCGTAAACATGGTGGAACTGCGATTTATGCAAAAATTGGTCTTCATGTTAGTGACTTGAAGATATCGGATGTATCACAGGAGCTAGAAAGTGAATTTTGTGCGGTGAGGTGCATCCTTGGTGGTGTCAAGTTCGGTGTCATCTCTGTGTATAGGCCACCTTCTGGGAGTATGCAGGTATTCTTGGACAAGACTTCGCATATACTCCAACGTTGCCAGTCAGCTGTGGACCATGTCTTTCTCTGTGGTGATGTTAATATAGATTTTTTGAAAACTAGTTGCAGACAGAGATCCCTTTTCATTGATTTGCTTAACTGTTTCAATTTAAGTGTTACAAACTTTGAGCCTACCAGAATATTTGTCGACAGAAATGGCCGTATGTCAGCTACAAAGGTTGACTACATACTAACTAATGCAATTATCAAAAATTGTCAAACATCAAATTTAGAAACTCACATCGGTGATCACAGAGGACTTTTTTTAAATTTTGCTTTCAGAAGTATTACTCGGGAGACAGGCTCAAAATGTAGAATTAATAAATTATGTAGGTCCACTTCAGCTAGCAATTTGTATGAGCTCAGCTTATTTATGTCTCGAACTTCTTTCGATCCTGTGTATCAGTGTTCTGATATAGATTCTGCGTATGATTCCTTCTTGGAAATTATAAATTACTGTTTCGATATCTGCTGCCCATTGAAGTATCGAAGTATCTCGAATCGTCCTAGCTCACGTTGGGTTACATCAGAAGTTAGAATGGCTAGCCAAAACCTCAAGAATCTGTACTGGCTTCATGTCAACCTGCGAAATCAACGTTCGTTCGATATTTACAGAGAAGCTAAAAATCAGTATAGACGGCTGTTGAAATATGCTAAGCTTGAGTTCCATACAAAATTGTTATGTACATCCGATAACCAGAGCAAAACAGCCTGGAATATAGTTAAACGGGAAACTGCCCAGCAACCAAATAATGCAGGAACGAACATGACACTGAATATTGCTGGTGTTCAGATTTCTGATCCCCTACTCATAGCTGAGTCTTTTGTAGACTATTTCTCGTCTATAGCAGCCCAAAATATCGCTGATCGCTATGGTGGAGACTTATCTTTTTCATGCACAACACCTTCCATGCATGATCACACATTCTTTTTCCATCCGGTGAGCCAGTGCGAGGTCTTGGATACAATCAGGTCGTTAAAAAGTAAAAAGAGTGTTGGTGCTGACTTTGTTTCGGTTAGGGTGCTGAAGGCAGTTTCGGGACATATTGCAGAGCCACTGTCTCGATTGATAAATCTTTCGGTCTCCTCTGGTGTTTTTCCTAGATCATTAAAACACTCCTTGGTGCTGCCTGTCCACAAAAAAAATAATGTTGAAGATCTCTGCAATTATAGACCGATTTCCATACTGAGTGTCTTTTCAAAGGTCGTTGAAAGAATAGTACTAGATCGCATGTCTGGATTCCTGAATAAGCATAAATTATTTACTGGTAGCCAACATGGCTTCAGGGAGCGAAGATCGACTCAGTCGGCTGCTATTGACTTTTTTGAGAGTGTCTATCAGTATCTCGACAGGGGTCTGCATGCTGCTGGTCTGTTTTTCGACCTCTCGAGAGCCTTCGACAGTATAACACCCACGTTCATTCTGAATAAGCTCTACAACCTGGGCTTTAGAGGTGTCTTTTTGAATTGGCTAGGCAGCTTCATTACAGGGCGTACTATGTCAGTGAGGGTGGGCAGCCAGTGCTCAGACAAACGTTCCTGCGAGCTAGGAGTCCCACAGGGCTCTATATTGGGGCCATTGCTTTTCATCCTGTTCATAAATGATCTACCAGAACATCTAGCAGCGGTAACAATGAAATTGATAATTTTCGTTGATGACACTTCAATTGCCGTCTCTGCTTCAGGCTTAAATGAACTCAGGGAAGTTTGCATGTCTCTAATCAGCCAATTTGAAAACTGGTGCAAAAAAAATGCACTGATAATGAACATTAATAAGACCGAGTGCGTTCGCTTTCAACTGAGAAGCGATGCTGGCGGCACCTTTGAAATTTATCACAATGATGTCCCTTTAAAAGCTGATGATGTGATTAAGTTCTTGGGTATTTATGTGGACAAAAATTTGAGGTGGCACCATCATGTCGAGAGGGTGTGTAAGAAACTCAGCTCGTCTTTCTATGTTATATACCGTTTAAAAAATTCACTTCCACGTAAAATATTATTGAATATATATTATGGTTTGGTATATAGCCATATTGATTATTGCATTTTAATCTGGGGTGACTCTGTTGATTCAGACAGAGTTTTGGTGTCGCAAAAGCGCATATTACGTATGATCTTTGGCTTACAACCACGCACTTCCTGTCGACCAATATTTATAGAAAACAAAATTCTTACAGTACCTTGTATTTACATGTATAGAGCTCTGATATATATGAAGGATAATATGGCCAAATTCACCAAATTGTCCAACTACCACAATTATTCCACCAGAGGTACCGACACTCTATCTATTCCAGTGCATCGAACCACCAAATTTAAGTCCTCTATTTTATATAAAGGCATAATATTATATAATCACCTACCACCCATGGTAAGAGCACTGAATAGGAGAGAGTATGGTAGAACTGTGAAAGATATATTGGCAAAAAATGCCTACTATAGTATACATGAATATATGTCTGATACAAATCTATTGTAAATTTGATATTTGAATTATATAGCTTCAACTTTCCGTGACTTGTCCCATACACTCTATCTGTGTCCAAAGGATCAATAAATTATGTATATATGTATGTATATATAATATAATTTTCAATAATATTAATTCATGGTTAGGGCGAAGTTGTAGAGGAAACAATGAAAGTTTATTTAGAGAATATTATTAATTATCATTATCAATGAATATAAGAATAATGAACTTACAAAAATACTCTCTTATATATACATATATACATTAGGAATATTTCTTGACCTTATGATTCATTAACTAGGGAATATCTGCTTGATGACTTTGAATCTCCAATTGAAAACAAAGAGTTACTATCAAGCAAAATAATTGATTAGATTAACAACGATAGGAATTGACTAAAAAACCGTCATTGCTACATTACTCTTCTTAGTATATCTAAATGATTTGGGAATTTTAATATCGGGTGTTTTTTTCAGAGTGATCGAACTCTCGATAGGAATAAATGTAATTTGACATCTGTCGAACTATCGACAGATTTCGGACAATATTTTCTCCACTCGATGCAACAACAACAACAGGAGAAAGAACTGTACGTACAGAAGAAAATATCGCTGTTGTAAGTCATAGTGTTAATGATGATCCAGATTTGTCTATTCATCGACGTTCACAACAAGTTGGACTCTGTGCATCCACCACATGGAAAATTTTGCGTAAAGATCTTGGTCTACACTCATACAAGATCCAACTGGTTCACGAACTGAAGCCACTTGACCATAATAAGCGTCGTTTGTTTGCTAGAACAGCTTGAAGTTGATCCAGATTTTTATCGTAAAATTGTGTTTGGTGATGAAGCTTATTTCTGGTTGAACGGCTATGTAAAAAAGCAAAATTGCCGTATATGGAGTGAAAACAATCCTCAATAAGTTCTGCAGGTTCCATTGCATCCTGAAAATGCACTGTATGGTGTGCTTTACACGCTGGAGGCATCATTGGTCCATATTTCTTTAAAAACGATGCTGGAGCTAATGTTACAGTGAATAGTGCTTATTACAGATCTATGAACAATGATTATTTGAAATTTGAATGGTATCGACCCAGAAGTGTTTTGGTTCCAACAAGATGGTGCTTCACCTCATGCAGCTACCGTTAGAATTGATTTATTGAAAGAAAGATTTGGCGATTACTTTATTTCGAGAAATGATCCAATTAATTGGCCTCCAAGATCATGCGAAATTACTCTAATGGATTATTTTCTTTGGGGTTATGTCAAGTCATTGGTTTATGCTATAAACCATAGTTCCTTTTAAAAAATTAATGTTATAAAATTATCTTTCAAATAAAAAAAATTGACTTCAACCTTATTTCAAATGTGTTTTATTTCTATTTAAAGTTCTATAACTCTAAAAAAAAACACCCGATACATTACTATTTCAATACATATATGTGAGGAAAACATTATTAATTTTGTGGGGGATACGATATTATGAACATGTGTAAAAGATTTTGAAAAATCAACAAGAGCAAGTCACATTTTGTCCAAGTCAAAAACATGGTTTCGTCAAAAAAGCTCAATCTTGATTGTTTTGAGCAGTAAAATCATTGCATGACCTCGTTTATTAACCTATCGAAGGCTTTCGACTGCATTGCTCACGACAGACTGCCCTATAAGCCAAAAAGGTAGATGCTGATGAGATGTGTTCGGGTATGAGAGATTTTATCAGAATTCCACAGGGCTCAAATCTAGGACCGGTGTTGTTTTTAGTTTCCATTAACCATATGCCCGGTCATGTTCCTGAAGTGGAAACTTCTCAATTTGTGGCTGATACAACGTTTGAGGTTGGATCCGATGACCTTGAACGTTAGAACGAGCTGACAAGGGTGACTTTGAATGGGACCCATGTATGGTACATACGGATAAGTTTGTCATCTCTGCTAACATCTTGATTTTTATTTTGGCATCTTGAAGTACCAGCTTTTCTACTTTTCCCCATTTTCTTCAGTGGTGCCGCTGACGGGGCTCCACGAGCGAGGTTCGTCGTCTTTTAAGCTTCCTCTGCCGCTTTTAAGTTCACTTGATCCCTTTTGAATGGTGGATAACGACGCAGCACACTCTTGGTAAACAGCAACCATCTCTTCATGAATGATTTTTCGACTTTTATCCTGCTAAGTGAGGAACTTTATAACGGACATGCTTGATGTTTGTCATCATTCTGGTCGCGTATATCTGTTTGCTCTGACCTGTGAAAGCAATTCTTGCAATTGTAAAAAGCACCAATAAACTCTCTCTCTATGAATAAAGAGATTGCGAAAGAAACTGCTGCCCAGCGATATAATTATTCCAACAATATTGCTTTTTATATTCATTCACCCTTTAGGGATACCATGAATTTACTCAGAGTTTTTGATGAAGAAATGATGAACATAAGAAGGAAGTTTGCAGTGTTTTTCGCAATAAGAGAGAGAACACTGCCCATTTTTCCTCGCCGACTTATTGCGATACAACAGACGGAACTCCGCGCCGCGAACGCGCGTCTGCCTCGCCTAGGGCGTCGTATTTTTCCGTTTCTCCGGCTGTTCTGGGTTGATTACCGTCTTTTTTTCACCCCTGCAACGGCGCGTTATGAATATTAAGCCTTTTCGAAGGCGCTGTTCTGTTATATTTGGTCGTCGTAAAATTACGGAAACAGGGGACGCCTCTGAGAATTTGAATTTGGGTTCGAATAAGTTCTTGTATTTTCTATTCGTCGGCTATTCGAGGCAACGACTCACTTTGTACCGGGGCATTCTCGTCTGGCCGGATGGAATATTAGATTTGCCTGGGGCTGCAGTCATGGGGCTGATGGAACTCGTGAGTTTGCAGGGATGAAATTGTGTTTTACCGATTCGGTATTATTTTCGAGATAAATCGTTCAATAAGTCTCATACATGTCGGAAACGTACCAGAATTCAGTCAATGAAACAACAAAATAAGTAAAGTATGGACCATCTAGCGTTTGCATTTTGAAGTAGTGGTTATTTCGAGTCTTGCAACACGTCTCTCATTCGTGTTTTGACAGAAAGTTATAAGGTTGCTCCGAAAATAATTTCCTTTCTTCCTGACAGACGATTTAATTGTATTTTTTTCGGACTCAACTTCACACTTAAACCGCATAGTCATTATATGTTCTGAGAGCTGATGTAGCACGTCTTATATGTGAAAATGTTCAATAAATTCTACGCAGTAGTTTTCGGTTGGTGCCCCCTTAAAAATGGAGTGCAATAACCAGCATTTTCGTCATATTTTACTTTTTTACCGATGTATATGGAGGAGATCTGTTGGCAGTACTGGTTTTCGAAATTTTGATCCGGACCTCTTGATGTCGAAGATGCATCACGTTCTGAAAGGCCAGTTGAAGCTGATAAAGACATGATAAAGGCATTAGTTGGAGCAAATCGGCGAATAACAACACGTAAGATCCGTGAGAGGTTTAATCAATCGAATTCAACTGTTTATGACCACTTGAAGAACCTGGGTTTAATCTCGAAGCTCAATCCCTTTGTCATCACGAAGAGACATTTGTGTCGTCGCGTTGACGTCTGTGATTCACTTATCGAAGGTCATGAAAATTATCCATTCTTGAAGCGCATCATTACGAGGAACAAAAAATGAGTTGTATACAACAATGTCAAACCCTAGAAATCATGGAGCAAAAAAGAAGAACCGACTCGAAGCATTTAGAAAACCACTATCCATCAAAAAGGGTGATGCTGTGTGTTTGGTGGAATTTTAAAGGACTCATTTTTTTCTGAGCTTTCACCGGATAACACGACAATTTATTCGAAAGTCTACTGACATCAGCTGGAGAAACTAAGCATGGGCGTACCCAGCGTGGGGTAGAGGGGCAGCTGCCCCCTTCTGGAAGCAAAGAATTAATCTTTATTAAATTCAGTTGCTGGAATACATCACAGTTCTTGAAATAACTATTTTAATAATAGAAAAATATTGGAAAGGTTAGTCCGTTACTTTGTAATAAATCATTTTAGTTAGAAAAATGAAATTACTTTGTTTACTATCACTAGCTTTATTTAATTACAGTTACTAGAGTTTCGTAGTTTTACCACATTTTCAAAGTGAAAGATTCAGTTGCGTATTTTTTCTTTATAGGTTACAGTCTGCACGTTCAATAGATTTATTGCCGGATCATTTTGGTGTTTATGAATTTCTAGAAGTTCGAAAATATTCATTTTATTGCCCTTTGTCGCAAGATGTTCGTCTATACAGGGCATCGAATAGTGGGGAATTCTACAGGTTCGTTTGCTCGTTCAATAGATTTATTGCCGGGTCATTTTGGTGTTTATGAATTTCTAGAGCTCCGGAAATATTCATTTTTATGCCCTTTGTCACAAGATGTAGAATTTCCATATCTTCTAGTTCAGGGAATGTATGGTTTATTTCAAAGAAATGACTAGCAGGTTAGATCAATGTGATTATAAGAACTAAGGTGCTTCGTCGGGGATATAAGTGTTTTACGCAATATTCTGCATGTCTCTGATCGAACTAGGATAGGGTATATATATATATATATATATATATATATATATATATATATATATATATATATATATATATATCAGATCACGAATCATTCGCTAAGTGCTTGCTGAATTTCATTCCACAAAAGTGTTAACCAGAGCTAACACCTGTTCTCTGTGAAATGTCCACCATGTCATACAGGAAAGGAATTTTCCCTGAGTTATGAAAGGTTGCACCTCCTTAGCTAAGTGAAGCATGTGTGGACAAGGGCTATTGAGTGCTTGAAGAATCTAGGTCAGTTGCTCTGGTTATATTTAAGGCTTTGGATTATATCTGGCATAAGGCTCTTGAGAATAAGAAGTTCCGTATGATTTTCCAGGAAGTCTCTGCAATTGGATGAAGAGTTTTCTCACCAACAGAAAATTCAGGTGATGGTTGATTGTATCGGTTCTCGTAGTTTCAATTTGAAGGTTGAAGTGCTCCAAGGCTTAGTTTTGTCGCCCACCCTCTTACTAATTCACATAAACTATCTTCTTAGACCGAGAACCACATTGTGAGCTTCGCGGAGATAGTTCGCTTCTGGCCAGTGATAAACCTTTGAGCATCGTTGAGTCTCACCTCAATGGATGTTAGCAAATCCATTCCCTGAACGAATATCTCAGAAAGATAAATGAATGGGATTAACGGAATTTGGTGGGATTCAATGCTTCGAATACTAAAACAGCAACTTTTTCTAGGAAAAAGTGTTTTCTGACTTGCTGATGAAAACCAAGTGCTTCAGTCCAGTGATTCCATGCAACTTATTGGCGGGATTGTCAACTCTTCGCTAAGTTGAGGGAAACATGTGACAGTCATTGCTAAGTTGCAAATAAACTGGGATATCTGTTCAAAGGTAGGAAATTCTTTTTCTGTATAAAGCCCAGATCAGACCAGGACTCACATTCTTCTTAAATAAAGTGTGAAAATTTTGATGAAATGTAGTTTTGAATTCTCCAATAAACAATGGATTTTCATAAAATTAATAAGTCATCAATATTATACTCCTAGATGTATTACATCTGATTGAGGTACAGCACAGAACGAAGTTACCAACCTATTAACAGAAGTTTCAATGGTATTTCAAGTGCACCCTCTATAATATGGCGTAAATAAATAATTTCCGTATTATGTTTTGATTGTCTTGCTAGATGCAAATTAAAAGATATATCAACCGATTGTTGAATACTGCCTTAATGCACAGTAAAGTTTGAAACTTTCACCATACGAATTCAATGGCTTATTATTCGAGAAAATGACGAACCAAAATCGATCCATGCAACATCGTCCGGAATAGCAATTGTTTGCCGTCCAACCGCGTCCATTTATTCCATTCACGAAGTGCATCATCATACCGACCGAAGGCTGGCCAAGCAAACAGAGGAGAGATGGCCATTTAGATAAGAGCGCCTCTGAGTGACTCTCTATGGTCGGATACCGCACGCTCCGTGCAGCGACTCTGTGTTTACACACGGACGGGATGGTTCGAGATTGGTCTGTGTTATGTATAAATGGAGTATGTAATGAACACAGAGGTATGGAGTTGTGTATCCGCATGTTATTTACGTTTGCAACAAGACCGACTCGATATTTACATGATTGGAAGTCTGATCATGATTTTATGCTTTCAAATACGTCTCACTGAATGAAACAGAGGTAGGAAATTGGGGATGCATTATCCATATTTATGAAAGTTGAAGCAAAGAGTCTGCTCAGAGTGATGATTCATTATTGTGGAAATTAAAGGAATTATAAGCAATTACAGGGTGACAAGAACAGCCTTCTTGACGATCTTGTGGTTGCTAGGAGTATTGAAGGTGTGTTTTTTTCCACTTCCTGGACGACGATCATCATGGCCAAGCTCCTTGAAACGGAAAATTGCATCGGACACGGTTTGTCGAGGTACATTGAGAAAACGAACAATTTAGCATTGACGCTTACCTTTACGAAACAGCTCTAAACTTTAAGTTTGTTTGACATTTCAACACTCTGCAAAATAGAGTAATATCAAACTGAAAATTAACATATTAGTACAAGAAAGTGTAGAGAATCTAATAGAATAAAAATTATTTGGCTACGCTAAAATGCTTTTGTTCCAGAACTCAGTAAAATTTATCCGAAGTTTTTCTTGTCACCCTGTATTATGCTGAAATCATTTACTGCTAGTTAACTAATATTTTTTATAAAATTATATAGGAACTACTATGCTGGGGGTCCCAAGCCGGGACGAATGGACCCAGCCTGCAGAGGTTCTATTGAGAACGGACCTTGGCTTGTTCATAGACGGCTCGCGAACGACGAACGGAACAGCGCGGGAGTCTATGGGAGTAAACCAAGAATTAACATCTCATTGAGTCTCGGTCAAAACGCAACCACATTCCAGGAAGAACTATTTGCCATTGAGACCGCGGCAGAACTGCTGATAAAACGGCAAATCCACCACGGTAGAATCAAAATATTTACTGATAATCACTCAGTACTAAAAGCTTTGGAATCCAGCTCTTGTACCTCAAGAACAAGAGTTACCGCACGGCTTTAAACAGGCTCATATATAACTGATTCACTCTGGTTTGGATACCGAGACATTCAAACTATTTGGAAAACGAGGAGGCAGATCGGCTGGCATTTGTTAGAGCTGCGCTGCCTCTGGTAGGACCGGAACCATTCCTGGGAATACCACATGACGTGGCTAACGAAGCGATAACAGGCAGAATGAACTCAAGGCTAAAGTCTTTCTGGCGGAGCCATTCTGGCCTGAAACATTCAAAGTTGTTCCTTGGAACAGCTTCGAACAAAAAGATGGCGAACCTAGCGTGGATAGGGCTAAACTATGTCGGAATTATGACAGGTCACTGCAGGCTGAAAGCGTATTTGCACAAAATCGGTCTGGCTGAAGACGATGAATGCAGGCTGTGTTTTGAGGACACTGAAACAGCCATGCACATCATCTCAGTGTGCCCAGCGGTGAGTCTTTGGCCAGGCTTTTATAGCCCACTGCGAACTGAAAAAATTACCCTTGAACAAGATTATCGGTTTCATCCAAAAACTGGATGTCGTCAGGGAGATATAAATTAGGGGTGAACCACAATAGTCCGTGCGGACACAGTGGTAGGGTGGACAGACGCCCGCTCGCCATAAATAACATAACATAACTATGCTAATAAATGGTATATATGTCTCTCTGTAGCTGACATTTTCCTTTTTGTAGGGTACTTGAAATTTCGAGATTGAGCTTCGCAAAATTCTCAATGAACTTCAGTCAAACTGAAATAATTATCATTTTATCCTGGAAATATTCCAATATTTCCTTCGACTTGTGGCGGGGAGTAGTATCTTCTTGAAGAGTTACTTTACTTTAGGTTGAAACTCTTTTGAGATTGGCATTCAACCCACTGTATGAAATGAAGTTTTTTGTCTGGATGTTTCATAATTATATCGACTTGAGCTGGAGTCAGTTGTACCTTCTGAAAGTTTCTGATAAATTCAGATCGCTATTCCCAAACTATGGAGTGAGTGTCATCTCTCATAGTTCTTTGTAGTCCAGTTGAAGTATTTGCTCACCCACAATAGCCTTTGTTTTTTATGGACCAGTAAAAAGTATTTTTGGTGGTCATATTCCAAAAGCCCTCGATGTGGTTAAGTCACTTGATGATGGCTTGTCTCGTTGAAGGTTGTGACTTGTTTTTCCTTCCTCTATACAACCAAGAATCTTTCATCTTTCTTCTTCATTCTCAGTTGCCCAAATTCTTCACTTCAGCCGCTTCAGGAATTTGCTCACTGTTATCTGACTTACTCGGCACTCTATTCTTGTGATGTGTGTTCACTCAGCTGGATAATCTTTCTGTGCTTTCTGGTATAATATTCATCACGAAAGTTCAACTATACAAACTCACTAATTACTGGATACAAATGATACATGTAACATCAAAAACTTCTTACAACTGGTAGAGAATGAAACGTTCTCATTTCAATTCTAAGACAGCTACAAGTAACTAAACAGGTATCATATACAAAAATTATAGAATTTAAGGATGGTTTCATTCATTTGCAGAACATAATTTTTATGATGTCTTCGATTTCTGTATGATTGGAATCTTGTAAGAATACAAACGATGATTGTCACTGAAAATTTTTTATAAAATGGACGAAAGCAGGTTTAGTTATTGAGAACCATAACACTCGAATCATTACCAACACTACGCTGCTGTACATCACCAATCGCTTGCTATGTATGCATTATTTAGATCGACTTTGTTGCAGAAACGACCTATAGTTTCTCGAATCTATGATAGACATTATTAATAAATAAATTAGTATATCTTCATTTGATCTTGAAACCCGGAGGTGCCGATCACAATAAAATTCCACTCAATTAACTCAAATTAAAAAGGAATCCAAAGAAATTAGAGTCCATCAAAATCTTTCTCACTAAAAAATTCCTAAACACTGAAGCTGCATTTTCAGTTTGTGGTTTCCAATTTAAGCTGTAGTGAATCTGACTTACTAAGAAAGGTAGTGAGTCGTCATCTATGGTGTTCTCATTATGATATGTTATATTTACATCATATTAATTTTTCTCTCTTAATGCCTGTGTTTTTGTTTTAGTGAGGTTCGAAACCAAGCAATACTTTGGAACTATTTATCTAGCTTTACCAGATCTTCTCTTACTTTTGTTTGGTATTCGTCTGCAGTGGTACCACCGCAAATCACTGATACATTGTCAGCATACATAACGGTATCACTAACTGTTTTCTGGATCAGATCAAATATACAACAGGCGACTCAGTATTGGACCCTGGGGCACACCTTTTTCCCTTTAAATAAGGCATCTGATGTCATTCGTTTACCATTCATTACTTTTTCAGTTGTTCTTTGAATTCTTACAGTTAGATAGTATCCAAAAAATCTCAAAGCTACACCTCTTATGCCGTATGTTTCAATTTTCTTTATTTTGATCTCGTGATTCACCCTGTCAAAGGCCTTTGTTAGGTTGAGACAGAGTGGTTTTTATTTATTGATTTTATTACTGAATTAAGTGTCTGGTATACAGCCTTCATCAAGGGTTTTCCTTGTCGGAAGTCATATCTTTGGGGCTTAGAGCATCCTAGTAACATATGATTTATTGCCTATTAACAATTTGCAACAGAACAACCAATAAATGTCCAATCGGCTGTAACAGGAAAGAATTTCGTCAATTCAACGTCTCCCACTTCAAAATATATAACAACTTTTTCATATTCAGAGGGGAAATAATAGGGCACTTAATAAAATTTCCAGCATTTCGTACTCGTTAGTGGGACTGTCCTCAAGTAAAATTTTCGAACACGTTGAGTGGAGTCGGAAAACAGGATTCCTTTGACTGTTACCCACTGAACGCAAACCCGGTTTACCCTGTGAATGAATAAATGATCAAAGTCACTTTCCATTCGGTATGAGACCTAAAGCTCCCTTTACATCCGTGCGATTTCACACGATTGAATCGACCCAAACGTCCACCGGATCGAACTCTGATTTGGCTTTGACTAAAATCTCCTGCATCCCTTTTACAGATGAAAATTCTATCAGAAGCAACGCTGATTGATTTTTTGCAATGCACTTCTGCATCACAGAATGCTATGAAATCGGCCGGGGTTCGATTAATCTATTTGCTTCGTTGTTTACGGCAGGAGAGTACGGAAATTCTGGAAATGAACTCCTTCTCAACAGGGAAAACTAGATTTTGAGAGATAATTGTGACCATGTAAATTTTCGTATATGTGTACTGTAAAATAAATGGAGGTTTATGCTTGATAGGAGGTATATAAAATTATTTAAATATTTTAATATTTACAGATATATTCTGTTATATTCTGAAAAATTATATTTAATATTATAATTTCCAGAATTGAATTAATGTCATATAAGTACCACTTATATCAAACAACATATCAAATAAACATTCATTATAAGACATCCAAATGATATAAAAAAATTCAATAAATATAAATTGTCAACAAAAATGTTATAAATTAAATATTTTGAGTAGACAAAATTTTGTTTCTGCTCATACCTCTTATGAAAACAAATATCTTTCAAAACTGTTCTACATAATCTTAAGAATTTCATCACAAAACTATCTTATTTAGAATATTCAATAATATTGGATATCTAACTAAGTAACTTTTTAGAGAATCTCAAGATATGTGGAAACATTACTGAAAAACCAGTTTTAAGAAAGATTTTGCTTCATCAGCACTCAATCGTATTCAATAACATGTAACATCAATCAACATAAGTATTTATTTACTCTTCAATTCAGAGAGCTTATTGGTAAATGAATACTGAACATTTAATTGGAGTCTAATATGGCCATAAAATCCATAAAATAAATGGAGATTTATGCTTGATAGAATTTTATAGGTTTCTTGATATAAATGTCGTTATATTTCATTAAATGTCATTAATTTAATTCCTGTTATAAAATTAAATATAAGATTTTGAAATTAAATATGTAGAAGGCTAACATAATATATATCTGTAAATATTGAAATATTTAAATAATTTTGTATACCTTCTATCAAGCATAAACCTCCATTTATTTTATTTTATTCATAATAAGATTTGAATATCAAAACATATTAAATCTGTTCGTCTTCAACAATTTTAATTTCAAAAAAATTTTATTCAAAAAACTTTTAGAATTAAATTAATGTCTAAACTAAGCACCGCTTATGTTTAATAGACGTATATAATCAAAACTCAATATATAATGTCAAATGGAATAAATAAACCAACAGATATAAGAAAGCCATTAAAATTAATGAATAAATATTTAAAGGAGACAAAATTTTGTTTCTGATCTTACCTTCAAGAACAGCAATTGCCTTTTAAAAACATGAACACAACTTAAGGACTTCTCAAAGAATATAATTTATTTGAAATATTTAATATTTTTAAATATTCGAATAAGTTAATTCAGAAATGTCTCAAAACATGCACTATATCTTCAAAAAACAAATATAATTCTAAGTAATCCCTTCTTCGGTCCTAGATAATATTCCAAATATCAAAATCAAAAAACTACTACTATATCACAACAAACACGTGTTAATAATGGATACTTCGAAACAGACAAACTTTAAAATTCAAGATTGGTCTATGTTCTAACAAAATCACAGAACAGTGTAAGTTATTTTTAAGGTTATTTAAATTCATTGACATTCCATAATAGGATTTATTGAAGCCAAAATATAATTATATATTATATATTATATATAAAATAAAATAGAAAAAGGCTTTTCACTTGATAGAAGAAATATAACAAAAGTTGAATATCAAAACAGATCAAATCTGTTAGCCTTCCACAATTTTAATTTTAAAAAAAATTTTATTCAAAAAACTTTCAGAATTAAATTAATGTCTAAAATAAGCACCGCTCACGTTTAATAGACGTTTATAATCAAAACTCAATATAAAATTTTTTTGAAATTAAAATTGTAGAAGACTAACGGATTTAATCTGTTTTGATATTCAAATTTTGTTATATTTCTTCTATCAAGTAGAAAGCCTTTTTCTATTTTATTCATAATATATTATTATTTGGTTTCCTTAACATTCTTTATATAGATGGTCCTTATGATATCTATTATAGAGGCAGTTAAACTGCTTTTTAATCTTTAAAATCAATGGTAAACCACAGAATTATTTATGTCGAGCCATATTAGGCTCCATTTAAATGTTCAGTATTCATTTACCAATAAGCTTTCTGAATTGAAGGGTGAGTAAATACTTTTGTTGATTGATGTTATATTTTATTGAATACGATTGAGTACTGACGAAGCAGTTTCTCTTAAAACTTGTTTTTAAGTAATGTTTTTACATATCTTGAGATTTTCTGAAAAGTAACTTAGTTAGATATCCAATAATATTGAATATTCTAAGTAAGATAGTTTTATGATGAAATTCTTAAGATTATCTTAAATATTTTTTAAAGATATTAGTTTTCGTAAGAAGGATGAGCAGAAACAAAATTTTGTCTACTCAAAATATTTAATTTGTAAGATTTTTGTTAACACTTCATATTTATTGGATTTTGTTATATCATTTGGATGTTTTATAATGAATGTTTATAACACTTCAAATTTCGGACAGTCGCATACAATTGGATAAATATACTAACTGACAAAGAAACTGCAACACCCTGAAGGGGCTGTTTAAATTTTTTTTGGTAAAACATAGATAGTATAGCAAGGAGTAAATGATTGAAATTGGAAGAAAAAAACGAAAAAAGTTTACAATTTTTTCAATAAATTTGTTAATAATGTATTTGTCCACCGCGATATCTATACACTCCCCAACACGTCTTGGCATTGATGCAATAAGATGATCTATTTCTTCTTGAGGGATACCATCCCAAGCTACCTGTAGTTCATGTCTCAGAGATCGAAGATCGAGTTGTCGCAAATCGGTCTCTAATAGCCATAAGTCTTAGACGTCGATCTTGAACTTCATTTGTGCCCCTTCGTCGTCCGGTGCCTACTCTTCTTGGATTTTGGGCATTATCAAGCCACGCTTGACAACATCTCATAACAGTAGTTGGATTTCTGTTCGTACGGTTAGCGATTTCTGGAAATGACAACCATTTTCGAATTCACTTAGCTGGCGATAAATTCCGCGTACACGTGCTCTAGGCATTTTAACAACAACTAAACATCGACTTTGGATCTCCTCGAACAGCTGGTTTGTTGTAAAATTTAAAAAATTTGCAAAAAAAAGACTACATATTTAAGTAACAAAAAATGTTTACATGAAAAGATCTTCACGATTTTTTTCAACAAATTTTAATCATTTACTTCTTTCTATATTATCTACTACTCTGTCAAGAAAGTACCAGGAATTTTCAATTAAAACAACATTTTTACATTTAATCGTCAAAATTTATTGGGTCGCCTTCAAAATAGGCTCCATTTGCTCCAATACATCTATGCCAACGGCACTTCCAATTATCGAAACATTTTTTATAGGCGCTTTCCGGGATGGACTTAAGCTCTCGCGCCGAATTTTGTTTTATGGCTTCAATCGACTCGAAACGGGTGCCACGAAGGGGCAATTTTAATTTTGGGAAGAGGAAAAAGTCGCAGAGAGCCAAATCCGGCGAATACGGTGGTTGCTGAAGCACGTTTGTTGAGTTTTTGGCGAGAAAGTCAGTCACAATCGTAGCTCGGTGAGAAGGCGCGTTATCGTCATGCAAAATCCATGAGTTGTTCGCCCACAAATTTGGCCGCTTCTTACGGATATGCTCACGCAAACGTTTCATAACGCCTAGCTAATACTCCTTGTTTACCGTCTGACCCCCTGGAACGAATTCGTAGTGCACCACGCCACGGATATCGAAGAAAACAATGAGCATCACCTTCATTTTCGAGCGGCTTTGGCGTGGTTTTTTCCGTTTCGGCTCATTTTTTGCCACCCATTCCGATGATTGCTGGCTTGTTTGCATATCGTACTCGTAGACCTAGGTCTCATCACCAGTTATAATGCGTTCCATGAATGTAGAATCGGAATTACAGCGATCCAACATGTCTGAAGCAACCTGTTCGCGATGACGTTTTTGAAGAAAATTCAGGTCTTTCGGTACGAGTCGTGCGGCCACCTTTCTCATGCCAAAAATATCAATCAAAATCGTACGTGCGGACTCGTGGGATATCTTAAGATCATGTGCTATCTCTCTCAAGCTGGTACGACGGTTTTCCAGCACCCTTTCCTTAATTTTATCGACGTTATCTTCGATCGAAGCCGTCGATGGGCGACCACTTCACGACCGTCCTTGAAGGCTCTGTACCACAGATATGCACGAGTTTTCGATAGAGCATTATCACCAAAGACCTTTTGCAACATTTTCAATGCATCGGCACACGAAAATTCATTTGCAACACAAAACTTTAAACAAATTCTTTGCTCAACGTAATCACCCATAGTAAAAATCGGCACGCACTCTGACATCAACCGACTTAATCAGCTGTTGCAAACACACTAGTTGACAGATCCCGCTCAAGCTTGGCATAGTAATTAAGGACAGAGGTACCAACCTAGGAAAAAAAATTTTTACCTGCCCCATTGCCCTGCCAGATTTAAATCGATAATTCCCGGTACTTTCTTGACAGAATGTATATTTTACCAAAAAACATTTCAAATTTAAACAGCTTTCCTCTGGGTGTTGCAGTTTCTTTGTCAGTTAGTATATAAGCAGAATCGGATATATTCTCATAAATGTAAACACCCCCAACACCTTCACCCCAACGACCAGCATCGGAAAGCGTTGTAAGCAACTACACTAATTAAAGAGTCAAGGATTTTTTTGCTGAGCAGATGTTGCACTGTCCCGATTCGAAAAACTTCTTATTTGCCAGGTTCATATGTTGTTGTCACATTCGTAATAATTACCTACCGATTAAAGTAATTCATTTAATGACTCATCCTATACACAGAGTTTCTCTTCACGATGGACGCAGTTATGTATGTGCCACGAAATATCCACATGTATAAACTTGAGAAAACAGTAAAGCGACTGCGACCACTTGGCAACCCAGCCAGCGCGCAAGCCATCCTTGTCCCATGAATGATAATGAACAGCGGAGCAAAACATGAAAGTCATTCATCCGGGAGAGGAATAATTGCTTCACGTGCCCCCCTCGCTCACTCCAGCCCTCCAAGGGGTTCGTTACGAATTCCATTTGAGTTTGAATATGAGATGGTCCCAGGTTACTTTGTTTGATTTCGCCTTATTACCAAGTCTATTAAGTTCCCAGATGAGCGATGTAAATTTGCTGACTGCGAAATGAAGAAAAGAGACGAGCAAATTGGGGGAAGAAGGAGAGTGGATAATGAAGGGGTGAATTGTTTCGTTTCTTATTGCTTCGAGTTTGTTACGATGTTCTTATTTATGATTCCATCGGATTAATGGGTCATCATTTTGTGGTTTCAAATGTGAATCGTATTTATGATTTGAATTTTCATGACATTTTTAACCAGGGTTTCCAACTGAAAACGAAACGAAGCCATTTTCGGGAATTGCGTCACCAAACGTTCAGACCAGAAGAATAGATTCAGAAGAGCTTTATTCGTTTAAGGTCCAGTACGTTATAATAAATATTACATATTATTCTTACATCTAGATATTAATATAAGGTTGTTCGGAAAGTTTTTTCGTTTTTTTCCGACATAGAATTTAATTGCATTTTCTCGAACACATTCACACTTGAGCTGAATAATCATTAAATGCTGTGAGAATTGATATAACGAAGCTTGTATTTGAACACCTTCAATTAATTCTAAGCAGTAGTATTTGGTTGGTGCCATCTCAAATATGGGAAGCAATAAGCAGCATTTTCATCATATTTTACTTTTTTAATACAGAAAAGGTAAAAATGCTATTCAAGCCAGAAAGAAATTAACCGATGTGTATGGAGAAGATGTGTTCGACTGTACGCCAGTGTCAGAGCTGGTTTGAAAAACTTCGATCCGGCAATTTTGATGTCGAAGATACACCATATTCCCGAAGGCTGGTTGAAGCTGATAAAGACATGATAAAGGCATTAGTTGATGCAAATCGTCGAATACCAACACGTGAGATCGGTGAGAGGTTAAATTTATGGAATTCAACTGTTCTCAACCAGCTGGTTACTGGAGATGAGACGTGGTTTCTTCACTATGACCTTGGTAGTAAACAAGAGTACATGCAGTGGATTGAAATGGGTGCACAGCTCCTAAAGGAGTTTAAAGTCATCCCATCCGCTAGCAAAATAATGGCTACAGTCTTCTAAAGGTATTTTATTGATAGAATGGATGAAAGCATCACATCCCCATCATACGCAACCACCTTGCGTAATTTAAGAGAAGCAATTGGAGGAATTAGTCGAGAAGTTTATTTCTCGATCTAGTTCATGCTTCTAGAAAAAAATTTACTGATAACAGACTACCGATTAGATTTCAATGCCTCATTACTTTTGTTGGTAAAAAATTAACAAACTAATCTTATCTGTAGAAGACTAAATCGATAAAAATAATATTAAATAAGGTTATTCTGATTTAAAATTTTTTTTATTGTTATTTGATACAACAATTGTTTCGTTATCACAGTAGCATCTTCAGGTAGATTTACATGTTGAATTACTAAATTTGTTTTTGAAATCAGTTGCTATTTATATTACAGTAGGTACAAAAAAATTTTATTGAGCAGTAAAACCCTGAAAAGGTAAATTCCAGCTTATCCGAATATATTTAACAGAGGTGAGTTATTTAAAAATAATTGTTCGTTGAGTAATATTATAATTCTATTGTGTTTATTTATCTCAAGGGACTCTAACAAGTTTAAGGCCATAACTTCTACTTTCTATATGTAGAATTTCAAAATTATGGTTGAAAGTATATCCTGTTTTTTACAAATGTTTGAAATATGTGGAATTACTTTTATTATCGAGGAAACCCTTCAAATGTTCAGAAATTCTGTGTCGGAAAGTTCTTCTAGTCTGTACTAAGTAAACTTTTGGGCAATCACCAAAGGCTAACTGATAAACCAACGATTTATCATCTAAATGTGTATTACTTTTATTATTTTTAATAAATTTAGGTTTTGAATTAAATTCTTGAATCATAGTTATTTTTGAGGTATGCAGCAATTTTCTCAGAAATACTTTCAGAGTATTTTAAGGAAATGTATTCAAAACTTTTTTATATTGGGATATACCATAATCAAATCTATTTTATTATTTTTATTTATTAACAATTTGACTATCAAGGTTGCAACTTAGTTATTATTAATAGTTAGTTGTTTAATGATGTTAAGAAATATGATTTTCTCAATTCATGGGAATATTAACTAATCTATGGATCATACAATTGAATACTGACAATTTTTTATTTAAAGGATGATTGAATTCATTGTGTATAATAGCATACGTATATATTGGTTTGTGAAATATTGAAAAATCATGTGAATTATTTCTTCTAGTAACTCTTAAATCAAGAACATTAATATAATTATTATGTTCGGTTTCCATAGTGAATGATATTGAAGGATGTATTTCATTGATAAATGAAAGTTTGTCTGTACATGTGATGCAACATAAAATATCGTCTACATATAATATCTTTACCAATATAAAAATATTCCATAAGGGGATTTTGCTGAATTTTAGTTTCAATATTTTTCATAAATATTTCTGCTAACAAAGGTCCTAAAGGATTTTTCAGAACCAAACCTTTTTCATTATTTAAATATTTTAATATTTACAGATATATTCTGTTCTACATATTTAATTTTAAAAAATCATATTAATATTACAACTTCAGGAATTAAATTTATGTCATATAAGTACCACTTATATCAAACGACATATAAAATAATTCATTCATTATAAGCCATCCAAATGATATAACAAAATCCAATAAATATAAATTGTTAACAAAAATCCTATATTAAAAAATGTATATGAAACAGTAATTTATTTCCACAAAAATGTTTGTACTACTACAACAATTGTTTCAGCACGATGTGGCTTCTTCATGTATTACATTGTATTGTCTGGTGGTATTCAGTGTAACCGAGTTTAAATACATTTTTAGGTACGTGACCAAATAATGGAAGCACAAGTCATAAAAGCTCTAGGTGTTTATTGGAGTTTGCCGCTAAAAATGCCATTAAGGAAAAATATTCAGTAATGGAGAATGATCGACATCTGTTTGTTCGTTCAAAAGGATTTCACGGGCATTATACCTGTTGATTTCAAGAAATTCTAAAAGTGTTAATCTAGAACTTTTGCTTTCAACGTGGATAATTTCATAATTATTGTTGAAATTATGCCTGAATTCCTTAAGATGATTAGCATATGTCGAATGTACAGAATTGGATATATAACCCCTTTGGTGTTCTTGGACACGTTTCTTGAATGATCTACCAGTCTGGCCAATGTATACAAAAGGGCAATCTTTGCAAGTCAACTTGTAGACTCCGGGTTTATTTGCTTTATTTTTACGATCTTTACTGTTTTTTATGTAGGTACTAAGGTTATTAATTGTCTTTAAAGCCACGTTATAATTTGAACAACTTTTGAAATATTTAGCAATATTTTCAGATAATCCATTGACATAAGATAACGAAAAATATTTCTGTGTATTGTCCTCTTTTATGATTGGGTACACGAGATTTAATGCCATTTTCTTTTGTTTATTGGATACCATTTTGTCTATAAGAAAGGGATTGTAACCGTTGCTTGACGCTATTTGTTTAATAATATTTAATTCTTTCATAAAGTTTTCTGAATTTAAAGGGACAATAATCTATGAATAAAACTATTATATGCTGACATCTTTTGGCTGGTGGGGTGGTTTGAAGTTTGATGTATTGTGATGTCTGTATGTGTTGGTTTGTGAAAAATACTGAAATCATGTAAATTATTTAATCTTGTTATAGTGAGGTCAAGAAAATTAATACTTTGATTCTTTTCTCCTTCGATTGTGAATTTGATTTTTGGGTGGAATTTATTAATGAAATTGTTGTAGTAATACAAACATTTTTGTGGAAATAAATTACTGTCTCATACACATTTTTTTAATTGAAATGAGTTTCCACCAAGTAAACACCGAATCTATCAAATAAAAATCCTATAAATTAAATATTTTGAGTAGACAAAATTTTGTTTCTACTCATCCTTCTTATAAAAGCAGATATCTTTCAAAAATGTTTAACAAAATCTTAAGAATTTCATCATAAAAAACTATCTTACTTAGAGTATTTAATATTATTGGATATCTAACTAAGTTGTTATTCAGAAAATCTCAAGATATGTAAAAACATTACTAAAAAACAAAATTTAAGAGAGAATTTTTTGAAATTAAATATGTAGAAGGCTAACAGAATATATCTGTAAATATTAAAATATTTATTATATATAATTTTATATACCTTCTATCAATTATAAACCTCCATTTATCTTAAACCTTTTACACATTTATACATTTTATTTTCAAATTGTAAATAATTTGGTCTAGTGCAAATATCTAGGCAGTCTAAAATATCTTTTTTGATAATTGTATTACATCTGTTGTTGATTATTGTATTATATACAAGTGAAATTCTTTCGTTTGGTGGGATACTTGGAAATAAATTGTGGACGTCGAATGAAATGAATTTGGCTTTATGTGGTAAGTGAATGTTTTTTATTTTATTCATTAGTCCCAGTGAATTTTTTATTGAGTATTTAGCTTGAAATTTGGTTTCTTTCAAAATAATCTGAATAAGTTCTTTAGAAAGTTTAAATGAAGGTGCACTAACTACTCTTATGTAATTTAATAGAAGAATACATTGTTGGAGGTTGTGTGTTCATTAAAATTAATTGTTACTTGGGATATTCCGAAAAAGGGATTTCATTTGTTTTTGGAATATTATCTTCGGATCATGTTTGATTACTTGAAAATTATTTAATTCTAGGAAAGTATGATTACATCTATACAATTTTTCTAAACCTTTCCCTCAATTTTATCTGGTTTTCGAGTATGAATTTTATTCTTGAGTGTATCCCTTTAAGCTTTGAAAATAGGTTACAAAATGTATGCCAACAAAATAAATAAATAGTGAAACGAAGTGTTTTTCATCTTATTATTTTTTTTATTATGAAATTATTAACTTTATTCGTTGAATGAATATTTTACAAGAACCAACATTCGAAATTCATAAAAAATGTTTCAGTTTAAATTAAATAAAATTGTGTTTCATTTTTTGTAATTCCAGTAGGATCATAACTGAATGAAGTGAGTGATAAATATATTTTAGGTGGGTTGAGTTATGCCTGAAAACGAAACGCATCGCTCAAATCCAATGAAATTATCGCACCAATCCTAACCCCCCAAATGAAATAAACAAAGCCATTTTCTACATTTCCCAACGAACGTAATGAGATTATACTCACGTTGTGCAGTCTTCAGCCCAAACTAGTCCATCAAGCACCATTAGCAGGGCTAGGAAGACCGTTAAGCAAGCTGGGAGGGCCATTTTGCGTGCAGCTTATCACTCTAACAACACCGGGGCATGGTCGGGAAAAGACACCTGGAAAAGACATGAGATATCAGGAAATGTCAAAAATATCTATTCGCTACTTAATGATAAGAGTTTGTTTTCAGTGCTCCATTTCGCTTATTCATCCCAAGTTTATTTCGATATTGTAACTATGTATAAAAGTATTAGTTTTAAATCACCATCAATGGTATCGGGTGTTTTATTTTAGAGTGATAAAACTTTCGATAGGGATAACTGTGATTTGACAGAAGGTAAAAGCCATGTTGTTTTGACATTTCTGTTCAGTAAGCATTGACAAATTATCATGGAAAGACTCACGCTGCAACAGCGTATACAAATTTTTGAAATTTATTTTCAAAATCAGTGTTCGATTCGCCAAACTTATAGAGCACTTCGTGAAATTTATGGTTTACTTATGCATCCATCAGAGTAGTTATTCGTCGAACTACTGATAGATTTTGGACAACATTTTCTCTACTCGGTGCAACAGCTACTGTATGTACAGAGGAAAATATCGCTGCTTTAGGTCATAGTGTTAATGCATCCAGATTTGTCTATTCGTCAACGTTCACAACAAGTTGGACTCTGTGCATCCACCACATCGAAAATTTTGCGTAAAGATCTTGGTCTACACCCATACAAGATCCAACTGGTTCAAGAACTAAAGTCTGTTGACCATAATACGCGTCGTTTGTTTACTGATTGGACCCTAGAACACCTTGAAGTTGATCCACTTTTTTATGGTATAATTGTTTTTAGTGATGAAGCTCATTTCTGGTTGAGCGGCTATGTAAACAAGCAAAATTGTAGTATACGGAGTGGAAACAATCCTCAAGAAGTTCTGCGGTTCCATTGCATCCTGAAAAATGTACTTTATGGTGTGCTTCACGCGCTGGAGGCATCATTGGTCCATATTTCTTTAAAAATGATGCTGGAGCTAATGTAACAGTGAATGGTGCTCATTACAGATCGATGATCAATGATTATTTGTTTCAAAATTTGAATGGTATCAACCCAGAAGTTTTTGGTTTCAACAAGATGGTGCTACACTTCAGGCTGCTACCATAACAATTGATTTATTGATAGACATAACTCCACTGGATTATTTTCTTTGGGGTTATGTCAAGTAATTGGTTTATGCTGATAAACCAGAAACAAAAGACGCTTTGGAAGCCAACATAACTCGTGTTATTGATGGAATAATGCCTGAGTTACTCAAAAAAGTGGTACAAAATTGGTCTGGTCGAATGCGGTTCCTCAGAGCTAGTCGTGGTGGACATATGTCGGATATTATTTTTAAAATATGAATGTCATAAAATTATCTTTCAAATAAAAAAAATTTGGCTTCAATCTTAATTTAAATATGTTTTATTTCAATTTAAAGTTCTATCGCTCTTAAGAAAACAATCGATACCATCAACTATACAGAGTGGCGTAGCACCACGCTGAGATATTGCTCCCCAAACTATTATTTTAGTGGAATATTCGCAAATTTGAACAGTAACAGTTTGTTTTGATAGGATTTTAAAAGGATGTACACCAAGTTGGAAACAACTTTTCTCAGATATAAAGATATTATTGAATTTATTTCAAAATGACAAATTGACAAAATTTTATTTCTTGTTCCTTTTGTAAAGGTGTCATTATAGAAATTTTTTGGTTTCCTTGAGATGTAGCCTTGTCTTTTCAGTGTCATACGGACGGTTTCTGAACATACTTCTATATTTCTTTGATTTCTAAATCCTTCCCCAGGAAGGATTGTGGCCCAAGGCCAATAAAGCGTTTAAATTGTTTCCTTATCTTACGCGGTCTTCCTGAAACTGGTCTGAGCTTAATATCCTTGCCATTTTTCGTCCTCTTTATTGTCTCATATACAGCACTTTTTCCCAGTTCTGTCAATTGCACTAATTTTTTAACGTTTCGAAAACCTTTTCTATACAAATATTCTACCTATTTTTTTATAGTTGCGACATTATTTCATAAATTATATACTTGTTGACAATCAACAATATTTGACTAATAGTGCTGCCATTCAACTTTGGCCATAGCTGACCATCTGCACAAACTATTTTATACATTACTTACTCTTAGAATGTTACAAAATCAAAGTTTATGAAAAATAATAAATTCAGGATACTTTCTATATGGACATTATGAATATATCAATCACCAAAACTATTGGAGAGAAGATTTATTGCTTTAATAGAGCGGGTACTTCCCAGAAATACTTCATCCTTATACCTGTTCATTTACTAGTGATGGTTTCAAAAACCGATATTTCATTGGAAAGTTTTAAATGCCTTAGGAGCATGGATATTTTGTATTTTGAATAAACAAAGGTAAACGATGTAAATTCCTATTTTGTTCCTTTGATTCTAGGCAAATTTCCATTTCTCATTTCATTTAAGCGATATAACAAGCATATTGAATCCAATCAGTCCTTACTTGGTGAACATCCATATTAAATAATATTTAAATAAGGTTATCCTGATTTTCACAAATTTTTATTGTTATGTTTGCAACAATCTTTTCCATATCACAGTGGCATCACCAGGCAGGTTCACATGAATATTATTTAAATATTATTTATTATGATATAACAACCATTATGATCCATGCATTGGTCATTTATTTAGCTGTCAGTTTCTCTTTCTAGACGACTTACAATTAGCCAATAACACTAACGATTCTAATATTAAATGAGGTTATTCTGATTTTCACAAATTCTTATAGTTATTTAATACGACAATTGTTTCGCTATTACAGTAGCAGCTTCAGGTAAGTTTAAATTTTGGATAACTTAATTTGTTTCCGAAATCGATTGCTATTTATTTAAAATTACGTATCTGACGATGCTACTGCGATAGCGAAACAAATGTTGTATTAAATAACAATAAAAGTTAGTGAAAATCAGAATAACCTTATTTAATATTATTTAGTATGGATTTTCATCAAGTGAAGACTGATTCAAATAAATACTAACGATTTCTGTGATATCACACATTTAATCGTATTAATGTGCGTTTTTACATACTATATTCTGGAATGCTACAGGTAGAATATCATTCTTCCTTTTCATTTAATGCCAAATAAATTGAATCAAATAATTCTACGGGTGCCTCTGAATCTTTTTTTCGAATAAATTAATCAATAAGGGTCCAAAAAAGCCGGGAATTCTGTGCAAAATAGTAATTACAGTTTTATCATAAAATCTTGTAAACAATGAAACCCTGGAAGTAATTAATTTATAATTCTTAATAACATTTCAGTTATATAAGCTGGAAATTTGTATAGACACAAATGCTTATGAAATTATCCAGTGATTCATTATAATATTTTTTACATATTCTTTTTTCTCAAAACTACAGGTGGAATATTATTCTTCCTTTTTATTTAATGCAAAATAAATTGAATGAAATAATTTTACAGATGCCTCTAAATTTTTTTTCTAATAAATTAACCAATAAGGGTCCAAGAAAGTCGAGAATTCAGTGCAAAATAGTAATTTCAGTATTATTATAAAATTTTGTAAACAATAAAACCCTGGAAGTAATTAATTATACTTCTAAATAAAATTTCAGTAAAATAAGTTGGAAAAGTGTATAGACAGAAATACTTTTGAAATCATCCAGTGATTAATTTTAATATTTTTCACATATTCTTTGTTCTCGAAGGCACTGGTTGAATATCATTCTTCCTTTTCATTTAATGCAAAATAAATTAAATGAAATAATTCTACGGATGCTTCTAAATTTTTTTTCTAATAAATTAACCAAGAAGTGTCCAAGAAAGTCGAGAATTCAGTACAAAATAGTGATTTCAGTATTATTATAAAATCTTGTAAACAATTAAACCCTGGAAGTAATTAATTTATAATTCTTAATAACATTTCAGTTATATAAGCTGGAAATTTGTATAGACACAAATGCTTATGAAATTATCCAGTGATTCATTATAATATTTTTTACATATTCTTTTTTCTCAAAAGCTACAGGTGGAATATTATTCTTCCTTTTTATTTAATGCAAAATAAATTGAATGAAATAATTCTACGGATGCCTCTAAATTTTTTTTCTAATAAATTAACCAATAAGGGTCCAAGAAAGTCGAGAATTCAGTGCAAAATAGTAATTTCAGTATTATTATAAAATTTTGTAAACAATAAAACCATGGAAGTAATTAATTTCTACTTCTAAATAAAATTTCAGTAAAATAAGTTGGAAAAGTGTATAGACAGAAATACTTTTGAATCATCCAGTGATTAATTTTAATATTTTTCACATATTCTTTGTTCTCGAAGGCACTGGTTGAATATCATTCTTCCTTTTTATTTAATGCAAAATATGTTGAATGAAATAATTCTACGGGTGCCTCTGAATCTTTTTTTCGAATAAATTAATCAATAAGGGTCCAAAAAAGCCGGGAATTCTGTGCAAAATAGTAATTACAGTTTTATCATAAAATCTTGTAAACAATGAAACCCTGGAAGTAATTAATTTATAATTCTTAATAACATTTCAGTTATATAAGCTGGAAATTTGTATAGACACAAATGCTTATGAAATTATCCAGTGATTCATTATAATATTTTTTACATATTCTTTTTTCTCAAAACTACAGGTGGAATATTATTCTTCCTTTTTATTTAATGCAAAATAAATTGAATGAAATAATTTTACGGATGCCTCTAAATTTTTTTTCTAATAAATTAACCAAGAAGTGTCCAAGAAAGTCGAGAATTCAGTACAAAATAGTGATTTCAGTATTATTATAAAATCTTGTAAACAATAAAACCCTGGAAGTAATTAATTATACTTCTAAATAAAATTTCAGTAAAATAAGTTGGAAAAGTGTATAGACAGAAATACTTTTGAAATCATCCAGTGATTAATTTTAATATTTTTCACATATTCTTTGTTCTCGAAGGCACTGGTTGAATATCATTCTTCCTTTTTATTTAATGCAAAATAAATTAAATGAAATAATTCTACGGATGCTTCTAAATTTTTTTTCTAATAAATTAACCAAGAAGTGTCCAAGAAAGTCGAGAATTCAGTACAAAATAGTGATTTCAGTATTATTATTAAATCTTGTAAACAATTAAACCCTGGAAGTAATTAATTTATAATTCTTAATAACATTTCAGTTATATAGGCTGGAAATTTATATAGACACAAATGCTTATGAAATTATCCAGTGATTCATTATAATATTTTTTACATATTCTTTTTTCTCAAAAGCTACAGGTGGAATATTATTCTTCCTTTTTATTTAATGCAAAATAAATTGAATGAAATAATTCTACGGATGCCTCTAAATTTTTTTTCTAATAAATTAACCAATAAGGGTCCAAGAAAGTCGAGAATTCAGTGCAAAATAGTAATTTCAGTATTATTATAAAATTTTGTAAACAATAAAACCATGGAAGTAATTAATTTCTACTTCTAAATAAAATTTCAGTAAAATAAGTTGGAAAAGTGTATAGACAGAAATACTTTTGAATCATCTAGTGATTAATTTTAATATTTTTCACATATTCTTTGTTCTCGAAGGCACTGGTTGAATATCATTCTTCCTTTTTATTTAATGCAAAATATGTTGAATGAAATAATTCTACGGATGCCTCTAAATTTTTTTTCTAATAAATTAACCAAGAAATGTCCAAAAAAGTTGAGAATTCAGTACAAAATAGTGATTTCAGTATTATTATAAAATCTTGTAAACAATTAAACCCTGGAAGTAATTAATTTATAATTCGTAATAACATTTCAGTAATATAAGCTGGAAATTTGTATAGACACAAATGCTTATGAAATTATCCAGTGATTCATTATAATATTTTTTACATATTCTTTTTTCTCAAAAGCTACAGGTGGAATATTATTCTTGCTTTTCATTTAATGCAAAATAAATTGAATGAAATAATAATGAATAATAAGGGTCCAAGAAATTCGAGAATTCAGTGCAAAATAGTAATTTCAGTATTATTATAAAATCTTGTGAACAATAAAACCCTGGAAGTAATTAATTTCTAATTCTTAAAAACATTTCAGTAATATATATAAGCTGGAAATTTGTATACACACAAATACTTATGAAATTATCCAGTGATTCATTTTAATATTTTTCACATATTCTTTGTTCTCGAAAGCACAGGTTGAATATCATTCTTCCTTTTTATTTACTGTACAATAAATGAATGAAATATTTCTACGGGTGCCCCTAAATTTTTTGTAATAAATTAAATAATAAGGGTCTAAGAAAGTGGATAATTCTGTGCAATATAGTAATTTCAGAATTGTTATAACATCGCAAACAAGGAAACCTTGGAAGTAATTAATTTCTAATTCTCAATAAAATTTCAGTAAAATAAGCTGGAAATTTTTCATTAATATAATTCATTTGATCATCAAAAGAGGTTTTTTAGTGAATACGAAAGATACTTTTGTCGTATTTCATTAAAAACCATTGTTTCTGAAATGAGTGTTCAATAAGAGATGGTTTCAAAAACGCATCCTGGATTTCCATAATTAGTAAATTGAAAAAACGTGAAAAGCTCTGACCTGAATTCATTGTTATATCAAATTATACTTTTAAATGCTGCTTTTCAGATCGATCAAATCTAATGTTTCGAAAATATCGTGAAAAATATGAAAATTTTTCAAATGTTCCAAAACAATTGGACCGATCCTGAGAGCCTGTCTACTCGGTTAAGATTAAAAACAATTGTTCTGTCAATCGACGTCCTCAAAGTCAATTTAAAATTTACTTATGTCCTGCGCATATTTTGTCGCGTAGTTTCAAGCTAAATTCTTATCTCTCCAGTATAAATTGAAGACTTAATTGACGATTACTCAGTTTTAAGTTGTATCTTGTGCAGTGAACATTTAATTTAGTGCGAATTGTTAAATATTCAGTTACAATATGCTTTACCGAAGAAGATTTAGAAAACCCAGAAAAACAAGACACATTGATGATGTTCTGGAATGCATCATCCAGAAGCTCATCTTGGGATATCGTTTGGATGAACCAATAACCATCGAAACTGACTACATGAACTTAATGTTCAAAATACGAAAAGCACATTGGTATTACATCCAGTATTACTTACCAAGAATAAAAAATTTGCCGCATTTCAATGTGTATGAATTTTCTCTCTTCGTCTTCGAACGCAGCCCACCGTTGATAGAAATAAGGTCTAATTTCTATACGATTTATTCAAAATGGCAGCGCCACATGAGAAGCATGCCGAGATGTGGAGCCCTCATATTTTCACAGGGTTTCACACATGTTCTCTTGGTATCAAGCTTTAGAAAAAGTATACTAGGATTTCCTCAAGGTAAATTAAAAAAGAATGAAGACCCTATGGATTGCGCCATTAGAGAAGTTTATGAGGAGATTGGATTTGATATTGAGGAACACATCAATCAGGATGAATGGGTGGAAACAATGGTCAGAAGATCATTGACTAGACTATACATTGTCAAAAATATTCCACTCTCTACCAAATTTGATCCACAATCCATCATGGAAATAGGTAAAATTGAATGGCGATCTATAGCTCGTCTTCTTATGGACACGGAAGAATATATTCCACCTGATTATATACCAGCAGCTCCGCGAGGGTATGACCTACTCATTCCTTTCATGGAAACTTTGAGGGAATATCGTTACTCCGTATAGGAATTGACGTACGATAAAGGGAACTCTTCTATTTTGATTCGGACAAAGTCTTGAGAATTTCTTTATTTCCCTGAAATAATTATTTTGTTCATGTTAAATGTGTTATAGTTTTTATTCTTTAACTTGTTACCAAGATATATATTTGAAAAATCATTCGAGTATATAGGTTCTGCCTACAAATTTTTCATTTTGACCTATCAAATAGTATACTACTTCTTTCTGTTTGTATTGAGAATCTTAATTCCTTTATTCTTCTAGTAACAATATAGTTTAAGATATTTTATTATTAGTCATAAAGCTTTTCTAGTATATTCAAAGATTTCAATTCAAGATTCTTTCACATACATTCAACATTATTTTAACATGTTAATTTCAAACTTGATAAGGTATTAGTTCTCGTTTTAGCTTCTGCTACTTGAATTGAAGCCTGTAGGATATTACGTTTATAGTTCAATCATATACAGTCTTTCGTTGAAATTTATACTGTTTGAATTTGTTTTTGTATTGCTGTTGTATTTTTTTGGTTACAGACCTTATTTATCATTAAACTATTGAACAAGTCTTTAATAAATATATCAAACCCCTTGAAATTCAATTTGTTATTCAGTTTAAAAATGTACTAAAAATTACGAATCTCATATCTGTATCTTCAGTAATAATAATTTATATAAAACGAAGAGATTTTTATTATATTCCTTTTATTCTAGGTGAATCTTTATTTTCCATTTTTTTCTCATTGTACTTGAGAGGCATAATAACTATTATGAGATAAGAATTGCTCATTTTACTTCAGTTTCCCTTCAAGACAACTTACAGTTAGCCAAGATCACAAATGATTTTGTAAAAACGCACATTTAAGGATAATGATTTTGCTTAAATTTCAATTATAGACCGCTTACAATTAGCCAAGGTCATTTGATTCTGTGAAAACATACTCAACTGCATCGTAAAATGTGCGTTTTCACTTATTCTTCGTTCTTTTTTCTGCCAAGTAAGCTCTCCTTTACTCAAGTGAAGTTTGAGTATCATCGATTATTTGTTTGCTTACAAAGCTTCATTCTGTTGACTCAAGTGTGTTCCTCTAATTTTGCCATACGTAATAAATCCAACGACTACTCTGTCAAGAAAGTACCGGGAATTTTCAATTAAAACAACATTTTTACATTTAATCGTCAAAATTTATTGGGTCGCCTTCAAAATAGGTTCCATTTGCTCCAATACATCTATGCCAACGGCACTTCCAATTATCGAAACATTTTTTATAGGTGCTTTCCGGGATGGACTTCAGCTCTCGCGCCGAATTTTGTTTTATGGCTTCAATCGACTCAAAACGGGTGCCACGAAGGGGCAATTTTAGTTTTGGGAAGAGGAAAAAGTCGCAGGGAGCCTAATCCGGCGAATCCGGTGGTTGCTGAAGCACGTTTGTTGAGTTTTTGGCGAGAAAGTCAGTCACAATCGTAGCTCGGTGAGAAGGCGCGTTATCGTCATGCAAAATCCATGAGTTGTTCGCCCACAAATTTGGCCGCTTCTTACAGATACGCTCACGCAAACGTTTCATAACGCCTAGGTAATACTCCTTGTTTACCGTCTGACCCACTGGAACGAATTCGTAGTCCACCACGCCACGGATATCGAAGAAAACAATGAGCATCACCTTCATTTTCGAGCGGCTTTGGCGTGGTTTTTTCGGTTTCGCTCATTTTTTGCCACCCATTCCGATGATTGCTGGCTTGTTTGCATATCGTACTCGTAGACCCAGGTCTCATCACCAGTTATAATGCGTTCCATGAAAGTAGAATCGGAATTACAGCGACCCAGCCTGTCTGAAGTAACCTGTTCGCGATGACGTTTTTGAAGAAAATTCAGGCCTTTCGGTACGAGTCGTGCGGCCACCTTTCTCATGCCCAAAATATCAATCAAAATCGTACGTGCGGACTCGTGGGATATCTTAAGATCATGTGCTATCTCTCTCAAGCTGGTACGACGGTTTTCCAGCACCCTTTCCTTAATTTTATCGACGTTATCTTCGATCGAAGCCGTCGATGAGCGACCACTTCACGACCGTCCTTGGAGGCTCTGTACCACTGATATGCACGAGTTTTCGATAGAGCATTATCACCAAAGGCCTTTTGCAACATTTTCAATGCATCGGCACACGAAAATTCATTTGCAACACAAAACTTTAAACAAATTCTTTGCTCAACGTAATCACCCATAGTAAAAATCGGCACGCACTCTGACATCGACTGACTTAATCAGCTGTTGCAAACACACTAGTTGACAGATCCGCTAAAGCTTGGCATAGTAATTAAGGACAGTGGTACCAACCTAGGAAACCACTGGTCGGCCATTAGCAGCTTCAACTGAACATAAAATTTAATTAGATAAGAAGCATATATGTTGATTTCTATTTATTTTAAAGAATGCATACGTGGCACGTTTCGTTAAACAGTAACTTCTTCAAATGCCTTTGAACAACTGCAAAAAAATTTGGGAACGTACAATATTTAAATGATTTCTGTTTTGAGATGAGGGTGTAATAAAATGTTTATTATTTTTGTAGAAAACACCAGCCATTCATGAAATTCCCAGAAAATCTTAATTGCTTTATTTCTAAACTATATAATAAGTTCAGCTTCATACTTTTATTTTCCTCAATATTAAAACGCTCATCGAAATCATCTTTCTCTGTTATTAAATGTTCTGCAAAAGTGAAATCTAACTTTTTATTGAGAAGATGTCGTCTGTGTTCTATTGTTCTAGTATTAAAGAATCTTTCGGATTGTTTTTGGGAAGGTACCACATGTTAATTGAGGAACACCTGTTAACTTATATTTACTAATTAACTATTACAGGTAAAGAATGGAATTAATTCTCCAGAACTTCAACAGATTTGATAATAAATAAATTTTAAGAAAACATTTAGAATCAAATTTTAGGAAATTCAATTATAATTTCGTCATTATTTTATATTTCTGCTGATTCTTTATTGGTTCATTTTTAACGCATGTCATGATAATTTAACTATATATTAAAACAGTAATTGCCATGGCAACGAACCACAGATGTGCGTGACGTCACGCAGTGCTAACTTCCAGACGCGCAGAATTCCGACGGGCGAAGCCCGCCGCCTGGATATCGTTGCGGACCGAAGGTCCGCACTTCCCTCTAGACCGGTTTACCGTTCCCGTTCCGGGATGACCCTCCATTCCCGAGATACAGGCGGATAAAGTTCGGGAATTTTCCCGCGCACTCCAACAAGCCCCGCCCACCGTAACCTCGACCCGTTTCTGTGGTGTACGTATAGGGGCGATCCGCGAAGTCAAGTACGGAGACCGTCCGAAAATTTTCGGACCGTCGGAAAAAACGGATATATCTAGCGACGGGCGAAGCCCGTCGCGAAAATACCCATTCGGACCGAAGGTCCGATAGACCCGCTACCCGTTAAAGCCCCTATATTTCGCGGATTACTTTCCGTCGCTACGATACGAGCGGATGATAATTTCCGGACTTTTCCCGCCCTCACCAAACGGGTACCGCCTTACGCGTATGCCGCGTAGGGATGACCAAACGGGGGTGACCAAAGACGGAATTTCAACGAAAAGTAGATCCCACCTAAAATTATAGAAAATTATTAAAAAAAATTGGTTTTTTCGAGGTGGATCGATCGAAAAATATAGATCAATCGACTCTACTCGTATATATCTATAAAGTGATACAAAGTATCTAGGACATGTTTTTTTAAATTTAATTCTGAATATTTTCATGAGATTTATTCAGAATTAAATCTGTAGAGGTTCTGGAAAATTAATTCCAGCTATTATCTGTATTCTGCAAAAACTTCTTCACATTTTTGATTGTCTTTACTTGACGGAAATTCATCTTCAATATAAGAAAAACAAATATTAACTTTCGCTATTTTATTGATTTACACGACAATTGTTTCGTCATACCATGACTTCACCAGGTGAGTATTTTAACTGAGGTATACAATGCAAAACATGACCTTAAATACACAGCTCTGGTACAAAAAATAGAGGGTTGGAAAGAGATGGTATACAATTAATGAAAAATATTAAGTAGTATTAGTAGTATTAAGTATCTATTGATCTCTAAAGTTTCTAAAAGATTCAGTTTCTGACTTTTGTTTTCGATATGTAATATTTCATAGTTCATATTAAAATTATGGCCAGTCTCTAACAAATAGTTGGCATGAGTTGAATTCGGTTTATTATTAATGTAAAATTTTTCATGTTCTCGTTTCCTTGTTTAGAATGAACGGCCTGTCTGTTCCACATATACACATGGGCAATCACTACATGTTAACTTGTAAACTCCTGATTTTTTGTTTTTAGGAATGACGTTTTTATTATTTTTTATTGAGCTGCCTAAAAAATTAATAGTTTTAAAAGAGATGTTATATTTTCTTTTTTCTTTAAATATCTAGCAATCTTTTCAGATTTTTGGCCTATGTAAGTTAATGAAATAAATTTGGTTTCGTTTGAATTTTGAAATTTTGGATAAACAAGTGATATTGCTTTCTTGTAATTTATTTTATCAAGTAAATTGTCTACAATTAACGGATTGAAATCATTATTGAAAGCTATTTGTTTAATTGTTTTATATTCTTTGTCAAAATTTTCTTTCGTCATGAGTATGTAAACCAATCTATAAAGCTATGTAGATGACATAATTTGTTTATTTAATGGCACAAATAGACGACTTGGTTCATTTTTGGAATCTATCAATAAATTAAATCCAGCAATTGAATTTACACAGGAAGATGAAGTAAATAATAGCATCAATTTCTCAGATTTAAAAATCACCAAAATTAATAATAGACATGACTTTTCCATACACAGAAAACCTACACATACAGATGGTACGATTCATTATACTTCAAACCATCCATTTTCACAAAAATTGTCAGCTTATAATAATATGCTTTATAGATTGGTTAACATACCCAAGACGAAAGAAAATTTTGACAAAGAGTATAAAACCATTAAACAAATAGCTTTCGATAATGATTTTAATCCGTTAATTGTAGGCAATTTACTTGATAAAATAAATTACAAGAAAGCAATATCACTTGTATATCCAAAATTTCAAAATTCAAACGGAACCAAATTCAATTCATTAATAAATCACATAGGCCAAAAATCTGAAAAGATTGCTAGATATTTAAAGAAAAATATAACAACTCTTTCAAAACTATTAATTCTTTAGGCAGCTTAATAAAAAATAATAAAGACGTCATTCCTAAAAACAAAAAATCAGGAGTTTACAAGTTAACATGTAGTGATTGCCGATGTGTATATGTGGGACAGACTGTTCATTCCAAACAAGGATACGAGAACATGAAAAATCATTTATTAATAATAAACCGAATTCAACTTATGTCAACTATTTGTTAGAGTCTGGCCATAATTTTAATATGAACTATGAAATATTACATATCGAAAACAAAAGTCAGAAACAAAATCTGTTAAAAACTTCAGAGATCAATAGTTATAATAAAAGACAAATTTTATTGAACGATCAAATAGATTTGAACAGATCCCCCCTACTTAATATTTTTCATTAATTGTATACCATCTCTTTCCATCCCTCTATTTTTTGTACCAGAGCTGTGTATTTAAGGTCATATTTTGCATTGTATACCTAAGTTTAAATATTCACCTGATGAAATCATGGTATGACGAAACAATTGTCCTGTAAATCAATAAAATAGCGTAAGTTAACATTTGTTTTCTTATATACTTCTTCATAGTAATTTTGAATATATATACTAATTAATATTTAAGAGATTTTTGAAATTTTTCTAAAAGTATTATTCATTCTTAAGGATATGTCAGTGCCCATGTTATTAAGAAACTTCTTCATTTCTAGAGATTGTTCACCCTAGTAGTTCAGGGAATTGAATGTTTTTTCTGTTTTCAACATAGAGTATATTTCGTAAATAGCATTTTTATGCTACTCTTTGGCAAAATATGATTCTACGTGTATTATTGAAGCCTAATAACCGTTACTTTTGGCCATTCGTTTGATTTAATCCAGTTTATGATCAAAATTTTTCTGAGATTAAGGAGTTTGCAGGTTAGCATTTACTTTTCTGAGAACTAATTTCACAATGAGTTTCTAGAGTATTTATAACATATATAAAAAAGAAAATCCATGATATCAAAGATGATATTCACATATTCTTGCTTGATCAGAGAAAATAAAAAGAGAGAGAAAATCCCCGATAAAATCTATGACTCATATCTATCGACCCTTCAAAACAACCCTGTCAAAATCCAATTTTTCAACCCCACTTGTGACGGCTGCCGACCCAGCGCCTTCTTGATTAATATTCAACAAATATCAAAGGCGTCAAAAACTTTTCACCAGCCTCCTACGTGCGCGTAGTCTAGGTGAAGGAGGATAAATTGGCGAAGTTTAAAACTGTTGACTATTTGAAATGATTCATGGGGTAGACTGCCTGTCTTCGACCACTGAAAATATAATCTTTCCTCAAAGAAATATTGACGCGTTCCACTTTTTGCACAGTTTGCACATCCCTTGTTATTCTTGAAATTCCAGAGGCTCGTTTGTTGATTTAGAAAGTTGATGACCGGGTTATTTCTGCTAAATACTTTGAAGAACATTTATGAAAGGTTCAAGGAACCTATGGATCCCTTAAAAATCGAAACCATAACTCTAATTTCGCGTAACATTTTTCTTAACCAATCGAGCCATCCCAGAATTGGATAATCTTGAAATTCTACATCTGGAACCAAAAGGAAATAAACTATATACAGTAGAATCAAACACAGTTAAAACCACTCGTGAACATCCTTAATGAACAAACAGATCTATGGAATTCCTCATTTCTCAGAATTTTTAAGAGAATAAACATTGATCAACAAATTCATGAAAACCCTTAAGCAAAATTTTTATTTAAAATGAATTAAATTAATTTTTTTTGGCTTCGTTTAGGGAGCAGCGTGCTTTCGTTTTGTACAAAAATACTCTTACTTCCAAGCAGAAAGACCTAGAGACTTGAAACTTTCAAGGTGGATTGGGATCTAATGTATTTTTCCTGATAAAAAGACTTTCTTCTTCTTTGGAAGAGCAGTTGTGAAATTACACAAAATGACGTTTATTTGACTTTCGGATGACAGAACAACATAATTCTATATTTTTTTCATCACATGTAGATTCATTAAGAAGTAATTTATATTTTAACATTGCAGCGGAAATGGACTGTTGAATAAGAACGTAAAAGCTTTGCGGCGTGTAACTTGCGCAGAGTACCAATGAAAGCAACCCAACTCTTGAGTGAATTAACGTTGAGTACTCGCAACTAAGCTATCATTTTGAAAATATTTCTTTATTACTCATAACCGATCAAGAGAAGTCAAACAATGCATCATGAAACTGCACACTATACTAAATTTAGTAATTCCTAGAAATAAATGAGACAAAAATCTATAAGAAACCGAGAAATCCTTATTTGAAAGACTTTTATTGATATTGAAATACCACTTATTTGATTGAGTTGCAAAATGGCGAATGCCCTTGCCCATTCACCATTTTGCAACTCTATCAATATCAATAAAAGTTTTTCAAATACGGATTTCTCGGTTTCTTATAGATTTTTGTCCCATTTATTCTACTTTCATTGATGGTAAGTAGAATCAGAGCAGGAAACTAATATCGTTTATGCGCGTATGAATATTCATTCCCCATTTACAATAGCAGTGCATTATGTACTTTCAATTCGTACCGAAGACATTTTAAGATTAGAGTGACTTCTTTACTAAACTTTCAGTTTTTTTAATTTTATGCAGGAATGTCCTGCCTTATATCAGAATAGATACATAGAACGACATTTTATGCTTTTTGAAGTAATACAACAGAAGATACACAATTTTTGGATATTCATCCAAACGTATTCAACATTAGTAAATGCCAAATGTAGTTTCTAAGTGCAAACCCAGTAATTAGGAGGAATAACTCTTTTGAATACCACTTACCTGACGATGCTACTGTGTTAGCGAACGATTGTTGTACCATAATATTATACAACATGTGAAAATCAAAATAATGCTTTATTGGAGAAATCTTCAGTCTTTTATATCACAGATTTTTAAATAACTTTTAAAATCGATCCGTCTTGTCACACTCTTCATACGTATAGCTATCAGGACTCTTTCAATGGTTTAAATGTTGCCAATTTACTCAGGGCAAGATCAATACCAATCGAAATATCTTAAATATATGAAATAATTCTTCTTATTAAATGCTCAGAGAACCCACCTCTATACCTGAACCGCATTTCATGCCCATAAAAGAAACACTTAAACACAACCCGCTTCTTTATCATCCCTCGTTCTTTTATTAAGCCCTCACAGTCACATTCACCCCAAGCTGACATAAAGCCAAAGTTTTGTCGCGAACATATTGCGAAACAATATCCTAGATACGACTACAAAACCTTAGGGTCCTTCTTTCTTCTCTCGGAATTGCAGCCATTCAGCGATGCTTACACAGGATATTTTCAATGGCTTTGTCGACTCGAATGAGAGCGTCGAAATTACTTGAAGATTTCCACCTTGATATTGGGTTCGTTTCGATTGAAACAGGTATTGGTAAGACACGTTTGAGTAGCGTTAGACGACAATTGCCGTTGCAATTATGTTTAATTTGTCAATAATTCTGTTTTATTTAATTTTATTTCACTATTTCAAGTAACCGGTGGGCCATCTAGAGTTTGCATTTTGAAGTAGTGGTTATTTCGAGTTTGAAAACATTTCTGTCTTTCGCAGTTTGACAGAATGTTAACTTAATATTTGATTTTGCTTGGGTGGCTGTAAACATGTGGGTTTTTTATGAATACTGCCTTTTGAACTTGCGCTTTTTCATGTGTTATTGACGGTGAATAATCTTCGCTTATTTCCACTGAATTTAATGATACTCGATCCAAGTTCCTGATTTGGTTGTTTTTTTATCTATTTTTATCTCAACTCTGATTTCAAGGAGCCGTTTTTTCTTCCACAAGGTATCTAGTAGATGCAGTACTTGTTGGTAACTGAGTCTTTCGGTTTGGTTTTTGTCAGGAAACTTCTAAAGATATTTTCTGATTTGAACGCCGTCTGGATTTTGTAGTGTCTGTGGATGTTCTTTGACTTTGAAGAATAGCTCGAGATTAAAAAAATCGGACGGCCTTCACATTGGAAAATACCTCTAGAAGTTTCCTGCCAAGAACCGAACCGAAAGACTCAGTTACCAAAAAGTAGTGCATCTACTCGATACCGTGTGATTGTGGAACATCTAATATAGGTGAGCAGAAACCGCTGCTTGAAGTCAGTTGAATTTCAGATCCATCGAATTTGTTGTTTCGAAAATATTCGGAAAAAATTTTCAAACGTGAGTAACTACGAAAATGTTGAACCGATTTTACTCACGAACGAACTCAGCTGCAGTACTCCTCAAACGTCTAGTTTCTAGGCTCGCAAAATTAATTTTGACCTCGAAATCTTCATCAATGAGTCCAGCCTAGTCGTTTGAGACCTTTTTGGCCAAAAATTCGAAAACTACCGAAATTTAGGCGAAACGCAAAAGGTGAAGATGAAAGAGAAAAATTATGATAGCAATAAGATACAGCTCTTCAAGTGTAAAGTAAAACAATTATAAAATTCTCAGAATAAAGAAACATTCTACTTATAGCTCAACACACCAAATTAAAAAAAAACGAGACATATATAAAACAATAAGAGTAAAACTGTGAGAAGAGATGATTTAAACCGTCTTTCACGGCTTAAAGAAAATTTTTCTTCTAGGTCAAATAAATATAGCTAAACAAAATTTAAAAAATACAAGACATGAAAAAATTCCATTAAAATCACTTCAACACATAATTTGAACCGTCTTCCAACTTTTGAGTGACTAATAATAAAAGTGGCTCATATTAGAGACAAAGAAATCATTAAACATCGCGTGTAATTAGAACTCTTTTTCAACAATAACCTCGAAAGAATTCCTCCATCTACAAGAACAATAATAACGTGAATTGCAGCGCACAAAGGAACTGGATGACCCTTCAAGACGACCTAGAATCCAAGGGACGGAACCCCCTAACCTAATTAGTCTACATTTTAATCCGCCTCCAAGTCTCTACAGCGCGGGGTCAAGTACAGACAAGCTTTCCACATCGCAAAGTAAGGAATAACGTAGGAAACATTCCCCTACATTTCCGGAATCCTGCTGGTCATGTGAACAATCAAATGTCACGAGTTAGAACTTGTTTGTTCAGGTCTTCTTGTCATAACGGTGTTGCGGCACTTTAGCGTCCTTGATGTCCCACAATTTCAGGGAGTGGAATGTCTTTCCATCGGGTTTATATTGCCAGAAGGGGGCTTGGGGATTTAATGACGATAAACGACGCTGATATGGAGGGAAAATGTTGTTTTTGGTTCGAATTTTCATGTGATGATTGTAAGAATTCTCACAAAACTGTAAGGCATGAATAAATTGCAGAATTATAAAAGTATTAGATGAAATAATCCATTAATTTGTATAAGTTCATTAATTGAAAATGAAATAAACAAGAAATTATTTTATTTTTCATCATTACCTCATTATTATTGAGGAACATATAACCCGAGTTTCGTAGTCTTACAACATTTTCAAACTGGTGTATTACAAGTTGTATTTCAAAGATCTTTAGATTTAAAAATTTGAATATTAAAACAAATTGGAATATGTTTATCTTCTACAATTTTGATTTCAAAAAAAAATTTTTATTCAAAAAACTTTTAGAATTAAATTAATGTCTAAAACAAGCACCTCTTACATTTAATAGACGTATATAATCAAAACTCAATATATAATGTCAAATGGAATAAATAAACCAACAGATATACGAAAGTCATTAAAATTAATAAATAAATATTTAAAGGAGACAAAATTTTGTTTCTGGTCTTACCTTTAAGAACACCAATTGCCTTTTAAAAACATGAACACACCTAAAGGACTTCTCAAAGAATATAATTTATTTTGAAATATTTAATATATTTAAATATTCGAATAAGTTAATTCAGAAATCTCTAAATAAATGCACTATATCTTCAAAAAACAAATTTAATTCTAAGCAATTCCGTCTTCAATCCTCAATAATATTCCAAATATCAAAATCGAAAAACTAACCGATATCCAAACAATCAGCACGTGTAAAAGGACAAATGCTTCGAAACACAGATCAACTTTATAATTCAAGATTGATCTATGTTCTAACAAAATCAAAGAACAGTGTGAGTTATTTTTAAGGCTTATTTAAATTCATTGATATTCCATAATGAGATTTGTTGAAGCCAAAATATAATTATATATTATATATAAAATAAAATAGAAAGGCCTTTTACTTGATAGAAGAAATATAACAAAATTTGAATATTAAAACAAATTGAAATATGTTTATCTTCTACAATTTTAATTTCAAAAAAAAATTTTTATTCAAAAAACTTTTAGAATTGAATTAATGTCTAAAACAAGCACCGCTCACATTTAATATACGTATATAATCAAAACTCAATATATAATGTCAAATGGAATAAATAAACCAACAGATATACGAAAGTCATTAAAATTAATAAATAAATATTTAAAGGAGACAAAATTTTGTTTCTGGTCTTACCTTCAAGAACACCAATTGCCTTTTAAAAACATGAACACACTTAAAGGACTTCTCAAAGAATATAATTCATTTGAAATATTCAATATATTTAAATATTCAAATAAGTTAATTCAGAAATCTCTAAAATTGTTTTTTCAATACAAAATTTTTTTTGAAATTAAAATTGTAGAAGATAAACATATTTCAATTTGTTTTAATATTCAAATTTTGTTATATTTCTGCTATGAAGTTAAAGGCCTTTCTATTTTACTTTAGATTTGAGGAAGGCTGGTGTAGAACTTCGAAAAGTGGGGAATGCTAAACGTCTTTGTGCTCGTTTAATTATTTTACTGTGGGATCATCATAATTTTTATGAACCTCTGTGTCTAGTTTTTTGCTTTTCGCTTCCTGATATAGTTGATAAAATAAATGAAAACTTTGCTTAAGTTTCAGTGTTTATTTCATGTTTGTTGACATATATGTTTCGGGCATTTAGCCCATTTTCAAAACTGAAGAGAACAGAACTTAGAATCCTATTTATAATAGTAAGGTTAATAACAGGTATAATTTTGGAAAATGTAGAGATATGGTGTTAGTTCGGCCTTAATCTTTCACAAATGAGAGCAATGGTGATAAATTGTATTGAAGTTGTTCATTTGTGATTGGTAGCTTCTTTTCATGTGCTTAACAAATCTCAAAACTTTCTAGAAGGTCCATTCTTCTGCTTTTATTACACTACGTGTAAAGTCTCAGTTCTACTGAAATCTACAAAATGGTTGTTATTTATACAATGTTCCAAAAAAACAGATATTATTTTTTCACAAGTTTCACGACAGTCTTTGCTATTGATTAAGAGTGAACCTTAGTTTTTCTTATTTGTAAAAATACTATTAATATTATTTTGTTTTGATCTATTGCAAATTTTGTTACTAATTTGTGGTATGAAGTTTATGCTATGGAATTTTTTCTTTGTTCTGAAGAATAGGGTAAGGAGAAGCTATAGCTTTTTTATGCTGTTTCTTAAAAATTAATTTATCTATTACGTTCGTATATTAACCGTTTTTCTACGCTAAATTTCAAGTGTTTTTTTTTTAGAGTGATAGAACATTAAACTGAAATAAAAACACATTTAAATTAAGATTGAGGCCAAATTTTTTTTATTTAAAAGATAATTTTATAACATTTATGTTTCAAAAATAATTTCCAGCATATGTTCACCACGATTAGCTCTGAGGAACTGCATTCGATCAGACCAATTTTGGACCACTATTTCGAGTAATTCATCAATAACACAAGTTATGTTGGCTTTCAATGCGTCTATTGTTTCTGGTTCATCAGCATAAACCAATGATTTGACATAACCCCAAAGAAACTAATCCAGTGGAGTTATGTCGAATGATTTTTGGAGATCAATTAATTGGACCATTTCTCGAAATAATGTTATCGCCAAATCTTTCTTTCAATAAATCAATTGTTACGATAGCAGCATGAGGTGTAGAACCATCTTTTTGAAAACAAAACACTTTTGGATCGACACCATCCAAATTTTGAAACAAATAATCATTGATCATCGATCTGTAACAAGCACCATTCACTGTAACATTAGCTTCAGCATCATTTTCAAAGAAATATGGACCGATGATACCTCCAGCCTGTAAAGCACACCATACAGAGCATTTTTCAGGATGCAATGGAATCTGCAGAACTTCTTGAAGATTGTTTTCACTGCAATTTACGGCAATTTTGCTTGTTTACATAGTCGTTCAACCAGAAATGAGCTTCATCACTAAAGACAATTTTACGATAAAAAGGTGGATCAACTTCAAGCTGTTCTATGGCCCAATGAGCAAACAAACGACGCTTATTACGGTCAAGTGGCTTTAGTTCTTGAACCAGTTGAATCTTGTATGGGTGTAGACTTGTATGGGTGTAGACTAAGATCTTCACGCAAAATTTTCCATGTGGTGGATGCACAGAGTCCAACTTGTTGTGAACGTCGACGAATAGACAAATCTGGATCAGCATTAACACTTTGACTCACAGCAGCGATATTTTCTTCTGTACGTACAGTTCTTTGTCTTGTTGTTGTTTTTGCATCGAGTAGAGAAAATGTTGCCCGAAATCTATCGATAGTTTGACGAATAAGCTGGTCTGATGGACGATTATATAAACCATAAATTTCACGAAGTGCTCTATAAGTTTGGCGAATAGAACACTGATTTTGATAATAAATTTCAACAATTTGTAAACGTAACCTATCTGAAGTTCTATCACTCTAAAAAAAAACACCCGATACTTCAAAACTTAAATTTCTTTGTTGAAGTTGTCTATTGAGAGAGGAGTTGATAGTAATCTATGTATAAAGGCATGAAAAGGAGACATTTTTATTTTATGAGGGTGGGAACTATTATTATGTTTTAATGAATCTGTGTACGTGGATATTTTGAATATGCCAAATTCAAGGAAATCAGCATTTCTTGTGATCTGAATATCTAAAAAAATTTATTGGTTTTTGGGAATTTTTGATTTCAGTAGTGGATTTGACAAAAAAATGAATTCGAGGAATTCAGAAACATTTCTAATTATCTAATAGAACCTAACCAAATGCAAAATACAACATCAACATATCTTTTCCAATACAGAACTTTCTTAATCAAAATAGCTGTTGAAGATAAGATTTTATTTTCAAAATGGGTCATATATATATTTTTTTTTTCTGTTGACAAACAAGCAAATTACGTTTAATTCTGAATCACATCTGCTAAATATACAGTCCGTCTTGAAAGTATCCGGAAAAAACAAAACTCAAATGTTATTATTTAGTCTATATTTTTAATTCTTGAATTAGAAAATATAACAAAATATTCATCTCATTTACTTATACAACCTCCATTTAACTGTAAACACTTGACTAAACGTGGAGGTACACCCGAAACTAGATCCATAATTTTCGATTATGGTTCCAGTATTGTAAAACTGACTGAATTGAATCATCTTTATTTTGTGGCGCTGCTCGTTCAGCTTGAATATTTATTAGTCGCCATATGTTTTCAATGAGACTAAGATCTGGTAAAGCTGCTGGCCATGAAATGGTTGTCACTTGGTGTTCTTGCATCCAAGCTTGAATATAGGCCAATGGGTGGAATCTTGCATTATGCTGATGGATATAAAGCATGCGCCTTTTCAAGAACAAAATCGTTTAGAATGTCACAATACTTTTCAGTTTTAATGAAACTATAACTAGAAAAAGAGACGTAGCACCACGCTGAGATATTGCTTCCCAAACCATTATTTTGGTGGGAAATTTGGAAATTTGAACTGTAACAGGTTGTTTCGATAGGATTTTTAAGTGATTCAAACCAATTTGGAAACAACTTACATCAGAAATGAAGACATCATGAAAATTATCTTCTTGAAAACGTTAACAAAATGCTATCCTTCGTTTCTTTTGTAATGTTGTCATTATAGGATTTTTTTCGGTTTCCTTGATATGTAGCTTTGTCTTTTCATTGACTTACGGAAGGTTTCTAGAGATATTTTTATATATCGTTGATTTCCAAATCTCTTAGCCAATTTTTGAAACCTCAGGCGCGGATTGTGTCGTTCTGAGTTCAATAAAGCGTTTAAATTGTTTCCTTTAATCTTCCTGAAACTGGTCTATACCTAATATCCATTCAGTTTTATGTATTTTCTAATATACAGCTCTTTTTTGTTTTCTTTTTTTTAGTTGCGACAATATTTCATAAATATTGACCTGTTGACCATCAGCAATATTTCACAAGTAGTGTTGCCATGCAACTTTGGCCATAGCCTATTATCTGCACAACCTATTTTATACATTACTTATGTCCCAGAATGTTACAAAAAAGAAGTATATTAAAATTATGGAAAATAATAAATTCCGGATACTTTCTAGACAGTCTATAATTACTATAGGAAAAGTTATTCTATAATCTTCGGTCACAGTGGCCAAGGTTGATTACTAAAAGAATAATAATGAAATAATAAGGAACGGTTTTTTACTTGATAGAAGGATTATTACAAAATTTGAATATCAAAACAGATTTAATCTGTTAGTCTTCTACAATTTTAATTTCAAAAAATTTGCTGAAGAAACTTTAAGAATTAAATTAATGTCTTTATAAGCACTGCTCATATTCAATAGACGTATAAAATCGAAATTCATCATACAATATCAAATGGAATTGAGAAAAACCAACGAATATAAATTGTCAATTAAAATTAAAATATAAATAAACAAACATTTTTTGTTTCGTTCCAGGCATGCGTACTGAACTCTTCAGACAAACGTACGAAGCCCTGTTTGTTACAAAATGTATTGTTTTCTGATCCTATATTCATGAAAAATAACTCTTTCTCAAAAATATGAAACATAATTTCAAGAACTTCTCAAAAACTAATTTATTTGAAATATTCAATATATTTAAATAAATTACTTCAAAAAATCTCAAAACATGTAGCACATCCTCAAAAAATAATTAAAATTACGATAAGATCAGTTCAACTTTACATATAAAAAATAATAAAATCAATTAAACAATAAATAGACTTACCGAATGCAATCTTCAGAAATATATGATCTTCAGAAACATGCATATAGGTACATTTAATATCCAAGGTACTCTATGTTCTATGCTCACAAAAAATCATACAAAGCTTATAAAGCACTTTAATGGTCTTAGTTAAAACCATTCAACACTGTATAATGAATTTCTTTATTCAAAAACCTGATATAATTATATATTATATATAAAATAAAATAATAAGGAACGGTTTTTTACTTGATAGAAGGATTATTACAAAATTTGAATATCGAAACAGTTTTAATCTGTTAGTCTTCTACAATTTTAATATCAAAAACTTTACTGAAGAAACTTTAAGAATTAAATTAATGTCTTTATAAGCACTGCTCATATTTAATAGACGTATAAAATTGAAATTCATCATACAATATCAAATAGAATTAAGAAAAACCAACGAATATAAATTGTCAATTAAAATTAAAATATAAATAAACAAACATTTTTTGTTTCGTTCCAGGCATGCGTACTGAACTCTCCAGACTAACGTACGAAGCCCTGTTTGTTACAAAATGTATTGTTTTCTGATCCTATAATTATGAAAAATAACTCTTTCTCAAACATATAAAACATAATTTCAAGAACTTCTCAAAAACTAATTTATTTGAAATATTCAATATATTTAAATAAATTACTTCAAAAAATCTCAAAACATGTAGCACATCCTCAAAAAATAATTAAAATTACAATAAGATCAGTTCAACTTTACATATAAAATATAATAAAATCAATTAAACAATACATACCGAATGCAATCTTCAGAAATATATGATCTTCAGAAACATGCACATAGGTACATTTAATATCCAAGGTACTCTATGTTCTATGCTCACAAAAAATCATACAAAGCTTATAAGGCACTTTAATGGTCTTAGTTGAAACCATTCAACATTGATTGTAGAAGACTAACAGATTAAATCTGTTTTGATATTCAAATTTTGGAATAATAATGATTTGTACAAAAGCTACAGGGATTTTAAAACTTTGCAGAGGCTGTGATTGAATTTATCACTTCTAACAGAAAGAAGTAAAATATCGAAATTTGTTGGAAATGATATTTGTGGGTTGTTTTGATATGAGGACCGAATTTTAATTGGTTACAGTTTTTTCAGAATAGGAATTCGAGAACGATAAAACAGGGAAGAAGAGAATACTGTTCACACAAATGTTCACCCTAAGAGAACCTATGCACATATGGACAAAACAAATAAATTAAGTATTCCTGAATCGATAAATTCACAAAATTCGAAAAAGAGTTCGACAGAATAATTTTGAAATGTCATGATGAATCTAAATGGAAATATTTGAGTGTCTGCTGGTTCCACACGCAAACAAAGCCGTCTATAATGAGACGTAACAGTGTCAGAGCAAAATATTTTTCCTTTCGTGGAAAATTATTCTCGAAGAACTTCCGAAGTTTTTAAATTTCGTGTGAAGCCACGTCGACCGAAATTTCCTCCAAATTCCCACGATCCCAAGCCTCGTCTATATTTCCGCTATGACCTGCAGCTTATAATCAACGTTCGTTCGTTTCGACGGGAAAACGAATTAGATTTTCCCGCGAACCACTCGAATGTAAACAGAATAAGAAATTAGAGGAGAAATTAGAACACCCGATACCACGAAAAGTCATGGCGAGAAGATGGAAAGTTCAAAATTGAAGAATACGTAATTAGAAGTTGAGATAGAAGCAGCTGGTTGGAAATGGAAGATTTATATGACGTGACTTCAGGGACGGGTTTTCCTCTAATTCTAAGTGACATATTTGTGAAGCAAAATCGATAAGTTCAAGAGTTAATGGAATTGAAGGAATTTTTGTGAAGGGACAATATTGCAAATGAAGCCTATGAACGAGCAGGGAGAAATATTTCTTATTATCATATCGAAAGGGCAACTAGTATCAATTACATTCTGAAAATAACATGGTTAAAATGTGTTTCAACATAATCCAAGATTGAGGGAATTGTTTCGGTATAGTTTGAACTGTAATTGCGGTGAAAATACCGCATCTTGAAGATGGAGAAGTAGATCGATGAGCTTTTCATCTTTGTTCACTTTTACTGGGTTCCCTTTTATGTTCACTTCACACATGTACTACCTAATTTACAGTTAAAAAGGTCGATAATGCCAATAGTGAATCAAATCAGAGTAATTTCTTTTTATTCAATTATTTGTGTCCTTATGCTAGAAAATTATAGAACGTAACTTTCAAATTCAAAAGTGTGCTTTTAATTTGAATATTAAAACAAATTGAAATATGTTTATCTTCTACAATTTTAATTTCATGTCTTAATATATAATTATTTTTTGGCTTCAATAAATCTCATTATGGAATGTCAATGAATTTAAATAAACCTTAAAATAACTCACACTATTCTTTGATTTTGTTAGAACATAGATCAATCTTGAATTATATAGTTGATCTGTATTTCGAAGCTTTAGTCTTTTAACACGTGAGAGATATAGGTTAGTTTTTTGATTTTGATATTTGGAATATTAAATGAGGACTGAAGACGAGATTGTCTAGAATTTGTTTTTTGAAGATATATTTGTTTTTTGAAGATATAGTGCACATTTTTTTAGAGACTTTTGAAATAATTTATTCGAATATTTGAATATATTAAATATTTCAAATAAATTAAATTCTTTGAGAATTCCTTTAAGTGTGTTCATGTTTTTAAAAGGCAATTGGTGTTCTTAAAGGTAAGACCAGAAACAAAATTTTGTCTCCTTTAAATATTTATTTATTAATTTTAATAACTTTCGTATATCTGTTGGGTTATTTATTCCATTTGACATTATATATTGAGTTTTGATTATATACGTCTATTAAATGTAAGCGGTGCTTGTGTAGACATAAATTTAATTCTAAAAGTTTTTTGAATAAAATTTTTTTTTTTTTAATTAAAATTGTAGAAGATAAACATATTTCAATTTGTTTTAATATTCAAATTTTGTTGTATTTCTTCTATCAAGTAAAAGGCCTTTCTATTTTATTAGTGTGCTTTTAAAACAAAAATTTAAATATACAGGGTAATTCGCTTAAATAACATGATGCAAATTATTTCAATACTACAATGAAATATATGCTCAAAATATTTTCCACCTCGTTTTTGATAATAACATAGACTCCTATAAAACTCATTCCTAACTTTGTTGAAAGTTTGAATTGAAGTATTCCGCATTTTTGTATTAATACTTTTCTTGAGGTCTGCGATGCTCGTCGACTGTGTTGTATAAACTTTTTTCTTGAGACAACTTCACAGAGAAAAATCCAACGGCGTAAGGTCTAGCTATTTAGCTGGCCACTCAAGAGTACCTCTTCGTCCAATCCATTTATTGGGGAAGATTGCGTTTAAGTAAATTCTGACCATTGAAGCATAATGGAGTACGCCTCCATCCTGCTCGAACCAGCAACATTCTTATTATATTTACATATTTAAAAAAAGAAATCCCAATTCGCACATGAAGTGAGCATAAAAGGGAACCCAGTGAAAGTGAAGAAAGTTGAAAAAGCTCATCGATCTACTCCTCTACTAGCAAGATAGTATTTTCACCGCAGTTACATTTCAAACTACACCGAAACAATTCCCCTCAACCTTGGATTAAACAACTCGAACTTGTACACTTGTAATATAATATATGTATTTAGGCTGTAAATAAGCCACTAACATTGAAGTATTCTTATTCTAAAATCTGCATACTAACTAATTGAAGTGAATCAAATACACCGAAGAATTCAAAACGTATCTCTACGTAACAAGCAATTCTTTCTCTTCGTTTATTTACAAGTGAAATACATATTACAGTGTACAATTTTGAGTCGTTTTACCCAAAAGTCGATGGAAATGAAGCGGTGTAGTTTTGAACTGTACTCTTGTGGTGAAAACACTATCTTGCTCGTAGAGGAGTAGATCGATGGGCTTTTTCACCGATGTTCACTTTCACTGGGTTCAGCTTTGGGTTCATTTTTGGATTCACTATTCGGTTCACTTCATACATTTTCTATAAGTAAATAATATAGACAATACATTAACGTCGAGGCCTTTTAACACGTTATTGTGTTATCCCGTAAGGGTGTTCCTTAAGAAGTCTTAGGGATCAAAATGTGTTGCAGGTAGCAATAAATCTAATCAAATCAAATTTCGACAAATATTTTCGATCCTTATCTGTAGACCTAGATTCTTGCCAAATAATTCACTTTGTTTAATTTCGAAGAAATCGAACAGAGGCATATTTGGTTAAATCGACATTTTTTGGACCAAGAAATCTGCTCTTAGCCTATGTCCCAATAGTTACAATTCACCCTGTGTACCTTATAGCTTACATTCACACTAGATCCAGTAATACTGAAAAAAGGGAGAAACTACAGTTCACTCAGACTGAACATTAACATTCGACCACAGAACTTTATAGTTTTCCGCAACGAAATGGTGGTATCTCTTACATAATTTTTGTTATTCACCACAATAATTTCACTCCTTAACAACAGCATCCAGGGATCCTGCCCTGATTCAATCCCGGATTTCTTTTTCACATCACGTGCCAGCAGGAGCCCGTATAAAGATTTCGCAAAGTCGAGGCCACGTTCGGTACTGGAATTTTTTTACGAAGACTCTACCGAGAACGTGCCGGGATTTCGCAAAATTGAAACTTTGTTAGCGTTTTTCCACACGTGAGTCACATCTCAGATATATAACCTCGTTTCTTGATCCCTAATTGGCAATGGAAGATCTTGGCTGAGGCGATTCTGTCAAATATGCCTTCTATTACCCATATAATATGATATACAGGCTGTTCCTATAGCACTTTAACATTTGACATGGTCATAAGCTGCTTGTGGATAATTTTTAATTTTATATTGAAGTATCGGGTGTTTTTTCTAGAATGATAGAACTTTCGACAAATTATCATGGAAAGACTAACGCGGCAACATAGTTTACAAATTGTTGAAATTTATTTTTGCAAAATCAGTGTTCTATTCGCCAAACATTTCACTTCGTGAAATTTATGGTTTACACAATCGTCCATCAGAGTAGCTTATTCGTCGAACTATCGATAGATTTCGGAAAACATTTTCTCTACTCGATGCAACAACAACAAGACAAAGAACTGTACGTACAGAAGAAAATATCGCTGCTGTAAGTCATAGTGTTAATGATGATAAAGATTTGTCTATTCGTCGACGTTCACAACAACTTAGACTCTGTGCATCCACCACATGGAAAGTTTTGCGTAAAGATCTTGGTCTACACCCATACCAGATCCAACTAGTTTTAGAACTAAAGCCACTTGACCACAATAAGCGTTGTTTGTTTGCTGATTGTGCCCTAGAACAGCTTGAATTTGATCCACTTTTTTATCGTAAAATTGTGTTTAGTGATGAAGCTCATTTCTGTTTGAACGGCTATGTAAACAAGCAAAATTGCTGTATATGGATTGAAAAAAATCATCAAGAAGTTCTGCAGATTCCATTGCATCCTGAAAAATGCACTGTATGGTGTGCTTTACACGCTGGAGGCATCATCGGTCCATATTTCTTCAAAAACGATGCTGATGCTATGTTACAGTGAATGGTGCTCGTTACAGATCGATGATCATATTTGTTTCAAAATTGGAATTGTATCGACTCAGAAGTGTTTTGGTTCCAACAAGATAGTGCTATACCTCATGCTGCTACCGTAACAATTGATTTATTGAAAGAAAGATTTGGCGATAACATTATTTCGAGAAATGGTCCAATTAATTGGTCTCCAAGATCATAAGACATAACTCCACTGAATAACTTTCTTTGGGGTTATGTTAAGTCATTGGTTTATGCTGATAAACCAGAAACAATTGACGCTTTGGAAGCCGACATTACTCGTGTTATTGATGAAATAAGGCCTGAATTACTCGAAAAAGTGGTCCAAAATTGGTTTGGTCGAATGCGGTTTCTCAGAGCTTGTCGTGGTGGGCATATGCCGGAAATTATTTTTATAGCATAAATGTCATAAAATTATCTTTCAAATAAATAAAAAATTTAGCTTCAATCTTAATTCACATGTGTTTTATTTCAATTTAAAATTCTATCACTCTAAAAAAAACACCCGATACTTGAAGGGTACATTGTTTGTTTCGTATCAATGTATTAAGAAAACCAAATTCCTTTCCAAAAATGCACATCATGACCTCATGAATTTCCCCGAAAATAACTCTCTTTAAACAAGGTTCCTTCAAAAAGACTCCAAGAACACATATTCAAAAAGGCCATTTGGAATTACCACATCGATATCTCTTCAGTCCAACTTCATATCCAAAAAATGAAAATAACCAGTAAAAATATATCTTACCCTACTAACCACATATTATTCAGTAAAAAAATATAGAACTCTAATGACTTTATTTCTAGATATTAAACATGAAAGGTAATTTTCAGTAAAAATATTGACAACATGTGAAATAACTGAGGTAGAACAAAATTCGATTAATTAAATGAAGAAATGTGAAAATTTGTATTTGAGATTCAAGATCTAAGATCCTTCTGGCATGGATAAATTTGTAATAAGACTTAAATTGAAAAAATTTAATCAGTTTCATGGGTAATTTTCAGTAATTATCAAATTAGAAGCCTTAAAAGTTAAAAGTTTTGAATATTGTGATATGTAGATGAATATTGTGATTTTTTAATAGTCCTTCTATCAAGTAAAAAACTCTATTATAATATTTTGATTAAAACTGAACCAAATGTAGCGGAACTGGTTCAGATAAAAACTCATGCTAATTTTCTAGAGTAGTTTTAGATCACTAAATAGTTCATGTAAATAGCATATGCAATAATTTCGGAGAGTTTTTGATAATTTCAAGTGTGCTGTGCAATCGTGAAACTATATATAGTTATTCAGTTGTTCTCAAAATCACAAAACTTTCATAAATCAAGGATGTGTTCCAATATGTATATTTCACAGACATATTTTTTGACATTGTATAATTTTCATTAAGAAAGAATATTTATGAATCACTATACTTAAATTCCACTAATATTCATCCTGGCTGTCAAAACTGATAACCTGCGATGAAACAACATCCTGATAGTATCTTGGATCTTTTCATAAAGCGTTGTTATCAGCTTTTCCACCGTGAAAAACCGTGAAGGAGTAATAAAAAGGCGCAGCCCCCATATTCGAATCATAGAGACATAAAGTCTGGGGCTGGGAAGATAAAATTCGATGACCTATTTTTGCACTATAAAATTTTATGCTTATTTTTATGCGTCTTTTTCGCTGAGATGCTCGCGGTACAGGAGTCATGGATATAGTGTATACATTTTTATTGTTTTCTTGGGCTTTTCCTCCGGAAAGCTACTTCATTATTGACATATATCGTTTCCGCGTAGGGCAGAGAAGGCGAACGTTTTACTGCTATATTCCAGGTTTCAGGATAGCCTAGTGATTCGAAATCTACAAACATCGAGTTGTTCAGTAAGGGCGAGTTAATTTGAACTTAAAATAAAATGCAGTTGATCGGCAACTATACTCACTGACTCAAGAAGTGTTTTCTCCAGATGAAATAATTTTTGACTTAATTTCTAAAGAGTAAAATGGCTCTATTTAAAACTCACTATGGTAGCAATGTCAAAGTTTCATCTTCGATATTTTTTTACGAACAAAAATTTCATTTCTTGATTTTTCAAAAATGAAAAACCATTACAACTTCCTTCAAATTTCATTATTTACACAACAATTGTTTCGTCTTGCCATGCATAAAATTGGTCACTGACGAAGACAAGGAGGTTGAAGTTTCACTGAATGTAATGGAAGATCTACACACAAGCCGAAGTACATTTTTGGTTTCATTCAGCGAGCGATGTAATGACTTTTTACCATTCTGTATCTCTGTATTTGTAGGAATCAGAAAAACTGCTAAAAGCTAGTGAAATCCTAAACACTGATCCATTTCAACAGCAATTGATCAATTAAAATTGAGTATTACGTAAAAAACGACTGGGATATGGAAAAATGCAGCACATGCTTCTTGATAATGCCCCATCACACACAGCAAAATGGTCAGGAAACCCAACTAGGTGTTCAGCTGGGAAATACTTAAAACTGGTTTCATACTTCTCCACCTTGTATTAGCGCTCTCTACCGCTCAAAAATGATAAAATCCATTTTGACGAAAGTCATGGAAGCACATGTCAACCTCGCAAAGGTCTTAACAGTGACAGATATGGTTCTAGCAAATATCGATTGACAGATGACCTCCTTAGCTATGTGACGCAAGTGTGAACAAGGGCTCTTGAGTGCTATGGAGAATCTAGTTCAGTTGCTCTGGACATATCCAAGGCTATGGATCGTGTCTGGCAGAAGACTCTTCTGATTAAGCTATTTTCGTATGGTTTCCCTGGGTGTCTCTGCGATTGGATGAAGAGTTTCCTCGCCAACAGGAACATTCATGTAATCCTGAATGCTGTTATTTTCCGTGGTTTCAACTTAAACGCTGGAGTGCCCCAAGGCTCAGTTTTATCGCCCACTCTCTTGCTGATCTTCTTCTTTAGTAAGGACTAGTGCTGTTATTTCTGCTGTCAGTATCAGTTGATCCTGACGTCCAACTCTCATACCACCTTTTGGGTGACCGACCTGGAGATATTTTCCTTTGTGGCAAGTGATCTTTTGCCCACTGTGCAATTCTGCTATCGTCCATCTTATCTACGTGATCTCTCCATTCTCTTCGTCTCGATCTCACCCACCTTGTTACACCTATTATTGTTTGTAGCGTTTTCATTTCAGCACTTCTCATTAGTTGTTTTGTTCTAGATGTTTCGGCTCTGGTTTGTGATGCTTATGTGAGAACAGGTCTAACACAGGTCTTGTATATTCTAACCTTACTATCATTTGACATATATTTGTTGCTCCAGACAATGTCTCTCAAACTTCCCGATATTCTTGATGCCTGATCAACATAAATAATAGTAGTAGTAGTACGACCCAGAACCATATCGTAAGTTTCACGGATGCTAACATGCTGATGTCTTCTTTCACCAGTGACATACTTCGAGGACCACCGAGTCTCACCTCGATGCTAACAAATCGATTCGCTCATAACAAAAAGGTGAACGAATGGGGTCGACGAAATCTGATGTAATTCAATGTCTCGAAGACCCAAACAACAACTTTTTCTCGAAAAACTCAGTTCGGTCCTTTTGGCTGGATGAAGGAAAACTAGTTGCTTCAACCAAGTGATTCCATGCATCTTCTTGGCGTGACTGTCAACTCTCTCTTCTTTTGGGGGAACATGTGACTCACATTGTGAAGTCTTCTGCAAATAAGCTGGGATATTTTTTCAAGGCTAGGAAATATTTCTTTGCAGATCAGGTTCTTCTATTTTATAGAGCCCAGATCAGACCAGGGCTCGATTACTCCTACTGTTTGGAGCTCAGCACCCAAGTATTCTTTACAACTTTTGGATTCCATGCCGAAAGGAGCAGTAAGAAATATTGACTGTTTATCAGAAGTTCGTCTTCCACCGAACTAGCCAGTTGTGGAACACGTTTCCTGGAGATTGGTTTTTTTCTGTTTATAATCTTCAAGAGTTCAGAACGAGAGTAAACAGGACACTAGGTGGCATAGGTTCAATGATCAAGCATAAAAAACCTATGTTTATTACTCTGAGGACACACCAGAGGTAGCCATATACTGGTCGATATTATGCAAGAGGTACTTGGAAGCTAATAAGTAATCAAATGTTCATTCTCTACATTATTTTGGTATTTCCCGGACAAAGTCTGTTCTTCCACCCTTTATTTCCCCAGAGACAAAACCTGCATATCCTCTTCCCCGATAAATTACCATAAACCGCCTCGCCAGCCATTTCAATAAATTGAAAGTTCGAAAAATTTCGTACAGAATAAATACAACATCCCCTTTTTCCTCACCCCAATAAATTCGACCGCGCCTACCGCCCTCGGGAAACGCAACCCACCCCCGCTTTCTCGGATGACCGTAAAAGTTATCTAAAGGTGCATTTACGTGGAAATTAAGCGAAATAGGCAATCTCCAGGGAGTGAAATATCGGAATGCTGGCGCGCTGGCGTAATTAAATTTCGATTTGGTTTCCTTATTTGGGACCGCCGATGGGGCCTGGGCCCGAATACGAGAAGAAGGGCTTCGAAACGGGGGCCCGATGGAGATTGGAAGATGAGAATCTAATTAATTCCCGATTATTCCGGGGACTTTATGGTAGGCGCCGTGCTCTAGAAGAAGGCTGTGAGTTTCGAAGCACTAAAGGGATGGTATGAATAGTAAATGAGGATGGGGGAAACACAAATACATAACAACGAACCAATGGAAGTGCAAGAACTCAGGCAAAACCCTACGTGGCTTGAAAAAATATCTTCAGGAAATATAAACCAACTCTGACGTATATGATCATCTTTGGTTCACCTGTTTGCATCATAACGAGGAAAGAAATTTGGAAGCTAAAATAACCATTCACTATTTCATTATTCCGATAAACATGAACAGTGGCGACATAACAACACAGTAACAAAGCTTTTCACTTTCCTAGTTGTCTGAGCTGAAAGTGGTTTTCCCGATTTAAAAGTGCTAATTTTGATTTTTAAGATGAAGAACGACCCAAAGCGCCACCAGAGTTTATGGATGAAGAATTAGAGACAAGGCTCGATAAACATTCATCACAAATGCAAGAGGAACTCCCAAAAATAATTGGAGTCACTCAACCATTCATCTGCTTCTTTTTTTTCTATCTTGTAACTTAGCTAAGCTAAGCCATGTTCTTTCATCAGAATTTACCTCATTTTAAGTCGATGTCATCACTCCATTACTTTCTAGGAAGGCCAAACTTTGCCACCCATTCCACTTTCCTCAGTTTCACATACTCTTTAATCTTCTCTGTCTTACATGCCTTTCGGATGTTTCCACTTCGTTTTCTATCTCATGTGAATGCAGATCTTTGTTTCCATTCGGAGATTTCTGTTCTGCCCGATCGTGTTGTTCAAACATACTGCAACCTTATTGGCCCTAACGACTAGCTGTCTCACTTCCTCTTCCACGTTCCCATAGTTTATCAAACTCTCACCTAGGTATCTCAATGGTGATTCCTGTTTTACAACCTCACCATCCACCCTTCCAATTTGCATCTTCAAGGTTCCTTTGACGTGGTCACACACTTTGTTTTCTCGACGGAGATCAACATATTAAACTTTTTGCAGTGGTATTGAAAACTTACAGAAGCCTCTGGAGGTCATCTTCATTCTCGGCCATCATTTCATCTTCTGCGTAGCAGATCTGGATCTGGACAAATCTGGATCATCATTAACACTATGACTTACAGCAGCGATATTTTCTTCTGTACGTACAGTTCTTTGTCTTGTTGTTGTTGCATCGAGTAGAGAAAATGTTGTCCGAAATCTATCGATAGTTCGACGAATAAGCTGCTCTGATGGACGATTATGTAAGTCATAAATTTCACGAAGTGCTCTATAAGTTTGGCGAATAGAACACTGATTTTGAAAATAAATTTTGACGATTTTTAAACGTTGTTGCGGCGTGAGTCTTTCCATGATAATTTGTAAATTTTTACTGGACAGAAATGTGAAAACAACGTGGCTTCTACCTTCTGTCAAATCACAGTTCTCCCTATCAAAAGTTCTATCACTCTAAAAAAACACCCGATACACAAATAGGAGCTTCCTCTGAAACTGACTTGTTAGAAATAAATTTTACATACAGGCTGGCCTAGGCAAAATAGTTCATTATTTTGCCAATCATAATTTTTACCAATTATGACCATACCTGAGGACGTCATCGAAGCAGTAGTAGAGCCTTTCTCTTGATGGATCACGGCTTGAGAAATTCAATTATCCTCTAACCCCAATCAAAATTGGCAACTCCCTTTTCAGTCTCACCAATATTCAAATATTTAAACCTTAATTTTCGGGATTATTTTCAAACCTATTGAGACTAACAAATAAATGTACAAAACACATTGATCACATCGAATTTTCAAAATAAACCTAAAATAATAGCTATACTCGTATACAAATAAGGTAATTTGTGTGATCCTCATTGTTTTCCCATTATTTATAGAATATAATCATACCAACATTGCCTCGTGTTTCACCCGGATATGTTCAGTAATTCATTTTATATCGAAAATATTGAATTCGTGGCATCATTTTACACTGAATCGATGCATTTTAAACAGGAATTATGCAAATTTTTCCATAATTATTGCGCATCATTGAAGGAGCCTATTTCATTTGGATATTCACGGTGTTTTATTCTTCTAATAATAATATATTGCGATTATTACTTCTTTATTGAAATTTACAAACTATTTTTATAAAGTAGTAAGTAGTAAGTTGTGACAATTTTCACACATTCAGTAGATAAACGATCCATATTGTTAAATGGCTAACCTTCAACTAAACACATGGTGCATCTGATCACAGTTCTGTTCGACATATCGGGTATTTTTTTTTTAGAGTGATAGATCTTTCGATAGGGATAACTGTGATTTGACAGAAGGTAGAAGCCAAGTTGTTTTGACATTTCTGTGTTCAGTAAGCATCGACAAATTATCATGGGAAGACTCACGCCGTAACAGCGTTTACAAATTGTTGAAATTTATTTGCAAAATGAGTGTTCTATTCGCCAAACTTATGGAGCACTTCGTGAAATTTTTAGAGTTACATAATTGTCCATCAGAGTAGCTTATTCGTCGAACTGTCGATAGATTTCGGACATTCTCTCTACTCGATGCAACAGCAACAACAAGACAAATAACTGTACGTACAGGAGAAAATATCGCTGCTGTAAGCCATAGTGTTAATGATGATCCAGATTTGTCTATTCGTTTACGTTCACGACAAGTTGGATTCTGTGCATCCACCACATGGAAAATTTTGCGTAAAGATCTTGGTCTACACCAATACAAGATCTAACTGGTTCAAGAACTAATGCTACTTGACCATAATAAACGACGTTTGTTTGCTGATTGGGCTCTAGAACAGCTTGAAGTTGATCCACTTCTTTATCGTAAAATTGTGTTTAGTTATGAAGCTCATTTCTGATTGAACGGCTATGTAAACAAGCAAAATTGCTGTATATGAAGTGAAAACAAATCTCAAGAAGTGCTGCAGGTTCCACTGCATCCTGAAAAATACACTGTATGGTGTGCTTTTACGCTGGAAGCATCATCGATCCATATTTCTTTAAAAACGATGCTGAAGCTAATGTTACAGTGAATGGTGCTCGTTACAGATCGATGATGGAAGAAATATTTGGCGATAACATTATTTCGAGAAATAGTCAAACTAATTGGACTCCAAGATCATGCGACATAACTCCACTGGATTATTTTCTTTGGGGTTAAGTCAAGTCATTGGTTCATGCTGATAAAGCAGAAACTATAGACGCTTTGGAAGCCAACATAACTCGTGTTATTGATGAAATAAGGCTTGAATTACTCGAAAAAGTGGTCCAAAATTGGTCTGGTCGGATGCGATTTCTCATAGCTAATCGGAAATTATTTCGAAAACGTAAATGTCATAAAATTATCTTTCAAAGAAAAGAAAACTTTGGCTTCAATCTTAATTTAAATGTGTTTAATTTCAATTTAAATTTCTATCACTCTAAAAAAACAGCCGATAGTTTAGATCGCATTCTCTGGATAATTTCAATTTTCGATGCTTCAGGGCACCAGAATGTTGTATGTCTAAAATAGTGTGTATAATTGTATATATGCTGTAAATAAGTGTATATGTGCTGTATATAAGTGTATGGTATGGTCGATTCGGATTTCCTGCCTATGATCCAATACATTCGTCCATCCTTTATCTTTATTTGAATTTTCTCAGCTTTGATATGTTGTTTTCAAGCGAGTCGCTGATTTGAATATAAAACGAGGTATTTTGCTTTGGTATCGTATGGTTTTTTCATTTTCAGAAAATTTGACAGGTGGACATGTGATTTTTGTTGTTGTGAAAGTTACTTGTACTGATTTGGACTAATTTGTTGCGTCATTTTTGATGCTATTGTACAAGATCATTGCAGTGATGTTGCAGATTTTCAGAAGCTATTGTAACATAACGTGAGAATATTGATGGCGAGGATATCATGCTATGTATTTGGTAGAACTAGTATGTTGTGGTGTATTCGAACAAAAGGAGGTCTACCGACGACAATTCATGGGTTTGAGCCGAGAATTGCGAGGAAGAGAGCCGCAATATGCTGATAGACTCGACAAAGTTATTTTGCACAACAGCCACGTGTTTCGTCGCTCGCTAAACGTAAAAAGATGCAAATGAGAAGTCCTACCTCGCCTGCCGTACAGTCCAGATATTGCTCCTTCGTATTTCCATCTCTTTTGATTGATTTCTTGGCCGACCACCACATCACCTATCACGATCATTCAAAAAATGGATCGCTGCATGGATAGCAGTCAAAGAGCCGATCTTTTTTCGCGATGCGATCCGTCAATTGACAGAAATGAGGGAAAAAGTAGTGGCTAGCGACGGACAATACTTTGAACTTTGAATGTACAACTAATTTTTCACAATGAAGCTACAATTTCTGGAAAAAACCTCTTCACTTTTTGATATTCTTAATTTCATTAAAAAATCTTGATAAAAATGTTATTGATTCACCTCTTTTCTATTACAACTTCCATTAGGATCATCTCAGTCTTCCAATTTCTCAAGAGTTCTTTCAAAGTATCAAACTTTCCTCGCTGAAACCCCTTGTTACGGGTATTATATACCAGTTAAATCAACTATTTCCGGATAAACCTGAGCGTTTCAACTACGCCGGTAGGCATTATTAATATTATCGGAAAAACAACATGAAGACAACTTTCTATACGAGCATATCTTGTTAAATTAGTTGTCTAACTCCAATTTTCCAAGAAAGAAATCTATGGAGTAGGAGTTTTCCAATACTTCGAAACTTCACGTAGCAAGTTGAGGTCTCCTTGTACATATTTCATCTTGATGCGCATTAAAGGATCCCTCGTATTTTTGTACATGGATGCTGATAAATAGAGTTAACACTGTCTTCTTCTTTGAGTGCCCTTCCTATCGGAGGAGAAAGTCCAATGAGATACAGTTGAACAACTCTCATCACAGATTTAACAAATCTTGACTCCCTTTTTCCTATATTCTTTTATTTTCCTTTCACTATCATTCTCAACAGCTCATATCGATCGACTCTCATAGTGTGTCCTAAATATAGTAGTTTTGTTATTTTAATATACTTGATTATAGCGCAATTTTTTCCATTACTTTTGACACTTTTCCATTGAATCTGAGGAATTTTTTGGATTCTTTGTATGAAACCGAAATTTTATGGTGAAAATAATATTTGGTTTTTACTTGATATTTACGTACTTTTATTGTGTATTTTTTGCATCCGATTTGAGTTGTTTACTTTCTTTCACTTTGTTGTTAAGAAAAAGTTATTATTCCAGAATTTCAAATGCCTTATTCTAATATTGAAATAAGTGATATGGTTTTCATGTAGGGCCGTGCAAAAGGTCCTGAAGCACGTCGCCCTTATGCAGAGGCTTTTCTCGTCAACTTTCTTCTCATGTAACGTTCAATCAAGGTTTTAGACGAATGAGGGAAACTGGTTCCTTTAAAAAATCCATCGTGATACGGGACGTCCAAGATCTGTAAGAATAAGTTGAAAAGTAAATTTTAAATATTTTGACTGAAAATCCCGGTCCAAGTGTAAGAAGAATTTCAGCGGAAGTAGGAACGGGTACAAGCTCTCAATCATCCTGATAATCAAGCAAGAAGGGCATTCTGTCAATGGGTTTTAACAAAGAGTGCTGAACATCCGCATTTTACTGCGAATATTATTTTCACTGATGCACCGGATTTACCAAAGATGAAATTTTTAACTTTCATAATAGCCATATTTGGGCGGATGAAAATCCACACGCCATTCATGAATCCAGGCATCAGCAGCGTTTCAGCGTAATATCTGGCTAAGTATTTTAGGATATCTTATGTTAGGACCAGTAGTTTTACCACAGAATTTAACAGGAGCCGCATACCTCAACTTTCTTCTTGATACCTTGCCAGATTTTCTAGACGATACCTTTAAATCAGTGGATGAATATTTGGTTTATGCAAGATGAAGCTGTTAGGGAACATTTAGATCAAACATTTCCCAGAAGATGGATAGGATGAGGAAGACCAGTGCCATGGCCCGCTATATCTCCCGATTTGAATTCTTTGGACTTTTGTATTTGGGGTTATTTGAAAAGTTTAGTGAATGCAATGTCAGTGAATAACATCGAAGAAATGCAACATCGGATTGAACTATCCTGTCAAACGATCCGAACAGAAACAGGTCTTCTCGAAAGAGTACGTAACTTCTTCATGCGACGATGTACTTCCTACACGAAATGGCAGTGGTCATAAGGAACATATTCTGTAAAACACTAGAAGTCAAAAATAAATCGAATATCTTCTGTGATTTATATTTGGTTGCGCTAGTAAGTGATATTTTGAAAACAGAAAATCGCTCATATCTCCAAAACAACTAATTTGCGGATCTATGTTTATATAAAACTTTTTACTTATTTTGAGGTCCAAAATTAGATGCCAAAATATTGAAACATTGTTTTTTAACACCCGGTATAATAAACTAGACATTCATTCCATACAAAAATAAGGGAACAAGAAAAATATTTTACCAATAGATAACAGAATTCAACATAAAAAATGTAAATCACTTACTAGAAATAGGTTATAATTCATATAATAATTATAAAAGATTACATAGTGAAAATAAAAGTCATAAAAATCTTTTGGAAACTATAAAAATTGATATAAATTGAAAAAAAAACAATTTCATTGAATGATTCAATGTATCTAAGACTTGGTTAATATTTTTAAATAAAATTTTGGAATTCCTCGATGATCTTAAATGAATTTCTCCCCTATTCACTTTTTTTAGTCCTTTTGAATCTTTTATGTACAGAATTTAGTACCTAAGAACGTTTTTTGTACCGTGTTGACCAATTTTTGTATTTTATGCTCAGTTCGAGTACTTACATGATAAAGTCATGGTAAAACGAAACAAATGTTGGCGAAGCAACAAAGTAAGGGGGAGTTAAAATTGTTCTTATTTTATAGATTTGAAGATAAATTTCCATCAAGAAAAAACCGAGATTATCCAAGACATTTAAATAATACCTCTAAACCACTACTACGGTAACGACATTTGATAACACATATTTGTGTTGTCAATTTTTTCTACCTGATCCTACATAAATGCTCTTTACCTTTTATCAATCATTCAGTTGCTCGAAAATGAAATAGTACTTCGAAACTTCAGTTACTTCTGAAAACTTGTTTGCAATTAGGAAAAATAACGAATATTATCTAACGAGTAGTAAATAAAATTCATTTTTTGAGTGAAGGGATGTATAGTGATATATGTGCGGTAATACTAAGGCTCTCCTCTTCTTCAAAGATGAATCGAAGAAAAGAAAAACCGAAGTATTAATTTTTTTGGCAAAAACATCACACGATTGAATATTTTACATGAATTTGGCATATTTCACAAACCTACCAACACAGATATAACCATACATAAAAATTCCAACCATCCCTTCAATCAAGAAATGTCAGTCTATAATAGCTTCATCCATAGATTACTAAAAGTATCGGTGAAAACCCAGTTTTTTCAAACACCCCAATATAATCAAACAAATAGTATTTAAGAATGGTTTCAACCTAATCCTTATAAATCAAATGATTAATAATAAACAGAAAAAAACTTTAACTTATATTTATTCTACCACAAAAGATACCATCCCAAAAATATTCATACAAATTTCATATATAAGTGGAATATCAGAAGACATTGCCAATTATTTTAAGACAAATTTTAATTTCACAAGAGCTTTTAGAACCTCTAACAATATAGACAAACACATACATTGAAAATAATAAAGATGAATCAAACAAAGATAATAAATCAGGAGTCAATAAGTTGACTTACAAAAATTGCCCATTGGTTTATATTGGTCAGACTGGCAGATCATTCAAGAAGAGAATCCACCAACATCGAAAGAGTTACACTTCAAAATCCACACATTTAACTAACGCCAACATTTTAATCGCGGATATGAAATTATCTATATCGAAAGTAAAGTGCCTAAATTAACATTCTCAAAATCACTTTAAATAAACCGATATGATTCCCAGAAGATTCACCTGAACGAACAAACAGATACTAATAGGTCATCTCTATTGAATATCTTCATTTAGTTAGGAAATACTAGTGACAACCGCAATAACTTTTGTTGGTTTGTCGGTTTCTCTCCACCTAAGTTGATTTTAGTTTCATTTGCTGTAATACCTGTCGATAGATATAGAAGAACCTATGTAAGTTTCCATACATAATCAGTTCAAATGTAGAAGACTATTGGGCGAAACAATTGTCGTTCATTAATGAAAAGTTTGTGGAAATTGAATTTTGTTTACTATTATACTAAAGAGCGAATCCATCAAATACAATAATATGTATTAATAAAAATAACGTTTCTTCAAGAAAATTACGATATTTTCCTCGAACAGATCTCGTGTCTATCTACCCCAAATAGTGCGAACCAGCCATTTCCATCCCATCCAGCAAATGCACTTCCGAACAATTGAAACAATATGGTCGGAAAATCGTTCGCATAACTTGAACGTTAAATGGATTCCGTGCTCAGAACACATAGTTAGTTATGAAATAACAAGAATATACACAGCATGCCTGACGTTCTCGAACGGTCAATTGTATACAATCGAGAATGGGAAAAGTTTATTCTGAACGTTTGCTTATGCAGAAATACGTTTCGAGTTTCCTCCCATTGATTTTCATGTAATAGTGGCTCCAAGATCTATGGACATGCTTCCATATGCTTGAATTCGGAGCTTGGTTATCTTGTGAGAGTTTTCGTTTGAAAAAATTCTATTGAAATAAAAGAATTTGGTTTCACTATGATAGTAGTAAAACACTACCTTATTCAGAATTATATATTCTAACTTTTATAATATATCAGGTAATGAATTGTTCAGTCCTTAATTGTTGAAAATCCATATTAAATTATATTTAAATAAGGTTATTCTGATTTTCACAAACTTTTATTGTTAAAGTTATAGTTATTCAAAATTTAATCTTGAGTGATGACGCTACTGTGATAGCGAAACGATTATTGTAAACCTAACAATAAAAGTATGCGAAAATAACCTTATTTAAATATTATTTAATATATCAGGTGTTTTCTTTAGAGTGATAGAACTTTCGAGAGGGATAACTGTGATTTGGCAGAAGGTAGAAGCCATGTTGTTTTTATATTTCTATTCAGTAAACATTGACAAATTATCGTGGAAAGACTCACGCCACAACAACGTTTACAAATTGATGAAATTTATTTTCGAAATCAGTGTTCTATTCGCCAAACTTATAGACCACTTCGTGAAATTTATGGTTTACATAATCGTCAATCAGAGCAGCTTATTCGTCGAACTATCGATAGATTTCGGACAACATTTTCTCTACTCAATGCGACAACAACAACAAGACAAAGAACTGTACGTACGGAAGACAATATCGCTGCTGTAAGTCATAGTGTTAATGATTTTCAAGATTTGTCTTGAACGTCGACAACAAGTTGGACTCTGTGCACCCACCACATGGAAAATTTTGCGTGAAGATCTTGGTCTACACCCATTCAAGATCCAACTGGTTCAAGAACAAAAACCACTTGACCATAATAAGCGTCATTTGTTTGCTGACAGGGCCCTAGAACAGCTTGAAGTTGATCCACTTTTTTATCGTAAAATTGTGTTTAGATATGAAGCTCATTTCTGGTTAAACGGCTAAGTAAACAAGCAAAATTGCCGTATATGGAGTGAAAACAATAATCAAGAAGTTCTGAAGGTTCCATTGCATCCTGAAAAATGCACTCACTGTATGGTGTGCTTTACACGCTGGAGGCATCATCGGTCCATATTTTTTGAAAAACGATGCTGGAGCTAATGTTACAATGAAAAGTGCTCATTACAGATCAATAATAAATGATTATTTGTTTCAAAATTTGAATGATATCGACCCAGAAGTGTTTTAGTTCTAACAAGATGGTGCTACACCTCATGCTGCTACCGTAACAATTGATTTATTGAAAGAAAGATTTGGCGATAACATTATTTCGTGAAAGGGTTCAATTAATTGGCCCCCAAGATCATGCGACATAACTCCACTGTATTATTTTCTTTGGGGTTATGTCAAGTCATTGGTTTAGGATGATAAACCAGAAACAATAGACGCTTTGGAAGCCAACATAACTCGTGCTGTTGATGAAATAAGACCTGAATTACTCGAAAAAGAGGTCCAAAATCAGTGTGGTCCAATGCGGTTCCTCAGAGCTACTCGTAGTTCACATATGCAGGAAATTATTTTTAAAACATAAATTTCATAAAATTATCTTTCAGATAAAAAAAAGTTTGGCGTCAATCTTAATTTAAATGTGTTTTGTTTCAATTTAAAGTTCTATCACTCTAAAAAAACACCCGATATTTCTCTGCAGATCAGGTTCTTCTATTTGTGAAACTCGAATAATGCTCTCAGGTTTGGAGCACACATTCGTTACAACTTTTGGATTCCATTCAGAGATATTCTCATTTGAAATTTTATTTTCAGATATTTTCGAAAGTAGAAATCCAATCCAGTTGAAGTTTAGCATTTAGATGTCTAATACCGATCATAAAGCTCCTGCATAAATTAGTTAAGATAAGTTCAAAATGGCACCTGTGATCTACCCTACAATTATAAATAGGATTTTAAGTTTTGTTCTCTTCAGTTTTGAGAATGGGCTAAAAACCCGAAACATATATTATTATTATTATTATTATCCTGATACTCCTAGATCTTCTGTGAAGATCCCTCAGAAGCTTTTTCAGCTTGTACGAGTTAGGAGTTCAGTGGTGATCTGTGTAGGCTTTGTTACTGTTATCTTGCGCCACTTTAGGTCACAGCACTGTTAATTTTTGACCCAACAGTGAAATGGTGGCGGAAACCCGTCCAACTAGAAAATTTCTTTTCTACCTGAACAGGATTCGAACCCGGACCTCCCGGTCACGAGTCCGATGCTCTCCCGTTGAGCTTTCCACACTCATCAACAGACATCAAATAAACAGGGAAACTTAGGCCAAGTTGTTTTTATTAATTTCAGTGCATGGTTCCGTTTTTTAGTAAGGGCGTAGTTTTATTTGCCCAGATAGCGGGCTATTCAAATTAAATATAAAAGAAACTGCCATGATTAATCGAAAATATCAATTGATCAGCTTGCGTCTTAGACGTATCTCTGACCCAGAACTTCAGAGCCCCAAAAGCGTAACCCCATGCCCCAAATTCTAGGCACACGCCAATCGAACTACCTACAAATAACGGATTCAGCGAAAACAGAGATTAGAATCACCATTAGCCGTGAATTCCTGAGGGAATACCCCTGTGTTCGTTACGCATCACCATCGCTAATAGATCCCTCGAATAAATTGGAAAAAGGGTGGATCTGCTTCGATTTGGGGGCGTAAAATGGAATCGCTTTTCCGTTCGATACTGAGGGGAAGAGATGGGGTGTTATTGCGACCGGAAAATTTGCTATAGCCAGGCTGACTTTTGAAGAGATACATTATTTCTAAAAACTACTAGAAATTAAATCATTCCTGACTATATATATATATATATATATATATATATATCAAAGAAATCACAGAAAATGCCTACAATGACACCTTTTCAAAAGGAACGAAGAAAATAATTTTGTCAGTATTTTCAAGAAGATAATTTCAATAATCTTTATCTCTGATGAAAGTTGTTTCCAACTTGGTGCGAATTACTTCAAAATGCTCTCAAAGTATCCTGTTACCGTTCAAATTTCCAAATTTCAAAATAATGATTTGGGGCGCAAAATCTCAGAGTGGTGCTACGCCTCTCTGTATAGTCGATGGTATCATTAATAGTGAAAATATTGTGGCATTCTAAACAATTTTCTCCATGAAACGACGTATGTTTCATGTCCAGACGGCTGGCGTTTTCAGCAGAATGCCATATTTCAGCCTCTAATCAAGCTTGAATGCAAGAACACCAAGTGACAACCATTTTATGGCCAGCAGTTTCACCAGATCTTAGTCTCATTGAAGACATATGGAAACTAATGAAGATTTAAGTTGAATGAGCAGCGCCACGGAATAAAGATGATTTCATTCAGTCAGTTTTACAGTGCTGGATAACCATCATAGAAAATTATGCAAGTGATCTAGTTTCGGGTGTACCCCGACATTTAGTCATGTGTTTACAGTTAAATGGAGGTTGAATAAGTAAATAGGATGATTATTCTGTTATAATTTTCTAATTCAGAAGTTAAAAATATATACTAAATAATTATAAATGAGCCTTGTTTTTTCCGGATACTTTCAAGACGGACTAGTCCGTACGTTTCATTGTTTTGGCTTGGAATGTTCTTGATAACAGTAAATTGGAATCTTTAATATTTTTTCTGTTCTCTTCAAAATATGTATTAGCAGGGTTTCTGTTGTCTAATATGCTGTTTACACGATCCATTTTTCATTATGTACGATTAATGGTAGTCAAACAATGTTATTTCCTTTATTCTTTTTCGTGAAAGTAAGCTCTTCTCCATCTTTAGAACAATCCTGAATCAATAGGGCCTGATACATTACAAAATTGTATGCGAGCAAGCCTTGTTGCAAAATGGCGAATGCGTCGGGCCGTTGAACAAGTAGTGATGAATACAGAAAATTTTTATTGTTGAATGACAATTATTTCGAAATATTGTGGCTTAATCATATTCAAAATTTGAACTGCTACTCTCTGAAAGTTTACATAGGTTTACATATATGTATTGACAGGTATTAAAGGAAGTAGGACTACAAGTAGAATGGTATTCTCAATTAAGTGAAGAGATAACGTCGATGGTAATAAAAGTTATTGGGATAGTCGTTGGTTTTCCCAAATTACATGAAGATATTCAATAAAGGTGACTTGTTCGTGTCCATTTGTTCGTTTAGGAGAATTTTCTGAGAATTATATCGGTTTATTTCAGGTGATTCTAAGAATGTTAATCTAGAACCCTTAATCTCGATATGCATAAATTCATTTTCGTTATTGAAATTATGTTCAAATTTTATTAGATGGTTGGCGTATGTGAAATGTGTTGAATTTGAATTATAGTTTTTTCGATGTTCGTGATCTACCGCTCTGACCAATATAAACCATTGGCAATCCTTACAAGTCAACTTATAGACTCCTGAATTATTATCTTTGTTTGATTTATCTTTATTTTTTTTGATATATTTATCAATGTTATTTGCTTCTGAAAGCTGTTATGTTATTGAAATTTTTCGTGAAATAATGGGCAATTTCTTTCTTTCAATTTATATATGAAATTTGTATGAATTTTTTCGGAGTGGGGTCTTTTGTGGAAGGATAAACATAAGTTAATGCTATCTTTTTCTGTTTATTTTTTATCATATTGTCTATAAGAGTTGGGTGGAAACCATTGCTAAATGCTATTTGTTTTATAATATTAGGTTCTTTAGAAAAAGTTTGAATGTTCTCCGGTACTTTAAATAGTCTATGGATGAAGCTATTACAGGCTGACATTTTTTGATGGCTTCAAGAAAGGATGATTATAAGTTTTATGTATTGTGATATCTAGAAGAAGAAAAGAACCATTTTTGTCCTGTATTAAACCACCCTAACATTCATATGATGAATCAAAAGGTAGCAAGTTATTTATTTGCTATTTGAAATAAAATAAAATATTTGAATTCACCTATGAAAATACTCCAAGAAAATTGGATCACTTAACTGATCTACATAAATTGAAAATACTCAACTTCTTGTAAATACATCTGATAACTAAAATCAGTAGAGTTATTCTTCTTGTTACTTTTGTTAAGCTTCGAGTTGACTTTTTTGATTGAAGTAATCGCCAAGTTCATCAATTTACCCTTTTCAACAAAATATAGTAAAATGACATCTTTTTCATTGAAAAATGGATTATTTTCTATACACTTCTCTACAAAACAAGATTCAACTGGTTCAAGAACTACAGCCACTTAACCCTTATAAGCGTCGTTTGTTTGCTGATTGGGCCCTTGAACAGCTTGAAGTTGATCCACTTTTTTATCGTAAAATTGTGTTTAGTGATGAAGCTCATTTCTGGTTGAACGGCTATGTAAACAAGCAAAATTGCCATATATGGAGTAAAAAAAATCCTCAAGAAGTTCTGCAGGTTCCATTGCATCCTGAGAAATGCGCTGTAAGGTGTGCTTTACACGCTGGAGGCATCATCGATCCATATTTCTTTAAAAACGATGCTGGAGCTAATGTTACAGAGAATGGTGCTCGTTACAGATTGATAATCAATGATTATTTGTTTCAAAATTTGAATGGTATCGACCTAAAAGTGTTTTGGTTCCAGCAAGATGGCGCTACACCTCATGCTGCTACCGTAACAATTGATTTATTGAAAGAAAGATTTGGAGAAAACATTATTTCGAGAAATGGTCCAATTAATTGGCTTCCAAGATCATGCGATATAACTCCACTGAAATATTTTCTTTGGGGTTATGTCCAGTCATTGGTTTATGCTGGTAAACCAGAAACAATAGACACTTTAGAAGCCGACATAACTCGTGTCATTGATGAAATAAGGCCTGAACTACTCGAAAAAGTACTACAAAATTGGTCTGGTGGAATGCGGTTCCTCAGAGCTAGTCGTGGTGAACATATGCCGAAAATTATTTTTAAAACATGAATGTCATAAAATTATCTTTTAAATAAAAAAAATTGACTTCAATCTTAATTTAAATGTATTTTATTTCAATGTAAAATTCTATCACTCTGAAAAACCTCTACGCTTCGACTAGCAGAAGAATTCACTTTTTTTTTCTGCTATCAACCTATTATAGACTTCTCTTTCTATATGAAACATTTGTTCATACTTCATTATGACATTCCTCGAATACTTTTCAGAAAATTACGTCTGCAGCAACGAAACATTGTTCCTTGATACTCAAAAAAATCAAATGGAACTCCATATCTTATGAAATAATATCATATGAGGATATTCTGATTTTCACAAATTTTATTATTATACTAAGAGGACGATCGTTTCGCTTACACATTAGCATCTTCAGGAAGGTGGTATACTTTACATTTTTGAATAACTAAATTTTTTTTCTAAATCGCCTTCGATTTTTATTAGAGAAGGTACAAAAAACTTTATTGAGCACTTAAGCCCAATAAAGGGGTCTCTGGAAATTTCAGTTCCTCTGAATATAATTAATAGGGGGGAATTATTTAGGTCTAAATTTTTGTTATGTACTGTTCCATTTTTGTTGCATTTATTTATTTATTTGTTGTGTCTACAACAGCTATTATAAATTTTACTTTCCATGTGTAAAATTTCAAAATTTTGGTTGGAAGTATGTGCCTTTTCTTACAAATGGTCCGGATACGTAGAATTACTTTCATTATTGGGTAAACTACACAAATATTCACCAATTCTCTGTCAGAAAGTTTTTTTTGTCTGTCCCATATAACCTTTTTGGCAATTACCGAGGTTTGAATATGTTGTAAATAAAATTCTTAAATCATATTTATTTTTGAGGTATGTAGTACTTTTCTCAGAAATGTGTTCGGTATATTTTAAGGATATGTATTTAAAATTTTCTTCTGTATTGGGATATACCATATTTGAAACTATTTCATTATTTTTATTTATCAACAATTCATGTATCAGGGTAGGATCAGAGTCATTATAAAAAGCTATTTGTTAAATGGTGTTAAGCTTTAAAATATAATTTTCTCATTTTATTGATATGTAAACTAATCTATGGATCATACAACTAAATGCTGATAATTTCTGATTGAAAGGATGATTTGTTTTATTGTTTATAATAGAATCAGTATATGGCTTATAAAATATTGAAAATTCATGTGAATTGTGGATTCTGGTAACTGTTGAATCACGAAAATTAATATATAAATTATGTATGGTTTTCATGGTGAGGGAGGATGTAGTTTCATGAATATTGTAGGATATAGTTCGTTGATAATAGAAATGAATTTTTTAATAGTCTGTTGGTAATTATTGAGCAACAGAAAATATCGTCTACATATCTAAAACTATTTAAAAAATATTTCATATAGGGATTTTGCTGAATTTTAGATTCCATATTTTTTATGAATATTTCGGCTAATAAAGGACTTAAAGGATACTCATAATTAAAAATACTTTTGTTTAGTACAAATTTTAGGACATTCTAAAATATCCTCTTTGATAATTGTATTACATCTGTTTTTGATTAGTAAATTTTCTACTAGTTAAAATACAGGTGGAATACTACGAAATAAAGTTTGAACATAAAATGAAATGAATGTTGCATTATGTGGTAGGGGAATATTTTTTATACTATTTATCAGCTGTACTGAATTTTTGTTGGAGTATTTAGGTTGGAATTTAGTTTCTTTTAGAATGATCTGAATTCGTTCTTCTGAAAGTTTTCATGAACTATATCTTATTGCACCAGTCCAACATCCACTCACCAGAAAAACAACGAATCCTCAACCTCTCCAATCAGCACGCCCCAAAATACCTCAACACCGATATCGTCCTTGACACCTGACCACGAAAACCGAAATATCGCGAAATTGTGCGTTTCCACCCGCGCTAGTCTTCGTTGACTGAGCGACGCCGAGCGCCGAGACGCTGTATATGGACCAGATGGACGAAAGCGCTTGCGCGTACGGAGCGGGTACGTTAAGAGGAGAGAACCCAGTTGTCCGCTACATGTGTGCCCCTATTCATTTAGGGTTTGACGTGGGAAAAGTTTGTTTCTTGGATTTAGGGGATGTAAGACGATTCAGGGAGGATTTGCGGAGTGTTTGGGAGTGAATTGGTTCAAAAGGGGCTTTGCCGGAACGCAAATTGATCAGTTACTTATCAAAGTTGATTGTTTAAATTTGAATGAATGGTCGTGATGCCGTTCGAAGTATTATGTCTGCCGACTGGGTCAGAATTTTTTCAAGGCCACTCTAGAAAATACATAGAATCGCGAAATAATTGGAAGATGAAACAATTTGTATAATGCATTGTGTTGTTCGGAAAGTATTTTCGTTTTTTCTTGGGAAAAGAAAGAACAATATGTGTATAATGAATGAATATTTTGATAAATTATATATTTGCCATTCTGGTCCAACACCTTTTGCCATCTTTCTGGTAGTAGCATGATTGATTCCACGCTCATAAAATTTTTGGTCTTTGCTGGCAAAAACTAATCCAGGTGATATTTGACTTCTTCATTTTGAAATCATTTATAAGGAGTTTTATATATATATATAAGGAAATATATAAAATTCTTGAATATGTTAATTTTAACATATATATTCAGTTAGCCTCCTAAATATTTAATTTTAAATAATTATATTTCATTTCAAATAATTATATTCAATATTATAACTTCAGAAATTAAATCAATGTCATATAAGCACCGCTTATATCAAACGACATATAAAATAAACATTCATTAGAAGACATCCAAATGAGATAACATAATCCAACAAATATAAATTGTTAACAAAAATCCTATAAATTAAATATTTTGAGTAGACAAAATTTAGCTTCTGCTCATTCCTCTTATGAAAAAAGATATCTTTCAAAAATGTTTAACATAATCCTAAGAATTATGAATAAAATAAAATAAACTAGTCCAAAATTTGGTGACATAAAATATTTAAAATAGAATAGAAAAAGTCTTTTTACTTGATAGAAGAAATATAACAAAATTTGAACATCAAAACAGATTTAATCTGTTAGTCTTCTACAATTTTAATTTCAAAAAACTTTTATTCAAAAAACTTTTAGAATTAAATTAATATTAATATCTATGTTAGAACATAGACCATCTAGAATTTTAAAGTTAGTGTGTTTGAAGCAATCCTGTAAACACGTGTGAGTTGAGATATATTGATAGTTATTTGATTTTGATATTTGGAATATTATTTTGGACCGATGAAGAGATTACCTAGAATTATATTTGTTTTTTGAAGATATAGTGCATGTTTTGAGAGATTTCTGAATTAACTGATTCGAATATTTAAATATATTAAATATTTCAAATAAATTATATTTTTTGAGGAGTCCTCAAGTTGTGTTCATGTTTCTAAAAGGCAATTGTTGTTCTTAAAGGTAAGATCAGAAACAAAATTTTGTCTCCTTTAAATATTTATTTATTTATTTCAATGACCTTTTTATATCTGTTGGTTTATTTATTCCATTTGACATTATATATTGAGTAATGATTATATACGTCTATTAAATATAAGCGGTGCTTATTGTAGACATTAATTTAATTCTAAAAGTTTTTTGAAAAAAAGTTTTTTGAAATTAAAATTGTAGAAGACAGGTTAAATCTGTTTTGATATTCAAATTTTGTTATAAAATATTTATTTGATTTGAATCTCTAAGAGAATAAACTCAATAAATGTGAACCAGATAACTAGGACGGATCATTCAATAAATTCAAATGAGAGACAATAAAGAAACTTGTAACGTACGGCTCCTATTTCAACATTACAGAAGAATTAAAAACAATTTAACATAAAAAGAGTAAAGTAAATTTTCCACGTGACGTCCTCACACTTGAAATCCTTTTCTAATTCTTGTGATAAGAACTTTCGGAGGTCAAAGAAAATATTATTCTCTTCTATAATAACGTGAAATGAGTCTTACTATTACAGGTCCCAGATAATAGCTGGAATTAATTCTCCAGAACCTCCAAAGATTTAAATCTAAATAAATCCCATGAAAACATTCAGACTCAAATTTTCAAAAAAACATGTCTTAGATAACACTGTATCACATATATATTATCATCACATGTGTTGGAAATAAACTAATAAAGAATCAAAAGTAATATCTAATAATAATCAAATCCTCTTTATACATACATGTTTCGATTGGGTGTTGAAGAAACACAAGTTCCATCACCAATAACAACATATAATTTAAAAAGGCTTTTTCTATTTTCCCTTTTAAAGAATATATAGCACATTCTCCAGAGAAAGAACCTGATAAATTCGGACTCAAATCTCTTCACTAGGGAGTTATTTGAATGAACAAAATAATCGATAAATAATATATAAAAATACCTTTTTCACCAGACATTTCTGCAACTACTAACCAAATTTTGGATAAATGAGGATCAAATCTAAGAGGGGGCAAACAATGGTCGGGATCATTTTATCACAGAATTTTTTTTTCTCGAAGGTGAATGAAACCAAAATTTTCACAGAAATATGTATTATTATAACAGTGCTTTATTAACTAAGTTATTACAATTATTTGCTTGAAAAAAAAATTTTTCTAGTTGCATGCTTTATACTATTATCATTTTTCTTGGATTTGTAGAAAACTTGTTCAAAACTCTAGTTTCAATCCAATCCTGATATTTCTTAAAAAATTTTCGATGGATGCTCATCAAACTCATCCCAGTCAATCTGTCCTTTCCCATTGTACTTCTCAGCCAGGTCTTTACCCTTCGAAGGGTGTTGAAAGATCGTTCAACAGTAGCCATAGTGAGTGGGAAAGCACTTAAAATGAGGAGTGCATTCCTTGTTGCAGGGAAAAAAATATTAGCCTCCTCCAAAAGTTCATCCACTTCAATATTCTTTAATTTGTCCTCTGCTAAATCTTTCTTTTTCCACAGATTATACCACAAATCTAGTTCTGCAGAGATATCAGCCAACTCAAAAAATTCCAAGAAAGATTTTGCGTTTTTTTCCAAATCTTTTGAAGTACTTGTTAGCATGTATGAAGGATGAAGATGGTATAAGGCAAAAGCAGGTGTATTTTCGTGTGGGAATCTAAAATTCAACGATAAGGTTAAAAAGATATGGGTAATCAACGATCGTCTCCAGTATTCAAGCGCAGTCTCAGATTGCGTATTACTTCTGTGTATTTGCTTTTTGAGAATTCGTGGAACTGTTAAGTCAACGCCGATTTTCTCCGCGATATTATGTGATTTAACTACTTCCTCAAAAACATTTTCAATTTCTTGTCGATCCTTCTTGATGACATCAAGGATTTCACCAATGTGTTTCCTCACCATAATCAAATAAATATTTTTACTTTCTAGAACGTTTACAACGGGTTCCAAAATCGCAGAGTACTTTGAAATAATGACCAAACCTATAATGAAAATTGGGTAGTTACTGCACATTGCAATTGATAGGCAAATTTTCTTGTAGCATAGTTTCCTTCCATCGAGAGATGTTCTAGCGCATTGACGATTTCAAGAAAGCTGTTTGAAAACTTTCTGATGCTCTTGTATTTCTCAGACCATCTGATCTCACAGAGCCTTGACAAATTAGGAGCCGAAGTCCTGTGGGTTGGCGACTCACGAAAGAAGGATATTGTATCCTTAACAGTTGCAATAAAGTTTCTTATTTCCGGTAGTTTGCTAACATCATTGACCACAAGATTCAGTTTGTGGCTTGAGCAATGGAAAAAAAAAGATTTATTGTACTTTTTCCTCAAAATGGCCTGTACACCACCTTCGTTTCCACCCATCGTAGAACATCCGTCAATTCCAAATTCAACACAATTCTCTGCTGAAAGATTTTGATCAACTGAAAAACTCTGAATTGTGCTAGCAATTCTAGGGGCATCTTGAGATTTCAGCTCAACAAAGCCTACAAATTGCCCTCTGATTGGTTGTTGATTCTCATCGTCAAACCGCAATTCGACAGAAAGCTGTTCTCTTCTGGCGATATCTGCTGCTTCATCGGCCACTACAGCGTAAGCTTTTGCTTGTTTAAAGTAATCAATAATTCTTTCTTTGACAACTTCACTACATACTATAATTTCATTCTGAATTTTTGATGAAGTGTAGACTGCATTTTTTCGACATCTATTATTGTTATTTCAAGAATTGTAATGTATTCCAGCAACAAGATTTAGTAACGATTAATTTTTTTTTCTTCTATTTTTTCGCTGTCCTTTGCTGGGTACGCTCATGGAAACATATGTATAAGGTAATGTCTAAATAATTTGGTCATTATTTTATATTTCTTTTGAATCTTTATGACTTAATTTTCACCACATATAATGATAATATATATGTCTATAAATTTATACAGTGTTATCTAGGACATGTTTTTTGAAAATTTAATTCTGAATGTTTTCATGGGATTTATTTAGATTTAAATCTGTAGAGATTTCGGAGAATTAATTCCAATGACCTATTCTAAATTTTTATGATCTGAAATATAATACTTAAAATCAATAGAGTTAGTTGTGACGAGGTATTTCAATCGAGAAGCTTCCAAAAATGTAACAATAAACTATAATCTCGCGACAAAAATAATTAACTGAGAAGAAATGTCATTTAGAAGCGGCATTTTCAATTTCATCTTAAGCCCCACTTAAAAATTTAGATGAACGTCAGCCTGACTTGAATTCGACGCTACAAATGACCCTTGTACTTTAACAAAATATCCAGAACTTGCTGTGATCCCCTCACAATAACATCCCCTGTTCGAACCCCGTCCTCTATAAGCCCGGACAAGGTAATTCCGTTTCTTCTGGCGTCGAGTTCCTCCTGATGCCATTTACCCGGAATTTGGCAGTTGCCATCTTAGCATTTCCGCTCTCAATAAGTTTACCTAACACCAACAGCCCAAGGGGATGAATCTACCCCCGTAATATATTCGAAATCGAGTTGCTGTCGAGGCACATTTCAATGTGGAACGACGCCGGATTCTACGGGATAAGTAGAGGAGCTGAATTATTTTGGAGCTGCTGATGAAATAGGAATTCTTCATGAAGATTTCGTATATTGACATAGAATATATAGGCTGACATAGAAGATACGGATTATCAAATCGATTTGTCAGGAAGAGGTTCAACGTAAAAGCTTTTTATCAGTTAAATTCTACGAATATAAATTAAAATAACTTGGAAGGGTTTTTTCAAATATTTCAAAAAATAACTAGATCAATTCTCTGAAACTTCTACAAATTTAATCAAAAAAATCTCTTCATCCATAATTTATTCCATTTTCACAGTTTTGTCCCAATATCACAAACTTTCATGTCCTATCGGGGTTTCTCAGAGACCATACCAAATTTTTCTTGCCTACCTGTAGAACTAACAGTGCGAAATATTCACCATTGTTTAAGATGCTGGATGTATCTAATATTTATAATGACAAGGTTGATTCAATGGAAACATGAACTCGTTGAGAAGGCTTTTTAGGTAGTTCCAAACTTTATTGATGTATATATTTATGAGTAGAAAATACTTTGATTGTTAATTCTTTTGAAATGAATTCCTAATATTTAATTTTAGTAACACTGTCCTATCGTAATATTTAGTGAATGCTGCCTCTGGGCGTTTGTTCACATGTTTGCATTCTTCTGATGCTGTCGGTTTGGTAGGATTTTAAACGAAACTTTTTTTTTAGCTTTCACCGGATAAAACAACAATTAATTCGGTTATCATCTGGACAAACTGAATGATGCACTTCAACAGAAAGGGCCAGAATTAATCAACAGAAAAGGTGTAGTGTTCCACCAAGATAATGCGAGACCTCATACAAGTTTGGTCACTCGACAAAATCTCTTACAGCTTGAACGGGATACACTGCCACACCCACCATAGTCTCCAGATCTGGCGCCTTCGGATTATTATTTGTTCTGGTCATTGCAAAATATGTTGGAAGTTAAAACCTTTACTTCAAATGAAGAGGTCAAAAATCACCTGGATCAGTTTTTTTGCCAACAAAGACCAAAAATTTTATGAGCGTGGAATCATGCTTGTACCAGAAAGATGGCAAAAGGTGTTGGATCAGAATGGGCAATATATAATTTAATAAAATATTTATTTATTATACAAACATTGTCCTCCATTTTTCAAAAAAAAAAACCAAAGTACTTTCCGAACAAACCAATACAATGAGGCTTTCGGTTGGGTTGGACTGAAAGCGTTTGAAAACTGTTTGGAACATGGGATTATTCGTCGATGTAAGTGTATTAAATACATATTACAACTTGATACTGCAGTATTTGAATTTTTGATTCATTTAAAATGAATATTTTAAAATAATAAAAGTTTTTATTTGAAAGAAGGTTTTTACAATATATTAAATATTTGCTTTCTTTTTATAAAACTGGTTTTTCAGATTATCACATTGTGTTTAATGTCACGTACAGGTTATAATACCCTATTAGGTACCTCAGTGATGTAATCTATTTATTCATCAAATAAACTTTATTATTAAAAAATTTTATCGAACATTTACCATCAAGTGAAAAAATCCCTTTTCATTATTTTGTTCTATATATAATAATTACAATTTGTTTTCTCACTCATACACACGGTATTTTTTGGATATAACTGAGTCTTGAAGAATACTTAATTCAACCTCTGTATATATTCTGTGGACAAACAAAGAATGTAAATGATAGTCGGTCTCAAGTATCGGGTGTCTTTTTTAGAGTCATAGAGCTTTCGATAGGGATAACTGTGATTTGGCAGTAGATAAAAGCCATGTGGTTTTGACATTTCTGTTTAGTAAGCATTGACAAATTATCATGGAAAGACTCACGCCGCAACAACGTTAAAAATTGTTGAAATTTATTTTCAAAATCAGTGTTCTATTCTCCAAACTTATAGAGCACTTCGTGAAATTTATGGTCTACATAATCGTCCATCAGAGCAGCTTATTCGTCAAAATATCGATAGATTTCGGACAAAATTTTCTCTACTCGATGCAACAACAGCAACAAGACAAAGAACTGTACGTACCGAAGAAAATACCGCTGCTGTAAGTCATAGTGTTAATGATGATACAGATTTGTCTATTCGTCGACGTTCACAACAACTTGGACTCTGTGCATCCACCACATGGAAATTTTTGCGTAAAGATCTTGGTCTACACCCATACCAGATCCAACTGATTCAAGAACTAAAGCCACTTGACCATAATAAGCGTCGTTTGTTTGCTGATTGTGCCCTAGAACAGCTTGAAGTTGATCCACTTTTTTATCGTAAAATTGTGTTTAGTGATGAATCTCATTTCTCGTTGAACGGCCATGTAAACAAGCAAAATTGACGTATATGGAGTGAAAACAATCCTCAAGAAGTTCTGCAGGTTCCATTGCATCCTGTATGGTGTGCTTTACACGATGGAGGCATCATCGGTCTATATTTCTTCAAAAACGATGCTGATGCTAATGTTACATGGTGCTTCTTACAGATCGATGATCAATAATTATTCGTTTCAAAATTTGAATGGTATCGACTCAGAAGTGTTTTGGTTCCAACAAGATAGTGCTATACCTCATGCTGCTACCGTAACAATTGATTCATTGAAAGAAAGATTTGGCGATAACATTATTTCCAGAAATGGTCCGTGATCATACGACATAACTCCACTGGATTATTTTCTTTGGGATTGTCAAGTCATTGGTTTATGCTGATAAACCAGAAACAATAGTCGCTTTGGAAGCCAACATAACTCGTGTTATTGATGAAATGTGGCCTGAATTATTCGAAAAAGTCGTCCAAAATTGGTCTGGTCAAATACGGTGCCTTAAAGCTAGTCGTGGTGAACATATACCGGAAATTATTTTAAAACATAAACGTAATAAAATTATATTTCAAATAAGAAAATGTTGGCTTTATTCTTAATTTAAATGTGTTTTATTTCAACTTGAGTTCTATCACTCTGAAAAAAACACCCGATATAAAACAATACTCTGATACATTGGGGACATTTCAAATCAAGATATTCTATGTATCGGAATGTTTAATATACCCTTATTTCTGGTTTTGTAAGCATGAAAACTGGATAATTTTTGTATATATTATTCATTCTCTTTTATATAAATAAAACAACTCAATATGAAAATGGATGCTATTGTAAGAAACTTATGTTCTAAAAATAGTGGTCTACATGAAGATCGAGGATATATGTTGAACCTCATTCTTAGAATTCGCTTCTGCAGAAGAAAAACTCTACCAACATAGGTTGAGTTATCCCATAACATTATATTGTACGATAAGTGACTATACACCAAACTATAGTAAATGTTTATGAGGGATTTCATTGGAAGTGTATGTTTCACTCTATTGATAGAATAATAAGAGGAATTTAATTTCTTGCAAAAACATCAATATGTGTATTCCTTTTCAAATCCTTATCAATGTGAATGCCAAGAAATTTAGCACTATCTATGGATGCGGTGACAATATCCAAATGTCGAATGATCAGTTTGTGATCATTATTCCCAATTGAAAAGTTGATTTAAATAGTCTTATCAACATTCAGCATTAGCCTACTTACATAACACTACTTCGCAAAGCTTTGCACCAGAAGTTCACAACGCATTTGAAGCTCATCGAAGGTACTGGCTGAAACCGCCAATGAGATGTCATCAGCAATAAAAACTATTTTAAATTTCGGTGACAGAGATTGATAGTCCAAACCAGTGCTAAAATTGATGAGTATCTTTCGCAAATTTACGGGAAGATCATTAATGAAAAGTAAAAATAGAAGTGGGCCCAGAACCGAAACCTGAGGTACTCCCAAATCTATATTGTGCTCAGCATAGAAAGAGAATTTGATGAAAAAATCATTCATTATACGGAAATTGTCTTTCATTTTCCTAAAAAAAAAAGAAATTTCTTTCCGAACAAAATCCAACATAATTAAAATTTTAAATAAAAATAAATTCGTATTTCCACTCAGTTAATCACGTTTCTCTATCAAAACTCATCACAATTCGTTACTCATTTCGAAACAATAAAAGAAATCTAATTCGTAATTACTAAATCTCTTCCAGGGAACTTCATTAACAGCAAAAAATTACCTCGCAAAATTCATTGTTATGCGAAAGTGCCCTTAACGAACGACATTTCCATACTTCCGTTTTTTGTCAAAAGAGCCGATGCGGAATTTCGTCCGTTCTTTAATTCCTCCGCCTTCCCCCTTTCCCTCCCAATCAGACGAAGAGGTCCCTCCGAGCCGCCGTTTTAATCTGACGAAATTAAATTTGCCCATTTGGGATTACGATTCCCTGTTTTGTCGTGTCGCTTTTTCCATTTTTTAGGCGTTCCTGAAGGATGGAAACGACGCTGGTCCGAATATTTATCCTCATTTGGGGGTTGGAGGGTGTGGGAGGTCCTGACGGTTCGAAATTAGTGATTCCGTAGAACTACATTGTTCTTTCGGGGAAAACATCCCGGACGTTTTAATATTTCACAACGGGATTGACCCCTGAGGGAACTTGCGATCGAAGGATTGAATTTTGGACTCCGATTGCAAGTGAACTTTCAAGAGGACATGTTCCCGACGTGAAATTTTCCATTCGTTGATTGTCTCGGTCTTCATTTGACGAAAATTAATTTTGAAATTCATATAATAAAGACAATTTGAATGAAAATAAGTTCGTGCATTTTTTTCCGAAAATTGAAGCTTCATTTTGTGAAATTGGTTATATTGGGTTGTTCGGAAAGTAATTTCGTTTTTTTTTTTAGAAAATGAAAGACAATTTTTGTATAATGAATAAATGTTTTATCAAATTATATATTGGCTACTCTGGTCCAACATCTTGTGCCATATTTCTGGTAGAAGCATGATTCAAAGCTCATAAGAATTTTGATCTGGTAAAAAACTGATCTATCAACATAAAACTAGTATCAAAATAATATAAATATTTTAAAAAATTTTAAACAATTTTAAAAAATTAGCCTTCTACATATTTAATTCCAAAAGATTATATTCAATGATTATAACTTCTGAAAATAAATTAAAATAATGTCGTATAAGTACCACTTATATCATGACATAAAATAAACATTCATTATAAGACATCCAAATGGTATAACAAAATCCAATAAATAAAAATTATTAACTAAAATCCTATAAATTAAACATTTTGAATAGACAAAATTTTGTTTCTGCTTATCAATCCTATGAAAACCAATATCTTTCAACATAATCCAACATAATCTTTTAAAACTTGTTTTTCAGTAATGTTTTGCATATCTTGAGTTTTTGTATAAAGTACCTTGGTTAGATATCCAATAATATTGAATAGTCTAAGTAAGATAGTTTTGTGATAAAATTCTTAAGATTATGTTGGATATTCTTGAAAGATATTGGTTTTCATAGGATTGATAAGCAGAAACAAAATTTTGTCTATTCAAAATGTTTAATTTATAGGATTTTAGTTAATAATTTTTATTTATTGGATTTTGTTATACCATTTGGATGTCTTATAATGAATGTTTATTTTATGTCATGATATAAGTGGTACTTATACGACATTATTTTAATTTATTTTCAGAAGTTATAATCATTGAATATAATCTTTTGGAATTAAATATGTAGAAGGCTAATTTTTTAAAATTGTTTAAAATTTTTTTAAATATTTATATTATTTTATATACCTTCTATCAAGAATGACCTCTATTTACGTTATTTTATTTATAATATATAATTATATGGTTTCCCCAAACATTCATACAGATAGTCCTTGTGTTATAGCAAAGGCCGTTAAATTTGTCTTTCAATCTTCTAGATCAGGTTAAACCACAGAGATATTTCTGTGTGTAGTGGATACCTATTTAAGGTTCTCATTTTTAAATAGAAACTTTTCTCGAAGACGAAGGGTGAGTTTGAATATGTGTTATTAATTGATTTTATATTTATTGAATATGAATATTTGAATACTGATGAGCAAAGTCGATTTTAAAACTTGTTTTTCAGTAATGTTTTGCATATCTTGAATTTTTGTATAAAGTACCTTGGTTAGATATCCAATAATATTGAATAGTCTAAGTAAGATAGTTTTGTGATAAAATTCTTAAGATTATGTTGGATATTCTTGAAAGATATTGGTTTTCATAGGATTGATAAGCAGAAACAAAATTTTGTCTATTCAAAATGTTTAATTTATAGGATTTTAGTTGATAATTTTTATTTATTGGATTTTGTTATACCATTTGGATGTCTTATAATGAATGTTTATTTTATGTCATGATATAAGTGGTACTTATACGACATTATTTTAATTTATTTTCAGAAGTTATAATCATTGAATATAATCTTTTGGAATTAAATATGTAGAAGGCTAATTTTTTAAAATTGTTTAAAATTTTTTTAAATATTTATATTATTTTATATACCTTCTATCAAGAATGACCTCTATTTACGTTATAGTATCAAAATATTGATAGATATTTAGGATTATTTTCTAGAATATGTTCAAACCAGGAAATAGTGTAAATTTTGTATAATCATAAAAGGCATAATTTTTCAAGAATTTCGATAAAAGCTTGTAAGCTTTGGAATTCAATTTATCGTGAAAATGTCATTCAGTATGCAATACTCCAGAGTTGAAAACGCATCGCTCTGTTTTTAGGAAAGATTTACTCTTCTGAAGTATACAGTTCCATAATCTAAAAAGGAGAAAACATTATTTGAATATTTTAATATTTACAGGTTTATTCTGTTAGCCTCCTAAATATTTAATTTCAAAAAATTAAATTTGATATTATAACATCAGGAATGAGAATAATGTCATATAAGTACTACTCATATCAAACAACATATAAAATAAACATTTATTATAAGAAATCCAAATGATGTAACAAAATCGAATAAATAGAAATTGTTAACAAAAATCCTATAAATTAAATATTTTGAGTAGACAAAATTTTTTTCTGCTCATACCTCTTATGAAAACAGATATCTTCAGAAAATCTTTAACATAATCTTAAGAATTTCATCATTCATCATAAAACTATCTTACTTAAATTATTAAATATTATTGGATGTTATTGTTTTCGAATGAAATTTCTTAATAATTTATAATTGTAATGGATTCTAATAGTCATAATAATTATGAAAATTTCATTGAGAAATTCATAATAGAGTGACTCTCATAACGTGGGGCTAATAAATTATAATTATTATGAAAATTTCATTTATTTATCACAATAAATTGATGTTCAACGTAGGGCTTCAAAATTTTAATTTTCAGCATAAAATTTCTATCAACTGAAATTACACGAAGTGATATCCATCAAAAAAATTGAAACCAGAACAAAACCTTGATTTGCCAGAAAAGATATGAAGAAAAGGCACAAGAAAATATTAATAAAACAGAAGAAAGTGGAATGATGCTGATCTCGACAAAGATTATAAAATAAAATAGCAGAAAATTCAGGAGATTGGAAAATATGAAAGAAAGATTGGAAAACATGGGACAAGTAATGAACGACAATTTAATACAGTGGAACAGAAGATGATGCAAATGAGACCCGAAATAAAATATAATACAGAAAGATTAGAAAATATGAACGGAGAAAATACAAAGGAATAAAGACAGACAAATAAGAAAATGAAAAGCAAACATGAAGATTACAGAAAAAAGAAAATGCAGAATTTAATATATTATAAAATCAAAACTCAATATACAGTATCAAATGGAATAAATACCCCAACAAATATAAATTGTCTATTAAAATTAATAAATAAATATTGGAAGGAGACAAAATTTTGTTTCTGATCTTACAACTATGAAAACTAATTACTTTTCAAAAATACAAAACAAAATTTAGGGACTTCTCAGAAAATATAATTTATTTGAAATATTTAATATATTTGAATATTTAAATAAGTTACTTCAAAAAACTCTCAAAAAAAATATATTATATCTTCAGAAAACAATTAGAATTCCGATAAGGTCTTCATCGGTTCTGCTTCACATTTAAAAAATAAAATTAATTAATAACAAATATAACTTACCTCACAAAAAATTTTTTTTCAATTTTAATTATAAGAGACAAACAGATTAAAACTGTTTTGATATTAAAATTTTGTGATATTCCTTCTATCAAGTAAAAAACCTCTTCTGTGATTTTTTGACGAACATGTAATATCTTGGATTTTAAAATTTGTATGTTCAAAAGAAGGATATCACTAGGTTTGTGAGGTGAGTTATATTTGTTGTTAATTAATTTTACTTTGTGAATGTGAAGTAGGACCTTATCGGAATTCTAATTGTTTTTTGAAGATATAATAAACGTTTTGAGATATTTTTGAAGTAACTTATTCATATATTTGAATATATTAAATATTTCAGATGAATTATATTTTCTGAGCAGTCCTTGAATAATATTTTATATTTTTGAAAAGAAATTAGTTTTATGATAGATTGGGCCGTTGCTTGGTAGAAATCAGTTGTAATTGTCATTATAAAATAAAACACTTGTTTACATTTTCTACTTTATTTTTGGTATTGACGTACGTTTCGTCTTTGCTAGAAAGACTTCATCAGAATACGAAGTAACAGTTGTTGTACAATGAATTTATAAGATTTTTTACAGAAGGTGTACATGTGTTTTTAATTGTTCGTCGGGTTGGTTTTCTCAAAGAATATTCCCTTCAGAATCGTGTTCACTCGATCCCTTGTAAATATTGAATAGAGGGGTGTAATAAAAATCTATTTGTTCATTTAGTAGGTTATTGCTGTTTTTATGTTTATTTATTTCGTAAATTTCCCATAAGTTCAATTTTAGACCTCTATTTTCAACATGTAGAATTTCTATTTCTTTTGTGAAAGAATGGTTAGTTTCAAGAAGGTGTTTAGCATAATGTGAGTCTTTTTTATTTTTATCGAAACTTCTTTTATGTTCTGTTAGGCGTGTACCGAAATTTCTACCTGTTCTACCAATATAAATCTTTGGGCAATCTGGGCAAGTGAGTTTGTATACACCTGATAATTGAAGTTTATCCATACTGTTTTTATTGTTTTTGATGTATTTGCTAATAGGATTGTTTGTCTTGAAAGAGACTTTAATATTTTCTTTTTTGAGTAGGTTTTTTAGTTGAATACTAATGTTTCCGAGATATGTGAGGCTAACGTATTTGTGTTCAGATAGATCAGATGTTACTGGATAAATTTCTTTTATTGTGTTTTTGTGTATACGTTGGTTAATTAAATTATCTATTAGAGATGTATTATATCCATTGTTGTAAGTACAAACAATGGATATAATACATCTCTAATAGATAATTTAATTAACCAACGTATACACAAAAACACAATAAAAGAAATTTATCCAGTAACATCTGATCTATCTGAACACTTACAACAATGGATATAATACATCTCTAATAGAAATTTAATTAACCAACGTATACACAAAAACACAATAAAAGAAATTTATCCAGTAACATCTGATCTATCTGAACACAAATACGTTAGCCTCACATATCTCGGAAACATTAGTATTCAACTAAAAAACCTACTCAAAAAAGAAAATATTAAAGTCTCTTTCAAGACAAACAATCCTATTAGCAAATACATCAAAAACAATAAAAACAGTATGGATAAACTTCAATTATCAGGTGTATACAAACTCACTTGCCCAGATTGCCCAAAGATTTATATTGGTAGAACAGGTAGAAATTTCGGTACACGCCTAACCGAACATAAAAGAAGTTTCGATAAAAATAAAAAAGATTCACATTATGCTAAACACCTTCTTGAAAATAACCATTCTTTCACAAAAGAAATAGAAATTCTACATGTTGAAAATAGAGGTCTAAAATTGAACTTATGGGAAATTTACGAAATAAATAAACATAAAAACAGCAATAACCTAGTAAATGAACAAATAGATTTTTATTACACCCCTCTATTCAATATTTACAAGGGATCGAGTGAACACGATTCTGAAGGGAATATTCTTTGAGAAAACCAACCCGACGAACAATTAAAAACACATGTACACCTTCTGTAAAAAATCTTATAAATTCATTGTACAACAACTGTTACTTCGTATTCTGATGAAGTTTTTCTAGCAAAGACGAAACGTACGTCAATACCAAAAATAAAGTAGAAAATGTAAACAAGTGTTTTATTTTATAATGACAAGAAATTAGTTCTGATAATTGAAAGATCAGAAACAAAATTTTGTCTGCTTTAAATATTTATTTATTAATTTTAATTGACAATTTATATTTGTTGAGATATTTATTCCATTTGATATTGAGTTCTGATTTTATACGTCTACTGTCTACTAAATATAAGCTATGCTCATAAGACATTAATTTAGTTCCAAAATTTTTGAATAAAATTTTTTTAAATTAAAATTATAGGAGACTAACAGATTATATCTGTCTTGATATTCAAATTTTGTAATATTCCTTCTATCAAGTAAAAAACCTCTCCTTATTATTTTAAGTTATAATATCATAGAAGCTAAAGAAATGTAATCAATTTCATAGTAATTTTAAGTAATTTTTGAGTGAAAAGGTACAGATAACCCCAATTTTGTGAGTTTAAATCAAGAAGCTTACAAGAGGAAGAATGCTGTTAAGTTTTTGAGAATATACATTGATGATGAATTGAATTGGAGGCACCACATCGAGTATTTGTCAAAAAGAGTCTCATCTTTTATCTTTATCCTAAGAATTGTTTCAAAATTCATTAATACAAGCCAGTTGAAAACAGTTTACCATGCTACTATAGAGGCCAAACTTATATTTGGATAATAATATTTTACAGGCAACATTATTTCTGTGTTTGTTTTACAGAAGAAGGCTTTAAGAATCTCATACAAACTGAAAGGAACACATGTCGTGACATGTTCAGAAAGAATAAACTGCAGCATACATCCAGGGATGTCTGATTTTTCTTTATAGAAACAGAAATCTCTTTCAATAACATATAAATGAGAATAAGCCATATTATAATCTTAGGAATTTGGACTACAGATGTCCAGTATACAACTTGAGTAGTACCCAGAGGCATGTTGAATATACAGTTCTTTAATGCATTGCCATCACCAATTCAAAGAATGGATAACTTCAAGAAATTCAAGAGGGAAATACAAAAATATTTAATTGAACTTCTTATGTAGATAGGTCAATTTTTTTTCTCTTGACACTGTTTCATTTGCTCTTTTTCTGTGAGACTTCAGAAACATTTGAAATAAAGTCAGTTTATTATTATAATTCTATGCAAAAACTCCTTTTTGCCGTTGGAGCAGAAGTACGTGCGCGAAAAACAGCGTTTGATGCCTCTTGACCTCAGTTTATGCATCCAATATCCAATTCGAATCATTCCCAGTGCTTTTAAAACGACTGCGAATGACTGGTTGAATGACCCCAAGTACTTCTGCGAATTCTTCTTGTGTTTGAGATGGATCTTCATTGAGTCTTGCCTTTAATTCTTCATCATTAAACTTTGATAGCGCTCCTGATCGTTCTCCATCTTCCAAATCAAAATTGCCAGTTCACATTTTATGAATTACTACTGCTAAAACCTTCTATATAAGCCATTGAAGTTTTTAGCAGTAGGATCTCTAATGGTCTTTATATATGGGAACCAATTATTTAGCAGTGAATAGAAGTAATTCAGCTAAGATGTTGGTGAATAGTAAAGAAAGAAACCCACCATTTTCCCAATCGGGGACTATTCAAATTAAATGTGAAGCTTATAAGTGATAGAATTTTAAATTGAAATAAAACTCATTTAAATTAAGATTTAAGCCAATTTTATTTTTTATTTGAAAGAAAATTTCTTGACATTTTTGTTTTAAAAATAATTTCTGGCATATGTTCACCACGACTAGCTCTGAGGAACCCCATTCCACCAGACCAATTTTGGACCAATTTTTCGAGTAATTCAGGCCTTATTTCATCAATAACACGAGTTATGTTGGCTTCCAAAGCGTCTATTGTTCCAGGTTTATCAGCATAAACCAATGACTCGACATAACCCCAAAGAAGATAATCCAGTGGAATTATGTCGCATGATCTTGGAGGCCAATTAAATGGACCATTTTTCGAAATCATGTTATCGCCGAACCTTTCTTTCAATAAATCAATTGTTACGGTAGCAGTATGGGCTGTAGCGCCATCTTATTGGGACCAAAACACTTATAGGTCGAAACATTCGAATTTTGAACCAAATAATCATTGATCATCGATCTGTAAGGAGCACCATTCACTGTAACATTAGCTCCAGCATCGTTTTTAAAGAAATATGGACCAATGATGCCTCCAGCGTGTAAAGCGCACCATACAGTGCATTTTTCAGGATGCAATGAAACCTGAAGAACTTCTTGAGGAATGTTTTCATTCCATATATGGCAATTTTGCTTGTTTACATAGCCATTCAACCAGGAATGAGCTTCATCACTAAACACAATTTTACGATAAAAAAGTGGATCAACTTCAAGCTGTTCTAGGGTCCAATCAGCAAACAAACGACGCTTATTATGGTCAAGTGGCTTTAGTTCTTGAACCAGTTGTATAGGTGTAGACCAAGATCTTCACGCAAAATTTTCCATGTTGTGGATGCACAAAGTCCAACTTGTTGTGAACGTCGAAGAATAGACAAATCTGGATCATCATTAGCACTATGACTTATAGCAGAGATATTCTCTTTTGTACGTCTTGTTGTTGTTGTTGCATCGAGTAGAGAAAATGTTGTCCGAAATCTATCGATAGTTCGACGAATATGCTGCTCTGATGGACGATTGTGTAGACCATAAATTTCACGAAGTGCTCTATAAGTTTGGCGAATAGAACACTGATTTTGAAAATAAATTCCAATAATTTGTAAAGGAAGTTGCGGCATGAGTCTTTCCATGATAATTTGTCAATGCTTACTGAACAGAAATGTCAAAATAACATGGAACAACATAGAACATAGCAACATAGAATCAAAGAACAAAGGATGTCTATTTCGAAAAACCAGAAACCAACTGGTTTTGCAGAACATTGTATAGAAAATAATCATTTTTTAATGAGAAAGATGTCACTCTACTATATTATATTGAAAAAGGAAAATTGATGGACTATTTGGAGATTCTTTCAATCAAAAAAGCCATTACGAAAAAGGAGAATTCAACAAATTCCCAAATACTCTTTGAGAACATCCCTATATTGAATGCTGTTGTTTCCACGCGCCATAAAAATACATAGATGTCCGAAGTGAAATAAGGAAACCATTTCAATCTCAAGTTCAGTTCCTTTGTGTACTCCTTTGAAGATAATCGGAAGACTGAAACACGTGCCAGGATTCTGAATAAGCTGTGAAACATAAAAACTGTGTTAATTTTTATAAAATAATATTTTTATAATGTTTCACCTAGGACCAACCGCATACTCCATTCATTTAATTTCAGAAAGAATTTCAAAACTCGTGAATTTGCCCAACTTTCGTGAAACAATTGATTCCGATGTCGCAGCCTGACCTGACTGCCCACTGTCCCCAAACGCCCTCTACGTCAAAAGTTTAGCGTCGATATAATACCATTTGGTCGAGCATACAACATTACCAAAGCCCAACTTCGCGAGTATATCGTACGCGATGTCCAGCCAAATTACGGTCGCGCCAACAAAACGGGGCGAAAATCTGGAACATCTGTTCATTAGGTTGGCACCCCTGGGTACGTCGCAACATTTCCGTGTCCATATTTCTCAATTTGCGTTATTAATCTGGGGGGAACCTCGCGATGAATAAATTTTTTAAGTCTGGCTGTTGGAACGGTTATGAGGACGGATCGTGATTTTCCTCTGGAGATGGAAGAGCGCTGAGGTGGTGAATTTCCAAGAGTAAAAATGAGTTTGTGCGGTTTTGTCGCTCCTAGTTTATTATTCCACTGATCATTTTGAAGTGTCATCATTAGACTTTCTTTTCAATATCTGTCATTTCGTTGAAGTGTTAACTATATTATTTCTGTGTGCTCTGAAAATGTCATATGTTTACAGTTATATTGAAATTAGTTACTGGTTTTAGTGGACATAAAGACGCAATTGAACATAATGTCATTTTTGATCCTAATAATCGCATAAGATTGTATCACCAGTTGAATGAACAACGGCGTAAGTGTACTTTGCGTATTTAATGCTCTTAACACCTTGATATCGGGTGTTTTTTTCAGAGTGATAGAACTTTAAATGGAAATAAAACACATTTAAATTAAAATTGAAGCCAAATTATTCTTTTATTTGAAAGATAATTTTATGATATTTATGTTTTGGAAATAAATTCCGGGATATGTCCACCACTACTAGCTCCGAGGAACTGAATTCGATCAAAACAATTTTGGACCACTTTTTCGAGTAGTTCAGGCCTTATTTCATCAATAACATGAGTTATGTTGCCTTCCAAAGCGTCTATTGTTTCTGGTTTATCAGCATAAACTCATGACTTGACATAACTCCAAAGAAAATAATCCAGTGGAGTTATGTCGCATGATCTTGGAGGCCAATTTATTGGAATATTTCTTGAAAAATGTTATCGCCAAATCTTTCTTTCAATAAATCAATTGTTACGGTAGCAGTATGAGTTGTAGCACCATCCTGTTGGAACCAAAACACTTCTGGGTCGATACCATTCAAATTTTGAAACAAATAGTGATTGATCATCGATCTGTAACGAGCACCATTCATTATAACATTAGCTCCAGCATCGTTTTTAAAGAAATATGGATCGATGATGCCTCTAGCATGTAAAGCATACCATACAGTGCATTTTTCAGGATGCAATGGAACCTGCAGAACTTTTTTAGGATTTTTTTCAATCCATATACAGCAGTTCTGCTTGTTTACATAGCCGTTCAACCAGAAATGAGCACTAAACACCATTTCACGATAAAAAAGTGAATCAACTTCACGCTGTTCTAGGGCCCAATCAGCAAACATACGACGCTCATTATGGTCAAGTGGCTTTAGTTCTTGAACCAGTTGTATCTTGTATGGAAGTAGACCAATATCTATACGCAAAATTTTTCATGTGGTGGATGCACAGAGTCCAACTTGTGTCATCATTAAAACTATGACTTACATCAGCGAAACTTTCTTCTGTACGTACAGTTCTTTGTCTTGTTGTTGTTGTTGCATCGAGTAGAGAAAGCTATCGATAGTTCGACGAATAAGCTGCTCTGATGGACGATTATGTAAACCATAAATTTCACGAAGTGCTCTATAAGTTTGGAGATTAGAACACTGATTTTGGAAATAAATTTCAACAATTTGTAAACTTTTTTGCGGCGTGAGTCTTTCCATGATAATTTGTCAATGCTTACTGAACAGAAATATCCAAACAACATTTCATGTATTGATTCTTTCGTTTTTCATAATTGTTTTATGTAGCTATTGTTTTCGAGTAATCTTCATCCCTATAGTTTTTGAGCGTGATCGTTCAAGGGGAAGAGTATGTTCCGCCTCAGTAGAGAACGGCCTTGTCGTTCGACGTTATTTTGTCATCGATACTTAGGTCTTTCATGTTGATATTCCGATTTAGCAGTTTTCAGCTGTGTCATTCGAACTGTTCGACACTTCAGCTTATTTGTTTTCTAATGGTTACATATGGCCTTAAAAAACATGGAAAATCTTTAGACCATTTTGACATATCTATTGCTTATGAGTTCACATGACACAGCATTCGGAATTATAAACTGATTATATCCTTCTTTACTTGCATTAATCTCATATATTTTCTGTTAATAATAAGGTTTCTTTCATTCATTCCACCTCCAAATGGAACTTCCAATCAATACCAAAATATAATCGTTTTTGTTGAGAGTGTTTTACTCCAATTCCTCATTGTCGTTGTGGTTTATCTTCATTAGATAAAGGAAGTTGAAAGCACTGCAATGAAATTGTTTTTCATTCGTAAGTGAAAAGGTTCAATCATTCATTCAATTCATTACTTGGAAGAAATATTCAATAGTTTTTTATTTAAAGCCGATCACAAATGCAACTTTTGAATGGTCTATGGACCGATGATGCCTCCAGCGTCTAAGGCACACCATACAGTGCATTTTCAGGATGCAATGGAACCTTCAGAACTTCTTGAGGATTGTTTTCACTCCATATATGGCAATTTTGCTTGGTTACATAGCCGTTCAACCAGAAATGAGCTTCATCACAATTTTACGATAAAAAGGTGGATCAACTTCGTGCTGTTCTAGGGCCCAATCAGCAAACGAACGACTCTTAGATCTTTATGCAAAATTTCCATGTGGTAGATGCACAGAGTCCAGCTTGTTGTGAACGTCGACGAATCTGGATCATCATTAACGCTATGACTTACATCAGCCATATTTTCTTCTGTACGTACAGTTCTTTGTCTTGTTGTTGCATCAAGAAGAGAAAATGTTGTCCGAAATCTATCGATAGTTCGACGAATAAGCTGCTCTGATGGACAATTATGTAAACCATAAATTTCACGAAATGCTCTATAAGTTTATTCGAATAAATTTTAAGAATTTGTTAACGTTGTTGCGGCGTTAGTCTTTCCATGATAATCTGTCAGTTGGTCAGTTATCCCTATCGAAAGTTCTATCACTCTAAAAACGCCATACGCAGTGGAGAAATTCAATATAATTTTTTCACTTCTTTGAATTGCCATATCACGGAAATGGCGACACTTACGAAAAAAGTGTGGAAGCGTTTTTTTTAGAGGATTGGATTGTCTGCAATATTTGTATGAATTATTTTTGAGTGAAGCTCACCGTTTAGATGGAAAAGGCAAAAAACTGCACCATCAATAAAATTGTTTGCACAAGGTGGATCGATGGGTACTTTTCACAATTAATTAGTAACAGTATTCTAAACATTCATAACAATTTTTGGCCCAATGGGAATTTTTGCCACCTTCATTGACTCACCTGACCGGACTATATTTCTAAAGTTGAAAGGGTGGAATAGGCACACAGTGAAATGAATTTTTCAGTGGTTTTATCTTTTATAACACGCACACCCCGAATGTTAGGATTCCAATATAGCTTCTATACATTATGAAATGTGGACGAATTTTAACGACATGACTTCGTCTCCGTTTCCTCCAGGCTCATCAATTTTTTAAAGCCGGGGTTCGAACTGCCAGGGGCGATGCAGACATGGAAATTTACACTGAGATTGTTGCCACATTTACCGCCTGTAGGTCACGAGGGTTCCACTTGTATGTGTTGCCATAAAAGTTGGGTTTGCGGACGCATAAATAATTCTCCCTTTTTGAATATTTAACACGGTAACGCGCGTTGGAAGTTACACGTTGTGCTCAAATAAACATAAATTTTCGCCATCAGTAAATCGTGAATGTACTAGGGATAATAAGTACTCTCACAGGGAGTAATGATGGGTTTCATCTGCCGATATTTAATTGTTTGTAGCAACAAGTACAGAAATATAGGGTGAAATAGTAAGGGCTATCAATTTGTATGGAAGAAAAAAGCCGTGTGCGTACAATAGGTTGGAAAAAATCCATTATTTTTGCGTGAATTTCAACACTTTATTTGAAATGTTCATGATTGTCCGATTTGGTTAAGGTAAGCACCGTTTTTTCTATAATTTATTGTCATTTTAAACGTAGCTTCATAAGGCTTCCTTTACACAGGGTGTCCCAGCAGTCGACGTCAAGCCGGAATCAGGTAACAGGTTAAGTTAAAATAGTCATATAAGAATATAAAATAAAATCCAAGTCCTGCTTTTTTTTCAAATTATATTGCACTTTCTCTATTCAAATTTAATTTTTCCTATGTTATCCCGAATAGTGCTTCTGTAATCTGTAATCTTCAATTCTAAGCCGATTGCTCCAGCTTGGAAAATAATGTGACTTTTTGTCGAACCAAGTATTCAAAATTAAAATTTTGTAATAAAGGGCCTATGTTTCACTTAGAAATAGGGAAATAAATTTTGATCCAAAGAATTCTATTTTAATAAAGCTCGAGGACCGAGGACCGACAAGCGATGTTGATTATTTGAGATAAAAATGTAGCCTAAACAACGGGCGTTAATTCTAAAAGCAACAATGTATTAATCAATAGATCGATTCATTTAAATTTGAACGAGGAGGTCTTGGGAACGGAAGTTAGCGATTATGATTTTAGTGCAGACGACATAAAGGACTTCAAGGCTAAGATTGGGAATTCTCAGTAAAGTCGAGATAAGAAATCGACAAGTCAAAAGATCTGGATGGTCTAGACGTGTGTAGGCGTTGAAACGATGGGAACTTAGAAAAAGCCGACTCAGTAAAACTTCGGTAGGAGGATAGAGGCCAAAGTTTTGGAAGTTCGAAAAAAAAAAAGAGAGAGTCGTTGTCAGGCATTGGTGGCAGACAGTCACTAATCGGTTCGTGGTCGGGATAGTTTAGTTTAATTCAGGTTGAAAAATAAAGGGCTAAATTATAGTGTTTGTTCTTGAAGGGGTGTTGTGCCTTTAGGTTGAGGCCAACACCCCCGTGTAGAGGGTTCAACTATTGAACATTGGGTTTTGGTGGATCGGTGTCCCGTAAAAAAAGGTAGGATTTTTTGTTTGTTTTTGTAACTTCACAAAAAAACTTCTATTAGTTGAATATTGATTGTTCATAAGCGGGAAGGAGAGTATGACTCATTAAAATAGATAGTCCAGGGTCCTGAAGTCTTCTAAAAAATTGATTTAAAAAATAATTACTGATTTGATTTTAGAATATCATTTCACTTCAATTGCTTTTCAAAAGACTGTGAAAAATTGTTAATATTGAAATTTCTATTAACTGACACCATAATAGTTCATTATATGTGATATCTCATTTAAATGTGTTATTTTTGCTCTATCCATCTCCTCAGAAAATACTTTTAAAACAAAAGACTTGTTCTTCGTGCGACGAGCACGAACCCAAATTCTTTCCAAAAAGAGAGTTCAGTAAAGTAAGTATATTTTGATATATTTTCGAGTTGGGAACTAGATTCAGGAATTATGAGTAGAATGTAGAGAGTAAGTGGTGATAGTGGTAAGGGTTGATAGTCAGAAAAAGGTTTATATTAGGTATTATTTCGATTTTTGCTTGTTTCATTATTTTAAAATTGGAATTAACTTTATTTTTATTGAAAGTAGGAAATATTAAAAGTTTCAAAAAGTTACCCTTTTTATAACGAGATAAACACACTTATATATTAAGGGAAACGACTCTGAACGAGTTAAAGATAAAGTGGTGTATTACACTATCTTACTTAGACTATTCAATATTATTGGATATCTAACCAAGGTACTTTATATAAAAACTCAAGATATGCAAAACATTACTGAAAAACAAGTTTTAAAATCGACTTTGCTCATCAGTATTCAAATATTCATATTCAATAAATATAACATCAATTAATAATATATATTCAACTCACCTTTCACTCTCCAGAAAAAGTTCTACTTAAATGAGACCTTTAAATAGGTATTCACTACACACAGAAATATCTCTGTGGTTTAACCTTATCTAGAAGATTGAAAGACAAATTTAACGGCCTCTGCTATAGCACAAGGACTATCTGTATAAAGAATGTTGAGGAAACCAAATAATTATATATTATGAATAAAATAACATAAATAGAGGTCAATTCTTGATAGAAGGTATATAAAATAATATAAATATTTTAAAAAATTTTTAAAAAATTTTAAAAAATTAGCCTTCTACATATTTAATTCCAAAAGATTATATTCAATGATTATAACTTCTGAAAATAAATTAAAATAATGTCGTATAAGTACCACTTATATCATGACATAAAATAAACATTTATTATAAGACATCCGAATGGTATAACAAAATCCAATAAATAAAAATTATTAACCAAAATCCTATAAATTAAACATTTTGAATAGACAAAATTTTGTTTCCATCGGAGTGAACATAACACTCAGTTAATTAAAAAAAAATTACTTCCGCTTCTTCTGGTGTTATTGTTTTATCGATGATTGATAACGGGAAAGGAATGGAGATAAAAAAGAAGAAGGGGAATATGTCACGCAGATTCAAAACTGATATTTTAAGACCTGAAAACCGTTGCCATTTTGATTGAATTTTTGTTTGTGAGTGCGTGTGGTTCATTAGAACCTTTCTTAGAAATAAAACTAAAAGTGAATAATTCTAAATGAAACATGGAAATGTCAACTCCAGTAAGTCATAAAGAAAGCAATTTAAGGAAGAGGACCTTGATGAAATTAGTTGATTCACCAGTAATATCAGTAATTATATAATATTAAAAAAAAATACCACATTACTTCAAATGCGAATTAGTTTTTAGGAACCTGTTGATGATGAATCTGAAACGTCTTTGAGACGAAGTACTATTGAAACTCAAAAGAAAGCACAATTGTCACAAAGTCCTGCCTTAAATGACTCTGTTAAATTTGGAGATCAAGAAATTAAGGATCATTTCCGAATTTCCTCTAAGCTTTTTGCGCAGAATGTATGTTTTTTTTATTCCTATGCAGACATCTGAAAATTTATTTTCAGAAAATAACAGCTGGGATAGCATGGGATCTTCAAATTATTGATGCATTGAGAGCTGTGTCCAAAAAAAAGACCAGTGATTCACTACAAGTTGCTAGTACTTCTTTAGATATTGGAGCTAAAGTATATAGTGTACGGGTTGATGATGTACATGCTAAAGGTTTAAAATTGGCTAACTTGTTGGCAAGATTTGCAGAAAAAAATGAAGTTGAAGACAAAGGTACGGCATGTTATTATATTATGTTAATTTTGATGAGGAATTTCAAGATAAAAGTTCAATGCTATAAATTTTACACCAAGGTGTCTTATTTAAATAATGAGTATCACTGACTCCTTAATTTCATCAATTTTTGTTCTGCAATTTTCGAGGAAAGATCTAGATGACAAACAAATACATTTTTTTTTGATTTGATATTCGAATTCTGTATACTACTTCCCAGAATTAATCAGATATTTTCATCTAGATAATGATGGTGCTGCTAAGCCTACCAAAGCAAGGAAGAAAACATTGAGATACACCGAAGGGGTGAAAAATACTATTGTCAAAGATCGTAATAGTTTACTCGCTCCAATACCAAAATTGAAACCTGTTTCTTGCTGGAACAGGGTAGATTCAAATCTTAGTACGGTAGATAATCTGTTTACCAATAGTTTGCCAATGGATAAATCATGTTATAAATTTTTAGCCTTGTAAGTTGTTTTTTCAATTTTTTTGATATTATTTTATATCACAGAAGTCTTCTTAACGTGCACATGTATAAGGGTGGGTCAAAAAAATCGAATAATTTATTTTTGACTTTATACTCTGAAAAATAGGTTCGTAGACACCTAAAAAGAATTCTCTCCAAGTATGAGCTCTTAATTATAACGGGAAGGTCCTCCGCTTTGCGGGTTTCTATTTTTTTCGAATAATCAGATGAAAAAACTTATATCTCGCTTCCAACTGCTTGAAAAAATATTCCGTGGCACAAACTTTATAAGAACTTGAATTCCTTACAAAAAAGGTCTCCTATGATTTTCTCAAAAACTCAACCGATTAAAAGATATTCATAGTTGAAGTTTGGCTATTTTAAGGAAAATATTCGTTTTTATTATAAATTTTATAAGTCGATGAAAAAAAATTATTTCGAATTGCGGAACTCATGACTTTGTAGGAAATTTACTGCTCTACAAAAATGGTCTCTTATGATTTTTCGATTGAGTGAAGCCGTTACGAGATATCCATCGTCAAACATTAACGAATATCAATATTTCCAGTTTTTGATCAATAATTCGATAAATTTCAATTTAAATTATTAGTTTCAGGAAAATTTACATAAATTTGAGTTTCGATGAATAAAGAAATGTTATAAACAATTTTTTTAATATTGTTTAGAATTATTGATAATAAATAAATTTATATGATGAGAAAATGACTTAATTGGAAAAAATTGTTTTTATCATGTATACAAAATGATGAGTTTTTGGAGCACTGAAAATGTAGTGATAAACGAGTAGACAACGAAGATAGTTAAGAAAAAAACATAGGTGACGTTAGCTTTAGAGTACCAACAGAAGAAGTAATGTAATTCAAAACAAAAAGCCTCTCTCACAAATAAATTTATGTATAATTGGTAGAATAAAATTTGAAAATACATACTAAACAACCGCAATTATATGAAATGCCAATACAAATGACATTTTAAACTATTACAAATAAAGCTTACAAAAAAATATCATTAGAACAAAAACTTCTTAATGAATTTTTGAACAAATAACTCCTGAAGGAGTGACTCTTATGATAGAAATTTAAACTTATGTAAATTTTCCTGAAACTAATAATTTAAATTGAAATTTATCGAATTATTGATCAAAAACTGGAAATATTGATATTCGTTAATGTTTGACGATGAATATCTCGTAACGGTTTCTCTTAATCGAAAAATCATAGGAAACCATTTTTGTAGAGCAGTAAATTTCCTACAAAATCATGAGTTCCGCAATTCGAAATAATTTTTTTTCATCGACTTATAAAATTTATAATAAAAACGAATATTATCCTTGAAATAGCCAAACTTCAACTATGAATATCTTTTAATCGGTTGAGTTTTTGAAAAAATCATAAGAGACCTTTTTTGTAAAGCATTCAATTTCTCACAAAGTCTATGCCACGGAATATTTTTTCAAGCAGTTGGAAGGGAGATATGAATTTTTTATGTGATTATCCAGAAAAAATAGAAACCCGCAAAGCGGAGGACCTTCCCGTTATAATTAAGAGCTCATACTTGGAGAGAATTCTTTTTAGGTGTCTACGAACCTATTTTTCAGAGTATAAAGTCAAGTCGATTTTTTTGACTTACGAAGTGTTGGTTATTTATTTATTTATTCGTTCACTTTGTGAATGAGTAAATTTAAAAATTCGAGCTCAAATTCATATAGTGCGACAGATTTAGAGACATTCTTTTCGAAAAGGATGCCTGATTTAACAGAAAAATCTTCACATAAAAACTCGAAGATTCTTCGGACGAGGATACAACATTTAACAAGCCGAAGAATATAAAACGGAGAAAAAAAGGGTTGAAGGAAAACAACAACAAAAAAGTCAATGACAACAAAACTCCCGAAACAGAAATTACCTCATCTGGTTCCACATATTGAAATTGAAAACAACATGATGGAAGTAGAGTCGGAAAATATGACATCCCAATCTTCCTCTAAAGGTTCTCACACACCACAAGATCAGATTGAAACAGGATCGCAAAATAACAAAAACACCAAAACAACAACAATGAATTTCTCAACAAGAATGAACGAAATTAACAACACTAAATACGACCATTTATTTTACCTGTGGACTGTGGATGGCAACATCGTAACAGATAGGATTCAAATGGCAGATAAATGGAATGGAAAATTTCCGAATTCCCTCGATATTGTCATTAAAACAAAAATTGGCTGTTTAATTAAATCAAATAAGGATAACTCATTAAAGCTTTAGATGAAATGATAAACGAACAAATATTAATCAAATACAAAGAAACTAAACCCTTTATTAGAGGAAAAGGAAGGATTGAACCACAACAAACTTATTCAGTTGTGATAAAAGGCATTGAAAAAAACATTAAAGACGAGGATATCAGTAACCACTTGAATGGGTTGGGCGTTAAACAAAGATTCTGCAGAAGAATAATCTCCAAAACACACCCACAACTTTTATCAGAATAATCACAGGTGAAGCTTCAACTTCTGAAAGGATTCTCAACGAGGGAATGTTCTTCAAAAACAGACATTACCTCGTATATCCAAGTCATCCAACAGATCCTACACCAATGCCATGCAGTAAATGTCATCAATTCGATCATACTTCAGAAAATTGTACACAACAATTAAAATGCAGCAAGTACCAAGGTACACATAAAACTGCAAATTGCAAAACAAATCTCCCACCAAAATGTAGTGCATGTGGAGCAGAGGATCAAGTGCCCAAAGCAAAAAAGCCCATCGAAGGTATACCAAATGTCACCATCAAACCTCTCAATCGGAAGTCGAGGGAGATAGAAGAGCTTCACAAAAAAAGCAGTAGAATTCATGGACCCATCATTACACACGACGATATAATAAACACATACATCAGAAAACTTAATAAGCCCAAAAACCTCAACAGGGAAGAACTACTATACAAATTACTAATTTTAATGTGAATCAATACTTGATAGAAGTAAAATTTAAATGACTTTAAATTCAGCATTATATATTTTAACTTCGACATTATATATTGAAACTATATACAAAAACTGTCAAATTGATATCCTTATATATAATCAATATAAAATATTTTTCAGTCTCGGAAAAAACCTTCTTTACATCCCGACTTGAAATGTATTAATACAAATGTATTAATAGAAACTATATAAGTATGTATATTAACATACAAATACAAGAAAATCCACTATTCCAAAATTATCTAAAATTATCAAAATAAAGGATCAAATAAAAATAATTGAACAAGAACTCATACATTTGATAGCTATTTCGGCCTATCTGACCTCATCAGAAATGTATTGAATTCAGATTCAAATATATAACAAGATCAAAATTCAACTTACCAAAATAAGATAAAACATGGAACGAATAAATAAAATAAAATTTTAATTCTATCAAGTATTGACTCACTTAAGAATTGGTTTTTTAAATTATGAAATATTTATCCTGTTAAACACATGGAGGTGAGATATAGTGATAGTTATTTGATTTTGATATTTGGAATATTATTTAGGGCCGATGAAGAGATTACCAGAATTATAATTGTTTTTTTGAAGATATAGTGCATGTTTTAAGAGATTTTTGAATTAACTTATTTGAATATTGAAATAAATTAAATATTTCAAATAAATTATATTTTTTGAGGAGTCCTTAAGTTGTGTTCATGTTTATGAAAGGCAATTGGTGTTCTTAATGGTAAGATCAGAAACAGAATTTTGTCTCCTTCAAATATTTATTTATTAATTTTAATGACTTCTTTTATATCTGTTGGTTTATTTATTCCATTTGACATTATATATTGAGTTTTGATTATATACGTCTATTAAATATAAGCGGTGCTTATTGTAGACATTAATTTAATTCTAAAAGTTGTTTGAAAAAAAATTTTTTTGAAATTAAAATTGTAGAAGACTAACAGATTGAATCTGTTTTGATATTCAAATTTTTTTTTAATATTATCTATTTGAGAAATCCAATTCCTATATCTATGTTTATTTTTATGAAAGTTATCTTTATTCTCGGAATACTTCATTATATTTCAGAGACCAAGAGCAAGTTGCATGGCCAACGGGACCCGATGAGGCTGTTGTTGGTCTCGAGGAACAAAAAAGCTTCGATATAGATTTACTGCCAAAAGATGGTCAAATCTGTGCACCTTTCCAAAACTTTGTTTTAAACCAGTGGAGTCCTGAAGAGGAAGACCAGTAGGTGTTCTTCTATTATTAGTTAGTTAATTTTTATTGATATCATTATTATAAACTTGTAGAGAAGATAATATAAATATTTAAAAAAAATTTTAAACAATTTTAAAAAATTAGCCTTCTACATATTTAATTCCAAAAGATTATATTCAATGATTATAACTTCTGAAAATAAATTAAAATAATGTCGTATAAGTACCACGCTCGACCGAAAATATTTCTACTGGAAGTGAAAGTGTTGAAGAAGATCCAAATTTATCAATTCATTCACAACATTTGGGACTCTCTTATGTCATACTCTGGCTTATTTTGCATCTCCATCCTTATAAGGTTCAGTTGACACAAGAACTAGAGCCAGCTGTCCATAGAATGCGCAGAACATATGCTTGAACAACAACGTTTGGATGACAATTTTTCGCATCGAATTTTCTTCAGCGACGAAGCACATTTTCCACTCTATGGCTATGTAAACAAGCAAAACTGTCGCATCTGGGGCAGTGAAAACCCTCGTGTAACTGCTGAGACACAATTACATCCACAAAAAGTCACAGTATGGTGTAAAATTTGGTCTGGTGGAGTGATTGGCCCGTACTTCTTTGAAAATGAAGAAAGTGTCACTCAAACCGTCAATTCTCGTGATTACAGGTTTTTTTCGCCTGAAATTAATTATATGTAATTGGAAGAGATGTGGTTCCAGCAATATGGTGCAACAAGCCACACAACACGACCCGTTTTGGCTTTATTGCAAGAAAAATTCCCAGGACGCGTAACTTCTCGTTTCGGCGATGTGAACTGGCCACCAAGATCTTGTGATTTATCGTCATTGGATTTTTTTGTGGGGTTATGCGGAGCATCGTGTTTATGGTCATATTTTAGAAACAACAGAGTTTGTCTAAATACACATTGATGGAGTTACTACAATTTCTGATCAACTACAGTTGAAATTGGGAATACCAGAGGGAAATATAACCGGGCCACTATTTTTCCTTGTGTATTTACCTTACAAAAGAAAGCAGTAAGGATACTGTATAATATTAAGTTCAATAAAACATGCAGAGGAATCTTCCGAACAAAACAACATCCTAACAATATACGCTATCTATCGGGTGTTTTTTTTTTAGAGTGATGGAACTTTAAATTGAAATAAAACGTATTTAAATTAAGATTGAAGCCAATTTTTTTTTTATTTGAAAGATAATATTATGACATTTATGTTTAAGAATTAATTTCCGGCCTATGTCCACCACGACTAGCTCTGAGGAACGGCATTCGACCAGACCAATTTTCGACCACTTTTTCGAGTAATTCAGGTCTTATTTCATCAATAACACGAGTTATGTTGGCTTCCAAAGCGTCTATTGTTTCTGGTTTATCAAAATAAACCAATGACTTGACATAACCCCAAAGAAAATAATCCAGTGGAGTTATGTCGCATGGTTTTGGAGGCCAATTAATTGGAACATTTCTCGAAATGATGTTATCGCCAAATCTTTCTTTCAATAAATCAATTGTTACGGCAGTAGCATGAGGTGTAGCACCGTCTTGTTGAAAACAAAATACTTCTTGGACGATACCTTTCAACCAGAAATGAGCTTCATTACTAAACACAATTTTACTATAAAAAAGTGGATCAACTTCAAGCTGTTCTAGGGCCCAATCAGCAAACAAACGACGCTTATTATGGTCAAGTGCTTTTAGTTCTTTACGTAAAATTTTCCATGTGGTGGATGCACAGAGTCCAACTTGTTGTGAACGTCGACGGATAGACAAATCTAGATCATCATTAATACTACGACTTACAGCAGCGATATTTTTTTCTGTACGTACAGTTCTTTGTCTTGTTGTTGTTGTTACATCGAGTAGAATAAATGTGGTCCGAAATCTATCGATAGTTTGACGAGTAAGTTGCTCTGATGGACGATAATGTAATCCATAAATGTCATGAAGTGCTCTATGAGTTTGGCGAATGGAACACTGATTTTGAAAATAAATTTCAACAATTTGTAAATGTTGCGGCGTGAGTTTTTCCATGATAATTTGTCAATACTTACTGAACAGAAATGTCAAAACATGGCTTCTACCTTCTGTCAAATCACATTTATCTCTATCGAAAGTTCTATCACTCTAAAAAAAACACCTGATATATTCAAAAATACCCTGATATATTTTTTCGCAATGGGATCTGTCAATTGTCAGAAAGATGGGAAAAAATAGTGGCTAGCGACGGACAATACTTTGAACTTTGAATATATATAAATTCTTCACAATAAATTTAAAAAAAATGTATATGGGACAGTAATTTATTTCCACAAAAATGTTTTTACTACTACAACAATTGTTTCACCACGATGTGGCTTCTTCAGGTATTACATTGTACTGTCTGGTGGTACTCAGTGTAACCGAGTTTAAATACATTTTTAGGTACGTGACCAAATATTGGAAGTACAAGTCATAAAAACTCTAGGTGTTTATTGGAGTTTGCCGCTAAAATGCTATTAAGGAAAAATATTCAGTAATGGAGAATGATCGACATCTGTTTGTTCGTTCAAAAGGATTTTACGGCCATTATACCTGTTGATTTTAAGAAATTCTAAAAGTGTTAATCTAAAACTTTTGCTTTCAACGTGGATAATTTCATAATTATTGTTGAAATTATGCCTATATTCCTTAAGATGATAAGCATATGTCGAATGTGCAGAATTGGATATATAACCCCTTTGGTGTTCTTGGACACGTTTCTTGAATGATCTACCAGTCTGGCCAATGTATACTAAAGGGCAATCTTTGCAAGTCAACTTGTAGACTCCGGATTTATTTTCTTTATTTGTACGATCTTTATTGTTTTTTATGTAGGTACTAAGGTTATTAATTGTCTTAAAAGCCGCGTTATAATTGAAACTGTTTTTGAAATATTTAGTAATATTTTTAGATAATCCATTGACATAAGATAACGAGAAATATTTCTGTGTATTGTCCTCTTTTATGATTGGGTACACGAGATTTAATGCCATTTTCTTTTGTTTATCGGATACCATTTTGTCTATAAGAAAGGGATTGTAACCGTTGTTTGACGCTATTTGTTTAATAATATTTAATTCTTTCATAAAGTTTTCTGAATTTAAAGGGACATTCGGTAATCTATGAATAAAACTATTATATGCTGACATCTTTTGGTTGGTGGGGTGGTTTGAAGTTTTATGTATTGTGATGTCTGTATGTGTTGGTTTGTGAAAAATACTAAAATCATGTAAATTATTTAATCTTGTTATAGTGAGGTCAAGAAAATTAATACTTTGATTCTTTTCTTCTTCGATTGTGAATTTGATTTTTGAGTTTAGTTTATTAATGAAATTCGTGAAGATATGTAGTTGTCGGTCGAATTTCATTAATAAACTACACTCAAAAATCAAATTCACAATCGAAGAAGAAAAGAATCAGAGTATTAATTTTCTTGACCTCACTATAACAAGATTAAATAATTTACATGATTTTAGTATTTTTCACAAACCAACACATACAGACATCACAATACATAAAACTTCAAACCACCCCACCAACCAAAAGATGTCAGCATATAATAGTTTTATTCATAGATTACCGAATGTCCCTTTAAATTCAGAAAACTTTATGAAAGAATTAAATATTATTAAACAAATAGCGTCAAACAACGGTTACAATCCCTTTCTTATAGACAAAATGGTATCCGATAAACAAAAGAAAATGGCATTAAATCTCGTGTACCCAATCATAAAAGAGGACAATACACAGAAATATTTTTCGTTATCTTATGTCAATGGATTATCTGAAAATATTGCTAAATATTTCAAAAACAGTTTCAATTATAACGCGGCTTTTAAGACAATTAATGATCTTAGTACCTACATAAAAAACAATAAAGATCGTACAAATAAAGAAAATAAATCCGGAGTCTACAAGTTGACTTGCAAAGATTTAAATTAAATAAATTACTGTCCCATATACATTTTTTTAATTAAAATGAGTTTCCACCAAGTGAAGACCGAATCTATCAAATATCTTCACAATAAAGCTTCAATTTTTGACAAAAAAACCCACAAACGAATTTACACTCCTAATAAATATTTGTTTTTATTTATCTGTCTCAAAGCTTCAACTGAACTATCACAAAGGAACGGATTTTTTCAGAAATACCGAAAAAACTGATGCATTGATTGATAACATAGTGGTTTATGACGATAACGGATGCCCTGTGGCAGAGTTGGATGGCTCCATTCACGATGGATTATTCAACGATGGTAATGTACGAACTGTGACAAAATGCGCATAATTTAATATGCACAATTTCAGATGGACTAGCAGATGAAGACGACCATGATCGATTCGCAGAGGACTTCACTGCACCACAAATACACCATAAAGAGGCGCACGTGGTGGATCTGATCAAAACGCACTCGGAACTTCGGAGATCTGAATATTACTACAACAGTGTCGTTGTTGGAAATGGAAGGGTAACTATGTTTGAACGTACAGTGTGGTCCAACGAAAACTTAACACCTCGATTTTCGGGCTTTAAAATGAAGATGAATGCCCTCAAATTACACCAGAAATCTTAAATAACGTACGTGAACGTTTTCAGCGAAATTTCTGATTGACTCGGTCTTTACTTGACGGAAATTCATCTTCAATATAAGAAAAACAAATGTTAAATTCCGCTATTTTGTTGATTTACACGACAATTGTTTCGTCATACCATGACTTCATCAGGTGAGTATTTAAACTGAGGTATATAATGCAAAACATGACCTTAAATACACAGCTCTGGTACAAAAAATAGAGGGGTGGAAATGGATGGTATACAATTAATGAAAAATATTAAGTAGGAGGGATCTATTTAAATCTATTTGATCATTCAATGAAATTTGTCTTTTATTATATCTATTGATTTATAAAGTTTCTAACAGATTTAGTTTCTGACTTTTGTTTTCAATATGTAATATTTCATAGTTCATATTAAAATTATGGCCAGTTTTTAACAAATGGTTGGCATAAGTTGAAATCGGTTTATTATTAATGTAACATTTTTCATGTTCTCGTATCCTTGTTTGGAATGAACGGCCTGTCTGTCCCACATATACACATGGGTAATCACTACATGTTAACTTGTAAACTCCTGATTTTTTGTTTTTAGGAATGACGTCTTTATTATTTTTTATTAAGCTGCCTAAGGAATTTATAGTTTCAAAAGAGATGTTATATTTTTTTTTCCTTAAATATCTAGCAATCTTTTCAGATTTTATATGCTTTATAGATTGGTTAACATACCCATGACAAATTTTGACAAAGAGTATAAAACGATTAAACAAATAGCTTTCAATAATGATTTTAATCCGTTAATTGTAGACAATTTACTTGATAAAATAAATTACAAGAAAGCAATATCACTTGTATATCCAAAATTTCAAAATTCAAACGAAACCAAATTTATCTCATTAACTTACATAGGCCAAAAATCTGAAAAGATTACTAGATATTTAAAAAAAAAAGAAAAATATAACATCTCTTTTAAAACTATTAATTCTTTAGGCAGCTTAATGAAAAATAATAAAGACGTCATTCCTAAAAACAAAAAATCAGGAGTTTACAAGTTAACATGTAGTGATTGCCCATGTGTATATGTGGGACAGACAGGCCGTTCATTCCAAACAGGGATACGAGAACATGAAAAATGTTACATTAATAATAAACCGAATTCAACTTATGCCAACCATTTATTAGAGACTGGTCATAATTTTAATATGAGCTATGAAATATTACATATTGAAAACAAAAGTCAAAAACTAAATCTGTTAGAAACTTTAGAAATCAATAGATATAATAAAAGACAAATTTTATTGAATGATCAAATAGATTTAAATAGATCCCCCCTACTTAATATTTCAAAATTTGAATATTGAAACAAATTTAAATATGTTTATCTTCTACAATTTTAATTTCAAAGAAATGTTTTTATTCAAAAAACTTTTAGAATTGAATTTATGTCTAAAACAAGCACCGCTTACATTTAATAGACGTATATAATCAAAACTCAATATATAATGTCAAATGGAATAAATAACCCAACAGATATACGAAAGTAATTAAAATTAATAAATAAATATTTAGACATAAATTTAATTCTAAAAGTTTTTTGAATAGAAAATCTTTTTGAAATTAAAATTGTAGAAGATAAACATATTTCAGTTTGTTTTAATATTCAAATTTTGTTATATTTCTTCTATCATCTATCAATCTATTTTAAGTTTTTAATATATCCCAGATTTTCTTCAAGCGTAAATCGACTCATTTCGTTAATGTCAAGTATTATACTAACTTTCTGTCAAAACACGAAGTGTTTCCGGACTGGAAATAACCTCTACTTCAAAATACAAACTATCTTTACTAAAAAAAAATTTTTTTTCAAGGGATTTTCATCTACTAAAAACCAATTAAATATTTATATGCTATTGAATGTTATCCCACTTCATTACACAATTGTAATTTTGCAGTTTTTATACAGACTCTCAAAACTGTATCCATGTTCATTTTATCTTTCAAGATCATTGATCAAATATGGGCAGGACCTAGCCATTGGAAACTGAAATTCTTGCGAAGAAGCAGAGCGATGTTCTCAGGAAGCATAGAAGGTCAAACAAAAGCTAGACCGAAGAAAAAGACAAAAGTTAATCAACTAATAGATTTAGATAAGTGTAAAGGGATAGAGAAGGAGCTTGAAAAATTGAAAAGGATCAAGATTGAGATGAAAATACATTCCGCAGAGTAAGTTTCAGTGTGATATTATGTTTTTAAAAAAATATCAGATCGTATAAAGTTAATACTGCCGTAGAAGAACACGTAAATTTATCCATCAACTAGAATAAATAGAAATTTCAAAAAAGACAACAGGAATGATAAAATGCTTAATTCAAACTATCAACCATTGTATATAATTGGGGGACCAGAAAGTAATGTCGCTTCTTGAATTAAATTCAAAGGAATAAATTGTTAACAGGTTTTTATTTACTGAATTGTTTCAGCTGTTACAATTTGGTAGTTGATCATAATTAAAACAAATTGTAGAAATTACTATGTTTCACTACCAATAAAAAGATATGTTACACATTTTCTTGTGACTCGAGTTTCGGGAAATTAACTATCCCATCATCAGACAACTGATTGTCTGATAAAATAGAAAAAGGCTTTTTACTTGATAGAAGAAATATAACAAAATTTGAATTTCAAAACAAATTCAATCTGTTAATCTTCTACAATTTTAATTTCAAAACAAATTTTATTCAAAAAACTTTTAGAATTAAATTAATGTCCACAATAAGCACCGCTTATATTTAATAGACGTATATATTCAAAACTCAATACTCAAGACCATAGAATGCCTTACAGTTTTCTGTGATTTTGTGACGAACTGGCAACCTGTTTTTAAAAGTAAGTCTCTTTGAACAAGTTCACGTGTTAAGTTGTAAGGTATGATATAGTGATGGTTAGTTGATTTTGACATTTAAACGTTATCTAGGGCCGATGAAGAGATTATCCGTATTCTAATTGTTTTTTGAAGATATATTACATGTTTTGAGAGATTTTTGAATTAACTTATTTGAATATTTAAATATATTAAATATTTCAAATAAATTATATTTTTGAGAAATCCTTAAGTTGTGTTTTATGTTTTTGAAAAGGAATTGGTTTCACTATGGTAAGATAAGAAACAAAATTTTGTCTCCTTCAAACATTTATTTATTAATTTTAATTGCCTTTTTTATATTGGTTGGTTTATTTATTCCATTTGACATTATATATTGAGTTTTGAATATATACGTCTATTAAATATAAGCGGTGCTTATTGTAGACATTAATTTAATTCTAAAAGTTTTTTGAATAAATTTTTTTTTTAAATTAAAATTGTCAACTCAAAGCACCCTCACCATATGCTTCTACGAGCAATTGATGCGCCTCAGCAGCAGATTTCTTTGAATTAAAGAAGTAAACTAATATTTCCCGCAAATGACGCTTACTTGGCTCAAATTTCGACATTTTCAACTTATAAAAATTATATTTTACCAATATAAAATCAATGATATTAATAGGTAATGTTGTTCTTGAATGTCCAAACTATTTTTTTAGCCGGTTATCATCTGCGAAAGCTAACCGAAACTCCGTGCCGCGCCATCTACAATAAAACGGCGGAAACTTATTTGTACTCCTAATAGAATATATAATTCTGAATGTAAAATCATTTGAATTTTACTTTTATCAAGTATTGACTCACATTAAAATTGGTTTTTTAAACCATTACAATTGAAATACCTTTCGCTCCTGCTTCAGCAAAAAAATAATTCAAGATGCAATGTGAAAAATTCAAGCTTTTTCCATTTTTCAGTGAAACGGTAAGTTTTATCCTAAAAATAGGCCAGACAAAAGTTGTAGATCTACAAAAATTATTCACGAATCGCTATTCGTGAGATATCGCGGTTTTAAAAGTTGAAAAATTTATATTATTCATAATTTGCACACATTTCCTAACCACCTATTAGCAGTGCAGTCACACGATGATCACAAAGCTCAAGCACACGCTCACGATCTTTCCCATCCCACTACCCTTTGACAAGACTTTTGACAATGTGTTTACAGTGAAAGATTTTTCAAAATTCTGATTTTAATTTTTTAATACAATGATTACGTTTTGGCAGGTGTCTGCTTCGATAGGAGTTGGTTTAATTTATTATATATTTCCAGTAAAATAACTTTGCCATTGTTTGGCGCCCAATGCCGTTTTACAACTAATAACCATGATTTGATGATGAAGCCTGGAACTGTCTCAATGGCCGTGTCTAAAGTGGAAAATAGTCAAGAAAATCATAATGATGTTGATCATCTGGAAGTAAAAGTGAGTAATTAACTAAGATTCGTAGTGAATTCTTCCTCTTTTTCATGCTTTAAACAGAACCAAAAAGGCATTTCATTGAACTTATTGTCCATTAGCACCTTTTTAACAGATCAATTGCTGATTTTATGATTTTTAAAAACTGTTCATACCCTTTATGGTCTTTGTTAGAAAGTAGGAAATTAGTGTAGTTATTGTGGTTGCGATTATCGAAGTTTTATTTAAATGAACACTGTTCAAGGAAGGTCCATCTCTGGCAATCGTAATAGACCTAGCAAAAGCATTTGATACTCCCATGAAAAACTTATGAATTACGAATTTCATGGAAAATTTACAGATTGATTGAAAGCCATACATCGGGGAGAAATCAAATTGTATCACCGAATGGAAGTTGGAGTAAAAAAAGTAGACTTACCCATGGAGTACCACAAGGCACTGTGCTTGGGCCTCTGTTGTTCAATTTGTGTATCATTAACGTATTTATTATGAAAAGCAAGATGAAATCATAGGTTACGAAGATTTTGGCATCTTCACGAAACGGTTTCAACTTAACAAACTCTCCTGGTACTTTTAAAACTATATATTTGTCTTAAAAAAATGTATATAAGACAGTAATTTATTTCCACAAAAATGTTTGTACTAATACAACAATTGTTTCACCACGATGTGGCTTCTTCAAGTATTACATTTTACTGTGACAGACAGTACAATGTAATGATTTTTTTTCATTACTTTTTTTTATTTTTGAATTTAAATTTAAAAAAAAATCATGTCTGTATTTGTGGCAGTAAGAAGAATAGGAAAAAATATAAAGTGAAAATTTATTTGTTTATAACAAATTGTTTATTATATAAACAATGAAAAATCAAACAAAACGAAAATTTTTTTTATATGGAAAAGAAAAGTAAATCATGATTTTTTTAAAAAAATGGTTCCTTAATATTACTTATGTGGAAAAAACGATTGTTAATTAACAAATGCGTTTTTAAGCAAAAAAAAAATTTTTTTAAGGAAAAATTTTTTTTTAAATCATTATTTGCATCAAAAATTGATATTCCTTAAAAAAATTTCAATTATTTTATAAACAATGCTTTGTTTATAACAATTTTTTAAACAATAAGAGATAAAAATAAAAAAAAAATATATCTATGTAGATTCCTACAACATAAAAACGGACCATTAATAATATTTTGAAAAAAAAATTTTTTTCGATAATTAATCTAAGTTTTTAATTTTGTTAAACGAAAATTGTTAATAAAAAACTGAAAAAAAAAACATTTTTAAATTTATCCAACGGGGATCTATTCTGAAGTCTTTCAAAATTGCTCCAAGAGAGGAAAAATATCTCAAGTTAATAGTTTAACAATTATCACATTTGCAATGTTCATGTCCAAGCAGAAAAAAATTATTACTTAACTAATTGCATAACTAATTGAAAAATTGAGATAAAATTTTTTTTTTGCGGATTATTGTTCATTCATCTATCCAGTATGCCCCTGAATTTTTTCATTTATTAAATTCCATATTTAATCTGTTAAAATAATTTTTATTAATAGTGTCCCAAGTAGGCATGGCTTACGAAAGCCAGAGTACCCGTTTTCGGCCGTATATTCATCCCTCTGGGAAAATCATGAATATTGGGACTAAAATTCCGGGAGTAGACACTTTTTTCAGGAAATTTCCTCCTCTTTTTTTTGGAATCTTTTTTTTTATTTCAAAAATCTTTATTAGTTTTTGAGATATTTACAAAAAACTAAACCCTCTTTTTTTAGTTAATTGTTAATAACTTTTGCAATTTTTGCAAGCGGAACTTCATTTTTTTCAAAAATCATCTAGATGCCTTTCCGAATCGAATGACACCTTGATCATAATTTTCGGAGGCTGCTGAAAAGAGTTGACCCAAAAGGCACTTGTTGACTAGACTGTGAAGCCAATTTTTTTTATTGAAAGATAATTTTATGACATTTATGTTTTAAAAATAATTTCTGGCGTATGTCCACCACGACTAGCTCTGAGAAACCGCATTCGATAAGACCAGTTTTAGAGTACTTTTTCGAGTAATTTAAGCCTTATTTCATCAATAACACGAGTTATGTTGGCTTCCAAAGCGTCTATTGTTTTTGGTTTATCAGCATAAACCAATGACTTGACACAACCCTAAAGAAAATAATCCAGTGGAGTTATGTCCAATATTCTTGCAGGCCAATTAATTGAACCATTTCTCGAAATAATGTTATTGCCAAACCTTTCTTTCAATAAATCAAATGTTACGGTAGCAGCATGAGGTGTAGCACCATCTTGTTGGAACCAAAACACTTCTGAGTCGATACCATTCAAATTTTGAAAGAAATAATCATTGATCATCGTTCTGTAACAAGCACCATTCACTGTAATATTAGCTCCAGCATCGTTTTTAAGAAATATGGACCGATGATGCCTCCAGCGTGTAAAGCACACCATACAGTGCATTTTTCAGGATGCAATGGAACCTTCAGAACTTCTTGAGGATTGTTTTCACTCCATATATGGCAATTTTGCTTGTTTACATAGTCGTTCAACCAGAAATGAGCTCCGTCACTAAACACAATTTTACGATAAAAAAATGGATCAACTTCAAGCTGTTCTAGGGCCCAATCAGCAAACAAACGACGCGTATTATGGTCAAGTGGCTTTAGTTCTTGAACCAGTTGGATTTTGTATGGGTGTAGACCAAGATCTTTACGCAAAATTTTCCATGTGGTGGATGCACAGAGTCCAACTTGTTGTAAACGAATGGACAAATCTGGATCATCATTAACACTATTACTTACAACAGCGATATTTTCTTCGGTACATACATTTCTTTGTCTTGTTGTTGTTGCATCGAGTAGAGAAATTATTGTCCGAAATCTATCCATAGTTCGACGAATAAGCTGCTCTAATGGACGATTATGTAAACCATAAATTTCACGAAGTGCTCATAAGTTTGGCGAATAGAACACTGATTTTGAAAATAAATTTCAACAATTTGTAAACGTTGTTGCGGCGTGAGTCTTTCCATGATAATTTGTCAATGTTAACTGAACAGAAATGTCAAAACAAAATGACATCTGCCTTCTGTCAAATGACAGTTATCCCTATCGAAAGTTCTATCACTCTAAAAAAACACCCGATACATTGGTTGCAATTAACTCTTCAATAAACTCTATTATCATCATTATTTATTATTTCGAAACTTTCATTGAAGCAGTTTCAAGAATAGCCCTATTTTCAGAACAATGATGCCGATATAGATCATGGTATGGATCATATGGATAATGATCCAGGTAATGATATAGAAGAGGATGAAATTGTCATGAATAGCGAACAAAATTTCAAGGGTGATAATTTAGTAGATGCACCAGAACATGTAAGTCATTCGCTTTAATATTTAATGCTTTTTTATTCATCTCGTACACTTGTTTTTGTTACAGGTAGCTAGGGAATATATACCATATGCTCTACAAGCGAAAAAAATGGACATGAAAAAATTGAAAGGTTTCATCTGGCAGCAATTGACTCAAAGTTCACAAGGGGTATGTTTTCCTATTTTTGCGATGATAATCTGCTCTTTGACTGGTTTATGAAAACCATCTCGAATTATTTATTGGTTATTGAATTTAATCAGTCCTTACTTGGTGAAAATCCATATTAAATAATATTCAAATAAGGTTATTCTGACTTTCACAATTTTTATTGTTATATTTACAATTGTTTCGCTATCGCAGTAGCATCATCAGGCAGGTTTACATTTTGAATAACTAAGCTTGTTTCCGAAATTCGTTGCTATTTATATTACAGTAAGTACAAATAAATTTTTATTGAGCACTAAAACCCAAAAAAGGGTCTCTGTAAATTTCAGCTTATCTGAATATATTTAACAGAGGTGAGTTAATTGAATCTAATTGTTCGTTAAGTAATATTCCAATTTTATTGTGTTTATTTATCTCTAGGGATTCTAACAGGTTTAAGGCATAACTTTTACTTTCTATATGTAGAATTTTAATATTATGGTTGAAAGTATGTCCTGTTTCTAACAAATGGTTAGAATAGAATTACTTTTATTATTGAGGTAAACTCTTGAAAAGTTCACAAATTCTATGAGGGAAAGTTCCTCCAGTCTGTCCTATGTAAACTTTAGGGCAATCATCGCAGGTTAACTTATAAACCCCCGATTTATCAACTTTATGTGTACAGTCTTTATTATTTTCATTGAATTTACTCAAGTTTGAATAGGTTTTACATGAAGTTCTTAAATCATATTTATTTTTGATGTATGTAGCAATTATCTCAGAAATACCTTTAGTGTATTTTGAGGAAATGTATTTAAATTTTTCTTTTATATTAGGATATAACATATTTAAAGCTATTTTATTATTTTTATTCATCAACAATTTGTCTATCAACGTAGCTATTAATAATAACTATATTCACACGCTTATAAACAAATTGTTGATGAATAAAAATAATGAAATAGCTTTAAATATGGTATATCCTAATATAAAAGAAAATTTCAAATAGATTTCCTTAAAATGCACTAAAGGTATTTCTGAGAAAATTGCTACATACCTCAAAAATAAATATGATTTGAGAACTTCATTTAAAACCGATTCAAACTTGAGTAAATTCATTAAAAATAATAAAGAATGTACACATAAAGATGATAAATCAGGGGTTTATAAGTTAACCTGCGATGATTGCCCTAAAGTTTACTTACTGGAAGAACTTTCCCTCATAGAATTTGTGAACATTTGAAGAGTTTACCTCAATAATAAAAGTAATTCTACATATTCTAACCTTTTGTTAGAAACAGGACATACTTTCAACCATAATTTTAAAATTCTACATATAGAAAGTAAAAGTTATGCGTTAAACCTGTTAGAATCCCTAGAAATAAATAAACACAATAAAATTGGAATATTACTTAACGAACGAATAGATTTAAATAACTCACCTCTGTTAAATATATTCAGATAACCTGGAATTTGTAGAGACCCTTTTTTGGGTTTTAGTACTCAATAAAAATTTATTATACTTACTGTAATATAAATAGATAGCAACGGATTTCGGAATCAATCTTAGTTATTCAAAATGTAAACCTGCCTGATGATGATACTATGATAGCGAAACAATTGTTGTAAATATAACAATAAAAATTGTGAAAATCAGAATAACCTTATTTGAATATTATTTAATTATTTAGTGGTGTTTACTAAGCTCACAAAAAGTAGTTATTATTAATCCTTTTGAAGATTTAGAAGATATCAATAAATAGGACAATATTTTTCAGTTTCAGTGTCAAATAACCCATTTGAACTTAAAAATTAAGTTTGTTCTGGTTCATAAAATATTAATTTTCTTGCGAATCATTTATTTACAATCTTTCAGACATCGAAAGAAGTTATTCCAACAACATTCTCGAAAATTTATGCAGATCTCAAAACCGTTCTCCCACAAGCCATGAAAAAAGAACTTAGTTGTTCTCTTGCCTTTGCTGCTATTCTTCATATTTGCAATGAAAAGGCACTAAAATTAATACAATTGGAAGGAAATAAGGATTTCAAGATTGAATCTGGTTAATTGTTATAAATTGTTATTTGTTATTTGAATTGTTTCTATAATTATTACTTACATTTGTATTGCATTTGATATAAAAAAAATTATTTCAGCAATGTTTTTCTTTATATCAAATACTCTAATCGAATAATGTAAACAACAGATTGAATATTCATCACAGTTATAGTTCAAACGTGAGTTTCACACCACACCCACGGCAGCCATGGAGGTCCTACTAAATCTACCACCACTGCACCTACTTGTGCAGAGGGAGGCGGAACGGACCACATATCAGGTGTTTTTTTGAGTGATAGAACTTTAAATTGAAATGAAACACAATTAAATTAAGATTGAAGCCAATTTTTTTTTATTTGAACGATAATTTTATGACATTTATATTTTAAAAATAATTTCCGGCATATATCCACCACGACTAGCTCTGAGGAACCGCATTCGACCAGACCAATTTTGTACCACTTTTTCGAGTAATTCAGGCCTTATTTAATCAATAACACGAGTTATGTTGGCTTCCAAAGCGTCTATTGCTTCTCTCGCTGAGGCTATCGCTGCGAGAGGAATCGACCCGCTAATCTGTAGATCGATACAGGCAATTCTATGCGACAGAACAATAACGACCAGGATGAGGTCTTCGAATTCAAGGCTGCAAAGGGGTGTCCGCAGGGAGGTATTCTCTCACCCTTACTGTGGACCCTTCTCGTTGATGACCTGCTAGCGATCATTTCGCTGTGGGGAGTCGACGTTCAAGCATTTGCTGATGACCTGGCAATCATAGTGAAAGGTAAATCGGAGGTGACGATATCGGCCGTCCTTCAAGAGATAATGAACACTATTGACAAATGGTGTATAAGGAAAGACATGTCTCTTAACACCCAAAAGGTAGTTATAGTACCATTCACTAAAAAACGGAAGTTGAATGGTTTAGAATCGCCGACTATCCGTGGTGTAATAATACAATTCTCATTTGAGGCAAAATACCTGGGAATATTCCTGGACAAGACCCTCACCTGGAATGCACACCTGGATAAAGTGTGTCATAAAGCCAAAATGGGTTTCTGGACTTGCTGGCGGATCTGTGGTAAAACCTGGGGCCTAAAGCCCAGGCAGATATACTGGCTTACACTATGGTAATTAGACCACGGATAGTGTATGGCGCTGTAGCGTGGTGGAAGAAAGACCAACAAACGGTTGGCGAACAAAAGCTCACCCGACCACAGAGGCAGGCTTGCCTTGCAAGTACAGGTGCGCTTCGCACCACACTCACGACAGCCATGGAGGTCCTACTAAATCTACCACCCCTGCACTTACTCGTGCAGAGGGAGGCGGAACGGACCACATACAAACTATATCAACTGGTGATTGACAGGCCAGAGACAATAGTGATGGGAGGCTCAGGACTGCTGGACGAGCTTTTAACGAACAGTATCCTATCGATGCCCTCGGAACTAATGTCAAAAGTCACGAGCCAAGAACGGAATTTCAATGTAATCGTCCCCAGCATGCTGAGGTTCTATTGAGAACCGACCTTGGCTTGTTCACAGACGGCTCGCGAACGACGAACGGAAAAGGAGCGGGAGTCTATGGGAGCAAACCGAGAATTAACATCTCATTGAGTCTCGGTCAAAACGCAACCATATTCCAGGCAGAACTATTTGCCATTGAGACCGCGGCAGAACTGCTGATAAAACGGCAAATCCATCACGGTAAAATCAAAATATTTACTGATAGTCAGTCAGTACTAAAAGCTTTGGAATCCAGCTTTTGTACCTCAAGAACAGTCTGGAGTTGCCGCACGGCTTTAAACAGGCTCGGTATGTATAACGGAGTCACCCTGGTTTGGATACCGAGCCACTCAAACTATTTGGGTAACGAGGAGGCAGATCGGCTGGCGTCTACTGGAGCTGCGCTGCCTCTGGTAGGACCGGAACCATTCCTGGGAATACCACATGACGTGGCTAAAGATGCGATAACAGGCAGAATGAACTCAAGACTAGAGTCTTTCTGGCGGAGCCATTCTGGTGCTGCGTAACGCTTTCAACAAAGGGTACCTTTTTCTTAAAAAATGTATGAAGGGTCTTTTTCTTTGATTAAAATTTCAATTTGATCACTCAGTCAAAAGTTAGAAGTAATTTTATGAAAAACTCTCCTGTTATCCGCCACTGATGAGAATCAGTAAGTTCTTTGATTACCAGATTATTCAGTTTAGCCAAAAACCTTCATGTACTGAATTTCATTTGAATCCACCAAATTTTAACAAAGATATATCGCTAGTTTATTGGATTTCGTGGTCATGTTGAATAAGCTCTAGCGCCCATAGGGGGCATTTTTGGACCTAAGTTGATATGAAGTTTTCTTCATATTTTGACCTCTATAATCACCCCCTGAAATATATGAACGTTAATTTCGGAAACCCTGTGTATTGTATCTACACTTGAATTTAAAGATTCCATTCTACAGGTAGCTCAGACTCGTTTTGATCCCCACTACAGGCCATAAAGTCGGTCATGATTCAGTGAACTTGGCGATGGAGGAAATATTTTGATACACTGAAAGTAATGATGTTTGTCAATTTTCATTGCAAGAATTAAAAGGAATTGGCAAAAATCCAACTATAAATAATCAAACAATCAAGAGAAGATTAGAGTTAAAGTATGATAATAAAATTATTATAACTGAGAGTCAACGGAATTTAACAATTATCCGTTTACACAAATTCTGCAAGGACATGAAGAAGAAATAATTTTTGAAGTAGAATACTGAATTATCTATCATAATAACATTTAGAATAAATCAATCCGTTCCACTTTAATCATCAGCAATAGAACCATTCTTACAATTACCACGATCTGATCAAGCTTTCTTTACCATAATGGATCGTGTAGTGTGCCTACTGGGGACACCTTGTTAAAAAATGCGTTAATACATTACTTACCACCCGTTCCACTAGACGACCACGACGCCCAAAACGATCCTGTCGTTGTTCCACTTGTAGATCACGGTCCTTGCGAGCGTTCTTAAAACGTCATCGGAGACCCATGTCTTGAGGTGGGTCAAAGTGTTTGTTTACATATTTTCCATCATGGCGACGCCATGATGGTAAATATGTTCTGTTTTGCTCTGAGAGGGACATTATGGTGGAAGTAATTGTGTCTACAGAGGATGTAAGACGTGCACAGTTGGATAAAGAATGATGCGATTGTAAATTTGTAGAAGAATCAAAATGGCTTTATTTAACAAACGACATCCTGGAAAAAATGTATCCGCTGCTTACGTTGTGCAACTGGTTGCCAAATTTGACGCTACTGATTCAGTCGGAAACAAAAAGGGGGTGCATGAAAGAGACGAAGCGAGGGACGTGGTTGTCTTAAGTTATGTAGCAATGGATCCGACTTTGAGTACTAGGAAATTGTCCGATCTATCTGGTGTTTCACGCACAACAATCATGAGAATCCTGAAACAACATAAATTCCGTCCTTGTTCGATATCTGTTTTTCAGACGAGTGTTCATTTCACCTTAACGGCATTGTAAACAGGCATAACTGTCGGTATTGGTCAGAGGAAAATCCAAGATTATTTCGTGAGGTGCATACTCAGCGTCCCCAAAAATTACATGTTTGGGCGGGTATTTATGGAAATCACATAATCGGCTCTTTTTTATTCCCGGTAATCTCAATGACCAAATTTATTTAGATCTATTGGAGAACGCTATTTATCCTGCCCGTGCAAATCGTGCAAATATTGGAGAATGCAGACGACCATAAAACGATCATTTTCCATCAAGATGGCGCACCACCTCATTTCGTTCAACTGATGCGTCAGTTCTTAGATGAAAATTTTCCTCACTTCTGGATTGGAAGAAGGAGACATATTGAGTGGCCACCCAGATCACCTGATCTGGCTCCACTAGACTGAAATCCAAGATTTACGCTACCCAGCCCCTGAGTCACTGGATGTTTTGCGGACTCGGATCATTGAATGCCGTCAAATTTCACCAGAAATCTTCAGTAACGTTTTCAGCAAAACTTATATTAGTGCATGGAAGTGAGTGGTGCCCATTTCAAACATTTAATAAACTAATCACCAAAGTAAGTACTCTTCCACTATTTTACCTGTCATTTCGTTATCGATGGAAATTTTGAAGCGAAATTTCAGGATTAGATAGTACTCAAGAGGTTGTACTCACCCCCGTTAGCGGGTTGCAGTTACGGGGATGCGAAGAGCGGAAAAGTTGTTCCCCCTCGAATCAGATATTGACGGACCGAGCGATTTTCCACATTTTCATTTTAAAGCCGGAAAATCGAGGTGTTAAGTTTTCGTTGGACCACACTGTATAGGTGAATGATTATTATATAAGTGGACATTGTTATGCGCTTTTCTAAAATTACTTTCCACTCACAGAACACAAATACACAATAAAATAAATCACCAGATTACAAAACAAGATTACGAATTGTCATGCATCTGTCATCGTCATCGCTATTCGCTCGCACTACCCGTTCCATTTGCGATGCCAACAAGACCATTCGCGGGCTTGTCAAAAGATAGTGGAATGGGAACGACCGTGCGTGTGCGCGTGAGAGTTGTGATCATATTGTGGACGCACTGCTAATAGGTGGTCAGGAAATGTGTGCAAATTATGTAGAATATGAATTTTTCAACTTTTAAAACCGCGATATCTCACGAATGGACATTCGTGAATAATTTTTGTAGATCTAAAACTCTTGTCTGACCTATTTTTAGGATAAGTCTTACCGTTTCACTACAAAATGGAAAAAATCTGAATTTTTCACATTGGATCTTGAATTATTTTTTTGCTGAAGCAGGATCGAAAGGTATTTTCGACATTTCAATTGTAATGGTTTATTTAACCTCTATACCAATTTTCAGCTGTATGCAAATTTTGGCTAAGTTAAATGTCTATTTTGACTGAACTAAAGGATTTTCCAATAGGAGGTTTTATTTTGAATAGCCTTTGACAAGTAAAAACCACGAGACAATCGTAATTTTGCAAGAAAATCTTCCCGGCCGTGTTATTTTTAGAAGAGGTGGTCACAATTGGCCACCGAGATCTTGTGATTTAACACTTTTACCACTTTTGGACCACGTGAAAGATAAGGTCTATGGTAATGTTCCACAATCGATTCAAGACCTTAACGAAGTTATAAGACAATATGATAATGCACTCATTGAACAAAAAAAAGCTAATTATGAAAAAATAATAGATTCTGACAATAAAAACAAAGCTATTTGGACAGTAATAAATTCCCTGAAAAACAATATCAAAAGTAATATTTTTCCTTCAGATGATAAAGTCCAAAAGTACACACAAACATTAAATGAGGACGGTATTAGATTGATAGTTAAAAATTTGGAAAAAAACACACAAGCGGAATTGATGAAATATCAAATTACACAATTAAGGCTACAATAGATGAAATAATACATCCACTTACATTTATAGTGATTAATTCGTTGAGATTGGGAGTATTTCCATCTAAACTGAAAATTGTTGTTGTGAAACCTATACATTAAAAAAGAACTACAAATGACATGGATACCTCATAGGTAAATCCACACGAACAGCAATATATAGCTTCGTAAAACGTCACTGAGGCATTTGAAGAAAGAAACTTGGCGATGGGTCTGTTTCCGGATCTTTCGAAGGCATATGATTGTCTCGGCAGTGAGATCTTGGTGGCAAAGATGAAGAACTATGGAATAGAAGGACCAGCACTGGAATGGATTGAGGTACACTTGCACGAGCAGACAGTAAGATCGGATGGACAACAAACTAAACTAGGTATCCCTCATGGAAGTATAGCAGGACCCACATTTTTCATCATGTACATAAATAATTTAAGTCTTAATGAAGGAGGAAACCATAAAATAACAAGGGTGGACTAGATGACATGAACATTTTGATAACTGCATTGAAAAATCTCATACAGGGGCTCTTAAAATTTACTGTTTTTTTAATATCAGAAAGGAACCTTATAAGTAATAATAGATATATATATATATATATATATATATATATATATATATATATATTGTCATGGTATTTACAGTTAAAATAAATAATTACATAAAATTATAAAGGAAAACACTCACCGTTGTATATAAGTTGACTCGTTAGAGTATAACTAGAGCAAAATTCATTAAATAATATCCATTCTGATAGAAATATTAATAATTCAATTCGTAAAAACACTCACAAGCTAAAATTATGAAGAAAAAGCATATTCAGGATACATAACGACTACTCAAATTAAAATTCTTTGAACGATAATCAAAACACAGTAATTTTGTTGACAGTTTATAAATAGAATTCACAGGGAGATTTCAATTCACAATTATTCAATATAAAACCAGCCAAAGTTGCAATAAATAGAAGTAATTTGAATTTAGATATCCAATTTGAAATTGATGAAGAATTTGTTGAAAAGATTTGTTATTAAAATGAATCACATATAAACTTTAGTGAAATTATTGACAAAGAACAAGCTAAATTAAATATAACTCACCAGAATGATGTAAATAGGACACATTTGATCAAAATTCACTTAATTCAATGAAAGATAGCATCTACGTCAGATATTTTCAAATGATTAATGTAAGAGAGACCCTTGAAAATGTTTAGGCATCAATAGTATTGTAATAGCATATAAGCTAAAGAAATTTAATCAATTTCATAAGTAATATCAAGTATTTTATATGTTATAAGCATTAGAAGTTAAAATTTGTTAAATTTTGATACTTGAAATACTTTACGAAGGAAAAGCAAGACTTTTACTGTTCTGTTTAACATGAAACAAACATCAAAATGTAGTTAAAAAAATAAGCTAATTTTCAAAAGTAATTTCAAACCAGGAAATATTGTAAATTTTGTAAAATCATCAAAAGCATCATTTTTATATAATTTTGACAGAAGCTAGTAAGCTTAGAAATTCAACTTTTCTTGAAAACTATAAATAGGGCAGACACAGAAAAAGTCGGCAGTCTCCAGTTATATGCAGAGTAGAATCCTTGTCGGTCCATAATTAAAAAAGTGCCAAAAAAGTAACATCATCTGAAAAAAGAAAATTATTTGGTTATTGTGAATGGAAAATTGAATCCAGAAAATACATTACCTGAATGTGAATGGAAAAATATCACATAGAAATCAAGTTTCAAACGATTTGGATATATTGAAGAAAATCAACAAAGTAGCCTGTGAATTTCAGAACGTTCTACAAGTGTTGTTTCCAACGAAACCAGTGTTATTCCTGAAACTTAGAAGGGACAGTAAAAAGGAACTATCATAAATTGAAGAACAAACTTACCAAAGGTATTAAAAATTCAATCCTGTTAATCTTTCCACAAAGAAGTTTAGAAATAATAAACACTGTTTACATTAGAATTACGTTAGGTTATTTAGATGAGGTTAGGTTAACATAGAATTAGATTTAGGTTATTGATCACTGATTATAATATTTCAAATTACTTTCATATAATATAATTTGAAAAATTCAATCTTTTAGAAAATTCAAATTGAACCCTCCCTCAAATATCGAATCAGATTTAATAATATTATAACTTAAAAAAATTAAAAATTATAATCTTAAGAGCTAGCCGGAAACATAGAATACATCACATACATACAAGGGTGATCTAATTAGTATTCATTCACAAAATTTCATTAATATAATTCCATAACAATATATATATATATATATATATATATATATATATATAAAAAATTCTCTTGGAACTTTTTTCTGTTCAATCGATAAATGATGAGGTATGAATTTTTTTCTATTGGACTGAGAAAAAAAACTGCGATGCGGAGGATCTTCCTATTAAAATTAAGAGCTCATGCTTAGTGAGAATTTTTTTAAGGTGTTTAGCAACCCATTTTTCCATGTCACTTATAGATTTTTTTGACCCATATATATATATATATATCTATATATATATATGCGTCAAAAAAATCTATTAGTTTTTTTTTACAAGTGACATGGAAAAATGGGTTGCTAAACACCTTAAAAAAATTCTCACTAAGCATGAGCTCTTAATTTTAATAGGAAGATCCTCCGCATCGCAGTTTTTTTTCTCAGTCCAATAGAAAAAAATTCATACCTCATCATTTATCGATTGAACAGAAAAAAGTTCCAAGAGAATTTTTTAGAAAATTTAATGCTCTACAAAAAAGGTAGCTTATATTTTTTCCGTAAACCTCAACATTTGAAAGATATTAAGGATTTAATTTTGATTATTTTAAGACAAATTTCATTTTTGTTTATGAATTTTATAACTCGACAATAAATGACTTTTACAAAATGCGCAATAAAAATTTTTGTTGGAAATTAACTACTCTATAAATGGTGAGGTTTAAGGAAATAATATAAGATACCTTTTTTGTAGAGCATTAAATTTTCTAAAAAATTCTCTTGGAACTTTTTTCTGTTCTGAAAAAAAAATACAAAACTGCGATGCGGAGGATCTTTCTATTAAAATTAAGAGCTTATGCTTGGTGAGAATTTTTTTAAGGTGTCTAGCAACCCATTTTTCCGTGTCACTTGTAAAAAAAAATAATCGATTTTTTTGACCCACCCTAATATATATAGTACTAGCTGACCCGGCAAACATGATTAAATTACTAAAATGGCTATTAAAAAGTAGGGGTTGGTGATAAAAGGGTAAAAATTTAGGGTTGTATGTATTTTTTAATGCGACATAATAAAAAAAATAAAGAAATTTAAAAAATGACTAAAAATTAAAGAAAAATGTTAAGGGTGGACAACCCTTATCACTAAGGGGTATGAAAAATAGATGTTGGCCGATTCTCAGACTTACTCACAAAATTTCATGAGAATCGGTCAAGCCGTTTCGGAGAAGTACGGGAACGAACATTGTGACACGAGAATTTTATATATAAGATATATATACATAGTTCACCTATTACCTTGAAGTCAAGGTGAAAGTTGATACAAATACAACAATATTCAAAGATCTTTCATTCTGAATGCTCGATTTAGTCGAAAATTTTTTTCCCGGAACGTCCAATGACAACTGGAACAAAAAATGGGAGCTACAATAAAACACCGTTGAAATCATTTAGAGATTGAATTTGTTTTAATATTATAATCATCCAAGCGTACAAAAATATATTATTACCACGTTTACACAATTCACTTAAATATATAACATACTATACGTACACTACAGCTCCAAAACTAAAGTATTGCTTCAGAATTACACCTGTGCGAATTTAGATTGTATTGATAAAAATAAGTATATCTGTTATCACATGTCATATTATAAATATCTGTTTACCTGTTCGGTAGAAATGGAATCGTAGAGATTAGGTCTATCACACAGGTGAAATTCAATCACATTAATACAAGCGCAATTAAATCTTTTTTAAACATTTGTAGACACTGTTGAACTTCTCTCACGGTTCAACTCTTGGTGGATGAAAGAAGTTGCAGAAACTAGATTCGAATACGAAACGAGGAAAATGATTAAATTTCAAAACAAAACCAGCTCTTTTATTTGTTGGCTACGAAAGAAAACTAGCAGCCTCCTTGATCAGACTTTTCGTTCATTAGGAAGTAGTTTTTCAAAGGATTCAATAGTGTTAAATTATGAAAAAAATCTCTGAAGCTGAAATTAAAAATCTTTCACCAGATAACACCAAAAGAAAACGCTTTTAATATTATATGAGCTATGAATAAATTCTATAGTTTTATTGAAATATCAATTCCTGCATTTTGTGGTATTTATTTAACAGATCGAATTGTTTTCTCTGGAAACTGGTGGTGCCCTGAGACATGAATAAAAGGATCAAAAATAATAATTTACTTAAAAATAAAATTTACAATAAAAACTAACGTCCGAAAATTTAAATATAATGAGGTAGATATTAAAAATTCCTAAGAATACATACACAGTTAACTACAAGTGCGTAATAAAATATCATCTAAGAAAAATGTACAAATATAATCACTAATAATAATATATAAACCAGAGCAGTTTTAAAATGAAAACAATTAGTCGTAAACATGAAAAATGAATAAACTATTATTGATTAGCAGTTCAAAGAAGAAAGTGAAGTACCCATTATAATTAATCTAAAGAAAGAATAAATGCATATTTTACAAGGATTGTTCTCAATTGAAAATTTTATCAGAATTCAACTGTGTGATAGTTGTTATCTAAATATTTTATTATATAGACCTTGAAATTCTCGCTTTTTTCAACAGATGGCAACTGCCTAGTTGTACTTTGGAATTAGGTTATAGTAGAAACTCCACAATCTAGATATTACGAAGAATTATATGGATATAAGAAAAAATGAAAATAAAAAAAATTATAAGCCCTGGTTCACTTCTACTATCAAAGCAATGATTAAACTCGAAAATAGGGCGCTCAACAAATTCCAACACGATAAAACTAATGTAAACTGGGAGTATTGGAAGGAAATTTGCAATGCGACTAGAGCAGCAGTTAATAGAGAAAAAAAGGCGTATATACAGTTTTAAACGAATCAGAAAAATAGGAAAATGGAAGACTTGCTGAACTAGACATACACAGTAAACCATACACCACAGGAATCCCTCTCACCCTTGGTATGCAACCGGGTTTGAACGATTTCTTCCTTAAGCTTTCCCGTGATTCATGTCATGAAGACGTTTCGCAGGTGGTAGATGATTTCTGTTCACTGATTTCACTTCTTTTAGGGAAAGATTAAACTTTGGCTTGACGGAAGAAAAAAGTTTTGAACAGGAGTGCTGATGATATACGCCCTATATATACAAGAATGTATCCTTTTTATGAAAAAGAATAAAAAACTGTTTGAAAATATGTAAATAAAAAAAAATCCTATGAAACGAGAAATTAAGATTATTAACTAAAATGTATTACCCAAAAACACGAAAATAATAAAAGACACCATAGTTTTTTTGTAAAAAACTATATAAATATCTTTTTAGTCTAGAACCATATAGGTTCGAAGATTATATAACCAGAATATGATAAATAATTTTTTTTGTGACGCTATTTACTTAACTTTTTCTGTAACGTTGTTAGATGAACATGAACTTTTATGATTATGATTTAAAGTAAAACATTCCATATCAGCTAATATTTTTGTTTACACGACAATTGTTTCGTAAATTACATTTTAACCTCTTCACCTGAAGAAATAAATAAAGTGTTCTACTTTAAATCACAAAATTTAAAATACAGAAGCACTATTCGGGATAACATAGAAAAAATAAAATTAGAAGAAAGTAAAAAATTGTAGCAACAGGAGTTCAAAAATCTTAACATGATGTGCATTTTCTCGAATAATAAAAAATGCAATATAATTTATAAAGTACACGACTTAGATTTTTTTAGATATTTTTCTGGTGACTACTATGACTCACCCAGTTACCCGATTCCGGCTTGACGTCGACTTCTGGGACACTCTGTAGAAGTCATGGTACTTATTGGCGAAAAACCCTCGTAATCGAGTTTCAAAATCTTCTCTTCATGCAAATTTCGTATAACTCAGAAAGTTTTGCAATGCGTGAAAAAGTTGGTACTCGCTTGGTGCCATAAAATATTGTGTTTTTTTTTTGTTTTTCTTAGTGGGTAAATTTTTATTGTAGGGTAAAATTGTTTACCAAATTCTAGGAATAACGAAAGTTACCTAGACGTAACGGTGAACAGGCAAATTATATCGTCAACGAAGCGGTACCAATGAAAGAATAGTATTAAATGAGGGTTTACTTGTAGTTTGTTGTCAAGGAAATTCATAAATATTTCAGCTAATATTAGACTGAGTGGATTTCCCATCGAAGGATTTCGTTATCTTCATAATATTCTATTAAATAAGAAATAGTCCTGTGCAAGACATACGTGTAGAATATCTATTATTCCTTTCTAAATCACCAGGTTTGTATGATTTTTCTATAGTAACATTTCCACTAATCTTATTCTTTGTTTTACAGGTATGCTTGGAATAAGGTTTTGTACGTCAAGTAGAGACCGAAACAATCAAGAATTAGTCGCTTTTGATTTGAATTAAATTTTCTTTCTTTAAAATCCATGTCTTCAGTTCTCGTCTTTTGATTTTTGGACCTCGCTGTTGTCCATTTTCATTCTATTTGGTATTACCTCAGTTTTGGTAAGCTTACTGAGGAATTAGATGTTTTGGGTAGCTTTTTCACATTTGAGAATGAGCTCAAACTATAGTCTGTCTAGAAAGTATCCGGAAAAAACTCAATTGTAATTATTTAGTATATATTTTTCATTCTTGAATTAGAAAATTATAACAAAATATTCATCTTATTCACATACACAACTTCTATTTAACTGACTAAACTTTAACTTGACTAAACGTCGAGGTACACCTGAAACTAGATCACCTTCATAATTTTCGGTGATGGTAGTTCAGGACTGTAACACTGACTGAATTAAATCATCTATATTTTGTGGTGCTGCTCGTTGAACATCAATCTTCATTAGTCCCATATGTTTTCAATGGGACTACTATCTGGTGAAGCTGCTGGCTATGAAATGGTTGTCACTTGGTGTTCTTGCATCCAAGCTTGGGTATACGCCGAAGTATGGCATTTTGCATTATCCTGCTGAAAACGCCACCCCTCTGTATATGAAGCATGCGCCGTTTCAACGGGACAATTGATGCCACAATGCTTTTCACTATAAATCGTACCATCAACTATACAGAGAGGCGTAGCACAACACGGAGATATTGTTCACCAAACCATTTTTTTGGTGGAAAATTTAAAAATTTGAACGGTAACAGGTTGTTTTGATAGGATTTTTGAGTGATTTCCACCAAGTCGGTAACAATTTTCATAAAATATAAAGGCATTATTAAAATTCTTCTTGAAAACGTTGACAAAATTTTATCTTTCGTTCCTTTTGTAAAGGTGTAAATATAGGGATTTATTTTGGTTTCGTTAATATGTAGCCTTGTCTTTTGGCATACGAACAGTTTCTGGACATACTTTTATATTCGTTGATTTCCAATTCTCTTAGCCAACTTGCGAAACCCCAGGAGTGGATTGCGTCGTTCTTAGGCCAATAAAGTGTTTTAATTGTTTCCTTTAATCTTACGCGGGCTTTCTGAAACTGGTCTATGCCTCATATCCATGCCATTTTTATGCTCTTTATTGTCTCATATAGCAAAAACTATTCAAGCTTTCTAGGTATGCGTGTTCTTTTTGGGGAGCTTTTACCTCTTAATTAGGGAGACGCCGTCTCTTCGAACAGGCGTGGTTCGCATCTCTACCTGTGACGCCAGTAACCATGTGTTCCACTTCAGAACGGTCGTTGAACGCTGTGTACCTTGTCCTACTCAGAAATTTTCAGAGAAGTCGTGTCCTCTATATGATATGCAGAGGAGGGCAGAATCCTGCACGAGAAGCGAAGAAGGTGGTCGCTAAAGTATCATTGAATTGAAAATAGTAATAATTTTCTTCAAGTTTTCAGCTATATAAGAAGTATTGTATAATGTTCACAGCTAGTTCAAGATGTAAACTTGAGAAAGCTATTGAATTGGCGAAACAATAATAAATCGTGGAAATAATCGATTTGATTTTAAATAGTGAATTGCTTCAGCCGTTACTATTTGGTAGTTGATCATAATTGAAACACAATAGAATGGAGTTACTATGTATTTACTACCAAGGTCCTCTGTTACGTCTGAAGATGAACGGTCATCGTTCGAAACCACGGTAACATGTGAACCAAAAATAATAAAAAACCTTGGTAGTAAATACATAGTAACTCCAATCTATTGTGTTTCGATTTGATTTTATTTAATTTAATTAAAACGGATTTCCGCCAAGTAACTGAGGATCGATTCATTTTAATTTCGTCTTAAAATATACAGTTCCTAGCTGAAAACAACAACGCGTAATGAATAATAAAACAAGATTTCACAGAAACGATGCGGATAACCAGGGTATATCTACCGACCATCAACACAAATCCTCCCTCCACGTTTTCCTTGCAATTTTTCCTCACATTTCCCACAAAGGTGCGCCAGAACGGGCAGGCTCTAATCCCGTAAAGTTAAATTCACTTTGCGTCCGTTTAATCAGGTTAGGTAACGATCTAATCAAGGCAGCCGGGGCTGACTTCCGGAGCGAATATGATGGCCAATTTGCAGTTGATGAAATGGCCGCCGAAATTAATCAGAAACGATAAGATTTCGGGTATACTGTGCTTTTAAAAGTGCCGTCTGGTCATTTAATTTCGCTGAGTGGTTTCGGCGATGAGTCAGGTAAAAGGAGGTGTGAAAATTCTTCATTTGAAGGAGTCACGCACCTTCTCATGTGAAGATATAGCGAAACTCAACTCAATGTTTAGCAAGTAACTGTTAAAGGGTTAGTTTACACTTCTGGCAAAGAATGGATAGATTAAAAGATTTTTAAGCGTTTGTTCTAGGAAAGAGGGTGCTAGCTTTTAGCCTAAATATTTCTATGGTTCGCACATTGTCTTAAACGACTAGTTCGGACTCAAGGATGAAGAGTGTGGGGGCAAAAGTAATTTAATCCAGCCGGTCCGGCATTCCGTGAACACTCGGAAGGAAAAAGCTAGATATACATTGCATATTAGTTCGAAGGGTTCATCAAATATTTAAAATATTTTCTGAAACTTCTAAAAATCTAAAAAATCTCTAGAATCGAGAACGGTCACCATTCACAGTAACATTCCGGCCGGCCTGTGTTTTGCAGAAATATGGACCGATTATTCCATACGCCCATAAACCACACGAAACAGTTGTTTCTTCTGGATTCAATTTCAGCTCTTGAACCTCAAATACGCGTATTTTGATTATTCACGAACCCATCAAGCTAAAAATGGAACTCATCGGTGAATTTTTTTTTTATCGAAAACGCTGGATCTTCTGCAAGCTTGGCAAGAGCCCAACGACTTAAACGAAAACGATACGGAAGGTCGGTCGGCTTCAGTTCTTGCACTAATTGAATTTTGTAAGCTTTTAAAGAATGATATATATAGCTTTTAAAGAATGATATATATGTATATATAGCTTTTAAAACATCTTTCGTCGTTGTCCGATGCCCAATTTCAATGATCTCCTGTCACTCCACTGGTTTTCTGCCAGGTTCCTTGAGCTCATCGCTTTAGAAACTCCCTCCATCCAAGTTTTTCTCGGTCTTCCTCGTTTTCTACGATGTGATGGTATCCACTCCATCATCTGTTTTGGTAGTCTAGCATCATCCATCGTCTGCACATGTCCGTACCAAACAAGTTGCCTGCGTTCAACGTCTGTCATGAGCGATTCTTCTATTCCCATTCTCATTCGAACATCTTCCTTCCGTATTCGGTCCCTTCTAGATATCCCTAGTGTTCGTCTAAACACATCCATTTCTGTGGCCTCCAGTTTCCTTTCGTAATTCTCTGTGATTCGCTACGTTTCCGATCCATACAATAATGAGCTCTTAATCATTCTTTCGTAGACGTTGTATTTTCGCTTTTTTCCTATTTCATTACTCCAAAAGACTCCGTTCAAACATGAGATAAGACCCCTGGCTTGGTTTATCCGTTTCTGAATTTCCCGATCGTCCTTGCCTGTAATATCAAATTCAACCCCCAAGTATGTGTAGCTAGTGCAGGAAGCGATTTCTTCTGTATCGAGTTGAATGTTTTTTAATTCCCCTCCGATGGGAAGATATTTGGTCTTTTCTGTGTTAAGTTCTAGGCCCCATTGTTTATACTCTTCCTGCAACTTTCGGGTCATATATTCCAAGTCATCCTTTTCACTAGCAATTATGACTTGGTCATCAGCGAACTGGAGCGTAAAAAGACAAGTGTTGCCCAGGTCTATTCCCATTCCCCTACATTTTCTCTTCCAAAGAGCAAGAGCTCTGGCAACATAGATTTTGAAGAGCGTGGTTGATACACAGCAGCCTTGACGCAATCCTTTGCTGACCGGAAAACTTCTTGATATTCTATTACCTACTTTTATTCTTGATTCTGAATTCTCATAAAGATTTTGTAGGGCCTTAATTAGAGTGTGATTAATATTCGACTTCTGTAATACATTCTATAGTTTTTTAACGGGAACTGTATCATACGCTTTGTGAAGGTCTATGAACATAAGATGCATTTCTTGGTTTGTGCTCAGTCGTTTCTCTACCAGTTCTTTCAAGCAGAAAACGTTATCCGTGCATGTTCTACCAGCTCTGAACCCAGACTGTTCCTCTTCTTGACAGCTGTATTCGGATTCTATAAGATCTCTGAGAATCCTTCCATAGAGGCGACTCATCGTGCTTGTCACTGAAATGCCCCTATAATTAGCACAATTTTGTTTAGTCCCTTTTTTATGGATTGAGGAAATGTAGGCTACTTTTCATTGTTTCGGTACTGGAGCGCCATTTATGAACTTATTCATGCACCAGGTCAGAGCCTCGAAGAGTTTTCTTGTTCCACATTTTATCAATTCCGCTGGTATTCCTTCTGGACCTGTCGCTCTGCCATTTTTCAACTTTGTTACAGCTCTTTCAAGTGTGGCAAGGTTGATGTTTATTTCCTCTCCTTCAATCAGTATTTCTGAGGGTGTAATCGAGGAATATTCTGTCCTGTTTTCTGTTAGCAGTTATTCGTAATGGCCTATCCATGTTTTTATGGGTATCATCTTTATGCATGCATGATTTCTTTCACTAGATTCAACCTTTTTAATGAATTTCCATGCCTCAGAACACTTAATTCTGAGAATGATCCTCACGTAAAATTCGCCAAGTTGTTGAATATGAGCTGTTGAGAACGGTGACGAATCGACACTTCAGGGTTTTCGCGTACACTCTGCGCTACCGCCCCTATATTTTCTTCACTACGTGCTGGGTGTGGTTTATTTGGTCGAGTATTATCCAATAATGAAAATAGGGTATCAATCTCAAGGATGGTAGAGCTAATTGTGCGTTCGGTAGGCCGATTATGAATTTTCGTGATGAACTTGAACAATTTGTAGACGGTGTGCCAGGCTAAGTCTTTCCATTATGAATTGTCAAACACTACATAACAGAAATGGCACTTCAGTTAACACGAGTCATGCGCAATCTATAATTAAATCCACACTACAAAAAGTACCTCTAACTGAATCACCCTTTAATAGAAATTTATGTATCAAGGGAGTTGATGTTAATTACAGGGGAAAGCAGATTTCAATCCCGAGAGACGGAGAATTCCAGTAGCAAAATACCGTACCAGTAAACGTGGTATCACACTTTGACTAACATTGCAGAAATTGCCTATTTGCACTTCTATTCGACCAGCCTGAATAATAACAAGGTCATATACTGACATTGTCCTGGGGTAAAACTTGTCTTGGCATAATGCAATTTTCAGTTTTAATTCCGTTTGATCTTATAAGAAACAAAATAGAGACTGAAGCGAAAATCATAAGAGTGTGCTTTTCCGATGCACATAGACAAAAACTGATAAAGCTTGATGAAAACTTACTTCTAGGTGAACCAGAAGATGTTTCTATAATCGTTATAAGTTTGTGTAATCGAAGAAAAATATTAAGATCATACGGAAAATATGCATACGAAGAAAACATCAATATTCTTAACTTTTGATTAGCAATTTATTTGAAAACAAAACGAATACTAGATGCATATGTATATCGTTTCAACTTGTGAACACTAAAACCTTCACCTGTAATGGATTATAATGATAATATATTGAAAAGGAAATTACTCTTCCCCTAAAGAAACAAGGTAGACTTATTCATAACTAATGTAACCATGAATTTTTCACAGATTAGAAATTTTCCTTTCGTTTCAGTATTTCTGTTTATTTAGTCATTATTGGAAGATATAACTTCCGCTATTTCATTGATTTTCACAACAATTGTTTCGTCATACCATGACTTCATCAGGTGAGTATTTAAACGAAACAACTGTTGTGAAAATCAATAAAATAGCGGAAGTTAACATTTGTTTTTCTTATATTGAAGATGAATTTCTGTCAAGTAAAGACCGAGACAATCAAAAATTATTGGAAGACTCTTCTGTCCAGTCAGTTATACGTTAAACAAACACAATGCGAAACGGAACAACAGATCTAAAGTGTCTTATGTGGAAGATCGTTGAATTCATTTTCAGTTTGACTCGGTGTTTATACTTCAATATCAATCGCAGAAAATCAGACAGTTTGTCTTGTTTGGTTGGTAAGACAGCTATTGTGACAGGTGGTAGCTCAGGTACGTATCAAGACAATGAGAGTTGTAAAAAAGTAATTTATCATAAGCTTATTGGCGTTTTGATGATTACACACAAAGAAAAAAACAACTAAAGAAAATAATATAGATTATTAACGGCCACACTGTGGCTTGGTCAAGTTTAGATCTTGAACTGACTCTAAACATTACATAGTTCTTACACAAGGTATCCCGGAAATAATGCGACAAACAGATAACATGAATCAAGATTATCATGGAGGACTTACATCAAGAAGTTCTTATCCCTTCAGTCTTTGGGATGTACAGGGTGATATTCATCTTATGGGTGAAATTTCACACTTGATTTCTGGTTTTTCAAAATAAACCAAAATTCATTTTTTTAATTAAAGAGATGTCACTTTACTCTATAATGTTAAAGGGGGTAAATTGATGGACTATTTGGAGATTCTTCAAATCAAACAAGCCATTGACAAAAAGGAGAATTTAAGAAATTCCCAAATACTCTTTGGGAACACCCCTATATTGGATACTGTTATTTCCATGCTTCCTAACAGTAATGAATGAACCTTTTCAATTTAAAGTTTAGTCCCTGACGCGTGTCAGGATTCTGAATAATCTGTGAAACATAAAAACTGAGCGATTTTTTTTCAAATAAGATTTTGAGGGAAAATATTGAGCAGAGAAACTATTGTTTATGGATGAACGATACACATTTTGCTCATTAAAATTCTTTCCGAAACTTGATCACTTCATTCATCGCTTCCTACGATGAAGCCAAACAAAATTTGTTTTAGTATTATCATAAATAGAATTCGCAAAACCTTCCAAATGATCACTCGACCCCTTTTACCATTTAAGTAAGAAGGTTCCCGCCCCGCTTACGGAGATAATGGTACACTTACAAATTCGCAATCAAAGTATGTCCCCCTCAAAATAAAAATTAACCTTTCTTAGCGTTTTCCGCAGAAACTCATACCAAAGAAACTATTATTCTGGACTCTTTTGTGTGTGCCAAACTGAATCATTATTCATCGTATTAATTATAGCCGAAAACGGAATCAGTACATGTATTGGGTGTTTTTTTAGAGTGTTAGAACTTTCGATAGGGATAACTGTGATTTGACAGAAGGTAGAAGTCATGTTGTTTTGGCATTTCTGTTCAGTAAGCACTGACAAATGATCGTGGAAAGACTCAGGCCGCAACAACGTTTACAAATTGTTGAAATTTATTTTCAAAATCAGTGTTCTATTCTAGAGCACTTCGTGAAATTTATGGTTTACATAATCGTCTATTAGAGCAGCTTATTCGTCGAACTATCGCTAGATTTCGGACAACATTTTCTCTACTCGATGCAACAACAACAAGACAAAGAACTGTACGTACAGAAGAAAGTATTGCTGCTGTAAGTCATAGTGTTAATGATGATCCAGATTTGTCTATTCTTTGATGTTCACAACAGGTTGGACTGTGTGCATCCACCACGTGGAAAATTTTGCGTAAAGATCTTGGTCTACATCCATATAAAATCCAACTGATTCAAGAACTAAAACCACTTGACCATAATGAGCATCGTTTGTTTGCTGATTGGGCCCTAGAACAGTTTGAAGTTGATCCAGTTTTTCATCGTAAAATTGTGTTTAGCTCATTTCCGGTTAAACGGCTATATAAATAAGCAAAATTGCCATATATGGAGTGAAAACAATTCTCAAGAAGTTCTGCAGGTTCCATTGCATCCTGAAAAATGCACTGTATGGTGTGCTTTACACGCTGGAGGCATCATCGGTCCATATTTCTTTAAAAACGAGCTAATGCAACAGTGAATGCTGCTCGTTGCATATCGATGATCAATGACTATTTGTTTCAAAATTTGAATAGTATCGACCCAGAAGTGTTTTGGTTCCAATAAGTTGTTGCTACCCCTCATGCTGTTACCGTAACAATTGATTTATTGAAAGAAAAATTTGGCGATAACATTATTTCGAGAAATGGTCGAAATAATTGGCCTCCAAGATCATGCGACATAACTCCACTGGATTATTTTCTTTGGGGTTATGTCCAGTCATTGGTTTATGCTGATAAACCAGAAACAAAAGACGCTTTGGAAGCCAACATAAGTCATGTTATTGATGAAATAAGGCCTGAATTACTTGAAAAAGTGGTCCAAAATTGGTCTGGTCGAATACGGGTCCTCAAAGCTAGTCGTGGTGGACATATACCCGAAAATTATTATTGAAACATAAATGATATAAAATCATCTTTCAAATAAAAAAAAATTGGCTTCAATCTTAGTTTAAATGTGCTTTATTTCAATTTAAAGTTCTATCACTCAAAAAAAAAACACCCGATACTTATAAATGTTGAATTTCATTATGTGAATACCATGTTCAGGTTATTATATCCAATTCTGTCTCAGTAATATACCATGGTTCAACATACTCGAAATGAACAAATTATTATTATTCCTTAGAGTTTCAGATGTACCTTAACTTTTCATAAGCTTCAAAAAGATTTGCGTGGAAAATGCGGCCTCCCTAATTGTAACTATAAAATCTAGTTCGCCATTCTTCTGTTTGGCTTCTTGAACCAACCATATGAAACATCAAGATAAAAATACTGACTGGGCGTTTTCTGTCAATTTTTTCGGTATAATGCCTTGGAGTTTGATTAATGGAGTCACATCGGTCGGTTTTTCAAGCGCAGACCTTAATCTGTCAAATAACGGTCCTCCAAATAAATATGTATGAAACAGAAACGACGATCTTAACAAAAAAGGGATTTATGAACGATATCGAAAACAAAAGGGAGAAAGAAGATGAATGGTTATCGGAGCACATTTAAGGTCGAGTGATAAGTTTTCGCTCTGAAACACAGATGGCGCCACAAATACAACATTATTAATTTTGTCAAAATGTACCGGGGTTTTTACCTTAATTTAAACCCCCCCAATAACATTGTCACAAATGGAGATACAAAAATTATTCAAAAAAATTGTACAAAATCAACTGCATATTTTCAAAATGATTTCACAAAATGGAATATATCCAGGGCAGACAGTATATTTTCTTATTTTTAGCTAACTCTTTATCTCCTGATTACGAATATACAGAGTGTCTGCTTTTAAAAGGGCCAAACTTCAAGGGGAAATCACACAAGTTATTAGCAACAAAAAATGTCATAAAATATATTCTTCAATTAAACATTTCCTGATTTCACGTAATATTTCAAATTTTTCCATAATACTTCAGTTATCCTTGTAGCCTCATTTGCTACAAGGTGAGAAGTTCTGTGTGCTAAAATATTCTTAGTGCGGGCTAGTAAGGAGATGAATATCACAATTCTAAAGCGAACAAAATCGGTCATATTTCTTCATTGGTTTTATCGATGAAAAATTATTAATTATGGACATGTGTTCTTTTCAGCAAAAAACACCTCATTTAGTGTGCCATTTCTCGAAATATTGTTATCGCCAAATCTTTCTTTCAATAAATCAATTATTGCGGTAGCAGCATGAGGTGTAGCACCATCTTGTTAGAACCAAAACACTTCTGGGTCGATACCATTCAAATTTTGAAACAAATAATCATTGATCATCAATCTGTAACGATAGACATTGAACATAGCCGTTGAACCAGAAATGAGTTCATCACTAAACACAATTTTACGAAAAAAAAATGGATCAACTTCAAGCTGTTCTAGGGCCCAATCAGCAAACAAACGACGCTTATTATGGTCAAGTAGCTTTAGTTCTTGAACCAGTTGGATCTTGTATGGGTGTAGACCAAGATCTTCACGCAAAATTTTCCATGTGGTGGATGCACAGTGTCCAACTTGTTGTGAACGTCGATTAATAGACAAATCTGGATCATCATTAACACTATGACTTACAGCAGCGATATTTTCCTCTGTACGTACAGTTCTTTGTCTTGTTGTTGTTGTTGCATCGAGTAGAGAAGATGTTTTCCGAAACCTATCGATAGTTCGACGAATAAGCTGCTCTGATGGACGATTATGTAAACCATAAATTTCACGAAGTGCTCTATGAGTTTGGCGAATAGAACACTGATTTTGAAAATAAATTTCAACAATTTGTAAACGTTGTTACGGCCTGAGTCTTTCCATGATCATTTGTCAGTGCTTACTGAACAGAAATGTCAAAACAACATGGCTTCTACCTTCTGTCAAATCATAGTTATCCCTATCGAAAGTTCTATCACTCTAAAAAACACCCGATATAATAACAAATTCATGGGATGTATCAGCTTCCAGAAAATATTCGTATAAAATTTTATTACAATGTTGCCAGTAGTTTCGGAAAAATCATAAAAAATGTTTATACATTTTTTTCTTCAACGCCCTTCATCTCGAATACAGATGGCGTTATGGAAATTTTTTACTGAGCAAACCCCAATTATTGTTCAGTTTCCTACCTATCCTATAAACGTTTTTTGAAACACCCTGTATAAAAAATGGTTTGAAGTAGAATACTTCAATGTAAAAGATTGGTTCTCAATAAGTGGAATAAAATCTACTCCGAATGTGTTTTCACCTCTTTTATAATAACTTTTGTCCTTCATAAATCTGTCACGTTTCAGTTTTTCAACTGTCCCAGGGCTAGCACGGTGTGGAGGAAAGTTCTAAAAGTTGTTATTAGTGCGTCCGCGTTGCAATTTACGGGCAACAAACAACATTGGACGCAACTGTGCTCACATCAACGAACTTTCTAATGTTCGGCATGAAATATGGGGCAGACCTTGTGGCAGATCGAAGAGATTCGTAAATTTCACGTTTCAGTTCCAGTTTTCAGTTGTCCAGCATTAATAATTTTTTCGCTCTTGTTTTATGTTGATTCTCTTCATTATATTAAATTTTCCACTTCCCAAGCTCTCCAGTGTCTTTTTACGTATCAGTTTGTTATGTGTTTTCCTTTGCACTATTTTAAATTCTTTATTTTGTTGCCTTAAGTTAAATTTCCATTTCATATGTTTTTGTTACTCTCATTGTTACTTTGTAATTTCTTCCTTGCTTGATTTTAGAGTCTTGTTTTACTTCTTAGTTGACATAAATAGAGGTTAATTCTTGATAGAAGGTATATGAAATCATTTAAATATTTAAATATTAGCCTTCTACATATTTAATTTCAAAAAATTATATTTAATGATTATAACTTCTGAAAATAAATTAAAATAATGTCATATAAGTACCACTTATATCAATTGACATATAAAATAAACATTCATTATAAGACATCCGAATGGTATAACAAAATCCAATAAATAAAAATTATTAACCAAAATCCTATAAATTAAATATTTTGAATAGACAAAATTTCATTTCTGCTGATCAATCTTATGAAAACCAATATTTTTCAAAAATATCCAACATAATCTTAAGAATTTCATCATAAAACTATCTTACTTAGACTATTCAATATTATTGGATATCTAACTAAGGTACTTTATATAAAAACTCAAGATATGTAAAACATTACTGAAAAACAAGTTTTAAGAGAGACTTTGCTTCTTCAGTATTCAAATAATTCATATTCAATAAATATAATATCAATCAACAACAAATATTTACTTACCCTTCAATCTTCTAGAAAATACTCCTCTGAAATGAAACTTTTTAATGTAGAGAGAACGGTTCACTACACACAAAAATACTTCTGTGGTTTACCCTTGATCTAGCAGATTGAAAGACAATTTAACGGCCTCTGCTATAGCACAAGGACTATCTGTATAAAGAATGTTAAGGAAACCAAATAATTATATATTATGAATAAAATAACATAAATAGAGGTTAGTTCTTGATAGAAGGTATATAAAATTATTTAAATATTTTAATATTAGCCTTCTACATATTTAATTCAAAAAAAATATATTTAATGATTATAACTTCTGAAAATAAATTAAAATAATGTCATATAAGTACCACTTATATCAATTGACATATAAAATAAACATTCATTATAAGACATCCGAATGGTATAACAAAATCCAATAAATAAAAATTATTAACCAAAATCTTATAAATTAAATATTTTGAATAGACAAAATTTTGTTTCTGCTGATCAATCTTATGAAAACCAATATCTTTCAAAAATATCCAACATAATCTTAAGAATTTCATCATAAAACTATCTTACTTAGACTATTCAATATTATTGGATATCTAACTAAGGTACTTTATATAAAAACTCAAGATATGTAAAGCATTACTGAAAAACATGTTTTAAGAGAGACTTTGCTTCTTCAGTATTCAAATAATTCATATTCAATAAATATAATATCAATCAACAACAAATATTTACTTACCCTTCAATCTTCTTGAAAAGACTTTGCCGAAATGAAACCTTAAAATGTAGAGAGAACGGTTCACTACACACAAAACTATTTCTGTGGTTTACCCTTGATCTAGAAGATTGAAAGACAATTTAACGGCCTCTGCTATAGCACAAGGACTATCTGTATAAAGAATGTTAAGGAAACCAAATAATTATATATTATGAATAAAGTAACATAAATAGAGGTTAATTCTTGATAGAAGGTATATAAAATTATTTAAATATTTTAATATTAGCCTTCTACATATTTAATTTCAAAAAATTATATTTAATGATTATAACTTCGGAAAATAAATAAGTTGTACTTATATGACATTATTTCAATTTATTTTCCGAAGTTATAATCATTAAATATAATTTTTTGAAATTAAATATGTAGAAAGCTAATATTAAAATATTTAAATAAATAAATTACTTCTTAGTTTGTTTCTTGCTGCTTTTTTTCTTCTAGAAGCTCCCTTAATCTTATTCTCTGTTCAATTTCAACTTTTATTTTGATATTTATATAATATTTCATTTCTTCGTATGCTCTTCTAACTGATTTAACTATCATTTCTTTGAATTTGGGTTTTGATGATCCTAATGAACCTTATCACCTAATTTCTTAGAATCCGCTATTTTTTATTGCGTACCGTAGTGAATCATTTTGTATTACCTTCAGGTATTAATTTTATTGGGGTTCCTTCTCTTCCTTGATCTTACATTATCGTCTTGTTAGACTGCCTTCTGTTTTGCTTCCTGCATTTTTTTGGCATGAAGCAACTGGGAAGAGTACAAAAGTAAGAATCGCAAGTCAGACAAGTGATAAATAAAGTGAAAAGTGATGCATGGGAGTCAAAATGCAGACAAGTGGAGAGTCTAGTAGGAAGATCACAAAGTACTGAAGTATGGAGACTTATTGAGGAATTAAAAACCTGCACTGATAAAGAACCACACAAGATTCCCCTGCAGATATGGAGAGAACACTATAACGAGCTACTGACTGAATGGAGAGAAGAATTTCTGCGAGACCAGTATACGGAGTAGTTTGGCGAACATCATAAAGACATAACGATCACGCGGGAAGAAGTTGAAGAACTTAAAAAACCGGACAGCATATCTGCGGAATTGGTGAAATACAGTGGAGGGGCCGTCGCAGATAAGTATCCTAGTTATTCACTACTGCCAACAAAACAAAATACTCGAAGAATGGAAGGTCTTATATATTGTGCCCAAATTCGCGAAAGGAGATCGGAAGGATACTAACTGTTATAGAGGAATTAGCGTCAATGGCTCTTTGTGTTGACCGTTAGTTATTCAGGCTCATCTTTGAAGGGACAAAGGACATGTGATAAGTGAGGAACAAAGTGGTTTCGTAAATCATGATATACACGTAGCTGTCATAGATCTGCAGAAAGCCTATGACACAGTTCCCAGGTATCGACTGTGGGAGGTTCTAAATTCTGTTGGCACAAGCAGAGGTCTAGTCAAGATCATACAAATATTGTATAGATATAATAAGCCTCTCGTCAAGCAGACATATCGTCAGAATCTATAACACCTACAAAAGGGTTGAGGCCAGGATGTAGCTTATCGCCCTTTCTATTCAATGTGTACATCAAATACGCTTTGAGAAATTGGAGAAGGAAATGTGAAGGGATGTGTTTCTCTATCGGCAATCATTTTTTGTATTCGCTAAACTTTGCCGACGATCAATTTGTTATTGCTCATAATGCCTATGATCTTTAATACATGATAGGGGGACTATATGAAGAGTATGGGTAATGGGGTCTCGAAGTCAGTCTGCAAAAAAAACGAATAGTTGGCCGCTAATACCGACGATAATTTCGAAGTACTGATAAATGAGGATGTGGATGTCAATCGAGTGCGGAGAAAACCCTTGTTACAAGAATTGAAGTTCTTGTGCCTGTTATCTCTGAGGATAAAATAAGGTCAATTATGTCCAAATTTCCGAAAAAGGCTACAGCTGGTGATAATAACATTCCATCATATGTCATAAGGGATTAATTATAGTTTCGTACTTGCTAAGCCCTTAAATTATTTTATTAGTTTAAATCTCAAAACATGTGTCTTCCCTAAGAAATGGAAGAGAGTTGGTGTGGTCCCTGTATTCAAGAAGGAAAATGGCTCCCAGAAGGAAAATTATGGATCAATTTCGATATTTTCAAATTCTGCGAAGGTTTATGAGGAGCTGTTATATGGAGATATGTATTACAAAGCCAGTTCATATTTTTTCATGTAGCTGCCCTGTTTTGTTAGAGCAAGATCTACTGTGACTAACTTGGCAACAATCGCACAGTATATTACTGAATGATTAGATGATAAAGGTCAGGTTGATGTGGTTTATGCTGACTTATCACGAGCCTCCGACTCTGTCGATCACGATATTCTGCTGAAGTAGATCTCGTCCTTCGGTTTAAGTCCGGTATATGTAAAGCTCATCAGATCCTACTTGGAGGATAGAATAAATTATATCTTCTACAATGGTTATAGATCACTTGAGTATCTTCTGTCATGTGGAGTGCCTCAGGGATCAAATTTGGGACCATTATTTCTCATCATGTATATAAATGATCTTTTCATTCTCTTAAATGTTTTATCGTTTGCCGATGATTTATTTGAAAATACGGAGTCCTGGTGATTTGGTGCTGCTCCAGTCAAGCTTGGAGTATATTCAATATTCATAGTTGGTGTTTATGCATCAAACTCATGCTGAATATGGAGAAGTGTTTTGAAGTTACTTTCAGTTGAAGGTCACATCGGTTGACTTATAGCTATCATATAGCTTACAACTATGGTGGCGATAAAGATCAAATATATGACCTTGGAGTCCTCTTTGATTCCAGGTTCAATTTCATCCTGTGGGATGAACATGTGTGTTGAAGGCTTGTGTGCGTCTGCTAGCCGCACTTTGGCCTTTGTGTTGAGGTGTGGCAGGGACTTCAGTGATCTATCAATTTTAAGAAGTTATTATTTCACGCTGGTCATCAGAGTGTTGAAGTATGCACACTTGATATGGTTTCCTATTTACGACTGTCACTTGGTATCGCTGGAACGTATTCGCAGAAAGTTTTTCACCTTTGTGTTAATCAGGTGGACTGGCATAATTCTTTCGGGAATGAACATGATTCCTTGATGATTCCAAGATCCTTAATTTCTTTTGAGTTTCATCCAAAACGTTTTTTGTTAAGGTGTTGAAAATGTCAGATTTTTAGATAACTAGACAGCATTTGCGGAAAGTTTTAATATTTGTTTTAATTGGAAAAAAGTGCAGCTGGCAAGTCATGTAAAGAATGATTTCAGAGTGGTGATTTCTGCGTTGAAAGTAGACTCGCTCAAAACAGCTAAAAAATTTCGAAGACGATAAAATACAGACATTACTCGATAAATATCTGAGTATAAAGCAAAACGAATTTGCAGTTACGTTGAGGCTGACCCAACAAGCAGTGTCTGTACGTTTGAAATCTCAGAAGCAAGGCAATTTGGTTTCTTGTGAACTGAAACCAAGAGATTTCAAAGGCGATTATTTTCTTGTGACCAGCTGTTTTAAAGGCACAAAAGAAAAGAACTACGGTTAGCCCGGCCCATTGTTACCATCGACCTTGACATAAACAACAAATCTTAACATTTACGGTTCGAAAGTTATGCTGTGCATTTGGTAGGACCAAGGGGACGTTGTGTATTACAAGCTGTTTAGAACGTAATAATTTAATTACGGGCGATCCGTACAGATTACAATTACCTCGTTTGTTTAGTGCTTTATGAGAAAAGTGGCAGAAATATAAGGACAGATATGAAAAAATTATTCTTTTGCGTGACAACACTCAGCGTCACGTCGCAGAAGTTGTCAAAAAATATTCAAATATGAATGAATAACATATAGTTTTTTAATATAAAAACAGATTTAATCTGTTAGTCTCCTACAATTTTAATTTAAAAAATTTTATTCGAAATCTTTCAGAGTTAAATAAATGTCTTATAAGCACTGCCTATATCGGGTGTTTTTTTAGTGATAGAACTTCCGATAGGGATAACTGTGATTTGACAGAAGGTGGAAGCCATGTTGTTTTGACATTTCTGTTCAGTAAGCATTGAAAAATTATCATGGAAAAACTCAGGCCGCAACAACGTTCACAAATTGTTGAAATTTATTTCCGAAATCAATGTTCTATTCGCAAAACTCATAGAGCACTTCGTGAATTTTATGGTTTACATAATTGTTCATCAGAGCAGCTTTTTCGTCGAATTATCGATAGATTGCGGACAACATTTCCTCTACTCGATGCAACAAAATAAATGTTATTAAATTATCTTTTGAATAAAAAAAACTTGGCTTCGATCTTAATTTAAATGTGTTTTATTTCAATTTTAAGTTCTATCTCTATGAAATTAAAACTCATTATACAATATCAAATGATATAAAAAACCCAACAAATATAAATTGTCAATTAAAATTAATAAAAAAATATTCAAATGATCGTTTCATTCCGAGCATGCTCACCTGCACTCTTCAGACAGGCGTGGTGCGCATGTCTGCCTGAGAAAAAATGGGTCGTTTCAGATATTATTATTTTATATAGTTTTCGTTCCATCAGTCGATTCTTGGTTCGTTTCTCTGTTTGCTTAGATATATTCACAGCATTTCAATCCTTGTCATCACTGCTGTCAACAGGATGGTAACGACCCCGTCAAAATTCTACTCACCTCTTTGACCCCCTTCCAATCGACACTCCTCCCCGAACCTTTCAATTCTCAACAACTTCAATTCGTCATCTGCAGCTTCGCAAAGGTGAACCTAGAGGAGCAATTTCCTATTTCCCATGCTCTCGGAAAGGAGCCATATATTTGCGATTTTCCCCATCGCAGTTAAAAGGATTCCGTGCCCCATAAAACTGGTCCTGCTCGCTCCTGGAATCTCTAAACCGGCGATAAAAGAGATGCAGGGAGAACGGTTTCATTTAAATGCAAATGTCCTATTAAAATCTGACGATTCTCTTATAGTTCAGACAATAAGTCATTGGAGGAAGGAATACGCTACTGTTTGGGATGCAAATACGAAGTGTGGATGCAGGGAGTGGAGATGATTGATTGAATTCGTTACCATCTTTCTGGAGTCGAGTATTTTTTTGAAATACACTGACTGACAAAAAGGTGAACACCCGTAAAGGTTTATCTAATTTACATAATTTTTGGTGTATAATCATAATTGTAATATTGATTTCACCAATATTTATGTGGTTTACCAGTAACAATGACATATGACAATTAACGAGAGTGGGAACAAGATAGCACCCTGAGGGACCCCAGGTCTAATAGAAATACTACCAGATACAAAGTTATTCACGCGTATACTCTGTGAATTGGCGGTAAGAAAACATTGCATTGAAAAATTCGCTAACCCACCACAGCGAAGGCTATGATAAAAAGATGAAATTAAATTAAACTAAGATACTCTAATTTGAGCTAACAATTTTATCCGTTCGTACATGAGACATCCTACTTCATAAAATGCCTCGTGGTGCTCCAATAAAAATATAAATAAAACTTATCTTTCCTGAATGAATCCCAAATTGTCAACCTGACAGTGAAAATGCAAACTCTTATTCCCTGTCCATCTATTTCAACTCTATAATTAAAATAGCGACTCTTATTTACAATATAATACAATTTTTCAGTGAGTTTGAGGTCCGAGATTTACGTAAGGACTTATCTTTGAGGTTCTCCTGGAATATTGTTCTCCAAGGTTTCGGAATGATAGTGCTTTCTCCCAGGATAGTTCCTATTCTGCATATAATCAGCAAGTGGTCAGTTTCGAATTGTTCCAAATGACCAGTAGAGCGTCCGGAACCAAGATGGTGCGGTAATAAGATCCGGCACAGAAAAGATTGTTTAGTATTAAGATAATAATAATAATAATAATAATAATAATAATTTATTTCTTCAGTTAAATATTCCTACAATAAAACAGCGTATAACAGAAGAAAACGTCAATTAAATTCACAAAACTCTTTTAAGTAATAACAATTTTTACTTAAAAGCAATGTTTTAACCTTAGTCTTGAATATATAAACATTAGACGAATTCTTCACTTCAACAGGAAGTGAATTGAAAATTTTACAACCAACAAAATTTAAATTTTTTTGAAAATATGTAGTAATATGAGCTTTCGGTATCAACAAGTGTTTGCATCTGGTGTTGTAATCATGACTATTGTCATTAGCAAATATTGATCTATTTTTATATACATATAAACATACTTCATAGATGTAAATTCCTACCAAGGTTAATATTCTTAGGTCTCTGAAAGCTGGTCTACAAGATTCTCGGAAAGGAATTCCAGCTAAAATTCTAATTGCATATTTTTGTAAGATGAAAACTCTACTGATTTCCGCAGCACAACCCCAGTTCAAAATACCATATCTTAAGTGACAGTGGATGCTGGCAAAATAAATAGTTCTTAGTATCGCATGACTACAGTGGTTTTTCATAAATCTAAGTGAAAAACAACCACTACGGATTTTTCCACACAAAAAATCGATGTGGTTACTCCACCGACACCGAGAGTCAAGTACTATACCCAATAATTTGGTATGATCTACAAAAGGAATCTCGCATTCAGGAGTCCGAATCACAGTCTGTCCTGGCTGTGGTGCCCTCAACGAAAAATGTACTGCATGAGTCTTTGAGCAGTTGACCATTAACCGATTTTTCCTCGACCACTCAAAAATATCAGCACAGACATTGGCAGTAGCCCTTTTAACTTGTTCCATGTCAGAACCAGAAACCAGAATATTTGTATCGTCTGCGTAACATATTATACGACATAATGGTGATCTTATTTTCAAAAATGATGGGAGATCACTACTGTAGATCACGTATAGCTTAGGGCCGAGAATTGATCCCTGAGGAACCCCTGCCGCAATACTCTTGATTGTACTTACCACTTCTCCAATCCTCACTACTTGCGATCTACCCGTCAGGTAGGACCTGAACAAATCCAAGCTAAGACCTCGAATGCCATAACGGTTCAATTTATGGATCAAAAGCTCATGGCTGACGAAGTCAAATGCCCGCGAAAAGTCCACAAACAGACCGACAACCTCCATACCACTATCCACATCTGCTACAATTTCTCTATAAAATTCGTAGAGTGCAGTTTCCGTGCTACAATTCCTTGTAAACCCATGTTGAGCAGATGAGAGTAAGGAATGCTTTTGGAAAAATGAAACTAAAAAATCGTTCATTTTGAGCTCAAAAATTTTGCCTACACTAGATAGGATACTTATAGCACGATAACTATCATAAGAATTATAGTCACCCCTTTTATAAACAGGTGTTACTATTGCGAGTTTGAGTTTCTCCGGAAAAATTCCATTCTCAAGTGATAGATTCAAAATATAAGTCAGTGGTTTGCAGACTTCAAACCTACATATTTTTATTATTTTGTTGGAGATATTATCAAATCCCGCCGAACATGTGTTCTTGAGCCTAGCAATCAACAGCAGCATATCTTCCTCACACACAGGATTCATGAAGAGTGATGCGTCATTAAAACGGACATTACCATCAATAAACCCGTCATCAAAACTACCCGCTAATGACTGGTAATTCAAAAAATGAGAATTAAAGTTGTTAGCTACAGTGGTATCGGGTACTCGGATACCATTTTCAGTTATAGTTATATCCTGTCTACTGTATTCCTTTTTATTAATTCTATTGATAATCTGCCATGTAGTTTTTGTTTTATTACTTGATTCAGAAATCTGCAAATCGTACTGCTCTTTATGGGTGTCAGATAGTTTTTCCCTATAAAGTTTACTGTAAAATCTATACTGTTGCTTGAAGTGGTCATCCTGTTTGGCAAGTTCACCAAAACGACTAACCAGATTCTTGAGCTCTCTCAGTTCTGTACCATCAATCTTGGTTCGTGAGTAAGAAGAATTGAATTTTTTCATAGGAAATGATTTTTCATAATAATAGAGTAGTATCTGTGAAAAACAATTGAATGCCGTATTAGGACAAGCAGACCGAAAAACATCGCTCCAGCTTTCCTGACTCAAAAAGGATCTGAATGTCTCTATATTTTGAGCACTGTGGACTCTGGAGTAAATTGAATTTCTATGGTTACTATGCAGAGCATCCACTGCCACAGTTATTATTACCGCGCGGTGGTCAGAAATGAAAAAATCTTTTACATCGGTCGTAAAAGTACTGTCAAAATTAATCAAAAAATTATCTATGCATGTTTTTGAAGTTGAAGTTACTCTAGTAGGTAAGGAAATAACAGGCTGAAAACTGAAACAAGCAATGCAATCACGAAAGAAAGTTGCACCACCAGTACCAACTGAAAGATCCACATTGAAATCACCGCCAATGATGATCTTACCGGGGAATCTACTTAGGAAATCAAGGAGCTCATTGAAAACTTGCAGGAAAGTGTCAAAATTTCCTGATGGAGGCCTATAACAAGCAGCAATTGTTAAATTTTTAGCTGGAACTCTGATGCAACAGCATTCAAATACGCCCTCAATACTGAGGTTGTCAATATTAACAACAGAAATATCCTGAATGAAATCATCATTTCTATATATGGCAACACCACCATGTTTCATTATTATCCTGCAATAACTTGTACATAGTGAGAATTTACTGAGTTTAATTATATCGATATTAACTTTGTCCTGCCAATGTTCACTAACTAGTAAAAAATCACATTTTTCTTTAGAAAAAAGATTATTCAACATAAGTACTTTATTACCAATACACTGGACATTTTGATGAATTATTCTTATTTTACCTTTTCCATCAGTTGAGGACGCCACCGAATGAATTCCTAATGTGGAGGAAGACGGGAGCGCCGGGGCTGAAAAAACCGATGAACGCTTGCCCTATTCGGCCAGTTGGAACTCACGAGCACTTTATCGACTTCACTTTCCTTGATCAAAACTTTGAATGAAGCATAAATATCAGGGTATCTTGATTTAACTGACTCACACTTAACACCTGTGAAGTTTTGACCTAAAAATATCTGCAGGTCCTCCGTTGTCGTAGTTGGTTTAAGATTGGAAACATGAAAGGCCTTGAATTTCTCAACACCTTCTACTGTAGATGGCCCACCGTAGTTTCCCACTACTAGTGTCCTTTGGGATTTGGGTTTAGCTTTCTTTGCCTTTACAACTTTCCACTCTGATTCCGGAGTATCTTTTCCTGGTTTTTTGTCCAATACATCATTCTCCAAATCAATGCATTTGCTCAGTAATTGCATATTATTAGCATCCTGAATAGCTTTGTTTACATCTTTCAATGTTACATTTTTAAGTTTCTGTCTTGATTTTGAAGTATCTGACGTATTTATTCTAGGGCCTTCTGCAATCGCTGATCCCGTCCGCAGCCGCGCAGCGTAATTATTATGCTGGTGAATCATCGCAAGATCTCCAGTTACAGCATTACCATCAGAATTCACTGAGCTCGCTTTGAAAACACTGTTATCATTATCAGGTATCTTCTGGTATTCATTTAGTTTTTCATTCAATTCTGCAATTCGTACATCTTTTTCAACCGATTCCTTATTCAAAATAGAAATTTTATACCGGAGATGCGACGTATTCTCAATTAGTAATTGATTTTTCGCCTCTAGCTCTTCGATAATTTTTAATAACAGATCCTTCGACGTAGAATCTTGAGTTATAGTAGATCCACTTTTCTTTTGAGAATTTTCATTATCAGTCACGACGCTCAAACTATGGGGCGTTACTTCTTCATCGCAGCATTTTCCATATTTCACACCACAACTGGGGTGAAATGACTTAGAGCATATAGCACACTTCACAAAGCTTTTCACTACGTTATTTTTACAATATCCGCATTTATGAATCCCAGTTTGAGGAGCATCGCTCGCACCAACCTTACCACTTGACGACATATCGCCGACGATAATCCAAGGAAAAAGGCACTCCAGCAAGATTGTTCAGTTCTTAGAACATCCGGTACTAAGATCTACAGTACTAAGGTCTCCCGTACTGAGATCTCCGGTACTAAGATCTCCGGTAGTTAGATCTCCGGTACTAAGACGCCTTCTGATTAGACGTTCTATAATAAACAATAAAAATTCAATATCCCACGATTTTCATGGATTAGGGCCGTTAATTCGATAAAAATGCCACTATGTGTGTCTTCGTTCAACCTCACAATACCAAAGAAAGAAATTTGGGAAATTATACGCTTCTTGAAAACAATGCCACCCTACAGCGCATGCGATAATAGCGTCGACTTTCATTGCGGAAACTCCAAACTTCTTAATGGTCTTAGTTGAATCACATTATTTTTTAGCGACTGTAATTCAAATCAATAGTGGAGCGCTTTTTAACGTTACAGCATAAACTGCCAACTTTTCGAATGAAAGTCGTGGGTCCAACGTATCAAAGACCTCAGAGAGGTCCAATAAAACCAAACCACTAGCTCCATCTAAAGCTCCAGAAACATTTTTCCCTTTTAAAACTGCATTGAAAATCAGTGATAATTTTATTGGTTGTTCTTTTTCTTTGGAAGAATGAAAGACAATTTTCGTATAATGAATAAATTCTGATCCAACACTTTTTGCCATCTTTCTGGTAGTAGCATGTAGTAGCTCATGAAATTTTTGGTCTTTGCTGACAAAAAAATTGATCCAGGTGATTTTTAACTTCTTCATTTGAAGTCAGGGTTTAACCGTTATGATAGGAAGTAGGTTGATGTAGCTTCTAAGGGATGGGTCATTCAAAATTTGCATATTTGATCGTATATAATTCAAATATGAACTAATGGATATATTTGTCAAAGTTCTGAGTTTATTAGGAAGGCTGATCTCTGACATTCATGATTGAAATAGAATATCATTTGAATGATCGGCGCGACTGATTATAGTACCCCATTCAATCAACCCAATTTTTCAGTACATTGTCGATGGTTTGGGGCTCAATCTCATGAACTGCAACTTCGATTTAATGTTAATCTCTAATGACAGTCTTGTTAGAGTCGAAATAACTTTGAATATTAATTAATATTCTATGTTTTATATTTTCCGAATCGATGGATTGGCAGAGGTGCAGAAGCTCCGATTCATTGGCCTCCTCGGTCATGCGATTTTAATCCTTTGGACTACAGTTATGTTGGCTTCCGAAACGTCTATTGTTTCTGGTTTATCAGCATACACCAATGACTTGACATAACCCCAAAGAAAATAATCCAGTGGAGTTATGTCGCATGAAATGCTCGAAAATAATGTTATCGCCAAATCTTTCTTTCAATAAATCAATAGTAACGGTAGCAACATGAGGTGTAGCATCATCTTGTTGGAACCAAAACACTTCTGGGTCGATACCATTCAAATTTTGAAACAAATAATCATTGATCATCGATCTGTAACGAGCACCATTCACTGTTATATTAGCTCCAGCATCGTTTTTGAAGAAATATGGACCGATGATGCTTCAGCGTGTAAAGCCATACACCAAACACCATACAGAGCATTTTTAAGGATCCAATGGAACCTGCAGAACTTCTTGATGATTGTTTTCACTCTATATCCGGTAGTGTAGACTAAGATCTTTACGCAAAATTTTTCATGTGGTGAATACACAGTGACCAACTTTTTGTGAACTTCGACGAATAGATCAATCTGGATCATCATTAACACTATGACTTACAGCAGCGATATTTTCTTCTGTACATACAGTTGTTTGTCTTGTTGTTGTTGCATCTAGAAGAGAAAATGTTGTCCTAAATAATAAATTTCACGAAGTGCTCTAAAAGTTTGGCGAATAGAACACTGATTTTGAAAATAAATTTCAACAATTGTAAACTTTGTTGCGGCGAGAGTCTTTCCCTGATAATTTGTCAATGCTTACTAAAAAGAAATGTCGAAACAACATGGCTTCTACCTGCTGTCAAATCACAGTTATCCCTATCGAAAGTTCTATCACTCTAAAAAAGACACCCGATACTTGTGTATTCGTGAAACCGGAAGATATTTTGAACGCCTACTCTAATTAAATTTTATTTTATGTTCTAAGTCTTTATTTTAATTTTCTTCTTGTGATTTTTTGTTGTATCAATAACTTTATACCAGCATCGGTTATTATTTCATAATTTTAAAATCGAAATATTCTGAAAACGGTACACAGTATCCAGTTTCACCAGGAGTTTTTTTTGTGTAAAATTGAATGATGTTTGAGTTCGCTTGAAATTTTGATTGATAAATCTAACCTTAAGAAAAATATGTTCAATACTACTTGGTAGGAACCGTGTAACTAGCGCCCTCTATAAGAGGGATATAGAAACAAATTCTTGGGATGTATCAACTTCCAAAACACATTCGTATAAAATTTCATTACAATGTCGCCAGTAATTTCGGCAAAATCGTAAAAAATGTGTACATTTTTTTTCTTCAAGACCCTTTATCTTGAATATGGATGGCGTTACGAAATTTTTTTACTGAGCAAACCCCATTCATTTTTCAGTTTCCTATCTATACAAGAAACGGGGTTACCTTTTTTTGAAACACCCTATATATGTCTTCTTAATTGAAACTGTGTTTTCTTATGCGTTTATATAATTTAATTTTGAAAAGTCCTTGTGAAAAATTTTTCATAAAATTATAATTTAAAGTGAGGTTAGCAGAATAAATCTGAATGATATTTAAAATACTATCTCCATTCTTTTATTCTTTTTAATGAAAATAATACTTGTCTTTGGCACAATTCATTTATGTGCTTAACCAAGTTGAATTTCCGCTGATTGAAACCCCAAGCAGAGAAATACTTTTCAGTTCTTGACGTTTTGTGCTCACAATCAATTTCTAAGTTTTCTCTCAGTTCACTTTCATGTCATTTGAACTAAACCATTCTTTACATCTTTGACTGTTTCATGTGATTTATTCAGGAGTAGATTTCTGCCCTTGGCTCTGTTCTAAAATGTTGTATCGTCAGCGAAGAGTGTCTCATCATCTGCACCAACGTTATATATCAGGTCATCGATATATATAGAAGGAAAAGAATAGACCCAAGCACAGATCCCTGGGGAACTCCTGCTGCAATTTTCATCTTGGAAGACCTTTCACCTTCCAAATCAACAATTTGTTACCTATCCTCAAGGAACGACTCCAACAAATTCAAAACTTGCCCTCTTATGCCAAGGTACTTCAACTTATGCAGAAGCTTCTCATGGATGACACAATCAAACGCTCGACTTAGATTCATGCAGGTTAGCATCACGTCATCTGCAACATCCAATTCCTTCATATATTCAACAATGTGGAGCAAAGCTGTGGTAGTAGATTTTCCCTCTCTGAAACCATGCTGGAAACTGCCAAGCAACGATTTTTTTTCTAGAAATGTGACCATTCTAGTTTTGAAGAGCATCCTTTATATTTTATGTTTAATTGACCGATTTCCGTTACGTTTCTGACATAATGTGCTTTACATAGACCGCAGCTATTGACATTGCAACCATATTTAATCTGATTGCCTCGATATTTTGAAACACATTGTCTCCCTCGAAAACCCAAGCACGAATCACCAACCACCAACGCGTCCTATCCTCGCGCGACTCGACACAATGAAATCCCAACTGTCGGATCAATTCGCGGTCTCTGCAAATCTCCCAGATCCCAAACTCAGATGTCTCAGCATTTCCAGAAACCAAACTGGAGGATTTAGTTCGCGAGACGGAACCCTCTTCGTGGAATCCTATCGATGCGATCAACAATTTGTCCCGATCGCCATTTACATGAATCCTGCTAGCCGAAAACCTAAATTATGTTCGTCTGGATAAAGCTGAGGCCCGCCTACACGACGTTCGCTTGAACGGGCAACTTCCGTCTGGGATTCATTCAAAATTGTTAAAATCACGGTAGGAGGATCTATTGAGTTCTAGATCACCTAGGCTGGTTCCATGAAAAAGGAAAATAAAATCAATTTGACTGATATACTCTTGAAAGAAGACATTATGAATAAGTTTCCTTTTCTATCGAATATAGGAGCTTTATTGTGAAAAACTGGTTATATAGTCCGTCTAGAAAGTATCCGGAATTTATTATTTTTCATAATTTCAATATACTTCTTTTTTGTAACAATTTAAGACAAAAGCAATATATAAAATAGGTTGTGCAAATAGTCGGCCATGGCCAGAGTCGCGATTTTTTCTCGACGATCTTACTAGTGCTTCTGACGTGTCAAGACTCTCTAACAAACTCTCTTTTGGTCCCTTATAATACCTCGTACGCGTCGGTTTTCTCCTTCCAAATTTTTTATCCAATTACCCGCTCAAAATTGCAAATAAACACTTTTCAAAATTTCAGCTCTTTGTCAAGCCACACGTGTTAACTTCGACGTCAGCGTTTTTCTTTGAAAATTTCCGTTCCTAAACTCATCTGAGGGAATACGTTTTCGTTTCGTACAATCAGCTCTTATGAACTTTTTAATCTGTAGTTTGTTATTAAAATATATAGGCCAGAGTAAAAGAATTTCCTTTCATGAAGCCGCCGTTCTTGAGTGCCTTGAAAGCGAAATCCTGCATTGAACCTCGCGTTGAATTTGCTTTTGTCCACTGAATTAATCCCTGTATCATTACAGCCCTATCATGAATTCTAAACCTTGTTGGTTTACCAAAATTTTTTGCACTTTTGGAAAGGAAATTAGTTTGCATAAACAAGGAACGAAACAAAATTTTGTACTCTTCATGTATTTAATTTAACAATTCTTAGTTGCCAACTTATATTTCTTTCAATTTCTTTCATTTCTTTTGGTACTGTGTGATAAGTATCTGATGTTATTTTAGAGTGATAGAACTTTCGGTAGAGATAACGGTGATTTGATAGAAGGTTCTGTTCAGTAAGCATTGACAAACTATCATGGAAAGATTCACGCCGCAACAACGTTTACAAATTGATGAAATTTATTTTAAAAATCAGTGTTCTATTCGCCAAACTTATAGAGCACTTCGTGTAAGTTATGGTTTACATAATCGTCCATCAGAGCAGCTTATTCGAACTAGCGATACTTTTCGGACAACATTTTCTCTACTCGATGCAACAAAAACAACAAGACAAAGAACTGTACGTACCGAAGAAAATATCGCTGCTGTAAGTCTTGTATTAATGATGATCCAGATTTGTCTATTCGTCGACGTTCACAACAAATTGGACTCTGTGCATCCACCACATGAAGAATTTTCTGTGAAGATCTTGGTCTACACCCATACAAGAACCAACTGCTTTAAGAACTAAAACCACTTGACCATAATGAGTGTCATTACTTTGCTGATTGGGCCCTAGAACAGCTTGAAGTTTATCCACTTTTTTATCGTAAAATTGTGTTAAGTGATGAAGCTCATTTCTGGTTGAACGGTTATGTAAACAAGCGAAATTGCGGTATATAGAGTGAAAACAATCCTCAAGAAGTTCTGCAGGTTCCATTGCATCCTCACGCTGGAAGTATCATCGGTCCATATTTCTTTAAAAACGATGCTGGAGCTAATGTTACAGTAAATGGTGCTCGCTACAGATCGATGATCAATGATTATTTGTTTCAAAATATGAATGGTTTCGACCCAGAAGTGTTTTGGTTTCAACAAGATGGTGCTACACCTCATGCTGCTACCGTAACAATTGATTTATTGAAAGAAAGATTCGGCGATAACATTATTTCCAGAAATGGTCCAATTAATTGGCCTCCGTGATCATGCGACATAACTCCACTGGATTATTTTCTTTGGGGTTGTCAAGTCATTGGTTTATGCTGATAAACCAGAAACAATAGATGCTTTGGAGGCCAACATAACTTGTGTTATTGATGAAATAAGTCCTGAATTACTCAAAAAAGTGGTCGAAAATTCGTCTGGTCGAATGCGGTTCCTCAGAGCAAGTCGTGGTGGACATATGCCGGAAATTATTTTTAAAACATAAATGTCCTAAAATTGTCCTTCAAATAAAAATAAAATTTGGCTCAATTTAAATGTGTTTCGTTTCAATTTGAAATTCCATCACTCTAAAAAAAAACACCCGATATTAATTCTATATGTCTACTCAATTGATACAGTGTGTTCTTAAGACATATATTCAATTTAATTCTAAAAGTTTTTGAATTAAAATATTTTCGAAATTAAAATTTGTAGGAGTTAAACAGAATAAATCTGTATGATATTTAAAATTTAAAAAACAAAGTTTAGTCGAGTGTTTATAGTTGAATGGAGATTGTGTTAGTAAATAAGATGAATACATAGTTGAAATTTTCTAATTCAAGAATTAAAACTATGTACTAAATAATTACAATTGAGCTTTGTTTTTTCCCGATGCTTCCAAAACGAACTATATAAAATCACAATCAAATTTTATTACTAAGTGCTGAAATATTTTCAATTATTGGCATCCTGCGTCGGATAAGTTTATCGATAATAGAACGTGGGGTGTATTATCGAAGTTTATGATTTATTTTTATAATCTACCAGTTGATCTGGTTGTCAACAACCAACTTCAGTTCAATTATAGACTTAAGAAAAAGTAAACATATTGTCTTTGCTGATGATGAAATGAATTTTTTAATTCAAGAATTAAAAATATGTACTAAATAATTACAATTGAGCTTTGTTTTTTCCGGATAATTTCTAGAAGGACTATAGATAGTCTACTGAACAAAATCAGATACAAAATAGCAATAATTCATCAGCAATATTATTGCCATTAATTTTACTGGAGTAAAGTTTAAAGTTTGGCTGAAATGAAGACTGAAAATACGGCCCTATTGACGGGCTATACATACGAAGTTCAAAGTATTGTCCATCGCTAGCCACTACCTTTCACCATTTGCGGCAGGGTCTTTGGCCACTATCCATGTATCGATCCATTTTTTGACTTCATCGTCATTACTGCTCTTTTCGTTAAATTATTTTTGAGGAGTCTTGGATTTGTATGAAAGTGGGATAATTTTCGGAATTATGTTCTTATTAGAATAAGGGATCACAATAATAACAGTTATACATATGTAGGTCTTTTTGCAGTTTATCTTAATTCATTCTGATTATCTTTTGAAGTTGTCGAATATTTGTGTATTGATTCTACAGTAAATTTATTAAAATTATAATTCATCAATTCTCAACCATTGATGTGAACTTAACATGTGGCTCCCCCTTTAGTGTAGTCCTTCTTGGAAAGCCTGAATTATGTTCTGGCACGGTTATACAAACTGAACGTTCTCATTCTTGGGCCCTCCAATAATGGGCTTGCCGAATGTGGACCGTTATTTCTCCATTTTATGGTCATTCGAATCGAATAAGCGATTGTGTTTTTTCACATATAAATCGCAAACTTCTAAGGGCGGGGGAAGTGGGGGGAGTTGTAATATATGTGAATGATGTATCTCCGGACCGTGCTGGGGTCCCTTAAAGTGTAACTATCTGCTCCCTATTATCTCCTGAATGCAGGCAACAAAAGAAGCGATGAAGAGCCGGCAGAAGTTAATAGTTTTGTGGGGATGATTGGAGCCACTTTGGTTTTGTTATTGCCTACCATCAAGTGTGCTTAGATTGCAGAGGAAACGCTATGAATTCCACTGGAGTAGAACTGGTATTCTGTGATAGGAGGGGGCCTCGGGATATCTTGTATTATTTATACAGGGGCTCTCTTTTACGAGGCATGTTCAGAATAATACCGAACTTTCTTGATGACGCGTCAATGTGGATTCTCAGATTCTCGCGGTTAAAAACTTCATGCTAACTGAGACCTTGTCTTTCACCCCATGTGTTTGTATTATTGATGACTCATTCAGTTTTCGTGCTATTTGTATTTGAGTGAAAAGTTTTTAATACCACATTCTAAATGTCATCCAAGAATATGCCTCAACTGCCAACAAATCTGAGCAAGAAATAGAAGAGTTTTACGCCAGTCTAGAAACGTCAATCGCACTTGCAGAAAGGGCGAGATTACAATGATTCGTGGGGACTCTAAAATTGGAGCTGGAGATGAAGAAGACTTAGTCGGACATATCGGGCTGCAATTGAAAAAGCGTCTCGTTAAATTCTGTTCAGAGCAACATTTTTCTGTCGTCAATACATATTTCAAATTGCACCCGAGACGTCTGTACACCTGGAAATCTCCAGCTGACATAAAAGAACAAGTTATCTGTAACCAAATTGATTTCATTCTCATTTAAACTGAGCTGCGAAAATCTGCCCAGATCATTTCCTGATTTTTTGTGATCACAACCCAGTTGTGACCGAGCTGAAAATGCGCCGCTTCATTCGAGTTAACCAAACAAGAAAAATAGCCTTAAGTGACGTGAAAATTCTTCACGACCCTAAAGAAAGAAAACCTGCAAGGCAAAGACAGGAGGAAAGAATTGAAGCTGCTGCAGATCTTAGAAGAACTGATATAGAGGACAAATGGAAAGTCTTAAGACAGGCATTACTTAATACTCAGGAAGAAGACACAGGAAACATGATCGAGTAAAAGTCGTGGATGAACAACTTATGATCTTAGAGCTAATGGCAGAGTTAAGATAACATGAAACAAAAAATCTGCCAAATAGGGACATCCATAAAAGATACAGGGAGGCTAAGGAAAGATGGCTAACTAACGAGTGTGAAGAAATTGGGGATTTTCAAGAGAAAACCGATTTCATTCATATGCTCAAAAGATCCGAAAATGGCAAGAGGAAAACATTAGTGGGTGCCGAGGGAAAGTTGAAGCGATGGAAAGAATATGTAGAAGGCCTGTTCAGTTACAATCAGACAAATCAGAAACCTCAAGCCATGCAGTTGAATGAGGCAAGTCCTAGTATTACAATGTATGAAGTTATACAGAAGAATACATGCAAAAACTCCCAAACTATTAGTAGAGAAGGAAAGTATGGAACTGCAGATCTTGATAACGATGTTCAAAAATATTTATAGACTGAGAAAAATTCTCACAGATTGGCTCAACTTCTTTTCATTTCACTACCGAATAAAACCAAGAGCTCGGATTGTGGCGATTATAGGATAATAAGCTAGATGTCCCATGCGTTGAAGACTTCTTTGCGTCCTACACACTCGGATCTATCAGAAGTCCACAACAAATAGATTCAACTCAGGATGGATTCAGAAAAGGCTTGGAAACTCGTAAGGTTCAGATATGTAGAGATATGAACGTCGATATATGTATATGACTTCAGGAAAGCCTTTGACTGGGTGTCCTAATTAAATAATGATTTAGATCCTTAGGGCCACAGGTGTAGATGCTGGAGACCTCCAGATTATTACGGAGCTCTATTGGGACAAAACTACGATTAAGGGTGGATGGAGCCACATCTGATCGAGTGGCTATACAGAAAGGTGTACGCGAGGGTTACGTACTGCCTCAACTCTTTTTCAATCTTTACTCCGAAAAAATAATGAGACACTTGAAGGCATGAATTCGGATATCAAGATTAATGGTAAAGCGATATGCAACCACCGCTATGCCGATAACACTGTAATAATAGCTTGAAAGCTTACAAAGAGCGATGAATCTTATTGTGAACCACAGTCATCGTTTCGGACTGTAAATCAACGCTAGAAAAACGAAACTCATGGTTTTCTCTAAACATCCAAGATAGGCTGTTTTACACATTAAAAATACACCTGTAGAACAAGTGAAATCAATTAGATACCTCGGAGCTATCATAAATTGTGAGAGTGATCCAAATATCGAAATTAAGGCTCGCATATTGCAGACTACACGAAAATATATAACCATGCATCGAATACGAGGACCCTTCGGGACGATTTGTAGATTTTGGAGGATTGGTATCGAAAATGGTTGTTGCCACTGAATACCAGTATATGCCACTTTTCTCACCCAGGTAGAAATAACCCTAAGTCTCAATATACAGTCTATGGTCACTGCTTGACTTCCGTTGACCACTGTAATGATTTGGGCATCATAGTGTCCTATGATTTGAGCTGGTTTCACCACGTGACGGCTCTAGCAACTAAAGCCAGACAGATGACCTACATGACTCAGGGATCGCTTAAGAATTGCAGCCTCAACATGTCGAACACTTTAGTGCAGCTATGAGTGCCTTTTGATGGAATATGCTGGACCGGTGTGGTGATCTTCTCTCAGGAGCGATCAATTTCTACTCGTGACTGTACAGCGTTGGAATACAAGGATTCCCTTTGGGGGGATAAGACCAGACTATCACGCTCATGTGAGGCTACTCAATCTGCAAACCTTTGGGGATCGACGAGATAGGCGTCATCTTATTGTGACTTTTTGGGCTCTGCATGAGTTTTTGGAGTGAATCTGGATCACCTATAATTGAGAAATAGTACCAAACTTCGTGGCTATACCTTCAAACTTGCGAAAGAGAATTTCAGGACCACACAACGTCAATTATTTCTTTGGCGCATGGTGTTGTTGGTGCAAATTCGGTGAATTCCTTCAAAAACCAACTCGGCCAATGCATTCGGGACCAGAATCGCCTCTAACTTAACTAATATTACTGTGAATATGTGCGGATTTCATTATTATTTCTTGTAGTTTATGGGTCAAATATATTTAATTTTGTAATTTTGAAAAGCCCTACTCTTTTCATTTGTTAAAGACAATAATAACATAATATAAATATTTTAAAAAATTTTTAAAAAATTAGCCTTCTACATATTTAATTCCAAAAGATTATATTCAATGATTATAACTTCTGAAAATAAATTAAAATAATGTCGTTTAAGTACCACTTATATCATGACATAAAATAAACATTCATTATAAGACATCCGAATTGTATAACAAAATCCAATAAATAAAAATTATTAACCAAAATCCTATAAATTAAACATTTTGAAAAGACAAAATTTTGTTTCTGCTTATCAATCTTATGAAAACCAATATCTTTCAAGAATATCCAACATAATCTTAAGAATTTCATCACAAAACTATCTTACTTAGACTATTCAATATTATTGGATATCTAACCAAGGTACTTTATATATAAAAACTCAAGATATGCAAAACATTACCGAAAAACAAGTTTTAAAATCGACTTTGCTCATCAGTATTCAAATATTCATATTCAATGAATATAACATCAATTAATAATATATATTCAACTCACCTTTCACTCTCCAGAAAAAGTTCTACTTAAATGAGACCTTTAAATAGGTATTCACTACACACAGAAATATCTCTGTGGTTTAACCTGATCTAGAAGATTGAAAGACAAATTTAACGGCCTCTGCTATAGCACAAGGACTATCTGTATAAAGAATGTTGAGGAAACCAAATAATTATATATTATGAATAAAATAACATAAATAGAGGTCAATTCTTGATAGAAGGTAACTTGTTTTTCGGTAATGTTTTGCATATCTTGAGTTTTTATATATAAAGTACCTTGGTTAGATATCCAATAATATTGAATAGTCTAAGTAAGATAGTTTTGTGATGAAATTCTTAAGATTATGTTGGATATTCTTGAAAGATATTGGTTTTCATAAAATAACGTAAATAGAGGTCATTCTTGATAGAAGGTATATAAAATAATATAAATATTTTAAAAAATTTTAAACAATTTTAAAAAATTAGCCTTCTACATATTTAACTCCAAAAGATTATATTCAATGATTATAACTTCTGAAAATAAATTAAACTAATGTCGTATAAGTACCACTTATATCATGACATAAAATAAACATTCATTATAAGATATATAAGTTATAATCATTGAATATAATCTTTTGGAGTTAAATATGTAGAAGGCTAATTTTTTAAAATTGTTTAAAATTTTTTAAAATATTTATATGGTTTTCATAAGATTCATAAGCAGAAATAAAATTTTGTCTATTCGAAATGTTTAATTTATAGGATTTTGGTTAATAATTTTTATTTATTGGATTTTGTTATACCATTCGGATGTCTTATAATGAATGTTTATTTTATGTCATGATATAAGTGGTACTTATACGACATTATTTTAATTTATTTTCAGAAGTTATAATCATTGAATATAATCTGTTGGAATCAAATATGTAGAAGGCTAATTTTTTTAAAAATTTTTAAAAATTTTTTAAAATATTTATATTATTTTATATACCTTCTATCAAGAATTGACCTCTATTTATGTTATTTTATTCATAATATATAATTATTTGGTTTCCTCAACATTCTTTATACAGATAGTCCTTGTGCTATAGCAGAGGCCGTTAAATTTGTCTTTCAATCTTCTAGATCAGGTTAAACCACAGAGATATTTCTGTGTGTAGTGAATACCTATTTAAAGGACTCATTTAAGTAGAACTTTTTCTGGAGGATGAAAGGTGAGTTGAATATATATTATTAATTGATGTTATATTTATTGAATATGAATATTTGAATAATGATGAGCAAAGTCGATTTTAAAACTTGTTTTTCGGTAATGTTTTGCATATCTTGAGTTTTTATATATAAAGTACCTTGGTTAGATATCCAATAATATTGAATAGTCTAAGTAAGATAGTTTTGTGATGAAATTCTTAAGATTATGTTGGATATTCTTGAAAGATATTGGTTTTCATAAGATTGATAAGCAGAAACAAAATTTTGTCTATTCAAAATGTTTAATTTATAGGATTTTGGTTAATAATTTTTATTTATTGGATTTTGTTATACCATTCGGATGTCTTATAATGAATGTTTATTTTATGTCATGATATAAGTGGTACTTATACGACATTATTTTAATTTATTTTCAGAAGTTATAATCATTGAATATAATCTTTTGGAATTAAATATGTAGAAGGCTAATTTTTTAAAAATTTTTTAAAAATTTTTTAAAATATTTATATTATTTTATATACCTTCTATCAAGAATTGACCTCTATTTATGTTACAATAATAACAACCTGCAGAGGAACATACGCGGTGGGTTGAACTTGAATTTTATTGTCGTACCACAGTGTTGAAGTATTATTCTATTTATCCTCTCTCTCTGGCTTGCAGCTTGAGTTTATATTTAATATTCAAGGATTGGTTTATAAACCTGACATATAAAAAGATAAATATGAATATTAAAACAAATTGAAATATGTTTATCTTCTACAATTTTAATTTCAAAAAAATTTGTATTCAAAAAACTTTTAGAATTAATTTTTTGTCTACAACAAGCACCGCTTACATTTAATAGACGTATATAATCAAAACTCAATGTATAATGTCAAATGGAATGAAAAACCCAACAGATATACGAAAGTAATTAAAATTAATAAATAAATATTTAAAGGAAACAAAATTTTGTTTCTGGTCTTACCTTTAAGAACACCAATTGCCTTTTAAAAACATTAACACACTTAAAGGACTTCTCAAAGAATATAATTTATTTGAAATATTTAATATATTTAAATATTCGAATAAGTTATTTCAAAAATCTCTAAAAAATGTGTACTATATCTTCAAAAAACAAATATAATTCTATACAATCCCATCTTCAGTCCTCATTTAATATCCCAAATATCAAAATCAAAAAACTAACCTATATCACTCACGTGTTAAAAGACTTAAGCTTCGAAATACAGATCAACTATATAATTCAAGATTGATCTATGTTCTAACAAAATCAAAGAACAGTGTGAGTTATTTTAAGGTTTATTTAAATTCATTGACATTCCATAATGAGATTTATTGAAGCCAAAATATAATTATATATTATATATAAAATAAAATAGAAAGGCCTTTTACTTGATAGAAGAAATATAACAAATATGAATATTAAAACAAATTGAAATATGTTTATCTTCTACAATTTTAATTTCGAAAAAAGTTTTATTCAAAAAACTTTTAGAATTAAATTTTTGTCTACAACAAGCACCGCTTACATTTAATAGACGTATATAATCAAAACTCAATATATGATATCAAATGGAATAAATAATCCAACAGATATACGAAAGTAATTAAAATTAATAAATAAATATTTAAAGGAGACAAAATTTAGTTTCTGGTCTTACCTTTAAGAACACCAATTGCCTTTTAAAGACATGAACACACTTAAAGGACTTCTCAAAGAATATAATTTATTTGGTAAATATTTAACATATTTAAATATTCGAATAAGTTATTTCAAAAATCTCTAAAAAATGTGTACTATATCTTCAAAAAACAAATATAATTCTATACAATCCTGTCTTCAGTCCTCATTTAATATTCCAAATATTAAAATCAAAAACTAACCTATATCTCTCCACGTGTTAAAAGACTAAAGCTTCGAAATACAGATCAACTAAATAATTCAAGATTGATCTATGTTCTAACAAAATCAAAGAACAGTGTGAGTTATTTTAAGGTTTATTTAAATTCATTGACATTCCATAATGAGATTTATTGAAGCCAAAATATAATTATATATTATATATAAAATAAAAGAGAAAGGCCTTTTACTTGATAGAAGAAATATAACAAATATGAATATTAAAACAAATTGAAATATGTTTATCCTCTACAATTTTAATTTCAAAAAAATTTTTATTCAAAAAACTTTCAGAATTAAATTTTTGTCTACAACAAGCACCGCTTACATTTAATAGACGTATATAATCAAAACTCAATATATAATGTCAAATGGAATAAATAACCCAACAGATATACGAAAGTTATTAAAATTAATAAATAAATATTTAAAGGAGACAAAATTTTGTTTCTGGTCTTACCTTTAAGAACACCAATTGCCTTTTAAAAACATGAACATACTTAAAGGACTTCTCAAAGAATATAATTTATTTGAAATATTTAATATATTTAAATATTCGAATAAGTTATTTCAAAAATCTCTAAAAAATGTGTACTATATCTTCAAAAAACAAATATAATTCTAGACAATCCTGTCTTCAGTCCTCATTCAATATTCCAAATATCAAAATCAAAAAACTAACCTATATCTCTCCACGTGTTAAAAGACTAAAGCTTCGAAATACACACTTTTTAGAGATTTTTGAAATAACTCATTCGAATATTTAAATATATTAAATATTTCAAATAAATTATATTCTTTGAGAAGTCCTTTAAGTGTGTTCATGTTTTTAAAAGGCTATTGGTGTTCTTAAAGGTAAGACCAGAAACTAAAATTTGTCTCCTTTAAATATTTATTTTTTAATTTTAATTACTTTCGTATATCTGTTGGGTTATTTATTCCATTTGACATTATATATTGAGTTTTGATTATATACGTCTATTAAATGTAAGCGGTGCTTGTTGTAGACAAAAATTCAATTCTAAAAGTTTTTTGAATAAAAATTTTTTTGAAATTAAAATTGTAGAAGATAAACATATTTCAATTTGTTTTAATATTCATATTTTTTATATTTCTTCTATCAAGTAAAAGGCCTTTTTATTTTATTTTAATATAAAAAGATAGATTCAGAAATGTACCTGACATGTCAATTATACAAACAAAACCTTGTGAATGGATTATTCAATAACTATTGATGGATACTTCATGATAGGAACTTTTGGTCATTACAAAGGATCATCGATGGTCGCTCTGTGAAACATTTACAGATATTTTCAGAGCAGTAGTTTCCCGTACTATGATAGCTTATTGTATCGCCAACCTCCGTACGGAGAAGGCGCTATAAAAGAAGACGTAAAAAAATTGGTCAGGGAGCACTGAAGTGGATTTCTGAAATCTAAGAAAAGATTCTGATAACTGACTTCATTATTGGTGTGGGTGTGTTATTTCGGGAAAAGCCCATTCTGCAGGCGATGCAATAAATTAGGATGAATAATCCATATTTGGTGTTTCATTGACTCTGCAGTATTTCGCATCCCACCAACACACGCTGACTCTGTTAAAAACGTCAAATCTAATATTCCTTCAGGTCGTATAACAGAGGTATACGAAGGCGTATCAGTAAACGTAAGCATACTAGTGAAGATGTCTTCCTTCGAACTGTACAGAATTTTATTGGATGCCATTTTTCAATACGTCCTCGACGCGCGGACGTGTGGAAAGCGTATACGACGTCTGATATATGGAACCATTCGAGCCCTGAATTCTGATGTCCCACCTGGGAGTGCCGAAATGATAACTTTGCTCCTTCATGGTGTCAGAATTTTCTCTTCCCGTGGAGAAGAAGACGGTTGTGAATTGATATAAAAACCGTTCGGGGAATAGAATTTTTCGATCGTATATCGCACTATTATGGCTACATTTGAGGAAAGGAGAATTCAAGTTATACTGGGTGCCATATTTATTTATTTATAAAGGAGCACTTGCAGATAATTCAATACTCAGATCCGTTTAACTATGAAAATTCCATCAAAAGTGTTTTAATCCAAGGAAAAAATGTTAATTTAAAAGGAGAAATATAGTGTGACCCAAGGGTGCTTAAATGGTTCATAACTCCGTTTCTATTCAAGCTATCGACTTCATTTTTCCAAACGATATGTGGTACACTCCGCATATCCTGAAAATATTTTCATCTACATACAGGATGTCCGAAAATGAAATACATACATAGGTACATGTTTTTTAAATGGGAATTCTCTTTTTTTCATACATCTTTGGATTTGCCACTTAATTGTCGATAAAACGCACTCAGGTTTCATTCTACTTGTCTGCATTAGTTTTTGACCTATGTTAATTTATGTGTCGAAATGACGTTCTGCGTAGACCCACAGAGAAAGTCATAACTTTGGAACCGTTCAACATAATTCAATCATCTTTTTTCCAGTCGATTCCTTAAGCTTCTGTGTATTTTTTGAAAAGAGCACAAATTTGATGTCGGTGTTCTATCGCCTACTGCATTGTTTTTTAAATGACAAATTACAAATTGAATTAACTCGATTTTTTCAAGTGCAACATCCTGTATTTTATTGCACCATTGTATGACATTTCGTAAGAGCCTTTCGTCGATCTGAGGTTTGTGTGATCTACTCTGTGAAATAAATTTCAAAATAAGAAATGTGGATGGTTTTTGATGAATCGGGTAGGACGTTGTCGTAAAATTGTAAACACCTATACAAAATAATTGAAAAAAATGTTCTTAAATGGGAATTCTCTTTTTTTCATACATCTTGGATTTGCCACTTAATTGTCGATAAAACGCACTCAGGTTTCATTCTACTTGTCTGCATTAGTTTTTGACCTATGTTAATTTATGTGTCGAAATGACGTTCTGCGTAGACCCACAGAGAAAGTCATAACTTTGGAACCGTTCAACATAATTCAATCATCTTTTTTCCAGTCGATTCCTTAAGCTTCTGTGTATTTTTTGAAAAGAGCACAAATTTGATGTCGGTGTTCTATCGCCTACTGCATTGTTTTTTAAATGACAAATTACAAATTGAATTAACTCGATTTTTTCAAGTGTAACACCCTGTATTTTATTGCACCATTGTATGACATTTCGTAAGAGCCTTTCGTCGATCTGAGGTTTGTGTGATCTACTCTGTGAAATAAATTTCAAAATGAGAAATGTGGATGGTTTTTGATGAATCGGGTAGGACGTTGTCGTAAAATTGTAAACACCTATACAAAATAATTGAAAAAAATGTTCTTAAATGGGAATTCTCTTTTTTTCATACATCTTGGATTTGTCACTTAATTGTCGATAAAACGCACTCAGGTTTCATTCTACTTGTCTGCATTAGTTTTTGACCTATGTTAATTTATGTGTCGAAATGACGTTCTGCGTAGACCCACAGAGAAAGTCATAACTTTGGAACCGTTCAACATAATTCAATCATCTTTTTTCCAGTCGATTCCTTAAGCTTCTGTGTATTTTTTGAAAAGAGCACAAATTTGATGTCGGTGTTCTATCGCCTACTGCATTGTTTTTTAAATGACAAATTACAAATTGAATTAACTCGATTTTTTCAAGTGTAACACCCTGTATTTTATTGCACCATTGTATGACATTTCGTAAGAGCCTTTCGTCGATCTGAGGTTTGTGTGATCTACTCTGTGAAATAAATTTCAAAATGAGAAATGTGGATGGTTTTTGATGAATCGGGTAGGACGTTGTCGTAAAATTGTAAACACCTATACAAAATAATTGAAAAAAATGTTCTTGAAATAGTAATAGCATTGTTTGAAGAATAGTGGTAACAGAAACAGGACAATATCAAGAAGCAAATAATTAAAGTAACAAGAACATGAAGCGGCGAATAACAGAAAACCATGTGAAAAAAATTTTGAGGAAAGCCTTCTATAAATGCTCAAATATGCCGGCCATCATATTTCCACAATAGCTGCTAGTTTTCTTGTAAATGTCGAACTCTAGCAAGTATTTTTCGATCAATTGAACCGGAAGGCTTTCGTGATCCTATTCTTCATATCATCTACAATTGTCGGTCGATCTCTGAAAGCTTTCTCTTTTAAGTAGCCCCAAAGAAATAAATCTATAGGATTTAGATCTGGAGATCGCGCGGATCAAGGAATGGTTCCCCCTGGGCCAATCCAACGATTAGGATAGGAATATCAGCTTCGCCAATACAGTAAACCATTTTCACTAATTCTTCGCGTGTAAAATTCATTGTTGTGTTTTGTTTTTACTTCTACCAATTGAATCAATATTTTATTACTTCAAATTTCAGGATTTAAACGATAGGAATTCTTTATATTCAGCCGTTTAATTCAAAACTGATGGTATCATTCTCGGTATATATTTGAAGCATCTCCCGAAAATGTGTTAATAAACATCAACATACCATTCTTAACAATAATATGTGTAGAATTATTGACAGTACACAGAGGTTTCAGATTTTACGACAACGTCCTACCAGATTCTTCAAAAACCACCGACATTTCTTATTTTGAAATTTATTTCACAAATTTCGCAAGTAACCTCCACAAACCTTATATCGACGGAAAGCTCTTACGAAAAGTCATACAATGGTGTAATAAAAGACAGGGTATCGCGTTTGAAAAAATCGAGTTAATTCAATTTGTCATTTGTCATTTGGAAACCAATGTAGTAGGCGATAGAACACAGACATTGAATTTTGGCCCCTTTGAAAAGTTGCCCAGAAGCTTAAAGAATCGACTGCAAAAAAGATGATTGAATTTTGTCGAACGGTTCCGAAGCTATGACTTTTTCTGTGGGTCTACGCACGACTCTATTTCGACACATGAATTGACGTAGGTCAAAAACTAATGCAGTCAATGAATCCGGTGCGTTTTATCGACAAGTGAGTAGCAATTAAAAAGATGTATGAAAAATAGGGGGTTATCATTTCAAAAAACCGAACCTATGTATGTATTTCATTTTCGGACATCCTGTATGTGGATGAAAATATTTTCAGGATGTGCGGATTGTGCCACCTATCGTTTGGAAAGAACAATCAAGGGGATAGGTTGAATAGAAATGAAGTTATCAACCATTTACGCACCCTTGGCTCACCCTGTATCTCAGCATTGAACCTACAAAAGAAAATACAAGCTCAGAAATGGGTCAACTAAAGAAAGAGATACGACAAGAGATATGAAATTTGAATATTAAAACAAATTAATATATGTTTATCTTCTACAATTTTAATTTAAAAAATTTTATTCAAAAAACTTTTAGAATTAAATTAATGTCTAAAACAAGCACCGCTTATATTTAATAGACGTATATAATCTAAACTCAATATACAATGTCAAATGGAATAAATAAACCAAAAGATACACGAAAGTCCCTAAAATTAATAAATAAATATTTAAAGGAGACAAAATTTGTTTCTGGTCTTGCCCTCAAAACGCCATTTGCATCTTAAAAACATGAACACACTTAAAGGACCTCTCAAAGAATATAATTTATTTGAAATATTTAATATATTTAAATATTCGAATAAGTAAATTCAGAAATCTCTCAAAGCATGCACTATATCTTCAAAAAACAAATATAGTTCAAAACAATTCCGTCTTCAGTCCTGAAATATATTCAAAATATTAAAATCAAAAAACTAACCTGTACCAAAGCACTCACCACGTGTAAATGAATAATGTTTCGAGACATAGATCATCTTTATAATTCAAGATTTATCTATGCTCTAACAGAATCAAAGAACAGTGTGAGCTATTTTTAAGGTTTACCTAAATTCATTGACACTGCATAATGAGATTTATTGAAGCCAAGATATAATTATATATTATATATAAAATAAAATAGAAAGGCCTTTTACTTGATAGAAGAAATATAACAAAATTTGAATATTAAAATAAATTAATATATGTTTATCTTCTACAATTTTAATTTAAGAAATTTTATTCAAAAAACTTTTAGAATTAAATTAATGTCTAAAACAAGCACCGCTTATATTTAATAGACGTATATAATCTAAACTCAATATACAATGTCAAATGGAATAAATAAACCAAAAGATACACGAAAGTCCCTAAAATTAATAAATAAATATTTAAAGGAGACAAAATTTGTTTCTGGTCTTGCCCTCAAAACGCCATTTGCATCTTAAAAACATGAACACACTTAAAGGACCTCTCAAAGAATATAATTTATTTGAAATATTTAATATATTTAAATATTCGAATAAGTAAATTCAGAAATCTCTCAAAGCATGCACTATATCTTCAAAAAACAAATATAGTTCAAAGCAATTCCGTCAGTCCTGAAATATATTCAAAATATTAAAATCAAAAAACTAACCTGTACCAAAGCACTCACCACGTGTAAATGAATAATGTTTCGAGACATAGATCATCTTTATAATTCAAAATTTATCTATGCTCTAACAGAATCAAAGAACAGTGTGAGCTATTTTTAAGGTTTACCTAAATTCATTGACACTGCATAATGAGATTTATTGAAGCCAAGATATAATTATATATTATATATAAAATAAAATAGAAAGGCCTTTTACTTGATAGAAGAAATATAACAAAATTTGAATATTAAAACAAATTAATATATGTTTATCTTCTACAATTTTAATTTAAAAAATTTTATTCAAAAAACTTTTAGAATTAAATTAATGTCTAAAACAAGCACCGCTTATATTATAAAGTTATAAAGTTTTTTGAATAAAATTTTTTAAATTAAAATTGTAGAAGATAAACATATATTAATTTGTTTTAATATTCAAATTTTGTTATATTTCTTCTATCAAGTAAAAGGCCTTTCTATTTTATATTAAGAGATATGAAGATGAAAAAACTGGCAATGGTACGTCATAAAGTATTTGCTCAAAATATTCTTCAAGTTATTTTGGCTTTGGAATAATTAATCAATCTGATCTTTGAACTGATCACACTGTTAGAGCATTCTGTGGATGGGAGAATTTTTAGCGCTGTTACTGTACTCAAGAGGCAAAGAAAAGGTCCCGGATTATCTTAATCTCCTTACTTGAGTAAAAAATTAATTGAAGGCCTGATATTCAAGGAGTATATGGGGTTGTTGAATAATTTTCGAAGAAATGGAATATCATCCATTACTCTACGATTTTGCAAACTAATCATGTTAAAATATTCGAGTCCGATATTAATTATTTGTATGTCCTGGATTTTGATAAGAATTGATTCTTAAACTCGAAAAGGGAAGGAATCTTTGTTGAACTTTTTCGAGTTCATGTATGAATATATATTTTATTGAGGGTTCCAGATAAAATCATCAATTACATACTTAGCTGCACGTATTAACTAAATCTTTATGTCCTTTTCCGAAAGAAAAATCCTAAAATCTACTCACGCAAAGTATATCACTTTTTAATACAGGTATGTAGACGATATATTGGCTTGCTTCTGCGGAACACAATCAGAATTAAAAAAACACTCTAGAATATCTTAATAGTTTGCACCATAAGATCAAATTTACGGCGGAAATACAATGTGATAACAAAATAAATTTTCTGGACATAACTTTAATTGAGATGAAATTTCCTTTGATATATTAAGAAAAACCACAACGAGAAATACAAACATATCCAACTTTTCAAATCATACGAACATTCATAAACTCGTTGTCTACAGATCAATGATACATATGAACTATTCCCATCATCAGACAACTGTCTGATGATGGGATAGTTCATTTCCCGAAACTCGAGTCACAAGAAAATGTGTAATATATATTTTTTTGGTAGTAAAACATAGCAATTTCTACAATTTGCAGATTTAATCTGATAGTCTTCTACGATTTTAATCTAAAAAAATTTCTTTAAAGAACTTTTAGAATTAAATTAATGTCTTTATAAGCACTGCTTATATTTAATAGACGTATAAAATCAAAATTTATTAGACATTAAATAAAATAGAAAGGCCTTTTACTTGATAGAAGAAATATAACAAAATTTGAACATTAAAACAAATTAATATATGTTTATCTTCTACAATTTTAATTTAAAAAATTTTTATTCATTTCATTATTTTTTGAATAAAAATTTTTTAAATTAAAATTGTAGAAGATAAACATATATTAATTTGTTTTAATATTCAAATTTTGTTATATTTCTTCTATCAAGTAAAAGGCCTTTCTATTTTATTTTATATATAATATATAATTATATTTTGGCTTCAATAAATCTCATTATGCAATGTCAATGAATTTAAGTAAGCCTTAAAAATAACTCACAGTGTTCTTTGATTCTGTTAGAGCATAGATAAATCTGGAATTATAAAGATGATCTATGTCTCGAAACATTATTCATTTACACGTGGTGAGTGGTTTGGTATAGGTTAGTTTTTTGATTTTGATATTTTGAATATATTTCAGGACTGAAGACGGAATTGCTTAAAACTATATTTGTTTTTTGAAGATATAGTGCATGCTTTGAGAGATTTCTGAATTTACTTATTCGAATATTTAAATATATTAAATATTTCAAATAAATTATATTCTTTGGGAGGTCCTTAAAGTGTGTTCATGTTTTTAAGATGCAAATGGTGTTTTGAAGGCAAGACCAGAAACAAATTTTGTCTCCTTTAAATATTTATTTATTAATTTTAGGGACTTTCGTATATCTTTTGGTTTATTTATTCCATTTGACATTGTATATTGAGTTTAGATTATATACGTGTATTAAATATAAGCGGTGCTTGTTTTAGACATTAATTTAATTCTAAAAGTTTTTTGAATAAAAATTTTTTAAATTATTAGACATTATCAAATGGAATGAAAAAACCAATATAAATAAATGGTGGATTAAAATTAAAAAATGAGTAATCTTCAATGTTTCGTTCCAAACATGCGTACCTGAACTCGTCAGACGTATGTTTTGCCTGTAACAAACATTTGACAAAATGTTTAGTTTTTGGTATTATTTTTATGAAAACTAAATCTCTTTCAAAAATACGCAACATAATTTTAAGAACTTCTCGAAAAATAATTTATTTGAAATATTTAATATGTTTAAATGTTTAAATAAATTACTTAAAAAACTCCCAAAAACATATAGCACATCCTCAAAAATAATTAGAGTTCAGATAAGGTCTGTTCAACTCCACATTTAAAAGATAGAATCAAATAAAAATAAATTAACTTGTGAATTTACCAAACTTTTTTTGGAAACTCTGTGAATGAAAATTCAAACAAGGTAGGTATATCTAATATGCAAGGTACTCTATGTTCTGTGTTAAACACAGAAATCACACAAAGTTTGTAAGGCACATTATGGCCTTCCTTAAACTACTGGAAACTTTATAATAAATTTCTTTAGTCAAGAACCTAATATAATTATATATTATATATAAAATAATAAGAAGCGGTTTTTTACTTGATAGAAGTATTATTACAAACTTTGAATATCAAAACAGATTTAATCTGTTAGTCTTCTACAATTTTAATTTCGAACGAAATTTTTAAAAAATTTTTAGAATTTAATTAATGTCATTATAAGCACTGCTTATACTTAATAAACGTATAAAATAAAAATTCATTTAACGATATCAAATGAAATAAAAAAACCAATAAAAAGTAATTGTTAATTAAAATTAAAACATAAGTAATATTGAAGAGACTAACAGATTAAATCTGTTTTGATATTCAAAGTTTGTAATAATACTTCTATCAAGTAAAAAGCCGCTTCTTATTATTTTAATTCTGCAGTCTACAAATTGAATTGTCAACAGTGCAGTAGCATATATATGGGACAAAACCGGGAGATCTTTCCAAAAAAAAGTAAAGAATATCATCCCTCATTTATGAACCGGAAAGATAACTTTAATTTTGCGAAACATTTTTTCGAAACCAATCATATCTTCCCAGAATTGGACAATTTTGAAATATTGCACCTGGAAGAAAAAGAAAAAACTAGACATCTTTGAATCCATCGGAATATTTGAACGCAAAAAGCACGTTCCGTCAATAAAACTATTAAATGAGGAGACGGACCTGTAACACACTCCACAAGTGAACACTACGAAACTCGAGTCACCGTATATTCAGTTGATGAAAAGTGATAGACAACTGTCTACGCCTAAGAATTTGCTCCCTTTAGGTTTTCTCAGAAACGAAGCCAGATTTTGTATGTTTCTTTACCAGTCTGTGACTGAAAGTACCTGCAGCAATAAATTCATTCTTGTTCAGGATTCAAGTAGAAGTTGCCGTAGGAGGCAAATGGTTCCTTATTGTAAATAAATGAAATATTGTCTTACAAACAGTAATTTCATTTCAACGTAGCAGAAAAAAGTTCACTTACAAACATTCAAGAACAAAGTCATTTCTCATTTCACTCCACTATCACAAAGTAACGGACTATTCCATCTAATAATTAATTTATATTTAGATATTATTATTCTGAGATTCATACAGATTTTCCCAAAATATCGTGCTAGAGGTCAGATAAAATTTTCGAAAATATTGAGTTTTTACTGATTGTGATAAAATAAATTCCTACCGAAATATTAATTCAAAACTGATTTTACCTCCCATGCTGATTCACAAAATCCCTACACTAAATCCTACAAATCTGAGTTCTAAATGAATCATGAATTATTCAGCAGGAGATTAAGCGAACAACTATCCAGAATCAATAAAACATCCAGGGGATGCCACGACGTCAGAATTAATATCCGAATCATTGTGGATTTTCTGATAAGCTCTACGATCCTAGAATTTGTATATCCTGGGATTATAAACCAATTAAATCTAAATTATAGCAGATTCCTTACCCCGTTTCTGTAATGATTCTGTGTTGTCGATTAAACGATTTGGATATTTCTTATTTGATAGCGAAAAACTATTGTATCCAAAAAGTACAGAGAACTGGTATATTAAACACAAAATATAACATTCCGAATTCATTGTATCGCTTTCAAAGTAGGACACCTCCAAATGTGTTATTTTTAGAAGTGATAGAAATTTCTATAGGGATTACTGTTATTTGACAGAAGATAGAAGCCATGTTGTTTTGATATTTCTGTTCAGTAAGCATTGACAAATTATCATGGAAAGCCACACGCCGCAACAACTTTAACAAATTGTTGAAATTTATTTTTAAAATCAGTGTTCTATTTGCCAAATTTATAGAGCACTTCGTGAGATTTATGGTTTTCATAATCGTCCATCAGAGCAGCTTATTCGTCGAACTATCGATAGATTTTGGACAACATTTTCTCTACTCGATCCAACAACAACAACAAGACAAAGAACTGTACGTACAGAAGAAAATATCGCTGCTTTAAGTCATAGTGTTAATGATGATCCAGATTTGTCTATCCTTCGACGTTCACAACAAGTTGGACTCTGTGCATCCAGCACATGGAAAATTTTGCGTAAAAATCTTGTTCTACACCCATACAAGATCCAACTGGTTTAAGAACTAAAGCCACTTGACCATAATAAGCGTTGTTTGTTTGCTGATTGGGACCTAGAACACCTTGAAGTTGATCCACTTTTTGACGTGACAACGTCTTATAAATTGGTTTGCCGGGTGACACTTCAAGAAACTGCGTTACGCTCCGCTCACGTTATGCGCTCACAATGAAAGCGAGTGAGAGGCACGCGTCCCTTCCACTCGGGCATGGTTAGCCCGCCTAAGAGCGAGAGAGACAGACATAAAAAGTGAAAGGCACGCGTCCCTTCCACTCGAGCACAGTTAGCCCGCCTAAGAGCAAGAGAGACAGAGCGAGAGAGAGAGAGAGTGAGAGAGATAGGCATACACACCGGTTCATGTCTTGCGCTTCTATTTCGCTTAGGCGCCTGCATACAAGTTTACACGTTGCCAGTTAATTGTAAAACGATTGTGTAGTGATAATGTGAAGGTAGTTTCGTCCATCGCAACAATTCAAACAGCAAAGGTAAATAATTTCAGACTGATAATATAACATGATGAAATAAATGACTAAGACATAAGTAAATAGGTTATGTTGTAGTAATCACAATGTTGTGGTAGTTTTCAATCAAAAAAGTAGTAGAAATCGTTTCTCAACCAATAATAATTTGTTTAACTTGAAAAAATGAGCGCGACTTGCTATGTAAAAAATTGAAATAACAATGTTTAACCTCCAACCTGTCAAATCGAAACTTTCAAACATTCAAACCGAGACGACTAATCACTGCGCAAGGTCGTAAGCGCGCGATTTACAAATTCAAAGATCAAATGTGATAGTTTTCTCCTTTTAGAAAATACACTTTGAATTAAAATCGATTGATATTAACAATTAATGTGATTTAAATAAATGTTCTAACTTTTAAATTTAGTTTTTATATTTATAACAATGTAAAACAAGTTAAATTTATTAATAACTTATAACAACTGATTGATAAATAAAATTTTGTTAATATGAAATTCAGTGCGAAATTCTTTGTATAAATTAATGTTTTAAATATAATTCTTTGTATAAATAAATGTTTTAAATTGTTACTATTATTTCATCCTTCTTCCTACTATACGAATGAATATTCACATTAAAATTATTTTACCACTCAAAGTCGTTGTCACGTAAAACTTTCGCCCGTATACCGACTTTACAGGCAACAAATTTTTTTATATTGAAATTGTGTTTAGTCTTGAAGCTCATTTCTGGTTGAAAGGCTATGTAAATAACCAACATGCCGTATATGGAGTGCAAACAATCCTCAAGAAGTTCTGCAGGTTCCCTTGCATCTTGAAAAATGCACTGTATGGTGTGCTCTACACGCTGGAGGCATCATCGGTCCATATTTCTTTAAAAACGATGCTGGAGCTAATGTTACAGTGAATGGTTCTCATTACAGATCGATGATCAATGATTATTTGTTTCAAAACTTTGAATGGTATCGACCCAGAAGTGTTTTGGTTCCAACAAGATGGTGCTACACCTCATATTGCTACCGTAACAATCGATTTATTGAAAGATTTGGCGATAACGTTATTTCGAGAAATGGTCAAATTAATTGGCCTCCAAGATAGGCGAAATTACTCCACTGGATTATTTTCTTTTGGGTTATGTCAAGTCATTGGTTTATACTGATAAATCAGGAACAATAGACGCTTTGGTAGCCAACATAATTCGTGTTATTGATTAAATGAGGCCTGAATTACTTGAAAAATTGGTTCAAAATTGGTGTGGTTGAATGAGGGTCCTCAGAGCTAGTCGTGGAGGTTAAATGCAGGAAATTATTTTTAACACATAAATGCCATAAAATTATCTTTCGAATAAAAAAAAATTTGGCTTCAATCCTAATTTAAATGTGTTTTATTTGAAATTAAAGTTCTATCACTCTAAAAAAACACCCGATACTTATTCCAAGGAGTAATACAACCATGAAACATTTTTTCAAGCATAAATCGATTCAACGTAAGCCTTTTATTCTTTCTTATCGGACTAGATAAAGTTGTATAAACTATTTCCACTATTAATTAATTTAACGATTATTATTTCGCCAACAATTTTGAACTAATTCTTGAAATTTTACCTTCACTTCTTATATAACTTGAAAAAAGGGTACAACTAACTAACATTTTTAAGAAAAACACATGGAAAAAGGTATACAAACAACCATCAAATCGCAGAAATACCGATAAAGATAAATAAATAATAAATATAAAATATATTGGGGCCAATTATCGGAAATAAATATATTTAACAATGGAGATCTTGCGACATTTATTTGGTCGTTGAGCAGAATTTTGAGGTACTTTAGTCGTACCTACCAATTTCTACTGCTTCCAAACGTGTGCTTTTAATTTCATCATGGATAATTTCATAGTTGCTATTGGAATTAGGTCCAAATTCTTTCAAATAAGTGGCACATGTTGAATGCGAGATGTCTGGCGTTTACTCTACTTGTGTTAATTAACCGTTTTCTTAAAGGATTTTCCTGTTTAACCAATATATACCATAAAGCAATCACTATAAGTCAACTTAAAGTCTCCAAATTAATTGTCCCTATCTTTTGATCTTTGTTATTTTTTATATAAATCGCTAAATTATTGAGCGTTCTTAAAGCTACGACATTTGAGTCAAATTTAATACTTGGCAATATTATTTGACATTCTATTTACTTAAGGAAAGTCTGAAATAAAGCTATTGAAATAGCAGTATTGGGACATTTACAGATGAATAATCCGCAATCTATAAGAACTTTAGCACGAGCATCTAATCTTCTGAAATCTAGCGTTCATCGAATTGTGAAAGCTCATAAATTTCATCCTCACAAGATAAGGCTGGTACAATAGTTGAATGAAGATGGTCCTCACCGCCGGACTCGGTTTTATCAACAATTTGGTGAGTTACTGAATAATAACCCTCACCGACTCTACAGTACTATCTTTTCTGACGAGTCTACCTTTATGTTGAATGGGAAAGTCAATAAACATAATTGTAGGTATTGGAGTGATAGTAATCCTCATTTATTCTTGGAGACACAAATTCCACAAATATTAAATGGTAGGAATATTAGGAAACCATATTGTTGGACCAATTTTTATCGATGGAAATCTTAAGGGAACAACTTACTTGAATTTATTATACAACATTATTGATCCAATGATTACTGATATTCTGGAAAACGACGACTACCTATTAGTACGTGAACTCCTATAGATTGGCCAGTAAGATCTCCCGATCTATCGCCATTAGATTTTTTTTGTGGTGACATTCCAAGTCCAAAGTTTATGCAACTCTGCAAATCTTGCAGAACTGCCACAAAGAATCATCACGAAATTCCAATTACTAACAGCAGATATTTTTGAGAATGTTAGAGAAGGATTTGAAAGTAGACTATATCATTGTATGGAGGGTAGTGGTGATCACTTGGAACAATACATACGTCAGTTCTTTAGATAGTTTACATTTTTTCTGAATTTTCCTTATCATTACTTACACATCTGGTGTATTTAAATGTATTGGGTTTCTGTTTGAGTTATACTTCTGATAATGTTCAATATCAAATTGCTCAAAAAACCAAATTTGAAAATTTAGAGAATAAAAATAGCTCTTTAACTAAAACACATCCGATATCTCTTTCCTATTAAAATAAAAATTAGGGGTCGTTGTCACTCTCAGGTGGTTTTGTCGTCATAGGAATTATTTCTCCCTAATACAGAACTTGAAAATTATTCTTGAATTCTTCAAAACTCTTAGGTTCTTGAGTTTGGGCGGTTCAACTGTCTGTTCAACATCAACTTTTGAGGATAAGTTCAATATTACATTATTTCGTGAATACTGAACCGATTTTAATTTTAACTGGGTTGTGTACAGAATATAAGTATCTTTCAAACTAATCAACACTCCATATATCTTCCCTATTAAAAAAATGTTGGGGGTTGATGCGACCTTCGTGGGACCTTCGTGGGACCTTGCATATCTGTCGAACAGCTCATTGGTGATTTGCTCATTAGCTACCATGTTCTGCAAAGACTCGGCAGGTAGGCACAGAGGACTGATATAAATAGCTTTCTTTAACCTGTTTCTTCTTTCTTGCATCATTTATGAGTTTCAGTATTTCAGGGATCAGGTGGGGTCCTGACCACATTTCATGAAAACTTTCCAAATAAAACAGAGCACCCTCTTTTGACTTCAGATTCATGTTAACAGGATAAATCAGGTTCGTATGGAACCAAATTTTCCGCAATGCTTGGTGGACTCATATTTTCCCGTAGAAACAAGTCAATTACTTATTGATGACATCTTTCATAGTTATTACAACTTTTCAGTTCCCTAGGAATGAATCTACCCCACAATCTTCCCTCAGTCCGAGTTATAGCTTCATAACTGACAGGAGCATATGGCAGCCGTAACTCGGGCGTAATATATTTGTCCGTGTCATCAAGCGGGCTTGGCGGCCTGGTCGAATGGACCGTAAAATGTCCATAGAAAGGAGATAACTCCGGACATAGAACGAAAACAATGTGCCGCCGCCCGCTTTGATCGTATTATCCTTCCGCAAATCTATGGAGGGCAGGGACGAAGCAAAAGGATGCGGACAGATACGAGCAACGAGCCATGAAACGATTAGTGACCTTGGTGTGGCGTGTTGACACCCGTGTTCGAGGGATTGATGTGTTTTCCGGGATAGTAAAGCGCGTCGGGGCGAAAAGGGGGAAAGGGGAGGCAATGTGTGACTCTGCGAGAACCGCGAGATGCTGAAGGTGGAATAAAATAATATAGATTATTTTCACAATTTATTAATTTAACGGCAATTATTCTGCCAGCACTGTGGCTTCGTCAAGTTCACATTATACAGGGTGACAAGAAAAACCTCGGACAAACTTTTTTCATTTGACTTTATTAAACAAAAGAAATTCAACAAAACAACAACGAATAATAATAACATTTGGTGATAATATATTAAAGCGGTTTCGATGTGGCTTCCTTTGGCGGCGATATATAGCTTCAGACGCTTCTTGAAATTTTCGTCAATGGGCAGGGATTGCTTCAGCGACTACAAACTTTTGTGGTGTTTAACACACGCCCTCAGTTAAAAAATCGACTACACACTGTAGTCTATTGGGTTGAGATCCGGCGAGTAGGACGGCCATTCTGCAGATTTGATCAAACCCGAAAATGGGTCTTACACCATTCTTGCGTCATTTTCGGTTTGTGAGCCGGAGCAGAGCCCTGTTGAAAGGTCCAATGGGTGTCACCGAAGTGCTGCTAGGCCCACGGAAGTATACAGCCTCGAGAATATCGCAGCGGTAAACTTTGATTGGTTTTGACCCCTTAATCCGAACGAACGAAGAATGAGCTTAACGTGACGCACCCACCCTAAGGCTTAATGGTCACGGCTTCCATGGGTGAGGGATTAGGATACACCGAATCAGCGCGCCAGACACCCCATCACCGGGGCGTCTGACCTCCAGTACGGCTTCGGTTTCCAAGACCTACACCCTCACTGGCGGAAGCAGGCCTATCACCTCTTGTAGCTATGCAGGTTACTTCCCGAATTGGAGACACAACTCACACGCCGAGGGGATCAGAACCACGCTAACCCAGCATGCGGGCTTTCAACCACTACCTCTAATAGGGCGGCCGGGATTGCTCCCGGGGGCTGCCGCCCATCCCGTGGTAGTAATTATCGCGTCCTTACTGGGACATGTTCCAGGAACGTATTCTATAGCAATTAAGGACCTTGGAATCCAGGCCTTGCTGAGGCCAGCACATCAGGTAATGCGAGTTTGCTAATACCCGCCGGTTCTTCTGGAATTGATATCCAGGGAGATAGGTAGATCTGACCACACCCGGCACCGTACCCATCCAAGGATCCATCCTACCAGACCGGTCCAGTTCACGAACAGCTCAGGTTGTTATGCCTGGCGTCCACTAATTAATGGATCTTGCGGCACGAGGAATTTTATAGATCTATATGGGCCGCTCATTTATTTGCAGGTCTACTGTTAGGGCTTCTCCCCCAGAAAAACCAACACCCAGCTAGGCAGGAGTCCACCCAGCGCGCAATCAGACGGACTCTCGTTCCGTTTTACCGCCAGAAGATCACCGCCTTGCATCAACTATAACCCCCATTAGGGAACAAACCATCGCCTTATCCTACCTATTTCCAGGCAGGGACAATCTCAAAGATTCTACTAATCGTGTTATTCTTCTTCCGAACACAGCTCCGGAATAATTCTCCATGCATTCGTGTCTCTCTCTTGTCTGGATTAACCAGCTCAATTCGCTCATCTCATGCATACCTCTCGTCATTCCTTTCAGAATCACTCTACTGGCTTCCGTGTACTTGACACAGTCGAATAACACATGGCACCAGGACTCAATCTTCCCACACAAACATCTGTCGCTCCCACTGAGTTTCCTTTTATAAAGGAACTCATTCAAGCTCCGATGGCCCGTGAGTATATAACCCAAACACAGACCAAGGGAAAACCATTCGTTCTTTTCCACAAACATTACAACCGGGATAAACCCGAATTTAATCCTCCCTTTACTACTTTCATTCCATCTTCTTTGCCATTCTTCCCTCGGTGTTTTCTTTACCACATCTATTCTTTCCATGAGACCAAAGTCTCTTTTACCAGCAAACTTCCGATCAAACTCATCCAAGGCCAAGCCCTTTTTGAGCCCGTCAGCATTGCCAACTTTGCTCTTACTTCCGACAAGTGGCCAGAAAACCTGAGCCGCTCCTCCACTTTTATGCTAAGGTACTTGGTACCCCTCACATTCTTCACAGCCTTTCCATTCAGGCGTACATTAGGTGGCCTACTAGCGGCCAACCTTCCTTTAAGCAATATGCAATTTTTGATTTTGACGATGTCCGACGATGGCCGGCAGTACCGGGAGTCTCTACGGATCAGACTCGTTTTGGTTGTTGTGGAATTGTTCTAAAAGAAAAAGCTTCTCGTCTGTGAAGAGAATGCGCTTCCATTGCTGAGCAGCGGCAAGATGAACGAGTCGGTGGCACCTTTGGAGCCATTGTTTTAATCCTTGAGGAGTTCAACTTTTTGGAGCTTGTATGGCTTGAGGTTGAGTTCCTTTTTGGACATTTGACGAACGGATTCACGGTTGATATCGGTCTCACGGGCTATTTTCCTCATCGAGACTCTCGGATTTCGATTGAGTCGCTTCTTGACGATGGCTAACCGTATTGACAGTGCGTTTTCTACCACTTCCTGGCCGACGACCATCATGGCCAAGCTACTTGAAACGGCAAATCACATCGGACACGATTTGTCGGGGCACAATTTCGCATTGACGCTTACCTTGACGAAGCAGCTCCAAATTTGCACTACGTTTATTTGACATTCTAACACTCTGCAAAATAAAATAATATCAACGTATATATAGACATCAGAATTCATCACACATCGATTCATTCTATAAAACAGAAAATGACAGCATACGAGGGGTGTCAAATATATTCACGGGTTAGGCATAAAAGAAAACTCAAAAAATTTTCGGAAATTTTTTTTTAACGTAGTATCTTAGGACTTTAATACATTTGTTAGATCGAGAAATAAGCTTCTCTAAACCTTGTAAAAATATTCTTCCGGCTTCTCCTCAAAACAGGTATTAGTTGCTACTTTATCCACAATTACAATAATGTGAAAGGATAAGTGAAAGGATTTTGAACGGTCATAATTTTTATACTCAGTTTGCTTCTCTGTGGGATGCTCATTTGTTCTTCAGCAAAAATAACGAAACGCGAAAAATCACTAACGAAAAGTGCACCAACATGAACGATGAATAATTATACTTCAGCCCAATATATTCGCTAATTTACTTTTTAAGTCAGCTATAAAAAGGCGAATTTGGCGCCCAACGTGGGGCTCTTCATGAAATATCCAAATTACAAATATTTAAAGATCTATTGAAACATCGATCTAGTTTGTATCAAATCGTCCCGAAATTAGAGCTGTTTGTTCCTGTAATTGCTCGTAGTTTCACAAAACAGAAAATCGACATTTTCTAGTTATAACCATTAAAAGCGGCCTCTACCAGATCTGGCGCTTAATTACTGATTTTCCATTTCTGCAATTTTCATACCGTAATCATACCGTATCTCAATTTTCCACCGGCGGGTGTAAACCGGGGCTTAAATTGGTGGTTCATCAAATTTACTCGACGAACAGGATCTCAGGGGGCCTTGGGTGGGACGTTCCGACAAACAAACTAATTGGAATTACGAATATAAAGCTGGCGCTGCCAGCATTGTATGGTTATGTCATCACAATCATCTCTGATGAGATGTTTTCTTTATGCTCGATACATAGAATATAATTTTGGCTCGCTCAGCTCGAACAACGATGTACATTTCACACACTGGTTAGTTATGTTCTCTTCGTTTTTTTGTACAAATAGAATTACTACTGAACATATTACCACAAATCTCCATGTCAGTAGGATGTTGAAACAACATTTTAACGCTGGAACATATAAAATCAGCATACTACTCTGTCAAGAAAGTACCGGGAATTTTCAATTAAAACAACATTTTTACATTTAATCGTCAAAATTTATTGGGTTGCCTTCAAAATAGGCTCCATTTGCTACAATACATCTATGCCAACGGCACTTCCAATTATCGAAACATTTTTTATAGGCGCTTTCCGGGATGGACTTTAGCTCTCGCGCCGAATTTTGTTTTATGGCTTCAATCGACTCAAAACGGGTGCCACGAAGGGGCAATTTTAGTTTTGGGAAGGGGAAAAAGTCGCAGGGAGCCAAATCCGGCGAATACGGTGGTTGCTGGAGCACGTTTGTTGAGTTTTTGGCGAGAAAGTCAGTCACAATCGTAGCTCGGTGAGAAGGCGCGTTATCGTCATGCAAAATCCATGAGTTGTTCGCCCACAAATTTGGCCGCTTCTTACAGATACGCTCACGCAAACGTTTCATAACGCCTACGTAATACTCCTTGTTTACCGTCTGACCCTCTGGAACGAATTCGTAGTGCACCACGCCACGGATATCGAAGAATACAATAAGCATCACCTTCATTTTCGAGCGGCTTTGGCGTGGTTTTTTCGGTTTCGGCTAATTTTTTGCCACCCATTCCGATGATTGCTGGCTTGTTTGCATATCGTACTCGTAGACCCAGGTCTCATCACCAGTTATAATGCGTTTCATGAATGTAGAATCGGAATTACAGCGATCCAGCATGTCTGAAGCAACCTGTTCGCGATGACGTTTTTGAAGAAAATTCAGGTCTTTCGGTACGAGTCGTGCGGCCACCTTTCTCATGCCCAAAATATCAATCAAAATCGTACGTGCGGACTCGTGGGATATCTTAAGATCATGCGCTATCTCTCTCAAGCTGGTACGACGGTTTTCCAGCACCCTTTCCTTAATTTTATCGACGTTATCTTCGATCGAAGCCGTCGATGGGCGACCACTTCACGACCGTCCTTGAAGGCTCTGTACCACTGATATGCACGAGTTTTCGATAGAGCATTATCACCAAAGGCCTTTTGCAACATTTTCAATGCATCGGCACAAGAAAATTCATTTGCAACACAAAACTTTAAACAAATTCTTTGCTCAACGTAATCACCCATAGTAAAAATCGGCACGCACTCTGACATCGACTGACTTAATCAGCTGTTGCAAACAGACTAGTTGACAGATCCCTCTCAAGCTTGGCATAGTAATTAAGGACAGTGGTACCAACCTAGGAAAAAAAATTTTTACCTGCCTCATTGCCTTGCCAGATTTAAATCGATAATTCCCGGTACTTTCTTGACAGAATGTATTATGCGACGTTCTCAGGTTCACCATTGCTATATGCACTTTTACAGGGTGACAAATTTTACTGTTCTTGAATAAAAGTATTTTAACGCAGCCCAATAAGTTTTATTCTTTTAGATTCTCTACACTTTCTTATACTTTTATGTGAGTGTTTAGTTTGATATTACTTTATTTTGCAGTGTTAGAATGACAAACAAACGTGGTGCAATTTTGGAGCTGTTTCGTCAAGATGAGCGTCGATGCGAAATTGTTCGTTTGCACAATGTGCCTCGAAAACCGTGTCCGACGCTTCTTGAAATTTTCGTCAATGGGCCACAGTTTTTCGGGCGTTAATCGGTCCCATTCTAGGCGCATGGATTGCTTCAGCGACTCCAAACTTTTGTGTTGTTTAACACACGCTTAAGCTCCAAACTCGACCACACGCTGTAGTCCATTGGGTTGAGATCCGGCGAGTGAGAGGACGGCCATTCTGCAGATATGATGAAACCCGGAAAATCGGTTTTACTCCATTCCTGCGTCATTTTCGCTTTGTGTGTCGAAGCGGCGTCCTGTTGAAAAGACTCCCCTGGTTTGCGTGTATTAAAGGGTCAAAATCAATCAGGATGTCTACCGCTGCGACATTCTCGAAGCCGTAGTACTTCCGTGGGCCCAACAGTACTTCAGCGACACGGATTGGACCTTTCAACAGGACTCCGCTCCGGTTCATAAAGCGAAAATGACGCAAGAATAGTGCAAGACCATTTTACAGGTTTCATCACATCTGCAGAACGGTCAATGGACTGCAGTGTGTGGTCGATTTTGGAGCTCAGGGCGTGTGCTAAACACCACAAAAATTTGGAGTCGCTGAAGCAATCCCTGCGCTGGGAATGAGACCGATTAACGCCCGTTGGCGAAAATTTCAAGGAGCGTTTGAAGCTATTTATCCCTGCCAAAGGAATCCACTTCGAAACGGCTTAAATATATTATTACCAAATGTATATGTCATTATTATTCGTTGTTGTTTTGTTTGATTTCTTGTGTTTAACAGAGTTAAATGAAAATAGTTTATACGAGGTTTTTCTTATCACCCAGTATTAGAACTGCTGTGCATGGTTTTATCTCTAAAGAATGGCTTGGAGCCGTCCAAATATCGATGTCAGTGCGATGACAAAACATTAATATAATGCTAAAACATAGAAAATCACCACATAGTACTACGTTATCAGATTCAATATATCTTGATACGGCCTTTTTAAGGCCATCTTTATAGGAACACTATACAAAATTTTATTCGTAAAGAAGAACCAGATATGTACGTTAGTGAGATGTGAAATAACATTCTAATGTGAGAGAATAAAAAAACATCACATTATGCGACGTTGCAAGATTCGCCATTGCATAATATGGTCCTTATTGAAACTGATAGAAAAGTCATGAAAGATTTTATCCGTAAAGACGAACTGGATGACGTCCTGATATTTTTTTTATGTTTGACCGCCCGAGGAAATGAAAACCTGTGTCTCCTAGTTGGTGCTCCGAGCGGACAGTTATGTCCTGATAACTGACTCCTTGAACTGTTGAAGATTATAGACTGAAAGAAACAAATCAGCTGAAAGCGTGTTCCATAACTGGCCAGTTCGGTGGAAGAAAGACATGCGATAAATGAAAGTTCTCGGAATTGTTAATTCAACTGAATAGGAATGTGCTCGTTACGCAGCCCTAGTGACACTTGCGAATCTGGGGACCGCTGGCATCATTTCCTTCAGTTCCGTAAAGCATCGGTCTTGATAATATCTAGAGAAAAAGCACGAGCTGGCAATTCTCCTTCTACGTGCCAACTACTGTTATATCGGGTGTTTTTTTTAGAGAGATAGAACTTTAAACTGACATAACACACATTTAAATTGAGATTGAAGCCAAATTTTTTTTATTCAAAAGATAATTTTATGCCATTTATGTTTTAAAAATAATTTCCGGCATATGTCCACCATGACTAGCTCTGAGGAACCGTATTCGACCAGACCAATTTTGGACCATTTTTTCGTGTATTTCAGGCCTTATTTCATCAAAAACACGAGTTATGTGGGCTTCCAAAGCGTCTATTGTTTCTGGTTTATCAGCAAAAACCAATGACTTGACATAACTACAAAGAAAATAATCCAGTGGAGTTATGTCGCATGATCTTGGAGGGCAATTAATTGGAGCATTTCTAGAAATAATGTTATCGCCAAATCTTTCTTTCAATAAATCAATTGTTACGATAGCAGCATGAGGTGTAGCACCATCTTGTTGGAACCAAAACACTTCTGGGTCGATACCATTCAATTTTGAAATAAATAATAATTGATTATCGATCTGTAACGAGCACCATTGACTGCAACATTAGCTCCATCATTGTTTTTGAAGAAATATGGACCAATGATGCCTCCCGCGTGTAGAGAACACCTCACAATGCATTTTTCAGGATGCAATGGAACCTGCAGAACTTCTTGAGGATTGTTTTCACTCCATATACGGCAATTTTGCTTGCTAAACACAAATTCATGATGAAAAAGTGTTCTAGGGCCCAATCAGCAAACAAACGACGCTTATTATGGTCAAGCGGCTTTAGTTCTTGAATCAGTTGGATCTTGTATGGGTGTAAATCAAGATCTTTACGCGAAACTTTTCATGTGGTGGATGCACAGAGTCCAACTTGTTGTGAACGTCGATGAATAGAGAAATCTGGATCATCATTAACACTATGAATTACAGTAGCGATATTTCATCTGTACGTACATTTCTTTGTCTTGTCTTTGTTGTTGCATCGAGTAGAGAAAATGTTGTCCGAAAGCTATCGATAGTTCGACGAATAAGCTGCTCTGATGGATGTTTATGAAAACCATAAATCTCACGATGTGCTCTATAAATTAAGCGAATAGAACACTGATTTTAAAAATAAATTTCAACAATTTGTAAACGTTGTTGCGGCGTGAGTCTTTCCACGATAATTTTTCAATGCTTTCTGAACAGAAATGTCAAAACAACATGGCTTCTACCTTCTGTCAAATCACAGTTATACCTATCGAAAGTTCTATTACTCTAAAAAAAAACACCCGATAGCTTGACGCGCTGGGGGCGCTTGTCTTGACTTAGATTGTTGAAGCAACTTTTCAGAAATAACTGTTGTAAGTTTTTTATGTAGGACAACATACTAATTTCTGAAAACATGTTTTAATCATGAAAACCAGCAAATTTTAACGAAATAGTGCAATATCTGATATATAATCTTTTCAGACAATTTTATTCCCAGAATGTCCAATTTACTTTTTGACCGCACCTCGTAATTCATATTTCGATATCAAAACAAACATTCAAGAAACCATAGTTCCTTCTAGCAATATAAAATTTTGAACCAATCATTAAAATACGATTGTCTTACTCATATGGTATGAATGACGACGATACGTTTCTACGTCATAAACCTCATTTTTAATAACATAAAGAGATCACATATTTTGAACTTATAAACAAGATACATTTCACATGAGACACACACATCATAAAAGATTTATCACGGCGAGAGTTCACAAATATGATGACGAAAGTTCAATAAAAAAAGTGTAAAGATATTAAGTGACTCAATTTTTCAATCCTGTTTGATAAACTACCTGGAAAGTATTCATCATGTTGATATTTTTTACTCTTTTGATATCGGTGAGTGTTTGTATTTTGATTTTCGTGTATTTTTATGGGTGATTGTTAAAATAATCGGAAGTGTCTGAAAAACTAATTATCAATTAATTATTTCAGAAGTAAGTTTATGTTTCCGTCTAACGCCTATATTCTGGTACAAGTTTGATGAAACAAATATTCATAACTTTGAATATAATATGAATAAAACAGTAGTATGAGTTACATGGGTAATCTTACAAATAACTGACCTACCACAAATTAACACTCATAATTCCAAATATTTGTATTGACTTTTTATTGAAATTTGTGTCAAATATTTCAATACTGAGCTATTATTTCCAACTATTTACAGAGCATAAACTAGACGATATCTGTAACTTCGTTCATATTTATTTCATCTTGATGTACGATAATATTTTACGCAGAATTGCTTAAACTTTAGTCAGTAACTAAACTAGGGTAACTCAAACGTAAATATACTTACACATAAACTGGTTCGAAGGTTTCGAAAATTCAATTTGAATTTTATAAACAAAAAATCATTATAACTTCGGCTAAAATTAATTGTTTACATAATACTGAACGATAATTCTAACGATGCTGAAGCTTTGATTGTTTCAATTTTACTTGACTCAAATTTATCTGGAAATATATAAATGAAAAACAATTTCAAGGTTTATATAATTCTAAACGATAATTCTAATGATTCTGAAGCTTTCATTATTTCAGTTTTTACTTGACTAGAAAATTCATCTTAAAATTCATGAATGAAACATAGTCATAAATACCCCTAAGTTTAATTGTTTACATAATACTGAACGACAATTTTAACGATTCTGAAGCTTTGATTGTTTCGGATTTTAATTGATTATAATTCATCTTGAAATTCATAAATAAAAAACAATTACAATTTCAATATAAAAAAAACAAATATTAACTTTCGCTATTTTATTGATTCACACGAAAATTGTTTCGTCATACCATGACTTCATCAGGTGAGTATTAAAACTGAGTTTAAATCTATTTGATCATTCAATAAAATTTGTCTTTTATTATATCTATTGATCTCTAAAGTTTCTATATAGATTTTGTTTATGACTTTTGTGTTCGATATGTAATATTTCATAGTTCCTATTGAAATTATGACCAGTCAGATGGTATGATGAAACAATTGTCGTGTAAATCAAGAAAATAGCGGAAGTTAATATTTGTTTTTCTTATATTGAAGATGAATTTCCGTCAAGTGAAGACCGAGACAATCAAAAATTATAATTTCCCCCGCATTTCATTGTTCAGAATATTAAATAATAATTCTAATGATTTTGAAACTTTGATTGTTTCATTTTTTACTGGATGGAAATTTATCTTGAAATTCATAAGTAAAACACAATTCTTAATGGCAGTTCCAATGATTCTGAAGCTTTGATCGTTTCGGTTTTTACTTGACTTTACTGTTATTTTGAATTTCCTAAATGAAGAACAATTTTAATAAACAAATCATTCTGAATGATAATTCTGACTATTTCAAATCTTTGATTGTGTTGCTTTTTACTTGACGGAAGTTCATCTTGAAAATTATTAATAAAAAACAATTCTAAGTTCCATTAATGTTTTCTGTTTACATAACTTATTTCCAAGTGTACCAGTCACAAAAACCACAAACATAGTTGATAACTTTCGATAACGGAAACGAACTAATCCTTCAATAACAAAAAGAAACATGGGATAGTTTTGAACGTTGGTCAGAAACAAATATATTTCTTACACTTTTCTTAGTAATATTCATGAACAATCTAGAAAGCGAAACACATAGTATCACATATTTTTACTATTTAATTTATTGATGTCGTTATGTAGATGAAATAATAATAATATTTCATTTAATAGCACAAATAGATAATTTTGTTTATTTGTAGATTTCCTTAACAAATACATACATCCAAATATCAAATTCGCCCGTGATGAAGATGTGACTGATAGTATCAATTATCTGAATATAAAAATTCACAAAATTGAATGAAAAACACGATTTCAACAACGCATCATACGTGTTACCTCTAATCATCCCTAGTTATATTAATTAGCGGCCTGTAATACTATTATTCATAGATTAGTCAAAATACTTATGAAACAAAAAAAATAGATAAAGGATGTAATATCATCAAGCGAATAACTTTAAATTTTATCCGTCAATCATAGATAATCTATTGAACAAAATCTAGTATGAAATAACAATAACGCATACTCCACACTATAAAATAAAATATATTTCTTTTACTAACATAGCAAACCTGAAACGATTTCTACATATTCCAAAAGAAAACAAAAATTGTATTATATCGCTTGAAAGTTTTTTCGATATTTATCAAAAAACAATAAAGACGAAAAATCGTTATACGTTATATATATATTATATATACGTTATACTGCTCTGAGATTTTTCAAGTCTTATCTTTTTGATAGACATCAGTGCGTTAAATTGCGTGATACATATTCAGATTATTGCCCTATAACTTCAGGGGTGCCACAAGGATCTGTTCTTGGCCCTCTGCTTTTCCTTATATATGTGGCTGACATGCATAAAGTGGTCAGATTCGCATCCACCCATTTTTATTGTGATGACACTCAGGTTCGCCTCTCTTTTCATCCCTCCTCTGTTTCTCAGGCTGTCGAGCGGTTGAATGAGAATTTAGACTTAATTATGCGTTATTCCCAAATGAATAATTTGAAGATAAATGTTAAAAAATGTTTTTATATATGCTTTTTTCCCAGGACATTTCAGGGTGTGGTTGAGATCAAGATGGGCGGTGAAAGAATTCCGTCCTCCACCTGCTGTAGAAACCTGGGAATCTTTTTCGATTGCCAGTTGAGATTCAGGGAGCATATCTCGTTGCTGTTGAGGAATTCTTTCCTTGCATTGCGCCTTTTGTATCGGCAGAGATATTGTTTAGATTTTCAGTCACGCAAGTATCTCTGTGAGACTCTCGTTTTGTCCAAACTAAACTATGGATTAACGGTTTTTAACCCTTGCCTTGATTCCGTGCAGAGGCGCAGACTACAGAAAATGCAGAATTCATGCTGCCGGTTTGTTTTCGGTTTGAGGAAATATGACAGTGGAATAAGGGACGGAATTAACAGCTTGGGATGGCTTAGGGTTGAGAATGTTTTCCGGCTCCACCTGACGATTATGGTTCATCGAATTTTACGTTCTTGTCTTCCACCGTATTTGAGGGAAAAGCTAATTTTTAGACGTGATGTTCATTGCGTGGACGTTAGGCATGGTCATAGGCTCATGATGCCAAGATTTGGTTCAGCCATGTTTTAGCGCTCCTTCACCTTCAATGCGGTGAAATTACATAATGAATTTTTAGTTTCGTGTGAAGGCGTTTCTTTGAGCTCACTGAGAAAAATTTTGAAGTCAAAATTCTTGACGAGCCAATTATAAATTAGGAAAATTTTATGAATATGAAATATGTTTTCTTTACTCACAAAGGAATTGATTCGTTAATTTTATTTTTTTTCCGCTTATTTTTGTTTCTATCCTTTCGTTTTTTTTTCCCTTTTTGTTTTTTTTTTTTTTTTTTTTTTTTTTTTTTCAGGGTTGAGTGGAGTAGCTTTAAGCTAGACTTCGCCCTATGTTTATATATTGTAAATGTATGAATAAAGGCACTATTATTATTATTATTAAGAAAACACAAAATTCAGCTTGCTAGAAACAACATAATTTTAATATTGACTACAAAATATTGCAGAAATAAAAACCGTCGACTTAATCTCTGGGAACCATATAAATCCTTAGATACGATAAAAATCATTCTAATGAACGATCGAATAGACTTAAACAAATTTCCACTGATTAATATTTTTAAATAACAATTATAAATTATTATTTTCTATAACCCACTATTTTTTACTTACGTCTATTCTTTTTGTGAACAGAGTTAAGTACTTAAAAATCATTTCTGCAGACCAGTTTGAATACTCACCCGATAATGTCATGTTATGACATTATTATAATAATAATTATTATGTAAAAAATAAAATTCTGCTAAAATGAGTCTAACAGACAGACTAAACCTCAAACTTATTTTTATGTATAAATCATTGAAAATATCCTATCCAAAATACATTTTCAAGCACTTTCAAATACCCTTCTTGAGTAATAGAAAATAAACCAAGTTTAGAAGAAATTTCTCATTCATCTTTAAAATTTTAATTTTTTTTAGATATGTTCGAACGAAGCATTCAATATTGACACAGTTCAGCAATGGAACGATAGTAAACTCGTCTGTGGATATCCAGTCCATACTCTACAACCGTAAGTATATACACTTACTTTTCAAAGTCTTGCAGCCCTCGTTATCGAATTATAGACATGAAATATATAAAAATATGTATTGTGATGACAGATATATCATCACGTTTAAGTTTAGAAATTATAGAAAGGAAGGATTACAAGATTTTATAAGTTATCTTTAATTCTTATGGCTCACATTTTTGTCCTTCAATATTAAATAGGAATTATTTGATTGATACGATCTTTACTTGGTAGAAACTCATTTTAATTAAAAAAATGTATATGACACAGTAATTTATTTCCACAAAAATGTTTGTACTACTACAAAAATTGTTTCATCACGATCTGGCTTCTTCAGGTATTACATTGGACTGTCAGTACAATGTAATACCTGAAGAAGTACCTGAAGAAGACCTGTAGTAGTACAAACATTTTTGTGGAAATAAATAACTGTCTCATATACATTTTTTTAATTAAATAGGAATTAGTTTGGATAAGTATCGGGTGTTTTTTTAGAGTGATAGAACTTTCGATAGGGATAATTGTGATTTGACAGAAGGTATTATAGAAGCCATGTTGTTGTAACATTTCTGTTCAGTAAGCATTGACAAATTATCATGGAAAGACTCACGCTGCAACAACGTTAACAAATTGTTGAAATTTATTTTCAGAATAAGTGTTCTATGCCAAATTTATAGAGCACTTTGTGAAATTTATGATTTACATAATCGTCCATCAGAGCAGCTTATTCGTCGAACTATCGATAGATTTCGGACAACATTTCCTCTACTCGATGCAACCACAACAACAAGACAAAGAACTGTACGTACAGAAGAAAATATCGCTTCTTTAAGTCATAGTGTTGATGATGATCCAGATTTGTCTATTCGTCGACGTTCACAACAGTTTGGACACTGTGCATCCACCACCTGCAAAATTTTGCGTAAAGATCTTGGTCTACACCCATACAAAATCCAAGTGGTTCAAGAACTGAAGCCACTTGACCATAATAAACGTCGTTTGTTTTCTGATTGAGCCGTAGAACAGCTTGAAGTTGATCCACTTTTTTATTGTAAAATTGTGTTTAGTGATGAAGCTCATTTCTGGTTGAACGGCCATATAAACAAGCAAAATTGCCGTATATGGAGTGAAAACAATTCTCAAGAAGTTCTGCAGGTCCCATTGCATCCTGAGAATGCACTGTATGATGTGCTTTACACGCTGAAGGCATCATCGGTCCATATTTCCTTGAAAACGATGCTGGAGCTAATGTTACAGTGAATAGTGCTTGTTACACTTCGATGATCAATGATTATTTGTTTCAAAATTTGAATGGTATCGACCCAAAAATGTTTTGGTTCAACAAGATGAAGCTACACCTCATGCTGCTACCGTAACAATAGATTTATTGAAAGAAAGATTTGACGAGGACATTATTTCGAGAAATGGTCCAATTTATTGGCCTCCAAGATCATGCGACATAACTCCACTGGATTATTTTCTTTGGGGTTATGTCAAGTCATTGGTTTATGCTGATAAACCAGAAACAATAGATGCTTTGGAAGCCAACATTACTCGTGTTATTGATGAAATAAAGCCTGAATTATTCAAAAAAGTGGTCCAAAATTGGTCTGGTCGATGCGGTTCTTCAGAGCTAGTCGTGGTGAACATATGCCGGAAATTTTCTTTAAAACATGAACGTCATAAAATTATCTTTCAAATAAAAAATAAATTTGGGTTCAATCTAAAGTTAAATGTATCTTATTTCAATTTAAAGTTCTATCACTCAAAAAAAACACCCCTGAAAAATTACGTATGTTCTCGAATATTTGGTCCGTGGCAAAAAGGGTTACTTCATCAGATAGCAAATCATTTCAACCTTGTTAGGTGTATAAGAACCATTAGACGATATGAGCAGACTGAAGAAGTGGTCGTACTCATATAACTACCACATGACAAGACTGATATATACTGAAACATCCTGTAGAAATCGATTTGTATCTATTTTTGTTCCTAGACCTTAGTTTTAGAGGACAAATGACCAAGTTATTCTGAGTGCTACGTAGATAGATACTATCGTCAATACCACGATATAGAAGACCCTTTAGATTCCCCTAGTAACTTCTAGTCACCAAGCCATTCATTTGCAATTGACACCATAGCATCGAAACTTGTTGATGTAATAATGGAAAAGTATGCTCTTTACAGATAAGACTTTGTTTGGTTTTGTGAGTGGTGAGTACCATATAAAAATTTGGAGGGACTCAGGACTTCCCAGGAGACTACTTAATGCTATTTAAGTTGCTTCTACCACGTGGTAAAAGTAGTAGTTCATTAGTTCTGTCTGGAGAGACAGGCACATCTCCCTCAGCCAGAATTTTAGTATAGAGCATTGTTGAGGCTTTTCCAAAGGCGGTGATTCCATATACTTGGGACCATTTATGCCTATGCCTTGTCGTTGCTTACTTAAGGGACCATCAGTATACCTTTCCATGCCTTCCTGACGGTAACCTATGATTTTTAGTCCCATATGGGGACTAATGAAGATTGAAGATTGAACGATCAGCACCACGAAATGAAGATGATTTAATTCAGTCAGTTTGACAGTCCTGGACTACCATCACCGAAAATTATGGAGATGATCTTGATCTAAATCCATACAAGATCCAACTGGTTCAAGAACTAAAGCCAAGAAGTTCTGCAGGTTCCATTACATTCTGAAGAATACACTGTATGGTGTGCTTTACACGCTGGAGGCATCATCGGTTCATATTTCGTTGAAAACGATGCTGGAGCTAATCTTACAGTGAATGGTGCTCGTTACAGTTTAATGATTAATAATTATTTTTTCAAAATTTGATTGGTATCGACCCAGAAGTGTTCTGGTTCCAACAAGATGGTGCTACACCTCATGCTGCTACCGTAACAATTGATTTATTGAAAGAAAGATTTGAGGAGGACATTATTTCAAGAAATGGTCCAATTTATTGGCCTCCAAGATCATGTGACATAACTCCATTGGATAATTTTCTTTGGGGTTATGTCAAGTCATTGGTTTATGCTGATAAACCAGAAACAATAGACGCTCTGGAAGACAACATAACTCGTGTTATTGATGAAATAAGGCCTGAATTACTCGAAAAAGTGGTCCAAAATTGGTCTGGTCGAATGCAGTTCCTCATAGCTAGTCGCGGTGGACATATGCCGGAAATTGTTTTTAAAACATAAATGTCATAAAATTATCTTTCAAAGAAATAAATAATTTGGCTTCAATCTTAATTTAAATGTGTTTTATTTCAATTCAAAATTTTATCAGCAAAAAAAACACCCGATACTTCCAAGTAACAACTTATCTGTGCTACAACTCAATGTTTCCTGAAGACATTTGATTACCAAGCTAGAACCTACAAGAGTTTCATCCTTGATATTTGCAGGTTTGAATGGCTGGAAGAAGAGTTCCTGGCAATAACTAGAAATGAAACCATCATAGTTGACAGAAACCTCAACAAAACACGCAAAATAATCGCAACCTACCAAGACTTCTTATGCTGCCTCAAGAACGTTTGGATAAGCGTAAAGAACTCGTTTCAGAAACAAAAGTGCCTCAAGTTCTTCATGAAATGCATCAGATCAACGAGGCAGCAACCCTGCTATGTCCCATGGACGTACTATTTAAACCTAGCTGTGCGAGACTTGAGGGTTGCCACGATGATGGTAGTTACCAGTGCTCTTTTTTTCGTTACAGCTGTTATTTTAGTGGAAAAATGTAAAAATAGGGAATATGATTCTTTCACATATAGCACCCCATGATAAGCCAATATCCAAAGTCTTGTCCTCTAGATTTAGGTTAAACTTAATTTGTGTCAAATCTTATATCTATTGTCTGTTTGTTGACTTATTGTTATTGTTTATTATTTATTTTTTATGACAATTTGGTATTGATGGAGAAATGACGTTGTAGAATTTCTGAACAAATATATGACTCAAATCTCTGAATATATATCTTTCATGAACATTCAAAAGTTTCATTAGAATTGCTGTTTTATTTTTACAGTCACATTTTAAGGAATACTAAAGAGTCTTTTATCAACATTTTGTTCTGGGATTAAAACACATTACTTATTTGAAAATTATTGAAATTCTCAATTCATTATAAAGTATCGGGTGTTTTTTAGAGTGATAGAACTTTAAATTGAAATAAAACACATTTAAATTAAGATTGATGCCAAATGTTTTTGTATTTGAAAGAGAAATTTATGACATTTTTGTTTCAAAAATAGTTTAGGCACTTTTTCGAGTGATTCAGTCCTTATTTCATCAATAACACGAGTTATATTGGTTTCCAATGCTTTTAATATTTCTGGTTTATCAGCATAAACCAATGACTTGACATAACCCCAAAGAAAATAATCCAATTCAGTTACTTCGTAATGTATGCATTTAGGCAGCAAATAAACCATTCAAAATCTAATATACATCTTTCTCAACCCCATTTGAAGTATGCTTATCCTAGAATTTGCATACTAACTGATTGACGTCAAACAATTACTTAGCAAGAATTAGAAAAGGTATCTTTACAAACCAAGCAATTCTTTCATTGATCCACACGAGCCGAATATTACATTACACACCTGACATATCGGGTGTTTTTTTTAGAGTGATATAACTTTGAATTGAAATGAAGCACATTTAAATTAAGATTGAAGCCAAATTTTTTTTTATTTGAAAGATAAACCAATGACTCGACATAACCCCAAAGAAAATAATCCAGTGGAGTTATGTCGCATGATCTTGGAGGCCAATTAATTGGACCATTTCTCGAAATAATTTTATCGCCAAATCTTTCTTTCAATAAATCAATTGTTACGGTAGCAGCATGAGGTGTAGCACCATCTTGTTGGAACCAAAACACTTCTGGATCAATATCATTCAAATTTTGAAACAAATAATCATTTATCAACGATCTGTAACGAGTACCATTCACTGTAACATTAGCTCCAGCATCGTTTTCAAAGAAATATGGACCGATTATGCCTCCAGGGTGTAAAGCACTCCATACAATGCATTTTTCAGGATGCAATGGAACCTGCAGAACTTCTTGAGGATTAGTTTCAATCCATATACGGGCAATTTTGCTTGTTCACATACGGAAATTTTGCTTGTTCAACCAGAAATGAGCTTCATCACTAAACACAATTTCACGATAAAAAAGTGGATCAACTTCAAGCTGTTCTAGGGCCCAATCAGCAAACAAACGACGCTTATTATGGTCAAGTGGCTCTTGTATGGGTGTAGATCAAGATCTTTACGTAAAAGTTTCCATGTGGTGGATGCACAGATTCCAACTTGTTGTGAACGTCGACGAATAGACAAATCTGAATCATCATTAACACTATGACTTACAGCAGCGATATTTTCTTCTGTACGTACAGTTCTTTGTCTTGTTGTTGTTGCATCGAGTAGAGAAAATGTTGTCCGAAATCTATCGATAGTTCGACGAATAAGCTGATCTGTTGGACGATTATGTAAACCATAAATTTCACGAAGTGGTCTATAAATGTGGCGAATAGAACACTGATTCTGAAAATAAATTTCATTAATTTGTAAACATTGTTGCCGCGTGAGTCTTTCCATGATAATTTATCAATGCTTACTGAAGAGAAATGTCTAAACAACATGGCTTCTGCCTTCTGTCAAATCACAGTTATCTCTATCACTCAAATAAAAACACCCGATATATAAGTAAATACTCAAAACCAAAATTTGATACACAGGATGTTCATTTAACATATTAAGGATATTCAAAGGGTTAATCTCTCCAACATTACAAAAACATTATTTCAGCGACTTCTCAGAACTAGCTGAAACAATTTGTCATAGTTTGAAAAACACATTATCCTTATCTAAGAGAAGAAAAATATCACAAATTATATCAGTAGCACGAAAAATATATCACACAAATATGAATAAAAGAGAATTTAAAGAATATTATTAACTTACTCGATATTCATTATGTGTTAAGTCGAAAATGGGCAAATTTCTTGTGGTACTAAAATTTTATATTTCTCACTTTGTAGATTAATGGACTAATACTTGAATTTCTGTGTCGTACCATCTGGTTTTAATATGGTTGTATTTAGGTTAGTCTTCTGAAAAATTATATCCAATTGAAAAGATTAACGATTTTGGATAGAATTGATGAGCCGAAAAAGATTGCAATTTATTATTCGGCTTTGAATTTTTTTGCAGACCTGATAAATTCTATCCGAAATTCGTTAATCTTTCTAATGCTTAATTCAATGATGATGAAATGAACATTTCTGAAAAAGGATTCAAATTTAATTTAGAGTAAGGAAATAAAAAAAATCTTAAAACAGAATTTCTTACGAAATATTCAGTTGAAAATATTCTTGAACTTATTTTATTTGAAAATATTAAATTACCAAAAACTTCTGAATTGATTTCATTTGATAAACAAAATTCATTTTCTAGCATTCCACTTATAGTAGCAACATAAGTTATCAAAAAACTTTTGATAAAAGATAGTAGTATACACCCAATGAGAATGATATTTTAAATTATCTGGGTGATATGAACAAACGCGCAGCAGAAGTTCCTGACTTAACGTTAATGCTTTCCACTTTTTTTGTCCAGGAAACTAAGCTAAAAACATCGACATTAAAATCTGTTCCATGCTTATGGAACAACGAAATATTTGAATTTCGGTGTCCACTTCACTATTGTGTCGAAAATTAACAGTGCTATCCAAAAGTGCCATAAGGACATAGTAACAAATCTCAACTGAATTCTTAACTCGCACATGCTATATATAGCTTCATAGAGGATCAAGTGGTATCAGATTAATTTCAATATCAATACATAGGAAGCAAACTATTTTTTATTTCCAACTAATTTGAAATTATTTGGATTGAATATAAGCCTATACCAATAACTAAAGCAGTAAGTATCCTTGGAGATAGATTACAAAAGATACTTTTTTTGTGAGTAGAAAAGCTTTTTTCGGGCAGGCCTGCAAATAAATGGCAAATGTCGAAAGAGCGATCTTACTTATGAAAGCATTTTCATTCACGTACAATTTTCCGTTTATTTGCTATGAACGAAAGGAAATATTTTTGCCAATTTTGGACGATCTTCGAAGATCGCAGACAAAAATTATACACGCCCTTACGTCGCAAATGTCATTCCGTTTCATTTGACCTACTAGCTCATTGAACTACCTGAACGTATTGACACAACCAACTAACAGAATTTTAAATGATCCTTATTTCTCCGAAAAGTAAATTTCAACTACAATTCTATAAGTTGAAGCATTTACAAGAATCATACGACAATTGTTTCGTTAATTAAATTTTGACTTTTTCATAATTGGTTCCCATTCTAACCTGAAGCGATCAAATAACAAAGTTTTACCTATTCATCGGTATAACCTTACCTTAATTAATTTTCGATATTTGAAAATTCGAGCAGTTTAATCTTAATTATTTTCACATATCTTCAATAATTCTTCAATAGTTGTCCAAGTACCTGAGCAAAGATCTCTTATATAGTTCTAACCATTTGAGAAATCATTCATTACTGTAAGAGTCCTCGAGAACTGACAATCGAGATTCTTGTATTCAACTCATATTTTAAGTGCGGTGATATAAGTTATTTTAGTTCAAAATTATCTACCTACCGGATCAAAATGGATTTGAAAATTTTAATATCTTTCCTATTTTTATCAACACAATTTCTGGTAAGTTATCACTATATTTTACTGTGAAACACTTTGTAAATTAATGAGTTCCAAATTTTTTTCAAGATACAGAATGATTATTTTACAAAACAGGATTTTCCTTCAAAAATCTCGCATTTGTCACAGATTCTTTAAATACAATTTATTTTCGGCTAATACACGTTTTTGTAGAATAACATTAACAGCCGATTTCTAGACAAAAATATCCTTTTCATAACTCAGCTACAAACAAAAGTTTCCATATTTATCTGAAATTTTCCTTAATAACTCTTTAAGTTTCCGAGATATTCGGTTCAAACTTACAGGGTGGGGTATTTATTGTGGGTGTAAATGGAATTGTGATAAAAATTTTTGTGAGAATCTACAGTGAAATTCTTTCAAAGGTTCAAAGATCTTTTTATCGTACGCCACTGATCATTTTCCACTTATTTTTTCTCCCAATACCCGTGAAAAGTTTTCTCGTAGTATTTTTCTAATTGTTGTTCGTATTTTGTAGTTGTCTTTTTCAATATATGGCATATGTTAATATTTTTATTTTCGCATTTTTATTGACAGAGAATGTTGATATGTGGCATGAAGCTTCATTGAAATTGAGATTGAACGCTTAGTTTCAACTTGATGATTGTCCGGTACATTTTCATAGAAATATAAAAAATTGATTGAACAATATTTTTCTAAAGAGGTGGATAAAGGGTGTGAAATCGTTATCTTGGACTGCATGTTCCACTGATTTAACTATTTCAGTTTTTTCACTTAGGTTTATCTTATTGCATCCACACAAAAGTTATAAGAAAACAATATGAGTTATATATAACGAACATTTTGTTTAATTTTTCGTTCAGATTATAAAGCTAAGCTTTCTAGGGATATGTAAACAATAAAATAATTTTGTTTTCTGAAATTTCATCAATAATTTCAATTTATTTCGTATTTTCTTCGTAAATGGTTCTGGGTATGAAAAACACGTAGAATACAAAAAAATATTTTGCAAGATATTCTTGATTTAAAATTGAACACTCTATCGACTGTTGAAGTAATTATACAAAAAAGTGGAGCACACTGTACCTTTACCTGGAGAAATAAATTTGACAACTCACTATGAAATATTCGGATTTACTTTCATTTCGCAGTTTTGAATGACAAATTAATTAATGTGTTATTTTAATTCATTGATTATCAAGAAATAACTTTCAAATTTATTTTTCAGACAATGAGTTGTGAATACATGGAGGTTAAGAATTTATGGGATCAGCGTAAGAAAATATGTGGTAACAACTCGATTACAGCTTTAGCCGAGTAAGTTTGATTTTTACAGAGACTGAATTAAATAAAATAATGGAGAATATTTCCACAAATTTATTGAATGAACAACAATTGTTTTCCTACACAGCTGCTTCTTCAAATTTACATTTTTAATTAACAGGAATTCAGTAGAATCGGTCGTTACTTGATGGAAATTCATTTAAATTAAGGAAAATCACAGGAAATAGTTCCACAATTCCTATGATCAAACTATAAACCTAACGAAGCTACAGTGTTAGTAAAATAAGCATCTAATGAATTGTGAAAATATTGAAGGTTTTTTATTTCTATATGATTCAGTTGATTAAATATACTATAAAATAAATGGATGTTTATACTTGACAGAAGGTATATAAAATTATTTAAATATTTTAAAATTTACAGATATATTCTGTTAGCCTACTGATTTCAAAAAATTACATTTAATATTATAACTACAGGAATAAAATTAATGTCATATAAGTACTACTTATATCAAACGAGATATAAAATAAACATTCATTATAAGAGATCCAAATGATATAACAAAATCCAATAAATATATATTGTTAACAAAAATTCTATAAATTAAATATTTTGAGTAGACAAACTTTTGTCTACGTAAATATGTAGAAGGCTAACAGAATATATCTGTATCTATTAAAATATTTAAATGATTAAATATACACATTTTTTTGAATTTGTATAACGCACAAGTTGTTTTTGTAGGGAACTATCTATTTATGGTAATTTCACGCAGAGAGAATGAAATATACCACTTTCCACTGCATTTGTATTATAGTTATGTTTCGCTACAGAGTACCTTCTTCAGATAATAAATCCTGACAATCAGTCACATCTATCGGCTCGTTTAGTGAGATCTGAATTTTAATTTATCTTCAAAACTTAACCACTTTGAATTGTCAATATGGAAAATTTCGAAATAATAATTGAAAACATGCCCTGTTTATTGTTATCATTGATGCAACTTTTGAATTATTCTTCTATTCTTGTTTAGAATTTTCTTCCTGATTGTTCAACATAAACTTTTTGACAATCATCAAAATTTAATTTATATTTTCATTAATTATATTTGGAAATGATAAGTTTATTGTCTTCCTTGAATTCAGTAAGGTTTGAATAATTTTTCAGTGTAATGATCAAATTATTTTTCATTTTATGATATGCAGCAATTTTCTTGAAAGTACAATTAAGATATTAAGGTTGTATCTAAACAAATTACGTGATTTAAAATATTTCAAGAATTGGTAGGTTCATTAAAACTATTTACATTCCATTTTAATTACATGAAAATATCATAAATATGGAATTGAAAAGGGAACTTATGATGGCACCCTAAAATATTTTATCCTATTAACTTAATTTATCAAGTTAACGCCTAACATAAAAATTATGTTTAAATTCATGATTTGAATATATGTAAGACTGACGTCATTGCTCAATCCTTAATAAATTCATCAAATAAAATGACGTTTTATGTACATTACATCAAAAAGTATTATATATATATATATATATATATATATATAATATGGATTTTAAAATTTTAAACTAATGATGGCGGCCAAAACAATGATATCGTTAAATTTTATATTTTTGCAAATAAATTTTTATCCAGTGAAGATAATATGATTTATAGTAATTCGTTACTAATTTGATAGAACAAAGTAATGACCAGAGTACATTCAGAATATTGCTTGATTACAAAATACGAATTTTAATTATAGTTGTAACTAATGAAATTTTCAGCTTATTTTTCCCGAATAATGAACTTAAGAAAGTTAACATCAAAAAAACTAGATCTTAAATTAGTAATTTCAAAACAATGACTTCTTCCATATATACCATACTCTCCTTAGTTTCTGTTTAATTATTATAAATTAATATAACTACGGAATTTTAAAGGAGAAACCTCTGTTAATTGGTTGCTTTTTAATTTTTATTAAGGACTAGCTGAGATTTATGCCTTAACAATATTATTTTTAATGAGGTTAAGTTATTACATATTAATTTCTACATAACTTTTTCAGATCGCTCAAGAATAAAGCACAAGAGCTACAAACTACAGTTTCAAAACATACGAAACGTATAGACAAAATAGTTGTCAATTATGACGATTTTCGCTGCTGTTTGAAGAAGACGATTGTTAAAGATTTGAAAACGAAAGAAACTCAAAAAAAATGCATGGAGCAAGTATTATTATGCATGTTGAGCGCTCAAAAAGAGCCTTGCTCATTGAAGACTCTAGATTATATTAACATGGCCTTTACGCGAACTTGGATGTTTCTCTCTTCAATGGCCTTCTTGTATGCTCTCCTGGTAATACTTATGATCGGTTATAACATACAACTGAGACTATACGATAGAGAAGCAAGAAGACTAGAAAATGATGATCCAGAGAATATTTAACTAGAATGTGTGGATGTTTGTTGAACTTTTTGTTTTTTATTTATTTGTATTTAAATTTAATTATTTCTCAATTTTATGCCAAATAAAAACATGTTTTCTCAATATTATTTAAGCCGCCAACAGACCTCCATTTTCGTTATTTTTAACTCCACTTAAACTCTTAAGTGAAGGTAACTATAAATACAAAATATTCAGATGGCTTTGGGGAACGATAAGATTTCTCATAGAAGCTTTCAAAACTATCCTTGCAATAGCTTTTAAATTTTAAAATTCCGCCCAAAATTTAAATAATGTTAAGTTCTTTATTCTTACTCAGTCGATAAAATTTTCAAATTTGTCTGTTTCCAAACAATAATAAACAAGGTCAAAATCACTGATGTGATGTCAAGAGGTTTTTGAGCGCTAGCTCATATCACCAACGATCCTTACAAATCATTTTTTTTTGATCTTCTAATAATACAATCCTCACGAGTTTTTATACACGCATGCCTGTTATTACTCAACTGAATTTCATGTCGATCGAATCTGTAGTTTCGAAAATATTGTTGAAAATATGAAAAAATTTTCAAACCTAAATGACTGCGAAACTCTTGAACGGATTGTACCTATTAACCAACTTAGCAGCGGTATTTAATAATAATAATAATAAAATCGACTTTATTAACCCAATTTCACAAGTAAGAAAAATTAACCATACAACTTCAAGAACTCGAGAAGAATCGCCGGAGCGAAGTTTAGTCGCAAAAACTACTCTTACACTTAACTCCGCCGACTCCCCTATGATATTGTACAAAATAATATAACAACAAAAAAATTCATATATAATAATAAAAATTCAAAATATTATAACAAAAAGAAATTTCATATACACAGAGTGCACAATCGGTTGATACTACAGTAGAATAGACAACCAACAGCCCCAAGAAAAAAAAAACAATTTAGCTCGATGCAAGAAAAAAACAGTCTGTTTTAGTTAAATATAATGAAAAATATCACATTTTACGGAAAAAAATTCACTCTCTAGTAAATAGGAACGACTTCAGCTGAGACTTAAACGCCAAAAATGATGTGAAATTTCTAACATCGGAATCAAATGTATTCACCACCCTTGCAGCATTAAAGGAAAAACACCTTTGAAACCCAGCCGAGCGATGAGCGATGAACTGTTAACCTGTACGGGTATCTGACGTTGACGGAGTGAACACTAGACCTAGGAACCAGATGATCCATGATCCTACTATCTATGGGACTCTTCATGAGTTTGAACACAAAACGTCCCATGTGCAGCTTGACCCTATCCTCCATCCTCAGCCAACCCAGATCCCTGATCCCTCCAGACACATGATCAAACTTACGAAGACCGAACACAAATCTACAACACCAATTCTGCACAAGCTGAATCCGTCTTTTATGAAAACCGTCCAAACAGGGTCCATAAATTATGTCGCAGTAGTTGAAGGTTGACAAAACTAACACCTCTAACAGATTTTTTCTCATCTGAAAGGTTAAATATCTACGTGCCGAATAAAGAATTCTAAGCTTATAAAATGCCGACCTAACTAAAGCTGAAACATGCTTGCGAAATCTCAAATCCTCATCAAAAAAGACTCCCAGATTCCTGGACCATCACATATATCCAACCTATACCCGTTGAGACTAGGATCTAAGCTAGTTGTGATTATTTATTTTCCTATTTTTTTTTTACAGTATACAATACATTTGGTTTTGCCGTGTTTATTGAAAGATTATGAGATTTACACATTTGCAGAATCGTCTCAAGATCTCGGTTCACTCTAACCGAAATCAAGTTCAACTCGCACGTGCTAAACCGGAACAACAACTGAACATCGTCAGCAAATGCCTCAGCAATGCAGTAATCTAAGTGAGAAAAAAGATCCGCCACATAAATAATAAACAACAATGGCCCCAATATGGAGCCCTGCAGAACGCCTGCCCGGATTGATTTCGGTGCCGCACATCTGCCGTCCACCAATACCTTCAAACTACGGAATGCTAGGAACGATCTTATCATAGAAACAGCCGAGACGGAGAGACCAAAATACTTCAGCTTGGCACACAGGAGGGAATGATTAATCGTGTCGAATGCCTTCGAAAAATCAAGCAAAACATGAAGGACAGAATAACCCCGATCTAGATCATGGAATATTCTATCAGTGACCGATGCAAGAGTAGTAGCAGAACTGTGATCCTTCCGAAAGCCAGACTGGTACGATGGTAGTAAGCTGAAATCATTGAAATACTGCGAAATCTGGTCTGACAAAACTTTCTCCAACACCTTAGATAAAAGTGGCAGAATACTGATGATCCTCAAATCTGAAAAAGATGCAGGCTCCATTGTCTTCGGGAGCGGAATACCAACAGCCCACTTCCACTGCACAGGGAATACATTGTCCACTACACAGCTGTTCACCAGATGCAGAACATATGACTCTATAACTGGAAACGCATGAACGCATCCAGCGTCCCACCATCGTCACCTACGGCCCTAGTTCGAATACCAGTCATGAGCATCCCTATCTGTTCAAGCGAAGCAATTCTGAAGTGGAATGATAACTCAATTCTATAAACATTGTTGTTATAATACGAAATCTTATCAGTACACACACCATCATTTGCTGTACCATTGAATGCTGGGAAAAAATTACTAATAGATTCCGCGTCCCTTAAACCATCTGGTATAGCCTTTGCATTCACCCCAGGAACCCTCAGAGATTTTAAGGCCCTCCAGGCAGCCTCCCTTCCATCAGAACTAGCAGCCAACAGATATGACTTTTTGCTACACCTAACCTCAGCCAGAGTACCAGTTCTCATCCTCTTATATTCACTCCAATCCTCCGCAGAACCAGACCGCCTGAATGCAGCAAAAGCGCAGTCACGCCTTCTCATCAACCCCCTGAGCCGATCAGTCAAACACGGCGCTTTCGGTTTAGAGATTCTCCTTCGTCTGACAGGAGCATGACGGTCATAAATACTCAGTAAGATGTCATTGAAAATTTGCACTTTTTTATCGATATTAGGTTCACGGGTGAGTAAGTGCCACCGCTCCGACCCCAAGTCGGAAAGAAAAGCGTCACTATGAAAATTTTCAAAATCCCTATAATTTATATACCTTTGCACACTCTTTGGACTAGGTATGTTGCACTTACAGAACACCAAGCAATGATCACTCATATGACAGACGTTCTTCATGCCACATGAAGTCGGCTTGACACCTCACAAAAATTGGATCCAATAGCGAACTCGATCTTTCAGTAACCCTTGTGGCCTCCTGGATGATTTGATCAAATCCATAGGAGGAAAAACATTCAGACAATGAGTTCGATGAATTCAACAGGTTGACGTTGACGTCGACCAATACAAAAAACACAATCAGCCATAGGACACACATAATTCAACATCGAATCAATGTCATTCACAAATGAATTGAGCCTTGATTCACGCTTTCCTCGACTTGGAGGTCTATATACTACACCAATCACAATACTCAATTTCCTGATACCCAGCTGGATCCACAGACACTCATCAGGACTCTCGAATTCGAAGTCAACATCAACTATTTTAACTTTATAACGCTCCCGCACAAACATACAAACACCACCTCCTCTACCCACCCTATCTCTACGGATCAACTTAAAACCAGGAAGTGACACATCAGTCAAACCACGTCATCGTCGAACCAGGTTTCTGTAACGCCGATAACATCTAAATTATTAGAATCAACTGTCTCAGCGAAATCCCCCATCTTGGAGAACAATGATCTTGCATTCAAGTGAGCAATAATCATTACAAAGCAAGACACAAATTCAGAATAAAATTGAATGAAATACAAAAACAAAAAAAAACGAAAAAAATTTATTTAGACACCAAATCTTCCCTAAAAGTACTAACCTCACTTCAAATTTCATGAAAAAAATTTCCCACAAAACTTTTTAAAATTAAATATCATAGAAAACACTTTCAATTAAATACACATATAGAGTTAACACTCATTACTCAGCAGAAAGAATAAAAGAATCCAATGGAAATTAAAAATATGAAATAAATACTTGGATACTTCTTATTTTAATTAGTATTCTATATTTTCTTTGAATTCTTCTATTCTTCCTGATGCTGTGTAATGAGTATTATATCTATATGCCTACTGAATTAAAACTGTGTTTTTTAAAACAATTATTTAATTTTAAAAAGTTTTGGAGAAAAATTTTTCATAAAATCAAAATTCGTAGTAATGTTAGCAGAATAAATCTTTGTAATATTTAAAATATTGTAAAAGCATTCTATCAAGTAAAAGCCTTCTTTCCATTATTCTATAGGGTGTTTTTTTTAGAGTGGTAGAACTTTCGATAGGGAAAACTGATTGGACAGAAGGTAGAAGCCATGTTGTTTTGACATTTCTGTTCAATAAGCATTGACAAATCATGGAAAGACTCAGGCCGCAACAACGTTTACAAATTGGTGAAATTTATTTTCAAAGTCAGTGTTTTATCCGCCAAACTTATAGAGCACTTCGTGAAATTTATGGTCTACATAATCGTCCATCAGAGCAGCTTATTCGTCGAACTATCGATAGATTTCGGACAACATTTTCCCTACTCGATGCAACAACAACAACAAGACAAAGAACTGTACGTACAGAAGAAAATATCGCTGCTGTAGGTCAAAGTGTTAATGATGATCCAGATTTGTCTATTCGTCGACGTTCAAAACAAGTTGGACTCTGTGCATCCACCACATCAAATATTTTGCATAAAGATCTTGGTCTACACCATACAAGATTCAGCTGGTTCAAGAACTAAAGCCACTTGAGCATAAAGTCGTCGTTTGTTGGCTGATTGGGCCCAAGAACAGCTTGAAGTTGATACATTTTTTTATAGTAAAATTGTGTTTAGTGATGAAGCTCATTTCTGATTGAACGGCTATGTAAACAAGCAAAATTGCCGTATATGGAGTGAAAACAATCCTCAATAAGTTCTGCAGGTTCCATTGCATCTTGAAAAATGCACTGAATGGTGTGATTTACACGCTGGAGGCATCATCGGTCGATATTTATTTGAAAACGATGCTGGAGCTAATGTTACAACCAATAGTGCTCGTTACAGATCAATGATCAATGATTATTTGTTTCAAAATTTGAATGGTATCGACCCAGAAGTATTTTGGTTTCAACAACATGATGCTACACCTCATGATGCTACCGTTACAACTGATTTATTGAAAGAAAGATTAGGCGATAACATATTTCCAGAAATGGTCCAATTAATTGGCCTCCAAGATCATGCGAAATTACTCCACTGGATTATTTTCTTTGGAGTTATGTCAAGTCATTGGTTTATACCGATAAATCAGGAAAAATAGACGGCTTGGAAGCCAACATAATTCGTGTTATTGATTAAGTAAGGCCCGAATTTCTTAAAAAATTGGTTCAAAATTGGTGTGGTCGAGTGCGGTTCCTCAGAGCTAGTCGTGGTGGACATATGCGGGAAATTATTTTTAAAACAGAAATGTCATAAAATTATCTTTCGAATAACAAAAATTTGGCTTCAATCCTTATTTAAATGTGTTTTATTTCAATTTAAAGTTCTATCACTCTAAAAAAAAACACCCGATACTTACTCCAAGCAGTAATACAACCATGAAACATTTTTTCATGCCTAAAACGATTCAACGTAAGCCTTTTATTATCAACACACTGGGGGCATCATCGGTCCATGTTTCTTTAAAAACGATGGTGAAGCTAATATTACAGTGAATGTTGATCGTTAGAGATCGATAATCAATGAATATTTGTTTGAAAATTTTAGGGGTATCGAGAAGTGTTTTGGTTCCACCAAGATGGTGCTACACCTCATGCTGCTACCCTAACAATTAATTTATTGAAAGATGTTTTGGTTCCAACAATATGGTGCTATATCACATGCTGCTACCGTTACAACTGATTTATTGAAAGAAAGATTTGGCGATAACATTATTTCGAGAAATGGTCCAATTCATTGCCTCCAAGATCATGCGACATAACTCCACTGGACTATTTTCTTTGGGGTTATGTCATGTCATTGATTTATACAGATAAACCAGAAACCATAGACGCTTTGGAAGCCAACATAACTCGTGTTATGAATGAAATGAAGCCTGAATTACTCGAAAGTGGTCCAAAATTGGTCTGGTCGAATGCGGTTCCCCAGAGTTAGATCTTAAATGTAGTTTATTTCAATTTAAAATTTTATCACTCAAAAAAAAACACCCGATATTAATATTATTATTTCATGTTTGTTAATTAACATCTCAACAACTTTGTACGTATTTTTCCATATCTGTAGGCAGCATAATTAGGTAGGCGTAGATTAAAATAAACTTTGTAAAATCTACAAAATTTTAAATGTCATACAGATTTTGTCCGTTAATCTCCTACAAATTTTAATATCAGAAAATTTTATTTCAAAATTGTTAGAATTAAATTAATAAAGTAAATAAAAACAACTTGGCTTTCACTGTTTATGTCATGTCTGTTGACATGGGTTTTTAGCCCATTTTCAAAACTGAAGAGAACAGAACTTAAAATCCTATTTATAACAGTAGGGTAGATAACAGGTATAATTTTAAAGAGTGTAAAAATAAGGTGTTGGTTCGGTCTTAATCTTTTACAGATAAGAGCAATGGTGATAAATTTAAGAGTTATTCATTTGTGATTGGTAGATTCTTTCCATGTGCTAAATAAATTTCCAAACTTTCTAAAAGGTCTATTCTTCTGCTTTTATTACCTACGTGTAAAATATCAGTTCTACTGAAATCTATAAAATGGTTGTTATTTATAAAATGTTCCGAAAGATCAGATGTTATTTTATTATGCAATATAACTTTTTTGTGTTCTTCTACCTTTATGTTTATAGATAGTCCTGTATGACCTATGTAAAACCCGAAACATGTCAACAGACATAAACTTGAAGTACAAAATTTTCTGTTTCGTACCTTGTTTTATGACAACCAAAATCCTTTCCAAAAATACAAAACATAACCTCCAGAACTTCTTCGAAAACGAGCTGTTTTGGAATCTACTTGTTTAATGTACAATCCTGAGCAGAAGATATGACTATTTAATTTACCCGATGAGTAATTCATAGAGATATTTCCTGAAAAAAGGTTATATAAATCATTTTTGATATTTGCAGGTTAGACAAGATTATTCTAGTTGACTTTTAAAGTTTTGCAATCGATATGCAATAGTAAGCAAACTACTTGAACAAAAATACTTACTGTAATATAAAAATCACTCATTTCTGTTGAAGCCGTGGTACAAGGCAGTCAAGAGTCCTTTATTTCAGTTTATATTTTAAAGTGTGGTGATTTGTGTCCGAAAAGTTTCTGCACTTGATCAAAATGCATTTCAAATGTTTCCTAATTTTCTTATTTCTTGCAATACTTGTGAGTTATCTTTAAATTTTTCTTCATAATACGTTATGAATTATACATTTCATCCCTTGTTTATATCTGCTTGTTAAATAGTCATTTTGATTTATTTTCGTATTATAAACGTTTACACGTAAAGAAATATATTCCCAACTAACTGTAAAATATGTGCACATGTTCAATGGGAGATTTAATTATTTATTATTTTTCATTGATTTTGATAAAATGACCTGTTTTTTTTCCAGAAAAATAATTGGGGATTTCTGGGGGAACTGAGGACTGCAAAATTGATTAAACATGAGAGAAGAATATGTGGCTACAGTACGGTTCTAGCTCTATCCGAGTAAGTATGAATTACTTGAAAAGATATAAACATATACTAACCGACAAAAAAACTGCAACACCCAGAAGGGGCTGTTTAAATTTTAAATTTGATTTCTTGGAGAAGTTCTTAAAATTATGTTGTGTATTTTTGCAAAAGATTTAGTTTTCATAAATATAAGACCAGAAACAGATCATGCTTTCAAATTTTTGTCAAAGACAAAACATAAGTACCATGGCCTTTCTGACGAGTTCAGGTGCGTATGTTTGAAACGAAACATTCGATATAACTCATTTTTAATTTTAATTAATAATTAATTTTTTTGGGTTTTTTTATTCCATTTGATATTGTATAGTGAATTTTGATTTTTATACGTCTATTATATATGAGCAGTGCTTTTTATTAGACATTAATTTAATTCTAAAATTTCAAAAAAATGTTTTGAAATCAAAATTGTATAAGACTAACTGATTAAATCTGTTTTGATATTCAAAGTTTGTAATTATCCTTCTATCAAATCAAAACTAAACCGTATCTTATTATTTTACTTTGTCAGTTAGTATATTTTCAAATTCTTATAACAGAAATGTCATTTTACTTGAATATTATTTATTTAAGGTACTTTTATCCTGAAAAATTGAAATATATCACTATTTTTATATTTATATCATATATTTTAGTCAAGAAATTTCACAAGTTTATTTGAATATAACAACCGTTTCACTATACAGTAACTTTTTTACCTTTAGTAAATATGAATTACTTGAAAATATATAAACATATATTCAAATTCTTATAACGCAAATATTATTTTTTTAAAATGGTATTTATTTTAGTACTTTTACCCATACAGTTTGGAATATACCACTATTGGTTAATATAATTGAAAAATGTCACATGTTTATTTAAATATAACAACCGTTTAACTACATATTAGCTTTTTTAGATATTACATTATGATAAACTAAATTTATGTCGCGAAATATTCTCTTTATACAGGGTGAGTGTTTTAGTTGTACATTAAATTCCACCACTCAACTAAAATTGAATAAAACACTTTCCTTCACCAATTTTTTTCAGATTCGTCTCAGATAAAAGCCTACAGGCCTCTGAAATTGAAAATAAAAATAGAAAATTTATTCTCTTCGACTGATATATGCCTGGAATTCAGTTTAATAATGCTCAGAGGATTCATGTACTTTAGAGAAAATATTTGGGAAATTTTCAATATGAAAATCGTCGATGATGAAATTATGTTTAATCTTATAGGAAAAAGAAATAATTATCGAATGAAAATCAAGTGCAAACTAGTCAAGAATAGGAAAATATTTTCATTATGAATGTTGTAATAAGCATCAAATTATAAGAACTGTACGAGTTGATGAGTTTTCTCAAACAATTTTCATTGAATTTCAAGCACTTGACGATTATATTAGCACATTGTAAAATCTTCAAAAGCATATACAGTGTGGTCCAACGAAAACTCAACACCTCGATTTTCCGACTTTAAAATGCAAATGTGAAAATTCGCTCGGACTCGTCAATTTCTGTTTAGAGAAAACAACTTTTCCGCTCTTTGCATCCCCATAACTGCAACGCCTTAACGGGGGTGAGTGCAACCCCTTGATTTTGAATAGGGATAAGGGGTGTTGCGATACCTCATTTCGAAGATCTTATCGAGTACTATCTGATCCTGAAATTTCACTTCAAAACTTCCATCAATAACGAAATGACAGGTAAAATAGTGAAAGAGTACTTACTTTTGTGATTAGTTTATTAAATGCTGAAAGTGGGCACCATTCATATCCTTGCTGTAATGTAAGTTTTGGTGAAAACGTTCACGTACGTTACTCAAGATTTCTGGTGTAATTTGACGGCATTCATTTAGGATCCGAGTTCGCAAATCATCCAATGACACAGGCTGAGTAGCGTAAATTTTGGATTTTAGGTGACCCCATAGAAAAAAGTGCAGTGGAGCCAGATCAGGTCATCTGGGTAGCCACTCAATATGTCCCCTTCTTCCAATCCAAGCGTGAGGAAATTTTTCATCTAAGAACTGACGCACCGGTTGAACGAAATGAGGTAGTGAGTCATCCTGTTGGAAAATGATCGTTTGATGGCCTTCTGCATTATCCAATACTTGCACGAGGGCTGGATAAATAGCATTCTCCAATAGATCTAAATAAATTTGGCCAGTGAGATTACCGGGTATAAAAAGGGGCCGATTATGTGTTTTCCATAAATAACCACCAATAGATACTATGCATAATATAAATAACCTTGGATTTCCATCTGACCAATACCGACAGTTATGCTGTTTACAATGTCGTTAAGATAAAATGAACAATCGTCCGAAAACCACATATCGAACATGTAGTTTTGATTATCGTTAATCATTTCACTGACCACTTCACAGACTTGGAGTCGCGATCGGAACCATCCTCATTCATTGAATTGTATCAGTCTTTACTTGGTGAAAATCCATATTAAATAATATTTGAATAAGGTTATTCTGATTTTCACAAATTTTTATTGTTATATTAGCAACAATTGTTTCGCTATCACAGTAGCATCATCAGGCAAGATCACATTTTGAATAACTAAGCTTGTTTCCGAAATCCGTTGCTATTTATATTACATTAAGTACAATAAATTTTTATTGAGCACTAAAACCCAAAAAAGGGTCTCTGCAAATTCCAGCTTATCTAAATACAGAGGTGAGTAAAAATTTTGGATTCTTGCACCTTTTAAGTTAAAAAGGTATAACTTTCCCAGATTTTAGATTCAGTCATGAACTAGATTGAAATCAAAACTCAATTTCACAGAATTGTGACAACGTTTGGCTCAAAAGTCTCCAAGTTTCTTCAGGTTCTGTAGCATAAAACATATACATATCATATACTCGATATTGACATATCGTTGATAGTCAATTATATTTTCATACCATAAATTTAGGAAGACTTCTTCTGTATGAGAAAAGACATGTGTTTTCTGCGTTTAATGGTAGAAGTATGTGGCCAAACCGGAAAAATACCTGAATCGAGTTACGCTCCGCCTTTTTATTTTTTATTCACGTCCGACCAAATCTGAGTCTTTCCTTTCTGGATCCAAACTGATTACTAGATAATAACTCATATTCTAATAAATTCTCAAGTCCAGCCTTCACAACTTTCTTCCATATCTTTCACTATTATCAACGAGATGTGCCTATAATTATGAGGGTCCTGTTTATTTACCTTTTTTAAACAAATATTTAATTGAATCAGTCTTTACTTGATAAAAAACCCATATTTAATAATATTATATAAGGTTATTCTGATTTCCACAATTTTAATTGTTTCGCTATTACAGTCGCATCAACCAGCATGTTTACATTTTGAACAACGAAGCTTGTTTCCGAAATCCGTTGCTATTTATATTACAGTAGGTACAAAAAATTTTATTGAGCACTAAAACCCAAAAAAGGTCTGTAAATTCCACCTTATCTGACTCACCCCTGTTAAGTATTAACAGGGGTGAGGTATTTAAATCTAACTGATGGTTAAGTATTATTCCAATTTTATTGTGTTTATTTATTTCGAGGACTCTAAGAGGTTTAAGGCATAACTTTAAATTTCTTTAGGGAGAATTTCAAAATTATGGTTGAAAGTATGTCCTGTTTCTAACAATCGTTTAGAATATGTGGTCTTACTTTTATTATTTAGGAAACTCTTCAAATGTTCACAAATTCTATGTCGGAAAGTTCTTTTATCATGTCCTATGTAAAGTTTTGGGCTTTGTTACTGCGATCTTGCGCCACTTAAGGTCACAGCACTGTTAATTTTTGACCCTACAGTGAAATAGTGACCGGCACTCGTCCAACTAAAAAATTTCTTTTCCACCTGAACAGGATTCCAACCCGGTCCTTATGGTCCCGACCTCAATGCTCTACCACTGAGCTGTCCACGCTGTTCTCATTTTGTGATATGTAGCAATTTTCTTAAAAATAACTTTAGTGTATTTTGAAATGTATTTTAAATTATCTTTTATATTAGGACATACCATATTTAAAGCTATTTTATTATTTTTATTTATCAACACTTTGTCTATCAACTCAGGATCATAGTCATTATTAATAGCTATTTGTTTAATTATGTTAAGTTCTGAAATATAATTTTCTCGATTCATGGGAATATTAACTAATCTATGGATCATATAATTGAATGCTGATAATTTTTGATTTGAAGAATGGTTTGATTTATTGTGTATAATAGAATCAGTGTACGTTGGTTTGTGAAATATTGAAAAATCATGTGAATTATTTATTCTAGTAACTGTTAAATCAAGAAAATTAATAGAATTATTATGTTCTGTTTCCATAGTGAAAGACATTGAATATCCATTTACTACATAATGCTAAATTCCTTTCATTCACCGTCCAAAATTTATTTCCAAGTATCCCACCAAACGGAACAGTTGAACTAGTAGACAATATATTAATCAACAACAGATGTAATACAATTATCAAAGACGATATTTTAAAATGTCTAGATATCGGGTGGGTTTTTTAGAATGATAGAACTTTCGATAAGGATAACTGTGATTTGACAGATGGTAGAAGCCATGTTGTTTTGACATTTCTGTTCAGTAAGCATTGACAAATTATCATTGAAAGACTCACGGTGCAACAACATTTACAAATTGTTGAAATTTATTTTCAAACTCAGTGTTCTATTCGCCCAACTTATAGAGCACTGCGTGAAATTTATGGTTTCCATAATCGTCCACCAGAGCAGCTTATTCGTCGAACTATCGATAGATTTCGGACAACATTTTCTCTACTCGATGCAACAACAAGATAAAGAACTGTACGTACCTACAGAAGAAAATATCGCTGCTGTAACTCATAGTGTTAATGATGATTCATATTTGTCTATTCGTCAACGTTCACAACAAGTTGGACTCTGTGCATCCACCACATGGAAAATTTTGCTTACAGATCTTGGTCTACACCCATGCAAGATCCAACTGGTTCAAGAACTAAAGCCACTTGACCATAATAATCGTCGTTTGTTTGCTGATTGGGCCCTAGAACAGCTTGAAGTTGATTCACTTTTTTATCGTAAAATTGTGTTTAAAGATGAAGCTTATTTCTGGTTGAGTGGCTATGTAAACATGCAAAATTGCCGTATATGGAGTGAAAACAATACTCAAGAAGTTCTACAGGTTGCATTGTATCCTTAAACTGTATGGTGTGCTTTACACGTTGGAGGCATCATCGGACCATATTTCTTTAAAAACGATGCTGGAGCTAATGTTACAGTGAATGGTGCTTGTTACAGATCGATGATCAATGATTATTTGTTTCAAAATTTGAATGGTATCGACCCAGAAGTATTTTGGTTCCAACAAGATGGTGCTACACCTCATGGTGCTACCCTAACAATTGATTTATTGAAAGAAAGATTTGGCGATAACATTTTTTTGAGAAATGGTCCAATTAATTGGCCTCCAAGATCATGCGACATAACTCCACTGGATTATTTTCTTTGGAGTTATATCAAGTCATTGGTTTATGCTGATAAACCAGAAACAATAGACGCTTTGGAAACCAACATAACTCGTGTAATTGATTAAATAAGGCCTGAATTACTCAAAAAAGTGGACCAAAATTGGTCTAGTCGAATGCGGTACCTCAAAGCTAGTCGTGGTGGACATATGCCGCAAATTATTCTCAAAACATAAATGTCATAAAATTATCTTTCAGGTAAAAAAAAATTTGACTTCAATTCTAATTCAAATGTGTTTATTTCAATTTCAAGTTCTATCACTCTAAAAAAACACCCTATATTAATAATATAATTTCATGTTTGTTTATTAAGATCTCAATAGTATAATTTGGCGACAGACGATTCAGGTAGGCGTAGATTATAGTAAACTTTGTAAAATCTACTAAATTTTAAATATGATACAGATTAAATAAACACAATAAGATTGGAATAATACTTAATGAAAAATTAGATCTAAATAACTCACCCCTGTTAAATATATTCAGGTAAGTTAAAATTTACACAGTCCTTTTTTGGGTTTTAGGGCTCAAAAAATTTGTTTGTACCCCCGTGATATAAATAGCAACGGATTCCGGAAAAAAGCTTAGTTGTTCAAAACTTAAACCTGCCTGATGATGCTACTATGATAGCGAAACAAATGTCGTATTAAATAACAATAAACATTGTGAAAATTAGAATAACCTTACCTAATATTATCTTATGAACAATCTTGATAGCTGGCACCTGTAACTCCGATGGACTGACTCCAGCTTTCAATATTTCATTGAACAAGTAACATACGATTCGTAACAAAAGTATATATCAATTTTTGACAGAGTTGTCGAATAATAACCAAAATAATTAACTCTTTATGGCGGAAGGAATGCATGTGAGGCTAGATATTTTTGACTGGACTTATTCACACAGAAAGTGTGAATTTAATCAAATCTAAGAGCCATTTGAACCGTAAAACTCAAGCCTACATTACGCTGATTTCGAATTTTGTTAAGGTTTTAAGACGAAAATTATCTTTCACCACAGTTCCAGTGTTCTTAATGCAGTTTGAGGACTAACGGAGGTTTTTCAACAATATACATCATTGTTGATTTAGTTGTAGTTTTACGTTTCAATTTCTATGTATTTTTCAGATCTCTTACGAATGGATTGCAAGATGCTGCGTCAAAATATATAAATAATCTAGAAAAGATGATCACTTATGACGACTTTCGTTGCTGTTTGAAGAAGACGATTAATAAAAAGTATGACACAAATGTAATGCGGGAAAAATGTATGCAAGAGCTTGTACAATGCTTATTAGCAGATCCAAGAGTTCGCTGCACCATGGAAATTGACGAATTTTCTGATGTGATTCTTTCGGAATTATTTAAGGCATTCCGTTTAATCGCCCTGATCTGTGCTATTCGGGTAATGTTATATATCATTTTTAACTGTAACTGATGATGAGGACCAATTAGAAAATTATTAGAAGTATAGAGTAGTTTATTGAAACAGGAAAGTTATTTTGTTTGTTATGAAAAAGATTGAAATAAATGTATTTATCAAGTTTACCCATCAGAGGAAATATCAAATTTATATATAAAAATAACTTTACATATTTAATTTTTGGAAAAAAGGCTACAGATTTTACCGTCTCAATATTTAAATTTTTCTCTTTCATTCATTTCCAAATTAAAATATATTTTTTGAATAAAGTGGGTTTTATTGAATTTTTTGGGCGCTTTTTCTAATAAACAGCGTTCTGATTGTGTGTTATCTACGGATTTTGACTAATCTGAGGTCGAAAGTAATCTCTTACTTATGATGTGGTGAGAACCAATAAATAAAAAAATCAGAAACTTATGAGGAGAAGTATGGAGTAGTTTATTGAAATAGGGAGAGTTTTTAAACTTGGTTAACATCCATACAAAATTTTTTTAAACCGAAGAACTCAAACCAACAGAACATTTAAAGCGTCGTGTATTCAGTAATTGGTGCTTAGAAAAAAACAGAAACGATGCAGATTTTCATAACAAAATCATTCTCAACGATGAGGCTCATATCTGGTTAAACGGTTATGTTAACAAGCAGAATTGCCGTATCTGGAGTGGTGATAAACCTGCGAACTATCAATAACTGCCATTAAATTCTGATTAACTCACTTTTTGGTGCGGCTTTTATGCTGGAGGAGTCATTGGACCTTATTTTTTTTTCAACAAAGCTCATAGGCGGTACCTATTAATGGAAATCGTTATCGTTCAATGTTGACTGATTTTTTACGGCCTGAATTGGTTCGTGTTGATTTGCAGAACATGTGGTTTTAACAGGATGGTCCCACTTATCATACTGTCAATGACACAATGACTTTATTGAAAACAAAATTCGGTGATTCGATTATTACAAGAAATGAACCGATCCGCCTCGTTTCTGCGATATAAGTCCATTGTACTTCTTTCTTTGGAGTTACATTAAGTCGTTGGTTTACAGCAGTCATCAGTCAAATTCAGACGATTCACAGATCAATATTGAACGAGAAATTGCTAACATACGACCTGATTTGTGTGAAAGTCATAGAAAATTGGGTTCAAAGACTTCATTCCTGCCAGCGTTTCCGTAGGGGAAATTTAAGAGATGTTTTGTTTCGTAACTAATGGTATCCATTTTTCTTCATGAAGCAATAAAAATTTTAATAATTTTCAGATAAATAATGTGTTTTATTTACAAAACAAAATGGGGCGCTGTTGATGAAACACCCTTTACATGTGTTCTCATTAGTTATTAGTGGGGAGGGTATATAGGTTTCAAACTTTGAATATCAAAACAGATTTAATCTGTTAATCTTCTACAATTTTAATTTAAAAAAAAAATTTTCTAATTAAAATTGTAGAAGACCAACTAAAAATATAGCCTAATGATGACACTTCAAAATGAAGGTGTTGCGAGATGAAACAATGAAACAATAAACTTCTAGCGATATATGTTATAAAAAAACGCACGAACTCATTTTCACTCCTACTAGAAGTGAGGAAATTTCTCTGAACCGAATCATATCAATTGAAACACTTTTAATCGCTGCATTATTCACTTAATGTTAATTATTTCATTTTTTCTTATTTTACATTCAATCTTTTATATCTATTTAGTTCTCTACTTGGTCATTGAACTTTCAAAAATTTAAATAAATCCCGTAATTCATCTCCATAATCATGCATGAAATATTAGAAGAATGAAATTTCAAACGAGGACAACTCGGGACCCGTTAGGTCGATTCTGTCTATTTTTGAACTGAAATATAGAATTAAATAAAATAATATAGATTATTTACACAACTTATTATGTAATCACTTCTTATATAGCTGAAAAAAATGGCAAGTAGCACTATCTAACAATTTTCGAAAATAAAGATGAGAAAATTCACAGGATTTTTTTTTCTCAAAAATTTTTTATAATAAATTAAATGAATATCTCAGAAAACACAGTTTCAATTCAGTAGATATCTAGAATTAACATTCATTACTCAGCACCAGAAAGAATAAAAGAATCCATAGAAAATACAGAATATTAATTTGAAATATGAAATAAATACTAAGTATACACATATAATAAATTATATAATAATAGAGATTTATTTGATTTGATTTCAAAAATTTTTCGAGAAAAGAATTTGTATAAAATTAAAATTTATACTTAGATTAGCAGAATTAATCCGTTTGATATTTAATATACAGGGTGTATATGAATAGTTGCGAAAAAATTTAGGGGATGATTTCTTGTCAAAATATAGGGGGAACTCACCCTATATTTTGACAAGATATGAGTTTATTTAAATTGAAATTGTTTTCTGAGACATTTATTTGATTTGATTTTAAAAATTTTCCGAGAAAAAAATTTTATAACATTAAAATTTGTACTCAAATTAGCAGAATTAATCCATTTGATATTCAATATATAGGGTGTATAATAGTTTCGAAAAAATTTAGGGGTGCTTACTTGTCAAAAATAGGGTGGGTCTCTTAAATAAACTATTTTTTGAGCCCCTCTGGTTTGTTACCCGTTAAAAATGGCACCCGAAAAACAGTTTCAAATTTTTTCCTAAAAACAAAAAAAAACGGACAATAAACATGAGCAGTCATTCATTTAATACCATGTCAAAATATCTGATTAATATTCTATATTTTCTTTGTATTGTTTTATTCCTTCAGGTACTGTGTAATGAGTTTAATCTGCATGTTAACTAAATTGAAACTGTGTTTTCTAGGATATTTATTTAATTTAATTTCAAACAGTTTTGAGAAAAAATTTTTAGAAAATTAAAATCTGTTGCGAGGTAAGCAGAATTAATCTGTTTAGTATTTAAGGGAATCAGATCAAATGAATTTTTTCAGCTTTTTTGTGGTTGTTAATCTCCCCTGGCTCTTCAAACTGGTGATTAAATTTATGTAATTTTTTCTTATTATATTTTCAACCTTTTATATCTACTTCATTCTCAACTTGGATATTCAACCTGGGGAAAATTTAAACATTTTTCATAATTCATCTTCGGAAAATTGTACATGAAATATATGAAAAATGAAATTTCAAATTAAAACAACTCAGGAACTAATGGGGTGATAACGTCCCTTTTTTTCGGAACTGAATATGGATAACAAAACTACTCTCAAAATATTAAATTTTCAGTTTTTTTCGTTCGGAAATTAGCAATTTTGCACAAATCTTTTTGTCATTATTGTCAAAATATCATATTCTGTCCAAACGGATGAACTGATGAATTACTTTTGACCTCGGTTATTCATCAAGGAGTCCAACCTAATTGTTTGAAACCTTTTTTGCATCAAGATACTCAAATTACACACAATAAGAACCCTTTTTACTAAAAAAAAAAAACGTAAAAAAATCAATTGAACACTATATTAAAAAAACATGTTTATTAGAAATTAATTTAAATACAAATAAATAACAAACAGAAATTTAAACATAAATAAGTAAATATCTGTATCCTATCTTCAAATATTTATGATGCAAGGTATATTTTCATATTTAAATTGCTCTTTAAAAAATGTTTTTTTTCATAACAAACAAAAAGTTGAATGTTGGTTCAGAGAACTAACAGCTATATTTATACAAGTTTTATAAACTTCCCAGCTTTTTATATGGGCACAATTTCGATACAATTCTCTTATTTTCTATGTTCTCATCAGAAGAGGCGGAAATAAATTATTCAACAAATTGCCCGGGCAGTAAAATAGATGCCGATTATAAATAACCACCTAAATATTTCCGATACGAACATAGAAGTATAATTATCAGTTTTCATGGGGCATTGGAATTTTGGATCTTCTAATAAGCATTGTAAGAACTCTTTCATACATTCGTTGCGCATTCCATTTCTGTCAAAATCTTTATTAATCGTCTTCTTCAAACAGCAACGAAAGGCGTCATAAGTGACATCAATTTTTTCGAGACCATTCATACTACTTTGTCAAGAAAGTACCGGGAATTTTCAATTAAAACAATATTTTTACATTTAATCGTCAAAATTTATTGGGTCGCCTTCAAAATAGGCTCCATTTGCTCCAATACATCTATGCCAACGGCACTTCCAATTATCGAAACATTTTTTATAGGCGCTTTCCGGGATGGACTTTAGCTCTCGCGCCGAATTTTGTTTTATGGCTTCAATCGACTCAAAACGGGTGCCACGAAGGGGCAATTTTAGTTTTGGGAAGAGGAAAAAGTCGCAGGGAGCCAAATCCTGCGAATACGGTGGTTGCTGAAGCACGTTTGTTGAGTTTTTGGCGAGAAAGTCAGTCACAATCGTAGCTCGGTGAGAAGGCGCGTTATCGTCATGCAAAATCCATGAGTTGTTCGCCCACAAATTTGGCCGCTTCTTACGGATACGCTCACGCAAACGTTTCATAACGCCTAGGTAATACTCCTTGTTTACCGTCTGACCCTCTGGAACGAATTCGTAGTGCACCACGCCACGGATATCGAAGAAAACAATGAGCATCACCTTCATTTTCGAGCGGCTTTGGCGTGGTTTTTTCGGTTTCGGCTCATTTTTTGCCACCCATTCCGATGATTGCTGGCTTGTTTGCATATCGTACTCGAAGACTCAGATCTCATCACCACTTATAATGCGTTCCATGAATGTAGAATCGGAATAACAGCGATCCAGCATGTCTGAAGCAACCTGTTCGCCATGACGTTTTTGAAGAAAATTCAGGTCTTTCGGTACGAGTCGTGCGGCCACCTTTCTCATGACCAAAATATCAATCAAAATCGTACGTGCGGATTCGTGGGATATCTTAAGATCATGTGCTATCTCTCTCAAGCTGGTACGACGGTTTTCCAGCACCCTTTCCTTAATTTTATCGACGTTATCTTCGATCGAAGCCGTCGACCATTCGACCACTTCACGACCGTCCCTGAAGGCTCTGTACCACTGATATGCACGAGTTTTCGATAGAGCATTATCACCAAAGGCCTTTTGCAACATTTTCAATGCATCGGCACACGAAAATTCATTTGCAACACAAAACTTTAAACAAATTCTTTGCTCAACGTAATCACCCATAGTAAAAATCGGCACGCACTCTGACATCGACTGACTTAATCAGCTGTTGCAAACACACTAGTTGACAGATCCCGCTCAAGCTTGGCATAGTAATTAAGGACAGTGGTACCAACCTAGGAAAAAAAAAATTTACCTGCCTCATTGCCCCGCCAGATTCAAATCGATAATTCCCGGTACTTTCTTGACAGAATGTATAATCAAAACTCAATATATAATGTCAAATGGAATAAATAAACCAACAAATATAAAAAAATCATTATATTGACATTATATATTGAGTTTTGAATAAATACGTCTATTAAATATTTGAGGTGCTTATTGTAGACAGTAATTTAATTCAAATAGTTTTTTGAATAAACATTTTTTTGAAATTAAAATTGTAGAAGACTAACAGATTAAATCTGTTAAAGCACAATATATGGCTTCCCTAATATTCCAGATCTTTCTGAGTAAGTATGAATTACTTGAAAATATATAAACATATTTTCAAATTCTTATAATGCAAATGTTGAATCATATTAAATTAGGTTATTGTGATTTTCACAAATTTTTATTGTTATTTAATACAATTGTTTCGCTATCACAGTAGCATCATCAGGTAGGTTTACATTTTGAATAACTAAGTTTGTTTCCGAAATCGGTTGCTATTTATATTACAGTAGGTACAAAAATGTTTTATTGAACACTAAAACCAGAGATAAGTGTTATTTTTCTGAAATATTAGTTACTTAAGGTACTTTCATTCTATCACTTCTTAGTATTTATATAAGCTAATTAAGTTCAAAAATTTCCCAAGTTTATTTGAATATAAGAACCGTTTTACCACCCAGTAGTTTTTTCACTTCTAGTCAAGTATGAAATCATGAACCACTTGGAAAGATATAAACATATTTTCAAATTCTTATCAGGCAAATATTATTTTTCAAAAATAGATGAGATATTCTTTTTTTAATCGTGCTGCGCGTAAACTCGAACACTGCTTCTAAATTGCGAATGAGTATAGAAACAGTTTACATTTCCGAATGCTGCGTTGTGGATTATAAATCATATTAAGACTTTTCATGTTTTCTAAGACCATATATACTCATTCAAAAACAAATAAGCTGAAGTGTCGACTGACAAAACTCAAAACTGCTAGACTGAAATTATCAACATGGAAAGGCTTCAGTGTCGATAAGATGTGAATGAATTATATCGAACGTAAACAATACTAATTGAAGTAGCTGACTGTTTATGAAGGAAAGAATGTGTTTTGAGACAAGACACTTTTTAACTAAACTTATTTATACAGAAAATAAGAATGAAATTACCCAGATTCAGTAATATTACTGCAACAAGTTCAAGGACTGTCGGAGGTGTTTCAACAATATACATTATTCTTCATTTATTTGAAGTTTTAAGTTTCAATTTCTTTATTTATTTCTTTTTTTTTTCAGATCTCTCAGGAATGGATTGAAAAATCCTGCATTACGATATATGAAAGGTGTAGAAAAAATGGATATCACTTATGACGCCTTTCGCTGCTGTTTGAAGAAGACGATTAATAAAGATTTTAACACAAATGGAATGCGCAACGAATGTATGAAAGAGTTCTTACAATGCTTATTAGAAGATCCAAATTTCCAATGCCCAATAAAAACTGATGATTATATTTCGATGTTCGTTTCGGAAATATTAAGGTGGTTATTTATAATCGGCTTCCTTCTTATTGCCCGGGCATTTTATCGAATAATTTATTTTCGCCTCTTTTGATATTATGATGTGAACATAGAAAATCAGAGAACTGTATTGAAATAAAGCCCATATAAAAAGCTGGGAAGTTTATAAAGCTTGTTTAAATTTGGCTGTTAGTTCTCTGAACCTACATCCAACTTTTTGTTTGTTATGAAAAAAAATGTTTAAAAACCAATTTAAATATAAAAATAGAAATATTTCCGACTTTTGCATATTTGATTTTTAAAGATAGGTTACAGATATTTACTTATTTATATTTGAATTTTTGTTTGTTATTTATTTGTATTTAAATTAATTTCTAATAAATATGTTTCTTTAATAGAGTGTTTAACTGATTTTTTTACCCATTTTTTCTAGGAAAAAGCGTTCTTATTGTGTGTAATTTGAGTATTTTGATGCGAAAATGGTTTCAAACAATTAGGTTGGACTCCTTGATGAATAAGCCGAGGTCAAAAGTAATTCTGTCGGACCATTCATCCGTTTGGACAGAATATTATATTTTGATGTACAATAATGACAAGAAGATTTGCGTAAATGCTAATTTCCGAACGAAAATAACTAAAAATTTTACATTTTGAAGGGTAGTTTTGTTATCCAAATATTTCAGTTCCGTAATAAAATGGACGGAATCAATCCAATAGTTTCCGAGTTGTTTTCATTTTAAATTTCATTTTTCAAATATTTCATGTACAATTTTGTAAAGATGAATCACGAGAAATTTTTTCAATTTTCCTCAAGTTAAATATCCTAGTGGAGAATAAAATGGATATAAAGGGTTGAAAATATAATAAGAAAAAATTAAATAAATTTAATCACCAGTTTGACGAGCCATAAGAGATTTATAACCACAAAAAAGCTGAAAAAATTCATCTGATCTGATTCTCTCGAATATTAAACAGATTAATTCTGCTAACCTGGCAACAAATTTCAATTTTCTACAAATTATTTCTCAAAAACTGTTCAAAATTAAATTAAATACATATCGTAGAAGTTTCAATTTAGTAAACATACAGAATTAAACTCATTACACAGTACTAGAGGGAATAAAACAATCCAAAGAAAATACAGAATATTAATCAGATATTTTTACATAGTATAAATGAAAAGGCTTCCGCTGTCTGTTAGCTTAGATCTTTTAAACTATCCAACGCATTTTAATGCAGTTTTCAGCAATAGATAAAAAAAATGTACATGTATGATACATACGTAGTAAAACACAGAAAAACCGAAAAATTCAAATATTTTCAATGTGATGTTACATCATATTTTTGTGCGCTTCAATCGCAAACGCTGATCAAACCTCACGAGAAGATCAAATTAATGTATTACGGAATTGTATATCTTAAGAATATCGATAAAAAAGTCCGCGATGCTATATCTTCATCTCCAAAATTTAAGCTGCAGTAACGACTTTTACCTTTTACATAATACAAAAAACTATGTGTTATTTGCCAAGTTATATACACCACCAAAATTGTTTTTAATTGCCTTCTTTTTAGAAAGAAATTAGAAAATGTTTTTCGGACGCCATTTTTAAGGAGCTATAACTAAGGGGACTCAAAAAATAGTTTATTTAAGAGACCCACTCTATTTTTGATAAGAAATCACCTCCTCAATTTTTTCGTAACTATTTATATACTAAATATCAAACGGATTAATTTTGCTAATCTGAGTACAAATTTTAATGTTATACAATTTTTTTCTCGAAAAATTTTTGAAATCTTATCAAATTAATGTCACATAAAACAATTTCACTTTAAATAGACTCGTAGAATTTACACTCTTTACACATCACCAGACAGAATCAAAGAATCAAAAAAAAATTAAGATTATTACATTGAAATATTAAATAAATTCTTGAAGAATGCAAACGTTTATTTTCATAGAACATTGATAGAACACAAACGTTTGTATACTTGTATTTATTATATGTGTATCCTTAGTATTTATTTTGTATTTCTAATAATATTCTGTTATTCTTCGGATTCTTTTATTCTTTCTGGGGTTGAGTAATGAATGTTAATTCTAGATATCTACTGAATTGAAACTGTGTTTTCTAAGACATTTATTAAATTTACTTTCAAAAAATGTTTGAGAAAAAATTCCTGTAAATTGGTGGTTATTCTTATCTCCTTTGAACCATATTATTCTCATCTTCATTTTCGGAAATTGTTAGATAGTTGAACTGCCAATTTTTTCAGCTATATAGGAAGTGATGTTTAATGTTTCTACTTAGTTCAAGATGTAAATTGACAAAGCCACAACGTTGGCGGGCAATTGTCGTTAACTCAATAAGTTGTGTAAGTTATCTATATTATTTCATGAATCATTTTATGGAGGTGAATTACGGGATTTATTTAAAATTTTGAAAGTTCAATGACCCAGGAGAGAACAAGATAGGTATAAGAGATTGAATATAAAATAAGAAAAAATGAAATAATTTGAATCACCTGTTTAACGAGTCATAGGAGGTGTACAAATAAAAACATTAAATGAAAAAGCAGCGATTAAAAATGTTTCAATTGATATGATTCTTTTCAGATAAATTTCCTCACTTGTAGTAGGAGTGAAAATAAGTTCGTGCGCTATAAGTTTATTATTTCATTGTTTCATCTGGCAACACCTTCATTTTGAAGTGTCATCATTAGGCTGTTTTTTTAGTATCTATCATTTTTCTAAAGTGTTAACGTTCTCACTCTGTTCTACTTGAACCGGGCGAGGACAGTTAGGTCAGCATTCAGATAGCTGTAGCGTCCTCTATATGCTACGCCGGCAAACTGCAGCAGAGCAGAGTAGAATTCTGGTCCAGGACGAGGCACGTCGCCACAAGATGAATGATTTAGGTTGTATAGTCTATAATTGTTTTCACTTGGTACCTCATTGTCACAAAAATGCCAACACCTTAATAATAAATTAAATCTATCTATCAACTGGAACGGATAGAAAATTTTAGGAAAATACCTTGGTTTACATCCATATTGTATTAACCTAAGAACTCAAACCAACAGATCATCGGAAGCGTCGTTTATTCAGTAATTGGAGCTTGGAAAAAAAACGGAAACGATGCAGATTAACATAACAAAATCATTCTGAGCGAGGAGGCTCATTTCTGATTAAACTGTTATGTAACAAGCAGAATTGCCGTATCTGGAGTGTTGATAAACCTGAAGAATATAAAGAGCTGCCATTGTATTCTGATAAAATTACTGTTTGGTGCGGATTTTATGCTGGAGGAGTCATTGGACCTATTTTTTTTTCAACAAAGCTCATAGGCGGTACCTGTCAACGGAAATTGTTATCGTTCAATGTTGACTGATATTTTATAGCCTGAATTGGTACGTGTTGATGTGCAGAACAAGTGGTTTCAACATGATGGTGCAACTTGTCATACTGTCAATAACACAATGACTTTATCAAAAACAAACTTCGGTGATTATTTCAGGAAATGAACCGATAAATTAACCGCCTCGTTCCTGCGATATAAGTCCATTGTACTTTTTTCTTTGGGGTTACATTAAGTCATTGGTTTACAGCAATCATCCAGCAAATTTAGACGATTTACAGATCAATATTGAACGAGTAATTGCTAACATACGACCTGATTTGAGTGAGAGACATGGAAAATTGGGTTCAACGATTTCATTCCTGCCAGCATTTCCATATTGGACATTTGAATGAAGTTTTGTTTCATAACTAATGGTATCCATTGTCCTTTATAATGAAATGAAAATTTTCAGATAAATAATGTATTCTATTTACAAAACAAAATGGGGCGCTGTTGATGAAAGATCCTTTACATGTGTCCTCATAAGTTATTAGTGTTGAGGGTATATAGGTGTTTGTTGAGAAAATTCAATTTACTATTTATCGTACATTGAAAAGCTATAAGGGCAGTTTTTTAGTGCCTAGGTAACTTTGAAGAATAAAACAGAATTGGTTCATTCCTCACATCTGCTAAATTAACATCAACCATCAAGGCTTATAATGTATCGGGTGTTTTTTTACAGTAATAGAACTTTCAATTGAAATAAAACACATTTAAATTAAGATTGAGGCCAAAGTTTTTTTTTATTTGAAAGATAATTTTATGCCATTTATGCTTTAAGAATAACTTCCGGCATATGTCCACCACGACTAGCTCTGAAGAACAGCATTTGACCAGACCAATTTTGCACCACTTCTGCGAGTAATTCGGGCCTTATTTCATCAATAACACGATTATGTTGGCTTCCAAAGCGTCTCTTGTTTCTGGTTTATCAGCATAAACTAATGACTTGACATACCCCCAAAGAAAATAATCCAGTGGAGTTATGTCGCATGATCTTGGAGGCCAATTAATTGGACCATTTCTCAAAATAATGTTATCGCCAAATCTTTCTTTCAATAAATCAGTTGTAACGGTAGCAGCATGAGATGTAGCACCATATTGTTGGAACCAAAACACTTCTGGGTCCATACCATTCAAATTTTGAAACAAATAATGATTGATCATCGATCTGTAACGAGCACCATTTACTGTAACATTAGCTTCAACATCGTTTTTAGAGAAATATGGACCGACGATGCCTTCAGCGTGTAAAGAACACCATACATTTTTCAGGATGCAATGGAACCTACAGAACTTCTTGAGGATTGCTTTCACGCCATATACGGCAATTTTGCTTGTTTACATAGCCGTTCAACGAGAAGTGAGCTTCATCACTAAACACAATTTTATGATAAAAAAGTGGATCAAGTGCAAGCTGTTCTAGGGTCCAATCCGCAAACAAACGACGCTTATTATGGTCCAGTGGCTTCAGTTCATGAACCGGTTGGATCTTGTATGCGTGTAGACCCAGATCTTTACGCAAAATTTTCCATGTGGTGGATGCACAGAGTCCAACTTGTTGTGAACGTCGACGAATAGGCAAATCTGGATCATCATTAACACTATGACTTACACTAGCGATATTTTCTTCTGTACGTACAGTTCTATGTCTTGTTGTTGTTGTTGTTGCATCGAGTAGAGAATAGGTTGTCCAAATTCTATCGAAAATTCGACGAATAAACTGCTCTGATGGACGATTATGTAAACCATAAATTTCACAAAGTGCTCTATAAGTCTGCCGAATACAACACTGATTAATAAATTTCAACAATTCGTATACGTTGTTTCGGCGTGAGTCTTTATATGATAATTTGTCAATGCTTACTGAACAGAAATGTCAAAACAACATGGCTTCTTCCTTCTGTCAAATCACAGTTATCCCTATCGAAAGTTCTATCACTCTAAAAAAAACACCCGATATTTGGTACCTTGAAGGTAATTTGTTTTTTCAAATAGATCATTTTGTATATAATATAATTTCATGTTTGGTTATTACTATCTTACAACCCTTTTACATATTTTCCCATATCTATAGGCAGTAAATTTGGCAACATACGGTTCAGGTAGAAGTAGGTTGAAATAAACTTTGTAAAATCTAATTGTTTAATTTACAATCTCAAGCAGAGGATAAGTCATTCATAACTATTTCTTGGAAAAATGTTATATGAAACATTTTTCGATATTTAGAGGTTAGGAGGGATTCATCTAATTGACTTTTAAAGGCCAAATTAAATATTCAATAGTTAGCGAACTACCTGAACAAGGATATATAGTATATAAATAAATTTTATGCCTTTATCCACTCATTTGTGTGAAAAACTTGGTAACTGACAGTCAAGAACCCTGTATTTCAGTTTATATCTAAAGTGTAGTGAATTGTGTGCGAAAAAATTGGGATCAAAATGTCTTTAAAATTTTTGATAGTTCTCTTATTTCTAGCAGTAATGGTAAGTCATCTTTATTTTTCTTCAAAATACATTGTAAATTATACATTTCCAAATTTTCCGTCCCAAGAGATACAATTGTAAATTTTGAAAGTTATTTTTGTTTCCAAAAACTATTAGAAACGTATTCATCTCATTTTTGTCTCTGATTATTAAATACTCATTTTGATTTATTTTTTATGTCTTTAGCGTATGCACGTAAAAAAATATGTTCAACTAACTGCGAAATATGCATTTATATATTCGATGGAGGATTTAAGTATTAATTATTTTTCATTGAGTTTGATACAATACAATACAATACAATCATCTTTTTTTTTTCAGAGACAAAACTTTGATCTTCCTGGTTTCTTGGAGAAAATGAATTCTGGGAATTTTGGGATTGATCATCAAAGGACAATATGTGGCTACCCCAATATTCAAGATCTTTCCGAGTAAGTACGAATTTCTTGAAAATATATAAAGATATTCTCAAATTCTTATAATGCAAATGTTAAATAATATTAAATAAGGTTATTCTGATTTTCACTAAATTTTTATTGTTATTTAGTCCAAAAATTGTTTCGCTATCACAATAGCATGATCAGGTAGGTTTACATTTTGAATAATTAAGTTTGTTTCCGGAATCGGTTGCTATTTATATTACAGTAGGTACAACAAATTTTTATTGAGCACTAAAACCCTGAAAAACTGTAAATGCCAGCTTATCTGGATATATTTAACAGGGGTGAGTTATTTAAATTTAATTGTTCATTCTATGCCAGTTCATATAATGAGCTAGTTCTGTTCTCTTCAGTTTTCGAAAATGGCCTAAAAACGGAAACATATGTCAACAGACATCAAATAAACAGTTAAACTTGAGCCAAGTTGTTTTTATTTACTTTATTAATTTCAAAATATTTACCAAATGATATGCGAGGAATCAATCATTGAACCTTATTTAATATTATTTATTAGGGATTTTCATCAAGTAAAGATTGATTCAATTAAAAATTTAATGAAAATGTTTTTTTTTCTAACATATTAGTTATTTAAGTTACTTTCATCCTGAAAAATTGGAATATATCTCCACTTTTATATTTATATTGTTTAATTTGGTTCAGAAATTTCATAGATTTATTAAGATATAGCTACCGTTTCACTACACAGTAGCTTTTTCACTTTTAGTCAAGAATAAATTACTCGAAAATATATGAACACATTTTTTAATTCTTGTAAGGCAAATATTATTTTTCTGAAATATTATTTACTTAAGGTACTTTCATCCTGAAAAATTGGAATATATCACTTCTTAGTATTTATATTAATTATTTCAGTTCAGAGATTCAACAAGTTTAATTGAATATAACAACCGTTTCACTACACAGTAGCTTTTTTACATTACAAAGTATGAATTACTTGAAAAGATATAAACATATTTTCAAATTCTCATCAGACAAATATTATTTTTCAAAAATATCATTCATATGCGGTACTTTTATCCTGAAAAGTTGGAATATATCTCTACTTTTATATTTATATTGATTAATTTAGTTTAAAAATTTCACAAGTTTATTTAAATATAACAACCGTTTTTAGATGTTACGTTATGACAAACTAAATTTGTTTCAATTATTACAGGGTGAGTTGTTGAGTTAAACATATTTAACCATAGGTTCCTTTCATTAACTGAAACCCCTTTTTCGCCAATTTTTTCAGGTTCGGCTGAGCCGAAAAACTACAAGTCATAGAAATAAAGGAACAATAGATTTTTCACCTTTTACAGATTATTTTCGAATGAAATGAGTCAAGATGCAAATTTTTCTTTAATTCTGACAACATATTTTCCAATTATTACTTTTTTTTAGTTTCCACTGATTCCACCTTTATAAACTCGCCGATTCATGAAAGTATAAATGAAGTTGATAAAGTTCATCTCAAATAATTATAATAATCTTCAATCATCTAAATGATTTAAATTATTCTTCCTTATTTCTCCTTAAGCTCATTTTTTGAAATATTCAACCTGAAATGTTATAAAATCTGCTAAAAATTTCAGAAATTGCAGTATTTTTGTGGATTCACCATTGATCTTGAATCACAGATTACACTTGCAATCTGTGGTTTGAATCAAGCTATGCTAATTTTGCCGCACTAGTTTCTCTTTCAAGGTCTGAATTTTAGATATTTTATTCTCTTCGACTGATATATGCCTGGAATTTATTTAGACAATGCCCAGAGAATTAATGGAGTTTAGTGAAAATTACGATATTCATGGAATTTTCTATATAATCGATGATGAAATTTCATAACGGAAAAAATTGCAATTCGAATGCAAATTCGTTGCTTAAATTGTCAAGAAGAGGAAATAATTTTCATTATAAATGTTGTAAAGAGAACCAAATCGAAAGAACTGCGTGAGTAAATGAGTTTTCTCAAACAATTTTCATTGAGTTCTAAGCACATGGCGACTGGTTTGTTTAGTATATGGATTAAAATACGGGTTAAGTATTGGATATGTATACATAGTAGATACAGAAATGAATTAGCACTTTGGAAAATCCACAAACGCTTATAACTTGAGACCTGAACCGAATCTGGAAAAATTACAAATGAATAAAACGGTTTGCTCAACAGTTAATTTCTCCTAAAACTTTTATATTTGTATTGTCATCCAAAAGTCAACCGATATAGTCTTTTTTTGGAATTTTAGAAGTGTCCTCTGGAGAAGCGGGAAATTCCTAAGAAATCAAACATGAATTGTTAAAAGACTCCCCTTTGATCTCTATCGTTACACATCGCCAGGAAATAGTGAAAACAGAATATATCGAACAAAACTTTTTATACTTTTGGGCGAAATCAGATAAGAAATTCTTTTTTTAATCATGCTGCGCGTGGATTCAAACATTGCTTCTAAACTTCGAAGTGCGATCCGTTACCCATCTGCCTACCTGAGTTATCAGAATTTATCGGTTTTCTTATAGATATATTTGCAGTTATATATTATGCTAGTAGGTGAGGATAGAATGAAACAGTTTTCATTTCCGAATGCTGCGTCGTGGATTATAATTTATATTCAAAAAGACTTTTATGGTTTCTAAGGCCATGTGTACTCAGTAGGAAAACAAATAAGTGTCGAATGACAAAACTCAAAACTGCTAGTCTGAAATTATCAACATGGAGAGACTTCAGTATCGATAAGATGAGAATTAATTATATCGAACATAGACAGGGCCGTAATGAGACTAAACAATACTAATTAAAGTAGCTGACTGTTTATGGAGGAAAGAATATGTTGTGAGACAAGACACTTCTTGACTGGACTTATTTATACAGAAAATGAGAATGTAATTCAGATTTAAAAGCCGCTAATTTTCATTTTTGTTGAGGTTTCAAGACGAAATTTATCTTCCACTGCAGTTTCGCTATTCTCACTGCTACAAGTTCAAGGACACTAACGGAGATCTTTTAATAATTTACATAATTCTTAATTTTGTTGTAGTTTTAAGTTTCAATTTCTTTATTTATTTCATTTTTTCAGATCTCTCAGGAATGGATTACAAGATCCTTCATTACGATATATGAATGGTGTAGAAAAAATGGATGTCACTTATGATGACCTTTATTGCTGCTTGAAGAAGACGATTTATAAAAATTTTGATACAAATGGAATGCGGAAAAAATGTATGAGAGAGCTCTTACAATGCTTATTAGAAGATCCAAAATTCCAATGCCCCATGAAAACTGACGATTATATTTCTATGTTCGTTTCCGAAATATTTCATTGGTTATTTATAATCGGTTTCTTTCTTACAGCTCGGGCAATTACTCGAATAATTAATATCCATCTCTTCTGATATGATGGTGAGAATCTAGAAAATAAAAGAGTATTACATTGAAATAGTGCCCATATAAAAAACTGGATGCATATCTTTGCATATTTAATTTTTGAAGAAAGGTTACAGATATTTACTTATTTATTTAAATATTTTAATATTAGCCTTCTACATATTTAATTCCAAAAAATTATATTTAAAGATTATAACTTCTGAAAATAAATTGAAATAATGTCATATAAGTACCACTTATATCAATTGACATATAAAATAAACATTCATTATAAGACATCCGAATGGTATAACAAAATCCAAAAAATAAAAATTATTAACCAAACTCCTATAAATTAAATATTTTGAATAGACAAAATTTTTCAGTAATGTCTTACATATCTTGAGTTTTTTATATAAAGTACCTTAGTTAGATATCCAATAATATTGAATAGTCTAAGTAAGATAGTTTCATGATGAAATTCTTAAGATTATGTTAGATATTTTTGAAAGATATTGGTATTCATAAGATTTATCAGCAGAAACAAAATTTTGTCTATTCAAAATATTTAATTTATGGGATTTTGGTTAATAATTTTTATTTATTGGATTTTGTTATACCATTCGGATGTCTTATAATGAATGTTTATTTTATATGTCAATTGATATAAGTGGTAATTATATGACATTATTTTAATTTATTTTCAGAAGTTATAATTAAATATAATTTTTTGGAATTAAATATGTAGAAGGCTAATATTAAAATATTTAAATAACTTCATATACCTTCTATCAATAATTAACCTCTATTTATGTTATTTTACTTATTTATATTTGAATTTTTGTTTGTTATTTATTTGTATTTAAATTATTTTCTAATAAACATGTCTTTTTAATAGAGATTGTTTGATTGAATTTTTTACGCACTTTTTCTAGGAAAAAGCCTTCTTATTTTGTTTAATTTGAGTATTTTGAAGCGAAAATGGTTTCAAACAATAAGGTTGGACTCCTGAATAATCCAAGGTCAAAAGTAGATCTGCCGGACCGGTTCATCCGTTTGGACAGCATTTGTTATTTTGATGTACAAAAATGACAAGAAGATTTGTGTAAAAATAATCATTTCCGAATGAAAAGGAGTAAAAATTTAAAATTTATGGAAAGGTTTGTTATCCATATACACACATATATATATATATATATATATATATATATATATAATAAAATAGACGGAATCGGCCCAATAGTTCATGCGTTGTTTTCATTTGAAATTTCATTTTTCAAATGTTTAATGTTCAATTTCGTGAAGATGAATTACGAGAAATTTTTCAATCTTCCTCAAGTTGAATATACAAGTGGATAATAAAATAGACATAAAAGGTTGAATATAAAATAAGAAAAAAATTTAATAAATTTAATCACCAGAAGAGATGTACAATCACAGAAAAGCTAAAAAAACTTCTAGTGATCTGATTCTGTTAAATATTAAACAGGTTAATTCTGCTAACCTCACAACAAATTTTAATTTTCTAAAAATTTGTTCTCAAAAACTTTAAAATTAAATTAAATAAATATCTTAGAAAACACTGTTTCAATTTAGTAGACATACAGAATTAAACTCATTACACAGTATCAGAAGGAATAAAGCAATCCAAAGAAAATAAAGAATATTAATTAGACATTTTTACATACATTCTGTCAAGAAAGTACCGGGAATTATCGATTTGAATCTGGCGGGGCAATGAGGCAGGTAAAATTTTTTTTTCCTAGGTTGGTACCTCTGTCCTTAATAAATATGCCAAGCTTGAGCGGGATCTGTCAACTAGTGTGTTTGCAACAGCTGATTAAGTCAGTCGATGTCAGAGTGCGTGCCGATTTTTACTATGGGTGATTACGTTGAGCAAAGAATTTGTTTAAAGTTTTGTGTTGCAAATGAATTCTACGAGCTACGAGCTACGATTGTGACTGACTTTCTCGCCAAAAACTCAACAAACGTGCTTCAGCCACCACCGTATTCGCCGGATTTGGCTCCCTGCGACTTTTTCCTCTTCCCAAAACTAAAATTGACCCTTCGTGGCACCCGTTTTGAGTCGATTGAAGCCATAAAATAAAATTCGGCGCGAGAGCTAAAGTCCATCCCGGAAAGCGCCTATAAAAAATGTTTCGATAATTGGAAGTGCCCTTGGCAGAGATGTATTGGAGCAAATGGAGCCTATTTTGAAGGCGACTCAATAAATTTTGACGATTAAATGTAAAAATGTTGTTTTAATTGAAAATTCCCGGTACTTTCTTGACAGAGTAGTATATAGTATATAATGAAGTGGCTTCTACTATCTGTTCGCTTAGATCTTTTAAACTATCCAATGGAATTTAAATGCAGTTTTCAGCAATAGATAAAGGAAAGTTCACGTGTATGATACATCTATATTAAACCTCACAACAAATTTTAATTTTCTAAAAATTTGTTCTCAAAAACTTTAAAATTAAATTGAATAAATATCTTAGAAAACACTGTTTCAATTTAGTAGACATACCGTAGCGAACAACTTCTTCGCTCCCCGTCCAGAAACCTGCCTTGCTCTATTGTAGTTCAACTGGCGTACCTATAAAGGACCCGACCAGTCATAAGAATCGTGACTAACCGTCCCCGCTAGGTTCAAATAGAGCAAGGCAATGCGTTTGAAAACCAGCGTTCCAAGCGGACGCATGGTCGCCGGCGTAACAGGCAAAGCCTGCGCATCAAGCCTGTCAGACGAGTTTCAGATGCGCATGCTCGGAAACGAAACGTCGTCTCCCGAACTAAGAGGTGGAAGCTCCCTCGCAACATCCACATTTACTCGAGAGCTTCAATACAGAATTAAACACATTACACGGTACCAGAAGGAATGAAACAATCCAAAGAAAATATAGAATATTAATTAGACATTTTTACATATATAGTATAAAATGAAGCGGCTTCTGCTGTCTGTTCGCTTAGATCTTTTAAACTATCCAACGGAATTTAAATGCAGTTTTCAGGAATAGATAAAGGAAAGTTCACGTGTATGATACATCTATATTAAAGCACAGTTAAACATTAAAGCCGAAAAATTCAAAAATTTGTGAATTGTAACAAACATATTTTTGTGCGCTTCAATCTCAAACTCTGGTTAAGCCTTACGAGAAGATCAAATTAACGTACTATGGAATTGTGTTCCTTAAGAAGATCGATAAAAAAGTCCGCGATGGTATATCTCCAAAATATAACGTAAAGTAACCACTTTTATCATTTACATATTACAAAAAGCTGTGTTATTTTCCAAGTTACCGGGTGTTTTTTTAGAGTAATAGAACTTTAAATTGAAATTAAACATATTTAAATTAAGATTTAAGCCAAATTTTCTTTAATTTGAAAGATAATTTTATGAAATATGGGCCGATGATGCCTCAAGCCATACAGTGCATTTTTCAGGATGCAATGGAACCAGCAGAACTTCTTGAGGATTGTTTTCACTCCACATACGGCAATTTTGCTTGTTTACATAACGATTCAACCAGAAATGAGCTTCATCACTAAACATAATTTTACGATAAAAAAGTGGATCAACTTCAAGCTGTTCTAGGGCCTAAATGCAAACGAACGACGCTTATTATGGTCAATTGGCTTTAGTTCTTGAAACAGTTGGATCTTGGATGGGTGTAGACCAAGATCTTCACGCAAAATTTTCTATGTGGTGGATGCATAGAGTTCAACTTGTTGTGAACGTCGATGAATAGACCAATCTGGATCATCATTTACACTATGACTTACAGCTGCGATATTTTCTTCTGTACGTACAGTTCTTTGCCTTGTTGATGTTGTTGCATCGAGTAGAGAAAATGTTGTCCGAAATCTATCGATAGTTCGACGAATAAGTTACTCTGATGAACGATTAAGTAAACCATAAATTTCACGAAGTGCTCTATAAGTTTGGCGAATAGAACACTGATTTTGAAAATAAATTTCAACATTTTTTAAACGTTATTGCGGCGTGAGTCTTTCCATGATAATTTTTCAATGCTTACCGAACAGAAATGTCAAAACAACATGGCTTCTAGCTTCTGTCAAATCACAGTTATCCCTATAGAAAGTTCTATGACACCCGATATATACAATATAGTATTATTCATTATCCAATAAATACGTTACATACATCATACATTCCATGTAGATCAAAACTCCCCTTAACAGCATTTCATCAAAATGAATATCTTAGAAGAAAACGAAAAATTAAAAAGTGGAGGCACAGCGGCTGACGTCTCGCTTGACTGCGGTCGGCGGGCGCGTGTGCCTATAAATAGTGCATCGATGGCCGTGCGAAGACGGAGCGGTTCGCTAGTATTAAATAGATACTTGAAGGATACAAACGTTCGTTTCATATAAACGTGTCATGAAAACCAAATTCCTCTCAAAAAATGCACAACATAACCTCAAGAATTTCTTCGAAAAGGCCTTTTTGAAGATGTATTGCATATTTCTAGAATTTTTTTAAAGAGTTATTATCGAAGAAATTCCTGAGGTTGTTTCATGTTACATTTTTGGAGAAGAATTTGTTTTTAATACTACATTGATACGAAACAAACGTTCGAATCCTTCAAGTATTTATTTAATATATCTAATTAATATCCTATATTTTCCTTGTATTATTTTATTCCTTCTGATACTGTGTAATGAGTGTTAATTTTATTGTCTACTTAATTGAATCTTGTTTTCTTAGACATTTATTTTATTTAATTTTAAAAAGTTTTTAAGAAAAATTTGTAGTGAGGTTAGCAGAATTACTCTGTTTAATATTTAAGATACTGTAAGTCCCTATATCAAGTAAAAACCTTCTTTTTATGATCTGATTTTTTTCAAAGAAATTTCTTCACTACTAATTTTTATTTTCCAATATTTCATATTTTTACGCAACATATTGAATAGTTTTGGTCGAAAATAACACGAAGATTTTCGTGATATATTTTCTCAAAAAACAAAACCGGTACAAAAAAATTTTCGGCGGATCTTATTATATTAGGATTTATTATCCTCACAAAATTTGCACGAAAAAGAACTTTATCACACTCACAAATGCCAAATTTTCGGATTGGATTTGTAGTTTAGAAAATATTGAGAGTGAAAAAATGGAAATTTTCAAATGTGAATAACAGCGAAATTATTCGAACGATTTTGGCTATTAACGGACTCGATCGAGATATTCAGACAGATATCACTCTAAAAAAAACACCCGATATGTGGTACCTTGAAGGTAATTTGTTTTTTCAAATAGATCATTTTGTACATTCTGTCAAGAAAGTACCAGGAATTATCGATTTAAATCTGGCGGGGCAATGAGACAGGTAAAAAATTTTTTTCCTAGGTTGGTACCAATGTCCTTAATTACTATGCCAAGCTTGAGCGGGATCTGTCAACTAGTGTGTTTGCAACAGCTGATTAAGTCAGTCGATGTCAGAGTGCGTGCCGATTTTTACTATGTGTGATTACGTTGAGCAAAGAATTTGTTTAAAGTTTTGTGTTGCAAATGAATTTTCGTGTGCCGATGCATTGAAAATGTTGCAAAAGGCCTTTGGTGATAATGCTCTATCGAAAACTCGTGCATATCAGTGGTACAGAGCCTTCAAGGACGGTCGTGAAGTGGTCGCCCATCGACGGCTTCGATCGAAGATAACGTCGATAAAATTAAGGAAAGGGTGCTGGAAAACCGTCGTACCAGCTTGAGAGAGATAGCACATGATGTTAAGATATCCCACGAGTCCGCACGTACGATTTTGATTGATATTTTGGGCATGAGAAAGGTGGCCGCACGACTCGTACCGAAAGTCCTGAATTTTCTTCAAAAACGTCATCGCGAACAGGTTGCTTCAGACATGCTGGATCGCTGTAATTCCGATTCTACATTCATGGAACACATTATAACTGGTGATGGGACCTGGGTCTACGAGTACGATATGCAAACAAGCCAGCAATCATCGGAATGGGTGGCAAAAAATGAACCGAAACCGGAAAAACCACACCAAAGCCGCTCGAAAATGAAGGTGATGCTCATTGTTTTCTTCGATATCCGTGGCGTGGTGCACTACGAATTCGTTCCAGAGGGTCAGACGGTAAACAAGGAGTATTACCTAGGCGTTATGAAACGTTTGCGTGAGCGTATCCGTAAGAAGCGGCCAAATTTATGGGCGAACAACTCATGGATTTTGCATGACGATAACGCGCCTTCTCACCGAGCTACGATTGTGACTGACTTTCTCGCCAAAAACTCAACAAACGTGCTTCAGCAACCACCGTATTCACCGGATTTGGCTCCCTGCGACTTTTTCCTCTTCCCAAAACTAAAATTGCCCCTTCGTGGCACCCGTTTTGAGTCGATTGAAGCCATAAAACAAAATTCGGCGCGAGAGCTAAAGTCCATCCCGGAAAGCGCCTATAAAAAATGTTTCGATAATTGGAAGTGCCGTTGGCATAGATGTATTCGAGCAAATGGAGCCTATTTTGAAGGTGACCCAATAAATTTTGACGATTAAATGTAAAAATGTTGTTTTAATTGAAAATTCCCGGTACTTTCTTGACAGAGTAGTATATAATATAATTTCATGTTTGGTTATTACTATCTTACAACCCTTTTACATATTTTCCCATATCTATAGGCAGTAAATTTGGCAATATACGGTTCAGGTAGAAGTAGGTTGAAATAAACTTCGTAAAATCTAATTGTTTAATTTACAATCTCAAGCAGAGGATAAGTCATTCATAACTATTTCTTGGTAAAATGTTATATAAACCATTTTCCGATATTCAGAGGTTAGGAGGGATTCATCTTATTGACTTTTAAAGGCCTAATTAAATATTCAATACTTAGCGAACTACCTGAACAAGGATATATAGTATATAAATAAATTTTATGCCTTTATCCACTCATTTGTGTGAAAGACTTTGTAACTGACAGTCAAGAACCCTGTATTTCAGTTTATATCTAAAGTGTAGTGAATTGTGTGCGAAAAAATTGGGATCAAAATGTCTTTAAAATTTTTGATAGCTCTCTTATTTCTAGCAGTAATGGTAAGTTATCTTTATTTTTCTTCAAAATACATTGTAAATTATGCATTTCCAAATTTTCCGTCTCAAGAGACACAATTGTAAATTTTGAAAGTTATTTTTGTTTCCAAAAACTATTAGAAACGTATTCATCTCGTTTTTGTCTCTGATTATTAAATACTCATTTCGATTTATTTTTTATGTCTTTAGCGTACGCACGTAAAAAAATATGTTCAACTAACTGCGAAATGTGCATTTATATATTCGATGGAGGATTAATTATTTTTCATTGAGTTTGATACAATAATCTATTTTTTTTTCAGAGACCAAACTTTGATCTTCTTGATTTCTTTGAGAAAATGAATTCTTGGAAATGGATTGATCATCAAAGGACAATATGTGGCTACCCCAATATTCAAGATCTTTCCGAGTAAGTACGAATTTCTTGAAAATATATAAAGATATTCTCAAATTCTTATAATGCAAATGTTAAATTATATCAAATAAGGTTATTCTGATTTTCACTAAATTTTTATTGTTATTTAGTACAAAAATTGCACAATAGCATGATCAGGTAGGTTTACATTTTGAATAATTAAGTTTGTTTCCGGAATCGGTTGCTGTTGTACAGTGGGTACAACAAATTTTTATTGAGCACTAAAACCCAGAAAAACTGTAAATTCCAGCTTATCTGAATATATTTTACAGGGGTGAGTTATTTAAATTTAATTGTTCATTCTATGCCAGTTCATATAATGAGCTAGTTCTGTTCTCTTCAGTTTTGAAAATGGGCTAAAAACGGAAACATATGTCAACAGACATCAAATAAACAGTGAAACTTAAGCCAAGTTGTTTTTATTTACTTTATTAATTTCAAAATATTTACCAAATGATATGCGAGGAATCAATCATTGAACCTTATTTAATATTATTTATTAGGGATTTTCATCAAGTAAGGATTGATTCAATTAAAAATTTAATGAAAATGTTTTTTTTTCTAACATATCAGTTATTTAAGTTACTTTCATCCTGAAAAATTGGAATATATCTCCACTTTTATATTTATATTGTTTAATTTGGTTCAGAAATTTCATAGATTTATTAAGATATAGCTACCGTTTCACTACACAGTAGCTTTTTCACTTTTAGTCAAGAATAAATTACTCGAAAATATATGAACATATTTTTTAATTCTTGTAAGGCACATATTATTTTTTTGAAATATTATTTACTTAAGGTACTTTCATCCTGAAAAATTGGAATATATCACTTCTTAGTATTTATATTAATTAATTTAGTTCAGAGATTCAACAAGTTTATTTGAATATAACAACCGTTTCACTATACAGTAGCTTTTTTACATTACTCAGTATGAATTACTTGAAAAGATATAAACATATTTTCAAATTCTCATCAGGCAAATGTTATTTTTCAAAAATATCATTCATATGCGGTACTTTTATCCTGAAAAGTTGGAATATATCTCTACTTTTATATTTATATTGATTAATTTAGTTTAAAAATTTCACAAGTTCATTTAAATATAACAACCGTTTTTAGATGTTACGTTATGACGAACTAAATTTGTTTCAATTAATACAGGTAAAGTTGTTGAGTTTAACATATTTAATCATAGGTTCCTTTCATTAACTGAAACCCCTTTTTCGCCAATTTTTTCAAGTTCGGCTGAGCCGAAAATCTGCAAGTCATACAAATTATTTTCGAATGAAATGAGTCATGATGCAAAATTTTCTTTAATTCTGACAATATATTTTCCAATTATTACTTTTTTTTGGCTTCCAATGATTCCTCCTTTATGAACTCGCCGATTCATGAAAGTAAAAATGGAGTTGATAAAGTTCATCTTAAATAATTATAATAATCTTCAATCATCTAAATGATTTAAATTATTCTTCCTTATTTCTCCTTAAGCTCATTTTTTGAAATATTCAACCTGAAATGTTATAAAATCTGATAAAAATTCCAGAAATTGCAGTATTTTTGTGGATTCACCATTGATCTTGAATCACAGATTACACTTGCAATCTGTGGTTTGAATCAAGCTATGCTAATTTTGCCGCACTAGTTTCTCTTTCAAGGTCTAAATTTTAGATATTTTATTCTCTTCGACTGATATATGCCTGGAATATATTTAGACAATGCCCAGAGAATTAATGGAGTTTAGTGAAAATTACGATATTCATGGAAGAATTTTCTATATTATCGATGATGAAATTTTACAACGGAAAAAATTGCAATTCGATGCTTAAATTGTCAAAAAGAGGAAATAATTTTCATTATAAATGTTGTAAAGAGAACCAAATCGAAAGAACTGCGTGGGTAAATGAGTTTTCTCAAACAATTTTCATTGAGTTCTGAGCACATGGCGACTGGTTTGCGTAGTATATGGATTAAAATACGGTTTAAGTATTGGATATGTATACATAGTAGGTACAGAAATGAATTAGCACTTTGGAAAACCCACAAACGCTTATAACTTGATACCTGAACCGAATCTGGAAAAATGACAAATGAATAAAACGGTTTGCTCAACAGTTAATTTCTCCTAAAACTTTTAAATTTGTATTGTCATCCAAAAGTCAACCGATATAGTCTTTTTTTGGAATTTTAGAAGTGTCCTCTGGAGAAGCGGGAAATTCCTAAGAAATCAAACATGAATTGTTAAAAGACTCCCCTTTGATCTCTATCGTTACACATCGCCAGGAAATAGTGAAAACAGAATATATCGAACAAAACTTTTTATACTTTTGGGCGAAATCAGATAAGAAATTCTTTTTTCAATCATGCTGCGCGTGGATTCAAACATTGCTTCTAAACTTCGAAGTGCGATCCGTTACCCATCTGCCTACCTGAGTTATCAGAATTTATCGGTTTTCTTATAGATATATTTGCAGTTATATATTATGCTAGTAGATGAGGATAGAATGAAACAGTTTTCATTTCCGAATGCTGCGTCGTGGATTATAATTTATATTCAAAAAGACTTTTATGGTAAAATTTGAATATTAAAACAAATTGACTTTTTATGGTTTCTAAGGCCATATATACTCATTGGAAAACAAATAAGTGTCGAATGACAAAACTCAAAACTGCTAGTCTGAAATTGTCAACATGGAAAGACTTAAGTATCGATAAGATGAGAATGAATTATATCGAACGTAGACAGGGCCGTCTCTAATGAGACTGAACAATACTAACTAAAGTAGCTGACTGTTTATGGAGGAAAGAATGTGTTGTGCGACCAGACACTTCTTGACTGGACTTATTTATACAGAAAATGAGAATGTAATTCAGATATAAAAGCCGCTTATTTTAATTCTTGTTGAGGTTTCAAGACGAAATCTATCTTCCATTGCAGTTTCGGTATTCTTACTGCTACAATTTCAAGGACTAACGGAGGTCTTTTATAATTTACATAATTCTTAATTTTGTTGTTGTTTTAAGTTTCAATTTCTTTATTTATTTCATTTTTCAGATCTCTCAGGAATGGATTACAAAATCCTACATTACGATATATGAATGGTGTAGAAAAAATGGATGTCACTTATGATGACCTTTGTTGCTGCTTGAAGAAGACGATTAATAAAAATTTGGACACAAATGGAATGCGGAAAAAATGTATGAGAGAGCTTTTACAATGCTTATTAGAAGATCCAAAATTCCAATGCCCCATGAAAACTGACGATTATATTTCTATGTTCGTTTCCGAAATATTTCATTGGTTATTTATAATCGGTGTCTTTCTTACTGCTCGGGCAATGTTTCGAATAATTAATATCCGTCTCTTCTGATATGATGATGAGAACCTATAAAATTAAAGAGTATTGCATTGAAATAGTGCCCATATAAAAACTGGAAAGTTTATGAAACTTGTTTAAAATTGGCTGTAAGTTCTCTGAACCAACGTCCAACTTTTTGTTTGTTATGAAAAAAAAATAGAAATGAATATATTTATTGTGTTAACTTGTTAAAGGCCAATTTAAATACAAAAATAGAAATAAATATCTCTGCCCTTTGCATATTTAATTTTTAAAGATAGGTTACAGATATTTACTTATTTATATTTGAATTTTTGTTTGTTATTTATTTGTATTTAAATTAGTTTCTAATAAACATGTCTTTTTAATAGAGATTGTTTAATTGAATTTTTTACACACTTTTTCTAGGAAAAAGCGTTCTTATTTTGTTTAATTTGAGTATTTTGAAGCGAAAATGGTTTCAAACAATAAGGTTGGACTCCTGAATAATCCAAGGTCAAAAGTAGATCTGCCGGACCGGTTCATCCGTTTGGACAGCATTTGTTATTTCGATGTACAAAAATGACAAGAAGATTTGTGTGAAAATAATCATTTCCGAATGAAAAGAAGTAAAAATTTAAAATTTATGGAAAGGATTGTTATCCATATATATATGATGATTAAAATTTTGTGAAATCCACTGTAAAAGTCCCTAGTTAGCGTGATTACGGACGGCCGGACGGCCTAGCCGTAAGGAATTTCTTTTAGACTCTGATTCTTCATCAGCGAGTACGACCCTTTCAAAATACAGTGGTTTTTCGAAACCTTTTTCGTCGCAAAATTAAATGATAATAGACATTTGACCGAAACGATAGCATGCAAAATCGAATTGTGTTTTCCAACACCCTGTGAAGTGAAAAAAGTTAGTAACTAGGCTTGCAGGAAAGTAACTCATTTTCGTTAGTACTTTTGAGCTATCCCGTACTATACGGAGTACTCTAAAATATCCGGGATTATACAGAGTACTCTAAGATATCTGAGATCATACGGAGTACTCTAAAGAACGCTACCCTCTTTATCGTGATCATCTAGTGGCGGGAAAATAGGACATTACGTTGTGTAGATAAACCACGTTAAACTTGAACGAGGAAACAGTGATGGGAAGTTCAGAATGCAAGGTTAAGTAAACATATAATATTTGTTTTCGAAAGGCAGGGTCCCCCACCTGACTCGATGTATGGGAGTGAGGTTGTACTTTAGGACAAAAAGAGTCATGGATAAAAGCCTTGAACTCTCTGCAGTTCGGATACATGTTTGAACCCTGTCCTTCCCTTTATTCATAAAATTAAGGTTCCAGAGATCGACAGCCCTTCTAATATCCTAAAACATAGTTTGCAAACAAATGTAAATACAGCAATATACTGAGTGAACACACAGGTAACTTGGCAATAGGAATATGTAACAAAGATCTTCGAGGACAATGACCCTTTGGTCAGGAATTCCCCATTCACACACCTACTATCTAATTATATTATAATCTGTACGCACAATGTCGTTGTTCACGAATGTCTTGTTGCGGCATTCTGAAGACACAAAGGTTATGGTGTCTGTTATTTACCTACCTATTTATTATAATCTTTATATATAATAATATAATTGTTTAGAAAAGTCTTGTTGAGGCATTCTGAAGAAACTGGGTTGTTGTGTCAGTATCTAATTGTGGATCCACATTTCATTCACTCTGAATTCTCAAACAAAGTACCACTGTTAACCACCTCTAGATTCCAATAAATGGAATGAAAGTAAAGACGCTTACATGTATGAAATGTGTTAAATGGTCAATTTAGATTAAAGTAAACAGGTCGTCCCTAACTAGAGCATCAATACAGTAAAATCCACCCATGAATGAGCAATACATTATATAAATAACACTCACGCTGACCTCGGATAATTCAATACAATACAACAACTTTACATGTTAGGGCAGCTGAGTCGAATTCCCTTTACGTCTATCCTTAACTTTTAATGGACATTGGACAATGGCGTTCCATTTCTAACAAAGAAGCCGGCGTTCAGTCGCCGAAGAACAACTCTCTGGAGAGAACAGACGCCCCTCTCTCGAGTTATGTTTACACACGCGCGCATGTCTACGAAGCGAGCATAGACTCTCCTGACATCGACAGTGACAACCAGGCATAAAATTCCCTAGGTGATTTTCCCGCTTAATTCTCTCCTATTAAAATATGTGGATCTCTTCACTATATACCCTACCAGTTTCTGTAGTGCATGTATTAACAAACTATTATGACAAAAGTTTGTATGCATTATGGTTATTAATACAAATACAAATTAATATCTCAGACGACTTCCAAACCCACAGGCTTGTGAAATCATTGCCAAAGGCGTTTATTTATACACCTGGTAAACAACTAACTATTAATTCCATTTCAGGATCTCATTCAGATATTTCTAAAGAATATTTAAATATATTAAATATTTCAAATAAATTATATTCTTTGGGAAGTCCTTTAAGTGTGTTCATGTTTTTATAAGGCAAGTAGTATTTTTTAAAGTTAAGACCAGAAACAAAATTTTGTCTCCTTTGAATATTTATTTATTAATTTTAATTACTTTCGTATATCTATTGGGTTATTTATTTCATTTGACATTGTATATTGAGTTTTGTTTATAAACGTCTATTAAATGTGAGCGGTGCTTGTTTTAGACATTAATTTAATTCTAAAAGTTTCTTGAATAAAAAATTCTTTTGGAAATTAAAATTGTAGAAGATAAACATATTTCAATTTGTTTTGATATTCAAATTTTGTTATATTTCTTCTATCAAGTAAAAAGCCTTTCTATTTTATTTTATATATAATATATAACTATATTTTGGCTTCAATAAATCTCATTATAGAATGTCAATGATTTTAAGTAAACTTAAAATAACTCACTTTGTTCTTTGATTTTGTTAGAACATAGATCAATCTTGAATATATAGCTGATCTGTAGTTCGAAGCTGAAGTCTTTTAACACGTGAGTGATGTAGGTTATGTTTTTGATTTTGATATTTGTAATATTGAAAACAAAGGGCTGATGAAGGGATTATCTAGAACTATATTTGTTTTTTGAAGATATAGTGCACATTTTTTAGAGATTTTTGAAATAATTTGTTCGAATATTTAAATATATTAAATATTTCAAATAAATTATATTCTTTGGGAAGTCCTTTAAGTGTGTTCATGTTTTTATAAGGCAAGTAGTATTTTTTAAAGTTAAGACCAGAAACAAAATTTTGTCTCCTTTGAATATTTATTTATTAATTTTAATTACTTTCGTATATCTATTGGGTTATTTATTTCATTTGACATTGTATATTGAGTTTTGTTTATAAACGTCTATTAAATGTGAGCGGTGCTTGTTTTAGACATTAATTTAATTCTAAAAGTTTCTTGAATAAAAAATTCTTTTGGAAATTAAAATTGTAGAAGATAAACATATTTCAATTTGTTTTGATATTCAAATTTTGTTATATTTCTTCTATCAAGTAAAAAGCCTTTCTATTTTATTTTATATATAATATATAACTATATTTTGGCTTCAATAAATCTCATTATAGAATGTCAATGATTTTAAGTAAACTTAAAATAACTCACTTTGTTCTTTGATTTTGTTAGAACATAGATCAATCTTGAATATATAGCTGATCTGTAGTTCGAAGCTGAAGTCTTTTAACACGTGAGTGATGTAGGTTATGTTTTTGATTTTGATATTTGTAATATTGAAAACAAAGGGCTGATGAAGGGATTATCTAGAACTATATTTGTTTTTTGAAGATATAGTGCACATTTTTTAGAGATTTTTGAAATAATTTGTTCGAATATTTAAATATATTAAATATTTCAAATAAATTATATTCTTTGGGAAGTCCTTTAAGTGTGTTCATGTTTTTATAAGGCAAGTAGTATTTTTTAAAGTTAAGACCAGAAACAAAATTTTGTCTCCTTTGAATATTTATTTATTAATTTTAATTACTTTCGTATATCTATTGGGTTATTTATTTCATTTGACATTGTATATTGAGTTTTGTTTATAAACGTCTATTAAATGTGAGCGGTGCTTGTTTTAGACATTAATTTAATTCTAAAAGTTTCTTGAATAAAAAATTCTTTTGGAAATTAAAATTGTAGAAGATAAACATATTTCAATTTGTTTTGATATTCAAATTTTGTTATATTTCTTCTATCAAGTAAAAAGCCTTTCTATTTTATTTTATATATAATATATAACTATATTTTGGCTTCAATAAATCTCATTATAGAATGTCAATGATTTTAAGTAAACTTAAAATAACTCACTTTGTTCTTTGATTTTGTTAGAACATAGATCAATCTTGAATATATAGCTGATCTGTAGTTCGAAGCTGAAGTCTTTTAACACGTGAGTGATGTAGGTTATGTTTTTGATTTTGATATTTGTAATATTGAAAACAAAGGGCTGATGAAGGGATTATCTAGAACTATATTTGTTTTTTGAAGATATAGTGCACATTTTTTAGAGATTTTTGAAATAATTTGTTCGAATATTTAAATATATTAAATATTTCAAATAAATTATATTCTTTGGGAAGTCCTTTAAGTGTGTTCATGTTTTTATAAGGCAAGTAGTATTTTTTAAAGTTAAGACCAGAAACAAAATTTTGTCTCCTTTGAATATTTATTTATTAATTTTAATTACTTTCGTATATCTATTGGGTTATTTATTTCATTTGACATTGTATATTGAGTTTTGTTTATAAACGTCTATTAAATGTGAGCGGTGCTTGTTTTAGACATTAATTTAATTCTAAAAGTTTCTTGAATAAAAAATTCTTTTGGAAATTAAAATTGTAGAAGATAAACATATTTCAATTTGTTTTGATATTCAAATTTTGTTATATTTCTTCTATCAAGTAAAAAGCCTTTCTATTTTATTTTATATATAATATATAACTATATTTTGGCTTCAATAAATCTCATTATAGAATGTCAATGATTTTAAGTAAACTTAAAATAACTCACTTTGTTCTTTGATTTTGTTAGAACATAGATCAATCTTGAATATATAGCTGATCTGTAGTTCGAAGCTGAAGTCTTTTAACACGTGAGTGATGTAGGTTATGTTTTTGATTTTGATATTTGTAATATTGAAAACAAAGGGCTGATGAAGGGATTATCTAGAACTATATTTGTTTTTTGAAGATATAGTGCACATTTTTTAGAGATTTTTGAAATAATTTGTTCGAATATTTAAATATATTAAATATTTCAAATAAATTATATTCTTTGGGAAGTCCTTTAAGTGTGTTCATGTTTTTATAAGGCAAGTAGTATTTTTTAAAGTTAAGACCAGAAACAAAATTTTGTCTCCTTTGAATATTTATTTATTAATTTTAATTACTTTCGTATATCTATTGGGTTATTTATTTCATTTGACATTGTATATTGAGTTTTGTTTATAAACGTCTATTAAATGTGAGCGGTGCTTGTTTTAGACATTAATTTAATTCTAAAAGTTTCTTGAATAAAAAATTCTTTTGGAAATTAAAATTGTAGAAGATAAACATATTTCAATTTGTTTTGATATTCAAATTTTGTTATATTTCTTCTATCAAGTAAAAAGCCTTTCTATTTTATTTCAGATATTTCTAGTCTAAATGATAATTTAAGCAACTAACAATGATCTTAATCGTATTTCTGGTGGCCTATGCCTATTCATCTGGAGCATCCTACTGTATGGATGTTAAACTTGGCCGATTGGACAATATGAAGGAGATAGATTACAAGCAATGGAAATGTGTCTGTGGAGGCGAATGGATTTCTAGAAAAACAAACAAGGACATTCTACATCTGTAAATGAAAAACGGCAACTTATTAACACCATTACTCTGGGGAAAACAAAACTTCTCGGCCACATTATCAGGCATTAGCAATACATAAGAAAATATCGCTGATGTATATCATAGTGTCAATGATGATTCAGATTTGTATATTTGTCGACGTTCACAACAAGTTGGACTCTGAGCATCCACCACATGGAAAATTTTGCGTAAAGATCTTGGTCTACACCCATACAAGATCCAACTGGTTCAAGAACTAAAGCCACTTTACCATAATAAGCGTCGTCTGTTTGCTGATTGGCCCCTATTTAAGCTTGAAATTGATCCACTTTTTTATCGTAAAATTGTGTTTAGTGAGAAAGCCCATTTCTGGTTGAACGGCTATCTAAACAATCAAAATTGGCGTATATGGAGTGAAAACAATCGTCAACAAGTTCTGCAGGTTCAATTGCATCCTGAAAAATGCACTGTATGTTGTGCTTTACACGCAGGAGGCATCATCGGTCCATATTTCTTTGAAAATGATGCTGAAGCTAATATTTCGGTTCTCGTTACAGATAGATGATCAATGATTATTTGTTTCAAAATTTGAACGGTATCGACCCAGAAGTGTTTTGGTTCGACCAAGATGGTGCTATACCTCATGCTGCTACCGTAACAATTGATTTATTGAAAGAAATATTTGGCGATAACGTTATTTCGAGAAATGGTCAAATTAATTCGCCTACAAGATCATGCGACATAACTCCACTGGATTATCTTCTTTGGGATTATGTCAAGTCATTGGTTTATGCTGATAAACCAGAAACAACAGATACTTTGGAAGCCAACATTGTTCGTGTTATTGAGAACTCGTAAAAGTGGTCCAAAATTGCTCTGGTCTAATGCGGTTCCTCAGAGCTAGTCGTGGTGGAAATTATTTTCAAAACATAAATGTCATAAAATTATCTTTCAAATAGTAAATAAAATTGGCTTCAATCTTAATTTAAATGTGTTCTGTTTCAATTTAAAGTTATATCACTCTAAAAAAACACCCGATATATATTACGATAATCAGAGAAGTTGGCGAACAGTCCAGTCTTCCATCAAAGGACCAAGCATATAGATATTAAGTATAATTTTTTGAGAGATGCAGTGACTGAAAATAAAATTAATTTGATGTATACATTGTCAAGAAAGTACCGGGAATTATCGATTTAAATCTGGCGGGGCAATGAGGCAGGTAAAAAATTTTTTTCCTAGGTTGGTACCACTGTCCTTAATTACTATGCCAAGCTTGAGCGGGATCTGTCAACTAGTGTGTTTGCAACAGCTGATTAAGTCAGTCGATGTCAGAGTGCGTGCCGATTTTTACTATGGGTGATTACGTTGAGCAAAGAATTTGTTTAAAGTTTTGTGTTGCAAATGAATTTTCGTGTGCCGATGCATTGAAAATGTTGCAAAAGGCCTTTGGTGATAATGCTCTATCGAAAACTCGTGCATATCAGTGGTACAGAGCCTTCAAGGACGGTCGTGAAGTGGTCGCCCATCGACGGCTTCGATCGAAGATAACGTCGATAAAATTAAGGAAAGGGTGCTGGAAAACCGTCGTACCAGCTTGAGAGAGATAGCACATGATCTTAAGATATCCCACGAGTCCGCACGTACGATTTTGATTGATATTTTGGGCATGAGAAAGGTGGCCGCATGACTCGTACCGAAAGACCTGAATTTTCTTCAAAAACGTCATTGCGAACAGGTTGCTTCAGACATGCTGGATCGCTGTAATTCCGATTCTACATTCATGGAACGCATTATAACTGGTGATGAGACCTGGGTCTACGAGTACGATATGCAAACAAGCCAGCAATCATCGGAATGGGTGGCAAAAAATGAGCCGAAACCGAAAAAACCACGCCAAAGCCGCTCGAAAATGAAGGTGATGCTCATTGTTTTCTTCGATATCCGTGGCATAGTGCACTACGAATTCGTTCCAGACGTTTCAGACGGCAAACAAGGAGTATTACCTAGGCGTTATGAAACGTTTGCGTGAGCGTATCCGTAAGAAGCGGCCAAATTTGTGGGCGAACAACTCATGGATTTTGCATGACGATAACGCGCCTTCTCACCGAGCTACGATTGTGACTGACTTTCTCGCCAAAAACTCAACAAACGTGCTTCAGCAACCACCGTATTCGCCGGATTTGGTTCCCTGCGACTTTTTTCTCTTCCCAAAACTAAAATTGCCCCTTCGTGCCATTGGCATAGATGTATTGGAGCAAATGGAGCCTATTTTTAAGGCGACCCAATAAATTTTGACGATTAAATGTAAAAATGTTGTTTTAATTGAAAATTCCCGGTACTTTCTTAACAGAGTAGTATACCAATTGATGAAATGGTTGCTGATATATTGACAAAGCCGCTGAAAAATGTTAAAAACCCAAAGTTTTTGAAATATTTAGGTCTCTGTGGCAACTAATTGATAATTGTTATTGTAAATTTTTGTTAAGTGGGGGTGTTGTGAAAAGTTTGAAGAAGAACTCCCCACTCTACGTTCTGTACATTTTCTGTGACCGAGATTTAAGGTCTAAGCTTGAGTTCAGTTTCTCTTTCCCTTATTCATATAGATAGTAAGTTCGCCCGAGGTACATACACTTTGAAATGTAGTCTTTTAATAAACCACGTGTTCATTTAATCACAAACAGAGTTATAATAAAATTGTGCTTCCGCCAATTTAATAAACAACAAAAAGTATATAATGGAAACATTTTCCGTATGGTTTATTCCTCTTTTTGAGTGCAATTTTTTACATATTATGAATAGTAATTCTGATGCATCTGTCTGAGAACTAAAAAGGTAATCACCATCGCTATTACAGTGAGGGATAGCAACACTATCATATTATCTGCAAATATTAGCATTGCGTAATCGAGCCAGTCCAAAATGCAAGGTGTTTTGTCTGATCTGATAAAGCACTCTAGGAGCTGCCTAATACATCTTTTTTGTTCAAAGTGCACTTGGTTGACCCACGTCTTTTTCATACAACAACGGAAGTCGCTGTACTCCACCACCAATACGTCCTTCCTTTTTTCATTTTGATGATTTTCTATTTCATTTTCAAGTAGCCTGAAAAAACTGTGGTAAAAGTTATTAATATTATTATGATAAGTTTATTATGGTTAAATAAAATAATAAAGAATATTTTCGTAATTTATTAAGTAACAACTATTGTTTCGCTAACACTGTGGCTTTTGCAGGTTTATATTTTGAACTAACTTCAAATTACACCTTTATTTCTTATATTGCTATTTTAACTTGAAAAAAATGGGAGGTACAAATGACTAAAAATTTAAGGAAATAAAGTGAAGAGATCCGTAATCTCTAAGGATCATACGAGTGACAGAATCCCTAATAAATTATATAAATCACATCATTATATCACGGTATTTACCCGCGTTACTTATGCGTGATATATTCTGTGGCACTGTAACTTGACACGTAGGTGACAATAACAAAGAGAACAAGATCCTTATGGCGTTCCCAATAAAACTCCTGAGCGACTTAAAAACATACTCGTGATAATAGTATCAGGTGCTTTTTTTAGAATGATAGAACTTTCGATAGGAATAACTGTGATTTGACATAAGGTAGAAGCCATGTTGTTGTGACATTTCTATTCAGTGACCATTGACAAATTATCGTGGAAAGACTCACGCCGCAACAACGTTTACAAATTGTTGAAAATTTTCAAATTGAGTGTTCTATTCGCCAAATTCATAGAGCACTTCGTAAAATTTATGGTTTACATAATCGTCCATCAGAGCAGCTTATTCGTCGAACTATCGATAGATTTCGGACAATATTTTCTCTACTCAATGCAAAAACAACAACAAGACAAAGAACTGTACGTACAGAAGAAACTATCGCTGGTGTAAGTCATGGTGTTAATGATAATCCAGGTTTGTCTATTCGTCGACGTTTACAACAAATTGGACTCTGTGCATCCACCACATGGAAAATTTTGTGTAAAGATCTTGGTCAACACCCATACAAGATCCAACTGGTTCAATAACTAAAGCCATTTGACCATAATAAGTGTCTTTTGTTTGCTGATGGGGCTCTAGAACAGCTTGAAGTTGATCCACTTTTTTGCCATAAAATTGTGTTTAGTGATGAAGCTCTTTTCTGGTTGCACAGCTATATAAACAAGCAAAATTGCCATATATGGAGTGAAATCAATCCTCAAGAAGTTCTCCAGGCTCCATTGCATCCTGAAAAATGCACCGTATAGTGCGCTTTACACGCTGAAGGCATCTACGGTCCATATTTCTTTAAAAACGATGCTGGAGCTACAGTGAATGCTGCTCGTTACAGATCGATGATCAATCATTATTTGTTTCAAAATTTTAATGGTATCGACCCAGAAGTGTTTTGGTTCCAACAAGATGGTGCTACACCTCATGCGACTACCGTATTAATTGATTTATTGAAAGATTTGGCAATGACATTATTTCGAGAAATGGTCCAATTAACTGGCCTTCCAAGATCATGCGATATAACTCCACTTCATTATTTTCTTTGGGGTTATGTCAACTCATTGGTTTATGCTGATAAACCATAAACAATAGACGCTTTGTAAGCCAACATAACTCGTGTTATTGATTAATTAAAGCCTGAATTACTCGAAAAAGTGGTCCAACATTGGTCTGGTCGAATACGATTCCCCAGAGCGAGTCGTGTTGGACATATGCCGGAACTTATTTTTAACATTATGTCATACAATCATTTATCAAATGAAAAAAAATTGACTTCAATCTTAATTTAAATGTGTTATATTTCAATTTAAGTTTTATCATTCTGAAAAAAAGACTCGATACTTACCCTCTTGGTAACTCTTAATAAGTAAACTTCTTTTAAATGCTTCTGGTTAATTGCATTCTTCACGCTTTGAATAACAACTAAGTTTTAATGAAAAATTAGTGATTGCACGCTCGTTCATTTTACTTCCATTCATCGTTTTTCATTCTTGTATTTTTGCTTCAGTGTTATTCAACCCAACCGGAAGTTGTCTATTTATATTGTATCTTTATTTGAATCAGTCTTAACTTGATGAAAATCCGTTTTAAATAATATCAAATAATCTAAATGTATTGTTTTTTTTCAGGAGTAGATGGATGGAAAAGTTAAAAAATTCGCATAAGTAGCCTCTAGCAGACTCTTCTGCTCTGTGATGGGATTGAACTATTGGGTATTTTTTATAGTGATAGAATTTACATTGAGATAAAACACATTTAAATTTAGATTGAAGCCAATTTTTTTTTATTTGAAAGATAATTTTATTACATTTATGTTTTGAAAATAATTTCCGGCATATGTCCACCACGACCAGCTCCGAGGAACCCCATTCGTTCAGCCACTTTTTCGAGTATTTCAGGCCTGATTTCGTCAAAAACACGAGTTATGTTGGCTTAGAAAGCGTCTATTGTTTCTGGTTTATCAGCATAAACCAATGACTTGACTTAACCCCAAAAATAATAATCCAGTGGAGTTATGTAGCATGATCTTGGACCATTTGTCGAAATAATGTTATTGCCAAATATTTCTTTCCATAAATCAATTGTTACGGTAGCAGCATGAGGTGTAGCACCATCCTGTTGGAACCAAAACACTTCTGGATCGATACCATTCAAATTTTGAAACAAATAATCACTGATCACGGATCTGTAACGAGCACCATTCTCTGTAACATTAGTTCCAGCATCGTTTTTAAAAAATATGGACCGATGATGCCTCCAGCGTGTAAAGCACACCATACATTGCATTTTTCAGGATGCAATGGAACCTGCAGAACTTCTTGAGGATTGTTTTCACTCCATATACGGCAATTTGGTTTGTTTACATAGCCGTTCAACCAGAAATGAGCTTCATCACTAAACACAATTTTACGGTAAAAAGTGGATCAACTTCAAGCTGTTCTAGCCCCAATCAAACAAACGACGTTTGTTACGGTCAAGTGGCTTTAGTTCTTGAACCAGTTAGATCTTGTATGGGTGTAGACCAAGATCTTCACGCAAAATTTTTCACTTAGTGGATGCACAGAGTCCAACTTGTTGTGAACGTCGACGAATAGACAAATTCGGATCATCATTAACACTACGACTTACAGCAGCGATATTTTCTTCTGTACGGACAGTTCTTTTTGTTGTTGTTGTTGCATCGAGTAGAGAAAATGTTGTCCGAAATCTATCGATAGTTTGACGAATAAGCTACTCTGATGGACGATTATGCAAACCATAAATTTCACGAAGTGCTCCGTAAGTTTGGTAAATAGAACACTGAGTTTGAAAATAAATTTCAACAATTTGTAAACGTTGTTGCTGCGTGAGTCTTTCCATGGTCATTTGTCAATGCTTACTGAACAGAAATGTCAAAACAACATGGTTTCTAACTTCTGTCAAAATCACAGTTATCCCTATCGAAAGTTCTATCACTCTAAAAAAAACACCCGATGTCAAAATACTACTTATGCTTCAGAATACTAGATACTAGTATAGTAGGAAACTTTAGAATTGAAGTTTTCGTCCCGTAAATATCTGCAACTATCAGTATTCTGGAAGAAAATATTCAGAAGTGTCTACACTTGGTCTCCTGTTCACATGGTGTAATTAAAATAAGTGTCCATTAAACAGGAAATTTATGTACGACAATTATTTCGACAATTTAAAATTCTCTGAAAAACACTATCCAAACCTTCTGACAATGAAGTAGATACTATTACTGTGTCACAATGTCTTCAACTGTGATAGATTTTATCTAATTTTTTTAGACAGTATCAATGAGGAAGCTATTAGTTTATCTTTCAATAATGTAACTTTTATTTCAGTCACTACTTTTCGATAAGTTTAGAAAGGTTTCCTAATTACTTCTCAAACTATACTAAATACAAAAAGACAGCTAATTGTATTTTTAGTACTTTCAATATGTCCACCATGACATTTTACAAACATATTCGGGAAACAATATTATTAAGTGTTTCTATTTTTGATTTAGGAGTTTAAAATAATGGTTGAAAACAAATTTCTTTCTACGCCAAAACTATGTTAGTGGACATTTAGAATTCAAAACTTTAATAAAAAATAACTTTCTGCCGTCCAGAATTTTTCACTGATTTTCTTTACTTCTTTTAATGTCATTAAGTCAGTAAATATCTCAAGAGTTAATTAATGCATTTAAATGAAAATTATTCACATATATTGTAAATATTTTATTTTAACTAATACTAAAAAGATATCTTATGTGAGAATTTTACTAGGATTTTTCGAAAAATTTTGTGTTTGTAACCAATTAATCACAAATGATTTTTCTGCTTCAGAAATTGAAAAAAAATAATATTTAGTGCATATATTTTGAGGTAATGGTATATATAAATAGAATATAATATGAATTAATGGTTTTGATAGAGATACAATAATCATAAGTATAAAATTGGTAATATTCCTTATCTGCAGTTCAAGAAGTCACTTCTTGTATTTCCGAATCTATCAAGGATTGAAATTGATACTTACTCTGGAAAATCTTCAGTGCGCTGACCGCATACTGTTCCGTTCTGTTTCCATACTCTCCATGCCATTACATCCTGCCCTTCACATGGTAAAACCTGCAAGAATAGTCCGTAATGCGTCTACCAAAACTGAATATAGCTAAAAAATGTATTCCATTTATTTTAATGCCTCAGTCTTTAGTTCATGAGAATTCATCCTGATTTAAAAATAAAATGAAATATTTTTCTACTGGTTTGCAATTATATTACAATTGTTTTCTCTTTATTTTTTTATTTTTGCTCGCTTGCATCAGTAAGCAGCGTGCTATTGTTTCGCCTAAATGTCAGTAATTTCCAGCAGAAAATGATCTCAAACAACTGGGCTGGACTCACTAATGAAGAATCCGTGGACAAAAGTAATTCTGTCCGGCCCGTCGACTATCCGTAAACCTGCAAACTTTCGAACGGAAAGAGCTAAAGCCATGAAACTTTCAGTGAAGGTTTGAGACTTAAATGCCGGGGCGTGATGCCTTAATGGACAGTAATGAATGCTCTCATAAATATTATAACTTTCGAAAGGAAAGAGATAGACTTGAAAACCAAAATCAGTCGAAAGGTTTCGCATCAGAAATTTTCTTTAAATTTTATTGATATTTTACAAACTACAAATCCGATTGATCTGAAAATTGTTTTAAATATTTAATTGAATCAGTCTTTAGTTGATGAATATTCATATTAAATAGGGTTATTCTGATTTTCACAAATTTTTATTGTTATTTAATAAAACTGTTTCGCTATCACAGTAGCATCATCAAGTAGGTTTATATTTTGAATAACCAAGCTTGTTTCCGAAAACTGTTGCTGTTTATATCACAGTAGGTACAAAAAATTGTATAGAGCACTAAAACCCAAAAAAGGTCTTTAAATTCCAGCTTATCTGAATATATTTAACAGGGGTGAGTTATATAATATAATCTAATTGGTTAAGTAATATTCCAATTTTATTGTGTTTATATATTTCAAGGGGCTCTTACAAATTTTAGGCATAACTTTTATTTTCTATAATATATGTAGAATTTCAAAATTATGGATGAAACTATATCCTGTTTCTAACAAATGGTTAGAATCTGTGGAATTACTTTTATTATTGAAGAAACTCTTCTCACAAATTCAATGTCGGAAAGTTGTTCCAGTCTTTCCAATGTAAAGTTTTGTGTACTGTCTTTATTATTTTTAATGAATTTACTCAGGTTTGAATAGGTTTTGAATGAATTTTTTAAATCATATTTATTTTTGAGGTATGTAGCAATTTTCTCAGAAATATCTTCAGTGTATTTTGTGGAAATGTATTTAAAATTTTCATTTATATTGGGATATACCTTATTTAAAGCTATTTTATCATTTTTTTATCAACAATTTGTCTATCAACGTGGGATCATAGTCATTATCAATAGCTTTTTGTTTAATGATGTTAAGTTCTGAAATATAATTTTCTAGATTCATGAGAATATTAACTAATCAAAAAAATGTATATATGACAGTAATTTATTTCCACAAAAATGTTTGTACTAATACAACAATTGTTTCACCACGATGTGGCTTCTTCAGGTATGCCATTGTACTGTCTGTACTGACAGTACAATGTAATACCTGAAGAAGCCACATCGTCGTGAAACAATTGTTGTATTAGTACAAACATTTTTGTGGAAATAAATTACTGTCATATATACATTTTTTTAATTAAAATGAGTTTCCACCAAGTAAAGACCGAATCTATCAAATATTTATTAACTAATCAATTATAGATTAGTTTTTATTAACTGAATATATAGTTAATATACACTACGAAACGCGAGTCACTGTATATTGAGCTAATAATAGAAGTGATAGAAAACTTAGTAATTTCTAATTTTATACCATTTAAAAATCAACTATCAAAAAGTAACGGACTACTCCGTGCAATATTAGAAAATATGTCGCTTACACTTCAGCGAAATGACAGATATTGAAAAAAAAAAGGCTGATGATGACACTTTGAATGCTCAGAACTAGTCTGAAATTTGGTTATACTGTATTTAAAAGGTTCCTTTATGCAAAATCTTAAAACGTGCATCAAAATCATGTCGCCTTTTCTGCTGAATTATCCAAATAATCAAGCAGGCTTAGCTACCAGAATGAAGTAGACTGTAATATTCCGAAAAATTATGAGATTTTCTAAAAATCTGACTATTACATATATTCAACGTTCATGAATGAAGAATAATATTCTTTTGAGTAAAACTCAGAAAACTTTCCATATATTTATTTTTCAGCTATTTCGTTGAATAATTTCCACTGTATCTTAGTTAAAATTTGCTTAAATTCGGTCATTCTTATTCTAAAAATTGTGTTATATCCCCTTAATATTTTTCATTCTTTACTTCCAATAAACCTTGTAAAATCAAACAAATCAACAAAAAACATTCGTTATATTGTGGAGAGATATGAAATATTCCAGAAAGAAATAGTGTAACTTTTGGATGAAACGTCATCCAAAATTTGCGTAATCAAATCGAATAAATACAATTCAAAAGTTTTTTCTTAAGTTGGCTACGTTTTGAATAGTTTAGTATATAAATCAAGTTCTCAAATGAAATGTTCACTTCACAATAAGCAGAACTTTACTGAATATCGAGAAAGTTACGTACCGCACAAATTTGGTCTATTTTACCTCCAATTTAAAATATAATTTTGACCATAATATTACAAAAATTGATTGGAAAAAATATGCCTTTTGTCTTTTTTATTGGAATTATCAGAGAATTCCTTGAATTCTGTTGTACACAGTTTGATAGTTTGAATAAAGTTATTATTATTATTTCTACCACTATTTGTAACAGAAACAGAAAACAGAAACTTACCAGTAGTAGGTACAAAGACAAAACTAAAGAAATTTTTATCATGTTGATTCCTTTATATATTATTTTATTGACACAGCATTCTGCAACTTTCAGTATTTTTCGAAAACTAAAATCACTATAACTTAACACGAATGTCAGTTACGACCGTATCTTTGTTATTGAAATAGGTCGGGTGGTTCAGTTCTGTTGAGTAGGCTCAAAGTATTTTTTCTCGGAACTTATTACTTCAAAGCCGATGGCAAAGGCTGAAAGTGATTTTTGTACCCTTACAGGTAGTCTACAAAAGTTCAGATATTAGGGTTTCACCCACAATTGGTGAAACAGGAATAGCCAAAAATTTCAACCAAAAATCTAATTCTCGAATGAACTAACAACTTGAAACCTACCGAGCATAGAAAATTGCTGAAAATAATAACTGTATCGGAGGATTGCTCTATGAGTCCACCATTTATTAATTTAATTTGTTGATTAAATTTCGCTTTTATGCTTTTTGTTTGCTCGTATATGTACTACTCACACACGCCATCTCGGTTTTTGTGCATTTTGCAATTGGGTTACTTTGCCGAATATTGAATAATGTTGAAAAAAAACATGCATTATAAACCCTAACTGTCAACTCTTTGAAGCAAATATATCCGGTTTAGAAATTTAACAATGGATAAAGTTCGTAAAAATGATCTTTGAATTTCTGGATGAGTTAACGTTGGCTTTTTTCAACGGTATAATTTTTTATAGTTTGAGAAAATTTAAAAATCCCTTTATTATATTTAAATTCGAATTTAAGAAATTTTGAAAATTTTTAATACAATATATATTTGAAATGTTCATATTATTTATTATTAATATTAAAATTACAAACTCTGAACATCCAAACAGATTTAATCTGTTAGTCTTCTAAAATTTTAATTTGAAAAAATTTAAAAAGAACTATTAGGACTAAATTAATGTCTTATAAGCACTGCTTATATTAAATAGACGTATGAAAACAAAATTCATTATACAATACCAAAAGTAATAAAAAACCGAACAAATATAAATTGTTAATTAAAATAAAAAATTAAAAAATAGGTAATATTGAATGTTTCGATCAAAGTTGTATGGTAAGTTTACAAGTTTATTTATTGTTATATGATTTTATCTTTTAAATGTTGATCTGAATTCTAATTATTTTTGAGGATGTGCCATATGTTTTTAAGGGTTTTTGAAGTAACTCATTTAAATATTTAAACATATTAAATATTTCAAATAAATTAGTTTTGGAGAAGTTCCAAAAATTATGTTGTGGTTTTGAGAGCGATTTAGTTTTCATAAATATGAGATTGTAACAGACAAAACATGCGTACCACGCCTGTCTGACGAGTTCAGGTGCGCATGCTTGGAACGAAACATTCAATACTACTTATTTTTTAATTTTAATTAACAATTTATATTTGTTGGATTTTTTTTGTTCCATTTGATATTGTATAATGAATTTTGATTCTATACGTCTATTAAATATAAGCAGTGCGTAATTATAAGACATTAGTTTAATTCTAAAAATTCTTTAAGAAATTTTTTTTAAATTAAAATTGTAGAAGACTAACAGATTAAATCTGTTTTGATATTTAAAGTTTGTGATAATCCTTTTATCAAGTAAAAAACCGCTTCTTATTATTTTATAATATTAAGATTGACATACATGAAACGTATGTATATATTTTCGATATCATTGAGTGGAAAATAACTTATACAGCATTCAATTTTAAAGGGTTTCAGAATTTTCTGATTTTAATATTCAATAAACAATGTTTGCCAATAATAATTAAATAAATAAATAATTTGTCGAAATTTCAAAATCAACCCTGGATACTTAGACAGCATGTTTGGCAACAAAGTATTTCTCTATCATGGAGAACCTAAATTTTTCAGTCATTTATAATGCTGATATCTTGATATCTCTAGCCATTAAAAAAGTTAAATTAAATCATTATTCCTTCTCAAATCAGAAACAATTATCACGTGAAAGGACCCAGTCAACTCTGAAATATATACTGAATAGAACCATTTAAATGGACGAATATCTCTGCTTTCGCCTCGTAATTTTATTTATTTCCTTTGAGGGGAAAGTACTATTAATTTTGATGAAGCAGGTAAAGTGTTCAATTACAATTTAATTCGATTATAGTCAAGTCCACCTATGAAGCAGGCCGGCAGTACAGTTCAGTCGTTCGTTACCTGAGACTCAAGTAACACATAGGTAACTTAGATTTTCAGTGCGAAAAACTACGCGAATTTAGCTAGAATCTATACAAACGCGGTGTTGTTTCTGTCGTGTAAAGCTCGAATGAAAAAATGTGATTGGTAGTTTTGGTGTTATATGTTATAGTTAAAAAAAAAATGATGGCTCTTGTGGTACTTTGGTTTTTGGCCATTTTCGGTATGTATTTATTTTTCTGAGGGTAGTATGCAAGTTGAGATTCTTATTTCAAATTAGCTCAAAGTTTTTAACTATAACAGATGAATTGTCTTAAAATTCAGGACTTGATATTTTTTATTTTGAACTAAAATTCGTATGAATTCTTCATTTGAATGTTTACATTGGCTTAATTTGCAGGATTCGGTTAGATGAAACCAATTTTCGTTAAATTTTTGCAACAAAGCAGACGATATTTTATTATTGCGGATTTCAATGTTTAATCTCTAACTGAAAATATATTGGTATAGAAATTAATTTGAATATCCTCAATGTGTTAAATTACAGATTCTTGAAGGACATTCAACAGTTCCATTTTTGGAGATGAAAAACTCTGTAAACTTTTTTAATAATTGTGTTAATTTATTGCGTTAAAAACGTGTTCTCTAACTCAATTATACATAATTTTTTTCATTAAATGAATGGAATATGCTCTAGGTGAAACATTATAACAATTTCTTTTTAAATACAATCATTTTTTTCATTTAAAAAAATGGTAGACGATACCACTATGTTGTGAACTGAACTAAACAAAAAGTTTTCTCTAGATTCAAGGAATTTTGATCAATCTGTTGTAGACTGACATAACGAGAGAAAATTTTGTTACTTTCAACAGAAAACAGTCCCGTTTGAAGATATTATTTTTTGAGATAAAATGAGGATCAATCTAGAATTGTTCTCAACTCCAATCTGAAAATACACGAGGCTTATAATCAGGAAGTTCTTGACTGAAAAAAAGGATTTACGTGATCCCAACGCTTTCTGCACTTTTTTACAAAATGTCATTCTTGAAAGAAATATATTTTGACGTCGATCAATCATCAAATACGCATTTTATATTAGGAGTGTGAAAGAATGTGGTTTTTTGTCGAAAATTGAAGCTTCATTGTAAAGAATTGGTTTTTCATTCAATGTTCATGGTATTGTGCGTCGCTAGCCACTATTTTTTTCCGTCTTTCTGTCAAGTTCAAGTTTCAACAAGCGATACAACATGCGTCTTTCTTCAAAATAATTTTGTCGTGTCTGTCAGCGTATTGCAGCCGTTTTTGAAGCGGAATTCGTTTGAAACACAAACCTTTGAGGTAATAAAGTAAATAAAAACACTTAGCTCAAGTTTCACTATTTATTTATGTTTGTAACTTATGTTTTTGTGTTTTTCAAAACTAAGAAGACTACAATTAAGTAAATAAAAGAATAAGAAATTTCTTAACTTCCTAATAGGTTTTATCTTTTGATTTTATTCACTGCATGTAAAATTTCGGTTTTACTAAATATGAAATGGTTTTTTTATACAATGTGTTGAAAAACTAGCTGTTATTTCATCCTATAGTATATAGATTTTTTAGTTGTTCTACTCCAATGTTTATGGACCAAGCAGTCTGTACAATTAAGTAAGATTTATCCTAGGTTTTTCTTGTTTATACGGAGTATGAGCTATGGTGATAAAAAGTTCAAGAAACCGAGATAGTGTAACATACATCTCTATAACAATTCTATACTCAAACAAACTCAACAAGGTTTTGTTGATCACAGAGGCAAATTGCAAACATGCGCACGTTTCAAACTGATTGGTTTTCGTCAGTGCAATATATGCTAGTGGTTCCAAATCTGTCAAGCTATAACACAAGGACTATCTGTATGAATGTTTGAGGAAACCATATAATTATATATTATAAATAAAATAACGTAAATAGAGGTCATTCTTGATAGAAGGTATATAAAATAATATAAATATTTTAAAAAATTTTAAACAATTTTAAAAAATTAGCCTTCTACATATTTAATTCCAAAAGATTATATTCAATGATTATAACTTCTGAAAATAAATTAAAATAATGTCGTATAAGTACCACTTATATCATGACATAAAATAAACATTCATTATAAGACATCCAAATGGTATAACAAAATCCAATAAATAAAAATTATTAACTAAAATCCTATAAATTAAACATTTTGAATAGACAAAATTTTGTTTCTGCTTATCAATCCTATGAAAACCAATATCTTTCAAGAATATCCAACATAATCTTAAGAATTTTATCACAAAACTATCTTACTTAGACTATTCAATATTATTGGATATCTAACCAAGGTACTTTATATAAAAACTCAAGATATGCAAAACATTACTGAAAAACAAGTTTTAAAATCGACTTTGCTCATCAGTATTCAAATATTCATATTCAATAAATATAAAATCAATCAATAACATATATTCAAACTCACCCTTCGCCTTCCAGAAAAAGTTCTATTTAAAATGAGAACCTTAAATAGGTATCCACTACACACAGAAATATCTCTGTGGTTTAACCTGATCTAGAAGATTGAAAGACAAATTTAACGGCCTTTGCTATAACACAAGGACTATCTGTATGAATGTTTGAGGAAACCATATAATTATATATTATAAATAAAATAACGTAAATAGAGGTCATTCTTGATAGAAGGTATATAAAATAATATAAATATTTTAAAAAATTTTAAACAATTTTAAAAAATTAGCCTTCTACATATTTAATTCCAAAAGATTATATTCAATGATTATAACTTCTGAAAATAAATTAAAATAATGTCGTATAAGTACCACTTATATCATGACATAAAATAAACATTCATTATAAGACATCCAAATGGTATAACAAAATCCAATAAATTAAAATTATTAACTAAAATCCTATAAATTAAACATTTTGAATAGACAAAATTTTGTTTCTGCTTATCAATCCTATGAAAACCAATATCTTTCAAGAATATCCAACATAATCTTAAGAATTTTATCACAACTTTAAAAATCAAGATATTCTATGTTCTTCACAAAATCACAGAAAACTGTAAGGTATTATAAGGTTTTCTTTAAACCATTGATATTCCATGAAGAGATTTATTCCAGCCTGAATATAGTTATATATTATGTCTAAATAGAAAAAGGCTTTTTACTTGATATAAGAAATATTACAAAATTTGAATATCAAAACAGATTTAATCTGTCAGTCTTCTACAATTTTAATTTCGAAAAATTTTTATTCAAAAAACTTTTAGAATTTAATTAATGTCTACATAAGTATCGCTCATATTTAATAGACGTAAATAATCAAAACTCAATATACATTGTCAAATGGAATAAATAAACCAACAAATAAAAGTTGTCATTTAAAATTAATAAATAAATATTTGAAGGAGACAAAATTTTGTTTCTGATCTTACTATTATGAACACAAATTCCTTTTCAAAAACATAAAACACAACTTAAGAACATCTCAAAGAATATAAATTATTTAAAATATTTAATATATTTAAATATTTAAATAAGTTAATTAAAAAATCTCTCAAAACATGCACTATATCTTCAAAAAACAATTAGACTTCTGATAATCTATTCATCAGCCCTAAATCATATTTAAAAAGTCTAATTGTTTTTTTAAGATATAGTGCATGTTTTGAGAGATTTTTGAATTAACTTACTTGAATACTTAAATATATTAAATATTTCAATTAAATTATATTCTTTGTGAGGTCCTTAATTTATGTTTTATGTTTTTGAAAAGGAATTGGTGTTCATAATGGTAAGATCAGAAACAAAATTTGGTCTCCTTCAAATATTTATTCATTAATTTTAAATGACAACTTATATTTGTTGGTTTATTTATTCCATTTGACATTGTATATTGAGTTTTGATTATATACGTCTATTAAATATGAGCGGTGCTTATGTAGACATTGATTTATTTCTAAAAGTTTTTTGAATAAAAATTTTTTTGAAATTAAAATTGTAGAAGACTGACAGATTAAATATGTTTTGATATTCAAATTCAAGATGTCATACTTTGGCCTATACTCAAGCTTGGATGCAAGAACACCAAGTAACAAAAATTTCATGGCCAGAAGCTTCACCATATCTTACTTCCATAGAAAACGTATGCGGACTAATGAAGATTGATGTTGGAAGGAGCAGCGCCACGAAATAAAGATGATATAATTCTGTCAGTTTTACAGTCCTAGACTACCATCTTGAAAATAATGGAGGTGATCTAGTTTCGAGTGTACCTCGACGTTTAATCAAGCGTTTACAATTAAATGGAGGTTGTATAAGTAAATAAGATGAAAATTTTTTTATAATTTATTAATTCAAGAATTGAAAATATATACTTAATAATGACAATTGAGCTTCGTTACTTTCTGGACGGACTATAAAAGGACTTTTGTACAGGAGCTAACAGAATACGATGCAGATCGTAGAATGCATTTCTGCGAAATAATGAAGAATGAACTGAACGAAAATGAAATAAGTTGACATGCCGCAGTGTTTTTTATAATTTTCTAACATAAGGACACAAATAATTTTATTCCTTAAGTGGTTTCTACACTGTATACTGATATTTCTATAGGTAATTGTTAGGCATCTTCTGCCACCAAAATTGCCGTATTCGATACCGCAATCAGCAACTTCCTCTTCATGAACGCAGTATTCCGCAATCTTAAAAAGATACCGTTCATATTTCCCGATCGCTGCAGATTTCGTAGAGTTTTTGCCCGGTTCAGCACCGGTTGATGCCGTCTGAGTACCACTTTTGAGCTGACTTACTTAAAGTAATAACTACTGATTAACCATTTCCAATGGCTGATCTCGGCACAGTTATAAATATCGCGATTTGAAAGAGTTACCCAGGCGTGAAAATAATAAGGAATATCTAATGAGATGAGAAATTACCGAGAATGGCCAGCAGGGGAAAAAGGAAGGAAAAAATTAGATAACATCTGTAGAACGAAGTGGCTTCTATTCCGCGTCTAAAAATCGCGGCAAATGGTTGCTTTCTCCGGCGATAAACGAGCTTGAATATTCATGCCAGTGTAGAAATGCGAGGCGGTTGCCCGACATTGTCAGATGGGGGTAGTGTCGCTGATTTTTTATAGTGTGAATGTTTTTTCATATGTCATTTATACAGCCAAGAGGGATCATGGAGGGTTAGCCAGATATGGGTATTTGCGTGGTAAGACTTCATTTGATTATTGTTCTCACTAGTCGGAAGATCTAGACATTAAATTATCTAGAGGTTTCACAGAATGGTTCTATTTTTATATTTAAATTAATTTCATAACTATGTTTTTTCCCTAGAAAAGAGACATTTTTGTAAATTCAGACAACTAAAAACTTACAGAATAATAGCTGGAATTAATTCTCCGGAAACATTCAGAATTAAATTCTGAAACATGTCCTAAATATCTGGTGTTTTTTTTTAGAGTGATAGAACTTTAAACTGAAATAAAACATATTTAAATTAAGATTGAAGTAAATTTTTTTTTTATACGAAAGATAATTTTATGACATTTATGTTTTAAAAATAATTTTCGGCATATGTCCACCACGACTAGCTCTGAGGAACCGCATTCGACCAGACCAATTTTGGAGCACTTTTTCGAGTAATTCAGGCGTTATTTCATCAATAAGACGAGTTATGTTGGCTTCCAAAGCGTCTGTCGCATGATATTGGAGGCCAATTAATTGTACCATTTCTCGAAATAATGTTATCGCCAAATCTTTCTTTCAATAAATCAATTGTTACGGTAGCAGCATGAGGTGTAGCACCATCTTGTTGGAACCAAAACACTTCTGGGTCGATACCATTCAAATTTTGAAACAAATAGTCATTGATCATCGATCTGTAACGAGCACCATTTATTGTAACATTAGCACCAGCATCGTTTTTAAAGAAATATGCACCGATGATGACTCCAGCGTGTAGAGCACATCATATAGTGCATTTTTCAGGATGCAATGGAACCTGCAGAACTTCTTGAGGATTGTTTTTACTCCATATACGGCAATTTTGCTTGTTTACATAGCCGTTGAACCAGAAATGAGCTTCATTACTAAACACAATTTTTCGATAAAAAAGTGGATCAACTTCAAGCTGTTCTAGGGCCCAATGAGCAAAAAAACGACGCTTATTATGGTCAAGTGGCTTAAGTTCTTGAACCAGTTGGATCTTGTATTGGTGTAGACCAAGATCAAAATTTTCCATGTGGATGCACAGAGTCCAACTTGTGAACGTCGACGAATAGACAAATTTGGATCATCATTAACACTATGACTTACAGCAGCGATATTTTCTTCTGTACGTACAGTTCTTTGTCTTGTTGTTGTTGTTGCATCGAGTAGAAAAAATTTTGTCCGAAATCTATCGATAGTTCGACGAATAAGTTGCTCTCATGGACGATTATGTAAACCATAAATTTTAAGAAATGCTTTATAAGATTGGCGAATAGAACACTGATTTTGAAAATAAACTTCAATAATTTGTAAACGCTGTTGCGACGTGAGTCTTTCCATGATATTTTATCAATGCTTACTGAACAGAAATGTCAAAACAACATGACTTCTACCTTATGTCAAATCACAGTTTTCCGTATCGAAAGTTCTATCACTCTAAAAAAACACCCGATACCATTATGTCTCTTTATAGACATAAACTTTCATCACATGTGGTGAAAATTTGCTAATAATGAATTACAAAAAATATAAAATAATGATGATAATAAATAATTCGGACATCCCCTTATACATATATATTTCGATTGGATGTTAAAGATTCATAAGTTCCATCACCAAAAAATGGTCAACATATAATTCAAAAAAGCTCTTTTTTATTATCCTTTTTCGAAAAATATATAGCACATTCTCCAGAGAAAGAACTTGATAATTCGGACCCAAAATTTCTTTAGTAGGGAGTTTTTGAATAAACAAAATAAGCATTTATAAATATATAAAACACTTTTCTTTATTACTAGACATTTCTACAACAACTAACCAATCTTGGGATAAGCATGGCCTATACGAAAATTAGGTTATATCACAGAAATATACAATCAAAGAAGATACGAATTAGACTCTGCATTAGATAATCGCCACGTGAGAATTTTTTTTGTATTACATCATATGCACGTGGCAGTTATCTAATGCAGAGTCTCAGTCGTATCTTCTTTCATTGTATGTTTCTGTGATTTAACCTTATTTTCGTATAGGCCATGCTTATCCTAAAATTGGTTAGTTGTTGCAGAAATGTCTAGTGATATAAAAGGTATTTCTATATTCTTTTTAATGATTATTTTGTTTATTCAAATAACTCCTCACTGAAGAGATTTTGGGTCCGAATTCATCAAGTTCTTTCTCTGGAGAATGTGCTATATATTTAAAAAAAAAGGCAAATGAAAAAAGGCTTTTTTGAGTTATATGTTGAACATTTTTTGATGATGGAAATTGTGATTCTTTAACATCCAATCGAAACATATATGTATAAGATGATGTCTAAATAATTCAGTCATTATTTTATCTTTTTTTTTTGATTCTTTATAAGTTAATTTCCACCTCATGTAATGAATGTCTATCAAGTGATGCAGTGTATTTAGGAGATATTTTAAAATTTAATTCTGAATGTTTTCATAAGATTTATTCAGATTAAAATCTGCAGGGTTCTGGAGAATTAATTCCATCTATTATTCTGTAATATGCAAATACTTTTTCATAGTAATCTTCAATTTATATGTACATCAATAACTGAAAACTTAACGCAGCTTTTATGCAGATTCAGATACAAAATGTATTCTGGATGTACATAAGTCCGTATGATCATTTATTACTTTCTGATTTTAAGTTATATTCGAATATTCCAACAGACTCCTCTTAGTTAAACTTCCTGGTCTTTGATTTATAGATTTGAAATGCAGTAGACTCTCAATATGGTGAACTTATTAGTGCACGCCTAGTTCACTATTTTGATTTGATCACTAAAACGAAGTTCAAATGAAACAACATTGTTTCAGGAACGAACAACAGTTTATTTTACTTGGAACGATACATAAGAGTTTTTACCACGCACATTTGATGTCACAAAGTTTTTTCTCGAAGAATACGGTAATTTTCGTTTGTTTCTGAACCATCGTATGACTCACATTATGAAAGTACTGTAGAGTAGTCAATATGACAAGTGGTTTGACTTCTTCAATTTCTTATGGACATAAACCAAGGTCTTTTCGTAAAATTCGCCACAAAGACGTCTGCGAGATGTCTAGTTCTTGTGAACGTCGAGAAATCGATAAATTTTGGACTTCAAGAACACTTTCACGTTCGGCAGCAATGTTCTCTTGTCTTCTTGCATTTATTTGTCGCACTGGCAATGTAACATCATGAAGTATAAAATTTAGTTCAAACTTCTTCGCTAAACGTTCAACTGTGTTTTTATCTGGGCGATTATAACTACCAAAAATTGGAGTTAAAGCACGTAAAGCTAGAGTAACATATCGCGTTTTTTCATAATAAATTTCAATTATTTGTAAACGTTGTTGGAGTGTGTACCTTTCCATGATTGAATGGTAGATATTGACAAATACAAATGTCAATGTCACAAATAAACAATGGTTGCCATGTGTGAGTAATGTCAATTTAAAAATGGAGCATTCCTATTGAAAGACGATTTATGTGAACGAAATGATAAACGCAAAAAAAAAACAGTTCAACCCTGCTGATCGAAGAATATACAAAGAGATACAATCATCTCAAAGTAAGCCTTCCTTCTCTATCCTTGAAGTTGGAATACACATAATCGTGCAATTTTCCATAGCTCCAACTTGTTTGCGAAAAACCGATATAGGCAATATGCTCCAACGAAGATGCACTCTGAGGATAAAGCTACGTTAACACCAACTTCTACGGTAAATATTGATCGAAGCTGTAACGTAATCGCTTCATTATTTTGGAATATTTACACCAGCAATAAATGGACCCGCTGGGATATTAACAATTACGATCTACACAAGGTAAACAATTGAATCATTCGCTTGTACAAAATGATATCAACGAAGTGATTGCACTTGCCTCTGTTGAGTATGCTAACGAATAGTTCCTTCTTAAAAAAGAGCGAATACTGATTTAAAATGTGGGTGAGTTTGACTGTTTCTTGTAATTATTTCTCGCTCATTTTTCAGGAATACTAATAACACAGAAAGACAAAAAAATTTGAATACCAAAACAGATTTAATCTGTTAGTCTTCTACAATTTTACTTTCAAAAAATTCTATTCAAAAGAACTTTTAGAATTAAATTAATGTCTTATAAGCACTGCTTATATTTAACAGACGTATAAAATCGAAACTCATTATACAATATCAAATGGAATTAAAAAAACCCAACAAATATAAATTGGTAATTAAAATTAATGAATAAATGAAATTTGTTTGTTTCGTTCCATGCATGCGTACTGAACTCTTCAGACAAGCATATGTTGATTGTAACAAAATGTTTTTTTTTCTGATTTTATATTTATGAAAACTAAATCTTTCTCAATAATACACAACATAATATCAAGAACTTCTCAAAAACTAATTTATTTGAAATATTTAATATATTCAAATGAGTTACTTCAAAAACTCTCGAAACATGTAGCACATCCTCCAAAAATAATTAGAATTCAGATAAGACAAGTTCAACTTCACATTTAAAAGATAAAATCAATTAACAATAAATAAACTTACCCATTCGATCTCCAGAAATATCTGTTTATTGAACATTCAAACCAGGTACATCTATATTCTCTATATTCTATGCTCACAACAAAATCACACAAAGTTTTTTTAAGTTAAGTTTATTTAAAAACCTTATATAATTATATATAAAATAAAATAATAAGGAGCGATTATTTACTTGATAGAAGGATTATTACAAAATTTGAATATCAAAACAGATTTAATCTGTTAGCAGTGCTTATAACACATTAATTTTTTTTTAATTAAAATTGTAGAAGCCTAACAGAGTAAATCTGTTTTGATATTCAAATTTTGTAATAATCCTTTTATCAAGTAAAAACCCGCTTCTTACTATATTATTTTATATATAATATATAGTCATAAAAGGTTTTTAAATATAGAAATTCATTACGAAGTGTCGAGTGTTTAACCAAGACCATAACAGTCCTCACAAACTTTGTGTGATTTTCTTGTGACCATAAAACATAGAGTATCTTATACTCATAGGTATATTAGATATACCTAGTTTGAATGTGAAACAAACAGATATTCCTAGACATCGAATGGGTAAGTTCATTTATTGTTAATTGATTTTATCTTTAAATGTGAAGTTGAACTAGTCTTATCTGAATTTCAATTATTTTTTGAGGATGTGCTACATGTTTTGAGAGTTTTCGAAGTAACTTATTTGAATATATTAAATATTTCAAATAAATAAGTTTTTGAGAAGTTCTTAAAATTATGTTGTATATTTGAGAAAGATTTAGTTTCCATAAACCTATATCTCCCCTGTACAAACGCCAATCTCATAAATTTTGTGTAAAGGGACAAATTTCGTTGTAATTTTCAGATGGAGTTGTAAGATTTTACATGAGGGAATTGTATTTACTTGGGTTTTATTACAAACGTTTTAGAAATTTGGGGGAATTTGGTTTTTAATCCAACAAACAAAGTGTAGAACATGAACCAAAAGCTAATTCCATAAAGATATTTGTTTGATTTTCAGAAGATTGGAATGCCAGCGATGGCAACTAAAATTACCTATTCAGGTGATTCCGCGATGCGATAATTTCAAGAAATGCATGATAATCATTGTAAATTAGGTAAATAAACAATTCTGATTAAGTGCTTGCGCGTAAGATGTTGGAAAGTGTTAATTGCTTACATACATCAATTTGTTTGTAAATTAGCAGGAAATATACCATCGTTTTCTATCAGAATTTAAATATTTCCTTCTAGAATAGACAATATATATATTTGAATATAAAATGATAAAAAGATGTTTTTCACTTGATAGAAGGATTATTACAAAATTTAAATATCAAAATATATTTATCTGTTAGCCTACTACAAATTTTAATTTCAAAAAATTTTTATTCAAAAACTTTTGAATTAAATTAATGTCTTGTTAACACTGCCCAAATTAAGTAGACATATAAAATCAACACTAATTATATAATGAACCCAACGAAATATAAATTGTTAATTAAAATTACTAAATCAATACTTAACCTTAAGCACTTTTTCCAAAACTATCGTTTTTTAAATATCTAATATACTACTCTGTCAATAAAGTACCGAGAATTTTCAATAAAAACAACATTTTTACATTTCATCGTCAAAATTTATTGGGTCGCCTTCAAAATAGGCTCCATTTGCTCCAATACATCTATGCCAACGGCACTTCCAATTATCGAAACATTTTTTATAGGCGCTTTCCGGGATGGACTTTAGCTCTCGCGCCGAATTTTGTTTTATGGCTTCAATCGACTCAAAACGGGTGCCACGAAGGGGCAATTTTAGTTTTGGGAAGAGGAAAAAGTCGCAGGGAGCCAAATCCGGCGAATACGGTGGTTGCTGAAGCACGTTTGTTGAGTTTTTGGCGAGAAAGTCAGTCACAATCGTAGCTCGGTGAGAAGGCGCGTTATCGTCATGCAAAATCCATGAGTTGTTCGCCCACAAATTTGGCCGCTTCTTACGGATACGCTCACGCAAACGTTTCATAACGCCTAGGTAATACTCCTTGTTTACCGTCTGACCCTCTGGAACGAATTCGTAGTGCACCACGCCACGGATATCGAAGAAAACAATGAGCATCACCTTCATTTTCGAGCGGCTTTGGCGTGGTTTTTTCGGTTTCGGCTCATTTTTTGTCACCCATTCCGATGATTGCTGGCTTGTTTGCATATCGTACTCGTAGACCCAGGTCTCATCACCAGTTATAATGCGTTCCATGAATGTAGAATCGGAATTACAGCGATCCAGCATGTCTGAAGCAACCTGTTCGCGATGACGTTTTTGAAGAAAATTCAGGTCTTTCGGTACGAGTCGTGCGGCCACCTTTCTCATGCCCAAAATATCAATCAAAATCGTACGTGCGGACTCGTGGGGTATCTTAAGATCATGTGCTATCTCTCTCAAGCTGGTACGACGGTTTTCCAGCACCCTTTCCTTAATTTTATCGACGTTATCTTCGAACGAAGCCGTCGATGGGCGACCACTTCACGACCGTCCTTGAAGGCTCTGTACCACTGATATGCACGAGTTTTCGATAGAGCGTTATCACCAAAGGCCTTTTGCAACATTTTCAATGCATCGGCACACGAAAATTCATTTGCAACACAAAACTTTAAATAAATTCTTTGCTCAACGTAATCACCCATAGTAAAAATCGGCACGCACTCTGACATCGACTGACTTAATCAGCTGTTGCAAACACACTAGTTGACAGATCCCGCTCAAGCTTGACATAGTAATTAAGGACAGTGGTACGAACCTAGGAAAAAAAATTTTTACCTGCCTCATTGCCCCGCCAGATTTAAATCGATAATTCCCGGTACTTTCTTGACAGAATGTATTTAAATAAATTTCTTTACAAAATCTCTCAAAACATTCAGGAAGCTAACAGAATGATTATGTTTTGATATTTAAATTTTGTTGTAATCCTTCCATCAAGTAAAAAACCTCTTTTTATCATTTTATTGTATATATAATATATAATTATATTTTGGTTTGTCCCACTCATTATATGAATAAATTTTTTTACTACAAGCCATAAAATACCTAACAAGCTTTATGTGATTTTTGTGACGACCATAGAATATGTAAGATTTTTGAAGTTCTCTAATTTTAGTATTTGTTCAACAAGGATATCACGAGATCTGGTAATATACTTTTTGTTAATTGAATTTTTTTTCATGTGAATTAGGACTGACGGCGATCTTATTTAATTTCAAATTGTTTTTCAATGATGTGCTACATGTTTTGAAGTTACTTATTTAAATACATTTAATATTTGAAATACGTTAGTTTTGGAAGAAGTTCTTAAGGTTATGTTTTGCATTTTGAAGAAAAATTTGATTTTCATAAATATAAGATTAGGAACAAAATTTTGTCTCCTTCAAGTATTTATTTAGTCATTTTAATTCATAATTTATAGTTTGTTAGGTTTTTTATTCCATTTGACATTATATGATTAGTGTTGATTTTAAATTTAAGAAGTGCTTATAAGACATTAATTCAATTCTAAAAGTTTTTGAATAAAATATTTTTTGAAATAAAAATTTGTAGGAGGCTAACAGAATAAATCTATTTTGATATTTAAATTTTTTAATATAGTTAATTAAGATGGCATTAATCTTCAGAATAATTTTGTAAATTTCCTGCTAGAATGAAATATTCATGTTTTGAAACGTATATAATTAAGATGACACATTTTGTCAAAATATCGTTCAAAACGTCTATTAATTCTTGATTGTTTCGGTCTTCGCTTTACGGAAATTCATCGTACATGATTTAAACAAAAATACTTTATTTCCGTTAATATTTATTGTTCACACAACAATTGTTTCCTCAATTACATTTTGACTTCATCAGGTGAGTATGGTGACTAACTACTCTTACAAAATCAGTCTCCTTAAATACAAGTTTAGACAAAAACAAACGTAATAAACGGTAATTTTCAGAAGGTTCAGCAACAGGAGCTTTTTGAATCTGTCTGGTCGTTAAGTAAAATGATTTTTATGATGTCAGTTTATTTCTAGTGCTTTCAAAAGGCACAGTCTATTGCATTTGTTCTCTATATGAAGAACTTCGAAACTATGGTCAAAATCATGTCCTGTTTCTTGAAGGTGGTTGGCAGAGATAGAATATGATTCATTTTTGGTGTTCTTTCATCCTATTTTCGAAAATTCTGCCTGTTTGGCTAGTGTATAAATATACATATGTACCGCAGGTTAACCTACGTTTGTACTCCCGATCTCTTGTTCTTATTGACGATATCTTGATTATTTTTTATCGATTCACCTAAAGTGGTTTTATATGATATATTAAGATATCGATTTTTCTCCAATCATTTCAGATTTTCGTCCTCTATACGGTAAGCAAATATAGTTTTCATTTTTTTTTTAATCCAACAAAAACAATCCATTTCATTAGTTCACCCACAAATTAGAATGAAAACTATATTTGCCTACCGTATGTAGGACGAAAATCTGAAGTGATAGTTAGATATTTAAGGAAAAATCTAAATCTCAATATTTCATATGAAACCATAAATTCTTTAGGTATATCGATAAAAGTAATAAAGATGTCGTCAATAAGAGCAAGAGATCGGAAGTCTAAACGTATGGAAAAGACAGTCGGAAAAATACGAAATTCAATGTTAATCGACAAGGGTCCAGTGGAGCAGTGGAAGAATCAAAACCTCTATATCTATATCGGTTGAAAAAAAATACGACAATCTTATTCCATAGTATGCAAGGAATTTATTTGCTTCGACTAATGACACAAATGATTTCCTATGTGAAAATTAGTACTTAGGTTGTTGTTTCGGTGCACTCAGCAGATGGAGTGTAGTGACAATATTTCCGATCCCTTGTTGGTCTTGGTTGGTGTGCCGCAGGGGTCTATTTTGGAACCTTTACTTTTTATCCTCTATACACATTACATACGAAGGTTCCTCAAATGCTGCAGTATACATTGTCATGCAGGTGATACACAATTGTATTATAGTTTTCGAGGTGACGAAGCTGAGGAAGGCATAGCTAGAGTGAACGAAGATCTTCGAATAATAAGTGAGACAGATGTGGCGCATCAGCTGGTGCACCATCGAACTAAGTCTCGAGCGATATGGAAATGAGGATGTCTGCAAAATGTTGAGTGGAAGCGCTCAATTCAGAATTAAGAGCGAGCTGATTCCGATAGTGAGGGAGGTAAAAAATCTGGGACTTTTATGGATAACACCTTTCGTTTTAGAATACATATTGCTTCTTGTGTACAAAGATCGATTATGAGCCTACGACTACTTTATCCTCACAGAAGATCCCTTTCTAAAGAACTGAAAGTCAATTTTTCTTGTTCAACTCCAACTATTTTTCAACCGTTTTGTTTTTGCATGCTTGGACCAGAAAGCAGTTGGAAAAATTAAAAAAATACAAAACTCTTGCTTGAGATTTATTTATGGCATGAGGAAGAATGAAGGACCCTATCGCAGTAAATCTCCGGATTTTTCAGTCTAATGACTGAGTGCGTTCTAAAGCATACTGCGTTACCTCGGGAGGGTGGAGGCCCTCTGGAAGTATTCGTAGGACCTGACCAACCAATTGGTATTGGACTCGAGGGGGCAGTGGTTGAGAGTCCACACGCTGTACTAGAAAGGTATTCCATCCATCTGTTCGCGGAAACTCAGGATATCTCGAGAAATGCTTCAGCGTTTCGACTGGCCTCGTCCTGAACCAGAATCGATTGCGAGACGTTTCTGTGGTTTGTGAATCTCGACGTTACGGCTACACCGTTGGTGCTTGAAGTCAGGATCAATTGAAAGACTTCACAAGGGTTCGTGGGTCTTGACGTAAAGGGCGGATTGGCAGTGCTCGAACCAGGATCAATCGAGGCATCAATCTTGAGACTATCTTGGTTCATGGGATTGCGTTCGGATGGATGGATAAGAAGCCCCTTCGACGTGTGAGTTGCATCCCAAACAACTTGGGTATTGGCCATGCGAAGCTAGTAGAGGTTGGATAGTGCTTCGCTGCTACCAGTCATACGGTTTTAGGTTCTCGAACTGAAGCCCAAACTGGAAGCTGATGGGTTCAGCTCTTCGGAGTCATTCTCGCCATGCGCGATGATAAGGCGTAACCCTTATCACACTTTCTGCCTCTTGGGGCAGACTGTGGAGACTGCTATCTATTCACTTGGTGAAAGAGCTACGCTCATGCCAATACACTGAATGGTAGAATTCACGTGTCTGTCTGTATCCCTGGGACAAATAAATGAATAAATGACACGTTACATAGTGCAAGGAAACGAATTAATCATTTTTTCAGTAGGAAATGTATATCTATATAAAATTTACCGCGTCTTTTTATTCAACAGAGATGAAAATTAGATTTCGGTGCTGATTACCCAGAGTATTTCATTTGGAATCATGATTAATGACCACATAATTGAAAAGCTTGTTTTCACAGTAAACATAGAACGATTATTACGTGGTACCTATAAAAAATTGGAATCTTCAATGTCCTGTTATATTGGACGACGACAACCTTGAGTTTACGTTATTTTTTAAATGATGTCCAATATTTTACAGCTCTGACCATTACAGAGGATACGAGATTCGCAGTCATGGACGAACGGAATCGTTCTCGACACCGATTTTTGTGAATTTTACTGCCGTTTTATTGAGCCATCAAACCATGGAACAATGGTGGGTCTCATGTGCATTTCACAGTTTGTTTTCCCGAAATTACAGATTCGATCTGCATTCCCTCATGCCAATACTCGTCATAAAGGCCTGTTCACATCTACCGTTCGTTGAGTAAATGAAAATAACACATCGGTCGATAAGTTTCCGTTTTATTGAATAAAACACAACCTAGTAGTATTTCATTAAATTTTGGTTCTCAAAGAGTGCTTTTTTAACCTTCCGATATCTCTTGAAGAACGAGTCATCTAAGGCCTCAATAAAGACATTTGTTTCCAATAATGAAAAAATGATAAATAGTTAAAACACCTCCAACTTGATATGTCAAGACCACACCGAAGCTGGCAATGTTGTTTTCACTGATGAACTCATAGGTCCAATTCCAATTCTTAAAACGATTCGTGGATCACAGAGTTGAAAATCGTTTTTTTCAGTGAGGATATAATTAAAAAACACCTTTTGGCTTGAACTCCTCCTCAGCGCCTGGCCCATATTCAGAATTGTACATGTTGGCATGTGAGCATAGCTTTTAACCGACGTTGAAGTACCATTGTCATCATTACTGTTCCGGGTTTCTGCTCGAGTTTTGACACTCCACCAGACCCCCGATAAGCTAAAAATGAAAGAGAGAAAGTTTGAAGGAATAATAGGAATCCTGCATCAGTACAACCAAGGAGGAACCAGCAGGGATCCTCCTCTCCCAAAAGGATTGCCGTGCCGATCCCAGCTCTCCTAGCACTCAGCTGCAAGAGCAAAGTATCCCTATTTTGAGGTTGTGAAAGACCAAAGCACCGAAACAACACAAATAATAGCTTTCCAGCAGGGATCCTTCTCCTCAACAGGACCGCTGTTGCTGTTAAAAGCGAGACTCCGAAGCATCGTAGAGAAGCGGCTTAAGGATCCAAAAATGGGACCGAAGTTGGAGGCGAGCAGAGAGCGAGTCTTTCTGGATCCCACCCAGTTCGAAACGTCGTAGTCTCCCTGTTTCCTTCAGCGGACCATTTCGGACCCCGCAGAGAATGAGTGGCTTAAGGATCCACGAATGGGGCGAGCAGAGCGAGTCTTTCAAGATCCCACCCTGGTCGAGAAGTCGTAGTCTCCCTTGTTACTCCAGCGGCCCATTTCGAACCCCGCAGCCGGAGTTAAGAGATCCAAAAATGAGGCCGAAGTTGGGGGTGAGCAGAGCGAGTCTTTCCAGGTCCAACCCAGGTCGAAAAGTCATAGTCTCCTTTTTTCCTCCAGCGGACCATTTCGGATCCCGCAGCGGATAAGTGACGAAAGTTGGAAAGCCCGCTCCAAGATTCAGCAGGGTTTCGTCTCCGCCCGTGTATAAAACTCTAATCGATCGCAGGATAGCATAACTTCGTCTTCCCCCAAGGCCACAACTACCCCGTACGATTCCAAGCTTTGTTGGAAGGATAGGGACGGTTGTGGGACAACATGATGGCAAGAAAGAAACAAAAAAAAGAAGTAGGAATGGATGTCTCTGCTTGAGGCATCATAACTCTTTCCCTCATTTCATCATAGTGAAACTAGGATTTCAGTCATAACAATCACCCCCACTACGAAAAGGTACAGAGACAATTGGGGGGCACAGCGCTTGGCCCAGATAGAATTATTATTATTATCATTTCACAGTGAGCAGGCGTCTGTACATCTAACCACTGCACCCGCACGGACTATTATGGTTGCCGCCTAATTTATATTTTCCCAACCAGATCAAATTTTTAGGATAAAACCGATAATCTTGTTCGACGTTAATTTTTCAGTTCGCAGTGGGCTATAAAAGCCTGACCAAAGACCTCGAATCTGATGCGACTCACCGCTGGGCACTCTAAGACGATGTGCACGGCTGTGTCAGTGTCCTCAAGGCACAGTCTGCGTTCATCATCTTCAGTCAGACCGATTTTGTGCAAATGCGCTTTCAACTTATAGTGACCTGTCATAATTTCGACAAGTGTTCTTCGTTTGGTCCTATTCAGACCTAGCGCTAGGTCCGCCATCTTTTTGTTCGGAGCTGTTCCTAGGAACACCTTCATGTTTCAGGCCAGAATGACTCAGCCAGAAAGACTCTAGTCTTGAATTAATTCTTCCTGTTATCGTCCGCTTAGCCACATCATGTGGTATTCTCAGGAATGGTTCCGGGCCTACCAGAGGCGGCGCAGCTCCAGCAATGCTGGCCGATCTGCCTCTTCGTTACCTCAGTTTGAGTGGCTCGGTATCCAAACAAGAGAGATTCTGTTATACATATCGAGCCTGTTTAAAACCGTGTGGTAACTGCAGACTGTTTTCGATGTACAAACAGCTTGATTCCATAGCTTTTAGTACTGACTGACTATCAGTAAATATTTCGATTTTGACGTGGTGATTTTATCGTCTTATCAGCAGGTCTGCCGCAAAAAGTTCTGCCTGGAATATGGTTGCGTTTTGACCGAGACTCAATAATATGTTAATTCTCGGTTTGCTCCCTTAGACTTCCGTCCCTGTTCCGTTTGTCGTTCGCGAGCCATCTGTAAACAAGCTAAGGTCAATCCTCGATAGAACCTCAGGGTGCTGGGTCCATTCGTCCCAACTAGGGACGATTACATTAAAATACCGTTTTTGGCTCGTGAGTTTTCACATTAGATCCGAGGGCATCGATAAGGCCTCCCTCTGCACGAGTAGATGCAGGGGTGGTAGAATTAGTAAGACCTCCATGGCTTCGTGGGTGTGGTGCGAAACGCACCTGTAATTGCAAGGCAAGCATGTCTCTGTAGTCGGGTGAGCTTATGTTAGCCATTCGTTTGTTGGCCCTTCTTCCACCATGCTACAGCGCTATACATTATCTGTGGCCTGATTACTATAGTGTATAGCCAATACATCTACCAGGGCTTTAAACCCCAGGTTTTACCGCAGATTCGCTTGCAAGTTTGGAATCCCATTCTGGCTTTATGACACACTTTGTCTAGGTGTGCATTCCAACTGAGAGTTTTGTCCAGGACTATTTCCAGGTATTTTGCCTCATAAGATAATTGTATTGCTTCACCACGAATAATCGACGATTCTAAACCATCCAACTTCCGTTTCTTATTGAATGGTACTATAACAACCTTTTATGGGTTAAGAGACCTATCTTTCCTTATTCACCATTTGTCGATAGTATCCAGTATCTCTTGAAGGACGGCCGATATCGTCACCTCCGATTTACCTTTCACTATGATTGCCAGGTCATCAGCAAATGCTTGAACGTCGACTCCCCATAGCGAAATGATCGCTAGCAGGTATTCAAAAAGTCCACAGTAAGGGTGAGAGAATACCCCCTGCAGAAAGCTCTTCGCAGCCTTGAACTCGAAGACTTCATCCTGATATGTGGTCGTTATTATTCTAACGCATAGCTTCTGTATCCATCTATAAATTAGTGGGACGATTCCTCTCGCAGAGATAGCCTCAGCGAAAGAAGCTGGCAGCGTATTGTTAAAAGCACCTTGGTAGGCTCAGATGAAATATCCGCGTTTCAGTTAAGAAGGTGTTCAGAAGGGTTTGTCTTTTATATTTCATCAATCGTTTTCTTCTTCTAAGCTGCCATCAGCTTCGCTGTCTGCCTATATTACGCCTATGTTCAAGAAGGCTGACAAGCTTGATCCCAAAAATTTACAGGCCTATTAGTCTGAAGTCATTTACTTTCAAAGTAATGGAGAGAGTTATAAGTGACTCCATCTAAACCTTTGCAGTCACTAAGAAAATTCTGCCTGAACAATAGCATGGTTTCTTACCTGGGCGCTCCATTCTAACAAATGTACTCCGCTTTATAAATGATCAGACTAGGGCTTGGGACTCTGACATACGTTTCTAGTAAGAGTTGAAGATAGCACATCCTCAGGTGATGCCCAAGTCATCAGCGGTATACCTTAGGGTACGAGCATCGATCCCATTTAGTTCCTCTTGTTTACATGAGATTTTCCTCCAGAAGACCTAAATACATTGACTCGATGGTGTGAAGAATGGATTTTGCGCCTTAATGTCGATAAATACTGCCTGCTTCACATAGGCAATAAAAACCCCAAAATCAATTATCTCATTGGAAAGAGATTGCTGAAAAGTGTTGAAAAGCACTGTGATTTGGGAGTTACAGTTACCTCAAATGTATGCTGGTCCTGCCATATTGCAAATATATTGCTAAGCAATTATACTATTCTTTATATAAATCGTTCCATGGATTCAGATTAAAACGCGCAAGCTCTTGTACATCCGATAATGGAATTTGCTGGTCCAGCTTGGTGGCCTTCCCTCAGGAGTGATTCGAAAGCATTGGAAGCATTTAATACACTTGTACTCGACTGACATATGTTCACAAATGCCCCGATTATAACTCTCGACTCCAACTTTTGGGCATCTCTAGATTTGCACGGGGTGATCTTATTATAACCTACCGGGCACTCCATGGATATGCTGATGGTCGTCTACAGTCTTTATTCACTTGGTACCGGAATCACTTAAGAGGTCACGAATACAAGATTGCCTAGAAAAAATTTAGAACTTCCTACCCAATAGAGAGCTGGAACCGATTACCGCCTAATAAAGTTAATGGGTTCAAGAATCACTATGACAATTGGTTTTTAACACATTAGCACATGAATCCAAATAAACTATTCTGCTTGCTTTTGTTTACTTTTTTTGTTTATGAATTTATATGTAATGCCTCGATTCTTTTCTATATTTAAATAAATGAAAAGGGAATTTTTCACTTGTTAGAAGATTTTTTGAAATACCTTAAATATCAAACAAAGTAATTCTGATACATTTCGCTACAAATTTGAATTTTAAGGAATTTCTGAAGAATTCAAATAAAAGGCGAGTACAATTTTTCTCCACAAACACTTTCGAAAGTTCCTTTCACAAACCAACAAGTTTGCTCATTTACCATGCGGAAAATTCCTCATTTGCTTAATCAATCGGAACACGTCGCGCCAGATTTTTGCTCCCTTGGAATCCCGCCTCTATCTGTAATTCGTCTCCCCATTTCAGCCCCCCTTCGAACCAACCCTAGATGTAGGAGAAGCCCCACCGACATCAAAGTGGCTTTAAGAGGCCAATCAATCCGAACTTTCCACTGAGCAATTTGCGGCAATGCTTGGAGATGTTCCGACAAATTCTCTTGTAATTAGGTGATTTTTCACTGGGGAAAACTCCGGAGTTCCTCAGGGCACGTGGGTTGAAGGGGCTCAATGATGGATACGCTGGATGATCATACGGATTTTCTGGTCTCTAATCAGGACATGAAGCTCGTATGTTATGTGTTAGCTGGTGTCCTTAAAAGACATATATATATATTGAAGTCGGATGAATCAGAGGGATACTGAGTGACAAAAAAGTATGTACTGGCCGCTATAGCGCAGATTAATCTAGTCCTAAATGAGCTAATTTATTTTTCAATGAATAGAAGTGATTAAAACGAGTGTTTGGAAGTTACTGTGCTTTATCATCAAAAATATTTGAAAAATGCTTACTTTTTTCGTGATTGCAATTTCAGACGAACTGAGAGCTGAGCAAAACGTACAAGGAATTTGAAGTAGGCAGGCAGATATACAAAATAGTAACAACAATGCAAGTTTTATAAAAGATCGGCATGGTATAGAGACTTCTCTGTATTCCTCTATATTCTATATTTCTTGAGGTCCAAGAAATTTGATATAGTCAGGCAGGTACACAAAATGATAACAATGCAAGTTTCATAAAAGGTCAACATAATATAGAGACTTCTCTATATTCTATATTCCTTGAGCTACAAGGAATTTGAAGTAGACAGGCACATACACAAAATGATAACAACAATGCAAGTTTTATCAAAGATCGGCAGGGTATAGAGACTTCTCTATATTCCGCTTTATTCTTTGAGGTACAAGGAATTTGAAGTAGGCAGGCAGGTTTTATAAAAGGTGGATGTGGTATAGAGTGTATCCTTCTGTCCTACTTAATTTAATAATATAGAGGTTTCTTTATCATGCCAACCTCTGGTAAAACTTGCAAAGATCTCTTGGTTTCAATTCATGAGGAATTCAGTTGCCTTGCTTTTGAATTAAGCCCACAGATTTCAAACGCACAGACGTTGGATCACACCCAACGTAAGTGGAAACTCGTCGAGCTTTAAACTTAGATCTTCACCAAGTGATGTCTGTAATTCATCGTCTTCGTTTTTTTGCTATCCCAAACGAGATCTATCTTCAACGCTGGCCTCACTACTATTGACGCGCTGAAACCATTCTCTATCTCTACATGTCTTTGATATTTTATTTCCTTCAATTTTTCAAAGAAGTCATCAACCAATGACGTTAACATAATTAATATATGTGATATTTAAGATATTATAAAGATGAAAACTTTATTGTCTGACATACCTCCTACATATGTACTCGAATATTTGCATATCTGTTCCCTATTGTTTATGTCTATTATTTTCGCAACGGCAATGTTATAGTAAACTTTATCAGGTTTATCAATGAAATTAACCTAATCTTTCAGACAATCACAATCACTCACCTCTCAGTTTATTAGGTGATTTCTACAGATATGGAAGAAGGTAATGAGTACCTAATATAAAATTCCTTAATATTCAGAGCGTGCATAAACCTACTCTCACTCATTTCAATAACTATAATAACTAGTGTTTCATTCTGATCGATTAACTCTCACTTACAGTGTCTAGTGTTTTGATTTCGACGGTAAATATATTGGAGAAACAGAACTGGTAATTAAAACATGATAATATACAATCATACAGAATACATTGCAGAAGTTTTCAGTTATAAATAGAGAACCTAGTAATTTGCTTCTTCGAAAATGTGCTTATAATTTTCTATAATTAGGTTACACAGTATTTATCAGTTCATTTCAGTTCCATTAACAGATTCATCAATATTTCAAAATGTTAACAAGGTTAAACTGAAGTATGGGAAACGAGTATTGCCCTATGTAGGTTTTTATTGAATAATAATAATAGATAATTATCAATGACTCGCCAGCACATCTCGGGCAATATCTCACCAATAACTTCTCAATAGTCTGAGGATTCGTGAACCGTAGCTGGAATTTTTTTTCGAAGGTGAATGAAACCAAAATTTTTAGAAAAATATGTATAATTATAACAGTGCTTCATCAACTGTTATTACAATTATTTGCTTGAAAAAAAAATTTATTCTAGTTACATCCCCTATACTCTTATCATTTTTCTTAGATTTGTAGAAAACTTGTTCAAAACTTTCATTTCAATCCAGTCCTGATTTTCCTTGAAAAATTTACTTACTATGGACGCTCATCAAACTCAACCCAGTCAATCTATCCTCTCCCATTGTACTTCTCAACCAGGTCTTTACCCTTCGAAGGGTACTGAAAGATCGTTCAACAGTAGCCGTAGTGGATGGCAAAGCACTTAAAATTAGGAGTGCATCCCTCGTTACAGGGAAAAAAAATATAAGCCTCCTCCAAAGTTGCAGCCACTTCAATATCCTTTAATTTGTCCCCTGCTAAATCTTTCTTTTTCCACAGATTATACCACAAATCTAATCCAACTCAAAAAATTTCATGAAAGATTTTGCGTTTTTTCCCAAATCTTTTGAAGTACTTGTTAGCATATATGAAGTACGAAGATGGGAGAAGGCAAAAGCAGGTGTATTTTCGTGTGGGAATCTAACATTCAATGATAAGGTTAAAAAGTCACGATAAGGGATAATGAACGATCGTCTCCAGTATTCAATCGCAGTCTCAGATGGCAGATTACTTCTGTGTATTTGCTGTTTAAGAATTCATGGAACTGTTAACGCCGATATCATGTGATTTTTTAAGTACTTTCTCAGAAACATGTTCAATTTCTTGTCGATCCTTCTTGATGACATCAAGGATTTCACCAATGTGTTTCCTCAACATAATCAAATCCATATTTTTACCTTGTAGAACGTTCACAACGGGTTCCAAAATCGCAGAGTGCTTTGAAATAATGACTGAACCTATCATGAAAATTGGTTTAGTTACTGCAAATTTTCTTGTAGCATAGTTTCCTTCCATCGAGAGATGTTCTAGCGCATTGACGATTTCATGAAAGCTGTTTAAAAACTTTCTGATGCTCTTGTATTACTCAGACCATATGATCTCACAGATCCTTAATAAATTAGGAGTCGTAGTCCTGCGGATTGGCGACTCACGAAAGAAGGATATTGTATCTTTAACGGTTGCAATTAACTTTCTTATGTCCGATAGTTTGCTAGCATGATTGACCACAAGATTTAGTTTGTGGCTTGAGCAATGAAAAAATAAAGATTTACACCACATTCTTTTCCAGTCATCGTAGAACATCCGTCAATTCCAAATCCAACACAATTTTCTGCTGAAAACTCTGAATTGTACTAGCAATTGTAGGGGCATCTTGAGATTTCAGCTCAACAAAACCTACGAATTCCCCTCTGATTTTTTGTTGATTCTCATAATGAAACCGCAATCCGATAGATACCTATTCTTTTCTAGCGATATCTGCTGTTTCATCGGCCATTACAGCGTACGCAAAAGCGTACAAGTAAAAACTTGTTTACAGTCATCAATAATTCTTTCTTTGACAACTTTACCACATAATCCTATAATTTCATTCTGAATTTTTGGTGAAGTGTAGACTGCATTTTTTGACATCTATTATTATTATTTCAAGAATTGTAATGTATTCCAGCAACAAAATTTAATAATGATTAATTTTTTTCTGCTTCCAGGGGGGCAGCAATCCTCCCCTGGCCCCTCGCTGGGTACGCCCATATTCAGTAGTAGATAAACGATCCAAACTGTTAACCTTCAACTAATCATGTTAGACTTCGTATCATTGTTCCTTTTGACATACTACTCTGTCAAGAAAGTACCGGGAATTTTCAATTAAAACAACATTTTTACATTTAATCGTCAAAATTCATTGGGTCGCCTTCAAAATAGGCTCCATTTGCTCCAATATATCTATGCCAACAGCACTTCCAATTATCGAAACATTTTTTATAGGCGCTTTCCGGGATGGACTTTAGCTCTCGCGCCGAATTTTGTTTAATGGCTTCAATCGACTCAAAACGGGTACCACGAAGGGGCAATTTTAGTTTTGGGAAGAGGAAAAAGTCGCAGGGAGCCAAATCCGGCGAATACGGTGGTTGCTGAAGCACGTTTGTTGAGTTTTTGGCGAGAAAGTCAGTCACAATCGTAGCTTGGTGAGAAGGCGCGTTATCGTCATGCAAAATCCATGAGTTGTTCGCCCACAAATTTGACCGCTTCTTACGGATACGCTCACGCAAACGTTTCATAACGCCTAGGTAATACTCCTTGTTTACCGTCTGACCCTCTGGAACGAATTCGTAGTGCACCACGCCACGGATATCGAAGAAAACAATGAGCATCACCTTCATTTTCGAGCGGCTTTGGCGTGGTTTTTTCGGTTTCGGCTCATTTTTTGCCACCCATTCCGATGATTGCTGGCTTGTTTGCATATCGTACTCGTAGACCCAGGTCTCATCACCAGTTATAATGCGTTCCATGAATGTAGAATCGGAATTACAGCGATCCAGCATGTCTGAAGCAACCTGTTCGCGATGACGTTTTTGAAGAAAATTCAGGTCTTTCGGTACGAGTCGTGCGGCCACCTTTCTCATGCCCAAAATATCAATCAAAATCGTACGTGAGGACTCGTGGGATATCTTAAGATCATGTGTACGACGGTTTTCCAGCACCCTTTACTTAATTTTATCGACGTTATCTTCGATCGAAGCCGTCGATGGGCGACCACTTCACGACCGTCCTTGAAGGCTCTGTACCACTGATATGCACGAGTTTTCGATAGAGCATTATCACAAAAGGCCTTTTGCAACATTTTCAATGCATCGGCACACGAAAATTCATTTGCAACACAAAACTTTAAACAAATTCTTTGCTCAACGTAATCACCCATAGTAAAAATCGGCACGCACTCTGACATCGACTGACTTAATCAGCTGTTGAAAACACACTAGTTGACAGATCCCGCTAAAGCTTGGCATAGTAATCAAGGACAGTGGTATCAACCTAGGAAAAAAAAATTTACCTGCCTCATTGCCCCGCCAGATTTAAATCGATAATTCCCGGTACTTTCTTGACAGAAGGTATGTCATTGAAACAGGGCTGTGAAATCCAGACCACAAAATGCATAACCCGTTATTTATTAATTATATTTATTATAATAATAATTATATATTATATACCTTAGCATTAAATTCAGGTGCTGTTCATATTCCGTCTAGTTTCTGCACTATTCATATTCATGAATAGTTATCAAAAATAACATATTTGCATTTTTCTATTTTTGTACAGAAAAAAATTATTTTCAGTAGAATGAAATATATTATTGAGATCGAAATCTATTAAGTGATTGTTGATGAGATGTGATTTCGACATAATAGACAAGCTGCTTCATATGCCCCCATAAAGAGAAATTTAAAGGGTTAAGATTATTTTGAAACATACAATTATTTATCAAATAAAAAAATTTGGCTTCAATCTTTATTTAAATGTGATTTATTTCAATTTAAAGTTCTATCACTCTTAAAAAACACCCGATACTTTGCGTTCCATTTGGAATAACTGAATGATGCTCATTTTTGGTATAATCGAGAGTTTTTTATTATTAGCAATAATTCAGAAAAAAAAAGATTAACTTTTCATCTATAGAATTCTTATGAATATCCGGAATTATTTTTGTTATTGAACGAATTATGTAAGCTCCGATGAGTAAACTCCGGTTTCTAAATGAAGATTACCATCCAGTGATTCTGATAAGGTTTACGTTTTATTGTTTTATAGGAATTTACAATCATTGTTTGACATAAAAGCTAATCGATTAAAGTTGAACACAATGCACTATTTGTTGGGCAGAATGAAATTTGCAATTTTAGTGGAAATTTATCCGGTTTCTCGATGAAACAATTAAATTCTACCAATTATTCCAATTCACGATTCTCGGTAGTTAATTTGGAATTTTTCAACATTTATATATTGCTGAATGAGGTATTATTTTATAAATCTTGTTAAAAGTAGTGTATTCTGTAATTTTATTATTTGGGTATGATGTTCATTTATTATTTCTTCTAGATCATCTGAAATCTATTTATACCTGAGTATCATTTGTTCCAACTGTCGTATAATTCTGAAATTGAAGTGCTCTCAAACAATTACTGTGATTCAACGAAGAAACAATTGGTGATTGAATATAATTCTCTTCACATAGTCTTAAAAAATTTATGAATTATTAATATTAAATTAAATTTTTTACACATGCTCAAAATCTAGCGATATTATATAATAAGTATCGGGTGTTTTTTTTAGAATGATAGAACTTTGAAATACAACACATTTAAATTAAGATTGAAGCCAAATTTGTTTTATTTGAAAGATAATTTTATGACATTTATGTTTTAAAAATAATTTCCGGCATATGTCCATCACGACTAGCTCTAAGGAACCGCATTCGACCAGACCAATTTTGGACCACTTTTTCGAGTGATTCAGGCCTTATTTCATCAATAACACGAGTTATGTTGGCTTTCAAAGCGTCAATTGTTTCTGGTTTATCAGCATAAACCAATGACTTGATATAACCCCAAAGAAAATAATCCAGTGGAGTTATGTCGCATGATCTTGGAGGCCAATTAATTAGACCATTTCTCGAAATAATGTTATCGCCAAATCTTTCTTTCAATAAATCAATTGTTACGGTGGCAGCATCAAAACACTTCTGTTGGAACCAAAACACTTCTGGATCGATATCATCCAAATTTTGAAACAAATAATCATGGATCATCGATCTGTAACGAGCACTATTCACTGTAACTTTAGCTCCAGCATCGTTTTTGAAGAAATATGGACCGATGATGCCTCCAGCATGTGGAGCACACCATACAGTGCATTTTTCAGAATGCAATGGAACCTGTAGAACTTTTTGAGGATTGTTTTCACTCCATATACGGCAATTTTGCTTGTTTACATAGCCATTCATCCAGAAATTAGCTTCATCACTAAACACAATTTTACGATGAGAAAGTGGATCAACTTCAAGCTGTTCTAGGGCCAATCAGCAAACAAACGACGCTTATTATGGTCAAGTGGCTTTATTTCTTAAACCAGTTGGATCTTGTATGGGTGTAGACTAAGATCTTTACGCAAAATTTTCCATGTGGTGGATGCACAGAGTCCAACTGGTTGTGAACGTCGACGAATAGACAAATCTGAATAACCATTAACACTATGACTTACTGCAGCGACATTTTCTTCTGTACATACAGTTCTTTGTCTTGTTGTTGTTGTTGCATCGAGCAGAGAAAATGTTGTCCGAAATCTATCGTTAGTTCGACGAATAAGCTGCTCTGGTGGACGATTATGTAAACCATAAATTTTGGGAGGTGCTCATGATTTAATTGATTTTAATACATTAGAATAAATACCCAAAATGTTCTCCATCTCGTTTTTGACAATAACACAGTCTTCTATAAAATCCGTTTAACTTTGTTTAAAGTTCAAGTTGAAATTTTCCGCATTTCTGTAGTTATCCTTTCTTTGAGGTCTGTGAAGCTCGTCGGTATTGTTGCATAAAAAACTTTGTTCATAGATAACCCCTTAGAAAAAATCCAACCGCATGAGGTCTGGAGATCTAGCTAGGCACTCAATAGTACCTCTTCGTCCAATCCATTTATGGAGGAAGATTGCGTTTGAGTAATTTCTGACCATTGAAAAATAATACAGCATCCTGATGGAACCAGACAATTTCATTCGATAGTTTTGGATCTATTGCATTAGGAAATAAATTGACTAACGCAGGAACAACTTCGTCTCTAATCAAACTCAAACTTTTTTCGGCTGTCGAAGTCAGATTATTAAGAAGCTTTGAAAAATATAAAAATATGCAGGCTTTTCCATTTAAAATAAAGAGGACGGACTATGCTGGACTTGGGTGAATGACCCAATATTTAAATTTATGTTTATAAAGCGCACTATTGAATTTAAAAGTTGAGATGTCCCAGTGTTTCTTATTTTTCCAACATAACGACACGAATAATTTTATTCCATAAGTGGTTTTCACAATTTCGGATATTGAAAATTTCAAAATTCAATGAATCTTTAAACAATAAACTGATAGATTTTAAAGTTTGCAGTTATAACACCTTTTCACGCAATTTTCGTTCTCCGAAATTGAAAAAATCAAAGCCAGAGTTGGATAATGACGGACATTTATTATGGTTGTTTATAAGAGATGGACCATTTGAAATTTGCATTTTTAACTTCTTTCAAGTGAAAAATTCTCCTTTTAATATTTCAATTTTCCATCAAGTAATACTATTAGAAGTACAAATATGTTTCCGCCGTTTTTTAACACAAATTAAATATAAATCATCCCTAATGATTTTAAACGATGTGAGACTGCTTGCTGAGTGACTTCTAATGTTAGAGCAAGTTCTTTTTGTGTTTGAGATGAATCTTCCTCCAATAATTCCTCCAATTCTGCATCCTCGTAAATTTTTGGCCTTCCACTGCGATCTTTGTCTTCTACGTCGAAATCACCGTTTTTAAACTTTTGAAACCACTCTCAACACGTTCTCTCACTCAAAGCACCCTCACCATATGCTTCAACGAGCAATTGATGTGCCTCAGCAGCAGATTTCTTTAAATTTAAGAAGTAAACTAATATTTCCTGCAAATGACGCTTACTTGGCTCAAATTTTGACATTTTCAACTTATAAAAATTATATTTTACCAATATAAAATCAATGATATTAATAGGTTATGTTGTTCTTGAGTGTCCAAACTATTTTTTAAGCCGGTTATCATCTGCGAAAGCTAACCGAAACTCCGTGCTGCGCCATCTACAATAAAACGGCGGAAACTTATTTGTACTCCTAATAATAAATCGTAAAAATATAATATAAACAGTCTGATACAAATTAATTTTTTTTCAATAGTTATATTCCATCCTTTTTTCAATTTCCTCGCTGGTTTTTTTTAAAGAGATATTTGAAACAAATTTATAATTACACTAAATGCATTTATTGTTTTGGTTCATCCAGGATTTCTGTTTATTCATTTTCCAGTGTAAGGCGAGCAACTCCCTCGCTCATAAATGTTTGTTTCAATTTAGCCTGTTCCTGGAGCATTGTTGACCTCTCCCTGATCTTCATACCCGTGTTTTCTCAGTGTGATTTACGGGTATCATAACACTTTTCTAATTATCCCTGACCCATTTCTAAGCCTGCTTTTCAGTCTCCCGTAGGTCAGGTGCGTAGTGGAAATACTTCATATAAACATGAAACTCGGGGAAATATTTTAAATTTCCTTAATCACTTCTCCAACCTTTTACATATAGAGTGTATATGAATAGTTGCGAAAAAATTTAGGTGGTAATTCCTCGTCAAAAAAAAAGGGTGGGTCTTTCATATGAACTTAATTTTTTTGAACCCGCCTGCTTAGTTACACCCCTCTGAAGATGGTGCCGAAAAACAGTTTTTAATTTTTTTCAAACCAAAAAACTAACAATAATTGCAACTGAATCAAAGTTAATCAAAACTAGTCAGTTGTGAAAAAATTACATCCTACCTAGTTGATAAATGGGTTTTTTCTCAAAAATCTTGAATTTTAGCAAGAAATTACAAGAGACCTTATTTGTTAAAGATAGGTCAAGCTATCCAAAATTAATTTTTATATTGTGAAATAGGAATATGGAAAAAAGTTCCTTGCGAAAGAAGGTGTAGGGGTGGCTTTTTCTACCCGTTGCAATCATAGAGGTACACCACCAAAAATTTGCCTTCTGCTTAATTTTTATTCTTGAAAGTGTGTGGTTTTTTAAGAAAAAAATTGAAAACTATTTTACGGGTGCCATCTTTAGGGTGCTGTAACTGAGCAGGGGGGCCCAAAAAATGAACTTTATATGAAAGACCTACAGTATTTTTTATTCATATACAGTGTATATGAATAAAAAATAGTGTAGGTCTTTCATATAAAGTGTATATTATACACCCTGTATAAATAAAGTGAAAGTTTTCAGAAATTTGATTCTCTATATTTAATTTTAAATGATATTACACAAAGTAGATTTAAAGCTAATAATTTGTCTTTATAATTGCAGTAGTTATTGAAATACTAGAGTGCGTCATCTTAAACGCTGCATTATCTTCGACGTCTTTTCCAACTATCATTTTTTTTCACCCGAAACTGCAAACACACTCTATCCTTTTTGTTAGGTAAGTTAGTTGTCTGAGAATTAAGTATTAATTCGAAACTGCAAATATGTGTATTCGTCCCAATTTTTCGGTAGTAAATTGGTCATTTCTAAAAATCTTGTTTAAATATTAGGAGCACAAATAAGTTTCCGCCGTTTCTTAACATAAATTAAATATTTATTATAGAATAACGATGTGAGACTGCTTGCTGAGTGACTTCTAATGTTAGAGTAAGTTCTTTTTGTGTTTGAGATGAATCTTCCTCCAATAATTCCTCCAATTCTGCATCCTCGTAAATTTTTAGCCTTCCACTGCGATCTTTGTCTTCTACGTCGAAATCGGCGTTTTTAAACTTTTGAAACCACTCTCGACACGTTCTCTCACTCAAAGCACCCTCACCATATGCTTCTACGAGCAATTGATGCGCCTCAGCAGCAGATTTCCTTAAATTAAAGAAGTAAACTAATATTTCCTGCAAATGACGCTTACTTAGCTCAAATTTTGACATTTTCAACTTATAAAAATTATATTTTACCAATATAAAATCAATGATATTAATAGGTTATGTTGTTTTTGAATGTCCAAACTATTTTTTTAGCCGGTTATCATCTGCGAAAGCTAACCGAAACTCCGTGCCGCGCCATCTACAATAAAACGGCGGAAACTTATTTGTACTCCTAATAGTAGATTGTTGAAATAATTAAATGTTCGTCTTTTTGTTTGTATAATTTATTGAATTTCTTTAATTTATATTCAATTCATTTCCCAATATGGTCAAGACCTTAAATAATAAAAAGCTCAGAAATCAACTGGTAAATTGAAAACAATTTATTTAATTTCTGTATAAAATAATAAAAAGAGGTTTTTTGATTGATAGAAGGATTAATTGAAAATTTTGAATAACATACAGATTTATTCTGCGAACCTCCCCTAAATTTTAATTGCAAAAAATTTAATTCAAAAACTTTGAGAATTAAATTGAATGAATGTCTATAAACAAAATGTATCAGAATAGTAGACATATAGAATTAAACACTTATCACACAGTACCAAAAGGAATAGGAGAATTCAAAAAATAATATAAATTATCTATAAAATCTACTAAATAAATATTTGAAGGGTACAAAATTTTGTTTCGTTCCTTGTTTCATTAAAACAAAATTCCTTTCCAAAAATGCGAAACATAACCTAGAGAACTTCTTCAAGAACAACTTGCTCAAAATAAGTTCTTTCAAAAAAATTCTTAAAACATGAGGAACATCTTCGAAAAGCAATTTAGAATTACAAAAAAAATAATTAACAAAATATATCTCACCCAATAAACTGAATGCAGCTATCTGAAAAAACACTGGAATAATGTAATGTATTTTATGGACTCCTTTAAAACCAAATGATAATATGTTATAAGTGTATAAACCAAAATATATAATTATATATATATATATATATATATATATGTATATATATATTTATTTATATTTTACTTGATAGAAGGATTATTATTATAATTATTTAAAATTTTTGAAAATATCATACACATTAACAGAATAAATCTGTATGATTGAAAATTTTTGAATAATCCTTCTATCAAGTGAAAATCCTCTTTTTATTATTTTATTGTATATTTAATAATTATATATTTTGGTTTACACTTACTTTACCTTGCAAACTTTGTGTAGTTTCTGTGGCGAACATAGAATACGTAGGATTTTTAAAAAGTTCACTTCATTCTAGTGTTTGTTCAGGTAGATTAATTCAGTCTGTTCGGTAAGATATATTTTGCTAATTATTTTTATTTTTTAAATGAGAAGTACGGCTGATGGTTTTCCGTTGTGATAATTCAAAATTGGTTTTTGAAGATATTCTGCATGTTTTGGGAATTTTTTTGGAGAAACTTATTTTGAGCAAGTTGTTTTTGAAGGAGTTCTTGAGATAATGTTTTGCATTTTTGAAAAGGAATTTGGTGTTAATAAAACAAACAGTGAAACAAAATTTTGTACCCTTACAGTATTTATTTAGTAAATTTTATTGATAATTCATATTTTTATTTAATTCTTTTATTCCCTTTGGTATGGTGTGATATGTGTTGAATTCTAAATGTCTACTTATTTGACACGATGTGTTTTTAAACATTTATTTAATTTAATTCTGAAAGTTTTTGAATAAAAACTTTTTGAAATCAAAATTTGTAGGAAGTCAACAGAATAAATCTGTATTATAATTAGAATTTCTCTATAATATAGAAAAATCATAACATTTGCTCGTAGCACTAGCGTTAATCGAGGCACCAATAGAATGGTCCCAGAAATGTAGTACTGACAATATAATCCCTCGATTATAGATATCATTGAAAAATATCGAATACAATACAGCAATAACTCTACTATATACCACACTCAAAAATTCAAATGAAACAAAATATATTTCTCTTCCTATATAGGACAAAAAACTGAACTGACCAAGTTATCATAATCATAAATTTATTATTTAAATAAACGTCAACCAGCGATGAGAGTTAAGTAATAACAAGTACTAACATCACGCTGAAGCCGCTAAAGCTAAGTTAGTACTTTCATAATTTTCTATGATCAATGAATACAAGCATATTCTTACCTTTTCAGACAATTGAAGCATTATATCTGGTCCACATAAAAGTAAGAAATATTAAATTCTCATTTGCATATGAGTTGATTAAGAAATAGTTAAATAATTTCGCAAATAGAGAAACTTTTAATCGGAAATAAAAACAAGTAGACCACATCCTAATCATTTATTATAGAAATTTGGAAACGTAATCACTGAACAGATTAATTCAGTATAACGCATAAATATGCAGATGTTTCCTAGCAGGAGGCAGTGAAGGGTACATTGCATGGAAATTAACTATTACATAGGATCATTTTTTTTTTCACTTGCAATCAAATCAATAGTATACCACAACGGCTTTTGCTTCTATAAGTTTATTATTTTCTATGTTTATTATTCAATGACTTATCGTTGTCGTTGTCGTTAAGTTATACTACTCTGTCAAGAAAGTACCGGGAATTTTCAATTAAAACAACATTTTTACATTTAATCGTCAAAATTTATTGGGTCGCCTTCAAAATAGGCTCCATTTGCTCCAATACATCTATGCCAACAGCACTTCCAATTATCGAAACATTTTTTATAGGCGCTTTCCGGGATGGACTTTAGCTCTCGCGCCGAATTTTGTTTTATGGCTTCAATCGATTCAAAACAGGTGCCACGAAGGGGCAATTTTAGTTTTGGGAAGAGGAAAAAGTCGCAGGGAGCCAAATCCGGCGATCACGTTTGTTGAGTTTTTGGCGAGAAAGTCAGTCACAATCGTAGCTCGGTGAGAAGGCGCGTTATCGTCATGCAAAATCCATGAGTTGTTCGTCCACAAATTTGGCCGTTTCTTACGGATACGCTCACGCAAACGTTTCATAACGCCTAGGTAATACTCCTTGTTTACCGTGTGACCCTCTGGAACGAATTCGTAGTGCACCACGCCACGGATATCGAAGAAAACAATGAGCATCACCTTCATTTTCGAGCGGCTTTGGCGTGGTTTTTTCGGTTTCGGCTCATTTTTTGCCACCCATTCCGATGATTGCTGGCTTGTTTGCATATCGTACTCGTAGACCCAGGTCTCATCACCAGTTATAATGCGTTCCATGAATGTAGAATCGGAATTACAGCGATCCAGCATGTCTGAAGCAACCTGTTCGCGATGACGTTTTTGAAGAAAATTCAGGTCTTTCGGTAAGAGTCGTGCGGCCATCTTTCTCATGCCCAAAATATCAATCAAAATCGTACCTGCGGACTCGTGGGATATCTTAAGATCATGTGCTATCTCTCTCAAGCTGGTACGACGGTTTTCCAGCACCCTTTCCTTAATTTTATCGACGTTATCTTCGATCGAAGCCGTCGATGGGCGACCACTTCACGACCGTCCTTGAAGGCTCTGTACCACTGATATGCACGAGTTTTCGATAGAGCATTATCACCAAAGGCCTTTTGCAACATTTTCAATGCATCGGCACACGAAAATTCATTTGCAACACAAAACTTTAAACAAATTCTTTGCTCAACGTAATCACCCATAGTAAAAATCGGCACGCACTCTGACATCGACTGACTTAATCAGCTGTTGCAAACACACTAGTTGACAGATCCCGCTCAAGCTTGGCATAGTAATTAAGGACAGTGGTACCAACCTAGGAAAAAAATTTTTACCTGCCTCATTGCCCCGCCAGATTTAAATCGATAATTCCCGGTACTTTCTTGACAGAATGTATCTTGATTTTATATGTTTTTGACTGTGGATAAAAAATATCGATCAAAAACTTTGTTCAGGAAATGAAATTTCTTGTGAGAAAGCACTGAAGCATGTTACATAAGACTTCGAGATGTGGTGATGATAATAATAGCTCTACATCTGGTAAATGATGAGAGGTAACTTTGCAAGAGTTCTTTGTGAGCACGAATAAATATCACGAAAGTTCAGATCAGATTAAAGTTATTGCATATACGAGGTGTTTCAGAAAAGTTATGGGACTGGCAATACTGCAAGAGATCTGACAACGTTGGGCTGTTATCTTTCATGGAGCATGGGTATCAGTACCCCTCCATAGCTCAGTGCAAGTTTCAACTCCTTCAGTTAACTACGTGATTTTTTTACTGCTATTAGTGAAGTTATGTTTCAGATGTGCGTGACACAAAATGAAACAGTGGAATCTGGAGCAACATTATGCCATTAAATCTTGTGTTGAGCTTAGGGAATCGGCAAGTGTAAGTTTGAAATGTTAACACAGGCCTATGGGGAACATTCTTTATTCCGAACTGTAGTTTTTAGCTAACACAAATCATTTTTGAAAGACGAAAACACGTTGAAGATAAACACTGTTCATTTCTGCCTTCAACTGCCTCCTCATTTTAAAGCTTGAAATAATAATTCGAACACATAAGTGAACGTTATCGGATCCTCGAGGGTCACACACGCCATCAGTTTCAGCTTCACAAACTTTATCTGTACACCTTCAAGATTCCTCTTATAGTATTTATAGAGGCGACTTCAAACAATGTTGGCGTATTTCTTCTTCGAAAAAATTAGAGCATTATACAAGAGTTTCAAAGACTGCATATTCGTGATCTCTACAGTTTCTCACAATGAACTTATATCTTATAGCAGCATCCAAAACTATGAATAGGTTCAATAAAGGAAAGTTTTGTTTGAAATGAGACCACTAGGGCCTTCATAATGTTGCACCTATCAAAAACCAAATTCTCACAATGGAATTCTTCGATTGTGTCATAACTTCACATTTTTCTACAATATTATCCTGTTCTTATCTAACCAATCTTGTATAAACATTAATTTCAGCTGCAATTTGATTCAATTATCGGTTCTATTGATAAGATAGAAAATCATCTGCGAATCACAGTTGTCCGCAACAGACATGTCTGAGATAATCATTTAAGATAAACAGAAATAGTCCAGAAAAGGTCCAAGATTCGAACGCTGCAAGATTCCTGATGTTGAGAATCAGTTGTAACTATTACAAGCTACGAAGGAAATACTTTTTGTCGAGTACTACTAGTGTATAGCGGGAATTTGCTTGATTCTGGTCATGAAGAAAATGGTGACTTAAATTTTTCATTTCAGAAGTATCAAAGTGAACCCTAGAAGTACAAGATATAATTTTCAACAAGTTTTGGAGGAAGCTGATAAGGGAATTCACAAATGCATAAGCATTGACTAGTTTCGAAAAGAGAGTAGATTTTGAAGAAGATAATATCCACAAAATTAGACTGAATTGAATTTGAGGGTGGAATTCAGAAAAAGACAGGAAGTTGTATAGGCTGGGAAGGGGGACAGACGCTTACAAAGATTACATGAAAGAATAAAATAATAAAACCGAAATACCATTGGGTGGATTTAAAAAAGTAGAGTAGGTTTTTGCTAAAGAATTATCGACTCGCGTTTTTCATTTGATGGGACTCATTAACCCTACGCCACTGCCTGAAATCTCCAGTCATGGCTACGCTGATTTAGGAGCGTTGCCATTCCATAATTGCCCAGCGTTTGTTTCGTGAAAATCCAGAGCCTTCTGTATTTATATAGGAAATCCGAACAAATTATGCTGGTTTGCATGAGACAAAAACAATTCTGCGAGCTTTTCACTTAAAGTATTAGCTTGATGTATTTGGACGGGATTTTAATGGGATTTCTAGGGTTCTATGAGGATTATATCCGGAAGAATCGAATTGGGGGTTGGTTTGTTCTTTGATTAAACTGCGAGTCGGGGAGTTCATACATAATGGTGTATCAGGTATTATAAGGACCTGGTATTTTGAATTTCGTGCCATTTTTGTGACGAATTGGAGCATTAATCTGAAAACTGATATCAGGAAGTAGAATTATTACAAATTTAGTGACAGTAATGTCCTTTTTTATGATAGAATACCAAAAAATTATAGTATACTTACTTCTTCTACCCACAATTTTTGAAAGACTGTTATTAGTTGAGTATAATTCTAAAATAGAATAGAAAGGCCTTTTACTTGATAAAAGAAATATAACAAAATTTTAATATTAAAACACATTGAAATATGTTTGTCTTCTACAATTTTAATTTCAAAAAATTTTTATTCAAAAACTTTTAGAATTAAATTTATGTCTACAACAAGCACTGCTTACATTTAATAGACGTATATAATCAAAACTCAATATATAATGTCAAATGGAATAAATAACCCAACAGATATACGAAAGTATTTAAAATTAATAAATAAATATTTAAAGGAGGCAAAATTTTATTTCTGGTCTTACCTTTAAGAACACCAATTGCCTTTTAAAACATGAACACACTTAAAGGACTTCTCAAAGAATATAATTCATTTGAAATATTTAATATATTTAAATATTCGAATAAGTTATTTCAAAAATCTCTAAAAAATGTGCACTATATCTTCAAAAAATAAATATAATTCTAAGCAATCCCGTCTTCAGTCCTCATTTAATATTCCAAATATCAAAATCAAAAAACTAACCTATATCTCTCACGTGTTAAAAGAAATAAACCTTAAAATAACTCACACTGTTCTTTGATTTTGTTAGAACATAGATCAATCTTGAATTATATAGTTGATCTGTGTTTCGAAGCTTTAGTCTTTTAACACGTGAGAGATATAGGTTAGTTTTTTGATTTTGATATTTGGAATATTAAATGAGGACTGAAGACGGGATTGCTTAGAATTATATTTGTTTTTTGAAGATATAGTGCACATTTTTTAGAGATTTTTCAAATAACTTATTCGAATATTTAAATATATTGAATATTTCAAATAAATTATATTCTTTGAGAAGTCCTTTAAGTGTGTTTATGTTTTAAAAGGCAATTGGTGTTCTTAAAGGTAAGACCAGAAACAAAATTTTGTCTCCTTCAAATATTTATTTATTAATTTTAATTACTTTCGTATATCTGTTGGGTGATTTATTCCATTTGACATTATATATTGAGTTTTGATTATATACGTCTATTAAATGTAAGCAGTGCTTGTTGTAGACATAAATTTAATTCTAAAAGTTTTTGAATAAAAATTTTTTTAAATTAAAATTGTAGAAGACAAACATATTACAATATGTTTTAATATTCAAATTTTGAGTATAATTCTACTCTCTACGTCTATGATTTAATACATGTTGCGTATACAACTCAGAATATTGTAAGTGTTTATTAATGCTCAAAAAACTAGAGATTGCCAGACAACTCAGGTAGTGAAAAAGTCAACTATCACATTGAATTCGGAACTACGATTTCAAAGCAAAAACTTCCACGCGTCAAAAATTGTTGACATCAGTATCAGATATCATAAAATTATTTAAACTCTGAAGGAATCTTCTGGCCGAATAACTGCTCAAGTAATGAAAAGACAAGGTGTGTTGCTATAGTGTCCACCACACAATAATACTACCGGTTCTGTCTCATTTACAGACGGCCTTGCCTACGTTAGACATTATTCATTAATTTCTTGTTGCTGGAGCGATACGTAAAGCTTTCCATGTTGATATTTTCAACTTAGTAGTACTTGAGCTATTTCATTCGAACTTTGAAGTTTATTGCATCTGGACACATTAATCTGGGTACATGGTCCTAATAAAACATAGAAAGTCATAAGAGCTTTTGATATATTTATCGCCTATGCGTTAGATATTTGAAATTATAATCTGTTTCATTCTATTCTTATCTTCTATTATATAGCATTTATTTTATAATTTTTTATATAACCAATGAGAAAGTTATGTTATTCATTTAGTCCAGCCATAAATAAGATTTCCAATCAATTTTGTCTATTTCTCTTATTTTTGTTGAAAGATATGCATGGAAACTTCCTTACATTCAGTTCTTGAATACACAGTAAATGTAATATCATTCTGATAGTCAGCCTCGTCGCATTTTGGTCCAAGTTATTGCATTATTACTTCGGTAATAATCAACTCTTTATGACTTATAGTTTCGGCCTGAATCATTGATCCCTCCGGCAATCGCTTGTGGCTTTTCGGTTCAAGATATTACATCAATACTTCGCTGATAATCAACCTTTGTCGTTTGTGGCTTCTGCCCAAATTATTTTATTATCATTCTGATAGTCAGCCGCATCTCTTGTGGCTTTTTGATCCAATATATTACATTATTACTTCGGTATGGACCAACCCTTTGTAGCTTATGACTTCGGTCTAAATTATTGCATTATACCCATGATAGTCGTTCTTTGTCGCTTGTGGCCTTTTGTTCCAAGATATTGTTTTATTACTCCGGTAATAATCAGCCTTTGTCATTTGCCGCATTATTGTATTATCCCCGTGATCAAAGCTTCCAATTTTCCCCTTTAGTTATCTGCATGTTTTTGTACAATATATAAATAGCATTATCCAATTTGAATTTATTTTAAGTAGCAAATATCTTTTGTTTCAGATATCTCCAGCTCTGAAGGAGAACAAAAAACTCAACAGCCTACAGAAGAATGGCGAGGATACTCTATTGCATTTCACCTGCTGCTTCCAGTTGCTGGATTCTGCATTTTATGGGGAAGACGTGATCTGCTCAATAAGCTGCTACAGCATGTGGACAGGAACTGTATTTCAGGTACTTTCCCAGGTGTCACGTGACTATTTGATTGGTTCGGTCTTTATTTGAAAGAAATCTGAACAAATTCAAGATAATCAAGATTAAAGTATAGAATGGACACAATATGAGGCTGCTGCATCAGTTTTGTTTGAGTTTTTTAATTACTGCTTCCCGTTTTCTTGACTGATAGTCGATTCCACAAACAAAGAAGTTGCTCTTCTTAGACCTGATTTTCGATTCAACATCTGTCATCAACTAATTCAAATCGTCGTTAATGGCAGTTCTTTAGCAAGTGGAACAGATGTTCTTATATCCAATCATTCAGCAAAGTTCTTGGGCTTAATCATAGTAACCATTAACGGACCTGTCGATGAGGTTTTATCGTCGATTATTTTCGAAAATATACTTCTGTCAAAAAAGTACCGGGAATTATCGATTTAAATCTGGCGGGGCAATGAGGCAGGTAAAAATTTTTTTTCCTAGGTTGGTACCAATATCCTTAATTACTATGCCAAGCTTGAGCGGGATCTGTCAACTAGTGTGTTTCCAACAGCTGATTAAGTCAGTCGATGTCAGAGTGCGTGCTGATTTTTACTATGGGTGATTACGTTGAGCAAAGAATTTGTTTAAAGTTTTGTGTTGCAAATGAATTTTCGTGTGCCGATGCATTGAAAATGTTGCAAAAGGCCTTTGGTGATAATGCTCTATCGAAAACTCGTGCATATCAGTGGTACAGAGCCTTCAAGGACGGTCGTGAAGTGGTCGAAGACTTGACTCGTTCCGGACGCCCATCGACGGCTTCGATCGAAGATAACGTCGATAAAATTAAGGAAAGGGTGCTGGAAAACCGTAGTACCAGCTTGAGACAGATAGCACATGATCTTAAGATATACCACGAGTCCGCACGTACGATTTTGATTGATATTTTGGGCATGAGAAAGGTGGCCGCACGACTCGTACCGAAAGACCTGAATTTTCCTCAAAAACGTCATCGCGAACAGGTTGCTTCAGACATGCTGGATCGCTGTAATTCCGATTCTACATTCATGGAACGCATTATAACTGGTGATGAGACCTGGGTCTACGAGTACGATATGCAAACAAGCCAGCAATCATCGGAATGGGTGGCAAAAAATGAGCCGAAACCGAAAAAACACGCCAAAGTCGCTCGAAAATGAAGGTGATGCTCATTGTTTTCTTCGATATCCGTGGCGTGGTGCACTACGAATTCGTTCCAGAGGGTCAGACGGTAAACAAGGAGTATTACCTAGGCGTTATGAAACGTTTGCGTGAGCGTATCCGTAAGAAGCGGCCAAATTTGTGGACGAACAACTCATGGATTTTGCATGACGATAACGCGCCTTCTCACCGAGCTACGATTGTGACTGACTTTCTCGCCAAAAACTCAACAAACGTGCTTCAGCAACCACCGTATTCGCCGGATTTGGCTCCCTGCGACTTTTTCCTCTTCCCAAAACTAAAATTGCCCCTTCGTGGCACCCGTTTTGAGTCGATTGAAGCCATAAAACAAAATTCGGCGCGAGAGCTAAAGTTCATCCCGGAAAGCGCCTATAAAAAATGTTTCGATAATTGAAAGTGCCGTTGGCATAGATGTATTGGAGCAAATGGAGCCTATTTTGAAGGCGACCCAATAAATTTTGACGATTAAATGTAAAAATGTTGTTTTAATTGAAAATTCCTGGTACTTTCTTGACAGAGTAGTATATTCTTAATATTGCTCCAGTCGGAGTCTATAACCTGAATAATTTAGGACCGCGATGCCCATCTTGTATCAGAAGAAGAGGAAATTATTTTCTGGACAATGGAATCCAGAATAAAAGTGCGTTCAGATGACTGGTGAAAAAATCCGGAAATTGATGTTACACTGGCAAAATACATGCGGCACTTTTTTATGTTCCTCAAACCGCTCTGTAAAACTAAATTAAGCCCATGCGCACAGCAATGTGTAAATCGTCACACTAGCGCCATCATAACACTGTCCGACTTTTTTTTTTCTATAATCAAACGGCTGTAAAACTGATTAAATCATACATTACGGCTGTCTTTACTTACGCCATAAAATCTTTAAAAGACTTCCCTTATTTCGCCCTGTTCATTCACATACCTGATGGAAATAGCGCACTGAGATTTTTCCTTAATGTCGGTTGGATCGTCTGCTTGTACAGAAAAAAATGTGGACTCTTTAATTTCTGTGTGAATTTTGTCAGCGAGATGTTCTAAAATGCCATTAATCAGATCATTTTGAATGGTTTTGGATAACCCTGAGAAAATGGGCCCAATTTTCTTCGAAAAATCTTGTTTCTCCGAATCCCGCTTAACCAATAAATTAAAAGGTTCTTTGAAATTTCCGGCATTAAAAGTATCTCTCTTTTCATTATGACCTCAGAAAGACAGTTCTTGTTTTGCTAAATAGCAAGTTAGTCAATCATTCAACTTGCTGTTTTTCCTACTTCTTCTTCATAAAATTGCAACGACAATGAAGACTACTGCATTTGTAGAGGGTCTTGAATAGTGCGAGTGTTCTTTTATAATTTTTTCAAACTCAAAAAACTACTCATGTATTCCTTTGATATCTCGTGTTTTTTAACACTAGCGGATAAATTCTTCAAGTCCTAATACCCCAGTGAAACCCATTCATTATTTCTGGCCTTTTCAAGAAGTAAACATCGCCAACAAAATAAACCCTGTTTGAAAGAGCTACCGCATGACCCCAGGTGACCGTCATACCAATGGGTGTTGAAAGTCCTTTCCTGATTAATTGATACACTCAGCATGGCTGACGTATAGTGATAGAATTGCAGGTGCTGGGATAGATCGCCTTCATATTTTGATGAAAGCGAAGAATGATCGCGGCAGGGCTGCAGCGACAGCGAAAGGATGAAATACCTCAATCGCGTGAGAGATTTTTGAATGAAAAATTCTTCGATATCGTGTTATAATTGAAAATTGTAATGAAAAAGAGGGATCTGATACGTAAAAATGAATCATTTTATAATTTCCATAGTAGATACACTAAAGTTTTTCCAAGGTCGACTACCTTGCCCACCCCGATGAGCCGCCGCTGACTAGCGATCAAATGCTCCTGACTTCACGTTGCTGCTTTTTCCCTTCTTTTCTCGTATTTTGGTATTTCCGCCTGACTTGTTTTTTCTGTATGTCGTAGAATGTCAAACTAGATGAATAAAGATTATTATTATTAATTAACAAGCACTCAAGCAACGTCTTTGATCCCACGTGAATCCCTACGCCATCAGCGCAGAAATAAAAAAATTCAGCGCCACTGAGGGTGAGATCGGCTTTTCTCGTTAAAAAGATTAACGTTTCAGTTAATTCAATTATATATGATAGCATAACGGAGTAGTTTACTTTAGGGAGTGAGGATATAGCAGGCTGATATTGCATTAAAATGAATTACGTAACTCGGTTACAGATAGGGTTGAATTTATTTGCTCCCATAAAATGGAATATCTAGACGGAAAACCTCCGAAAATATTGGCTTTCCACGCTCAGGTAATGAAAATTTGAAGGGGAACTTGTTTGGCGTTTCAACCTTACTTTTTATCTCCTTATCGCGCTTGTGAGCGCAGTCAGAATATTGCAAATTGAAGCCAAAAATTACTTCGAAAGATTACATCATATACAGGTATAGAAAAGACAGTCGGAAAGATACGGAATTCAATGTTAATCAAGACGACGACCAGAGTCCGGTGGAGTTGTAAAAGAATCAAAACCTCCGCGCAATGAGATGATGTGGAATGGCATTTCAATGTAATCGTCCCCAGCCGGGACGAATGGACCCAAGATGCTGAGGTTCTATTGAGGATCGACCTTGAATTGTTCACAGACGGCTCGCGAACGATGAATAGAACGGGAGCAGGTGTCAATGGGAGCAAACCAAGAATCAACATCTCACTGAGTCTCGGTCAATACACAACCATATTCCAGGCAGAACTATTTGCCATTGAGACGGATCTGCTGATAAAACGGCAAATCCACCACGGCAAAATCAAAATATTTAGCGATAGTCAGTCAGGATACCGAACCACTCAAACTATTTGGTTAACGAAAAGACAGATCAGCTGGCGTTTGCTGGAGCCACGCTGCCTCTGGTAGGACCAGAAACATTCCTGGAAATACCACATGACGTGGCTAAGCGGACGATAATAGGCAGAATGAACTCAAGACTAGAGTCTTTCTGGCTGAGCCATCCTGGCCTGAAACATTCGAAGGGGTTCCTTGGAACTAGCGCTAGATCTGGACATGGCCAAAGAATACTTGTCGGAATTTTGACAGGTCATGGCAGGCTGAAAGCGCATTTGCCCCAAATCTGTCTGGCTAAAGACGATTAATTCAGGCTGTTCCTTGAGAACACTGAATCAGTCATGCACATCGTCTCAGAGTGCCCAGCCGTGAGGCGCATCAGATTCGAGGTATTTGGTCAGGCTATTATATTGCGATCTGGAAAAATTACTGCCGAACAAGATTTTCGGTTTTATCCAAAAACTGGATCTCGTCAGAAAAATATAAATCAGTGGTGAAACACAATAGTCTGCGCAGACGCAGTGGCAGGGTTGACATAAATAATAATAATAAAATAGCTAATAAATAATAATTATTGTTAAACTGCCACACATATGTGTTGACAATTATATATGTTTGCAAAAAAACAATGTTTTTTAGACATTTTATTTACGATTTACGACTCCCTTTTTTTCCCAACTTCCAAAGAGATTAGGTTCTTTCCTCCTACTCAAAATTTTCCTACGTCGACTTTTTCGAAGTTCCCATCACTTCAAAACACCTACACATGTCTAAACTATGCAGATCTTTTGACTTGTCGATTTCTCATCTTGACTTCACCTAATTTAAGCCTCGAATATCTGCACTAAAATTATAATCGCGATATTTCACATTAACTACCCTTATCTAGTGTGGAATTTCCCATTCCCAAGATCTCCTGGTGAAAATTTAAACGAATCTATACACTGATTGAACTCAAGTGAATCGGTCCATTGATTAATACATTGTTAAAATAAATTAATTCGGCTGATCTGTACCAAGAATCATTAATAAGGAGAATGCGCTATGGTAACAGAAAATTCTAGGAATAGAGACAGTGTAACATACATCTGTATAACAATTCTATACTCAAACAAACTCGACAAGGTTTTGTATGAATAATAATAATATTATTAATTAATAATAGATCACAGAGTCAAATTTCAGGCATGCGCACGTTTGAAACTGATTGGTTTTCGTCAGTGCAATATATGCTAGTGAATCCAAATCTGTCAAGTATCTATATTGGCTATACACAGAGGCTCTAAGATATTCATAATGCACTAGAGCCATCTAGAGTGTGCAAAATACATACAAGATATACCTTTGCGAATTAACTCAAGTAAATAAATGTATTATCGATATCTTCACGTTACTAACGCAGAATAAACTTTCCTAGTGCTCAAATCAGACCATAATTTGCCTTAATGCTCAAAAATTAGCATATTCATATTAAAATAAATTAATTCGGCTGATCTGCACCAAAAATCATTAATAAGGAGAATGAGTTATGGTAATAAGAAGTTATAGGAATCGAAACAGTCTAACATACATTTGTATAATAATTCTATACTCAAACAAATTCGACAAGCTTTTGTAGATCACAGAGGAAAATTGCAACAAGCGCACGTTTCAAACTGATTGGTTTTCGTCAGTTTGATGTGGGCTTGTGATAATCTGTCAAGTATCTATATTCACTATACACATGAGCATGAGGAAAGTTTATTCTGCTTTGGTAACGTGAAGATATCCAGAATACATTTCTTTACTTGAATTAACTCGCAAAGATATGTCTTGTATGTATTTGGCATACTCTAGATGGCGTTAGCGTATTGTTAATATCTTAGAGTTTCTGAGTATGTAGTTTGCATGCTCTAGATGGCTCTAGTGTATTATGAGTACCTTAGAGCCTCTGGGTAAAGCGATTATAGATACTTGACAGATTTGGAGTCACTAGCATACACTGATAAAAAATCAATCAGTTTTGAAATGTGCGCTGGTCTGCAATTTACCTCTGTGATCTACAAAACCTTGTCGAGTTTGTTTGAGTATAGAATTGTTATACAGATGTATCTTACACTGTCTCGATTCCTACAACTTTCGAAATATTACCATAGGTCATTCTCCTTATTGATAATACACTATTGCTTTAAAATTCTCGCCCGTTGTTCATGCTAACTTTCAACTTCAACTATTAAAGCCGCTTGTCGTCTACGATCTTCAAGTCTTCGAGCTTTATTTAATAGATTTCTTTAGATCAAAGTTAATCAATGTATTCCCAGGTTTTACATATATCCTTTCTTACAAGATTATCGAAATACTTCAAGTGAGTATTTTAATTTCAGTGTCGGTCAGTAATAAACCTTTTATTCTCGAAGCAGTCTATCGATACCCGACAATTGAAGACCTCGAATAAATAACAAACGCTCAAACGGATTTCTTTCATTCGAAATTGGACCAGTTTCAGCTTAAATCGAAAATTTATGACGCATAACATCCGAAATGGAAATTGGATGATAACGTCGAATCTGGTTCTCTAATTAGTCTGCAAATTATTAATCTTGTTCCATCTGGCGTTGACACGCCTGTTCATTTAGCGAGTTTAATCGAAATTTCAAAGATAAATGTCGAAATATCTTGATCAACAGGAATTCCCAATTTGCGGATAATTTCGCCGACATGGCAACATATTGCAGGAGAACGATTTAAAAATTTCTGAATATCCATTGATACTATACCATCAATCAATTTTGTTTAATTTCCCTCGTATTGTAAACATCAATTATGAATGTAACTGGCAGAAAGACTTTGGTCGATAGCTATTTGGTTACTGCCTATAAAGTTGACTATTTGTCTCTCTAAATATAAACAATTGACGAGAAACTAATATGTTAAAAAAAAAAAATTCCTTAAAAAAAAGGGATAAGACTCAACAAAAATTCTAACAGTGGGATTCGAGACCTCCTTGTTGGGCTGACTTCCATCTGTCGTATCCATTTTCGAATACGTTGACTGAAGAAGATTGGACAACGGAGCCAGGAAAACTGATCTAGGTGTTAAATATTCCGTTGTAAAGAAAATTATGCCGAAGGGGTCCACAACGAATACGAGTTGCTCATCGTTGTGTGGTCTCAGGCACGTCAACGTCAACATCACCAAACTGGACCACCGTACTCCAGCGTGGCTCGAATATAGATCCTGTAAATAGTTCCAAATGTTCGATCGTCACAACCCATAAAGGCTTTATAAAACATGTACGTAATTTGCTTCACTTTGGTGGAGACAGTGTCAATATGACTTCGCCAGCTGGAGTAACCTGAGACAGTTTAGTTGTTAGACTGGAAAATAAACTGACTCATAAATTGAGCACTGACTATGAAGTACCACAAGGAACGGTCCAAGGACCAACTCTATTCAATATATCCCTCAAACATTCAAGACTCAAAGAAAGTTGAAGAGATAATTTGTTTTGGAGATGACACAGCTGTTGTTAATTAAGATGATACTTGGCTAAATTTAAGGAAGAAAGTAGAGAAAGACATCAAGGTGATAAAATACTGTTCCGATAAGAAACTCCCTACCATGATACCTCAAGAAAATGAATTCCTACCCTTTAGTTGTAATTCTGCTAGAATGATAAATATGCGAGAAATTTGTATGAAAATAAATGGTCGGAGATCTGCTATTGAGTCAGTGAAAGAAATAAAATATTTTATGTCATTGCGATTCATTATATCATGTAATGTGTTGATGTATTTGTTTGGATTTCACTGCGGTTTATTGTGTTTTTGTTGGATCTTGTGTATTTTATTCCAGTGTTATTTCTGCTGTTACATTTTTTCAACCTTTTTATACCTTTAAATTTTCACAATGTTTTTTCTCTTTTATACATCATCACTGCTTCACTGCATCACTGCATACTTTTCATACAGTTTTCGCATATCTTCACTTTTTATCTGTATTTTCTGTATGGGAAACAAGTACTTGCCCTCATCTCCATACTACTTACTCATTCAGTTCGAACATGTAGCCATTCAGTTTTAGGTATTCATTCTGAATATGGAGTACCCCAGCTAACGGTCCAAGGACCAACATTATTCAATATATACTTCAAATATTCAAGACTAAAAGATAGCTGAAACGATTATTAGTTTTGCTGACGACACAGCTGTTGTTAATGAAGATGATCCTTGGCAAGATTTAAGGAAGAAAGTAGAGAAAGACCTCAAGGTGATGAAACACTGGTTCGGTAAGAAACTCCTTACCATGAACCTCAAAAAAGTGAATTCTTACTCTTCAATTGTAATTCTGCTAGAATGACAAATATGCAAGAAATTTGTATAAAAATTAATGGACGGAAATATGGTATTGAGTCAGTGGAAGAAATAAAATATTTCATATCATTGTGATTCACTGTATCATGTAATGTGTTGATGTATTTGCTTGGATTTCACTACGGTTTATTGTGTTTTTGTTGGATCTTATGTATTACATTCGAGTGTTACTTCTGTTGTTACATTTTTTGTTTTAACCTTTTTATGCCTTTAAATGTTCACAATGTTTGGTCTCTTTCATATAGCATCACTCTTCTTGCATCACTGCAACGTTTCCATACAGCTTTCGCATATCTTCACTATTTATCTGTATTTTTTGTATGGGAAACAAGTACTTGCACTCATCTCTATACTACTTACTTATTCAGTTCGAACATGTAGCCATTCAATTTTAGTTATTCATTATGAATATGGAGTACCACAGGTAACGGTCCAAGGACCAACACTATTCAATATATACCACAAATATTCAAGATTAAAAGATAGCTGAATAGAAAATTGGCTTTGCTGGCGACACAGCTGTTGTTAATGAAGATGATTCTTGGCAAGATTTAAGGAAGAAAGTAGAGAAAGACCTCAAGGTGATAAAACACTGGTTCGGAAAGAAACTCCTTACCATAAACCTCAAGAAAGTGAATTCTTACCCTTCAATTGTAATTTTGCTAGAATAACAAATATGCAAGAAATTTGTATAAAGATTAATGGACGGAAACATGGTATTGAGTCAGAGGAAGAAATAAAATATTTAATATCATTGTGATTCATTGTATCATGTAATGTGTTAATGTATTTGTTTGGATTTCACTGCGGTTTATTGTTTTTTGGTTGGATCTTATGTATTACATTCGAGTGTTACTTCTGTTGTTACATTTTTTGTTTTAACTTTTTTATGCCTTTAAATTTTTATAATGTTTTTTCTCTTTCCTACATCATCACCCTTCTTGCATCAGTGCATAGTTTCCATACAGCTTTCGCATATCTTCACTATTTATCTGTATTTTGGTATGCGAAACAAGTACTTGCCCTCATCTCTATACTACTTACTTATTCAGTTCGAACATTCAGCTTTAGGTATTCATTCTGAATATGGAGTACCACAGGTAACGGTCCAAGGACCAACACTATTCAATATATATCTCAAATATTCAAAACTAAAACATATCTGAATAGAAAATTGGTTTTGCTGGCGACACAGCTGTTGTTAATGAAGATGATACTTGGCTAGATTTAAGGCAGAAACTAGAGAAAGACCTCAAGGTGATAAAACACTGGTCCGATAAGGAACTCATTACTATGAACCTCAAGAAAGTGAATTCTTACCCTTCAGTTGTAATTCTGCTAAAATGACAAATATGGAGGAAATTTGTATGAAAATTAATGATCGGAAACATGGTATTTAGACAGAGGAAGAAATAAAATATTTCATGTCTTTATGATTCATTGTATTATGTATTGTGTTGAAGTATTTGATCGGATTTCACTGCGGTTTATTGTATTTTGCTGGATCTTATGTATTATATTCTAGTGTTACTTCTCTTGTTACATTTTGTGTTTTAACCTTTTTATGCCCTTAAATTTTCTCAATGTTTTTTCTCTTTTATACATCATCACTGCTTCACTGCATCACTGCATACTTTTCATACAGTTTTCGCATATCTTCACTATTTATCTGTATTTTTTATATGGGAAACAAGTTCTTCCACTCAATTCTATACTACTTACTTATTTAGTTCGAACATGTAGCCATTCAGTTTTATTTCTTTATTCTGAATGGAGTTACTTACCATCCTATACTAATAATTAAAGCAGTATTCGTACTTGAGCAAGGATTACAGAAAACTAATCTCTTTTTCCAAGTTAAATGGCGGTGCCTGCAAAAAACCTTCTGAAATGTTCAATTCTACAAGTCCGATATACTCTTCAATTCCGGTAATAAAGCATCTTCCAACTTAATTGGAAAATTTGTGAAGTTCCGAATGTAGGTATCCTCGCATTCCTGCTGTTTCCAGTTCAATTATCCGTAGTTTACTCCGAATTAATTCCGGCGAAGAAACTGTGTCAGTCCATTAACTCTGACGTTGTCATTTCGACGACTTCTTATTACTAGGCGATTGAATTGATCAAAGAGAGCCAAGAAAGTTAAATTGACTTTCGATATTGTTATGGCTTTCGTTCCGGCAAGGGATTCCAAGGAATTAGTTGGGTTTGTCATTGAAGAAGCGCCAGATATTCATGCTTAAGATAAAACAACGTAACGAATTTCCCGCAAAGATTTAACAATGTTTAACCATAAAAGAATCGGATGCTAATATTTCGAGAAAATTTTTTTGATTGTAACTTAACAAAGATTCATTTTGAAATTCACAAATAAAAAACAATTTTAACTTCGACTAAATTTTATTTTTTACACAACAATTATTTCGACATATCATGACTTCATGAAAGTTTAGATACTTCCCTGATGAAGTCACAAAACATCTGTTGTGTAAACAATAAAATTTAGCGAAGGTTGAAAATGTTTCTTATTTATAAATTTCTTGTAGGGTACAGTTGCAAAATTCACAATTCTCTCGTTCGTCAATGTATTTGAGAAGGTTATTCAGAAAAGTTTACAAGAATATTTGGACAAATATCCAACGCGCAATTCAGATATCCTACCTTAGTGATATAGTTTCCAGAGCTTTGGATGATGGTGAAGTAGTTCCTTGTGTCTTCTTGGACCTCTCCAGAACTTGCCAGTCATGATCTGTTGTTGGGTGTTTTGGAAAACGCAAAGTGCTAGGTGTCCCACTCGAACAGCAGCTATTTCAAAGGCAGAATTTGTGGTACTCCCAGTTATCAATGAAACAACTGATGTGGAGTACCGCAGCGTACGGTGTAGAACCCGGTTCTGTTCACACCATTCGAGTATAATAGGTTGGGGAAAAATCCATTATTTTTGCGCGAACTTCAAGACTTTATTTAACATGTTTAGTATTGTCCGATTTAAGTCAAATGAGAACCGTTTGTTCTATAATTTGTTGCCATTTTAAAGGTAGCTTCATAGAAGTCTTGGCCTCATTGGCGAAAATCTATAGTAATCGATGTACACAATCTTGTGTTGATGCCAATTTCTTATAACTCAGGAAGTTTTGCAATGCGATGAAAAGATGGTAATCTCTAAATGCCAGGTCCGGACTGTATGGTGGATGCATTAAAACTTCCCACCCATGCTCCCGAAGTTTCTTGCGATTCACTACAGACAGACTTGGCGTTATCCTGACGGAACACACCTCTTCTGTTTCTGGTCAATCGCTAGCTTCAAACGGTCCAGTTGTTGACAGTAAAGATACGAATTTAGCGTTTGTCCTTATGGAAACAAATAATAATAAATGATTCCTTTTTTTAAATATTTTAATATTAACCTTCTACATATTTAATTTCAAAAAAGTATATTCAATAATTATAACTTCAAGAATTAAATTAAAATTGATGTCATATAAGTACCACTTATATCAAACGACATATAAAATAAACATTCATTATAAGATATTTTTTGTTGATCGATGTTATATTTTATTGAATATGAATTATTTGAATACTAACCAAGCAAAGTCTCTCTCAAAACTTGTTTTTCAGTAATGTTTTTACACATCTTTAGATTTTATAGAAAATAACTTAGTTAGATATTCAATAATATTGAATATTCTAAGTAAGATATTTTTATGATGAAATTCTTAAGATTATGTTAAACATTTTTGAAAGATATTTGTTTTCATAAGATTGATCAGCAGAAACAAAATTTTGTCTATTCAAAATATTTAATATATAAGATTTTGTCTATGATTGTTTCGGTCTTTACTTGACGGAAATTCATCTTGAACATATGAATAAAAACAATATTCTAATTTCCGCTAATGTTTTATTAACACTACGATCGTTACGTCATACCATGACTTCTATTATTATTATATTATTTATATATATTTATATATATATATATATATTATTTATATTATTATTATTAAAATATTTAAATAATTTTATATACCGTCTATCAAGAATTAACCTCTATTTATGTGATTCCTTTCTATTCCCACCAAATACACAATAAAATTTTCCTGACCGTTACTGGTTTAGTACCGTTTGAGCTGCTTAACCGCGATCATTTTCGCACAAAATTATCGTATGAGACCCATTCCTCATCACCAAATACCATCTGTTCAAGAAATGGCTCGATTTCATTCCGTTTTGTCCAAGGCTTCGCAGATAAAAATTCGATCCATCATGTTTTCTGGTATTAAGTAGTGTAGTACCCAAATATCTAGCTTCTTTTCTAATCCGGCTTTGGGAAAACGGTTTAAAACTGTTTTATGGTCGATCTTCAGCTCCTAAGCGACGCTTCTACTACTAACATGACGGTTAACTTAGATCATTTCTGTGATTTTATCGACATTTTCGAGGACAGGACTTTCGTTCCATAATTTCACTCTTATAGAACCTCCGTCATCGAAGAACTCCATCTTCTTTCTTTGGTTTGACCTATTACGCATCCTTGCTTTCTGATATTTCAGCCTCCTATTTTGCAACTTACACTTCTGAAGGCCAGGTATACACAAAGCCGCCTTATCAGCTTAATTCCGATACAAAATTAAAGTTTTAGGGCTTACAATGAAAATGATGTAAATGTTCATAAGTAACATTCTCTCTTGAATCTAACTGAATATATATTATTCAATTACTTAAAACACAAACATTATGCTTTAAATATTCTTAATTTTCAGTTGAATCTAACTGAATATATATTATTCAATTACTTAAAACACAAACATTATGCTTTAATTATTCTTAATTTTCAGTCTTCTGTCCATCCTTCAGCAAACGTCAAAAATTGTTGAAGTGGGCTGTAGAAAACCTTCCAACAACATGGTCTTCATCCTCGAGAACTTTATCTGGTGGAATTCCAGATCTCTGGAAAGATGGCTCACTCATGTGTACATTGATAAATATGGCAATTCCTGGGGCTTGTCAAAGTCCTCCCAAACACTGGAAGAAACCTCCAACCCACGCTCAAGCACTGGCTTATAAATATTTGGATATAACTCCTGTAAGTTAATTTAAATTCATAAGATACATATTATAAGTATCCTTTTTAAGGATAATTCGAATAAATACTTTATGAAGGTACATAATTAAAGTAAGACATTTGTGAAACATAGAATATCATGTGAAATTCACAGAATTATTAATATAGTCCGTTTAGGAAGTATCCAGAAAAAACAAAGTTCAATTTTAATTACTTAGTATATATTTTTGATTCTTGAATTAGAAAATTATAACAAAATATTGATCTTATTTAATTATGCAACCTCCATTTAACGAAAAACGACGTCAACTTCTAGGGCACCTGTATAAAAATAACCCCAGATCAGATTGATTTTGGTTGAACGACTATTTAAAGCAACTAATTTCCACTTCCAAATTGGTGTGAGTAAAACATTCACATGACACTATCATTACTTCTAGAAAAAATCATAATCACTTTATTCAATATGAAAGAAAGATTTCGAATAAATTACTCGCTAACTGTCATTTGAAAATGAGCGAAATATTCGAAGTCAAATAGTTCTTGATATTTATAACTTCTTCATAATAAAAAAGATGAGGAATATTATCCATCATTATCGTTAAAAACTCCATCTTACGCCTGTTGTTTTGTTTCAGATATTTAGAGAATCCGATTTCAAAGACCCATTCACGCCCAACCAAGAGAGAAAATTTCTTGTTTACCTCCAAGAACTCCAACAAGCAATAAGGTCACGTACTTACAAAGAATCACCTCCAAAATTCTCCCAGAATTACATAGCTAAGGGTATGGGCCTTCAGAATGGAGAGCAGTACAAGAAAACTACATTCTACGTATACTCCAACACCAAAAACGCGAACTGCAGTAACGTCTTGGTGTACATAAGAGGACCCTATGGGACACAAGGAACTGCTACCATTCCTGCTTTCTATAACACGAATGCCCCTTCAAATCTGAATAGTCTCAATAAACAGTATAAATCTATGGACAAGATAGTATTCAAGAAAGAAGCTAGGAAGTCTTTCCTTAAGGCTATTGCTCTCGATTTCTCATCCTTGGTTAACTTCGATAGGAAATCTGTCTTAAATGATATACCAATTCATGTTGAGATAGAAACAGATAGAGCCAAAGTTAGCTACATTCCTTTAAATTATGGCATCTATGAAATCAATCTAATAACTAATGGTGAGCTGTTAGCCAACTCACCATTCGCTGTGAGCATTAGTAAAAATACTGTGGGAACCAGAGACTCCTTTGATACTACTGAAAAAGTCTTACAGGAATTACCTTCTGTGAAGAAAAGAAGAATTTTATCAAGATTCATCGACTGCATCGACGAAAAAATCCCGCTGGACAAAGATGATAGCGGCAATTCTTCGGCTTCAGACGAATCAAGACATGGTAGTCATTTAGAGACCTCTATGCTGGATGAAACTGAGTCATTAGCTCCACTAACTAAAACGCAAGTAGTGAAAAGTGAGTCGGATATAAATTTTATAGACAAAGATATCGATACAAAAGGAGAGCAAGATATAAATGTTAGAAGTTTTGGGAAAACTGTAAAGTTCACTGAGACAGATAAGTTACTTCCTATTCTAAGTGTGACTGAGGCCGATGAAAATGTTTCAGAAAAACTAGAAGATCAAAATGACTTTGAATCGAAGGAATCTGAGATTGTTCATGACGACTATGTCAATGTAACAGCATCAAATAAGTCAGAATATGAACTGAGGGTTACCCATGACTACACTGAAGAAGGTCCACGTCAAGTTAGTCTTCCAGAAATATCCTTATCGCCTGAAAATTATTTTGAGAATAATATAATGGTTGCATCAATTTCTAATGAACAATCCACAAACCCCCATGATATAAAACAAGAATTTAACCAAATTAGCTCAAGAAAAACCGACGCACAAGTCAACTTGAACACTGGCTCTGATGATGTGCCATCTGCAGCGATCAAGAATGTAAGCACAACAACACTTGACCGTGATCCCTCTTGCACTGAAGAACATGTTCAAAAGCGTCCAACCTCCATTGTAACTCCTTTCTTGATAACCCTCAACTCCGTAGAGAAACCATTGGTAAGATCTTCAGAAGAAAACGACCACAGACATGTAGTTTCCAGCGAGAGAGATACAGTAATCAAAATAGAAAATCATGACAATGGAAATTCAACTCACCGTTCGAAGAAAATTCAGGAAATTCCGAGCCCTGAGAAGCTGACATTGGCAAAGAGTAACCTGGAAAATAGTTATGTGGAGAGATTGAAAGCCATACTGATAGAGAAACTTACTGAATCCGAGAACACCAAGACGATAAAGAATTTGGTCAACACCAGCAACAAACTGAAAAGTATGAACAAAAAGCCTTACAGACCAGACGAAAACAATAACGCTTGCCAAGAAAACTCCCTCAGAGATGCTTCCCCAATATGCCCTGTTCATATTGTTCCAGAAGTAGAAACGCACTCATCTTCAAAACCTGTAGTTATTCCAGTCTCAGAAAAGAGGAAACTCTTCGCTAGACAAACCTGTCTTTCCATTTCCAACTCAGCCAACTCCTCATTTTCCGAAAAGGAAAGTGAGGATGTTGCCAAAGAGTTCAGTGAAAAATGTAGCCTAAGACTCTTAAGCGTTATAGATACTATTAGGAATTCTGCGAATTCAAGCTTGAGTAGAACCATCTCCTGCAGCACTCCTAACATCTCAGTCTCCAAAAGCTCAACGGGAAGTAGCTCTGGAGGGAGCAAATCCTCATTCCTTGAAGCAAGGGATTATTGGTTGGGATTATCATCTGAAAATTTTTCAGATAATTCTAGCAACCATCCCAAATACACGGTGAAAACGAAAAATCTGGGAGATTCGATAAAGATCTCATGTGAAAAATACAGATCTGCTGAAGACATCGCCTCAATTTCCAGGATGAATTTCAACAGAAGGTTGACGAAATATTCTTCGCTTAATCAGAAGGACTTCGAGGCAATCGAGTTCATAAGTCTGGAAGAAAGGAAGAAACTGTTGTTGCAAGACCAATATGAAAAGGAAAAGATGAAGACAAGATTCGTCAATAAACGAGTTTTCGCAAGGACTAAAAGCACAGAAATAAACTGCAAATTACAGGAAGAAAGTGAAGATGTTAAAAAAATAAGAAATTATTTTATTGAGAGTAAGTTTTTTGGTTTACTAATTATTTTATTCATCATTTCTCTAGTATATATCTACTCATTCATAAGTTCCCACACCTAAACAATTCAGATGTAGAACCTGTTGAAACAATTGTTTTTTATTGATGAAAAGTTTATGGAAATTGAAAAATATTTTCTATTTATGTTTGATTCTTCAATCTGCTTCAAAAATATTAATGATTGTATAATTTAAATATTAAAATAAATTTATTCTGTTAGCCTCCTACAAATTTCAATTTCAAAAAATTCTTATTCAAAAACTTTTAGAATTACATTAATGTCTTATAAGCACTGCTTCAATTTAGTAGACATATAATAACAAAATTCATTGAATAATATCAAATGGAATGAAAAAACCTAACGAAATATAAATTATCAATTAAAATTACTGAATAAATACTTGAAGAAGACAAAATTTTGTTTCTAATTTCATATCTATGAAAACCAAATCTTTTTCAAAAACATTCAAAAAATAAAATCAATTAACAAAAAATATCTTACCAGACAGACTTTGTGGTATCCTTGTTGAACAAATACTAAAACTGGAGAACTTTGAAAATCCTACGTATTCTATGTTCATCACAAAAATCACACTAAGCTTGTATGGTATTTTATGGTCTTAGTTAAAACCAAATGACATTTCTATGATGAGTCAAGAAAACCAATATTTAATTAAATGTTATATATACAATAAAATGATAAAAAGAGGTTTTTACTCGATAGAAGGATTATTACAAAATTTAAATATCAAACCAGATTTATTCTGTTAGCCTCCTTCAAATTTTAATTTACAAAAATTTTTATTCGAACACTTTCAGAATTAAATTAATGTCTTGTATGCACTGCTTAAATTCAGTAGACATATAAAATCAAAACTCATTATATAATTTCAATGGAATAAAAAAACCCAACGAAATATAAATAAAACAAGTTGTAGAAATTAAATGTGTAAAATATCAATTTATTGGTAGTAAGACATAGTAATTTCTACAACTTTAATTGTGGCGCAAGTTTCCCGAAACTAGAGTCACAATAAAATATCAATTTATTGGTAATAAATTGATAGTAATTTCTACAACTTGCTTTAATTATGATCAACTACCAAATAGTAACGGCTGAAATTGTTCAGTATCTAAGAAATATAAATTATCAATTGAAATTACTAAATAAATACTTGAAGAAGACTAAATTTTGTTTCCAATCTTATATTTATGAAAACCAAATATTTTCAAAAATGCAAAACATAATTTTAAGAACTTCTCCAAAACTGATTTATTTTAAATATTCAATATATTATATTTGAATAAGTAACTTCAAAAATCTCTCAAAACATGTAGTACATTCTAAAAAATATATATAAAATGTAATGATTATATCCCTAATTTCCAGCAGAGCCATCTCGAATAGCCGCACAAAGTGTAAGACCTTCCAAAAATGCCACAGATGCAAAGAATCCAGAACTAAACGAACCAAAACCAACGTCCCAATTCAGGAGGGCGATTACATTCTTCAGAAACCTTGAGAAATCGGCAACTTACAAGAAGAAACTGCCGCAGAAACCTAAGCATGAGATAAAGAGGAGGTTTTCTATGGATTATGTCGAGAGGAAGAGAAATAGAGCCAACATTGGAGGCAGTTTAAGGTTACCGAAAACTTCTGAAAAATTTTCACTCACCAAGATATATTTCGATATCATGGACAACAAGAGGGGTACTTTCAAGGGTGCACCTAACAGAGAGGCTCTGTCTGAATCACTGGCTTCCTTGTCATCAAAAACCGACGAACTGTTGGACAAATCAGAAAATCCAATACAATATAATATGTTCTTGAATAAAGGGAAACAGAAGAAGAGGAGGAGCTTAAAATCCATCTTTAATATTCATTACTGAGTGTTTGTTTTTTTATTATGTTTCATTAAAGTGATATTTATTTATTGATTGAAGTCTTTCATTAATTCTTAGTGTCTTTGATGCTAACTGTATGATCTTTGAAAAACACTGGAGTGCTAAACTTCTTTAGATTCTTTAAGCACATCTTCTGATTTTTGCGCACTTTTTTCAGGAAACAGCTTACTACCATTATGCTTAAATGTCTGTAATGTTCTAATTTTGAGCTAAAGGTGATCTTAAACGACTAAATTAGAGTCACTGATGAAGTATCCGAGATCGAAAGTCATTCTGTCCCTAAATTTCGAAAGGGGAGAGATAAAGAGTTGAAACTTTCAGGGTAGGTTTGTTAACTGAATGTCTCGGCTGAATTAATTAATGGGAAAAATCAGTTCAACAGTTTCGCAGTTATTCACAGTTGAAATTTTTCCATATTTTTCTTTATATTTGTCAAACTACAAATTCGATCTGAAGTTTGGTATTTAGAAGTTTGATGAAAACGCATTTCATGCGAATTTTTATGACAATTGTATCGCACGAGTGGCGTTTGATATATTCTCGGTATAGGCATGAAAGAAAACTCAGAAAAGTTTGGAAAAATATTGTCTCTTATAACTTCAATACATTTGTCAGATTTCCTGTCCATCAATCTGGTAAGTTAGATTTAATTAAGCTTGTTGATTGTTAATAAATTCAATACATTTCAGAGTAATTATGTAAATAACATATCTTTTTTATAAAATAAATTAGAAAAAGGCTTTTTACTTGATAGAAGAAATATAACAAAATTTGAATATCAAAACAGATTCAATCTGTTAGTCTTCTACAATTTTGATTTAAAAAAAAAAAAATTTTATTCAAAAAACTTTTAGAATTAAATTAACTTCTACAATAAGCACCGCTTACATTAATAGACGTTTATAATCAAAACTCAATATATAATGTCGAATGGAATAAATAAACCAACAGATATAAAAAAAGTTATTAAAATTAATAAATAAATATTTAAAGGAGACAAAATTTTGTTTCTGATCTTACCAATAAGAACACCAATTGCCTTTCAAAAACATGAACACAACATAAGGACTTCTCAAAAAATATAATTTATTTGAAATATTTTATATATTTAAATATTGAAATAAGTTAATTCAAAAATCTCTCAAACCATGCACTATATCTTCAAAAAACAATTATAATTCTGGTAATTTCTTCATCGGCCCTAAATAATATTCCAAATATCAAAATCAAATAACTATTACTATATCTCACCTCCACGTGTATAACAGGATGAATTGCTTTAAACAGACTAACTTTGAAATTCAAGATAGTCTATGTTCTCAACAAAATCACAGAAAAATGTAAGGTGTTATATGGTTATCTTTAAATCATTGACATTCCATAATGAGATTTATTAAAGCCTAAATATAATTATATATTATATATAAAATTAAATAGAAAAAGGCTTTTTACTTGATACAAGAAATATAACAAAGTTTGAATATCAAAACAGATCTAATCTGTTAGTCTTCTACAATTTTAATTTCAAAAAAATTTTTATTCAAAAATCTTTTTTACATTTTCTGCACCAATTTAAAACTAGATATCTAAATTCAAATTACTTTTATTTCTTGCATCTTTGGTTTGTCTTAAACATTTAACATTGATAACTTGAATACTCCCTGTGAATGTTATTTAAGATTTTCAAAAGGATTTTCGATTTTTAACTATCAATTAAAGAATTTTCACTCGACTAGTGGTTATGTATTATTCTAAATATGCTTTTTTTTCGAAGTTTTGGCTTGTGAGTATGTTTATGAGTTGGATTATTGATATTTCTGTCTGAATTGATCTTACGAGTCAAATATTAACATTTTTTTAATTTTCAACTCTATACGAGTTCTGCCTAAATTATTAGGAGTACAAATTTGTTTCCGCCGTTTTATTGTAGATGGCGCGGCACGGAGTTTCTGTTAGCTTTCGCAGATGATAACCGGCTTAAAAAAATAGTTTGGACATTCAAGAACAACATAACCTATTAATATCATTGATTTTATAATGATAAAATATAATTTTTATAAGTTGAAAATGTCAAAATTTGAGCCAAGTAAGCGTCATTTGCGGAAAATATTAGTTTACTTCTTTAATTTAAAGAAATCTGCTGCTGAGGCGCATCAATTGCTCGTAGAAGATATGGTGAGGGTGCTTTGAGTGAGAGAACGTGTCGAGAGTGGATTCAAAAGTTTAAAAATGGTGATTTCGACGTAGAAGACAAAGATCGCAGTGGAAGGCCAAAAATTCACGAGGATACAGAATTGGAGGAATTATTGGAGGAAGATTAATCTCAAACACAAAAAGAACTTGCTATAACATTAGAAGTCACTCAGCAAGCAGTCTCACATCGTTTAAAATCATTAGGAATGATTCATAAACAAGGAAATGGGGTTCCGTACAAATTAAAGCCGAGAGATATTGAACACCGATTATGCTTAAGTGAAATGCTGCTAGCTAGACATAAAAAAAGGGTTTTTTACATCGTATCGTAACTGGTGATGAGAAGTGGATACATTATGACAATCCAAAAAGAAGAAAATCATGGGGATTACCTGGCCACGCGTCAACATCAACAGCAAAACCGAATATTCACGGAAAAAAACTTATGTGTGTATTTGGTGGGATCAGCTAGGTGTATCGTATTATGAGTTGCTTAATCCGAGCGAAACAATTACTGGAGCCCTCTATCGAACACAATTGATAGATTGAGCCCAGCTCTGAAGGAAAAACGCCCTCAATACTATTCTAGACACGAAAAAATTATTCTTCTGCATGACAATGCTCGTCCGCATGGTGCGGCTCCCGTGAAAAAGTACTTGGAAACACTTGATTGGGAAGTGTTACCCCACCCGCCGTAGTCACCAGACATTGCACCGTCCGATTATCACCTGTTCCGGTCCATGGCACATGGTCTGACGGCGCAGCGGTTCACATCTTATGAGGATACCAAAAATTGGGTTGCTTCGTGGATAGTCTCAAAAGACAAGGAGTTCTTCAGACGTGGGATTCGAATGCTGCCTGAGAGATGGGAAAAAGTGGTTGCAAGTGATGGGCAATATTTTAAATAAATTTATATTACCGTTCTTCTATAATAAATATTTAATTTGTGTTAAAAACGGCGGAAACTTATTTGTACTCCTAATAGAATTTTTTTGTCTACTTTGACCAGACTGAAATCTCAACATGACAAATAATGCACGCTTTTAAAGACCGAAAATTATTAACAATGAACATTTTAACTGAAGGTTAAAATTTTGTTATCGCAAAAAATCATCAAAACAATACGTTGACTTTGTTATAATATCATAACACGCTTTAAATACTGTCATTTTGTGGCCAAAAGGTCAAGTTGAAGGAATTATTCCTTATGCCATATATACGTCTAATTTCATATAGTAGAGAAAAAAGTAACCTTCGTGAAAAATTTCCTTAATTAGCTTCGGTAAGAGAAAATGAATTCAAATTTTTATCGTGTTAATTCTAAAGTATATGGAAATAATGAACCCAAATGATAAACATAGTAATAACCCTTATTAAAAAGCTATTGAAATTATCTTTTATACATTACAATACCATTATTATTTCCACCTACTCATAATTTAGATGAATATGCAGTGTATTGACCGAATAAACTGCCGTTTATTCATTTACAAATATCATCGGCAAAATGTATAATTAAACATTATGTTTGTTTAAATTCATTGCTCATGAAAATCGCACCTAAACACTTCAAATATATTATTAACTTCCCGCAGTTACGTTTATATGATAAATTGAGGTATGTTTTCAATTCACCATAATTTTCCATATGATTTTTCAATAAGTTTACATAATTATTAGTAGTGCTACTTTTGATTTACGAAGGATACTACAAGTATTACAGGAAAAGTTATTTTGTCCCTAATTTTATCTATTATTTGTCTGCATACATTTATTCAGTCGAAATTTTCACCACTTTTCTCATTAAATTCAACTACTAACATAAAAAAATGACATACAGTATATAATAAATAAATTTATCATAAATATCTTACAGATGAATTCTGCTAACCTCACTAAAAATTTTAATTTCTTAAAATTTTTGTTTCTTAAAAACTTAAGTTAAAATAAAATCGAATAAATATCTAAGAACACACATTTTCAATTTAGTAAATAAGAAAAATTAACACTCATTACACAGCTCCAAAATAAGTAAAAAAATCCGCAGAAAATATTGAATATTAATCAAAAAGTTCAAATGAACACTTGAAGGATACAAAAGTTTGTTTCGTAAAGATGTTATTTGAATATTTTAATATTAGCCTTCTACATATTTAATTTCGCAAAATTATATTTAAAAATTTATAACTTCAGAAATTAAATTAAATTAATGTCATATAAGTACCACATATATCAAACGACATATAAAATAAACATTCGTTATAAGACATCAAAATGATATAACAAAATCCAATAAATCAAAATGTTTAACCAAAATCCTATATATTAAATATTTTGAATAGACAAAATTTTGTTTCTGCTGATCAGTCTTATGAAAATAAATATCTTTAAAAAATGTTTTAACATAATCTTAAGAATTTCATCATAAAACTATCTTACTTAGAATATTCAACATTATTGGATATCTAACTGAGTTGTTTTCTATAAAACCTAAAGATAATCAAAAACATTACTGAAAAACAAGTTTTAAGAGAGACTTTGCTTCGTCAGTATTCAAATAATTCATATTCAATAAAATATAAGATCAATCAACAAAAAAATATTTACTCACCCTTCAACAACTTAGAAAACTTCTGGTAAATGAATACTGAAAAATTTTAATGGAGGGTAAATGGAGGTTAACTACAAATAAATAGTTCTGTGATTTACCCTTGATCTAAAAGATTAAAAGACAATTTAACGGCCTCTGCTATAGCACAAGGACTATCTGTATGAATGTTTGAGGAAACCAAATAATTATTTGGCCTCCTTAGCAGAGGCCGTTAAATTGTCTTTCAATCTTTTAGATCAAGGGTAAATCACAGAACTATTTATTTGTAGTTAACCTCCATTTAAATTTTTCAGTATTCATTTACCAGAAGTTTTCTAAATTGTTGAAGGGTGAGTAAATCTTTTTTTGTTGATTGATGTTATATTTTATTGAATATGAATTATTTGAATACTGACGAAGCAGAGTCTTTCTTAAAACTTGTTTTTCAGTTATGTTTTTACACATCTTCAGATTCTATAGAAAATAACTTAGTTAGATATCCAATAATATTGAATATTCTAAGTAAGATAGTTTTATGATGAAATTCTTAAGATTACGTTAAAACATTTTTGAAAGATATTTGTTTGCATAAGATTGATCAGCAGAAACAAAATTTTGTCTATTCAAAATATTTAATATATAGGATTTTGGTTAACAATTTTTATTTATTGGATTTTATTATATCATTTGGATGTCTTATAACGAATGTTTATTCTATATGTCGTTTGATGTAAGTGGTACTTCTATGACATTATTTTAATTTAATTCTTGAAGTTATAATTATTGAATATAATTTTTTTAAATTAAATATGTAGAAGGCTAATATTAAAATATTTAAATAATTTTATATACCTTCTATCAAGAATCAATCTCTATTTATGTAATCGTAAAGAAAATTATTATTAAAACCATATTCCTGTCATAATACAAAGTTATTAAACAAACGTTTGTATCCTTCAAGTATTTATTTAATATTTTTAATTAATACTAATTAAGAGAAGAGTTGGTGTTATATCGGGAGTTTTTTTAGAGTGATAGAACTTTAAATTGAAATAAAACACATTTAAATTAAGATTGAAGCCAAACTTTTTTTGTTTGAAAGAGAATTTTATGACATTTATGTTTTGAAAATAATTTTCGGCATATGTCTACCACGACTGAGGAACCGCATTCGACCAGACCTATTTTGAACCACTTTTTCGAGTAATTCAGGCCTTATTTCATCAATAACACGAGTTATGTTGGCTTACAAAGCGTCTATTGTTTCTGGTTTATCAGGATAAACCAATGACTTGACATAACCCCAAAGAAAATAATCGAAAGGAGTTAGGTCGCATGATTTTGGAAGCCAATTAATTGGACCATTTCTCGGAATAATGTTATCGCCAAATCTTTCTTTCAATAAATCAATTTTTACGGTAGTAGCAGCATGAGGTGTAGCACCATCTTGTTGAAACCAAACCACTTCTGGGTCGATACCATTCAAATTTTGAAACAAATAATCATTGATCATTCACTGTAACATTAGCTCCATCATCGTTTTCAAAGAAATATCGACCGATGATTACAGCGTGTAAAGTACACCATACAGTGCATTTTTCAGGATGCAATGGTATCTGCAGAACTTCTTGAGGATAATTTGAAATAAGGTTATTCTGATTTTCACAAATTTTTATTGTTAAACTCACAACAATTGTTTCGCTATCACAGTAGCATCATCAGGTAAGATCACATTTTGAATAACTAAGCTTGTTTCCGAAATCCGTGGCTATTTATATTACAGTAACTACAATAAATTTTTATTAGGCACTAAAACCCAAAAAAGGGTCCCTGCAAATTCCAGCTTATCTGAATATATTTAACAGAGGTGAGCTATTTAAATCTATTTGTTCGTTAAGTAATATTCCAATTTTATTATGTTTATTTATCTCTAGGGATTCTAACAGATTTAAGGCATAACTTTTGCTTTCTATATGTAGAATTTCAAAGTTATGGTTGAAATTATGTCCTGTTTCTAACAAATGGTTGGAATATGTGGAATTGCTTTTATTGTTGAGGAAACTCTTCAAATGTTCACACATCCTATGACGGAACGTTCTTCCAGTTTGACCTATGTAAATTTTAGGGCAATCACCGCAGGTTAACTTATAAACCCCAGATTTATCATCCTTATGTGTGTAGTCTTTATTATTTTTGATAAATTTACTCAAGTTTAAATTAGTTTTTTCCAAGTATACCACCAAACGAAACAATTAAACTAGTAGATAATCTATTAATCAACAATAGATGCAATACAATTATCAAAGAAGATATTTTAGAATGTCTAGATATTTGCACTAGACAAAATTATTTTCAATTTAAAAATAAAATTTATAAATCCGAAAACGGTTTGATTATGGGAAATCCCTTAAGTCCTTTATTAGCAGAAATATTCATGGACAATATTGAAACTAAAATTCACCAAAATCCCCTTAAGAAGTATTTTTTATATTGGTATAGATATGTAGATGATATTTTCTGTTGCTTCACAGGTACAGACAGACTTTTGAAAAAATTCTTTTTATTCATCAATGAAATACATCCTTCAATTAAATTCACTATGGAAACCGAACTTAATAACTCTATTAATTTTCTTGATTTAACTGTTACTCGAATAAATAGTTCACATGATTTTTCAATATTCCACAAACCAACCTATACGGATTCTATTATACACAATAAATCAAATCATCCTCTAAATCAAAAATTATCAGCATTTAATTGTATGATCCATAGATTAGTTGATATTCCCATGAATCGAGAAAATTATATTTCAGAACTTAACATAATTAAACAAATAGCTTTTAATAATGAATATGATCCAAAGTTGATAGACAAATTATTGATGAAGAAAAATAATAAAATAGCTTTAAATATGGTGTTTCCTAATATAAAAGAAAATTTTAAATACATTTCCTTAAATTACACTAAAGGTATTTCTGAGAAAATTGCTACATACCTCAAAAATAAATATAATTTGAGAACTTCATTCAAAACTAATTTAAACTTGAGTAAATTTATCAAAAATAATAAAGACTACACACATAAGGATGATAAATCTGGGGTTTATAAGTTAACCTGCGGTGATTGCCCTAAAATTTACATAGGTCAAACTGGAAGAACGTTCCGTCATAGGATGTGTGAACATTTGAAGAGTTTCCTCAACAATAAAAGCAATTCCACATATTCCAACCATTTGTTAGAAACAGGACATAATTTCAACCATAACTTTGAAATTCTACATATAGAAAGCAAAAGTTATGCCTTAAATCTGTTAGAATCCCTAGAGATAAATAAACATAATAAAATTGGAATATTACTTAACGAACAAATAGATTTAAATAGCTCACCTCTGTTAAATATATTCAGATAAGCTGGAATTTGCAGGGACCCTTTTTTGGGTTTTAGTGCCTAATAAAAATTTATTGTAGTTACTGTAATATAAATAGCCACGGATTTCGGAAACAAGCTTAGTTATTCAAAATGTGATCTTACCTGATGATGCTACTGTGATAGCGAAACAATTGTTGTGAGTTTAACAATAAAAATTTGTGAAAATCAGAATGACCTTATTTCAATATTATTTAATATGGATTTTCACCAAGTGAGGACTGATACAATTCAATATTCTTGAGGATTGTTTTCACTCCATATACGCCAATTTTGCTTGTTTACATAGCCATTCAACCAAAAATGAGCTTCATCACTAAACACAATTTTAGGATAAAAAAGTGGATCAACTTCAAGTTGTTCTAGGGCCCAATCAACAAACAAACGACGCTTATTATGGTCAAGTGGCTTTAGTTCTTGAACCAGTTGGATCTTGTATGGGTGCAGACCAAACTCTTTACGCAAAATTTTCCATGTGGTGGATACACAGAGTCCAACTTGTTGTGATCGTCGATGAATAGACAAATCTGGATCATCATTACCACTATGACTTACAGCAGCGATATTTTCTTCTGTACGTACAGTTCTTTGTCTTGTTGTTGTTGTTGCATCGAGTAGGGAAAATGTATCTAACGATAACTCGACGAATAAGCTGCTCTGATGGACGATTATGTAAACCATAAATTTCACGAAGTGCTCTATAAGTTTGGCGAATAGAACACTGTTTTTGAAAGTAAATTTAAACAATTTTTAAACGTTGTTTCGGCGTGAGTCTTTCCATGAAATTTTGTCAATGCTTACGGAACAGAAATGTCAAAATAACATGGCTTCTACCTTCTGTCAAATCACAGTTATCCCTATCGAAAATTTTATCACTCTTAAAAGAACACCCATGTTTTTTTTACGATTTGTATTTTTTCTATTGAAGGTATACTAGGATATAAGTTTTGTGCATCAAAAGAAATTTATCTACAATTTTGAGGTTATTGGACATATCCTGGTGAAACACTTGTTGAATTAAACATTTTTGTGGAAATTAAGATACTGTCTTTTATATATTTTCAATTAAACTGGGTTTCCACCAAGCAAAGACCGAATCAATCAAACATTTATTGTGGAAATATTCTTCATTATTTATTAGTTTAAGTGAATTTTCATCAATTGATTAGTAAACGTACGCTTTATTGGCTTTGCTTGTCCTTTGACCCTTATACATATAATAAATGAATGAATAGATATCACATTTAAGCTATAAAACAGTTACAATTTTTTGAAATTTCAGGTATATAGTATTCCATTTTGCAGAACAGTCATCATATAGCATTGCGCCATCTGCAAGAAATATTAACGAATATCATCATCAGATTTCTTCAACAAATAGCAAGCATATTTTATAAATGCTACAAACATGAACTACGAACGTCTATCGAATTTCCTAATTTTTTCCATAATAATGAAAATTTGCCATGGAAACTGTTGGTTTGAAATGATATACTCCTATTCTTCGATTTTCAATGAAACGTTTGAGAATGTCACTTGCCAATCACTCGAAGATATCAGCACTGAAGACCAATTTTGTGAGGAATCTCCATGTTCTCTCTATTTCCGTATCAAAGTCATCGATACTTTAGCTGATTTCAGTTTCGCCAACAAAACGAACATACAGGCAATTTTCTTGAGCAATAAAAAAATCAAGATGGTGGAAAAGGAAGCATTTGCCAATTTATCAAAATTGAAACGAATCCACTTGGAGTACAACGAAATAAGGAAAATATCCAGAGATGTTTTCAAAGACTTGAATAACCTCGAAATTCTGATTTTACATCATAACAAAATCAAAACTATCGACAGTGGAACTTTTAGGGGCACGCCGAACTTGAAATATATAGATTTGAGCTACAACAGCCTGTCTAACGTTCCGAAAGACGTATTCGAACAGCTAAAACTGTTAGAGACGCTGAACGTTTCCACTTCATCAATGAGTTCCAATAACCTTTCATATCTCTGCGACCTGAAACATTTGAAAACTTTAGCAATGAACAACAATTTTCTTGGAGATCGCTTTTGCTTAGGGAAGCTAAATTTGACTTCAATCTATCTGCGAGAGTGTAATTTAACTACATTGGAGTTAAAAGAACTACCAAGCACTGTAAAGGATCTTTATGTATCCCACAACTCGATCTCCAAATTTCATAAGAGTACGTTCGAAACTTTGCGAAATTTGGAAATTCTGGATATAGCTAGAAATAATATAACTGCTTTGATCCCAGGTGTTTTTGAACCGTTGACAGAACTGAAAATCCTAGATTTTTCTGGAAATAACATCGAAGAATTGAACGTCAAAGTATTTAAAGGTTTATACAATTTGATTCTCTTGAACGTAAGTTATAACAAAATCAAGAATTTGAAAAGTGAAGTGTTCTACCCGACGATATCATTGAAAACTGTAGATGTTAGTTTTAACAACATGAGCGATTTGAAAGTTTCAGGTTCGGGTGGATTTCAACGTCATTTGGAAAACTTGATTCTAACAGGAAATGATTTAGAATGTGCAGTTTTAACTGATATTTTAGAAAAGACTGAAAACGTTTCAATCTCTTATAATGGTGCATTATACCGAAGTCTAAGAGATACATCATGTTACGTCAACGTATCTGACGAAAAAAATATGAGCCAGTTCAGAAACATAGACCATTCCATCCTGGATATGAAAATGACTTTGGATAAACTTACAGATATTGTTGGGAAACTTGAGATGAGAATTTCCGACGGAAAAACACAAGATATTCCTCTTATAGCTTCAATCAACAATATTTCAGCAGATCTCTTAGAGGAAAATGAACTTCTTATAAACTTTGAGAATACATTTACTGATCGTTCCATCGCTAAAAGTGACCAAGTTGAATCTGGAGAGTTTAGTCTACCAGACTTTCTAGGGAATTTTTCAGAACTCACAGGAAAAATAAAGTTAGAATTATCGGAGTTGAAAGAACATTATATCAGAAATACGACGAGCTTAGATGAACACCGCAGTATTCTGGACAGAACTATTGACAGATTGAATGGTCTCCTGTATTATATCGATATTATGAAATTTTATATTATTTTAATTATATTAGCAGTCTCGGCTCTTTTTTCTGTGAGGTTATATAGATATTTCAAAAGATTTAAACGCATCAAATATAATAGATGTTCATCAGATACGTATATTCTGAATAAAATATGAATTACTGATTTATTTTGTTTCCTCAGAAACTGGATTTTTCCAATCGTTAATTCTTCCTAGTTAATAATAAATGAAAAATATTTTCGGGAAATAAAATGTTTTTACTACCTTATATTAAGAAGTTCACATTTTTATGCAATTTTATGATTAAAAAAATATTTAAATATTTTAATATTAGCCTTCTACATATTTAATTTCAAAAAATTATATTTAATGATTATAACTTATTATAACGAATGTTTATTTTATATGTCGTTTGATATAGTGGTACTTATATGACATTAATTTAATTTTATTCCTTTATAAGTTATAATTATTAAATATAATTTTTTGAAATTGAATATGTAGAAGGATAATATAAAAATATTTAAATAATTTTATATACCTTCTATCAAGTATAAACCTCTATTTATTTTATTCTATTGATAATATATGATTATCTGGTTTCCTTAACATTCTTTACACATATAGTCCTTGTGCTATAACAGACGCCGTTAAATTGCCTTTCAATCTTGTAGATCAATGGTAAACCACAGAATTATTTATGTGAGTTAACATTACACGCCATTTAAAAATTTTTCAGTGTTCATTTACCAGAAGCTTTCTGAATTGTTAAAAGGTGAGTAAATATTTGTTGTTAATTGATGTTATATTTTATTGAATATGAATATAATTGAGTACTGACGAAGCAAAGTCTCTCTTAAAACTTGTGTTTTTAGTAAATTTTTTATATATCTTGAGATTTTATAGAAAGTAACTTAGATATACAACAATATTGAATATTCTAAGTAAGATAGTTTTATAATGAAATTCTTAAGATTATGTTAAACATTTTTGAAAGATATCTGTTTTCATAAGATTGATCAGCAGAAACAAAATTTTTTCTACTCAAAATATTTATTTTATAGGATTTTGGTTAACAATTTTTATTTATTGAATTTTGTTATATCATTTTGATGTCTTATAATGAATGTTCATTTTATATGTCGTTTGATATAAGTAGTACTTATATGACATTAATTTTATTTAATTCCTGAAGTTATAATTATTGAATATAATTTTTTCAAATTTATTAAATATGTAGAAGGCTAAAAAATATTATATATATAGGAGAACAAATAAGTTTCCGCCGTTTTTTAACACAAATTAAATATTTATTATAGAAGAATGATGTGAGACTGCTTGCTGAGTGACTTCTAATGTTAGAGCAAGTTCTTTTTGTGTTTGAGATGAATCTTCCTCCAATAATTCCTCCAATTCTGCATCCTCGTAAATTTTTGGCCTTCCACTGCGATCTTTGTCTTCTACGTCGAAATCACCGTTTTTAAAATTTTGAAACCACTCTCGACACGTTCTCTCACTCAAAGCACCCTCACCATATGCTTCTACGAGCAATTGATGCAGCAGATTTCTTTAAATTAAAGAAGTAAACCAATATTTCCCGCAAATGACGCTTACTTGGCTCAAATTTTGACATCTTCAACTTATAAAAATTATATTTTACCAATATAAAATCAATGATTTAATAGGTTATATTGTTCTTGAATGTCCAAACTATTTTTTAAGCCGGTTATCATCTGCGAAAGCTATCCAAAACTCCGTGCCGCGCCATCTACAATAAAACGGCGGAAACTTATTTGTACTCCTCTGAAAGTTTTTGCATGAAATTTTTTTAAATTAAAATTATAGGAGGCTAACAGTTCAAATCTGTTTTGATATTCAAATTTTGTAATGATCCTTCTGTCAAGTAAAAAACTCTTCTTATTATTGTATAATATTTCATATATAATATATAATTTTATTTAGGTTTAAAAAAATTTCATTATATAAATATCATGTGGTTTAACTAAGACCATAGAATACCTTACAAGCTTTTTGTGATGAAAATAGAACATAGAATACCTTACATTTTAAATGTTAGTGAGGATACCACGAGATCTTAGGGGTAATTTATTGTTAATTTATTTTATTTTTTAAATGTGAAGTTGGACTGAAGAAAACCTTACCTGAATTCTAATGGTTTTTTGAGGATTTGATAAATGTTTTGAGAGATTTTTGAAGTAACTTATTTACATATTTAAATATATTAAATATTTCAAATAAATTATTTTGTGGGAAGTTCTTAAAATTATGTTTTGTATTTTTGAATGAGATTTAGTTTTCATAAATATAAGATCAGAAACAAAATTTTGTCTCCTTCAAATATTTATTTATTAATTTCAATGGACAATTTTTATTTATTGGGTTTTCTATCCCATTTGATATTATATAATGAGTTTTGATTTTATATGTTTATTAAATATAAGCTGTACGTGATTATAAGACGTTATTTCAATTCTAAAAGTTTTTGGATAAAATTTTTTTAAATTAAAATTATAGGAGGCTAACAGTTTAAATCTGTTTTGTTATTCAAATTTCGTAATAATCCTTCTATCAAGTATTTAAAACATCTTCTTATTATTTTAAATTTATGATTGTTACTATGTATACAGGGTCCTATAATGGTGCGTTCATCTTCCATAGCTGCCGAACCAGACATCTTAGAAATTTCGTTCGAAGACAGGTTTCTTCCTTTTTCATTTCTGCATCTCAAGAAATTATTTTTCAATATACAGGGTGTTCCCAAAAAAAAATTCAACAAACGGGTGGTTTTTTGAATGAATTGCCCTGTATATTTTAATGTATTTTCAATGACCTTCACCATCTATATTAACAAAAATGAAAAAACACAACAAATATAAATTGCCAATTAAAATAAAAAAATAAATAAAATAATAAGAAGCGGTTTTTTACTTGATGAAAGGATTATTACAAACTTTGAATATCAAAACATATTCAATCTGTTAGTCTTCTACAATTTTAATTTCAATAAAAGTTTTTCAAAATCTTTTAAAATTAAATTGATGTCTTATAATAAGCACTGCTTATATTTAATAAACGTATAAAAGCAAAATTCATTATACCATATCAAAAGGAAAAAAAACCCAACAGAAATAAATTGTTATTGAAATTAAAAAATAAGTGATATTGATATTTGTTACAGGCAAAACATACGTACCACGCCTGTCTGACGAGTTCAGGTGTGCACATTTGGAACGAAACATTCAATATTACTTATTTTTTAATTTTAATTAACAATTCATTTTTGTTGGTTTTTTTTTTATTCCATTTGATATTGTATAATGGATGGTGATTTTATACGTCTATTAAATATAAGCAGTGCTTATTATAAGACATTAATTTAATTCTAAAAGTTTTTTGAAATTAAAATTGTAGAAGACTAACAGATTGAATCTGTTTTGTTATTCAATTGAATAAATGTTTATTTGTTTCGTTCCAAGCATGAGGACTGAACTCTTCAGACAAGCGTAGGCAGCTTGGCTTGTGACAAAATGTTTTGTTTTCTGATCTTATATTTATGAAAACTAAATCTTTCCTAAAAATATAATACATAATTTCAAAAACTTCTCAAAAACTAATTTATTTGAAATATTTGATACATTTGAATAAGTTACTTCAAAAACTCTCAAAACATGTAGCAATCCTCAAAAAATAATTATAATTAAGATAAGACCAGTTCAACTTCACATTTAAAAGATAAAATCAATTAACAATAAATAAACTTCAGTGAGCTTGCAACGAAACAAACAAACATTTATTTATTAATTTTAATTGACAATTTATATTTGTGGGTTTTTTCCAATTCCATTTGATATTGTATAATGAGTTTCGATTTTATATGTCTATCAAATATAAGCAGTGCTTATAAGATATTAATTTAATTCTAAAAGTTTTTTGAATAAATTTTTTCAAATTAAAATTGTAGAAAACTAACAGATTGAATCTGTTTTGATATTCAAATTTTGTAATAATCCTTCTATCTAGGAAAAAAACGCATCTTATTATTTTATTTTTATATATAATATAATTAATTATATTAGGTTTTTAAATAAAGAAATTCATTATGCAGTGTCGAGTGGTTTAACCAAGACCATAAAGTACCTTACAAACTTTGTATGATTTCGTTGTGAGCAGGGAACATAGAATATCTTGAATATTAGATGTACCAAGTTTGAATGTTCAACAAACAGATATTCCTAGAGGCTATGGTTTAGTTTATTTATTGTAAATTAATTTTATCTCTCAAATGTGAAGTTGAACTAGTCTTATCTGAATTATAATTATTTCTTGAGGATGTGCTGCATGTTTTGAGAGTTTTCGAAGAAACTTATTCAAATTCAATAAATATTTCAAATAAATTAGTTTTTGAGAAGTTCTTGACATTAAGTTGTATATTTTTGAGAAAGATTTAGTTTTCATGAATATAAGATCAGAAACCGAAACATTTTGTCACAAGCAAAGCTGTGTACGTTTGTCTGAACAGTTCAGTGGGCATGCTTGGGACGAAACAAACATTTAATCATTAATTAGTTGTAATTGACAATTTATATTCGTTGGGTTTTTTAATTCCATTTGATATTTCACGATGAGTTTCGATTTTTCACGTCTATTAAATACAAGCAGTGTTTATGAGACATTAATTTAATTCTAAAATTTTCTCGAATAAATTTTTTGAAATTAAAATTTGTGGAAGATAACAGATCAAATATGTTTTGATATTCAAATTTTGTAAAAATCCTTCTATCGAGTAAAAAATTGCTTCGTAATATTTTAACATTCGGTTCTTTTATGCTGAACTAAATATTGAGAAGTTTGATAGGTTCTGAAAATAGCTTGGTAAATTTATTTCACCCCTGGTCCTGCCTTTCATAAATACTCAAAGGTGGCTTGGGCTTTCAGTGCAGCCCAATCAAACAACTTGGGAACTTCGTTTGAGACCTGAACTTCAATCCTTGTTGAGCTCAAAAAATAAACTTTGTCCGTAAACTTAAAAAAAAAATATATATATATATAACAGTTTTTTATATAAATATATATAATAATTTTTTTTCTGTTGTGCCTCACCAGTCGTGACAAATGGACTCATCATCAGCGAACAGGATCAATCTGAACAGATATAATAAGCCGATGGTTAGGTAATTCATTGAGCTGATTTCTCATATTCACTGGAAGGTCAGTTAATCAATAACAAAAAAATTGAGTGGTCCCAGAACAGAGCCTTGGGGCATCCTTCAGTTCAAATTATAGTCACAAGAAAAGTGTTCTGAATCTTAACGGACGCAATTCTATCCTGTAGAAAACTACGAATCCAGTCGAAAAACACGCCCCAAAGTCCCAAATTATAGCATTTATATAATATGAACTGTTGAACGAAATTATCAAACGCTCGTAACAGATCAAAAATAATCCCGTGATATATGAACTGTTGTTGAGGCATTCCTAGACAAACTCAATAAAATGTGTGTCTCTATTTTGACTCGAGCGACCAGATATAAAACCATGTTGTGCGATATCGAGTATTTGAAAATTGTCCACGTGTGTCCGTCATTCTGTTGAAAACTAAAATTCTGTTAAAAATAAATTCGTGCAGTTTTGATAACAGATGTCGCTTATAGTTTATTATCCAATAGTTTGTCATCTAACAACACCTTCATTTTGAAGTGTCATCACTTCACTGTCTGACCAGCACTACTCTAATTGCGATGAAGTCAAAACATAGATCGATACATGGAAATCGGAAAGAGCTGGACTTTTTTTCACTACGTCAATTGCCAGAAGGGTAGGAAAAAGAGGTAGCTAGAGATGGACGGTTCTTTGAACTTTGAATGTATCGGGTGTTTTTTTAGAGTGATAGAACTTTAAATTGAAATAACGCACATTTAAATTGAGATTCAAGCCATTTTTTTATTCGAAAGATAATTTTATGACATTTATGTTTTGAAAATATTTCCGGCATATGTTCAAATTTATGTTTTAAAAATAATATGTGAACTACGACTAGCTCTGAGGAACCGCATTGGACCAGACCAATTTTGGACCATTTTTTCGAGTAATTCAGGCCGTATTTCATCAATAACACGAGTTATGTTGGCTTCCAAAGCGTCTATTGTTTCTGGTTTATCAGCATAAACCAATGACTTGACATAACACCCAAAGAAAAGAAGCCAGTGGAGTTATGTCACATGATATTGGAGGCCAATTAATTGGACCATTTCTCGGAATAATGTTATCGCCAAATCTTTCTTTCGATAAATCAATTGTTACGGTAGCACCAGCATGAGGTGTAGCACAATCTTTGCACCAAAACACTTCTGGTTCGATACCATTCAAATTTTGAAACAAATAATCATTGATCATCGATATGTAACGAGCACCATTCACTGTAACATTAGCTCCAGCATCGTTTTTAAAGAAATATGGACCGATGATACATCCAGCGTGTAAAGCACACCATACAGTGCATTTTTCAAGATGCAATGGAACCTGCAGAACTTCTTGAGGATTGTTTTCACTCGATATACGGCAATTTTGCTTGTTTACAAAGCCGTTCAAGCAGAAATGAGCTTCATCACTAAACACAGTTTTACGATAAAAAAGTGGATCAACTTCAAGCTGTTCTAGGGCTCAATCAGCAAACAGACGACACTTATTATGGTCAAGTGGCTTTAGTTCTTGAACCAGTTGGATCTTGTATGGGTGTAGACCAAGATCTTTACTCAAAATTTTCCAAGTGTAGGATGCACAGAGTCCAACTTGTTGTGAACGTCAACGAATAAACAAATCTGGATCACCATTAACCCTATGTAAACCATAAATTTCACGAAATGCTCTATAAGTTTGGCGAATAGAACACTGATTTTGAAAATAAATTTCAACAATTCGTAAACGTTGTTGCGGCTTGAGTCTTTCCATGATAATTTGTCAATGCTTACTGAACAGGAATATCAAAACAACATGGCTTTTAGCTTCTGCCAAATCACAGTTATCCCTATCGAAATTTCTGTCACTCTAAAAAAAACACCCGATATAATCAATTATTCACAATAAATTTCAATTTTCGACAAAAACCGCACGAATATATTTATAAACCTAATATTAAAACAGAATAACTTCCAAGAACTTTTTTTAATGATTGAGTAGGTTTGAATATAATCTAAACAACTAGTGAATTATCCTTCAATGTGAATATCTAATTTATATTGAATAAATTTGAATCTATTTTACTGCCTCTGATAAGAACTTCCTAAGAGGGATTTCCCTGAATCTGCATGATTAGTCTCGTCAGTTAGTACGTTAAATCTGTGAAAAATAGTTCATTTTTATTTTCCAAGAAGGTAGATATGAAAAATATTAATAATACGTTTCTTCATCCTCTAAAATATGGAAATGTAGGTTAAATATCAAACAGATTATTTCTGCTAACCTACTACAAATTTTAATTTTATAAAAATTTTTTTCTCTAAAACTTTCCAAAATTAAATGAAATGAATGTCTAATAAAACGCAGTTTCAATTTAGTAGACATTATTAATGTTCATTACACAGCACCAGATGGAATGAAAAAATGCAAAGAAAATAAAGCAGCGGCAATCAGCTGTTACTATTCAATGGTTTTAGAACCATCTTTTGGAAAGCGCCCGAATAAATTTGTTCTCCCATATATCTTTTAAGTATCATCATTTTTTCAATAACGTAGAGTGCGCGTTTTACCTATCTTCAGGCATAGAATTTCTTAAAATAATTTTTATCCGTTTTAGGATCGAAAAGCACCTCTCAGCTTCAAATGTTATCATTGGTGTAGTTGCAATAATTTTTAATAATTGTGTTGTTCCATAAAATGTCTCTAAATTATTTTGTTCAATGAAATTTAAGAATGAGATAATTTCTTTTAGATTTCTATAGTTACGTCTGAATAGATCACTGATTTTCACTAAACGTTCCTTTTTCAAATAATACGTCATAAAAGCAACATATAAAGTGTTAGAAGGAAATTCATTCTGATATTTGGAAAGATTATCGGAAAAATAAAGAACTATAGTCCATCTAGAAAGTATCCGGAATTTATCATTTTACATAATTTTAAGATACTTCTTTTTCATTTAAATATTTTAGTATTTACAGATATATTCTGTTAGCCTTCTACATATTTAATTTCAAAAAATTATATCTAATATTATAACTTCAGGAATTTAATTAATGTCATAGAAGAACTACTTATATCAAACGACATAAAAAATAAACATTCATTATAAGACATCCAAATGATAAAACAAAATCCAATAAATATAAATTGTTAACAAAAATTTTGTTTCTGTTTATCCCTCTTAGGAAAACAGATATCTTTCAAAAATGTTTAACATAATCTAAAGAATTTCTTCATAAAATTATCTTACTTAGAGTATTCAATATTATTGGATACCTAACTAAGTTATTATTGGGAAAATCTCAAGATATGTAAAAACATTACTAAAAACCAAGTTTTAAGAGACTTTGCTTCGTCAGTACTCAATCATATAATATCATAAATATTATAACTTCATTTAAAATGAAGTTATAATATTAAATATAATTTTTTGAAATTAAATATGTAGAGGCTAACAGAATACTACTCTGTCAAGAAAGTACCGAGAATTTTCAATTAAAACAACATTTTTACATTTAATCGTCAAAATTTATTGGGTCGCCTTCAAAATAGGCTCCATTTGCTCCAATACATCTATGCCAACGGCACTTCCACTTATCGAAACATTTTTTATAGGCGCTTTCCGGGATGGACTTTAGCTCTCGCGCCGAATTTTGTTTTATGGCTTCAATCGACTCAAAACGGGTGCCACGAAGGGGCCATTTTAGTTTTGGGAAGAGGAAAAAGTAGCAGGGAGCCAAATCCGGCGAATACGGTGGTTGCTGAAGCACGTTTGTTGAGTTTTTGTTGAGAAAGTCAGTCACAATCGCAGCTCGGTGAGAACGCGCGTTATCGTCATGCAAAATCCATGAGTTGTTCGCCCACAAATTTGGCCGCTTCTTACGGATACGCTCACGCAAACGTTTCATAACGCCTAGGTAATACTCCTTGTTTACCGTCTGACCCTCTGGAACGAATTCGTAATGCACCACGCCACGGATATCGAAGAAAACAATGAGCATCACCTTCATTTTCGAGCGGCTTTGGCGTGGTTTTTTCGGTTTCGGCTCATTTTTTGCCACCCATTCCGATGATTGCTGGCTTGTTTGCATATCGTACTCGTAGACCCAGGTCTCATCACCAGTTATAATGCGTTCCATGAATGTAGAATCGGAATTACAGCGATCCAGCATGTCTGAAGCAACCTGTTCGCGATGACGTTTTTGAAGAAAATTCAGGTCTTTCGGTACGAGTCGTGCGGCCACCTTTCTCATGCCCAAAATATCAATCAAAATCGTACGTGCGGACTCGTGGGATATCTTAAGATCATGTGCTATCTCTCTCAAGCTGGTACGACGGTTTTCCAGCACCCTTTCCTTAATTTTATCGACGTTATCTTCGATCGAAGCCGTCGATGGGCGACCACTTCACGACCGTCCTTGAAGGCTCTGTACCACTGATATGCACGAGTTTTCGATAGAGCATTATCACCAAAGGCCTTTTGCAACATTTTCAATGCATCGGCACACGAAAATTCATTTGCAACACAAAACTTTAAACAAATTCTTTGCTCAACGTAATCACCCATAGTAAAAATCGGCACGCACTCTGACATCGACTGACTTAATCAGCTGTTGCAAACACACTAGTTGACAGATCCCGCTCAAGCTTGGCATAGTAATTAAGGACAGTGGTACCAACCTAGGAAAAAAAAATTTTACCTGCCTCATTGCCCCGCCAGATTTAAATCGATAATTCCCGGTACTTTCTTGACAGAATGTATATCTGTAAATATTAAAATATTTGAATAATTTTATATACCTTCTATCAAGTATAAACCTCCATTTATTACATTTCATTCATAACATATAATTATTTGGTTTCCTTAACTTTCTTTATACAGATGGCCCTTGTGCTATAAAAGAGGCAGTTAAATTGCCTTTCAATCTTTCAGATCAATGGTAAAACACATAACTATTTATTTAGAGTTAACACTACACTCCATTTAAATATTCAGTATTCATTTACCAAGAAGCATTCTGAATTGTTGAAAGGTGGGAAAATATTTTTTGGTAATTGATGTTATATTTTATTGAATATGAATATGATTGAGTACTCACGAAGCAAAGTCTCTCTTAAAACTTGTTTTTTAGTAATGTTTTTACATATCTTGAGATTTTCTAAAAAATAACTTAGTTAGATATCAATAATATTGAATATTCTCAGTAAGATACTTTTTTGATGAAATTCTTAAAATTATGTTAAACATTTTTGAAAGATATCTGTTTTCATAAGAGGGATAAGCACAAACAAAATTTTGTCTACCCAAAATATATAATATATGGATTTTTTGTTAACAATTTATATTTATTGGATTTTGTTATATCATTTGGATGTCTTATAATGAATGTTAATTTTATATGGGGTTTGATTTAAGTAGTACTTATATGACCTTAATTTAGTTCCTGAAGTTATAATATTAAATAAAATTTTTTGAAATCAAATATGTAGAAGGCTAACAGAATATATCTGTAAATATTAAAATATTTAAATAATTTTATATACCTTCTATCAAATTTAAACCTCCATTTATTTTATCTTACTTTTTTATTTTGTATAATTTTAGTATACTTCTTTTTTGTAATATTCTTAGACCAAAATAATATATAAAATAGGTTGTGCAGATAGATTATTGCAGATAGAATATTGAAAACATTTGGGGACTAATTTGAAATTTAACCTTGAAAAATTCGAGTTTCCATTGAAAATTTGTTTCGAAATAAATTGAAGAAGTAGGTACGGGGCCGCCAAAGTTTTCTAAAGTAGGGCCCCAGAAATTGTAAATCCGCCACAGGTAAATTTTATGCTTTATGCTGGGCAGTATTTCAACTGCCAAATTATTTCAATATTTTAATGAAATTCTGGAAGAAAAATTCTGGATTTTGATATGATATATTGTTTTCAGCTCAGAGAAGATGAGAAAAAAGCAAGTGTGTTATTATATTCTGCACTTCTGTACGATGTCAAGCTGCTTCATGAAAGATTCAAACCAGAATACCATTTATGAAAGCAATGGAACTTGTATTCGCATTGAACAGGAACGGTCTACTACTCTCAACCTGTATCCACATAGACAGTTTGGCTTTTATCAACCACAAAGAAATAACTATAGAGAACCAAGTCGCATAAAGGTACAATGCATGGGATTTCATCTTTACAAAAGTCCCCTCACCGTAAACATCGACTGCCATGAACTGAGTTACCAAGACAGCCAAATATCCATAATACAAACTAATTTACTCGAAGCATCGATTCTGATAGAACAAATCGAGATGTCGAATATAGGCATACAAAAAATTGAGACTGGCGCGTTTGACAACATTCACAATTTGATGGTATTAAACTTAGAAATGAACCAGTTGAAAAAAATTGGTAGAGGCATATTCAACTCCCTCAGGCGTTTGCGATCATTGAAGCTGAGCCATAATGTTATCAGTGAAATTGAGGATGAGTCATTTCACGGCTCAATTTGCATCGAAATTTTAGATTTGAGTTACAACAAGATCAGTGTTTTGCCCCAGGGATTATTCCTCCATTTGAATTTGATATCTCTGGATATTTCCAATAATTTATTGGCTGAAATTGGTGACGTTCTTTGCCATTCAGTACCCAAGCTGACCAAACTTATGTTGAACAATAATCATTTGAGCAGTATACCGAACTGCTTGAATCACTCAATTATTTCTGAGCTATCTCTTAGTTTCAACTCCATCTCTGAATTCAACAGCACTCTTTTACCATCAGGACTCACATCCTTCGCCATCAGCAACAACAATCTGCAACAAATAGACGAGGATGCATTTCGCTCAATGACACATTTAAAGAGCATAGATATATCAGTTAATTCCTTGGATTCATTACATCCGAAATACTTTGAAGATCTCCAAGACCTCACCAGTTTGAAATTGACTGGAAATAACATGAAAATCCTAAACTCGAAACTATTCATGTTCACGAAATCACTGACAGAACTACAAATTGGTAATAACATCACTTTCCTACCAAAAAAAACATTTCAACACCTTTTAAGTTTAAAACGCCTCGATCTTTCTGAAAATAACATCGAATTCATTCAACTGGACGTTTTGAAAGATTTGGTGTCTTTGGAGTTCTTGAATATTTCACATAATAAAATCGAATACCTCCAATCTGGGGTTTTTAACGGTTTAAGAATGTTGGCATACTTAGACTTGAGTTACAACAATATAGAATCAATTCCATCTCATGTGCTTGAGCCTTTGTCTAACTTAACGGTTCTTGATATCAAATTCAATCAGATCCGGACGATGGATATTCAACAATTACATCATTTCTGTTGGAAGATAAGTTTACTTCACATAGATGGCAACAATTTTTCTTGTATAGAATTAGGAAAAATTTTTTCATACTTTAAATATCACAGAGTTGTTTTGGAAGGTGGAAATACGTTTTCATCAGAAAATATTGATGGTATTTCATGTCACGAGTACGAAGTAGGTGAAGAAGAAACAAATGTAGAGGACAGTATGACAAACTTTAGGTCGTTTCTCGATATCAATTTCAAGAAGACAGTCTTCTATAATTTTTTCAAGAATTTCTCAGACCGCAAGCCTGTGGATTTTACAGAACATACACGTAATTTAACCAACATAATAGCATTTTTCAACCACAACTTCACCACTAGAGATTTAAATCTTCATGTAGAGGAATTTATGAAGTTCGAAAACACTTCTTTCAGGAATTTCTTGAACGAACTCACTATCGTTACTCGACGATTGCAAGATATTGGGTATCTCAACAGGAGTTTATCATCAAACGATCTGTCTTCATCTGTTCGTAATGAAATTAAGACGTTAACATTCGAAAATTCTTCTTTCGTTAGCTCCATGAAGAAGCTGTATGAAACTGTCGACAAGATGATCAAAAATCGAAACGAATCGAAACAAATTTCAGGAATTATCAATAAACTTCACCCAGCCATCTCCGAAAAGTTACTTTCGACGAGAAAATCGAAAGGAACGACAGAGTTGATAAGTGCCATCAAAAAAATGAAAATTTTTGTGATTATGTGCACATTAGTAATTATATTGTTGGTTATTGTAATGAAAATTTTTCCTCGAGTAGAAAAAAAGTACCTTACTTTTAACATCCATGAGCAGCAACATCTTGAAATGCCAATTTTTTCATAATAATATTTGTAATTTCAGGACTCTTATAATCGATTAATACATTGTACCATTTATTTATTGTTTGAAAATATGTGAACATCTTATGTATTTATGATATTATATGTATTATATATATATATCGAAAATATATTTCTTTGTTTTTTATCTATATTATCTGCGATATATCGGGTGTTTTTTTAGAGTGATAGAAGTTTCGATGGGGATAACTGTGATTTGACAGAAAGTAGAAGCCATGTTGTTTTGACATTTCTGTTCAGTAAGCATCGACCAATTATCATGGAAAGACTCATGCCGCAACAACGCAACAACTTATAGAGCACTTCGTGAAATTTATGGTTTACAAATCTTCCATCAGAGAAGCTTATTCGTCGAACTATCAATTGATTTCCGACAACATTTTCTCCACTCGATGCAGCAACAACAACAAGACAAAGAACTGTACGTACAGAAGAAAATATCGCTGCTGTAAGTCATAGTGTTAATGATGATCCAGATTTGTCTATTCGTCGACGTTCACAACGAGTTCGACTCTGTGCATCCACCACATGGAAAATTTTGCGTAAAGATCTTGATCTACACCCATACAAGATCCAATTGGTTTAAGAACTAACGACACTTACCATAATAAGCGTCGTTTGTTTGCTGATTCGGCCATAGAACAGCTTGAAGTTCATCCATTTTTTTATCGTAAAATTGTGTTTAGTGATGAAGCTCATTTCTGGTTGAATGGCTATGTAAACAACCATAATGGCCGTATATGGAGTAGAAACAATCCTCAAGAAGTTCTGCAGGTTCCATTGCATCCTGAAAAAGGCACTGTATTGTGTGCTTTACACGCTGGAGGCATCTACGGTCCATATTTCTTTAAAAACGATGCTGGAGCTGAACAGTGAATGGTGCTTGTTACAGATCGATGATCAATGATTATTTGTTTCAAAATTTGAATGGTATCGACACAGAAGTGTTTTGGTTCCAAGAAGATGGTGCTACACCTCATGCTGCTACCGTAACAATTGATTTATTGAAAGAAAGATTTGACGATAACATCATTTCGAGAAATGGTCTGATTAATTGGCCCCCAATATCATGCGACATAACTCCACTGGATTATTTTCTTTGGGGTTATGGCAAGTCATTGGTTTATGCTGATAAACCAGAAACAATATACGCTTTGGAAGCCAACATAACTCGTGTTATTGACTAAATAAGGCCTCAGTCACTCGAAAAAGTGGTCCAAAATTGGTCTGGTCGAATGCGGTTCCTCAGAGCTAGTCTTGGAACATAAATGTCATAAATTTATCTTTCAAATAAAAAAAATAGATTCAATCTGTTCAAATGTGTTTCATTCCAATTTAAAGTTCTATCGCCCAAAAAAAAACACCCGATATTAATCTTGCTTCGTATCACGGTTAGTTTATCGTAGTATTTTGCCTATTATTTCAGTAATTTGGAATAACAGACACAAGCAAATTAACTAATCACGATGATTAATTTCGATGGGTTTAGTGGACTGTATCTGACGTAGTGTAGCGAAGAGTTTTAATTCAAGGGCACTTGTATGTAGTTATTACGATGATCAACTAGCTTTGTTCATCTGATAAGATAAACCAACGAAGATAATAAAGGATTGAAGTCAAATACTTGAACACTTATAAACAACAAAAATTTTAATTCTTCGTTTACTGTATATAAACCAAGTCAAAAGATCAAAATATTATTACACTAAAACGAATGTAACGAATTTGCCAATAGTTTGGCAATCGACTGAATTACTATTTTAACAATAATAACCACGATATCTTGGACCGAAATGTCGCAAGCGACGAGTTTGACTATCCGATTGATAATTCGTAATGTAGTAGAAGCTATTATACATACGACAAGTTTGACTATTACGAGAATAATGATGTCACAGTATGTTCTAATAATAATAATTTATTGATTCCTTTTTGTCAATTAAATGTATAAGACAGGTCATAAGAAAAGAAGAAAAATATAAGTGTACAAAATCTACTACTCATTAATATGTCAGAAAGATAATCCTTTACTGAATGATAACTTTTATGCAACAATGTATTATATCTTCAACAGTTTTCTTAAATTCCTTGAAATTAAGAGATCGAGACCATGCGGCAAATTATTATAAAGTTTAATGCACTGATACTTAGGGGACATCTCAAACGTGGCTGTATTTTATTTTGGGATATACAATGTTCCCTCACTTCTGGTATTCTAGCCATGAAAGCTAGAAACTAAACAAGGTTTTTTTCATTTTCCTTTACATATATAAGAAATTCAAAATGCAAATGGAGGACAACGTTAAAATATCATTATTTAAATATTTACAGATATATTTTGTTAGCCTTCTACACATTTAATTTCAAAAAATTATATTTAATATTATAACTTCAGGAATTGAATTAATGTCATATAAACGCTGCTTATATCAAACGATTTATAAAATAAACATTCAATATAAGACCTCCAAAAGATAAAAAAATCCAGTAAATATAAATTGTTAACAAAAATTCCTATAAATTAAATATTTTGAGTAGACAATTTTTTTTTTTAAATATTAAAATATTTAAATAATTTTAAATACTTTCTATCAAGTATATACGTTCATTTATTTTATTTTGTTCATAATATATAATTATTTGGTTTCCTTAACATTCTGTATACAGATATCCGTTAAATTGCCTTTCAATCTTTAAGATCTATGGTAAACCACAGAACTATTTATTTGTGGTTACATTAGACACCATTTAAATGTTCAGTATTCATTTGCCAACAAGCCTTCTGGATTGTTAAAAGTGAGTAAATATTTTTTGTTGATTGATTGACGAGCAGTCTCCCTTAAAACTTGGTTTTTAGTAATGCTTTTACATATCCTGAGATTTTCTAAGAAGTAACTTAGTTAGATATCCAATAATATTGAATATTTTAAGTAAGATAGTTTTATGATGAAATTCTTAGGATTATGTTAAACATTTTAGAAAGATATCTGTTTTCATAAGAGGGATAAGCAGAAACAAAAGTTGGTCTACTCAAAATATTTAATTTATAGGATTTTTGTTAACAATTTATATTTATTGGATTTGGTTATCTCATTTGGATAGCACATAATGAATGTTCATTTTATATGTCGTTTGATATAAGCAGTGCTTATATGACATTAATTTAATTCCTGAAGTTATAATATTAAATAAAATTTTTCGAAATTGAATATGTAGAAAGCAAACAGAATATATCTGTAAATATTAAAAGACTTTGCATATTTTCTAAGGCCATATATAATCATTAGGAAACAAATAAGTTGAAGTGTGGAATAACACTAAACAGTTCGTTTGTCACAGCTGAGGACTGCTAGATCTAAATATCAACAAGAAAGACCTAAGTATCGATAACAAAATAATGAATTATGTCGAACGTACACAGGGCCGTCTCTAATGCGACGGAACAAAGAGGATGATTTATATCGAACCTAGACAGGACCGTCTCTAATGAGACGGAACAATCCTGATACTCCTAGATCTTCTGTGAAGATCCCTCAGAAGGTTTTTCAGCTTGTACGAGTTAAGAGTTCAGTTGTGTTCTAGGTAGGCTTTGTTACTGCGATCTCACGCTACTTTGGGTCACAGCAATGTCAATTTACGACTAAACAGTGAAATGGTGGCTGAAATCCATCTAACTAGAAAATTTCTTTCCTACGTGAACAGGATTTGAAGCCGGAACCTTTCTGTTTCCATCCCAATGCTCTAACCACTAAGCTATCGACACTCACATTATTGATTCTGTTAAAGCTTAAAAATGCATAATCCAAACCAGACTGAAAAAATCTTCGAACCTATGCTATATTATTCACCTTAAAAATGGTGAGAGACACTGAAGTGAAATATATTAAATATTTCAAATAAATTATATTCTTTGAGAAGTCCTTTAAGTGTGTTCATGTTTTTAAAAGGCAATTGGCGTTCTTAAAGGTAAGACCAGAAACAAAATTTTGTCTGCTTTAAATATTTATTTATTAATTTTAATGACTTTCGTATATCTTTTGGTTTATTTATTCCATTCGACATTATACAAGTATACAAGTATATTGACTTTTGATTATATACGTCTATTAAATGTAAGCGGTGCTTGTTTTAGACATTAATTTAATTCTAAAAGTTTTTTGAATAAAAATTTTTTGAAATTAAAATTGTAGAAGATAAACATATTTTAATTTGTTTTGATATTCAAATATTGAAGTAAAGAGATTCTCAGCATTAGTTCATATAATAATAATAATTGTCTTTGAATCCCACATACACATTTACCTAACATTTACAGATACATTAATAATTTATTTATAAAAAAAGACGAAGTCCAGATGGTCTGCTCTACTTAGCTCATAACATATAAAAATGAAAATTGAAGAAATGTAATATTACTTTCTCTCATATGGCGTTATTTAAAATAGAATAAAAAACAAAAAATCCATAAGACCCGTCCATCCTAAAAATTCAAGATTGAGAAAAAGAATCAGAATTAAGCTCACTGTAGACGTTCGAAGTGATATTTAAACAAATTAACTTTAAATCTACTCACATTCATCGATTTGAGTTGTGGTGGAAGATCAGTGTATACCAAAGATTCAATGGGAAAAGAATTCATATTCAAATGAATTAATTCGGCTGATTATATTATGGTCTGACTTGAGCATGAGGAAAGTCCATTCTGCGTTTGTAACATAAATATATCGGGAATACATTTCTTTACTTGAATTGTCTCGCAAAGATATGTCTTGTATGTATGTTTCAATACTCTAGATGGCGCTAGTGTATGATCAATACCTTAGTGTCTCTGTGTATATCTAATATAGATACTGGACAGATTTGTAGTCGCTAGCGTTCATTGCACTGATGAAAACAAACAAGTTCGAAACGTGCGCATGTTTGCAATTTGCCCCTGTGATCAGCAAAACCTTATCAATTTTGTTTGACTATAGAATTGTTACACTGTCTCAATTTGTAAAACTTTCTATAATCATAACTCACACTCCTTTTTAATGATATTTGGTACAGATCAGCCGAATTAATTTATTTGAAAAATGCCTTCGTTGCATTCAGGTTATGGATAGCTGCAACTTGTCCAATGAATCATGCATCATATGCACAATAGTCTAAACTATTAGAGATAAAGCCCTCTAAACAGCTAAGAAATTATCATTCGTTGTAGATATCGAATTAATATCGACAATTCATTCGAATGAATTTGCATCTATTTTAGTGTCCTAGATAAGAACTTCCCCTAGAGGGGATTCCCCTGAATTTGAACGACGATGTTGTCAATCAGTCGACGCCTGAATTATATGTGAACAAACAAGTAACTCAATCTTGCTTCTGGGAAAGTAAGTAGATGTATATATGCACGAATATTAACCTCATTTACATAAGTAACAAAAATTTCGAATAATGATTAACTTAGAATTTTCGAATTTCAATATATCGGCTGGTAAGTTCAATATATCGGCTGGTAAGTTCTCTTTCAAGGGCAAGAAATTCCGACAAAAAATTACCAAAGGGGAAAAAAATTTTATTCAAGTTTTGTGTCCAGACTTAACATTTAACACGAACTGATAATGAAACGATATAAAAAAGATCTTAGTCTTCATCAATATTATTAAAATAAATTTGGTAGTATACAGGTTGTCTACTTTTAAAAGAGTCATACTTCAAGGGGACATCATACAACTTATTTGCAAGAAAAAATGTCATATAACACATGGTCGAAATATCGATGGTTATTCTTCAATTTAACATTTCTTGATTTCACGAAAAATCGGGTGTTTTTTTTAGAGTGATAGAACTTTCGATGGGGATAACTGTAATTTGACAGAAGGTAGAAGCCATGTTGTTTTGACATTTCTGTTCAGTAAACATTGACAAATTATCATGGAAAGAGCCTCGCAGCAACAACGTTTACAAATTGTTGAAATTTATTTTCAAAATAGTTAATAATTAAAAATTAATAATTATTAATAATGCTCTTTTCGAAAATAGTTTCACAAGAGTAAGTCAAGTATGCGTTTCTGCATGAACTGAATGAACCCATTTTAACATAAATCTATAAAAATTTGAAGAAACTTTTAGAATTAAATTAATGTCTACAATAAGCACCGCTTATATTCAAAAGACGTATATAATCACAACTCAATATATAATGTCAAATGGAATAAATAAACCAACAGATATAAAAAAGTCATTAAAATTAATAAATAAATATTTAAAGGAAACAAAATTTTGTTTCTGATCTTACCTTTAAGAACACAAATTGCCTCTTAAAAACATGAACACAACTAAAGGACTTCTCAAAAAATATAATTTATTTGAAATATTTAATATATTTAAATATTCGAATAAGTTCATTCAGAAATCTCTCAAAACATGCACTATATCTTAAAAAACAAATATAATTCTAGGTAATCACTTCATCGGTCCAAAATAATATTCCAAATATCAAAATCAAATAACTATCACTATATCTCAACTTACACGTGTTTGCAGGATGATTGTTTCGAACAAACTAACTTTAAAATTCAAGATGGTCTATGTTCTAACAAAATCACAGAAAAATGTGTAAGGTATTTTCAAGGTTATATTTGAATCATTGACATTCCATAATGAGATTTATTAAAGCCTAAATATAATTATATATTATATATAAAATGAAATAGAGAAAGGCTTTTTACTTGATAGAAGAAATATAACAAAATTTGAATATCAAAACAGATTTAATCTGTTAGTCTTCTACAATTTTAATTTCAAAAAAATTTTTATTCAAAAAACTTTTAGAATTAAATTAATGTCTACAATAAGCATGGCTTATATTTAATAGACCAATATAATCAAAATTCAATATATAATGTCAAATGGAATAAATAAACCAACAGATATAAAAAAGTCATTAAAATTAATGTATAAATATTTGAAGAAGACAAAATTTTAAAAACATGCACACAACTTAAGGACTTCTCAAAAAATATTATTTATTTGAAATATTTATATTTCTTTTATCAAGTAAAAAAGCCTTTTTCTATTTTGTAAATCTATATGTTCTGCTGTACAGGACGAATAAAGGTTCGTTGCAGATTTGTTTATGTTGCCTATTACAGAGATTATTTACATAATCGTCCATCAGAGCAGCTTATTCGTCGAAATATCGATAGATTTCGGACAACATTTTCTCTTCTCGATGCAACAACAACTACAAGACATAGAACTATCTATGTCATAAAACTTTTTATAGTGATAAAATTTTAAACTGGAATAAAACACATTTAGATTAAGATTGAAGCCAATTTCTTTTTTAATTGAAAGATAATTTTATGACATTTATGTTTTAAAAATAAGTTATGTTGGCTTCAAATGCGTCTATTGTTTCTGGACCAGCATAAACCAATGACTTAACATAACCCCAAATAAAATATCCAATAGAGTTATGTCGCATGATCTTGGAGGCTAATTAATTGAACCATTTCTCGAAATAATGTTATCGCCTGTTCTTTCAATAAATCAATTGTTACGGTAGCAGCATGAGGTGTAGCACCATCTTGTTGGAACCACAACACTTCTAGGTCGATACCATTCAAATTTTGAAACAAATAATCAATGATCATCGATCTGCAACGAGCATAATCCACTGTAACATTAGCTCCAGCATCGTTTTTAAAGAAATATGGACCGATGATGCAAACGACACTTATTATGGTCAAATGGCTTTAGATCTTGAACCAGTTGGATTTTGTTTGGGTGTAGACCAAGATCTTTACGCAAAATTTTCCATGTGGTGGATGCACAGAGTCCAACTTGTTGTGAACGTCGACAAATCTGGATCACCATCAACACTATGACTTACAGCAGCGATATTTTCTTCTGTACGTACAGTTCTTTATCTTGTTGTTGCCGCATCGAGTAGAGAAAATGTTGTCCGAAATCTATCGATAGTCCGACGAATAAGCTGCTTTAATGGACGATTATGTGAACCATAAATTTCACGAAGTGCTCTATAAGTTTGGCGAATAAAACACTGATTTTTAAAATAAATTCCAACAATTTTCAAACGTTGGTGCGGCATGAGTCTTTACATGATAATTTGTCAATGCCCTTTCAACAATAGACAACCTGTATACCACCAATTTTATTTTGATAATATTGAGGAAGACTAAGATCTTTTTCATATTGTTAAGGACATCAAAAATCGCTTACCCAGGTGTAGACGCATGAAATCGGATTTTTTTTTCAAACTATCAGTCTTTGTAATAGAAAGTTCTACAAATCGAGACAGTGCAACATACATCTGTATAACAATTAAATGTTGAACTTTCTATTACCATAGCTTATACTCCTTATTGATGATGAAGTACATGTAGTAAGTGTTATACTATTTTAGAATCCCTAATGAATGCGCTAAGTTTTAAAGTAATTTACCAAACTGATGTAGTACAGTTTTTTTTTAGTATAGTCAGTTAAAGATGTGCGAAATATTAATTTTGAATACTTGGTTCGGCAAAAAGTGACATTATTTTCCAAGCTGGAGTAATTGGCTTAGAATTGAAGATCAGAGGTTGCAGAAGCACTATTCGGGTTAAAATAGGAAGAATAAAATTTGAAGAAAGTAAAAAATTGTAGCAACAGCAGTCCGAAAATCATCACAGGGCGTGCATTTTCTCGAATAATAAAAAACGCAATATAATTTGAAAAGTACACGGCTTAGATTTCCACACCTGGTATCGCAAGTGAATTATTTAGGTGAACTTAAAAAAATTAAATAACTAACAGTTGTGTGTATTCCTATTAACTTCTCAGCTCTGATATAGTTGTAGTTTTTCAGATAGGTCAAGATGTGGAGAAAACTGTTATGTTTATATCTCCTTCAATCTTGGACAATATCAAGATACTTCGTAAAAGGATCGCAAGTAAATCAAAACCAGAAGTCTTTTTCCGAAAGTAATGGAACGTGTCTACCTATAAGAAACGAAGAACCTCAACTTCCTCCTCCAGATACGCAAGAAGATGATGAATACAAAGATTACAACGACAGAGATATCGATTATGACTACAATCGTCTTAGAAAAGCAACAACCCAAAAGATTTTGCCGCATTCAAACGAAGCACTCTGCTCGGGAGTATATCTCGTCCAAACCAACCCCATACTCAAGTGCTTCGAATGCCGAAGACTCATTTATCGCGACAGTAACATCTCTATAATACAAACCAATTTACTCCAAGATCTTGGTCCTTTAGAAGAACTCGAGATGGCCAACATAGGTATACAAAAAATCGAGCCTGGTGCGTTCGCCAACTTACCCTTTTTGACGGAGTTAAACTTCGAAATGAACGGATTGAAAAAAATTGTTAGAGGCACCTTCAACTCCCTCAGGCGTTTGCGATCATTGAAACTGAGCCATAATGTTATCAGTGAAATTGAGGATGAGTCATTTCACGGCTCAATTTGCATCGAAATTTTAGATTTGAGTTACAACAAGATCAGTGTTCTGCCCCAGGGATTATTCCTCCATTTGAATTTGATATCGCTGGATATTTCCAATAATTTATTGGCTGAAATTGGTGACGTTCTTTGCCATTCAGTACCCAAGCTGACCAAACTTATGTTGAACAATAATCATTTGAGCAGTATACCGAACTGTTTGAATCACTCAATTATTTCTGAGCTGTCTCTTAGTTTCAACTCCATCTCTGAATTCAACAGCACTCTTTTACCATTAGGACTCACATCCTTTGCCATCAGCAACAACGATCTGCAACAAATAGACGAGGATGCATTTCGCTCAATGACACATTTAAAGAGCATAGATATATCAGTTAATTCCTTGGATTCATTACATCCGAAATACTTTGAAGATCTTCAAGACCTCACCAGTTTGAAATTGACTGGAAATAACATCAAAATCCTAAACTCGAAACTATTCATGTTCACGAAATCACTGACAGAACTACAAATTGGTAATAACAACATCACTTTCCTACCAAAAAGAACATTTCAACACCTTTTAAGTTTAAAACGCCTCGATCTTTCTGAAAATAACATCGAATTCATTCAACTGGACGTTTTGAAAGATTTGGTGTCTTTGGAGTTCTTGAATATTTCACATAATAAAATCGAATACCTCCAATCTGGGGTTTTTAACGGTTTGAGAATGTTGGCATACTTAGACTTGAGTTACAACAATATAGAATCAATTCCATCTCATGTGCTTGGGCCTTTGTCTAACTTAACGGTTCTTGATATCAAATTCAATCAGATCCGGACGATGGATATTCAACAATTACTTCACTTCTGTTGGAAAATAAATTTACTTCACATAGATGGCAACAATTTTTCTTGTATAGAATTAGGAAAAATTTTTTCATACATTAAATATCACGGAGTTGTTTTGGAAGGTGGAAATACGTTTTCATCAGAAAATATTAATGGCATCTCATGTCACGAATACGTTTCAAGTCAAATGGAACCAAATACGAAGGATAGAATGGCAAATATCAAGTCGTTTTTCATGAACGACTTCAAGAATACATCGTTCTACAATTTTTTCAAAAATTTCGACCGCAAAACTATAGACTTTACTGAGCAAAACTTAACCAGCGCTTTAAAAGTCTTATACCAAAATTCAACTACTTTCTCCAACGATTTGAATCTGCATGTAAAGGAATTTATAAAGTTCGAGAACACTTCTTTCCAAAATGTCTTGAACGAACTCATTATCATTGCTCAACGACTGAATGACAGAAATTTATCATTTGACGATCTGTCCTCGTCTCTTCGCAATGAAATTAAGACATTCGTGACTTTTGAAAACACCTCGTTCTTAAACTACATGGACAAACTATCTGAAATTGTCGACAAGATGGTCGAGAATAGAAACGAATCGGAAGAAATACCAGAAATTATGGATAAACTGCACATATTATCCGCTCAAAGCTTAGTTGGTGATGCTAAAGGAAATGCAGAGTTGATATCTGCCATAAACCAATTCCAATTTTTTCTAATTTCATGCATTTTCATAGTTTTTCTGTTGGTTACTGTATTTAAAATTTTTCCTCGATTTGTAAGAAGGTATTGCCTGGACAACTCTGGTGAACATAACCTAGAGATGCCAATTCTATCGTGACTTCGGGTATCAATTCTACATTTTGTTATGGGCAAATATTCAAGTATTATTTGAAAAAATTATATTATTATGAAATCTCCATTAGTCATATAAACTCAACGGTAACATGTTTGTTGCATAAATCCTTTGTAACTTTTTTGATTCGAAATAAAAATTAAATTGTCATTAATTTTGTGATTTCTTTCCAACACATTCCATTACAATTTTATTCAAAATAATTCACACCGTTTTTATGTTTTACAATTCATTCAGAATCCTGTCACGTGTTTCGGTCTTTCGGCTATCTTCAAAGGGGTACAAAAAGAACTAAACCTAAATTTAAGAATATTCTTTTATTATACATCTGTGTACTTTTATGGTGCATGGAAATAACAGCATACATTATAGGGATGTTGCCGAATAAGTATTTGGAATTTTATTGAATTCTCCCTTTTCTTAATGGCTTTTTTGATTGACAGAATCTCCAAATAGTCCATCAATTCACCCTTATTAACATTATGTGGTAAAGTGACATCTTTCTCATTAAAAATGTGATTTTTTTCTATACAATGTTCTGCAAAACCGGTTGATTCTGGTTTTTCAAAATGGACATCCTATGTTCTTTGACTCTATGTTGTAAACATCGACCTGTCTGTCCTATATAGGGTGTTTTTTTTAGAGAGATAGAACTTTCGATAAGGATAACTGTGATTTGACAAAAGGTAGAAGCCATGTTGTTTTGACATTTCTGTTCAGTAAACATTGACAAATTATCATGGAAAGGCTCACGCCGCCACAACGTTTACAAATTGTTGAAATTTATTTTCAAAATCAGTCTTCAATTCGCCAAACTTATAGAGCACTTCGTGAAATTTATGGTTTACATAATCGTCCATCAGAGCAGCTTATTCGTCAAACTATCGATAGATTTCGGACAACATTTTCTCTACCCGATGCAACAACAACAACAAGACAAAGAACTGTATGTACAGAAGAAAATATCCCTGCTGTAAGTCATGGTGTTAATGATGATCCAGATTTGTCTATTCATCGACGTTCACAACAAGTTGGACTCTGTGCATCCACCACATGGAAAATTTTGCGTAAAGATCTTGATCTACACCCATACAAGATCCAACTGGTTCAAGAACTGAAGACATTTGACCATAATAAGCATCGTTTGTTTGCTGATTGGGCCCTAGAACAGCTTGAAGTTGATCCACTTTTTTATCGTAAAATTGTGTTTAGTGATGAAGCTCATTTCTGGTTGAACGTCTATGTAAACAAGCAAAATTGGTGTATATGGAGTGAAAATAATCCTCAAGAAGTTTTGCAGGTTCCATTGCATCCTGAAAAATGCACTGTTTGATGTGCTTTACACGCCGGAGGCATCATCGGTCCATATTTCTTTAAAAATGATGCTGGAGCTAATGTTACACTGAATGGTGCTCGTTACAGATCGATGACCAATGATTATTTGTTTCAAAATTTGAATGGTATCAACCCAGAAATGTTTTGGTTCTAACAAAATGGTGCTACACCTCATGCTGCTACCGTAACAATTGATTTATTAAAGATTTGGCGATAACATTATTTGGAGAAATGGTCTAATTAATTGGCCTCCAGATCATGCGACATAACTCCACTGGATTATTTTCTTTGAAGTTATGTCAAGTCAATGGTTTATGCTGATAAACTAGAAACAAAAGACGCTATGGAAGCCAACATAACTCATGTTATCGATGAAATAATATTACTCGAAAAAGCAGTCCAAAATCGGTCTGGTCGAATGCGGTTCCTCAGAGCTAGTCGTGGTGGACATATGCCGGAAATTATTTTGAAAACATAAATGTCATGAAATTATCTTTCAAATAAAAAAAATTTGGCTTCAATCTTAATTCAAATGTGTTTTATTTCAATTTAAAGTTAAAAAACACCCGATATGTAGCATTACAATCATCACAATTGATTCGATAAATCTCCGATTCGGAAAAGTTCTTCATTGTTCACCAAAATAGTAATAATAATAAACCGCATTTATTAGTTAATAAATCAACATAAGAATAAATATATTAAATAAACTCAACTACTATATCGCGGCGAAGTCTAGCACAGCTATTCTTACCCGACCACGACACAGCAGAAACGAATAAAACTGCAATTGTTTTCTATTATGTTATATCAGGTACACTGGTGCTCACTCACTCACAATAATCATCCACTCACACAATCATTAGGTTCTGTTCGCTTAGCAAATATGATCTATATTTATATTTGATTTTATTTCAAATAAATGGAGGTTTATGCTTGATAGAAGGTGTATAAAATTATTTAAGTATTTTAATATCACAGATATTTGAATATCAAAACAGATTTAATCTGTTAGTCTTCTATAATTTGAATTTCAAAAAAATTTTTAATCAAAAGCGATGCTTATTTAGACATTAATTTAATTCTAAAAGGTTTTGAATAAAAATTTTTTTGAAATTTCTGTAGAAGACTAACAGATTAAATCTGTTTTGATATTCAAATTTTGTTATATTTCTTCTATCAAGTAAAGAGCCTTTTTCTATTTTATTCTATACATAATATATAATTATAATTAGGCTTGAATAAATCTCATTATGGAATGTCAATGGTTTAAAGAAAACCTTATAATACGTTACAGTTTTCTGTGATTTTGTGACGAATATAGACTATCTGGATTTTTTAAGTTAGTCTGTTTGAGCAAGTTCCGGTTACACTTTAATGTAAGATATACTGATTGTTAGTTGATTTTGATATTTCAAATATTATCTAGGGCCGATGAAGAGATTATCGGAATTCTAATTGTTTTTTGAAGATATAGTGCATGTTTTGAGAGATTTTTTAATTAACTTATTTGAATATTTAAATGTATTGAATATTTCAAATAAATTATATTTTTTGAGAAGTCCTTAAGTTGTGCTTTATGTTTTTGAAAAAGAATTGGTCTTCATAATGATAAGATCAGAAACGAAATTTTGTCTCCTTCAAATATTTATTTATTAATTTTAAATGACTTTTTTTATATTCGTTGCTTTATTTATTCTATTTGACATTGTATATTGAGTTTTGATTATATACGTATATGAGCGGTGCTTATTTAGACATTAATTTAATTCTAAAAGTTTTTAGAATGAAAATTTTTTTGATATTAAAATTGTAGGAGACTAACAGATTAAATCTGTTTTGATATTCAGATTTTCTTATATTTCTTGTATCAAGTAAAAAGCCTTTTACTATTTTAATTTACAGATATATTCTGTTAGCCTTTCAAAAAATTATATTTAATATTATAAAATATTATTAAATTAAATATGTAGAAGGCTAAGAGAACATATCTGTAAATATTAAAATTATGATATTAAATATAATTTTTTGAAATTAAATATGTAGAAGGCTAACAGAATATATCTGTAAATATTAAAATATTTAAATGAATTTATTTATATTCATCTTCTTAAACTCTTCAGGAAGCGAATTGTAAAGCGATACTGTACAATAAATGAACGACCTGCAGAACATGGCTGTCCGATGACGTGGAATAAGAAATCGACCTCCGAACCTTGTATCTCTGCCGTGTCTAGAATCCACAGGGATGAACTTATCTCTGAGATAGCGGGATGAATGAGTAGACATCAGTAATCAAATCTTAGCTAAATTATTTCTATTTACTGCTAAAGATTTAATTCCCATTTTATGAAGACCATTAGAGATCCTACTGCTGAAACCTTTTAGTTGAGCCATTAAAAACCATATGTTTTTTTCTTCATAAGGATCATTTATGTTGATTGAAATTTTTTTTTAAATATTGTGGTAAAATTTCTTATTAATCATTTTGTCAATGATTTCACTTCTATAGCCATTGTTCACCGTTATAGTTTTAATTATATTTGCTTCGTTTCGGAAATTGACTTCGTTCAACGGGATGCTCAAAAGTCTATGAATGAAACTATGGAATGTTGACATTTTAATTTGCCATGACTGATTCTATTTTGAAGGGATTGTGGTATCAGACAAATATTTTAATATTAGTCTTCTACATATTCAATTTCAAAAAATTATATTTAATAATTATAATTTCAGGAATTAAATTAAATTAGTGTCACATAAAAACCACTTATATCAAACGATATTTAAAATAAACATTCACTATAACACACCCAAATGATATAACAAAATCCAATAAATAAAAATTGTTAACCAAAATCCTATAAATTAAATATTTTGAGTAGACAAAATTTTGTTTCTGCTTATCCCTCTTATGAAAACAGTATCTTTCAAAAATGTTTAACATAATCTTGAGAATTTCATCATAAAACCATCTCACTTAGAATATTCAATATCATTGGATATCTAAGTTACTTTTTATAAAATCTCAAGAAATGTGAAAACATCACTAAAAAACAAGTTTCAAGAGAGACTTTGCTTCGTCAGTACTCAATTATATTCATATTCAATAAAATATAACATCAATCAACAAAAACATTTCCTCACCTTTCAACAACTCCGAAAGCTTCTGGTAAATGAATACTGAAAATATAATGCAGTGTAATGTTAACTCAAATAAATAATTCTGTGGTTTACCATTGATCTAAAAGATTGAAATGCAATTTAACGGCCTCTGTTATAGCACAAGGACTATCTGTATAAAGAATGTTAAGGAAACCAAATAATTATATATTATGAATAAAATAAAATAGAGGTTTATACTTGATAGAAGGTATATAAAATTATTTAAATATTTTAATATTAGCCTTCTATATATTTAATTTCAAAAAATTATATTTAATAATTATTAGGAATTAAATTAAATTGATGTCAAAGAAGTACCACTTATATCAAATGACATATAAAATAAACATTCATTATAAGACACCCAAATGATAACAAAATCCAATAAATAAAAATTGTTAACCAAAATTCTATAAATTAAATATTTTTAGTAGACAATATTTTGTTTTTGCAAAGTCTCTCTTAAAACTTGTTTTTTAGTAATATTTTTACATATCTTGAGATTTTATAAAAATTAACTTAGATATCCAATAATATTGAATATTCTAAGTAAGGTAGGTTTATGATGAAATTCTTAAGATTATGTTAAACATTTTTGAAAGATATCTGTTATTTAAATATTTTAAAAATTTTTCAAAAAATTTTTGAAATTAGCCTTCTACATATTTAATTCCAAAAGATTATATTAAATGATTATAACTTCTGAAAATAAATTAAAATAATGTCGTATAAGTACCACTTATATCATGACATATAAAATAAACATTCATTATAAGACATCCGAATGGTATAACAAAATCCAATAAATAAAAATTATTAACCAAAATCCTATAAATTAAATATTTTGAATAGACAAAATTTTGTTTCTGCTGATCAATCTTATGAAAACCAATATCTTTCAAGAATATCCAACACAATCTTAAGAATTTCATCACAAAACTATCTTGCTTAGACTATTCAATATTATTGGATATCTAACCAAGGTACTTTATATAAAAAACTCAAGATATGTAAAACATTACTGAAAAACAAGTTTTAAGATCGACTTTGCTTCTTCAGTATTCAAATATTCATATTCCTCTAGAGGACTGAAAGGTAAGTGAATAATTTTTGTTAATTGATGTTATATTTTTTGAATATGAATATTTGAATACTGAAGAAGCAAAGTCGATCTTAAAACTTGTTTTTCAGTAATGTTTTACATATCTTGAGTTTTTTATATAAAGTACCTTGGTTAGATATCCAATAATATTGAATAGTCTAAGTAAGATAGTTTTGTGATGAAATTCTTAAGATTGTGTTGGATATTCTTGAAAGATATTGGTTTTCATAAGATTGATCAGCAGAAACAAAATTTTGTCTATTCAAAATATTTAATTTATAGGATTTTGGTTAATAATTTTTATTTATTGGATTTTGTTATACCATTCGGCTGCCTTATAATGAATGTTTATTTTATATGTCATGATATAAGTGGTACTTATACGACATTATTTTAATTTATTTTCAGAAGTTATAATCATTAAATATAATCTTTTGGAATTAAATATGTAGAAGGCTAATTTTAAAAATTTTTTTAAAAAATTTTAAAATATTTAAATAATTTTATATACCTTCTATCAAGAATTAACCTCTATTTATGTTATTAAAGATATCCGTTTTCATAAGATTGATGAGCAGAAACAAAATTTTGAATGTTTATTTTAAATGTCGTTTGTTATAAGTGGTACTTATATGACATTAATTTAACTCCTGAAGTTACAATTATTAAATATAATTTTTTGAAATTAAATATGTAGAAGGCTAATATAAAATATTTAAATAATTGAATATGATTGAGTACTGACGAAGCAAAGTCTCTCTTAAAACTTGTTTTTTTAGTAATGTTTTTAGTTTTCACATATCTTGAGATTTTTTAAAAAGTTAGTTAGATATCCATTAATATTGAATATTCTAAGTAAAATAGTTTTATGATGAAATTCTTAAGATTATGTTAAACATTTTTGAAAGATATCTGTTCTCATAAGAGGGATGACCAGAATAAAAAATTTGTCGGCTCAAAATATTTAATTTATAGGATTTTTGTTGACAATTTATATTTATTGGATTTTGTTATCTCATTTGGATGTCTTATAATAGTTGTGTATTTTATATGTCGTTTGATATAAGTAGTACTTATATGACATTAATTTAATTCCTGAAGTTATATTAAAAATAAATATTTTAAATGAAATATCTAGAAGGCTAACAGTATATATCTGTAAATATTAAAATATTTGAATAATTTTATATAACTTCTATCAAGTATATAAATATATCATCTATTTTAAATTACAATTGGACTTTGTTTTTTTCCGTATACTTTCTATATTAAGGTTGACGTGTCTTTACAATATTGTCTGAGAGAATCAATGAATATTCTTAATATTTGGTGAACAACACCCGACAAGTTTGAAATAGATCAAGATTTAGTAAATTTCCTTACATTTTATGGGGGAGTTTATATTTTCCTATCTAGAAAAAATATTATTGAAATTTATGTTACTTCCGGAAATTTTAGGAGGGGCAAATCTTCGAATGCTTGATTCATAATAATAAATCAAAATTGAAAAGATATGACTTTGAAGAAAAAATTATCGCCGCGTAAAATTTTCAGTGTTTCGTTGGTGATGGATGATCCCGATACGCCAAGTTATGTGATTCATATTGACGAGTCGGGAGCAGCGATACAATATCTCTTTCCTGAAACATTGATATCAGAACATTCGAGTTTAGTCAACAGTGAAATTCGCAATTTCTCTTCATTTTGTGCATCAACGTTGGAGGCAAGTAAGAAGAAAAATTTCGTTAATATATTTTTTGTTTTTCAAATTCAAATTTTGTTGGCCACTCGTTGACAGAAATGTTAATTTCAATTTTTTATTATGAGCTTTACACATGACGTGTTACGCTATTTTGTAGCTTCTTCAAATGCTTTCAAACAATTCATCAAAAATTTGGTAACATACAATATTTAAATGGATTGAAAGTTTTGAGATGAGGGTACAATGAATTTCTTAAATATCAACAAATTAATTATGCTGACTTCACTACAAATTTTAATTAACATAAAATACAAAAATAACACTGGACTAAGTTCGCACGAATTTATTAAAATAAAACAAAACATTCAGTTTACATGCATGTTTCGGGTTTTATCCCATTCTCAAAACTGACAAGAAAACACACAATACTACATAATTATAATCAAATGACAGCTGTTAAAATTGGAGATAAGCGGAACTCCAGCTGATCGTTCACAATCGGTAATTGGCGTTTATGTGCTGAGGATATTTCTAAAAATTCTAAAAAGTCTAATCGTTTACTTTTTTCCCCCTCGTGTAAAATTTTTGTTTTACCGAAATCTATAAAGTGATTGCAATTGATACAATGAGCAGAAAATCCAGTAGTCGCTTTGTTCTGTAATATCGACTTTCTATGTTCATCAACCCTAACCTTTAGAGAACGACCAGTCTGGCCTATGTAGAATGCAGGACATTCATCACAGTACAGTTTATAAACCCCACTCTTTTCCGAATCAGTTAATCGGTCCTTGCCGTTTAGAAACATTGATCTTAAGTTCTTCTTATTTGTGCATATTACTTCAATTTTATTCTGTCTTAATCTACTACAAATTTTATCGCTTAATTTTGGGATGTAGTTAATGTAGACAAATTTTTTCTGGTCTTTAGGTTGAGGTGGATAGATACATGTTAACAGTTTAGAATATTGCTTTTTGAAAATCAACCTATCTATCATGTCAGGAGAGTAGCCGTTGTTATTGGATAGTAATTTTAACATTTCGATTTCTTTTTTGAAGTTATTTTCTGACAGTGGAATTGAAATTGATCGTTGTACAAGAGAGTGGAACGCTGACATTTTAATTCTATATGGGTGGGAACTGCTGTTATGAATAAGAACGTCCGAAAAAGTGGGTTTTCTGAATATATCGAATTCAAGATGGTCATTTACCCTCTTTATCTGAATATCCAAAAAATTGAGTGAATGGTTTACATTCTCTACTTCCAAAGTGAACTGAACGTATTCTTAAAATTAATTAATTAGTTTCAAAAACGACTCTAGTTCTAAATTTGAGCCAGTCCAAACACAAAATACGTCATCTACATAGCGTTTCCAATATAGTACATATACAGTCAGATTAATGTTTACTGGCGAGAATATTTTCTTCTCCAAATGTGTCATGAAAATTTCACTGAAAAGGGTGGAGGATGGGGAACCCATTGGCAGACCTTCTAGTTGTTGATAAAATTTACCACTAAACTTAAAGTAACTCTGTCCGAGACATATTTCTAGCAGTTTCAATGTTTCCTCTATTATATCCGTAGGGAGTGAAAGATTGTCGTGAAGTTGTTCGTTGACCAGATGTTTTATTTCTTTAGTTGGTATGGATGGAAATAAATTAACTACATCGAAAGAAATTAATCTGGCATTTGGGGGAATTCTGAAGGTTTTCAATTCTTCTGTTAACTGGATGGTATTTTTGATGGAATAAATCGGATTATGTTGAATCATACTTGGTAAAATGGAATTAAGATATTTACAGAGTTTTGATGCTGGTGCATGAGTATATGAAACAATAGGCCTCATGGGGCAATTCTCCTTGTGTATTTTAGGGAGTGCGTATAAAGAAGTTATTCTGGGGTTCATAATGGTAACAGGAAAACACGCTTGAGGTATCAAGTTAGGGCAGTTCTTGATAGTTTTCTTTACTGCAGTTTGGAATTTTGACGTAGGGTCTGCCTTCAATTCTTGTTTAAAATTGTGACTGTATTGCCTTTGTCAGCTTTCGTAATTATCAAGTCATTTTCAATGGCTTTTTTCTTTATTTGTTTAAAAAAAAAAGCCATTGAAAATGACTTGATAATTACGAAAGCTGACAAAGGCAATACAGTCACAATTTTAAACGAAAATGATTACCTGACAAAAACTGAAAGTTTACTGAACTCTGAAAATTTCTCAGAATTGAAGGCAGACCCTACGTCAAAATTCCAAACTGCAGTAAAGAAAACTATCAAGAACTGCCCTAACTTGATACCTCAAGCGTGTTTTCCTGTTACCATTATGAACCCCAGAATACCTTCTTTATACGCACTCCCTAAAATACACAAGGAGAATTGCCCCATGAGGCCTATTGTTTCATATACTCATGCACCAGCATCAAAACTCTGTAAACATCTTAATTCCATCTTACCAAGTATGATTCAACATAATCCGATTTATTCCATCAAAAATACTATCCAGTTAACAGAAGAATTGAAAACCTTCAGAATTCCCCCAAATGCCAGATTAATTTCTTTCGATGTAGTTAATTTATTTCCATCCATACCAACTAAAGAAATAAAACATCTGGTCAACGAACAACTTCACGACAATCTTTCACTCCCTACGGATATAATAGAGGAAACATTGAAACTGCTAGAAATATGTCTCGGACAGAGTTACTTTAAGTTTAGTGGTAAATTTTATCAACAACTAGAAGGTCTGCCAATGGGTTCCCCATCCTCCACCCTTTTCAGTGAAATTTTCATGACACATTTGGAGAAGAAAATATTCTCGCCAGTAAACATTAATCTGACTGTATATGTACTATATTGGAAACGCTATGTAGATGACGTATTTTGTGTTTGGACTGGCTCAAATTTAGAACTAGAGTCGTTTTTGAAACTAATTAATTAATTTTAAGAATCCGTTCAGTTCACTTTGGAAGTAGAGAATGTAAACCATTCACTCAATTTTTTGGATATTCAGATAAAGAGGGTAAATGACCATCTTGAATTCGATATATTCAGAAAACCCACTTTTTCGGACGTTCTTATTCATAACAGCAGTTCCCACCCATATAGAATTAAAATGTCAGCGTTCCACTCTCTTGTACAACGATCAATTTCAATTCCACTGTCAGAAAATAACTTCAAAAAAGAAATCGAAATGTTAAAATTACTATCCAATAACAACGGCTACTCTCCTGACATGATAGATAGGTTGATTTTCAAAAAGCAATATTCTAAACTGTTAACATGTATCTATCCACCTCAACCCAAAGACCAGAAAAAATTTGTCTACATTAACTACATTCCAAAATTAAGCGATAAAATTTGTAGTAGATTAAGACAGAATCAAATTGAAGTAATATGCACAAATAAGAAGAACTTAAGATCAATGTTTCTAAACGGCAAGGACCGATTAACTGATTCGGAAAAGAGTGGGGTTTATAAACTGTACTGTGATGAATGTCCTGCATTCTACATAGGCCAGACTGGTCGTTCTCTAAAGGTTAGGGTTAATGAACATAGAAAGTCGATATTACAGAACAAAGCGACTACTGGATTTTCTGCTCATTGTATCAGTTGCAATCACTTTATAGATTTCGGTAAAACAAAGATTTTACACGAGGGGGAAAAAAGTAAACGATTAGACTTTTTAGAATTTTTAGAAATATCCTCAGCACATAAACGCCAATTACCGATTGTGAACGACCAGCTGGAGTTCCGCTTATCTCCAATTTTAACAGCTGTCATTTGATTATAATTATGTAGTATTGTGTGTTTTCTTGTCAGTTTTGAGAATGGGATAAAACCCGAAACATGCATGTAAACTGATTGTTTTGTTTTATTTTAATAAATTCGTGCGAACTTAGTCCAGTGTTATTTTTGTATTTTATGTTAATCAATATGTTCCACCAAGTGTTGAGCGAGGAATCTATTTCTACAAATTTTAATATTATAAGATTTTCTTTCGAAACCTTTTTAAAACTTAATTAAATAAATGTCAGTTTCAATTTAGTAAACATATAGAATTAACACCATTATACAGCATCCAAAGGAATAAAAGAATCCAAGGGAAATACAAAATATGGGAGAACCATTTCAAAAGTCCCTCATCTACTTCAGAATTCATTGGCTTTTTAATCTTTTTGGCTCTTTTCGAACTTTTCCAATATTTTTTCTTCATTTTTCCAAATCCTTTTCTAACCTGAAATTAAAATGTCAAAAATAATTTGAATTCCTACTTCATTGTATATGTGGGGGTCTTAAATCATTTGCTACACATAGGTACTCACCGTGGATTTACTCAATTCCATTTGCAAACAAACTTCGCTTTGCTTCACATCTTGTTGCTGTTTTTTATGATATCGTATTTATAGTCCGTCTAGAAAGTATCCGGAATTTATTATTTTTCATAATTTTAATATATTTCGTTTTTGTAACATTCTAAGACAAAAGTAATGTATAAAATAGGTTGTGCAGATAGTAGCCAAAGTTGCATGGCAACAATATTTAGCGAATATTGTTGATTGTCAACAGGTAAATAATTTATGAAATAATGCCACAACTAGAAAAACGAAAACAGGTAGAATATTTTTATACAAACGGTTTTCGAAATGTTAAAAATTAGTGCAATTGACTGAACTGGGAAAAATTGCTGTATATGAAACAATAAAGAATTTAAAAAATTGCTTGGATATGAGGCGTTTAGGAGTTTCAGGAAGATCGGGTAAGAATAAAGGAAACAATTTAAACGCTTTATTGGCCTTAATACGACACAAATCACGCCTGGGGTTTCGCAAATGAGACTACAGATTTGGAAATCAACGAAATATAAACGTATGTCCAGAAACGGACCCTATGTCACTGAAAAGATTAGGCAAGGGAATCAAAAAGAATCCCTATAAGGACATCTTTACAAAAGGAACGAAAGATAGAATTTTGTCAACGTTTTCAAGAAGATAATTTTGAGAACGTCTTTATATCTAAATTTGAATATCAAAACAGATTTAATCTGTTAGTCTTCTATAATTTTGATTTCATAAAATGTTATTCAAAAACTTTTAGAATCAAATTGATGTCTTATAAGCACATCTTATATTTAAAGGACATATAAATTCAAAACTCATTATAGAATATCAAATGGAATAAATAATCCAACTATTATAAATTGTCAATTAAAATTAATAAATAAATATTTGAAGGAGACAAAATTTTGTTTCTGATCTTACAATTGTGAAAACTAAATCCTTTTCAAAAATACAAAGCAGGATTTCGAGAACTTCTCAAAAAAATAATTAATTTGAAATATTTAATATATTTAAATAAGTTACCTCAAAACATGTATCAAATCCTCAAAAAAAGTAAGGTCTTCATCAGTGCTACTTCACATTTAAGAAATAAAATCAATTAACAAAAAACAACTTACCTCTAAAACCTCGTGGCATCCTCTTTTGAACACACTACCTTTAAAATCCAAGGTATTCTATGTTCTTCACAAAAATCACACAAAGCTTGAAAGGCATTTTATGGTCTTTAGTTGAACCACATAATAATATACAATGGGCTTTTTGAGCCTAAATAATTATATATTATATAAAAATTCAAAATAATGAGAAGAGATAGAAGACTAACAGATTAAATCTCTTTTGAGATTCAAATTTAAATATAATTCTTCCATAGAAGAATTATATCAAAATTTGAATCTCAAAATCTACTTCATAAAGTAAAAATCTCTTCTTATTATTTCAATCTATATATAATATATAATTATTTAGGTTTGAAAATCTTATTATATAGTATCATGTGGTTTAAGTAAAGACCATAAAATGCCTTTCAAGTTTTGTGTGATTTTTGTGAAGAACATAGAACACCTTGAATTTTATAGCTAGTGTGTTCAAACGAGGATGCCACAAGGTTTTAGAGGTAAGTTTTTTGTTGTTAATTGTTTTTATTTGTAGATCCTATGAAGACCTTACCTGAATTCTAATTATTTTTTGAGGATTTGATAAACATTTTGTGAGATTTTTTGAGTAACTTATTTAAATATATTAAATATTTCAAATGAATAACTTTTTTGATAAGTTCTTAAAATTATGGTTTTTATTTTTGAAAAGGATTTAGTTTTCATAATTGTAAGATCAGAAACAAAATTTTGTCTCCTTCAAATATTTATTCATTAATTTTAATTGACAATTTATAATTGTTGGGTTATTTATTCCATTTGATATTATTTAATGGGTTTTGAATTTATATGTCTATTAAATATAAGCTGTGCTTATAAGACATTAATTTAATTCTAGAAGTTCCTAAATAAAATTTTCTGAAATTAAAATTATAGAAGACTAACAGATTGAATCTGTTTTGATATTCAAATTTTGTAATAAATCTTCTATCAAGTTAAAACCTCTCCTTATTATTTTAGTCTTTATATCTGATGAAAGTTGTTTTCAATTTGGTGGAAATTATTTATAATCATATCAAAGCAACCTGTTACCTTTCAAATTTCCCACTAAATTAATGGTTTGGGGAGCAATATATCAGCGTGGTGCAACGCCTCTCTGTAAAGTTGATGGTACCATCAATAGTTGAAAGTATTGCGCCATTCTAACTGATTTTCTCCTTGAAACGGCGCATACCTTATATCCAGAGGGGTGGAGTTTTCAGCAGGATAATGCTTCTTGGCCTATACTCAAGCTTGGATGCAAGAACACCAAGTGACAACCATTTCATGGCAAGCAGCTTCACCAGATCTTAGTCCCATTGAAAATATATGGGGACTAATGAAGATTGAAGTTGAACAAGCAGTGCCACGAAATGAAGATGATTTAATTCAGTCAGTTTTAACGTCCTGGACCGAAAATAATGGAGGTGTTCTAATTTTGGGTGTACCTCGACGTTTAGTCAAGTGTTTACAGTTACATAATGTTCTATTATTAGGAGTACAAATAAGTTTCCGTCGTTTTATTGTAGATGGCGCGGCACGGAGTTTCGGTTAGCTTTCGCAGATGATAACCGGCTTAAAAAATAGTTTGGACATTCAAGAACAACATAACCTATTAATATCATTGATTTTATATTGGTAAAATATAACTTTTATAAGTTAACAATGTCAAAATTTGAGCCAAGTAAGCGTCATTTGCGGGAAATATTAGTTTACTTCTTTAATTTAAAGAAATCTGCTGCTGAGGCGCATCAATTGCTCGTAGAAGCATATGGTGAGGGTGCTTTGAGTGAGAGAACGTGTCGAGAGTGGTTTCAAAAGTTTAAAAACGGTGATTTCGACGTAGAAGACAAAAATCGCAGTGGAAGGTCAAAAATTTACGAGGATGCAGAATAGGAGGAATTATTGGAGGAAGATTCATCTCAAACACAAAAAGAACTTGCTCTAACACTAGAAGTCACTCAGCAAGCAGTCTCACATCGTTTAAAATCATTAGAAATGATTCATAAACAAGGAAATTGGGTTCCCTACGAATTAAAGCCGAGAGATATTGAACGCCGATTATGCTTAAGTGAAATGCTGCTAGCTAGACATAAAAAAAGGGTTTTTTACATCGTATCGTAACTGGTGATGAGAAGTGGATACATTATGACAATCCAAAAAGAAGAAAATCATGGGGATTACCTGGCCACGCGTCAACATCAACAGCAAAACCGAATATTCACGGAAAAAAACTTATGTGTGTATTTGGTGGGATCAGATAGGTGTAGCGTATTATGAGTTGCTTAATCCGAGCGAAACAATTACTGGAGCCCTCTATCGACACAATTGATGAGATTGAACCGAGCTCTGAAGGAAAAACGCCCTCAATATTATTCTTGACACGAAAAAATTATTCTTCTGCATGACAATGCTCGTCCACATGTTGCGGCTCCCGTGAAAAAGTACTTGGAAACACTTGATTGGGAAGTGTTACCCCACCTGCCTTATCCACCAGACATTGCACCGTCCGATTACTACCTGTTCCGGTCCATGGCACATGCTCTGACGGCGCAGCTGTTCACATCTTATGAGGATTCGTGGATAGCCTCAAAAGACAAGGAGTTCTTCAGACGTGGGATTCGAATGCTGCCTGAGAGATGGGAAAAGTGGTTGCAAGTGATCGGCAATATTTTAAATAAATTTATATTACCGTTCTTCTATAATAAATATTTAATTTGTGTTAAAAAACGGCGAAAACTTATTTGTACTCCTAATATAATTCAAGAATTAAAAATATATACTAATTACAATTGAGCTTTGTTTTTTCCGGATACTTTCTAGACGGGGTTTACTTCTCAAAGTAAGAGCTCTACGCGTTTTCTTTGAAATTAAGTCACTCATATTCGTAGTATCTCCAATAAACATTAGCGGATAACGACACAAGCACTACTGGTACGGTAGCGCAATGCCATCGCTTGAGCTTATACGCGATATTTCGTTTTAGCCGAAAGTTCGTAACAAACGGGTTCGTTATTTGAGGAAAAACTAACACATGTTTAATGATTCTTCATTTCGTTCTATAAAAAATGGTTAGTTATAAACGAAAGTTCGCTCAAATCGGAGCCGTTATAAGCGGACATTACTATTCATCACAAATTCCAACTGCATATCCAAAATTTCAAACTCGTACTTTATTTTTACATTCAGAAACTGATTGCGATACTACACCAGCAATTTTTAAAAGAGGTCAAACAGAATTTAAATTGTTCAAAAAACGTAATGATTTAATTGATTGCGCAAAAGGACTTACAAAGATTGACTTCTCCCCACATGACATCGTACAAATGGAATTCGTTCTCTTCTTGCAATGTATGGTGCTCGAAAAAATTGATTCCATTGACAAGTATTTAAGGTTTGTAAATCTTCACGGAACAATAGAACAGTACACTTGTCTTGTCTGCCCCTAACATCTGCTTCTACCTTTCAATGCTTGTATCGTGTGTATTATCAAGTTCAATAGAAATGATAAAAAAGAATCCAACTCGTTCAGAACTCATGCCTTAGGCTCATTTATGGAATTAGAAGATGCAAGCACATCTCTTTACAGGTTACATACGGCAGGCTGCTTGAAGAGGGAATTGCATCGTACTTGTTTCTTTTATAATATCATTGTTCTTAAAAACCTAACTATTTATACAAGCACTTGGAATTCAGATCCTCTGTTCACTCTTTAAATATTCGAACGACATTGTAGTAAACCAACAAGGTTTGGAATTCATGAAAGGGCTGTAATGATACAGGGATCAATTCAGTGGACAGAAGCAAATTCAACGTGAGGTTCAATGCCTCTGAATTAATTTGTTTATTCTAATCTCCAGAGCAGTTAACGTTAAACTTAGGAATTCACTTTCGAGGCACGCACAAACGGCGGCTTCATGAAAGAAAATTATTTTACTCTGGCCTATATATTATAATAACAAACTACAGATTGAAAAGTTCATAAGAGCTCATTGTACGAAACGTAAACATATTCCTTCAGATGAGTTTAGGAACGGAAACTTTCAGAGAAAAACGGTGACGTCGAAATTAACACGTGTGGCTCGACAAAGAGCTGAAATTTCGAAAAGTGCTAAGTTGCAATTCTAATTATATTGAGTGATATTAGTAATTTTTTTAAGTTTATGAATTGAGTCATAAGAATTAGAGAAATTGAATATAGTGCTAAGTCCGGGACCAAGGAATTAAAGAGTACCAGTAGTCGTTCTTTATCTTTTATTGTTCGTGTTAAAAGGTCGTTTCTTGGAGAAAATCGCGTGTGCCCAGTTTTGTTTTAAATCTATGGTCTTAGAGTCTAGGGGTAAGAAGTATCTAAAAAAATGTTGGTATATTATTGAGGTTTAAATTGTCTAATTAAAGTAGAGTCAGAAATTAGGAAGTAGGTTGACATAACTCTTCGTAATTATTATGTTTGAAGAATTTAAACATAATTAAGAATATATAAATTGAAAATTACTACGAAAAAGTACTTGAATATTACAGAATAATAGCTGGAATTAATTCACCAGAACCTCTACAGATTTTAATCTAAATGAATCTCATGAAAACATTTAGAATTAAATTTTAAAAAACATGTCCTAAATACACTGTACCACTTTATAGACATATATATTATCATCACATGTGTGGAAATTAAATTAACTATAATAATAAAGAATCAAAAAATTAACTAATAAAGAATCAAAAATAAATAATGTGTAAATAATGATAAAATTATTTACACATCACCTCATACATATATATGTTTCGAATGGATATTAAAGAATTACAAGTTCCATCACCAAAAAATGTTCAACATATAATTCAAGAAAGGCCTTTTTTATTTTCCTTTTTTAAAGAATATATAGCACATTCTCCAAAGAAAGAACCTGATACATCCGGACCCAAAATCTCATCAGTAAGGAGTTATTTGAATAAATAAAATAATCATTTAAGAATACATAACAATACCTTCTTTAACACAACACATTTCTGCAACAACTAACCAATTTTGAGGTAGGCATGGGCTAAACGAAAATTAGGTTACATCACAGAAATATACAATGAATGAAGATACGACTTAGACTCTACGTTAGATAACAGCCATATGATGTCATACAGAGAAATTTCTCAATTATTAAAGTATATAAATGGAAAATTACTACGAAGAAGTATTTGAATATTGCAAAATAATAGCTGGAATTAATTCACCAAAACCTCTACAGATTTTAATCTGAATAAATCTCATGAAAACATTTTATAGACATATATATTATCTTTTTTTCTCACTTATGTGTCTCTACAGTTGTTTTTCTTTCTTTTCGATTGTTTATATTAATTTTGTAACTTCGTACGAAAAAAGTAGGTAACTGAACAATTTTTGTAAAGAATTGTATGTTTTACAACTTTTATCCAATCTATTTTTACGATAAAACTTACCGTTTCAGAGAAAAATGGAAAATCCCTAAATTTGTTACCTTTCACCTTGGATCCATTTTTTTGCAGAAGTAAGATCGAAGGGGATTTTCGACATTTGTAATGATTTATTCTATTTAACTTCCATAGTAATTTTCAGCTTATGCGAATTTTGGCTAAATAAAATATCTTTTTTAACTGGACCAAGAATATTGTATTAGAGATCAAATCAGTATAATTACTGTTTATGCTTTTTTCAACTTGTTCGATTTTCACAGTGTTACTTACTTGAACAATGTAACCCGATATGATTCGAATCAGTTGTTCATGGACTTGGGAGTCCTCGACGTACGACAGCTGTTCCTCAGGGTTATATTAGTTTTTGCAAAGGAGGGCAAAACTTTCCTCAGGAAACTGGATCATCCATATAACACTCGTGGAGTACTGAGTGACAACTTTCACTTACCGAGAGCCAATAAGTCTATTGGTCAGAGATCCTTTACGTATATTGCACCTAGAGCTTTTAGTCTGATCCCTGAGAGGTTGCGCAGTATGCGGTCGAAATATGGATTCAGGAGAGAACTGAAGTTGTGGATTCTTCAACAGGGTAGAAGATTTACTCACTTGTTGATTGACCCTGTCTAGTGGTTGAGAATTTTAGGTGTCCTTAACAAATTGGACTTTTGTTCGCTGATTGTTCCGCTCACTGATTGGCAAGATTTTGGGTTGGGAGCAAATTTTACCTTCTCTTTCTTCATGGATCTCTATGTATGTGTTTTTGAATATCACTAAATTGAATATTTGTATTGTGTAAGTTTTTACTCTAATGTTGAAATGTTAAGTATCCGTGATGTATGTGCGAGAGTTTTAGAGTCTATATCCATAGACAGTACCGGAAACGGTACTACATGGATTGTGTACTGTTTATTTGCTTAAATCTAGCACATTGTATTTATTGTTAATTCTATATATTGTTGAGTAAATAAACTTATTATTATTATTATTATTATTATTATTATTAATTATTTGAAACTAATTAATATTTAAATATTATCATCATGAAATTCCATACTTAAATCTAACTTGTTTACTTTGCCTGAAATAAATTTCAGCCCTAGATCTCAATTATTCTTTAGTTTATTCAAAATTTGAATATTAAAACAAATTGAAATATGTTTATCTTCTACAATTTTAATTTCAAAAAAATTTTATTCAAAAAACTTTTAGAAATAAATTTATGTCTAACAAGCACCGCTTACATTTAATAGACGTATATAATCAAAACTCAATATATAATGTCAAATGAAATAAATAACCCAACAGATATACGAAAGTAATTAAAATTAATAAATAAATATTCAAAAGAGACAAAATTTTGTTTCTGGTTTTACCTTCAAGAAATACCACTTGCCTTATAAAAACATACAGATATTTTATATATAATATATAATTATATTTCGGCTTCAATAAATCTCATTATAGAGTGTCAATGAATTTAAGTAAACCTTAAAATAACTCACACTATTCTTTGATTTTGTTAGAACATAGATCAATTTTGAATTATATAGTTGATCTGTAGTTCGAAGCTAAAGTCTTTTAACACGTGAGTGATGTAGGTTATGTTTTTGATTTTGATATTTGGAATGTTTAAAAAGGACTGAAGACGGGATTATCTAGAATTATATTTTTTTTATAAGGCAAGTTGTATTTCTTGAAGGTAAAACCAGAAACAAAATTTTGTCTCCTTTGAATATTTATTTATTAATTTTAATTACTTTCGTATATCTGTTGGGTTATTTATTTCATTTGACATTATATATTGAGTTTTGATTATATACGTCTATTAAATTAAGCGGTGCTTGTTAGACATAAATTTATTTCTAAAAGTTTTTTGAATAAAATTTTTTTGAAATTAAAATTGTAGAAGATAAACATATTTCAATTTGTTTTAATATTCAAATTTTGTTATATTTCTTCTATCAAGTAAAAGGCCTTTCTATTTTATTTTATATATAATATATAATTATATTTTGGCTTCAATAAATCTCATTATAGAGTGTCAATGAATTTAAGTAAACCTTAAAATAACTCACACTATTCTTTGATTTTGTTAGAACATAGATCAATCTTGAATTATATAGTTGATCTGTAGTTCGAAGCTTAAGTCTTTTAACACGTGAGTGATGTAGGTTATGTTTTTGATTTTGATATTTGGAATGTTTAAAAAGGACTGAAGACGGGATTATCTAGAATTATATTTGTTTTTTGAAGATATAGTGCATATTTTTTAGAGATTTTTGAAATAATTTGTTCGAATATTTAAATATATTAAATATTTCAAATAAATTATATTCTTTGAGAAGTCCTTTAAGTGTGTTCATGTTTTTATAAGGCAAGTGGTATTTCTTGAAGGTAAAACCAGAAACAAAATTTTGTCTCCTTTGAATATTTATTTATTAATTTTAATTACTTTCGTATATCTGTTGGGTTATTTATTTCATTTGACATTATATATTGAGTTTTGATTATATACGTCTATTAAATGTAAGCGGTGCTTGTTAGACATAAATTTATTTCTAAAAGTTTTTTGAATAAAATTTTTTTGAAATTAAAATTGTAGAAGATAAACATATTTCAATTTGTTTTAATATTCAAATTTTGTTATATTTCTTCTATCAAGTAAAAGGCCTTTCTATTTTATTTTATTCAAATAAAAAATTTTATGGTGCTTATTTAAAAAAAATTCTCTTATATTTTTACAGAATGTACCACATTTATGTGAACTTCCACTGGGTAGTATGGATGTCGGTTACCCTTTGCTCCATAATTTTCAAGACACAGGTGGTATCCTCTACAAACATATGTACCACTTGTGATGCTGAAGATTGTCCATCATATAATTTAAACTCTGGTAGTTGCTATTGCAAACGCCACCTTTTTCATCTTGAGGATACACGTTGGGATCGCTATTATCGTTCATATCGAACTTATAAGGGGGATTTTCTGTATGCGACAGCAGAATGTTCTGAAGTGAAGGAATTAGATGAACACTCTGTTCTTAATCCCTCCACGTGTCCAGAAGATCCCTGTAGATACATAACCTTCATCCAGAGTAACATATCTATGTTACCCATTAATTTTTTCATTGGTGCAACTCATCTAGAACAAATTTACTTAAACAGTTCGGGGGTCCAAAGTTTACAAGTAGGGGCTTTCAGTGGTCTTTCTAAGCTTCAAACCTTGCAATTAGAGGACAACGAACTAACCAAAATTGAAGCTGGTTCTTTGAACTCCTTGATCGCACTAAAGACTCTAGATTTGCACAGTAATCAAATAATCACGATCGAAGATATGGCCTTTCTCGGTTTAAACTCTCTAGAAAGTTTGGATTTGAGCAGAAACCAACTCAACGCCATATCCTATAGAATGCTAAAATTTCTGGTGAACCTGAGAGAGTTAATTCTTTCCTACAATTTTCTTTCAGTTGTAGATTTCAACACCGATAATTTGAACAAACTGGAAAGATTATATTTGAATCACAACAACATTGAACGTATTGATGAATGTTTCGCAGGAACCGCTTTACATTCATTGTTCTTACAGGACAACGCAATCTCGTATTTGAAAGGTTCTTGTTTTCCGAAGGAGCTTTCAGCTTTGAATTTAGCAAATAACAATATAAGTACTTTAGATCCGTCTTCCTTCAACAATCTGAACAATTTAGCAACCTTGAACGTGTCGAAAAATGCAATAAGTAAAATATCAATAGATATATTCAAAAGTTGTGATAACCTTCTCAATTTAGATTTATCACAGAATGATATAGCTCAGTTTAAAACTGGCGTTTTTAGCGTGGCTAAAAATATCGAATACCTCAACCTAAGCAGTATAAATTTGCAAAAAATTGATTCTCACTTGTTTATTCCACTAACTAATCTAAAAATTCTCGATGTCAGTAACAATGATTTGAAATTTTGGGATTCAGAATCTTTTGTTCATTTTGACAATTTAGAAAAGATTTTCTTAGGCGGAAATAATTTCTCCTGCAAAATTGTTTCGTCAATTTTCCAACAGGCTAAAACTAAAAATTTTTCATTGGTTTATGAAGCCGATTACACTCTGGAAAATATAAAGGGCCTTACTTGTAACTACCCCACAGTCGAACAAGACATTTCAATAACCACTAATACTTCGATGGATAATTGGAACGAATTAAAAAATGCTTTCGAAAATATATCAAGAACGGTCCTTAAAAACACCGAAGCAGAAAAGGCTCTGATGAATAAGTTGCACTCTGAAATCCCAAACACAATTGAAAACTCGATAAAAGCAGAAATAAAGTCACAAAGCGACTTGATCAAGTCCGATTTCAAGAAAACCTCACTGGATGCTGTATATCAAGCAATTGCTGATTTATTGAAGAACACCACTCAAAATATGGACACTAAACCTACGCTACAAATGCAACCATCTTCGGAGAAGAATATCAGTTCTGTTGTACAAAATATGGGTTCTTCAGTTATGTTTATAAAAAAAAAAATTGGTTCCATTGAGTCTAATCAGGATTCTTTGATGAATATCACGATATTCAACATGGAGAAGAACTTGAGGTCTTCTTTGCACCAATTGAAAATTTTAATGGTGATTTGTTTCTGCATTTGCGCATTTATATTGGTAGTTTTGAAATTATTATCATGTTGTTGTAACTCGAAGAGGAAAACAAAAAGTTTTGACTTGGGTCAAGAACTGCCTATTCTATCATAAAATTGAGATATACGTATAAATTTCATCACTATAGTAAAATATATACAAAAGTGCAAAAATTCGAGAGAAAAAATATAGCGTGAATTTTATGTGAGTGCACGTTTGAATAAAAACCAGAAGGTTTGATTTAATATATCCTTAATCTATGTTAATAACAAATCAAAAACAAGTAAAATATGGGTACTTGAAACTTCATAATTCGGTACCAGATAAAATAAAAACGATCGAAGATATTAGAAGCTTCAGAAAAAAATTGTATGGACTTTTATTGAACTTAAATATACATAGTCTTTCAGTCCATATCAAATGAATCAATTTATTTCATTAAGAAAACTGTTTCATTTCGATTTCATTTTCCATGTACATATTATTTTGTTCATTTTTCTATTTGTTTTAATTATTTAATTTATCAATTTCTTCTAATAATTTTATTTTATATTAAATATTGTTTGTAAAAATATATGATTTTCATTTCTATTATATTATAAATGTAGACTGAGTATTCGATTATTCCACACGACAAAGAAAGATGAATTTTTCAGGGTCCATTTTAGAAATTTTCTCCAAGTTTGCTAACACACTCCTGTAATGCCACATTTATTCACCATTACTGGAAGTCCTTTAATCGTCCTCAGCGAACTATCATGCTCTTCAAACCAATGATTTTCGATGGCGAAAATCAGTGCTGGTTAAAGTTTGAATGGGCCGTAAGTCTCAATCAGCGTTTTGTTAAATAAGATAATAAAGAATATTTACACAATTCATTAATTAACAACAACTGTTTCACGAATCAAAACTATCAAATCATCAACTATCAAATTGATATCAATTTGATAGTTTTTGTACATAGTTTCAATATATAATGTAGAAGTTAGAATATATAATTCTGAATTTAAAGTCATTTAAATTTTACTTCTATCAAGTATTGACTCACATTAAAATTGGTTTTTTAAATTATGAAATAATTTCATATAGAGTCTTTATATCCACAATATATTCCTCAATTATTTATTATTTTTGAAATTCTGGTTATTTTTCTTATCATGGGACATTATTTGGGGTGAATAAGTTTTGTTATTGTTTTTCTGTGTTCCGAGTACAAATAGTTATAGGTTATACGTAACAATACGTTGATCATTTCTGTTTTATTTTGGAAACTTTAAAGCTTAGTTCAAGTTTATTCGTTCCATGTTTTATCTTATTTTGGTAACTTGAATTTCGATCTTGTTATATATTGAATTCAATACATTTCTGAGGAGGCCATATAGGCCGAAATAGCTATCAAATGTTCCGAGTTCTCGTTCAATTATTTTTATTTGATCCTTCATTTTGATAATTTTAGATAATTTTGGAATGGTGGATTTTCTTGTATTTGCATGTTAATATACATACTTATATAGTGTTGTTAATACTTTTGTATTAATACATTTCAAGTCGGGATGTAAGAAGTTTTTTTCCGAGACATTGAAAAATATTTTATATTGATTATATATAAGGATATCAATTTGATAGTTTTTGTATATAGTTTCAATATATAATGTGGAAGTTAGAATATATAATTCTGAATTTAAAGTCATTTTAATTCCAAACAAGCTGAAAATTTGCATGAACGTTAATTATGGAATTGTGTCCCCCATCGATCACATGTGTGCAAATTTTTTTTGCAAGGTCAAAGTTCACAAAAAATGGGTTTTTTTGGATTTTTCAGCGATAGGGTTTTACGATAAAAATATCTGAGGCAAAAATTGTAGATCATGTAGATAATCTACAAGAATTTTCCTCACACTTTTTTTCATAAAATTAACCATTTCTGAGAAAAAGCGATTCTAAAATTAATTACTCTTCATAATAACATGACTAAGCTGTATATGTGCATTATTCAACGCATAATATAAGTAAAACTATTAGTCTGTGAATGATTATTACGGCGTGACTATCCCTTCAAAAATAGTGGTCCGCTATCAACTCTCAACTTGTTTAATGTAACATGATAATTTTTTGTATGTGGAATCTTCACCCTCTTATCAATTAAATGAAAACAATAAACCAGCAAAATATGTTTTTTGTTCGGGAGAATACAGGTGTATTCGAAGTTAATCAGTTTTCAGCGAATAACGAGAGTTGTAAAATATTAAAACTCTCTTATATTCTCAACTAGCGGACCCGACAGACTTCGTCCTGTCAAAAAGATTTGTAATGTGGCAGTTTTTTTGTTCCTATGTATTTTATAGACGGTTCAAAAAATTCTCCCGAACAGAACCGTCACTCTGGTGATAGGGCGTGGTGAATAAAAAATAATTAAATAAAACATACTATATTATATAAGGATTTAAAAGTAATCGCTTTATTGTTAATCATGTGAATCATAATTAATAACAAAAAATAGTTTCATTATCATTGTAGTGCTTTATGATATACGATGTTTTTTGTTTGATTACCTGGAGCATAGACAAACAAATCTGATGGTTTTCTAACACGGGAACAGGCAACATACAATTGACCATGTGAGAAACATGGGTTTTCCAGATTAATACCACAAACACTTAATGATTGCCCCTGGGACTTGTTTATGGTCATAGCAAAAGCAAGCCGCACTGGGAACTGTAGTCGTTTAAACTGAAATGGCACATCAGTCGGAATCATTGGGATGCGCGGTATGAGAACATCTTCTCCTTTATACTTTCCTTTGGGTATAGTTGCTTCTATCACGTTGTTTAGTAATTTTTTTATCGCTAACTGTGTTCCGTTGCAAAGACGCGGTTGGTTGATATTTCGCAACATTATAACAACCGATCCAACCTTTAATTGAAGATTGTGAGGTGGCAATCCTGGCAAGTCCAGCGAGTTTAAAAATTCCGGTGGATAGTTGACTACATCATCTTAGTTAGTAGTCGAATCAACTGATTTATATATCCTCGATTCGCCTGTAATTTGTTCTTGAATTTTGAAATTTAATTCATTTACATCAATGTTTTTTGCAGCCAATATAGCTCGTTCGCTCAACCAATCATGGTTTCTGTAATTTTGAGAAACATCTGGAAACATCTTCTGAATGAGTTCATCTTTTGATCGAGTTAACTGACAAAAACTTTGAGGAAAGTTAATGCAGCCAGTCAACGTGTCTATAGGGAATTTGCCATTACCAATGTCAATGAGTTGTTTAGAGAATATGTTTCCAGATTGGTCATTTTGCAACTCTACACGCATATTCTTGCTTAAATAAAGTACTTTGACATGTTTCCACAAATTGGAGGACTTTAGACATGCATTGAGTTCATCTGCTGGCGTTGATCGTGGAATCACTGGCAATGTTTGACGAAAATCTCCTACTAATAAAATCAATGTACCACCAAATCGTTTATAATTGCTCCGTAGATCTTTTAAGGTTCTGTCTAAAGCCTCCAAAGATTTTTTATGTGCCATCGTGCATTCATCCCAAACAATAATTTTACATTGCTGCAAAACCTTTGCCATTGCAGAGTTCTTCGAAATGTTGCAGGTTGGAGTTTCATTGCTTTGCATATTTAATGGCAATTTTAGTGCTGAATGGGCTGTTCGACCACCTTCAAGCAAAGTTGCTGCAATTCCCGACGAAGCGAGTGCAAGTGCCATTTTATTTTGTGAGCGAATTGTTGCTAATATTATAGAAATCAAAAAAGTTTTTCCTGTACCACCAGGTGCATCTAAGAAGTAAATCCCGCCAGTTTCATCATTTGTTATTTTCATAAGAGTATCAAATACATACTTATGTTGTTCATTCAACAGTGGAAGATCTGCTTGAATTAATTCTTTCAAAGTGTTGAGATCATATCGTTTTTCTCGATGCAACTCTTGGTTAAAAGCATCATGCATTGGACGATTAGGCGCGGCCAGACCTAATTGAATTAATAGTTTGTTTGATATCATCAAGCACATGTCCTCAATTGAAATCAATGCTTCATTGTAAATTTCTTCACTGATTTGTATACATATAATCCTTGTACTTGATCCACAAATCAATTGGGTTTGATGGGAAGCATGTAGATATGATTATTGAAAACAATGTTCGTATTTGATGAGCGACTACGTTTTAGTTAGAAAACGTTTGTATGGGAAAAAGAAAAGGGCTGTTTTAAGGGTTTTTCCGGCAATTATTCGAATTTTTCTTGCCGTAAAAACCATCCTTGAACTCTAACGAACATTAAAAAAAAATTAGCCAAATTGATCCAGGCGTTGTTGAGTTATGCGCTTACCAACACATTTTGCGATTCATTTTTATATTATAGATAGAGAATACTCCGTGGAAGATGCCGGGACATCCAATTCCTCAGTTTAACCGGGCAAGATCAGTAGCCCCATTCGAATAACCTACGAATAGCCCCGTCATTGACTTATTAACTCTTCGCCTAAAAGCCCAAATATATAGTCGCTTTTGGGAGATTTGAGCTGCATATATTATTATTTATGGCGAGCGGGCGTCTGTCCACCCTACTACTGCGTCCGCACGGACTATTGTGGTTCACCCCTAATTTATATCTCCCCGACGAGATCCAGTTTTGGATAAAACCGATAATCTTGTTCAGAGGTAATTTTTTCAGTTCGCTGTGGGTTATAAAAGCCTGGCCAAAGACCTCGAATCTGATGCGACTCACCGCTGGGCACTCTGAGACGATGTGCATGGCTGTTTCAGTGTCCTCAAGACACAGCCTGCATTCATTGTCTTCAGCCAGACCTATTGTGTGCAAATGCGCTTTCAGTCTGCAGTGACCTGTCATAATTCCGACAAGTGTTCTTAGTTTGGCCCTATCCAGACCTAGCGCTAGGCTCGCCATCTTTTTTTCGAAGCTGTTCCAAGGAACAACTTCGAATGTTTTAGGCCAGAATGGCTCCGCCAGAAAGACTCTAGCCTTGAGTTCATTCTGCCTGTTATCGCCTCGTTAGCCACGTCATGTGGTATTCCCAGGAATGGTTCCGGTCCTACCACAGGCAGCGCAGCTCGTTAGCCAAATAGTTTGAGTGGCTCGGTATCCAAACCAGAGTGACTACGTTATACATACCGAGCCTGTTTAAAGCCGTGCGACAACTCCAGACTGTTTTGGATGTAAAACAGCTGGATTCCAAAGCTTTTAGTGCTGACTGACTATCAGGAAATATTTTGATTTTACCGTGGTGGATTTGCCGTTTTATCAGCAGTTCCGCCGCGGTCTCAATGGCAAATATTTCTGGCTGGAATATGGTTGCGTTTTGACCGAGACTCAATGAGATGTTAATTCTCGGTTTACTCCCATAGACTCCCGCTCCTGTTCCGTTCGTCGTTCGCGAGCCGTCTGTGAACAAGTCAATATCGGTTTTCAATAGAATCTCAGCATGCTGGGTCCATTCGTCCCGACTGAGGACGATTACATTGAAATTCCGTTCCTGCATCGTGATTTTTGACATTAGATCCGACGGCATCGATAACTGTTCGTTAAAAGCTCGTCAGCAGTCCTGAGCCTCCCATCACTATTGCCTCTGGCCTGTCAATCGCCAGTTGATATAGTTTGTATGTGGTCCTTTTCGCCCCCCTCTGCACGAGTAGGTGCAGGGGTGGTAGATTTAGTGGGATCTCCATGGCTGCCGTGGGTGTGGTGCGAAACGTACCTGTAATTGCAAGGCAAGCCTGACTCTGCAGTCGGGTGAGCTTTTGTTCGCCAACCGTTTGTTGGCCCATCTTTCACCACGCTACAGCGCCATACACTATCCGTCGTCTAATTACCATAGTGTATAGCCAGTACATCTGCCTAGGCTTTAGGCCCCAGGTTTTACCACAGATCCGCCTGCAAGTCCAGAAACCCATTCTGGCTTTATGATACACTTTCTCCAGGTGAGGGTCTTGTCCAGGACTATTCCCAGGTATTTTGCCTGAGAATTGTATTTTTTCACCACGGATAGTCGGCGGTTCTAAACCATTCAACTTCCGTTTTTTAGTGAATGGTACTATAACTACCTTTTGTGGGTTACGAGACATGTCTTCTCTTATACACTATATATCAATAGTGTTCAGTATCTCTTGAAGGACGGCCGATATCGTCACCTCCGATTTACCTTTCACTATGATTGCCAGGTCATCAGCAAATGCTTGAACGTCGACTCCCCACAGCGAAATGATCGCTAGCAGGTCATCAACAACAAGGGTCCACAGTAAGGGTGAGAGAATACCTCCCTGCGGACAGCCCTTCGCAGCTTTGAACTCGAAGACCTCATCCTGGTATGAGGTCGTTATTGTTCTGCCGCATTGCCTGTATCCATCTACAGATTAGTGGGTCGATTCCTCTCGCAGCGATAGCCTCAGCGAGAGAAGCCGGCAGCGTATTGTTAAAAGCACCTTCAATGTCCAGAAATTCTGTTAGTGCTATCTCTCGATTATCGAGAGATTGGTTTAATTTTCTGACCAGATTATGCAATGCAAGTTCCCCCGAGCTGCATATATGCAGTAAAGTAAAAAAACACTGTCTAGAATAAGTCAAAATAAGATATGCTCGAAAGAAAAACGAATAACTCAATAGCAGTTTATTCAAAGATATTATAAAAGAGCACAATATATAAAAATATAGATAACTACCATGTGAAACATATATCAACTCTTAACCTTCATCAACTTTCAAAGAAAAATTTTAATCAATATAAAGGACATCATATGGTTTTAAAAAATGCAACAAATTTGCTTTCAACAAGGTTAAATAGCAATTTCACATACAAAGACTATTTTAACTGATTTCAACTCTGAGGTTAACAAAAATATCTCTTTTCCTTTAAATATGTTAACAATTTCTTTGAAGCAATTTTAGTGTTTAGGTAATTTTATCCAATACATACATTTCTCATGAATAAAATCGAAAGGATCAAGCTAATATAAAAGAAATATATTGATGCATAACTGTTTGATTCTTTAAAACTTTTCACCTATAATCGATTGGATCTACTTTGGTCCAAATCGATATTCATATCTACCACTGACGTGAATATCCCCCTGGAGGCGGCTGCTGAGGATATCCTTGAGGTGGTTGCTGGTAGTAACCTTGAGGCGGATAAGTACCCGGTGGGTAAGCTTGGGGCTGACCAGAGTAACCAGCATTTGGAGGATAGCCCTGATAATTATAATCTGAAAGAAACGTCGATAAACATTAATTCTGGCTACCATCATCAAATAGCAAACAGCTCTGCATTGGGACCTAGAGAATATTGTCTGTCTTTTCTTAATTTTTCAATATACTTACTTTGTTGGTAGGGCAAGGTGCCATAGGGATTGTAACCTTGAGGCATGGGAGGAGCTGCATAGGCTGGATAGGGCGTACCGGCAGCGGGGGCATAGGGTACAGGCATGCCCTGTACATGTACAGGGTATGGAAGGTTAGTGGCTTGCGGCGCTGAACTAGCTTGAGGTTGTGGCGGAGTAGTTGGACTTTCTTTCTTCTCTTCTGAAATTTATTTTTTTTTGTATAAAGTCATTTTTGTCCAATTTTATCGAGTTTGTATACAATTAATTTCGGTCTTGTTGTCTCCCAGGTTGACAAACAAGAAAATCTACATTGTTTTTCTACATGTGTTTAAATTTACAACCTATATATTGGTTATCAAGTAGATCATCAAACAAGAATTCAACAAATACAGTCCACTAAAAAGTGTGTAAGTACAAAACCAAATAACAACGATTTGTGATCAAAACCAGGATTAATAGCCAAGATTAATCCGCACACCCCATGTTAATCTGATTACACAACCTAAATGAATAAAATCTCTCCAATTTCCCAGTTGCAAATAATGTGAGATTTAAAATTACACCATCTCTGAAAAAACTGCAGAGATAAACTTACGAGAATCAGCCCCAATTTTCGGGAAGGGGGCATGAGGAATAGTAGTCGTCTGCCTGCTAGATTCCTGCGTGAGATCCTTCAGCAGTTCCTCCTTTTCAGTCTTCCTGGCGAAGCAATAATCCGAAACTTTATTTTGGAATGCCACAAGTAACTGAAAAGAACACAATGTTAAAATGTCTGAAAAGAATATGACTGTTGCTTACTTGAGTTAGATCATTGTAAAATTTCGTGCCTTCTTGGAGATTGTTCAAGAGCTCCCTGAAAGCGTCGTGAGCACCAGCTAGTGAACACATCATTTCTTCCCTTTGGCCAGCTGTGGAACCCCTTTCTTGAACGAACTGAGCGTTAGCATCCTGCAAGCAAAGGTTTTAGAATCTAGATCTACTGAACGGGTAGATTTACCAACATGTAGATCAATAAATCAATGGATCAATGGAACCAGTAGATCAATTTAATTGGTAGATACACTTGGATAAACATCGCAAATGTTTTTGATCACAACTGTTGCATTACTACCCTTACCAAATTCAAAAAAGCATACAATGGCAGATATGCTCTTCTGGTATTTGGCTGGCCATTTCACCCCAAATTGCAAAAAAAGTCTTATATTTAATTATTAAGAAGTGAACAAGTCACAATCTTAAACTTCGAAGTACAAATGACAATGAAATATCGACATGCGCAGAAACGACATTACTTTCCGGTCTCATTATTTCTTATGTAGTAGTTTAACTTTGCAAAGTTTCTTCATTGTGTTCAAACTCGTCTAATCTCTACAGTTCACTTTAATCCCAGAATGTCACCAAGATTAAACACATTGTATTTTTAACCTGTGCAAGTCATAATCAACTGACCGTAATTCTCTGGATCAACCCCTCCTGTTTCTCAATGCTCTCTCTCACTTGTTTCTGCAACGGTCCATAAGTCTCCCCAAGGCTCTCTACAGACAAGGCTGATTCACTAACAGCGCCATCTTGAGCCAAGGCAGCCATGAACTTATCCTTCATGTCGATGGTGGTGCTCTTCAGCTCCGATTCTATGACGTCCCTTTCTGCTTTCAAAGTCTCGACCTATAAAATTATACAAATGGAATAAGAAAATAACCGTTTTTTATAAATTTTTATTGAATATCAGACCTGAGTTTCGTACTGTTACTACGTTTCTAAACTGTGAATTATAAGTTAAGAAAAATTTATTTTCTTAAATATGATCTCTTCTGAGGATTTCGAGAAAATGTTTCAAAATTTTTTTATTTTTATAAATTAGAATCATTCAACAGTATTTTCTAAATTGGGGATTCCCGAAAACAAGCATATTCATTGATAATTTACTCACCTCCTCCATCAGACCTCTTAAGGTATCGGCTGCGCCAGAGTTTAAAACGTCTTCAGAGTAGCCTTTGGGCACGGCGTTTTCCCACTCCGACGTAGGCTTGCTCAACATCATCATCCCATACCTGTGCTTCTCGAACTTTTCGCGAACAATCTTATCGGCCTGTAAAAGATCGAAACTTATTACTCCAAAGACGGTCGAACGGTTCCAAAGGACTCACATTGATGGCGTTGTTGATCAACTGGCGATACTTGGCGGAATTTGAGGTTAGCATTTCGGTGAGCTTGCTAGAGGGCGTCCTCGTCCATTTCTCCTTGAACTGGGCCCTCAGGGAGTCGTCAGATTCTCTCTCTTCGTTCAGCATTCTGTCGGTCTGGAAAAGGTGGGAACGGGTTCAGAATAGGTAGACTCATCTGCCGTTGGTTCAGTGGCGACCCGTTAGAAGGGGCAAGGGAGGATAAGACTCCTCAAAAGTTACAACGTGAAAAAAAGTGGCTGAAGATAGAAAATTCCTAATTGGGAGCCCAGAACTTCCAAAATAGGATAGAGAGGCCCTGTTTTAGCTTCAGATTCATTTTCAGCAGATTTATTAAATTCGTATGGAAAGTTTCCACAATATTTGGTGGACTCAAAATGGAAAATATTTTCTCAGTTGCTTTAAACTTGCTACGCTTTACATATCCACAGACTGCTAGATGCCTCAGAATACCTAATAATCATATTAACAAGATACAATAAAGCTCACCTCATCTAAAATATCCTTGTTCCTCTTAAGCAGATCCGGTAGCTCGTCAATCAATGTTTGTAGCTTGCTCAGTCCACCAAGCTCACTCACAGAGTTGGCTTTCTCAATTATCGACGGAGGTAGACTTTTTCCGTCAGTTACCTCTATGGAAGCTGGCAGGTTCATCAACGACAACACTCTAGAAAGAATAGAAACAAAAATGTTCACTTATTTAGCATCATGTATGTTGAATTTTTGCCAGCTTACCCATTCAGCACCTGAGTCGACTCTCTGAGTCGTCCAATCTCGGCGTTGACGAGTTCCTGTTTTCTTAGATCGTAAGCTGCCAGGGCCTGATGGATGGCCACAGGTACAAGGTCGCTGAACAGATCTGAAATTTGAAGAAAAAAATAGTACATTTTGAAAGGGATCATTATGGTACTGCCAGCTAAGAACAAACGTCTTAATAATAAAGTGTGTATTATTTGGTTGGACCTGCCTTAGGTGTTCCGTTGTTCCTGGTTTTGGAAGTTATAGTTAAAGTGTGAAGTCACTGACATGAAAGAGCCTTGTGCTGTGGAAGATTTGTGGGACAGTGATGCCCTATTTGGAAGGCCATCAGGGTAGTGGGTAGCTATGTGTTTATTATACTAAATACGGTATTATTTTATCATTTTTTCTTGAACGATATGTATTATAAGATCATATTAAATAGCTACATGACTTTCATAAGCCTTCACTTGAAATCGAACATGTGAAAACTCTATTCGACAAAGATTTGAAAATTTAAAACAATATTTGAAAAAGATTTTCACAAAGAGAAGCACGACTGTCCACAAGAGTTAAATATAAAGTAATTATGCTTCAAAGAGGAACAACTTTTTTACTATCCATTAAACAATGGAATTCAATGATACGATTTTCGATGATTCTCTATTACAATTTCATCAATGGTTTCGATTCAACTGAACTGTACTCACCTTTGAAATTTTGACTCATGGGATGCTGAACAGGCAACAGTTTAACCGGTTGGGCCCTTCCCAAAGGATCCAAAGTCTTTACGTCGGGAATCCTCTCGTGATAGATGAAATCGTTATCTTTTGTCGCCTCAGTCAAATTTCTCTGGGCCTTCAGGAAGATGTTATTGAATAGTGTTCTTCCAGACCTCTGTTGAGAAGCCTTGAAGAGCTCTACCGAATTCTATAGTGGATAATGAAAAGTGTTAATCTGGCTCAAAAAGGATTAATTGGTGTTTACCTGTAACCTTGCCAGTTCTTCACCTATGAGTTTCTCATTTCTACATACTAGACTCTGGTAAAACTGCGCTATGGCGTGGAAACCCGCCTGCTTTCCTGCAATCTGAAAAAAAAATTGGTACAATATTCCTTACCTAAACTTTGGCATGAACAATGACAAATCATAAACTGGTAATGATTTGACAACAAAATATAAGGCAAATTTTAAAGCAATTTGCTCAATTTTGAAGACAATGAGATTTTTTTCAACTAGAGATAGAATTCGGTAAAAGGAATCATTTTATCACTTATAATGTCTCATAACGCTCCTATTAAGCTGACACCTCATTCAAACAGACACTTTTGCTTTGGCTTCATCCGGATTCATCTCAAACGAATTTAATTACTGAAATACTACAAAAAATTTCCGAGGAATCTGAAGAAGATAATCCAGAAGTCGTTCTTCACATAATGCTCGGTTCAAATCGATCATTTGCTGTTGGTTGCAACGAATGTTAACGGTTTCACCAGATTTAGCAGCTCATAATAGATCACAGTCCTGTTACCGAGTTTAAATTTAGTACGTTGATGCAAAATTTCGTGATATGAACAAGCGCGCCAAAGCTCCTGGGTTCGCTTCACCGCTTTTCACAATTTTTTTCAATATACAATGGATTTTCATAAAATAAATAAATCAACAACGTTATCTATCAAGCCAGAACTTACCATGGGTATCCAATCCTTATCCCAAAGGGGTTTCAAGTTCTCCCGTTGAAATATCTTCAGTGCCTCATTATAAAGATCTTCACAGGACGATGCTAACTTAGCCACAATGGCATCTTTCATGCTGTCTAAATAAATAAAAAATTATGAATATATAATACAGAATAACAGACACAATGCTTCAAGTTTAAAAACATCCTATATATTGAACTTATACTTTTAAATTATATATAGTATTAAATTAAATTAATAATAAGAAATACTCTAAATAGCTTTTATAATTATAATTGTTAGTTTTTAAAACTTATTCTTGTAGTAAAGGCATTTAGATATCAATTTAATTCAGAATCTATCTTCTTAAAGTAAAAAATCCATAAATTTATAATTATATGCTTGCAGGTGAATGGAACTTTTCACTTTAATATTTAGAATTGTATAATAATTTCAGATTTTTTGAAATTTTAGACATACCAGGTAAAGAAATATGAAATTGGAATTTTTTGTGAAAATTACACATTTGTTCAAAAATTATAAAAAATATTTTATTTAAAACAATCTCCATAGCTATTTATACATTTTTCCGACCTCTCTGACAGTATAAATGCCTTGTCAAAAGAACAGTTCTTCTTTTGAAGCAAATCAGTTATCCAGCCATTCTCGTACATTTCCATACGAATTGAAGCGTTGATGCGAAGAGATGAGATGGAGTCAAGTCTAGAGAATATGTCGAATACGCTAGTATTTCCCAACTGAACGCCTCAATCGTTTTCTTAACCGGAATCATTTTGGTGGGTTTGACAGGGCATTATCATGGAGCAAATTAACTTTGTTATGCCTTTCTCCATATTCCAGTCGTTTTTCTCCTAATGCTCAATTTAAATCGATCATTTGCATTTGGTAGCGATCAGTGTTAAAGGTTTTACCAAGTTTAATCAGCTCATAATAGATTACACTCTTCAGATCCTACCAAATACAGAGTATTGTCTTCTTTCCAAAGCGATTTAATCTGGATTCAAACATTATTTACGATGATTCGATGAAGAAATGAATGTCTGTCAAGGGGCATTTCACAGAATATCTTCTACTCCTGGTATTTCACTTGAGAAGATTGGAAAGAAAACTTCTTTCTTCTTTTATATTCTTTAAAATTCACCGATGCTATGTTGCTTCTACTATTGTTTTTGAAGCAGTCATTAAGGAACTTTTGTAGAGCAATGGAAAAGTTGAGAAAGGGGAGGCAAGATTGAATACGACTAACAAGAACTTATTTGTCAAATTTAGCATAAAAATTAGTACACAAAGAAATCTACAAACCGTGGATGGCTTTGTGAACGAAAATCTCCTGGGCTTGCGCCAGCATTAAAGCCGAAAGTGCCCCCAAAGTGTCAGGATTCAAGTCCGGCGTTGGATCTTGTTGGATGGACAGCATTACTGTCGATTTAAGATGGTGAAAGATACCGGCAGATTGCTGGAAATGTTATGCATGTTAGACCTTCATTCTGCCAGATGTTATGAGACGGAACATTTTTTTTCCCAATATACTGAACAAGCTGATCGCATAATTTCAAATATCATTCTTAATTCAACATGGCGGACATCACAAAATGGCGGATTCTTTTTTTCGTGACAATTACATCAGATGAGTATCGAGTGAAAGATGAAAATGATTATGATATGATTATTGAAAGATTAAAATGAATTAAATATTAAAAATTTATTCTGAGGTGAACTTTTACTCAACTTTACTGGTGGCGTTACCTTACTAGTCGATTCAACTACCTGATAAATTTTTAAAATTTGTGACAAACTGTAAAAGAAGCGTTCCTGGAATAATTAATTATCTGCTGGCAATTTATACTATATATTTCTATATCATCTAATAGAACTGGAAAAACAATGAGGTCGTAATATATATCTTGTATGGGTGTAGACTAAGATCTTTACTCAAAATTTTACATGTGGTGGATGCACAAATAGACAAATCTGGATCATCATTAACACTATGACTTACAGCAGCGATATTTTCTTCTGTACATACAGTTCTTTGTCTTGTTGTTGTTGCATCGAGTAAAGAAAATGTTGTCTGAAATCTATTGATAGTTCGATGAATAAGCTGCTCTGATGGACGATTATGTAAACCATAAATTTAATGAAGTGCCCTCCCTATAAGTTTGACGAATAGAACACTGATTTTGAAAATAAATTTCAACAATTTGTAAACGTTGTTGCGGCGTGAGTCTTTCCATGATAATTTGTCAATGCTTACTGAAAAGAATTATCAAAACAACATGGCTTCAACCTTCTGTCAAATCACAGTTATCCCTTGACAGTTTTGTTTGTCTTGTAACAAAGTAGAATAATTAACAACAATGCGAAATTATTAAAATTTGAAAATGAGTCCTCTCCATTAGAAGACGTATCAAAAAAGGGAGAAATTCCAGGCAATACTAAAACTGCGAGACAAATTATTGAAGATAATGGAATTTTATCTCTTAGAAGTAGTTCTTAGCAATTGGACCTGAAATATGGATCAACCTGTAGGATTCTGAAGAAATATTTAGGAAAAGACTGACTTTGTAATCTGAAGTATACGCTAATAATCCAAAAACATTTCTGAATTAAAAAACAACATTAAGAGTTGCTATTCTTTAGATATCAGCCCCAATTTGCGAAACTGTGCAGATAAATTAGACTCACTATAGCTAACAAACTCGTAGAGGGTATTTAAACGGTATAATTTGAAAAAAATAATTGAAACTGGTTCGTGTTTGTGGAGGCAAACAGGAATGAATATTCCAACAATCCAATAGTGAATATGATCTCAGATCTGATCAACCAAAACCAGGAGTCAACGAAGATAGCATTAATGTGGATAACCTCACATTCTGGTATTGAGGGAAATTAAAGAGTTGACACAGCTCCAAAGGAAGCCATATCTGAAAGACAAGCTATTGAAGTGATGACAAGTTATGTGACAAGTGACAAGTGACAACATCTTATGTTTGTATCTTATTTCACTTTAAAATCCTAAAGCACTAATTGGTTCAGTCTTTATTTCAATATAGTTTTTTTTTAATTACTGCTGCAGTTTATACAAATGGAGCAAACGTACAATGTGAAATAAAATAAAATACTACTATTGAATACCCTTTTTTAAATTTTGCCAAGAAATTAACTGTTCAAACAAAAAATCCTAAATGGCAAACATCAAATAAATAATGAATTCACACATATTGAATTCTGTAGAGTAGGAAGAATTCAGGTAAATTAATTCGGCTGATCTGTACCAATTATCATTAACAAGGAGTGTGGGCTATGGTAATAGAAAATTCTACAAATTTAGATAGTGTAACATACATCTGTATAACAATTCCATACTCAAACAAACTCGATAATGTTTTGTAGATCAAAGACATGCATACGTTTCAAACTGGTTGGTTTTCATCAGTACAATTTATGCCGGTGACTGCAAATCTGTCAAGTATCCAAATTCGCTATACACAGAGACACTAAGATATTAATCATACACTAGTGCCATCTAAAGTATGTAAACATACGTACAAGACATACCTTTGCGAGCTAATTCAAGTAAAGAAATGTATTCACGATATTTTCATGTTACAAACGCAAAAATAACTTTCCACATGCTCTAGTCAAACCATATTATGTTGTAATGCTGATAATTAGCATATTTAACAATATCGGGAAAACATTTCTTCACTTGAACTAGCTCACAAAGGTATGTCTTGTATGTATGTTTGCATATTCTAGATGGCGCTAGTGTACGATTAATACCTTAGTGTCTCTATGTATAGGGATTATAGATACTTGACAGATTTGTAGTCACTGGCATCATTGTACTGATGAAAACCAACCAGTTTGTAATGTGCGCATATATGCAATTTGCCCCTTTGATCAACAGAACCTTATTGAGTTTGTTTCAATATGGAATTGTTGTACAGATGTATGTTACACTGTCTCGATTTGTAGAATTTTCTATTACTATAGCTCACACACCTTATTAATGATAGCAGGAAGAATCTTCCAGATTCTTAACATCCTGTATATAGTAAACAATTTTCTGTTTACCTGAAGAAGTTTAACAGCCAATTTCAAACCTTCGTCGCTCTCTATACTCTGGTTAGCAGCTACAGCACTTTGAAGAGCAGCAATATTGAACAAAATACAGATTTTCTCATAACTAAGAGAAGAAATGGCTGAAAAAGAGAATGTTAAAAACAAAATACACCGAAAATTTGGAAGAAACTTACTCAAACTTTGTCTAGAACCAAATATGGAGCCTTTGTCAAATGCATCTTTCCATTTAAAGGGTATCTGAAGTTCATTTGGGGGTATTTTCGATTCCAGTGAAGCGATTTGATCATAATATCTGCAACATGGACAACAGTGATTTTGTAGAAATAATTACGAAAAGAGTTGCATCATGACTATCAATTTAGTCTAAATGAGTTTAAATGAGTTACACATTTAATATAAACGCCTTACATAGCTCGCGTTAAATCAAACAAGAGAAAGTCGATTTTCGTCCAAAGAAAAGTTGAAGGCCTGCTTTGTAGAACAGGTTAAAAATTTACTTTTGGCAGGTCTAAAGACGTAGGTTCATTGTAATAAATGTATTCGAACTCAGAGTAGACTATGTTGAAAAGTAAAATATTTTGACTTTCAAATTCTGTTTGCTTCTGTACTAGGCTCCTAATTGTTCAATACATCCTCGTACTTAATGAAAATTCGCAACTGAAAAATTAATACTTTTCATAAGAATCAAAACAAAGAATTGCAAGTCTAAAAACAAACTTTAACAGTGCGTAGGCTTCGGAATCGCAGTATAACCGCAAATAGAATAATAAGGAAATCACAAAAGACCCTGATTGATACTTAATGATAATGAAAGTATGAATCATACCCATAAATAACATCCAAGGAGCTCTCGTACTTCTCGAAAGCCTTCCAAATAGCATTACTCCTGATTTTGGCGAATTCGTTTATGGCATCGGAATAATCAGCAGGTTCATCTGCGGTGCTGAATCTGGATTGTATCACGTTCTGAAGGGGTTTAACAACGTCGATTTCTGATGGTTTTTTCAGGGGTACTTGCAGCAACTCGGCCATTTTGGTTCAAAATAAACGTCAAGTTTGTTTGGCAGCCGACTGGACGTTTTCCGTCATTAATGTCACGGGGTTTCAAGGCTGAAAATATTGGAATTAATAATGCACTAGATTGTACATAACCGATAAAATCCACAATTGTCAACATTGACAAGACCGCATTCTGTGTTCAATAATTCAAAAAAAGGCCGCGAGTTTTTCGCAAAGGTTTATTAGTTCGTTTTCATTTAGTTTAAACTTCCTGTGATCTTTGTGTTCACTCACTAATGTTTCTAGTATTTCAGTTCCTTTTTATAACTTTGACAGCTGAAGCAGAGCGCTACGCTATTTCAGCACCATTGGGCAATTCCTATCAGAACGTCGTGAAAGCATCACACCTGGCTTCAAAAAACCAACCTGTTCTGTCTAGGAGACCACGTAGGATTTGGCACTATAATGCAGCAAACTGAGATGCTCTGCATGATTTTTATGTCTCGTACCGATGGAATGAAACATGCTTTAATACAGAAAATATAAACAGCATTGATTGTGTTACAGATGCGATTCTTTTTGGAATAGAGACTTTTATTCCAAATACAGTCAAATTACCCTCAACCAGCAAGCCATGTTGGAAGTAACAACTACAGATTACTGAAGACTTCTATTAATTTCGTAATATCTGGTGACTGCAGACGGGCCGCAACTGTGAAAGATAGAGCCTACTGACTATGACGGTCAAATCCATCTGATGAGACATGTACCAACAACACTCAACGCAGAAACGCATGCAATCCTATATGAAGTATACTTCAGACTAGGTAAGATACCTAGGGAGTAAAGGCTCATCAGTGACAGACAATATTGTTTTCCCAAACACCGATCAACAAGTGACCTCCTTAGCTATATGACGCAAGTGTGGACAAGGGCTATTGGACGCTATGGAGAATCTAGGTCAGTTGCTCTGGACATATCCAAGGCTTTCGATTGAGTCTGGCATAAGCTATCTTGGTATTGTTAGATTCAGTGTAAAATGAAGAATACAGACTTTCTGGAAGAGAAAGCAACTCGTGAACACCGTATGAGAGAATGCCTTCCATTGAAAGTCAACGCAAATAGTGGTTGGGCTATGAAATCATGAAATATGAAGAAATACTCTCCTTCAAGCTGGCTCTAATTAATTAGGACTCTATTTCGAGATATACCACAGTCAGTTAAAAAAAAGCAGTAAATCAGTAGCAGTAGGACAGTAAAAATCAAATTTCATGCATTCATTTTATTTCGCAGATGATCTTTCATTTCAGGTGCTTCTGAAGCGATGCAAATTCTTGGCTCTTTAGGAAAGCTATAGAAAGAGATCAGATTGTCAGTTCAGAGCACTGGCTATTTTAGATTTTTGCATCTGTATTTGCCCTATTTGGTGATTTTTTCCGAAATAGGCCAACCTTTTAATAAATGGTCGACATGGTATGGAATATTTTGTGCCTTGCTGATACTAAAACCTTCCACGGTCATCTTAGGTGGGCTGATTAAATATTCATTATTTTTTATGTTTGTGCAGTGTAATCAAATTCAGTAAACTTCCATTATTGCCGTAAGAATAATAAACCTACATTCAGGTAAGTCTTGACAGGACACCTCTGCAATTTCTACTGACTTGTCTCTTCTTCATATTTGGGATACCAAACTAAAATGGTACAGTACCGGAGGAGGAGTATAAACTAAACAATGACACTGAATCACTCCTCCAAAATCATTAGCTTGAGATATTCACAGTCTTCTGGTCCACCAGAAGATACCATAGGAGTGGTAATATGACTTCACCTTCTACGCAGGCTTTTCTAGTGGTGATTGTCACAGACACTGTTGCGCTACTTAGAAACAAGGCGCTCATTAAATGGATAGTAACTAACCTTTCATCTTAGAGGCTTACCAAGAACACCATATATTTTACCCATAAAATAGATCCAGTGCCTCAAAATTTTTGACGGGGATGCTTGCCAAAAAATATCACCAGTCACCAAGTTTTATGAACTTCTCCACATTTATTCGGAGGAAAAAATTTCAGAGTGGGTTTTTATTCCCTTGAAGCTCTGAAGGAATGCGGGTGTTATGAGGGAGCTTTTACCTCTTGATTCGGAGACGGGGACGGTCAGTCAGGAAGTTTAAGACTAGTCGTGTCCTCTATATGATATGCCGGTAAGCTGCAGCAGAGCAAAGCAGAATTCTGGACGAGGAGCGAAGGAGGTGGTCGCCCCACACTCTCGCTCCAGTGAGCGTTGATAAGGTCACGGAATAGGGCGTTGGAATGTGGCAGGAAACAGTCTGCCGCTGGGTTGGACGTGGTGCCATCTCCAGTGTGAAACGAAAGGAAAGGTTGCCTCAGGAATATGGATGAAGCGATTAGGGCTGGATCGTCGGGGTCACCAATGAAGCTCTGAAGGAATTCGGGTGCTATGAGCGAGCTTCTACCTCTTGATTGAGGGGCGGCGTTCCGTTCTGCAACGGGGAGCGAAGAAGGTGGTCGATACGTTCTGGAACGGGGGGCGAAGAAGGTGGTCGATACACTATTTTAGGATTCAACATACTTCAAAAGGAAGAATCTTCCGAATTTAAAGGTTCATTATTCAAAAGGAAAGTTCAAAATGAGAATATAATTTTATTGTAAATAAGCATAACACAAAATTAAGCATGAAATCGAGTTAAAAAACATGGAAACTCGTTTTTGAGTCATAGTCTCGTCGCCGAAGGCTCTCTTATATTCTTCAGTTGTTCATGTTACTACGAGGTCTCAATGTCCTGTTCGAAAATTGTATGGTTACATCCTGCACTCTCATGTTCGGAGTCAAGAATTGCTGCAGAGTGTTCACGCCGTCCCTGGGCTCCCTGTCGAAGGGGTACCCCATTGATCTTCTATCAGGATATAACCTGTCCTTAATTCCACAGAAAACGAAGGCGTCGTTGCATGGTCCTTCTATGTTTTGGTCGATCTGGAACAGCATTTCAGAAATGGATTACCGAAATTGATTTGATGATATTATTTATTCACTCACAACATCATTGTTATAGTTGGATATCATGACAAACAACTGACATGCCATCCCTTCAGGAGCACCCTTGGGTACAAGCATGTGTTGCGGCCATCCACAACCACAGAAGTTGAATTGGGCCAACTGATCTCCACCTTGAGGACGATTTGTGTCCAAGTCTCTGAAGGTTCGTTCGAAAGGTATTGTGACGCTGGATTGAGTGGAAGAACGGTTTATGGTATTTTGTCCTTGCTTCACTGCAAAATACGAATCAGAATAAGACGAAAGAGGGTTTAGAGTGAGTTAATTTCTATTTGCCAACTTTGTCTAAAATTCAAATTATTTTCGAGGAATTCTTCATTGTTATGTTTTCACCAGAGAGCTAATGAAAACCATGTTCGTTTCGTTATTATGTTTACCAAATGATTTGAATTTTGTGTTTATTTCTTGATGAAATCGCTGAGGTATGTCACAGACTTCAGCTTCTCCCAGTTCCATAATTCTGAAGATTTTATATACTGTGAAATAAATACTGGATCTAGACTTAGACCAAGGATAGAGGAATAGCCTCACAAAATGGACCACACTCTTAAAAGAGACTAACCCAAAGTAATATTTGTAAGTGCTTTCTATAACGAGGCATAGTTTTTGAATAATTTGAATACCAAACCATGTTAGATCAACAGTGTTAGGTTTTCTTTATTTTATTTACAAAAAAGTCAAAAAGAGAATCGACTGCGATATGCTTCGAATTACTTAATTTCTACTCACAGTTGACAGGGAATTTATCGAGTTCTATGAACATCAGTCTCTGGTCCCTGTATCTCCAGGGGTTTCCCTTCTCATCGAGTTTTGGCGCCAAAAAGATCCTGCAGGTGCCTCTTCTGCTAGCTCCTTTGTTGTCTACGTTGATGGTGTAGGTGAATGGTTGATGTTGAAGGTGTGTAAACCTTACGAAGACTGGACCTCGTGGAGAGAAGTCCATACCTCTGGATAAATCAACGTCAGATTGTTGCCAAAACGTGTTCATGGTGTTTCCTGGAGCCCCCTTGGATTGGATGCTGATGCCAGTAACGTTAACTCCATTATAGTCAAGCTAAAAATGAAGACAATGATAGGGAATACTGACTTCTGATGGAATTATCAGAAATATCCACATACTAATCTCATTATATATATAATAAATGCTCATTGTTCAATTTTTGGTTTTATAGTGAAAATATATCTTAAGAAGTAGAATTGTGGCCATATTTGTGTACAATTACGTAGTTCCTCGATCTTGAATCATCTTTGCTGGTTTTTGATAGCATAGTATAGCTATACATATATTTTTCTTGGAAATGTCCAGAGTAATTCGATAATTGAACACAAGATAGATTCCATATCAATAGAGTCAATCTGCAAATTTATCAACATCTCACTTACATCTCCCACTTGGTATCTTGGTAACGTAGACTTGAATTCTTGAAATATATCGTCAATATACGCATGCCACCTGTAGAAGATGGGATCCCTCATAGCTGTAGCCGAATCTCCCATAACTCCAAAAGTTTCCTGGAGAAAAATGAATTGGTAAATGTAGCAATTTTTATGCAAGACAAATATATTTGATCCAAAGATATATCCCTGCGGAACACCAGAGTGGATCATGTAATATTCAGAGGTATTAAAGTATGAAGCAATGGGAATGAAAAGTCTAGAAGTACTTTTTCACTTCTAATGTTTATGGGTATAATACTCCTAATTGAATGAACAAATCTGCTCACTTACTAGATGTCTATGATCAGGATCGTGTATGTACGAGATGAAAATGTGTCCCATGTTGTGCAAATCGCCGTAAAAGGTCCTGTTAGGTGACAGGATACTGGATTCAAGAATGTTACCCAATATATCAATTCCCTCGAATTCAGTCAGTTGCATACGGTTTCCACGTTCCTGGAAGAATTTTAAAGTTATTCCAAAAAAGAAAGGATGTATTCAAAGATGTCACTCACATCTTCAACATATCCTGAATGGATTGCAGCAAAGATTCTGTCCCTCCATCTCATCATGTCGTCCACGTCTTGTCTGATCTGATCGGTCTCCCTGTTTAAATCGTTGAGAACTTGGTTTGAGACTCTAGAAGGGTAACTTCTGCTGGCCACCAAACTGTCCATTTTTGGGAAATACGCCTCTATTATTGGAGCTTTCCAATCAGAGAAACGTACAACCCGTTTGAGGTTATTGCAGAGTCTCTCGAAGTTGTACCTTGAAAATGTTCACAAAGCTTACTATGGAGCACTGTTTTTTTTTAATGATTGTAGAGAAACTGAGCAAACTTGGGATTGATTGTTTCCAGTCGGAAATTACCTGGCTATAATCTGCTGATGCATGTAATAAAACAGTTCACCTCTTCTATTTTTGTCCACTACCTCCCTAGCACCTTCAAAGGGATATACAAGATGCCAGTGCCAATGGTGAAGGTTTATTCCTATATCTTCTCTGAAGTAAGCAAGCCTATGCTCTTCCTCCAAGTTAGATGCTGTATAATCCTTCGGGATCTCAATAGGAGTCTTCAAAAGATGAAAAAATTAATAGTACACTATGTGAAACTATACTATCATTGCATATTTTCTCCAATCAATCGATTGTGGCACCGTATCATTAAAACCATAATTCTTCCCTAATAAAATAATGGATCTTGAAGTAACTAATCATGGGTTCTCAATATTTTGAAGAAATTATATGTTTATAATATTGTGTTTTATTCAGTCGACAATTTAAAATATCAGGTGTCCGATAACACTTACTCTGGACCCTGTTGGTACAATTGCAGCTTCCTCACGGGCTCTGACGAATACTTGGCTATCCACGAACTTATCAGGAAAGGATCGGATGAAAGAAGGAACGTCAACATCCTTGGTATCTTCCCTGTGAAGCAGAGCAACTGAAAGGCAGTAGTTGAAGAGGTATGGATTTACTCGATCTCTACAGTACACCGCAACAGAGAGAAGGTCTTCCACAGATCGAACCCCTAAGAAATAACAGTACATAGAATTATTAGGACTGAGAACAATGAATAAATGATTGGGATAATCGAATATTGATTGAAAATCTATTCAAATCTAACTACAATAATTATTACATTATTCTAAAATATTACAATACGAGAACCTTTAATCCGTCACCATTTCAAAAGCATATTTATCAACTTTCTTACCTAAGAAGATGTTGATCAACTTCCCAGCCAGTCGTCTGTGTTTCGGAACGAAGAGAGAAAAGTTAGCATGTCGCGGTAAGTCCAGTATATCGCCCAGATTCGGTACCGATATCTGCTTAACAGATATTCTCTCCCCAGCGTCTTCACCGAACCTATTTGCGAGTTGCACGCCAATGGGCTTGTATCTGTCCACCTAAAATATCAAGTGTCACTGAAATTTGCACAGGATCAATTGTTTTGAAGTATTGACATCTTCAGCTCTTATTACACCGTTAACGTTTTCAATAGGGCCATCTTTTCAGTCTTCATTTTAGCCCAACTTTAAACTTCACTCTTATAAAATTAATGGCAATAATATTGCTAATAAATTATTGCTATTTTGTATATGATTCTGTTCAGTAGACTATCTATAGTCCTTCTAGAAAGTATCCGGAAAAAACAAAGCTCAATTGTAATTATTTATATTTTCAATTCTTGAACTATAAAATTATAACAAAATATTCATATTATCTACTTAAACAACCTCCATTTAACACTTGACTAAACGTCGAGGTACAGGACTGTAAAACTGACTGAATTAAATCATCTTTATTTCATGGCGCTGCTCGTTCAACTTCTATCTTCATTAGTCCCCGTATGTTTTCAATGAGACTAAGATCTGGTGAAGCTGATGGCCATGAAATGGTTGTCACTTGGTGTTCTTGTGTCCAAGCTATGGCATCTTGCATTATCCTGCACCGTTTCAAGAAGAAAATCGTTTAGAATTCCACAATACTTTTTCACTATTAATGGTACCATCAACTATACAGAGAGGCGTAGCACCACGCTGAGATATTGCTCTCCAAACCACTATTTTGGTGTGAAATTTGGAAAGATGAACGGTAACAACTTTCATCAGATAAAAAGACATTAAAATTATCTTCTCGAAAACATTGACAAAATTCTATCCTCTGTTCCATTATAGGGATTTTATTTTGGTTTCCTTGATATGTAGCCTTGTCTTTTCAGTGACATAAGGGCGGTTTCTGGACATACTTTTATATTAGGTTGATTTCCAAATCTGTTGCGAAACCCCAAGCGCATATACAGCACTTTTTCCCAGTTCAGTCGATTGCACTAATTTTTTAAAGTTTCGAAAACCTTTTCTATACAAATATTTTACCAGTTTTTTCTAGTTGCGACATTATTTCATAAATTGTATACCTGTTGACCATCAACAATATTTAGCAAATAGTGTTATTATGCAACTTTGGCTACTATCTGCACAAACTATTTTATACAATACTTTTGTCTTAGAATGTTACAAAATAGAAGTTATGTTAAAATTATGAAAAATAATAAATTCCGGATACTTTCTAGATTTCCTAATTGATTATTTAGAGCTAGCGGGTGGGCCATTTAAAATTTGCATTTTTGATTGTCTATAAATAAACAACTAATGAATATTTTTCAAAGTTATGAGTTTATTAGAAAGGTTGGAACTTACATAGATGGCTCAACCTTTAGATGTAATAGAATATAGATTTTTCTCCTCCTATTGATCTTTGAAGAATCAATCATTTGTTGTAAGTATTTAGAATAATCTGATTCTTAATTTAATTAATTCAATAACACCCTGGAATATTGTATATTTTATAAAAAACTGAAATTTGTATAATTTTTTTTCAAGTATCAATAAAAAACTGAAATTACACTGTGTTTATTTGGAAAACCGAATAAAAAATTTGCTCGTTTCATGAGGATTTTGATAAGTTAATATGTTAATTTAAAAGCGTTTGTTCTAGGGAACAACATGTGATCGTTTTGCAGAAGTGTGTAATTTTCGAAAATAACTCTTAACATAAAAATTGAAAACATACATTGATTATTACGTTGAATAGTTTTTTTATAAAAATATTTCAAATATTAATTAGAAATTTTTTTTGAAAACTTCTACTTTTGGAGAATGTATTATATTATTATTATTATCCTGATACTCCTAAATCTTCTGGGGAGATCCCTCAAAAGCTTTTTCAGCTTGTGCGAGTTAGGAGTTCAGTTATGTTCTGGGTAGGCTTTGTTACAGCGATCTTGCGCCACTTTAGGTCACAGCACTGTTAACTTTGGACCCAACAGTGAAATGGTGGTAGACACTCGTCCAACTAGGAAATTTCTTTTCCTTCCAGGATTCGAACCCGGAACCTTTCTGTTTCCATCCCGATGCTCTTACCACTAAGCTGTCTCGGATGAGTTTGCTAATAAATCGCGGTCAATATTTTATATTTTCTTTTGATTTTCTAACAGTTGACTGCCGCAGACGTGTTAATAATTCTATATGTCTATAAATGTGTTTCTAACACATTTAAATTAATTTTAAAACATTTTTGAGAGAGTTTTTGCAGAGGTCCCCAAAATTTGATTGATATTCCAAATATTTGTATAAAAAAAAGTAGTCTTACTGTTGCGTTTAAATTAACCCTTATAAGCATGACAAATGTGACGCCACTGTTTAAATCCCTAATCCCAATGGTGGACAGGTAGAAGTGGTACTTACCAAATAGTTGTTAGGTACATCAAATACTACCTTTTCATCACCCTTAGCCACAAAAACAGGTTCTTGCGGCCGATCAAAGAGAAGAGAAATATGCTTTTTGGTATTCGAAGACATTGTTCCGAACAAAAGCTTTGTTTATCGGTTTCCGGAAATTTGAACAACAAACTTAAGAATATTTTTAAGGATTTTTTTGGAAAAAGATTTTTTGTGCAAAATAAACTCAACTGGCTCTAGTTTACACAGGAAAAACAAGACTGTAGCTCCAGATTTTCTTCGTTCCTTTTATATAAGAGTGAAAGATATGAAAAAACGGAAATCAGTTATCTAGTAGTTGTTTATTGTACAAAATCCGATTCAGCGGTTTAAGATAATCGCAAAAAATATAAAACCGCACAAAAAGATTAATTTGTAATTTTTGTTTCAGAAAAGTTCATTCTCTTGTATTCCAAAATAGAAAGGGAATTATTTCTCACGAATCTTCGTGTGAAAAGAGTGTGATTTTTATGTACAGGGTGTATATGAATAGTCGCGAAAAAATTTAGGGGGTGATTCCTTGTCAAAAAATAGGGTGGGTCTTTCATATAAACTTTATTTTTTTGAGCCCCCCTTCCTTAGTTAAAGTCCCCTAAAGATCAAATTTAATCAAAACTATTCAGTTGTCATAACGAAATGACATCCGCTTACTAGATGAATTCTAGTTCGGAAATAATTCTAGCCTCTACGATTCGTGTTGACAAATTATTTTTTTCTTAAAAACCTTGAACTTTAGCAAGAAATTACAAGAGACCTTATTTGTTAAAAATGCTATCCAAAATAAATTTTTTTACTGTAAACTAGGAATATGGAAAAAAGTTTCTTGCGAAAGAATGTTTAGGGGTGGCTTTTTCTACCCCTTGCAATCATAGAAGAACACCACCAAAAAATTTTTGAGTGCCTTCTCGCCTGCATGAAATGTATGCTTAATTTTATTCTTGTCGGTTTTGTGGTTTTTAAGAAAAAAATTAAAAACTGTTTTTCGGGCGCCATCGAAGTGAAGTTTTTTTTATTTTTTCGCGAAATAATTCATTTTCATATCGAGTTGTAATGAATGATATTAGAAATAAGGGTAAATGTGATTTATAATTGTTTGTGCTTTGTTTTAATCAATCAAAGCATAATAACAGAATAGAGAAATAATACAAAAGAAACAACCATCTCTGATATTTCCATTTTCCATCGAATTTCGAGCTGAAAATGGTCAAATTACTAGGTTGTACTCACTGATGAAGGATCTGAATAAGTGAAAATATGAGAAGCCAGTCCGTTCGTGAACAAACTAATTTTCAAACGGAAAGAGCTGAACCTTCAGGGAAGATTTGGGTTCTTAATATCCCGGCTTGGTGCGTAGTAGGCGAAATAGGTTTAATGGTTTAACAGTTGTTCATTTATCATATTTTTCCTAATATTTTCTAAGTTTCGAACGGAAAGAGTAGGAATCTTAAAACTTTCGGGATATGTTTGTTCCTAAATATCTCAGTTACTTTCTTATATGGGAAAAACCGGTCCAATGGTTTCGCAGTTATTCACTTTGGGCTTTTTTCGTTTTTTCCTGATTTTCCCCCCTGAAAGAGGGGGTTAGTTAGCAAATATCATTAATAACGATGATAAGGGGAAGTTCTACAAATCGAGACAGTGTAACATACGTCTGTGTAACAATTTCATACCCAAACGAACTCGATAAGGTTTTGTTAATCACAGGGGCAAATTGCAGACATTCGCAAGTTTCCAACTGCTTGATTTTCATCAGTTAAATGTATGCCTAGTGACTACAAATCTGTCAAGTATCCATATTCGCTATACACAGGGACACTAAGATATTAAACATACACTAACGCCATCTAGAGTTTGCAACCATACATACAAGACATACCTTTGCGAGCTAATTCAACTAAAGAAATTTATTCTGATATTTTCACGTTACAAACGCAGAAAAAACTTTCCTCATGCTCAAGTCAGACCATAATATGCTGTAATGCTCGTAATTAGCATATTCATGTTCAAATAAATTAATTCGGCTGATCTGTACCAAATATCATTAATAAGGATAAAAAATTTGCCCCTGTGATCAACAAAACCTCATCGAGTTTGTTTGAGCATGGAATTGAACTTTCTATTACCATAGCTTACACTCCTTATTAATGATATTTGGTACAGATCAGTCGAATTAATTTATTTGAATATGATTATGCTAATTATGAGCATTACGGTATATTATGTAGTGACTTGAGCATAAGTAAAGTGTTTTCTGCGTTTGTAACGTGAAAATTTCTGGAATACATTTCTTCATTTGAATTAGGTCGCAAAGGTATGTCTTGAATGTATGTTTGCGTAATCTAGATAGCGCTACTGTATGATTAATATCTTAGTGTCTCTGTGTATAGCGACTATAGATACTTGGCAGATATTTAGACGCTGGCTTACATTGTACCGATGAAAGCCAACCAGCTTGAAACGTGCTCATGTTTGCAATTGGCCCCTGTGATCAACAAAATCTTATCATGTTTGAGTATGGAATTTTTATACAGATGTATGTTTACACTGTCCCGATTTGTAGAACTTTGTACGACCATAGCTCACACTCCTTATTAATGTTGAAACTCTCGAGTGAGCGTTTAGTTCAGAGCATGCGAACTTGAACTCTTCAGACAGGCGTGGTGGGCATGTCTGCTTGTGACGCCAGTGACCTTCTGTTCCACGTCGGAACGGTCGTCGAACGCTGTGTGACTTGCCCTATTTGAACTCGGCGGGGACAGTCAGTCAGGCATTTTAAGTCTAGTCGTGTCCTCTATATGATACGTCAGCAAGCTGCAGCAGAGCAAAGCAAAATTTTGGAGGAAGAGTGAAGAAGGTGGTCGCTACACACTCCCTCTCCAGTGAGCGTCGATAGGGTCACGGAATTGGTCGTTAGCATCTGGACAGGAAATAGTCCGCCGCTGGTGTCTGGACGCGGTGCCATCCCCAGCGAAGTCACTGTGGAACGAAAGGAAAGTTGGGGTACCAATGAAGCTCTGAAGTCGTTTAAGATAATTTTCGGCTAAAAATTCCAAAATTACAGACATTTGAGCGAAACGCTCTTCTCTTGGTGCTAGCGCGTAAAAATCAAAATTTCCAGGGTTCCTTGATACGCGTTTTGTCCCAAATTTCTGCTTTATAACTACAACACTGCATCAATCGTACCCATTGGCTCTCACTAGACCTTTGTTAGCAATAAATTTTAAATCTTATACGATTTTACGCTGGCCATTCAATTACGAAGCACATAAAAAATTAACTACTCTATGTTTATGACAGGTCCCTGAAAATCTGACGTAAGGCCATCGAAACATCACCAAATTTCCCCAATAGAATAACCTCTGCATCATTCATGAGTGAACAGAAAATAAGAGCTTAGTGCTATTTTTGTTTATCGGTCGACTTTTCGCTGGTTGCCTTGCATCCTTCTCCGTATGTCATGAGAGCACAAGTTCTATTGTGTATATCAGACATTGAATAAATTCCAAGATAGCTACAAATTCTTGTGTTCTCTAAACGACCGAGTGAAAATTTTCATTTCTTAACCTAGTTTCAATTAAATTGTCTTAAAATGTCTACTCCTGCCAGACGACGCCTGATGAGAGATTTCAAGAGGTTTGTAACTAATCAGTGTAACTAGTCATCGTTAAGGTTACTCTTATGATCACTTTGTTCGTCACTTTCCTTTGTTTCCCAACAACCTTCGTCATTACACCCGATTAAACATACAATTTTTTTCCAGACTCCAAGAAGATCCCCCAACGGGAGTTAGTGGGGCTCCTACAGACAACAATATCATGATATGGAACGCTGTTATTTTTGGCCCACATGACACTCCCTTCGAAGATGGAACCTTCAAACTCACAATTGAATTCACAGAAGAATACCCAAATAAACCACCCGCTGTACGGTTTGTCAGTCATATGTTCCATCCCAATGTTTATGCAGATGGTGGTATTTGTTTAGATATTTTACAAAATAGATGGAGTCCTACGTACGATGTATCTGCTATTCTAACTTCAATTCAAGTAAGTACACAAGTCTGGGTAGTTAGTTACTCGACATAAATATATGTGATGGACATAATTTACGATAAAGGCTTACTTATTGGTATCAGTATATTATAAGATTCCAAAAATAACACAGAGCAACGAAAGGAATTTTTTATGCTGGAAAACAAATAACTAATGTAGGATAATTTCAATATGCTGATTTCAATTTATAGTGAGAGCCAGTAAAAAATTATGCGAATTTGAAAACCAAAACAATAAATATAGACTTTTTCAAAAATGTCTGTATAATGTAAAAAAATGATCCAATCAGTGCTCAAGCATTTTAATGTGAAATAAGACATACTAAATGTGGAAGCAAAATGTTGCTTAAAGTTTCATATTTGCTTTTAAGAGAAAATTAATCATTTGACATAGGTGTTCAGAACAATAGGTTTCTCAATTTAATCTGGAAACAGCTTTTGATGTTGGTATTATCTTGATATTCCTAGTTCTTTGAAGGTCCCTTAGAAATTTTACCAGGCGGGGAAGTATAAAACCGGAATTTCCATATAGATAGTGTTAGTCATCAGTTTACGGACAATAAGGCCCCTTCTGCAGCGCTATCATTTCCCTCTTACAGCTGACGAAGATTTTCAACACTAACCAAGTTTCACCGGTATATTTTTCCATAATCTTAAACATGTCGAGTTTTGTGTCTACGATTGGTGGACAGCATTGGTTTTCAGTTATCATTTGAAGAAAACTGCTGCAGAATTGCATCAAATGCTTGTTGAAGTTTACGGTGAACATGCTCTTGGTGAAAGAAGAAAATTCAAATGTGGACAGTTTGATGTAAGAAACAAAGAACATTTGGGAAAGCGCCAAAAAAGTTTGCAAACGCAACAAGAACTCTCGGATCAATTGAATGTGACACAGAAAGCTGTCTCCATTCGTTTCAAAGCTATGGGAAAGATTCAGAAAGAAGATCGGTTCTTATGAAATGAATGAAAGGCAGCAAGAAAAACAAAAAGCTGCTTGACAGACACAAAAGAATGTAATTTCTCCATCAAATCATGGCAAATTTATATATTGTCGCTTTCTTAAATTAAAATCAAACGAATAAATTATTAACAAGTTTTTATTTTATAATCCCATTTGAAGCAGTGATTATTGAATGGTTATTTTTTTTTCAGTCTCTATTAAGTGACCCTAATCCCAATTCTCCAGCAAACTCCATGGCAGCACAACTCTACAAAGAAAACAGAAGAGAATACGAAAAAAGAGTCAAGGCGTGTGTAGAACAAAGTTTCATCGATTAGCGATAAGAATTGAGTTTCAAATTTAATATTAATTATTTGAGAAAAACTGTATAATGTGCTTCAAAATTTTGCCAAGACACCTTTTCCCCCATTTGTCTCTTGTTTTACATCCCATAAATTAAGTTTTTCCCTCAGTTGGGGTTTTATTTATAAAAATGTATCCAAATAATATGATATTTATTGATTAGATGGGTTTTGTGCCGAATATATTTTTTCTTGTAGATGTTCTGTGGAATAAATGGGGAATAATTTGGATAAAATCGAATTCTAGATGCTTTCTTTTTATCGTTGTATACATCCCCCATTCTAACCGAGGTTTTGAATCTTCGGAATTAAATGAAGAACACTATCTCATTGTACAACTATTGTTTTTGAATTTTTAACCCTTTCTTTATTCTTAGCAGTTTGAACATTATCCGTGTAAACTGTTTTGAGTGAATTTATTGGTAAGAAACAGGGATATAAGTATGTAAGATATTCTTGTAATAATAACAATTTCTTTTTAAATTCTCACGATACAGAACTGGTTTGTCAGTTTAATTGTTCCATTAAAACCTTCACCAAATTGTTTGGCTTTACTCATCGCAAACCTTATTGCCTATTCGATTGGATAGTGCTCTATGTGTTATAACTGAATATAATAGAATAAATTATTATACTCTGGAATTTTATTTTTTTTTATTGGTTTATTATTTTCTTGAATGATAAACCACATCTTCTGCATAATCGACAAATGGTGTATAAGGGAAGATATGTCTCTTAACCCACAAAAGGTAGTTATAGTACCATTCGCCAAGAAACGGAGGCTGGTGAAACAATACAATTCTCTAATGAGGCAAAATACCAGGGAATAATAGTCCTGGACAAAACTTTCAGTTAAAATGCACACCTAGACAAAATGTGTCATAAAGCCAGAATGGGAGTCTGGGTGAATCTGCGGTAAAACCTGGGGTTTAAAGCCCAGGCAGATGTACTGGCTATACACTATGGTAATTACCATAGTGTATCACAGATGGCTCGCGAACGACGAACGAACGGTAGCGGGAGTCTATAGAAACAAACTGAGAATCAACATCTCATTGATTCTCGGTCATCAAAACACAACCATATTTCAGGCAGAACTATTTACGCGGCAGACCTGTTGATAAAACGACAAATCCACCACGGAAAAATCAAAATAGTCAGTTAGTACTAAAAACTCTGGAATCCAGCTGTCGTACATCTAAAACAGTCTGGAGTTGCCGCACAGCTTTAAACAGGCTCAGTATGTATGATAGAATCACTCTTGTTTGGATACACAGCCACTCAACTATTTGGATAACGACAAGGCAGGTCGGCTGGCGTTTGCTGAAGCCACGCTGCCTCTGGTAGGCTCGGAACCATTCCTGACATGACTAAGCGGACGATAACAGGCAAAATGAACTTAAGACTAGAGCTCAAGAGAACTCAAGACTGGCCTGAAACATTCGAAGGCGTTCCTTGGAACAGCTTCGAACCAAAAGATGGCGGACCTAGCGCTATGTCTGGATAGGGCCAAACTCAAAACACTTGTCGGAATCATGACAGGTCACTGCTGGCTGAAAGCGCATTTGCACAATGTTTCAGATCTGAGATGATAGCAAGGCCAAAGTTAACAAACATTAGTATCATCTATGCACATGAATGTACATACATAGCATACCTCACCAGGCTAATTCAAGCAAGGAACTGTACTTCTGATCACTTCTACAGTTACCAACTGTCGAAACCTTCTTCATGCTCAAGTTATATCCTATTATACCGATAATAGGCATAGATACAATTGAATTGGAGTAATCGGAGTACAGCTTTAATTAGCTTGGTGGGGGTATTTGTAGATTTAAATGGGGTTACATCACAACGCGACCATAAGGTCTATTGTCCTCCTCTATCAAAGTTGTATTACAGATGGACTTTCATTTTCAGAGTTCCGATGAACTCTTATATCTGGAATCGTTTCAAGGAGGTAGCATTATCGTTCCCACAGGTTTCTTGTTCAAAGCATTTTTTGCGTTGCAAAGTGAAGCATTCTGTAACTAGGAGATCTGGGATTTCTTACTCCTCCCCACAGGATTTGTACTTGTCAGTATTTGCTAAACCTATTCTCATTAAATGTTCCCGAGGCGGCAATGCTCAGTTATGAAGCCAGTGGGGGGGGTGAAGCATGTTTTACGAGTAACTGAAATCCAGGTACATTTTGGATCTTGTAGTATCGAAGTTCCCAAGAAATTTTTTAGAGTGATTCAGTCCAGAGGTTTCTTCCTTCTTTCGAAACTCTTCCTTATAGATACGTTTTCCTATACCACAGCAGGCCTCCTCAGTTCCTTTGATCCCGTGTTACTAGAAATCCAGACTAAAGAGACCTTATTATTTTGTTCTACTTCATTAAGTTTTCTTCAGCACTCCCATATCAGTTTTGAATAATATGAAAGCTTTAATAGCATCTTGACTGCCAGAGTGGATAGCTATATCACATTTCTGATAGTTTCTTTCTAAGTTCATTTCCACGCAAGTATTTCTGCTTAACAGACGCTCGGACAGGAGGCCAAAAATAGTAAGTATTTGGTACCTGGCTCAGACACTCGGGCGCCAGCTCCTGTGGTTCTTTTTGAACCGTCCTTGTACCATTTGATGGTATTTGTTCCGAGAGTTTGGGTGGTGGATTCCCTTTGCCGTTCTTCCCTTTTGTTCAGCATTGTAGTAAAGTTCTTTTCGATGCTAACTTTCTCTGTCATTACGTCACAGGAAGATTTGCTAATGAAATGTACTTGGTAAGAGAGGAGCAGGATTTTTGGTTTTTATTTATCTCAATACCTGTACTTTCCCTGGATATTTTGAGAATGGCGTCATGAGCTTATCTATTTATCACTACATGGAGAGGTGTGAGATCGATGATGAACTTCCGTGGCACACAGGCATGCTTTGTGCTTTGCCGAGGGTTTTCCTCGTACTGTTAAGACCTGCTTTATTATAAGAAACTATTGACTTAAATGTAATATTAGGTCTCACAATCATGACGTACATCCATCGCAGTATATTAGGGTTATAGGCTCTAAGTTCTACCAGCTAGACTTCTGCACGCCATCAAAGCCCTTAATGCTTTACCATGAGAAGTCTTAACTTGCTTGTTTCATAGAAGCTTACTGCCGAAGGTTATTCCTAGCTATTTAACTTCTATTTTATGATTTCTCCATTCAGAGAGATTTCATACCTGGAAGTTTCCTTTTTCTGGTAAATGGAAATACTGTGTGTACTATGTATTCACGTGAATAGATGGCTCTCGTGTGTGATGAAAACTTTGGCGTTCCTCGAAAAAGCACCAGATTTAGCACAATGTGTTCCCCCATCTTGAGTGGATGGCAATTTGCGTCGTTTGAAGCCATAAAACCAAATGCGGCAAAGGAACTAAAGGGCTTCCTTCGGAGGACTATCAGAAGTGCATGGATGATTGGATCAAGCGTTGGCATTAGTGTGTTGCTTCAGATGGATGTTATTCTGAAGGAGATAAAATAAATGTGGGCGAAGATTAACACAATTTTATTAATGAATGACTACAGAGCTATGTAAATCGAAAATATTTGAGATATTTAAAAAGTAACATCTGTTTAAAACCTTTTTCAACGAACATAAAATGAATTTAATGAAAAGTAAACAAAAATTCAACTTTTGCCACTCATTCTTTAGAAATCAGTAATTCCTTTCGACAAAAGAAAATCTTAAGAAAATTTTACATGTAGATTCAAAAGAAAAGAAACTTGATTATTGAAATTTTCAAATTCGTTCACAATAAAAATAATATAAAAAATAATGAACGACTGTATGGAGCCTTGTAAATTCAAATATTTGAGATATACAACAAAATAATGTGAAAATAATGAATGACTGTACGGAGCTCTGTAACCCCAAAAATTATTTGAGATATTTAAATGGGTACCATCTGTTTAACAACCTTCTTTATCGATTGCCGACATTCCGATATCTGTTAGAAGGCCCCTCTTTTTAACCCGGTTTTTTATCACGTTCCGATTGTAAACCTCTGTACCACTATAAGGTGTTATCTAGAATCTGTTGAAATATTCAAAATATTTATCACTTTTGTTTAAATACCACTGTACCACTGTTAGGTCTTCAGTTGTCTGATGATGGGATAGTTCATTTCCCGAAACTCGAGTCACAAGAAAATGTGTAATATATATATTTTTTGTAGTAAAACATAGTATTTCTACAATTTGTTTTTATTAAGTGTTTTCTAGATAAAGTGTACCTTTCAGCAACTTCTGGTCTACCTAAACTCCCCCATTTGGGCCCCTTATTGTATGTAATATATATAAATTCACTAAACACTTGAAGATTTTTAAATTTCGACATGATTAGTCTCCATAATCGCAGAGTAATTCCTTTTTATTCGAAAATTATTCAACAACCACATGGACTCCTTGAACATCATGCCACTAATAAACTTTTATGCTCCAGTAAGCAGATTTAGACACTTTTAATTCACCTTTTAAGGGCAGTAACAGCGCTAAAACCCAAAATGCTTCATCAGTGTAATCAGTTCAAAGATCAAATCGACGTATTCTTCCAAAGTGAAAATACCATGAAGAATATCTTGATACATATCTTTGTGAATCGTCATTGTTAAAATTGATATAATGAAGCTGTGATCACTTATCTGGGTATTGAATTATCTGTATGTGTTCATTTGTAACTAAATAAATAAAATATAATTATATTATGCAGTATATCGTTCATAATCGGATTACATCAAATAGAGACGGACTCAATAAAATATCTGTATTCTTTATTGAATGATCCTGTAACAATGCTGACTAAGATCTCCATCTTTAGCTCATCTGAGAAAGGACACCAAATTTGAAGACTGAAGACTCTGAAGAGAATGTTGATTAAGATGAAAAACGTTAATTTGCAATAATTGTTTATTATCAGTATCCTGGCTAAGTTACATACTAATGGTCAACTTAAATTAATAATAAAATCAATTTAAAGCTATTCAACAAAGTTTTTTATACATAACGATATAATAATATGGTAACGGGTGTCATGGCACCTCTGAATGGTAATCTTGATCCCGAAAATTATAAAAAAAAAGTCTCCAGTAAGATATTTACACCAAATTTCATTGCTCTATATACAAATCAAAAAATTTCAAAATCAATTCCAAGTACCTGCGAGTTCAAAAAATATACGTCCACTGTAGACATAAATATCAGATTCCAACTACGAACGACAATTCAGTTAGTTTTCCTTTCAAAAATAGAATTTTTCAAACGAAATTAACTGACATGATGGAAAATATTGCTAGAAAACAAACGATATATTTTTATCATTTTTGAAACGATAACATCTATTCTTTTTAGTCTATCTATTTACCAGTAACTTATCACATTTTTTAAAGTATTCGATGGAAATTTACAATGATATCTTTGAACCGATTTACAATGGTTCAATTTCAACATTTAATTTTCCTATGGTACTACAATTATTCCTTTTCAAAACCATTTCTGCAGGTCCAGAAATAAGAGAAAATCTCGACAAGGTTGGATCCTACTGGTATTCGATCTAATACTTGGACAACACTTGAATCGGTGCTTAAGAAGTTGAAAATGAAAGCAGAGCAAGGTGCACACACCTCTACTTAAGTTAGTAAATAATGAACTAACTATTGAGATGTAAATAATTGTGAATATTTCTGAAGAAAGAAACGTTGAAGGAAGAAACGCTGAATAATTTGAAATTTTTTTATTTGTTAGATTAAAATTGTGAAAGAACTAAGGAATGTTACTATATCTTTCTTTCTGCTCCCCTCTAATCAGTGAAGGTGTTAGCATGCAAGGAAAGGTTGCTGGAAGATTATGGTTAGTATTTAGAGGAAGAGCGAACCGTGTATCACAGTCATTTTTTTAACATTTTGCCATCAACCACCGTTATCATGCAAGGATTGGAATTTGGAAAAGGTTAAACTGTTAAAATGCAGATGGCCCAAATTTAAACCAAATTAAACTCAGTTAACACAGCAAAGCTGTAATTCAAATCAAAATTTCACTACATCTAAATAATAAGTTTTACATTTTCATGCAAAAAAACAAAAAATTAAGAACACTGTTAAACCAATTAAAACAAATCAAATTTGAATTTAAGACACCAACACCGAAACAAACCAACAGAAAACCCTGAAAGAAGGAAAACCAACCACCACAAAACGAAAATGGACCTCCAAAAATGGTAGGAAAACGAACAACTATTCTAATCACTGGTTTCTAGGATACTTATAGCACCTAATAGAAAGATTTTATTTACTTCTTCAGTTCGTTAACTGGTATAACAAACTGAAATGCTCGAACGAATTTGAATTTAGATTTAACTGGGAAACGAAAAATGAAAATAAAAATGTGCCCATATTAATTAACGTTTGTTATTACTTTATTATTCCGATAGTTATTTATTTTTTCCGTTTTTCTTTAAGATGTTATTTAACTCATTAAGTACATTAGATTCACTTGGTACTAGAAGCAGGATGAGTGACGAAACAATATCAAAATAGCGTATTACAACATTAAAAAGCTGTAATAATATCGTAGCATAATACTTTTGGAACGATATCTTCCTAACAAATGAAACTCGAATTTTTCATCCTTAAACCTACAATATTCATAAATAAAATTTTGAATCGTTTTCGAGATATCTTGGATAGATTATAATATAGGTTACATACAAGTGGGTTTGTTAATTTTTTGACACCTCAAATGTCAAATTCTACCATAACCAAAAAGACACACCCCGGGTCTCATCCCCCTAAAGTCACTTGGTAAAAAATACTCCCCGTTCTATAAAATACAATTTGCAGTTTGTATAAAAAATGTACAACTGAAAAAATGCCAATGAGATTATTTACAAGGGGAAATGCCTTTATCAGAAGGTTCCTACATCCGCTGATATGACAGCAGAGACTGGTACCAGACCCTTCTGGGTACCTCTACAACACAGCAACCATTTGTCGTCTACCCTCAGTATGACCTTCAGGTTCTCTCCTTCGTTATAAGAAAGATGACCGCTCTCAGAGGGCAGTCTGTGAGACAAAGTCCTTACCACCCTGGAACAAAAGCAAAGAATGAGATTTTAGGTTTTTCTCTAATAAGCAATAAGCTAATACCATGAAAAAGTTGGACTTCCAAAACTCAATCATTTGAATATAGAATATGAATGAATCTCAACTTACTTGGGAGTTTTTGAATGGACTGACAATGGTTTCCTGTTCAATGAGCTGGATGCTGCTCTTCTTGGAGGTACCTTCGCAGACTTGTTACTTTGTGCCACTGGTTTATATGGTAGACTACTTGGTCTAGGTGGATGTTTGATGCTATCATTCCCAGTCTCTACTTGATCTACCCTACTGGGCCTGAAAAAAGTAACAGTTATTCATCATTTCGAATTCACCGTGATATGCAATCTAACTAAAATTACGTTATGGAAAAAAGAACATGAACCAGTAAATTTTGTTCATGCTCACCTAGTAGTTACTGGTGTCTTTCTAGCTGGCGAACTTTTAACAGACCCTATCTTGTTCAAACTTGGAGGTTTGACACCGGGAGGCGTTGTTACTTTCTTCTGACTAACTTTTCCGCTAGGCGTTTTACCTCCCTGGGGAACTGCAATTGGTATGCCTGATACTGGTTTCACTGGAGAAGTTATTAGCCTTGGTATTCTGGATTTGCTCGGAGTATTTGGAGTGGGGGTATTCGGTGTATGTGTTGGAGATAGAGGCGGGGAGAAGCCTTGGTCTTTGCCACTCTGCATCTCCCAACGTTGTTGAAGTTTCTTGAATCTCTTACCATTCAGAGGTTTACCATCTTCATTCGTTTGGTATTCGAGTGATTCTGGCTGTATTTGAGGGATGTTCTCATCTGAGTTATTATCATCACATTCCTCGCCCCTAAAAAAATTTCTGGTCAGTTTTGAAGATGAAAGTTGCAAAAAATATTTCAATATTCCAAGAGACGATCAAACTAAATAACTAAAGAATCTCGTAAAATTTTCGAAACTTTTAGTTTGATACCAACAGAATCCGTCAAATGCCTCACCTGAAATTGTTCGTATTCTCCAAACTATCAGTATATTCCTCATCATCTTCCCTAGCCAGTCGATCGTAAACTTGATACAGCTTCGAATTCAAGGCGATACCCGACCACCTTTTCTTAGCTATGCTTGTTACGTCTTCACCAAGTTTGAAACTTGGTTTTCCCAGAACCCCAGGGTCGCAACAAGATCTAGGTCTCTCTTTATCACATCTTACTTTGCCTTTAGCTGAACTATTGAGTATATCTGGTAGGTTTTCTTCATCTTGGTAACCTGACCTGTGTCTTACGGTTGTCGCTGCTGATGCTTCTTCAGAGTCAGAGTTGGATTTGTTACTGTGTACTGAAAGTCCGGTGTTGTTCCATTGTTTGAAAGAGAGCTGAAAAGAATAAATATTAAGCATATATATTTCATCTGAGTCGACTAATGGTTACCTTATGAGTTGGACTAAGAGTTTCCATCCGCCTGAGACTCATATGGAGTTGTTTGGTCTCGTAAAGAAGATCAAGCTGGAAGGGATACACTGCCAAGGGTTGCAAAGCAGTTATTAACTTATCCAATAGCACCCTAACGTTAGAACCTCCAGTATGTGACAAAATTAAAAGAGAATCATGGTCGTAGTGTTTTTTCAAAACGCTCTCCCTCGTTCTCAAGTAGCTAGCCCAAGCATCAAGCGACCTGACATTCAACAAGCCAAAGACGAAAGTATTAAACTTGACTAGACCTTCCGTTATTGCATCTTCACTATTGATCCTCATAACCAACTCATTGAGCGCTTTGGTAAGTGGACCTTGCTTGGCTGAAGCTTCAACGACCTGCCATACTGAGTTATTGATAGCACCAAAGCTTGTTTCTAAGTTAGGTTTCAGGCCATCACTTAAAACCGCATACAAAGCGGGACATAGGTGAGTCAGGGCTATTTTTGCACATGTAGGGTTTAAGCTGGAGTCACCTAAAGCAGTTAGTTCGGCTTGGTTAGACGCTGTAGAAAAATGTTTGACAAGGAGATCAACTGCATTCGTTACACCGTTCACCAGCGACCATTTTTGTACCATGTTGTAGGATTGACGGTGTATTGGTGTGGTTTGAGGACTAGAATAAGTTTTATCTACTTCTTTTCCATCTTGAGCATTCTAGAAGCAAGATTCGATGATTGAAAATTTTACAATACCACAAGAAAGATCAGAAAAGTATTTCTGAAATAATTTCAAATTAAGATAGCACTCACCTGATAATTTTTCTGATGGCTGAAAGCAGAAACATTCGGCGAATTATTAGGAGCCAAAAAAGTAGGCTTTACTTCCAAATTCTTTGGCAGCACGTTCACTTTTTCCGCGAAGCTAACAGTTTTCTTTCCTCCGAAGAATTCACCGCCTTCCTGGTTCATCTTCAAAGACAAGAATCTACTAACATAAGACCTTAGATGTGTTAAATTTTCGTCGCTTAGTTCATCAGTGTCTGAAGAAGATATACCGCTACATTTTAAGAACTCTTCAAACTGAGTGAGTTCGTCGATGCTCATGTTTGGAAATAGTCTGTTGCTTCTAGATCTGGTGGTTACAGGAGGATCATGTTCATCTAGACTGCTACTCGAGGTTCCTGCATCTACACCTTCATCTTCAGTCTCTGAAAGTCTTTTGTTCCTAGCTAAATAGTAAGGTTCTTGTAAAGATATCCTTTTGTATTTATTGTCTTCGAAGACTGGATTATCACTGTTGGTTTCGCAAAGACTAAACCTTTTGGGATCTTTAGAGAGTATATTCTTTGGTAGAGGTGGTCTTGGAGGTATTATTTCTCCATGAGTAACACTAACACATCTTTTGGTTAACGGTGGCGCCGTGGTAATACTTCTTTGTCTATCGTTCTGCATGAAACTGGCTTCTGAGCTGGTTACACTGTCATATCTATATACAAACAGAGGATTCAGGTTATTGCCTGGTGCTGGACTATTTTGTGAATCGTTAAGGATGGTTGATGAACCTCTATATCCAGAACTTGGTTGTGTAGCTGTACTGGAACTAGAAGAAACGTTGGTTTGATTGGATGTAAACGTTCGCTCAGTGTAATCGCAACTGACAGGTCTCCTTCTTGTCCTCCCAGTTCTAGGTGGAGGTTTGTTAACAGTTGAAGTTCTTTTGATGTACTCTGCCACTTCTGGGATGTCCGATAGAATTTCTCTACATTCTGGAGGCAGCAAGAAATTGAGAGAATCCCAATCTCTCACGTGACTGAAGCCTTTGGCTCTTAGAATCTCTAAGTCATTACAACTGAGGGGTCTTTTCTTTTGAGCGGTAATTTGCGGTGGCCTCTGAGGCATCAATAGAATCTTGGCTACGTCTTCCTCTTTTTCATTCAGAAAATCTAAATTAGGTAGGACATAATTAGGATAGATGATATAGACTGGTTTCTCCACCTCTCCTTCTTTCTTCAGCTTGTTTAAGAATGAAGGTTCCACTACTTTGACCGGCTCTTGCGGTTTTGGAGATACTGCTTTTCCTACGTTCTTAAGATTCAGAATTTCTGAGAAATTGGACGTTTGTATGCTCCTGTTTATTGCTTCGTTTATGTGAGATTTTAGGCTACATTTCTTAATTGGAGATTCTGTTCGTTTGATGTCACAGAAACTATTATTGTTATTCAAGGATTTTTTGCTACAGTCAAGTTTAGATATGTCTTCCTTCTTTGTCAACTCATCTTCTGTCTCTTCTGGAATGTAGCCGTGGATTTTGGAGATGCTGTCACCCATTTTGAGTTCGTGGCTACGGTCTTGCTGTCTTTGGTGATCTGTTGACTTAGTTTCTGAGCAATTGCTTTCAACTGATTGCGTCCCAGGCCAATTCTCGGTTGAAGATAGTTGGTCTGCGGTGGTTGACATCCCTAAAAATGTAATCGTGGTGATATCTAGCCTGATAGGTCGAGTTTCGAGTTGAATTCTTTTTTGATCAGAATTAATTTTTAATTACCTTCGGTACTCAAACTTTTCTGCTTCATAAAAAGCTTCACTAGGCTGAAATTTGGTTGTTTGTTGTTGGATACATTTTCACTGGAACTGCCATCTACAGAAGTGGCCATATCTGATATGCTTGCACCACTTCCACAGCTAACTGGGGCATGGTGTTGGATGTCGAAGACCTTGACTTGTTTCCTTTTCAAAGTACAGGCGTCAGACTGAAAGGAACCTCAATGGTTAGATAAAGGAAACGGAGAGGATGGAAAACAAGAAGAACGAAATGAAGTGTTGGGTTTAACTTTCAGTTGAATCATAGTAATTAGTTTATGTTCTTCATTACCCTATAACCTCAGAGGTAAGGTCTTGGTAAGATGGAAGTCATTATGTTAAAATGAGAAATAATATAATTAAGGAAAAACTCGAACTTAGGATCAGATTTAAGATAGTGGAATTAAATTGTTGAGAAATATTTGGAAAATATACGCAAGAAGAGTCTTTATCATAAAGTTATTACTCACTGTGTTTTTTGCGTTTTGGATAATATTGTTCTGCATGAGACTCTTGATCAATTTTTGCTTGTACAAGTTTGGCATGCTCTGGCTCTTAGCAGTGTTGTCGTTTAATCCTAAATGCGTGGCGTCATCGCCAGAGTTGTTGTTGTTCCCGGAGGGGTGTCTCCTGACCTGGTTTTCACCTCCAGCTTTCTTCAACTTACTCCACGTGGTGAAGCTTCCCGAGTCCGACTGCGTCATCGGTAATGCGTTAGACAATTTTTTGACGTTCTTAGCTTGGATTTTGAGGTCATTGGAGAAATGCGCGCTGTTGGAGTGTTCGTCAGATTTTTCTGGAAGGAAAAACGAATGAGGAAAAGGTTGCTAAATGATATCATCATACATAATAGTTTATGTTCATTTGTATCTTTAAGAAGAAATAGGATCGATTATGGTATACGAAGATAAAACGCTGAAAGATGTAGTTGCATGTCAGTTTGGAGATCTCTGCATAACCAACGACTTTATGTTTACCAACTTCAAAGCGTACAGGCATTGAATCCGGAATATTACTGCCAATGATTTTTTTTGCCGATTGTACTCAAGGCCTAAACTTGATAAGAGCTCTATCACACAATACCTGGGAAGCTGACATCAGCCGTCTCATCACAATATACAACTGCGTCATTAAACCTCGAATTGCATGCGGACTACTAGCTAATTCTACGGCGAATAAAACAATTCCAAGTCCAAAGTATTACGTTTGACTTGCTTTTTGTACAACCCCATTCCGAAACCTGTATTGAGTTAAATACCAATAGAATACCGAACAAGAGGATGACAATGATATAAGCCATCAAAAAAGCCGCCAACCCAGATCACCAGAAAACTAGTTTTTCCAACTTTCATGAAGATGCCTTCCGCGACAATTCACATTGAGATTGAAGTGTTACTTGAGAGAACTTATATTTTACTATCCTTAACTTACTGCAACTATATAATAACTGCACATCAGCTTGTACGGCTCCTATAACACAAATTAACATCGAACTTTCGCAGTACTGTATACGTAATTCCCACCTTCAAGTTATTTGAAACCACTTCAAGTTAATAGAAGAAGAATATCAGAAGGCACGAACAGTGGGATTCCCGGTAGTTGGTCCAAGAGGAAAAAGACAACACAGGATGGAAGGTAGCGTCTACTTGGGATAATTAACAGCAATACATCATGCTTTGTTGGGAATCCTAAGCGAACATGACTGACAACACGCTTTCGTGCCCGGATTCACTGAGCACAATAAGAGTTATTGAACAAGTTCAACCCATAGCTCAGCAAATCGAACATATACTCAGCAAATTCCATCCAAAAAATCATGTTATTAGCTTTCTTTACGTTCCACCTCACACTAAATTAGAGGGCAATGAATTGGCAGCGAAAGAGACAAGCTGAATGCCAATGACTAACCAAATACAATGTCTTCATCTGTGAAAAAGCTCAATTCCAGCTTAGGAGAAAAAATGGTAAACTATGGGAAGAAAAATGGAGAAACACCTCTTCTCATCGGGAAGATGTCAAACCACTTCCCCTCAAAAAAGCTACCTACTTAGGAGGCCGCCTAAATCAGATTGAAAGAACATGACTAAGAAGCAGCCACACAAAACTCACTCATGGTTCCCAACTTTCCAGAAAGAGCCCTCCGCAGTGAGGGCAAATAAAAAAAAGCCCATGACCAGTTCCTAGCGTGGTTTCCGCAAAGATCGATTCACTCAAATTGTTACTTGCAGCTTGCTCGATCAAGTGTATGATTCTCTTGATGCTGGTATGCATGTGGTTGGATTGGTTCTTCGATTCATCGAGAGCATTTGACTGCCTTGTACGCAGGAAGTTAAATAACTTACGGATTAGAGGTGGTTTTTCGCGCTGATTAGACGATTTTCTCATGGGAAGGAAAATAATTGTCAAAATAGAGCATTCTTGCTCTGATATGAACGATATTACTCTTGGTTTTACCCAGGGATCCGCGCTGGGACCTCTTTTATTTCGAAATAACTTACCTGAAGCTATTTTATGTAAAACTATGATATTATTTGCTGATGATACGTCTATTATTGTATCAGCAGGATTTCTAGAGTAACTCTTGGCGCAGCTTCGGTTTTTTTTACGTAAATTTGTCGACCCGTGTCGCGGCAATGCCCTAATGGTTAATATTGAAGAAACGAAATGAGTTTACTTTCGAAATAATAACTCCTCCAAAAAAAATCTCAATATTCGGTCTACAGACTACACAAGAAATCTGGGAATTTATGTGGATTGCCATTCGAGGTGGGATGAAAATCTTGACTATGGGTGTAAGAAAGTAAATAGTTTATGCTCTGCGATTTCTCGTGTGCGGCGGTCCATGCCTCTAAGTCACTTCAGGGTATCTATTACGGTTTAGTTTATTGGCACGTCTCTTCTGTTATATCATCTTTTTTAGTAATACCGTGAAAAAGTATTCATTGCTCAATGCTTAATATTCCTTATTGAAAGCCTTGTAGAGCATATTTCTTAAATCATAATATTCCAACTTTTCCCTGTAATTATACTTTCAAGCTTTTATTGCATCGGGTGTTTTTTTTAGAGTGTTAGAAATTTCGACAAGGATAACTGGGATTTGACAGAAGGTAGAAGCCATGTTGTTTTGACATTTCTGTTCAGTAAGCATTGACAATTAAAGCCTCTGTGCATCCACCACATGGATCAATTTTCCGTAAAGATCTTGGTCTACACTCATACAAGACCCAAGTGGTTCAAGAACTAAAGCCACTTGACCATAATAAGCGTCGCTTGTTTGCTGATTGGGCACTAGAACAGGTTGAAATTGATCTTTTTTTATCGTAAAATTGTGTTTAGTGATGAAGCTGGTTGAACGGCTATGTAAACAAGCAAAATTGCCGTATATGGAGTGAAAACAATCCTCAAGAAGTTCTGCAAGTTCCATTGCAACCTGAAAAATGCACTGTATGGTGTGCTTTACACACTGGAGGCGTCATCGGTCCATATTTCTTTAAAAACGATGTTGGAGCTAATGTTACAGTGAATGGTGCTGGTTACAGATCGATGATCAATGATTATTTGTTTCAAAATTTGAATGGTATCGACCTAGAAGTGTTTTGGTTCGAACAAGATGGTGCTACACCTCATGCTGCTACCGTAACAATTGATTTATTGAAAGAAAGATTTGGCGATAACATTATTTCGAGAAATGGTCCAATGAATTTGGTTTATGTCAAGTCATTGGTTTATGCTGATAAACCAGAAAAAATAGACGCTTTGGATGCCAACATAACTCATGTTATTGATGGAATAAGGCCTGAATTAGTCGAAAAAGTGGTCCAAAATTGGACTGGTCCAAAATTGGACTGGTCCAATGCGGTTCCTCAGAGCTAGTCGTGGTGGACATATGCCGAAAATTATTTTCAAAACAAAAATGTCATAAAATTATCATTCGAATAAAAAAAATTGGCTTCAATCTTAATTTAAATGTGTGTTATTCCAATTCAAATTTCTATCACTCTAAAAAAACACCCGACAGATGAATAACAGAATGAATAGAATAATAGAAAAACTATATTTCTTTGTGGAAATGAATGAAAGTTTTGTATACTACTGAAATATTAGAATGAAATGCAACAATTTGTTTTATGCCCTTGATTTTAAAGGCTAATTATTCTGAAATAAGATATCTAAAAATAAACAATATTTAATGTAGTCTTTCATTTACTTCACCAAATTGAATTCAGTTTCTATGCAATAATGACTTCTCTGTATCATTTAAATGATATCGAAAAGATAAAGGTATTTCCTTTTTTGATCTATTTAGATCTTATCGTACCTGATCTTCGCTTGAACCTTGATTTTTCGAATGTGCTGTTTTCACTAGCAGTCAAAATTAATGGGAAGTTCATGAAAAACAGTGAAAAAGTTACTAACAAATGTCACTAATCACATTTATTTCACTATATTTCAAACACTTCACTTGTATCTTCGGACTGTCATTGATCTAAACTGAGAGTTATCGTTATAGAGCAATGAAAAACGTTAATTTTCAGATTAAATTGAAGTTGTAAAGGATGTCTAATAAACTTATCGCCGTCATTTTGTTTGAATAAGACCGAACTCCTATTCAAACTGCAATATTACACAGGGCGTGAATCATATTGTTGGTTTTACGCTGGTTTTGATAAGAAAACCGATTAAAAGCATTTTACGTAGAATAAACAATGAAATAAATCATTTTAAACTGAGTTGAAGGTTTCGAATATTTTGCTTATATCTAGACAAATTGTCTATCGAAGGGACCTAAAATTGAGTCGATGGAATTAAACTGGCCCCACATATAGAAGGATTTAGAGCCTTTAAACTTTTTCATAGGTCAACTAATAAATAGCAGGCATTTATGATGACGTTGCACGCTTCTCAAGTGGAGAGAGTTGTAGGTAAATATAACAGACTAGCACCAAATCTTATCTAAATTTTTGAATTAGTAAATGTTTAATATATCACAATCTTTGTAGGTGGTACAGAATAAATATGATAAACAAAAAGGTTCAAATCCATATTTATGGGGTCAAATTAAGAGCTCATATCTAGTAATAATTTAATGGAATCGATCCTTAATTTTACATTTTAATTGATTAAAATAATAAAGATAAATAAGATAACACAGTTTATTTCTAAACTTTCCAGCAGGTTCAGGTTCTTAAAATAAATATTAAAACGCTCATCAAAATCATGTTTCTCTTTTACTCGATGTTCCGCATACACAGAATCCAACTTATTATTGAAGAAACAGCGTCAGTGCTTATTTAGTCTACTGCCAAAGGACCTTCCAGTTTGTCCAATATAAGTTTTTGAGAAGGTACCACATATTAACTTTGTAAACATCTGATGAAAGTGGTTCGTTTATTTTTGGTTTAGAGTTTTCTAAAATTATTTCTAATGAAGTATTGGCTCTGAAAGATATAGTTTATCGTAGTAGGTGAGGGAATTCTATATTTTTCTTGTTTTTAGCTCAAAAAATATCCTCTCACCGAAAAAATATAAAATTCCGTCACCTTCTATGTCTTGTCACAAAACCTCTCGATACTATTTCTGAGAACAAATGTATCCAAGGTCAAAGGTAAAAAAATTAAATTTTTATTCCATTTTTCACTGAAACTGTAAGTTTTATCGTGAAAATAGGTCGAACAAAAGTTGTAGAACATACAATTTTTTATAAAAACTGTTGAGATACTCTTTAAGTACGAATTTCCATCCGTGAGATATCGCGGTTTGAAAAATTCATATTCTACAAAATATGCACTTCTATTCAGACTGTATACGTCAAGTGACGTTCAATATGAGTAAAAATAAAAAACTATTGATTTGTGTTAATCACACACTAAAGCTCCTACAAATTTAATGAATATTTTGAAATATTTTACTGTCCGATCCTAATTCCCTTCGTCCGTAACCTTGAGCAACATCTGCCAGCTACGTCATTGTTCGAGTGTAGAGGATTGCATATCTGCCTATTTTTGAAAGATGTGAACGAAATAACTAAGTATCGGGTGTTTTTTCAGAGTGATGGAACTTTAAATTGAAATTAAACACATTTAAATTAAGATTGTAGTCAAATTTTTTTTTATTTGAAAGATAATTTTATGGCAATTATGTTTTGAAAATAATTTCCGGCATATGTTCACCACGACTAGCTCTGAGGAACCGCATTCGACCAGACCAATTTTGGACCGCTTTTTCGAGTAATTCAGGCCTTATTTCATCAATAACACGAGTTATGTTGGCTTCCAAAGCGTCTATTGTTTCTGGTTTATCAGCATAAACCAATGACTTGACATAACCAACCCCAAAGAAAATAATCCAGTGGAATCATGTCGCATTAAAAATTTGAAACAAATAATCATTGATCATCGATCTGTAACGAGCACCATTCACTGTAACATTAGCTCCAGCATCGTTTTTAAAGAAATATGGACTGATGGCTCCAGTGTGTAAACCACACCATACAGTCCATTTTTCAGGAAGCAATGGAACCTGCAGAACTTCTTGAGGATTATTTTCACTCCATATACCGTTCAACTAGAAATGAGCTTCATCACTAAACACAATTTTACGATAAAAAAGTGGTTCAACTTCAAGCTGTTCTAGGGCCCAATCAGCAAATAAACGACGCTTATTATGGTCATGTGGCTTTAGTTCTTGATTCAGTTGAATCTTGTATGGGTGTAGACCAAGATTTTTACGCAAAATTTTCCACGTGGTGGATGCACAGAGTCCAACTTGTTGTGAACGTCGACAAATAAACAAGTCTGGATCATCATTAATTCTGTGACTTACAGCAGCGATATTATCTTCTGTACGTACATTTCTTTGTCTTGTTGTTGTTGCATCGAGTAGAGAAAATGTTGTCCGAAATCTATTGATAGTTCGACGAATAAGTTGCTTTGATGGACGATATTGTAAACCATAAATTTCACGAAGTGCTCTAATGAAAATAAATTTCAACAATTTGTAAACGTTGATGCGGCGTTAGTCTTTCCATGAAAATTTGTCAATGCTTACTGAACAGAAATGTCAAAACAACATGGCTTCTACCTTCTGTCAAATCACAGTTTTGTCTGACCAATTTTCACGATGAAAGTCACCGTTTGGAAAAAACCTGAATTTTTTACCTTTGACCTTGAATGAAGTTTTTGGCAGAAGTATGATCGAGGGGAATGTTCGACATTTCATTAATAATAGTTTATTTGAGGTCAATACCAATTTTCAGTTAATTGCGAATTTTGGCTAAGTTAAATCTGTATTTTGACTCGTCTACTATCCCATTATCGCCTTTATAATGAGCTTTCATCCTATGTAAATTTAAACAATCAAACCAAATTCAACACCACGTAATCATTCAACGCGCGAATCCAAACAAAACAAACCCTCCCATTGCGCTTTATCGAACACTTACCCGTCCCGTTGAAGTCGGATTCCTCCGAGTACATCGTCATTGAGCCCTCGAAAGCTATGGTGTAGTTATCTTTGTTCGCCTGGCATGTCAGCATCATGTCGTGGAAATCGCAGTCGAGGGAATCCACGCTGTAGTTGGCACCTGGCACCGGTATCTCCCTCACGGGGCTGAAGAGCAGTTCCGACTTGCAAATGGACATAGAGGTAGAATCCTCCCCCTGAGAGCTGCTGTGAGGACTGATGGAGCTGTCAAAGTCAAATTTGGCCATCATGGAGCCTGACACGCTGGCGTAGCATTCGCCCTGCCTATGGTTCTGGAGGAAAGAGAAAAAAATACAGATGTTGGGGTTGTCATTTCTAAATTCTTAACAAGGAATACAATTTGTTTATCTGTGGGTCCAATGTAATAGTTTGAGATCACTCGGAATCCAAAATTCGCAGAAGAATAACCAGGTGTTTTCAAAATTCAGAACCATTTCATCAAAAATCGCCTATAAAAGGTTTTCCAATAAGAGGTTTCATTTAGAATAGCCCGCTATATGGGCAGCTGTCATCTTTTGACATTTGACATGTACAAACTACACCATCACTGAAAATGGAACAATACACGTTTAAATAACGCACTAAAATTGTTAAAATCCACTACAAAAATGTTGAAAATTTAGCAGCCACAGTTCGCAAAACCAAAGCACTTTTGGTCATCGTAAAGCACCTCCTCGGCTCGTAATAGTGAAACTGTTGAGCTGTTGGAACAAGTTAGTGATGTGAAGAATCGAAACTGTGTGGGTCGTTTAAGAACATTTAAAAATATTGCTCCCTCGTCTATCTTTGGAATTAGGCATTCTACAAACGACATAACACCGTATTTTGCATGAAGACTTAGTTCTTAAGGGTTTGAAAGTTCAGTTAACACAAGAACTCAAGCTGGTCGACCATCAGCAACGTCGTATCTTCGCTGATTGGGTCCTTGAAGTGCATCAAGATCCGGATTTTCATAGAAAAATTATCTTCAGTGATGAGGCAAATTGTCACCTCGGAACCTACGTTAATGAGCGGAATTGTCGTACTTGGAGCTCGGAAAATCTAAGAGTGATGGTTGAAAAGGCTCTCCATCTTCAACGTGTCACTGTTTGGTGCGGTTTTGAGCTGACGGTGTGATTGGACTTTATTTATCCAAAATTGAGGCTGTTGCATCTGTTACGGTGAATGGATTGCGCTACCAAGCTATGATTAATAATTTTTAATGGAAGATATTCATATAGACGACGTTTATTTTGAACAAGACAGCGCTGCGTGCCACACAAGCAACAAAATAATGGCAATTGTGCAAGAAGAGTTTCCTGGCCTTGTTATTCTTGAAGATGATAGCCATCGAGATCTTGTGATTTAACAGCTTTAGATTTTTTTCTTTGAAGCCACGTGAAAGATAAGGTTTATGCCAATACTTCACAATCGATTCAAGAACTCAAAGATGTAATTCGTGAAGTTATCAAGGATATACAACCGCATATGCGAATTGATAGCCGTGACGGCCATTTGACTTATATCGTTTTCCTTCGTTTACCTTCCTCTTTACAATTAAATTAACATCCATTGATTTCTCTCAAAATATACTCGTTTTGTTTAATATCAAAATCAAACCACTTATTGGAAAACCCATCATAAAATGTTCAAGGGAGCAAGGTTGCCTAAACTGTTGAGTTCAATTCGAAATCTTCAAAATTTCAGAAAATAAGTCCGATCCTGTAACTTAGGATTTTAAACAATAGAGAGATTATTACTATGGCTTAAACGCAAGCGTGATTGGATATATTATGTCAAATATCAGCTCACTGTAAACAAACAATCCTATGCTAATTAAAATTGTTTGAATTTGGCCGATTTATTCAAATTTTAAATGATTGGAGTGTTCAAGCGAAATGCAACAGAAATATATCCACTGCTCTTATTGAAAGACCCTTTATAATAAGTGAATATTTTCAAAGGTACATTTTTCATGTCATAACGTTCACAATGAAACATTTCAGAAAAAATTACGCATTGTATAAGGGATTCTTATAAAATAATAAGAAAGATTTGGATAATTAAATTTGTCAATAATTTTGATTCCCAGCCAAAAATCGAAGAAATCGATCTTTTGAATGAAACCATGAAAATTTTTTCTCAAAAAAAATTTTAAAATAAAGTAAAATAAATGTCTTAAGAACGCAGTTTCAATTAAATACACTATAAAATTAACACTAATTATACAACATCAAAGGCAATAAAAAAATCCCGAGAAAATATAGAATATCAATTAAATTATTAAATGAATGATTGAGGGATACAAACTTTGTTTCATAAAGGTACTATGAAAACCAAATTCCTCTCCAAAAATGCAACTCAAAAATTTCTTCGAAAATAACTCTCTCTAAAAGGTTACTTTAAAAAACCAAAAACATGCATACATTTTTCTCTATTTTCTTTGGATTCTTTGATTCCTTTTGATACTGTGTGATGATTAAATCCATATGTCTACTTTTAAAAAAAAATTTTAAAATCAAAACAGATTCAATCTGTTCGTCTTCTACAATTTTAATTAAAAAAAAAAAATTTATTCAAAAAAATTTTAGAATTAAATTAATATCTACATAAGCACTGCTCATATTTAATAGACGTATACAATCTAAACTCAATATACAATATCAAATAGAATAAATAAACCAACAAATATAAATTGTCAATTAAAATTAATAAATAAATATTTGAAGGAGACAAAATTTTGTTTCTGATTTTACCATTATAAACACCAATTACTTTTCAAAAACATAAAACACAACTTAGGGACCTCTCAAAAAATATAATTTATTTGAAATATTCAATATATTTAAATATTCAAATAAGTTGATTCAAAAATCTTTCAAAACATGCACTATATCTTAAAAAAATAATAAAACTTCCGATAATTTCTTCATCGGCCCTAAATCATATTTAAAAAATCAAAATCAACTAACAGCTTAAACAGACTAACTTTAAAAAAAATTTTCTATGTTCGTCACTAAAATCACAGAAAACTGTTAGGTATTATAAGGTTTTCTTTAAACCATTGACATTCCATAATGAGATTTATTCAAGCCTAAATATAATTATGTATTATGTATAAAATAAAATAGAAAAAGGCTTTTTACTTGATAGAAGAAATATAACAAAATTTGAATATCAAAACAGATTTTTTTTAAAGTTAGTCTGTTTAAGCAATTAGCCGGTTACCACTCTGAGGTAAGAAATACTGAATGTTAGTTGATTTTAATTTTTTAAATATGATTTAGGGCCGATAAAGAGATTATCGAAAGTCTGATTGTTTTTTGAAGATATAGTGCATGTTTTGAGAGATTTTTGAATTAACTTATTTGAATATTTAAATATATTGAATATTTGAAATGAATTATATTTTTTGAGAAGTCCTTAAGTTGTGTTTTATGTTTTTGAAAAGGAATTGGTATTTATAATGGTAAGTTCAGAAATAAAATTTTGTCTCCTTCAAATATTTATTTATTAATTTTAATTGACAATTTATATTTGTTGGTTTATTTATTCCATTTGATATTGTATATTGAGTTTTGATTGTATACGTCTATTAAATATGAGCGGTGCTTATGTGGACAATAATTTAATTCTAAAAGTTTTTTGAATAAAATTTTTTTCAAAATTGAAATTGTAGAAAACGGACAGATAAAATCTGTTTTGATATTAAAATTTTGTTATAAGTCAAGTAAAAAGCCTTTTTCTATTTTATTTTATATGTCTACTTAATTGAAACTGTGTTTTCTAAGGCATCATTTAATTTAATTTTAAAAAGTATTTGAGAAAAATTTTTTATAAAATTAAAATTTGTATTGAGGTTAGCCGGATTAATCTATGTGATATTTAAGATATTAAATAAATATAAAATTAAATACAATATTGAAATATTGGATTTAGATTATATGTGCTATATTGAATCACTCCGCTGATTTTTTATTCTGATTCTTATATTTCATTATTTTTATCTTATATTTCAGTTGATAAAAATTAAAATTCATCATTTTTGGAGCAGTGCTCCTTTGACAAAGTGTGTATCGTAAGATATATAAATATCATGCGGTATTTAATAAAGGTATTACGAATTAATTTATTTAATTTAATTTCATATTAATAAAAACGTTTAATAATAAGACTTATTTCACTTTAATATTTAGGATATTGTGAAAGCCTTCTATCAAGTAAAAACCCCCTTTTTATTATTTTGCATTCTGTGGGTCACCTGTATAAGCTGATAGCAGTGTTTCTAAAAAGTAATATTAATAATTTTGTGAATGTTACAGAATATTCTGTGTTTAAAATTCGGACACAACCTTTATCAAGTAACATTTATTTGAAGTATAATTATTTGAATTGAAATATTGCTATAATTAAGGTCGAGTTTTGTCAGCCAACTTTTTAGGAAAGTTCATCGACCCAATGTGAAAATGCTTCAAATGATGTCATTCCCAATCGAAACAAACGCGGTCTGATAAAACATGACGAAAGAGACAGCCGAAGGCACTACTTAAAGCAACTGGACGGAAATAGTGCAAATTAAAACAGCACAAAGGACACTTGACTAATACACACTTGGCATTTTCTTCAAGGCGAATCACCTCCAAGGCATCCACAAATGACCACCGTATTTCTTCGGCAACAACTCGAAAAGAATCTCGCGATATATTTTTTTTAGAGAATACTGAGGAAATAAGAAAATAGTTGGCCTGAGACTGAAAGTATCAAGTGTCTTGTTGGAAGTAGGAGGGCAAATTTCTCCGAGATATATTTTTGACATTTTGTTTTGGATTGTTTTCAAGTTTGAGTTCACAACAACTCGACGCCTATAGCGATTGTGTACTGGCTACGAGGGTTATCTTAAAAGTGTATAATCATAAATAGAAATGGAAATTTGTTTCAATTATTAAGCGAAAGTTTTTTCAACTCAATACGATTAGTCCATATTTTGCATCACCTTGAAAAACGCTCCAAATTATTATGTCATCAACTTGTGCTTGTTCTATACACATTATCACGATAGATGTTCCACGCAATTGAAGAAAATGATGCCAGCTACCGCCGGATTCACACGCGGTACTACTGCTGCGCAACTAGTAATTCCTATGCAGTTGAATTAATAACTCCGAGAACTTCTGTTTATCAGAAGTCCTTCTTTCACTGTGGCACATGCTTCCAGCTAATGTGTTTACTTCAGTGTATAATCTTTAACAGTTCAAAACGAGAGTAAACTAGACACAGCTTGGGACACACTCGGGGCACCTACTATGTGACATAGGTTTTCCTGGGACGGTCAAACATAGAAAAAAACTTATATTTTGTTATAATTTTTTTCTACCTGTACATTAATGTTTTGTATCTTTAATTGAGTTTTCTGTTGCACGAAGAAGAAGTTAAAGGTACTTCAAAACTGCATTTACAACAATGTGCAAACATTGGTTTAGTAGTAAAACAAAGTTGGCAATAAAAAGTACAACAATTATGATAAACTAACAATTAATAACAGCTGAAACAGGGAGGAACAACTTCCTGCAGCATTTACCAAATAAGAACCAAGCTGATTCTAACTTGAACTTCGTATTTTTCGTACATTCCAGATATTTCTCGCTGAATCGATGCAAATGCGATCATCCATAAATCGTTTAATAAATTTCTTAAAACGCTATCAATAAAAAAATAATTGGAAGAAAGCTATTCGTTGGGTAAGAATAATTCATGCTGAACCTTCGAGTTTACTAAGCAACTGAAAGTCGTAGCGTATTCACATTTGATAGATTTTTAATATTAGCTTTTATTTTCTACTAAGTGTAATTGATCAATTAAAACAGTATACCTTATGACCGCTAAGACATATCGATTTTGCCTCTTACCTCTTGACTCAGATGGTCAGTGCACATGGGCGGTAAATTCGTCAGGAGGGCGTGTATATCTTCAGTTCTGAAACTTTCCATGTCGGCTTCTGCAAGATTGGCGTCCATATTTTTGGCAAATGCGTCATAATAGTTGAGATCTCCCGCTTCATAAGACTCAGGAAGTGAAAGCAAGCTGGTGTGGTGATTTGTCCCGCCATCCCGATAGCTGAAAACACATTCATTAGAAAGCAGTGGGGACAAGGGATGATCCATGGGTGACACCGAGAAACATCACTTAGCGTTGTATAGGGTGTGCCATTTAAAATTTGCATTTTTGATCGACTGATGAATATTTTTTCAAAGTTATGAGTTTATTAGGAAGGTGTATACTTGACACATAATAATGGAAAACAAAACCATTCAAATGTATTCACAAAACTATATAGGTATGTTATTATTATTATTATCCTGATACTCTTCTGTGAAGATCCCTCAGAAGCTTTTTTAGCTTGTGCGAGTTAGGAGTTCAGTCCTTTGACACTTGACATTGATTTAAGAATCAAAACGCGTGTCATGTTTCACTTTCTCAGTGAATGAACTGTAAGAATTTGATAAAATATAGTAACTTATTCTCCAATATTCTACAAGAGTAGTTAGAGTCCCTGGAAAAACGTTATATTCAATTAGAATTTTAAAGAGTGGACTTACCCATAGTCGAGAAACCATTGGTAATCGGAATTATCTTGTACGAAGTCGACATCCTGAGAAGAAACAGACAGAAAACTAGCCGAGTTGGGGTGGTTACTGTTACAGTCGGAGTCAGGCGTGACCCCTTTGGGGATGACACCCTCGTTCATCCCCTTGCCTGAAACAAAACAGAATAATTCGAGTATAAGATTGAAATGAAGGAAAAATGGAACATACAGAAAATTTCAATACCTCAGTCTTTATAATTGTGAAAAAAACTTTGAAAGAATACGTAGCAAATTCATATCGATCGTTCATTTCAGTTTTCCCACCATTTTGTCTGTATTTTTTGAAATTTTGAGCCAAAAACGATCTTAAAACGATTACATTGGAGCTTCAGTTGGATAATTCGAGATCTAATTTAAGTCTGTCTATTTCGCCGTTTGTAGAAATAATTTCTTTCAACAGAAACAATTTAAATGACTTGAAATTTGGAGGGTAGATTTCATATACATCTGCTCCAATTAACGGGAACATTCAAGCCAGAACAGGTATGTCTTGCGGACAGACAAATTCCATTAATGGGCTACGGAAATATGGTTAGTAGAAATTTGAATCCTAAAAAAATGAATTAATTTTGAACTGGTATCTGATCATTATGACAAGCTGTTGACATTCCATCTTCAAGCTGTGTGTCAGACACAGTGAGATTGTTGAAACTTGATCTATTGAAAGTTGGTCATCCTGTAAAAATCGAAAGTAACGGCAATGACCTAACTGCTCTTTACTTATCAATTATTCATGGACCAATTGAAGCAACTAATTGAAACTGGTAAACGAAAGATAGGGTTTCTTATAATGCTAATAGATATGCAGAGAGGACTTGTAATAGTAGATTTTATGTTCATGAAAAACACTCCATATAGAATTATTACTTGCTTATAAGAACGTTCTGATGCTATTTAGTATTTGCCTGTATATTGAATAATTTTTTTATCTCGTGGGTTTTTTCTAGAGTGATAGAACTTTAAATTGAAATAAAACACATTTAAATTGAGATTGAAGCAAAGTTTCTTTTATTTGAAAGATAATTTTATGACATTTATGTTTTAAAAATAACTTCCGGCCTATGTCCACCAAGACTAGCTCTGAGGAACCGCATTCTACTAGACCAATTTTGGACCACTTTTCCGAGTGATTCAGGCCTTATTTCATCAATAACACGAGTTATGCCGGCTTCGAAAGCGTCTATTGTTTTTGGTTTATCAGCATATACCAATGACTTGACATAACACCAAAGAAAATAATCCAGTGGAGTTATGTCGCATGATCTTGGAGGCCAATTAATTGGACCATTTCTCGTAATCATGTTCTTGCCAAATCTTTCTTTCATTAAATAAATTGTTACGGTAGCAGCATGAGGTGTAGCACCATCTTGTTGGAACCAAAACACTTCTGGGTCCATATCATTCACATTTTGAAACAAATAATCATTGATCATCGATCTGTAACGAGTACCATTCAGTGTAACATTAGCTCCAGCATCGTTTTTAAAGAAATATGGACCGATGATGCCTCCAGCGTATAAAGTACATCATATAGTGCATTTTCAGGATGCAATGGAACTTCTTGAGGATTTTTTTTCTCCATATACGGCAATTTTGCTTGTTTACATAGCCGTTCAACCAGAAATGAGCTTTATCACTAAACACAATTTTACGATAAAAAAGTGGATCAACTTCAATCTGTTTTAGCAATCAGCAAACAAACGATGCTTATTATAAGTCAAACCTCTCAAAAATCCCGCAGTTTCCGTAGAAATCTTAATGGGATAGTAGTCACCCGAAAAACAATTGAACGAATGTCGCTTCGACATTAGTCGCAGTAGATATAATATATACACTACTATAACTCTGAGTCGGTCTTGAATTCTTCAGTCTCTTCCTTTCTTTCTATCTCTCAGAAGAAAACTGCTACGTTTAATCAAGTGCCACAGCGACAGTCAACGCATTAACTCACTAACATTCACTCAAGAAAAGGAAAAACCTACTTCCCGTAGCTCACGTCACTCCAATCACTTATGATTTCTTCAGTCCGATTCGGTGATTAGAAGAAATATTCTTTCTTAATAACACAAGAGTGTTCTATTACGTACTTAAATAAAGAACTTTATTAGCACTCATTTGTCACTTCACAATTTCAATCTCAAGGAACATCTACGTTCACCCTCGTGATAATACAAAACAGCAATCAAAAGTGTATTATCTATAATATTTATACTTGTAATTAGGTTAAGTAAATTTGTGAAGTGGACTCAGTGATAGTGAACAACGATCTACTAATCTACGAGCAAAATATTGTGTTCACCATAATTACAGATCGAAACTTAACCGCACCAATTCCCTTAATTTTGGGTGAAAAAACTCAAAAATTGTACTACCATATAGTATTTAGACTGCTGATAAATGAATTATAGTCTATTGTAGTATGCTTATTCTAAAATTTGCATTCCAATTGATTTACGTTCAATCAATTAGTAACGAAGAATTAAAAACACCACCCAGTTCTAATATTATTCAATGAAGAATATTTTAATATTGAATGGTGAAAAAGATGAATTGTTGGATTATTTGAAGATTTTATTAATTAAAAATCCAAATTAAAACGCGAGTCAATACTTGATACAAGTAATTTAAATGACATTAAATTCAGAATTATATATTCTAACTTCTACAATGTATATTGAAACCATATACAAAAACTATGATCATATAGATAGAGTCTAAATATACACAATACATTCTTTAATTATTTGTTATTTTTGAAATTCTGGTTATTTTTCTTATCATGGGCTATTATTTGGGGTAAATATTTTTTTTTGTATTTTTCTGTGTTCCTAGTACAAATCGTTAACGGTTGATGATTAACAACAAGTTAACAATTTTTATTTTACTTTGGATACTTTAAAGCTTAATTAGAGTTTATTCGTTCCAGGTTTTATCTCATTTGGCGAGTTAAATTTTGATCTTGTTGATATATTTGAATCTAAATTCAATACATTTCTGAAGAGTTCTATAGACCGAAATAGCTATAAAATGGTGGAGTTCTTGTTCATTTTTATTTGATCCTTTAGCTTGAGAATTTTAGAAAATTTTGGAATAGTGGATTTTCTTGTATTTGTATGTTAATATACATCTTTTTATAGGTTTTTTAATACATTTATATTAATACGTTTCATGTCGGGATGTAAAAAGGGTTTTTCCAAGACATTGAAAAATATTTTATATTGATTATATATAAGGATATCATTTTGATAGTTTTTATAAATAGTTCTCTCTTAGGATCTTGGTTAATTAATAAACATCCAGAAATAGTGAAGACATTACATTCGAAGAACACGTTCGAAAAATGTTCATGGAATATCTATATGATTAAGGAAGTGAATAATTTAATACAAAGTAAATATAAAGAGGAAAACAATATCTTATTGCGAGCTTGTAGAAAGAAGTAATATTGAGTTCTATCCCTCGTTAGATGGCCGTAGAAAATGATCAAAACAGGTGTTAAATTTCTGAATAAATCGTGAAATATATGAATGTAGTTGCATTTTCAACTAAAATTTGAGTAGATATTGTAAAAATAAGAATAAAGAAAACGCCTACATAGATTTATTTCTCAATCAGCATTCATTTTTCTGATGAAATTGGTGCCAAACAAACGCACTTTATTTATTTTTGAAAGAAATATGTTTTCCTCATTTACTTAAATGGTATAGAAAAAGACTTTTTAATTGATAGAAGAAATATAACAAAATTTGAATATCAAAACAGATTTAATCTGTTAGTTCTACAATTTTAATTAAAAAAAAAAAATTTATTCAAAAAACTTTTAGAATTAAATTAATGTCTAAAATAAGCACCGCTTATATTTAATAGACGTATATAATCAAAACTCAATATATAATGTCAAATGGAATAAATAAACCAACAGATATAAATTGTTCATTAAAATAAATAAATAAATATTTAAAGGAGTTAGTTATTTGATTTTGATATTTGGAATATTATTTTCGACCGATGAAACTCAATATATAATGTCAAATGGAATAAATAAACCAACAGATATACGAAAGTCATTAAAATTAATAAATAAATATTTAAGGGAGACAACATTTTTTTTGTTTCTGATCTTACCTTTAAGAACACCAATTGCCTTTTAAAAACATGAACACAACTTAAGGACTCCTCAAAAAATATAATTTATTTGAAATATTCAATATATTTGAATATTCGAATAAGTTAATTCAGAAATCTCTCAAAACATGCACTATATCTTCAAAAAAAAAATATAATTCTAGGTAATCTCTTCATCGGTCGAAAATAATATTCCAAATATCAAAATCAAATAACTATCTCCTTTAAATATTTATTCATTTATTTTAATGGACAATTTATATCTGTTGGTTTATTTATTCCATTTGACATTATATATTGAGTTTTGATTATATACGGCTATTAAATATAAGCGGTGCTTATTGTAGACATTAATTTAATTCTAAAGGTATTTTGAATAAAATTTTTTTTTTGAAATTAAAATTTTAGAAGACTAATAGATTAAATATGTTTTGATATTCAAATTTTACTTAAATGGTGGTAATTGAGGAGGTAATATACAGCTTTCCCTAATGCCTAAAACGAATCAGAGACGAGAACAGAACCTTGGGTAATGCCACTGCTCGATAAACGCCAAAACGCTCCGATTGCAACACGTTATCGTTATATTCAGAACGATGACAGTAATTACACTTAACATAACTACACGTTCTCAGGACAGCCTCAAATTATGCTGAAATTGAGCACTCTCTTCTGCCTCCCTCATTACGTCCAGTTAATTCACAGAATTACATAGCTGTCAGCTTCGTTTCAACGAATTTTATAGGAGTAATTATTTTTACTTAACAATCACGTCGGTACACAATAAGAAATTCCGTTGAACCATTCATTCGATAAGTTTGAAAGATTGCATTGTTGGAATTAAGTATTCCTGAGTTTCGTTATGAAGAATGTAGGACTTGTTGGAAGGAGGCATAATGAATCATGGATAGATAAGTTAATTGTTTCTACATTTGTATTTGTTATTTATTACAAATAATTTTTTTAAATTAACTATCGGGTGTTTTTTTTAGAGTTGTAGAACTTTAAATTGAAATAAAACACATTTAAGATGCTATTTCCGGCATATGCCTACCACGACTAGCTCTGAGGAACCGCATTCGACCAGACCAATTTTGGACCACTTTTTCGAGTAATTCAGGCCTTATTTCATCAATAATACGACGGATGTTGGCTTTCGAAGCGTCTATTGTTTCTGGTTTATCAGTATAAATCAATGACTTGACATAACCCCAAAGAAAATAATCCAGTGGAGTAATGTCGCATGATCTTGGAGGCCAATTAATTGGACGTTTTCTCAAAATAATGTTATCGCCAAATCTTTCTTTCAACAAATCAATTGTTACGGTAGCAGCATGAGGTGTAGCACCATCTTGTTGGAACCAAAACACTTCTGGGTCGATACTATTCAAATTTTGAAACAAATAATCATTGATCATCGATCTGTAACGAGCACGATTCACTGTAATATTAACTCCAGCATCGTTTTCAAAGAAATATAGACCGAGGATGCCTCCAGCGTGTAAAGCACACTATACAGTACATTTTTCAGGATGCAATGGAACCTGCAGAACTTCTTGAGGATTTTCACTCTATATACGGCAATATTGCTTGTTTACATTGCCGTTCAGCCAGAAATGAGCTTCATCACTAAACACAATTTTACGATAAAAAAGTGGATCAACTTCAAGCTGTTCTAGGGCCCAAACAGCAAACAAACGACGCTCATTACGGTCAAGTGGCTTTAGTTCTTGAACCAGTTGGATCTTGTATGGGTGTAGACCAAGATCTTTACGCAAAATTTTCCATGTGGTGGATGCACAGAGTCCAACTGTTGTGAAAGTCGACGAATAGACAAATATGGATCATCATTAACACTATGACTTAAAGCAGCGATACAGTTCTTTTTTTTTGTTGTCGTTGTTGCATCAAGTAGAGAAAATGCTGTCCGAAATCTATCGAAAGTTCTACGAATAAGCTGCTTTGATGGACGACTATGTAAACCATAAACTTCACAAAGTGCTCTATAAGTTTGGCGAATAGAACACTGATTTTGAAAATAAATTTCAACAATTTGTAAACGTTGTGGCGGCGTGATTTTGAAAATATACTTAGTGACATTTGAAGCTGACTTTTTTCAGCATAGATGTCCCATAAATATGGTGTCCTTTACTGTACCGAACTCACAATGTAAAAATTTGTTTCGACCATTGCTATTACAGAACTTATCTCGATAATCTCGATAATAATTATTTTCTGGTTTCTGATTCAAGTCATGATTCAAGTTATTATTTTATAATTAGACTAACACTTACCAGACAAAAATTAAGGCACAAAAAAGCTGCGCATTGAAGTTTTCATTTCAAAATTTTTTCATTTGGAAAATGTTGAAGCATTAAGAATTTTTGATGCAGAATATCGAAGGGGTTGATTTTCTCACTCCATGGAAGAGATATTCAATAGAAACAAATACATTCTCCAATTTCAAAAGGCAGTAAATTGAGGGGGAATTAGAATAAAAATTATATCAAAGACCTTTATTAATATCTGTTAAATATTCATCTCTTACATGAGTTTAAATTATATATTCTAATTTCTAAAATATATATTGAAACTATATACAGAAACTATCAAATTGATATCCTTATATATAAACAATATAAAATATTCTCTAATGTCTCGGAAAAAACCTTTTTACATCTCGACATTATTAAGGATATCAATTTGATAGTTTTTTTTTATATATTTTCAATATATATTGTAGAAACTTTTTCAACGAACATAAAATGAATTTAATGAAAAGTAAACAAAAATTCAACTTTTGCCACTCATTCTTTAGAAAACAGTAATTCCTTTCGACAAAAGAAAATCTTAAGAAAATTTTACATGTAGATTCAAATGAAAAGAAACTTGATTATTGAAATTTTCAAATTCGTTCACAATAAAAATAATTTGAAAAATAATGAATGACTGTATGGAGCTATGTAAATCCGAATATTTGAGATGTACAACACAATAACTTAAAAATAATGAATGACTGTACGAAGCTATGTAACCCCAAAAATTATTTGAGATATTTAAATGGGACCCATCTGTTTAACAACCTTCTTTGTCGATTGCCGACATTCCGATATCTGTTAGAAGGCCCCTCTTTTTTAACCCGGTTTTTTATCACGTTCCGCTTGTAAACCTCTGTACCACTATAAGGTGTTATCTAGAATCTATTGAAATATTCAAAATATTTATCACTTTTGTTTAAATACCTCTGTACCACTGTTAGGTCTTCAGTTGTCTGATGATGGGATAGTTCATTTCCCGAAACTCGAGTCATAAGAAAATGTGTAATATATATTTTTATTGGTAGTAAAACATAGTAATATCTACATTTTGTTTAAATATATTGTAGAAGTTAGAATATATAATTCTGAATTTAAAGTCATTTAAATTTTACTTTATCTTATCAAGTATTGACTCACATTCAAATTAATTAATCTCTTACAGTTATTTTACATTAATTTAGAATTTTGCTTTATATTGTGTAATATACACATATAATATAGACCGTCTAGAAAGTTTCCGGAATGTATTATTTTTCATAATTTTAATATACTTCGTTATTGTAACATTCTAAGACAAAAATAGATTGTGCAGATAGTAGGCTATGGCCAAAGTTGCATGGCAACACTATTTGTCAAATATTGTTGATTGTCAACAGGTAAACAGTTTATGAAATAATGTCGCAACTAGAAAAAAGAAAACAGGAAGAATATTTGTATAGAAAAGGTTTTCGAAACCTTGAACAATTAGTGCAATTGACTAAACTGGAAAAAAATACTGTATAGGAGACAATAAAGAGAATAAAAAATGGAATGGGTATGAGGCATAGACCAGTTTCCGAAGACCGTGTAAGATTAAAGGAAACAATTCAAACGCTTTATTGGCCTTAGGACGGCACAATCCGCTCCTGGGGTTTCGCAAATTGGCTACCAGATTTGAAAATCAACGAAATATAAAAGTATGTCCAGAAACCGTCCGTATGTCACTGAAAAGACAAGGAAACCAAAAAAATCCCTATAATGACACCTTTATAGAAGGAACGAAGGATAGAAATTTGTCAACGTTTTCAAGAAGATAATTTTAATAATGTCTTTATATCTGATGAGAGTTGTTTCCAACTTGGCGGAAATCACATAAAAATCGTATCAAAACAACTTTTTACCGTTGAAATTTCCCACCAGAATAATGGTTTGGGGAGCAATATCTCAGTGTGGGGCTACCCATCTCTGTATAGTTGATGGTACCATTAATAGTGAAAAGTATTGTGGTATTCTAAACGATTTTCCCTTTGAAATGGCGCATGCTCAAAACTTACGTACTCTACCCTTTTGCAGTAAATCTCCGGATTTTTCTGTCCAATGACCGAGTGCGTTATGTAGCATACTGCGTTACCTCGGGAAGGTGGAGGCTCTCGTGATGTATTCGTACCACCAGGCCACCCAATTGGTGTTTGACTCGAGGGCGCAGTGGTTGACCATCCGCATGCTGGACTAGAAGGGTATTCCTTTCATCTATTCGCAGACATTCATGTTCGGGATATTCTTGAGAAATGCTTCAGCCTCGTCCTGACCCTGGATCGATTGTGAGACGTTTCTGGGGTTTGTGGATCTCGACGATACGGCTAGTCCGTTGGTGCTTGACGCCAGGATCAATTGAAAGACTTCACAAGAGGGTCTTGATGTACAAGCTGGATTGATGGTGCTCGTACCAGGATCAATTGAGGCATCAATCTTGAAACTATATTGGTTCATGGGATTCGGGTGAATGGAGAAGAAGCCCCTACGGCGTGTGAGTTGCGTCCCAAACAACTCGGGTACTGGCCGTGAAGAGCCAGTAAAGGTTGGATAGTGCTTCGCTGCTACCAGTCACGGTGTAGGTTTTCGAACTGAAGCCCAAACTGGAAGCTGGTGGCTTCAACTCTTCGGAGTGATTCTCGCCATGCGCGATAAGGTGTAACCTTTTTCACACTTCTGTGCTTCTGTGGCGGATTGTGCAAACTGCTGAGTAGTCACTTGGTGAAAGAGCAATGCTCACATGCCATTAACCTAACCAGTAGAATTAACGAAGTACCTCGACGTTAAGTCAAGTGTTTACAGTTGAATGCAGGTTGTATAAGTAAATAAGATGAAAATTTTGTTATGATTGTTTGATTCAAGAATCAAAAATATATACTGAATAATTACAATTGAGTTTGTTTTTTCCGTATACTTACTGGACGGACTATATATTGATATTATATTTTTCTCTGAAAATCTCTATCAATGTTATTCTCTTTGAAAATGCGAATTGACCTCTCTAGGTGTTTTGTGATATCTACAACTACCAATTACTGTAACAACAATAACTAACACTACAATCAAGTGCTACCATTTCAGACATCTTCAAGGCATCATTCGTCCTTATCTTTTATGGTCTCTGATTTGAACGTATACAACATTCGACATGCAAGACTAACTTTCCAATCTCTACAGCTCATCTAAGTGACATTATTACATACCTAATACCCATCTCCAGCCATGTCTGTAATTGATGTTTTTCGCGCACAGGGGTGTGCCATTATTATGGCGCCTTGATCGCCTTATTATTACTAGCATTGTCTGGTTGGTACCTATTGTTCTTCCCGAAGACGCACTAGATATATTAGTCACACTTTTATTGTTACTTGTTCCTTTGTTATTAATTTGGAAGGTATCTCAATCAACGATGAGACCGTCCAATACTAGCTGTGGTTTTGATTAAAGAAAAATTATAAGAATGGAAAAGAATACAAAGAAACAATAAGAACATGAAGGATGGTAAAAGATGTGGAGTGTAACGTTGGGGCGTTTTTTAATATTCAAGTTAAGAATTGAGTAGTTTCTAATGCAGTAACATCAATTTGATGCATTTCTGCGTCAATTATTCCTACAGCTCGCTACATATCTACAATAAAATAATGAAAATTTGGTTTTTTCTTGATAGAAGGATTATTACAAAATTTTAAATATCATACAGATTCATTCTATCAACTTCCTACAAATATTAATTTCAGAAACAATTTGATTCGAAAGTTTTAGAATTAAATTAAATAAATGTCTTTAGATAGTAGATATATAGAATTAACACTTATTACACATTACCAAAGAAATGAAAGAAATTCAAAGGAATATAAATTGTCCACCAAAAATAATTAAAGAAATACTTGAAGAGTACAAAATTCTGTTTCGTTATAACCTCAGGAACTTCTTCGAAAACAACTTTCTCTAAATAAGTTTCTTTAAAAAAATTCCTGAAACATGTAATAACTGTGATTTGACAGAAGGTAGAATCCATGTTGTTTTGACATTTCTGTTCAGTAAGCATTGACAAATTATCATGGAAATACTTACGCCGCAAATTTATTTTCAAAATCAGTGTTCTATTTGCCAAACTTATAGAGCACTTCGTGAAATTTATGGTTTACATAATCGTCCATCAGAGCAGCTTATTCGTCGAACTATCGATAGATTTTGGACAACGTTTTCTCTACTCGATGCAACAACAACAACAAGACAAAGAATTGTACGTATAGAAGAAAATATCGCTGCTGTAAGTCATAGTGTTAATTAGGATCCAGATTTGTCTATTAGTCGACGTTCACAACAAGTTGGATTCTGTGCATCCACCACATGAAAAATTTTGCGTAAAGATCTTGGTCTACACCCATACAACTAAATACCATATAATGACCATAATAACAGTCGTTTGTTTGCTGATTGGGCCCTAGAAAAGCTAGAAGTTGATCCACTTTTTTATCGTAAAATTGTGTTTAGTGATGAAGCTCATTTCTGGTTGAACGGCTATATAAACAAGCAAAATTACCGTATATGAAGTGAAAACAATCCTCAAGAAGTTCTGCAGGTTCCATTGCATCCTGAAAAATGCACTGTATGGTGTGCTTTATAGGCTGGAGGCATCATCGGTCCATATTTCTTCAAAAACGATGCTGGAGCTATTGTTACAGTGAATGGTGCTCGTTACAGATCGATGATCAACGATTATTTGTTTCAAAATTTTAACGGTATCTACCCAGAAAAGTTTTGGTTCCAACAAGATGGTGTTACACCTCATGCTGCTACCGTTACAATTGATTTATTGAAAGAAAGATTTGGCGATAACATTATTTCGAGAAATGGTTCAATTAATTGGCCTCCAAGATCATGCGACATAACTCCACTGGATTATTTTCTTTGAAGTTATGTCAAGTCAATGGTTTATGCTGATAAACTAGAAACAAAAGACGCTATGGAAGCCAACATAACTCATGTTATCGATGAAATAAGGCCTGAATTACTCGAAAAAGTGGTCCAAAATTGGTCTGGTCGAATGCGGTTCCTCAGAGCTAGCCGTGGTGCACATATGCCGGAAATTATTTTTAAAACATAAATATCATAAAATTATATTTCAAATAGAAAAAAATTGACTTCAATCTCAATTCAAATATGTCCAATTTCAATTTGAAATTCTATCACTCTGAAAAAAAACACCCGATAGAACATCTCTAAAAAGCAATTGAGAATTATTACAACGGTAACTCATCAGTTCAACTTCATATTTAAAAAATAAAACTAATTAAGAAAAAAATATCCTACCAAACCAACTGAATGGTGTTTACTGGACAAACGTTAGAATGAAGTGAACTTATAAACATCCTACATATTCTATGTTCGTCACAAAAATGACAAAATTTGCAAGGTATTTTATGGACGCCTTTAAAACCAAATGATAGTATATAATAAGCGTAAACCAAAATATATAATTATTATATATACAATAAAATAATAAAAAGAGGTCTATTCTTGATAGAAGAATCATTACAAAATTTTAAATATCATCATTATTCTGTTAACCTCCTACAAAATTGAAGGAACTTATTTTGAGCAACTTTTTGAAGAAGTTCTTGAGGTTATGTTTTGCATTTTTGGAAAGGAATTTGGTTTCAATAAAACAAGGAACGAATCAAAATTTTAATTAATTCCAGAAATTTTCGAATAAAAATTTTTTTGAAATTAAAATTTTTAGGAGGTTATCAGAATAAATCTGTATGATATTTAAAATATTGTAATAATCCTTCTATCATGAAAAAACCTCTTTTTATTATTTTATTGTACATATAATAATTATATAATTTAGCTTACGCTTATTACATATTATCATTTGGTTTTAAGGGAGTCCATAAAATACCTTGCAAACTTTATGTTATTTCTGTGACGAACATAGAATACGTAGAATGTTTATAAGTTCACTTCATTTTAATGTTAATCTAGTAAACATTCAGTTGGTTTGGTAAGATATTTTTTGTAAATTATTTTTTAAATATGAAATTGAGCTGATGAGTTACCGTTGTAATAATTCTAAATTGCTTTTTAAAGATGTTCTACATGTTTTAGGAATTTTTTTAAAGGAACTTATTTTGAGAAAGTTATTTTTGAAGAAGTTCTTGAGGTTATGTTTTGTATTTTTGGAGAGGTATTTAGTTTTCATAAAACAAGGAACGAAACAAAATGTACTCTTCAAGTATTTATTTAATACTTTTTAGTTGACAATTTATATTTCATTGAATTTCTTTCATTCCCTTTGGTACTGTGTATTAAGTATTAATTCTATATATCTACTAAATTGACACAGTGTGTTCTAAAGATATTCATTTAATTTTATCCTCAGCATTTTTTAATAAAAATATTTTTTAAATTGAAACTTGTAGAGGTTGACAGAATAAATCTGTGTGATATTTAAAATTTCGCTACATATCGTTTTGTGCTAAGTGATGTCTTGGTATGTTTTCAATAACGATTATTAACAACTTTCACAGCAAGACAGTAAAATGCCAAATGATAACACACCAGTGTTAGAATTTTTTATCTTCCACTTCAGTTCAGGAATCGTATTCTTTCTGCTTTATTTACGTGTTTATTTATCAAAACAAGTTCGAGATCAGATGAAATAGATTTTATAACATGGACTTAATATAAATATGAATAACTTATGTATAAAATAGTGCTCAACTCTAACTGAAATTAAAACTGTCAACTTCCGAGCTGTGCACATATGTTTTCATCAGTTGGTTTAGATATTTTTTAAATAATATTCTGTCTCTGTAAAATAACTGTAAATATAATGGCTTGGGTGAAGTACCAAAATAGGTTTAAAAATTTATAGATTTTCATTAAAGATACGTGTTCTGGAAGATTACACTGGAAATAGATTAAAATATATAAGTAAATTCAACTATTGTAACGTTCAAAAAGCGAATTTTTTCTTTTATTTCACTTGAATCATAAGTCTGGCCTACTTCATGTTTTGCATCATTTCCACCAACCAAACGAAGAAAAGTTGAAGCTGTTCTATTCCGGAGGATATTTCGCAACTCCTTTTCAGCGCCACTTATTTCTGGAGCCGTTTCAGAGACTTCAAACAGGCGCAGACTTGAATCTCTGGATTTAGACGAATATATTTAGATAAGCAGAGAAAGACACGAAAGAAATTGCTGCAAATTCAAGCACTGAATTTGAGTTCAGCACGGTGCCAGAATCGCCGTATTAATTGGGGACTAAATTAAGGTTTTTTTCTTCGTTATTTGTATTCTGAAGTTTATTATTTCGTGAAAAAAATTGACGGTGCGAATCTGCACTCGAGTTTCGGACTAATTAAAAGCAAACAGAGGGTCCATTATATTCGCATTTTGTTATTTTTTCCCCGATAATGAGATTTCGGTATACAGGCTGAGAGTTCGATTAGTGAGGACGCTTAAACAATGGAATGTATTTTCATTCCTTTTTGCGCGCTAGAGAACAGAAAGCCGAAAATGGTCTCAAACGACTAGGTTGGACTCATTGATGAAGAATCGGAGGTGAAAAGTAATTCTCATTGTAACATTCGAACGGAAGTAGCTAGAGACTTGAAACTTTAAGAGTGTATCTTCCAAAACCTTATCCAGTTTGTTTGAGTATAGAATTGATATACAGATGTATGTTACACTGACTCGATTTGTAGAACTTTCTATCACCTTAGCTTATTTTTGTACAGATCAGCCGAAATAATTTATTTGAATATAAATAAAACTGTAGAGTGTTTCAAAGAGAGCTGCAATGAAAGATTCTCGTTGGTTTTCAGTATAATTCGAAAATGTTACGGCTGCAGGAATGAATAAATACTTCCCAACTAACCGTCATAATAAATTCTCCGTTTTTCTCGGAAATAGAATAAGCCCTAGACGGCGGAATGTATAATTCAATTCTCCATGTTACATTTAGAGAATGTGAAGTATTTCCACATCAAAAAAATTCTTTCATAATTCACAAAGTACATAGTCTTATTGAACGACAAACACAATTGCAGAGTATGAATTCCCAGAAGGCTCTTCTGCGAGTGTTTGTGCATGAATTAAACAAGAATTTTAGAGGGTTCAACGTTTTATTCCGTAACTTTTGCTTCAGGATTACGAGGGGGTGAACTGGAACAACTTGGGAAATTTTAGGGTTATTTTCAGGATCTTGACACTCACACACGGCCAAAGTTATATGGAACCAGATGGTGTTTCAAAGAAGAATTTTTTTCTAAAAAAAACTCACCTGCACCTGAAATAATGTTGTTTCTACTGATAACAGATCTTTAGTTTGTGAAAAATATTGCTCTAGTGCATAATTATCTGCTGTTTATATTGGCAAGATTTTTAAAATCACAAGATGACAATGCAAGAAAAGATTGTCCATTAGATTTCAATAACCAAGGCCTTCTAGTGGGTGTGGAAGAGAAGAAAAATCTAAATTCGAATACTAGCTGAGAACTTCAATGAAAACCATTCAACGATCGTGGATCGTCTCAAAAAGCTCGGAAAGGCATGTGAATTGACTGGATAAGTTCCTCACCAACTCTGTAACCTGCTTAGGAACAACACTGTTAATTTCTGACCCTACAGTGAAATGGTGGCTGAAACCGTTTCACTAGAAAATTTTCCTACGGGGCGTGAACTCAGAATCTTTCGGATTCTAGACCAGCTGAGCTATGGGGACTCAGATTGCCTCTATGAACAGCAACAAACTTCTTTGCCCGTGGATTCTACTTAAGTAGTATTTGTAGCAGTAACTGGAGTAGATGGTGAATACGCTCAAGAATAAGCAATCAAACATGTTATTGTTGAATTTATGTATCTTTTTCGTGCGCTAGTTCTAGAAAACATCATGATGTCTTTTGTCCAAATGTCTGTAACTTTCGAATTTTTAGCCAGAAATGCTCTCAAACGATTTTAGTGAAGAAATTGGGGGTCAAAAGTAATTCTCCGGGTCCGTTCGAGCAAACGGAAAAAGTCAGAGGCTTCAAACTTTCAAAGTAGGTTTGGGACTTGAACATCTCGCTTGAGTTCGTTAATGGGCAAAATCGGTCCATGTTTTCCGGCGTTATTCACATTTAACTCTTTTTCTGATTTTCCTAATATCGGGTGTTTTTTTAAATTGATAGAACTTTCGATAGGGATAACTGTGATTTGACAGAAGATAGAAGCCATGTTGTTTTGACATTTTTGTTCAGTAAGCATTAACAAATTATCATGGAAAGACTCACGCTGCAACAACGTTTACAAATTATTGAAATTCATTTTCGATATCAGTGTTCTATTCGCCAAACTTATAGAGCACTTCGTGAAATTTCTGGTTTATATAATCGTCCATCAGAGTAGCTTATTCGTCGAACTATCGATAGATTTCAGACAACATTTTCTCTACTCGATGCAATAACAACAACAAGACAAAAAACTGTACGTACAGAAGAAAATATCGCTCCTGTAACTCAAAGTGTTAATGATGATCCAGATTTGTCTATTCGTCGACGTTCACAACAAGTTGGACTCTGTGCATCCACCACTACATGGAAAATTTTGCGTAAAGGTCTTGGTCTACACTCAAAATCAAACTGGTTCAAGAACTAAAGCCACTTGATCATAATAAGTGTCGTTTGCTTGGTGATTGGGCCCTAGAACAGCTTGAACTTGATCCACTTTTTTATCGTAAAATTGTGTTTAGTGATGAAGCTCATTTCTGGTTGAACAGCTATGTAAACAAGCAAAATTGCCGTATATGGAGTGAAAACAATCCTCAAGAAGTTCTGCAGGTTCCATTGCATCCTGAAAAATCCACTGTATGGTGTGCTTTACACGCTGGAGGCCTCATCGGTCCACATTCCTTTAAAAACGATGCTGGAGCAAATGTTACAGTGAATGGGCTCGTTACAGATCGATGATCAACGATTATTTGTTTCAAAATTTGAATGGTATCGACCCAGAAGTGTTTTGGTTCCAACAAGATGGTGCTACACCTCATGCTGCTACCGTAACAATTGATTTATTGAAAGAAAGATTTGGCGATAATATTTCGAGAAATGGTCCACTTAATTGACCTTCAAGATTATGCGACATAACTCCACTGGATTATTTTCATTGGGGTTATGTCAAGCCATTGGTTTATGCTGATAAACCAGAAACAATAGACGCTTTGGAAGCCAACATAACTCGTGTTATTGATTAAATAAGGGCTGAATTACTCAAAAAAGTGGTCTGGTCAAATTCGCTTCCCCAGAGCTAGTCGTGGTGGACATATGCCGGAAATCATTTTTAAAACATAAGTGTCTTAAAATTATCTTTCATATAAAAAAAAATGGCTTCAATCTCAATTATCTTCATTAAATGTGTTTTATTAAAATTTAAAGTTCTATCACTCCGATATATTAAAATGATGAAAAATGATGAATTCCTGATTCTTTATAAACGGAGTCTACTCAGGTGAGTTTTTAATTAATTCATTTATTTTAACCGAAGATTCCTCTCATCAAATAAAACAGTTTGTTTTTAATTCCGGATACTTTCTAGACGGACTATAATTTTAAGCAAATAAAGTGATGAATAATACCAACAAATTAATTATTGAAAAATAATTATAGTCTGAGGCTCGGAACCGAAAGGTCCCGGGTTCAAGTCCCGCTTAAATAGGAAATTAATTTTCTACTCTTATTGGTTCAACAAAAATTCGCAGTTCTGCATTTCCGTTCTTGTTAAGAAGTGCAGATAAAATTAAATAGAATTTAGGTGGGCGAAACTACTGTCTGGTGGAATTATTCGATAAAATGGAATATAATGGGTCATTGTGAGCATATGTCATATGATACACGTCATTTGTAAGCCGGACATGACTCGACTAGTATCCATTTAATAAATTCTTATTGAAGTTTCGGAGTCTAATGTCATGAATAGATAGTATAATTTGACCTGAAAGTTATTTGATGAGATCAGTTGAATATTATTTTGTTGAATGGTGAACGACGTTGATATAATTTTGGTTTATTATTCTCTTTCACGAACAACGTTGAAATTTAAAGCTGAAAATTTTTTAATACTCGTAAAATATTCATATTTAAATCTGAAAACGCTCATCAGTTACTACACAAAATTTAATCATTTTTACGTATTTAGGGGTGGAGCGACCGAACAGAATTACTTATGATCTCAAAATTCGACGCTTGGGAGTAATGATAGCACGATGTTCCCTAGAAAAGTGGCACAATCTCTGTCAAATTCAATCACTTTTCTTTAAGTGCCCTCATGTCCAATTTTCCTGGCTATTATTTTTCTCGTTTCTTTAGATACGATTTCATCCTCGAACTGCCTAAATCGTTTTTTGATCCCACCTGGAGCTATCTCTAAGTTGCAGGGGATCAGAGGGCCATTTACGTGTTGAAGATGATAATTTCTTGGAAATCTGCCAACTGATCTTGATATTGGTTCAGATCGTACACGAGAGGTTTATCGATTTCGATTGTAGTTCAACGTTTCCTTTATCTTAGGGTGTTTTTAACAAATGTGCAGAGTATTGAGTTTCCTGGGAATAGCAACAGATCATGTCTGTTCAGTAGCGGCTCGTCGCTTGAAAGAGGTTTTGAAACTAGGGAAGTATCTCGTTTCGTTGACGCATCTGTCTACATATTTCAATTAACGCACGTTTTTTTGAAAGCACCATGTTCTACTGTTGAAAATTAATTTTTGTGTCAATTTAGAAGACAAATTTCTTGTAACTAGAATTTGAAAGTATCGGGTGTTGTTTTTAGAGTGATAGAACCTTCGATAGAAATAACTGTGATTTGACCGAAGGAAGAAGCCATGTTGTTTTGACATTTCTTTTCAGTGAGCATTAACAAATTATCATGAAAAGATTCACGCCGCAACAACGTTAACAAATTATTGAAATTTATTTTCAAAATCAGTGTTCTATTCGCCAAACTAATAGAGCTCTTCCTGAAATTTATGGTTCACGTAGGAGCAGCTTATTCGTCGAATTATGGCTACATTTCGGACAATATTTTACGTACAGAAGAAAATATCGCTGCTGTAAGTCATAGTATTAATGATGATCCAGATTTGTCTATTCGTCGACGTTCACAAGAAGTTGGACTCTGTGCATCCACCATATGGAAAATTTTTCGTGAAGATCTTTATCTACACCCATACAAGATCCAACTAGTTCAAGAACTAAAGCCACTTGACCATAATAAGCGTCTTTTGTTTGCTGATTGGTCCCTAGAACAGCTTGAAGTTGATCCACTTTTTTATCGTAAAATTGTGTTTAGTGATGAAGCTCATTTCTGGTTGAACGGCTATGTAAACAAGCAAAATTTCCGTATATTGAGTGAAAACAATCGTCAAGAAGTTCTGCAGGTTCCATTGCAACCTGAAAAATGCACTGTATGGTGTGCTTTACACGCTAGAGGCATCATCGGTCCATATTTCCTTAAAAACGATGCTGGAGCTAATGTTACAGTGAATGGTGCTCGTTACAGATCGATGATCAATCATTATTTTTTTCAGAATCTGAATGGTATCGACCCAGAAGTGTTTTAGTTCCAACAAGAAGGTGCTACATCTTATGCTGCTGCCGAAGCAATTGATTTATTGAAAAAAAGATTTGGCGATAACATTATTTCGAGAAGTGGTCCAATTAATTGGCCTCCAAGATCATACGACATAACTCCACTGGATTATTTTCTTCGAGGTTATGTCCAGACATTGATTTATGCTGATGAACCAGAAACAATAGATGCTTTGGAAGCCAATATAACTCGTGTTATTGATTAAATAAGGCCTGAATTACTCGAAAAAGTGGTGCAAAATGGTCTGGTCGAATGCGGTTCCTTAGAGCTAGTCGTGGTGGACATATGCCGGAAATTATTTTAGAAACATAAATGTTATAAAATTATCTTTCAAATGAAAAAAATTGGCTCCAATCCTAATTTGAATGTGTTTTATTTCAGTTTATAGTTCTATCACCCGAAAGTATAGAAAATAATCATGGACTATGTGGAGATTCTTTCAATCAAAAAAGCCATTGAGAAAAAGGAGAATTTAACAAATTCCCAAATACCCTTTGGGAGCACCCCCATATTGAATGCCCTTATTTCCATGCGCCATAAAGTTACAGAGATGTCCTTAGTGTAATAAAAGAACTTTTTTTCAATATTAAGTTTAGTTACTTTTTGTACTCCTTTGAAGATGGTTGAAATACCGAAAAAACCTGTCAGGATTCTGAATAAACTAAACACAAAAACTGTGTGAATTTTTCAAATAAAATTGTTATAATGTTTCAGCTAGAGCCAACCGCATACTCATTTAAAGAAGGTTCTCTAGTTGTTCCATTGTGTCTTTCAGATTCATGCCATGTGTTATGAGCGCTGTGCCATCAGCGTATTTTAGGACGTAACTTTTCAGTTACTTTGTAGATATCGTGTAAGTAAATATTGTATAGAAGTGACGACAAAAGAGATCCTTGTGGAACACTTTGTTGAGAAGGAAACGAAAAATGTTTGTCCATTTTAACCTTCATGCTTCTGTTCCTAAAGAAATTTCCTGTAATATTTTACAGGTAAACTGGAGCGTCCAATTGCTGGAGCTTGTGCAGAAGACCTTCGTGCCACACACTATCAAATGCTTTCTTGATATTAATGAATATGGAAATTATTGAAATCAACTCAATAATGATAATGTCTTAAAAACTCTTTTTTAATACATATGAGAAATTAATAATTATCTTTTGTAATATTATTAAAAATCGTTTGGTATCACGGCTGAAAACATTTTTAATACATATGACCGAAATTGTTATGCTCTGATACATATATTATTTGATTTCATTGCACATGTATATACAACTGATGTTTAGGTATTCAACCCTTGAAACGTTAATTGGCTTGGTTCTCCGTATATCTTCAAAGCTGTGGTCGCGTATTCATTAACTTCCAAGACCAAGATTGTCTTGAATCAATGACATCTAGTACCACAGAAAGAGAGAAATTTTCGCGCTCCATTTATTACCGAGATAATGCGTGTTTCACTTGTGACAAATCGACAAAACCCGCTAATGACTGCATTGTCATTCGACGCCCACAATTTCTCTTATTTGCTTCAAGAAAAGCAGCTCTTAGATCTTTTGAAATCAACCAAGGATGCATAAAATAAACTGCTCGTCGAATGTTTAGGATATTGACGTTTTTCGAAGATGAATATTTACCGTCACATCTTAATATACTTTTTTAATCACATAAACTTGAAACGATCATGAGCACTTATTGAATTAAGTATAACCATCTGGCTCTGAAATGCACATTTTAATGATTTTCTCTTCAGGCTGTATTTCTTTCGTAATAAAATCAAACGATTTTACTCAATTATAATATAAGTCAAGACAAGTTTTATTCAAGGACGATGCTAACACAACCCTTGAGATGCTTCAGGCTGGTTCAACACAATTCCAAGTGGCCAATTTGTTCAGTGTTAGCCTAAATGTTACATCATAGTTACTGGCACGGTACTTAGCCACTTCGTTAAAGACCCAGAAGTGACTAGAAATCCACGTGTTACAACGCCAGTAGAAAACTCTTTCATTCCTTTCAATGCAGTCTCTCAGCATTTGCAGAATAGCAAATTGACATCCTTGAGATGCCACAGGTACTTCAGTGTCCTTATGGATAGTCAGCAGATATTTCCAAGAAATCAATCTAACATCTAGATGCTTGTTAAGAAGAGTTCCACTCACTCGCGAGCTCAAGCGTCTAATCAACGATTAGAGTGGTCAATAGAGTTGGTACACTGGCGAGATGTAGGGTAATACGTACTCTTTACCGACTTGTCCAGGTATAGACGTTTATTTGATAGTCGAGAAGTGTGAATACGTCCACTCATATGGAGAACCTCCGCTCTGATCAAGAAGTCTATCCTTTCCGAAGAGGCACAATTATAGTTTAGGGTGGAGTTTGATTCGATGGTAGAACTGACTCATTAGAACTTCCAAGAACCATGACGCTTCAGACATATGTCGATGAGGTTATCAACGGAGTAATCCCACAGTTTCACGCAGCTATTGGTGACAATTTCGTTTTTCTGGATGATAATGCACACAGATCTCACTAGTTGAGTACTGCTAGAGAAAACGCGGGGGTATTCCACATCTAGCATTACCTCCAATATCCTCTGACCTAAATACAATCCAGTATGTTTTGGACCAATCACAATGGTGCCTACAGATCACAGTCGGAAACGCTTCAACAGCTCTTAGGCCACAACTTTCGCAACATATTGAGCAGGATATTCTCAAGAACGTGGTGGAAAGCATGTAGATTAGATGTCAAACACTTATTGATGCACGTGGTGGTTATACTTTGTATTGGAGGTGAACACAAGTATGAATTTTTGAACTTTTCATAGTTTGGGTTTTTTGTGAAATTTTTTACTTTTTCAAATATTGTATTTTTGTAGATTGTACGCATTATTTCTTCGAAAACTTTTTATTCTAGCCTTAAACAGTCTATATATAAATAATTCAAAAGGAAATTGTTTTTTTTTTTGAGAAAAAACACAAATTAATTCCTAACTTTTGACGGCCAGTTTTAATGGCGCAAGATGTATAGAATTCCTATCAAATTTTTTACCTCACAGTTTTGTTAATGAAGATTTAGTTAAGTGACCCTATTCTACCAAGTCCGAACCAGCAGTTCACACAACCGCTATAGTTCTTCAAAGGTTCTCACCGTAACACCTATAGAGGTATCATCAGCAAACAGAATCAATCTGACAGATTGACATATAAGATGATGGTTAGGTAATTCAATGAGCAGATGTCCAGATTATAGTCACTAGAAAAAGTGTTCTGAATTTTAACGGATACAAGTCTATTCAGAAGAAAGCTATGAGTCTAGTCCAAAATAACGCATTCATCTAATTTGAATTGATGAGCGAGACTATCAATCGCTCTTGAGATATTAATTTAAATGTCAACAACTGCGGAAGCATTATACCGATTTTGTCCATTAACGAATTTACTGAGATGTTTTGGCCCCAAATCTACTCTGGAAAATTCCCAGAACGCGTGGTTTCTAGTTTCGGCGATGTGAATTGGCCACGAAGATCTTGTGATTTATCGCCTTTGGATTCTCTTCGTTGGGTTATGCGAAGGATTATGTTTATACCGATAATTATTAGACTACTAACGATCTGAAAACAAACATCCGTTAAGTAATTGGTGAGATATTACGCGAAATGTAGCGGCGAGTCATCGAAAATTACCTCAGCAAATATTGTGTTGAGGCCATTACCCAGCAGGGTTTTCTGCTCTACAGAATACTGAGAATTTATATGAATTTTCAATGTATCGACACCAAGGGCATAGTCTACCGTCTACCGTGTCTATCGTCAAGTCCGTTCGACTTATCGGCTTCCGAAATTGCCGGGCTGTAAGTCAATGTGTTTTACAATGTGAGTTTCATTTATATATTTATTAGTCTCACCTAAACTTCTATTGGTGTGAATAAAACTTCAAGTATTTCGTCTATTCAATATTTGCGTATGGCAACAATTAGATACCGACATGTAAATAGTTTGTTTTATTATTTATATTTAGTGGACGGGGAAATTTTCTCAATACGTGGAAATCATTGAGATGAGTTTAAGGGACGACCTGGAGTAGAAGATTTAGGGTCACCAATTTCGAGGAAAATAGCTACAAGCGGTTAGATCCAAACTACCACGTTTTTTGGCGCAATAAATCGATAACTTCATTCCATTTGTAATGTATTTAAAACGAAAGTGAAAATTTTATGTGCAGTTTTACGTTTTCGAGATTTGATCGATACCTAAAGCTAATTATTTGGGAATAATAAAACATTAGAATTCCAGTTCCAATTTGAATAAACAAAGTTCACATTTCATTTCACGGAGATCGAATTCCAAACAGGCTGCATCATATCGTACGAGAGCGGAATAAAACCTGGAAAAAGCGAGGGCAAACAGAATATCCATATAAACCGCGTACGCAAAACAAACATGGGGGATCAGGAGTTCAAATTTCATCTTCGATATACTAAAACGCCAGGCGAACTCTCCACATTCACTATTTCCACAGACTTATGAAAAATTCAACAGTACAATGAGGCCTATCGTGGTCTGGCTCAGCCATTCAACGTTATGAAATATTATAAGAATGTGGGAGATCTGTTTAGAGAAGACATATTCGATTTTGCCAGCGTATGCTTGTGAATGGCTTTTATCCAAGACACGCGCCTAGGTATACACAGGAAGTGGAGGAAATACTGCATATTGAATGTTTAACATGCGATGATTTGTAACGGTACTTGAGCTTTATTGAGGCAAACAAAGAGACAAGCCCAAGTCTATCTTATCTGACAAGAAAAACAGAAGTTAAAGCTGGCCATAGACTTCACTGATATCTAATATACTACTCTGTCAAGAAAGTACCGGGAATTTTCAATTAAAACAACATTTTTACATTTAATCGTCAAAATTTATTGGGTCGCCTTCAAAATAGGCTCCATTTGCTACAATACATCTATGCCAACGGCACTTCCAATTATCGAAACATTTTTTATAGGCGCTTTCCGGGATGGACTTTAGCTCTCGCGCCGAATTTTGTTTTATGGCTTCAATCGACTCAAAATGGGTGTCACGAAGGGGCAATTTTAGTTTTGGGAAGAGGAAAAAGTCGCAGGGAGCCAAATCCGGCGAATACGGTGGTTTGCTGAAGCACGTTTGTTGAGTTTTTGGCGAGAAAGTCAGTCACAATCGTAGCTCGGTGAGAAGGCGCGTTATCGTCATGCAAAATCCATGAGTTGTTCGCCCACAAATTTGGCCGCTTCTTACGGATACGCTCACGCAAACGTTTCATAACGCCTAGGTAATACTCCTTGTTTACCGTCTGACCCTCTGGAACGAATTCGTAGTGCACCACGCCACGGATATCGAAGAAAACAATGAGCATCACCTTCATTTTCGAGCGGCTTTGGCGTGGTTTTTTCGGTTTCGGCTCATTTTTTGCCACCCATTCCGATGATTGCTGGCTTGTTTGCATATCGTACTCGTAGACCCAGGTCTCATCACCAGTTATAATGCGTTCCATGAATGTAGAATCGGAATTACAGCGATCCAGCATGTCTGAAGCAACCTGTTCGCGATGACGTTTTTGAAGAAAATTCAGGTCTTTCGGTACGAGTCGTGCGGCCACCTTTCTCATGCCCAAAATATCAATCAAAATCGTACGTGCGGACTCGTGGGATATCTTAAGATCATGTGCTATCTCTCTCAAGCTGGTACGACGGTTTTCCAGCACCCTTTCCTTAATTTTATCGACGTTATCTTCTATCGAAGCCGTCGATGGGCGACCACTTCACGACCGTCCTTGAAGGCACTGTACCACTGATATGCACGAGTTTTCGATAGAGCATTATCACCAAAGGCCTTTTGCAACATTTTCAATGCATCGGCACACGAAAATTCATTTGCAACACAAAACTTTAAACAAAGTCTTTGCTCAACGTAATCACCCATAGTAAAAATCGACACGCACTCTGACATCGACTGACTTAATCAGCTGTTGCAAACACACTAGTTGACAGATCCCGCTCAAGCTTGGCATAGTAATTAAGGATAAAGGTACCAACCTAGGAAAAAAAATTTTTACCTGCCTCATTGCCCCGCCAGATTTAAATCGATAATTCCCGGTACTTTCTTGACAGAATGTATATCCAAACTTAATGGTAGTAAGGCTTGAAAGCTAATGGTTCAAACATTATTTTTTCACACTTTAAATCATTATTTCTATGATGAGATTGAGCCCAAAAAAAATGTTAAAACTGTTCACCCGAATAAACGGAAAATCTCTTGAAAACTAAACATCGAATATGGATATTTCACTCCAAGAATAGAATAGAAAAGTACTGCAGCACAGAAAAACTCATCTAACCCTCTTTAATCTACGTTCGCCTTAAGTTTTAAGTAGTCTTATATAATCGATGGGTTAGGAATAATAGGGCGGAACTGTTTTAACTATGTAATATAATCAATGAAACTAATATTGAACACAAGTATAACTGATAACGAACAACGATATATGTACTTACACCAAGGGGTCTGCTTTTTTAATAATAATGATGCTCTACATCGAGCTCACAATCAGGTTAAAAAAATGATCATAGAAATATGACATCACAGAATTGAATCAGAAAAATTGTTCTTCTTCTTACATCTTATGTCACACCTGTATCCAAATTTTCAGACAAATCTAGTAGAAACTGAACGGTCATCTGGATAGATAGACGAAAATAATTCAATTAAAGCATGAGGTTCCATTAAAAGTACATCAACTGTAAAAAATGACGTGTAATAAACCTAAATAAAATATGAATTGTCTCTACCTAAGACTACAGATTCTAAAACACCGTTCGTTTCAAGGCATGAAACCCAATATACCACACACAATACTCAATTATCAATATTCATCGTCAAGTTCCAACCAGAGAATTTTGTTCAAATATGGCGTCAGGTGGAATTCTTGTTATTGTCTACATTCAGCATTATTCAGATGTCATTGTTCGACTTTGGGTATCTCAAATGTTTGCTTTTCTCCAATCGAAACTGCCTGAGTCAGGTGATTACCTCTGTGGTTTCAATGAAAGGCAGAAACTAATGACTAAAGCGTGTTTGCATGTGTAGTTTATTTTCCCTGAAATGATAAGGCCGATTTCCCAAGAAAATCTACATTCTTTGTCCGAGAAATCACTGCGAATTTCACATTGAGAGAGTATCATGAAATTTATTATGAACAGGTTTTAAAGCATCAGAAATGTTTATAGGCGAAAAATAGTTTTCGAAAGAATACTGTTTTACTACAAAATTTCGGAAGTTTAGATTTTTGAAATTGCCTTAAAAATGTTTTGATGAATATATTATTCGTTGATGCAAGTATTTAAGTTCAGAATGGGTCTAATTTGGAGATGATTCAATCAATTTTGGAAAACTAACAGACCCACTGTGTTTCAGTGAGAGATTCTCGGTAGTTTTTTAGTATAAAATTCAAATATCAAAACAGATTCATTCTGTTACCCTCCTACAAATTTTAATTTCCAAAAATGTTATTTTTATTGTATATTTAATATATATTTTAAATTTCGATTTTCCTCACTCATTATAAAAATGTCATTTGGTTTTAACTAAAGGCCATAAAATATCTTACAAGCTTTGTATGATTTTTGTGACGAACAAAGAATACGAAGGAATTTAGTATTTGTTCAAGAAGGATACCAAGAGGTCTATTTGGCAAGATATTTTTTGTTAATTGAAATTATTTTTTAAATGTGAAGTAGAACTGACAACGATCTTATTGAATTTCAAATTGTTTTTTAAGGATATACCACTACATGTTTTGAGAGATTTTTTGAAGTAACTCATTTAAATATTTAAAATAAGTTAATTTTGGAGAAGTTCCTAAGATTATGTTTTGCATTTTTGAAAAAGATTTGATTTTCATAAAAATAAAATTAGAAACAAAATTTTGTCTCCTTCATCAGTAATTTTTATTGACAATTTATATTTCGTTGTTTTTTTCCATTTGATATTATATAATGAGTATTGATTTTATATGTCTACTAAGTTGAAGCACTGCTTGTAAGACATTAATTCAATTCTAAAAGTTTTTGAATAATAGTTTTTCGAAATTAAAATTTGTAGGAGGCTTACAGAATAAATCTGTTTTGATATTTAAATTTTGTAATATTCCTTCTATCAAGTACAAAACCACTTTTTATTATTTTTTTTAATATGTTTAGAGTTGAACTTTCTGCATTTAATAACGATTTCAAGGCCACAAATACATAAACTTGTTTCAATTATAATTAATAACAAAATAAAAAGGCTAAAGCAGTTCAAAATCCATAGACAAAATGAATTTGTGACAATTTTAGTAACATATTTAAAATAATTCAAAGTTTAAAAATGAACAATATAAAGGACTCAATTTGAAATTAGTTTGAATTAAAATACATTTTCCGTTCATCAACCGATACCATAAATATAGTGGCTGAATTGCATAAAACATAAAATATAATTTTTTTTCGACAAACAATAGCGATTGTTGCATAATATCTCCTTGGTATGATAGTTCCTTTTGTAAACAAATGCCGTAACTTGAATTAGCCACGATAATTTAACTCTTTATTACCTCATGAAAATATTGAATCTGTTTTTATGCTCAGAAGTCAAAAGTTATCTTTATATGGAACAATCGGGCTATAGCAAGATATGAAAATGTATGTAAATAATGAGTCATTGGTGACTCCATTTGGAATAAAATCGATTTAAGTTTTCATTTATTATACTGCTTAATAATCGAAGTGGATATTTTTTGGATGGTGAAGCCCCTTACTTGGTGATAGTTCATTTCAAATGGAATAAGAAAAACAATTTATTAACTATTACTTTTTTATTGAAAACGTTAATAGTGACAAGAGTTTCGTAGTGCTACTACATTTTCAGACTGCTGTATTACAGCTTGTGTTTTAGGATTTATTATTATTCAATGAAAAAAATAAATGGAGGTTTATACTTGAAACAAGGTAAATAAAATTTTGTAGATATTTAAATATTAACAGATATATTCTGTTAGCCTTCTACATATTTAATTTCAAAAAATTATATTTAATATTATAACTTCAGGAATTAAATGAATGTCATATAAGCGCCGCTTATATCAAACGACATGTAAAATAAACATTCATTATAAGACACGCAAATGAGATAACAAAATCCAATAAATATAAATTGTTAACAAAAATCCTATAAATTGAATATTTTGAGTGGACAAAATTTTGTTTCTGCTCATCTCTCTTATGAAAACAGATATCTTTCAAAAATGTTTAACATTATCCTAAGAATTTCATCATAAAACTATCTTACTTGGAATATTCGATATTATTGAATATCTAACTAAGTTACTTTTTAGAAAATCTCAAGATATGTAAAAACATGACTAAAAAACACGTTTTAAGAGAAACTTTGCTCGTCAGTACCCAATTACATTTAAGAAATATAACACCAATCAACAAAAAATATTTACTCACCTTGACAATCCAGAAACATCTTGGCAAACGAATACTGGACATTTAAATGATGTCCCATGTGACATCAAACAAATAGTTCTGTGGTTTACCATAGATCTTAAAGATTGACCGGCAATTTAACGGCCTCTGTTATAGCACAAGGACATCTGTATAAAGAATGTTCAGGAAACCAAATAATTATATATTATGAATAAAATAAAATAAATGGAGGTTTATAACTGAAGGAAGGTATATAAAATTTTTTAAATATTTGAATATTAAGAGATATATTCTGTTAAGGTCAAGGTGAGTAAATATTTTTTGTTGATTGATGGTATATTTTTTAAATGTGATTGGGTACTGACGAGCAAAGTCTCTTTTAAGACGTGTTTTTCAATAATGTTTTTACATATCTTGAGATTTTCTTAAAAGTAACTTAGTAAGATATCCAATAATATTGAATATTCTAAGTAAGATCGTTTTATGATGAAATTCTTAAGATTAAGTTAAACATTTTTGAAAGATATTTGCTTTCATAAGAGAGATGAGCAGAAACAAAATTTTGTCCTCTCAAAATATTCAATTTATAGGAATTTTGTTAACAATTTATATTTATTGTATTTTGTTATTTCATTTGGATGTCTTATAATGAATGTTTATTTTATATGTCGTTTGATATAAGCGGTAATTATATGACATTAATTTAATTCCTGAAGTTATAATATTGAATAAAGTTTTTTTGAATTAAATATGTAGAAGGCTAACAGAATATATCTGTTAATATTAAAATATTTGAAAATACTTATATACCATCCATCAAGTGTAAACCTGCATTTATTTTATTTTATTCATAATATATAATTATTTGGTTTCCTTAACATTCTTTATTCAGATGTCCTTGTGCTATAACAGAGGCTGTTAAATTGCCGGTCAATCTTTAAGATCTATGTAAACCACAGAACTATTTGTTTGAGGACACATGGAACACCATTTAAATTGTTCAGTATTCATTTGCCAAGATGTTTCTGGATTGTCAAGGTGAATTAATATTTTTTTTGATTGATGATATATTCTTTAAATGTGGTTGGGTACTGACGAGCAAAGTCTCCCTTAAAACGTATTTTTAGTAATGTTTTTACATATCTTGAGATTTCGTAAAAAGTAACTTAATTAGATATTCAATAATATTGAATATTCCCAGTAAGATTGTTTTATGATGAAATTCTTAAGATTATGTTAAACATTTTTGAAAGATATATGTTTTCATAAGAGAGATGAGCAGAAACAAAATTTTGTCTACGCAAAATATTTAATTTATAGGATTTTCGTTAAAAATTTATATTTATTGGATTTTGTTATTTCATTTGGATGTCTTATAATGAATGTTTATTTTATATGTCGTTTGATATAAGCGGTGCTTACATGACATTAATTTAATTCCTAAAGTTATAATATTAAATATAATTTTTTGAAATTAAATATGTAGAAGGCTAACAGAATATATCTGTTAATATTAAAATATTTAAAAAATTTTGTATTATTCTCTTAAGAACTTGGAGAAGCGGGGAATTCCGTAGATTCGTTCGTTCATTCAGAACGTTAATTGCATTGTTTAAAATTCAATTTTGATTCCAAATGTCTAGTTTTTGCGTTACGTTCCAGATGTAGGATTTCGAGATCATCTGATTTTGGGAAATAATGTAGACCATAAATATTGGAAAGCATAAAAGTAAAATCTTAAATTTTCTTCCGCTAAGTGAGTTTTATTGAAAAAAACTGTATTTGAATGGAAGCATCGAGTTTTTACGCGTCTTAATTTACAAATATTCTATCTTGACTGACGGAACCTCCAACGTAACTTGATAAAAGTAGGTGTGGGTTACCTCTTGGTGTTTCTAAAAGCTGCATCACTTAAAACCTGACACGTGACCCGCATTTTATCTATAATATAATCCAGACCACACAAAACTGATACTATCGTGTTTTATTTTAGGTTTTATAGCTCCTGTATGGAGAAATACTCGAGTTCTGTTTTCTCTCAGAAAACAATCGCTGCATGTTCATGAATGGAGCGACCTGAACGATTCAATCCCAAGAAAAACAAGGTGCGAAGAAGAAGTGGACAGACGAAAAAAGCGAAAGTTATATTTAGGTCTGTTTGGTTAGGTATTTGGTTTATTATTTTCTCGAATGATATAACTTTGCGATCGAACAAAAAATATTCACCTACCCCGTGAAATTTTCAGTTTTCAATTGTATATTTTATAGGCCAAGGGATTAAATTCAGTATGAATAATAATCAGTCGAATCGGACAAAGTGATTAATACTCATTTAAACTTCATTATTCATCACAGTGTCTGAGCATTCTAAATATTGCTACATTATGGTTTGGAAATTTGATCATTTGCACAAGAATTATCTGTTAGATGGAACAAATCACAGATGTTACTCGGAATAACAACAAATATGGAGGAATATCGATTAATTCCTATAGTACTTCAGAAATCAATCAACCGATTCTAAAAGAACTATATGATGGACTTATTTATCACAGTGTCTGGGCATTATAAATATTGCTACATGATGGTTAGGCAATTTGATAATTTGAAGCAAAATTATCTGTCAGATGAAACAAATTTATCATTAATTTTACTCTGAATATCGCCGAATAACGTTTTATTCCTATAGTGCCTCAGAAACCAATCAACCGATTCCAAACGAGCTATATGATGTACGACACAAACAACATGGCAACGCCCTATGCATTCAGCTTGTCTCATTCCGAAATAGATATCAATTACAGGCAGCAGAGGTTGAATAATTGCCTCCCATGGTGGAATTTCTCTAATTCACGCCTTCTTATATCGTCTCCAAGGATGCTGCGTACAAAATTCCCCACATAATAGATCCTTTATTATTTTGATCCAAGTGTTTGTACGCCTGAAGGTTATTTATGATCTAGTTAAGATGGAAATGTAATTATTATCGTTTTCGTTTTGCTCTCTGCATTGTGTAGATTGTCCTGATAGAGAAATATCGAATACGTTAACCGGTTTGTTAAGTGTAACGAAGTGTAAAAAAACTTTGAATATCAAAACAGATTTAATCTGTTAGTCTTCTATAATTTTAATTTCAAAATAAAATTTTTTTAAGACTTTTAGAATTAAATTCATGTCTTATAATAATCATAGCCTATATTTAATAGACGTATAAAATCAAAATTTATTATACAATATCAAATGGAATGAAAAAACTCAACAAAAATAAATTGTTAATTAAAATTAAAAAATAAGTAATATTGAATGTTTAGTTCCAAACATGCGCACCTGAACTCGTCAGACAGGCGTAGTAGTTGGGATCGAAAAAATACAATTCAAATTTAAAAAAATTGTATGTAGATTGTAAAATCTAGAATACGCAGTTTTATTAAGAGAAAATTTGTTCTATTCTGATATTTTGTCTGAATATTTCGGAGAATAGCAATTCAACTTTTATATTACAAATGAAATTGGTGTTTTTATGATTTTTCAATGTTTCTTGCTTTTTCTGCGTCCGTATAATTTCTTCCAAATGGTGTATTTGTTAAACTTTGAGCCGAAAATGAAGTTAAATAATTGCATTGGAACTTCAGATATAAAATTCATCGGATCATTTAAACACGGTAACTTTCGAAAGAATCGACTAAGAAGTTTGATGTTTTGCATCAATGATACATTTACATTAAACACAAGGTTTTTGTAAAAGACCATTTCAATTTTCGTCCACGTTCAGTCCAATCTTTTACATGTTGAATTTCAGGTAGAATTTTCTCCTATAGCTTACTCTGTGGAAAAGTTCCAATCAAGAAGGCTGATCCAAAACAAACTAATAATAAATTTCAACTCTCATATTCTGACACTCAAGGAAATTGTTTCGTGTAGTATCATCCAGTTTGGTAGAGCCGAGTCAGAAAACTCGGCATAATAAGACTCAATGCAGATAGCCGGTCGACAACAGAGATATCTCCGCCAAGAATTCTGTTTCTGTCACTCTTCATGCATATTCTCGAGGAATATGGATGAAGGAGCATAATTAATATTCATTAAGCTGGTTGTCGACGAGCAATTCTGATATCGCCAGACGTGTCATTTATGAGAGGGTACCTTATGTATGTGTCGAAAATATATTTGGATTTCCTGCGTCTATCGGAACAATAGGATGTGCCAAATAAGCATTGGAGCTTATTTTATAACAATAAATTTTAATTATTATCAATCAGAACATTCAAATGGCTCACCACTTATTAACTAACTGATTACTAAAACTTCGTTCAAGTGTTAGAGTATGAAAATGAAATTTTATTCTTCGTTGACTACTCCCATTCAATTCCTCGCAAATGTATTCAATGTGCACATATTCCCAAACTTAAATATTACACCAGGCTCCTTATGATCTATCTGTAAAAACCATTAATTTCTCTTTGCCATTTGCGCCACACATTCCATTAATTTTTGTATTTTAATGCCTCGCAATGTCGGCAAACTGAATTCATAGATCCAATAGCAACTCATTGGTAGGTACTGTAGTCAATTGAAACATCGTAGTTACAATATTTCAATAGACGTTTCAAATTTACAAGATTATTAAAGGAATGTGTGCAGCACGGCTTTGTGTTACAATTACATTCGCTCTTCATAACGCTGTGCAGTACGATTAGAGTGAAAATTAATTTAGTTTATAGCATTCAGAGTTCTTAAACTCAAATTGATCCGCCCACGTCTTATAGGAGGCATGAGTCTTGAACCAGGTAAAAATGCAAACATACCCATAATTAAATTGATCAATGATAAATCGAATAAGAAGATTTGTTTTGGAAAGCTTGATTCATTGTTACCAAAAAAGGTCTCTTGTCATGTCACGCCAAAATGCACAGTGCATTTCTGCATATCTTCTGGATGCTTTCAGAGAATTACCACTAGAAAGACCGTAAACAAAATACATATCGGTTATTTCTGTGTTTGTGTACACCGCCATCTTAATGACTATTTGACAAAAATCTCAAAATGATAAGCCAGATCAAAAAATAATTGTAACTGAATTAAATTTAATCAAAACTAGTCAGTCGTCATAACAAAATGATATCCGCTTACTAGATAAATTCTAGTTCGAAAATAATTCCAGCTTCTACGACTCCCGCTATCATGTTGATAAATTTTTTTTTCTCAAAAACCTTGAATTTTAGCAGGAAATTACAAGAGACCTTATTTGTTAGAATGGACCAAGCTATCTGAAATTAATGTTTTTATTGGATAATAGGAACATGGAAAAAAGTCTCTTGCGAAAGAATGTTTAGGAGTGGCTTTTTCTACCCATTGCAATCATGGAGAAACATCATCAAATTTTTTTTAATGCCTTTTCGTCCACATAAAATATCTGTTCAGTTTTATTCTTGTCAGTATTTGGGATTTTAAGAAAAAAATTAAAGACTATTTTTTGGGCACAATCGTTAGGAGACTGTAACTAAGCAGGGGGATTCAACAAAATTGAGTTTATATGAAAGACCCACCCTATTTTTTGACAAGGAATCACGTCCTAAATTTTTTAGGAAGTATTCATAAATATCCTGTATCATAATAATTAATCTGAGAATTTTTTAAACAGATAGAATAGAGGGTAAACTCTAATCATATCTGTTAATTTCTAAAGTTATCTTTGATTTATTCGATATTTTATTGAATCGCTAGATCCCCAGGAAGAGCCAGTAAATTTTGACGAAGAGTCAATGTACCCTTGTACAAGAGTGTATGCATTTTCCAATTAATTAACTTTAGGAATTGAACTTCGAGAAAAATCCTTTCCTTCGAAGGCATTAGGTTACACTGTATTCATCATAAAAGTGTGGTTAGACCTCTTATATTTACCCCGGAAACTGAATTCAAGCCAGAAATTCGCCGAAACATTATTCCAGGAAAACAGTCCGGAATATCGATAGTTTTGGTGCCTGGTATCCTGCTCTTTTTCCCATTTTTGCACTTAATTCCGGGAAGATCTCTGGCTCCCTCCGTATCGGAGATAAAAATTGGAAGTATCCGGAATTCCGACTTCCGCAGATTGTTTCATTCCAGTAATAACACAAGGTTTGTCCTACATTCTTGAAATAGGCAAAAATTGTGAATAGAATAACTGGTGAAAAACAAAAACGGGACGTCAGAAGCTTTCAGCGGTTGTTCATAACACCCAAAATCCCCGGAAATTTTGCATTAGCCTTCTTATCGTTATTTTACATCTAAATGCTCAATCGTAGAACTGTTGCTGTCTAAAACTTCTAAATTGATAAAAGTATCGAAACTGTGAAAATTTCAGTATCAGTATGACGTGAGACCTTCACTAGATCTCATTATAGCTTCCAAACGTCTTCGCATGCTCGTGAGGAGCCTTCGAATATTCTCCCATTCATGACGAAGGTCTTCACGAAGCTCTTGTAAATTATTTGGGGATGGAAGTTCTTACTCGCCTTCCTAGTTGATCCCATTGATGTTCGATGGGATTCAAGTGAGGACTTTGTGCTGGCCAGTTGAACCTTGAAATTTCAACCTGATTCAAGTACGTTGTCACCATTCGAGCAGTATGTGGTATATAAGGTACAACATAAGAATTTCCTCTATGTACCTTACTGCTGTTAAAGATCCGTTTATAAAAACCAACTCTGTGGGGCCCTCTTAAGACACACCTCCCCAGACCATAACAGATCCTCCACCAAATGGAATTTGTGGACCTGTCGCAGGTATGTATGTTTGTAAATTCGATTCTGAGAGACGCCACCTCACGGTTCATTCACTTACGTTTACCTGACGTACCTCCATCAATCGATTTCGAACTTCAACAGCAGTAAGATAACGATTTCGAAGACTTGTGGAAACCTTGAAACTGTTATCCCTCACCGTCTTCTTCCATATCCAGGTCTTCTGGTCAGCCTGCCTGTTTTCTGATGTCTTGTCAATATTCTTTGGACTGTGGATAGGGTAACGTTCATTCTTCTAGCAACAGATGGCTCAGCTCATTTTCAATAAGTAACACTATTCTCGCACAATCTTCAATTGGTTAACTAATTTTATGAAAATGTTTCTCTCAGAGAGTTGAAAACAAACATTTCAATGATCAATGTTGCACGCAACTCATAAACGATGATTTATCGTGAAGAATTATTCGAAGATGGTTTCTTTTATCAAGTTTTTTAGCCAATATGTCTACATTTTGCACATATTTCGTTGATTTTCTAATGAAAGTTAGATGATAAACAAAATATTATTGAACCAATTTGAACACGTGAGTTTATTGGAAAAAAACAGTGTAAAATCTTAGTGACACGTTGGTTCTTTTGCTCGCCACTGTATTTAAATAACTGAAATACACGTACTTCACAAATGGGCAAATTTAATGTCGCACCAAAGGAATAATTGATGCTTGTGTAACGTCATAGGTCCCAAGTTATATTTCATCACTCAATAAACTCAATTTTTCTCAGATTCTATTCATTTTCGATCGAATTCATTCGAAATGTCGATACAACATTCAAATATCCAATTAAATTCTGATTTTTCAACTTCAGTTCAAATTCCCGAATCTTCCAACACGATCTAAAATTAAAGATGCCGAACAATCGACGAGCTTGAAAAAGAGCAAACTAAATTCTAGGAAAGCGAAACAATGGCATAATAAACATAAAAACCCATCAAGCATCGACCATTCCGATGCCCCAGCAAAACTAGTCTTACTAAAAAGGAAATTTGAATTTTGATCGAGTTCGACATTATGGTAATCGCTCGTTGAGTCATGACGTGTAGATATCGAGATATCCAACAGAAGATCACAATGAAGTTTTTGTATCTGGGATATTTATTCGTGCCGAGACATTAGCATTGAACGATTTCCATTTTTGAAGTCATCAGAGAGCCAGTTGTTTGCTGGAATCTGTGATTTCTCTCGAAAGCGGGAGTAAGACAACGTGACCCTATCAATTTGGAATTTAAAGTGAACTTTATTTATTTGTAGTGGTCTCAATGTAAGCAATAACAATTGAGAAATTGTTTTCGTTGAATCTGATGAAAGTGTTTCACTTCAGGCGTGAATGGTTTGAATTTAATGTCAATCGTGAAGGAAATACTGAATTGCTGACATGATGTCCGGACTTTAAACTGTCTTTTATGTTTCACTATAATTTGACCCTCCTTTAACTATGTTACAACTGGAGATACGAAAAAAAATTATTCACAAAAGTTGTACGAAATCGACTGAATTTTTTCAAAATGATTTCACAAAATGGAATGGATAAAATATTGAGTGCAACATTTTTTCAAATGGATCACTCTATATATTTTCTCATTTTTGGCTAGTTTTTTTTCTCCTGATTACGAATATATATGCAAGTATCGGTCTATGTCTCTTACTTTAAGAACTAGAGAATCTCAAATTCGAAGAACCACCTGGCAGGCTCAGTAATCGGTTGTTAAGTAGGCTGTGATAAATCAACAAACGACATTGGTAACAATATGACACACGTTAATATTCAATAAAATTATTTCTGTAACATGCATTACACAGAAGCGGAAAAAATCTAAATCAAATCAAACATATTTCAACAAAAAATCAAAGATATCATTACTGATACATTGAATTAAAAAAATGTATATGATACAGTAATTTATTTCCACAAAAATGTTTGTACTACTACAACAATTGTTTCACCACGATGTGACTTCTTCAGGTATTATATTGTACTGTCTGATGATATTCAGTGTAACCGAGTTTAAATACATTTTTAGGTACGTGACCAAATAATGGAAGCACAAGTCATAAAAACTCTAGGTGTTCATTGGAGTTTGCCGCTAAAAATGCCATTCAGGAAAAATATTCAGTAATGGGGACTTATCAACATCTGTTTGTTCGTTCAAAAGGATTTTACGGGCATTATATCTGTTGATTTCAAGAAATTCTAAAAGTGTTAATCTAGAACTTTTGCTTTCAACGTGGATAATTTCATAATTATTGTTGAAATTATGCTTGAATTCCTTAAGATGATTAGCATATGTCGAATGTACAGAACTGTATATATAACCCCTTTGGTGTTCTTGGACACGTTTCTTGAATGATCTACCAGTCTGGCCAATGTATACTAAAGGGCAATCTATGCAAGTCAACTTGTAGACTCCAGATTTATTTTCTTTATTTGTTCGATCTTTATTGTTTTTTATGTAGGTACTAAGGTTATTAATTGTCGTAAAAGCCGCGTTATAATTGAAACAACTTTTGAAATATTTAGCAATATTTTCAGATAATCCAGTGACATAAGATAACGAAAAATATTTCTGTGTATTGTCCTCTTTTATGATTGGGTACACGAGATTTAATGCCATTTTCTTTTGTTTATTGGATATCATTTTGTCTATAAGAAAGGGATTGTAACCGATGTTTGACACTATTTGTTTAATAATATTTAATTCTTTAAAAAAGTTTTCTGAATTCAAAGGAACATTCAATAATCTATGAATAAAACTATTATATGCTGACTTCTTATGGGGGTGGTTTGAAGTTTTATGTATTGAGATGTCTGTATGTGTTAGTTTGTGAAAAATAGATACAGACATCACAATTTTTTGTGATGTCTGAAATTGAATATGTAGAAGGCTAACAGAATATATCTGTTAATATTATAATATTTAAAAAAATTTGTATACCTTCTATCAAGTACAAACCTCCATTTATTTTACCCCATGAATCTTTGAACAGCTTATTGCAAGTTCACGTGGTGTCTTTAATCCATTTTCTGGATTTTCTCGACTAAATATTTGTTGGGTAAGTTCGATCGACCTTCAATGTTTTTTGGATTCTTTTATCTCCTTTTGATACTGTACGATAAGTTTTAATTCTATATGCCTAAAAAGAAACAGTGTTTCTAAGGCATTTATTTAATTCATTTTCAAAAAGTTCTTAAGAAATTTCATAAAATCAAAATTTGTAGCGAGGTAAAACGGAATTATTCTGTTTGATATCTAAGATATTGAAAAAACCTTGATATCAAGTTAGAAAAACCCTTTTTAGTTTCTTATTCTATATTGTTTTTCGAAACAACAATTTGTAAGCTTTCGAATTTGTTGGTAGTAAAACATAAATTTTTAAAACTTGTTTCAATTTTCCTCACGGTGAAGTATATACTCATTAAAAAGTTATTGCAAATAAAGTAAATTTTCTTACTCCGTCTTAATTAATATTCATTAAAATATCGTTACGAATAAGTTTCCTTTACGTAAAAACCGTTGCAATCAAATCAAGATATCTTTGGATGACATTACTCGATTACAAGTAATTAAACTTGAGTTCAACAACAAACAGCTCTAAGATTTCCATTTGTATTTTATGGCGTTTGCGTGAAAACTGAACGTCTGCAAAAACTGCAAATTTTTTATCTTACAGCGAGATGAAAATTATAATTATAGCTGATTAATTCTCGAAAAAGACAGGTAGATTGCGTGTGCAGCCTCAATTTGCTAAGAATGGTTGTATTAACAAATAGTACACACGCTATTGAACCGAAAGGAGAAACTATTTACTCAATCTTTAATTGCGAATGAACTTGTATGTTATGAAAGTTCTACTAACAAGATCCGACGATAAAATATCATCAAATATTTTTCATTTCTAACAATTAAGTCGATACGTAACATGAATATGCAAGTAGATATAATTAACGTAAGAAGTTTAATTTTGAATATCGCGCCATTTTTGAAATGTCGAAATAAAACTCAGAGGGATATTGCAATTGACAAGTAGAAATTGTGAGGTTATGAAAATTGGTTCGATAACCAACAGTGTGAGTCTGGTACTTTCAATTTTATTATGTATAATTTCATAGGTGTTGTTGGAATTATGTCCAAATTCTTTAAAATATAATAACCGGTATATGTTGAGTGTGAAATATGTCTGACGTATAGCTCCTCTGGTTTTCATGAATTCTTTTCTTAAAGAATCTACCAATATACTGAACTACATTTGTGCCGAACTTTATTGTTATCCGATATTCTATTTACGTAAGGAAAGAAATGTAATTTTTAGTCAAATCTTTCATAACAGGGTGAAGTCAACTTCACTACAGATTTAATGTATTTATTTGTTTTATCTTAACTATTTTCATGTGAATTTCCAAATTATTAATTTTTCTTAAAACTACATTTGAGTCAAATTCTATTTTAAAATACTTGGCAATGTTGTTCGATATTCTATTAATGTAGGGAATAGAAATGTATATTTTGAGTCAAATCTTTTAAAAATTTAAATATCAAAACAGTTTTATTCTGTTAGCCTCCTACAAATTTTAATTCCAAAAAATTTTGTTCAGAAAATTTTAGAATTATATTAATGTCTTGTAAGCACTGCTTTAATTCAGTAGACATATAAAATCAACACTCATTATATAATATCAAATGGAATGAAAAAACTCAACGAAATATAAATAATCCATTTAAATTTCTGAATAAATACTTCAAGGGGAATATTTATGAAAACCAAATCTTTTTCGAAATTTTTGTTTTATTGCATAGGCTACTATATAATCAGCGTTGATTTTAAATGTTTGCTAAATTGAAGAAGTGCTCATAAGACATTAATTTAATTCTAATAGTTTTTGAATAAAATTTTTCTAAATTAAAATTTGTAGAAGGCACACAGAATACGCCTGTTTTGATATTTAAATTTAGTAATAATCCTTCTATCAAGTAAAAATCCTCTTTTCATTATTTTATTGTATATGTATTATATAATTATATTTTGGCTTTTCTCACTCATTATATAAATGTCATTTGGTTTTAACTGGGGCCATAAAATACCTTACAAGCTTTTGTGACGAACAAAGGATACGTAGGATTTTTAAAGTTTTCTAATTTTAGTGTTTATTCAACAAGGATATTAGGAGGTCTCTTTGGTGAGATATTTTTTGTTAATTAATTTCAATTTTCAAGTGTGAAGTAGGACTGATGATCTTATTCATTTTCAAATTGTTTTTTGAGGATGTACTTCATGTTTTGAGAGATTTTTTGATGTAACTGATTTAAATATGTTAAATATTTAAAATGAGTTAGTTTTGGAGAAGTTTTTGAAATTACGTTTTGCATTTTTGAAAAAGATTTGGTTTTCATAAATATAAGATTAGAAACAAAAATTTGTTTCCTTCAAGTATTAACTTAGTAATATTAATTGATAATTTATATTTCGTTGGGTTTTTTATTCCATTTGATATTATATAATGAGTGTTGATTTTATGTGTGTACTAAATTGAAGCAGTGCTGATAAGACATTAATTTGATTCTTAAAGTTACTGAATAAAAGTTTTTGAAATTGGAATTTGTAGGAGGCTAACAGAATTAATCTGTTTTTCTATCAAGTAAAAAACCTCTTTTTATTATTTTATCAAATCTTTTATAACAGGGTTCACTAAAATCAATGCAATTTTCTTTTGTTTTTTTTTTCTTGTTTAATATTTATCATATCTTTGGTAAAGTCGGTACTGAATTTGGTCATCAATTCTTGGTCTGCTGTAGCAAAATTAATCATCAATAAATTTGAAAATGTCGTAAAAGTAAAGAAAAATTGCCTTAGTAGAGCAGATTCCTTCATAATGGGCTCATAGAAAGTGAAAATCTAAAAAACAGATGAAGAAGAGACATAGCAAGAGATTCACTACCGATTAGAAAAATAAAAAACTCGCCAAAGATGCTTCGTGTACATGAAAATTATCAGAAGAATTAGATCACGTGCTACAGAGCTAGTAGAAGAACTGTCTTCATGAAGTTAATCTAACATCGAGACGCTTATTAGGAATACTTACGCGAACACAAGCGTCAAATATTATAGTGGGCAATGGAGCGGGTACACTGGTGAGATGATTGGTAATAAGCACTCTTTACTGACGAGTCCAGATATGGACGTTTTTTTGATAGTCGACAAGTATGGGTGTGTACAATTCACTTGAATTAAGAAAGCCCCGCTCTGTTCAAGTAGTCCATCCCTTTTAGAGTAGGCAGGAATTTCAAAATGTTCATTCATTTCAAATGTTCAAGCTTAAAGAGTAGGAAAACAACGAAGAACTGCAAGATCGTTGAAAGAGAATTCAAAGGTCATAAATATGATACATAATTTGATACCTATTTCGGAAGGTTCTCTATATGAAAGCTGAAACGTTTCGCGCATCAGAATTAATTAAAGCACGCCAATAAAATGCTACATATCGAATCCGACCGTGTCAAATTCCGAAACTAATACCTTTGCATTTCACGTTGACAATGCACGTTTTTGGAACCAATTCGTGTTTTCGGACTGGAAAGAACTCAAGGTCTACCCCGCATTTAATCGAAATAGATAGTTCGATTCGAATTATTGTTTACTGGTAACATTTCCAACACTTTTGGCGAAATTCCAGCGCCGTAAGTCATTACGATATGACTTTACGTTCGAAAATAAACAAAGGTCGTATCCTGTGGACCTCAGCGACCTTTGTTAAAGGCGGCTGAGAAAGCAGAATCGACAAAATGTCAGCCACAATGCTCCTTCGGCACGTGAATCAATGTCACGGCTTCAAATCTGCTGCATAGATTGTCTCGTTTATCTCTAGCATATACAGTGTGGTCCAACGAAAACTGAACATCTCGATTTTCCGGCTTTAAAATGAAAATGTGGAAAATCGCTCGGACCTGTCAATTTCTGACTCGAGGGGGAACAATTTTCCGCTCTTTGTATCCCTGTAACTGCAACCCCCTAACAGGGGTTAGTATAACCCCTTGATTTTGAATAAGGATGAGGAGTCTTGCGATACTTCATTTTGAAGATCTTATCGAGTACTATCTGATTCTGAAATTTCGCTTCAAAATTTCCATCGATAACGAAATGACAGGTAAAATATTGTAAGAGTACTTACTTTTGTGTTATTAAATGTTGGAAATGGGCACCATTCACTTCCTTGAAGTAATGTAACTTTTGCTGAAAACGTTCTCGTACGTTACCCAACATTTCTGGTGTAATTTGACGGTATTTATTAATGTGGCCCCATAGAAAAAAGTCTAGTGAAGCCAGATCAGAGGATTTGGGTGGCCACTCAAAATGTCCCCTTCTTCCAATCCAGGCGTGAGGAAAATTTTCAACTAAAAACTGACGCAACGGTTGAACGAAATGAGTTGGTGCGCCATCTTGTTGGAAAGTATTCGTTTGATGGTCTTTTGCATTCTCCAATACCGCTGTGCGCGCAGAGTCGTTATTCCTAAGAAATAATTTGATCATTTCCACCATTTCTTCTACGGAATACACAATTTCAATTCTACTACAAATTTACAATCGCTTTGACACACTTGTAACGTTCTTAAAAATTCACGATAGACTAAGGAGAATCAAAAACATGTTCCGTCTACTTTTTTGACAAGAAATTGATACTTTCTTGGACAAAAAAATTAATTACATAACCACTAAATACCTTTGAAATGTGTCGGATACGAATATTATTCTTGATAAATTCCACATTGCCTCTTTCACTATTTTCGCTGTTATTTCATTATCGATGGATAATTTGAAGCGAAATTTTAGAGTCAGATAAAACTCGATACGATCTTCAAAATTAGTTATCGCAACACCCCTCATCTCTATTCAAATTCAAAGGATTGTGCTCAATCTCGTTTAGGGGTTGAAGTTACGGGGATGAAAAAAACGGAAAAATTGTTCCCCTTCGAATCAGAAATTGACGGGTTCGAGCGATTTTCCACATTTTCATTTTAAAGTCGGAAAATCGAAGTGTTAAGTGTTCGTTGGGCCACCCTGTATAAAGCGAAATAAAAAAGCGATTTTGTATATGTACTGATGTATTATGTTAGGTGTCTGCATACGGTTAACCTGCCTGAAATGACAACACTAAAGCAAGATTCCTTTAGAGCGACAACATAGAGAAATAAACAAAATGAGATTTAGCAGGATTAAACAAAGGTTCCTTCAGTAAGAAACACTTTGAAATCACGGTTTAATATTGGGTGGGGCCTCCTCTAGCTTTTCGTTTTGCTCTTACTCTATTCGGAATTGAGATTATCAATGAAAGCTTGAATGTTTTGCTAAATGTCGGTCAAACCATTGGCGACCTGTTGTAATGTCTGCGTTGGGCCAGATAAGCGGTGGAATTGCTGTGACATAGCACACCAGACATGTTCTATACAATTTTGGTCTGGAAAGAGAGCGGACCAATCAAATCGGTAAATGACATGTATTTCTATGCGGTCGTTGATAATTCTTGCCCGATATGGACGAGCGTTATTGTCAATTAAGGTTAAATTTTCGCCACTATCTAGCACAAAGGGAACAGTAATTGATTCTATAATCAAATCACGATACCTCACCGCTGTCATGGTTGAGTTAATGAGGATAAAAAGACCTGTGCGCCCATTAAAACAAATACCTCCCCTAACGCACACCGAGCCGCTACCGAAAAGAGTTATTGGCGTCATGAAATGTTCAGTAAATTATTCCGTTCTCGCCATCCCAACATTCGCTCATAAGACTCACACAGACGAAATCTGGACTCATCCGTGAACAGGCAGGATCTCCATTTGTGCACGTTTCAGTTCTCATATTCAAGAGTCCAACGATATCTTACAGCCTGGTGCTCCCTATTCAAACGCGGGTGCCTGGTGGATCTTCTTGCCTTCAAATTAAAACTGTGCAACCTTTTACGAACCGTTTGACTAGAAACTGGTAGCTTGCCGGAATGAGCTATTAATTCGGGATGCTGGGAAGAAGTAATTTCGTCGCTTAGTTAACCGTATTAGCCGATCTTGTGCGACGGTTGTAGCTCTTGCTCTTCCATTCTTCCACACCCATGAGTATGTGCAGCATTTCCACGAATACGATAGCTATTCCACGCTCTACTAACTATACTTGGCGAAATCTGGAAACGGTTAGCAATTTCTTGTTGAGTTAAACATTCGTTTAACCAACACGCTAATTATTTAAGTTGGACGGCTTCAAAATGCATGTTAAACTCGTGACAATTCATCCAGAATAGCACATTATCGCACATAGGGACCGCAAAAAAGAAGATAACACACCTAAAAGAAATTAGTTCAATGTATTTTTTTGTAATGAAGCCAGTCACTGTCATGAAGACCATGTTTTGTGTGTGTAATACGCAGCCATACGCCTCTCCACATGGTATGTACAGCAATAATGAAAATTTGTTTCAAGTGCCTAAAGTCTCTTTTCTCTCTTCCACTTCAATTTTGGACCAGTGTGTATTATTTTTCCCCCTTAAATAATGATGCAAATTGGAAGGAGAAGAATGTAATTTTACAACCTTTTATTTTTCATTTTCACGAAATTTTACATTTCTTTAAGAGAGCAGTTTTAAAAAAGCAAAAAATTCCTTTTGGATGAGAGAACACATAATTTTGTGTTTTTATCAATCATATGCAGCTTCTTTGAGAAGTGATTAACAAAATTAAAAATTTTAGGGGAAATGGACGAATGAACAAGCACGTCAGTGCTTTTCTGGAATGTTTTCTTTATTTTATTAATTTAAAAATTTTTCACCAAGTGACATGTGAGAAATCAATATTTGAAATCAACTCCCAAATCAAACCTCGCATCGAACATTTTATTAATGACTTAATAAGTCTCAATAACATATAGCTAACCTTGTTTGGACCTCATTCTTTCGATTCAGAATACAGAAATAAGTGAAACGCAAAAATGAAGTCAGATACTATCGGAACAGATTCTTAGACTGGTCCGTAATATATCAACAACTTATGAACCACACCTACGGGATCGTTGAAGTAGAAAATCACCGTGTACCTTGTAATAAATCGTAATCAATTAAATGCGTTTGTAATTAATTTATTGACAAGCGCCTATTAAGATGCGGTTGTTGACTTTAATGCAAACATTCTACGTCCTTTTCAGCTCTGACTTACAGACACAAAAAATTTGAGCATGTAGACTGTAATTTTGGTTGATTATTTTTTATTATTAAGCATTTGGAATATCAAAGTGGAAATCAAATTCAAATTAATACGTCTGGCGTCAACAGTTCAAAGTAAAAGTCCATTATATTATTTAAATGAATTCCAATCCAACATTTAAACTCCATTCAGTTACCAGAAGTATTTATTTGTCCTAGTTAATAGAGGGGGTTTTCCAATAAGATATTTCATTTTGAATAGCCCGCTCTATGGGCAGCTGTCACTTTTGAAGCTGTCATATTTTGAGATTTGACAGGTAAAAACTACGCCATTACTAAGAATAGAACTAAACGCTTCAACAACGCATTGAAATTATTAAAATTCACTACAATCGCATTTTTGCAAGAAGAGTTTCCTGACCTTGTAATTTCTTGAAGAGATTATTACAATTAGCCACCGAGATTTTGTGATTTAACACCTTCAGACTATTTTATTTGGGGTCACGTGAAAGATGAGTTCTATGTCAATGCTCCACAATCAATTGAAGACCTTAAAGATGGAATGCGTGAATTTATCGAGGACCTACAGCCGCATATGCGAATTGGTCATGGAAAATTTCAGGAAGAGGATATGTACACAGTAGCCTTGTCGGCCATTTGGCTGATATCGTTTTCCACACCAAGGAAAAGAACTGTAAGTACAAAAGAAGAAAATATTCCTGTAGTAAGTCATAGTGTTAATGATGATCCAGATTTGTCTATTCGTCGACGTTCACAACGAGTTGGACTACGTGCATCCACCACATGGAAAATGTCATAGTGTTAATGATGATCCAGATTTGTCTATTCGTCGACGTTCACAACGAGTTGGACTACGTGCATCCACCACATGGAAAATTTTGCGTAAAGATCTTGGTCTACACCCATACAAGATCCAACTGGTTCAACAATTAAAGCCATAATAAGCGTTGTAGTTCCGACTTATAGACCGATATCCTTGATCATACACCTAGGTAAGGTAAGTTTTTCAAAAAAATAATTCATCCAAGACTAACAACATACTCAAATAAATATTCAATTCTCTCAATATGTTAATAAGGTTTTCGAGAAAATACTTCAACTGAAGATGCGATCCTTGCTTTGCTATCAAAAGTGTACTCTTCGCTCAATTTCTCAAAGGTCTGTTTGTGTATGTTTCAGGATCTGACGAAGGCGTTTGATAGGGTGAGTCACTCGCTCTTGTTGGACTTTTTGGAAGACATAAGGGTGAGAGGTACACCACTGGACCTATTCAGTAGTTATTTGACAGAAAGGATTCAGAATGTAAAAATTAACGGAGTAACAAGCAGTTCTGAAATAGTGGAATACGGTGTTCCCCAAGGTACGATATTAGGACATGTACTCTTCAACATATATGTTCATGCGCTGTTATACTTGGATATTTTAGGAGACATTGTTGGATTCGCTGACGACACCGTGATATTTTGTCAGGCTGCGGATTGTTGTGAATTAAAAGCAATAGCGGAAAATGATTTTAAGTTTATAAAAACTTGGATGGATTAAAAGCTTTCATCTATAAATTTGAACAAAACAAAGTATTTGTCAATAAGCTTCATTTCAAAGAAACGCCCGAAATCTCGAGTATGGGGGAAAATTATACAACTGAAAGTGTACCTAAGGTTAAGTACCTAGGTGTCACGGTGGACTCAAATGTGAAATGGTCAGAACATATACGGAACTTGACCAATAAATTACACTTTTTGTCATACAAGTTTGGGTTTATTACCAGGGTACTACCTACTCCATAGTTGAAAACGCTGTACTTCGATCTCGTATAGAGTCATCTCCGATATGCTATAACTTGTTGGGGAGTTGCTGTGAAAACGCATACCGAGACACTGGAAATTCTACAGAAGAGAATCTTAAAGTTGATAATCAAATACCTAAGCGACGCTTTGTTCCAGAAAGCGAGAGTGTTGGATTTAAGACAACTCTACTACTTACAAGCTGTTATTAGATACCACCGGATGAGAATTCCTGATATCGTAGGCAAATATGTGACTCGTGCACGAAACCATGATAGGGCCTTTGAGCCTTGCACAAAGGAGTTACCCCTTCCTTGCGTCAACTATATATAACACAATTCCAAAATCAATAAAAATGCTTAAAAATATATGTGGTTATAAAAGAGAAATAAAAAGATTTATATTGTCAATTCCCAAAGAGAGATTCCACGATCTGATAGAAACTAGGCGTTTTACATTGTAAAATGTTTGAGCGCACGCGTTTACATATCTGATCTGCGTGTTTCACTTCCTTATGATTTTCAATGTAATTTTAAGGATTTACTCTAATGTTTAGTAATGTATAAAAAGGTATGCTTAAATTCACACTCAAACAAGAAAAATAGTTTATTTTGTTTGTATTAAATTGTAAAATTGTATAGCAAATAGCTCAAAACAAGTGTGTATCCACTGAGTTTTTGCTGCTTTTTTCCTGGCTCTATTAGAAACTTTATATCTATACAAAAATGTCATATGTATATGTTGCAGAAATAAAGTTGGTATTATTATTACTATTGATTTCTCTTAAGATATACTCGTTTTTTATAATATCAAAATGAAATCTCTTATTGGAAAACCCTTAAGACCTGTATCAAATATTCATTTAATTCATATCAGGTGTTTTTTGGAGTGATAGAACTTTGAATTGAAATGAAATAACTTTAAATTAAGATTGAAGCCAAATTTTTTTTTACTTGAAAAAAAATTGTGTTACTTTGTGAAATAAAATAGAAAAAGGCTTTTTACTTGATAGAAGAAATATAACAAAATTTGAATATCAAAGCAGATTTAATCTGTTAGTCTTCTACAATTTTAATTTCAAAAAAATTTTTTTTCAAAAAACTTTTAGAATTAAATTAATGTCTACAATAAGCACCGCTTATATTTAATAGACGTATATAATCAAAACTCAATATATAATAACAAATGGAATAAATAAACCAACAGATATAATAAAAAGTCATTAAAATTAATAAATAAATATTAAAAGAAGACAAAATTTTGTTTCTGATCCTACCATTAAGAACACCAATTGCCTTTCAAAAACATGAACACAACTTGAAGACTTCTCAAAAAATATAATTTATTTGAAATATTCAATATATACAAATATTCAAATGAGTTAATCCAAAAATCTCTCAAAACATGCACTATATCTTCAAAAAACAATTATAATTCTGGTAATCTCTTCATCGGCCATAAATAATATTCCAAATATCAAAATCAAATAACTATCACTATATCTCACCTCCACGTGTTTAACAGGATAAATTGCTTTAAACAGACTAACTTTAAAATTCAAGATAGTCTATGTTCTTAACAAAATCACAGAAAAGTGTAGGGTGTTATAATCTTTAAACCATTGACATTCCATAATGAGATTTATTAAAGCCTTACTATAATTATATATTATATATAAAATAAAATAGAAGACATTAATTTAACTCTAAAAGTTTTTTGAATAAAAATTTTTTGAAATTAAAATTGTAGAAGACTAACAGATTAAATTTGATTCGATATTCAAATTTTGTTATATTTCTTCTATCAAGTAAAAAACCTTTTTCTATTTTATTTTATATATAATATATAATTATGCTTTAATAAATCTCATTATGGAATGTCAATGGTTAAGAGATAACCTTATAACACCTTACATTTTTCTGTGATTTTGTTAAGAACATAGACTATCTTGAATTTTAAAGTTAGTCTGTTTAAAGCAATTTATCCTGTTAAACACGTGGAGGTGAGATATAGTGATAGTCATTTGATTTTGATATTTGGAATATTATTTAGGGCCGATGAAGAGATTACCAGATTTATAATTGTTTTTTGAAGATATAGTGCATGTTTTAAGAGATTTTTGAATTAACTTATTTAAATATATTAAATGAATTATATTTTTTGAGAAGTCCTTAAGTTGTTTTCATGTTTTTGAAAGGCAATTGGTGTTCTTAATGGTAAGATCAGAAACAAAATTTTGTCTCCTTTAAATATGTATTTATTAATTTTAATGACTTTTTTATATCTGTTGGTTTATTTATTTCATTTGACATTATATATTGAGTTTTGATTATATACGTCTATTAAATATATGCGGTGCTTATTGTAGACATTAATTTAATTCTAAAAGTTTTTTGAATAAAAATTTTTTTTAAATTAAAATTGTAGAAGACTAACAGATTAAATCTGTTTTGATATTCAAACTTTGTGAATATGCCAAATCTCCTCGTCAATAATAATAATTTTTGTAATATAAATCTTAATGTATCCAAATTCCGTTGAAATGCCCAATAACCCACCAATTTCACTATAAATGAATTCCCGGTTCATTCAGAAAGAAATAAGCGGTTGAAAGGCCCCTATGGAATTTCTACGACGCTCTTCGGCGTGCTTTAATTGGGAAACCAGAGGAGGGGGCTGTCTACGCAAGGGTATCGCACCCTATTCCCTTTCTTCATCCAGGAGAACTGATGAGATGAGCTAGAAAAACATCATTGGGATTTTCAGCATCGATCGTTCTTTTATGAGCATCAAAGTGAACTGGAAAGGAAACTTAAAAAAAATATCTGTATGATCCATATGAGGCATTTTAGGTTTGAAGGTTCCAGCAAAATGAATGGATTGAAAAAATTCTTTGTTAATTTATTACGACTATGAAGAAGATATCGCGAATTCCATTTACTTTATAATGAGTATAAACGACATTTTCATTTTGTGAAAATACATCGCAGTTATTGGAACAAAACGATTTAATTTATTTTCAAGTACAGATAAAAATGTGAAAACAATATACAAGGATTAAAAGTTGAGTAGGTGGAAGTTATTGCACTCTAATTGTTTCTGCCTTGAAATATTTCTAAAATTTCCACGAGTTTATTCTTCAACGACATATTTATGAAGAATTTTTCGGTTGTTTATGATAATTTCCAGATGTAATGTTTTCAAAAACAGCCATATAAATTATGGAATTTTTTCAGTCGCTCCTCTTCAGTGGTTTATCATAATTTAAATAAGTTTTTAAAAATCAATATGTTCTACCACCAAAATCGACAAATTTAAATTTTCATATGAAATATCTTTGACTGGTTGGTTTTCTGACGGAAATTCATTTTGAATTCACAAATAAAAAAAAGCAATTTAAGCTTCCGCTAAATTTTATTTTATAATATATAGGGGCGAGTAAAAAAATAAAAGGGTGCAAAATATTTTGCAATCATCACGGGAATTTTTAGTTGATATTAAAATTATGTCCTGTTTTTGCAAGTGATTTGCACATGTTGAGTTTTGCCAGTATAACATTTTTTTTGTTGCCTAAATGCATTAAATACTGCACATCATTCAAAGGGTTTTTAATTTCCCGTTGAATACTTTTAAGTGTTTCATAATTTTGTATTTCAATAAAATAATTTAAATATTTTAATATTTACAGATATATTCTGTTAGCCTTCTACATATTCAATTTCAACAGAATATATCTGTAAATATTAAAATATTTAAATAATTTTATATACCTTCTATCAAGTAAAAACCTCCATTTATTTTATTTTATCCATAATATATAATTATATGGTTTCCTTAACATTATTTAAACAGATGGTTCTTGTGCTATAACACAATATATACAATATAACACAAATTACTTTTCAATCTTTTAGATCAATGGTAAACCAGATAATTATTTATTTGAGTTAACATTACACTTCATGGAAATTTTCAGTATTCATTTACCAGAAGCTTTCTGAATGGTTAAAAGATGAGAAACTATTTTTTGTTGAATGATGTTATATTTTATTGAATATGAATATGATTGAGTACTGACGAAGCAAAGTCTCTCTTAAAACTTGTTTTCTAGTAATGTTTTTACATATCTTGAACTTTTATAAAAAGTAACTTAGATATCCAATAATATTGAATATTCTAAGTAAGATAGTTTTATGATGAAATTCTCAAGATTATGTTAAACATTTTTGAAAGATATCTGTTTTCATAAGAGGGATAAGCAGAAACAAAATTTTGTCTACTCAAGGTTATTCAATTTATAGGATTTTTGTTAACAATTTATATTTATTGGGTTTTGTTATATCATTTGGATGTCTTATAATGAATGTTTATTTTGTATGTCGTTCGATATAAGTAGTACTTATATGACATTAATTTAATTCCTGATATTATAATATTAAATATAATTTTTTGAAATTGAATATGTAGAAGGCTAACAGAATATATCTGTATATATTAAAATATTTAAATAATTTTATATACCTTTTGTCAAGTATAAACCTCCATTCATTTTATTTTATTCATAATTTATAATTATATGGTTTCCTTAACATTCTTTATACAGATGGTTCTTGTGCTATAACACAATATATACAATATAACACAAATTGCTTTTCAATCTTTTAGATCAATGGTAAACCAGATAATTATTTATTTGAGTTAACATTACACTTCATTGAAATTTTAGTTATAATATTAAATATAATTTTTTGAAATTAAATATGTAGAAGGCTAACAGAATATATCTGTAAATATTAGAATATTCAAATAATTCAATAAAATCGTTTGTTTTGTTCATCTTTTGTTTATAACGATTAAAGTATATGTTTTATCAGCTTTTGAAAAAATAATATTATCATCAGTATTATATAAATTCCATATTTGATTACAAAATTTTTATGAAATTGTAAAATGAAAAGTTAAACAGCATATTTCGGCAAACCGAGTAGCAAAACAACATTTTTTTTCAAAACAAACATAATATCCCGTTCCTGACAAACAATAGCCTAGTAAAACAATTCAAGAATAATAAACGAAAAAGCAAAAAATCTAGAAAAGCACTGACTGAAAAGCAACCTCTCTAAATAGCTCCTTCAAAAATATGTAGAATTTCTTAGGTTTATTTTGGGCATTTTTAGACTGGAATTTGTTTTTCATAATGCCGGTATGAAACAGTGCCGCCTTCACTAAATTTTTGTTGAATAAGTTTGATCAATATTTTATATTTTCATCTAAATGTCTACTGTTTTGAAGAAATTTAAATAATAAAAATAAAATTAAAATTTGTAGCCAGCTTTAACACAATTACTCTGTTTGATATGTGAGATATTGAAAAAACAAGTAAAAAATCCCCCCTTTTTATTATTTTAGCAGGAATATATCCATGGAATTCTTTTGAAAGGAATCATAAAAAAGAAGCAATTTTCGATTCATAACTTATGAGAAAAACATCGTGCGTAAGAGGAAGATGGATAAATAATTATACGTCGAAGAAACCGCCTTTGTTTACAGAAACATGAAATTTAATCATGTTATGGAAATGGCCGTGGTGATATCAGCTTATCAGATCGGACAACCTTGTCTGTTCTGTCTTCTACCGCATGCTGTAGATGAAATCTGACCTATAAGTCGTCCGAAGTTATTTTTCAGAAACCACAATGCGGCCTGATAAATTACCGGGATTTGTTTGCTTTTCTTTCGAGAAAATCTGGAAAACTTGGAAGCGGAGTCCTCTGAACCAGGAATGGGAAAGTTAACGTATATTGCAAGACGATCTGGGGATTGGAAAGTTTTAATAGTTGGTAAGATTGACTCGTTCTCTCCTGTGGCTTCAACTGATGATATTAATTTTTCCGTTCCAAATTGATCAGGGACAATCTGAGAGCATCATTTGCTTTTATTTGTATTTTTTTAACATTGATTTATCACAGACCTTAAGTCAGTTGCAAGGAAGAGGCACCAAGGTCTTTAGTTCACATTTATAGTAACAACAGAAATATATGAATGCTTAAACTTAAATAATATTACAAATTGAAAATAACTTTGATGGGGCTTTTCAAATATTTCAGACAATAATTAGATCTATTGAATTGAATCAGTCCTTACTTGGTGAAAATCCATATTGAATAATATTTGAATAAGGTTATTCTGATTTTCACAAATTTAAACTTATTCAAATATTATTTAATAACTAAAATAGAATAGAAAGGCCTTTTACTTGATAGAAGAAATATAACAAAATTTGAATATTAAAACATATTGAAATATGTTTGTCTTCTAAAATTTTAATTTCAAAAAATTTTTTTCAAAAAAAATTTTGAATAAAAATTTTTTGCAATTAAAATTGTAGAAGACAAACATATTTCAATATGTTTTAATATTCAAATTTTGTTATATTTTTTCTATCAAGTAAAAGGCCTTTCTATTCTATTTTATTTTACATATAATATATAATTATATTTTGGCTTCAATAAATCTCATTATGGAATGTCAATGAATTTAAATAAACCTTAAAATAACTCACATTGTTCTTTGATTTTGTTAGAACATAGATCAATCTTGAATTATATAGTTGATCTGTGTTTCGAAGCTTTAGTCTTTTAACACGTGAGAGATATAGGTTAGTTTTTGATTTTGATATTTGGAATATTAAATGAGGACTGAAGACGGGATTGCTTAGAATTATATTTGTTTTTTGAAGATATAGTGCACATTTTTTAGAGATTTTTGAAATAACTTATTCGAATATTTAAATATATTGAATATTTCAAATAAATTATATTCTTTGAGAAGTCCTTTAAGTGTGTTCATGTTTTTAAAAGGCAATTGGTGTTCTTAAAGGTAAGACCAGAAACAAAATTTTGTCTCCTTTTAATATTTATTTATTAATTTTAATTACTTTCGTATATCTGTTGGGTTATTTATTCCATTTGACATTATATATTGAGTTTTGATTATATACGTCTATTAAATGTAAGCAGTGCTTGTTGTAGACATAAATTTAATTCTAAAAGTTTTCGAATAAAAATTTTTTGAAATTAAAATTGTAGAAGACAAACATATTTCAATATGTTTTAATATTCAAATTTTATTTAATAACTAGATCATTTACCCGAAACTTTCACCGATTTAATCTGAAAAATCTCTTAGAAATTCAGTACAATTAAATTGAATAGAATGTCTCAGTTTCTATGTCTTTAGAGACATGTAGAATTATAAACACATATGTGCGACGGATAACCAATAAATAATGAGAAGAAAATATAAGTCCAGGCTCCAGGGTCTATTTTGACCATTTATTACTATTAGCTTCATTGTTCTGTCTCATTCTGTCGTTCGACATTATTTTGTCATCGATACTGAAGTCTTTCCATGTTAATAATTTCGATCTAGCAGTTTTGATATATGTCGTTCGAAATGTTTAGTATTATTCGACACTTCAGATTATTTATTTTCTAATAATTATATATGGCCTTAGAAAACATGGAAAGTCTTTCAGATATTTTGATATATTTATGCCTGTTTATTTCACGTGATACGGCATTCGGAATTATAAACTGTTACTGTTCTTATTGTACTAGCATTGATCATTGACATCACCTTATACATGCAAGTTTCGATTGGATGTTACAGAATCACAAGTTCCATCACCAAAAAATGTTCAACATACAATTCAGAAAGTCCTTTTTTAATTTCCTTTTTAAAGAATATATAGCACATTCCTTAAAGAAAGAACCTGAAATAAATTCGGACCGAAATCTCTTCAGTAAGGAGTTATTCGAATGAACAAAATAATCATTGAGAACAAATATAAAAATCATTTTTTCCCCAGACATTTCTGCAAAAACTAACCAATTATTGGATAAGCATGGCATATGCGAAAATTAGGTTATATCACAGAAATATACAATGAAAGAAGATACGACTGACTCAGGAGTAGATAACGTGTGATAATATCGAATGATTTTTTTAGAGTGATAGAACTTTCGATAGAGATAACTGTGATTTGACAGAAGGTAGAAGTCATGTTATTCTGACATTTCTGTTCAGTAAGCATTGACAAATTATCATGGAAAGACTCACGCTGCAACAACGTTTACAAATTCAAAATCCGTGTTCTATTCGGACAACATTTTCTCTACTCGATGCACCAACAACAACAAGACAAAGAACTGTACGTACAGAAAAAAATATCGCTGCTGGAAGTCATAGTGGTAATAATGATCCAGATTTGTCTATTCGTCGATGTTCACAACAAGTTGGACTTTTTACATCCACCACATGGAAAATTTTGCGTAAAGATCTTGGTCTACACCCATACAGGATCATCCAACTGGTTCAAGAACTAAAGCCACTTGACCATAATAAGCGTCGTTTGTTTGCTGATTGGGTCCTAGAACAGCTGCTTGAAGTTGATCCACTTTTTTATCGTAAATTTGTGTTTAGTGATTAAGCTCATTTCTGGTTAAACTGCTATGTAAACAAGCAAAATTGCCGTATTATATATATGGTGTGAAAACAATCCTCAAGAAGTTATGCAGGTTCCACTGCGTTCTGAAAAATGCACTGTATGGTATGCTTTAGACGCTGGAGGTATCATCGGTCCATATTTCTTTAAAAACGATGCTGGAGCTAATGTTACAGTGAAAAGTGCTCGTTACAGATCGATGATCAATGATTATTTGTTTCAAAATTTGAATGGTATCGACCCAGAAGTATTTTGGTTCCAACAAGATGGTACTACACCTCATGCTTCTACCGTAACAATTGATTTATTGAAAGAAAGATTTGGGATAACATTATTTCGAGAAGTGGTCCAATTCATTGGCCTTCAAGATCATGCGACATAATTCCACTGGATTATTTTCTTTGGGGTTATGTCAAGGTATTGGTTTATGCTGATAAACCAGAAACAATAGACGCTTTGGAAGCCAACATAACTCGTGTTATTGATGAAATAAGGCCTGAAGTAGTCGAAAAAGTGGTCCAAAATTGGTCTAGTCGAATGCGGTTTGAATAGTACAGATAATAGCTGGAATTAATTCTCCGGAAGAATCTCCAGAGAATTAATTCCAGCTAATATATGTTATATTCAAATACTGCTTCAAAGTAAATTTCCAATATATTTACAGCGTTTGTATTGCAATCTTGAACATACTTTGCCCAATTTGAAATATTGAAACAAAAGATTCGAATTACGGAAGTGAAAGCAACTCTAATTCCTGTAAACATTTCAGCGGATATCGGCATAAAGCTAACGTTCAAGCGATTGTCCTCCAATTCAATTTGTTGAAAGTGAAATTTGGACGAAGATTAAATGATCATTAATTGTTTTAGCTATATCTGATTATAAAATCACTTCACACTTCTGTAGGTTTTTTATTGTGATTCAAGAGAGGAAGCTGGCTCGTAACTTTCACTATTTCAACATTTAACGGTTTTAGAGGGTTATTAAGGATCCATTGTAAAATAAGGATCAATACAAAATTCTACCCAAGACGTCCAGTGGAGCAGTTGAAGGATCAAAACCTCAGCGCGATGCGATGACGAATAAACAACTGTTCTCTCTCAATGTCAAAAATAATATACAGTGTTGCCATTAAAACCACTTTAAGTTGTATCATTTCTATTGTTAAGCCCGTAAGAATTTGTAATACATAAACCTCCCAAGTGCATACTTTCATTAAAGAAATTCCATAATGAAATGAATTATTTTGTATCATTCATCACAGCGTTTTGGGAGAAAAACATACCACATGCAAATATTGGCAGTGTTGTTTTTAGACAGAAGCAAACATCTTACATTTTCATCAACGGAAAAATAAGTTTTTTCGCTACCTAATAGATTCGAAAAACTCATCGTTTCATTTATCCGAAGGAATATACAGCTCTTTTAATTCCGATCGTTCCACATATTGTTGTGTCTACTTTGGAGGCAAAACACGTTGATTATGATGGATGAGTGCTTGTAGTACAACTCGATTTTCCATTTCAGAAATGGGTTGAGACATCCTTATTTGACTAAGGACCAGTGTCTACGATTAGAAACTACTCGGCTAATGTGATAACACTTTCACCAGAATAGAAAAACTGGGTAATGTTTCGATTATGCAATGACAGAAACATTTGTATCTATCGCAGATATGGTTATTTCACGACTTTTACGTTCGATGATTGGTGTTGATTTGTAGAATGTCGTTTTAACATTGCCATTGCAGTGAAGAGAAATCCGTATATGCAGCAAAATTAATGTTGGGTTTCTTCATAAGGAATATAGATATTTAAACGCCAAGGTGACATTTTTCAAATGGGAATGTCAAAAGCCGACATTTATGTAGTTACGCATAGTTTGACAATTCATCATGGTAAAATACAGGCTCCAACAACTTTTCAGAATATTTTTTAAGAATGTTCATTCATTGGTTCAATCTTAAGATGCAAAGTGTCAGAATTACCAGAAATGTAAATCGATTAATTGATCAACGTTTTTAAAAACTCAGTCTTGCACCCTAGTGTATTTTTAGAGGGGATTTCGCTTTACAATGTGTTGTGTGCAGCTGAACCTCATCGTGTGCTTATGGAAGTTTACGCTGACGATGCTCCAACTGACAAGTCATGTAGAAAATGGTTTGAGTGCTTCTAAAGTCGAGATTTCAGCGTTGCAGATAGACCTCACTCGGAACAGTCCAAAAAATTCGAAGACGATGAATTACAGACATTACTCGATGAACACAAGACGAGTTTGCACTTACGTTACAATCAGTATCTGTGCGTTTGAAATGTATGGGACAAAAGGAAGGCGATTGGGTTCTTTATGAAGAGATCTAGAAATTCTTGGTAATTACAAGAGTAATGTATGACAAGTTCTCAAGTGAATTATGACATAATTTCAAACGACATGTTTACGAAATCCAAATGAGGCGCCAGCTGAAGTACCTTGACTATGTTTACGCGAAAAGCTAGCCTGTTGCTGGCCGAATAATCGACCGGCTGGTGGCCATTATACAAGCTCCAAGAATGCGACTCCAATGCGGCAAATTTGAATTTATTCACGCCCCGGGCATGGAATCCCCACACACTGTATAATAATAAATGGACGGGTTATCAAACCTGAGGAATTACTGTTATTAATACAATTTTTGTTTGCGCGGACGTGTATTACGAATTTGTAATGATATATGTGCTGAATTTTGCATTTAAATGGTGTGTTACACCTAAGACGCTCTCTTCCAGGTTTTACTGGGTGTCTTCAAAGATGGGTCTTTTCTTAAAATGAATATTTCGCGAAATGTCTCTTAAAGTTTTCCTGAATTTAGTTTTGAAGCCTCATCGCTTAAGATGAATAGCTCGCTATCCATGCAGCTGTCACCTTTGACTTCTGACATTTGACCAGTAGAAACTACGGCATTCTTAAATATGTAACGATACACGCTTCAAAAACGCATTGAAATTGTTGAAATTACTATCGGGTGTTGTTTTTTAGAGTGATAGAACTTTAAATTGAAATAAAACACATTTAAATTAAAATTAAAGCCAATTTTTTTTTATTTGAAAGATAATTTTATGACATTTATGTTTCAAAAACAATTTCTGGCATATGTCCACCACGACTAGCTCTGAGGAACTACATTCGACCAGACCAATTTTAGACCACTTTTTCGAGTAATTCATGCCTTATTTCATCAATAACACGAGTTATGTTGGCTTCCAAAGCATCTATTGTTTCTGGTTTATCAGCATAAATCAACGACTTGACATAACCCTAAAGAAAATAATCCAGTGAAGCTATGTCGCATGATCTTGAAGGCCAATTCATTGCAACATTTCTCGAAATAATGTTATCGCCAAATCTTTCTTTCCATAAATCAATTGTTCCGGTAGCAGCATGAGGTGTAGCACCATTTTGTTGGTTTCAAACACTTCTGGGTCGATACCATTCAAATTTTGAAACAAATAATCATTGATCATCGATCTATAACGAGCACCATTCACTGTAACATTAGCTCCAGCATCGTCTTAAAAGAAATATGAACCGATGATGCCTCCAGCGTGTAAAGCACACCATACAGTGCACTTTTCAGGATGCAATGGAACCTGCAGAACTTCTTGAGTATTGTTTTCATTCCATATACGGCAATTTTGCTTTTTTTCATAGCTGTTCAACCTGAAATGGGCTTCATCACTAAACACAATTTTACGATAAAAAAGTGGATCAACTTCAAGCTCTTCTATGGCCGAATCAGCAAATAAACGACGCTTATTATGGTCAAGTGGCTTTAGTTCTTGAACCAGTTTGATCTTGTATGGGTGTAGACTAAGATCTTTACTCAAAATTTTCCATGTGGTGGATGTAAAAAGTCCAACTTGTTGTGAACGTCGACGAATAGACAAATCTGGATCATCATTAACACTTTGACTTACAGCAGCGATATTTTCTTCTGTACGTACAGTTTTTTGTCTTGTTGTTGTTGTTGCATCGAGTAGAGAAAATGTTGTCCGAAATCTATCGATAGTTCTACGACTACGCTGCTCTGATGGACGATTATGTAAACCATAAAGTTCACGAAGTGCTCTATAAGTTTGGTGAATAGAACACTGATTTTGAAAATGAATTTCAACAATTTGTAAACGTTGTTGCGGCGTGAGTCATTCCATGATAATTTGTCAATGCTTGCTGAACACAAATGTCAAAACAACATGGCTTCTAGCTTCTGACAAAGTTGCCAGAACTAAAGCACTTTTGGGTCGTCATGAAGCACCTTCTCAGCCAGCAATAGTGAAGACTTAGGACTTATGGATTTACAGTTCAGTTAAGACAGAAACTCAAGCTAGTTAATCACCAGCAAAGTCGTATCTTCGCTGATTGGGTCCTGGAAGTGGATCAAAATGATTCGGATTTTCTTCGAAAATCATTTTCAGTGATGAGGCCAATTTTCACCTCGGAGGCTATGTTACTAAGCAGAATTGTCGCATTTGGGGCTAGGAAAATCCAAGAATGATTGTTGAAAGGGCTCTCCATCTTCAAAGTGTCACTGTTTACTTGCATCAAAGTGGGCTGATCATCATCGGTGAAAATCTCAAGCGCCTTTTTGAAGATGTATTATATATTTTTGAAGAGTTTTTTTGAAAAAGCTCTTGAAGGGGGTTTGTTTTGAAGAATTTCTTAAGTTTATGTTGGGCATCTTTAGAATGGAATTTGTTTTTCATAATGCCGTCTCCACCAGAAGTTTGTGGAGTAAGTTCGATCAATATTCTATTTCTTCTTTGGATTATTTTATCCCCTTTTGATACTGTATGATCAGTGTTGATTCTATATGTCTACTAAAGGGAAACAGTGGTTCATTTAATTTAATTTTAAAAAGGTTTCAATAAATTTTATAAAATTAAAATTTGTATTTGCGAGATGTAACAGAATTACTGTGTTTGTTATTTAAGACAAAGAAAATTTGAATATCAAAACAGATTCAATCTGTTAGTTTCCTAAAACTTATTTTCAAAAAATACAAAAACTTTTAGAATTAAATCAATGTCTTATAAGCACACCTTATATTTAATAGACATATAAAATCAAAACTCATTAAACAATATCAGATGGAATAAATAACCCAAAAAATATAAATAGTCAATTTAAATTAATAAATAAATATTTGAAGGAGACTAAATTTTGTTTCTGATCTCACAATTATGAAAACTAAATCCTTTTCAAAAATACAAAGCACGATTTCGAGAACTCCTTAAAAAAATAATTTATTTGAAATGTTTAATATATTTAAATAAGTTAATTCAAAAATCTCTCAAAATATGTATCACATCCTAAAAAAACAATTAAAATTCAGATAAGGTTTTCATCGGTCCTACTTCACATTTAAAAAAAAATCAATTAACAATAAATAACTTACTTATCTGAATTCTAATTGTTTTTTGAGGATGTGATACATGTTTTGAGATTCTTGAAGTAACTTATTTAAATATATTAAATATTTCAAATAAATTATTTTTTTGAGTTCTTAAAATTATGTTTTATAATTTTGAGAGGGATTTAATTTTCATAATTGTAAGATCAGAAACAAAATTTTGTCTCCTTCAAATATTTATTTATTAATTTGAATCGACAATTTATAAAATTTGAATATTAAAACAAATTGAAATATGTTTATCTTCTACAATTTTAATTTCAAAAAAATTTTTTATTAAAAAAACTTTTAGAATTAAATTTATGTCTAAAACAAGCACCGCTTACATTTAATAGACGTATATAATCAAAACTCAATATATAATGTCAAATGGAATAAATAACCCAACAGATATACGAAAGTAATTAAAATTAATAAATAATAATAAATTTCAATTTGTTTTAATATTCAAATTTTGTTATATTTCTACTATCATGTAAAAGGCTTTTCTATTTTATTTTATGACAATTTATATTTGTTGGGTTTATTTCAATTGATATTGTATAATGAGTTTTGATTTTATGTTTATTAAATATAAGCTGTGCATATAAGACATTTATTTAATTTTAAAAGTTTTTGAATTTAAAATTAATAGATTAAATCTGTTTTGATATTCAAATTTTGTAATAAGTGAAAAACCTCTTCTCATTATTTAAGACAAAGAAGATATGAACGCAATTTTAAAAACTACAATAAACACCGTAAGCAATTTTTCCCTAACAATGATTTGAAAATAGCTACAGGAGTATGCAATCATATAAAAAAAATTTTTCAAGAAGAAACGATGTGAAAGATCCACCATATAAACAGTGCCACTCTTCTTCTGGCGTTCAGAGTCGTGTGAAATGTAGCGATCATAAAGTAAGCTCAGGATATTAGTTATTAGACATCCCATAGCTTTCGCATTTTCACTCTGAACCTCTCAAGACAACCAATTATTAACACCTGTCTGTTGGTGTAATATGTTGACCATTTTAACCTTTCGTTCTTGACATTGAGAGTCAGAGAAGTTGGGTGAAACTCCGTAGACGAGCTCGTTAAAGAAGTTGACTATGGGAAAATGCTCGAATTGAGTTCGACACGTTAAAAAATATTCATTAACACACAATACGAATTGTACTATTTGCCAATACACCTTGATCTGTGTAAACTTTTGTTGGATAATTAATTCCGTTTGGATTCATGCAAAGAAAGAGGTTCATTGCAAAAAATTTGATTGTTTTTCCCAGGTGACAATAAAGGAAGAGAAATCGTAAAAATAAACCACTTCACAATCATTCAATTATACGAATTTTGAAATTCGAATATTGTGAAAATGTGTAAGAAATTATTAATTATTGTTTTAATTAAAATCATGTAAACATGAAACTTCCACTTTCATTTGATGACATGAAAAAAGCTTTTTCCCAGACATTGAAATATATTAAATTATGGATTAATTGCACATTGAGTCAAAGATCTATAAGAAATTCCTAATTATGTATTATATTTTAAATTCTAGTCAATTTTGTTCATATCATGAGATATTGTTTGGAAAGAATACCATCTATTATGTTTTTCTGTGTTCGGAGTATACGTGAAGGTCCCCAATACATTAAACATGTTTGAGTTGACTCATTTCCAAGTTTTATCCTTCTGGTATGTTAAAAATTGTTTGTTTGTGGGCAGTGGAAATGCTTCGATCGAAGGGCTCTGCAGTCTGCACCCCCGAATCATTCGCACTTCAAACGTAAGATGCGTTAGTCCATATCGGTTGAAAATAAAGTGAATCGAAATATTTAGTGTATAAGAAAAAAATTCAGATCATAAAATGGCACTTTAGTGGTCAATCAATTCAAGGGACAATAAATTTATTGTTGACTTTGAAGATAGGCCGATTCCTTCAAGTTCGGCTATTTCTAAAATAATTAAAAAATTCGAGAAATGTGGGTGCTTACGAACATGCAGACAAGATTGATAAACCACTGAAAAAAGAAGTAGATATGTGTTCTGCTATTGAAACCATGCACATTGATCGAGTAAACAAATTACTAAACAAGTCAATGTGAGCGATAAAAGTGTTCGGAATATTTTAAAAAGGAAGGGTTACCGATATCATAAGATTTAAACAAACCAAGGAATATTTCCAGAAGACCATATCAAACGAATGGAATTTCATAAAACTATGATGGAAAAGTAAATGAAAATAGTTCATTCCTTAACAATATTTTTTTCACTAATGAGCATCGTTGTAATTCGGTGAATTATATTTCAAATAAAAAAATTTGGATTCAATCTTAATTTAAATGTGGTTCATTTTAATTAAAAGTTCCCACTCTAAAAAAACACCTGATATATAATTCTCAATATATAAAAAAGAATCACCCAGAAAATTGAACAAAATCGATTTTGATCAAAAACCCGGTCGTATTGAGGATCAATTGTTTGGTTAATTGTTATTACTTCAATGTTTGTACTGTGGAAATTTCGAGAGGATTAAAAATTCCAAATTTTCGAGAAAAACCAAAATTGTATGATTCAAGGTATATTTAAAATTTCGATAACTTGCCATTTTTTCATGCATTTTTATTCAACAATAACAATGTTTGGAAACAAGTTATTATTATTGCATGAAATATTTTCATTCAAAAATCCTTCAAATACTAGAAAAAAATCCCAGTAAAATGAAGGTATGAAACAAAATTCAACATTTTATCCGGTGGTTTATTCAAGGGCGAGGCTGTTACTTCCGAACAGAATTGACAAGAATGAGGGTTTGTCACCCCCTTTCCTGTACACTAAGTTCCCCTCAATTTCTAAATTCCATCTTTCCCCTAACCATGGATTGATCAGGAAAGCATCCCTCTCCATCTGACGTATGTCAAGGGTGCAAGGGATGATGGACTGAGCACAGGGGATGCTATATGTACGAGGGTGTCTAGATTCTAATGATGATATATACGGACTTTGCCAAATTGTAGGTCTTCTTAGTATATTCAATTAATATCTCAGATTTAGGTTCAATTGATCTAATGAGAACGCAGATCTAAGCGAAATTTAGATCTACTAATTTATCTAAGTGACGTTACACTGATGTAAAGTCGGGAATATTTGCGCGCTTGTTCATTACACCCCCGATCCTCATGAAATTTTGCATTATCCTTCGCCGAGTAGCGAACTCATTCAAGGTACTTAGGCCGCAAACCTACTCCGAAAGTTTCAACTTTTTATCCCTTTCCGTTCGAAAGTTGTTAGATAGCGCTCAACGCCGATCCGCTCATTTTTTTTTTACTTCTAATTGTACGATTCTCACGTAATCTCGCACTAATATGCAAGTTGTTAATATACTTCTAACTATTGAACTTCAGATCGATTGAATCTCTAGTTCCGAAAGTATCAGGAAAAATATGAGAAATTTTCAAACGTGAATAACTGCAGAACTGTTGAACCGTCAGTCCAAACTAGTGGTTTGAAATGATTTCCGGCACAAAATTCGAAAACTACAATTCGACATTCGGGCGAAAAGACAGCACACAGTTTCGTGGAATAACCGCTCAATAATGAGAGTTGAGATTTTCTGAAAGTTGTGATACTAAAACATAGTATTGGGCGTTTTTTTAGAGTGATAGAACTTTAAATTGAAATAAAAAACATTTAAATTAAGATTGAAGCCAAATTATTTTCTTATTTGAAAGATAATTTTATTACATTTATGTTTTAAAAATAATTTCCGGCATATGTCTACCATTCGACCAGACCAATTTTGGACCACTTTTTCGAGTAATTCAGGCCTTATTTCGTCAATTACACGAATTATGTTGGCTTCCAGAGTGTCTATTGTTTCTGGTTTATCAGCATAAACCAATGACTTGACATGACCCCAAAGAAAATAATCAAGTGGAGTTATGTCGCAAGATCTTGGAGGCCAATTAATTGGACCATTTCTCCAAATTATGTTATCGCCAAATCTTTCTTTCAATAAATCAATTGTTACGGTAGCAGCATGAGGTATTGTTAGAAACATTCACTGTAACATTAGCTCCATCATCGTTTTTAAAGAAGTATGGACCGATGATGCCTCCAGCGTGTAAAGCACACTATACAGTGCATTTTTCAGGATGCAATGGAGCCTGCAGAACTTCTTGAGGATTGTTTTCACTCCATATATGGCAATTTTGCTTGTTAACATAGCCGTTCAACCAGAAATGAGCTTCATCACTAAACACAATTTTACGATAAAAAAGTGGATCAACTTCAAGCTGTTCTCGGGCCCAATCAGCAAACAAACGACGCTTATTATGATCAAGTGGCTTTATTTCTTGAACCAGTTGGATCTTGTATGGGTGTAGACCAAGATCTTTACGCAAAATTTTCCATATAGTGGATGCACAGAGTCCAACTTGTTGTGAACGTCAACGAATAGACAAATCTGGATCATCATTAACACTATGACTTACAGCAGCGATATTTTCTTCTGTACGCACGATTCTCTGTCTTGTTGTTGTTGCATCGAGTGGAGAAAATGTTGTCCGAAATCTATCGATAGTTCGACGAATAAGCTGCTCTGATGGACGATTATGTAAACCATAAATTTCACGAAGTGCTCTATAAGTTTGGCGAATAGAACACTGATTTTGAAAATAAATTTCAACAATTTGTAAACGTTGTTGCGGCGTGAGTCTTTCCATGATAATTTGTCAATGCTTACTGAACAGAAATAACAAAACAACATGGCTTTTACCTTCTGTCAAATCACAGTTATCCCTATAGTAAATTCTATGAATCCAAAAAAAACACTCGATGGTAAATTAATTTTTTCTCATTTCTCTATCGAGAATGACTCGGTTAAAAATCTCATTTAATATAAACAAAAAATGCGATGAGGTTACACAACATCCATGATTCAAATAATGATTACGTTCCCATATATAAACCAAGGTTTTTTACTTCTAATTGTTGGTCAGCCTAGGACGTCAACTCCTAGATAAGGTTATAACTGTTATAAGAATTCAAAGGATAAGAAACATGGGAGTCGATAGCTTCGGTCGAAATCAGATCGAATTTTTTTTTAACGCGAATTAAACCAGTTCCAAAGTCGCGAATCTGGTTTGGATATCATTTCGTAAGAGATAATGACAACCGAATGTGTTATAACGTTATTAGTAAGCCTGTTAAAGTAATTAATTAGCTTGGTCGAAAATTTCTTGAGTGGACAATTCTGTTAGAAGAATAAGACGCAAAAGTCAGTAAAATTTAAAGTGAGTGGGTAACAAATGATCACAGAACTTCTTCGAACTCGAAGAAAAGGCTGCATATCAGAAAGATTTGATGTGGCAATTGTTTATGGGAAATGAATTCTATAGCATAAAAATTAGAGCGTGAATAAACAGTAAAATAATAAGAAGAGGTTTTTTACTTGACAAAAGGATTATTACAAGATTTGAATATCAAAACAGATTTAATCTATTAGTCTCCTATAAATTTTAATTTCAAAAAGTTTCATTCAAAAACTTAATGTCTTATTAGCACTGCTTATATTTAATAGATATATAAAATCAGAACTCATTATATAATATCGAATGGAATTGAAGAAAACCCAACAAATATATACTGTCAATTAAAATTAATAAATGAATATTTCAAGGAGACAAAATTTCGTTTCTGATCTTATATTTATGAAAACTAAATCTTTTTCACAAATACGAAACATAATTTTAAGAACTTCTCCAAAACTTATATATTTGAAATATTTAATATATTTGAATATTTAAATAAGTAACTTCAAAAATCTCTCAAAACATGTAGAACAACCTCAAAAAATAATAAATGTAAATGATATTATACAATGTGATTTGATTTTATACGTCTATTGAATGTGAGCAGTGCTTTTAAGACATTAATTTAATTCTAAAAATTTTTGAATGAATTTTTTTTAAATTGAAATTTATAGGACGATCCAGATTTGTCTATTCGTTACAACCAGTTGGACTCTGTGCATCCACCACATGGAAAATTTTGCGTAAAGATCTTGGTCTTCACCCATACAAGATCCAACTGATTCAGGAACTAAAGCCACTTGACCATAATAAGCGTCGTTTGTTTGCTGTTTGGGCCCTAGAACAGTTTGAAGTTGATCCACTTTTTTATCGTAAAATTGTGTTTAGTGATGAAGCTTATTTCTGGTTTAACGGCTATGTAAACAAGCAAAATTGCCATATATGGAGTGAAATTGCATTCTGAAAATGCAGTGTATGGTGTGCTTTACATGCTGGATGCATCATCGGTCCATATTTTTTAAAAAACTATGCTGGAGCTAATGTTACTGTGAATGGTGCTCGTTACAGATCGATGATCAATGAATATTTGTTTCAAAATTTGAATGGTATCGACCCAGAAGTGTTTTGGTTCCAACAAGATGGTGCTACACCTCATGCTGCTATCGTAACAATTGATTTATTGAAAGAAAGATTTGGCGATAACATTATTTCGAGAAATGTTCCAATTAATTGGTCTCCAAGATCATGCCACATAACTCCACTGGATTATCTTCTTTGGGGTTATGTCAAGGCATTGGTTTATGCTGATAAACCAGAAACAATAGATGCTTTGGAATCCAATATAACTCGTGTTATTGATGAAATAAGGCCCGAATTACTCGAAAAAGTGGTCCAAAATTGGTCTGGTCGAATGTGGTTCCTCAAAGCTAGTCGTGGTAAACATATGCCGGAAATTATTTTTAAAACATAAATGTCATTGAATTATCCTTCAAATAAAAAAAAATTGGCTTTAATCTTAATTCAAATGTGTTTTATTTCAATTTAAAGTTCTATCTCTCTAAAGAAAGTTGTATTTCAAAGGTTTCATAAATTCATGGAAGGTTCGTGTAGAACTGCGAAAAGTGGGGAATAACACAGATCCGTCTGCTCGTTTGATAGTTTCAGTGCAGGATCGTGATAATTTTTGTAATCCTCTATTGATTCTGAAATATCTAGTTTCTTGCCTTTTGGTTCCAGATGTGGTATTTTAAGATTATCTAATTCTGACTTTTTCCGCAAAATTAGAGTTATGTTTTCGATATTTAAATGATGCTTGATCTTCTCTGAACCTTTTCGTGAAAGTTCTTCCAGTTTGTACCACATATACGCAACAGCACTGATGATAACTTAATTTAAAAACTCCTGAATTATTAAGCCGGTTGTTTTTGTCTTTAACATTACTAAGTAGGTTGGAAATTTTACATTAAGATGTGAAAGCTATATATATGTTAGTTGTTGAACTTAAGATATCTTTTGTCAAATTCGTCCAAAATATGTTAGTTTTACAAATTTTTGTTATTGTGTATATTTGTTTCATACTGAATTGTTTTTTATAACCATTTGTTTGATTGTATTTAGTTCTCTTTTCAACGCAGTATTATTTAAGGGAATGAAAAATGATCCATGTAGCAATGTATAAGTTTATAAGAATTTGAATAGTTGGAAAAGTTAGAAATGTTTGAATCTGTCGTTGAGGGTTTTCTAAATATATGGAAGGAAATCTCATTATTATTCTTTATTAAAGTTATGTCCAGAAAATTAATTCTACTACTATTAAAAAGTTAATTACCTGGACATAACTTCAATTAAGAATATTATGAGATTCACTTTGGTATATTCAGAAAACTGACGACCTTGAGTATTACCTACTTTCCAAAGTTCTGCACAAAACCGATGCCTTCCATTAATATATAAAACTTATGAAATACAACTTATTACACACCAGTTTGAAAATATAGTAAAAACTACGAAACGCTCTGATAATAAAAAAGTTATAGAAAAAACGAGGTGATTTTTTGTTCAATCCAATTCTTTGGATATACAAAAAATATATACATAAGAAGAGTACTTCAGACATTGTGTTTCGCTTTAAATCAATCCATGACTTCAATTTCCGAATCTGGTTGAAAATTATCGATGTCGAGAATGTCATATAGTGATTCAGATAAAAAAACAATACACTGAACTGCAGCTATCTAGATAATATTGAATTTGTCACGCTTATAGCTTAATATTTCACAAAAACAATTTTCCTCTTATTCTGAACTTTTAGATAGCAAAAATTAGTTCGAGTTTGAGTTATGTTTTTTTTTCACCTCATTAATTGTTGTTTGTTCGAGTTTTTTGGAGTAGTTTTCATGCAATGAGCATTCTGATCAAGTTTTTAGCGAATGTTTGAATGAGATTTAATTGTCTGCTTATGGTATAGAATAAATTTTAGTATAGAGCCTTGATTACATACTTGGCAAACTTGTCACGAGATGTCCTATATTTCTTTCTTAAATGATTTAATTAGTTTTAAATCGATATAACAAATTTTTAGATGATAAGAAGTAGTTTTTGAAAATTTAGAGGGCGCTTATTGGGAATATCATATTTCCTACAATAATATAATAATAATACACAATATGTGGATAAAAAAGTTGAATTCAGGACATTCGATTGCGATTATATTGTTTTTGATACACATTTAAAGCTTCGAATATTTTTTTTCCAGTACAACAAAAATTAATTCGTTGTTTGACAATTGGATGCAATTTAAGATTCATTACTACACGCATCACTCAAAGGGTTGTCTTGTTCGAATTGGGAGGAAAATGAGATGATAAAATAAAACAAAAAACAGAAAAAATTACCATATCAAAACAAAATCCCAAAAATCCGTATGTCATAATCCACATATCCCATCGGTTCACGAGCAATTAATATCACATGTCTATCGGATTATCCGGAGATCGGCCGACAAAGACACTACCGGATGATTGCGCCAACTATCTCGAACCACGCTCGGAAAAACCGGTGAGTCATAAGGAAACAGAGACGGCCGTGACTTCTACCGCGCACACGTTCTCGCACAACTGACAGTTGTGCCGAACGGAACCCACGATGTCCCAAAACGCAGCGTCGTATTGGGGGGGCTCTCGAATGCAGCTGACGCTGGAGCAACCTCGAGCGTCAACCGCGAATCTACGATGGGGAACCGGCAACTCGATCTCTGAATAGTTCAGATGCGGGTACAAATAAGTTTAATAACAGTTCTCTTTTTATTGGATTACCCGAAAGCATTTGGTACGCTTGTACATAATGTCCTTTTACCGATTATGCATTTCACTAGGTTTTCATCGACTGCCATAGCTTTCATGAAGAGCTATCTTTCTGGGAGAACGAACAGGTGAGGTGTAGATGTGTGTTTCAGATCCCTTTCCAGTTTTTTAGGGTGTCCCACAGGGTTCAGTTTTGGGACCCTTGTTATTCGTTCCTCATACTTATTTTAACTTGCGGAAACCACTTATGGAATAAAATTCTTTGCGCCCTTACAATCATAAAAACACTGGAATACGTCAACTCTAAATTCAATGGTGCGCTTTTCAAGCATAAATTTAAATATACAAGGTGATTCGCGTCCGTTTTCTTTATTTTGAATAGGACACCTGTATATTTTTATATTTTTCAAAGCTCCTTGATAACCTGATTTCAACGAACTATATCATGAATGCTCTATTATGAATAATACCGGGTGAAAATATGAAATTAATGATTTATCACCCATTAAATAAAGGTATTTTTCGAGTAACCTAAATACAGACTAAAATAAAAGGAGGTTAATACTTGATAGAAGGTATATAAAATTATTTTAATATTTTAATATTTACAGATACATTCTGTTTGCCTTCTACATATTTAATTTCAAAAAATTATATTGAATATTATGACTTCAGGAACTAAATTAATGTCATATAAGCACTGCTCATATCAAACGACATATAAAATAAACATTCATTATAAGACATCCAAATGAGATAACAAAATCCAATAAATATAAATTTTTAACAAAATTCCTATAAATTAAATATTTTGAGTAGACAAAATTTTGTTTCCGCTCATCTCTCTTATGAAAACAAATATCTTTCAAAAATGTTTAACATAATCTTAAGAATTTCATCATAAACTATCTTACTTAGAATATTCAATATTATTGGATATCTAAGTCATTTTAAGAAAATCTCAAGATGTGTAAAAACATTACTAAAAAACAACTTTTAAGAGAGACTTTGCTTCGTCCGTAATCAATCGTATTCAATAAAATATAACATCAATCAACAAAAATTATTTAGTCACCCTTAACAATTCAGAAAGCGTCTTGGTAAATGAATACTGAACATTTAAATGGAGTCTAATGTTGACTCAAAATGAATAGTTCTATGGTTTACCATTGATCTTAAAGATTGAAAGGCAATTTAACGGCCTCTGTTATAGCACAAGGACCATCTTTATAAAGAATGTTAAGGAAACCAAATAACCAAAGAACTATTTATTTCGACTCAACATTAAACTCCATTTAAATGTTCAGTGTTCATTTACTAAGACGCTTTCTGAATTGTTAAAGTTGAGTAAATATTTTTTGTTGATGTTATATTTTATTGAATACGATTGAATACTGACGATGCAAAGCCTCTCTTAAAACTTGTTTTTTAGTAATGCTTTTAGATATCTTGAGATTTTCTAAAGAGTAACTCAGATATCCAATAATATTGAATATTCTAAGTAAGATAGTTTTATGATGAAATTCTTAAGATTATGTTCAACATTTTTGAAAGATATTTGTTTTCATAGGAGGGATGAGCAGAAACAAAATTTTGTCTACTCAGAATATTTAATTTATAGGAATTCTGTTAAAAATTTATATTTATTGGATTTTGTTTTCTCATTTGGATGTCTTATAATGAATGTTTATTTTATATGTCGTTTGATATGAGCAGTGCTTCTTATATGACATTAATTTACTTCCTGAAGATATAATATTAAACATAATTATTTGAAATTAAATATGTAGAAGGCTAACAGAATATATCTGTAAATATTTAAATAAATACAGACTTATGAAATTTCTGAACTATCAATTAAGTTGGGAAAATTTCTAAAATCAGTTCTCGATACGCTCATGGATCTTTATTTTGTTAACATTTATATGTCATGAATACCTAAAAAATTATCTGCATATGCCGATAAATTAAGAAAATCTGCAAATAGTGTGGATTGTAATCAGTCAGATGTTGGAGTGTTGAGATTTAGACTAAAATAGTAAATTTCTAATTGAAAACGTATTTCTTGTAGAAGTAATAATGAAATATTCAACTGAGACTCACCGAATTGGAATTTAAATGATGATCGGTTACGTGGATAATTGCAGAAGTCAAGTTGAAATGGCAAACTTATTTAATCAGAGGTATCCTCAGGTACCTAATATTTCTTAAGGTTCTGTCTAAAATTCATTCAAAATTCAGAGAAATTGGACATGACAAACCATTAAAAATAAAATCGCAATTCGTTGAGGATACTGTGAAATTGGATATTTTGTTAGGTGTTGCAGAATATCCAACGACAAGTAGACGTCAAATTGCCCGTGAAAATAATGTAAGTCATACAACTGTCATAAGATGTGTCCACAAAGGAAAACCTCATCCTTAGAACATGACTTTAGTACAGGAGTTAACTGAATACCCTAGGCACCCCTTCAATCCAGATCATTGAATGCATTTCTACGAAATACGAAATGATGATGAATAAACTGAACAGAAATGAATTAGCTGTTGGTACCTTACTTTTTTCTGATGAATCAACATTTACATTGAACGGAGACAAAATTGTAGATATTGGTCAGTGGAGAATCCTCATTGGATGCGTGAGATACAAAAGCAGTATCCACAAAAGGTGAACGTTTGGGCAGGTATCATAGGTAACAATATTAATTATTATCATTAAATTCGTTTGTTTAATGGCAGAACAATTTGAGTTTTTGAATATTTTTACTTTAAAATTTTAACTGGGTTGTGCACAGAACATAACTTTCAAACTAACCAACACTCGACATCTCTTCCTTATTCAAAAAATGTTAGGGGTTGATGCCACCTTCATAGGGGTGGAACAAACTCATGATGGAAATTCGTCCCCCTCAAAACAGAAGTTGACCTGAGTTTTAAAATCTGAAATTCTTCGTTTCTGAGTTCTGGGGAGTCAAATTTTCATTGGTGCACCCTGTATTATTTACAAGCATTATAACTAATTCATTAATCTTGGATATTTTCTGGTGTTTGGTTTTGGGATTCATCTTTAAGGTCTTTGTCTTGCCTCATGAATGGTATGAATCCTCATTTGTCTCTCTTTTTTTTTGGCAGCTAATTTTTATGTGTGAACTTCGCCTTGCGAGTGCTGTATGTATAAAATAAAATAGAAAGGCCTTTTACTTGATAGAAGAAATATAACAAAATTTGAATATTAAAACAAATTGAAATAAGTTTATCTTCTACAATTTTAATTTCAAAAAAATTTTATTCAAAAAACTTTTAGAAATAAATTTATGTCTACACAAGCGCCGCTTATATTTAATAGACGTATATAATCAAAACTCAATATATAATGTCAAATGGAATAAATAACCCAACAGATATACGAAAGTAATTAAAATTAATAAATAAATATTTAAAGGAGACAAAATTTTGTTTCTGGTCTTACCTTTAAGAACACCAATTGCCTTTTTAAAACATGAACACACTTAAAGGACTTCTCAAAGAATATAATTTTTTTGAAATATTTAATATATTTAAATATTTGAATAAATTATTTCAAAAACCTCTAAAAAATGTGCACTATATCTTCAAAAAACAAATATAATTCTAGACAATCCCGTCTTCAGTCCTCATTTAATATTCCAAATATCAAAATCAAAAACCTAACCTATATCTCTCACGTGTTAAAACACTTAAGCTTCGAAATACAGATCAACTATATAATTCAAGATTGATCTATGTTCTAACAAAATCAAAGAACAGTGTGAGTTATTTTAAGGTTTATTTAAATTCATTGACATTCTATAATGAGATTTATTGAAGCCAAAATATAATTATATATTATATATAAAATAAAATAGAAAGCCTTTTACTTGATAGAAGAAATATAACAAAATTTGAATATTAAAACTAATTGAAATATGTTTATCTTCTACAATTTTAATTTCAAAAAAATTTTATTCAAAAAACTTTTAGAAATAAATTTATGTCTACACAAGCACCGTTCACACTGTTCTTTGATTTTGTTAGAACATAGATCAATCTTGAATTATATAGTTGATCTGTATTTCGAAGCTTAAGTCTTTTAACACGTGAGACATAATATAGGTTAGGTTTTTGATTTTGATATTTGGAATATTAAATGAGGACTGAAGACGGGATTGTCTAGAATTATATTTGTTTTTTGAAGATATAGTGCACATTTTTTAGAGATTTTTGAAATAATTTATTCGAATATTTAAATATATTGAATATTTCAAATAAATTATATTCTTTGAGAAGTCCTTTAAGTGTGTTCATGTTTTTAAAAGGCAATTGGTGTTCTTAAAGGTAAGACCAGAAACAAAATTTTATCTCCTTTAAATATTTATTTATTAATTTTAATTACTTTCGTATATCTGTTGGGTTATTTATTCCATTTGACATTATATATAGAGTTTTGATTATATACGTCTATTAAATATAAGCGGTGCTTGTGTAGACATAAATTTATTTCTAAAATTTTTTGAATAAAATTTTTTTGAAATTAAAATTGTAGAAGATAAACATATTTCAATTTGTTTTAATATTCAAATTCTGTATGTATAAGCTGTGATATGTTACAAGATGAAAAATTCACATAATTAAAATGGTTTGTACCTTTTTGGTGAGTATCAATATCACTTATTTTTTTTCTTCGAATTCTGTTTCAGGATAATTTTCGTATATTGGATTCTCCAACTCATCATTAGTTCAATTGTTTTCTTCTAGAACGTTTTGGATTCTATCTAGCCAACCATGACAATATACTTTGTTGATTTTCATGGTTGATACTTGATTTCAATGTTGCATATGTATTGAAGTACTATTTTAAAATACATTTATTCTTAAGGTCCCATCAGGATTTTCATTCATTTCAATTTGATTACTAACCGAATCAATAAGGAGCAAAAGTTTATAACAAGATGTAAAACTGTTATACAAAACATTTCCATATCTCCCGTTTTTGATTAATTAAATGTATCTTTCATTAAAGCAATTTTCTCATGCTATTTGATATTTTATCTCGAAACGATCTAGTTCCTTATGTGAATAAAGTTCACGTAACTCTTTTTAATGTTGTTAAATACCTAATAATTAGAAATCTACCGACTGTGAAAATATGGATGATAAAACAATTAGTTATCAACAAATCGTTTTCAAGGAAATAGAATGGACCGTTCTTCATTACTAATTTATACTGTTCTTTATATTTGAACGAAAACTTATTCTTAAAAATTAAACACGTGGAAAAGGGGGCATATGAGATCCCACTTAAATCAGGAAGAATTCCTTAGTTTTTGCTCGCAATTTTCGAACAGTTTTCATTCTTAAGTTCTGCTATTTATTCACTTCATAAACTCCAGTATGGTAAAAAGACATAAATTAAAATTCGATAGAAGTAATTAAAATAACTTTGAATTCAGAATCACATCTTGAACATTCCACAATATATTATATATTGAAAATTATATATTAAAATATCAAAATAAACAATATGAAATATTTTTTAAAGCCTATGAAAAAATTTTTTTCGCTTTACGACATGAAACGTATGAATACAAATATAATGACAAAGCATATATAATTATATAGACATAAATATACAGAAAATCTACTGTGTCAAAATTATATACAATTCCCAAAATATAGGATAGAATGAAATTTAGTTGAACCAGAGTCTAAAAGTTTTTTCCTAGACATTGAAAAGTACTATATATTGTGATATTTCAGTTTATAAATTTCAATATCGTGTGTTTTTTTTAGAGTGATAAAACTCTCGATAAGGATGACTGTGATTTGACAGAAGCCATGTTGTTTTGACATTTCTGTTTAGTAAGCATTGACAAATTACCATGGAAAGACCCACGCCGCAACAACGTTTACAAATTGTTGAAATTTATTTTCGAAATCAGTGTTCTATTCGCCAAACTTATAGAACACTTCGTGAAATTTATGGTTTACATAAACGTCCATCAGAGCAGCTTATTCGTCGAACTACCAATAGGTTTTGGACAACATTTTCTCTACTCGATGTAACAACAACAACAACAAGACAAAGAACTATACGTACAGAAGAAAATCTCGCTGCTGTAAGTCATAGTGTTAATGATGATCCAGATTTGTCTATTCGTCGAGGTTCACAACAAGTTGGACTCTGTGCATCCACCACATGGAAAATTTTGCGTAAAGATCTCAGTCTACACCCATACAAGATCCAACTAGTTCAAGAACTAAAGCCACTTGACCATAATAAGCGTCGTTTGTTTGCTAATTGGGTCCTAGAACAGCTTGAAGTTGATCCACTTTTTTATCGTAAAATTGTGTTTAGTGATGAAGCTCAGTTTTGGGTGAACGGCTATGTAAACAAGCAAAATTGCCGTATATGGAGTGAAAACAAGAAGTTCTGCAGGTTCCATTGCATCCTGAAAAATGCACTGTATGGTGTGCTTTACACGCTGGAGGCCATCGGTCGTTTAAAAACGATGCTGGAGCTACAGTGAATGGTGCTCGTTACAGATCGAAGATCAATGATTATTTGTTTCAAAATTTGAATGGTATCGACCCAGAAGTGTTTTGGTTCCAACAAGATGGTGCTACACTTTATGCTGCTACCGTACCAATTGATTTATTGAAAGAAAGATTTGGTGATAGCATTATTCCGAGAAATGTTCCAATTAATTGGCCTCCAAGATCATGCGACATAAATCCACTGGGTTATTTTCTTTGAGGTTATGTCAAGTCATTGGTTTATGCTGATGAAGGAGAAACAATAGATGCTTTGGAAGCTAACATAACTAGTGTTATTCATGAAATAAGGTCTGAATTACTCGAAGAAGTGGTCCAAAATTGGTCTTGTTGAATGCGTTTCCTCAGAGCTTGTCGTGGTGGACATATGCCGAAAATTATTTTCAAAACATAAATGTCATAAAATTATCTTTCAAATAAAAAAAAAATTTGGCTTCAATCTTAATTTAAATGTGTTTCATTTCAATTTGAAGTTCAATCACTGTAAAAAGAACACCCGATATATATTGTAGAAATTTAAAGATATAATTTTGAATTTAAAGTTACCAAAAACTAGGAAGACCTAGAAATCAGTAAAAAAAACTATCAAACAGACTCAAGCAAATCCCCAGCACTAAATATTTTTGAAGAACATTCCAAAATCACTCTGATGATTGATTGTAAACTATTTTCTTCACTCCACTTACTCCTTCGTTTATATTCTTTGCGAATAGATTTTAATGCTGAAGAAACATTTCTGCAATTGTGTACCCAGTTTGTATATTCACCTGATGAAGTCATGGTATAACCAAACAATTGTTGTGTAAACAATACAAATATAGGTGAAGTTGAAATTGATATTTATTTATAAATTTCAGCTGAATAATTCTGATGAACATCAAAAGGTTTCCAATAATATGACAAATATATTAACGAATGATTTCGTCAAACCCCTGTTATACTCCCTTAAATTTAGTATTAGTAATCCATTTTACATTAAAGGGATCTGAAAATTTTCTTGTGCTCGTGAAGTTCTCCGTGGTCTTTAAAGCTAACCCTTGCATAATGTTAATAATGTTATACTAATGAATTGCAAAAAAATCCTCACCTCTTCTCCTGACATATCTTCTTCTCTTCGTTTTTCGAACATCTGCAATCGGTCTTCCAACCGAATATTCCACTAATTTCATCATACAACACAAAACCACTACGATCATGTCCGAGTGCTACAAGGGCATTCTGTCCTTCGACATGTTACCGAAAAAACCCTTTTTTCAACACGATTTGTGCACAGTCCTTCGTTCACGATCCCTACACTATAAGCTGAAACCTCTTTATCATTGCACAGACTAGAGTTATAAATATAGCATTAAGTTTAAGCAGGAAGTGACGGTGCTGTATTCCAGAGGTATTCAAATACACAAGAGTTCTTAATGAATATAACATAACGTGTGATGCTGGTTGGTTCGACCATCCGGGAGATTCAAGAACTAAATTTGTTATGGAAATATTGAAGCTGGTAGAGGTTCACCAATAGTTTGGAAGAAATTGGGGATAATATAGGCAGTCAACGAACTAGGCTGCTGATGTGAAACGAACCAGAGCATATTAGTCTGCCATGAGACAATTTTCCAATTAAATCTAAAAAACTTATTTCGTTATCGAAGCTATGATAAGCCACTCTGTATACACTGATCCAATGGATGAAATCCAAGAAAAATGAACTAACGGGAGTTCATTCTGAATGTGAGTCAATACTTGATAGAAGTAAAATTTAAATGACTTTAAATTCAGAATTATATATTCTAACTTTTACGATATATTAGAATATATAATTTGAATTTAAAGTCATTTAAATTTTACTTCTATCAAGTATTGACTCACATTCAAATTTATTTTTAAATTATGAAATAAATTCATATAGAGTTTAAATATCCACAATATATTCCTTAATTATTTTTATTTTTGAAATTCTGGTTATTTTTCTCATCATGGGACATTATTTGGGGTGAATAAGTTTTGTTATGTTTTTCTGTGTTCCGAGTACAAATAGTTATAGGTTATACGTAACAACACGTTTTTCATTTCTGTTTTATGTTGGATACTTTAAAGCTTACTTCGAGTTTATTTGTTCCATGTTTCATCTTATTTGGTGAGTTAAATTTTGATACTGTTATATATTTGAATATGAATTCAATACATTTCTGAAGAGGTCTAAAGACCGAAATAGCTATCAAATGTTGGAATTCTCGTTCAAGTATTTTTATTTGATCCTTTAACTTGACAAGTTAAGATAATTTTGGAATAGTGGATTTGCCTGTATTTGTATATTAATATACATACTTATATAGTTTTTGTTGATACGTTCAGGTCGGGATGTAGAAAGGTTTTATCAGAGACATTAAAAAATATTTCATATTGATTATATATATCGGGTGTTTTTTTAGAGTGATAGAACTTTCAATTGAAATAAAACACATTTAAATTAAGAATGAAGCCAAGTTTTTTTTATTTGAAAGATAGCTTTATGGCATTTATTTTTTAGAAATAATTTCCAGCAATGTCCACCACAACTAGCTCTGAGGAACCACATTCGCCAGACCAATTGTAGACCACTTTTTCGAGTAATATAATGAACCAATGACTTGACGTAACCCCCAAAGAAAATAATGCAGTGGAGTTATGTCGCATGATCTTGGAGGCCAATGAATTGGATCATTTCTCGGAATTTTATCGTCAAATCTTTCTTTCAATGAGTCAATTGTTACGGTAGCAGCATGAGGTGTGGCACCATCTTGTTGGAACCAAAACAATTCTGGGTCGATACCATTCAAATTTTGAAACAAATAATCATTGATCATCGATCTGTAACGAGCACCATTCACTGTAACATTAGCTCCAGCATAGTTTTTAAAGAAATATGGACCGATGATGCCTCCAGCGTGTAAAGCACACCATACAGTGCATTTTTCAGGATGCAATGAAACTTGCAGAACTTCTTGAGGATTGTTTTAACCCCATATACGACAATTTTGTTTGTTTACATAGCCGTTCAACCAGAAATGAGCTTCATCACTAAACGCAATTTTACGATAAAGAAGTGGATCAACTTCAAGCTGTTCTAGGGCCCAATTATCAAACAAAAGGCCCCTTTTATGTTCAACTGGCTTTAGTTTTTGAACCAGTTGGATCTTGTATGAGTGTAGACCAAGATCTTTACGCAAAATTATCCATGTGGTGGATATACAGAGTCCATCTTGTTGTGAACGTCGACGAATAGACAAATCTGGATCATCTTCAACACTATGACTTACAGCAGTGATATTTTCTTCTGTACGTAAAGTTCTTCGTCTTGTCGTTGTTGTTGCATCGAGTAGAGAAAATATTGTCCGAAATCTATCGATAGTTCGACGAATAAGCTGTTCTAAGGGACGATTATGTAAACCATAAATTCACGAAGTGCTCTATAAATTTGGTGAATAGAACACTGATTTTGAAAATAAATTTCAACAATTTTTAAACGTTGTTGCGGCTTGAGTCTTTCCATGATAATTTGTCAATGCTTACTGAACAGAAATGTCAAAACAACATGGCTTCTACCTTCTGTCAAATCTCAGTTATCTGTATCGAAATTTCTATCACTCTTAAAAAACACCCGATATATAGAGATATCAATTTGATAGTTTTTGTATATAGTTTCAATATATATTCTAGAAGTTAGAATATATAATTCTGAATTTAAAGTCATTTAACGGGAGTTCATTAGAGGCGGATACCTTTTGACAACAGTAATTTCTGTGACAACCGATTTGAGAACGAAGTAACATTTGAAAATTAATCTGGTCAAAAAAGATTAAAAAAAACAGATATAACTTATCCAAAATGCTTATAGAGCTGAAAACTGGTATAAACGTTAAATTACTTCTGCAAAAAAATATCTAAGGTCAAAGGTAAACATTCAGGTTGCCTCCATTTTTCTCTGAAACGGTAAGTTTTATCGTGAAAATAGGTCGAACAAAAGTTCTAGATCGCACAATTCTCTACAAGAATTGTGGAAATATAGATATCGCGGTTTTGAAAAAATTTATATTCTACATAATATGCACTTATATGCAGCCTGTATACGTCATGGGACGTTCAATATAAGTATAAATAAGAATCTATTGTTTTGTGTTACTCACACACTAAAGCTTGTACAAATTAAATAACTATTTTGAAGTGCAATCCTTAATTCACTTCCTTCGTCCGTATCCTTGAGCAATACCTGCCAGCTAAGTCATTGTTCTAGTGTGGAGACATTTGAAGCTGAACATGAAAAATTATTCGAATATGGTAGAACAAAAAATATCATTTTTCCCAAGTGAAATTTAAATACACCTTAATGAAACAAAAGAGAAGTTGCTACCGATGGATCGAACTTCAGTAACATGATTTAAACGAATTCGTTTAAATGAAGAATTAATTTCACTGAAAATATCGAGAACCGTCTCGGATTAATCAAGCTTTTCTCTGACGTCAGTCATAAAGCTCAATGAAGTTAGTTAAATGGAGATTCAAGACTGCTTTATCACCTGGTTTACATACGATTGATTGTAAATGTCTGGATACTGTATGGAAGGTCTTTGTTTCGTGAATAGTTGGATATATCCCATATAAGGGATTCTAATTTTAGCTTGACAATATGCAGGTGTAAAGGGGGGTGAATTCAGCTTGACTGGTGAATGACGCTATGATAAGCCTCCGTTGATTCTCCATTTAGAATCCGATATCACGCCATATATGGTTTACATTCACCAGAGAGGATCTATTGAAAAATAATTTTTCGAAACGACAGAAGTGTTTAAATGACGAATTAAATTCGAATGATGGCTCACAAAACAATATTAAAATTGAAAATTCCAGAGTTCATACTACTTACTGTTCATTTAATCTGTCAAAAACATTTTTAAAAACTAACATTTCGCCCTATTTCAAGATTGCAATTTCCTATAGAAAGCAATGTGAATTGTACGAAAAGATTCATTAGTTTTTCATTAAAATGTACTATTTATTTGACTCCACCATTATTTTCACTTCTGCATCAGAGTATTTTTATAATTTAAAAATAAAAGAAAAGAAGACGGAGCAAGATGAAACTGACATACTTTTCAAGTTTAATCTCAATCAGTTGATAAATTTTTGGTGAATACTTATTTTTCAAATTCAGAAGCGTTGTTAATTATGTATAATGGAACAGACTTTTTAAAATGCATTTTCAAAGACATATCAAAATTGAAGTTTAAAAGTTAACTTTACTCCATAATTTTATTTAAAATTTCCACATGTTTCACTAAAAGTATCTTCTTCAGATAAAAAATTTTGACAAACTAAATTAGTTGATACAGTGACATAGATATACATTTCAATGGGAACCATGACGTCATTGTCATATTATTAGTCTCAATGAACTAACTGAAGTTTCAATTAGTTTTGAACGAAGTTCTTGAATTATGTTTCTTTTCAGAACATGCATCAATTTTTTCAGAAATACAAGCGAATTAATTCTTGAGAACATATCGGGTGTTTTTTTGAGAAAGATAAAACTTTAAATTGAAATAAAACACATTCAAATTAAGATTGAAGCCGAATTATTTTTTCATTTGAAAGATAATTTTATGACATTTATGTTTTAAAATTTAATTTTCGGTATATGTCCACCATTCGACCAGACCAATTTTGGACCACTTTTTCGAGTAATTCAGGGCTTATTTCATCAACTACACGAGTAATGTTGGCTTCCAAAGCGTCCATTGTTTCTGGTTTATCAGCATAAACCAATGACTTGAAATAACCCCAAAGAAAATAATCCAGTGGAGTTAGGTTGCATGATCTTGGAGGCCAATTAATTGGACCATTTCTGGATTTAATGTTATCGCCAAATCTTTCTTTCAATAAATCAATTGTTACGGTAGCCGCATGAGGTGTAGCACCATCTTGTTGGAAACAAAACACTTTTGAGTCGATACCATTCAAATTTTGAAACAAATAATCATTGATCATCGATCTGTAACGAGCACCATTAGCTGTAACATTAGCACCAGCATCGTTTTTAAAGAAATATGGTCAGATGATGCCTCCAGCGTGTGAAGCACACCATACAGTGCGTTTTTCACATATGCCATATACGGCAATTTTGCTTGTTTACATAGTCGTTCAATCAGAAATGAGCTTCATCACTAAACACAATTTTACGATAAAGAAGTGGATCAACTTCAAGCTGTTCTAGGGCCCGATCAGCAAACAAACGACGCTTATTATGATCAAGTGGCTTTAGTTCTTGAACCAGTTGGATCTTGTATGGGTGTAGACCAAGATCTTTACGCGAAACTTTCCACGTGATGAATACACAGAGTCCAGCCAAATCTGGATCATCATTAACACTGTGACTTACAGCAGCGATATTTTCTTCTGTACGTACAGTTCTTTGTCTTGTTGTTGTTGTTGCATCGAGTGAAGAAAATGTTGTCCGAAATCCATCGATAATTCGACGAATAAGCTGCTCTGATGGACGATTATGTAAACCATAAATTTTACGTAGCGCTCTATAAGTATGGCGAATAGAACACTGATTTTGAAAATAAATTTCAAAAATTTGTAAATCATTACACGATAATTTGTCAATGCTTACTGAACAGAAATGTCAAAACAACATGGCTTCTACCTTCTATCAAATCACATTCATCCCTATCGATAGTTCTATCACTCTCAAAAAAACATACGATACCTCAAAATGCAAACTTTAGATGGCACACACTTCAATAACAATAGTTTTTAGTCACTGACCAGAAGTTTTCATTGCGATAAATTCATTATTTCTTGAAAAAGAAAAAAGCTTTCACTATGACATGAATTTATTTTTATTACTTTCTTAAAAATAGAATAAGGTTCAAGCAATATTAATTTTTCCTCCACTATAACAAATTACAGAAATTTGAGGTTATGTTCCTACATTTACATCACAAATTATTATTTATGGGTCCATACCCTATTTCAACAACGTTTCGAACATCGACCAAAAAAACATCCTGCACCCTAAAATCTATCCATCGAATCGCCCTGTATAGAACGCCGAACCATAGAGCATCACACGGTCGAAATCCAACCAGAGAAAACAAGTAACTTGAGAAACTGGATCACCAACATAATCCTACAATGCGGTTAGTCTAAATTTAAACGTAAACAAATTTAAAAATTTTGTTAGGTCAACACTCATGCGCGGGATCATATTCCCTCGAATTTATCGTAATTTCTCGAATTTGAATGGAAAATCAGTGATAAAACACGATGGGAGATGAAGAAAACATTGGCGAAAATTAACAAACGCCGTAAACAAAATAATGAATACAAAGAAAAAATGTATAACGTGTTTTTAACTGGAATTAAGAAAGAATGAAGAATTGAGCGAGATATAACCAGGATTAAACCTTAAAAAAATCAATTTTCACAAGAGCAGGTTAACATTTTAATTAAATGGGGAGACCTATTCAATATTTAAAAATAGTTACCGCCAAATTCAAGGAGACATGTACAGTCCAAACAAAATTCACAAAAATTGATCCACAACGCGCAAAATTTATCGCACTATCAAAACAACCGAAGAAATTATTAAAATCAGGATGAACCCACTAACTTTAATAAAGATATCAATATGGCCGACATAAAATGACTAAATGATTACTCAGTGCTGAGCAGTCTATGCGCACCAGACTTAGTCCCCGAAAACTATCAAAGACGTACGTTTCTTAAAAAAATCAAATAAAGCATTGCTCCACCAAACGACGTGCTTCTCTGACTTCTACATGTTCTCTCTGGAGTAGCTTATTTTTAACTCTTAATTACTGCGGTCCATGTGCTGCAGCGTCCCAAGAAGTGGAGGGGTAAAGACGCCTATTTTATTATTCTTTATTACTTTGGATTTATTTCTGGATAGCTCCCGTGGGACAACACGTGAATTCCCATCGAATGAAAACAGAAAATGGATCATTCTGTTGGCTGAAATGAGACCCTTGTCACTTGACCCTTTCAGTATGCCGATTTATCTGAGGTGTATTTTTAGGTGATTGTGTTTGAACATGTGCAGTCGCATCCCCTGGTGAAAGGTATTATTTATATTATGCAGAAAATGGGAATTGTTGGGTTTTTGTTGTTTTACGCAGGTGGGGGTGTGTTTTAAAAGCATATCTGCTAGTGAAAAATATAATCGCTCACTGAATACTCTTTTAAAATGCAAATTCATTTACTTTTATTTTTATCTGCGTCCTTTTTATGTCTTTCCATCTTCACATAAATACGATAAATAGTGTCAACTTCATGTCCCCTTCACACGATGTGGTTTATACAGCGTGTTTTTTATAGAGTGATAGAACTTTCGATAGGGATAACTGTGATTTGGCAGAAGGTAGAAGCCATGTTGTTTTGACATTTCTGTTCAGTAAGCGACAAATTATCATGGAAAGACCGACGCCGCAACAACGTTTACATATTGTTGAAATTTATTCTCAAAATCGGTGTTCTATTCGCCAAACTTATAGAGCACTTCGTGAAATTTATGATGTACATAATCGTCCATCAGAGCAGCTTATTAAAAGAACTATCGATAGATTCCGGACAACATTTTCTCTACTCGATGCAACAACAACAACAAGGCAAAAAACTGTTCGTGAAGAAGAAAATATCACTGCTGGAAGTCATAGTGTTTAGTGATAAAGCTTATTTCTGGTTGAACGGCCATGTTAACAAGCAAAATTGCCGTATATGGAGTGAAAAAAATCCTCAAGAAGTTCTGCAGGTTCCATTGCATCATGAAAAATGCACTGTATGTTATGCCTTACACGCTGGAGGCATCATCGGTCCATATTTCTTTAAAAACGATGCTGAAGCTAATGTTACAGTGAATGCTGTTCGTTACAGATCGATGATCAATGATTATTTGTTTCAAAATTTGAATGGTATCGACCCAGAAGTGTTTTGGTTCCAACAAGATGGTGCTACACCTTATGCTGCTACCGTAACAATTGATTTATTGAAAGAAAGATTTTGGCGATAACATAACTCCACTAGATTATTTTCTTTGGAGTTATGTCAAGTCATTGGTTTATGCTGATAAACCATAAACAATAGACGCTTTGGAAGGCCTGAATTAGTCGAAAAATGGTCCAAAATGGTTCTGGTCGAGTTCGATTCCTCGGAGCTAATCGTGGTGGACATATGCCGAAAATTATTTTCAAAACATAAATTGGCTTCAAACTCAATTTATTCACCAATTTGAATTTAATTGAATCGAATAATATTTAAATAAGGTTATTCTGATTTTCACAAACTTTTATTGTTATGTTTACAACAATCGTTTGTAAACATTTTTGTAAACATAACAATAAAAGTTTGTGACGATCAGAATAACCTTATTTAAATATTATTTAATATGGATTTCCACCAAGTACGGACTAACTCAATTCAATATTTAATTGAATCGGTCCTTACTGGATGAAAACTCATTTTAATTAGCTGATGGGCCATTTGAAATTTGCCTTTCTGATCCGCTTTAAATAAAAACTAATGAATATTTTTTAAAGCTATAAGTTTACTATAAATTTTGAACCTTCACATTCACGAATGAAAAACAATATCTGTTCCGTCTCATTAGAGACGGCCCTGTCTACGTTCGACATAATTCATTATTTTGTTATCGATACTTAGGTCTTACATGTTGATATTTCTATCTAGCAGTTTCTCAGCTGTGTCATACGAACTGTTTAGTGTTATTCGACACTTCAGATCATTTGATGATTATATATGGCATTAGAAAACAAGGAAACACTTTTAGAGCATTTTGATATATTTATTGCTGGTCAATTTCGGCATTCGGAACTATAACCTGTTTCTGTCCTTATCTGCTTGCGTTGATCTCATAATTTTCCAATAAGAAGGTTTATTTCATTCTTCAATCCACGTTCAAATGGACCTTCCAATCAATTTTCCCTCTTTTTGTTAGAAAGGATGCACTAAGCAGCTCTAACATTCAGTCTCTGAAAAGACTGTCAAGTCATTATCAGTCGAGTAGTCAAACATGTCATATGTCGATTCTGTCACTTTATGAATTTGTGTAGTCAAATATGTCGCATGTAGCTTTTGCTACATTATGAATTATTCTCGTGATAGTCAAATTGGTCGCATAAGATTATTGCGTTTACAACAAACGTAGTAATCAAGCTTACATTTGTTCGTAGTGTAATTGTCATTACTTTAGTTTGGTATCATATACAGTGATACCAAAATAGAATCGTTTTTTGTTATTAGTGTTTTACTTCAATTCCTCATGGTCTTTGTGGTTTATCATTATTAGATAAAGGAAGTTGGAAACCACTGCACACAGAGTGTTCTTTGTAGTTAAAATCACCGCTACTCAACAAAGATACAGTCCACAAGCTTATAGTAATTAATTATTGTGATTAATTGATTCGCAATTATAATATATAATGAATTCTACGAAAATAAGAAATTCTAGAACAACAACAAATTCTAAAAAATGCAAAATCGAAGGTCGACAAATTTAAATTAAATGTTAAAACAATCCACCACGTTGAGCCAAACAATAGCCAAATCTGGTATAAAGAGATAATCTTATTCGGCATAGTTTGACACAAGGTTAGATTATTTTCAACCTTAAATCATTAATATTCGTCACTCTATCAATTTCATGCCCATAAACCAAATTTTTCAGTTATCCCCAAAGAAAAAAATCATTGGGAGATAAATCTGGTGATCTCGAGGGTCATTTGTTCATGCCATTTGTAGAAATGAAACGGTTCGAAAAAGTCCTCCTTAGATATTGTGTGACCATTCTTGCTTTGTGACTGGGACAGGCATCCTGTTGAAACCAGACATTATCGAAATTAATTGGTAGTTGACAAACAGTCGGAATAATTTTATTCTCTAAAATATCCAGATATTTGGTAGCGTTTAGGTTACCATCGATAAAAAATGGCCCCATGTTGTAATTCTCGAGAATTCCTGTTCAAACATTAAGTTGCGTAACTGGGTACGCACAAGAATACTGAAATGCTTATTCTTCCTAGACCAATCCTACTGATGGATTATGCTTTCTATTCAAGGAAAAGGATGACTCATTGGTGAATAAGATATTGTTAAGGAATCAACTATTTTCGTTTTCTTTTTCCATCAGAAAAATTTCTTGGTTTGTTTGAACCTTATAACATCGGTAACCATTTCTTTTCAAAATATTCCGAACATTTCCATCGCTCATATCGACTTGTTCAGCAATTTGTTTACTCGAACAAGGTGCACTGTTTCAACACCAGCACACACATCTGCTTATTTTTTCAGACAATTTTCACTAATGGTTTTTGGTGATTTATCAATCTTGCAATGCCTGCATTTTCATAAACACCCACACTTTTCGAATCCTTTATTTATTTTGGAAATATAATGAATTTATTGTCTCTTGAATAGATTGACCACCAAAATACCATTTAATGATCTGAATTTTTTCTTCTTCACTGAACATTTCGATTTACTTTATTTTCAACCGGTATGGACTAACACATCCCACGTTTGAAGTGCGAATGATTCTGATTGCTCAAAGCAGTGTGCAGAGCTCCGTTTCGATCGAAGCATTCTGCTACTGCCATTGAGAAAGAACAGTCGTTTAGTCATCATCGGATCGCGCTGAAGTTGAGATTTTTCCACTGCTCTACTGGACCCCCGTTGTCCTCTAGATTAACATCGAATTTCCTATGTTTCCGACTGTCTTTTCAATACCTGTATAGAGCATAGTGCGATCATTGCAAGTAAACTTAGACACTGCAGGTTTATTGCCTTTATTGGTTTTATCTCCATTATTTTTATATGAATTCCCAAATTAACACCCGTTCCAAAGGCTAAATTTCTCATTAACGCAAGAAATATAAATGTTATTTTTAGTCAAATCTTTTGTAAGAGGGTAAACTAGATTCAAAGCAATTCTCTTTTGTTTTTCATTTAAAATATCGTCTGTCATGATTGAACCATAGCCATTAGTGGAAGCAGTTATCCTAATTATATTCCATTCTATAAAAAAATTATCCTGATTCAAAAGAACTTTTATGGATTATACTGTGAAATATTGCCATTTTCTTGGTAATAAAATGGTTCGATGTGTGATGAATAGTGATATCTGTATACGTAGGTTCACAAAATACACTAAAATCATGCATATCACCCTTTCTCAAGTTTTAAGATTAAGGAAAGTTATACTACAATTCTTTTCTTTTTCAAAATTTAATCTAATGTTTGGTTGGATTTTATTAATGAACTTATTAAAATTGCATAGTTGTCTATATGTTACCTTGAAGCAACAAATGATCATCTACACATCTAAACCAATGAAGAACACAATTGCTTGAGGAATATGAGTGAATTTTTCTTTTTAAATTTTCCATAAAAATTTCTGCCAAAGTCGGACTAATCTGAACTGTAAATAGTATCATTAAATTGCAAATAGTTTTGTTCTGAACAAATTTCCAGATTACCTAAAATATAATTCCTTCTTATTGGATCACTGCAATCACAGTGAATAGGTGGAAATTTTTAAACGATATCGAAAAAATATTTGGTCACAGAAAAAAGGTGGGCATTCTTTGAATACATTGAGGCTATCGATTACTATGTACTACTCTGTCAAGAAAGTACCGGGAATTTTCAATTAAAACAACATTTTTACATTTAATCGTCAAAATTTATTGGGTGCCTTCAAAATAGGCTCCATTTGCTCCAATACATCTATGCCAACGGCACTTCCAATTATCGAAACATTTTTTATAGGCGCTTTTCGGGATGGACTTTAGCTCTCGCGCCGAATTTTGTTGTATGGCTTCAATCGACTCAAAACGGGTGCCACGAAGGGGCAATTTTAGTTTTGGGAAGAGGAAAAAGTCGTAGGGAGCCAAATCCGGCGAATACGGTGGTTGCTGAAGCACGTTTGTTGAGTTTTTGGCGAGAAAGTCAGTCACAATCGTAGCTCGGTGAGAAGGCGCGTTATCGTCATTCAAAATCCATGAGTTGTTCGCCCACAAATTTGGCCGCTTCTTACGGATACGCTCACGCAAACGTTTCATAACGCCTAAGTAATACTCCTTGTTTACCGTCTGACCCTCTGGAACGAATTCGTAGTGCACCACGCCACGGATATCGAAGAAAACAATGAGCATCACCTTCATTTTCGAGCGGCTTTGGCGTGGTTTTTTCGGTTTCGGCTCATTTTTTGCCACCCATTCCGATGATTGCTGGCTTGTTTGCATATCGTACTCGTAGACTCAGGTCTCATCACTAGTTATAATGCGTTCCATGAATGTAGAATCGGAATTACAACGATCCAGCATGTCTGAATCAACCTGTTCGCGATGACGTTTTTGAAGAAAATTCAGGTCTTTCGGTACGAGTCGTGCGGCCACCTTTCTCATGCCCAAAATATCAATCAAAATCGTACGTGCGGACTCGTGGGATATCTTAAGATCATGTGCTATCTCTCTCAAGATGGTACGACGGTTTTCCAGCACCCTTTCCTTAATTTTATCGACGATATCTTCGATCGAAGCCGTCGATGGGCGACCACTTCACGACCGTCCTTGAAGGCTCTATACCACTGATATGCACGAGTTTTCGATAGAGCATTATCACCAAAGGCCTTTTGCAACATTTTCAATGCATCGGCACACAAAAATTCATTTGCAACATAAAACTTTAAACAAATTCTTTGCTCAACGTAACCACCCATAGTAAAAATCGGCACGCACTCTGACATCGACTGACTTAATCAGCTGTTGCAAACATACCAGTTGACAGATCCCGTTCAAGCTTGGCATAGTAATTAAGGACAGTGGTACCAACCTAGGAAAAAAAAATTTTACCTGCCTCATTGCCCTGCCAGATTTAAATCGATAATTTCCGGTACTTTCTTGACAGAATGTATATATATTTACAACCTCAAAATCCTCCATAAATGCAACAAAGGTTATTGAATGAATTCGTTGGAGTGCTTGGAAATAAACCATAAAGATCTCTATTTTTAAACAGTAAGCTAACAACTATATCAATATTAACTCAATAAAGTTTTGTTATTCGCAGGGGCAAATTGCAGACATATGCACGTTTCAAATTTGTTGGTTTTTATCAGTGCAATGAATGACTGTCAAGTATCTGATATTTTCAACAGCGTAACAAAAAACGTTTTGTATAATATGAATTTCAAAATAATTCAAACTGGATGTTATCGGCAGATCTCCAATCTACCTAAAACCACATCGATCAGCTGTTACTACTTTAAAATTTAATGTTTTCATAGCCATCTTTTAAAAAACGGACCGAAGTAATTTGTTCTCTCAATATTTTTTTATTTATGTTCACTAATTCAATATGTATCTCATTTCGGAAGTTAAAACCATCTAGTGAAATATTTAATAATCGGTGAACTATACTATGAAACGCCGTTGAAATTGATCGAAAAATTTACAGTAAATATTGGTATCTTCTCATCTGCACCAATGAAACTTGTAAACATTAATACGGTCCGAAATTTTATTTCTCATTTTTCGAAATTGAACCGTTTGATTAAGACGTTTAATCGTACGATGAGCTCACCCCACTGACTGTAATATGGCCGTCATTTAAGCGTAATTGAGTCTAATTAAGCAGTTGGAATTTTATGAATCCGTAGACCGTTGCACTCGTACGGAATTATATAAGACTAAACGACCGTTAACATCAAGTAATGATGGAGTTGTTGGTCAAAAAAGAGAGTTTTTGGGAGAAGATTACTGTGTGGTCCAGTCCATTATTTTAGGATTTTCATTCCCACCTTATTATTCACTTTTGGGAAAGATCTGTAGAATTAAAAAAAAAACATGGCACGAGCTGGACAGAGTTCAGATTGTGGACTTGATTCAGGACACTATAACCTCATGCAGATATCAATATTTTGAAAATTTTGAACCAAAAATGATCATTGCGGATCCCAAGTTAGTTGTTTTATAATTTTCGAAGAATTCTCCGATATGTTGATATACCTTTTCGAATTCTTCAAAAGTAATTGAACGTTAATCAGTTCGTATGCAAATTCCAAGACAAAATATAGAGATGTAATAATAGACTAGAACTCGTTTATTCACAATTTCATCTGTGATTGTGGTGAAAAAACTATATTTCTTGATCGATCGGCTTCTTTACTGTTGCTCATTTGGGCTCACTGAGTTCACTTCACAACTTCATTAACCCTTATAACAAGTGTAAAAATCACAGATAATACATGCACTTTCTAGTTTTTTAATTGAATATTTTTAATAACACGAAAGGGTGAACGAAAATATTCCTTGACATTGAATTTGAGTCCTGAGATATAAAAAAATGTTCAACTTTTTATTAACTATAAGAGCCAATATATCAATGTTTCAATGTTATTTATCGTACTGTTTTTGTTTTGATTATCCACGCTTTTCTCAAGGGGCTTAAAAAAATCCTTCTAGTGGAAATCCCTGTATAATTCAGGCTCAGTACGATGAACTTACCTAATGTGAGTTGTCCATTACATATATCAGCCATATCCCTTAAAAAGAAGAAGCATACATCAATAACTATATGACTTAAGAGGTTCTGAGATTTCTTCATTGCCTGCTAGATTTCATCGGAAATGCTCACCTGTTTTTGAGTTCAGCCGCAATCTAGATGGCTCACCATGTCTGATTTTCCTGAAAAAAATTGTTTCAAATAATGTAGAATAGGTCTCTATTTGTATTTGGTTTTATGTACCATTCAAAATCATTTCATTAGTTTGATTCTTCGAACGCACTGTAGTAAAAAAATTAAATAAAATAAATTAAAATATGAGTCAATACTAGATGGAAGTAATTGAAATAACTTTAAATTCAGAATTATATCTTCTATTTTCTACAATATATATTGAAAATTATTTTGCATTCAATTTCCAATATATATTGTTGAAGTTAGAAGATATAATTCTGAATTTAAAGTTATTTTAATTACTTCTATCTAGTGTTGATTCACATTTTAATTTATTTGGAGTTCTGAATTAAATTATATAGAGTCAGACTCACAATGTATTCCTTAATTATGTATTTATTTTTGAAATTCTGATTATTTTTCTTATAATGGACATTATTTGGAAAGAATAATATCTGCAGTGTTTTTCTGTGTTCTAAGTACAAATGGTTAATATTTTAAAATACATTTCTCATTTCTTCAGTATTTAAGATACTTTAAAATTTAATTTGATTTTATTCGTTCCAAGTTTTTTTTTGCAGACTTAAATTTTGATTTTGTGTTATATTTGAATCTGAATTCAGTACATTTCTGATGAAGTCTGGGGTCGATTCATAAAATAAAATTTGAATATCAAAACAGATTGAATATTAGTCTTCTACAATTTTAATTTCAAAAAAATTTTTATTCAAGAAACTTTTAGAATTAAATTAATGTCTAAAATAAGCACCGCTTACGTTTAATAGACGTATATAATCAAAACTCAATATATAATGTCAAATGGAATAAATAAACCACCAGATATAAGAAAGTCATTAAAATTAATAAATTAATATTTATAGGAGACAAAATTTTGTTTCAGATCTTACCTTAAAGAAACCAATTGCCTTTTAGAAACATGAACACAACTTAAAGATTCCTCAAAGAATATAATTTATTTGAAATATTTAATATATTTAAATATTCGAATAATTTAATTCAGAAATCTCTCAAAACATGCACTATATCTTCAAAAAACAAATATAATTCTAGGTAATCTCTTCTTCGGTCCTAAATAATATTCCAAATATCAAAATCAAATAACTATAACTATATCATAACTCACACGTGTTAAGGATGGATACTTCAAACAGACTAACTCTAAAATTCAAGATTGGTCTATGTTCTAACAATTTACCATTTAATCTGTTTTGATATTCAAATTTTGTTATATTTCTTTTATCAAGTAAAAAGCCTTTTTCTATTAGATTCATAAAATGTTGGAGTTCTGGCTCAATTATTTTGATTTGATCTTTCATTTTAAGAATTTTAGATAATTTTGGACTTTCCTCTATTTAATTGTTATTCATCAAGCAGATTATGACAAAAAATTTAAATTATTGTATTTTTGGCGGTTTGAAATTACTTTACCCCCTAGAGAGAAATAATTTTGTTTCTAGTAAGCTCTATCAAAATTGGGCAGTGCAATACTCAAGTATAGAACACTTTAAGAGTATTTTTCATCTCAAGAAAAAAGAAATGAATTTCTTCGTTGGGAACGAAAGCGAGCCTTCTCTACAGAAGAATGATCTCCCAATAATATAATATATTGTGTCATTTATTTCAATAATTATCGCTTGTTTTATGGTCTTATTCATATTATTCAATATCATGTTAATATATTTGTTACTTTTAACGATAAGAATAAAAATTGTTTTATATTGGAGAATAAAACACTATACTCTATCAAATTAGTGTTTAATTCCCCAATAGGTAGAGGTTTCTTTTAAGAGTGATAGAACTTTCGAAAGGATTACTGTGATTTGACAGAAGGTAGAAGCCATGTTGTCTTGACATTTCTGTTCAGTAAGCATTGACAAATTATCATGGAAAGACGCACGCCGCAACAACGTTTACAAATTGTTGAAATTTATTTTCAAAATCAGTGTTCTATTCGCCAAACTTACGGAGCATTTCGTGAAATTTATGGTTTACATAATCGTCCATCAGAGCAGCTTATCCTTCGAACTATCGATAAATTTCGGACAACATTTTCTCTACTTGATGCAACAACAACAAGACAAAAGGAACTGTACGTACAGAAGAAAATATCGCTGCTGTAAGTCATAGTGTTAATGATGATCTAGATTTGTCTATCCGTCGTCCTTCATAACAAGTTGGACTCTGTGAATCCACCACATGAAAAATTTTGCGTAAAGATCTTGGTCTAACCCATACAAGATCCAACAGCTTGAAGTTGATCCACATTTTTATCGTAAAATTGTGTTTAGTGATGAAGCTCATTTCTGGTTGAACGGCTATGTAAACAAGTAAAATTGCCGTATATGGAGTGAAAACAATCCTCAAGAAGTTCTGCAAGTTCCTGAAAAATGCACTGTATGGTGTGCTTTACACGCTGGAGGCATCATCGGTCCATATTTCTTTAAACACGATGCTGGAGATAATGTGAATGGTGCTCGTTACAGATCGATGATCAATGATTATTTGTTTCAACATTTGAATGGTATCGACCCAGAAGTGTTTTGGTTCCAACAAGATGCAGCTACCGTAACAATTGATTTATTGAAAGAGAGATTTGGCGATAACATTATTTCGAGAAATGTTTCAATTAATTGGCCTCCAAGATCATGCGACATAACTTCACTGGATTATTTTCTTTGGGGTTATGTCAAGTCATTGGTTTATGCTAATAAACCAAAAACAACAGACGCTTTGGAAGCCAATATAACTCGTATTATTGATAAAATAAGGCCTGAAATACGCGAAAAAGTGGTCCAAAATTGGTCTGGTCGAATGCGGTTCTTCAGAGCTAGCCGTGGTAGACATATGCCGGTAATTATTTTCAAAACCTAAATGTCATAAAATTACCTTTCATATAAAAAAAATTGGCTTCAATCTTAATTTAAATGTGTTTTATTTCAATTTAAAGATCTATCACTCTAAAAATAACACCCGATACAATAGACTTTCATAACATGAAAAACTCACCAAAATTATATGAAATTCTTGTACATTTGATGTTTTGAGAAGAATTTCTATTCTAGGAAAGAAAGTTAATCTCCTCTATAAGAGAGTGGTTTAATGAATTTAATTCAATATCATTTTATTTTATATTTGTTATTCGTCAAGTAGTTAATAAAAAGAAAGAAAAATATTTGTGCATAAGATCTTCTGAGATTATTTTCTCCACTAAATAGAAATGTAATAATTTTAATTTTTTTCTGTGTTAGAAGAAGGTGAAGTAGTTGCTTATTTAGTGTGTTTAATTGACTTTTTTCCGTAGGGAAAAAATTGATTACGTTCTTAACTAGGGGAAAAATTAGCCTCTTCTACTAAAGAAATATCTATCAATCAAACAGTTTATTTCAAGAACCTTCAGTTAGTTTCAGATATAATATTCAATATGTTGTTATTCTTTTGGTTATTTTATAAGCAAGAGTAAAATAATTATATGCTCCCCAGAGAGGTGAAGTGCAGCAAGTGCCAGAGACATACGAAGGAATTGTTAAAGTGTTACCGCAATTTATCTATATTGGTTTGTAAATAACCACTAATTAATAGTACTTTTAGTCATAGGAATGGTAGAGAAGACTATTTATTAGGAAATAATTAGAATTGTTATATCCAGCGAACTTAAGAGCGTTCATGATCACAATGATACCTTTTGTCATCTGTTTCTACTTCAAACCTCATTTGTACCTGTCACATTGACGAAAACAATACGGCAGAAGACAGAAACACACTCAGATACTCGTAAAATCGATACAAAGTAAAACAACAGGTAAATTATGACCCGATGCAACTGAAAAAAACCAAACAAGCTCGAATTGAAAGAAAACGAAATTACGACAAATAACAACAAAGAAACGCGGAAAGATGAACCGAATCCAATTAAACGGAGGTAAATAAACACCCAAAACACATAGCACCAATCTTACCGGAATATCCAATCTTCTGGCACCTCTCCAAAACTTCATGTGGAACCTTTAGACGGAATGTCACTACACACGATATAAAGATGCACAATTCGAGATAATGTCCGAATTTTTGGGTGTAAGAAAGAAAACGCGGGGTGGCGAGAAAGGGGTGTATTACGTCCACGATTGAACCCCCATAAGGAAGTCTCGAGCAGAGACCTCTGTCGGCGCTCCAGGCGTACTACTATCGATTTTCCCTCAGTCTTGGAGCGCCTGAGAGATGACGTCATTGTTGCGTGCATTTATCGATGATTGGGGGTGATTTTGGGTCATAAATATTAAGGGGAATTAATGTATTTTGAGTATGGGGAGGTTAGTTCGAGATTGTGAGACTCCTTAGCTTCGTTTAGGTGATGATACTTTTTTTTGGAGAATCATTTTGAAGATAAAACCGGAAGTGTGCTTGCTATGCACTCTAATCCTTCAAGGACAAGGAGGAAGGACGAAGATGCGAGTAAGAAAGGATTGGGATGCGCTGTGGGCATACTAACGGAACGTCCTTGTATACGAGGTTTTTTAAAAAAATATAGGAAATTTTCTGAAGGACGATTTATTTTAAATTTTACAGATTAATAATTTCACAGGATGAACAACATTTGACTACAGTACCTTAAAGTTTGATTTTATCGGTCTTTACTCGTCGGAAATATCGGGTGTTTTTTTTTGGGTGATAGACACACCTCAACAACGTTTACAAATTGTTGACATTTATTTTCAAAATCTGTGTTCTATGAGAGTTTCTTATTCGTCGAACTATCGATAGATTTCGAACAACATTTTCTCTACTCGATGCAACAATAACAAGACAAAGAACTGTACGTACAGAAGAAAATATCGCTGCTGTAAGTTATAGTGTTAATGTTGATTTGTCTATTCGTCGACGTTCACAACAATTTGGACTATGTGCATCCACCACATAAAAAATTTTGCGTGCAGATCTTGGTCTACACCCATACAAGATCCAACTGGTTCAAGAACTAAAGCCAATTGACCCTAATAAGCGTCGTTTGTTTGCTGATTGTGCCCTAGAACAGCTTGAAGTTGATCCACATTTTTATCGTAAAATTGTGTTTAGTGATGAAGCTCATAATTGGTTGATCGGCTATGTAAACAAGTAAAATTACCGTATATGGAGTGAAAACAATCCTCAAGAAGTTCTGCAGGTCCCATTGTATCCTGAAAAATGCACTGTATGGTGTGCTTTACACGCTGGAGGCATCATCGGTCCATATTTCCTTGAAAACGATGCTGGAGCTAATGTAACAGTGAATGGTGCTCGTTACAGATCGATGATCAATGATTATTCGTTTCAAAATTTCAATGGTATCGAGCCAGAAGTGTTTTGGTTCCAACAAAATGGTGCTACACCTCATGCTGCTACCGTAACAATTGATTTATTGAAAGAAAGATTTGGCGATAACATTATTTCGAGAAATGGTCCAATTAATTGGCCTCCAAGATCATGCGACATAACTCCACTGGATTATTTTATTTGGGGTTATGTCATGTCATTGGTTTATGCTGATAAACCAGAAACAATAGACGCTTTGGAAGCCAACATAATCCGTGTTACTGATGAAAAAAGGCCTGAATTAGTCGAAAAAATGGTCCAAAATTGGTGTGGTCGAATGCGCTTCTATCACTCTAAAAAAAGCATCCAATAGTTAGTAACATACTTACTTGCCAGAGTCATGTTGTCATGACGAAACAATTGTTGTGAAATTAAATAAATTAGCGGAAATTAAGTTGTTTTACTTTTAATCATCATACCTTATAGTTCTTCGTATCTGTTATATCGGTTGTTCCTAAACTGAAGGTAAAACCAAAGAGTTTATTCCTTGCATAATTAAAAAAATATTCCTATATATATGAGATCGCGAACGTTTCGTTTTCGAGATACAGGGTATTAAAGTTTTAATTTTTTTCAAGTTTTTTTCTCATACTACCTGCATTTCACGAAATATTCAACATAAATTTTTTCCTAGATATTACAATATAGAGTTTACTTCATGTGACATGCCAATTTCGATTGCAAATCTGCAGGGTGATATTTTTTCTGGAACACTGTCTTCTGTTTTACTCCAGAACTTTTTTTTGGTAAGCCACTGTTAGTTGGACAAATTGTAAAAAGAAGCTTTGTTGTTATACTGAAGTTTATGGTCTCTTGTAGTTTTGTCGTATCTGTTATTGATTTCGAGAAAGAAATTTTGATCGATTCTCTCGAAATCCTCAGAAAAATCCAAATTGTCATAAAAATTCAGTTAGTAATCTGTGGTGAACAAATTCGTTGTTAGTTTTGACATATCAAATTAAAGTCCTGTGTTTCGTAAAGAAAGGTGGCTGCAATTCAATATCAAAGCATGCCGAATTTCACGAATTCCGAAATGGCTGACATGTATTTCATGTATGGTCTGCCAAATGGAAATTCAAGAGAAGCTAAGCCTCTTTACATGGAACGCCATATGCCTGGTCTTCGACTGTTCTCTCATTTTCTTAACACCTCCATTTTCCGACTTTAAAATGAAAATGTGGAAAATCGCTCAGACCCGGCAATTTCTGATTCGAGGGGGAACAACTTTTCCGCTTTTTTCATTCCCGTAACTTCAACCCCCTAAGAAGGGTGAGCACAACCCCTTGATTTTGAATAGGGATGAAGTGTGTTGCGATAACTAATTTTGAAGATCGTATCGAGTTCTATCTGACCCTACAATTTCGCTTCAAAATATCCATCGATAATGAAATGACAGGTAAAATAGTGAAAGAGTACATTCTTTTGTGATTAGTTTATTAAATGTATCAATTTCTTGTCCAAAAAAGTAGACAGACCATGTTTTTGATTTACCTTAGTATATCGTGAATTTTTCAGAACGTTACAAGTGTGTCAAAGCGATTGTGAATTTGTAGTAGAATTAAAATGGTGTATTCCCTAAAAGAAAGGGTGTAAGTGATAAAATGATTTCTTAAAAATAACGACTATGCGGCTTTATTTAACGAACGACCTCCTGGAAAAAATGTATCCTCTACTTACGTTGTGCAACTGTACTAGGAAATTGTCCGAGGTCAGTGAAATGATTAACGGTAGTCAAAACTACATAATATCTGTTTTTCGGACGAGTGTTCATTTTACCTTAACGTCATTGTAAACCGACATAACTGTTGGTATTGGTCAGATGAAAATCCAAGATTATTTCGTGAGGTGCATACTCAGCGTCTACAGAAATTAAATTGAAGCTCTCGAGTGGTATGTGGATGTTGCGAGAGAGCTTCCACCTCCTAGTTCGGGAGACGTCGTTTCGTTTCTGAGCATGCGCATCTGAAACTCATCAGACAGGCTTGATGCGTAGGCTCTACCTGTGACGCCGGTGACCATGCGTCCGCTTAGAACGCTGATCGTCAAACGCGGTGTCTTTGCTCTGTTTGAACCTAGCGGGGACGGTTAGTCACGAATTTGTTGACTGGTCGGGTCCTCTATCGGTACGCCGGTCAAACTACGACAGAACAAGGCAGGTTTCTGGACGAGGAGCGAAGAAGTTGTTCGCTACAAAATGTTTGGGCGAGTATTTATGGAAGTCACATAATCGGCCCTTTTTTATATGCGGTAATGTCACTGGCCAAATCTATTTAGATCTATTGGAGAACACTATTTATCCAGCCCTCGTGCAAGTATTGGACAATTCAGAAGACCATCAAACGATCATTTTCCAACAAGATGGCGCACCTCCTCATTGCGTCAGTTCTTAGATGAAATTTTTCCCCAAGCCTGAATTGGAAGAAGGGGACATATTGAGTGGCCACCCAGATAACCTGATCTTGCTCCACTGGACTTTTCTCTATGGGGTCACCTGAAATCCAAGATTTACGCTACCGAGCCTGAGTCACTGGATGATTTGCGAACTAGGATCATTAATGAATGCCGTCAAATTAAACCAGAAATCTTGAGTAACGTAAGTGAACGTTTTCACTAAAAGTTACATAACTGCATAGAAGTGAATGGTACCCATTTTCAGCATTTAATAAACTAATCACAAAAGTAAGTACTCTTCCACTCTTTTACCTGTAATTTCGTTATCGATGGAAATTTTGGAGCGAAATTTCAGAATCAGATAGTATTCGATAAGATCTTCAAAATGAGGTATCGCAACACCCCTTATTCCTATTCAAAATCAAGGGGTTGTACTCACCCCCGTTAGGGGCTTGCAGTTGCGGGGACACGAAAAGAGGAATACTTATTCCCCATCGAATCAGAAATAGACTTATCCGAGCGATTTTCCACATTTTCATTTTAAAGCTGGACAATCGAGGTGTTAAATTTTCGTTGGACCCCACTGTATATCTCCTCAGGAACGAAAGGGCTACATGTGGATGCAGTACCAAGTCTTGTCATCATTAATAAATCAGAATCAGGTTTGTATTTTTGTTTATACTACAAATGTGCTGAAAATATCATGAGGTCTTCTAATAATTCAGGATAATATTATGAGTACAAATAAGTTTCCGTCGTTTTTTAACACAAATTGAATATTTATGAATTTAAACGATGTGAGACTGCTTGCTGAGTGACTTCTAATGTTAGAGCAAGTTCTTTTTGTGTTTGAGATGAATCTTCCTCCAATAATTCCTCCAATTCTGCATCCTCGTAAATTTTTGGCCTTCCACTGCGATCTTTGTCTTCTACGTCGAAATCACCGTTTTTAAACTTTTAAAACCACTCTCGACACGTTATCTCACTCAAAGCACCCTCACCATATGCTTCTACGAGCAATTGATGCGCCTCAGCAGCAGATTTCTTTAAATTAAAGAAGTAAACTAATATTTCCCGCAAATGACGCTTACTTGGCTCAAATTTTGACATTTTTAACTTATAAAAATTATATTTTACCAATATAAATTCAATGATATTAATAGGTAATGTTGTTCTTGAATGTCCAAACTATTTTTAAGCCGGTTATCATCTGCGAAAGCTAACCGAAACTCCGTGCCGCTCCATCTACAATAAAACGACGGAAACTTATTTGTACTCCTAATACTTGATATGAATACTTCTACAGAAAACTCATAATGCGAATGTTTTATTCTATGTTGCTTAGTACTCAAATTTTCTTTAGGTGAAATTTGAATATCAAAACAGATTTAATCTGTTAGTCTTCTACAATTTTAATTTCAAAAAATTTTTATTCAAAAAACTTTTAGAATTGAAATAATGTCTACAATAACCACGGCTTATATTTAATAGGCGTTTATGATCAAAACTCAATATTCATTGTCAAATGGAATAAATAAACCAACAAATATAAAAAAAATTATTTAAAATTAATAAATAAATATTTGAAGGAGACAAAATTTTGTTTCTGATCTTACCATATTGAACACTAATTCCTTTTCAAAAACATAAAACATAACTTAAGGATTTCTCAAAAAATCTAATTTATTTGAAATATTTAATATATTTAAAAATTCAAATAAGTTAATTAAAAAATCTCTCAAAACATGCACTATATCTTCAAACAACAATTAGAATTCCGATAATCTCTTCATCGGCCCTAGGTAATATTTAAAATATCAAAATAAACTATCAATTAGTATATCATACCTTAAAGTGTAACCGGAACTTGTTTGAACAGACTGACTTTAAAAATCCAGATAGTCTATGTTCGTCACAAAATCACAGAAAACTGTAAAGTATTATAAGGTTTTCTTTAAACCATTGACATTCCATAATGAGATTTATTCAAGCCTAAATATAATTATATATTATGTATAAAATAAAATAGAAAAAGGCTTTTTACTTCATAGAAGAAATATAACAAAATTCGAATATCAAAACAGATTTAATCTGTTAGTCTTCTACAATTTTAAATTCAAAAAAATTTTTATTCAAAAAACTTCAAGAATTAAATTAATGTCTACAATAAGCACCGCTTATATTTAATGGAAGTATATGATCAAAACTCAATATACAATGTCAAATGGAATAAATAAACCAACAAATATAAAAAAAGTCATTTAAAATTAATAAATAAATATTTGAAGGAGACAAAATTTTGTTTCTTATCTCACCATAATGAACACAAATTCCTTTTCAAAAACATGAAACACAATTCAAGGCTTTCTCAAAAAATATAATTTATTTGAAATATTTAATATATTTAAATATTCAAATAAGTTAATTCAAAAATCTCTCAAAACATGCACTATATATTCGAAAAACAATTAGAATTCGAATAATCTCTTCATCGGCCCTAGATAATATTTAAAATATCAAAATCAACTAACAATCAGTATATCATACCTTAAAGTGTAACCGGACTTGTTTAAACAGAGTGACTTTAAAAATCCAGATTAAAAAGTTATAAAAGTTTTTTGAATAAAAATTTTTTCGAAATTAAAATTGTAGAAGACTAACAGATTAAATCTGTTTTGATATTAAAATTTTGTTATATTTCTTCTATAAAGTAAAAAGCCTTTTTCTATTTTATTTCTTTAGGTAGGTTGTGAAAGAAGCAATAAATGTATTAAAATGCTCTTCCACAGAAAAATATTGAAGAGAACATGCAATCATACACACAACATCTGAAGAGTCTAATTTTATAAATGGTGCTCTGTTCTCAGAACACGTTCATTAAAGTTCTCTCTTAAACAGGATATCTGTGGTATGAAGGTATGTTGATAAATTTTTTAATTTATTGTTTTTATTGAGCAATCAAATAACTTTAGAATGATAAGAATATGGCTAGTAGTTTCAAATGCTTTTTTCGGAAAATGTGCTGTATATTTTGTAAACAAGGCAATAAAAAAGACCTTTTCAAATCCTATGTGAGCATTTTTAGAAAATGGAATTTGTTAATTATGAATATCCAATCTGTCTCTGGATCACGGTCAATATCTTATGATTTCCTTTGATTCTTTGCTTGATTAACTGCCACACATATGTATTGACAATTCTATATGTCTATGAAAAGAAAAAGTGTTTCTAATTTGACTTTAAAAAGTTTTTTAGGGATTTTTTAGATTAAATTTTTAGAGGTTTCGGAGAATTGATCCAGTATGTCTGAAGTATTTAGAAAAACCCTTCCAAGTAATTTCCAATTAAAATTTAATGGTTGTTCTCTTATTTCTATAAATACATCGATAAATTATAAAAGTGTCTCCCACATTTTTCGGCCCCATCGGACTGAAATCAAACAGCTCATATAAATAAAAAGTAGAAATATTTATTTTACAATTATATACAAAATTTTCTAGGAACTATTTGCAGATATCCAACTCTCCACTGTGTCTTTGTACTTCGCTAACCACACAATATTATTCTTCACATTTTCTAATGCCCTCGCTCTGGCTGCTGTTCCCGCTCCACCTTCTGGATACGCTGTGAAGAAGGACTCCATCTGAAAAAATTAATTTCATTACAGATAAAATCATCTATTCAGATGATTGAGACAAAGATAATTATTTGGTGAAAGAAACCATCTTGAAGAAACAAAATATAAGCTGATTAATCAAGTTTCTATTTGATTTAAAAGAGAAAAATATGAAAAGCACTGAGATGAATTCGAAAGCTTTTGCCCTTGCTCAGCATTTTTCCTGAAAATTTCAAATCTGTGCATTAATTCTTGAAGAAGCTGCATATTGTTGAAGAAACTATGTGAACAAAAACGCAGACTTCTGCTCCATTCTTCTCCTTTCTATCAGCATAGTTAGATAAGGCCAAGAAAGAGTGGAAAAAGAATAGTGAGAGAGGGAGAGACAAGGTATTCACTGATATAGTAAATTCTAACGACCCGCGTCTTTCTGTCAATATAAAATAATTTTTTTTAAAACAGTTTTTTTTTAAGGAAGTGTACATAATAACTGAATAAACAATCAATGTGATGCATACTCGACGATAATTAATCAATAAACACTCATCCTCAGTGTAAGCTAATCCTGCCCACAACCCAATGAAGCTACACAAAGGAAAGTGAAAGGAAACAATTCAAAAGTTAAAGCTGATGGTTTTATCTATCGCCTCTACTAGAAAGGTTCCTCTTTGCATCCATTAGGGGTTTGATTGGGTATTTTTTAAATTTTGTTCTTGGTTTGGATCTTGTATAAAAACAGGTTGGAAGATCTGGAGTTGTGTCCGCTTCCTAAGGTTTGAAGTCTACTTAGAATCAGGTCTTTATTCATTCTTGCATAGAGAAGCTCACTTGGTGGGTTATGGAATAGATTTCCTGAAACTATTGCGTTCTGCTACTTCGATATCATTATCTACAGGTGTTATATACCTGATGTCCATTTTCTAACATCGGTCTGCATATAGTTTGGTAGATTCTTGAAGCTGTTGTGTGGTTTATGTCGCGATTTTTGGAGGTAGGGGATCGAAAGTGATACAGCAATTATTAGTATAGGAATGTATTTTAAAGTTGGTATTATCCACTGTGATTCCTAGGTATTTAGCGTGTTGGACTAGTTTTATATTATCTTGCAGCATTCTGATTGTTGCCGAGTTGTCCGATAGTTTGTGGCCAAATATTTTAAATTTAGATTTGCCGGGGTTTGATAGAATTCTCCATTTTTTCATCCATGTCATGATTTGTTACATAGACTTTGTAATTCCTCCATTGTGTACTTCAGATTCTTGATGTGTGCTATGACCTTATTGAGGATATAACTTTTCAGTTCTCCTGTTACTTTGTATCGGGTGTTTTTTAGAATGATAGAACTTTCGATAGGGATAACTGTGATTTGACAGAAGGTAAAAGCCATGTTGTTTTGTTTTTTCTGTTCGGTAAGCCAACTGGTTCAAGAACTAAAGCCACTTGACCATAATAAGCGTCGTTTGTTTGCTGATTGGGCCCTAGAACAGCTTGAAGTTGATTCACTTTTTTATCGTAATATTGTGTTTGGTCATGAAACTCATTTCTGGTTGAACGACTATGTAAACAAGCAAAATTTCCGTATATGGGGCGAAAACAATCCTTAAGAAGTTCTGCAGGTTCCCTTGCATCTTATGATGTGCTTTACACGCTGAAGGCATCATCGGTCCATATTCCTTTAAAAACGATGCTGGAGCTATCGTTACAGATCGATGATCAATGATTATTTGTTTCAAAATTTGAATGGTATCGACCCAGAAGTGTTGTGGTTCCAACAAGATGGTCCTAAACCTCATGCTGCTACCGTAACAACTGATTTATTGAAAGAAAGATTTGTCGATAACATTATTGCGAGAAATGGTCCAATTAATTGGCCTTCAAGATCATGCGACATAAATCGACTGGATTATCTTCTTTGGGGTTATGTGAAGTCATTGGTATATGCTGATAAACCAGAAACAAGAGACGCTTTGGAAGCCAACATAACTCGTGTTATTGATGAAATAAGGCCTGAACTACTCGAAAAAGTGGTCCAAAATTAGTCTGGTCGAATGCGGTTCCTCAGAGCTAGTCGTGGTGGATATATGCCGGAAATTATCTATCACTCTCAAAAAAACACCCGATAGATACGGCCTACGTAAATACTGTCTAGAAGTGGTAACAATGGAGAGCCTTGTGTTACAACTTGTTGAGGAGCAAACGATAACGAGAAATGCTTGTTGATTTTAACCGCCATGATTCTGTCCTTTGAGAAGTTCCCTATCAAATCTTGTAGGTAAACTGAGGTGTCCAATTGCTGAAGTTTGTGAAGAAGACATTCTTGTCACACACTATTAAATACTTTCTTGATGTCCATGAATATAACTGCTGACTTGTTACCTTTTTTCATTGTAGTTTGTATGTTCGATATCAGAGCTACTAATGGGTGGATGGTTGAATTATTCCTCTTGAATCCAAACTGAAAGAGAGATTTTTGATTGTCTCGGTCTTTACTTGACGGAAATTCATCTTCAATATAAGAAATAAAGACAGATCCCCCCCCAACTTAATATTTTTCATTAATTGTAAACCATCTCTTTCCACCCCTCTATTTTTTGTACCAGAGTTGTGTATTTGAGGTAATGTTTTGCATTGTATACCTCAGTTTAAATACTCACCTGATGTAGTCATGGTATGACGAAACAATCGTCGTGTAAATCAATAAAATAGCGGAAGTTAACATATGTTTTTCTTATATTGAAAGAGAGATGTTTTGTCAAGCCGAATTTTCCTAAAATTGGTAAAAGGTTGATGGGCCGATAGCAAGATACTTGGTTGTAGTATGTGCCGTGTTTATAGATTGTTATAATTATTTCGTTTTTTCACTATGTTGGGAAGTATCCAGGCCGTAGTTGTAAATCCTCCTTATTTCATTATGAACTTTCAAACTTAATTGGCGTAGTATTTTTTTTCTTACATTCTTGTAACCAGCTGCTGTATTCTTTCCATGTAAAGCTTCTTCATGTTCTTCATCAATTATCTCTAGGACTGAGCATATATTATTTGAAATTGCCGCTTGTTAGAACTAACAGGCGAACTATTCATTAGTGAACCTCTGTTCATCATCTGTTTTGTTTGCCAAGTCATTTAGTTATTTATATATAACATTTTTCGTATAAATATATTTTTTCTTTTTATTTATCATATTTGAAAGTTTCAAGTCTCTACCTATTTTCGTAAGAGTGAAAATTCCCAAACGTGAATGAATAACTATTGAACCAATTTTACCCATTAACGATCTTTATTCAGACCCCAATCCTTCCCCGAAAGTTTCAGGACTCTAGTTTCTTCCTTTCCAAAGTAAATCGTCATCAGTGTCGTTCAAGACAAGCTTGTGGTACCTTCTACCTAGTTTTCAACACTGGAAAATCATATAATTATCGAAAACGTTCGTGTTAATATTTATTTTCGAATAAACCTGGGAAATGATGGTAATCAATCATATTGAACTATTCAAAATAAATGTGTTTGTTTTAAAAAATAATCTTATATTACCTCTGACAGCTTGATCTTCGTCGAAAAACTGGAAGTGATAGCAGGTATCATTTCACCCAAATATCTGCTGTTCAACGTGAATCGTTTAATGAGAGCATCCCAGTTCTCCCTGCAAAACATTGGGATATATAAAACTTGTTGGATATAAACGAAACCACTTAGATCTTACCTCACGTAATCCCATACTAGAGGATTTCCAATGGGGTTTCTGGATATCATAACGATAAAATTGATATAATCCTGGGACCGAATATAAGTCTCATCTTTTGCCAAGTCAAGTAATCTGAAAAATTATTCCGTTTCAATGCTGAAATGTGTTGTTAATTTTAAGCTCTGAACTGATACACAGAGTGGAAACCCCTTATGGAATCAAATTATTTGTCTTTACATTAGAAAATTATATAAAACACACGAACATACAACTTTTAAATCCAATAGTGCGTTTTTCAAACATAAATTTAAATATACAGGGTGATTCGCGGCAGTCCAGCATGGTGAGTTGAAATCAGGGAATTGACGAGATTTATAAGAAAGATACAGGTGTTCCATTTAAAATAAAGATAATTGACTATGCTGGACTGGCGCGAATTATGCTGTATATTTAAATATTCTTAAAATTATGTTTTGTATTTTTGTAAAAAACTTAGTTTTCATAAATATAAGATCAGAACCAAAATTTTTTCTCCTTCAAATATTTATCTATTAATTTTAATTGACAATTTATATTTGTTGGGTTTTTCATTCCATTTGATATTATATAATGAGTTTTATATGTTTATTTATAAGCAGTGCTCATAAGACGTTAATTTAACAATTAACATTTTTTAAATTAGAATTTGTAGGAGTCTAACAGATTAAAACCGTTTTGATATTCAAATTTTGTGATAGTAATCCTTCTATCAGGTAAAAAACCTCCTCTTATTATTTTATTTTATATATAATATATAATTAATTATATTAAGGTTTTAAATTTCATCATATAAATATCGTGTGGTTTTAACTAAGGCCATAAAATAACTTACAAGCTTTGTGTGATGAACATACAACATAGAATACCTTGGATTTTTGAAGGTCACTGATTTTAGTGCTTGTTCAACAAGTATACCACAAGGTCTTACGGATAAGTTATTTATTGTTAATTGATTTTGTTTTTTAAATGAGATGTTGGACTGAGGAACACCTTATTTGATTTCTAATTGTTTTTTGAGGATGTGCTACATGTTTTGAGAGATTTTTGTAGTAACTTATTTAAATATTTAATTATATTGAATATTTCAAACAAATTATTTTCGGAGTTCTTAAAATTATGTTTGGGTTTTCTGAAAAAGATTTAGTTTTCATAAATATAAGATCAGAAACAAAATTTTGTCTCAATCAAATATTTATCTATTAACTTTAATCAAAAATTTATATTTATTCCATTTGATGTTATATAATATAATATTAAATATAAGCAGTGCTTATAAGACATTAATTTAATAATTAACATTTTTTAAATTAAAATTTATAGGAGGCTAATAGATTAAATCTGTTTTGATATTAAAATTTTGTAATAATAATCCTTCTATCAGGTAAAAAATCTCTTCTTGTTATTTTATTTTATATATGATATATAATTAATTATATGAAGGTTTTAAATTTCATCATATAAATATCGTGTGGTTTTAACTAAGGCCATAAAATACCCTACCAGCTTTGTATGATGAACATACAACATAGAATATCTTGGATTTTTAAAGGTCTCCGATTTTATTGCTTGTTCAACAAGTATAACACAAGGTCTTACGGATAAGTTATTTATTGTTAATTGATTTTATTTTTTAAATGTGATGTTGGACTGACGCACACATTATTTGATTTCTAATTGTTTTTTGAAGATTTGCTACATGTTTTGAGAGATTTTTGAAGTAACTTATTTAAATATTTAATTATACTGCATATTTCAAACAAATTATTTTCGCAGAAGTTCTTGAAATTATGTTTGGGGTTTTTAAAAAAGATTTAGTTTTCATAAATATAAGATCGGAAACAAAATTTTGTCTCCATCAAATATTTATCTATTAATTTTAATGGACAATTTATATTTATTCCATTTGATATTATATAATATAATATTAAATATAAGCAGTGCTTATACGACACTAATTTGATTTCTAAAAGTTTTTTAACGAAATTTTTGGAAATTAAAATTTATAGAAGGCTAACAGATTAAATCTGTTTTGATATTTAAATTTTTCAAATTTATGTTTAAAAAGCGCACTATCGAATTTAAATGTCGACGTGTCCCAGTGTTTTATATAATTGTCTAACATTAGGACATAAATAATCTTAAAAATTAATGCAACAAATATAAAGGTTAACCCTTAAAAAAATATATTATTAAAAAATTAATTAATTAGTTTAGTAGATTGAGTTATTTCAAAATAACCCAAAAAACCCCAACAACCTCGCGAAATTATTAAAATTTATCATCAAAAACCAAAAAGTCCAAAATGTTCCAGATAAATCCAAATTTGCGTGTTAGACGTCGTTCTCAGCAATTAAACTTGACATGGATCACCTTACAGGAATCTGAAGTAGGATTCAAATTTGCAGCTCTATAAAAATCAAGAATCTTACAATACCCCTAATACCTCCCTCTGTAATCATTTAGGAAAAAGCAATAAAGAACATCTAAGCCTTAAATAGCCCATGTCTTCCCTCACCTATGTAAAAGAGTTGGGTTGTTAACAGCCGCCAATCCCCTCAATAGCTTCAACTTCTCATTGGCATCCGATTCCTCTTGGAAAATCTTAAAGAGTTTCTCCCATTTGTCGAGGTCAGCATTCTTCATACCTGCAACAATTAACAGTTTTCACGTGCTCAAACCTCACCGAGAAATGCCATCTAACTCACCATATTTATAGATGATTTCTCTTAAATCTGGGGATGCTGACCTTGTGGTGAACCATATGTCCAACTGATTGGCAGCATCTTTCAACGCTGCGTCATATTCAATCTCACAGGCCAGTTTGAGGACTTGCACACGCGTCAACCTATACGGAAGAAGGTTTTAAATGAACAAGGAAATCAAATACGAATGGCAGAGTATTACTTACTTCTTAAGATGAGTGTCATCTTTGCCAATGATCCAAGACAGGTTTTTGTATATCGGATTTAGGATTCTGGTGACATATTGCTGTAAAATGACCATAAATAGAGCAGATGTAGCGGAAAAATACTGAGCAGTTGGTATTTCCCACAAGCGCAAGTTAATAAACAGAATTTGTGAAGATGAAAGGAAATCAAATGGGTCAATGTCAAAACCATTTTACAAGAAGAATAATTGGAAATTCAGGGCTTATTAAGGAATATTTCTTTTCAATTACATATATAAATATAAGTTTTCCATAAATTATTGCCGTTGCAGCCATTAATCAAAACTGACAATTATATGGATCTTAACAAAGACTTCTTCAACACTGACCTTGAACTCTTGTTCCTTCCTAGACGACTTCAGCAGCTTCAGAAGCTCAAGTAACTTAGACGAAGCTACCTCCCAGGGCGTATAGTTAGTCTCGTCTTTGAGGTATTTGGTGAGCTCCAGAGGAATCTCGTAGCTCAACTGACCAGAACTTGCTATACTGAAAGCTTCTTCTAGAAGATGAGTTCTGTCCGATACCGGTAGATCCAACATTTGCCTTCCCAGCTCCTTCCAGATGTCTTCCGGATAGTTTACTCTGTAGTAACCTGATTGACCCGGATTGAACTTGAACCATTTGGCGTCTTTTGGTCTGTTCACGCTAACTAAAAGAAAATTGGATAACTCAAATGGATAAATTTAATGCCTGAGTGGAAAAAAAATCTTCACTGCTTTTAAGAGGTTTTCCTCAAGAAGGCGTCATTTACAAATGCTTAGGCATTAATCTGATGTAACTCACCACTCTTATCAGTTTTGTTGAACCAAATTATTTCCTCTGATCTTCCTTGATCAGTAATGTAAGTGAGAGGTACTGTCCATGTGTAGCTGCAAAGATAATTTTCACAATCGTATGTGGTTAACGATCAATCTAATTTAATAGATTTCTAATTCGAACAGAAATAAACTCACTTATAGGAAGAATCTTGCTGTTTGTCAGCATCATCAGGGTTGGCCAAGAATCTCGTTTGGTTCAAGATAAACTTGTCACCTTGGACTGTGACGTTCAGTATGGGGTAGCCCATCTGCTTCGTGAATGTATCCATAAAGTCACGAACATCTATAGACTTCCCCACAACTTTCTGTATCTCATACCAAAGATGTGCGGTGATCGCGTTGCCATATTCGTGCGCTTTCAGGTAATTGGTAACACCCTTCCTGAAGTTTTCCTCTCCTACGATCTGTTCCAACATTCTTAGCACGCAGGCACCCTGTAGGGAAAAATTAAATTCTTCCAGATATCAGATTTGACAAGATAAAAGAGGTAATACGTACCTTGTTGTAGGAAATGGTGTCGAAAACTTCTGTTATCTGATCAGGGGTACCAACGTTTTGGATGATAGGATGGGAGCTAATCTTAGCGTCCAAATTCAAAACGGGATGCAGTTCTCTCACCAAGAATTGGTCTAGCTAGGGAAGAATAACATACAGATTGAAATAAGAATGATACTCAAATTTTGAGGTGCTTTACCAAGCCGAAGGCAGGTTCTGCTGCATCTCCTCCCTTGTATTCTATGTAGGAAGCAAATCCTTCGTTGAGCCACAGGTTATCCCACCAGTTCATGGTAACTGAAATGCGAAAAGAAATCAATGTTATTTGAGAGAAAAGAGCACTGCAGCTGAATATTTGGGATTGGAGACCCTTCAGATATGATGTAATCATAGACCACTGGTATCGGAGGTAGTGGTGGAAGTCTGAATGCTAGACTAGAAGGGTATTCCATTCATCCGGTCGCGTGTAATTCATAACTCAGGATTGCTCGAGGAGAAGCGCTGCAGAGGTTTAGTGGGACTTGACGGTACGACCAATCTCGTCCCGAACTAGAATTTTTGAGTCTTCACGATACGGTTTTAGACCACTGATGCTCGAAACACGATCGATTGAAGGACTTTACAAGGGTTTGTTAGTCTTGACCGTACGATCGGTTGCCAGCGTTCGTACCAGGATCTATTGAAGCATCAATTCTAGAAATTTTTCTTGTTTCTTGAGTTTGCGACTGGGTGGAGGAAATAAGAAGCCTCTTCAGAATGTGAGTTGAGTCCCAAATATCTCGGGTACTGACCTGCCGAGGCAGTAACGGTTGGATAGTGCTTCGGTGCTACCACTCACGTTGTAGGTTTTAGAACTGAAGACGAAACTGGAAGCAGGGTGGGTTTACCTCCATTGGAGGGGTTCTCGCTTTGTACGATAACGCGTATCTTGTATGGGTGTAGACCAAGATCTTTACGCAAAATTTTCCATGTGGTGGATGCACAGAGTCCACCTTGTTGTGAACGTCGACGAATAGACAAATCTGGATCATCATGAACACTATGACTTACAGCAGGGATATTTTCTTCGGTACGTACAGTTCTTTGTCTTGTTGTTGTTGTTGCATCGAATAGAGAAAATAATGTCCGAAATCTATCGATAGTTCGACGAATAAGCTGCTCTGATGGACGTTTATGTAAACCATAAATTTCATGAAGTGCTCTATAAGTTTGGCGAATAGAACACTCATTTCTAAAATAAATTTCAACAATTTGTAAACGTTTTTGCGGCGTGAGTGTTTTCATGATAATTTGTCAATGCTTATTGAACAAAAATGTCAAACCAACATGGCTTCTACCTTCTGTCAAAGCACAGTTATCCCTATGGAAATTTCTACCATTCTAAAGAAACACCCGATATTTCGTGTAATCAAGAAAAGTTAAATTGAAGAATAACCATCAACAATTCGACCATGTGTTATATAACATTTTTTGTTGCAAATAACTTGTAGGATCACCCCTTGAAATTTTTAAAAGTAGACAGACTTTATATAAATGAAATTAGGAGCGTATAATACCATAGGACTGAAAAACTAGTTTCAGCTTGTCTTAAATATTGAATTGAATCAGTCCTTACAGGGTGAAAATTCATATTAAATAATATTTAAATAAGGTTATTCTGATTTTCACAAATCTTTATTGTTATGTTTACAACAATTGTTTCGCTATCACAGTAGCATCATCAGGCAGGTTTACATTTTTAATAACTAAGCTTGTTCCCGAAATCCGTTGCTATTTATATTACAGTAAGTACAATAAATTTTTATTGAGCACTAAAACCCAAGAAAGAGTCTCTGTAAATTCCAGTTTATCTGAATATATTCAACAGGGGTAAGTTATTTAAATCTAATTGTTCGTTAAGTAATATTTCAATTTTATTGTGTTCATTTATCTCTAGGGATTCTAACAGGTTTAAGGCATAACTTTTACTTTCTATATGTAGAATTTCAAAATTATGGTTGAAAGTATGTTCTGTTTCTAACAAATGGTTAGAATATGTGGAATTACTTTTATTATTGAGGAAACTCGTCTAATGTTCACATATTTTATGTCGGAAAGTCCTTTCAGTCTGTCCTATGTAAACTATAGGGCAATCACCGCAGGTTAACTTATAAATCCCCGATTTATCATATTTATCTGTACACTCTTTGAACTTGAGTAAATTCATTAAAAATAATAAAGACTGTACACATAAAGATGATCAATCGGGGGTTTAAAAGTTAACCTGCGGTGATTGCCCTAAAGTTCACATAGGACAGACTGGAAGAACTTTCCGGCATAGAATTTGTGAACATTTGCAGAGTTTCCTCAATAATAAGAAATTCTACATATAGAAAGTGAAAGTTATACCTCAAAGCTGTTAGAATTCCTAGAGATAAATAAACACAATAAAATTGGAATATTACTTAACAAACAATTAGATTTAAATAACTCACCTTTGTTAAATATATTCAGAGAAGCTGGAATTTACAGAGACCGTTTTTTGGGTTTTAGTGCTCAATAAAAATTTATTGAACTTACTGTAATATAAATAGCAACGGCTTTCGGAAACAAGTTTCGTTATTCAAAATGTAAACCTGTCTGATGATGCTACTGTGATAGCGAAACGATTGTTGTAAACATAACAATGAAAATTTGTGAAATTCAGAATAACCTTATTTAAATATTATTTAAGATGCTTATTATGAGCAAGTTGCTTTAGTTCTTGAACCAAGTGGATCTTGTATGGGTGTAGACTGGCGTGGTGTTTCCATGATAATTTGTCGATGCTTACTGAACAAAAATGTCAAACAAATATAGCTTCTACCTTCTGTCAAATCACAGTTATCCCTATCGAAATTTCTATGATTCTAAAAAAACACCCGATATTTCGTGTAATCAAGAAATGTTAAATTGAAGAATAACCATGAACATTTCGACCATGTGTTATATAAACATTTTTTGTTGCAAATAACTTGTAAGATCATCCCTTGAAGTTTGACCCTTTTAAAAGTAGACACACTGTATATAAAATAAAATTTGAATATCAAAACAAATTAAAATATGTTTATCTTCCACAATTTTAATTTCAAAAAATTTTTTATTCAAAAAACTTTTAGAATTAAATTAATGTCTAAAACAAGCACCGCTTACATTTAATAGACGTATATAATCAAAACTCAATATATAATGTCAAATGGAATAAATAAACCAACAGATATACGAAAGTCATTAAAATTAATAAATAAATATTTAAAGGAGACAAAATTTTGTTTCTGGTCTTACCTTTAAGAACACCAATTGCCTTTTAAAAACATGAACACACTTAAAGGACTTCTCAAAGAATATAATTTATTTGAAATATTTAATTATTCGAATAAGTTAATTCAGAAATCTCTCAAAACATGCACTATATCTTCAAAAAACAAATATAATTCTAAGCAATTCAGGACCGAAGAAGGGATTACTTAGAATTATATTTGTTTTTTGAAGATATAGTGCATGTTTTGAGAGATTTCTGAATTAACTTATTCGAATAATTGAATATATTAAATACTTCAAATAAATTATATTCTTTGAGAAGTCCTTTAAGTGTGTTCATGTTTTTAAAAGGCAATTGGTGTTCTCAAAGGTAAGACCAGAAACAAAATTTTGTCTCCTTTAAATATTTATTTATTAATATTTTTAATTTTAATGACTATATCTGTTGGTTTATTTATTCCATTTGACATTATATATTGAGTTTTGATTATATACGTCTATTAAATGTAAGCGGTGCTTGTTTTAGACATTAATTTAATTCTAAAAGTTTTTTGAATAAAAAATTTATTTGAAATTAAAACTGTAGAAGGTAAACATATTTTAATTTGTTTTGATATTCAAATTTTGTTATATTTCTTCTATCAAGTAAAAGGCCTTTCTATTTTATAAAATAAAATGTTAAAAAGGGAATTTTTTCACATCAAGGTTAAAGAATGTGTAAGGGCTGGAGAGAGGTTGTTTCTTCTTGACTCTTTTCGTTCAGACGCCACCACACACCTCGAGTCAGGTGCCTGACCCTGTCTACCAGGATCAAATTGTCTTCTTATTAACCTTGCATTCTGAACTTCCCGTCAGTGTTTCCTTGCCCTCGTTTAAATGTAACTTGGGTCGTCTACACAACGTAACATCCTTTTATCCCTCAACTAGAGGAACACGATAGAAAGCTTAGGGTTTTCAGAAACTCCCCCTAATTGTGGAACAGTGCTGCAGAAATTAAGTTACTGAATATAATGAATGAATATGATGGGGGAAGCATAACGTTAAGAAGTAAAAGGAAGTTTCAGTGATATTTCCACTTCATCAACATATTATTGACAAATAAAAAATTGATAGTTTTATCTTTCCAAACACGGAAGGCTAAAAACAAGGAAATAACGGATTTACCAAGTTTTACCGAAAATTTCTGCGAATCGGCCTTAACATACATCATAATTATAAGACTGCGGTCTCGAATCATGCATAAAACATCGGTTAGCACCGGTTTCCATCAATGTCCAACTCACCTAAATTACCGAACCAACTGTGAGCCAACTCGTGTGCAACCACAACCAGAACTCTCTGCTTATTTTCCGTGGAATGGTCCTTGGGAGTGTATAAAAGTGCGGTTTCTCTGTACGTGACCAATCCCCAATGCTCCATAGCGCCAGAGCTGAAGTCGGGAATAGCTATCATATCTGAAATATTAATTTTAATAATAATAATAATATGTTTCTTTATTTTACCCAACAGGAATATACCAATTGCAGGGTATCATGTTATAATATAAAATTCGGAATATTATCGGGTGTTTTTTTCGTTTGAAAGAACTTTAAATTGAAATAAAACACATTTAAATTAAGATTGAAGCCAAATTTTTTTTTATTTAAAAGATAATTTTATGACATTTATGTTTTAAAAATAATTTTCAGCATATGTCCACCACGATTAGCTCTGAGAAACCGCATTCGACCAGACCAGTTTTGGACCACTTTTTCGTGTGATTTGGGTCTTATTTCATCAATAACACGAGTTATGTTGGCTTCCAAAGCGTCTATCGTTTCTGGTTTATCAGCATGAACCAATGACTTGACATAACACCAAAGAAAATAATCCAGTGGAAATATGTCGCATGATCTTGGAGGCCAATTAATTAGACCATTTCTGCAAATAATGTTATCGCCAAATCTTCAATAAATCAATTGTTACGGTAGCAGCATGAGGTGTAGCACCATCTTCTAGGAACCAAAACACTTCTGGGTCGATACCATTCCAATTTTGAAACGAATAATCATTGGTCATCCATCTGTAACGAGCACCATTCATTGCAACATTAGCTCCAACATCGTTTTTAAAGAAATATGGACCGATGATGCCTCCGGCGTGTAAAGCACATCATACAGTGCATTTTTCAGGATGCAATGGAACCTGCAAAACTTCTTGAGAATTGTTTTCACTCCATATACACCTAGTTTGCTTGTTTACATAGACGTTCAACCAGAAATGAGCTTCATCACTAAACACAATTGCACGATAAAAAAGTGGATCAACTTCAAGCTGTTCTAGGGCCCAATCAGCAAACAAACGATGCTTATTATGGTCAAATGTCTTTAGTTCTTGAACCAGTTGGATCTTGTATTGGTATAGATCAAGATCTTTACGCAAAATTTTCCATGTGGTGGATGCACAGAGTCCAACTTGTTGTGAACGTGGATGAATAGATAAATCTGGATGTTCATTATCACTTTGACTTACAGCAGCGATATTTTCTTCTGTACGTACAGTTATTTATCTTGTTGTTGTTGCATCGAGTAGAGAAAATGTCTGAAATCTATCGATAGTTCGACGAATAAGCTGCTTTGATGAACGATTATATAAACCCTAAATTTCACGACGTGCTCTATAAGTTTGGCGAATAGAACACTGATTTTGAAAATAATTTTCAACAATTTGTAAACGTTGTTGCGGCGTGAGTCTTTCCATGATAATTTGTCAATGCTCACAGAACAGAAATGTCAAAAAAACATGGCTTCTACCTTCTGCCAAATGACAGTTATCCCTGTCGAAAGTTCTATCACTCTAAAAAAAATACCGGATACAACGTAACAATGGATAAAAACATAAAATAATCAATTATTCACAAAACTAACCAAATATATTCACTAGAAGTTTACACATACAGTTCACCGGTGACCGCTCCGACAAGTTAGTACGAGCTCTACGCAAATAAAAAGCACATGTAGATCTCGCTGCCAATTTTGGAACATTTAAATTTATTTTCGGTAGCATATAAGGTGAGTCGGTCGTTCCGGTCAACAGTCTCTGAGCAAACTTTGCACACTGATTCTCATGCCTAGCCAGCGATGATATCCACATCTCATTCATGATAGAAGATAGATCAGTACCACGCTAGGGATACATGCCAGTCCGCCTAAACAACACAAACTTGGAAAACTTTCTGTGAATGCGCTCCAGTGATACCAAATGACAGTCGTAAATAAGAAACCATATCAAGTGTGTATATTCCAACTTACTGATGACCAGCGTGATATACAAACTCCTCCAAATTGACAGATCACTGAAGTCCCTGCCACACCTCAACACAAAGCCCAAAGTGCGACTAGCAGACGCAACAACATGTGGGATGAAACTGAACGTGAAATCAAAGAGAACTCCAAGGTCATATATTTTGATCTTTATCGCCAACATAGTCGTCAGCTACATGATAGCTTTAAGTCAACCGATGTGACTTTCTACTGAATGTAACTTTAAAACACTTCTCCATATTCAGCATGAGTTTGTTGCATAAACACCACCTATGAATATAATCCAAGCTTGACTGGAGCAGCACCAAATCATCAGGACTGCGTATTCTGAAGTAAATCTTCAAGTCATCGGCAAACGCTTAAACAGGACATATAAGAGAACTAAAAAGATCATCTATATACAGGATAATAAATAATGGTCCAAAATAAGATCCCTGAGGCACTCAACATGAAAGAACATAGTCAAGTGATCTATAACCATTGTCGAAGACATAATTTATTCTATCCTCCAAGTATGATCGGATGAGCTTCACATATGTCATACTGAAGCCGAAGGACGAGATCTTCTTCAGCAGAACATCGTGATCGACAGAGTCGAAGACACGCGATAAGTCAATATATACCACATCAACCTGACCTCCATCATCCAAACATTCAGTTATATACTGTGCGACGGTTGCCAAGTTAGTCACAGAACATATTGCTCTAACAAAACCGTGCTGCTCGGTGGAAAAATATGAAATGTCTCTGAAATATCGGGTGTTTTTTTTACAGTGATAGAACTTCAAATTGAAATAAAACACATTTAAATTAAGATTGAAGCCAAATTTTTGTTTATTTGAAAGATAATTTTATGAGATTTATGTTTTAAAATTAATTTCTGGCATATGTCCACCATGACTAGCTCTGAGGAACCACATTCGACAAGACCAATTTTGTACCACTTTTTCGAGTAATTCAAGTTTTATTTCATCAATAAGACGAGTTATGTTGACTTCCAAAGCGTGTATTGTTTCTGGTTTATCAGCATAAACCAATGACTTGACATAACCCCAAAGAAAATAATCCAGTGGAGTTACGTCGCATATGAGGCCAATTAATTGGACCATTTCTCGAAATAATGTTATCGCCAAATCTTGCTTTCAATAAATCAATTGTTACGGTAGCAGAATGAAATGCAGCTTCATCTTGTTGAAACCAAAACATTTCTGGGTCGATACCATTAAATTTTGAAACAAATAATCATTGATCATCGATCTGTAACGAGCACCATTCACTGTAACATTAGATCTAGCATCGTTTATAAAGGAATATGGACTGATGATGCCTACAGCGTGTAAAGCACACCGTACAGTGCATTTTTCAGGATGCAATGGAACCTGCAGAACTTCTTGAGAATTGTTTTCACTACATATACGGCAATTTTGTTTGTTTACATAGCCGTTCAACAGGAAATGAGCTTCATCACTGAACACAATTTTACGATAAAAAAGTGGATCAACTTCAAGCTGTTATAGGGCCCAATCAGCCAATAATCGACACTTATTATGGTCAAGTAGCTTTAGTTCTTGAACCAGTTGGATCTTGTATGGGTGTAGACCAAGATATTTATGCAAAATTTTCCATGTGGTGGATGCACAGAGTCCAACTAGTTGTGAACGTCGACGAATAGACAAATCTGGAACATCATTAACACTATGACTTACAGCAGCGATATTTTTTTCTGTAAGTACAATTCATTGTCTTGTTGTTTTTGTTGCATCGAGTACAGAAAATTTTGTGCGAAATCTATCGTTAGTTCGACGAATAGGCTGCTCTGATGGAGGATTATGTAAACCATCAATTTCACTAATTGCTCTATAAGTTTGGCGAATAGAACACTGATTGAACAGAAATGTCAAAACAACATGGCTTCTACCTTCTCATTACAGTTATCAAGTCACAGTTATCCCTATCGAAAGTTCTATCACTCTAAAAAAACACCCGATATTTTCACACATTTTCCCATCATGAACGATAAGAAAATCTTTCTGATAGATTCGGTCTTTACTTGGTGAAAACTCATTTTAATTAAAAAAATGTATATGGGACAGTAATTTATTTCCACAATAATTTTTGTGGAAATAAATTACTGTCCCATATACATTTTTTCAATTGATAAGAAAATCGAATGTTTTAAAAGTATTTAAAGTATAAAACCATTAAACAAATAGCTTTCAATAATGATTTCAATCCCTTAATCGTAGATAATTTACTTGATAAAATAAATTAGAAGAAAGCCACTTGTATATCCAAAATTTCAAAATTCAAACGAAACCAAATTTATTTCATTAATTTACATAGGCCAAAAATCTGAAAAGATTGCTAGATATTTAAAGTAAAAAAAAATTATAACATCTCTTTTAAAACCATCAATTCTTTAGGTAGCTTAATGAAAAATAATAGAGACGTCATTCCTAAAAACAAAAAATCAGGAATTTGCAAGTTAACATGTAGTGATTGCCCATGTGTATATGTGGGACAAACAGACCGTTCATTCCAAACAAGGGTACGAGAACATGAAAAATGTTATATTAATAATAAACCAAATTCAGCTTATACCAACCATTTGTTAGAGACTGGTCATAATTTTAATATGAACTATGAAATATTACATATCGAAAACAACAGTCAGAAACTGAATCTGTTAGAAACTTTAAAGATCAATAGATATAATAAAAGACAAATTTTATTGAATGATCAAATAGATTGAAACAGATCCCCCTCACTTAATATTTTTCACTGATTGTAAACCATCTTTTTCCACCCCTCTATTTTTTGTACCAGAGCTGTGTATTTAAGGTCATGTTTTACATTGTATACCTCAGTTTAAATACTCACCTGAGGAAGTCATGGTATGACGAACCAATTGTCGTGTAAATCAACAAAATAGCGGAAGTTAATATTTTTTTTTAAATAGAAGATGAATTTCCGTCAAGTAGACAATCAAAAATATTTTTTATAAAATCAAGCTTCGACTACTTTCGTATGAATCAATCCAATTAGCGATACATTAGTTAATTGTTTCAATAATTAATATCTTCTCACCTAATTTGGGTAGGGGGTACGCTATATCGAAATATTTAATATAAAATTCTATCATCTTCTTTCCTACAGTACCAGCATATGTGGTCTTTTCCAGCTGTTGAGGCGTAGCGTATACCCTAAAAGGTACATTGGAACCGTTATTTTCGAAGAAAGTTTCGGTGTAATTGAAGTCGCAAACGATGAAACAAACGAGATATGTAGACATTTTCACCGTTTCCTTGAAGTGAACGAGTTTTCCACCGTTATAGTCCTCTTCGCTTTCCTGAAAATAAAAAATTATAGAAATGATAAGATTTTGACATATTTTATTCAAATTTTAATTGCCTCATTATGAAAGACATATATCTTTTTCGAATAACAGATGTGTAATGTCTACAAAACAATTCCGGTTCCATATATCTTTACCTGATATCTCTTAAGATATACTGTATCATTTTTTTAAAAATTAATCATCTGGTGAAATTTTGAGAATATTTCTATTTTTCCTTTCAATTAAAAATCAACCTCTAAAAATAAAAGAAAGCCTGTGAATTTATAATTTATAATTATTTACTCATTAAAATATCGTTTTCAATTTTTTTTTCAAATTTGTCAGCTTGCAATAATGTTGATTGAATTCAGTGGAAATTTAATAAATGAATTGGTTAACCAGACGTTCTTATTTTACGGTAAACTTAGTCTTCTTCTTTGTTCTTTCACATTCGCTGATGGCACATTGTTTTTATGATTTTCTTTGAAACAATTTGAAATTCTCTGTTATTAAATAAGAGGTAAGCCATTTGAACTCTTTATTTTACGACTTTAAAATAAAAATGTGGAAAATCCCTCGAACCCGTCAATATCTGATTCGAGGGAGAACAACTTTTCCGCGTTTTTCATCACCGTAACTTCAACCCCCTAACGAGGGTGATCACAACCCCTTGATTTTAAATAGGGATGAGGGATGTTAAGATAACTAATTTTGAAGTTTGTATCGAGTAATATCTGACCCTAAAATTTCGCTTCAAAATATCCATCGATAAATAACAGTGAAATTAGTTAAAGACGCAACGTGGAATTTATCTCAAAAATATAATTCCTAAATTTGAATATCAAAACAGATTTAATCAGTCAGTCTTCTACAATTTTAATAAAAAAAAAATTGATTCAAAAAACTTTTAGAATTAAATTAATGTCTTATAAGCACGGCTTATATTTAATGGACGTATAAAATCAAAACCCAATATACAATATCAAATGGAATAAATAAACCAACAAATATAAATTGTCAATTAAAAATAATGAATAAATATTTGAAGGGGACAAAATTTTTGTTTCTGATCTTACCATTATGAACACCAATTACCTTTCAAAAATATAAAACATAACTTGAGGACTTCTCAAAAAATATAATTTATTTGTAATATTCAATATTTTTAAATAAATTAATTCAAAAATCTCCCAAAACATTCATTATATCTTCAAAAAACAATTAGAATTCCGATAATCTCTTCATCGGCCCTAAATCTTGTCTTCTTCAAATATTTATTTATTAATTTTAATTGACAATATAATATATATATATAATATATAATATATAATATATATAATATAAGCCGTGCTTATATTATATATCAGTTTCATTGTAAAAGTTTTTTGAATAAGAATTTTTTTGAAATTAAAATTGTAGAAGACTGAAAGATTAAGTCTATTTTGATATTCAAATTTTGTTATATCCCTTCTATCAAGTAAAAAGATTTTTCCTATTTTAATATTATTCGTATCCGACACATTTCAAAGGTATTTAGTAGTTATGTTGTTAATTTTCTTTCTTTCTAGGAAAAGTACTTAGGATATTTCTATTATTCCATTTGATTTGAGTTTATTTCTTCATAATTTTTTTCACTTTTTTCATACAATTTCATCTTGTTTTCAATCTGATGTAATTCTTCTTTAATTTTTTTTCTTTCTAATACTTAATTTCCCTCCTCTTATTATTGTAGATCTTCCGAAATATTCAAGTTCAGAATGAAATGAAACGAAATTTAATTTTTGAACTTCTCGATACCTACCTGTGGATTGTTACTCAAGGCAATATAGGAGGGGTCATTGGGCTTCCATAAATGCACAGTGAATGTAGCCTTCATATTGGGTTCATCGAAACATGGAAAGGCTTCCCTCGCATAAGTTGGTTCAAATTTGGAAGTCGCTATCGTTCTGAAACAAAAATGAAATATGAAAATCCGATGTTGGATAAAGTAGTCTGTTATTTTGTGATAGTTTATTTAAAATGGTATATGACTTTGTTTTCTGTTACTATTAAAAATATTGAATTTTTTTTCTCATTCTATAAGACGAACCAGACAGTAGTATCGTTTTTTTAGATTAAGTACAAACGAATAAATTATTGAAAAGTTTTTATTTTTAATCAATAATGTAATCATCTTCGTTATCAACAACCTTTTGCAATCTAGTGTGCAAATTTTCAATGCCAGACCGATAAAAATCATTTGGTTTTTGAGTAGAATATCTCGAGATAGCTTTTTACCATCAAGGAAATGTTGTAGCGATCGGAATAAATTGAAATCCAAGGGTGCGATATAGGGCGAGTATGGTGGGTGAGGCAGTAACTTCCACCCCAATTCATGAAGGTTCGTCTTGCACAGTGCGGTCTTATATTGTCGTGTTGCAGAATAACGCCTTTTCTGTTGACAATCGCCGCATACTTTTCGTTTAAAGATTGGTTCACTAGGTCGAATGGTTCACAATGAAGATCTGCATTAACAGTTTGTCCAGATTTCAGCACTTCAAAATGAACAATTCCGCGTATACTCCACCAAACACAGAGGAGCGCTTTTTGGGATATAAACCCAGCTTCGCTTTACTTCGTAGTGATTGATTTGAAGAGAGCCACTGCCTTTTGCGTTTTGGATTATCATATAAGACTCATTTTTCGTCTTCAATGATCAAGCGATCCAAAAACGGTTCTGTATGGTGCCGTTGAAGCAATTCGTTGCATGTGATGGATCGGTTGGCTTTGTTCTCTTCGGACAGGTTACGGGAGACCCAAACAACTGCTCTGCTTATTTTTACAATCTGCTGCAAATGTTCCAAGATGGTCAACCAAGCTTGTTTAAGGGTGTTTAAGAGTTTCTCGTTTCACTGACATGGATTGGTTTTCACTTCTGCCCTTAGCATGTCGTTGCCTTATGTTGTTGATCTTTCTGATCGATAGTAGTCAGAGAGATCAAAATTACCGAATCTGAACTTCGGAAAACATCGCAACTATTTTCGGTCGCAACTGTTGCGTTAATACCCTTGCGAAACTCAAAAAGCATACAGTGTCGTACAGTAAAGGTGGCTGCAATTCAATATCAAAACATGCCGAATTTCACGAATTCCGAAATGGCTGACATGTATTTCATGTATGTTCTTGCAAATGGAAATTCAAGAGAAGCCAAGCGTCTTTACATAGAACGTTATCCCAGTAGACTGATGCCTGGTCATCGAACGTTCTTTCATATTCACAGGTGTCTCTCAGAAAGTGGATCTTTTTCTACGAAAAATATCGGGTGTTTTTTTTTAGAGTGATAGAACTGCGATTTGACAAAAGGTAGAAGCCATGCTGTTTCGACATTTTTTTCAGTAAGCATTGAAAAATTATCATGGAAAGACTCACGCCGCAACAACGTTTACAAATTGTTGAAATTTATATTCAAAATTAGTGTTCTATTCGCAAAACTTATAAAGCACTTTGTGAAATTTATGGTTTACATAATCGTCAATCAGAGCAGCTTATTCGTCGAACTATCAATAGATTTCGGACAACATTTTCTCTACTCGATGCAACAACCACAACAAGACAAAGAACTGTACGTACAGAAGAAAATATCACTGCTGTAAGTCATAGTGTTGTCTATTCGTCGACGTTCACAACAAGTTGGACTCTGTGCATCCACCACATGGAAAATTTTGCGTAAAGATCTTGGTCTACACCCATACAAGATCCGACTGGTTCAAGAACTAAAGCCACTTAACCATAATAAGCGTCGTTTGTTTGCTGATTGGGCCCTGGAACAGCTTGAAGTTGATCCATGTAAACAAGCAAAAGTGAAACAATCATCAAGAAGTTCTGCAGGTTCCATTGCATCCTGAAAAATGCCCTGAACGGTGTACTTTACATGCTGGAGGCATCATCGGTCCATATTTCTTTAAAAACGGTGATGGAGCTAATGTTACAGTGAAGGGTGCTCGTTACAGATCGATGATCAATGATTATTTGTTTAAAAATTTGAATGGTATCGACCCAGAAGTGTTTTGGTTCCAACAAGATGGTGCTACACCTCATGCTGCTACCGTAACAATTGATTTATTGAAAGAAAGATTTGGCGATAACATTATTTCGAGGAATGGTCCAATCAATTGGCCTCCAAGATCATGCGACATAACTCCACTGGATTATTTTCTTTGGGGTTATGTCAAGTCATTGGTTTATGCTGATAAGCCAGAAACAATAGACGCTTTGGAAGCCAACATTACTCGTGTTATTGATGAAATGAGGCCTAAATTACTCGAAAAGATGCTCCAAAATTGGTCTGGTCAAATGCGGTTCCTCAGAGCTAATCGTGATGGACATATGCTGGAAATTATTTTTAAAACATAAACGTCATAAAATTATCTTTCAAAAAAAAAATTGGCTTCAATCTTAATTTAAATTTGTTTTATTTCACTCTAAAAAAAACACCCGATAGTTTATTGTTCCATTTTTTTTAAACTTTTGTAAATTTGTCTCATGGTTTCGGTGAAATATTTGAGCTATTTTATTATTTTTATTCATCAACAAATTGTCTATCAACTTAGGATCATTATTAATAGCTATTTGTTTAATTATGTTATTATAAGTTCTGAAATATAGTTTTCTCGATTCATGGGAATATTAACTAATCTATGGATCATACAATAAAATGCTGATAATTTTTTATTTAAAGGATGGTTTGATTTATTGTGTCCAAACGAATTCGTATAGGTTGATTTGTGAAATATTGAAAAATCATGTGAATTATTTATTCGAGTAACAGTTAAATCAACAAAATTGATAGAATTATTATGTTCGGTTTTCATAGTGAATGTTATTGAATGTATTTAATTGATAAATAAAAAGAATTTTTTTAAGTCTGTCTGTACCTGTGAAGTTACAGAAAATATCGTCTACATATCTATACCAAAATAAAAAGTATTTTTTGAGTGGATTTCGGTGAAGGACTTAAGGGATTTCCCATAATCAAACCGTTTTCAGATTCATAAATTTTATTTATTAGGAGAAATCCCTTAACCTGCGGTGATTGCCCTAAAGTTTACATAGAATTTGTGAACATTTGAAGAGTTTCCCCAATAATGAAAGTAATTCCACATATTCTGACCATTTGTTAGAAACAGGACATACTTTTAACCATAATTTTGAAATTCTACATATAGAATGTAAAAGTTATGCCTTAAATCTGTTAGAATCCCTAGAGATAAATAAACACAATAAAATTGGAATATTACTTAACGAACAATTAGATTTAAATAACTCACCTTTGTTAAATATATTCAGATTAGCTGGAATTTGCAGAGACCCCTTTTTGGGTTTTAGTGCTCAATAAAAAGTTATTGTATTTACTGTAATATAAATAGCAACGGATTTCGGAAACAAGCTTAGTTATTCAAAATGTAAACTTGCCTGATGATGCTACTGTGATAGCGAAATGATTGTTGTAAACATAACAATAAAAATTTGTGAAAATCAGAATAACCTTATTTGAATATTATTCAGTAATAAAATTGATTTGCACCAGTTTTGGAAATAGCCTGGAAAACCTATGAGATGGTCTATGCGTTATTCTGGCGTGAATATATCTTTAAAGACCTAGAAATTCCTGGTAAATGTGGCACTCCTCAAAAAAATACAGGAGAAAGTTTGAGTTCATCAACAATCGTTAGATTTATAGCATTAAATACTCGGTAAGGTTGATTTATATTCTTGTCGTGATATACTTGCCAACAAGACCTATTTACGGTTCTTCGTAATGAGAATCATCATCCTAAATAATAATAAATAACAATTGACCTTCTTTAACGTAGTACAACTTCGAAACGTCCATTTCAATTCAATTCGAGCGATGTATTGTTTTTATTTGTAATTTCAGCATGCATGACAATATCGTTATATTGGCATCAAGGATTCCTATGTGAAATATTACGTTAATTTCATCTTGAACATCTGTGCATATTCATTTTTGCTATTCTGATTATTCAAATCTCGTGTCTGGTATGAAAGAACTGGTTGTTAGCGTTCATAACATAACCTCAATGATCAGAAATTCTTTTATATTCAGCACGATTGGAGTTGTACATTGATTAAAATAATAGAGAATAATTTTCACAAATTTATCGAATAAAACAAAATTGTTTTTGCTGACTATGGCTTCTTCAGGTTTTTGCAACATGTGGCCGAGCGCAGTCATGTTAAAGAATAACTTTATCATGTTTTTCCTTATATTTTTCTCGTAATGCACGTTTCAAATGGAGTAATTGCGGTCTATTCGTAATGGAATTAACAGGTTTTAGCAGCTCGTAGTATACAAAGCGCTTTAAGTCCGACCAGATACGCAGAATAACTTTTGAACCATGAATGTTCAGCTTTGATGTTGATGTTGAGGTCGAGTACAACGATTGGCCGGGCAAAGCGTAGTATTTTTTCTTGGGGTTCTCGTAAAAGATCCACTTTTCGCCACTAGTCACTACCCGGTGTACAAAACTCTATTTTACCTTTGAAGCAGCTGCTCACAAGAAAATAACTACCTCTCCAGATCTCTTGGTTTCAATTCATAAGGAACCCAATTGCCTTGCTTTTAAATCAGGCCCATAGATTTCAAACATAAACACACTGCTTTTTGGGTAAGCCTCAACATTTTCGAATCATTCTCTACATGACTTGTCTTTTGGAGCATTGTCACCATAAACTTCCACAAGAATAGGATCAAAAGCAGCTTCAGCTATAATTTTTTCCAATTAAAACTTTCCGCAAATATTATTAGTCATTAAAAAATATGAAATTTTCAACAGCGTAACAAGGAACCTTTTGTATGAAACTCAAAAGAATTCAAACTGGATGCTATCGGCAGATGTCCAATCTGTTAAAATCAGCTGTTACTACTCAAAAATTTAATGTGTTTAGAGCCATCTTTTGAAAACGAACTGAAATAATTTGTATTCTCAATATATGAATGAATACATGACATATGAGCTCAGAACCAAAAGGTCTTGGGTTCAAATCCTGTTCAAGTAGGAAATAATATTCTAGTTGGACGGGTTTTGGCCACCATTTTGGGTCGAAAAATTAACAGTGCTGTGACTAAGATTGCAGTAACAAAGCCTAACCAGAACATAACTGAACTCTTAACTTGTAGAAGCTGAAAAAGCTTCTAAGGGAACTTCATAGAAGATCTAGGAGTATCAGGATATTATATCATATCATATATATTCTTTTTCCACTCTTTATTGCCAGTATGTAACAATACACATCGAAAGAAGAACCCTTTTCAGCATGTGCTTTTAATTTTCATGAGATTTTTAGGTATCTTTATGAGAACAGTTCTAAAATTACAAGAAACGACCTTTATTTGACTCTCGGATGACATAACACAGAATTTTACGTTTTTATTCATCCCCGTAACTTCAACGGGGGTGAGCACAACATCTCGATTTTGAATAGGGTTGAGGGGTGTTGCGTTAACTAGTTTTGAAGATCTTTAAAATGAGGTATCGCAACACCCCTCATCCCTATTCAAAATCAAGGTGATGTACTCACCCCCGTTAGGGGCTTGTAGTTACGAGGATGCGAAGAACGGAATAGTTGTTCTCCCTCGAATCGGAAATTGATGGGTCCGAGCGATTTTCTACATTTTCATTTTAAAGCCGGAAAATCGAGGTGTTAAGTTTTCGTTGGACCACACTGTATATACTATAGATCCCCTTTGATTCCTTTATGTTTATGAAAGGGAAAACAAACGTCGTCAAAGAAAAAACTTTATGTCATAATTGATTAAATAAGCAATATCAACAATCATCAAGAACTTATACAACAATAACCGTTTATCGTAACAACGTAAATATAAACACTTAAAAATCAGCACTTGTTCTTTATTGTACTAAATCGTTGAACCCATCTCTACTTTCTCTTTAATATTTTTATTAATCGGTACTTGCGAGCTCTGTTAACTTGAGTAGTTGTTTCATTGTATATCGCGAATAAATGAGTAATTTAGTAATTGAGAAAGTTCTAGGAGGTTTTGCAAATAAGGAAGACGATCGGTAATGTTTTTTTCCGGTATTGAAGAAAATTTTTATGTTGGGAAACATGAAACCATCATGTTGAAGAACTAGCAACGAAACTTATGGAATGGAACGTTCAAGAACCCATCGTTTGTAATTAATTTTGTGAGAAGGTGATTTTCTATTAACAAACAATCTCATTTGCTTTATTTAAAACTCTTACGATATTGTCTCCAGGTGAAATAATAGAAGAAACCTGAATTTCATGAAGTTATATGAGAATACATAGAAAATTTTCGAGTAAAATAGATAATTCCTGAAATCTTAATAGCCAATTTTAATTTATTAAAATGAATCCATCTTGATCAAAGTTTTCAAGGAATATGTGGTGCAAATACTCTATTATTGTAACAATTGTCGTAGATTCATTAACAATATTTCAAGAGAAGACCCTCAGAAGTACTGATATTTGATCTATTTTTCTAATCAATTTGTGCCTCTGTCGTATTCTAAAACAAACATTTTAGAAATTTCAAAGGAGTAAAATAATTTCGAAAATAATGAATATAAGGGAAAAATATATGTGAGTTACTCATGTAAGTTGATGTAAGTAAATACCTCTTAATATTTTTCATTGTGAATTAGTTTTGAATAAATTTTCACTTTAAGTAGAAAAAATCTAAGGATTTCAGATCTGGTGACCGAGGTAAACACACAATTCTATCACTGGTTACGCTCATAGCAGGCAGAGGCCGCTCTGATGCGAATATATAAACTCAGATCGGATACTTTTCTGACATACCTCGTATATTAGGAAATATATATACAGGATGTTCCAACGAAAACTTAACACCTCGATTTTCCGACTCTAAAATGAAAATGTGGAAAATTGCTCGGACCCGATTCAAGAGGGAACAACTTTTCCGCTTTTTCATTTTTAGTAGACGTATATACGTCTATTAAACGTAAGCGGTGCTTATTTTAGACATTAATTTAATTCTGAAACTTTTTTGATTAAAAATTTTTTTGAAATTAAAATTGTAGAAGACAAACATATTTTAATTTATTTTGATATTCAAATTTTGTTATATTTCTTCTATCAAGTAAAAAGCCTTTCTATTTTATTTTCAGAATACACAGAAATTATGTTGTTTACACAGAAATGACAGATACCGAAGAAAAAATTCTAATGATGACACTTCAAGATGAAGATATTGCCAGATGAAACAAAGGAATAATAAATAAGCAGCTATATCTATTATGAAAACCACAGGAACTTATTTCTAGTCATAGTATATTTTCTATAGATTCAATAATATTTAAATAAGTTTATTCTGGTTTTCACAATTTTTATTGTTATGTTTACAACAATTGTTTCGCTATCACAGTAGCATCATGAAGCGGGTTTATCTGAATATATTTAACAGAGGTGAGTTATTTAAATCTAATTGTTCGTTAAGTAATATTCCAATTTTATTGTGTTTATTTATCTCTAGGGATTTAACAGGTTTAAGGCATAACTTTTACTTTCTATATGTAGAATTTCAAAATTATGGTTGAAAGTATGTCCTGTTTTTAACAAATGGTTAGGGTATGTGGAATTACTTTAATTATTGAGGGAGCTCTTCAAATGTTCACAAATTATATGTCGGAAAGTTCTTCCAGTCTGTCCTATGTAAACTTAAGGGAAATCACCGCAGGTTAACTTATAAATCCCTGATTTATCATCTTCATGTGTACAGTCTGTATTATTTTTAAATTTGAATAGGTTTTAAATGAAGTTCTTAAATCATATTTATTTTTGAGGTATGTAGCAATTTTCTTAAAAATACCATTAGTGTATTTTAAGGAAATGTATTCAAATTTTTTTTTATATTAGGATATACCATATTTAAAGCTATTTTATTATTTTTATTCATCAACGTAGGATCACAGTCATTATTAATAGCTAATTTTAAATACATTTCCTTAAAATACGCTCAAGGTATTTCTGAGAAAATTGCTACATAACTCAAAAATAAATATGATTCAAGAAGGTCATTTAAAATATATTCAAACTTGTTCAAATTCATTAAAAGTAATAAAGACAGTACACATAAAGATGATAAATTAGGGGTTTATGATTTAACCTGCGGTGATTGCCCTAAAGTTTACATAGGACAGACTGGAAGAACTTTCCGACATAGAATTTGTGAACATTTGAAGAGTGTCCTCAATAATAAAAGTAATTCCACATACTCTTACCATTTGTTAGAAACAGGACATGATTTCAACCATAATTTTGAAATTCTCCATATAGAAAGTAAAAGTTATGCCTTGACCCTGTTAGAATCCCCAGAGATAAATAAACACAATAAAATTGTAATATTACTTAACGAACAATTAGATTTAAATAACTCACCTCTGTTAAATATATTCAGATAAGCTGGAATTTATAGAGACCTTTTTTGGGTTTTAGTGCTCAATATAAATTTATTGTACTTACTGTAATATAATTAGCAAAGGATTTCGGAAACAAGCTTAGTTATTCAAAAAGTAAACCTACCTGGTGATGCTACTGTGGTAGCGAAACAATTGTTGTAAACAAAACAATAAAAATTGTGAAAATCAGAATAACCTTATTCAAATATTATTTAATATGGATTTTCACCAAGTAAGGACTGATTCAATTTAATATTCTATAGATTCCTCATATTTTTGAATGTTATGATATATGGAAATTCTATGTGCTACTTAAATATAAAGAGTGTTTTACACATAGATTGATTTAATTTCTTTTCAATGGAAGTATTCAGAGGTTTCACAGGATTATTTTATTTTAATATTCAAAATTTCATTACAATTGGTGAGGCAGTTTGGAATCTTTGAGAATTACTGTTAATTCCTTACACAAGTTGAATTTCTAAGGAAAACTGGTATCGTGAATTTCACGAATAAAGGATAGTGTTACTCATTATTGAGTTAATATAGTGCTCGAGTGCAATTCATAGAACTTAAATGAAAAACATGAATGATAACAAACTGGTCGGCTAAGTAATGAGTAATTTCTAATAAAATATACTTCTGTATATCATAAAACTTTAAATGATATGAAATCTTAATGAGCAGGTATAATATAATCTTGATCGATTTAACGCTTAAAAAAATCACTCGACACAAAGCCATTGAAATAATTACCTGCTTTAACTCTAGAACAATTGATAATTCAGACTAACCACTTACTATTAGAGTATAGTTCCTAGGTAACCAAAACAAATGGTAAAATTATCATCAGAGCAGCCTATTAGCCATTTAATTGGTTATGAACAAAGAATTTACTTCTTTGCAAACAAATTACATATAAGTAAATTTTCTGTCAGTATTCATTTTCCGATTGACCTACGAATCTAACAACAATGACTCCTAATCAACATCATTTTCCATAATTATTTTATCAATTCCCATTTCATTGAAAAAGAACGTTACGACTGAGGTACTTGAAACCTTGAATTTGTATAATTCACGTATAATTGACTCAGAGAGATGATTGTTGAATGATATTTTTTATCAGTACACTGTTGCAATTATTTTTCGAATATTTTAGAATTGATCAAGGTAGAAGAAGAATCCGAAGGTCGAATCAAAAATGCATGAATCAAATACAGAAGTTGATCCTTTACACATTTCAAGAAAATAGCGGAAATGTTTAAATAGTCCTGCCCAAAGTGATTGTTTAAAAACGTTTTGTCTATTGATTTAAAAAGTTACATATTACATATTAATTGAAAAAATTTCAAATATCATACAGATTTATTCTGTTAATCTCTACAAATTTTAATTTAAAAAAATTTCTATTCAAAAACTTTTAAAACTAAATTGAGTAAATGCCTGAGAACACACTGTGTCAATTTAATAGACATATAGAATCAAACACACATTACAAAAGGGAATGAAAGAATTCAAAGAAATATAAATTATCAATTAAATCAACTGAATAAATACTTGAAGGAAACACAATTTTGTTTCGTTCCTTGTTTTATTAAAACCAAATTCCTATCCAAAAATGCAGAACATAACCTCAAGAACTTCTTCAAAAACAACTTGCTGAAAGTTCCTTCAAAAAAATTTCTAAAACATGCAGAACATCTTCAATGAGCAATTTAGAATTATTACATTGGAAAGTCATCAGCCCTACTCCATATTTCAGAAATAAAGATAATTAACAGAATATATCTTACCATACCAACTGAATATCCGATATCTGAACAAATACTAGAATGTAGTGAACTTTTAAAAATTCTACGCATTCTGTGTTTTCCACAGAAACTACACAAAGTCTGCGAGGTATTTTATGGACTCCCTCAAAACCAAATGAACCTATCAACTAAAAAATCTCTTTTTATTATCAACTAAAAAATCTCTTTTTATTATTTTATTGTATATATAATAATTATATATACAATAAAATAATAAAAAGAGATTTTTTAGTTGATATAATAATTATATATACAATAAAATAATAAAAAGAGATTTTTTAGTTGATAGAAGGATTATTATAAAATTTTTAAATATCATAAAGATTTATTCTGTTAATCTCCTACAAATTCTAATTTCAAAAAAGTATTATTCAAAAACTTTCAGAATTAAATTGAATAAATGTCTAAGAACACACTGTGTCAATTTAGAAGACATATAGAATTATACACTTATCACACATTACCAAAGGGAATAAAATAAGAAGAACAAGAATTTCTTCAAAAAAAATAACAAGTTCATTCAAAAAAATTTCATGCAAACGTCTTAAAAAAGCAATTTAGAATTATTACAGCGTAAACTCATCTGCTCTACTTCACATATGAAAAACTTGTGTTGTAAGACATTTACTTAATTTAATTCTAAAAGTTTTTGAATAAATTTTTTTTTGAATTAATATTTGTAGGAGGTTAACATAATAAATTTGTATTATTATATATTTGAACATTTTTGAATAATCCTTCTATCAAGTAATTCAACTCTATTACAGCTGAAACTTTTTGACTTCTTAAAAAGAAATGAGATTGTATAAGTCTGGTCAATTTGAAATTCAACTCTAGAAAAGCATTCACAGTAAACAAATTTGAAAAAATAACCTTTATGTGGTAAATATTAACTAATCGATAAGAACTTTTCCTGAATAATAGGCAAAATTTTGAAAATCTCCTAGAAAATTAAATATGGGATATTTCATTTTTATTCAACATGTTTCGGATTGTTCGATTTGGATTAAATATGCACCGTTTTGTTCTAAAATTTGTCACTTTAAAGGTAGCTTCATAATGACTCTCTCATAGAAGTCTCTTATCCTTATTGGCGAAAAACTGTAGTAATCTTCTCATCACTAAGAAAGTTTTGTAATGCGATAAAAAGATGGTAGTCGCTTGGTGCCAGGTCGGGACTTTATGGTGGATTCATTAAAAATTTCCAACCAAGCTCCTGGTGTTTCTGGCAAATCACTACAGACGTGTGTGGATTGGCGTTGTCTTGGTGAAACACAAGAACTGTTGGTCAATTTTGGCCGTTTCTGGTCAATTGCAGCTTCAAAATGTCTAGTTGTTGACAGCAGAGATACGTGTTTGGCCATATGGATGCTATTCATAATAAATAATTCCTTTCCAGTCTCCCAAATATATAGTAGAACCATCCTGGCTGTTAGTTCTGGTTTGGCCACCATTTGAACTCCTTCACTCGCTTTGACCTTGATCATTTTCACCCAACATTGTCGTATGTCACCATCCGTTTGAAAAATGGGTCGATTTCATTCTGTTTTGCCAAGGCTCCACAGATGTAAATTTGATCCATCACGTTTTTTTATGTTAACTGGTGGAGCACCGAAACATCGACCTTCTTTTTGAATCTAGCTTTGTATAAATGGTTTGAAGGAGTTTCATAGTCGATCTTTAGCTCCTGATTTTATCGACATTTTCGACATCAAAAATACCTGAACGGAATCGACGGAACCAAAATTGCACGTAATTAGTAGTTACAGAATGAGGACCATAAACACCATTCACAATTTCAGCCTCCCGGCTTGCATTTTCGCCTTTATCAAAGCAAAATAATAAAATTACCGAATTTTCTATTTGTTGATCTCCACCTTCAGCACCCTTCAACTCACAACTGAATGGACCAAACAGAAAACAGCCAAAGAATTTTTTAAATGTGAAATGTCACCTTGACAACGAGCATAAATCTGAAATTGTTTGATCGATATTTTGCGAGATATCGACCAGTAAAGCCATCTACCGAAAAAATAATTTATTTTTAGCCAAACTTTTATTATTCATTATCAATTTTCTCCAATGGCAATGTAAAACAACAGGAAATCATCGATTTCGATCGTAAAATGAATCGTGAGGTGAAAGCAGATGAGTAAAATGAAATATCGACAATTGATTATTCAATTTTAACAATAATTATACCTACATCGAAACAATAACTATTAACTGAGTCAGATAACCATCAATTATGGTTGCAACTTATCCAAGGAAATTGCTGATGTATTCGGTATGGAAGACGAAATAATTGTTATTACTTTACTGTTGTAATTTGCGTTTTACATTTTTCTTATTCAAACGTGAATGTTGCTCGAGTCGATTTGCATTTTTTCATCATACTCGGTATTGAAATTTAGAAAGGTCGCATTCCTTTCTTTGGAAAATATTAGATAAAAATTATAACTAATAAAAAAAATGGTTGCAAAATTCAATCATTTGAATTTTAAAGAAAATAAAATAGTGAAACACACTGACGTGAATGGGAAAATTTTAGACGATTGCTTTACAGTCTATTTCCCCTGAAAATTTCAAATCTGTGAATTACTTCTTAAAGAAGCCACATATGACAAATGAAAACACAGAATTCTGTGTTCTGTCATCCGAAAGTGACTAAATGTCATTTGCATTTTCAGAACTCTTCTCTTGTTGACAGGGAGAATATCATGAAAATAAAAAACACATGGTAAAAAGCTACCTTCCCATAATAAACAAAACTTCATATAAGAAATCTAATAAGACAAAAAATCTGGTAATACATCTTCATAAAATTTTGTGTGCGCTTTCGTGTCCATATATCACCCCTAAATACTGAATTTGAACTCGACCGGATTTGTACTTTCGAAAATATGAGAGAAATTAAATTTCGAAAAAAAATTCTGGAGCATTCGACCTATTCTGTTCATAAAAAAACCCACAGATCATTTAAAGCGTCGTGTATTCAGTAATTGGTGCTTAGAAAAAATCATAACTAATGGTATCCATTGTACTTTAAAATGAAATAAAAATTTCAATAATTTTCGAATAAATAATGTGTTTTATTTCCAAAACAAAATGGGGCGCTGTTGACCTTCGAAAGAGAACTCAAAGTGCATTCGACCGATTCTGTTCATTTTTTTTATATAACCGATACATTATATAACCGATACATTTTTTTTATATAACCGATACATCAGTCTTTACTTGATGAAAATCCATTTCAGATAATATTAAATAAGGTTATTCTGATTTCCACATATTTTATTATAATACAACAATCGTTTCTCTAGCACAGTATCGTGTTAAGTAAGACATTTTTTGTTAATTGCTTTTATTTTTTAAATGTGAAGTAGGACTGATGAAGATCTTATTTAATTTCGAGTCGATTTTTGAGGATGTACTATATGTTTTGGGAGATTTTTGAGGTAACTTATTTAAATATATTGAATATTTCAAATAAGTTAGTTTTGGAGAAGTTCTTAAAATTATGTTTTGCATTTTTGAAAAAGTTTTGGTTTTTATAAATATAAGATCAGAAACAAAATTTTGTCTCCTTCAAGTATTTATTCAGAAATTTTAATTGATAATTTATATTTCGGTTGTTTTTTTATTCCATTTGATATTATATAATGAGTACCAAATTTCAGCAGTGCTTATAAGAAATTGATTTAATTCTAAAAGTTTTTGAAATTGAAATTTGTAGAAGGAATAAATTCTGTTTTGATGTTTAAATTTTCTAATAATCCTTCTATCAAGTGAAAAACCTCTTCTTATTATTTAATTGTATATATAATTCAGTAAATTTTAATTATTAGGTCGGTTCTCTGAAAACAACCATGGGATTGTAAAATTAAAAAAAAATAAAAAGAATGAACCATCTGAAGATTTGATACTCAGAAAGTGGTAGATAGACGTATTTATTTATTTACGATTATGCTCAAGATCCTGACCTGAGTACAAATCAATTCGGTAATAAGGCTCTTAAAACATTTAATTTTTAAGTATCGTGTGTTTTGTTTTAGAGTGATAGAACACTAAATTGAAATCAAACACATTCAAATTGAGATTGAAGCCAAATTTTTTTTTTTATTGAAAGAAAATTTTATGACATTTATGTTCTGAAAATAATTTCCGGCATATGTCCACCACGACTAGCTTTGAGGAACCGCATTCGACCAGACCAATTTTGGACCACTTTTTCGAGTAATTCAGGCCTTATGTTATCAATAACACGAGTAATGTTAGCTTCCAAAGCGTCTATTGTTTGTGGTTCATCAGCATAAACCAATGACTTAACATAACCCCAAAGAAAATAATCCAGCGAAGTTATATCGCATGATCTTGGAGGCCAATTAATTGGACCATTTCACGAAATAATGTTATCACCAAATCTTTCTTTCAATAAATCAATTGTTACGGTAGCAGCATGAGGTGTAGCACCATCTTGTTGGAACGAAAACACTTCTGGGTCGAAACCATTCAAATTTTGAAACAAATAATCATTGATCATCGATCTGCAACGAGCACCATTCACTGTAACATTAGCTCCAGCATCGTTTTTAAAGAAATATGGACCGATGATGCCTCCAGTGTGTAAAGCACACCATACAGTGCATTTTTCAGGATGCAATGGAACCTGCAGAACAGAGTAGAGAAAATGTTGTCTGAAATCTATTAATAGTTCGACAAATAAGCTGCTCTGATGGACGATTATGTAAACCATAAATTTAATGAAGTTTGACGAATAGAACACTGATTTTGAAAATGAATTTCGACAATTTGTAAATGTTGTTGCGGCGTGAGTCTTTCCATGAGAATTTGTCAATGCTTACTGAACAGAAATGTCGAAACAACATGCCTTCTTCCTCCTATCAAATCATAGTTATCCCTATCGAAAGTTCTATCACTCTAAAAAAAAACACCCGATAGTAAAAGCCGATTGCCGCTGTTTTAGACAGATTGGACAGCTGCCGATAATATCTATAATAACTTGATATGTTTTGAGTTTCATACAAAATATTTCTTGTTAGCTGTGTTTAAAAGAGATTTTTTGACATGTAAACAGACAGTGGAATAGCCAGGAGATTTCTTCAAAAGCACTGGGGAAAAATTTATTAAACTTATTGGAAAACTCTCATCAATACTGTGATAATAGTGAATGGAAATCTGAAAAAATATATCTCGAAAAGCGATTAAACTCTTGACAGGAAAGCGTAATACAGCTATAATTCTACCACGATTTTAATCACCGAATGTTCTATGATCACTTGTTTATGAGTTAAGAAAAGTAATTAGAGTAACGCAAAGAATCTAATGGAGAAAATCGACTGCACTTGTTTTTATTTTCGTATATTAAGCAACGGTAATCGAACATCGCCTCAGGCCCCTGCAGAGGTTGTTGAATTAAATAATATAGTTAATTACGCAAGGTGACTACTAGCTGGACTGAATTGAGTTTCAGATTCCAACGATGAGATATATACAAAAAAAAAAAGATTGAAAATGATTACATAATTTTCTACAAGATCGTAAAAATATTTGTAAAAATTTCAACTCTAACGGACACGAGTGTCTCGATCAATTTAGCGTTTATAGTTTCTCCATTCTCGGCACAATATTAAGAGAAACTAGAAACTAGGTGATTACTTCAATTGGTTCAATAACAAAACCTTGTAGATTCTTTGTTTTTCACAGTAACTGAACGAGGAAGTTAAACTTATTTCACTCTGGCGCTGACACAGCACAAATACTTCTGAGTTTAGATCTTGGTGCACACGATTGTCAAACTAAAATATAATTTGTTATGATATAAGATGGAAAATATACACTAATATTCTAAATAAAACTGGAACCGTCCTATATTCTGACTGAAAATGTGTATAAATTTGGTAATTATTCTAGTGAGACACGAATATTATCGGCCCAAATATAGACTCCTGAATAACCCCATGCAAAACAAGATTTACCTGGTATCATTGTCTTCCCTCATATAATGACTCTGGTACAACCCTCTCAGCTTATTCCTCATGCTCCCTGTATAATTCAAGGCCAGATGATACAAACCGGGCACAATTTTTTGGGTTAGGTTCAACACAATAACTTCATCATCGTGCCAGGTTTTAATACTATTGATCTCGATCAAGGTTTGATTAGAGTCATCCAGAAGTACCGCAGAACGAATTGAGAGGTTCTTGCTGTGCAAGACCAGCATTTGGTTATCTGTCTCCGTTTCAAGGGTGATGTTGACAACGCCATCGAAAGTACCCCTTTGGAGATCGGGCAAGATGGTGAGATTATAGTGGATCGGCTTGGTTTCTTGAGCCAACCTAGGGTACCTATAGATTTTTCGGCTCCTGAAGTCGCGTTGCGAATCCCTCAACTGGTTGACGATGATGAAATTGGCAAGGAACACGAGGGTGACGAAGAGGATAGCACAAAAGATAGTCTGTAGGACGCAACAACCGCACAGGCAGGGCACACAGCACCCACAACTTTTTTTGTGTCTGTGTGGCTTTTCTTCGGACGCGATCATGTCGGGATGTTTATACGGACATAGCCGGCTTGACGATGCGGTTATAACGGTGCCTTACGCGATCTAGGCCACTTCGGAGATACGCGCGAACTGTTCAATTGGTGATAGGATAGGTCTTCGGCATCGACAGTGTGTCGAGTGTCTAATATGGTAGGGATATTGCACACCACTGTGTTTGTCCATACGTGATTTGTGTTTACTATTTTATAACGTGCAAGTGCTGACTGACCATAACCGGCAGACAGCGGCGTAGATGGAGGATAGGTGTAGAGTTTCTATTATCTATTGTTTTATACGGGGTGTCACAGAGTAGGTGTAAATATTGATACGGTAGATAGTAATGAAAATAATAAAAAATAAATTTCCGGCAAACGTGGGTCCTAACTCTTTTCACTTCCGAGCCACAGGGTGTTAAATTAGGAAAACATAACCCATTTCTGCAATAATTCCAAAACAGTTGAAGATATACCAACTGACAAAAAAACCGCAAAACCCAGAAGGAGCTGTTTAAATTTTGAATTTTTTTTTTTGGTAAAACATAGATAGTATAGCAAGGAGTAAATGATTAAAATTTGGAGAAAAAAATCGTGGTGAAGGTCTTCTCATGTAAACATTTCTTGTTACTTAAATATGTAGTCGTTTCTTGCAAATTTTTTAAATTGTACAACAAACCAGCGGGGAGATCCAAAGTCGATGTTTAGTTGTTGTTAAAATATCTAGAGCTCTTGTACTCGGACTTTATCGCCAGCTAAGTGAATTTGAAAGAGGTCGAATTATTGGTCTGCGGGAGGCCAGGTTGTCATTTCGAGAAATCGCTAACCGTACGAACAGAATCCAACGAGTGTTATGAGATGTTGTCAAGCGTGGTTTGATGATACCCAAAATCGAAGAAGAGTAGGCACCGGACGTCGAAGGGGCACAAATGAAGTTCAAGATCGACGTCGAAGACTTATGGCTATTAGAGACCGATTTGCGAAAACTCGATCTTTGGCTGATGAGTGGTTAGGAGAACAAGGCCATCCTGTAACACGTGAATTCTACCAGGTTTTCGTATTAGCATACGAACGTAGCTATTTCACCAAGTGACTACTCAGCAGTCTCCACAGTCCTCCCCAAGAGGTAGAAAGTGTGATAAGGATTATGCCATAACTACGCGCGAAGCGAGAATCCCTCCGAAGAGATGAACCCACCAGCTTCCACTTTGGGCCTCGGCTCGAAAGCTAAAACCATCTGACTGGTACCAGCGAAGCACTATCTGACCTCTACTGGGTCTGCAGCTCAGTACCCGAGTTGGTTTGTGACGCAACTCACCCGCCCAAAGGAATTCTTAACAAAGCACCCGAACGCAGTCCCATGAACTAAGATAATCTCAAAATTGATGAATTCTATTGATCCTGGAACAAGTCTAACGGCCTGTACGTCCTGACTCACTGACCCCATGTGAAATCATTTGATTGATCCTGGCGTCAAGCACTAATGGCTGGCTAAGCCATTTCGTCGAGATCCACAAATCCTAAAAAGTTACGCATTGATCCGGGGCCAGGACAAGCCAGTCGAACCATCAAGTCCCGTTAAACCCCGAGTCATTTCATGAAAATATCCCGAACATGGGGGTCTGCGAACAGATAAATAAAATACCTCCCTAATTATCTAATCATCTCATTATGATCAACTACCAAATAGTAACGGCTGAAACAATAATAACCTCTATATGTTTTGAGAGCCAATATAGCAAGGTTTGTGTGTGAAAAAGTTCAATTAATTCTACGTAGTACTTTTTGGTTGGTACCCTTTTGAATATGGAGAGCAATAAGCAGCATTTTCTAGTCCTAGTCCTACTCCAGCATGCGGACTTTTAACCACTGCCCCCTCGAGTCCAACACCAATGGGGTGGCCAGGTGGTGCAATTAACATCTGAGGCAAACCACCCCCCGAGGTAACGCAGTATGCTACATAACGCACTCGGCCACTAAACAGAATCCGGAGATTTATACTGCGATAGGGTAGAAAACGCCAGTATTAAGGGAGAAGCCCTTAAGCTACGACAGACTCTCTGTCACTGAGTTAATCAACCGGCTCAGCCCTTCATTTCACCAGAACAGCAAAACTAGGGCCCCATTCGGAGATCTTCCACCATACAGGTCCAGTGACTGGCGCGAATGGCATTACGTTAGACAACAAGACTTAACCCGCCATTTCTCCGGGACGAAACTAGGGTCCTAGTCAAGGCAAGCACCCCCATCACGCCAAGATCTAAAGCCTGGGGGGCGGGCAATCCTGTAACTGTCCTAATGATTTACCGCCGAAGAAGGTCCTTTGGACTGCAGCATTAACGACCTCATCTTTTGTTACCTCTGAGGGTTGAGCATCACCGGCAACGATTACAGTGGTGCAGAGAACGTCAACATTGGATTGTGGAATTGCATCAGGTCGTCTTTTTTGATGAATCTTGATTCTCATTGGGTGCACATGATGGCCGAAGAAGGGTTAGACGACTTCGGGGAAAAAGACGTGTACCTCAGTTTGATATGGAGCGTCATGTACACCGGACAGTAGGTGTTATAGTATGGGGTGCTATTGGACATGCAAGTAGGTCACCTTTAGTCTTTATTCGAGGTAACACGACAGCGCTGCGTTACCTTCAAGAAATAGTGGAGCCATATGTTCTCCCTTACCTTAACCGGCTCGAGAATCCAATAGTTAAACAAGATAATGCTCGACTTTGTGTTGCCAAAGTTAGTTTGAACTTTTTTGAAGCGACCCATGTGAATCTTTTTGCCATGACCGCCCAGATCCCCTCTATCTTTCACCCATAGAGTATGTTTGGGACATCATGGCTAGAAGGCTTGGAAATTTACCCCAACCCCCACGGACTTTGACTGCTCTGAGACATGAACTACAGGTAGCTTGGGATAGCATCCTTCAAGAAGAAATAGGCCATCTTATTGCATCAATGCCAAGACATGTTGGGGAGTGTATAGATAATCGCGGTGGACAAATACATTAATAACAAATTTATTAAAAAAAATTGTGAACCCTTCGTTTTTTTCTTCAAATATCAGTCATTTACTCCTTGCTATACCATCTATGTTTTACCAACAAAAAAAAAATTAAATTTAAACAGCTCCTTCTGGGTGTTGCAGTTTCTTTGTCAGTTAGTATATTACCATACGACTCAAAATAGCTACACAGCTTGTTAAAAGTTGTAATTAATAATAATAACAGTTCTTTATTGATAGAGTCGAACGTCCATCGACAGCCATGTACAAAAAAAAAAAAACACAATCTATATCAACATCATTAAAAAATCATATATAGAGGGTGTCCCACAATGAATGAATAATCCTGAAACACTGTAAAGAAGAGCTTTTGGGCTCTCTGAAAAAAATACAAAAAAAACTCCGATAGCAAGATATTGTTCAAATTTTTAAAATGTCTAGAGGGTTTCCTGAAATAATATATGTCATTATTTCAGTAAATTCAGTTAATAATTTTATGCTTCGTGATGTGAATTGTTTCATTTATCACATCACCAGACATAAATTATCCAGAGTTTTAATTATTCAAAATGAAACAAAGTTTTTAGCTTGATACACTATTAAAAATAGCATCCAACTTAAAGACGATATCCAATCTGTCCAATTGCCCAAAAATTGCAGATTAATTTCTTTTGATGTACAAAATTTGTTCCCTAGTATACCTCCAAGAGAAACAATGCAAATTGTAAAAGAACTATTGATTTAAAATAACACCAACTCCATCAAAATGAATGATATTCTTGATCGCTTCGAAATATGTCTTCGACAATACTATTTTCAATTTAAAGGTACAATCTATATTTCTAACAAAGGTTTGATCATGGGAAATCCGCTCAGTTCAATTTGAGATGAAATTTTCATGGATGATTAAGAATCAAAAATACACCTAAATCCGATAGGCAAATACTTCCTTTATTGATATAGATATGTAGATGAAATTTTTATTGTTTCAAAAGCACCGGCCGACAACTACATATCACACAAACTCACACATACAGATATTACAATACATAAAACTTCAAATCACCCCACCAACTAAAAGATGTCTGCAAATAATAGTTTTATTCATGGACTAAGGAATGTCCCTCTGACTTCAGATAACTTTTCGAAAGAATTAAATATTATTGAACAGATAGCTTCAAACAACGGTTACAACCCCTTTCTTATAGACAAAATGGTATCCAATGAACAGAAGAACATGGCATTAAACCTCGTGGACGATACACAGAATTACTTTTCTTTATCTTATGTTTATGGATTATCTGAAAATATTCCTAATTATTTTTAAAATAGTTTCAATTACAAGGCAGTATTTAAAACCACTACTAACCTTACTATTTACATGAAAAACAATGAGGTTCGAACAGATAAAGAAATAAACCTGGAGTCTACAAGTCTACTTGCAACGATTGCCCTTTATTATATATTGTCCAGACAGGTAGATCATTCAAGAAAAGAATCCAAGAACACCTAAGAAGTTACATATCAGATTCCATAGATTCGAAATATGCGAAATATCAACTTAAGGAATTCAGGCATAATTTCAACAAATAACTATGAAACTATCCACGTCGAAAGCAAATGTTCTTTATTAACACTTTTAGAATTTCTTGAAATCAACAAGTACAATGCCGGTAAAATCGTTTTGAATGAACAAACAGATATTGACAAATCTCCATTACTGAATAGCTTTCCCTAATGGCATTTTTAAGCGGCAAATTTCAAAAAACCAATAGACATCTTAAGTTTTTATGACTAGTTTTCCCGTTATTTTGTCACGTACTTAACACTGTATTTAAACTCTGTTACACTGGGTACCATCAGCCAGTAGAATGTAGATACCTGAAGAAGTCACATCATGGTGAAACAATTATTGTATAATAAACATTTGAATGGAAATTAAAATACTGTCTCTTATATATTTTTTGATTAAAATGTACCAAGTAAAGACCGAATCAATCAAATAATTATAAATATCGGGTGTTTTTTAAAATTATAGAACTTTCGATAGAGATAACTGTGATTTGACAGAAGGTAGAAGCCATGTTGTATTGACATTTCTGTTCAGTAAGCATTGACAAATTATCATGGAAAAACTTACCCGGCAACAACGTTTACAAATTGTTGAAATTTATTTTCAAAATCAATGTTCTATTCGCCAAACTTATAGAGCACTTCGTGAAATTTATGATTTAGGGAATCATCCATCAGAGCAGCTTAATCGTCGAATTATCGATAGATTTCGGACAACATTTTTCTACTCGATGCAACAACAACAAGACAAAGAACTGTACAGAAGAAAATATCGCTGCTGTAAGTCATAGTGTTAATGATGATCCAGATTTGTCTATTCGTCGACGTTCACAACAAGTTGGATTCTATGCATTCACCACATTGAAAATTTTGCGTGAAGATCTTGGTCTACACCCATACAAGATCCAACTGGTTCAAGAACTAAAGCCACTTGTCCCTAATAAGCGTCGTTTGTTTGCTGATTGGGCCCTAGAACAGCCTGAAGTTTCTTATCGTAAAATTGTGTTTAGTTATGAAGCTTATTTCTGTTTGAACGGCTATGTAAACAAGCAAAATGTGTTTTATTTCAATTTAAAGTTCTATATATTATATAAAAAAAACACCCGATACTTTCGAAACTAAAAACCAAAAATGATATAGTTCGTTGTAGTGGTGTTTCTAAGAAGCTTTAAAAATTTTTTAAATATACATTTAAAATAAAGAGGACGGACTATGCTGGACCTGGGTGAATCACCTCGTGTATTTGAATTTATGTTTAAAAAGCACATTATTGAACTTAAAAGATGACGTGTCCCGGTGTTTTCAAAATTTTCTAACATGAAGACGCAAATAATTTTATTCCATAAATGTATGAATTCTTCTTCGATAGGGCATGAACTTCTCAGCCCATTTCGTACAATAGAAAATTGATTTGTGAATGTTCGATTCTCAAGAATTCGTCACTTTCACTCAGATATCTACACCCATGTTCTGTTGACAGTGAGCAAGTAAAAGACACAATTAATTATGCGATTAGAAGTCCTGACGTCGATTTCGAAATTACGAAATAAGTAGTTTTGGCTCGCCTGCACCGCAATTTTCTCGCTAATTTCTACCTACTCGAACGGCATAATATTATGGCTTGAAGGTGAATTCGATTAAGGACTATTGGATCTATTATGTTGACAAGATGTAATCGAAATCGATTTCCACGCAGATCGCGAACCGAATGTTAAATAGAGAGGTATCCAGTTTCATCAAACGCCATTGTAATTGAATTATCGGTCAAAGAGAATAAAAATTATACAGAGTACACCTTTAGGCAACACGAAGGCCATATCAGACAAACTAAACGAAAGCAGTTTTTATCTAAAGGCAGAGAATTTCGAATTGAAATAAAACAAAGTAATATATATGTGCCATAATCTAGCAATAAGAAAAATACTCAGAAACGAACATTTTGAATTTCAAATAAAATGGTCCATTTTCTGGTAGGATAACTTTAGCTGTCGAAAGAATGTTCAATTCCAACAATAATTATCCTGTAAACATTACGAGATGAGGCAGAATGGTAATGAGCGATCTGGCAACGCTGCGCTGTTGTCCTTGAGAGAGCACGTGTATCAGTACCCTGCCATAGCTCAGTGCAAGTTTCAACTCCTTCCGTTAATTACGTGATTTTTGTAACTGCTATAAGTGAATTAGTGTTTTGGTTATGCGTCACCAAAAATCAAAGAGACATTATGAAAATTTGAACAACAACCCAAGCTCTTTTCTAAACCTCAATAAACTTACAAACTTTGAATATCAAAACAGATTTAATCCCCACTGGATTATTATCTTTGGGGTTATGTCAAGTCATTGGTTTATGCTGATAAACCAAAAACAATAGACGCTTTGGAACCCAATATAACTTGTGTTATTGATGAAATAAGGCCTGAATTACTCGAAAAATTGGTCTGCTCGAATGCGGTTCTCAGAGCTAGTCGTGGTAGAGATATGCTGGAAATTATTTTTAAAGCATAAATACCATAAAATTTTCTATCAAATAAAAAAAATTGGCTTCAAACTTAATTTAAATGTGTTTTATTTTAATTTAAAGTTCTATCACTCTAAAAAACCCCCCGCTAGTTTAACTAATATATGAAGTATATTATTATAGGCGGTTAATTTATATGAATATGGATGATGCAGTAATGGTATGACGAAACAATCGTTGTATAAACAATAACATATAACGGAAGTTAAAGTTATTAATAAGGAGTATGAATTGTTATACAGATGTATGTTACACTGTCTCGATTTCTAGAACTTTCTATTACCATAGCTCATACTCCTTATTAATAATTTTTGGTACAGATCAGCCGAATTAATTTATTTGAAGTTGAAGTTCTCTTTTATTTTTAAATTTCAAGAAGAATTTTCGCCAAGTAAAAACCGAAAGAATCAAGGAAAAAGATTAATGGGCCATTTTTAACTGTCAACCTGTCAGAAAAAAAAAATTACAATTTTTCCTCTTACCTTAAGCCTTTCTCGCCCTTGTAAGTGCTCTGATACAACCCCACCAACTTATTCTTCATGGTGCCCTCGAACTCGATCTCCAATGAAGAGGTCCCATTGTGAAAGGGCTTTTCATCATCCCTCTGGATGAGTACAAGCTCGTAGTCGAAATAGAGGTAAAAATTGACCGGCGCCTGGTCACTCTTCACGCTCTTGATAGTGAGGTTCTTGCTGTGCAAAGTGATCACGTTGGTGTCTTTTATAGTGAAGGTTATGTTGACCTTTCCTTTAAAGGTGCCGTTCTCCAGGTTAGGATAAAGGTAGAGATCGTACTTTTTTGGTTTGACCAGCGCCGGTAGGCGGTGCATGGACATGTCGCGAGGTGTCTGCAAGAAGAAAGAAGGTCACAGAATGGAACCTTAAGGAACCCCCGATGGGAGGAAAACTGGATATTAAGGAGGAATGGTGGAAAAGACAGGATTTAATCGAGTAAAAGAAGAGAGTGAAAAGACGTTAGTTAATTTTGGATCAAAATTTGGAAGCCAATTGCTGATAATATATATGAAATGATAAAATTTGAAATTTCTACATGTTTATTTAAATGTAATAATTCAGACATATTCTTACAAACTACATTTGCTCAATGTATAGTAATATTCACTTTATAACGTCATTTGAGACTTTTTTTAACAGGAGGTAGAGCGCATTAAAATTGACATTTTCAACAAAAATCGCTTATATAAAATATTCAAGGGAACAATGTTCAGAAAACTGTTAAGTTCGATTCAAAATCTTCAATGTTCAAGAACTTTAGAGTCCTGTTACTGAGCTTTAAACCATAGATATATTATCTCTATGATTTAAACGGGATTGTTATTCGAGATATTATGTAAACGAAAGTTAAAACCGTTGTTATTATCAGAAGACTGGTAATAACAACTCTTCTAACTTTCGTGAGTGTATTAAAAGACGTCACATATTTATTCAAATATTAAATATTTGTAGAGTTCAAGCAAAATGCAGCTGTAAGATATCCCTTGAAAAATTTTCAACGTCCGCGAGTGTTCAGTTTAGTCAGTGCAGAGACGATTACTTTGAACAACATATGTATATAAATTGGCGGGTTTTCGAACGGGTGTTTTCAAAGGTTACTTTTTTCATGTCAATGGATATAACTCGTCAGAATGAAACATTTCGGAGAAAATTACCTAATAAGAGCTATAAGCTTTGTATAATAATTCCTCATGCAATGTAACAAGTTAAGAATTTAAATTTGCTAATAATATTGATTCCCAGCCAAAAACCTTTCTACAATCCAACGAATATAAAAAACTCACAAGTCCGTTGAATGTCTACATCGACATTTCAATCCAGGTTCAACGTTTGAATTGACATATTCTGTTAATCGAGGCCGCAGGCTTGCTGGTGTTGCCAGAACTAACGGAACCGGACTTAAATTGCTGGGAATCGAATTTTACTAAAACACCTTCAACATTTTTGTATGAGTGATTTTTATTGAAATGGTTTATTTTGATGAGTTTCACCTTTTGATGAAGAAAATTTTAACTGTGAAAACACCCAGCGTAGTAGGCGTAGCTATAAATTTCAACAAGAGAGTAGAAGAATTCTTACAAGTATCAATGAATTAGACGTGGCCCTCAAAAAATATTAAATAGAGAGGTGTGAAACAGCTTTTTGTGGAATCAGCCTATCTTCAAAGGCAACTATGAATGAATTTATTGTTTCTTGAATTGATTCCACCAAAGTACCATTTTATGATCTGAATTTTTCTTCCGCACTGAACATTTCGATTTACTTTATATTCAACCGATATGGACTAACGGATCTCACGTTTGAAGTGCGAATGATTCTGATTGCTGAAAGCAGAATGCAAAGCCTCGTTTCGATGGAAGCATTTTCCCACTCGACACTGAGAGAGAACAGTCGTTTATTTCTAATCCCATCGCGATGAGGTTTTGATTCTTCCACTGCTCCACTGGACCCTCGTCGTCTTCTAGATTGACTTTGAATTTCCTATGTTTTCGACTGTCTTTTCCACACCTGTATGTCTACTAGAAAGAAACGGTGTTTCTAAGACATTTTATTTGATTTAGTTTCTTAAGCTTTTTAAGAAATTTTCTAAAATCAGAATTAGTAGAGAGCTGAAGAGAGCAGAATAACTCTGCTTGATGTTTTTGAAATATTGAAACAAACCCTTTAGAGAATATTTTTAAATGGATGGTATATGTGCATCAGTGTTTCAGATCTCAGTATGTTTCTTTTTATTTGTAATTTTCGGTATCTGCCTGATATTGTTTGTGGGATGGTAAAATTTTTCCTTAGCATGACACAATTTTCACTCCTATGTGATCTTCACTGTTGAATTTGGAAATGAAGGGTATTATTATTAGTATATTATTGAAGCAAGAATTGAAATGATATATCAAATCACTAATTTAAAATTAAAATCCTGTCATTCGCAATGAAAGATCGTTTGTATACTGTAAAGCTAGAAGGCCTGAAAAGTGTCGTTTCTATGCATGTCGGTATTTGTCAGTGTACTGCAAAGTCGTGTCAAAGACATTTTATGGTTATTGTGACTTGTTCATTTCTAAATAATTGAATATAAGACTTGTTTTTGCAATTTGGGGTGAAATGGCTAGACAAATACCAGAATAGCATCTCCGGCATTGCATGCTTTTTGAGTTTCGAAAGGATAGTAAGGTAACAGCTGCAATTAAAAACATTTGCGATGTTTATCCAAGTGCATTAGACTTGGGAGATACTGGCTCAACCACCATACTCGTCCGATATTGCACTCTCGGATTTCCATTTATTCCGATCGCTACAACTTTTTCTTAGTGGCAAAATTTGAGAATTCGATGATGTTCAAAATGCCAGCTTTGGTTTTTATCGGTTCGGTATTGAAACTAAAAATTTGTTAATGCTTCATTCGTTTGAATTTAATTTGATAAAACCACATTACTTTCCGATTCCCTTTATATTTCTTCCAGGCATAAGAATTAATTTATCAAAAATGATTTTTGGTTTGCCGCTAAAAATGCCATTAAGGAAAGATATTCAGTAATGGAGACTTATCAACATCTGTTTGTTCGTTCAAAAGGATTTTACGGGCATTATACCTGTTGATTTCAAGAAATTCTAAAAGTGTTAATCTAGAACTTTTGCTTTCAAGGTGGATAATTTCATAATTATTGTTGAAATTATGCCTGAATTCCTTAAGATGATTAGCATATGTCGAATGTACAGAATTGGATATATCCCCTTTGGTGTTCTTGGACAAGTTTCTTGAATGATCTACCAGTCAGGCCAATGTATACTAAAGGGCAATCTTTGCAAGTAAACTTGTAGACTCCGGATTTATTTTCTTTATTTTCGATCTTTATTGTTTTTTATGTAGGTATTTAGGTAATCAATTGTCTTAAAAGCCGCGATTGTGAAATCAAAATAGAAGAAGAAAAGAATCAAAGTATTTAATTTCTTGACCTCGCAATAACAAGACTGAATAATTTACATGATTTCAGTATTTTTCACAAACCAACACATACAGACATCACAATACATAAAACTTCAAACCACCCCACCAACCAAAAGATGTCAGCATATAATAGTTTTTTTATTCATAGATTATCCCTTTGAATTCAGAAAACTTTTTGAAAGAATTAATCCCTTTCTTATGGACAAAATGGTATCCAATAAACGAAAGAAAACGGCATTGAATCTCGTGTACCCAATGATAAAAGAGGACAATACACATAAATATTTTTCATTATCTTATGTCAATGGATTATCTGATAAATATTTTAAAAGTTGTTTCAATTATAACGCGGCTTTTAAGACAATTAATAACCTTAGTACCTACATAAAAACAATAATGATTGAGCAAATAAAGAAAATAAATCCGGAGTTTACAAGTTGACTTGCAAAGATTGCCCTTTAGTATACATTGGCCAGACTGGTAGATCATTCAAGAAACGTGTCCAAGATCACCAAAGGGGTTATGTATCCAATTCTGTACATTCGACATACAGTATGCTAATTATCTAAAGGGATTCAGGCATGATTTCAACAATAATTATGAAATTATCCACGTTGAAAGCAAAAGTTCTAGATTAAAAATTTTAGAATTTTTTTAAATCAACAGGTATAATGCCCGTAAAATCCTTTTGAACGAACAAACAGATGTTGATAAGTCTCCATTACTGAATATCTTTTCTTAATGGCATTTTTAGCGGCAAACTACAATAAACACCTAGAGTTTTTATGACTTGTGCTTCCATTATTTGGTCACGTATCTAAAAATGTATTTTAACTCGGTTACACTGAATACCATCAAACAGTACAATGTAATACCTGAAGAAGCCACATCGTGGTGAAACAATTGTGGAAATAAATTACTGTCTCATACATTTTTTTAATTAAAATGAGTTTCCACCAAGTAAAGACCGAATAAATCAAATATTCATTAAAAATATGTCCTGTGTCCAATAGGTATTCTGCATAGCTTGAATTCCTTTTTTTTTACAATAACATTTTACATTTTCCCTTAGTCTCGTCTGGAAAGGTCTTCCTGTTTGATCAACATATACAAAATGGCAAGAACCGCAAGGTAGCTTATAAACACCTGATTTTTTGTTCTTAGATATTTTATCTTTATTATTTTTCATTAGTATTCCTAATGAATTATTAGTTTGAAAGAAATTTCAAAGTTGTGATTCACCTTTTCTGTTTTTAATCCTAAGTATGTTAATGAAATGTATTTAGCTAGATATCTAGAGGTGAATCACAACTTTAAAATTTCTTTCAAAACTAAAAATTCATAAGAAAATTATTAAAAAATAATAAAGATAACATATCTAAGAACAAGAAATATACTTGCCACTTTGTATATGTTGGTCAAACAGGAAGACCTTTCCAAACGAGAGTAAGGGAACATGAAAAATGTTAGTGTAACAAAAATAGAACACCTATGGGATACAGGACATATTTTTAATGGTAATTTTGAAATTTTACACCTAGAAAATAAAAGTTTCATATTAAACGTATTAGAAACATTAGAAATCACTAGATATCATAAAAAACTTATATTATTAAAAAACCAAACAGAATTGAGTAGCTCCCCCTATTGAATCTTTTTTGAATTAATTTTTCGGAAGTCCCAAGGAATTGTAAAACATTCTTCATCCCCTTAATTTTTTGTTATGAACCTGCACTATATATAGAAATTCTCGAAATAGAATAATGTTTTTTATTCATAATTTCTGGTCGAGTTTGTTGTAGTATAGAATTGTTATACAAATGTATGTTACACTGTCTCGATTTGTAAAATTTTCTTTTACCATAGCTCATACTCCTTATTTATGATGAGTGTTGTAAAGAAGTGAGTCGATGCTTCCAGATTTTCATTCAACAGTAAGCGGAAATACATGTTAACGACTTACGGGTCTGTAAAATACCCCAGGTGCTTCTGTTGTGGTAGTCAAAGTACTCGTTTTAAGTCTGTCATTTTCTTCCCTCAAATAAAAAATTTCCTCTTCAAGACTTAAATTGGACACTTGTAGGCATATCATCCAAAAAAAGAGCACTACACTCGCTGTAACAAAACCCAAGAGCACTCTGTTGGCACTTGCCCAATCAACGACGCCCATTTCAGCCGGTTCAAAAAGATATCACAAGTCAATTTAACCAAATCAGTTCATGTCCTCACAACGCGAAATATTTCTACTTGTTTTCAAGAACATACACGAACAGGAATTTCCACAAATAATCTTCGTTAAATGAAGACAACAATAATAACACAACAGAATTGAGTACTGCAGTCGAAAAAATAAAATGTGTGTGCACTCGGTATAGACGAATTGGAGAACACAGACTGAACTCGAGTGGTGCGGAATTGTTTGAAAGAAATTAATATTATGTACATATTTTCTTTTTTCATGATTTTCAACAGGTGTAGAGTTTATTGATAAATGGTTGGCTTATGTTGAATTTTCATATTGTCATTATATCTACCGCTATGTTTCATAATTATTGAGTTGTTCGGAAAGTAATTTCGATTTAATTTTGGCAAAATGAAACACAATTTTCGTTTAATGAATGAATATTTTATTAAATTATATATTGGCCATTCTGGTCCAACACCTTTTGCCATCTTTATGACAGTAACATGATTCCAGGCTCATAAAATGTTTGGTCTTTACTGGCAAAAAACTGATCCAGGTGATTTTTGACCTCTTCATTTAAAGTAAAGGTTTTATCATCCAGAAAATTTTGCAATGACCGGAACAAATAATCATCCGAAGGCGCCAGATCTGGAGAATATGTGGGTGTGGTAGTGTATCCCATTCAAGCTGTAAAAGCTTTTGGCGAGTGACTAAACTTTAAAAAGGCTTCGCATCAACTTGCTTGAACACTACACCTTTTCTGTTGATTAGTTCTGGCCTTTTCTGTTGATTAGTTTTGGCCTTTTCTGTTGAAGTGCATCATTCAGTTTGTTCAGCTGATAACAGAAAACTTCCGAATTAATTGTTGTGTTATCCGGTAAAAGCTGAGAAAAAACAATTCATTTAAAAACCCACAGGTCATCAGAGGAGGACGCAGTTTGCGCACGAGCAATAGTCAGGATACGCAATCAAGAAACTTGACTCTTGACTTGCGTATTATATTTTTTCCACTACAAAAGCTGATTTTCAGTTATCTTCATTCTGATGAATTCAGTTTATGATTTATTTACTTTCAATGAATTATCGGTTTGCCTTGGGTTACTAAGGTTTTCATCTGTCAAACAAAGTGTTTGTCAAAACTAAATTTCCATCTCTAAAATGAATTCCAAAGAAGATGAAATTCAAGAAGCAGTAAATGCTACATATGAATTCCTTTTACTGGACAAGTCTAAGATATGTCACCTAACAGCACATAAGTGTTTCAAAGAGGGGTGCCTAAAAATGAATTCAACCTCAATATCGCAAACAATATGGAAAAGAGCAAAATATTAAAGTGGCCAGCAAGTTTGTGGTGCGAATATTCCATGTTAAAGTCAAGACTGTTTATTGGTGAGAATATGGATATTTCGAAATTTCTAAAACTCCTTTTTCCCTAGGAAAGTAAGTTTTCACTTACTTCCCGTTGTGAGTAATAACCCAAGCTATATAAGGAAGAAATATCGGGTGTTTTTTTAGAGTGATAGAACTTTAAATTGAAATAAAACACATCTGAATTGAGATTGAAGCAATTTTTTTTATTTGAAAGATAATTCAATGACATTTATGTTTTAAAAATAATTTCCGGCATATGTCAACCACGACTAGCTCTGAGAAACCGCATTCGACCAGACCAATTTTTGACCACTTTTTCGAGTAATTCAGGCCTTATTCCATCAATAACATGAGTTATGTTGACTTCCAAAGCGTCTAATGTTTCTGGTTTATCAGAATAAACCAATGACTTTACATAACCCCAAAGAAAATAATCCAGTGGTGTTATGTCGCATGATCTTGGAGGCCAATTAATTGGACCATTTCTCGAAATAATGTTATCGCCTAATCTTTCTTTCAATAAATCAATTAGTACGGTAGCAGCATGAGGTGTAGCACCATCTTGTTGGAACCAAAATACTTCTGGATCGATACCATTCAAATTTTGAAACAAATAATCATTGATCATCGATCTGTAACGAGCACCATTCACTGTAACATTAGCTCGTTTTTAAAGAAATATGGACCGATGATGCCTCCAGCGTGTAAAGCTCACCATACACATTTTTCAGGATGCAATGGAACCTGGAGAACTTCTTGAGGATTTATTTCACTCCATATACGGCAATTTTGCTTGTTTACATAGCCGTTCAACCAGAAATGAGCTTCATCACTAAACATAATTTTGCGATAAAAAAATGAATCAACTTCAAGCTGTTCTAGGGCACAATCAGCAAACAAACGACGCTTATTATGGTCTAGTGGTTTTAGTTCTTGAACCAGTTGGATCTTGTATGGGTGTAGATCAAGATCTTAAGGCAAAATTTTCCATGTGGTGGATGCACAGAGTCCAACTTGTTGTGAACGTCGACGAATAGACAAATATGGATCATCATTAACACTATGACGATATTTTCTTCTGTGCGTACAGTTCTTTATCTTGTTGTTCCATCGAGTAGAGAAAATGTTGTCCGAAATCTATCTATAGTTCGACGAATAAGCTGCTCTGATGGAAGATTATGTGTACCATAAATTTCACGAAGTGCTGTTTGGCGATTAGAACACTGATTTTGGTTCGGATCTTCTATTATATGGATACATTCAGTTTCACTTTTAGTCCCGCTGCATTAGAACGAATTTTTATTTCCATTTTCCTTTTCGGTCGAACATATAATTCATGACGATTGACGAAAGGAAGAAGACAAAAAATAGAGGCTGAACCATCATAAATAATCATAAAATAATCATTCCAACAAATATGTAGAAAACGTCCCAAACAAGGCCGACGGCGTTGAAAGGCCCGCTCTAATCCAAATGAAAGAGTATGATATGAATAACGTTCCGTTCTGTTGATTATCCCGGCTTATATAAATGCGAAAATAGCAAAACTTAACGTTTCCGATACTTTCCAATGTATCATTGCAATTAGACTAAGAGAAAGTTGCACCCATCTACTTAGGCAAGTATCGATAACTCTGTCGCGATATTGTAGGACCATAAACGGTTCTATCACAGTTTATATTGGTATACACTCTAGATAATAACGAAGTAGATATGACAACAATGTTTTAGGCAATCTCAAATCGTATCACAAAACCATACTAATTGATTATTCTTCTTGTCGCTAAGTTGCAACAGCACTCTTCTATCCTCAGAGTTTGGGCGTTATCTGTCATATAGTTTGTTTACACTGCTCCATTTCGTCAGTTCATGTCAAGAAAATAACAAATAACACTGGCCGACAAAATAAATTTTTTTGGTTGTAACATAAGGCTGAATAGCATGTAAGAAAAATACGAAAATGAGAAAAAAGTTATAACACGTAAGGTTTTCTTATTGTTGTTGAATTTTTTTAACCGTATATATGTACTTAGTTCAGTTTTACATCTACTAAACGTACCTTACATTTGAGAAAAACACAATGATTGAATACTGAACTGTTTCAGCCGTTACTATTTGGTAGTTGATCATAATTAAAAAAGTTGCAGAAATTACTGTTTTAATACCAATAAATTGATATTTTACACATTTAATTGTGACTCGAGTTTCGGGAATCAACTATTAATTCCCGATATTGGGGATATCTGAAAAGCTTGATTTATGGACATGGGATCGATAAAGCTACAAACATTGTTAAATTAAGGGTTCAGAATAATCCAACTTTTTGCCAAAATAGCAACCATGCAAAATCTGCTTAGAGATATGAGATTAGCTCTTTACAATAAACTTTGCTGCTGTTTGGCACAACAGGTAGACCATCTGAACACTTAATCTAAAATTTGTAAGCCTTCTATCGGGAGTTTTTTTTTTAGATTGATAGTATTTTCGATAGGGATAACTGTGATTTGACAGAAGGTAGAAACCATGTTGTTTGACATTTCCGTTCAGTTAGCATTGAGAAATTATCATGGAAAGACTCACGCCGCAACAACGTTCACAAATTGTTGAAATTGATTTTCAAAATCAGTGGTCTATTCGCCAAACTTATAGAGCACTTCGTGAAATTTATGGTTTACATAATCGTCCATCAGAGCAGCTTATTCGTCGAACTATCAGATTTCGGACATCATCTCTACTCCATGCAACAACAACAAGACATAATTGTACGTACAGAAGAAAATGTCGCTGCTGTAAGTTATAGTGTCAATGATGATCCAGATTTGTTTATTCGTCGACGTTCAGAACAAGTTGGACTCTGTGCATCCACCACAAGGAAAATTTTGCGTGAAGATTTTGGTCTACACCCGTACAAAATCCAACTGATTCAAGAACTGAAGCCACTAGACCATAATAAGCGTCTTTTGTTTGCTGATTGGGCCCTAGAACAGCTTGCAGTTGATCCACTTTTTTATCGTAAAATTGTGTTTAGTCATGAAGGTCATTTGTGGTTGAACGGCTATGTAAACAAGCAAAATTGCCGTATATGGAGTGAAAACAATCCTCAAGAAGTTCTGCAGGTTCCATTGCTTCCTGAAAAATGCACTGTATGGTGTACTTTACACGCTGGAGGCATCATCGGTCCATATTTCTTCAAAAACGATGCTGGAGCTAATGTTACATGAATGGTGCTCGTTACAGATCGATGATCAATGATTATTTGTTCCAAAATTTGAATGGTATCAACCCAGAAGTGTTTTGGTTCCAAAAAGGTGGTGCTACACCTCATGCTGCTACCGTAGCAATTGATTTATTGAAAGAAAGATTTGGCGATAACATTATTTCGAGAAATGGTCCAATTAATTAGCCTCCAAGATCATGCGACATAACTCCACTGGATTATTTTCTTTGGTATTATGTCAAGTAATTGGTTTATGTTGATAAACCAGAAACAATAGACGATTTGGAAGCCAACATAAACTCGTGTTATTGATGAAATAAGGCCTGAATTACTCGAAAAAGTCGTCCAAAATTGGTCTGGTCGAATGCGGTTCCTCAGAGCTAGTCGTAGTGGACGTATGCCGGAAATCATTTTTAAAACTTAAATGTCATAAAATTATCTTTCAAATAAAAAAAAATTGGCTTCAATCTTAATTTAAATGTGTTTTATTTCAATTTAAAGTTCTATCACTCTAAAAAAACACCCCATACCTGCGTCGAGTTCTTTTTAAAATCCGTTTTCATTTTTCCTTAGATTTTTTTAGAATTTATTTCTTTTTAAAACCAGTTATGGCAAAAAAAGAACCAAAGTACGGATTTTCAGAGATGAAATTATCTACGTTCAGTGTCGCAAATAAATTCCTCACATGCAATATGAAATGAAATAGGAATATCGTATTGTATTTGATTGTTAAGCGTTATGCATTACACTATAACACTCCTGAGTTCTATGCCCCAACTGAATCTGATCATCCGAAACTAAATGAGATGTCCAACACCCCACTTCCCACATCTGTGTGAGAGAGTTATACACTGGATTATTCATTATCATAACGCGCATATCTTGCAATGATTCGATATTTGTTCGACTGGACGTCGGAATTCTCTGTCTTATGTATTGAATGTCGTATTTCTAAAATACGATACCTGTGGAAACAGTGTTTCTAAGACATTTAAATTAAAAAACAAATTTTAAGAGATTTTTCAGATTAAATTTGTAGACGTTTGCATAAAATATTTTTCTAATCAATATTTGGAATGATATAGTCCGTCTAGAAAGTAGTCGGAAAAAACAAAGCTCAATTTTAATTATTCAGTATATATTTTCAATTCTCGAATCAGAAATTTATAACAAAATATTCATTTCATTTACTTATACAACCTCCATTTAACTGTGAACACTTCACTAAACGTGGAGGTACACCCGAAACTAGATCACCTCCATAATTCATCACTAAACACATTGTTATGATGAAAAAGTGGATAAACTTCAAGCTGTTCTAGGGCCCAATCAGCAAAGAAACGAGGTTTATTATGGTCAAGTGGCTTCAGTTCTTGAACCAGTTGAATCTTGTATGGGTTGTTGTGAACGTCGACGAATAGACAAATCTGGATCATCAATAACACTATGACTTACAACAGGGATATTTTCTTCGGTACGTACAGTTCTTTGTCTTGCTGTGGTTCTTGCATCGAGTAGAGAAAATGTTGTCCAAAATCTATCAATAGTTCGACGAAAAAACTGCTGTGATGGACGATTATGTAAACCATAAATTTCACGAAGTGCTCTATAAGTTTGGCGATTGGAACACTGATTTTGAAACTAAATTTCATTAATTTGTAAACGTAGTTGCTGCGTGAGTCTTTCCATGATAATTTGTCGATGCTTACTGAACAGAAATGTCAAAACAACATGGGCTTCTACCTTCTGTCATCTTCTGTCAACTGTCAAATCACAGTTATCCCTATCGAAAGTTCTATCACTCTAAAAAAACCCTATATATTAAAATCATGAAAAATAATTAATTCCGGATACTGTCTAGACGGACTATATTAACCTTCGAAAATTAACCATTAAAGAACTTCAGTACCTATTCATATTAACCCAGAAAATTTAAAATTTATTATTATCATAAAAACGTTCAAATTGGCAATTCACTCAAATAACCCTTTTATATTATAAATCAACATCAATACGTAATTTAAATATATAACTTCGAGTGACAACATCAATAAAATTCATTCTTAGCTCACACCATCTCAGACGTCAAAAATATAATGGTCTGAACTATCAGTTCTTCGAATTTCGTTACAGACGAAACGAACTTAGTATTTATTATTCTGCTTAGAGACTTATTCCGTAGTTCTATGGAAGAGGAACTCGTTTTACTATCTTAGAATCAAGGGAATAGGTATAGCAACGTCTCCTGAATATGCTCTTCATTTTAAGGTAGGTACTCGAAAACCGTAAGTTTAAATTGACAGATTATATCAAAAGAGTATTTCTAGAAATCAGTAATTTTCGCAATGTCTTTTCGAATTACTTAGCAATTATTGGAAGAGATTTTTTTGACACCTGTAACTCCAGCACCTTTCAATTTTCGCGTTTTTCTTAAAGGAATTCATATAATTAAATTAAAATCTTGATATGACACTATTTCCTTATTATGAACGAGTTTTATATTTCTGCACGAGATGGCCTGATTTAATTTATATTAGATTAGTACCTACGTAGCACTCCTTCATTTTCACAAAAATTCACTCATTTTGGCGGATGCGGATCTAGAAATTTCTTGGTATACGGTTTAAAATTGAGGGCTTTATTGAAACACTGAGATGTCTGAATATCTAGGATGATCCTTTGTCACAAAATCTTCTGCGTTAAATGCCCAACATGTATTTCAGCTAAATTAGACACCTCGTTTCATTATGGTGGATGAGCATTAATAATTCTAGGGTTCACCAATCAACCAACTCAGAATATTGAAGTATTTTAATTAATCTATTATTAAGATCAGATTACAATACAAAACCACTTACATGAAGACTACACATTCTGAAGAAATTACTTCTCCTAAGAACAGGTACTACAGTTCTTAGAATAGGGAAAATTAATCTCAAATATAATCTCATGAACGTCTGAAAAAAAAACTTTTGAAAATACTTTATTGACCAAATAATTCTTGTTAGTTTCATTTCTTTCAGTTGTTCGCTTTAATCTTCACTTAAAAATATCGAAAAAATAAATTGAAACTTCAGCATACATTTCTCTAATGGGATTTTAGTTAGGTAGTGGATAAATAATTTGTTATTTTCGTATTTGTAAGATACGTGAAAACCTATTGAATATATTGAAGATAACGGAGCTCAAGGATCTTAACTGTACAAATGAATATTATTCTCACAGCAACAATCAAAAACACTATTATAAATTAACATACCTTTTTTCCTATCGTCCTTGAATGAAAATAAAACCCAACGGAATGCTATCAACACTTTCTGTGATAATTTTTTACGAGTTCTCGATTTAAAAATTAAATATAGACGTTTGTCGGAATCAGCTGTGTCGGGACCAAAACGTCATATAAACATAACCTTCAATATGAAAGTCACGCTTTCCCCATTTCTGTGAAATAAGTCACAGAACGAGTTTCTCTTTACTGACATAGACGATTGAAGGATGGATTGTCGTTCTTGCACAGAAAATCAAAGATTGAATTGAGATAAAGATAAGAACCTTTATTCAGATATTCTGGATGTTCGGGTGATTACAAATTAATAAAATCTAATATTATTAATAGGAGTCTAATAAAATAATGATAAGTGATAAAGACAAAGATATAATATATGTAATCATAAAAATAATGAATATTTTATGATAATATAATAGATATCTATGAAAAAGTATATATTGAAATAGCAATAAACATGAATGGAATAGTACTAACATCCAAAATTTTCATCTTTTAAATACAATATAAATAAAAACACGCCATATACACAGATATCTGACAACAATTCATAGTATTATACAATAATTTTTCCTTCAAGGAAATTCATTTCCTTTGGAAGATTCTAGTCAACAAAAAAATTATGACTTTCCTTGATGATTAAATGTTGCCCCAAAATAGCTGTCACTAATGTGAACACTTTTAAGAGAAATCATTATAAACATCTATTGTTACAGTAAGGATTCGGAGGTAATAAATATCTAGAAAATGAGTAATTACATTTTTGTTAGAACATAAAATATTTATATAGTTTTGAATTTACTGCTTGAAAATAGACCCTAATGAAATATGATAGGCTTTTTAAAAGGAAGTTCATTATGAATGAGATGGCAAAACGTTTTCTGCTTATTTAGCGGAAGTTAAATTGTTTGTATTCTATAAATCATATACCCCTGTTTGAATAACTTAGAAATCTCTGTCTGAAATGCAGGGAGAAAAATATATCTGTTGAAAACTTTGAATTATTAAACAACACCAAAACCCTCTTGAAAATCAATGAGATATTAATACTTCTTACCTATTTGAGTTGCAGTTGAAAACCCATAACCCATGCCACTCAAGTTACTAAAATTATTCGAATACCTGCAACTGCTAATCTGTACTTTCACTTGATAATGATCTAGCAGATGAAACTGGTAGTACTTGAAAAAAGTGTTCTCTTGTCCTATTCATGTTTCCTATTACATTTTCATATGGGTAATTTTTTTCTGCAAACCCATCTGCTTGTACTACAGTCTATTCGTTACATAAACAGCTTATCATAATCCTATTTCCGCTAGAAGGAAGATGGCATGAAAAGCTGTTAGTCTTGAACAACTAAGTTGTCAAGCTTAGGTCTCGAGACTCAAGAAACATTTTTCGAATTAATTTTTTTATGTTGCATTACTGGAGGCCAATCCAAGAGAAAATTAGCCTAATTCTCTCTTGTATCAGATTCCACAATTATTAAAATTGTTGTATATTCTAAAGTCATAGACTTATCCGACCTGGTAGTATTAAATCAATGCTTTTGAAGCCTTCTTCTTTCTAGAATAAGTGCGCTACTTGCATATTCAAAATACATATTACAACGTACAAAAAGTAGACAATCAAGCAAATTGCAAAGTTTGCAAGAATTCTCAAAAGAAAATTAAAAAACTATTCAGAAAATATATCCTTTTTTACCCAAAATTCACATGAACAATGTGCCTTTCTTCAAGAATAATTACGAGTAGACAATAATAAAAAACCTTCAATCTTTCGAATACATTTTTGAAGCATTGCCATAGTACTTTCAGAGCTCCATTCAGTACGGACAACATTGAATCCTTTAGGAAAGTCAACGCTGAACCACCACATAAAACTTACCACTATTCTACATTTAACAATAGAACAAATCTCTCAATAAATAACATTTTTCAACAAAGAATTCTTCTTGTCACTGGGTTAAATATTCAACTTTGTTTTCAGTCTGATCGGAAATATATCAACAGCTTTCACCAACAGCTTATCAACAGCTATCACCAAGACAACCCAACAAAGTTATTTAAATATTCTGAAATATTAACATAACAAAAACAAACTGATGTCGACTCCAAAAAGAGCTGCCAACATTAAACACAAAATACTTCTTGGATCTCATCCTCGCAAACTTGACACCTGACTTCGCAACACATTTTGAAGGCACAATTACATCTCCTTCTTTTAATTCTCACTTCTTTCCTCATGCTGTAGCCACAATCTATACATAGGTTTTGACAGGACTTCCTTTCTTCGGAATTTGTAGTATTCCGCCTCATACACTGGCGTCCTACAGTTCCTGGCCAACCTGGAATCAGATCATCAGAAATCCATTGAAGTTAATGAAGAATATCATAAAAGAAATAAAATCCTCATTTCTAACCATAAAGTTGCTAAGTGCAAACTTAGCTCACTCTTTGCATACCTGTAGACTCATCAGGGATGCAGTAGTCAGGAGACTCGTCTAGATAAACCAATTGCTTGGGTTTGATTTTTCTATAGCTTCTCTCCGATAGATCAGGAGCATTTCCAAGCCTCAATCCACGGTTCACCAAGCCATAGCTGATCTTAATTGCCTTCTTGTATCTCCTCTTCAAGTCCCCAGCTATTTCTTCAAATGGTGCCACTTCCATCCAGCAAGTTTGATGCGAACAACTACCGGAGACTCCGTGACATCTACATACTCGGACCATGGAGTCTTTCACGGCCTGCGAAAGATTTGATAGTACTGAATCAAGACATGCAACAGTAGAGGGGAAATCAGTTGAAAAAAACAGTGAAAAAAAGCTAGAATCACTAAAAAACATGAAAAAGTAGACCAGAAGAGTTAAAAGTTAAATCAGTATAAACAATTAGATCAGCTGCAAATAGAGGGCAGAGAATTTGACGTAAATCTAAATGAAGATTAGAAGTATGACAAAAATATTCGTGCGATTAGCTCGAACAAAGGTGAAAGTTATAAATGACAGATAACTGTATATTCATTTAATAGTTGATGGAACTACGCAAAATTTTAGTTTGAGTTTATTTACATGATGTTCGAATGAAATTTCGGCTTTCGATTTTTCATTTGAAGAACAAAACTACTAAGACAATTTACAGCTTGTGTAAGTGCAATCAATAAATTACTGTAGCAGTCCTCAATAAAACCATACATAAAAAAACCACCTCCAATTTCACCCTTCGAGAATACTCTTGAAATAGCATCGAACAGAATATCATTTGTAGAAGTCTTTGGTGCGCATATATCAGACTATCATTATTCTTCTATAGCTTTAGTTTGGTCGTTTGAGAGTATTTTCGTCTCGAAAATTTGAAAATTATATAGACCTCTGGGCAGAACAAGCGCGTAAAAAGATCAAAAACGCACTTTTTCTTCAATCATTTCAAGGACCTATATTTTAGTAAGATTAGGTTTAGCTGGAACATCTTGTGGCAGAAATGCTTGGCATTGAAAATCAACGTGAACTTTGATCATAAAATAGTTGAAGGTTTCCTGCAGCTGTTTAAACTGATGAAATTCATTAAAGCTCTGATACTGGGGATGGGATCTCGAAATATACTTTATTCAACTGAAGTAAGAGGGACATAATAAATGCTTTGTTGTTAGAATGGTATAAAAAGATATGATGATAACGGAATCATAGAAATAATATCTTCGAAGTCCATTCACAATCTCCGTAACATATCGCCAGCCCTAGGTAGAAAGTTGTATCAAAAAAGGATTAAGGAGTCTCTGCCTAAGCAAAATACTTTGGAGGCTGCTGATAAAAGCAAAATAATACCATCTAGCAATATACCTTCTGTCCGACCAAGTTGTTCTGCTTCTCAGCAAAGGCATGAGCATCACTTCCTATCTCGAAATCGGCTAATAGCTGCTGGATTGTCTTCTCGCCAACGCCGGGATCATCTGAACATCCACCCCAAGACCAAGTTACTTCTTCGTTTTCCGTTTTAACCTCATTGACCGTGTCTTCGTAATCGTACTCCTCTTGGATACTTTTGACCGTTGTTAATTCTTGAAGCAAAGATATATACTTTCCGGAAGGAGATTTGTTTTCATATTTGTTCATGGCTGCAAGGAGGGCACTAGAGGCTTCATCGCAGTCACATTGCTTTCTTCCCGGCTTTGCACAGTACCTGGAAACAGCGTGCATGATTCCAGCCGACGTTAAGGCTCTGGCGAAAGCCACTTCTCGGGTCAATTTTTGAGATATTCTCCTGTTGACAATTGGAATATCAAATTTTACGTTCAATGTTATCAGTATGGACATAACATTCAACAAAAAACGAGTAACTACTCTCTAATTCCACTAATATATTTTTCTGTATCTGACATTTTATAAATGATAATTTCTTCTTCATGTTACTCACATAGAAAGTAACATAATTTATTTTTTAGATTATCATTATTACTATTGAAGTGTAGTGACTGGTTTTTCAATAAAATTTCACGTAAGTTGTATTCTTCCACTCATAATCTTGTCGAAGAAAATGTTAGTTTTACATAGTTTAAGATTTATTTCGAAAAAGTATCAGAATAAATTAATGATTTAAAGAGCACGCGTAAAGGGATGGTCTAAATTCCTCTAGTCGTTTAGTTGGTATAATTGTTTAAGCGACATCTGTCATTCCGTTAGTGTCCATTATTTCATTTTGTAAACTCAGTGTTTTATGATATTTTACATTACACCAGAATATCAATCGAAGGATATCTGTCTCAAATACACAAATAGCACTCGTATGACATGTTCTGAGTTATGTCATTATGTCAGATTTGACATATTTCAATCAGTGTCGCTATGCCTCAATACAATCCCCCTACAAGTATTTGGAGAGATTTTAAATGTGAACAGAGCTGAAAGTCTAATGTTTTATAAGGCAGTTCCTCGAATCATCTTCAGTCTTTTACAAATATAATTTCTACTTGAACTTTGAACAACACGAGATATTGAAGCCTATTTGGAAACAACAAATGGGCATTTATTGATTTTTTCGGCCCGCACAATCGATCAACCGATAGTACTACTTTGGAGGAATTCCAAGAAACTAAGCTGTGAAAGATGTTAAGAAGCTAGTATGTGCTTCTGCATGTACGGTCAGCTGAAAATATTGCTGTCGTCAGGAAGAATCTAGCCCAGTGCCCAAACACATTTGATGTATACAACAGGAATTGCACTTGTCCATAGTCACTTTTCATCGGATATTGACGAAAGATCTGTCGTTACAAAAGTACAGATTCAAATCTCGGTTAGCTTGAAAAAAATTAATATTACCTGGAAAAAGCTGTTTTTGGACAATTCCATTGCTCCCATTTGAATTGCTCACCGCAATGTTCAATTGCTTCTTTAATACCATCACCGATGGCATCCGACATTCGAGATACTATAATATTCTGAAAAAAAAATTCAATTTAGCCTTTCTTCGCTGAAAAAACTGAGTAGAGTTTGAACCGAAAATTCGTTTCACAAAATGAACAGAAAATACTGAAGATACTGGATATACCCGTCCAACTAGAAAATTTCTTTTCCGCCCGAACAGGATTCGAACCTGGATCTACCGGTCACGAGCCCGATGCTTTCCCACTGAGCTGTGCAACTGTTAATAATTAAGTACGAATAATTAATAATTAACTATTGATTATTAATAATTAATTATTAATAATTAATTATTAATTGTTAATTGCTAATTGTTAACATTAATAATTAATATTAATTATTAATTATTGGTATTTAATAATTAATAGTTCATAATTAATGATTAACAATTAATGGTTGATAATTATGGTTAATGCTTAAATGCTCAATAATTATATTGAATAATAATTAATTAATAATTAGTGATTGCAGATCAATGGTTAACGTTTAATGGCCAATGATTAATTGTTAATGATTGCTTATTTATTGTTATTTTATTGAATTAATAGGTAATAGTTAACAATTTCTAAATAATAATTATTAATTGATATTAAATAATTAATAAGTAATAATTAATTTATTTCACTTGTCATTTCTGAAAAAACCAGTAATAAAAAGTTACAGAAAACGAAGTGATTACTTATTTAATTACTTTTTAAAATGAACTGTCACACAGCAACAGATTCCAATCAAGTGTCCAATAATTCAAAATAAAAAAGTTAAAGAAATACTTACCTAGAGCATAGATCAACAAGACTATTTTTTATTGTTAATCTATGCGCTAGAGTCAACAATTGTCAATTATTATTGGCAATTGTCCGGCAATCCGAATATTTCCGGATGATATTGATAAGATTACCTCAAATATACTGTTGGTCAAGAGTTGAGGATATTGAATTAATTTGTTTTCTCTTCAGAAAAAAAAATCTTTTAGAATATGCATATGTGTAGAGTGTTTCCGGTTAGAATAATAAAATGTCAATGACATGAATGTATTTACAATAACAGAAATTCAACATTTGTTAAAGTATAACGTTTCACGAAAAGCCGAATTTCCGAAAATTTCAAAAATTCTTGCTTTTATTTACTCTCAATATAAAGTGTGCTTCAATAACTGCTTGCCATATTCTCTGTATGTTTTCCACCAGGTTATTGAGAATATTCTCCTCAATTTGTTGAGGCAAATGATCTCGGAGCTGTTGAAGCCTTTCCGGCTGTCATCTGTGGGTTTTTTGTAATTGGTCCCCAAGCTTGCTAGATGTAATTCAGATCAGAGGATTTGGGAGGTAAGGCATGGTGTGGAATACCCTGATTTTCTCTAGCAATAATCACCTGGTGGGATCTACGTGGCAGTGCTTCAAAAGAATTTTTGCCAATAAACGCATTGATAATTTCACCAACATATATCTGACAGGTCATGGCTCTTGGAACTACTAATAAGTCAGTTCTGTCATCGAAACAAACTTCACCCCAAATCATAATTATTGTGCCTCCTCAAAAAGAATGGACTTATTATCAGTCTTCTACTGGCGCTGTAGCACGTGATTTACCACTTCTGAGTCTTCGACGAACAGTTCCATTGGCAAAGTCCTGAGCTAGTAAACGTGATATCACAATTTGGATAACATTGAAGAAATTGACCATTTGCACTTGTTTTCGACCAGTCTGAAGCATCCTAAGGGCTCTATTGACACCGTCCTCAGATAAAACTTATCTTAGCATGAAGAAAATTCGTTATTCAATTGCGTGAAACAGTTTGATCAATGAATCATTATGGATCATTAAAATATGCATTTCTGACACAAGGACAGAAAACGATTAAACTTGCTTCAAGATGAAGCAAATGACATTTCTATAATCGCTGTAAGGTTATTTAAATATTCAACTGAAACAGTCTTTACTTGCAGAAAATCCATGTTAAATTATATCAAATAAGGTTATTCTGATTTTCACAAATTTTTATTGTTATTTAATACAATCGTTTCGCTTTTACAATAGTATCTTCAGGGAGGTTTACGTTTTTAATAACTAAATTTGTTTAGAAATCGGTTGCTATTTATATAACAATAGATACGCGCGTATAATTTCAGTTTTGTCTCTATCTTTGGACTAGAAGTGTCCCACTACTTAAAGAATCGTGAAAAACTGACGTATTCGAGTATAATCACAGATAGAATCCAGAACGTTAACTTTTGTCGGTTAGTACTGAAAAAATTAAATTTTGATCCAAACAGGCTTAAAAACTTACCGAAACGACTCTAGTAGGAAATATATAATTGACGTATGTAGAACTAGCAAAGCACTTATCACAATACACCACAAGGCTCACGACACAAATTAATACGCTGATTTTCATCTTGCCAGTTAAAGCAGCCACTTCGACGTCTCAACTACTGTGACCGTCCAAAGATTTTTGCCAAACTGGACTGCCCCCTTTAAAACGAAAAATTTGACAGGTCTTCCCTACCTCTAACTTATATTGCTCGGATAATAAAACCTAATCTATATTCCCTGAATGGATGGGTAACTTCCGAAAGGTACACAAAGTAAAATTTTACTACAATTGGTTACACCAACGAAAGATCCGAAATCCTGTCCGCCAGAAGGGGATTATTTGCATAAAATATTTTTTTATAACACCAGATAAACATTTACAAATTTATGGTTTCAAATGTTGACCAATATCACTACACCTGTTACTTAAATGTAATAAAAGCACTTACTTAACGTCAGGAGTATTAGCACTTAGCATGCTTCTAATTTGAGTTGCACACATGACGCGTTTTTTTAGTAAATTTTTCAAATGAATTTAAACAACTAGTCAAAATTTGGAAACAAATCAAGATTTAGATGAAGGTTCCCGTCTTAAGGAATGGAACTTATTAGGTAACGAAACGAAAAAAAAAGAATTTCAGGAAAAGAAATGATGCGTTTTCTGCACTCTACAGTATGGAAAATTCGTTTTTTCTTTTTTTGTGCGTGTACTGATATTGATGGTTTAATGCAAGAACTTGATATTGAGCATTCCCCCTCTGTGTGGCGTTTCTTTATAGATTTGTCTAAATACAGTTTAAAAGTTGTGTTATTGCCTAATGGAAATTTGCAACCCTCTATACCAGTTGCCCATTCAGTGATGATGAAAAAAAGTTATGAAAATATGTGCACTCTTTTGAATTATACAAACTACAACACGTAGATATGTGGGGATTTAAAAGTTATAGGAATTTCAGTGGGACTTCAGGGATGATTTACACAATATTGTTGTTTTCTTTGTCAGTCATGCAGCATTATAAATTAAATTAGACCTTTTGTAGACCTCAAAAATGTTCTTCTACCTCTTCTTCACATTAAACTTGGGCTGATGAAAAACTTTATGAAGGACGGTGATGGATTCAAATACTTAAAACAAGTCTTTCCCAAGTTCAGTAATGCGAAATTAAAGAAAGGCATTTTTATTGGATCACAAATCACAAATTTGCTAGACGACGTTAATTTTACGTAGAAGCTTACCAGGCATAGAACTCATTTGTTAGTGTAGTAAGAGGATTTTAAGCAATAATACGGATACAAACTACCAACACTCAGTTAATGAACTATTAGATGCCTACAAATCACTTGGTGTCCGAATGTCATTAAAAATTCATTTCCTCCATTCACATGTCATTTTTTGCTGAAAATTTGGGACGAGCAGGGTGAAAGATTACAAAAACATATTAGGACAATGGAAATTAGTAATCAAGGACGATGGGATTCAGCCATGATGGCTGATTACTTCTGGTTTTTGAAGAGCGAAGATATGACCCCTCATAAAAGGAAAACAATTTAATAAGTATTCTAAGTCAATATTTTTAATCTTTGTGTTTTTCTTAAATATAAGTTACATTTAGTAGGTGTAAAACTAAATTAAGTCGATATATACGATTAAAAAATTCTGAAATCATTTTCTTTAATACATAAGTGTATTATGGTAGAATGGACGTATCCAAATACGAAAATGAGAAAAAAAAATTGAAACACGTAAGGTTTTCTTGTTGTATTTATAGAACCATTTATAGATGTGATTCCATAAATGTAACAATAAAACCTTACGTGTTACAACTTTTTTTTCCCATTTTCGTATTTGGATACTTCCATTCTACCATAATATACTATTCAGCTTTATGTTACAACCAAAAAAAAATTTTTTGTCGGCCAGTGTTATTCTTGTATTGAAGGACCTTCCGGTTTTCCAATTAAGTTTTTTGACAAGTACCACATGGTACTTCGTAAACAACTGATTACTTTGATTTATTCATTTAAGGTTTAGAATTTATCCAAAAAAATCATTGGTTCTGAAGGATATGTTGATGTCCATCTTATTGAAGAACTTCTTCATTTGTAAAGATGGTAGCTGAAGAGAATTGAATGTTTTTTCGATTTCTAACTCAGATATATTTCGTAAATATCATTTTATACTGTTTTCCGGCAATCATTATGTCTACTTTTTAATGGAATGAAATAAGGAATTACTTTGTTTTCTATCACTTTTTATTATAACTGATATACAGTGACTCGAGTTTCGTAGTGTTTACTACATTTTCAAACTGAACGTTCAGTTTGAAAATGTAGTAAACACTACGAAACTCGAGTACACTGTATATCAGTTATAATAAAAAGTGATAGAAAACAAAGTAATTCCTTATTTCATTCCATTAAAAATGAACTATCACAAAGTAACGGACTACTCCATCCAACATTATGTCTACTATTGATGGCGAATAACCGTTTTTAGTTGCTATTTGTTTTATTAAATTCAATTCAAGATTAAAACATTTCGTGGATGAAGGAATTGGTAATAAACTATGTATCACACTATGATACGTTGATCATGTTGAACTGGATGAACGAGTTTTTGGAAATTGTTGTATCTGTATGAGAAGATTTTTTTAAATTATTGTTTGTTGGTGTATATATTTCCTGAGACTCCTAGATCTTCAGTGAAGATCCCTCAGAAGTTTTTTCAGCTTGTACGAGTTAGGGGTTCAGTTGTATTGTGGGTAGGCTTTGTTTCTGCAATCTTACGCCACTTTAGGTCGCAGCACTGTTAATTGTTAACCCAGTAGTGTCAAAAAGTAATCTACAGCGAGAGATTTGGTCTGCATATGAATACATCGAAAACAAAATTAGTTGTGTTCGCGAAAAAGCGTCTAAGTGCCACGGTCATCCTAAATGAATAAAAATATTGAGCAAGTGTCCAATTAAGGCCAAGAATTGAGCAGGCTAGAAGAGTATTCGCAAATATGAGGCAATTCTTCTGTTGGACACCGAAGATATTCAACATTTTTTTTCCATTCTAACAAGTTCTATCAGGAATCCCGACCTTTTAGTAGGACTTAGTAACCTACCTGTGGTATAGGAACACCCACAAATCACGAATTCTGAAAATGTGCAATATAATTTTATAATTGTACACCCAGGACGTGCTCAATGAGCTTTCCATTTCTACCAAAACCGATAAGGATAATTGTCCCTTACCGGAAAAAGCGTATAAAATGAGGGCGTCGAAATGTTTTTGTTGCTTTTTGTTCGATTTACTGGGGTTATTCATTTAGACCTTTGTCGGACAAATGTTGTTGGGCGGTTGTTTCATTGTAAAATTAGGGACGCCACTTTCTACGTCAAAAGTGTGAGGCTACCGTGTGAAATTAAACACTTTTTTATTGGAGCGAATGCCGGGATCACTACACTCTCATGTTATAACCAAGTCCAGATTCATCACCATGTGTGGTCTTTAGGCAATTCTCGGGGCCTTTTTACGCTTTTTTAACTCCCTAAAATAAAGTTTTTGCGCGATTGTTCAAGGGGACAGCCTACTATCATTTTACTGTATATATATATAGAAAATTACAGATAATAGCTGAAATGAATTCTCCAGAACCACTACAGATTTCAATCTAAATAAATCCCATGAAAACATTTAGAATGAAATTTTAAAACATAACCTAAATACACTGTATCACTTTATAGACATATATATTATCATCACATATCAATTTGTTTTAATATTCAAATTTTATCATCACATATGGTGGAAATTAACTAATAAAGAATTAAAATCAATATAAAATAATGATCAAATTATTCAGACATCACCTTATACATACATGTTTCGATTGGATGTTAAAGAAGCACAAGTTCCATCGCCAATTTTCTTTAAAAAAAATAAATAAAAAAAGGCCTTTTTGAATTAAATGTTGAACATATGATGGAACTTGTGATTCTTTAACATCCAATCGAAACATATATGTATCGGGTGTTTTTTTAGAGTGATAAAAATTTCGATAGGGATAACTGCGATTTGACAGAAGGTAGAAGCCATGTTGTTTTGACATTTTTGTTCAGTGACCATTGACAAATTATCATGGTGCATCCACCACATGGAAAATTTTGCGTAAAGATCTTGGTCTACACCCATACAAGATCCAACTGATTCATGAACTAAAGCCACTTGACCATAATAAGCGTCGTTTGTTTGCTGATTGGGCCCTAGAACAGCTTGAAGTTGATTCACTTTTTTATCGCAAAATTGTGATTAGTGATAAAGCTTATTTCTGGTTGAACGGCTATGTAAACAAGCAAAATTGCCGTATATGGAGTGAAAACAATCCTCAAGAAATTCTGCAGGTTCCATTGCATTCTGAAAATGCACCACTGTATGTTGTAGTTTACACGCTGGAGGTATCATAGGTCCCTATTTCTTTAAAAACGATGCTGGAGTTAATGTAACATTGAATGGTGCTCATTACAGATCAATGATCAATGATTATTTGTTTCAAAATTTGAATGGTATCGACCCAGAAGTGTTTTGGTACCAACAAGATGGTGCTTCACCTCATGCTTCTACCGTAACAATAGATTTATTGAAAGAAAGATTTGGCGATAACATTATTTCGAGAAATGGTCCAATTAATTGGCATACAAGATCATGCGACCTAACTCCACTGGATTATTTTCTTTGGGATTATGTCAAGTCATTGTTTTATGCTGATAAACCAGAAACAATAGACGCTTTGGAAGCCATTATAACTCGTGTTATTGATGAAATAAGTCATGAATGAATGAATAATGTCATAAAACTATCTTTCAAATAAAAAAATTTGGCTTCAATCTTAATTTTAATGTGTTTTATTCCAATTTAAAGTTCTATCACTCTAAAAAAAACACCCGATATATGGTGATGTCTAAATAGTTTGGTCATTATTTTATATTTTTTTGATTCTTTATTAGTTAATTTCCACCTACAAAATATACGTCAACAACTTAAATTAAACTTTTGTGAAACTTAAGCCAACTGTACCTCATTAATATGAAGAACTATGTCATTCAAATAACCTCCAAGACTCTATATTTTCTATGAACATAGTTAAGTTCTTAAGACATATTTTGCACATAGTTTAAATACTCACCTGATGAACAAATGATTGAAAACAATAAAATTTAGCGAAAGTTGAAGTGCTTTTTATTTTATAAATGTCAAGATAAATTTCATCAAGTAAAAACAAAATAATCAAATGATTTTTAATGTATTCAACCACTTGTATACGAGTGTTTTCGAAGTGAATTCACAATGTCTTATGTATCCTTTTCAGCTCTTCCGCACACGAAATTCCATCTTCAAAACAAAACTCCAGAGAGTTTTATCGTTCGATATTTTTATCTGCTGTCAAAATTACAGAACTCATTTCAGATGCACTGACTAAATGAAGCAATATAAACAAACTGAATGAAAATATCCGCTTAGGTATAGAGGACAGTGTTAGTTGAACAACTTGGCGACAAAAAGATTTTTGCAAAACTAATCAAATCCCGGTATTAAGTGAATGTATAATCTGTTTAGAAAGTATCCGGAATTTATCATTTTTCATAATTATAATATACTTCTTTTTTGTAACTTTCTGAGACAAAAGTAATATATAACATAAATTGTGCAGATAGTCGGCTATGGCCAAAGTTGCATGGCAACACTATTTGTCAAATCATGTTGATTGTCAATAGGTATAATACAATTAATGAAATAATGTCGCAACTAGAAAAAAGAAAACAGATGGAATATGTACAGAAAAGATTTTCGAAACGTTAAAATATTAGTGCAATTGACTGAACTGGGAAAAAGTGCTCTATACGAGACAATAAAGAGGATAAAAATGGCATGGATATGAGGCATATACCAGTTTCAGGAAGACCAGGTAAGACTAAATTTAAACGCCTTATTGGCCTTAGGACAACACAATACGCGCCTGGGATTCCGCAAATTGGCTAACAGATTTGGAAATCAACGAAATATAAAAGTATGTCCAAAAACCGTCTGCATGTCACTGAAAAGACAAGGCTACATATCAAGGAAACCAAAAAAAATCCCTATAATGACACCTTTAGAAACGGAACGAAAGATACAATTTTGTCAACATTTTCAAGAAGATAATTTTAATAATTTGCCAATACTCAAATATGAATGCAACAAGACCAAGTAACAACCATTTCATGGCCAGCAGCTTCACCAGATCTTAATCCCATTAAAAACATATGGGGACTCATGAAGATTGAAGTTGAAATAATTCAGTCAATTTGATTTAATTCAGTCAGTTACAGTTCTGGACTGCCATCACCGAAAATTATAGAGATGATCTAGTTTCGGTTGTACCTCGACGTTTAGTCAAGCGTTAACAGTTAAATGGAGGTTGTATAAGTAAATAAGATGAATATTTTGTTATAATTTTCCAATTCAAGAAATGAAAATATATACTAAATTGAGCTATGTTTTTTCCGGATACTTTCTAGACGGACATCTTAAGCATTTTCTACATTGAATTTGATTTATTTGCACTTCATTTGAATTCAACAAAACTTTGATTTTATTACTGTCAATCTATGGACTAATGATAATTAAAATTAAAAGCCCCCTACAGTTTAAAATTTTAGCGGTTTTAACTATCATTCGAATCGAATTGAAGAAGGTTATGAAAATTTGACGTAACAAAATGTCAATTGAGAATCTAAAGTTCACCTTTCTCTGTATTTTTCATGCTAATTCTGCATAACTAAAATAGGGACACTCTGTAACTGAGTGTTAAAATTTTGACAGGACAGCTCTCAAGAATATTGTTAAGCGCCATGTAAACTGTGTAAAAATTCCTCTTTCTATACAGTTTACAATTTACATAAACAGGATTACGGTTGTCTAATGTTAAAGCTTAAGAATTATTTAACTCTGTAGGGCTGAGGTTCATACTTCAGCACATTTTTCTGCATCAGTAAATTCTTATAGCACAATGGCCTAAGGAGAATCCCAAATGCCTCTACATTTTTATGTTGTAACATAAATAGAGGTCAATACTTGATAGAAGGTATATAAAATTATTTAAATATTTTAATATTAGCCTTCTACATATTTAATTTCAAAAAATTATATTTAAGAATTATAACTTCAGAAATTAAATTATATTAATGTACCTCTTATATCAAACGACATATAAAATAAACATTCATTATAAGACATCCAAATGATATAACAAAATCCAATAAATAAAAATTGTTAACCAATATCTTAAATTGCCTTTCAATCTTTTAGATCAATGGTAAACCTCAGAATTATTTATTTGTAGTTAACATTACACTTCATTTAAATTTTTCAGTATTCATTTATCAGAAGCTTTCTGAATTGTTGAAAGGTTGGTAAATATTTTTTGTTGATTGATGTTATATTTTATTGAATATAAATTAATTGAGTACTGACGAAGCAAAGTCTCTCTTAAAACTTGTTTTTCAATAATGTTTACATATCTTGAGATTTTATAGAAAGTACCCTAGTTAGCTATCCAATAATACTGAATATTTTAAGTCAGATAGTTTTATGATGAAATTCTTAAGATTATGTTAAACATTTTTGGAAGATATCTGTTTTCATAAGATTGATCAGCAGAAACAAAATTTTGTCTACTCAAAATATTTAATTTATAGGATTTTGGTTAACAATTTTTATTTATTGGATTTTGTTATATCATTTGGATATCTTATAATGAATTTGGATTTCTTATATGACATTAATTTAATTTAATTTCTGAAGTTAGAATTATTAAATATAATTTTTTGAAATTAAATCTGTAGAAGGCTAATATTAAAATATTTAAATAATTTTTTTGTTGTATCAAAAAGGGATCCTAATCCTCACTGAAATCTTTTATTTCTACTTCACTTATATTTTATTCAATTTCTCTCTTTCAATTATTTTTGAGAATTGAAATTTTGCATTCTAGTAGTAGGAAATCAATTTCAACCTAACAGGCAAATCAAAAAATTTTCATATGATATATGAAAAATTGCGAAAAAATATAGAGGGTGATTCCTTGCCAAAATATAGGTTGGGTCTTTCATATAAACTTAATTTTTTGACCCCCCCCTGCTTAGTAACAGCCCCCTGAAGATGACGCCCGAAAAACAGTTTGCTTAAAAACCAAAAAACTGACAATAATTGTAATTGAATCGAAGTTAATTAAAACTAGTCAGTTGTCATAATAAGATGACATGCTTTATTAATAAATTCTAGTTCGGAAATAATTCCAACCTCTACGACTCACACTATCATGTTGATGAATATTTTTTTCTCGAAACATTGAATTTTAACAAGAAATTAGAAGAGACCTTATTTGTTAGGAAGGGATAGAGCTACCCAAAATTAATATTTTTATTGTAAAATAGGATTATGGAAAAAAGTTCTCGCGAAAGAAAGTTTAGGGATGGTTTTTTCTACCCCTTGCAATTATAGAGGAACACCACCAAAAATTTTTTCAGTGCCTTCTCGCCCGCATAAAATGTCTGCGTATTTTTATTCTTTCCAGTTTTTTGGTTTTTAAGAAAAAAATTTAAAACCTGTTTTTCAGGCGCCATCTTTGGCGCCTGTAACTAAGCAGGAGGAGCTCAAAAAAATTAAATTATTTAAACATTTTAATATTTACAGCTATATTCTGTAAGCCTTCTACATATTTAATTTCAAAAAATTATATTTAATATTATAACTTCAGGATTTAAATAAATGTCATATAAGCACCGCTTATATCAAACGACATATAAAAAAACATTCATTATAAGATATGCAAATGAGATAACAAAATTCAATAAATATAAATTGTTAACAAAAATCCAATAAATTAAATAATTATTTATTTGAATATTTTAATATTTACAGATATATGTTGTTAGCCTTCTACTTATTTAATTTCAAAAAATTATATTTAATATTAAAACTTCAGGAAATAAGTACTAGAAGGCTAACAGAATATATCTGTGAATATTAAAATATTTAAATAATATTATATACCTTCTATCAAGTATAAACCTCCATTCATTTTATTCAAATAATTATTCAATTTATTGGACTTTTGTTAACAATTTATATTTATTGGATTTTGTTATCTCATTTGGATGTGTTATAATTAATTTTTATTTTATATGTTGTTTGATATAAGCCGTGATTATATGACATTAATTCAATTCCTGAAGTTATAATATTAAATATAATTTTTTGAAATTTATTATGTAGAAGGCTAAGAGATTATATCTTTAAATATTAAAATATTTAAATAATTTTATATACCTTCTATCAAGTATAAACCTCCATTTATTTTATCCAAACAATTTAGTTTATATAAAAGACCCACCCTATTTTTTGACATTGAATCACCCCCTAAATGTTTTCGCAACTATTATTAGGAGTACAAATAAGTTTCCGCCGTTTCATTGTAGATGGCGCGGCACGGAGTTTCGGTTAGCTTTCGCAGATGATAACCGGCTTAAAAATTAGTTTGGACATTCAAGAACAACATAACCTATAACATATCATTGATTTTATATTGGTAAAATATGATTTTTATAAGTTGAAAATGTCAAAATTTGAGCCAAGTAAGCGTCATTTGCGGAAAATATTAGTTTATTTCTTTAATTTAAAGAAATCTGCTGCTGAGGCGCATCAATTGCTCGTAGAAGCATATGGTGAGGGTGCTTTGAGTGAGAGAACGTGTCGAGAGTGGTTTCAAAAGTTTAAAAACGGTGATTTCGACGTAGAAGACAAAGATCGCAGTGGAAGGCCAAAAATTTACGATAATGCAGAATTGAAGGAATTATTGGAGGAAGATTCATCTCAAACACAAAAAGAACTTGCTCTAACATTAGAAGTCACTCAACAAGCTTTCTTTTATAATAAATATTTGATTTGTGTTAAAAAACGGCGGAAACTTATTTGTATCCTAATAGTTTATTTGTTTCATTTGGCAACACCTTCCTTTTGAAGTGTTATCATTAGGCTTTCTTTTCAGTATCTGTTATTTAGCTGAAGCGTAAAAAAACAAGAATATGGGAAAAAGTAGTCGTTAGCGACTGACAATACTTGAACTTGAATTTATAACCAACTTTTCACAAAAAAGCTTCAATTTTCGACAAAAAACTGCACCAATTTATATCTGTTATCCGCAGATATCAAATCGGTCTAAGACTGTGGAAATCGGCTGTTACTATTTAAAAATTTAATGTTTTTAAAGCTATCTTGTAAAAATGGACCGAAATAATTAATACTCCCAATATTTTCGCAATTTTTAGATCGTTCTATTTACTTGATTACTAATGCAAACATTTTCAAGTTTCTGAATTTTGTTATTAAGCTTTTTTGTTGAATTTTAGACTCAATATATCAATGTTTCAAAAGTGTTCTCTCTACTTTAAGCGTAGCTTTAATCCAATTTCCAAAATGGATTTCCACAAAAAGTCATCAATAAAAAAAACAAACAAAGTATCATAAATATATTTAAATAAATAAAAATATAACAGAAACATAACATCGGAACCTTTCTTACACACAAATATACCCGTTTAAATAATACATAAACCTTTTCTGTACAAAAACACTAAAATCACTTTCAAAAATGTCATTTACACGAGTTCGTATTAACTAATATCAAATATCACTTTTTTTTGTTTATGTAAGCACCGTATTCTTCGTCACCCGTGTACCCATAATGACCTTTACTCAATTCAGGATCGTTCATCACGTGTCCCATTGGTCTTTTGAGGTGGATGTTATGGCTGTAGAGTCCAGAACTATCACCCATGTTCCTCAGTATGTTGAGCGTCGCGAAAATTATGGCTAGTTTTCCCAAGAAGATGGCCTTCAGAAGCATAACCTTCATCTGCGTGAGCATCATGGGTAACATCATCGTGGACATCATGAATGGCCACACCAGAAGAGGTAACAGACGAGAAATTAGGCTTTCTTGCTTCTTTTTCCTCCCTTCTGAAAACAATAAATAATTCATTAAAAAAGGAATTCGAAAGGATTCAAAATTTCATTTAACTATTCCCTTTCACAAAATTCCATTAATATTAACGTTGCTTCTTCTATAAATGGCTTTTGTGCTAAGTAGAGGTAAAAATGAATAACATACGTTAGGTCAAGAAAGCACAGGGCTTCAGTGAAAACTGAAAGCCAAAAAAACTTGCACACTATTTCAAATCACAACATGGATCAGAAATATCGGATTCAACTTCGTATCAAAATCCAAAATAATTCAATTCACTACAAGACAATCAATTAATTGTCTAGTCCCACTCAACGTTAAACGCTCTATAAGAACTATCGGGTGTTTTTTTCTGAGTGATAGAACTTTAAATTGAAATAATACACATTGAAATTAAGATTGAAGCCAAATTTTTTTTATTTGAAAGATAATTTCATGAATTTTATGTTTTAAAAATAATTGCCCCATATGTCCACCACAACTAGTTCTGAGGAACCGCATTCGACCGGACCACTTTTGGACCACTTTTTCGAGTATTTCAGGCCTTATTTCATCAATAGCAGGAGTTATGTTGGCTTCCAAAGCATCTATTGTTTATCAGCATAAACCGATGACTTGACATAAGCCCAAAGAAAATAATCCAGTGGGGTTAGGTCGCATGATCTTGGATTAATTGGACCATTTCTCGATATAATGTTATCGCCAAATCTGTCTTTCAATAAATCAATTGTTACGGTAGCAGCATAAGGTGTAGCACCATCTTGTTGGAACCAAAACACTTCTGGGTCGATACCATTCAAATTTTGAAACAAATAATTATTGATCATCGATCTGTAACGAGCACCATTAACTGTAACATTAGCTCCAGCATCGTTTTTAAAGAAATATGGACCGATGATGCCTCCAGCGTGTAAAGCACACCATACTTACATTTTTCAGGATGCAATGGCACATGCAGAACTTCTTGAGGATTCTTTTCACTCCCTTTACGGCAATTTTGCTTGTTTACATAGCCGTTCAACCAGAAATGAGCTTCATCAGTAAACACAATTTTACGATAAAAAAATGGATCAACTTCAAGCTGTTCTAGGGCCCAAGCAGCAAACAAACGACGCTTATTATGGTCAAGTAGCTTTCGTTCTTGAACCAGTTGGATCTTGTATAGGTGTAGACCAAGATCTTCACGCAAAATTTTCCATGTGGTGGACGCACAGAGTCCAACTTTTTGTGAACGTCGACGAATAGACAAATGTGGTTCATCATTAACACTATGAATTACAGCAGCGATATTTTCTTCTGTACGTACAGTTCTTTGTCTTGTTGTTGTTGTTGCATCGAGTAAAGAAAATGTTGTCCGAAATCTATTGATAGTTCGACGAATAAGCTGCTCTGATGGACGATTGTGTAAACCATAAATTTCACGAAGTGGAAATAAATAAATTTGGCGAATAGAACACTGATTTTGGAAATAAATTTCAATAATTTGTAAACGTTGTTGCAGCGTAAGTCTTTCCATGATAATTTGTCAATGCTTACTGAACAGAAATATCAAAACAACATGGCTTCTACCTTCTGTCAAATCACAGTTATCCCTATCTCTCTAAAAAAAAATCATCCGATATGAAATCTATGAACATCCTCTGAATACTTACAACTGGGGCTGTGAGGAAGAAATTTTGCTGAGGATTTACAGATCCATTATGCGATCACTATATTTATACTCTATTCTACGTCTAGAAAAACAAATTTGAAGCTACTAAATAACATACCCAACACAGTTCTTTGAATCTCTCTCTTGGATCATTTCGATCCAACCCATCTGTTAGCCTTCATATATAAGCAGAAGAACCTTCCCCCAGTATTTGTCGACAACAAATTCCTCTTACATATACATGCTGCTAACCCGAATCCCTCCTTCGCCATTTAATTATTCTCCAGACTAGACCTACCTTGCACAACTTGAACTAAACAGCAGCCAAAGCTTAGCACAACCTTGCACAGATACAATAAAAAAGAAACAACTGATCTAACATTGAAGCAATCATTACTCGAAATAATGAACGATGAAAAACTATGCACAGATGCCTCTAAAGTTGAACCTGGAGTTGAAAGTTCCATCATTAACGAGCGACATATTCCTATATCCTACAAACTTCTATCTACCTGTAACATTCACACTGGTGAGTTATTCGACATACACAGATTCCTCTTCACGCCTGTAGAAAAATGCCTATACTCACAAACTCCTTATGCTAAATTCATTCCATTGCCAAAATTTGAATATCAAAACAGATTTAATCTGTTGTCTTCTACAATTTGAATTTCGAAAAATTCTTTGAAGAAACTTTAAGAATTAAATTAATGTCTTTATAAGCACTGCTCATATTTAATAGACGTATAAAGTCAAAATTCATCATACAATATCAAATGGAATTAAGAAAAACCAACGCATATAAATTGTCAATTGAAATTAAAATATAAACAAGCAAACATTTTTTGTTTGCAAACAAAATAATATATAAATATATAAAGACATTAATTTAATTCTTAAAGTTTTTTCAAAGAATTTTTTGAAATTAAAATTGTAGAAGACAACAGATTAAATCTGTTTTGATATTCAAATTTTGTAATAATCCTTCTATCAAGTAAAAAACCGTTCCTTCTTATTTCATTCCATTGCCAATTTTTATTCGAGGAACCCGCTCGTTCAAAAAATCCAAGAAAGATTTCATCCAATTAAAACCAACAAAAACCATAATTGTACATATTGTCACCCTGATTTGGACCCCACCACATATAAACATTCAAGGAAATGAAGCAGCAAATCTAATTCCAAACCAAAGAAAGTCACTTCGAAACCGCTTAAATATATTATTACCAAATGTTTATGTTATTATTATTCTTTGTTGTTTTGTTTAATTTCTTTTGTTTAATAAAGTCAAATGAGAAAAGTTTGTCCGGGGTTTTTCTTGTCACCCTGTATATGACTAACATCTGCTGCAAATGAGCTGAGTTACTTGTCCGAGGCTAGCAAATATTATTTACAGCGGTTATTTCTTTGGGCGGTCAAACTTAAAAATAAATCATTATACCACTCTTAAATACCACATTTCAGCAGATTCTTTGGATGAAAAGTTTCTAAAATATTGAGAAAAATTAGAGTAAAATTTTAAATGTGGTCAACTGTGGAACCCTTGGACCGATTTTACCCATCAACGAAATCAACTGAGATTTTTAGGCCCCAAATCTACTCTGGGAGTTTCAATCTTCTAGCTCTTTCCGTTCTAAAATTAGAGTGTTAGACAGATTGCACAGGCAGGACAGAATTACCATTGACTGCCGATTAATCCTCGATAAGTCCAACCTAGTCGTTTGAAACCATTTTCGGTTCAGGATTCCAAAATTACAGACGATTTTTCGCTGTTTCCCAGAACAAACGCGCAAAAAAGAAAGGAATTTGACATCTATAATTCATGTAAATGAATATTAAAGGTTTCACATATTTGTTTCTAGAGGTGGTTATACATTCAAACATTTTCTAGTCTAATTGTTTCAAGATTCAGCGTTAATCAATATTTCATGCACTGAAAACATTTAAATTCATTGCATCGTTGAACTTGGTATCTCTTTCACATTTAGAATATTTGTAATGGAAAAAAAAGATATTTGTCGTCCATTGTTTTTTCCGAATCTGGTTGGATACATTTCATAACACTTCAATCAAGCTTCATTTCAGTTTTTTATTTTTGTGATGTTGTATGCCATACATAATGGCAATGATATTGAAATAAAGATTTGATCGATATTCTATATGAAAGAGTGTTTTACTTACGTTCACTTTCGAAAGTATCGGGTGTTTTTGAGAGTGATAGAACTTTCGATATGGATAACTGTGATTTGACAGAAGGTGGAAGCCATGTTGTTTTGACATTTCTGTTCAGTAAGCATTGACAAATTATCATGGAAAGAATCATGCCGCAACAACGTTTACAAATTGTTGAAATTTATTTTAAAAATCAGTGTTCTAGTCGCCAAACCTATAGAGCACTTCGTGAAATTCATGGTTTACATAATCGTCCAACAGAGCAGCTTATTCGTCGAACTAACGATAGATTTCGGACAATATTTTCTCTACTCGACGCAACAACAACAAGACAAAGAATTGTACGTACAGAAGAAAATATCGCTGCTGTAAGTCATAGCATAATGATGATCCAGATTTGTCTATTCTTCATCGTTCACAACAAGTTGGACTCTATGCATCCACCATATGGAAAATATTGCGTAAAGATCTTGGTCTACACCCATACAAGATGCAACTGATTCAAGAACTAGAGCCACTTGACCATAATAAGCGTCTTTTGTTTGCTGATTGGGCCCTAGAACAGCTTGAAGTTGATTCACTTTTTATCGTAAAATTTTGTTTAGTGATAAAGCTCATTTTTGGTTGAAAAAGCAAAATTGCCGTATATGGAGTGAAAACAATCCTCAAGAAGTTTTGCAAGTTCCATTGCATTCTGAAAAATGCACTGTATGGTGTGCTTTACACGCTGGAAACATCATCGGTCCATATATCTTTAAAAACGATGCTGGAGCTAATGTTACAGTGAATGGTGCTCGTTACAGATCGATGATCAATGATTATTTGTTTCAAAATTTGAATGATATCTACCCAGAATTGTTTTGGTTCCAACTAGATGGTGCTACATCTCATGCTGCTACCGTAACAATTGATTTATTGAATGAAAGATTTGGCGATAACATTATTTCGAAAAATGGTCCAATTAATTGGTGTCCAAGATCATGCGACATAACTCCACTGGATTATTTTCTTTGGAGTTATGTCAAATCATTGGTTCATGATGATAAACCAGAAACAATCGACACTTTATAAGCCAACATAACTCATGTTATTGATGAAATAAGGCCTGAATTACTCGAATAACTGGTCCAAAATTGGTCTGGTCGAATGCGGTTCTTCAGAGCTAATCGTGGTGGACATATGCCGGAAATTATTTTTAAAACATAAATTTATCTTTCAAACAAAAAAAGTTTTCTTCAATCTCAATTTAAATGTGTCTTATTTCAATTTAAAGTTCTATCACTCTAAAAAAACACCCGATACAAAATGGATGATCCTGTATTTTGACGATCAAATAGCTATTTTTGTGGTGCAATCACCAAAAACATTTTGATAATTAGCGCTTTGGCGATAAAATTTTTCTATCATTTTCGTAGAAATTACAATTTTGATTTTCTCAACATGTGTATGTTTTTACAATACTTAATTAGTTCTAACGTATGTTTCATTCATACTGATGGATTTCAAGTATACAAGATATACAGTTCGGATTATTGAATTTGCAGCTCTCCAGTTTATTCTTATGGAAGTTTTAAGAAAGAAAAAAATACATATTTTCCATTATTATTTCTACCATTTTTCGAAGTATTTTCTGGATTACGTTCGAACTTAATGTATTAAAAAAAGGCATAATAAACGTTTGTTCCTTACGAAGGTTATTGTTATTCATATGATCGCGGACAGCTCAGTGGTAGAGCATTGGACTCGCGACCGGAAGGTCTGGGTTCGAATCCTGTTCAGGTGAAAAAAAAATTTTCTAATTGGACGAGTGTCGGTCACCATTTCACTTTTGGTTCAAAAATTAACAGTGCTGTGACCTAAAGTGGCGCAAGATCGCAGCAACAAAGCCTACCCAGAACACAACTGAACTCCTAACTAGCACAAGCTGCAAAAACTCCTGAGGGATCTTCACAGAAGATCTATGAGTATCAGGATAATAATTAAAAGAAAAAAAAATAATATATGTAAGTATAAATTGAATCGTTTTATGGAAATCAGTCTAGTGATCGTCCGAAACAAATGACATCTAATGAAGAAAATGAAATTTTGGTTCGAGTAGATGAAATTCTGAAGTGAGTTCATGTCAACTGGTATTCAGTCGTTAATTATCAAAATTCTAAGAAAGAAATGCTTCACTCTTATCAATTCACCTGTGTTCAAAATTTACTTCCAACAGCATTTTCGGTTCAAAATTACAGAGATTTGGGCAGAATGATAGCTCGCTATTTCCTGGAACAACTTTTATGAAACGATCAGATAAAACTGAACAAATTCCGACGACTAAACAGTTTTTAATAATATTTTGGAATCCCCTAATGATTCTAAACTATTATTTTCCCCCCTCTATTTTTAACTCACTCCTCTATATTTAATGGTGCCAGACTTTAATTATTAAGAACATTTTTTGCATTGTATACTTAAGTTAAGTACACACTAGATAAAGTCATGGTATATCGAAACAATTGTTGAGTAAACAATCAAATTTGGCGGAATTCAAAATTGTTTTCATTTTATAAATTTCAAGATGAATTTCGATCAAGTGAAATGATTAAAAAACGGTTTTAAATTGTTTTCTATTTTCGGTGGTTCGAAAAATTTAACCTTGACAAACCTAGGAGCAGTTTTTATCCCTCAACTCAAATATGTGAAATTTATTACTCAAATACAGGGTCCTGCAATAGTGCGATGCCCTTTCATAGCTGCCGAACCAGACATAGAAATTCCGTTCGAATGCAGGCTCCATGTTAATACTTTCATTTCTTCATCTCAGGAAAGCATTATTTAATGAAATAAAATAATAAAGATTATTTCCACAATTATTAATTTAACGACAATTGTTTCGCCAACACTGTATCGCGATTCATAGGTACATTAATCAATCAATGGATCACACGGTGATATTAACTAAAATAAAATAATATAAATTATTTCCACAATTGATTAAGTTTCGCCAGCACTGTGGCTTCGTCGAGTTCGCATCTTGAACAATGATCTATATTATTTTGTTTTAAAATTTGAATATCAAAACAGGTTTAATAAGTCAATCTTTTAATTATTTTAATTAAAAAATCTTTTAGAAATAAACTAATGTCTTATAAGCAGAGCTTATATTTAATAGACGTATAAAATCAAAACTCAATATACAATATCAAATGGAATAAATAAACCAACAAATATAAATTGTCAATTAAAACTAATAAATAAATATTTGAAGGAGACAAAATTTTGTTTCTGATCTTACAATTATGAAAACTAATTCCTTCTCAAAAATACAAAACATAATTTGCAGACTTCTTAGAAAATATAATTTATTTGAAATATTTAATATATTCAACTTATTTAAATATATTAAATATTTCAAATAAATTTTATTTTCCAAGAAGTCCTTAAATTATGTTTTGTATTTTTGAAAAGGAATTAGTTTTCATAATTGTAAGATCAAGAAACAAAATTTTTTCTCCTTCAAATATTTATTTATTAATTTTAATTGTAAATTTATATTTGTTGGTTTATTTATTCCATTTGATATAAGAAATATAACAAAATTTGAATATCAAAACGGATTTAATGTCAGTCTTCTACAATTTTAAATTAAAAAAAATTTTTATTCAAAAAACTTTTAGAATTAAATTAATGTCTTATAAGTACAGCTTATATTTAATAGACGTATAAAATCAAAACACAATATAGAATATCAAATGGAATAAATGATCCAACAAATATAAATTGTCCATTAAAATTAATAAATAAATATTCAGAGGAGACAAACTTTTGTTTCTGATCTTACAATTATGAAAACAAATTTCTTTTCAAAAATACAAAACATAATTTATGAACTTCTCAGAAAATATATTTATTTGAAATATTTAATATATTTAAATAAGTTGGATATATTAAATATTTAAAATAAATTATATTTTCTAAGAAGTTCATGAATTATGTTTTGTATTTTTGAAAAGAAATTAGTTTTTATATTTGTAAGATCAGAAACAAAATTTTGTCTCATCTGAATATTTATTTATTGATTTTAATGGACAATTTATATCTGTTGGTTTATTTATTCCATTTGATATTCTATATTGTGTTTTGATTTTATGTTTTATTTTTAATTTAATTCTAAAAGTTTTTTGAATAAAAATTTTTTTGAAATTAAAATTGTAGAAGACGGACATTAAATCTGTTTTGATATTCATATTCTGTTATATTCCTTCTATCAAGTAAAAAGCCTTTTTCTATTGTTTTAGTTTAATTTATTGAAATGATTTTCATCAAGTAAGGGCCGATTCAATTAAAAAACACTGTGATATGCTGCCATTTTCTGGTTAATAGGTCGTATTAACCAAAAAATTGCAGCATATTACAGTACGATCCATAGATTGGTTAACGTACCTATGTATCAAGATAACATTTATATAAAATTTAATATTATTAGGTAAACCCAATGCCGGCTATAATCCAATTATAGTAGACAAAATTTCGAACAAGAAAAAAGAAATTGAATTTTGTTGACCCGGTTACAAAAGATTTGTAATTTGAGATATTGAAAAATCCTTAAATCAAATATAAAACCCCCATTTTGGAATTTTTATAATTATTTCAAAATGTAAACTCGAAGAAGCCACAGTGTTGTCGATACAATTGTGGTTAAATCAATAAATTGTGGAGATAATCTTTATTATTTTATTCAATTAAAATGAATTTCCATCGTGAAAGGACCGATTCAATAAAATTATTTTCTAATATACACAAAAAATTATTCAACAAATGGGTGATTTTCCAATGAATCACCTTCAATATATCTATCATGACGTAAAATATTAGAAAAAAATTCAATCGAGAAAAAAATTAATTGAATCGGTCCTTACTTGATGGAAATTCATTTTAATTAAATGAAATAATAAAGATTCTTGCCACAATGTATGTTTCGTCAACACTGTGGCTTCTTCAATATGTAAACTGGAGAAGGCGGCAGTATTGACGAAATAATTGTCATTAACTCAATATATTTCATTTAATTAAAACATTAGAGATATTTTTCCAACGATACAGATCTTATTCAGAAAAAAAGCCAGCAGTTCGCTTAAAATTCTCTACGGTAAATTACATCACTGAAAATTTTATCTGAATAAGGAACATGAAAACTAACGAATATTGAAAATACTTGAAACAATAAAACCTGTAGTAGAATTTATTCAGGTGATGTTCTGTATATATTTCTTCTTTTTAATGATCCACAAGATGTTTAAGTGACCTGTTATATTTAGATTATTGTTACCTAGGATATCCTCTCTTCCGATCTTCCAAGAACTACCTTGTTTCTCATTTAAGGTGACATACCGTATATTGGTTTATTTTTATTCGAGTAGAGATAAGAAGAGACGTTATGGACCGTTTTCTGAAGTGTTGTAAATAGATATTTATTTACACATTCTCATTGACATCATTTGAACCCTTTCAACACCAACATCTTTATTGCCATCGTTTCTGTGTACCCCACAGAAGTATAATTTGAATATTTACTACTTATTTTGAGCTGGATTCATCTCGAAATTGGCCATGAAAGGGAGTCAATTTTCTAATTTCTAAGATCTTAATAGAGTTTCTTCCGTGAAAGCAGGCTTTAGGATTTTAGTAGAATTTCAGATGTTTTCAATAATTTCCATTGTGTTATAACGTTCAATGCCCTCAATATAAACAGATTTTAAAAAACGACGTACTTTATAGTTAATAAAATTTAAAAATAAAAATACAAATGAACAATTTTTAATCGCAGTTATTTTTTAATTCATCTACAATTTTTTCGTCACAACATGACCTCATAAGACAGTTTGCCACAATAATTTTTTTTGCCACCATAATTCTTTGCCGCCATAATTTTCTTGCCACCATTTAAATAATGCGAAAAGTTTTTCTTAAATAACTAACTCTATGTACAAAAATAGGAAAGCGAAAAATATTTTGACAAATAGGGGGTGGGCTATTTAAAAATTGCCCACGTCTGCAAATAAAAAAGTAATTTTTTTTTCAGAGTTACTGGTTTATTAGAAAGGTAGAACTTTGACATTTATGTATGAAAAATAATATTATACAAATGACCTCCTAGACTGGCTACACTACACTAACCGACCAACTCAATTTTTCAGTACATTGTCGATTAAAAGTTTGATTGATTCGGTCTTTACTTGGTGAAAACTCATTCTAATTAAAAAATATATAAGAGGCAATATTTTGATTTCCACAAAAATATTTATAATACAACAATTGTTTTACCACTATGTGGCTTCTTCGGGTATCTACATTCTACTGGCTGAAGGTGTCCAGTGTAACCCAGTTTAAATACAGTGTTAAGTACGTGATAAAATAATGGAAAAACAAGTCATTAGAAACTTAAGGTGTTTATTGGAGTTTGCCTCTAAAATATGCCATTAGGGAAAGATATTCAGTAATGGAGATTTGTCACAATCTGTTTGTTCATTTAGAAGGATTTTTCAGGCATTGTACCTGTTGATTTCAAGAAATTCTAAAAGTATTAATCTAGAACTTTCACTTTTGACGTGGATAATTTCATAGTTATTGTTGAAATTATGCCTGAATTCCTTAAGATGATAAGCATATATCGAATGTACGGAACCCGATATGTAATATGATTTTGTGAATTTTTCTATTATGATTTTGGCAAAAAATATTAAAAATATAAGTTTTTTTAAATAATTCTTTTGCAAAACTATACACATCGGAGACGGATGGAGAGTTTCAGCCATATATTTTTCATTTTCATGAGTTCTAAAATTACAAATTACACGAAACAACACGTCTGATCGATCTGAAATTTGGTATTTAAAAGAAAAAGTAGATGTAGGTGCAAAATTTCATGAGGATCCTTCTATTAAAACATTTGTTGGAGAATTATAGGCAACCTATAATCCCACAACTTGTATCATGGGTTGCGTAACCTTCAATTGTTATGATTTAAATATTCCAAAAATTTCAGAAAATTGAATTGGATTATTCGTTGGCGTATGTGTATTATTCCGGAAGAGGCCTCCTTTGAAGGCGATATAATGAATATTATGTGTTTCATAGAACGATTCTTGGTAGATAATTTTTTATTTCATATCACCGAACGGAGTCTAGCCATAGTATTTACTTTAATGTTAATCATATTTTAGTAAGAGCGAATTAAGCGAAACAAACCTTCTAGAGAATTTTATGCCTACTGGTCACTGTAAGTGCCTTTGTTAGGAATTGACCGCCATTGTTCATCGTTCAGTAAAAATAAGGGTTGACACATAGAGAAGTCGACTGAGATGTACTAAAATATAAAGTTATTGTACTGCATTGACTAACCTTATGTCATTCGTTCTTTTTCTTTTAATCTAGAGGTGGTTAACCATGGAACTTTGTGTTTAGAGTGAATGAAATGTGGACACAACAACCCCTGTGTCTCGGATTATGTCGCAAAAAGACACTTTCGAACTGCGGTATTAACAGATATGAATATCATAATGATAAGGTAGTTGAATAACTGATACAACAACCCCTGTGTATAAATATCATAAATGATAGTTAGTAAAGCTCGCACTAAGAGTGCAGCAGAGAATATGTTACAACAAGACATTTCTACCCATCAATATTATGCATTCAGATTATAATAATTTAACTAGATATTAGGTGTTTGAATGGGAAATTCCCGACCAAAGAGTCATTGTTCGAAATACCTCAAAGATTTCTTATTGTCAATTTACCCGTGTGTTCACACAATTGCCTGTTGTATTTACATTCGTTTATACACTAACGATTTGATCTCTGTAACCTTCATTTTTATCAAAATTTTAATTACTTTCGTATATCTGTTGGGTTATTTATTCCATTTGACATTATATATTGAGTTTTGATTATATACGTCTATTAAATGTAAGCGGTGCTTGTTAGACATAAATTTATTTCTAAAAGTTTTTTTGAATAAAAAAAATTTGTTTTAATATTCAAATTTTGTTATATTTCTTCTATCAAGTAAAAGGCCTTTCTATTTTATTTTATATATAATATATAATTATATTTTGGCTTCAATAAATCCCATTATAGAATGTCAATGAATTTAAATAAACCTTAAAATAACTCACAGTGTTCTTTGATTTTGTTAGAACATAGATCAATCTTGAATTATATAGTTGATCTGTATTTCGAAGCTTTTAACACGTGAGTGATATAGGTTGTTTTTGATTTTGATATTTGGAATATTAAAAGAGGACTGAAGACCTGAAGACGGGATTGTCTAGAATTATATTTGTTTTTTGAAGATAAAGTGCACATTTTTTTAGAGATTTTTGAAATAATTTATTCGAATATTTAAATATATTAAATATTTCAAATAAATTATATTCTTTGAGAAGTCCTTTAAGTGTGTTCATGTTTTTAAAAAGCAATGGGTGTTCTTAAAGGTAAGACCAGAAACAAAATTTTGTCTCCTTTAAATATTTATTCATTAATTTTAATTACTTTCGTATAGCTGTTGGGTTATTTATTCCATTTGACATTATATATTGAGTTTTGATTATACACGTCTATTAAATGTAAGCGGTGCTTGTTAGACATAAATTTATTTCTAAAAGTTTTTTGAATAAAAAAAAAATTTTTTTGAAATTAAAATTGTAGAAGATAAACATATTTCAATTTGTTTTAATATTCAAATTTTGTTATATTTCTTCTATCAAGTAAAAGGCCTTTCTATTTTATTTAATTTTTATCAATAATGGAACTACAGGGTTGAAGAGAGGACGAGTTTTTCTTCTTGACTCCTTTCTGCTCACGCGCCACCTCGCGCCCACACATCGAGTGAGAAGCGTTATCCTATCTGCCAGGATAAAATATCGTATTTTTATTTAACCTTGCATTCTGAACTTTCCGTTACAGGTTCCATGCCCTCGGTGTCTACACAATGTAACGTCCTATTATCCCCCAATTGGGCGATTACGATAGGGTTTTCAGAAACCCCCAAAGAAACGGAATAGTGTATTTTTATAGTATCTTTATCAACTGAGACGAATATAGCGGTCCAAGTAAAGCAGAACACTCGTATATATCCAGCATATATGCTGGATTCGTGGGTGCACCCCCACATGCTGGATTCGTGGGCAGCCCCCTCAAGATTCTTAAATGGCATTAAGGGTCGAGTGACACATCATTTTGAAGATTGCAATTGTGTTTATGAACATGTAAAAAAAATCTGTTTTGCATATGTTTCGGTGAAAATGATGTGTGATCGCCATGTGGTAGAGTTTCTGAACAGATTTCACTAAATAAGATGTTCAAATTGCCTACCATCAATTTCTAAACAGTAATAGTGTAATGTGGTCACCTGATATATACGTAAATTACAATTTATGTCAAAGATTTATTATTAAATGGAAATAGTTGACTAAAGGAAGAAATCTGTATATTTTAAACGAAAGTGATGGTCCCCTGGATAAAATTACAAATAAAATCATTTTCTTACTCATCGCATCTTCCACGCGTTGTAATTATAAACTCCCCCTCCACCTTGCCTCCTCTTGAAGAAGCTGATCAAACCAAGTGTCACAGCGACCTTGGCCACAATAGCGGCCTTCATAAAAAGCAATTTTATCACGAAAATCATCAAAGGTATTATAGCTGTGGATATCATGAAGGGTATAAACATAATCGGCATGATTCTCTGCATCAAACTTTGGCGTTTCTTCTGTCCTTTACGCTTTTTCTGTCCACCTCCTCCAACGCCAAGTCCCCCTCCTCCTGAGCCATGCCCCCCTCCGCCAATACTACCAATCCCGGAGCCTTTTTTCGCAGATTTAGGTTCGAGAATCCGCGGTGGTTTCTTTGGGGTTTCTGAAACACATACCATAAATCAATAGGGTTTCGTGTATCAAAAAACCGTTCGAAATAATTTTGAATGATGGATAAAAAACCGCTACAAATTTAAAACAAAGTTCTATTTAAAAAAATCAAAAAATAATATATTACTAGGAGTACAAATAAGTTTCCGCCTTTTTTTAACACAAATTAAATATTTATTATGGAAGAACGGTTTTAAACGATGTGAGACTGCTTGCTGAGTGACTTCTAATGTTAGAGCAAGTTCTTTTTGTATTTGAGATGAATCTTCCTCCAATAATTCCTCCAATTCTGCATCCTCGTAAATTTTTGGCCTTCCACTGCAATCTTTGTCTTCTACGTCGAAATCACCATTTTTAAACTTTTGAAACCACTCTCGACACGTTCTCTCACTCAAAGCACCCTCACCATATGCTTCTACGAGCAATTGATGCGCCTCAGCAGCAGATTTCTTTAAATTAAAGAAGTAAACTAATATTTCCCGCAAATGACGCTTACTTGACTCAAATTTTGACATTTTCAACTTATAAAAATTATATTTTACCAATATAAAATCAATGATATTAATAGGTTATGTTGTTCTTGAATGTCCAAACTATTTTTTAAGCCGGTTATCATCTGCGAAAGCTAACCGAAACTCCGTGCCGCGCCATCTACAATAAAACGGCGGAATTTTATTTGTACTCCTCATAAGTTTTTGAGAAACGTTTTATATTTTATATTTCTGTATTATTCTGATACTCCTAGATGTTCTGTGAAGATCCCTCAGAAACTTTTTCAGCTTGTGCGAGTTAGAAGTTCAATTGTGATCTGGGTAGGCTTTGTTACTGCAATCTTACGCCACTTCAAGTCACACCACTGTTAATTTTCGACCCAACAGTGAAATGGTGGCCAACTAGAAAATTTCTTTCCCACCTATATAAAAAAATATAATAATATAAAGCTATAACCACTAAGCTATCGACATTATTTTTTGCTCTGTATCTCTTAATTTTCAACCCTTAGTGTAAATTGATTCGGCTGAAAAATTTAGAGGATTACCATTGTACAGAGGCCTAATGCTACCTCCAAGTTATTACCCGTGTGAATTTAGCAAACTGTTTCAAGCAGACTGTTTGGCGAAAATGCCCGAACGCTATAACCAGTGGCGTCAGTCGAATTCTAAATTTTCATTGAAATGTTGGTCAAATCACATACTGGTTTAGGATGTGGGTTTCATATAAGAATATGAATACCTCCTTGGTACATAATCGATAGTTTCTTCAACCCTTGTAATTCAATATTCAAAAATTGTATAAACATTTTTTCCTTAACCACCCTAAGTATTTCATAAGAACCTCCATGAAACCACCCTAGTCTAAGCCGAATTTTCCGCTCTTTCCAATAGCGTACACTGAATTTTGACTAAGTTGATAGTTTTCAAGTTACGCTATGTTTTTAGTGGAAAAATTGTGAAACGTTACAAAACAGTAGAATCTTGAATAAAACATTACAACGCAAGATAATTGGACCAAACTCGATATAAACTTTTTCGTTGCCTGTAGAATAACCTTGTGAAATTTGGCTAGAGATAACTTGGGCACCCGGTATATGAACTATTATATGGTTTTTGAGTCTGTTAAGTACTAGGTGATCTCATTATCCATTACATTTTCAGGCATAATAAGATAAATTTTATTTTTGGTCAAGACTATTCAGTGTTTACCTACCACTGAATTTGTCCATATTTTTGATTAACCTATATCTTCATTATGTTCTAATACATTGTTCATTATGTCTACCAGTTAATGAGATTTTCATTCAGACTGAAAGTTAAAAATACTTTCGGTATTTGGATCATTTTGTTCGCTCTAGTTTCAGGGAATAACGTGCTATCGTTTAGCTCAAATGACTGTTATTTCGAATTTTGAGCCGAAATTGTTCTTGAACGTATTATGAATAAAATGAAAAATAATTCTCTCTAGCAGGTCCGTCCGTAAACAAGCCAACTTTCGAACAGAAAGAGCTAGATCCTTGAAACCTTCAGGGAAGTATCGGGTGTTTTTTTAGGGTGATAGAACTTTCGATAGGGATAACTGTGGTTTAACGGAAGGTAGAAGCCATGTTGTTTTGACATTTCTGTTCAGTAAGCATTGACAAATTATCATGGAAAGACTCACGCCGCAACAACGTTTACAAATTGTTGAAATTCATTTTCAAAATCAGTGTTCTACTCGCCAAATTTATAGACCACTTCGTGAAATTTATGGTTTACATAATCGATGCTGGAGCTAATGTTACAGTGAATGGTGTAGAGATCTTGGTCTACACCCATACAAGATCCCACTGGTTCAAGAACTAAAACCACTTGACCGTAATAAGCGTCTTTTGTTTGCTGATTGGGCCCTAGAACAGTTTGAAGTTGATCCACTTTTTTATCGTTTAATTGTGTTTAGTGATGAAGCTCATTTCTGATAGAACGGCTATGTAAACAAACAAAACTGCCGTATATGACTGAAAACAATCCTGCAGTTGCATTGCATTCTGAAAAATCATCGGTCCATATTTCTTTAAAAACGATGCTAGAGTTAATGTTACAGTAAATGGTGATCGTTGCAGGTCGATGATCAATGATTATTTGTTTCACAATTTGAATGGTATCGACCCAGAAGTGTTTTGTTTCCAACAAGATGGTGCTTCACCTCATGCTGCTATCGTAACAATTGATTTATTGAAAGAAAGATTTGGCGATAACATTATTTCGTGAATTTCAAGAACATGCGACATAACTCCACTGGATTATTTTCTTTGGGTTTATGCTGATGAACCAGAAACAATAGACGCTTTGGAATCCAACATAACTCGTATTATTGATGAAATAAGGCCTGAATTACTCGAAAAAGTGGTCCAAAAATGGTCTGGTCGAATGCAGTTCCGCAGAGCTAGTCGTGGTGGACATTTGCCGGAGGTTATTTTTACAACATAAAAAACACCCGATATAAGGGGTTCAATGTTTCGGCTTAGTCCTTTAATGGACGAAATCAGTTCGATAGTTTTGCAGTTATTTACGTTGGAAAATTTTTCATATTTTCTCCATAATTTTCGTAAACACAGATTTGATCGATACCAAATTCGGTATTTAGAAGTAAAATAGTAACACGCATGTTTGTGCGGAATTTCTTGAAAATTGTTTGATTGGAAGTTAAAAACATTTATATATTATGTGAGTGGATCAGCTTTCAGCGCTATCTTAAACACTATAACTTTCGAACAGAAATATATAGAGATTTGAAGATTTCGGGGTAGGTTTGGGAACTTAATATCTCGGTCCAATCCGTTAATGTGTAGAAACAGTCTAATGGTTTCGCAGTTATTCACTTTTGGAATATTCTTTCATTTCAATCAATATTTTTTCAAACTACCCAGAAATTGTTTCGAATGTGGCACTGAAACCTTAATTATTTGAATTAACGATAACATATACAACGCAAACAGTGATACAAATTTGTATCGTGGGTTGCTGTTTGACTTTATAACAGCTGTGATATATATTTATCATGCAATAAGTATAAAATAACGGTTGAAAGTGTCTGATGATGTATTTAGAAAAGTGACGAAGTGGTTTTCAGCGTTTTGAACTTAGTTATTTCTCTTCTGCATCTTAATTGAGGAGGTGAGTATTCAATAACTATTAGCAATGAAGTTTTTATAATTATTTCCTGAAAATTATCATAATTCAAAATAAAGATTACTCAAAAAATTACATTTCTCTACTTTTTTGTTGAATGGGACAAAAAAAGATCTAGGTGAAATCAAACATTGGGAAATTATTATCTTTGATGCGATTAGCCAAAAATTTCTAACCGGTGAATCTGCAACAACCCTAAGAAAAGGTCACTGTAGAAAAAAGTTACTAACTCCAAGAATTCAGAGAATGCTCTAGAATATTGTGAAAAAAAATAAAAGTCTATCCCATCTTGACATGAAAAAAAATTGAAGACGCAGGATACACTGTTTCCGTAACAACAGTTTGCAGAAATTTGTTTGAGATGGGCTTCAGAGGAAGAAAACCTGTGAAAAACCAAAAGTGGCTCCCAAAATGGTGAAAGATAGATTTAACTGGGCTAAATCATATAAGCATTTCACAGAGAAAGATTGGAATACCGTAAGGTACTTTTACCTGTCATTTAATTTCTCTTTTTCTGAAGATTTATTTTCTTTTGTTTTCAAGTTTGCTTCAACGACGAATCAACGATCCAAATTCTTGATGACAAGCCAAAGTTTGTGAAAAGGAGAGCTGGTGAGAAGTATCATCCAGACTGTACCATAAAAACAGTAAAACACCACACCTCAATGACATGGTCAGTTATTAATGCTAAGGGGTTGGGCCACCTTTATATTGTGAAAAAAACCATGCGGCAAGACCAATACATCAAGGTATTGGACAGCAGGTTTTCGCCTCAAGTGAGAGATTGGTTCCCAAATGGTAATGCAATACGAGGGTTGCCTTTTATATTTCGGGATTGGACAACCCTACTGTTGCAATCTGGCAAATTCTATCGTAAAGTTTGACATTTTTGAGGTTATGCGTACGCATAACGTTTTGACATGCGAGCGTTATTCATGTTGTTAACTGTAATTTGAAAGATTCATCTCGGCCAAAAAATGGAATTAAATCGTGAACATTTTCGCGCTATTATTTTTTACAACTTTCGACGTGGATTAACTCAGCAAAAGTGCATCGATGAACTTAATTCAATTTTTGGCGATGAAGCTCCATCAAGGACTAGTGCTTATCGATAGTATGGTGAATTCAATCGAGGTCGTAGTTCGCTCCAAGACAAATTTGGTGAAGGTCATCCAAAATCAGTTGTTGTTCCGAAAACCATTGATATTGAAGAACGTCATGTGACCTATCGTGAGATTGAGGCAACCTTAGGTAAATAGTGGGACCAGCATACATTCAATATTGCATGAACATTTGACTATCAAAAAAATTTGTTCGCATTGGATCCCACACAATTTGTCAATCGTTCAAAGAAAGGCTCGTGTCGATTGGTCGAAAGAAATGCTCAAACAATACGACCGTGGTGCTTTGGAACATGTCTATGACATCGTGAGAGGTGATGATTTCTTTTTTTTTCCCGTACCTAAAAAATAAACTGAGAGGTCATCATTTTGGGACACCTGAAGAAGCGGTTGATGCGTGCAGAATGCATGTTTTGGAGATACCTCAATCAGATGGCCAACGTGCTTCAGCAATTGGTTCAAACGCATGCAGAAGTATATAGATCTTCATATGGAAAATGTTGAAAAACAATAAAGCGATTTTCGATGATTAATATTTGTTTTTATTCTCTAATCCTGAAATATAAAAGGTAAACCTCGTATTTATGCAAGACCACACCATTCTATAAGGCTAAGAGAGTGCTAAAATTTCTTGAGGACAAGAAAATTCCACTGCTCCGATGGCCTGGAAATTAGCCCGACATTAATACAACCGAAAATTTTTTAAGAGTGCTTGGAAAGGGAATTTTGAAAAAGAAAAAATCACAACAAGGCTTCAACTGATAGAAAGAATCATTTACCATTGAAACGGCAATGATAATTCGAAAAAAAGCAGAAAACTGCATCAAAAGAATGCAACGTAAAATCCTGTTATTGATAGCTACTAAAGGAGGACCAACAAAATACTTGTCATAAAACTGTTTAATATTTGCATAACAAACCCATGTTCTGTTCAACTCCTACTAAAAACAATCAGAGATACAAAGTGATTACGTCTTTTATTCGCGAAAATTAAGGAATAACTAAAAAAATCGCAGTAAATCTAATAAATCGGGCACTGTACTTATCTGATTAGTTTGAAATTTTGGGTTTGGATGAATAACCATAGCGCATATATTTGCTCAAAATTTCATGAAATTCCTATGATTAGAAGATTCTAAACAAAGACAAAAATATTATTAACGAAGCAGCGTTGAGCACTAAAGAAACCATAGCAACAGTTTCATGATCGAGCTCAAAGTTAGCATTTGCATGTTTAAAATTTTCAAAGAGGCTAATTCGAAAAAAAAATTAATTTGTGAGGATCGTGGATGATATGCAGTAACGCGCGAAAGCTCAAGACTTCACATCCGCGCTTCTTATTGTTTTCTCCTCTGGAATAGAAAACGAAGTTCTTATTCATAATATAGTCCTTCTTCAAAGTATCCAGAAAAAACAAAGCTCAATTGTAATTATTTAGTATACATTTTTAACTCTTGAATTAGAAAATTATAACAAAATATTCATCTTATTTATTTACACAATCTCCATTCAACTGTGAACACTTGACGTCGAGGTACGCCCGAAACTAGATAATAATAATAATAATAATAATAATAACGTTTATTCACATAATAGAAAAAATATTCCAATATACCAAATTAGAAAAGACAATAAAAAAAATACAGAAATAAATAAATCACTACATCAAATGAGAACGATTCTCTCCCCTCAAAAGAAATAAACGTTTCCCTTGTTTAGTTTCCCACAAAAGTTTTCACTTGTGCGTGGGCAGTACTCTAAAATATAACAAGTATAAAAAAACAAAAAAGTGAACCGTAAATCAACGAATTTTATCACAGGTAACAAAGTCAATGTAGTTTCAGCACATACACATACCATCACACACCATAACAAGTAACAAGTGAGCGAATAAACTGTCTATCCACCGAAGTCACATAAGATCTACTCAGGCTTTTAATCATCTGAACCGAATTCACCTCCATCACATACGTCTTGTATACACTCGGGAGTGAGTTAAAAATTTTTCCAGCACGATATACAAGGCAACGCTGACCGATTGATTTTTTCATCCTGTGCACTCTCGTATCTTGTTTAGCGATCCTTGTCTCGTAATGATGACTTACTTTATCAATTATTCCCCTATTTTTATTTATGTAAACCATTGTATTGTACACATATAATTGTCTTGGATCTAGAAGTTTTGATTCCTCGCAAAGTCCATCCGAAGAATATGTAAGCTCCCCAAAATACATTAGTTTTATTATGCGTCTTTGCAAAACTTCTAATCTTCTCATGTAGGTTGGCAAAGCTGTGCCCCAACCAAGTATTCCATATTGCATCCTGGATTCCACGAAACTATAGTACAAGATCTTCAAGTTCTTTATATCTAATATCTTTCTCATGTATTTAAATTTATGCAAATGAAGCCTCAGTGTTTTCGTTATGTTATCGATATGCTCGTTCCAACGTAGGTGAGAATCTACTGTTATGCCCAGGTATCTTATTGAAGTTTTTAGATCTACTGTTATCGTTCGCTCATAGTTGGGAACCTCAAGCTTATCAAAAGGTGGAAGATTTGTCGTGTTACAGGCGAATGGTACAAAAAAGGTCTTACTTGTATTAACCGTCAACAATCTGTGGCCAAACCAGTCAAGTATGCTACTCAGATCTACTTCAGCTTTAATTTTCAGTTGCTCCCAGGTAGCAGCCGAGTACACAATTGCCGTATCATCAGCAAAACATATTATTTCTCCCGAACTATCAACCTTGAGCAAATTATTAATGTAAATTGAGAAAAACAACGGACCCAATACAGTACCCTGAGGTACGCCATATTTCACACATTCAGGGGAACTGATCTCCTGCCCTATTTTGACCACCTGACTCCTATTCGAAAGATATCCTCTTAAGAAATTCAGTGCTCCGCCTCTTATACCAACCTCATCCAGAGCATCCACCAGTTGGTCGTGGCAGACGGTGTCGAATGCCTTCGCTAGGTCTAAAAACACGCATAGAGTAGGTTCACTGTTATCAACCGATCCATAAACTTTCCCAAGGAGACTATTTAGAGCATCAGCCGTGGATACGCCTTTTCGAAATCCAAACTGTCTTTCGGAAATGATATTAAATCTATCCAAGTAATCCGTGAGTTTATTTTTAATCACCTTCTCGATAACTTTCGCTATAGTGCTTATGATAGAGATTGGTCTGTAGTTGCTCATATCATTTCTGTCACCCTTCTTATACACTGGAATGACTACAGATTTCTTCAATTCGTCCGGAAATACTTCCCTCTCAAACATGGAATTAACAAGATGCAGCAAAGGATCAGCTATTTCAGTCACTATATTTTTGAAAGTCTCGCTTCTTATTTGATCAAGACCAGGGGTTTTTTTCGATTTCAACGATTTTATTGCATTGATCACTTCTTCTTTGGTGCACTCAGATAAATAAAACGAACTTCCATTGGGATATCTCCCTGGAGTCGATGTGGCAGGTATAGTTATTTTGGAGGCATATGCTTCACCGACATTTATATAATACTTGTTGAATGCATTCGCTTTCAGTTTATCATCCTCTATGAGTAAACCATCATTAGTTCTTATTTCCGGAGTTCTTCCGTTGTCCTTCTTGCCGTCATGTTCTCGTATAATATTCCACAGTTGCTTAGCGTTGTTTTTGCTAGAATCAATCCGTTCGGAATAATATTTTACCTTGGCCATCCTTATCAGACCATTCAACATATTTCTGTATCTAACATACACATCTCTTTTAGATTCATTTTCGGGATCCTTTTTGTGCTCATTGAACAATACACTTTTTCTGACAGTAGATTTGACAAGGCCATCAGTGATCCATTTTTTCCGTTTAAACTCACACCTGGATTGCCTTTTCGTAAACGTATTCTTATCGATCAAGGAATTTATCGTTTCTATTAAGCATTTTGTCTTTTCGTTGATGTTATCAATACTATAGTAGGTAGCCCAGTCAAAGTTGGCCACATCTGCTCTCAGTTTGTCATAGTTTGTGATCTTAACATTTTCTCTTACATATCCCCCGGTATAACTCCGCAGGGGAATACTTGCCATGATTGCTTTGTGATCCGTGATGTTGGTATCAAATATGACTGATTTACATTCTGTTTGTTTCACAATTTTGCTCTGGAAAAATATATGGTCTATACAGCTTTGAGAATTTTTTGAAGTTCTTGTGTAGTCATTTATAAGTGAGAAAAAGCCACACTGACTTAGAGTATTCAGATATTCGGACACATCATCATTTTCACTGAGAATACATAGGTTCATATCTCCAATCAGAATATGACCGTCCAGAGGCAACCGCTGAGTCCGATCAAGGTAGACTGCCAAGTTCTCCGTGAACAATCTCGCATCTGTAGACGGCGATCTATATATAGCCGTAATCATAGTACATCTGTTTGATTTCGATTTTATACTTATTTGCAAAGCTTGAACACTTCCAACCGCGACGATTTCATAATTAAAAATCATGGTATCCCTCAGATAGACTATGACTCCATCATTTTTATTGAATTTACCCTCGTTATACACAAGACTGTATGTCGGTAACTGATACAAATTTGGATCAATGTCACAAAAGGTTTCGGTCAGTACTATGCAATCATATGTGAAAGCTAACTGATGCAAGTAAATCCTCAGTCCATCAAAGTTTTTCGCGATGCTTCTGATATTCTGGTGGAATATTTTAAATTTATTTTTGTCAGGAGATGGATGAAAAGTACCTTCAACTTCAGCCAAAGAGTTCGCCACTACCGTCTCAAAAGGGACATACTCAACATCCCTAAGAAACTGATCCATTCACTTTGAAATACTTCAGTCGTCCACAAGAAATTTTCAGCACAAGCTACTTTCTCCTCTGGGAGTTTACTCTGGACCTCGTTCGCTGGAGAACCCGATCCGATCCAGATCCCTTTCTGATATCCCCAGGACACACGGGATCGGTTGATACCTTTGTGTCGGTCTCCGCGCGTAGGGCAGCCCCTCCCGGTCCCAAGTCAGCCCGAATAGTGGATTCACCTTTAGGTTCTCCCACACTTCCACTTCTGAACAAAAGTTCCCGAGTAGGAGTTGATGGAACGCTGCTTGGTTTTCTTCCAATGGGTGGTTCTTCGCTTAGTAACTCAGAAGCAGCGTACCTCCTGCCATTCACAACAAGTTTATCTCCTCTAATGAAGCAATTACTACCCTTTTGTCTCTCCACTGCTAAGAACCTCCTCAGAATTTTATGATCCTCTCTCTGATCTCTGGTAAGATCATGAGAAATCGAGAGATTTGTTCCCCTTAGACTTCCACGCTTCGCAACAAGCTCCCTCTTCCTGTGGTGATTTAGAAGTTCTACTTTGATAGGGCTATTCAAGTTTTTACCAAGGCGATAAAAGTCGTTCACCTCTCTTTCTTCCAACTGCACCTCAAGAAGTTCGCCCAATTTACCACAAATCGATCCAACCGTCAACCTATCAGTTGGAATCTCCCAACCGAAGATTATTAAATTATTTCGGTTCACCCTTCTCTGTAGTAGTTCGTTTTCCTTTTTTAAAGTATTATTTTGCCGCTCCAGAGTATCCACCCTGCACCTCAGTTCTTCTAGTTTCAGCAATATGTTTGCCTCGCTTGCCTTTATAGTATTCTTCAACTCGGTTTTGATCTTAGCCAGTTCTACAAGAAGCCTCTCTGAATCAACCATAATGTGATTATATATCTATGACTTTGAATTCTACAAATTGAACAAGCGTGCAATAATATGATAAGGTTAAGGTAAACACACTTCACTCTCTTGGGCCTATAAGAGAGACTTAATACAGAAGGTAGGCCACGATTTGGGAGGAACGGGGAAAGGAGCGAAAGAACACAGAAAACAAAACAACCGAAACGAGAAACGCTTGTGTTGACCAGTATAGACTTCTTCGATTGTCAGCGCGAAAGCGTCAAGGGAGAGCGCGGTATACAGAAGAAAACGGTTTATGTCGAGTCGTGTAGTGTTCACCGCAGGAATTCCCCCATATGATGAGGAGCCAGCCGATGTAAACAAACCGTGGGTAAAAACTATTGTTTCTGTACTTTGTCTTATAAATTGACAAAATACACCCCAAAGCTGACAAGAATGGAAAGAGCCTACCTTGACTTGCAGGTATACAAAAGGTGGACTTATATTCAAACGAATTAATCCTCACAACCAAAACAGAAACAAGAGCACTGATAAATACGTGTTCACAGTTCACTGTTCAAATCATTAATTATGGAGATCATCTCCATAATTTTCGGTGATCGTAGTACAGGACTGTAAAACTGACTGAATTAAATCATATTTATATCGTAGCGCTGCTCGTTCAACTTCAATCTTCATTAGTCCCTATATGTTTTCAATGGGACTAAGATCTGGTGAATGTGCTGGCTATGAAATGGTTTTCGCTAGGTGTTCTTGCATCTAAGCTTGAGTATAAGTACTGAAGTATGGCATCTTGCATTATCCTGCTGAAATGCGTCGTTTCAAGGAGAAAATCGATTAGAATGCCTCAATACCACCAGGATTGCCAACTTTGGATATTTTTTGGACACTTTGGGGAAAATTTGGGGAACTACATTCCATGGGTTATTTTTTGGGGGTTTCAGTTTTTCCACTAGAGTTTTTTTGGGGTAAAAATATCTCAATATCTTATATATTTTCCTCACAGCTCACATTTAGAATTTAGTTGAAGTAAAATATGAAAATACTTTGTTTTATATCACTTTTGATTAACTGAATATACATTAGCTCGAATTTCATAGTGTGTAGTACATTTTCAAACTGAATAAAACAAATTGTATCTCAACTATTATACATATTCGTTGAAGGCTTCGGTAAAACTTCGAAAAGTGGAGGGTTCCACATGTCTGTCCGCTCATTCAATAGTTTTATTGTCGGAACGTGCTTTCTGTGTTTAAATATTTCGATGGATTCCACGATGTCTAATTTTTTTCCATTCGCTTCCAGGTGAAATATTTCAAGATTGTCCAATTCTGGGAAGATATGATTGGTTTTGAAAAAATGTTTCGCAAAATTATGCACCTTTTGTGGAAAGATCTCCCGGTTTGTCCTATATATACGCTACTGCACTGTTGACAACTTAATTTATAGACTTCAGAATTAGACAAAAACAATGTTTTCACTATCAATGGTACCATCAACAATACAGAGAGGGGTAGCCCCACACTCAGATATTGCTCCCCAAATCATTATTCTGGTGGGAAATTTGAACGATAACAGGTTTTTTGAGTGATTTACACCAAGTTGGAAGCAACTTTCATGAGATATAAAGATATTATTAAAATTATCTCCTTGAAAACGTTGAAGAAATTCCATCCTTCATTCCTTTCGTAAAGGTCACTATAGGAATTTTTTTGGTTTCCTTGATATGTAGCCTTCTCTGTTAGTTAATTTGCGAAACCCCATGCGCGGATTGTGTCGTTCTTAGGCCAATGAAGTGTTCAAACTGTTTCCTTTAATCTTACGCGGTCTTCCTGAAATTGGTCTATGCCTCATATTAATGCCATTTTTATCCTTTTATTGTCTTATATACAGCACTTTTTCCAAGTTTAGTCAATTCCACTAATTTTTTAACGTTTCGAAAACCTTTTCTATACAAATATTCTACCTGTTTTCTTTTTTCTAGTTGCGAGATTATTTCATAAATTGTATATCTGTTGCCAATCAACAATATTTGACAGATAGTGTTGCCATGTACCTTTGGCCATAGCCGACTATCTGCACAACCTATTTTATACATAACTTTTGTCTTTTGAATGTTACAAAAAAGAAGTATATTGAAATTATGAAAAATAATAGATTCCGGATACTTTCTAGACGGACTTTATATTGAAACAAGTTCCTGAATACTGAATTTTTTCAGCCCTTTCTATTTGGTAGTTGATCATAATTAAAACAAATTGTAAAAATTGCTATGTTTTACTACCAATAAAAATATATATTACACATTTTCTTGTGACTCGAGTTTCGGGAAATGAACTATCCCATCATCAGACAACTGAAGACCAAACAGTGGTACAGAGGTATTTAAACAAAAGTGATAAATATTTTGAATATTTCAATAGATTCTAGATAACACCTAATAGTGGTACAGAGGTTTACAAGCGGAACGTGATAAAACACCGGTTTAAAAAAGAGGGGCCTTCTGACAGATATCGGAATGTCGGCAATCGACAAAGAAGGTTGTTGAACAGATAGTACCCATTCAAATATCTCAAATAATTTTTGGGGTTACATAGCTCCGTACAGTCATTCATTATATTCACGTTATTTTGTTGTACATCTCAAATATTTGGATTTACATAGCTCCATACAGTCTTTAGAAAACATTCTTCAGAAAACAGTAATTCCTTTCGACAAAAGAAAATCTTAAGAGAATTTTACATGTAGATTCAAATGAAAAGAGACTTGATCATTGAAGTTTTCAAATTCGTTCACAATAAAAATAATTTAAAAAATAATGAATGACTGTATTGAGCTATGTAAATCCAAATATTTGAGACGTACAACAAATAACGTAAAAATAATGAATGACTGTACGGAGCTATGTAACCCCAAAAATTATTTGAGATATTTAAATGGGTACCATCTGTTCAACAACCTTCTTTGTCGATTGCCGACATTCCGATATCTATCAGAAGGCCCCTCTTTTTTAACCCGGTTTTTTATCACGTTCCGCTACCTCTGTACCACTATTAGGTGTTATCTAGAATCTATTGAAATATTCAAAATATTTATCACTTTTATTTAAATACCTCTGTACCACTGTTAGGTCTTCAGTTGTCTGATGATGGGATAGTTCATTTCCCGAAACTCGAGTCACAAGAAAATGTGTAATATATATTTTTATTGGTAGTAAAACATAGTAATTTCTACAATTTGTTTTAATTAAGTTCCAGGATGTTCTGTTTTTGAATCGTATTAAAAGCCCGTATCAATGAAAAATGTAGCGGTTTTAAATAATATCCATTTTGAAACTAGAAATACCAGAATAGTTTAGAATTTTCTCAGTGTTGAAATTGGTGGAAACTAATGAATATTTTTACCTTCTAAACTCCTTGATTCCAGCCCATCATCTTCTTCCAAAATATCCATGATCACACTAAACGTAGAATTCCCAAACTCACTCCCCAAATCGCCCAATACATTCTCTACACTTTCCTCGACCTGCTCCTTCCTCCTAATGTCTTCAGAACCCGTCTTTTCGCACAAAACAAACTGCACAACTAGCAAAACCAGGACCGTTCGCGAAAAAAAATAGCCAAATTCCTTTCCGCGCATTTTTCTGCAAAAAGAATTCCGCTATGCCCTGAACCTCGAGACGTGTTCTTCAATTAGCAGCAGGATGCAGACTTGACCAGAGGAACACATGGTAGTCGCGCTTCTGAGAATGTAGCGCCGAGCGAAGAAGAATCCGTTGGTGATGGTACTACTGGTACCACCTTCACTAAGTGTTCCAGTTTCGTGTATCTCGAGATATCGGAGCAAACAATTATGTTTTGTTGCGGACTGTTGACTTACGGAGTCCGTAATTGAGCCTTGTAATACAGGGAGTCTCTTATCATTCGAACAATGGCTGTTACATGTAATTAGGAAGACTATTGTTAACTCTTTCGATGAGCTGAGTGCTAATGTAAATATTGAATATATTAGTTAGAGTGGCGGTACTTCGAGTGGCTATTTTATGGTTGACTTGATGAACAACACACTGATTCTTCGTTCTTCAATGTTAAAAAAAAATTAAAAATATTTTTCATGCAAAAGTAATCGCAAATTACTTCCTCTAATAAGAACGATATTTTTCTGAATTTAATAAAATATCTGAGAAATATGATAAGAAAATCATCAAAAAGATACACTGGCTTCAATGAACTAAAACACTTTTATATGGGCTTCAAACAACGTAACGAAATGCTTCTTCAATGTTAAAAAAGAATTAAAAATATTTTTCATGCAAAGGAAATTGCAAATGACTTCCTTCAATAAGAGCGATATTTTTTTAAATTTAATAAAATATCTGAGAAATAAGGTAAGAAACACTGGGTTAAATGAACTAAAACACTTTTATATGAGCTTCAAGCAACGTAACGAAATGCTTCTTCAATGTTAAAAAATACAAAAAAAAAAGGGCATCAATCGTTTCTGGACGGTTAGCATAACACTTATTCTTAAGGAATAGTCATGAAAAGATAGTCCAACGGAGTCAAATTACAGCTCTGGAGCGGTCAATTATCATCAGAATTTCGACTGATTCTTCGATTCTCAAAAATTGTGTGCGCAAAAAAGATTGATGATTACATTTGCTGTGTGGCAATTGGTTCCGTCCTGTGGAAACCACATGTTGTCCACATCTTCCTTTGGAATTTTGGGGAACAAAAGTTGTTGGAGCTTGGCACGGTAACGTTTATTTCATTGACGTAAAATATTAAACTAATTTTCTGTCAAAACACGAATTACAGAAGTGTTGCCAGAAATAACCACTATTTCAAAATGCAAACGCTAGATGGCCCATACTTTATTGTGCTAGTGGTTTCTTTCTTAACCGGACGTTGATATCTCCTTGCTTTTTTCGTCAAATTATGGTGTTCACTGGAAAAATTAATATAAATAATGATACAGAGCATGCACTAAGTCCAAAGGACCTTATTCCGATACATTCTGTTATAAAGAATCTTCGGAAGTCCAATTGATTAGTCCATTATATTTAAAGTTGGAATATCCAGTAACTGTTTCTTTCTTAATCGGACGTTGACATCTGTTTTCTGAAATTCATCATTAATTTTATTGGATTTGTAAATTACTCTTTTACATAAATGAAATAAAATAATAAATTTGATCTTTTTCGGAGATGAAAACGGCACAATATATACAAATTATCAACTTTTTGAGGGCAGAATTATTAATTTGAATATTAAAACAAATTGAAATATGTTTACCTTCTACAATTTTAATTTCAAAAAAATTTTTTTATTCAAAAAACTTTTAGAAATAAACTTATGTCTAACAAGCACCGCTTACATTTAATAGACGTATATAATCAAAACTCAATATATAATGTCAAATGGAATAAATAACCCAACAGATATACGAAAGTAATTAAAATTAATAAATTAATATTTAAAGGAGACAAAATTTTGTTTCTGGTCTTACCTTTGAGAACACCAATTGCGTTTTAAAAACATGAACACACTTAAAGGACTTCTCAAAGAATATAATTTATTTGAAATATTTAATATATTTAAATATTCGAATAAATTATTTCAAAAATCTCTAAAAAAATGTGCGCTATATCTTCAAAAAAACAAATATAATTCTAGACAATCCCGTCTTCAGTCCTCTTTTAACATTTTTTTTATTGATTTTCACAACAATTGTTTCGTCATACCATGACTTCATCAGGTGAGTATTTGAACTGAGGTATACAATGCAAAACATGACCTTAAATAAACAGCTCTGGTACAAAAAATAGAGGGGTGGAAAGAGAGGTATACAATTAATGAAAAATATTAAGTAGAGGGGATCTGTTTAAATCTATTTGATCATTCAATAAAATTTGTCTTTTATTATATCTATTGATTTTTAAAGCTTCTAACAGATTTAGTTTCTGACTTTTGTTTTCAATATGTAATATTTCATAGTTCATATTAAAATTATGGCCAGTCTCTAACAAATGGTTGGCATAAGTTGAATTCGGTTTATTATTAATGTAACATTTTTCATGTTCTCGTATCCTTGTTTGGAATGAACGACCTGTCTGTCCCATATATGCACATGGGCAATCACTACATGTTAACTTGTAAACTCCTTATTTTTTGTTTTTAGGAATGACGTCTTTATTATTTTTTATTAAGCTGCCTAAAGGATTAATAGTTTTAAAAGAGATGTTATATTTTTCTTTTTTCTTTAAATATCTAGCAATCTTTTCAGATATTTGGCCTATGTAAGTTAATGAAATAAATTTGGTTTCGATTGAATTTTGAAATTTTGGATATACAAGTGATATTGCTTTCTTGTAATTTATTTTATCAAGTAAATTGTCTACAATCAAGGATTGAAATCATTATTTAAAGCTATTTGTTTAATCGTTCTATACTCTTTGTCAAAATTGTCTTTCGTCATGGGTATGCTTTATAGATTGGTTAACATACCCATGACGAAAGGAAATTTTGACAAAGAGTATAAAACGATTGAACAAATAGCTTTAAATAATGATTTCAATCCGTTGATTGTAGACAATTTACTTGATAAGATAAATTACAAGAAAGCAATATCACTTGTATATCCAAAATTTCAAAATTCAATCGAAACCAAATTTATTTCATTAACTTACATAGGCCAAAAATCTGAAAAGATTGCTAGAATTTAAAGAAAAAAGAAAAATATAACATCTCTCTTAAAACTATCAATTCTTTAGGCAGCTTAATAAAAAATAATAAAGACGTCATTCCTAAAAAAAAAAATTAGGAGTTTACAAGTTAACATGTTGTGATTGCCCATGTGTATATGTGGGACAGACAGGCCGTTCATTCCAAACAAGGATACGAGAACATAAAAAATGTTACATTAATAATAAACCGAATTCAACTTATGCCAACCATTTGTTAGAGACTGGCCATAATTTTAATATGAACTATGAAATATTACATATTGAAAACAAAAGTCAGAAACTAAATCTGTTAGAAACTTTAGAAATCAATAGATATAATAAAAGACAAATTTTATTGAATGATCAAATAGATTTAAACAGTTCCCCCCTACTTAATATTTTTCATTAATTGTATACCTCTCTTTCCACCCCTCTATTTTTTGTACCAGAGCTGTGTATTTAAGGTCATGTTTTGCATTGTATACCTCAGTTTGAATACTCACCTGATGAATGGTCATGGTATGACGAAACAATTGTTGTGAAAATCAATAAAATAGTGGAAGTTAACATTTGTTTTTCTTATATTGAACCTGCAGAAGTTGTTGAGGATTGTTTTCAGTCCATATAAGGCAATTTTGCTTGTTTACATAGTCGTTCAACCAGAAATGAGCTTCATCACTAAACACAATTTTACGATAAAAAAGTGGAACAACTTCAAGCTGTTCTAGGGCCCAATTAGCAAACAAACGACGCTTATTATAGTCAAGTGGATTTAGTTCTTGAAGCAGTGGGATCTTGTATGGGTGTAGACCAAGATCTTTACGCAAAATTTTCCATGTGGTGGATACCCAGAGTCCAACTTGTTGTGAACGTCGACGAATAGACAAATCTGGATCATCATTAACACTATGACTTACAGCAGCGATATTTTCTTCTGTACGTACAGTTCTTTGTCTTGGTGTTGTTGCTGCATCGAGTAGAGAAAATGTTGTCCGAAATCTATCTATAGTTCGACGAATAAGCTGCTCTGACGGACGATTATGTAAACCATAAATTTCAAGAAGTGCTCTATAAGTTTGGCGAATAGAACATTGATTTTGAAAATAAATTTCAAGAATTTGTAAATGTTGTTGCGGCGTGAGTCTTTCCATGATAATTTGTCAATGCTTACTGAAGATAAATGTCAAAACAACATGGCTTCTACCTTCTGTCAAATCACAGTTATCCCTATCGAAAGTTCTATCACTCTAAAAAAAACACCCGATACCTATTTAATATGATATTCAATTTGTGAAAAGTTTAAAAAAGTTTTTTTTGTTACATTTATTTAATATTTGTACCAGTTCTCAATAAAAATGTTGACATTCACCTAATGAATAAATTTAAGGTCGAAAATAAATCCAGCCTGTACGACTCAGACGTATTATCTGTTGATAAATTATTTTTTTTCTCAAAAACTGTGAATTTTAGCGTAAAATGAGAAGAGACCTTATTTGTTAAGAATAGATCAAGCTATCCAAAACAAATCTTTTTATTGTAAAATATGAATGTAAAGCATCATAGAGGAACACCACCAAACATTTTTGAGTGCCTTCTAGCCCGGATCAAATATCAAGTTAATTTTATTCTTTTCAGTTTTTTGTTTTTTAAGAAAGAAATTAAAAACTGTTTTTCGGACGCCATCTTTAGAGGGCTGTAACTAAGCAGAAGGGGGCTCAAAAAAATAAGTTTATATGAAAAACCCACCTATTTTTTAGACAAGGAATCACCCCCTAATTTTTTTCGCTACTATTCATATACAGCCTGTATAGTGTTGACTGTTGAATAAGTTTGGGTTCCTTACTATAATATGAACAAAAAAATACTGTATGTATATATTCTTTTTTGCGCGGCGGTTTTGGGGAACAGAGTGCTATCGTAGTGCCCAAATTTCTCTAATTTTCGACTTTTGAGCAGAAAATAGTCTCAAACGACTAGATAAGACTCATTGATAAAGAATCCGAAGTCGAAAGTAATTCTGAAATTCCTTAAACACTCTTAATTTCGAACGGAAAAAGCTGGAGACTTGAAACTTTCAGGGTAGGTTTGGGGTCTAACTATTTCGGTTAGGTTCGTTACCGGGTAAAATCGTTCTAATGGTTTCGCAGTTAATCACTTGGAGCGTTTTCATATTTTTCCCAATAGTTCCGAAACTACTGGTCAGATAGAAATGAATAAAGTATTTAGAAGTATAACATCTACATAAAATTTTTTACTGCTCAAGAAGACGACTGGAAGTAATAATGCTAATGTCCGAAAGAAAAGACCTAGAGACTTGAAATTTCCAGGGTATGATTAGAATTCAAATATAACGGTTAAGGTCAAAAATGTCATAAATCTCTTCTTGTTATTGTCCTTATTTCTTGCACTAGTTGAACTTTGTAAGAAAGTGAATGGGTTGTTTTATCGAATATCGATCCAATTTCACAAATTGTCGTGAGGGCATTTCCTTACTATCGAATTTTCCACCTAAATTTCCAATAATTTGGAAAGACGATTCACCACTTTGAAAACAAATTTCTTATATTTCCCAGATTTATTCAAGCGTAAATCAATCCAGTTCGTTAATGTCAAATATCAAACTAACTTTCTGTCAATACACAAATGACACACTCGAAATAACTTCTAATTTACAATGCAAATACTCAATTTTACATACGGGCCAAACTTATATAAACGTATTTAAAAATATGTTTTTGTTAACCATTTTACATTTAAAAACTCATTAGCTATGACTTCTAAGTAGAAAAACTCAGGAGATTATCTATTTATTTCCGAGTTTTTCAACCACTATAAAATTACGAGAAATGTACTATAAATATTGATAAACAAGCTATTAATAATACTCAAAATGATATTAATGAAAGGGTGCTAAACTGAACGCACATTGTTCTTATTGAATTATATGTATATAAGTAAGAATTAATTTATTTGTAAGTTAGTTCTGATGAAATATTTGAAAACATCTTGTATACATCTAATCAACCATTAATTTCAAATGTTACAGGTAATCCTAGGTGAAATAAGACCTCAACAAGCATGGCCTGTATTTCGTTTAATTATAATACTTCCAGGAAGGTTTGTTAAGGATTTTCTATGGAATTGAACATCTTGTTCATGATAATAAATATGCACTTAATGATTTGTACCTGCTTTTTTCAATTATCACGAATAGAAATTATAAGTAGGGTAAAATTTTTCCTTTGGTCGAATAAATCGAAATTGATATACGTTTTGAATAAGAATAACTTATTTAGTTCTTAATATTTCTCAATGTTTGATTTGAATAATCTAAAGGAGTCTAAGACATCATTATTATTAATTTTCAATATTAAGTAGTTCTATAAAAGTTGCGGAATGTTCGGTATTAATATTGAAATTATTAGTTTATAATTGCAGTCATGGCAGAAAACATTCAGAAGCTCGCAGAATCAGAATTTTCAATATAAAATCACAGAAAGTTGATTAACAAAATTCAACAGATTCAAAAAATATATTATCTTTGAAATTTTCACCAACTGAATTTCACTATATTAAAAAGTTCAATAAAGGGTTCAATTCTGAGCGCTTGTTCTAGGAATAATCTTGCATTAATGTCCTTAATTTTTTAATTTTTACCCGATAATGGTCTCAAACAACTAGGTTGAACTTACTCATGAAGAATCCGAGATCAAAATTAATTCTGTCCGATCGGTCTGGCAATCCATAAAAAGTTTTACTTTCAAATATTAATAAGGACAATTTTCCGAATCCTCTACAAATTTTAAATCTAAAAAATCTTTAGAAATTTTTTAAATTATATAAAATGAAATGTTTTAGAGGCACTGATTTTTATTTTAGGCATATAGAATTATAAAACATATGTTAACCGTTAAAAAATCAAAATTTCGGTAGAATGTGCTATATATTTTTCAAAGAGAAATAAAAAAAGACTTTTCTAAATCCTTATGGAACATTTTTTCGAATAGAATTAGTTATTCATGAATATTCATTCCAAACATCTGTCTCAGATGATGTTTACTAGGAAAATCGCAGTCAATATTTTATATTTTTCTTTTGATCATTTATAAGTTGACTGCAACACATATGTTTTGAAATAGAACAATATTTGTATTTGCATTGAATAAAATTCCTATCTGATTTCGGAAAAAAAGAGTAATATTATATGTAGGTTTGTTCAATAAATTCTTTTCAACTGATTCTTACAATATATAACAACGCAGCTCGAAAGGAGAAGTATTTTCCATTTCCATGAGATTTTCCGTTTGTGCAGAAAAATAAAAATTGCAAAAAATTACTTTAAGATGAGAGAAAACAGAATCCTCTGTTTTAACTCATCATATGCAGCGTCTTTAAAAGATAATTCACAAATTTCAAGTTTTAAGTAAAGCGGACTCTTGAATAAGCCCGAAGAAGCTTTTTCTTGCTTCACGACGGTGCTTTTCAATATTTTTTTTATATTATGGTGTGGATGTGGAAGCTTTTGCTCAGATAACATGTACAGCTACATTTTCAGTCATGAACATATTAATTCATAGGACAAATCGAATAAAATAACTTCCACCAAGATTCAAAACCAAATATCTCAATGAAAATTTACAGAATAACGGTAAGGAATGAGTTCAAGAACTTGTTTGAAACAACTCGAGTTAGTGCATTTGAAGTCAATACAAAAAGTCGAAAGCTCATTTCTTCACGTTATACCATATATTGCAAACGTTCAGATTGATATAATATCATATACCTCATTATTAGATACTAATTTATATAATACAAAAACAGGCTCTTTTGCCTCTAGTCATGAAACGAGATTTGATGTTAAAGGAGAATAGTAACGTCAATTATGATGGATTACGGTCACAAGCGGATGTAAGTTCGTACATGAAAGAAAGTGTAAGATTAAAAAAATCGTACTAATAATATGGACTGAAAAATATTTCAGAATGAATAGGCTTTTAATTGAATTTTTTTATGGATTTCCCTGAAGCCTTTAGAGTCCCGTTTTAATTTGTAGTGCTTACTTTTCCATTAGATATTAATTTTAATTTGATATTATACATATTATAAAATATTCTCTATTCAGAATAATTGATTAAAAACATCTATCAATTATAGGCTTATTCAAATTATGGCAAAAATTTTACTCAAAATTACAACTGCACTTTAGTTACTTCATTTTTTTGTAGAGTTCTCATTCTTATTTCTATGAAAAATGAAATATCTGTTTTCACATACCTCTTTTTTGTAACATAAAAATATCTGTCAACTGAATTTTCAAAGGGTGCCAAGAGTTGGTTCAAATTGTTTGCCAACAATTAGTATTTGAATGCCAATAACTGGTGAAAAACTAAATTTTCTTATTTTTCGTTTATACGCTAAAAATGCTGATAGTTACTGAAAAACTATTGTCACTTCATAAAAATGTAGCATTGCAGAGTTGAGATATATTACCAGAATCGTTGTTATGTGTTATATTTCAGTAATATAGCATTAAATAGCTGGAATGTACCTTAAAGTACTAATGATTGGCTAATTCTAATTTCTTCTAATTCCAAAAGCGCGAGTCTGGTACTTTTATTTTCATTATGGATAATTTCATAGTTATTGTTGAAATTGTGTCGAAATTAATTCAAAAGACTGCCATATGTTGAATGCGAGATGTCTGACGGCAACTCCGCTGGTATTCGTGAATTCTCTTCTTGAATGATCTTCCTGTTTGACCAATATACCATAGGGCAATCACTACAAGTAAACTTATAGACTCCAGATTTATTGTCTTTATTTGTTTGATCTTTGTTATTTTTTACATGAATTCCTAAAAAATTTACCATTCTTAAAGCTACATTCGAGCCAAATTTCATTTTAAAATATTTTTTTTAAATATCCTCTTTTTTCTTTGATTTGATTAACATTTGTTATTTTTAATTATGTAAGCAATATAATGTTTCTGTAGGTTTTGATTAGTTTGCTTTTCAAAACAAATATTTTTCACTAATAAAGAGTTGGTGGAAATTGAATCGTATTTGTTATTTATTGAAAACTAGTTTCCATCAAGTAGAGACCAAGTAATGGTTCATATATTGTTAATGTGGTTAATATGTGTTTGATTGAATCGGTCTTTACTTGGTAGAAACTCATTTTGATTAAAAAATATATAAGAGACAGTATGTTAATTTCCAAAAAAAATTTTTAATGTAACCGAGTTTAAATACAGTGTTAAGTACGTGACAAAATAATGGAAGAACAGGTCATTAAAACTTAAGGTGTTTATTGGAGTTTGCCGCTAAAGAATGCCATTAGGGGGAAATATTCAGTAATTTAGATTTGTCAGCATCTGTTTGTTCATTCAAAGGGATTTTACGGCCGTTGTAATTGTTGATTTCAAGAAATTCTAAAAGTGTTAATCTAGAACTTTTGCTTGTGATGTGGATAATTTCATAGTTGTTATTGAAATTAAGCCTGAATTCCTTAAGTTGATTAGCATATGTCGAATGTACGGAATCCGATATGTGACTCCTTTGGTGTTCTTGGATTCTTTTCTTGAATGATCTACCTGTCTGGCCAATATATACAATCGTTGCAATTCAACTTGTAGACTCCAGACTTATTTTCTTTATTTGTTCGATTCTCATTGTATTTTATGTAAGTACTAACAATATGGATCGAACAAATGAAGAAAATAAATATGGATTCTACAAGTTGACTTGCAACGATTGCTCTTTAGTATTTATTGGCCAAGCAGGTAGATCATTCAAGGAAAGAATCCAAGAGCACCAAAGGAGTTACATATCGGATTCCGTACATTCGACATATGCATCTTAAGCAATTTAGGCAGAATTTCAAAAACAACTTTGAAATTATCCACGTCGAAATCGAAAGTTCTATATTAACACTTCTAGAATTTCTTGAAATCAACTGGTACAATGCCCGTAAAATCCTTCTAAATGAACAAACAGATATTGACAAATCTCCAATACTGAATATCTTTCCCTAGTGGTAGTTTTTAGCGGCAAACTTCAATAAACGCCTTAAGTTTTTATTACTTGCTCTTCCATTATTTTCTCACGTACTGAACACTGTATTTAAACTCGGTTACACTGAACACCAATAGCCAGTAGAATGTAGATCCCTGAAGAAGCCACATCGTGATGAAACAATTGTTGTATTATAAACATTTTTGTAAAAATTAAAATACTGTCTCATATATTTTTTAATTAGTTTATATATCTTCTTGTACCTGAAAATTCAAGTTTCTAGTTTGCCCACAACGAAGTTACAGGGGGATCGAACATGCAACGAATCGCTTAGAAAGAAGAATGTAACACTGAACTTAGATTGCACCAAATTTTATAAATATCAATCCAACATCCCCAGGAATAAGTACTTTGAAAGAAAATTCGTTTCAAGAATTCTCTCTCAGAAAATAATAACAGCCTATGCATCTTGCATACATTTCTAACCGCTACTAATTGGAAAAATTAGTGAAATAACAGGTTGATATTTCCCAAATAAGCAAGAATTTCTAATGGTGTTCCCTAGGCCGCTAATTCAATATGGAACGCTATAAAAACAGAGATCAAAATAAATAATACACAATTCCGTCAAATGGAGACAGCGGAAACTAATTAATTACACCGTAATTTTAATATAATTTGAGAAGTTTCTCTTCCGCCAGTTATAGGAATAAAAAGTGGACCGAATTGTTGACCTCTAACCCAAAAAATCCACCATTTAAACTTTCTTCTAGCATAGGTAAAAAATTCGGAGAACGTTCTATGCCCTCCGGTGCGATTATCAATCTGCCTAGATACATATCAAATTTTTGTACGATTTCGTGAATGGAAACGAAGCTATAGATTTGGGTATATTAAACTCAGTTGTCATGGTTAAGAAGTGGAGCGTGAACATATCCCAGATGGAAAACTTTCGATTATATCCTAAACCGCTGGATTTTTATGCATACCTTAACATTTTTATACAATTTGTTCGATGTTTTCTCTGACATTCGTTTAGGATTGAAACACGACTTAATCAGCCCGGTATTTACTGTAATTAAAGTAAGTTTTTACTACCAGAACATTGAGATGATTACGAATGTTTGTGATTGCAGTTGCGCAATAAAGGGTATTCAATTGAATCAGTCTTTACATAATTAAAATCCATATTAAATAAGATTATTTTAATATTATAATTCAACGATCGTATAGCTAACAAAACTGTCAGATAGGTTATATTTTCGAATAACTAAATTTGATTACAGAAATTGTAAAAAATAAAAGTACTCCAATTTGCGATTAAGGCCATGTAGAACTTTATATTAGGAACGAATTTTTCATTAAATAAATAATATATATCGAGTGTTTTTTTTAGAGTGATAGAACATTCGATAGAGATAACTGTGATTTGACTAAACAGGTAGAAGCCATGTTGTCTTGACACTTCTGTTCAGTAAGCATTGACAAATTATCATGGAGACTCACGCCGCAACAACGTTTACAAATTGTTGAAATTTATTTTCAAAATCAGTGTTCTATTCGCCAAACTTATAGAGCACTTCGTGAAATTTATGGTTAACATAATCGTCCATCAGAGCAGCTTATTCGTCAAACTATCGATAGAATTCGGACAACATTTTCTCTACTCGATGCAACAACAACAACAAAACAACGAACTGTACATACAGAATAAATATCGCTGCTGTAAGTCATAGTGTTAATAATGATCCAGATTTGTCTATTCGTCGACGTTCACAAAAAGTTGGACTCTGTGCATCCTAATTTTACCTAAAGACCTTGGTCTACACCCATACAAGATCCAAGTGGTTCGAGAACTAAAGCTACTTGACAATAATAAGTGTCGATTGTTTGCTGATTGGGCCCTAGAACAGCTTGAAGATTATCCACTTTTTTATCGTAAAATTGTGTTTAGTGATAAAGCTCATTTCTGGTTGAACGGCTATGTAAACAAGCAAAATTGTCGTATATGGAGTGAAAACAATCCTCAAGAAGTTCTACAGGTTCCATTGCATCCTGAAAAATGCACTGTTTGTGCACGCTGGAGGCATCATCGGTCCATATTTCTTTGAAAACGATGGTGGAGCTAATGTTACAGTGAATGGTGCTCGTTGCAGATCGATGATCAATGATTATTTGTTTCAAAATTTGATTGGTATCGACCCAGAAGTGTTTTGGTTCCAACAAGATGGTGCTACACCTCATGCTGCTACCGTAACAATTGATTTATTGAAAGAAAGATTTGGCGATAACATTATTTCGTGAAATGGTCCAATTAATTGGCCTCCAAGATCATGCGACATAACTCCACTGGATTATTTTCTTTGGGGTTATGTCAAGTCATTGGTTTATGCTGATAAACCACAAACAATAGACGCTTTGAAAGCTAACATAAATCGTGTTATTGATTAAATAAGGCCTGAATTACTCGAAAAAGTGGTCCAAAATTAGTAAAATAAAATAGAAAGGCCTTTTACTTGATAGAAGAAATATAACAAAATTTGAATATTAAAACATTTTTCATTTGCTTCGTGTTATATTCACTGAATATTTTTAAAAATTTTTTTTATTTTATTGGTCCTACTATTATAACACAATTTACTGCATATTTGGATAACCATTGATCGACTTCATGCACCAAAACGTTATTTTAAAACTTGAATGATAAGATATCGGCTGTTTTTTCAGTGTGATAGAACTTAAAATTGAATTAAAACACACACATTAAAACACATTTAAATTAAGATGGAAGCCAATTTTTTTGATTTGAAAGATAATTTTATGACATTTATGTTTTAAAAATAAATTGCAGCATATATAATAATAATAATAATAGTTCATTTGCCCATAATTAATATACAAATATGAAGAATAAAATTATTTTACAAAAAAAAATAAACAAATTTTTATTTAAATAAATAAATGACATGGCAAACAAGCAAGATGATGAACAGGGGCTCACTTATGTATAGTTCGCCTGTTAGTTCTGATACTAGGAAACCTAAAACATTTTACTAGCCAAAATTTGAATATTAAAACAAATTGAAATATGTTTATCTTCTACAATTTAAATTTAAAAAAAATTGTCTAAAACATGTTTAAAACAAGCACCGCTTACATTTAATAGACGTATATAATCAAAACTCAATATATTATGTCAAATGGAATAAATAAACCAACAGATATACGAAAGTCATTAAAACTAATAAATAAATATTTAAAGGAGACAAAATTTTATTTCTGGTCTTACCTTTAAGAACACCAATTGCCTTTCAAAAACATGAACACACTTAAAGGACTTCTCAAAGAATATAATTTATTTGAAATATTCAATATATTTAAATATTCGAATAAGTTAATTCAGAAATCTCTAAAAACATGCACTATATATTCAAAAAACAAATATAATTCTAAGCAATTCCTTCTTCAGTCCTCAATAATATTCCAAATATCAAAATCAAAAAAATTAACCTATATCCAAACCCTCAGCACGTGTAAGGAACTAATGCTTCGAAACACAGATCAACTTTATAATTAAACATTGATCTATGTTCAAACAAAATCAAAGAACAGTGTGAGTTATTTTGAAGGCTTATTTAAATTCATTGAAATTCCATAATGAGATTTATTGAAGCCAAAATATAATTATATATTATATATAAAATAAAATAGAAAGGCCTTTTACTTGATAGAAGAAATATAACAAAATTTGAATATTAAAACAAATTGAAATATGTTTATCTTCTACAATTTTAATTTCAAAAAAATTTTTTATTCAAAAAACTTTTAGAATTAAATTAATGTCTAAAACAGGCACCGCTTACATTTATTAGACGTATATAATCAGAACTCAATATATAATATCAAATGGAATAAATAAACCAATACGAAAGTCATTAAAATTAATAAATAAATATTTAAAGGAGACAAAATTTCGTTTCTGGTCTTACCTTTAATATATATTTAATATATTTATTCCATTTGACATTATATATTGAGTTTTGATTATATACGTCTAATAAATGTAAGCGGTGCTTGTTTTAGACATTAATTTAATTCTAAAAGTTTTTTGAATAAAACTTTTTTTTTATATTAAAATTGTAGAAGATAAACATATTTCAATTTGTTTTAATATTCAAATTTTGGCTAGTAAAATGTTTTAGGTTTCCTAGTATCAGAACTAACAGGCGAACTATACATTAGTGAGCCCCTGTTCATCATCTTGTTTGTTTGCCATGTCATTTATTTATTTAGATAAAAATTTGTTTATTTTTTTTTGTAAAAGAATTTTATTCTTCATATTTGTATATTAATTATGGGCAAATAAACTATTAGTATTATTATTATATATGCCGCAATTTATTTTTAAAACATAAATGTCATAAAATTATCTTTCAAATTAAAAAAATTGGCTTCCATCTTAATTTAAATGTGTTTTATTTCAATTTTAAGTTCTATCATACTGAAAAAACAGCCGATATCTTGTCATGCAAGTTTTAAAATAACGTTTTGTTGCATAAAATCGATCAATGGTTATCCAAATATGCAGTAAATTGTGTTATAATAGTAGGACCAATAAAATAAAAAAAATTTTGAAAAATATTCAGTGAATATAACACGAAGCAAATGAAAAATGTTTTATTGGAGCCCAGGATTTTAGCACTGATTCAAGTTATACTTGAAAAAAGTGAAGCTCTTAAATGATAACGGATGTTGCGAGGGAGCTTCCACCTCTTAGTTAGGGAGACGGCGTTTCGTTTCCGAGCATGCGCATCTGAAACTCATCAGACAGGTTTGATGCGCAGGCTCTGCCTGTTACGCCGGTGACCATGCGTTCGCTTGGAAGGCTGATTTTCAAACGCATTGCCTTACTCTATTTGAACCTAGCGGGGACGGTTAGTCACGATTCTTATGACTGGTTGGGTCCTCTATCGGTAAGACGGTCAAACTACAATAGAGCAAGGCAGGTTTCTTCACAAAATGCCGAAAAATAGTATAAACAAACCTCGTAAAAAAGCAGTTTTGTTAAACTCATATAGCTTTTAATTTACTCATTTAGTAAAAGTTTGCTCTTCTAAACTTGTTGTTTAATATACTATTATCGTTCTAGCTGCTATTGAAATAGAAATATTGATCATTTTATCTCTATTTTGTTCGTAAAAAGCAGATTCTAGTAAAATAAATGTGGTTGAAGCCACTGCTAAAGAATTTATAATAGGAAAAAAGAAAAGTATTGATTTGTATTGTAGGCCCATTAGGAAATTGTAATTTTGGATATTTCAAGTAGATAAAATATTATTCAGTTATTATTTCATTCGTAAAAAAATATTATATCTGAACAAAGGAAAATCTTTATAAAAGCGTGCTTCTGATGCTGAATTTATTTGTAGATAAACCTGTATCTAAAGTACAGCTAGTAGCTTCCTTAATTCAAGAATACTATGTTAATATAGCTGATTAGAATGTAGATTAATCATTTTGTTATATTTATGAATATTCAAATGATTCGCACTTCTGACATTTTTTTTACCTAATTTTCAAATTAAAAATTCTGCGAAAGCTATACAATAATACTTTATGGAATTGGACTGACGAAGACCTTATCTGATTTCAAATTGTTTTTTGAGGATCTGCTGCATGTTTTGAGAGATTTTTTGAGTAACCTCTATAAATATATTGAATATTTCAAATTAATTTGTTTTGGAAAAGTTCTTGAAATTATGTTCTGCATTTTTGAAAAAGATTTGGTTTTCATAAATATAAGATCAGAAACAAAATTTTGTCTCCTTCAAATATTCATTTATTAATTTTAATTGACAATTTATATTTTTTGGGTTTTTTTTCCCATTTGATATTATATAACGAATTTTAATTTTATATGTCTACTAAATTCAAGCAGTTTATAAGACATCATTTTAATTCTAAAAAATTTTGAATAAAAATTTTTTTAAATTAAAATTCGTAGAAGGCTAACAGAATAAATCTGTTCTGATATTTAATATTATATTAGTTATTTCTGATTCAATTCAGATTGATAATTGATTGTTCATTTGATGGGTCGTGTATCGATTAAATACAGGTAGATGAAAGCTGAATAAGATTTTACCTTTTGACATAATATATTTCATTGAGATTGAAGTACGAAAAAACGGTTCTTTAAATACCATATTCTGTGAATTACCAAATTTATTTCTCTTTTTCCAATACTCGAATAACCACTACAAAATACCTGATTTCAATCGAATGCATAAAAAAAATTGGCGGCTAGAAATGAAGTCGATTCCATAAAATGCTTTCAAAAAATATTCTGATGATTGAGTTATTCGTTGGCGAAGTATGTTATTTAGGAACGGATCTCATTTAAAAACGATTCGATAAACTTTGATGAAAAATACATATTCTGTGTTTTACTGTTAGGCTTCTGATACTATTTCAAAGAGAACACAAGGACACAAGACTGAAGAATAAACCATCAAAAACATGGAATAACTAAACAAGAAAGCAGAAAAATTGCAGTAAACCTGCTCAGATAATGCTAACCAGATATTCAAAACTTATTCAAATACGTTTTTCTATGCTTCTACCGCTCCCCTTTAGGATGTTTTTCAGAAACTTACTTGCCTACAAACGGCCGGTCAGATAGAGATTATTAAATTTTAGTGCGAATTTTTCATCTGTCGATCCAATAAAATTGTTCAAGATAAATTTCGACACCTGTGACGATAATAATAATAGGAGGAACTGTTATATCTATGTTATTGCTGAGGCCATATGAGCCAAAATTTACATAAGAAAAAGAATTTATGAATTTCCATAGTTTTATATGACTTTATTTTAGTATGTCTTTCCTCTATGCAACATTCACTAAGTTTTAACAGTATTATAGAAATGTTATAGTTATAGTGTTATAGTTCCCCATAAAATAATGGAATCAGTGAAAAAAATTAGATATACAATTCCCATTGAGATATTGGATGAACTTCTTACGAAATTTTTAATCGATGTTCAACATTCTACCAAAAAGGACCTTGTGAGGATTTGTTTTCAAGTAGAGCTGGCATACTGGAGTTATCTTGATACTTATTTATGTAAAGACCGTAAATTGAAGTCTTGTAAAATTGACGAGTTTGCTGCTCAGATTTTCCAACATAGTCGACTTCTGTGCAAAGAAGTTCACAGGCTTCCAGAAATTTTAGAAGAATGGAGGCAATACAAGGCTAGTATACCCCGATATGGAGGAATTTTGTTATGCGAAGAACTCAGGCATGTCTTGTTGGTGAAAAGTTATGCAAAACAAGCATCTTGGGGGTTCCCTAGGGGAAAAATAGATGAAGACGAAGATCCGGTAAACTGTGCAGTCAGAGAAGTACAAGAAGAAATTGGTTTTGATATAACTCCATATGTAGATCCCGATGATTGGATCGAATCCATGATCAACGGCAGTTTAGCAAGACTTTACGTTATAAGGTATGTACCTCTGTCAACTGAGTTCAAGACAAGAACACGTGGTGAAATTAAATCTATTAGATGGTTTTCTGTATCAGATCTACCAACTCACATAAAAGATTTGACGCCCAAACTGAATATAGGAATAAAGCCAAGTTCATTCTTTTTGGTCCTTCCCTTCGTACAAGAACTAAAACAATTAGTTTATTACGCATCTTTCCACGAAGGATGTCGTATTGAGTCAATGGATTTAAACAATTTTGAAATTTCGGTGCTAAATTGTATTAAGAAACAAAACACGATGGCCGAAGGTAATCAAGCTGTTCAACGGATACGTAATAAACGAAGTACGAAGTCCAAAAATGATCAAAGTAATAGCAACAAAAAAATAAGAAATAAGTTTAACGAACAAAATACGATGAAAGAAGGTAATCAAGCTGATCAACGGATTCGTAATAAACGAAGTAGGAAGTCCAAAGTTGATCAAAGTAATAGCAACAAAAAAATAGGAAATAAGTTTAACGAACAAAATACGATGACCGAAGGTAATCAAGCTGATCAACGGATACATTATAATCGAGGTACGGAGTCCGAAGAAGATCGAAGTAATAGCAACAAAAAAAAAAAAGAAAATGAGTGTAACAAACAAAATACGATGACTAAAAGGGTTTTCAGAAAAATCAATAAGAAAATCGAGAAAAATAGAAAGACACAACAGAATGAAGATGAAGGCGAAAAGAAAGGAAAACAGATGTGTTACCAAAAAAATACGACAAGCGGGGGGGATGAAAATAAAATTGATAAGGAGAGCGAACAAAAATGCAACAAGAAGAACTGACATATATAGATAAACAATATTATATTCGTTATTTCCGATTCAATTCAGATTGATAATTGATTGTTCATTTGATGGGTCGTGTATCGATTAAATTCAAGTACCGCGCCTGATCCTTTCCTTTTCAGAAAATTACGTGCCTACCATGGATATTATTTAATTTTAATACGAGTTTCGCATCTGTCGATCGAATATAATTGTTCAGGATGAATTTCGACTCAAAACTCGAAAATTATGGACACCTGTGACGAAATAATAAGAGGAACTGCTGTTATAACATTAATAGTGCTGAGGTCATATGAGCCAAATTTTACATAAAAAAAGAATTGATAAATTTCAGTATATCTTTCCTGTAATTAACATTTGCAAAGTATGAACCAACAGTATTATAGAAAAGTTATAGTGATATTCCGCATATAATAATGAAATCAGTGAAAAACTTAGATATACAATTCCCATTGAGATATTGGATGAACTTCTTACGAAATTTTTAATCGATGTTCAACATTCTACCAAAAAGGACCTTGTGAGGATTTGTTTTCAAGTAGAGCTGGCATACTGGAGATATCTTGATACTTATTTATGTAAAGACCATAAATTGAAGTCTTGTAAAATTGACGAGTTTGCTGCTCAGCTTTTCCAACATAGTCGACTTCTGTGCAAAGAAGTGCACAGGCTTCCAGAAATTTTAGAAGAATGGAGGCAATACAAGGATAGTATACACCGAAATGGAGGAATTTTATTATGCGAAGAACTCAGGCATGTCTTGTTGGTGAAAAGTTATGCAAAACAAGCATCTTGGGGGTTCCCTAGGGAAAAAATTGATGGAGGCGAAGATCCGGTAAACTGTGCAGTCAGAGAGGTACAAGAAGAAATTGGTTTTCATATAACTCCATATGTAGATCCCGATGATTGGATCGAATCCATGATCAACGGCAGCTTAGCAAAACTATACGTTACAAGGTATGTACCCCTGTCAACTGAGTTCAAGACAAGAACACGTGGTGAAAATAAATCTATTAAATGGTTTTCCGTATCAGATTTACCAACTCACATAAAAGATTTGACGCCCAAACTTAATTTATAATAGGAATGAACCCAAGTTCATTCTTTTTGATCGTTCCCTTCGTAAAAAGTACGGAGTCCGAAGATGATCAAAGAATATCAACAGAAAAAAAGGAAATAAGTGTAACAAACAAATTACGATGACTAAGAGGGTTTCAGGAAAAATCAATAAAAGAAGCGAGAGAATAGTAGGACGCAACATATGAGGCGAAAAAAAAGAATAACAGATGTGTTACCAAGAAAAGACGGCAAGCGAGGGGGATGAAGGTAAAATTGATAAGGAAAACGAACAAATATGCAACAAAAAGATTGATGCCGTACTATTTTTTCATTATATAAAATACAAGTTGGAAATGCTACAATCTCTCTCGATGAAATTTGGTATTAATTATATAGTAAGATTTTTTTTGTTGTTTTAAGGGTATTGTTAATACTTTTGTTTATTTTTTCCCTCTGTTATTCGTAATGAAATAATAAAAATATTTATTTGAAGCAAATTGAGATTTATTTTTCAGTTTAGGATCGAACCTTTTCGTTATTTGACTGTATGTGATATGAAAATGGCTTTCATTGCAGACCATTGTCGATATCCATCCAGATATCATTTGTGGAATATTTCTTATAAGAATTGATATTCAAGTAATTTCAGACAATCTTTTCATCATATTTTTGAATCTAAAACTCAAAGAAAGAAATAATTACATCTTCATCAACAATTTTCGTTAGTAAATATTTGATTGATTCGGTCTTTACTTGGTGGAAAATCATTTTAATTAAAAAAATATATGAGACAGTAATTTATTTCCACAAAAGTGTTTGAACTACTACAACAATTATTTCACCACGATGTGGTTTCTTCAGGTATTACATTGTACTGTCTGATGGTATTCAGTGTAACCGAGTTTAAATACATTGTAAGGTACGTGACCAAATAATGGAAGCACAAGTCATAAAAAACTCTAGGTGTTTATTGGAGTTTGCCGCTAAAAATGCCATTAAGGAAAGATATGCAGTAGTGGAGACTTATCAACATCTGTTTGTTCATTCAAAAGGATTTTACGGGCATTATACCTGTTGATTTCAAGAAATTCTAAAAGTGTTAATCTAGAACTTTTGCTTTCCACATAGATAATTTCATAATTATTGTTGAAATTATGCCTGAATTCCTTAAGATGATTAGCATATGTCGAATGTATCGTTTCTGGACGGTTAGCATAATACTTATTCTTAAGGAATGGTCATGAAAAATAGTCCAACGGAGTCAAATTACAGCTCTGGGACGGTCAATTGACATCAGAATTTCGACTGATTCTTCGATTTTCAAAAACTGTGCGCGCAAAAGATTGATGGTTACATTGGTTGTGTGGCAAGTAGTCCCTTCCTGTGGAAACCAAATGTTGTCCACATCTTCCTTTGGAATGGGGAGCAAGAATTGTTTGAGCTTGGCACTGTAACGTTCATTTCATTAACGTCAAATATTAAACTAACTTTCTGTCAAAACAGGACTTACAGAAGTGTTGACAGAGTCGAAATAACCACAATTTCAAAATGCAAACACTAGATGGCCCATATTTTATTGTGCTAGTGGTTTCTTTCTTGACCGGACGTTGATATCTCCTTGCTTTTTCGTCAAATTATGGTTTTCACTGGAAAATTAATATGAATAATGATTCAGAGCATGCACTAGGACCAAAGGACCTTATTCCAATACATTTTTTTATAAAGCATCTTCCGAAGTCCAATTGATTAGTCCATTTTATTTAAAGTTGGAATATCCAGTAACTGTTTCTTTCTTAATCGGACGTTTACATCTCTTTTCTGAAATTCATCATTAATTTTATTGGATGTTTAAATGACTATTTTATATAAATGAAATAAAATAATAAATTTTGACCTTTTTCGGAGATGAAAACCGCAGAATATAAACAAATTATGAACTTTTTGAGGGCAGAATTATGAATCTTTTACATACAGCATCATATGCGTTGTCTGTTGAATAAGTTTTGGTATAGTTCGTTACCATTATATCGGGTGTTTTTTTAGAGTGATAGAACCTTAAATTGAAATATAATATAATAAAACAAATTTAAAATAATATTGAAGCCAAATTTTTTTGAAAGATATGATATTTATGTTTGAAAAATAATTTCCGGCATATTTTCACCACGACTAGCTCTGAGGAACCGCATTCGATCAGATCAATTCTGGGCCACTTTTTAGAGTAATTCAGGCCTTGTTTCATCAATGAAACGAATTATGCTGGCTTCCAAAGCGTCTTTTGTTTCTGGTTTATCAGCATAAACCAATGACTTGACATAACCCTAAAGAAAATAATCCAGTGGAGTTATGTCGCATGATCTTGTACGCCAATTAATTGGACCATTTCTCGAATTAATGTTATCGCCAAATCTTTCTTTCAATAAATCAATTGTTACGGTAGAAGCATGAGGTGAAGCACCATCTTGTTGGTACCAAAACACTTCTGGGTCGATACCATTCAAATTTTGAAACAAATATTCATTGATCATTGATCTGTAATGAGCACCATTCAATGTAACATTAACTCCAGAATCGTTTTTAAAGAAATATGGACCTATCATACCTCCAGCGTGTAAAGTACAACATACAGTGCATTTTTAGAATGCAATGAAACCTGCAGAACTTCTTGAAGATTTTTTTCACTCCATATACGGCAATTTGGCTTATTTACGTAGCCGTTCAACCAGAAATGAGCTTCATCACTAAACACATTTTTACGATAAAAAAGTGGAACAACTTCAAGCTGTTCTAGGGCCTAATCAGCAAACAAACGACGCTTATTATAGTCAAATGGCTTTAGTTCTTGATCCAGTTGGATCTTGTATGGGTGTAGACAACGATCTTCACGCAAAATTTTCCATGTGGTAGATGCACAGAGTCCAAATTGTTGTGAACTTCGACGAATAGACAAATCTGGTTCATCATTAACACTATGACTTACAGCAGCAATATTGTCTTCTGTACCTACAGTTCTTTGTCTTGTTGTTGTTGTATCGAGTAGAGAAAATGTTGTCCGAAATCTATCGATAGTTCGACGAATAAGCTGCTCTGATGGACGATTATGTAAACCATAAATTTCACGAAGTGCTCTATAAATTTGGTGATTAGAAGAACACTGATTGTGAAACTGAATTTCAACAATTTGTAAATGTTGTTGCGGCGTGAGTCTCTCCATGATAATTTGTCAATGCTTACTGAACAGAAATGTCAAAACAACATGGCTTCTACCTTCTGTCAAATCACAGTATTTAATATGATATTAAATTTGTGACAAGTTTAAAAAAGTTTGTTTTGTTACATTTATTTAATATTTGTACCAGTTCTCAATAAAAATGTTAACTTGACATCCGCCTACTGAATAAATTTAGGGTCGAAAATAATTCCAGCCTGTACGACTCAGACGTATTATCTGTTGAGAAATTATTTTTTTCTCAATTTTAGCGTGAAATGATAGGAGACCTTATTTGTTAAGAATGGATCAAGCTATCCAAAACAAATCTTTTTAATTGAAAATATGAATTTAAAAAAAGTTTCACCAAATATTTTTTGAGTGCCTTCTAGCCCGGATAAAATATCTAGTTAATTTTATTCTTATCAGTTTTTTATTCTTTAAGAAAGAAATCAAAAACTGTTTTTCGGGCGCCATCTTTAGGGGGCTGTAACTAAGCAGAGGGGGGGTCAAAAAAATAAAGTTTATATGAAAGACCCACCCTACTGTATGTATATATTCTTTTTTGCGCGGCGGTTTTGGGGAACAGAGTGCTATCGTTTTGCCCAAATTTCTCTAACTTTCGACTTTTGAGCAGAAAATACTCTCAAACGACTAGGTAAGACTCATTGATAAAGAATCCGAAGTCGAAAGTAATTCTGAAATTCCTTAAACACTCTTAATTTCGAACGGAAAAAGCTGGAGACTTGAAACTTTCAGGGTAGGTTTGGGGTCTAACTATTTCGGTTAGGTTCGTTACCGGGTAAAATCGTTCTAATGGTTTCGCAGTTAATCACTTGGAGCGTTTTCATATTTTTCCCAATAGTTCCGAAACTACTGGTCCGATAGAAATGAATAAAGTATTTAGAAGTATAACATCTACATAAAATTTTTTACTGCTCAAGAAGACGACTGGAAGTAATAATGCTAATGTCCGAAAGAAAAGACCTAGAGACTTGAAATTTCCAGGGTATGATTAGAATTCAAATATAACGGTTAAGGTCAAAAATATCATAAATCTCTTCTTGTTCTTGTCCTTATTTCTTGCACTAGTTGAACTTTGTAAGAAAGTGAATGGGTTGTTTTATCGAATATCGATCCAATTTCACAAATTGTCGTGAGGGCATTTCCTTACTATCGAATTTTCCACCTAAATTTCCAATAATTTGGAAAGACGATTCACCACTTTGAAAACAAATTTCTTATATTTCCCAGATTTATTCAAGCGTAAATGAATCCAGTTCGTTAATGTCAAATATCAAACTAACTTTCTGTCAATACACAAATGACACACTCGAAATAACTTTTAATTTACAATGCAAATACTCAATTTTACATACGGGCCAAACTAATATAAACGTATTTAAAAATATGTTTTTGTTAACCATTTTACATTTAAAACTCATTAGCTATGACTTCTAAGTAGAAAAACTCAGGAGATTATCTATTTATTTCCGAGTTTTTCAACCACTATAAAATTACGAGAAATGTACTATAAATATTGATAAACAAGCTATTAATAATACTCAAAATGATATTAATGAAAGGATGCTAAACTGAACGCACATTGTTCTTATTGAATTATATTTATATAAGTAAGAATTAATTTATTTGTAAGTTACTTCTGATGAAATATTTGAAAACATCTTGTATACATCTAATCAACCATTAATTTCAAATATTACAGGTAATCATAGGTGAAATAAGACCTCAACAAGCATGGCCTGTATTTCGTTTAATTATAATACTTCCAGGAAGGTTTGTTAAGGATTTTCTATGGAATTGAACATCTTGTTCATGATAATAAATATGCACTTAATGATTTGTACCTGCTTTTTTCAATTATCACGAATAGAAATTATAAGTAGGGTAAAATTTTTCCTTTGGTCGAATAAATCGAAATTGATATACGTTTTGAATAAGAATAACTTATTGAGTTCTTAATATTTCTCAATGTTTGATTTGAATAATCTAAAGGATTCTAAGACATCATTATTATTAATTTTCAATATTAAGTAGTTCTATAAAAGTTGCGGAATGTTCGGTATTAATATTGAAATTATTAGTTTATAATTGCAGTCATGGCAGAAAACATTCAGAAGCTCGCAGAATCAGAATTTTCAATATAAAATCACAGAAAGTTGATTAACAAAATTCAACAGATTCAAAAAATATATTATCTTTGAAATTTTCACCAACTGAATTTCACTATATTAAAAAGTTCAATAAAGGGTTCAATTCTGAGCGCTTGTTCTAGGAATAATCTTGCATTAATGTCCTTAATTTTTTAATTTTTACCCGATAATGGTCTCAAACAACTAGGTTGAACTTACTCATGAAGAATCCGAGATCAAAATTAATTCTGTCCGATCGGTCTGGCAATCCATAAAAAGTTTTACTTTCAAATATTAATAAGGACAATTTTCCGAATCCTCTACAAATTTTAAAATTTCTAAAAAATCTTTAGAAATTTTTTAAATTATATAAAATGAAATGTTTTAGAGGCACTGATTTTTATTTTAGGCATATAGAATTATAAAACATATGTTAACCGTTAAAAAATCAAAATTTCGGTAGAATGTGCTATTAATTTTTCAAAGAGAAATAAAAAAAGACTTTTCTAAATCCTTATGGAACATTTTTTCGAATAGAATTAGTTATTCATGAATATTCATTCCAAACATCTGTCTCAGATGATGTTTACTAGGAAAATCGCAGTCAATATTTTATATTTTTCTTTTGATCATTTATAAGTTGACTGCAACACATATGTTTTGAAATAGAACAATATTTGTATTTGCATTGAATAAAATTCCTATCTGATTTCGGAAAAAAAGAGTAATATTATATGTAGGTTTGTTCAATAAATTCTTTTCAACTGATTCTTACAATATATAACAACGCAGCTCGAAAGGAGAAGTATTTTCCATTTCCATGAGATTTTCCATTTGTGCAGAAAAATAAAAATTGCAAAAAATTACTTTAAGATGAGAGAAAACAGAATCCTCTGTTTTAACTCATCATATGCAGCGTCTTTAAAAGATAATTCACAAATTTCAAGTTTTAAGTAAAGCGGACTCTTGAATAAGCCCGAAGAAGCTTTTTCTTGCTTCACGACGGTGCTTTTCAATATTTTTTTTATATTATGGTGTGGATGTGGAAGCTTTTGCTCAGATAACATGTACAGCTACATTTTCAGTCATGAACATATTAATTCATAGGACAAATCGAATAAAATAACTTCAACCAAGATTCAAAACCAAATATCTCAATGAAAATTTACAGAATAAAGGTAAGGAATGAGTTCAAGAACTTGTTTGAAACAACTCGAGTTAGTGCATTTGAAGTCAATACAAAAAGTCGAAAACTCATTTCTTCACGTTATACCATATATGGAAACGTTCAGATTGATATAATATCATATACCTCATTATTAGATACTAATTTATATAATACAAAAACAGGCTCTTTTGCCTCTAGTCATGAAACGAGATTTGATGTTAAAGGAGAATAGTAACGTCAATTATGATGGATTACGGTCACAAGCGGATGTAAGTTCGTACATGGAAGAAAGTGTAAGATTAAAAAAATCGTACTTATAATATGGACTGAAGAATATTTCAGAATGAATAGGCTTTCAATTGAATTTTTTTATGGATTTCCCAGAAGCCTTTAGAGTCCCGTTTTAATTTGTAGTGCTAACTTTTCCATTAGATATTAATTTTAATTTGATATTATACATATTATAAAATATTCTCTATTCAGAATAATTGATTAAAAACATCTATCAAATATAGGCTTATTCAAATTATGGCAAAAATTTTACTCAAAATTACAACTGCACTTTAGGTACTCCATTTTTTTGTAGAGTTCTCATTCTTATTTCTATGAAAAATGAAATATCTGTTTTCACATACCTCTTTTTTGTAACATATAAATATCTGTCAACTGAGTTTTCAAAGGGTGCCAAGAGTTGGTTCAAATTGTATGCCAACAATTAGTATTTGAATGCCAATAACTGGTGAAAAACTAAATTTTCTTATTTTCCGTTTATACGCTAAAAATGCTGATAGTTACTGAAAAACTATTGTCACTTCATAAAAATGTAACATTGCAGAGTTGAGTTATATTACCAGAATCGTTGTAATGTGTTATATTTCAGTAATATAGCATTAAATAGCTGGAATGTACCTTAAAGTACTAATGATTGGCTAATTCTAATTTCTTCTAATTCCAAAAGCGCGAGTCTGGTACTTTTATTTTCATTATGGATAATTTCATAGTTATTGTTGAAATTGTGTCCAAATTAATTCAAAAGACTGCCATATGTTGAATGCGAGATGTCTGACGGCAACTCCGCAGGTATTCGTGAATTCTTTTCTGGCAAAATTGTCGTATATGGAGTGAAAACAATCCTCAAGAAGTTCTACAGGTTCCATTTCATCCTGAAAAATGCACTGTATGGTGTGTTTTACACGCTGGAGGCATCATCGGTCCATATTTCTTTAAAAACGATGGTGGAGCTAATGTTACAGTGAATGGTGCTCGTTGCAGATCGATGATCAATGATTATTTGTTTCAAAATTTGAATGCTATCGACCCAGAAGTGTTTTGGTTCCAACAAGATGGTGCTACACCTCATGCTGCTACCGTAACAATTGATTTATTGAAAGAAAGATTTGGCGATAACATTATTTCGTGAAATGGTCCAATTAATTGGCCTCCAAGATCATGCGACATAACTCCACTGGATTATTTTCTTTGGGGTTATGTCAAGTCATTGGTTTATGCTGATAAACCACAAACAATAGACGCTTTGAAAGCTAACATAAATCGTGTTATTGATTAAATAAGGCCGAATTACTCGAAAAAGTGGTCCAAAATTAGTAAAATAAAATAGAAAGGCCTTTTACTTGATAGAAGAAATATAACAAAATTTGAATATTAAAACATTTTTCATTTGCTTCGTGTTATATTCACTGAATATTTTTAAAAATTTTTTTTATTTTATTGGTCCTACTATTATAACACAATTTACTGCATATTTGGATAACCATTGATCGACTTCATGCACCAAAACGTTATTTTAAAACTTGCATGATAAGATATCGGCTGTTTTTTCAGTGTGATAGAACTTAAAATTGAATTAAAACACACACATTAAAACACATTTAAATTAAGATGGAAGCCAATTTTTTTAATTTGAAAGATAATTTTATGACATTTATGTTTTAAAAATAAATTGCGGCATATATAATAATAATAATAATAGTTCATTTGTCCATAATTAATATACAAATATGAAGAATAAAATTCTTTTACAAAAAAAAAATAAACAAATTTTTATTTAAATGAATAAATGACATGGCAAACAAGCAAGATGATGAACAGGGGCTCACTAATGTATAGTTCGCCTGTTAGTTCTGATACTAGGAAACCTAAAACATTTTACTAGCCAAATAGCCAAAATTTGAATATTAAAACAAATTGAAATATGTTTATCTTCTACAATTTAAATTTCAAAAAAATTGTCTAAAACATGTCTAAAACAAGCACCGCTTACATTTAATAGACGTATATAATCAAAACTCAATATATTATGTCAAATGGAATAAATAAACCAACAGATATACGAAAGTCATTAAAACTAATAAATAAATATTTAAAGGAGACAAAATTTTATTTCTGGTCTTACCTTTAAGAACACCAATTGCCTTTCAAAAACATGAACACACTTAAAGGACTTCTCAAAGAATATAATTTATTTGAAATATTCAATATATTTAAATATTCGAATAAGTTAATTCAGAAATCTCTAAAAACATGCACTATATATTCAAAAAACAAATATAATTCTAAGCAATTCCTTCTTCAGTCCTCAATAATATTCCAAATATCAAAATCAAAAAAATTAACCTATATCCAAACCCTCAGCACGTGTAAAGGAACTAATGCTTCGAAACACAGATCAACTTTATAATTCAAGATTGATCAATGTTCAAACAAAATCAAAGAACAGTGTCAGTTATTTTGAAGGCTTATTTAAATTCATTGAAATTCCATAATGAGATTTATTGAAGCCAAAATATAATTATATATTATATATAAAATAAAATAGAAAGGCCTTTTACTTGATAGAATAAATATAACAAAATTTGAATATTAAAACAAATTGAAATATGTTTATCTTCTACAATTTTAATTTCAAAAAAATTTTTTATTCAAAAAACTTTTACAATTAAATTAATGTCTAAAACAAGCACCGCTTACATTTATTAGACGTATATAATCAAAACTCAATATATAATGTCAAATGGAATAAATAAACCAATACGAAAGTCATTAAAATTAATAAATAAATATTAAAAGGAGACAAAATTTCGTTTCTGGTCTTACCTTTAATATATATTTAATATATTTATTCCATTTGACATTATATATTGAGTTTTGATTATATACGTCTAATAAATGTAAGCGGTGCTTGTTTTAGACATTAATTTAATTCTAAAAGTTTTTTGAATAAAACTTTTTTTTTATATTAAAATTGTAGAAGATAAACATATTTCAATTTGTTTTAATATTCAAATTTTGGCTAGTAAAATGTTTTAGGTTTCCTAGTATCAGAACTAACAGGCGAACTATACATTAGTGAGCCCCTGTTCATCATCTTGTTTGTTTGCCATGTCATTTATTTATTTAGATAAAAATTTGTTTATTTTTTTTTGTAAAAGAATTTTATTCTTCATATTTGTATATTAATTATGGGCAAATAAACTATTAGTATTATTATTATATATGCCGCAATTTATTTTTAAAACATAAATGTCATAAAATTATCTTTCAAATTAAAAAAATTGGCTTCCATCTTAATTTAAATGTGTTTTATTTCAATTTTAAGTTCTATCATACTGAAAAAACAGCCGATATCTTGTCATGCAAGTTTTAAAATAACGTTTTGTTGCATAAAATCGATCAATGGTTATCCAAATATGCAGTAAATTGTGTTATAATAGTAGGACCAATAAAATAAAAAAAATTTTGAAAAATATTCAGTGAATATAACACGAAGCAAATGAAAAATGTTTTATTGGAGCCCAGGATTTTAGCACTGATTCAAGTTATACTTGAAAAAAGTGAAGCTCTTAAATGATAACGGATGTTGCGAGGGAGCTTCCACCTCTTAGTTAGGGAGACGGCGTTTCGTTTCCGAGCATGCGCATCTGAAACTCATCAGACAGGTTTGATGCGCAGGCTCTGCCTGTTACGCCGGTGACCATGCGTTCGCTTGGAAGGCTGATTTTCAAACGCATTGCCTTACTCTATTTGAACCTAGCGGGGACGGTTAGTCATGATTCTTATGACTGGTTGGGTCCTCTATCGGTAAGACGGTCAAACTACAATAGAGCAAGGCAGGTTTCTTCACAAAATGCCGAAAAATAGTATAAACAAACCTCGTAAAAAAGCAGTTTTGTTAAACTCATATAGCTTTTAATTTACTCATTTAGTAAAAGTTTGCTCTTCTAAACTTGTTGTTTAATATACTATTATCGTTCTAGCTGCTATTGAAATAGAAATATTGATCATTTTATCTCTATTTTGTTCGTAAAAAGCAGATTCTAGTAAAATAAATGTGGTTGAAGCCACTGCTAAAGAATTTATAATAGGAAAAAAGAAAAGTATTGATTTGTATTGTAGGCCCATTAGGAAATTGTAATTTTGGATATTTCAAGTAGATAAAATATTATTCAGTTATTATTTCATTCGTAAAAAAATATTATATCTGAACAAAGGAAAATCTTTATAAAAGCGTGCTTCTGATGCTGAATTTATTTGTAGATAAACCTGTATCTAAAGTACAGCTAGTAGCTTCCTTAATTCAAGAATACTATGTTAATATAGCTGATTAGAATGTAGATTAATCATTTTGTTATATTTATGAATATTCAAATGATTCGCACTTCTGACATTTTTTTTACCTAATTTTCAAATTAAAAATTCTGCGAAAGCTATACAATAATACTTTATGGAATTGGACTGACGAAGACCTTATCTGATTTCAAATTGTTTTTTGAGGATCTGCTGCATGTTTTGAGAGATTTTTTGAGTAACCTCTATAAATATATTGAATATTTCAAATTAATTTGTTTTGGAAAAGTTCTTGAAATTATGTTCTGCATTTTTGAAAAAGATTTGGTTTTCATAAATATAAGATCAGAAACAAAATTTTGTCTCCTTCAAATATTCATTTATTAATTTTAATTGACAATTTATATTTTTTGGGTTTTTTTTCCCATTTGATATTATATAACGAATTTTAATTTTATATGTCTACTAAATTCAAGCAGTTTATAAGACATCATTTTAATTCTAAAAAATTTTGAATAAAAATTTTTTTAAATTAAAATTCGTAGAAGGCTAACAGAATAAATCTGTTCTGATATTTAATATTATATTAGTTATTTCTGATTCAATTCAGATTGATAATTGATTGTTCATTTGATGGGTCGTGTATCGATTAAATACAGGTAGATGAAAGCTGAATAAGATTTTACCTTTTGACATAATATATTTCATTGAGATTGAAGTACGAAAAAACGGTTCTTTAAATACCATATTCTGTGAATTACCAAATTTATTTCTCTTTTTCCAATACTCGAATAACCACTACAAAATACCTGATTTCAATCGAATGCATAAAAAAAATTGGCGGCTAGAAATGAAGTCGATTCCATAAAATGCTTTCAAAAAATATTCTGATGATTGAGTTATTCGTTGGCGAAGTATGTTATTTAGGAACGGATCTCATTTAAAAACGATTCGATAAACTTTGATGAAAAATACATATTCTGTGTTTTACTGTTAGGCTTCTGATACTATTTCAAAGAGAACACAAGGACACAAGACTGAAGAATAAACCATCAAAAACATGGAATAACTAAACAAGAAAGCAGAAAAATTGCAGTAAACCTGCTCAGATAATGCTAACCAGATATTCAAAACTTATTCAAATACGTTTTTCTATGCTTCTACCGCTCCCCTTTAGGATGTTTTTCAGAAACTTACTTGCCTACAAACGGCCGGTCAGATAGAGATTATTAAATTTTAGTGCGAATTTTTCATCTGTCGATCCAATAAAATTGTTCAAGATAAATTTCGACACCTGTGACGATAATAATAATAGGAGGAACTGTTATATCTATGTTATTGCTGAGGCCATATGAGCCAAAATTTACATAAGAAAAAGAATTTATGAATTTCCATAGTTTTATATGACTTTATTTTAGTATGTCTTTCCTCTATGCAACATTCACTAAGTTTTAACAGTATTATAGAAATGTTATAGTTATAGTGTTATAGTTCCCCATAAAATAATGGAATCAGTGAAAAAAATTAGATATACAATTCCCATTGAGATATTGGATGAACTTCTTACGAAATTTTTAATCGATGTTCAACATTCTACCAAAAAGGACCTTGTGAGGATTTGTTTTCAAGTAGAGCTGGCATACTGGAGTTATCTTGATACTTATTTATGTAAAGACCGTAAATTGAAGTCTTGTAAAATTGACGAGTTTGCTGCTCAGATTTTCCAACATAGTCGACTTCTGTGCAAAGAAGTTCACAGGCTTCCAGAAATTTTAGAAGAATGGAGGCAATACAAGGCTAGTATACCCCGATATGGAGGAATTTTGTTATGCGAAGAACTCAGGCATGTCTTGTTGGTGAAAAGTTATGCAAAACAAGCATCTTGGGGGTTCCCTAGGGGAAAAATAGATGAAGACGAAGATCCGGTAAACTGTGCAGTCAGAGAAGTACAAGAAGAAATTGGTTTTGATATAACTCCATATGTAGATCCCGATGATTGGATCGAATCCATGATCAACGGCAGTTTAGCAAGACTTTACGTTATAAGGTATGTACCTCTGTCAACTGAGTTCAAGACAAGAACACGTGGTGAAATTAAATCTATTAGATGGTTTTCTGTATCAGATCTACCAACTCACATAAAAGATTTGACGCCCAAACTGAATATAGGAATAAAGCCAAGTTCATTCTTTTTGGTCCTTCCCTTCGTACAAGAACTAAAACAATTAGTTTATTACGCATCTTTCCACGAAGGATGTCGTATTGAGTCAATGGATTTAAACAATTTTGAAATTTCGGTGCTAAATTGTATTAAGAAACAAAACACGATGGCCGAAGGTAATCAAGCTGTTCAACGGATACGTAATAAACGAAGTACGAAGTCCAAAAATGATCAAAGTAATAGCAACAAAAAAATAAGAAATAAGTTTAACGAACAAAATACGATGAAAGAAGGTAATCAAGCTGATCAACGGATTCGTAATAAACGAAGTAGGAAGTCCAAAGTTGATCAAAGTAATAGCAACAAAAAAATAGGAAATAAGTTTAACGAACAAAATACGATGACCGAAGGTAATCAAGCTGATCAACGGATACATTATAATCGAGGTACGGAGTCCGAAGAAGATCGAAGTAATAGCAACAAAAAAAAAAAGAAAATGAGTGTAACAAACAAAATACGATGACTAAAAGGGTTTTCAGAAAAATCAATAAGAAAATCGAGAAAAATAGAAAGACACAACAGAATGAAGATGAAGGCGAAAAGAAAGGAAAACAGATGTGTTACCAAAAAAATACGACAAGCGGGGGGGATGAAAATAAAATTGATAAGGAGAGCGAACAAAAATGCAACAAGAAGAACTGACATATATAGATAAACAATATTATATTCGTTATTTCCGATTCAATTCAGATTGATAATTGATTGTTCATTTGATGGGTCGTGTATCGATTAAATTCAAGTACCGCGCCTGATCCTTTCCTTTTCAGAAAATTACGTGCCTACCATGGATATTATTTAATTTTAATACGAGTTTCGCATCTGTCGATCGAATATAATTGTTCAGGATGAATTTCGACTCAAAACTCGAAAATTATGGACACCTGTGACGAAATAATAAGAGGAACTGCTGTTATAACATTAATAGTGCTGAGGTCATATGAGCCAAATTTTACATAAAAAAAGAATTGATAAATTTCAGTATATCTTTCCTGTAATTAACATTTGCAAAGTATGAACCAACAGTATTATAGAAAAGTTATAGTGATATTCCGCATATAATAATGAAATCAGTGAAAAACTTAGATATACAATTCCCATTGAGATATTGGATGAACTTCTTACGAAATTTTTAATCGATGTTCAACATTCTACCAAAAAGGACCTTGTGAGGATTTGTTTTCAAGTAGAGCTGGCATACTGGAGATATCTTGATACTTATTTATGTAAAGACCATAAATTGAAGTCTTGTAAAATTGACGAGTTTGCTGCTCAGCTTTTCCAACATAGTCGACTTCTGTGCAAAGAAGTGCACAGGCTTCCAGAAATTTTAGAAGAATGGAGGCAATACAAGGATAGTATACACCGAAATGGAGGAATTTTATTATGCGAAGAACTCAGGCATGTCTTGTTGGTGAAAAGTTATGCAAAACAAGCATCTTGGGGGTTCCCTAGGGAAAAAATTGATGGAGGCGAAGATCCGGTAAACTGTGCAGTCAGAGAGGTACAAGAAGAAATTGGTTTTCATATAACTCCATATGTAGATCCCGATGATTGGATCGAATCCATGATCAACGGCAGCTTAGCAAAACTATACGTTACAAGGTATGTACCCCTGTCAACTGAGTTCAAGACAAGAACACGTGGTGAAAATAAATCTATTAAATGGTTTTCCGTATCAGATTTACCAACTCACATAAAAGATTTGACGCCCAAACTTAATTTATAATAGGAATGAACCCAAGTTCATTCTTTTTGATCGTTCCCTTCGTAAAAAGTACGGAGTCCGAAGATGATCAAAGAATATCAACAGAAAAAAAGGAAATAAGTGTAACAAACAAATTACGATGACTAAGAGGGTTTCAGGAAAAATCAATAAAAGAAGCGAGAGAATAGTAGGACGCAACATATGAGGCGAAAAAAAAGAATAACAGATGTGTTACCAAGAAAAGACGGCAAGCGAGGGGGATGAAGGTAAAATTGATAAGGAAAACGAACAAATATGCAACAAAAAGATTGATGCCGTACTATTTTTTCATTATATAAAATACAAGTTGGAAATGCTACAATCTCTCTCGATGAAATTTGGTATTAATTATATAGTAAGATTTTTTTTGTTGTTTTAAGGGTATTGTTAATACTTTTGTTTATTTTTTCCCTCTGTTATTCGTAATGAAATAATAAAAATATTTATTTGAAGCAAATTGAGATTTATTTTTCAGTTTAGGATCGAACCTTTTCGTTATTTGACTGTATGTGATATGAAAATGGCTTTCATTGCAGACCATTGTCGATATCCATCCAGATATCATTTGTGGAATATTTCTTATAAGAATTGATATTCAAGTAATTTCAGACAATCTTTTCATCATATTTTTGAATCTAAAACTCAAAGAAAGAAATAATTACATCTTCATCAACAATTTTCGTTAGTAAATATTTGATTGATTCGGTCTTTACTTGGTGGAAAATCATTTTAATTAAAAAAATATATGAGACAGTAATTTATTTCCACAAAAGTGTTTGAACTACTACAACAATTATTTCACCACGATGTGGTTTCTTCAGGTATTACATTGTACTGTCTGATGGTATTCAGTGTAACCGAGTTTAAATACATTGTAAGGTACGTGACCAAATAATGGAAGCACAAGTCATAAAAAACTCTAGGTGTTTATTGGAGTTTGCCGCTAAAAATGCCATTAAGGAAAGATATGCAGTAGTGGAGACTTATCAACATCTGTTTGTTCATTCAAAAGGATTTTACGGGCATTATACCTGTTGATTTCAAGAAATTCTAAAAGTGTTAATCTAGAACTTTTGCTTTCCACATAGATAATTTCATAATTATTGTTGAAATTATGCCTGAATTCCTTAAGATGATTAGCATATGTCGAATGTATCGTTTCTGGACGGTTAGCATAATACTTATTCTTAAGGAATGGTCATGAAAAATAGTCCAACGGAGTCAAATTACAGCTCTGGGACGGTCAATTGACATCAGAATTTCGACTGATTCTTCGATTTTCAAAAACTGTGCGCGCAAAAGATTGATGGTTACATTGGTTGTGTGGCAAGTAGTCCCTTCCTGTGGAAACCAAATGTTGTCCACATCTTCCTTTGGAATGGGGAGCAAGAATTGTTTGAGCTTGGCACTGTAACGTTCATTTCATTAACGTCAAATATTAAACTAACTTTCTGTCAAAACAGGACTTACAGAAGTGTTGACAGAGTCGAAATAACCACAATTTCAAAATGCAAACACTAGATGGCCCATATTTTATTGTGCTAGTGGTTTCTTTCTTGACCGGACGTTGATATCTCCTTGCTTTTTCGTCAAATTATGGTTTTCACTGGAAAATTAATATGAATAATGATTCAGAGCATGCACTAGGACCAAAGGACCTTATTCCAATACATTTTTTCATAAAGCATCTTCCGAAGTCCAATTGATTAGTCCATTTTATTTAAAGTTGGAATATCCAGTAACTGTTTCTTTCTTAATCGGACGTTTACATCTCTTTTCTGAAATTCATCATTAATTTTATTGGATGTTTAAATGACTATTTTATATAAATGAAATAAAATAATAAATTTTGACCTTTTTCGGAGATGAAAACCGCAGAATATAAACAAATTATGAACTTTTTGAGGGCAGAATTATGAATCTTTTACATACAGCATCATATGCGTTGTCTGTTGAATAAGTTTTGGTATAGTTCGTTACCATTATATCGGGTGGTTTTTTAGAGTGATAGAACCTTAAATTGAAATATAATATAATAAAACAAATTTAAAATAATATTGAAGCCAAATTTTTTTGAAAGATATGATATTTATGTTTGAAAAATAATTTCCGGCATATTTTCACCACGACTAGCTCTGAGGAACCGCATTCGATCAGATCAATTCTGGGCCACTTTTTAGAGTAATTCAGGCCTTGTTTCATCAATGAAACGAATTATGCTGGCTTCCAAAGCGTCTTTTGTTTCTGGTTTATCAGCATAAACCAATGACTTGACATAACCCTAAAGAAAATAATCCAGTGGAGTTATGTCGCATGATCTTGTACGCCAATTAATTGGACCATTTCTCGAATTAATGTTATCGCCAAATCTTTCTTTCAATAAATCAATTGTTACGGTAGAAGCATGAGGTGAAGCACCATCTTGTTGGTACCAAAACACTTCTGGGTCGATACCATTCAAATTTTGAAACAAATATTCATTGATCATTGATCTGTAATGAGCACCATTCAATGTAACATTAACTCCAGAATCGTTTTTAAAGAAATATGGACCTATCATACCTCCAGCGTGTAAAGTACAACATACAGGTGAATTCTACCAGAATAGTTATTGGCTATTTGAGGCGTGGCCTCTTTTCCAAGTGACTACCAAGCAGTCTCCACAGTCCACCCAGAGGTAGAAAGTGTGATAAGGATTACGCCATATCATCGCGCGTGGCGAGAACCCCTCCGAAGAGATGAACCCACCAGCTTCCAGTTTGGGCCCCGACTCGAAAGCCAGAACCGTCTGACTGGTAGCAGCGAAAGCACTATCCAACCTCTACTGGCTCTGCAGGTCAGTACCCGAGTTGTTTGAGACGCAACTCACCCGCCGGAGGGAATTCTTATCCATCCACCCGAACGCAGTCCCAAGAACTAAGATAAACTCAAGATTGACGACTACAATTGATCCTGGTACGAGCACCGTCTAGCGGACTATACGTCCTGACCCACCGAACCCATGTGAAGTCATTTGATTGATCCTGGCGTCAAGCACTAATGGCGGAGCCATTTCGTCGAGATCCACAAACCCTAAATAGTTACGCACAGATACAGGGGCCAGGACAGGCCGGTCGAACCGTCAAGTCCCGTTAAACCCCGAGTCGTTTCATGAGAATATCCCGAAAATGGGGGTCTGCGAACAGATAAATGAAATACCCCCCTAGTCCAGCATGCGGACTTTCAACCACTGCCCCCTCGAGTCCAACACCAAGTGGGGTGGCCAGGTGGTACAAGTAACACCTGAGGGCAAGTCCACCCCCCCGAGGTAACGCAGTATGCTACATAACGCACTCGGCCATTACACAGAATCCGGAGATTTATACTGCGATAGGGTAGAGTACGCCAGTTTTAAGGGAGAAGCCCTGAGTACAACATACAGTGCATTTTTAGAATGCAATGAAACCTGCAGAACTTCTTGAAGATTTTTTTCACTCCATATACGGCAATTTGGCTTATTTACGTAGCCGTTCAACCAGAAATGAGCTTCATCACTAAACACATTTTTACGATAAAAAAGTGGAACAACTTCAAGCTGTTCTAGGGCCTAATCAGCAAACAAACGACGCTTATTATAGTCAAATGGCTTTAGTTCTTGATCCAGTTGGATCTTGTATGGGTGTAGACAACGATCTTCACGCAAAATTTTCCATGTGGTAGATGCACAGAGTCCAAATTGTTGTGAACTTCGACGAATAGACAAATCTGGTTCATCATTAACACTATGACTTACAGCAGCAATATTGTCTTCTGTACCTACAGTTCTTTGTCTTGTTGTTGTTGTATCGAGTAGAGAAAATGTTGTCCGAAATCTATCGATAGTTCGACGAATAAGCTGCTCTGATGGACGATTATGTAAACCATAAATTTCACGAAGTGCTCTATAAATTTGGTGATTAGAAGAACACTGATTGTGAAACTGAATTTCAACAATTTGTAAATGTTGTTGCGGCGTGAGTCTCTCCATGATAATTTGTCAATGCTTACTGAACAGAAATGTCAAAACAACATGGCTTCTACCTTCTGTCAAATCACAGTATTTAATATGATATTAAATTTGTGAAAAGTTTAAAAAAGTTTGTTTTGTTACATTTATTTAATATTTGTACCAGTTCTCAATAAAAATGTTAACTTGACATCCGCCTACTGAATAAATTTAGGGTCGAAAATAATTCCAGCCTGTACGACTCAGACGTATTATCTGTTGAGAAATTATTTTTTTCTCAATTTTAGCGTGAAATGATAGGAGACCTTATTTGTTAAGAATGGATCAAGCTATCCAAAACAAATCTTTTTAATTGAAAATATGAATTTAAAAAAAGTTTCACCAAATATTTTTTGAGTGCCTTCTAGCCCGGATAAAATATCTAGTTAATTTTATTCTTATCAGTTTTTTATTCTTTAAGAAAGAAATCAAAAACTGTTTTTCGGGCGCCATCTTTAGGGGGCTGTAACTAAGCAGAGGGGGGGTCAAAAAAATAAAGTTTATATGAAAGACCCACCCTACTGTATGTATATATTCTTTTTTGCGCGGCGGTTTTGGGGAACAGAGTGCTATCGTTTTGCCCAAATTTCTCTAACTTTCGACTTTTGAGCAGAAAATACTCTCAAACGACTAGGTAAGACTCATTGATAAAGAATCCGAAGTCGAAAGTAATTCTGAAATTCCTTAAACACTCTTAATTTCGAACGGAAAAAGCTGGAGACTTGAAACTTTCAGGGTAGGTTTGGGGTCTAACTATTTCGGTTAGGTTCGTTACCGGGTAAAATCGTTCTAATGGTTTCGCAGTTAATCACTTGGAGCGTTTTCATATTTTTCCCAATAGTTCCGAAACTACTGGTCCGATAGAAATGAATAAAGTATTTAGAAGTATAACATCTACATAAAATTTTTTACTGCTCAAGAAGACGACTGGAAGTAATAATGCTAATGTCCGAAAGAAAAGACCTAGAGACTTGAAATTTCCAGGGTATGATTAGAATTCAAATATAACGGTTAAGGTCAAAAATATCATAAATCTCTTCTTGTTATTGTCCTTATTTCTTGCACTAGTTGAACTTTGTAAGAAAGTGAATGGGTTGTTTTATCGAATATCGATCCAATTTCACAAATTGTCGTGAGGGCATTTCCTTACTATCGAATTTTCCACCTAAATTTCCAATAATTTGGAAAGACGATTCACCACTTTGAAAACAAATTTCTTATATTTCCCAGATTTATTCAAGCGTAAATGAATCCAGTTCGTTAATGTCAAATATCAAACTAACTTTCTGTCAATACACAAATGACACACTCGAAATAACTTTTAATTTACAATGCAAATACTCAATTTTACATACGGGCCAAACTAATATAAACGTATTTAAAAATATGTTTTTGTTAACCATTTTACATTTAAAACTCATTAGCTATGACTTCTAAGTAGAAAAACTCAGGAGATTATCTATTTATTTCCGAGTTTTTCAACCACTATAAAATTACGAGAAATGTACTATAAATATTGATAAACAAGCTATTAATAATACTCAAAATGATATTAATGAAAGGATGCTAAACTGAACGCACATTGTTCTTATTGAATTATATTTATATAAGTAAGAATTAATTTATTTGTAAGTTACTTCTGATGAAATATTTGAAAACATCTTGTATACATCTAATCAACCATTAATTTCAAATATTACAGGTAATCATAGGTGAAATAAGACCTCAACAAGCATGGCCTGTATTTCGTTTAATTATAATACTTCCAGGAAGGTTTGTTAAGGATTTTCTATGGAATTGAACATCTTGTTCATGATAATAAATATGCACTTAATGATTTGTACCTGCTTTTTTCAATTATCACGAATAGAAATTATAAGTAGGGTAAAATTTTTCCTTTGGTCGAATAAATCGAAATTGATATACGTTTTGAATAAGAATAACTTATTGAGTTCTTAATATTTCTCAATGTTTGATTTGAATAATCTAAAGGATTCTAAGACATCATTATTATTAATTTTCAATATTAAGTAGTTCTATAAAAGTTGCGGAATGTTCGGTATTAATATTGAAATTATTAGTTTATAATTGCAGTCATGGCAGAAAACATTCAGAAGCTCGCAGAATCAGAATTTTCAATATAAAATCACAGAAAGTTGATTAACAAAATTCAACAGATTCAAAAAATATATTATCTTTGAAATTTTCACCAACTGAATTTCACTATATTAAAAAGTTCAATAAAGGGTTCAATTCTGAGCGCTTGTTCTAGGAATAATCTTGCATTAATGTCCTTAATTTTTTAATTTTTACCCGATAATGGTCTCAAACAACTAGGTTGAACTTACTCATGAAGAATCCGAGATCAAAATTAATTCTGTCCGATCGGTCTGGCAATCCATAAAAAGTTTTACTTTCAAATATTAATAAGGACAATTTTCCGAATCCTCTACAAATTTTAAAATTTCTAAAAAATCTTTAGAAATTTTTTAAATTATATAAAATGAAATGTTTTAGAGGCACTGATTTTTATTTTAGGCATATAGAATTATAAAACATATGTTAACCGTTAAAAAATCAAAATTTCGGTAGAATGTGCTATTAATTTTTCAAAGAGAAATAAAAAAAGACTTTTCTAAATCCTTATGGAACATTTTTTCGAATAGAATTAGTTATTCATGAATATTCATTCCAAACATCTGTCTCAGATGATGTTTACTAGGAAAATCGCAGTCAATATTTTATATTTTTCTTTTGATCATTTATAAGTTGACTGCAACACATATGTTTTGAAATAGAACAATATTTGTATTTGCATTGAATAAAATTCCTATCTGATTTCGGAAAAAAAGAGTAATATTATATGTAGGTTTGTTCAATAAATTCTTTTCAACTGATTCTTACAATATATAACAACGCAGCTCGAAAGGAGAAGTATTTTCCATTTCCATGAGATTTTCCATTTGTGCAGAAAAATAAAAATTGCAAAAAATTACTTTAAGATGAGAGAAAACAGAATCCTCTGTTTTAACTCATCATATGCAGCGTCTTTAAAAGATAATTCACAAATTTCAAGTTTTAAGTAAAGCGGACTCTTGAATAAGCCCGAAGAAGCTTTTTCTTGCTTCACGACGGTGCTTTTCAATATTTTTTTTATATTATGGTGTGGATGTGGAAGCTTTTGCTCAGATAACATGTACAGCTACATTTTCAGTCATGAACATATTAATTCATAGGACAAATCGAATAAAATAACTTCAACCAAGATTCAAAACCAAATATCTCAATGAAAATTTACAGAATAAAGGTAAGGAATGAGTTCAAGAACTTGTTTGAAACAACTCGAGTTAGTGCATTTGAAGTCAATACAAAAAGTCGAAAACTCATTTCTTCACGTTATACCATATATGGAAACGTTCAGATTGATATAATATCATATACCTCATTATTAGATACTAATTTATATAATACAAAAACAGGCTCTTTTGCCTCTAGTCATGAAACGAGATTTGATGTTAAAGGAGAATAGTAACGTCAATTATGATGGATTACGGTCACAAGCGGATGTAAGTTCGTACATGGAAGAAAGTGTAAGATTAAAAAAATCGTACTTATAATATGGACTGAAGAATATTTCAGAATGAATAGGCTTTCAATTGAATTTTTTTATGGATTTCCCAGAAGCCTTTAGAGTCCCGTTTTAATTTGTAGTGCTAACTTTTCCATTAGATATTAATTTTAATTTGATATTATACATATTATAAAATATTCTCTATTCAGAATAATTGATTAAAAACATCTATCAAATATAGGCTTATTCAAATTATGGCAAAAATTTTACTCAAAATTACAACTGCACTTTAGGTACTCCATTTTTTTGTAGAGTTCTCATTCTTATTTCTATGAAAAATGAAATATCTGTTTTCACATACCTCTTTTTTGTAACATATAAATATCTGTCAACTGAGTTTTCAAAGGGTGCCAAGAGTTGGTTCAAATTGTATGCCAACAATTAGTATTTGAATGCCAATAACTGGTGAAAAACTAAATTTTCTTATTTTCCGTTTATACGCTAAAAATGCTGATAGTTACTGAAAAACTATTGTCACTTCATAAAAATGTAACATTGCAGAGTTGAGTTATATTACCAGAATCGTTGTAATGTGTTATATTTCAGTAATATAGCATTAAATAGCTGGAATGTACCTTAAAGTACTAATGATTGGCTAATTCTAATTTCTTCTAATTCCAAAAGCGCGAGTCTGGTACTTTTATTTTCATTATGGATAATTTCATAGTTATTGTTGAAATTGTGTCCAAATTAATTCAAAAGACTGCCATATGTTGAATGCGAGATGTCTGACGGCAACTCCGCAGGTATTCGTGAATTCTTTTCTGGCAAAATTGTCGTATATGGAGTGAAAACAATCCTCAAGAAGTTCTACAGGTTCCATTTCATCCTGAAAAATGCACTGTATGGTGTGTTTTACACGCTGGAGGCATCATCGGTCCATATTTCTTTAAAAACGATGGTGGAGCTAATGTTACAGTGAATGGTGCTCGTTGCAGATCGATGATCAATGATTATTTGTTTCAAAATTTGAATGCTATCGACCCAGAAGTGTTTTGGTTCCAACAAGATGGTGCTACACCTCATGCTGCTACCGTAACAATTGATTTATTGAAAGAAAGATTTGGCGATAACATTATTTCGTGAAATGGTCCAATTAATTGGCCTCCAAGATCATGCGACATAACTCCACTGGATTATTTTCTTTGGGGTTATGTCAAGTCATTGGTTTATGCTGATAAACCACAAACAATAGACGCTTTGAAAGCTAACATAAATCGTGTTATTGATTAAATAAGGCCGAATTACTCGAAAAAGTGGTCCAAAATTAGTAAAATAAAATAGAAAGGCCTTTTACTTGATAGAAGAAATATAACAAAATTTGAATATTAAAACATTTTTCATTTGCTTCGTGTTATATTCACTGAATATTTTTAAAAATTTTTTTTATTTTATTGGTCCTACTATTATAACACAATTTACTGCATATTTGGATAACCATTGATCGACTTCATGCACCAAAACGTTATTTTAAAACTTGCATGATAAGATATCGGCTGTTTTTTCAGTGTGATAGAACTTAAAATTGAATTAAAACACACACATTAAAACACATTTAAATTAAGATGGAAGCCAATTTTTTTAATTTGAAAGATAATTTTATGACATTTATGTTTTAAAAATAAATTGCGGCATATATAATAATAATAATAATAGTTCATTTGTCCATAATTAATATACAAATATGAAGAATAAAATTCTTTTACAAAAAAAAAATAAACAAATTTTTATTTAAATGAATAAATGACATGGCAAACAAGCAAGATGATGAACAGGGGCTCACTAATGTATAGTTCGCCTGTTAGTTCTGATACTAGGAAACCTAAAACATTTTACTAGCCAAATAGCCAAAATTTGAATATTAAAACAAATTGAAATATGTTTATCTTCTACAATTTAAATTTCAAAAAAATTGTCTAAAACATGTCTAAAACAAGCACCGCTTACATTTAATAGACGTATATAATCAAAACTCAATATATTATGTCAAATGGAATAAATAAACCAACAGATATACGAAAGTCATTAAAACTAATAAATAAATATTTAAAGGAGACAAAATTTTATTTCTGGTCTTACCTTTAAGAACACCAATTGCCTTTCAAAAACATGAACACACTTAAAGGACTTCTCAAAGAATATAATTTATTTGAAATATTCAATATATTTAAATATTCGAATAAGTTAATTCAGAAATCTCTAAAAACATGCACTATATATTCAAAAAACAAATATAATTCTAAGCAATTCCTTCTTCAGTCCTCAATAATATTCCAAATATCAAAATCAAAAAAATTAACCTATATCCAAACCCTCAGCACGTGTAAAGGAACTAATGCTTCGAAACACAGATCAACTTTATAATTCAAGATTGATCAATGTTCAAACAAAATCAAAGAACAGTGTCAGTTATTTTGAAGGCTTATTTAAATTCATTGAAATTCCATAATGAGATTTATTGAAGCCAAAATATAATTATATATTATATATAAAATAAAATAGAAAGGCCTTTTACTTGATAGAATAAATATAACAAAATTTGAATATTAAAACAAATTGAAATATGTTTATCTTCTACAATTTTAATTTCAAAAAAATTTTTTATTCAAAAAACTTTTACAATTAAATTAATGTCTAAAACAAGCACCGCTTACATTTATTAGACGTATATAATCAAAACTCAATATATAATGTCAAATGGAATAAATAAACCAATACGAAAGTCATTAAAATTAATAAATAAATATTAAAAGGAGACAAAATTTCGTTTCTGGTCTTACCTTTAATATATATTTAATATATTTATTCCATTTGACATTATATATTGAGTTTTGATTATATACGTCTAATAAATGTAAGCGGTGCTTGTTTTAGACATTAATTTAATTCTAAAAGTTTTTTGAATAAAACTTTTTTTTTATATTAAAATTGTAGAAGATAAACATATTTCAATTTGTTTTAATATTCAAATTTTGGCTAGTAAAATGTTTTAGGTTTCCTAGTATCAGAACTAACAGGCGAACTATACATTAGTGAGCCCCTGTTCATCATCTTGTTTGTTTGCCATGTCATTTATTTATTTAGATAAAAATTTGTTTATTTTTTTTTGTAAAAGAATTTTATTCTTCATATTTGTATATTAATTATGGGCAAATAAACTATTAGTATTATTATTATATATGCCGCAATTTATTTTTAAAACATAAATGTCATAAAATTATCTTTCAAATTAAAAAAATTGGCTTCCATCTTAATTTAAATGTGTTTTATTTCAATTTTAAGTTCTATCATACTGAAAAAACAGCCGATATCTTGTCATGCAAGTTTTAAAATAACGTTTTGTTGCATAAAATCGATCAATGGTTATCCAAATATGCAGTAAATTGTGTTATAATAGTAGGACCAATAAAATAAAAAAAATTTTGAAAAATATTCAGTGAATATAACACGAAGCAAATGAAAAATGTTTTATTGGAGCCCAGGATTTTAGCACTGATTCAAGTTATACTTGAAAAAAGTGAAGCTCTTAAATGATAACGGATGTTGCGAGGGAGCTTCCACCTCTTAGTTAGGGAGACGGCGTTTCGTTTCCGAGCATGCGCATCTGAAACTCATCAGACAGGTTTGATGCGCAGGCTCTGCCTGTTACGCCGGTGACCATGCGTTCGCTTGGAAGGCTGATTTTCAAACGCATTGCCTTACTCTATTTGAACCTAGCAGGGACGGTTAGTCACGATTCTTATGACTGGTTGGGTCCTCTATCGGTAAGACGGTCAAACTACAATAGAGCAAGGCAGGTTTCTTCACAAAATGCCGAAAAATAGTATAAACAAACCTCGTAAAAAAGCAGTTTTGTTAAACTCATATAGCTTTTAATTTACTCATTTAGTAAAAGTTTGCTCTTCTAAACTTGTTGTTTAATATACTATTATCGTTCTAGCTGCTATTGAAATAGAAATATTGATCATTTTATCTCTATTTTGTTCGTAAAAAGCAGATTCTAGTAAAATAAATGTGGTTGAAGCCACTGCTAAAGAATTTATAATAGGAAAAAAGAAAAGTATTGATTTGTATTGTAGGCCCATTAGGAAATTGTAATTTTGGATATTTCAAGTAGATAAAATATTATTCAGTTATTATTTCATTCGTAAAAAAATATTATATCTGAACAAAGGAAAATCTTTATAAAAGCGTGCTTCTGATGCTGAATTTATTTGTAGATAAACCTGTATCTAAAGTACAGCTAGTAGCTTCCTTAATTCAAGAATACTATGTTAATATAGCTGATTAGAATGTAGATTAATCATTTTGTTATATTTATGAATATTCAAATGATTCGCACTTCTGACATTTTTTTTACCTAATTTTCAAATTAAAAATTCTGCGAAAGCTATACAATAATACTTTATGGAATTGGACTGACGAAGACCTTATCTGATTTCAAATTGTTTTTTGAGGATCTGCTGCATGTTTTGAGAGATTTTTTGAGTAACCTCTATAAATATATTGAATATTTCAAATTAATTTGTTTTGGAAAAGATCTTGAAATTATGTTCTGCATTTTTGAAAAAGATTTGGTTTTCATAAATATAAGATCAGAAACAAAATTTTGTCTCCTTCAAATATTCATTTATTAATTTTAATTGACAATTTATATTTTTTGGGTTTTTTTTCCCATTTGATATTATATAACGAATTTTAATTTTATATGTCTACTAAATTCAAGCAGTTTATAAGACATCATTTTAATTCTAAAAAATTTTGAATAAAAATTTTTTTAAATTAAAATTCGTAGAAGGCTAACAGAATAAATCTGTTCTGATATTTAATATTATATTAGTTATTTCTGATTCAATTCAGATTGATAATTGATTGTTCATTTGATGGGTCGTGTATCGATTAAATACAGGTAGATGAAAGCTGAATAAGATTTTACCTTTTGACATAATATATTTCATTGAGATTGAAGTACGAAAAAACGGTTCTTTAAATACCATATTCTGTGAATTACCAAATTTATTTCTCTTTTTCCAATACTCGAATAACCACTACAAAATACCTGATTTCAATCGAATGCATAAAAAAAATTGGCGGCTAGAAATGAAGTCGATTCCATAAAATGCTTTCAAAAAATATTCTGATGATTGAGTTATTCGTTGGCGAAGTATGTTATTTAGGAACGGATCTCATTTAAAAACGATTCGATAAACTTTGATGAAAAATACATATTCTGTGTTTTACTGTTAGGCTTCTGATACTATTTCAAAGAGAACACAAGGACACAAGACTGAAGAATAAACCATCAAAAACATGGAATAACTAAACAAGAAAGCAGAAAAATTGCAGTAAACCTGCTCAGATAATGCTAACCAGATATTCAAAACTTATTCAAATACGTTTTTCTATGCTTCTACCGCTCCCCTTTAGGATGTTTTTCAGAAACTTACTTGCCTACAAACGGCCGGTCAGATAGAGATTATTAAATTTTAGTGCGAATTTTTCATCTGTCGATCCAATAAAATTGTTCAAGATAAATTTCGACACCTGTGACGATAATAATAATAGGAGGAACTGTTATATCTATGTTATTGCTGAGGCCATATGAGCCAAAATTTACATAAGAAAAAGAATTTATGAATTTCCATAGTTTTATATGACTTTATTTTAGTATGTCTTTCCTCTATGCAACATTCACTAAGTTTTAACAGTATTATAGAAATGTTATAGTTATAGTGTTATAGTTCCCCATAAAATAATGGAATCAGTGAAAAAAATTAGATATACAATTCCCATTGAGATATTGGATGAACTTCTTACGAAATTTTTAATCGATGTTCAACATTCTACCAAAAAGGACCTTGTGAGGATTTGTTTTCAAGTAGAGCTGGCATACTGGAGTTATCTTGATACTTATTTATGTAAAGACCGTAAATTGAAGTCTTGTAAAATTGACGAGTTTGCTGCTCAGATTTTCCAACATAGTCGACTTCTGTGCAAAGAAGTTCACAGGCTTCCAGAAATTTTAGAAGAATGGAGGCAATACAAGGCTAGTATACCCCGATATGGAGGAATTTTGTTATGCGAAGAACTCAGGCATGTCTTGTTGGTGAAAAGTTATGCAAAACAAGCATCTTGGGGGTTCCCTAGGGGAAAAATAGATGAAGACGAAGATCCGGTAAACTGTGCAGTCAGAGAAGTACAAGAAGAAATTGGTTTTGATATAACTCCATATGTAGATCCCGATGATTGGATCGAATCCATGATCAACGGCAGTTTAGCAAGACTTTACGTTATAAGGTATGTACCTCTGTCAACTGAGTTCAAGACAAGAACACGTGGTGAAATTAAATCTATTAGATGGTTTTCTGTATCAGATCTACCAACTCACATAAAAGATTTGACGCCCAAACTGAATATAGGAATAAAGCCAAGTTCATTCTTTTTGGTCCTTCCCTTCGTACAAGAACTAAAACAATTAGTTTATTACGCATCTTTCCACGAAGGATGTCGTATTGAGTCAATGGATTTAAACAATTTTGAAATTTCGGTGCTAAATTGTATTAAGAAACAAAACACGATGGCCGAAGGTAATCAAGCTGTTCAACGGATACGTAATAAACGAAGTACGAAGTCCAAAAATGATCAAAGTAATAGCAACAAAAAAATAAGAAATAAGTTTAACGAACAAAATACGATGAAAGAAGGTAATCAAGCTGATCAACGGATTCGTAATAAACGAAGTAGGAAGTCCAAAGTTGATCAAAGTAATAGCAACAAAAAAATAGGAAATAAGTTTAACGAACAAAATACGATGACCGAAGGTAATCAAGCTGATCAACGGATACATTATAATCGAGGTACGGAGTCCGAAGAAGATCGAAGTAATAGCAACAAAAAAAAAAAAGAAAATGAGTGTAACAAACAAAATACGATGACTAAAAGGGTTTTCAGAAAAATCAATAAGAAAATCGAGAAAAATAGAAAGACACAACAGAATGAAGATGAAGGCGAAAAGAAAGGAAAACAGATGTGTTACCAAAAAAATACGACAAGCGGGGGGGATGAAAATAAAATTGATAAGGAGAGCGAACAAAAATGCAACAAGAAGAACTGACATATATAGATAAACAATATTATATTCGTTATTTCCGATTCAATTCAGATTGATAATTGATTGTTCATTTGATGGGTCGTGTATCGATTAAATTCAAGTACCGCGCCTGATCCTTTCCTTTTCAGAAAATTACGTGCCTACCATGGATATTATTTAATTTTAATACGAGTTTCGCATCTGTCGATCGAATATAATTGTTCAGGATGAATTTCGACTCAAAACTCGAAAATTATGGACACCTGTGACGAAATAATAAGAGGAACTGCTGTTATAACATTAATAGTGCTGAGGTCATATGAGCCAAATTTTACATAAAAAAAGAATTGATAAATTTCAGTATATCTTTCCTGTAATTAACATTTGCAAAGTATGAACCAACAGTATTATAGAAAAGTTATAGTGATATTCCGCATATAATAATGAAATCAGTGAAAAACTTAGATATACAATTCCCATTGAGATATTGGATGAACTTCTTACGAAATTTTTAATCGATGTTCAACATTCTACCAAAAAGGACCTTGTGAGGATTTGTTTTCAAGTAGAGCTGGCATACTGGAGATATCTTGATACTTATTTATGTAAAGACCATAAATTGAAGTCTTGTAAAATTGACGAGTTTGCTGCTCAGCTTTTCCAACATAGTCGACTTCTGTGCAAAGAAGTGCACAGGCTTCCAGAAATTTTAGAAGAATGGAGGCAATACAAGGATAGTATACACCGAAATGGAGGAATTTTATTATGCGAAGAACTCAGGCATGTCTTGTTGGTGAAAAGTTATGCAAAACAAGCATCTTGGGGGTTCCCTAGGGAAAAAATTGATGGAGGCGAAGATCCGGTAAACTGTGCAGTCAGAGAGGTACAAGAAGAAATTGGTTTTCATATAACTCCATATGTAGATCCCGATGATTGGATCGAATCCATGATCAACGGCAGCTTAGCAAAACTATACGTTACAAGGTATGTACCCCTGTCAACTGAGTTCAAGACAAGAACACGTGGTGAAAATAAATCTATTAAATGGTTTTCCGTATCAGATTTACCAACTCACATAAAAGATTTGACGCCCAAACTTAATTTATAATAGGAATGAACCCAAGTTCATTCTTTTTGATCGTTCCCTTCGTAAAAAGTACGGAGTCCGAAGATGATCAAAGAATATCAACAGAAAAAAAGGAAATAAGTGTAACAAACAAATTACGATGACTAAGAGGGTTTCAGGAAAAATCAATAAAAGAAGCGAGAGAATAGTAGGACGCAACATATGAGGCGAAAAAAAAGAATAACAGATGTGTTACCAAGAAAAGACGGCAAGCGAGGGGGATGAAGGTAAAATTGATAAGGAAAACGAACAAATATGCAACAAAAAGATTGATGCCGTACTATTTTTTCATTATATAAAATACAAGTTGGAAATGCTACAATCTCTCTCGATGAAATTTGGTATTAATTATATAGTAAGATTTTTTTTGTTGTTTTAAGGGTATTGTTAATACTTTTGTTTATTTTTTCCCTCTGTTATTCGTAATGAAATAATAAAAATATTTATTTGAAGCAAATTGAGATTTATTTTTCAGTTTAGGATCGAACCTTTTCGTTATTTGACTGTATGTGATATGAAAATGGCTTTCATTGCAGACCATTGTCGATATCCATCCAGATATCATTTGTGGAATATTTCTTATAAGAATTGATATTCAAGTAATTTCAGACAATCTTTTCATCATATTTTTGAATCTAAAACTCAAAGAAAGAAATAATTACATCTTCATCAACAATTTTCGTTAGTAAATATTTGATTGATTCGGTCTTTACTTGGTGGAAAATCATTTTAATTAAAAAAATATATGAGACAGTAATTTATTTCCACAAAAGTGTTTGAACTACTACAACAATTATTTCACCACGATGTGGTTTCTTCAGGTATTACATTGTACTGTCTGATGGTATTCAGTGTAACCGAGTTTAAATACATTGTAAGGTACGTGACCAAATAATGGAAGCACAAGTCATAAAAAACTCTAGGTGTTTATTGGAGTTTGCCGCTAAAAATGCCATTAAGGAAAGATATGCAGTAGTGGAGACTTATCAACATCTGTTTGTTCATTCAAAAGGATTTTACGGGCATTATACCTGTTGATTTCAAGAAATTCTAAAAGTGTTAATCTAGAACTTTTGCTTTCCACATAGATAATTTCATAATTATTGTTGAAATTATGCCTGAATTCCTTAAGATGATTAGCATATGTCGAATGTATCGTTTCTGGACGGTTAGCATAATACTTATTCTTAAGGAATGGTCATGAAAAATAGTCCAACGGAGTCAAATTACAGCTCTGGGACGGTCAATTGACATCAGAATTTCGACTGATTCTTCGATTTTCAAAAACTGTGCGCGCAAAAGATTGATGGTTACATTGGTTGTGTGGCAAGTAGTCCCTTCCTGTGGAAACCAAATGTTGTCCACATCTTCCTTTGGAATGGGGAGCAAGAATTGTTTGAGCTTGGCACTGTAACGTTCATTTCATTAACGTCAAATATTAAACTAACTTTCTGTCAAAACAGGACTTACAGAAGTGTTGACAGAGTCGAAATAACCACAATTTCAAAATGCAAACACTAGATGGCCCATATTTTATTGTGCTAGTGGTTTCTTTCTTGACCGGACGTTGATATCTCCTTGCTTTTTCGTCAAATTATGGTTTTCACTGGAAAATTAATATGAATAATGATTCAGAGCATGCACTAGGACCAAAGGACCTTATTCCAATACATTTTTTCATAAAGCATCTTCCGAAGTCCAATTGATTAGTCCATTTTATTTAAAGTTGGAATATCCAGTAACTGTTTCTTTCTTAATCGGACGTTTACATCTCTTTTCTGAAATTCATCATTAATTTTATTGGATGTTTAAATGACTATTTTATATAAATGAAATAAAATAATAAATTTTGACCTTTTTCGGAGATGAAAACCGCAGAATATAAACAAATTATGAACTTTTTGAGGGCAGAATTATGAATCTTTTACATACAGCATCATATGCGTTGTCTGTTGAATAAGTTTTGGTATAGTTCGTTACCATTATATCGGGTGGTTTTTTAGAGTGATAGAACCTTAAATTGAAATATAATATAATAAAACAAATTTAAAATAATATTGAAGCCAAATTTTTTTGAAAGATATGATATTTATGTTTGAAAAATAATTTCCGGCATATTTTCACCACGACTAGCTCTGAGGAACCGCATTCGATCAGATCAATTCTGGGCCACTTTTTAGAGTAATTCAGGCCTTGTTTCATCAATGAAACGAATTATGCTGGCTTCCAAAGCGTCTTTTGTTTCTGGTTTATCAGCATAAACCAATGACTTGACATAACCCTAAAGAAAATAATCCAGTGGAGTTATGTCGCATGATCTTGTACGCCAATTAATTGGACCATTTCTCGAATTAATGTTATCGCCAAATCTTTCTTTCAATAAATCAATTGTTACGGTAGAAGCATGAGGTGAAGCACCATCTTGTTGGTACCAAAACACTTCTGGGTCGATACCATTCAAATTTTGAAACAAATATTCATTGATCATTGATCTGTAATGAGCACCATTCAATGTAACATTAACTCCAGAATCGTTTTTAAAGAAATATGGACCTATCATACCTCCAGCGTGTAAAGTACAACATACAGTGCATTTTTAGAATGCAATGAAACCTGCAGAACTTCTTGAAGATTTTTTTCACTCCATATACGGCAATTTGGCTTATTTACGTAGCCGTTCAACCAGAAATGAGCTTCATCACTAAACACATTTTTACGATAAAAAAGTGGAACAACTTCAAGCTGTTCTAGGGCCTAATCAGCAAACAAACGACGCTTATTATAGTCAAATGGCTTTAGTTCTTGATCCAGTTGGATCTTGTATGGGTGTAGACAACGATCTTCACGCAAAATTTTCCATGTGGTAGATGCACAGAGTCCAAATTGTTGTGAACTTCGACGAATAGACAAATCTGGTTCATCATTAACACTATGACTTACAGCAGCAATATTGTCTTCTGTACCTACAGTTCTTTGTCTTGTTGTTGTTGTATCGAGTAGAGAAAATGTTGTCCGAAATCTATCGATAGTTCGACGAATAAGCTGCTCTGATGGACGATTATGTAAACCATAAATTTCACGAAGTGCTCTATAAATTTGGTGATTAGAAGAACACTGATTGTGAAACTGAATTTCAACAATTTGTAAATGTTGTTGCGGCGTGAGTCTCTCCATGATAATTTGTCAATGCTTACTGAACAGAAATGTCAAAACAACATGGCTTCTACCTTCTGTCAAATCACAGTATTTAATATGATATTAAATTTGTGAAAAGTTTAAAAAAGTTTGTTTTGTTACATTTATTTAATATTTGTACCAGTTCTCAATAAAAATGTTAACTTGACATCCGCCTACTGAATAAATTTAGGGTCGAAAATAATTCCAGCCTGTACGACTCAGACGTATTATCTGTTGAGAAATTATTTTTTTCTCAATTTTAGCGTGAAATGATAGGAGACCTTATTTGTTAAGAATGGATCAAGCTATCCAAAACAAATCTTTTTAATTGAAAATATGAATTTAAAAAAAGTTTCACCAAATATTTTTTGAGTGCCTTCTAGCCCGGATAAAATATCTAGTTAATTTTATTCTTATCAGTTTTTTATTCTTTAAGAAAGAAATCAAAAACTGTTTTTCGGGCGCCATCTTTAGGGGGCTGTAACTAAGCAGAGGGGGGGTCAAAAAAATAAAGTTTATATGAAAGACCCACCCTACTGTATGTATATATTCTTTTTTGCGCGGCGGTTTTGGGGAACAGAGTGCTATCGTTTTGCCCAAATTTCTCTAACTTTCGACTTTTGAGCAGAAAATACTCTCAAACGACTAGGTAAGACTCATTGATAAAGAATCCGAAGTCGAAAGTAATTCTGAAATTCCTTAAACACTCTTAATTTCGAACGGAAAAAGCTGGAGACTTGAAACTTTCAGGGTAGGTTTGGGGTCTAACTATTTCGGTTAGGTTCGTTACCGGGTAAAATCGTTCTAATGGTTTCGCAGTTAATCACTTGGAGCGTTTTCATATTTTTCCCAATAGTTCCGAAACTACTGGTCCGATAGAAATGAATAAAGTATTTAGAAGTATAACATCTACATAAAATTTTTTACTGCTCAAGAAGACGACTGGAAGTAATAATGCTAATGTCCGAAAGAAAAGACCTAGAGACTTGAAATTTCCAGGGTATGATTAGAATTCAAATATAACGGTTAAGGTCAAAAATATCATAAATCTCTTCTTGTTATTGTCCTTATTTCTTGCACTAGTTGAACTTTGTAAGAAAGTGAATGGGTTGTTTTATCGAATATCGATCCAATTTCACAAATTGTCGTGAGGGCATTTCCTTACTATCGAATTTTCCACCTAAATTTCCAATAATTTGGAAAGACGATTCACCACTTTGAAAACAAATTTCTTATATTTCCCAGATTTATTCAAGCGTAAATGAATCCAGTTCGTTAATGTCAAATATCAAACTAACTTTCTGTCAATACACAAATGACACACTCGAAATAACTTTTAATTTACAATGCAAATACTCAATTTTACATACGGGCCAAACTAATATAAACGTATTTAAAAATATGTTTTTGTTAACCATTTTACATTTAAAACTCATTAGCTATGACTTCTAAGTAGAAAAACTCAGGAGATTATCTATTTATTTCCGAGTTTTTCAACCACTATAAAATTACGAGAAATGTACTATAAATATTGATAAACAAGCTATTAATAATACTCAAAATGATATTAATGAAAGGATGCTAAACTGAACGCACATTGTTCTTATTGAATTATATTTATATAAGTAAGAATTAATTTATTTGTAAGTTACTTCTGATGAAATATTTGAAAACATCTTGTATACATCTAATCAACCATTAATTTCAAATATTACAGGTAATCATAGGTGAAATAAGACCTCAACAAGCATGGCCTGTATTTCGTTTAATTATAATACTTCCAGGAAGGTTTGTTAAGGATTTTCTATGGAATTGAACATCTTGTTCATGATAATAAATATGCACTTAATGATTTGTACCTGCTTTTTTCAATTATCACGAATAGAAATTATAAGTAGGGTAAAATTTTTCCTTTGGTCGAATAAATCGAAATTGATATACGTTTTGAATAAGAATAACTTATTGAGTTCTTAATATTTCTCAATGTTTGATTTGAATAATCTAAAGGATTCTAAGACATCATTATTATTAATTTTCAATATTAAGTAGTTCTATAAAAGTTGCGGAATGTTCGGTATTAATATTGAAATTATTAGTTTATAATTGCAGTCATGGCAGAAAACATTCAGAAGCTCGCAGAATCAGAATTTTCAATATAAAATCACAGAAAGTTGATTAACAAAATTCAACAGATTCAAAAAATATATTATCTTTGAAATTTTCACCAACTGAATTTCACTATATTAAAAAGTTCAATAAAGGGTTCAATTCTGAGCGCTTGTTCTAGGAATAATCTTGCATTAATGTCCTTAATTTTTTAATTTTTACCCGATAATGGTCTCAAACAACTAGGTTGAACTTACTCATGAAGAATCCGAGATCAAAATTAATTCTGTCCGATCGGTCTGGCAATCCATAAAAAGTTTTACTTTCAAATATTAATAAGGACAATTTTCCGAATCCTCTACAAATTTTAAAATTTCTAAAAAATCTTTAGAAATTTTTTAAATTATATAAAATGAAATGTTTTAGAGGCACTGATTTTTATTTTAGGCATATAGAATTATAAAACATATGTTAACCGTTAAAAAATCAAAATTTCGGTAGAATGTGCTATTAATTTTTCAAAGAGAAATAAAAAAAGACTTTTCTAAATCCTTATGGAACATTTTTTCGAATAGAATTAGTTATTCATGAATATTCATTCCAAACATCTGTCTCAGATGATGTTTACTAGGAAAATCGCAGTCAATATTTTATATTTTTCTTTTGATCATTTATAAGTTGACTGCAACACATATGTTTTGAAATAGAACAATATTTGTATTTGCATTGAATAAAATTCCTATCTGATTTCGGAAAAAAAGAGTAATATTATATGTAGGTTTGTTCAATAAATTCTTTTCAACTGATTCTTACAATATATAACAACGCAGCTCGAAAGGAGAAGTATTTTCCATTTCCATGAGATTTTCCATTTGTGCAGAAAAATAAAAATTGCAAAAAATTACTTTAAGATGAGAGAAAACAGAATCCTCTGTTTTAACTCATCATATGCAGCGTCTTTAAAAGATAATTCACAAATTTCAAGTTTTAAGTAAAGCGGACTCTTGAATAAGCCCGAAGAAGCTTTTTCTTGCTTCACGACGGTGCTTTTCAATATTTTTTTTATATTATGGTGTGGATGTGGAAGCTTTTGCTCAGATAACATGTACAGCTACATTTTCAGTCATGAACATATTAATTCATAGGACAAATCGAATAAAATAACTTCAACCAAGATTCAAAACCAAATATCTCAATGAAAATTTACAGAATAAAGGTAAGGAATGAGTTCAAGAACTTGTTTGAAACAACTCGAGTTAGTGCATTTGAAGTCAATACAAAAAGTCGAAAACTCATTTCTTCACGTTATACCATATATGGAAACGTTCAGATTGATATAATATCATATACCTCATTATTAGATACTAATTTATATAATACAAAAACAGGCTCTTTTGCCTCTAGTCATGAAACGAGATTTGATGTTAAAGGAGAATAGTAACGTCAATTATGATGGATTACGGTCACAAGCGGATGTAAGTTCGTACATGGAAGAAAGTGTAAGATTAAAAAAATCGTACTTATAATATGGACTGAAGAATATTTCAGAATGAATAGGCTTTCAATTGAATTTTTTTATGGATTTCCCAGAAGCCTTTAGAGTCCCGTTTTAATTTGTAGTGCTAACTTTTCCATTAGATATTAATTTTAATTTGATATTATACATATTATAAAATATTCTCTATTCAGAATAATTGATTAAAAACATCTATCAAATATAGGCTTATTCAAATTATGGCAAAAATTTTACTCAAAATTACAACTGCACTTTAGGTACTCCATTTTTTTGTAGAGTTCTCATTCTTATTTCTATGAAAAATGAAATATCTGTTTTCACATACCTCTTTTTTGTAACATATAAATATCTGTCAACTGAGTTTTCAAAGGGTGCCAAGAGTTGGTTCAAATTGTATGCCAACAATTAGTATTTGAATGCCAATAACTGGTGAAAAACTAAATTTTCTTATTTTCCGTTTATACGCTAAAAATGCTGATAGTTACTGAAAAACTATTGTCACTTCATAAAAATGTAACATTGCAGAGTTGAGTTATATTACCAGAATCGTTGTAATGTGTTATATTTCAGTAATATAGCATTAAATAGCTGGAATGTACCTTAAAGTACTAATGATTGGCTAATTCTAATTTCTTCTAATTCCAAAAGCGCGAGTCTGGTACTTTTATTTTCATTATGGATAATTTCATAGTTATTGTTGAAATTGTGTCCAAATTAATTCAAAAGACTGCCATATGTTGAATGCGAGATGTCTGACGGCAACTCCGCAGGTATTCGTGAATTCTTTTCTGGCAAAATTGTCGTATATGGAGTGAAAACAATCCTCAAGAAGTTCTACAGGTTCCATTTCATCCTGAAAAATGCACTGTATGGTGTGTTTTACACGCTGGAGGCATCATCGGTCCATATTTCTTTAAAAACGATGGTGGAGCTAATGTTACAGTGAATGGTGCTCGTTGCAGATCGATGATCAATGATTATTTGTTTCAAAATTTGAATGCTATCGACCCAGAAGTGTTTTGGTTCCAACAAGATGGTGCTACACCTCATGCTGCTACCGTAACAATTGATTTATTGAAAGAAAGATTTGGCGATAACATTATTTCGTGAAATGGTCCAATTAATTGGCCTCCAAGATCATGCGACATAACTCCACTGGATTATTTTCTTTGGGGTTATGTCAAGTCATTGGTTTATGCTGATAAACCACAAACAATAGACGCTTTGAAAGCTAACATAAATCGTGTTATTGATTAAATAAGGCCGAATTACTCGAAAAAGTGGTCCAAAATTAGTAAAATAAAATAGAAAGGCCTTTTACTTGATAGAAGAAATATAACAAAATTTGAATATTAAAACATTTTTCATTTGCTTCGTGTTATATTCACTGAATATTTTTAAAAATTTTTTTTATTTTATTGGTCCTACTATTATAACACAATTTACTGCATATTTGGATAACCATTGATCGACTTCATGCACCAAAACGTTATTTTAAAACTTGCATGATAAGATATCGGCTGTTTTTTCAGTGTGATAGAACTTAAAATTGAATTAAAACACACACATTAAAACACATTTAAATTAAGATGGAAGCCAATTTTTTTAATTTGAAAGATAATTTTATGACATTTATGTTTTAAAAATAAATTGCGGCATATATAATAATAATAATAATAGTTCATTTGTCCATAATTAATATACAAATATGAAGAATAAAATTCTTTTACAAAAAAAAAATAAACAAATTTTTATTTAAATGAATAAATGACATGGCAAACAAGCAAGATGATGAACAGGGGCTCACTAATGTATAGTTCGCCTGTTAGTTCTGATACTAGGAAACCTAAAACATTTTACTAGCCAAATAGCCAAAATTTGAATATTAAAACAAATTGAAATATGTTTATCTTCTACAATTTAAATTTCAAAAAAATTGTCTAAAACATGTCTAAAACAAGCACCGCTTACATTTAATAGACGTATATAATCAAAACTCAATATATTATGTCAAATGGAATAAATAAACCAACAGATATACGAAAGTCATTAAAACTAATAAATAAATATTTAAAGGAGACAAAATTTTATTTCTGGTCTTACCTTTAAGAACACCAATTGCCTTTCAAAAACATGAACACACTTAAAGGACTTCTCAAAGAATATAATTTATTTGAAATATTCAATATATTTAAATATTCGAATAAGTTAATTCAGAAATCTCTAAAAACATGCACTATATATTCAAAAAACAAATATAATTCTAAGCAATTCCTTCTTCAGTCCTCAATAATATTCCAAATATCAAAATCAAAAAAATTAACCTATATCCAAACCCTCAGCACGTGTAAAGGAACTAATGCTTCGAAACACAGATCAACTTTATAATTCAAGATTGATCAATGTTCAAACAAAATCAAAGAACAGTGTCAGTTATTTTGAAGGCTTATTTAAATTCATTGAAATTCCATAATGAGATTTATTGAAGCCAAAATATAATTATATATTATATATAAAATAAAATAGAAAGGCCTTTTACTTGATAGAATAAATATAACAAAATTTGAATATTAAAACAAATTGAAATATGTTTATCTTCTACAATTTTAATTTCAAAAAAATTTTTTATTCAAAAAACTTTTACAATTAAATTAATGTCTAAAACAAGCACCGCTTACATTTATTAGACGTATATAATCAAAACTCAATATATAATGTCAAATGGAATAAATAAACCAATACGAAAGTCATTAAAATTAATAAATAAATATTAAAAGGAGACAAAATTTCGTTTCTGGTCTTACCTTTAATATATATTTAATATATTTATTCCATTTGACATTATATATTGAGTTTTGATTATATACGTCTAATAAATGTAAGCGGTGCTTGTTTTAGACATTAATTTAATTCTAAAAGTTTTTTGAATAAAACTTTTTTTTTATATTAAAATTGTAGAAGATAAACATATTTCAATTTGTTTTAATATTCAAATTTTGGCTAGTAAAATGTTTTAGGTTTCCTAGTATCAGAACTAACAGGCGAACTATACATTAGTGAGCCCCTGTTCATCATCTTGTTTGTTTGCCATGTCATTTATTTATTTAGATAAAAATTTGTTTATTTTTTTTTGTAAAAGAATTTTATTCTTCATATTTGTATATTAATTATGGGCAAATAAACTATTAGTATTATTATTATATATGCCGCAATTTATTTTTAAAACATAAATGTCATAAAATTATCTTTCAAATTAAAAAAATTGGCTTCCATCTTAATTTAAATGTGTTTTATTTCAATTTTAAGTTCTATCATACTGAAAAAACAGCCGATATCTTGTCATGCAAGTTTTAAAATAACGTTTTGTTGCATAAAATCGATCAATGGTTATCCAAATATGCAGTAAATTGTGTTATAATAGTAGGACCAATAAAATAAAAAAAATTTTGAAAAATATTCAGTGAATATAACACGAAGCAAATGAAAAATGTTTTATTGGAGCCCAGGATTTTAGCACTGATTCAAGTTATACTTGAAAAAAGTGAAGCTCTTAAATGATAACGGATGTTGCGAGGGAGCTTCCACCTCTTAGTTAGGGAGACGGCGTTTCGTTTCCGAGCATGCGCATCTGAAACTCATCAGACAGGTTTGATGCGCAGGCTCTGCCTGTTACGCCGGTGACCATGCGTTCGCTTGGAAGGCTGATTTTCAAACGCATTGCCTTACTCTATTTGAACCTAGCAGGGACGGTTAGTCACGATTCTTATGACTGGTTGGGTCCTCTATCGGTAAGACGGTCAAACTACAATAGAGCAAGGCAGGTTTCTTCACAAAATGCCGAAAAATAGTATAAACAAACCTCGTAAAAAAGCAGTTTTGTTAAACTCATATAGCTTTTAATTTACTCATTTAGTAAAAGTTTGCTCTTCTAAACTTGTTGTTTAATATACTATTATCGTTCTAGCTGCTATTGAAATAGAAATATTGATCATTTTATCTCTATTTTGTTCGTAAAAAGCAGATTCTAGTAAAATAAATGTGGTTGAAGCCACTGCTAAAGAATTTATAATAGGAAAAAAGAAAAGTATTGATTTGTATTGTAGGCCCATTAGGAAATTGTAATTTTGGATATTTCAAGTAGATAAAATATTATTCAGTTATTATTTCATTCGTAAAAAAATATTATATCTGAACAAAGGAAAATCTTTATAAAAGCGTGCTTCTGATGCTGAATTTATTTGTAGATAAACCTGTATCTAAAGTACAGCTAGTAGCTTCCTTAATTCAAGAATACTATGTTAATATAGCTGATTAGAATGTAGATTAATCATTTTGTTATATTTATGAATATTCAAATGATTCGCACTTCTGACATTTTTTTTACCTAATTTTCAAATTAAAAATTCTGCGAAAGCTATACAATAATACTTTATGGAATTGGACTGACGAAGACCTTATCTGATTTCAAATTGTTTTTTGAGGATCTGCTGCATGTTTTGAGAGATTTTTTGAGTAACCTCTATAAATATATTGAATATTTCAAATTAATTTGTTTTGGAAAAGATCTTGAAATTATGTTCTGCATTTTTGAAAAAGATTTGGTTTTCATAAATATAAGATCAGAAACAAAATTTTGTCTCCTTCAAATATTCATTTATTAATTTTAATTGACAATTTATATTTTTTGGGTTTTTTTTCCCATTTGATATTATATAACGAATTTTAATTTTATATGTCTACTAAATTCAAGCAGTTTATAAGACATCATTTTAATTCTAAAAAATTTTGAATAAAAATTTTTTTAAATTAAAATTCGTAGAAGGCTAACAGAATAAATCTGTTCTGATATTTAATATTATATTAGTTATTTCTGATTCAATTCAGATTGATAATTGATTGTTCATTTGATGGGTCGTGTATCGATTAAATACAGGTAGATGAAAGCTGAATAAGATTTTACCTTTTGACATAATATATTTCATTGAGATTGAAGTACGAAAAAACGGTTCTTTAAATACCATATTCTGTGAATTACCAAATTTATTTCTCTTTTTCCAATACTCGAATAACCACTACAAAATACCTGATTTCAATCGAATGCATAAAAAAAATTGGCGGCTAGAAATGAAGTCGATTCCATAAAATGCTTTCAAAAAATATTCTGATGATTGAGTTATTCGTTGGCGAAGTATGTTATTTAGGAACGGATCTCATTTAAAAACGATTCGATAAACTTTGATGAAAAATACATATTCTGTGTTTTACTGTTAGGCTTCTGATACTATTTCAAAGAGAACACAAGGACACAAGACTGAAGAATAAACCATCAAAAACATGGAATAACTAAACAAGAAAGCAGAAAAATTGCAGTAAACCTGCTCAGATAATGCTAACCAGATATTCAAAACTTATTCAAATACGTTTTTCTATGCTTCTACCGCTCCCCTTTAGGATGTTTTTCAGAAACTTACTTGCCTACAAACGGCCGGTCAGATAGAGATTATTAAATTTTAGTGCGAATTTTTCATCTGTCGATCCAATAAAATTGTTCAAGATAAATTTCGACACCTGTGACGATAATAATAATAGGAGGAACTGTTATATCTATGTTATTGCTGAGGCCATATGAGCCAAAATTTACATAAGAAAAAGAATTTATGAATTTCCATAGTTTTATATGACTTTATTTTAGTATGTCTTTCCTCTATGCAACATTCACTAAGTTTTAACAGTATTATAGAAATGTTATAGTTATAGTGTTATAGTTCCCCATAAAATAATGGAATCAGTGAAAAAAATTAGATATACAATTCCCATTGAGATATTGGATGAACTTCTTACGAAATTTTTAATCGATGTTCAACATTCTACCAAAAAGGACCTTGTGAGGATTTGTTTTCAAGTAGAGCTGGCATACTGGAGTTATCTTGATACTTATTTATGTAAAGACCGTAAATTGAAGTCTTGTAAAATTGACGAGTTTGCTGCTCAGATTTTCCAACATAGTCGACTTCTGTGCAAAGAAGTTCACAGGCTTCCAGAAATTTTAGAAGAATGGAGGCAATACAAGGCTAGTATACCCCGATATGGAGGAATTTTGTTATGCGAAGAACTCAGGCATGTCTTGTTGGTGAAAAGTTATGCAAAACAAGCATCTTGGGGGTTCCCTAGGGGAAAAATAGATGAAGACGAAGATCCGGTAAACTGTGCAGTCAGAGAAGTACAAGAAGAAATTGGTTTTGATATAACTCCATATGTAGATCCCGATGATTGGATCGAATCCAAGATCAACGGCAGTTTAGCAAGACTTTACGTTATAAGGTATGTACCTCTGTCAACTGAGTTCAAGACAAGAACACGTGGTGAAATTAAATCTATTAGATGGTTTTCTGTATCAGATCTACCAACTCACATAAAAGATTTGACGCCTAAACTGAATATAGGAATAAAGCCAAGTTCATTCTTTTTGGTCCTTCCCTTCGTACAAGAACTAAAACAATTAGTTTATTACGCATCTTTCCACGAAGGATGTCGTATTGAGTCAATGGATTTAAACAATTTTGAAATTTCGGTGCTAAATTGTATTAAGAAACAAAACACGATGGCCGAAGGTAATCAAGCTGTTCAACGGATACGTAATAAACGAAGTACGAAGTCCAAAAATGATCAAAGTAATAGCAACAAAAAAATAAGAAATAAGTTTAACGAACAAAATACGATGAAAGAAGGTAATCAAGCTGATCAACGGATTCGTAATAAACGAAGTAGGAAGTCCAAAGTTGATCAAAGTAATAGCAACAAAAAAATAGGAAATAAGTTTAACGAACAAAATACGATGACCGAAGGTAATCAAGCTGATCAACGGATACATTATAATCGAGGTACGGAGTCCGAAGAAGATCGAAGTAATAGCAACAAAAAAAAAAAAGAAAATGAGTGTAACAAACAAAATACGATGACTAAAAGGGTTTTCAGAAAAATCAATAAGAAAATCGAGAAAAATAGAAAGACACAACAGAATGAAGATGAAGGCGAAAAGAAAGGAAAACAGATGTGTTACCAAAAAAATACGACAAGCGGGGGGGATGAAAATAAAATTGATAAGGAGAGCGAACAAAAATGCAACAAGAAGAACTGACATATATAGATAAACAATATTATATTCGTTATTTCCGATTCAATTCAGATTGATAATTGATTGTTCATTTGATGGGTCGTGTATCGATTAAATTCAAGTACCGCGCCTGATCCTTTACTTTTCAGAAAATTACGTGCCTACCATGGATATTATTTAATTTTAATACGAGTTTCGCATCTGTCGATCGAATATAATTGTTCAGGATGAATTTCGACTCAAAACTCGAAAATTATGGACACCTGTGACGAAATAATAAGAGGAACTGCTGTTATAACATTAATAGTGTTGAGGTCATATGAGCCAAATTTTACATAAAAAAAGAATTGATAAATTTCAGTATATCTTTCCTGTAATTAACATTTGCAAAGTATGAACCAACAGTATTATAGAAAAGTTATAGTGATATTCCGCATATAATAATGAAATCAGTGAAAAACTTAGATATACAATTCCCATTGAGATATTGGATGAACTTCTTACGAAATTTTTAATCGATGTTCAACATTCTACCAAAAAGGACCTTGTGAGGATTTGTTTTCAAGTAGAGCTGGCATACTGGAGATATCTTGATACTTATTTATGTAAAGACCATAAATTGAAGTCTTGTAAAATTGACGAGTTTGCTGCTCAGCTTTTCCAACATAGTCGACTTCTGTGCAAAGAAGTGCACAGGCTTCCAGAAATTTTAGAAGAATGGAGGCAATACAAGGATAGTATACACCGAAATGGAGGAATTTTATTATGCGAAGAACTCAGGCATGTCTTGTTGGTGAAAAGTTATGCAAAACAAGCATCTTGGGGGTTCCCTAGGGAAAAAATTGATGGAGGCGAAGATCCGGTAAACTGTGCAGTCAGAGAGGTACAAGAAGAAATTGGTTTTCATATAACTCCATATGTAGATCCCGATGATTGGATCGAATCCATGATCAACGGCAGCTTAGCAAAACTATACGTTACAAGGTATGTACCCCTGTCAACTGAGTTCAAGACAAGAACACGTGGTGAAAATAAATCTATTAAATGGTTTTCCGTATCAGATTTACCAACTCACATAAAAGATTTGACGCCCAAACTTAATTTATAATAGGAATGAACCCAAGTTCATTCTTTTTGATCGTTCCCTTCGTAAAAAGTACGGAGTCCGAAGATGATCAAAGAATATCAACAGAAAAAAAGGAAATAAGTGTAACAAACAAATTACGATGACTAAGAGGGTTTCAGGAAAAATCAATAAAAGAAGCGAGAGAATAGTAGGACGCAACATATGAGGCGAAAAAAAAGAATAACAGATGTGTTACCAAGAAAAGACGGCAAGCGAGGGGGATGAAGGTAAAATTGATAAGGAAAACGAACAAATATGCAACAAAAAGATTGATGCCGTACTATTTTTTCATTATATAAAATACAAGTTGGAAATGCTACAATCTCTCTCGATGAAATTTGGTATTAATTATATAGTAAGATTTTTTTTGTTGTTTTAAGGGTATTGTTAATACTTTTGTTTATTTTTTCCCTCTGTTATTCGTAATGAAATAATAAAAATATTTATTTGAAGCAAATTGAGATTTATTTTTCAGTTTAGGATCGAACCTTTTCGTTATTTGACTGTATGTGATATGAAAATGGCTTTCATTGCAGACCATTGTCGATATCCATCCAGATATCATTTGTGGAATATTTCTTATAAGAATTGATATTCAAGTAATGTCAGACAATCTTTTCATCATATTTTTGAATCTAAAACTCAAAGAAAGAAATAATTACATCTTCATCAACAATTTTCGTTAGTAAATATTTGATTGATTCGGTCTTTACTTGGTGGAAAATCATTTTAATTAAAAAAATATATGAGACAGTAATTTATTTCCACAAAAGTGTTTGAACTACTACAACAATTATTTCACCACGATGTGGTTTCTTCAGGTATTACATTGTACTGTCTGATGGTATTCAGTGTAACCGAGTTTAAATACATTGTAAGGTACGTGACCAAATAATGGAAGCACAAGTCATAAAAAACTCTAGGTGTTTATTGGAGTTTGCCGCTAAAAATGCCATTAAGGAAAGATATGCAGTAGTGGAGACTTATCAACATCTGTTTGTTCATTCAAAAGGATTTTACGGGCATTATACCTGTTGATTTCAAGAAATTCTAAAAGTGTTAATCTAGAACTTTTGCTTTCCACATAGATAATTTCATAATTATTGTTGAAATTATGCCTGAATTCCTTAAGATGATTAGCATATGTCGAATGTATCGTTTCTGGACGGTTAGCATAATACTTATTCTTAAGGAATGGTCATGAAAAATAGTCCAACGGAGTCAAATTACAGCTCTGGGACGGTCAATTGACATCAGAATTTCGACTGATTCTTCGATTTTCAAAAACTGTGCGCGCAAAAGATTGATGGTTACATTGGTTATGTGGCAAGTAGTCCCTTCCTGTGGAAACCAAATGTTGTCCACATCTTCCTTTGGAATGGGGAGCAAGAATTGTTTGAGCTTGGCACTGTAACGTTCATTTCATTAACGTCAAATATTAAACTAACTTTCTGTCAAAACAGGACTTACAGAAGTGTTGACAGAGTCGAAATAACCACAATTTCAAAATGCAAACACTAGATGGCCCATATTTTATTGTGCTAGTGGTTTCTTTCTTGACCGGACGTTGATATCTCCTTGCTTTTTCGTCAAATTATGGTTTTCACTGGAAAATTAATATGAATAATGATTCAGAGCATGCACTAGGACCAAAGGACCTTATTCCAATACATTTTTTTATAAAGCATCTTCCGAAGTCCAATTGATTAGTCCATTTTATTTAAAGTTGGAATATCCAGTAACTGTTTCTTTCTTAATCGGACGTTTACATCTCTTTTCTGAAATTCATCATTAATTTTATTGGATGTTTAAATGACTATTTTATATAAATGAAATAAAATAATAAATGTTGACCTTTTTCGGAGATGAAAACCGCAGAATATAAACAAATTATGAACTTTTTGAGGGCAGAATTATGAATCTTTTACATACAGCATCATATGCGTTGTCTGTTGAATAAGTTTTGGTATAGTTCGTTACCATTATATCGGGTGTTTTTTTAGAGTGATAGAACCTTAAATTGAAATATAATATAATAAAACAAATTTAAAATAATATTGAAGCCAAATTTTTTTGAAAGATATGATATTTATGTTTGAAAAATAATTTCCGGCATATTTTCACCACGACTAGCTCTGAGGAACCGCATTCGATCAGATCAATTCTGGGCCACTTTTTAGAGTAATTCAGGCCTTGTTTCATCAATGAAACGAATTATGCTGGCTTCCAAAGCGTCTTTTGTTTCTGGTTTATCAGCATAAACCAATGACTTGACATAACCCTAAAGAAAATAATCCAGTGGAGTTATGTCGCATGATCTTGTACGCCAATTAATTGGACCATTTCTCGAATTAATGTTATCGCCAAATCTTTCTTTCAATAAATCAATTGTTACGGTAGAAGCATGAGGTGAAGCACCATCTTGTTGGTACCAAAACACTTCTGGGTCGATACCATTCAAATTTTGAAACAAATATTCATTGATCATTGATCTGTAATGAGCACCATTCAATGTAACATTAACTCCAGAATCGTTTTTAAAGAAATATGGACCTATCATACCTCCAGCGTGTAAAGTACAACATACAGTGCATTTTTAGAATGCAATGAAACCTGCAGAACTTCTTGAAGATTTTTTTCACTCCATATACGGCAATTTGGCTTATTTACGTAGCCGTTCAACCAGAGATGAGCTTCATCACTAAACACATTTTTACGATAAAAAAGTGGAACAACTTCAAGCTGTTCTAGGGCCTAATCAGCAAACAAACGACGCTTATTATAGTCAAATGGCTTTAGTTCTTGATCCAGTTGGATCTTGTATGGGTGTAGACAACGATCTTCACGCAAAATTTTCCATGTGGTAGATGCACAGAGTCCAAATTGTTGTGAACTTCGACGAATAGACAAATCTGGTTCATCATTAACACTATGACTTACAGCAGCAATATTGTCTTCTGTACCTACAGTTCTTTGTCTTGTTGTTGTTGTATCGAGTAGAGAAAATGTTGTCCGAAATCTATCGATAGTTCGACGAATAAGCTGCTCTGATGGACGATTATGTAAACCATAAATTTCACGAAGTGCTCTATAAATTTGGTGATTAGAAGAACACTGATTGTGAAACTGAATTTCAACAATTTGTAAATGTTGTTGCGGCGTGAGTCTCTCCATGATAATTTGTCAATGCTTACTGAACAGAAATGTCAAAACAACATGGCTTCTACCTTCTGTCAAATCACAGTATTTAATATGATATTAAATTTGTGAAAAGTTTAAAAAAGTTTGTTTTGTTACATTTATTTAATATTTGTACCAGTTCTCAATAAAAATGTTAACTTGACATCCGCCTACTGAATAAATTTAGGGTCGAAAATAATTCCAGCCTGTACGACTCAGACGTATTATCTGTTGAGAAATTATTTTTTTCTCAATTTTAGCGTGAAATGATAGGAGACCTTATTTGTTAAGAATGGATCAAGCTATCCAAAACAAATCTTTTTAATTGAAAATATGAATTTAAAAAAAGTTTCACCAAATATTTTTTGAGTGCCTTCTAGCCCGGATAAAATATCTAGTTAATTTTATTCTTATCAGTTTTTTATTCTTTAAGAAAGAAATCAAAAACTGTTTTTCGGGCGCCATCTTTAGGGGGCTGTAACTAAGCAGAGGGGGGGTCAAAAAAATAAAGTTTATATGAAAGACCCACCCTACTGTATGTATATATTCTTTTTTGCGCGGCGGTTTTGGGGAACAGAGTGCTATCGTTTTGCCCAAATTTCTCTAACTTTCGACTTTTGAGCAGAAAATACTCTCAAACGACTAGGTAAGACTCATTGATAAAGAATCCGAAGTCGAAAGTAATTCTGAAATTCCTTAAACACTCTTAATTTCGAACGGAAAAAGCTGGAGACTTGAAACTTTCAGGGTAGGTTTGGGGTCTAACTATTTCGGTTAGGTTCGTTACCGGGTAAAATCGTTCTAATGGTTTCGCAGTTAATCACTTGGAGCGTTTTCATATTTTTCCCAATAGTTCCGAAACTACTGGTCCGATAGAAATGAATAAAGTATTTAGAAGTATAACATCTACATAAAATTTTTTACTGCTCAAGAAGACGACTGGAAGTAATAATGCTAATGTCCGAAAGAAAAGACCTAGAGACTTGAAATTTCCAGGGTATGATTAGAATTCAAATATAACGGTTAAGGTCAAAAATATCATAAATCTCTTCTTGTTATTGTCCTTATTTCTTGCACTAGTTGAACTTTGTAAGAAAGTGAATGGGTTGTTTTATCGAATATCGATCCAATTTCACAAATTGTCGTGAGGGCATTTCCTTACTATCGAATTTTCCACCTAAATTTCCAATAATTTGGAAAGACGATTCACCACTTTGAAAACAAATTTCTTATATTTCCCAGATTTATTCAAGCGTAAATGAATCCAGTTCGTTAATGTCAAATATCAAACTAACTTTCTGTCAATACACAAATGACACACTCGAAATAACTTTTAATTTACAATGCAAATACTCAATTTTACATACGGGCCAAACTAATATAAACGTATTTAAAAATATGTTTTTGTTAACCATTTTACATTTAAAACTCATTAGCTATGACTTCTAAGTAGAAAAACTCAGGAGATTATCTATTTATTTCCGAGTTTTTCAACCACTATAAAATTACGAGAAATGTACTATAAATATTGATAAACAAGCTATTAATAATACTCAAAATGATATTAATGAAAGGATGCTAAACTGAACGCACATTGTTCTTATTGAATTATATTTATATAAGTAAGAATTAATTTATTTGTAAGTTACTTCTGATGAAATATTTGAAAACATCTTGTATACATCTAATCAACCATTAATTTCAAATATTACAGGTAATCATAGGTGAAATAAGACCTCAACAAGCATGGCCTGTATTTCGTTTAATTATAATACTTCCAGGAAGGTTTGTTAAGGATTTTCTATGGAATTGAACATCTTGTTCATGATAATAAATATGCACTTAATGATTTGTACCTGCTTTTTTCAATTATCACGAATAGAAATTATAAGTAGGGTAAAATTTTTCCTTTGGTCGAATAAATCGAAATTGATATACGTTTTGAATAAGAATAACTTATTGAGTTCTTAATATTTCTCAATGTTTGATTTGAATAATCTAAAGGATTCTAAGACATCATTATTATTAATTTTCAATATTAAGTAGTTCTATAAAAGTTGCGGAATGTTCGGTATTAATATTGAAATTATTAGTTTATAATTGCAGTCATGGCAGAAAACATTCAGAAGCTCGCAGAATCAGAATTTTCAATATAAAATCACAGAAAGTTGATTAACAAAATTCAACAGATTCAAAAAATATATTATCTTTGAAATTTTCACCAACTGAATTTCACTATATTAAAAAGTTCAATAAAGGGTTCAATTCTGAGCGCTTGTTCTAGGAATAATCTTGCATTAATGTCCTTAATTTTTTAATTTTTACCCGATAATGGTCTCAAACAACTAGGTTGAACTTACTCATGAAGAATCCGAGATCAAAATTAATTCTGTCCGATCGGTCTGGCAATCCATAAAAAGTTTTACTTTCAAATATTAATAAGGACAATTTTCCGAATCCTCTACAAATTTTAAAATTTCTAAAAAATCTTTAGAAATTTTTTAAATTATATAAAATGAAATGTTTTAGAGGCACTGATTTTTATTTTAGGCATATAGAATTATAAAACATATGTTAACCGTTAAAAAATCAAAATTTCGGTAGAATGTGCTATTAATTTTTCAAAGAGAAATAAAAAAAGACTTTTCTAAATCCTTATGGAACATTTTTTCGAATAGAATTAGTTATTCATGAATATTCATTCCAAACATCTGTCTCAGATGATGTTTACTAGGAAAATCGCAGTCAATATTTTATATTTTTCTTTTGATCATTTATAAGTTGACTGCAACACATATGTTTTGAAATAGAACAATATTTGTATTTGCATTGAATAAAATTCCTATCTGATTTCGGAAAAAAAGAGTAATATTATATGTAGGTTTGTTCAATAAATTCTTTTCAACTGATTCTTACAATATATAACAACGCAGCTCGAAAGGAGAAGTATTTTCCATTTCCATGAGATTTTCCATTTGTGCAGAAAAATAAAAATTGCAAAAAATTACTTTAAGATGAGAGAAAACAGAATCCTCTGTTTTAACTCATCATATGCAGCGTCTTTAAAAGATAATTCACAAATTTCAAGTTTTAAGTAAAGCGGACTCTTGAATAAGCCCGAAGAAGCTTTTTCTTGCTTCACGACGGTGCTTTTCAATATTTTTTTTATATTATGGTGTGGATGTGGAAGCTTTTGCTCAGATAACATGTACAGCTACATTTTCAGTCATGAACATATTAATTCATAGGACAAATCGAATAAAATAACTTCAACCAAGATTCAAAACCAAATATCTCAATGAAAATTTACAGAATAAAGGTAAGGAATGAGTTCAAGAACTTGTTTGAAACAACTCGAGTTAGTGCATTTGAAGTCAATACAAAAAGTCGAAAACTCATTTCTTCACGTTATACCATATATGGAAACGTTCAGATTGATATAATATCATATACCTCATTATTAGATACTAATTTATATAATACAAAAACAGGCTCTTTTGCCTCTAGTCATGAAACGAGATTTGATGTTAAAGGAGAATAGTAACGTCAATTATGATGGATTACGGTCACAAGCGGATGTAAGTTCGTACATGGAAGAAAGTGTAAGATTAAAAAAATCGTACTTATAATATGGACTGAAGAATATTTCAGAATGAATAGGCTTTCAATTGAATTTTTTTATGGATTTCCCAGAAGCCTTTAGAGTCCCGTTTTAATTTGTAGTGCTAACTTTTCCATTAGATATTAATTTTAATTTGATATTATACATATTATAAAATATTCTCTATTCAGAATAATTGATTAAAAACATCTATCAAATATAGGCTTATTCAAATTATGGCAAAAATTTTACTCAAAATTACAACTGCACTTTAGGTACTCCATTTTTTTGTAGAGTTCTCATTCTTATTTCTATGAAAAATGAAATATCTGTTTTCACATACCTCTTTTTTGTAACATAAAAATATCTGTCAACTGAGTTTTCAAAGGGTGCCAAGAGTTGGTTCAAATTGTATGCCAACAATTAGTATTTGAATGCCAATAACTGGTGAAAAACTAAATTTTCTTATTTTCCGTTTATACGCTAAAAATGCTGATAGTTACTGAAAAACTATTGTCACTTCATAAAAATGTAACATTGCAGAGTTGAGTTATATTACCAGAATCGTTGTAATGTGTTATATTTCAGTAATATAGCATTAAATAGCTGGAATGTACCTTAAAGTACTAATGATTGGCTAATTCTAATTTCTTCTAATTCCAAAAGCGCGAGTCTGGTACTTTTATTTTCATTATGGATAATTTCATAGTTATTGTTGAAATTGTGTCCAAATTAATTCAAAAGACTGCCATATGTTGAATGCGAGATGTCTGACGGCAACTCCGCAGGTATTCGTGAATTCTTTTCTGGCAAAATTGTCGTATATGGAGTGAAAACAATCCTCAAGAAGTTCTACAGGTTCCATTTCATCCTGAAAAATGCACTGTATGGTGTGTTTTACACGCTGGAGGCATCATCGGTCCATATTTCTTTAAAAACGATGGTGGAGCTAATGTTACAGTGAATGGTGCTCGTTGCAGATCGATGATCAATGATTATTTGTTTCAAAATTTGAATGCTATCGACCCAGAAGTGTTTTGGTTCCAACAAGATGGTGCTACACCTCATGCTGCTACCGTAACAATTGATTTATTGAAAGAAAGATTTGGCGATAACATTATTTCGTGAAATGGTCCAATTAATTGGCCTCCAAGATCATGCGACATAACTCCACTGGATTATTTTCTTTGGGGTTATGTCAAGTCATTGGTTTATGCTGATAAACCACAAACAATAGACGCTTTGAAAGCTAACATAAATCGTGTTATTGATTAAATAAGGCCGAATTACTCGAAAAAGTGGTCCAAAATTAGTAAAATAAAATAGAAAGGCCTTTTACTTGATAGAAGAAATATAACAAAATTTGAATATTAAAACATTTTTCATTTGCTTCGTGTTATATTCACTGAATATTTTTAAAATTTTTTTTTATTTTATTGGTCCTACTATTATAACACAATTTACTGCATATTTGGATAACCATTGATCGACTTCATGCACCAAAACGTTATTTTAAAACTTGCATGATAAGATATCGGCTGTTTTTTCAGTGTGATAGAACTTAAAATTGAATTAAAACACACACATTAAAACACATTTAAATTAAGATGGAAGCCAATTTTTTTAATTTGAAAGATAATTTTATGACATTTATGTTTTAAAAATAAATTGCGGCATATATAATAATAATAATAATAGTTCATTTGTCCATAATTAATATACAAATATGAAGAATAAAATTCTTTTACAAAAAAAAAATAAACAAATTTTTATTTAAATGAATAAATGACATGGCAAACAAGCAAGATGATGAACAGGGGCTCACTAATGTATAGTTCGCCTGTTAGTTCTGATACTAGGAAACCTAAAACATTTTACTAGCCAAATAGCCAAAATTTGAATATTAAAACAAATTGAAATATGTTTATCTTCTACAATTTAAATTTCAAAAAAATTGTCTAAAACATGTCTAAAACAAGCACCGCTTACATTTAATAGACGTATATAATCAAAACTCAATATATTATGTCAAATGGAATAAATAAACCAACAGATATACGAAAGTCATTAAAACTAATAAATAAATATTTAAAGGAGACAAAATTTTATTTCTGGTCTTACCTTTAAGAACACCAATTGCCTTTCAAAAACATGAACACACTTAAAGGACTTCTCAAAGAATATAATTTATTTGAAATATTCAATATATTTAAATATTCGAATAAGTTGATTCAGAAATCTCTAAAAACATGCACTATATATTCAAAAAACAAATATAATTCTAAGCAATTCCTTCTTCAGTCCTCAATAATATTCCAAATATCAAAATCAAAAAAATTAACCTATATCCAAACCCTCAGCACGTGTAAAGGAACTAATGCTTCGAAACACAGATCAACTTTATAATTCAAGATTGATCTATCTTCAAACAAAATCAAAGAACAGTGTCGGTTATTTTGAAGGCTTATTTAAATTCATTGAAATTCCATAATGAGATTTATTGAAGCCAAAATATAATTATATATTATATATAAAATAAAATAGAAAGGCTTTTTACTTGATAGAATAAATATAACAAAATTTGAATATTAAAACAAATTGAAATATGTTTATCTTCTACAATTTTAATTTCAAAAAAATTTTTTATTCAAAAAACTTTTACAATTAAATTAATGTCTAAAACAAGCACCGCTTACATTTATTAGACGTATATAATCAAAACTCAATATATAATGTCAAATGGAATAAATAAACCAATACGAAAGTCATTAAAATTAATAAATAAATATTAAAAGGAGACAAAATTTCGTTTCTGGTCTTACCTTTAATATATATTTAATATATTTATTCCATTTGACATTATATATTGAGTTTTGATTATATACGTCTAATAAATGTAAGCGGTGCTTGTTTTAGACATTAATTTAATTCTAAAAGTTTTTTGAATAAAACTTTTTTTTTATATTAAAATTGTAGAAGATAAACATATTTCAATTTGTTTTAATATTCAAATTTTGGCTAGTAAAATGTTTTAGGTTTCCTAGTATCAGAACTAACAGGCGAACTATACATTAGTGAGCCCCTGTTCATCATCTTGTTAGTTTGCCATGTCATTTATTTATTTAGATAAAAATTTGTTTATTTTTTTTTGTAAAAGAATTTTATTCTTCATATTTGTATATTAATTATGGGCAAATAAACTATTAGTATTATTATTATATATGCCGCAATTTATTTTTAAAACATAAATGTCATAAAATTATCTTTCAAATTAAAAAAATTGGCTTCCATCTTAATTTAAATGTGTTTTATTTCAATTTTAAGTTCTATCATACTGAAAAAACAGCTGATATCTTGTCATGCAAGTTTTAAAATAACGTTTTGTTGCATAAAATCGATCAATGGTTATCCAAATATGCAGTAAATTGTGTTATAATAGTAGGACCAATAAAATAAAAAAAATTTTGAAAAATATTCAGTGAATATAACACGAAGCAAATGAAAAATGTTTTATTGGAGCCCAGGATTTTAGCACTGATTCAAGTTATACTTGAAAAAAGTGAAGCTCTTAAATGATAACGGATGTTGCGAGGGAGCTTCCACCTCTTAGTTAGGGAGACGGCGTTTCGTTTCCGAGCATGCGCATCTGAAACTCATCAGACAGGTTTGATGCGCAGGCTCTGCCTGTTACGCCGGTGACCATGCGTTCGCTTGGAAGGCTGATTTTCAAACGCATTGCCTTACTCTATTTGAACCTAGCGGGGACGGTTAGTCACGATTCTTATGACTGGTTGGGTCCTCTATCGGTAAGACGGTCAAACTACAATAGAGCAAGGCAGGTTTCTTCACAAAATGCCGAAAAATAGTATAAACAAACCTCGTAAAAAAGCAGTTTTGTTAAACTCATATAGCTTTTAATTTACTCATTTAGTAAAAGTTTGCTCTTCTAAACTTGTTGTTTAATATACTATTATCGTTCTAGCTGCTATTGAAATAGAAATATTGATCATTTTATCTCTATTTTGTTCGTAAAAAGCAGATTCTAGTAAAATAAATGTGGTTGAAGCCACTGCTAAAGAATTTATAATAGGAAAAAAGAAAAGTATTGATTTGTATTGTAGGCCCATTAGGAAATTGTAATTTTGGATATTTCAAGTAGATAAAATATTATTCAGTTATTATTTCATTCGTAAAAAAATATTATATCTGAACAAAGGAAAATCTTTATAAAAGCGTGCTTCTGATGCTGAATTTATTTGTAGATAAACCTGTATCTAAAGTACAGCTAGTAGCTTCCTGAATTCAAGAATAATATGTTAATATAGCTGATTAGAATGTAGATTAATCATTTTGTTATATATATGAATATTCAAATGATTCGCACTTCTGATATTTTTTTTACCTAATTTTCAAATTAAAAATTCTGCGAAAGCTATACAATATTACTTTATGGAATTGGACTGACGAAGACCTTATCTGATTTCAAATTGTTTTTTGAGGATCTGCTGCATGTTTTGAGAGATTTTTTGAGTAACCTCTATAAATATATTGAATATTTCAAATTAATTTGTTTTAGAGAAGTTCTTAAAATTATGTTCTGCATTTTTGAAAAAGATTTGGTTTTCATAAATATAAGATCAGAAACAAAATTTTGTCTCCTTCAAATATTCATTTATTAATTTTAATTGACAATTTATATTTTTTGGGTTTTTTTTCCCATTTGATATTATATAACGAATTTTAATTTTATATGTCTACTAAATTCAAGCAGTTTATAAGACATCATTTTAATTCTAAAAAATTTTGAATAAAAATTTTTTTAAATTAAAATTCGTAGAAGGCTAACAGAATAAATCTGTTCTGATATTTAATATTATATTAGTTATTTCTGATTCAATTCAGATTGATAATTGATTGTTCATTTGATGGGTCGTGTATCGATTAAATACAGGTAGATGAAAGCTGAATAAGATTTTACCTTTTGACATAATATATTTCATTGAGATTGAAGTACGAAAAAACGGTTCTTTAAATACCATATTCTGTGAATTACCAAATTTATTTCTCTTTTTCCAATACTCGAATAACCACTACAAAATACCTGATTTCAATCGAATGCATAAAAAAATTGGCGGCTAGAAATGAAGTCGAAACTTATTCAAATACGTTTTTCTATGCTTCTACCGCTCCCCTTTAGGATGTTTTTCAGAAACTTACTGCGAATTTTTCATCTGTCGATCCAATAAAATTGTTCAAGATAAATTTCGACACCTGTGACGATAATAATAATAGGAGGAACTGTTATATCTACGTTATTGCTGAGGCCATATGAGCCAAAATTTACATAAGAAAAAGAATTTATGAATTTCCATAGTTTTATATGACTTTATTTTAGTATGTCTTTCCTCTATGCAACATTCGCTAAGTTTTAACAGTATTATAGAAATGTTATAGTTATAGTGTTATAGTTCCCCATAAAATAATGGAATCAGTGAAAAAAATTAGATATACAATTCCCATTGAGATATTGGATGAACTTCTTACGAAATTTTTAATCGATGTTCAACATTCTACCAAAAAGGACCTTGTGAGGATTTGTTTTCAAGTAGAGCTGGCATACTGGAGTTATCTTGATACTTATTTATGTAAAGACCGTAAATTGAAGTCTTGTAAAATTGACGAGTTTGCTGCTCAGATTTTCCAACATAGTCGACTTCTGTGCAAAGAAGTTCACAGGCTTCCAGAAATTTTAGAAGAATGGAGGCAATACAAGGCTAGTATACCCCGATATGGAGGAATTTTGTTATGCGAAGAACTCAGGCATGTCTTGTTGGTGAAAAGTTATGCAAAACAAGCATCTTGGGGGTTCCCTAGGGGAAAAATAGATGAAGGCGAAGATCCGGTAAACTGTGCAGTCAGAGAAGTACAAGAAGAAATTGGTTTTGATATAACTCCATATGTAGATCCCGATTATTGGATCGAATCCATGATCAACGGCAGTTTAGCAAGACTTTACGTTATAAGGTATGTACCCCTGTCAACTGAGTTCAAGACAAGAACACGTGGTGAAATTAAATCTATTAGATGGTTTTCTGTATCAGATCTACCAACTCACATAAAAGATTTGACGCCCAAACTGAATATAGGAATAAAGCCAAGTTCATTCTTTTTGGTCCTTCCCTTCGTACAAGAACTAAAACAATTAGTTTATTACGCATCTTTCCACGAAGGATGTCGTATTGAGTCAATGGATTTAAACAATTTTGAAATTTCGGTGCTAAATTGTATTAAGAAACAAAACACGATGGCCGAAGGTAATCAAGCTGTTCAACGGATACGTAATAAACGAAGTACGAAGTCCAAAAATGATCAAAGTAATAGCAACAAAAAAATAAGAAATAAGTTTAACGAACAAAATACGATGAAAGAAGGTAATCAAGCTGATCAACGGATTCGTAATAAACGAAGTAGGAAGTCCAAAGTTGATCAAAGTAATAGCAACAAAAAAATAGGAAATAAGTTTAACGAACAAAATACGATGAATGAAGGTAATCAAGCTGATCAATGGATTCGTAATAAACGAAGTAGGAAGTCCAAAGATGTTCAAATTAATAGCAACAAAAAAATAGGAAATAAGTTTAACAAACAAAATACGATGACCGAAGGTAATCAAGCTGATCAACGGATACATTATAATCGAGGTACGGAGTCCGAAGAAGATCAAAGTAATAGCAACAAAAAAAAAAGAAAATGAGTGTAACAAACAAAATACGATGACTAAAAGGGTTTTCAGAAAAATCAATAAGAAAATAGAGAAAAATAGAAAGACACAACAGAATGAAGATGAAGGCGAAAAGAAAGGAAAACAGATGTGTTACCAAAAAAATACGACAAGCAAGGGGGATGAAAATAAAATTGATAAGGAGAGCGAACAAAAATGCAACAAGAAGAACTGACATATATAGATAAACAATATTATATTCGTTATTTCCGATTCAATTCAGATTGATAATTGATTGTTCATTTGATGGGTCGTGTATCGATTAAATTCAAGTACCGCTCCTGATCCTTTCCTTTTCAGAAAATTACGTGCCTACCATGGATATTATTTAATTTTAATACGAGTTTCGCATCTGTCGATCGAATATAATTGTTCAGGATGAATTTCGACTCAAAACTCGAAAATTATGGACACCTGTGACGAAATAATAAGAGGAACTGCTGTTATAACATTAATAGTGCTGAGGTCATATAAGCCAAATTTTACATAAAAAAAGAATTGATAAATTTCAGTATATCTTTCCTGTAATTAACATTTGCAAAGTATGAACCAACAGTATTATAGAAAAGTTATAGTGATATTCCGCATATAATAATGAAATCAGTGAAAAACTTAGATATACAATTCCCATTGAGATATTGGCTTCTTACGAAATTTTTAATCGATGTTCAACATTCTACCAAAAAGGACCTTGTGAGGATTTGTTTTCAAGTAGAGCTGGCATACTGGAGTTATCTTGATACTTATTTATGTAAAGACCGTAAATTGAAGTCTTGTAAAATTGACGAGTTTGCTGCTCAGATTTTCCAACATAGTCGACTTCTGTGCAAAGAAGTTCACAGGCTTCCAGAAATTTTAGAAGAATGGAGGCAATACAAGGCTAGTATACCCCGATATGGAGGAATTTTGTTATGCGAAGAACTCAGGCATGTCTTGTTGGTGAAAAGTTATGCAAAACAAGCATCTTGGGGGTTCCCTAGGGAAAAAATTGATGGAGGCGAAGATCCGGTAAACTGTGCAGTCAGAGAGGTACAAGAAGAAATTGGTTTTCATATAACTCCATATGTAGATCCCGATGATTGGATCGAATCCATGATCAACGGCAGCTTAGCAAAACTATACGTACAAGGTATGTACCCCTGTCAACTGAGTTCAAGACAAGAACACGTGGTGAAAATAAATCTATTAAATGGTTTTCCGTATCAGATCTACCAACTCACATAAAAGATTTGACGCCCAAACTTAATTTATAATAGGAATGAACCCAAGTTCATTCTTTTTGATCGTTCCCTTCGTAAAAAGTACGGAGTCCGAAGATGATCAAAGAATATCAACAGAAAAAAAGGAAATAAGTGTAACAAACAAATTACGATGACTAAAAGGGTTTCAGGAAAAATCAATAAAAGAAGCGAGAAAATAGAAGGACGCAACATATGAGGCGAAAAAAAAGAATAACAGATGTGTTACCAAGAAAAGACGGCAAGCGAGGGGGATGAAGGTAAAATTGATAAGGAAAACGAACAAATATGCAACAAAAAGATTGATGCCGTACTATTTTTTCATTATATAAAATACAAGTTGGAAATGCTACAATCTCTCTCGATGAAATTTGGTATTAATTATATAGTAAGATTTTTTTTGTTGTCGTAAGGGTATTGTTAATACTTTTGTTTATTTTTTCCCTCTGTTATTCGTAATGAAATAATAAAAATATTTATTTGAAGCAAATTGAGATTTATTTTTCAGTTTAGGATCGAACCTTTTCGTTATTTGACTGTATGTGATATGAAAATGGCTTTCATTGCAGACCATTGTCGATATCCATCCAGATATCATTTGTGGAATATTTCTTATAAGAATTGATATTCAGGTAATGTAAGACAATCTTTTCATCATATTTTTGAATCTAAAACTCAAAGAAAGAAATAATTACATCTTCATCAACAATTTTCGTTAGTAAATATTTGATTGATTCGGTCTTTACGTGGTGGAAAATCATTTTAATTAAAAAAATATATGAGACAGTAATTTATTTCCACAAAAGTGTTTGAACTACTACAACAATTGTTTCACCACGATGTGGTTTCTTCAGGTATTACATTGTACTGTCTGATGGTATTCAGTGTAACCGAGTTTAAATACATTGTAAGGTACGTGACCAAATAATGGAAGCACAAGTCATAAAAAACTCTAGGTGTTTATTGGAGTTTGCCGCTAAAAATGCCATTAAGGAAAGATATGCAGTAGTGGAGACTTATCAACATCTGTTTGTTCATTCAAAAGGATTTTACGGGCATTATACCTGTTGATTTCAAGAAATTCTAAAAGTGTTAATCTAGAACTTTTGCTTTCCACATAGATAATTTCATAATTATTGTTGAAATTATGCCTGAATTCCTTAAGATGATTAGCATATGTCGAATGTATCGTTTCTGGACGGTTAGCATAATACTTATTCTTAAGGAATAGTCATGAAAAATAGTCCAACGGAGTCAAATTACAGCTCTGGGACGGTCAATTGACATCAGAATTTCGACTGATTCTTCGATTTTCAAAAACTGTGCGCGCAAAAGATTGATGGTTACATTGGTTGTGTGGCAAGTAGTCCCTTCCTGTGGAAACCAAATGTTGTCCACATCTTCCTGTGGAATGGGGAGCAAGAATTGTTTGAGCTTGGCACGGTAACGTTCATTTCATTATGGTGTATTTTCGGACGTGTATGACCCGGGTCTAGGGGTCCCTCAGGGCTCTGTGTTGGGACCTTTGTTGTTCGTTTTGTTCATTAATGATTTGCCGGAACATGTTATTGCTAATTTGATTATACTTTTCGCGGATGATTCGTCATTCTTGGTAACGGCTAGGAGCCTTGAGGAGCTCTCTGATGCGATAGCTTTACTCTTTCGGATGTTTACCACTTGGTGTCGTAGAAATAATTTAATAGTTAACAAGGAGAAAACAGTGTGCATTCATTTCAAACTTAAAAATTCCAATGAAAAACGACCTGTCTTCACTTGTGAGAGCTCATCGATCACTACAGGTGACTCCACTAGATTTCTTGGAGTTCGAATTGACGAATACTTACGTTGGAACCAACATGTTGATATGGTTTGTAAAAAACTAAACAGCTCGTACTTTGCAATGAACAAGATAAAAAATTTGTTTTCCCTAAGTTCACTCTTGGATGTGTATTATTGTATAGCATACCCTCACATGGCGTATAATATTCTAATCTGGGGAAGTTCTACCGAACTTGAAAGGGTGTTGATATGTCAAAAAAGGATAATCCGAGTAATTTTCAATTTGTCACCTTTATCTTCTTGCCGTCCATATTTTATAGCAAATAGTATTATGACTGTATCATGTATTTATATATTTAAGTGTCTCCTTTATGTTAAGAATAATGAAAGCTCTATGCAGAAACTGTCGAGTCATCATCATTATTCTACAAGAAATTACAATGTTTTGGAAGTGCCAGTTCATGCAACATCTAAATATGAGCGCTCTCCCTTATATAAGAGTGTACGTCTTTTCAATCATCTTCCAACAAATTTGAAGATGTTGGGTGAACTTCATTTCAAAAAAGCCATAAAGCAACTGTTGTGTCATAAATGTTATTACTCGGTTGCAGAATTCATGAATGATACTATGTTAGATTTGTGAGATTCAATTTTATTTCCATCTCTTGTAACATTTTCACTGACCTATCCCATACTTTTGTAGTCCTAAGGGATGAATAAAGATTATGATTATGATTATGATTATGATTAACGTCAAATATTAAACTAATTTTCTGTCAAAACAGGACTTACAGAAGTGTTGACAGAGTCGAAATAACCACAATTTCAAAATGCAAACACTAGATGGCCCATATTTTATTGTGCTAGTGGTTTCTTTCTTGACCGGACGTTGATATCTCCTTGCTTTTTTCGTCAAATTATGGTTTTCACTGGAAAATTAATATGAATAATGATTCAGAGCATGCACTAGGACCAAAGGACCTTATTCCAATAAATTTTGTTATAAAGCATCTTCCGAAGTCCAATTGATTAGTCCATTATATTTAAAGTTGGAATATCCAGTAACTGTTTCTTTCTTAATCGGACGTTTACATCTCTTTTCTGAAATTCATCATTAATTTTATTGGATTTTTAAATGACTCTTTTACATAAATGAAATAAAATAATAAATTTTAACCTTTTTCGGAGATGAAAACCGCAGAATATAAACAAATTATGAACTTTTTGAGGGCAGAATTATGAATCTTTTACATACAGCATCATATGCGTTGTCTGTTGAATAAGTTTTGGTATAGTTCGTTACCATTATATCGGGTGTTTTTTTAGAGTGATAGAACCTTAAATTGAAATATAATATAATAAAACAAATTTAAAATAATATTGAAGCCAAATTTTTTTGAAAGATATGATATTTATGTTTGAAAAATAATTTTCGGCATATGTTCACCACGACTAGCTCTGAGGAACCGCATTCGATCAGATCAATTCTGGGCCACTTTTTAGAGTAATTCAGGCCTTGTTTCATCAATGAAACGAATTATGCTGGCTTCCAAAGCGTCTTTTGTTTCTGGTTTATCAGCATAAACCAATGACTTGACATAACCCTAAAGAAAATAATCCAGTGGAGTTATGTCGCATGATCTTGTACGCCAATTAATTGGACCATTTCTCGAAATAATGTTATCGCCAAATCTTTCTTTCAATAAATCAATTGTTACGGTAGAAGCATGAGGTGAAGCACCATCTTGTTGGTACCAAAACACTTCTGGGTCGATACCATTCAAATTTTGAAACAAATATTCATTGATCATTGATCTGTAATGAGCACCATTCAATGTAACATTAACTCCAGAATCGTTTTTAAAGAAATATGGACCTATCATACCTCCAGCGTGTAAAGTACAACATACAGTGCATTTTTAGAATGCAATGGAACCTGCAGAACTTCTTGAAGATTGTTTTCACTCCATATACGGCAATTTGGCTTATTTACGTAGCCGTTCAACCAGAACTCATTAGCTATGACTTCTAAGTAGAAAAACTCAGGAGATTATCTATTTATTTCCGAGTTTTTCAACCACTATAAAATTACGAGAAATGTACTATAAATATTGATAAACAAGCTATTAATAATACTCAAAATGATATTAATGAAAGGGTGCTAAAGTGAACGCACATTGTTCTTATTGAATTATATGTATATAAGTAAGAATTATTTTATTTGTAAGTTAGTTCTGATGAAATATTTGAAAACATCTTGTATACGTCTAATCAACCATTAATTTCAAATGTTACAGGTAATCATAGGTGAAATAAGACCTCAACAAGCATGGCCAGTATTTAATTTAATTATAATACTTCCAGGAAGGTTTGTTAAGGATTTTCTATGGAACATCTCGTTTATGATAATAAATATGCACTTAATTATTTGTACCTGCTTTTTTCAATTATCACGAATAGAAATTATAAGTAGGGTAAAATTTTTCCTTTGGTCGAATAAATCGATATTGATATACGTTTTGAATAAGAATAACTTATTGAGTTCATTCTTGATATTTAATTTGAATATATTAACAGAATATTCTGGAGGATTCTAAGACATCATTATTATTAATTTTCAAGATTAAGTAGTTCTATAAAGGTTACTGAATGTTCGGTATTAATATTAAAATTATTAGTTTATATATGCAGTCATGGCAGAAACACATTCAGAAGCTCGCAGAATCAGAATTTTCAATATAAAATCACAGAAAGTTGATTAACAAAATTCTTTAAAAGAATCTCACAATTTTTATGATTGAAAAAAAATGACACAGATTCAAAAATTATATTATCTTTGACATTTTTACCAACTGAATTTCACTATATTAAAGTGTTCAATAAAGAGTTTAATTCTGAGCGCTTGTTCTAGGAATAATTTTGCACAAATTCAATAAAGGGTATTCAATTCATCAAGTCTTTACTTGATGAAAATCCATATTAAATAAGATTATTTTAATATAACAATACAACGATCGTATCGCTAACACAGCTGTCAGATAGGTTTGCATTTTTGAATAACTAAATTTGATTACAGAAATTGTAAAAAATAAAAGTACTTCACTCCAATTTGCGTTTCAAGCCATGTAAAACTTTTTATCAGGAACGAATGTTTCATGAAATAAATAATATATATCGGGTGTTCTTTTAGACAGATAGAACTCTCTATAGGGATAACTGGATTTGACAGAAGGTAGAAGCCATGTTGTTTTGATATTTCTGTTCAGTAAGCTGTTAATTTATAGGATTTTGGTTAATAATTTTTATTTATTGGATTTTGTTATACCATTCGGATGTCTTATAATGAATGTTTATTTTATATGTCAATTGATATAAGTGATACTTATATGACATTATTTTAATTTATTTTCAGAAGTTATATACATTAAATATAATATTTTGGAATTAAGTATGTAGAAGGCTAATATTAAAATATTTAAATAATGTTCAGTAAGCATTGACAAATTATCATGGAAATACTCACGCCGCAACAACGTTTACAAATTCTTGAAATTTATTTTAAAAATCAGTGTTCCATTCGCCAAACTTATAGAGCATTTCGTGAAATTTATGATGTACATAATCGTCCATCAGAGTAGCTTATTCGTCGAACTACCGATAGATTTCGGACAACATTTTCTCTACTCGACGCAACAACAACAAGACAAAGAACTCTACGTACAGAAGAAAATATCGCTGCTGTAAGTCATAGTGTTAATGATGATCCAGATTTGTCTATTCGTCGACGTTCACAACAAGTTGGACACTGTGTATCGACCATATGGAAATTTTTGCGTAAATATCTTAGTCTACACCCATACAAGATCCCACTGGTTCAAGAACTAAAGCCACTCGACCATAATCGTCGTTTGTTTGCTGATTGGGCCCTAGAACAGCTTGAAGTTGATCCACTTTTTTATCGTGAAATTGTGTTTAGTGATGAAGCTCATTTCAGGTTGAACGGTTATAGAAACAGGCAAAATTGCCGTATATGGAGTTAAAACAATCCTCAAGAAGTTCTGCAGGTTCTATTGCATCCTGAAAAATGCACTGTATGGTGTGCTTTACACGCTGGAGGCATCATCGGTCCATATTTCTTTAAAAACGATGCTGGTGCTAATGTTACAGTGAATGGTGCTCGTTACAGATCGATGATCAATGATTATTTGTTTCAAAATTTGAATGGTATCGACCCAGAAGTTTTTTGGTTTCAACAAGATGGTGCTACACCTCATGCTGCTACCGCATCAATTGATTTATTGAAACAAAGATTTGGCGAACACATTATTTCGAAAAATGGTCCAATTATTTGGCCTCCAAGATCAAGCGACATAACTCCACTAGATTATTTTCTTTGGAGTTATGTCAAGTCATTGGGTTATGCTGATAAACAATAGACGCTTTGGAAGCCAAGATAAACTCGTGTTATTGATGAAATAAGGCCTGAATTACTCGAAAAAGTGGTCCAAAATTGTTCGAATACGGTTCCTCAGAGCTAGTCATGGTGGACATATGCCGGAATTTATTTTTAAAACATAAATATCATAAAATTTTCTTTCAAATAAAAAAAAATTAGCTTCAATCTTAATTTAAATGTGTTTTATTTCAATTTAAAGTTCTATCACTCTAACAAAAACACCCGATATCTTATCATGCAAGTTTTCAAATAAAATTTCGTTGCATAAAATCGATCAGTGGTTATCCAAATATGCAATAAATCGTGTTATACACTGAATAAAATATTCAGTGAATATAACACGAACCAAAAGAAAAATGTTTAAGTTATACTCGAAAAAAGAAAGAATTCCATCTTGGATCAAGATGTAAACTTGACTTTGTAATGCTTTCATATCTATGAATATTTGTTTATATACACAAACTGCAGAAAAATAGTAGAAACAAACCTCGTAAAAAAGCAGTTTTGTTAAACTCATATAGCTTTTAATTTACTCATTTAGTAAAAGTTTGCTCTTCTAAACTTGTTGTTTAATATACTATTATCGTTCTAGCTGCTATTGAAATAGAAATATTGGATCATTTTATCTCTATTTTGTTCGTAAAAAGCAGATTCTAGTAAAATATATGTGGTTCAAGTCACTGCTGAAGAATTTGGGAAAAAGGAAAAGTATTGATTTGTATTGTAGGCCCATTAGGAAATTGTAATTTTGTACATTTCAAGATAAAATATTATTCAGTTATTATTTCATTCGCAGGAAAAAATTATATATAAACAAGGGAAAATTTTTATAAAAGCGTGCTTCTGATGCTGAATTTATTTGTAGATAAACGTTTATCTATAGCACAGCTAGTAGCTTCCTGAATTCAAGAATACTATATTCATATAGCTGATTAGAATGTAGATTAATCATTTTGTTATATTTATGAATATTCAAATGATTCGCACTTCTGACATTTTTTTTACCTAATTTTCAATTTAAAAATTCTGGGAAAGCTATACAAAATTACATTATGGAGTTGGACTGATGAAGACCTTATTTGATTTCAAATTGTTTTTTGAGGATGTGCTGCATATTTTGAGAGATTTTTTAAGTAACCTATTTAAATATATTAAATATTTCAAATTAATTTGTTTTGGAGAAGTTCTTAAAATTATGTTCTGCATTTTTGAAAAAGATTTGGTTTTCATAAATATAAGATCAGAAACAAAATTTTGTCTCCTTCAAATATTCATTCATTAATTTTAATTGACAATTTATATTTGTTGGGTTTTTTATTCCATTTGATATTATATAACGAGTTTTAATTTTATATGTCTACTAAATTCAAGCAGTTTATAAGACATCATTTTAATTCTAAAAAATTTTGAATAAAAAATTTTTTAAATTAAAATTTCGTAGAAGGCTAACAGAATAAATCTGTTCTGATATTTAATATTATATTAGTTATTTCTGATTCAATTCAGATTGATAATTGATTGTTCATTTGATGGGTCGTGTATCGATTAAATACAGGTAGATGAAAGCTGAATAAGATTTTACCTTTTGACATAATATATTTCATTGAGATTGAAGTACGAAAAAACGGTACTTTAAATACCATACTCTGTGAATTACCAAATTTATTTCTCTCTTTACAATACTCAAATAACCACTATAAAATATCTGATTTCAATCGAATGCATAAAAAAAATTCGTGGCTAGAACTGAAGTCGATTCCATAAAATGCTTTCAAAGAATATTCTGATGATTGAGTTATTCGTTGGCGAAATATGTTATTTAGGAATGGATCTCATTTAAACGATTCAATAAACTTTGATGAAAAATACATATTCTGTGTTTTACTGTTAGGCTTCTGATACTATTTCAAAGAGAACACAAGGACACAAGACTGAAGAATAAACCATCAAAAACATGGAATAACTAAACAAGAAAGCAGAAAAATTGCAGTAAACTTGCTCAGATAATGCTAACCAGATATTCAAAACTTATTCAAATACGTTTTTCTATGCTTCTACCGCTCCCCTTTATGTTGTTTTTCAGAAATTTACTTGCTTACAAACGGCCGGCCAGATAGAGATTATTAAATTTTAGTGCGAATTTTTCATCTGTCGATCCAAAAAAATTGTTCAAGATAAATTTCGACTCAAAACTCGAAAGTTATAGACACCTGTGACGTTAATAATAATAGGAGGAACTGTTATAACTATGTTAGTGCTGAGGCCATATGAGCCAAGTTTTACATAAGAAAAATAATTAATGAAATTCCATTATTTTCTATGACTTTATTTCAGTATCTCTTTCCTCTATTCAATATTCGCAAAGTATTAACAGTATTATAGAAAAGTTATAGTGATATATATTCCCCATAAAATAATGGAATCAGTGAAAAAATTTAGATATACAATTCCCATTGAGATATTGGATGAACTTCTTACGAAATTTTTAATCGATGTTCAACATTCTACCAAAAAGGACCTTGTGAGGATTTGTTTTCAAGTAGAGCTGGCATACTGGAGATATCTTGATAATTATTTATGTAAAGACCGTAAATTGAAGTCTTGTAAAATTGACGAGTTTGCTGCTCAGATTTTCCAACATAGTCGACTTCTGTGCAAAGAAGTTCACAGGCTCCCAGAAATTTTAGAAGAATGGAGGCAATACAAGGATAGTTTACCCCGATATGGAGGAATTTTGTTATGCGAAGAACTCAGGCAAGTCTTGTTGGTGAAAAGTTGTGTAAGACATGCATCTTGGGGGTTCCCTAAGGGCAAAATAGAGGAAGGCGAAGATCCGGTAAACTGTGCAATCAGAGAGGTACAAGAAGAAATTGGTTTTGATATAACTCCATATGTAGATCCCGATGATTGGATCGAATCCATGTTACACGGCAGTTTAGTAAGACTATACGTTATAAGGTATGTACCCCTGTCAACTGAGTTCAAGACAAGAACACATGGTGAAATTAAATCTATTAGATGGTTTTCTGTATCAGATCTACCAACTCACATAAAAGATTTGACGCCCAAACTGAATATAGGAATGATGCCAAAATCATTCTTTTTGGCCCTTCCCTTCGTACGAGAACTAAAAAAATTAGTTAATGACGCATCTTTCCACGAAGGATGTCATATTGAGTCAAAGGATTTAAACAATTTTGAAAATTTGGTGCTAAATTGTATTAACAAACAAAATACGATGGCAGAAGGTAATCAAGCTGATCAACCGATTTGTAATAAACAGAGTACGAAGTCCGAAGATGATCAAAGTAATAGCAACAAAAAAAAGAAATAAGTGTAACAAAATACGATAACTAAAAGGGTTTTCAGAAAAATCGATAAGAAAAGCGAAAAAAATAGAAAGACATAACAGAATAAAGATGAAGGCGAAAAGAAAGACAAACAGATGCAGATGTGTTACCAAAAAAATACGACAAGCGGGGGGGATGAAAATAAAATTGATAAGGAAAGCGAACAAATATGCAACAAGAAGAACTGACATAAATTGATAAACAATATTATATTTGTTATTTCCGATTCAATTCAGATTGATAATTGATTGTTCATTTGATGGGTAGTGTATCGATTAAATTCAAGTACCGCTCCTGATCCTTTCCTTTTCAGAAAATTACGTGCCTACCATGGATATTATTGAATTTTAATTCGAGTTTCTCATCTGTCGATCGAATCTAATTGTTCAGGATGAATTTCGACTCAAAACTGGAAAATTATGGACACCTGTGACGAAATAATAAGAGGAACTGCTGTTATAACTATAATAGTGCTGGGGTCATATGAGCCAAGTTTTACATAAAAAAAGAATTGATAAATTTCAGTATATCTTACCTGTAATTAACAGATTTTTAAGATTTTTTATCGATGTTCAACATTCTACCAAAAAGGTCCTTGTGAGGATTTGTATTCAAGTACTGGCATTATTTAAATATTTATTTGTGTAACTACAGTAATTTGAAGACTTTTAAAATTGACGAGTTTGCTGCTCAGCTTTTCCAACATAGTCGACTTCTGTGCAAAGAAGTTCACAGGGTTCCAGAAATTTTTGAAGAATGGAGGTAATACAAGTCTAGTATGCCCCAATATGGAGGAATATTGTTATGCGAAGAACTCAGGCATGTCTTGTTGGTGAAAAGTTATAAAAAAATGCATCTTGAGGAAAAATAGATGAAGGCGAAGATCCGGTAAACTTTGCAGTCAGAGAGGTACAAGAAGAAATTGGTTTTGATATAACTCCATATGTAGATCCCGATGATTGGATCGAATCCATGATCAACGGCAGTTTAGCAAGACTATACGTTATAAGGTATGTCAACTGAGTTCAAGACAAGAACAGGTGGTGAAAATCAATCTATTAGATGGTTTTCTGTATCAGATCTACCAACTCACATAAAAGATTTGACGCCCAAACTGAATATAGGATATAGTTCATTCTTTTTGGTCCTTCCCTTCGTACAAAGTACGAAGTCCAAAGATGATCAAAGAATATCAACAGAAAAAAAGAAAATAAGTGTAACAAACAAATTACGATGACTGAAAGTGTTTCAAGAAAAGTCAATAAAAGAAGCGAGAAAATAGAAGGACGCAACAGAATGAAGATCAGGCGAAAAGAAAAATAACAGATGTGTTACCAAGAAAAAACGGGGGGGCAAGGGGGATGAAGGTAAAATTGATGAGGAAAACGAAAACATTTGCAACAAGAAGATTGATGCCGTACTATTTTTTCATTATATAAAATACAAGTTGGAAATACTACAATCTCTCTCGATGAAATTTGGTATTAATATTATAGAAAGATTTTTTTGTTGTGCCCTTAGGTTATTCTTAATACTTTTGTTTATTTTTTCCCTCTGCTATTCGTCATGAAATAATAAAAATATTTATTTGAAGCAAACTGAGATTTATTTTTTAGTTCACGATCGAATCTTTTCGTTATTTGACTGTATGTGATATGAAAATGGCTTTAATTGCTGACCATTTTCGATATCCATCCAGATATCATTTGTGGAATATTTTCTATAAGAATTAATATTCAAGTAATGTAAGAAAATCTTTTCATCATATTTTTGTATCTTAAACTTGAAGAAAGAAATAATTACATCTTCATCAACAATTTTCGTTAATAATAAATTGTGGAAATAATCTATTTTAATTAATAGCTAAATCTGTTATGTAGAGATAATCTCATGTTGAATAATTTTCTGTTGAATTAATTTCTGTTGAATAATTTTCAACCTTTATTCATCAAGATTTGAAGTTCTGCCGAGATCATGTCCATAGATAGATGCTTTCAGGTATCCCCATAGAAAAAAATCATTTGGGGATAAATCTGGTGATCTGGGGGCCACGAAATTGTACTATTCGTAGATATTACTGGGTCAGGAAACGTGTTCTGGAGAAACTATGTCACTTCTCATTAGTTATGACTTGGACAATCACCCCGCAGAAGTTCCTAACTTCAAAAGGAATGGAAGACTTTAAATTGAAAGATTTATCAATGCACACATCTTCAAATCTCTTCCCCCCCCCCTATCAACTCTCAACTTGTTGAATGTAAGATGACAATTTTTTGTGTGTGGAATCTTCACTATTTTATCACTTAAATGAAAACAATAAACCAGTAAAAAATGTTTCTTTCGGGAGCATACAGGTATATTCGAAGTTAATCAGTTTTTAGCGAATAACTAGTAATATTGAGAATATTCCATGGAAAATGCAGGGAATGCGAAGACTATTATATCGTACAGTTTACTCCAAGGAATCGAAAGGTATCTGTAACAGCCCTTCGAAGTCATTTTTTGAGGACCTATGGACGGGTAGTATCAACTAGTACCACGGTTGCCTCCCTCAAATTTAAGGGCAAGAAGACCTTTAAGAGTACCTCGGCTATCAGCTGAACATAGAGGTACCCATCGGCAATCGGCAGAACACCACCAAGACTGGCTTTTAACACAATGGCGCAACGTACTTTTTTCGGACGAGTCACGATTCGGTTCACAAAGTGATAGTCGACGAGAAAGAGTTTGGAGAGGTCCAGGCAGCCTATATTGTATACTTTCTCTCGGTGCCTGATTGCTTTTTGCTGTATTTGTAAATAGTGGTTCTTTATCTGCGTAATACTTGGCCATAGGGATTTGTATTATCTTTTCTTACTAATTGCGGTGCTTGATATGTAACTGATTTATACATTCTGTCAAGAAAGTACCGGGAATTATCGATTTAAATCTGGCAGGGCAATGAGGCAGGTAATTTTTTTTTCCTAGGTTGGTACCACTGTCCTTAATTACTATGCCAAGCTTGAGCGGGATCTGTCAACTAGTGTATTTGCAATAGCTGATTAAGTCAGTCGATGTCAGAGTGCGTGCCGATTTTTACTATGGGTGATTACGTTGAGCAAAGAATTTGTTTAAAGTTTTGTGTTGCAAATGAATTTTCGTGTGCCGATGCATTGAAAATGTTGCAAAAGGCCTTTGGTGATAATGCTCTATCGAAAACTCGTGCATATCAGTGGTACAGAGCCTTCCAGGACGGTCGAGAAAGGTGGCCGCACGACTCGTACCGAAAGACCTGAATTTTCTTCAAAAACGTCATCGCGAACAGGTTGCTTCAGACATGCTGGATCGCTGTAATTCCGATTCTACATTCATGGAACGCATTATAACTGGTGATGAGACCTGGGTCTACGAGTACGATATGCAAACAAGCCAGCAATCATCGGAATGGGTGGCAAAAAATGAGCCGAAACCGAAAAAACCACGCCAAAGCCGATCGAAAATGAAGGTGATGCTCTTTGTTTTCTTCGATATCCGTGGCGTGGTGCACTACGAATTCGTTCCAGAGGGTCAGACGGTAAACAAGGAGTATTACCTAGGCGTTATGAAACGTTTGCGTGAGCGTATCCGTAAGAAGCGGCCAAATTTGTGGGCGAACAACTCATGGACTTTGCATGACGATAACGCGCCTTCTCACCGAGCTACGATTGTGACTGACTTTCTCGCCAAAAACTCAACAAACGTGCTTCAGCAACCACCGTATTCGCCGGATTTGGCTCCCTGCGACTTTTTCCTCTTCCCAAAACTAAAATTGCCTCTTCGTGGCACCCGTTTTGAGTCGATTGAAGCCATAAAACAAAATTCGGCGCGAGAGCTAAAGTCCATCCCGGAAAGCGCCTATAAAAAATGTTTCGATAATTGGAAGTACCGTTGGCATAGATGTATTGGAGCAAATGGAGCCTATTTTGAAGGCGACCCAATAAATTTTGACGATTAAATGTAAAAATGTTGTTTTAATTGAAAATTCCCGGTACTTTCTTGACAGAGTAGTATGTACTTTTGTGTGATCCCCCGGATACCCAGTTCTTTGTTCTTATTGTAATGTTCATTAACGCACCTAGGTGATGGGGTACTGTATCTATTTTATAATATCCTAGTCAGTTCATGTTACATATTTGTCGTATGCATGTGCCCGCTTACCTTGAAAGATTGTATTCCTTGTGAACCAGTGGCGTTCTTTAGGGTAAACCGCAGAGTAGTCCTGGTAGGGGACGACATATCGTATAGAGACAGTAAATAGCTCCAGATATCCAACGTTATTGTGATAATGTGTGAGTGATTGCTAGATATTTGCTCCGGGTACTGTGATATCTCCAGGGATTAGTTTGCGTGACCCTTCTGGTAGTGTTCGGTTCGTTCCTCAGTAAGAGTTAAGCCTTCCTGGGCCTTTGTCACCCCGAGGTGGCTAGATATAGTCCATTTTGATAGTAACTTTTCCGGTCGACTTGAATTATGTTAGATCCCCTCTTCAAGGAGATCTCCTGGGCATACCACTGTTACCTTTACCTTACTGTCCGTTAAACTTACCCCCTGTAACGGGAGGTTCAGCACTGGTTACCGGAAGTGCAGTTGAAGGTGCCGGCTGGCTGTACCCCCTTTTTCCTGCATAACTTTACCCTTTCCGCTGCATAAGAATGATATCTGATTTTAGCGAATACCGACCTAACAATATGTAGTAATAAGTCATTTAGACCCGGGGCGCTATTAGTTTCACTGGGGCGCTTTGCGAACCACTGCGTAGAGTAGATTTAACCACAGGCTGATGAATGTGTTTCCATTTATTGAGGGGTTTTTGCTTGTGAACATTATTAATAAAAATCTTTTATTCTGGTATTATTGTGTTTCGAATATTTGAACCTCCCGTCACTGTTTCCTTGCTTTCGTTAGGTGTAATTTGGGTTGCCTACACAACGTAAAGTCCTATTCGCCCGCCACTAGACGATCACGATAAAAAGGTTAGCGCATAGATTACTTCGTAGAATTCCAGATCTTTAAGAGTACTCCGTAAAACCCCAGATCTTAGAGTACTTCGTAACACCCTAGATCTTTTAGAGTACCCTGTAATGTACGGGATAGCTCAGTACCTAGGATTGTGGGTTCGAGTCCCGCTGCGCCCATGGGTGTGTTTGTGTACGTCAGGTAGTGGGGTAATGCTAATGACCACAGCAGTCGATGCCATAAGCCAAAACAGAAGAAAAAACATCATTGATTAACTAAAGTCAGTCAGAACAAAAGATACCCAATCAACTATAATGATTCTAATGCTCAAAGAAGGAGATAAAAAGAATTAAATAACTACAGAGGAATAAATCTGCTCGACACCATGAAGGAATTACATAGAGTAAATTTGAACGCTTTTGAAATGTACGTTCTTCATCGCGAACCAAATGTTTGCCAAGACAAATTTTTGCAAATTCAAGAATGTATCAGTTGATTTCGAGTGATAATTTTTGATCTACAGGAGTACTTGCTGGCCAAAGGAAACCAAGTTTCACTTAAGAAAAACATTATATTTTCTGTGCTTATGACTATAATTTAATGTCATTTTTTCCTTGTTTTTATTTAATATATTCGACGTAATAGAGGAGCTTGTAAAAGTAAAATGAGCATTGGAAATAAAATAAGTTGTTTATTATGTGTTTTTGGTGCTTGTAATTCATTATATTACAACAGTCTTAGAGCAAAGTGAATATAAAAAGTTCAAAAACTTCCCCACCCAGTTACAGTGATATTTATTAAGTTTCGTAATAATGGAAGAAGTCAAAAAAATTCAACATTCCATTCCCACGGAGATCTTGGATGACCTTCTTACAAGATTTTTAATCAATGTTCCTGAATCTGCCAAAAAGGACTATGTGAGGATTTGTTTTCAAATAGAACTAGCACATTGGTATTATTTAGACTTTTATGTGAGTAACGACAGTAATTTGAAATCTTGTACAATTTATGAGTTTGCTGCTCACCTTTTCCAACATAGTCCCCTTCTGAACAAGGAAGCTCATAGACTTCCTGAAATTTTAGCAGAATGGAAGCAATACAAGCAAACTGTTCCCACATATGGCGCCATATTATTATCTGAAGGACTCAGTCATGTCCTATTAGTAAAAAGTTATTGGACAAAAACATCTTGGGGATTTCCTAAAGGAAAAGTAAACGAGGAAGAGGACCCAGTACACTGTGCCATAAGAGAAGTGTTAGAAGAAACAGGATTTGACATTACTTCCTATTTAGACCCAGATGATTGGGTTGAATCCATGATCAACGACCAGTTAGTAAGACTGTATATTATAAAAAATATTCCCATGTCCACCAAGTTCAAACCAAGAACACGTTGTGAAATTAAGTCTGTGGGATGGTTTTCCATATCCGATTTACCAACGAACAGGAAAGATTTGACACCCAAACTGAAGATAGGAGTTAACCCAAATGCATTCTTTTTGATCCTTCCCTTCGTAAAAAAGCTAAAACAGTTATCCCATTGCTCATCTTCCACCAAGAGGAGTCGTAAGAAATCGAACAGTCTAAGTGATTGTGAAAATTCTTCATCAAAATACAAAAACAAACAGAACACGAAAAGCGAGGACGATAAAGGTAAGATCAACAAGAAAAGCGAACGAAGAAGTACGACAAAAAGAGAACTGTTTCCAACTTTCATGGATAAGCTGCCCGAGTTAAATGGTCCTTCTTGTTGGGTTAATTTTAAGTTTGACCAAACTGCAATAATCGAATGTATTCCGTGAGGAATTGATATCTCGAAATATGTTTCAGAATTATCTATTTATTAAGTTTGTCTATTATTATTTGCTTATTAGAATATATTTATTCTAGCTTTCGCAATAATTTTGTTCAGCACCGCATGACTGATTTATTTTGAATCACTGTGATTTAATGTAATCAAACATACTATCTTTTATCCATTGAAAATTCAAGAAATTTTTTTTTAACCAATAACTCACTTTTTAAGTGTCAAGACTAGAATTTTTGAATCAAGCCTATGGTTACAATATTTCATATTTTCCAAACGTTTATATTTTCTTTTTCCTAAATACAGCATATCAGGAATATTTATTTGTTGTGTCTTTAAGAGAAACTGTTAATAATTTTTTTTATTTTTTCCTTCATTATTTGTTTCAAAACAAACAAATTTTAGTGAACATCATGAGAATTGAATTTTTTTCGTTTAGGATTGCAATTTTTTTGTTATCTTACTAAATGTGGCTGATGAAATCACTGATTATCATCAATAGCTCTCCAGATATCATTTGTTAAAAATTCTGGATGAGAATTGAAAGTTCAAAGGGAAGAAAGATTTAATCTTGAACTTTTAACTTGAAATTTCAAGTAATTGAAGAAAACCTTTAATTTATCATGGTTTTATACAAACACAAAAAATTATCTTATCCCCTCATCTATTTGATTCAATGTGTAATTTAATTAGAATAGATTATTCAAAATTTCCACCCTTACAAATTGGAAGAAATAATTCTGTAACATGTGTTTGTATCTTATCATGTAAGTTTTTAAATATTCTTTCACTACTTAAAATAAGAAAATGGTTACCAAAATTTTTGTTAGAGTGTATATCTGTCTCCTAAATAAAGTACAGTGTGTTGAAATAATGTATATCCCAGTGTTTATATTAAGTGCATATATTTTAAGAAGATTATTTTTTTAATTGAATTTTAATATTTTATCTGGAAGACTCAGTCAACTGAAATATTGTCAATTTTTGTAAAATTTGATGGTTAAAATTGTAAGTCAGGCTTGTCAACCCAATTTCATTGAAAATTCATTATGGTTTAGTTTGATAATCAGTATTATTATGTTGGCCCCATGTGATATATAATAATAATCACTTAGAAGCGAAAATTGATTTGTTATGAATTTGATTAAAAATTCTATCAGTTTAAATAGTTGTCTGATTATAATATTTATTTTTCAGCATGATAGCCACAAAAAATTAGTTTGAAAAAAAACTATAATTTCCATCATAAACAAAAGCAACTAATTCGTAAACAAATTTACCCCATTTCCAAATCAGACCATAATAACAATAAATTCATAAAACTAAATAACATATTTTGGACCAATTTCACAAAAAATAGCTCAAATTTTGTCAAAAATTAACATAGTAACAGCTTTCACACGCTCCCATAAAATTTCTAATCTCTTTTTTAATCCGAAAGACAAAGAGAACCGACTGAATAATTCTGGAGTCTATAAATTAAGTTGTCAACAGTGTAATAGTGTGTATATAGGACAAACGGGCCGACCTTTCTATTAAAGGTACAAATAGCATCAATTTGCTTTTAGGAATCGGAAGATTAATTCCAATTTTGCGAACCATTTCTTCAATACAGATCACACGTTCCCAGAATTGAACAACCTTATTATCTTGCACATGGAAGCGAAAGGGAAAAACTTGACATCCTGGAATCCATAGAAATTGAAAAATATAAGAGGCACGTACCACTAATAAAACTACTAAATGAACAGACGGAACTTTGGAAAACCCCTCTCTTCGAAGCTCTGCCGAAGCCTACAATCAGCACATATAATAGTCGAGATCTAATTTGTTCATTCAGTTTGAAAATGTAGTAAACACTACGAAACTCGAGTCACTGTATATCAGTAATAATAAAAAGTGATAGAAAACAAAGTAATTTCTTATTTCATTCCATTAAAATGAACTATCATAAAGTAACGGACTACTCCATCCAATAACTCGAGAGACAATTGAATGTGTCGCAGAACGCCGTCTCAATTCGTTAGAAACCTAAAGGAAAGAACAAATAGTTTTGGACAGAAGTAAAATAGATCCTGTTAACTTTCACAAGGAATTGACATGTCTTATGAGTAATTAGAAGTAAATAATTTACTACCCTTATATCGTGTTTTCATAACCTGTCATGATTCCATAGGGAAATGATTTTCATTTGTGCCTGCTGAGAAGCATCTCACAAGTGATTCGATTTTCTTGTGCTGTTCACTAAGTTCATGCAGAACCCATTTTCCCACTTTCTGAATCTTTCCCATAACTTTGAAGCGAATGGAGACAGCTTTCTGGGTCACATTCAATTGATCCTAGAGTTCTTGTTGAGTTTGAGTAGCATCTTCATCCAATAAAGCTTGCAATTTGTTGTCTGCAAGCTTTTTCATTCCTGACATCAAAGTGACCACTTTGAAATTTTCTTTAACGACTTGAAATATTAGGTTTTATCAAGAGCATGTTCACCGTAGCTTTTACAAGCATTCAATGCGATTCTGCAGCAGTTTCCTTTAATTGTAGTTCATAGGCACAAAACTAATGTTTAAGATTATTGAAAAATATACCGACGTTTGGAACTTGGGTTGTGTGTTGAACATTAGCTGTTAGAGGGAAATAATGGTGCTACAGAAATGCTTATACGATACCTAAAAAATGGCCAGCACCATCTGTAGGGAACTTCCGGTTTCATGCTCACCTGGAACGTATTTTCTGTTTCATTAACTGATTCCTAGTCCTCTTTTGAGACTGTAGTACTTACCAATTTTAGAAGATTTGAAGGTGCAATCTAGGTACGAGGTTCATCCTTCAAAATTTACAAAACACCACACACCTGATCTTAAAATTTTTTTTATTAAAAATCTCAACAAAAAATAATTGCAATAAAAGGAAACAACGATCCTTTAAATAGTTCAGAAACACGCTTATCAGAAAATACCAATGATACAATAAATTCACTCGCTGAATAAACCTCTCATATCCTCTCTCATATACAGATAAATACAATAACAAATAATGCACCGCATTAGAAATATGAAGCCGTTATTTCATATAAATCAATAAACAATGTATTAATTTAATAACTTTACAATTTTGTACAATTATAATAATATGTCATGAAGAACTATATATGTATAAATATTAACAAAAAAATGATTTATGTGAAAAAAACAATATCGTTATAGAACTCCTCAACAGTAAAAAAATCACAATACCTACTAAAGTATTTGACAGTTCGACATAAACACAAAAAGCAGACTCTTTAGGTGATTTCGAAGATTTGAGAAATCAAAGTTGCATCCGCTAAAAATCACTCTCTCTCCTGGTTTCTTAATCTTTCACATCTAGTTACCGTCCTTTTCTATAGAGCTGCATCCATGGGATGCATTTAGTTATTCTAAATCGGCCTCTGCTTGCCATTAGCGATTTCAATCTCACTCGCAAGCTGAAAAAAAAACAAATTTTAAGATACTCCAGGTAGAAAACTAATATTCAAACTAAGTGAAATCAGGACTGTACATATGAAAAGAATGAATTAAGCACTAGCGTATATTGAGGATTTTCCAAAGGATATCTTTCAGCTGTATTTTGCTTGAAGTCTACAAATATTAAATATTTTAATTGAATTGACATCTTTCAATAAATTCTAAGTCAAACACAGCCTTAATTAAAACAGGATGGTTTGTTTACACTTAACTGACACTTGACATTATATATCTCATCACAATCATAACATAATTCATCTTAAAGATTACAATTATTTCGTTATTGGACATTGAACCGACGTTTCAGAGATTACAGTCGTGTTCTGTTTCATGAGATTTTTCAATTCCACAGTTCAAAAAATAAATATGTTTTTGAATAATAAATTATCTGAATGCCAACCTTCCATTTTTAGCGCTTAGATTAAATTGATCTGGCTAAACAGCTTGGAGGTTCATTGTTAATCATCACTAGATTTAAATAATAAGAATAGGTTTTTACTTGAAAGAAGGATTATTACAAAATTTGAATATCAAAACAGATTTAATCAGTCTCCTATAATTTTAATTTCAAAAACTTTTAGAATTAAATTAATGTCTTATAACAGACATATAAAATCAAACCTCATTATATAATATCAAATGGAATAAATAACCCAACAAATATAAATTGTCAATTAAAATTAAAAAATAAATATTCATTAATTTTATTAATTGGCAATTTATATTTGCTGGGTTATTTATTCCATTTACAATATCAAATGGAATAAATAACCCAACAAATATAAATTGTCAATTAAAATTAATAAATAAATATTCATTAATTTTATTGACAATTTATATTTATTGGGTTATTTATTCCATTTGATATTGTATACGAGTTTTGATTTTATACATCTATTAAATATAAGCTGTGCTTATAAGACATTAATTTAATTCAAAATTTTTTTTTTAAATTAAAAATATAGGAGACAACAGATAACAGATTAAATCTGTTTTGATATTCAAATTTTATATATATATATTTTTTCTCCTATGTTCAGACCCGTTTTGAGTTTCCCACTATTTTCTTCCTGTACCAGGCAGGAAATATCTGAAGATGTATAATAATAAATTATTTTGTTACTTACGTGGAGGCGAAATAGATGTATCTGAATTTAAAAAGTCCCATATCAAAATGGTATCGTCATGAGAACTACTCACAATTTGAAACTCGTCAAATTGTAGTCTGAATACCCTACCCGTGTGTTCCTGAAAAGAAAAATAGCAATAGTCAGTCAATACTGTAATTATGTAACGAAAATCAATTTATAATTGGTAATTACAGGAAATCTCATCAGTGGCCCACAAGAACTTCCTTGAAGACATTTCTACGACTACCAAAAAAAACAGGAGGTTTTCATTACTAGGTCTTTTATCACTTACCACCAGAGTTCTTAAACACAGGGAATTGGTTGGTGCTCTAGGATCCAACGCAGCAACAAGGTCCCAAACCTTAATTTTACCATCATAAGCACCGCTAACTATCCGTTTTGTATCAAATCGAATGCAACGGACTAACTCTTCGTGTCCCTCTAATGTTCTCAGGCACACTCCACACTCAATGTCCCATAACCTATCAAAACCAATTCCTGAGTATATTACAATTTTAAATTCAAATAATATTCTCATTAGTTCAATAATTCATTAATATTATTATAATGGAAAGTACTGCGATTCTGACAATTGAATATTTAAGAAAACTCTACTTATTATTTTAAGAATCAATGGTTTTTAATAGGTTGAAGAAGTTGATACTATTTAACTACTATTAAAATACTCAATACACCTGTATCGATCCACCACCAGTATTATTTCCATTGTATAAATTCAATCTGTTCTGTGGTCGAACTAGAGTTTATAATTTTATATTCAATTTACAGGCTTGAAGTAATATTCCCTTTAGAATATAATAGTCAAATTTTTTTCGTTAACCAGATACTCTAAGATATTTTCTTAAATAAAATAAATATTACTATTTCCGCTACACCGGTGCCCAACATGGGGCACTAGCAACTGTCACTGATGACGCCCTGGCATGGGAAACCTTACAATTAATGCAATTCTCCAAACTGAAGCTACACTTACACATACATATGATCGAAAAATATCGTTACAAATACCTCCATCCTCATCAAGATGATCAACTCACCTAATTGTATTATCCGAACTACCGCTCACAACCAATCGATCTCTGTACTGCAAACATGCTATGCCCCGTTTGTGGCCGGTTAAAGTACGTACGAACTCACAAGTGGAAGTATTCCAAACTTTTATCGTCCGATCACCACTAGCTGACACTATGTACTTCTCGTCAAAGTCGACCACGTTAACGGCTGCCCTATGACCGACGAGCACCCTTCTCAGGTTGATCTCGGTCTGTGATGTCATGTCCCAAACTGCAATGGAACGATCCTGAAGGAAAAACAAAGTTTCGCTTATCGACATCCGTCTCAAATAAAAGTTCAAAAAAATATAGCTGATAAAAATGTTGATACATTTAAATTTAGTAAAACCTGATTTGTGAACAATATAACAGTACAAAATCATTATTTTCATGGTAGAAACAATGATATGAAGATGGAACACACAGTTTTTCAGATTTTTCCATTTTCTATCTGTGCATATTGTAGAAATTTCATTTTGTTATTGCATATTTTGTTATTCTTTGTGTTCTACTACTCTGTCAAGAAAGTACCGGGAATTTTCAATTAAAACAACATTTTTACATTTAATCGTCAAAATTTATTGGGTCGCCTTCAAAATAGGCTCCATTTGCTCCAATACATCTATGCCAACGGCACTTCCAATTATCGAAACATTTTTTATAGGCGCTTTCCGGGATGGACTTTAGCTCTTGCGCCGAATTTTGTTTTATGGCTTCAATCGACTCAAAACGGGTGCCACGAAGGGGCAATTTTAGTTTTGGGAAGAGGAAAAAGTCGCAGGGAGCCAAATCCGGCGAATACGAGGTTGCTGAAGCACGTTTGTTGAGTTTTTGGCGAGAAAGTCAGTCACAATCGTAGCTCGGTGAGAAGGCGCGTTATCGTCATGCAAAATCCATGAGTTTTTCGCCCACAAATTTGGCCGCTTCTTACGGATACGCTCACGCACGTTTCATAACGCACGTTTCATAACGCCTAGGTAATACTCCTTGTTTACCGTCTGACCCTCTGGAACGAATTCGTAGTGCACCACGCCACGGATATCGAAGAAAACAATGAGCATCACCTTCATTTTCGAGCGACTTTGGCGTGGTTTTTTCGGTTTCGGCTCATTTTTTGCCACCCATTCCGATGATTGCTGGCTTGTTTGCATATCGTACTCGTAGACCCAGGTCTCATCACCAGTTATAATGCGTTCCATGAATGTAGAATCGGAATTACAGCGATCCAGCATGTCTGAAGCAACCTGTTCGCGATGACGTTTTTGAAGAAAATTCAGGTCTTTCGGTACGAGTCGTGCGGCCACCTTTCTCATGCCCAAAATATCAATCAAAATCGTACGTGCGGACTCGTGGGATATCTTAAGATCATGTGCTATCTCTCTCAAGCTGGTACGACGGTTTTCCAGCACCCTTTCCTTAATTTTATCGACGTTATCTTCGATCGAAGCCGTCGAAGGGCGACCACTTCACGACCGTCCTTGAAGGCTCTGTACCACTGATATGCACGAGTTTTCGATAGAGCATTATCACCAAAGGCCTTTTGCAACATTTTCAATGCATCGGCACACGAAAATTCATTTGCAACACAAAACTTTAAACAAATTCTTTGCTCAACGTAATCGCCCATAGTAAAAATCGGCACGCACTCTGACATCGACTGACTTAATCAGCTGTTGCAAACACACTAGTTGACAGATCCCGCTCAAGCTTGGCATAGTAATTAAGGACAGTGGTACCAACCTAGGAAAACAAATTTTTTACCTGCCTCATTGCCCGCCAGATTTAAATCGATAATTCCCAGTACTTTCTTGACAGAATGTATATAGTTTTGAAACTGAGATGAAATCTTTAATATTGATATCAACAGGTTTTGCACTAAATGGCTGTTCAATTATTAAAGAAATATTTGGATAAATTGCTGTAGATAATCATATATTCACAAACACATCTTGTGCTGAAATTTGCATTCAATCTTTTATCAATTCAAACAACACCATCTCAAATCTTTCTTCGTAATTTTGACGTCAGATAATATTCTCAGAGATTATTTTCTAATTCTTTGTAATGAAAGATTTGGAGTTCCATGAGTAATTTAAAACAATCTGGGAGATTCATATTAGATTTTGGCGAAGCAATCATGAAAATTGATTGTATGTTTCTCGAGAAAATCATGTTCATACATACATAAAATTTTTTTCAACAGGATAATTGAAAAATTAGACCTATCCTCACCTTAGAACAAGTCACCATCATCCCGTTATTGAACCTCAAATGCAACACAGCCTCGCAGTGATGGATGAGCGAGTGCACCATCTGACCCGAATGCACGTTCCAAACCCTGACGGTGGAATCGCTCGAACCGCTTATGATGACCTTGTCATCATATTGCAAGCACAGGACTGAACCTGTGTGCCCTGTGAGAACTTTGGTGCATTGCAGCGTACTTCTGTCCCATAGCTTGATCGTGTTGTCCCTCAAGCCTGATACTATCTTCTGATCATCGTACTGCAGGCAGTAAACACCCTTGCTGTTCTCAGACCGACAGTTGATCTTCTGCAGTATATGTCTGCCATTGCGCCAATTGCTTTCAATGGTTTCAATGTCCCGTATTATCCTTGGGTAGAGGGATCTGTAGAAGGCATGCGGCCTGTGGTGCTCGCCTGGTCTGGGTTTGAACAGGTATTGGATCCTATAAAAGAAAAATGTTCAAGGTTCAAAAGTTCGCCAAATAAATATAACACATGCAGTTGAAGTCCAGTTTGCATATTGAAGATGTTTTACTTCTTATATAAAGTATAACTGTACTTGATAAGATTATACTTTAGTTATTATTGTGTAGAACACAATCTTCTGCAGCAGAGATGCTAAAAAATTTATTTCATTCTAAAAATGAAAAATTGATTGAAAAACTTAGTTCTGTATCATTAAAAAAGACATAATCATCGCCTAATCTGATAAGAAAAAGGGTATCATAACTGAGCCTTGGGGAACACCTAAAACGACCTAAAGGATACTAACCATTGTCTCCTCTCTGCCAAACCTCTCCAAAGCGTATCAGTTCTTACTTTACGTTCGATGAGCTTTTTCCACAGCATGCCTTCTGATATAACTCTATGCCATTCTTTGCAGACCGTTTCGGCGTTTTTCAAACTTTCGGCATCCAAATAAGATAGTATATTCTCGGCTACGTGATCCAAACCTTTTTCTGAAAAAAATCGAAATGGTTGAGTTGAGAGCAAAACAAATTCCACCACCATTCCGATTTAATTATTTTCATCGAAATTATGGGGACACAAATTATCGAAATAACTTCATTTCGTCTCACAATTTTTTATTTTCAATTAAAAATATATCTTTACCTCTTTCTACACAATGTCAGTTGACGAACACCTCATATTTTCAGCATATTGAACAACCTTTCAAATCTTTTAAACATTATTTAAAATGAAAGAAGAAAACTTAGGTTATGTGAGGTTAGAATTAGAATTGCTAAAAAATGTCGCTCACAATGTAGAAAATCAGGCGATTAAATAAGTCATTACATTGCTCGAGTTTATGGCTGGAAAAGATAATTATATCTCTAAATATAAATGCGAAATTGAAAGGTTTTTTCAAATATTTCAGACAATAATTGGACCAATTCTCAGAAACCTTTAATATCAAACAGCCCCATTTAGTTCTCTCTTTTCATTCCCAAGATACTGACGAACTGAAATCAAATAACCCTAATTTTCTGACTGAAAACTACTAACTTGGCAATAACGAGATGAAATCACGCTGCAACATTGGCTTAAGGTAGGAATTTATATGACCATGTTGATAATGACACATCCTAGCCAGCAGGTTCTCTACGAATTCCACCTGATCGGCCTCGTTCCATTTCTCGAACATCTTCAGACATGTCTCCCTTTCTGCCGAGATCTCTTTTTTTCTTGCCGTGTCGTAGGGCTGCAACAGCGTCATTGGATACTGCAAAAAAGCGGAAATGAACACATCTGACACCGTACATGTTAATTTTTTTTTTAAATCTATCAAGCCGGTCTTACGTTTCCAAGATGGCGAGCGAAATGGAATCTGGTATTCTTTCGCAAATGTGTCATCTTGCAATTTTTTAATAATTCAATAATTGGTTGATGTTTATTGAAACATTTCGTGACAGTTCGTTTTTTTCATGACAACGGGTAATGATAATGACATTTTGATTGAAAATTGATTGCTTCTGTGGTTGGAGACTAAATAAACCTGTTTCAAAAACTCAGTATTGTCCTATTCCCTTGAACACAGTAAGTTGACTGTTAATGCACAAGATATAGAGCAAGGAGACAGGCACGATGCTTGTGGAGTTCCTTGTTTGGGAGAAAATGGTCCAGACACTGTATTTTTAATTCATACTATTAGCTTTCTATCACTCAAAAAATTCATGATTATATGCATGAGTTACCCAGGTAAGTTGATTTTACATAGATTTTAGGTTAAGCCCATATGTCATATGCTATCGAAAGCCTTTTCAATATCGAAAAATATGGCAGAGGACAAGCAGCTAGCACATAAGTTGATATGTCATTCGAAAGCCCACTAAATGAGATTTGCTGAAAAGACATGTTCATAATTAATAATTTTTCATCGATAAAACCATTGGAGAAGTATGACTGATTTTGTTCACTTCAGAATCGTGATATTCATCTCCTTACCACGCCCGCAATAATAAATTTTTGGCAAACAGAACTTCTTATCTTGTAGCAAATTTAATGCCCTTTCAAGATATGTGGTCAAATTTGATGAGGCTACAAGGATAACTGAAGTTTAATTGATTTTATGGAAAAACTTGAAATATTTCGTGAAATCAAGAAATGTTAAATTGAACCATATGTTATATGACATTTTTTGTTGCAAATAATTGTATTATCTCCTCTTGAAGATTGGCCATTTTGAAAGTAGATGTCTTGTATATATTTGAGGCTCAAATATCTTGTAGAAGGTCGTTAATGGATAAAATCAGTCCAGTGGTTCTGCAGTCATTCACATTCGAATTATTTTTTAGTTCTGAAACTACTGATTCGATCTAAATCAAGTTTGGTATTTAGGTGTATAATAACGGCACAAGGATTTATGCAAAATTTCCTGAGAATCGACCGTGCAGGTGGACGACTGGAGGTTAAAATGCTGAATGAAGAAACCTACGAACTTGAAATTTTCAGGGTACGTTGAGTCTCCATATATCAGCCACGTTCAAAAATGAACGAAATCGGCTCAATTGCCGATTTTATTACTCTAGTAAATGGTTAATGACTTGCGTCTTATTGCCAGTATAAAATACACTTTTTATCTTGAAAAGGAAGTGTGAAGTTGACGGTGTTATCTATCGCCTCCACAAGGAAGGTGGTTCCTTATTGCATCCATTAGGGGTGCATGTTTCCTAGAGTTTGTGCAGAAGACCATCGTGCCATACACTATCAAATGCTTTCTTGATGTCCATGAACCTTTTTTCATTGTAGTTTGCACGTTCGATATTAAAGCTACTAATGATTGAATGATTTTTCTTGAATCCCAAGTGCGAAACGGGGATGTTTTGTCCCATTGAATTTTTGAGACGAATGTTCACGATTTTTTCCAATATTTTTTCTTAAAATTGGTAAAAGGGTGATGAACCGATAGCTAGACACTCGGTTATACTCTGTACTGTGTTTGTGGATTATTATAATAGTTTCCCTCTTTAAAATGTTATTTTTCGAATATTTTCCATGCTACAAATCCATTCGAGTTCAAATTTAGTATTTACATATGAAATAACGACACTAAGGCTCATGTATAAATTTTTAAACTTTCAAATCTTGAGAATCGTATGAAACCTGCAAACATATCCATAAAGAAGCCGACAAACTGTAACAGCTCAGCGAAAAGTGCGGACAAAAAGCTCGTGATACACACTGTGAAACATTAAATGAAAAAGATGTTTCTGGGCTGCTTCTATAAATGAAAACAGGATGAACAATGAACAAAGTAATGTTTAACTGTACAACTTGAAAATGTTCATGCAATCGACAAACCAATCTTTCAAGATACCATGTCAAATTTCCAAGAAAATGTTGAAATATTTCATGGATAAAGTAACTCATGTACATTGAGCTGGAAATGTACCATTAGTCCTATTGATAAGTTGTCTATATGTAATATTGCACAACAAATGAAAAAATCAGGTATGGTTTTAAGACAATGAAATTAAGGAAAACTGACAAAATTTAATAAACTGTATCAAAACGACTTTATGCAGTTATACAACACAATGGAAAGCATATTCCATACTGAACATAGTTTAATATTAATTAATTGGCAAATTATTAATAGCTAATAGTCATTTTTCATATTCATATAATAATTTGCGATTTAGATCATTTCAGCTTATATAAAACTCATTAAAAACATTTATCCCTACAAGAATATTCTCCTAAACAATTCAAGAGGAATTTTTCACCATATTATAATGTGATTAGAACAATGATCATAAAAATGTTTATATGAATAAAAATGATAATTCTGGCACATTTAAATTAAAGAATAAACTGCAGAAATTACACTCAAATACCAGCGAAATAATTGGTCAGCAGTGGATTGTAGTTTTGAAAAAATAATAATAAACATTTTTTCATAAAAAAAAAACTAATAAGATTTTACTGTCTGCTGATCAACTAATATTGCTAGTTTTTTTTAACCGTGAATTGTCATTTCCTAATATGAATCATACACCAAACAATCCTGAGAAACCTGTCCCATTTGCATATTCATCTGGAAGCAATACGGACAAAATTCGCCAACAACAACAAAGAAATTGAAGCCAGTGAGCATATACAGTTAGTTATCATAACAGTCATCAACAAAATTGGCAGAAACTTTTAAGTTTCTCTAACACAATTATTGCAAGAATAATTAATACATAACAACATTACTTTAATTTCATCATTCTTTGTACCAAGCACTGAATAACTTAACTATTAAAAGAATTTAATTGATAACTTCTTATATTTTGCAACTATTAGAAACGTTACACAAGTTCTTGTTGCCTAGGTCACCAGAATTATTAATTAGAAAAGAAAACAATGAATCATGCAAAGAAACTTATGAAATTTAGAAATCGAAAATTACCCAAAGAGTTTAGAAATAATAAAAACCATACAATTTTGTTAGAAAATTGAACTACTTGAAGGATAGAAATATATTTCATATCAAATTTACATTGTTCAATTTGACGTGAAGAATAAAGTTGAAATAAAGAATAAATAAACAATGATCTCTTTAAAATTACACTGAAAACGTGTTGAAATTCCGAAATATAACCAGTATTCATGTTGAACAATTCTAAAATTGAGCAGAAATCGTAAATAAAACAATTCATTACAGTAGTGAAGTCTGTACGTCCACCTACAACTTGAATTTCACAGACAAGGAAATTAATTTATCAAAAGAAGCCATATGGCGTTTAGCTTGAATTTACCTGTGTACTATTGGCAGAATCGTCTATTTTATCCGTTTCCATTTTCAACATCTTCTCACTGAACAACTGAACACTAGGAACAAGGCGGAAATTTTTCGCAATCACAAAATATGGAGTTTACAAGGAATCGGAATTTTATTCACTAGTCACTGGCCACATACCAGCCAAACGAAAGCTGGAAGTGCGGATTTGAACAATGGAAAAACATAAACTTAAACATTAATTTACGTGGTACATTTATAGGGTAGAGTTTGTTTCATACACTTAGTTATTTTGACGAGGAACCAGAATTCCCGAAAGAAAAGAATCGCTAGAGTTAGAATGGCGATGACGAGCATAGGCTTTCACACAAGCGCAGTTTGAAACGTCAAGGTGACAGCTAGGTGTGTGTTCCATCAACACTATAGACAATCTAATTTCATGTGTCTATATTCCAATCTAATAAAAATTTCAAATTGGAAACCACAGATGTTATGCAAAAATCACATTGTACTTTTATACAAGTACTGTAACCTCGGAGTATTAATTGCAATTCATCTCCTAAATGTGTATTCTGCAAAGACCCTCACCCCTCTAATGATAAATCCTGTTCCGAATACCTAAGACAAGTTAGGATTAGAGAATTGATGGCTCTTCATAACTTATCACTATATGAAGCAAATCAGGCAACCAGAAAACAACAGGCCCCTCACATCAGAGTTCCCTTTACCTCCTACTCAAATCACTCAAAATTACTCGTCTCCCTCCTTCTCTTCTCAAACCCGTAGAGCTCTATCTCCCCGCACAATTAGTAAAACAACACCTTTGAAGAGGAAAGAAAGATCCTCTGGTTATGATAAGGAGGCTCATTCCCAAGCTCTCTTTACTATTCTCCAACTGATACTAACTGTCTTATCACTGACCCATCCTCATCTCCCACCCTTCCTCCCCAAAAGTTTGTAATCACTGACTCAATTCTTCAAACACCCCTTCCCCTATCCTCTAACGACGAAGATTCTGTTCTTAATTCTTCACTAAATTCTAATGTTTATAATGATCAGTCGTCTACAATGCTTGATTGGAGTATGGAGGTTTCACCTCCTGGTTCCAATTGAGTCTGTCAACATTTTTTATATTTTTATTTATATATATATTTTTTTCTTTTTTAAATAATAATACTTAATTCAATACTTAAAACATAAATATTCTGACCAACCACTTTGTATAATGTGTATCCCTATATATGGTATTTTAACATATTGATGTTCCCAATAAGGATATTACATTGGAATATACGCTCTTTTTTATATAATTTGGTTGATCTGGAAATACTGACCATAACCCTGACGTTGTGCTACTTAATGAGACATTTCTTAATCCTAGTTCTAGTGTGCAACTTCAAGGCTATTCGTTGCTTAGACAGGATAGAAATGATGGATATGGAGGAATGGCTGCTACCATATGATGTGAGTTGCCTTATAGCGTAGTGCCTCTGAGAAACGTAAAACTTCCAAGTGGTGTTCAAATGTTAGCAGTTGATGTCAAGTCCCTCCTTATCTTTTGCATATACTCTCCTCCTAATGTTAGACTAACCATCTCACATTTTGATTCATTAGCTCATCACTTCTCTGATCAGTTTGTTTTGATTGATGATTTAAATAACCAAAACCCCCTCTGGGGATCGAGAGTGCGAAATCACGGTGGTGCCATATTGGAGTCTTTCATACAGTCAGGCGACTATGTAATCTTGATTGATGGTACTTCCACAAGATTGACCCCCCCAGGTACTAACCCTAGTGCCCCTGATGTTGCATTCTGCTCAGCAACGATTGCATTGATTGCATCATGGACTGTCCTTCCGGATAGCAGTATGAGTGATCACTTCCCGATCTTGGTAGAACTTGGGGCCGTGCCTGCTGGCAGGCGGTTGAGCTCACCCAGATTGTTCACTACTCGAAAATATAACCTAAAAAGAACAGATTGGCCAGGGTTCACATCCTACCTAAGTGATCATGCATCCAGGGTTTACTAATTTTATTGCCGTTAAACAGGCAAGAGCTATATGTAGAGGGATAATAAGATGTAAAAAACATCTCCTTCAGGACTTTCTGTGAAAGTATAAATTTTATAACATCTCATAAAGTGTGGAAAGTCATTAAAAAGTCATTATCATCACCTCCCCTCCCTCCCACTAAGGATTGTTTGCTAGAGATCTTAAGAAACCTTGGAAGAACTGGACCTAATATCATTACTAATTTAATCTTGGGTGGGTTCTGTGAGCCTTTTTCATTGGAAGAACTTCTTTTGGTCCTTTCAAATAAGAGAGATTCTGCACTAGGAATGGATGGTATATCATATGCCATATTTCACCATAGCCCTATGTCATTCAAACTGCTCTTACTGCAATCATTAAACCTGATACTAAGCTCTGGAATGATCCCTGAGGTGTGCAAGGAGACATTAATACTGCCTTTCTTGAAGAGAGGAAACTCTTCTGATCTTCCTTCAAGCTACAGGCCCATCGCACTGTCACCATGCATTACAAAAGTCCTGGAAAAGCTTCTGAAAAACCGAGTTGAAAACAACATTGAAGATCGCATCGGGCTTGCTCGCCCTCTATTCGGTTTTCGTAGAGGTCGGTCAGTAAATGATTGTTTTGCATTTCTTGCGGGATTTGTTTATGGTGCGTTTGCGAGAGGGGAGAAAGTGATGGCAGTCTTCCTTGACATTAGGGGCGCGTATGATCATGTCCTTCCCTCCGTGCTCTTGGCTGATCTTGAGGCGGCGTCTGTTCCTGCACCCATAATTCATGTGAATGTGCAATTACTAACAAATCGCATAGTATATATCACTTTTCCTTCGGCGGGGTCTATTCTGGGTCCGGTGGTTTCGTCCTATGGACTGGCACAGGGTTCAGTAACATCTCCTCTCTATTATAACCTATATTCCCTCATTCCTCCTGACATCTTGTCCCCCAATACCTTCTCCCTACAATTTGCCGATGATTTTGTATTGCTGATCAACGGTACTGATTTACATAAGATGGCAGAACAACTGTCAGGCGATCTGGACAGGGTCAACACCTGGATGTCGGGTAGGAATCCTCTCTCCCGAAAAGTCGTCAGCGATGATTTTTGCGAAGTCTAGAATCCCGGCCAATCTTCCTGACATTTCCTACTATGACCAAGTTATTCCTTGGAAATCTTCAACCCGTTATCTTGGTGTTCATCTAGAAAGTAATTTCTGTTGGAATAAATACATTGAGTTGACCTGTGCAAAGGCATTGGGAACACTAAACGTGATAAAGACTTTAGGAAAGACGAAATGGGGCTGTCATCCTACTGTTCCTTCTGATCTATGGCTTGAGTGCTGTATTAGTAGCATTCTAATAATATTTTTTCCATTGTTATGTCATGTGACAACTTGACATGTTATTTTTGTCATTTTTATAATTCATGTCTTCTTTATTTTTAATTTTATACATTTTCTTTTTACCGTTAATACATGGCACTATTAGAATCCAAAAAGACTACGAGCATAACTGTACAACTGACTCAAGAAACTCAAATTGTGAACAGTATTATGTACCATTAAAAAAATGTAACTTTCTGATAAAACCTAAGAAGATAATCAATATCTACGAAGAATCTATGAGAAATTACGTGAAGATGCATCCATTAGCTTCATCCTGCTTGAAATGCGCGACATGTATAGCTGTAGCGTCCGAGGTATACACACTATTTTGGTTTGAGTAATAATCAGACTTCACTCTAGTTTTAGATACATGCAATTTTTTCAGACTCAGTTGAGGGCTGTACGAAAAAAATTGAGGTAGAAAAAATTATAAGAGATAAACTGGCTAATTTATGCCGCGAAGGATATCGTAAGTAAGCATCCTTTGAGTGACATTTCAAAGTTTGATAGAATTAACGGACAGACTTCAAGGTTTGCACGCGACGCCACTGGGTGTTTTACAAAAGATTATAAAGTTATCAGAATTTTAATATTCGTGTGTAAATTATCTAGATACGTACTTGTAGTACAAAATTCATCCTGGAATATTTACGGATAGATTTTTCCCAATTATTCATGATTTTTTGAATATTCAAAATTCCATGGGTCATGCGAAGCGTCACACGTAACGCCTATGCATAAATAAAAGAAAATAGTCTTGTTAATCTATGAACCTATGTCAATGAATGAGATGAACGTAAAGGTCATTCCAGTCAGTTAAACGTCAATGTGATGAGCTTGTTGCAAGGTGCAAATTGCAATTTCTAACCTTTAAAAGACTGCCATCATTGGTTTACATATTTTAGCATTTCTGGTCAAAATTTCACCATGATAACGATTACTTCCAATGAAAATAACCCGGCAACGTTAAAGCTAGTTATAGCTGCTAAATACTCTAAACAAGAAGTGCAAATAAATAAGATAAATCCCATTGACAAAAATGTTAAACCACCTAAACATTTGCCATACGTTGAAATGGATGATGAAATAATATTTACACCTGGTGCAGGATTAATGTACATTTTACCACCATCTGCAGAAGACAAAACAAAAGTATATGAATGGTTGGAATGGGAATCGACCATATTGACACCAGTTCTGGCATTTCTAATCGGAAATTCATCAAAGAACCCTGCACTAAAGAATAAATTGGTCTCTTGTTTGAAAAAGCTGAACTCCAACTTGGAAAACCAACAATTCCCATTGACAAATCTTTCAGTTTCTGATATTAGCATTTGGGCAATACTTTTTCCACTTGTTAAAGATGATAATCTTTGTAAAGAGTACATTGATAAATCATCTGCTCTCTTTAAATGGTTTAGTGTTATAGAAGTACATGAAGCTGTACAGAAAGCTCTGAAACTTTATGAAGTTAAGTCAGGACAAGCATCTTATCAAGTTTTATTAGCTAGTTCTAAGTATATCAACAATTTTGGTACAGAAACTAATGGTGTTGGTTCACCAGATCAGCTTACCACCGATGAGGTTACTTTGGAAGAACTTGATGCTGCCAAAGAATCTTGGAATAGAGGGTCCTCGAATGATATTAAAAAATGTGATACTCCTGTGCTACCGAAACCTAATGAGAAAAATGTATTAATAACATCTGCATTACCTTATGTTAACAATGTACCCCATTTGGGTAATATTATAGGCTGTGTATTATCCGCAGATGTTTTTGCAAGGTTTTCACGTCTACTTAACCACAATGTATTATTTGTTTGTGGTACAGATGAGTATGGTACAGCTACTGAGACGAAGGCTTTAGAAGAAGGTATTTCCTGCCAACAGATTTGCGATAAGTACTTTAAGATCCATGAAGCAATCTATAAATGGTTCAACATCAGTTTTAATTCTTTCGGAAGGACATCTACCCCTCAACAGACAGAACTATCCCAAGATATATTTCTTCAACTTAACGATAATGGATTTATGTTCATCGAGTCTGTGGAGCAGTTACACTGCGAAAAATGCGATAGATTCCTTGCCGATAGGTTTGTCGAAGGTGGTTGTCCTAATGTAGGGTGTACCTATGAAGATGCTAGGGGTGACCAGTGCGACGGATGTGGAAAACTGGTTAATGCAATCGATTTGAAGAATCCCCGTTGTAAAATTTGCGGAAACACTCCAAAAGTTAAATCATCATCCCAGTTCTTCATGGATCTGCCTAAATTAGAACCACTTTTGTTACACTGGTTTAAGAAGTCTTCACCTGGATGGTCGACTAATGCTCAAACAATCTGCAAAGCATGGTTAAAGGAGGGTTTGAAACCAAGGTGTATTACAAGAGATTTGAAATGGGGGGTACCAGTTCCTTTGGATGGATATAGAAATAAGGTATTTTACGTTTGGTTTGATGCACCCATAGGTTACATGTCAATAACTAAAAACTACACAGAACATTGGCAAAAATGGTGGAAACCTGAGCCTGACACTGATATAACTTTGTATAACTTCATGGCCAAAGACAATGTTCCATTCCACTCTATCATGTTTCCAGCTACTCTCTTGGGATGTAACAGAGGTTATGTTACCGTTAAACACATAATGGCAACAGAATATCTCAATTATGAAGATGGAAAGTTCTCCAAGTCCAGAGGGGTTGGTGTCTTTGGCACGGATGCTCAAAATACCAACATACCTAGTGATGTTTGGAGATTCTATCTTTTATATGTTAGACCAGAATCCCAAGACTCAAATTTTAACTGGTCCGATTTGGCTACGAAAAACAACTCGGAACTATTGAACAATCTAGGAAATTTCATCAATAGGGCCCTGATGTTTGTCAAGAACAGTTTCAAGAAGACCATACCAAAAATTGTGTTGAATGAAGACGATCTCTCTCTTTTCGCCTTGTGCAACAGAGAGTTTAAAGCTTATATCGCTGCCCTTGAGAAGGCGAAGTTGAGAGACGGTATTCGACATATTCTAGCCATTTCCAAGCACGGGAACCAGTATATGCAATCTAACCAACCTTGGGTCCTACTTAAAGGCACCGAAGAAGAAAAAGTACGTGCTGGCACTGTTATTGGTGTTTGTTCCAATATTGTATGTTTCTTATCGATCATGCTGTCTCCATATATGCCCGAAACGAGTGAAAAGATTAGGAAGCAACTGAACTCTGACCAATTCAATTTAGCGGGTAAAACGGGAATCGCGAATTTATTACCAGAGGGACATGTAATCGGTGAACCAGCACCTCTGTTCTCCAAAATCGATGAAAATCAAATTGAAGATCTTAAAAAGAGATTCGGGGGAAAACAAGAATCTCAAAACGATGTCAAGAAGACAAATTTGGGTGACAAAGCGACGATACAAAAAATGGTGGACGAACAAGCTGCAGCTGTGAGAAAGCTGAAAGAAGGCGGAGCTGATAAGAGTGTGTGGCAACCTGAAGTGACGAAGCTCTTAGCTCTTAAAGCAAAACTTCAAGAAGCGACAGCAAAAGAAAATACTAACGGTCTGAAAGAAGATCCAAAAGAAATTGAAGATGAGATAGCAAAGCAGGGTTTGGTGGTTAGGAAACTAAAAGAAGGAGGTGCTGATAAATCCGTATGGCAACCGGAAGTAACAAAACTGTTAGCCCTAAAAGCAAAACTTCAAGATGTAGCGGCAAAGGAAGCTAACGGAATGAAAGAAGATCCAAAAATAATCGAAGAGGAAGTCGCAAAACAGGCTTTAGTCGTCAGGAAACTTAAAGAAGGAGGTGCTGAGAAATCTGTGTGGCAACCAGAGGTAGATAAATTGTTAGGTTTGAAAAAAAAACTAGCTAATATTACTGGTGCCCCAGTCGCTCAACCTAAAGGAAAAAAAGGCAAAAAATAATTTGATCTCTATTTGGTTGTTTATATATCTTATTATTTATTATATTTATGAAGAAAGCAGTATTCCTTTCTCATATATTTTGACTTTTTTAAATTAAATTTTAACTTCATTCAATGTTTTTTATTCAAATTTAGCCCGATTACTTACATTCCAAATTGATGTGTTATGAGCAATTTTGATAATAAAATAATTGTTTATTCATTTTGTAGTTATGATTTGAGAAAGTTTAAGTCCTTGTATATTTTGACGGATAAACACAAGAGGACCACTCATGTTAATACTGAAATGAATGGAAAATGGCCAGACAAGTGAGGTTTTTAATATTTCTTATGTAGGTTATACTACCATATAATTTTTTCACTATATAATAAATACTGAAATTATTAACAGCAGTTCCTGGCTTCTTTATTAGACTCACCCAGACAATTTTTTTAAAAAAAGTTTTTTTGAAACGTTAATTATTTGAATTTATGTTGACATACACAATGCAAACAGTGATACAAATTTGTATCATGGGTAGCTGTTTGACTTTATAACATCTGTAATAGATGTTGATCATGCAATAAGTAGAAAACAACAAGTGTTTGATTCTCTATCTAGAGAAGTGAAGGGGTGATTTTCAGCGTTTTGAACTCAATTATTTCCAATTAAAACAAATTGTAGAAATTACTATGTTTTACTACCAATAAAAATATATATTACACATTTTCTTGTGACTCGAGTTTCGGGAAATGAACTATCCCATCATCAGACAACTGAAGACCTAACAACGGTACAGAGGTATTTAAACAAAAGTGATAAATATTTTGAATATTTCAATAGATTCTAGATAACACCTAATAGTGGTACAGAGGTTTACAAGCGGAATGTGATAAAACACGGGTTAAAAAAGAGGGGCCTTCTAACAGATATCGGAATGTCGGCAATCGACAAAGAAGGTTGTTAAACAGATGGTACCCATTAAAATATCTCAAATAATTTTTGGGGTTACATAGCTCCGTACAGTCATTCATTATTTTTACGTTATTTTGTTGTACATCTCAAATATTTGGATTTACATAGCTCCATACAGTAATTCATTATTTTTTAAATTATTTTTATTGTGAACGAATTTGAAAATTTCAATAATCAAGTTTCTTTTCTTTTGAATCTACATGTAAAATTTTCTTAAGATTTTCTTTTGTCGAAAGGAATTACTGTTTTCTAAAGAATGAGTGGCAAAAGTTGAATTTTTGTTTACTTTTCATTAAATTCATTTTATGTTCGTTGAAAAAGGTTTTAAACAGAAGTCACTTTTTGAATATCTCAAATATTTTCGATTTACATAGCTCCGTGCAGTCATTCATTATTTTTACATTATTGTTATTGTGATCTAATTTGAAAATTTCAGCAGATTCTAGATAATCGAGTTTCTTCCCTTTTGATTCTACATGTAAAATTTTAAGATTATCTATTGTGGGAAAGGAATGACCGTTTTCTAGATGTGAGTGGCAAAAGTAGAATTTTGTTTATTTTTTATGAAACTCATTTTATGTTCGTTGAATCTCGTCTTAAAGGAACGTCCTGTTTGTCCTATATATTTATTACTGCACGTAGAACAAGATAACTCATAAACTCCTGTATGTTTGGAGTAGGGTCCTTTGCGTTAAATAATACCGATGATAATTTGTTTTGCGTTTTGAAGGCAATATTGACATCTGATTTTGAAAAACTATTGGCCACTTTTTGACTTATGCTACCAAAGTACGATAGAGAAATGAATTTTTTATTTTCTTCAGTTTTTATGATGGGATAAATTTGGCTCATAGCTATTTTAGATAGTTTCTGTCGAATTATATTATCTATTATATTGCGAATGAAACCGTTGTTCGCGGCTATTGATTTTATAGTTTGGACTTCAGCTTCGCGGTCATTTTTTGATAAGGGTAATGCGAAGGCTCTATGGATCATCGATTAATACGCTGATATTTTTTGTGAAAATGGGTGATTGGAATCAATAGGAATAAAATAGAAAGGCCTTTTACTTGATAGAAGAAATATAACAAAATTTGAATATTAAAACAAATTAATATATGTTTATCTTCTACAATTTTAATTTAAAAAATTTTATTCAAAAAACTTTTAGAATTAAATTAATGTCTAAAACAAGCACCGCTTATATTTAATAGACGTATATAATCTAAACTCAATATACAATGTCAAATGGAATAAATAAACCAAAAGATACACGAAAGTCCCCAAAATTAATAAATAAATATATTGGGGACTTTCGTGTATCTTTTGGTTTATTTATTCCATTTGACATTGTATATTGAGTTTAGATTATATACGTCTATTAAATATAAGCGGTGCTTGTTTTAGACATTAATTTAATTCTAAAAGTTTTTTGAATAAAATTTTTTAAATTAAAATTGTAGAAGATAAACATATATTAATTTGTTTTAATATTCAAATCAATAGGAATACATGTATCAGTGGATGTGGGTTTTCTGAACACGTTGAATTCTATTTTTCTATTCGAGTGTTATATCGAGAGGTAGATGATGGGATAGTTCATTTCCCGAAACTCGAGTCACAAGAAAATGTGTAATATCTATTTTTACTGGTAGTAAAACACAGTAATTTCTACCATTTGTTTTAATTATGATCAACTACCAAATAGTAACGGCTGAACAATTCAGTATCAATTATTTCTGTTTTATACATCTTAATTGAGGAGGTGAGTATTCAGGTGCTATTAGCAATGAAGTCTTCATAATTATTTTTTGAAAATTATAATTAAAAACTAAGATTACTCAACAAAAAAAAAATACATTGCTCCACTTTTTTGTGGAATGGGACGAAGGTCTACAATTTACCTCCAGATAAATTTAAAAATTTGAACTTAAAAAAATTCAAAACTAACATCCAAGAATACTACTTAAGTGAACAGAACATGTCCTAATATCTCCTATATAGTAAGATGGTAAACTGTATGAATGAGTGTCATCTTTTAAAACTCACACAAAGAGTGAACACAGAACGCCTGTAAAAAGCAAATCACAACAAATGTAAGTTTGTTTTTTTTTCTTTCTTTCGTTTTCTTTTTGTTTTTGGGTTGAGTTGAGCAGCGTATGCTTGAGCATAACTGGACTCCGCCTTTTTTCACAATAAAGTAGATAATGGAGAATAATTATCAATATAACTACATCTGAAGAAATGTATCGATCTATTGTGGAAATAAAGACATATTATTATTATTATTATAAAAAAGATCTTAGTGAGCAAAAAGCCTAAGAAAAATCCAATAAGAAAAATGCCAATATTGGCAATGTTTCACAATCATCTGTGAAGCGGATTAGCCAAAATTGCTAACCGGTGATTCTGCATCAGCCCTTAAGAAAAATTCACTGTGGTAGAAAAAGCTAGTAACTCCAAGAAGTCAGAGAATACTCAAGAATATTGTAATGAAAAATAGAAGTCTGTCCCATCTTGACGTAAAAATTTGAAGAGGCAGGATGCAATGTTTCCGTAAGAACAGTTTGCAGAAATTTGTTTGAAATGGGCTTCAGACTAGGAAGACCTGTGAAAAAACCAAAACTGACCCCCAAAATGGTAAAAGATAGATTTAACTGGGCCAAATCATATAGGCATTTCACAGAGAAAGATTGGAATACCGTAAGCTACTCTTAGCTGTCATTTAATTTCTCTTTTGTCTGAAAATTCATTGTTTTTCAGGTTTACTTCAGCGACGAATCAACGATCCAAATTCTTGATGACAAACCACAGTTTGTGAGAAGTATCATCCAGACTGTACTATAAAAACAGTAAAAGACCCCACCTCAGTAATGGTATGGTCAGTTATTAGTGCTAAAAGGTTTGGCCGCCTTTATATTGTGGAAGGAGCCATGCGGCAAGACCAGTACATAAAGGTATTGGAGAGCAGGTTGTTGCCACAAGTCAGGGATTGGTTTCCAAATGGTAACGCAATATTTATGCAAAACACCATACCATAAGGCTAAGAAAGTGATGAAATTTCTTGAGGACCAGAAAATTCCACTGCTCTGATGGCCTGGAAATTCTCCCGACGTGTATCCTATCGAAAATGTTTGGGAGTGCTTTAAGAGGGAATTGGAAAAAATCACAACAAGGCTTCAACTGTTAGAAAGAATTATTTACCACTGGAACCAAAATGATAATTAAAAAAATAGCAGAAAACTGCATCAAGAGCATGCAACTAGGATCTTGTCCTTGATAGCTACTAAGAACCAACAAAATACTGATTTTTTTTTTTTAATATCATAAAAATGTTTCAATTTTTCTTCACAAATGTTCTGTTTAACTTCTACTAAAAACACTCAAATATTCAAGTGAATACATCTTTTATTCACGAAAATTAAGGAATAACTAAAAAAATCGCTGTGAATAAAGTGGACAGGAACTGTAAATAAAATAATTTTCGACTTCAGTGTAATATTGTATATGGAACTAAAACTGAAAAAATTATTTTGAATGTAATTTAAAATATGAGCCGCAATTTTATCATGTTCAAACTGATATGATAATTAAGTTGAGTAGTAATGTACCTGGGAATACCACATGACGTGGCTAACGAGGCGATAACAGGCAGAATGAACTCAAGGCTAGAGTCTTTCTGGCCTGAAACATTCGAAGTTGTTCCTTGGAACAGCTTCGAACAAAAAGATGGCGAACCTAGCGCTAGGTCTGGATAGGGCCAAACTAAGAACACTTGTCGGAATTATGACAGGTCACTGCAGACTGAAAGCGCATTTGCACAAAATCGGTCTGGCTGAAGACAATGAATGCAGGCTGTGTCTTGAGGACACTGAAACAGCCATGCACATCGTCTCAGAGTGCCCAGCAGTGAGTCGCATCAGATTCGAGGTCTTTGGCCAGGCTTTTATAGCCCACAGCGAACTGAAAAAATTACCCCTGAACAAGATTATCGGTTTTATCCAAAAACTGGATCTCGTTGGGGAGATATAAATTAGGGGTGAACCACAATAGTCCGTGCGGACGCAGTGGTAGGGTGGACAGACGCCCGCTCGCCATAAATAACAATAACAATGTACCTGAGAACTTTATTTATAGTTGAATTGTTTTTAAAGAAGATATTGTTATTTTGTTCCTTGTAGATTGAGAGAGTTATCGTGCATGTTTAAAGATCATATGGAGATTGGTAAAGTATACAAGAATTATTTGGATGGACCTTTTGACATGACTGATTACTTATGTAGGTAAGTATTTGAATTGAATATATTTGTTTATAAATATACCAGTTCTCCCAGGTCAGACAGTCAAATCAGGTTGTTTTAAAAAATTGTAGATATTTGAATCTTGTTTTTTTTTCCAACAGTGGAATGTCCAGACCTTAAGAATTGAGGAATCTGCTTCCTGTTTTTTTAAATTTTGCTCATTTTATGTGAAATATCACATTCATATTTGATGGATTCGGTCTTTACTTCATGGAGTCATTTTCAATATATGGTAATTAACAAATAGTTGTTTCACCGTACTGTGGCTTGATCGGTTTCTATATCTGAACTGATTGTGTGTGAGAGCTTACATAGCATTTCTTGGTTTGTTTGAACCTTATAACATCGGCAACCATTCCTTTTCGAAATATTCCGTACACTTCTATGCTCATATCGACTTGTTCAGCAATTTGGTTACTCGAACAAGGTACACTGGTTTCCACAGCAGCACACACATCTACTTCTTTTTCAGAGGATTTTCAATAATGGATTTTGGTAGTTTATCAATCTTACAATGCCTGTATTGCATGTTCGTAAACAACTACATTTCTAGAATTTTTTAATTATTTTAGAAATAGCCAAACTTGAAAAAAACGGCTTACCTTCGAAGGCAACAATAAATGAATTTATTGTCTCTTGAATTGATTAACCACCAAAGTACCATCTTATGATCCGAATTTTCTCTTCTACACCGAACATTTCGATTTACTTTATTTTCAACCGATATATAATTTAACACATCATGTTTAAAGTGCGAATGATTCGGTGGTGCTGAAAGCAGACTGCAGAGCATTTCGATCGAAGCATCCCCACTGCCATTGAGGGTCGTTTATTCGTCATCGCATCGCGTTGAAGTTTTGATTCTTCCACTGGACCTTGGTCATCATCTTGATTAACATTTAATGTCGAATCTTTCCGACTGTCTTTTCCATACCTGTATATGACTTATTTGATCAGTAATTTTGATGTTATTCTCTTCTTAATCTGTCATTTTCGAGATAATATTTCTACCTTTTTACAGAAATGGTGGTGTATTTCGTCACTGTCTCAATGTTAATTTCAAAGAAGTAGTTCTTCCAAATGGGGAACAAGGAATACTCACCTACATCTTCAACTGCTTCTAACAGAACGAACAGTCATATTTTTCAAAATTTATTATACATCTGTACAAATAAATATATAACGAAATAAAAATTCTTACAAAAAAGAAGTAGAAAATAGTATATATTATATTTCGTGGCACAAAATAGCACATTATTAACAAAAAAAAGAAAATATTTATAGAATAATCATGAATAACATAACAAGTTAATCAGTTGTTCAACAAAACTGATAGGAGAAAAGAAACAAAAAATTAAACTCTGACTACGAGCAGAAGGAATGCTTGTTTGTCACAAGCATCATGATGAAAAATAGTTATACATGTTATCAGTCGTTATATAAAAAGTAACTGTATATTTGCTCTAAAATTTTTATTGGTAACTTTGTTATGTTATTAAATAACAAGATTTACAATTATTAGATAATTTGGGAAGATCCGAGTCGATGTTATAAGTAGGCCCTTCTAGTTAACATTATATAATTTCTAAATTTGGTCAAGTCACTTAAAAATGTCCCAGAAGTCGACGGCAAACTGGAAGCGGGTGATAGGCCAAGTCATAATAATTATCAGAAAAATATGAAAAAAATTTAGGTAACATTTTTAAAATTATAGGCACTTCAATTAAATCTAGAAAATATTCACCCTGTCAAGTCGTTTTAACTCCCGTTTTTACAAATCTTCATTTTATTTTTATTTTATAAGCCTAAATAATGTTTCTCTAAATTGTTGGATAATATTTCAAGCCCACAGCTTGGAAGAAAACGTCACTTCTAGGACATCTGTATGTTCATTCAAGAACTAGAGATTGTATGAAAGGTAATTAAGAAAAATCTAGTTTTTCTGTGTGCACCCCTACAAAAACTTTTCTTCTATACTCATGAGAGAAACCTAAAATTGACTAGTATTTTATTGATAGCTAAGTCAGTAATCACAAGTATTCAGTGAAAGATTTAAAAAAAATTCCACTCCAGTCTTATAAGTGTTCAATACTTGCAACCATCAACAACTATTCCAAGTTTTGAAATGTTTCTAGCGGTCAATAATTCCTCAAGAAATGCTAGGAAAGGAGAATGATTTTAAATTTCAGATTAACAGTCAGTCTCAACTCAAACATTCGTAGGTGCTTCCATACTGCAAATAATAGCCTTCATCACACTGGCAGCAACAAGTGAAGCGTACGGTTGCCACTCCTTCTGTCTGGTACCATCCTTATAGTCTGAAATACCCCTTATGCAAACAAAACTGTCCTTACAGTTTCCTAGAATCGATTCGATAACTGCATCGAACTCGGAGTCGAAGGACAGGACTCCCATCTGTGTAGCGAATTTCTGTCTCAGTACGTCTTCTTTGACTATCTGTCTTCCTGACGCTACGCTACCAAGGTGTATTCTCGGACAACCTTCCTGTCTGCAATGTTGAATTTTATAAGTTAGAAGAACATAATGTTACATACAAATCTGATTGCACCTAAGGTGTCTAATAGTACAAAAATGGGTGAAAGTTAGTATAACTACCGAACTACCGCTTTTATATAATCTTACAAATTACACTGTCAATATCATCTTAATTTCTGAAGTCGAAACACTGAGCCCTCTGTGTTAATTGTGTTAATTTGTTAGCAAACGACCTATTAGAACCTATTAGCTACATATGATGAATAAAAAAACAGAATTCTGTGTTCTGCCATCTGAATGTCAAATAAAAGTCATTATTTGCAATTTTAGAACTGTATAAATAGTTAAAAGGCTCCATCCTTCTCCCTTCGATCTGAATCTTTACATATTGTCAAGAAAGAGTTGAAAAAGAATATGCTGAACCAAGTTTCATATGCAATTAAAAATTTGTACCTAAATCAGCTTTTATGTCGATAATTCACACCTAAATAGTAAATTTCAACTCAATCAGACTTGTAATTTAGAAAATAATTGAAAAATAAAATTTCGAATGACAATAACTTTGAGACAAATGAGGAATTTTCTCTCCCTGTATGATTTTTCAAAACTGGAGGCCCACATCCTTTTAATAAGCGAAATTAAGAAAATATTAACTACATCATTTGTAATATTTTGAAGGGGATTGTGGTAATGTTTAACGAAGTATTAGCGGAAAATTAAATGGTTCACCCTCCAAGCAGAGCTACTAATATAAAAGACAAATACAAAACAACAAATTTTATGTGCTTGTAATGAAATAATGTTTGATAGAGTTGAAAATAGTGTGTTGCCCTTAAAGTAAACTAAATCAAAAATAGTGAAGCAATTCTTGGAAAAAAAGTATATTCTTTGATAGATCGTGAAAATCTCAGACTATGTAGTACTGAGGAAGCACTTAAAAAAATATTTCTAAAGGTCTATAAAGTGTTAAGAAAAGTGAAACTTTTAAAATTACTAACTACGATAATACTGCTATATAAAAATATTCACCCTATACATTGGGGATATTTATGCTTTTACGCAGTGTGCTCGTGAAATACAACATACTGAGGTCATGATAACTTGTACAAAAACTGAATAAAACATTATGCTGCTGTGAAAAAGGATGATATATATTTATCAAACCTAGAAAAGAAACGGATTAAATTTCTTGGTCTTGGTGAAACTTTAGGTTTTCTAACATAGCACGCTGGTGGTTTGCTGAAGGTCAGTCTTCTGTCAAATCCAAGCAGCAAGAGGATTAAAACCTTTAAGGCACCAAAATTATCCAAAGAATTCGTCCTAAGAGTGTTATATCAGAAGTACCTGACCTAGAGGATAAAACAAAAAATTTATGAAAAAATGCCTCAATTTCTCTATACAACCCTCCATAAAGAACTTTAATTAGCTCAATACACTTTTCCAAGTGATATCATTGTTTCCAAAGCTTTCACTACCATTCCATTATTTTTGCAAGTTGAAATAATTTCAAAGGGCCCAAAAACTGAATTTCCAAAATGTCTAACTTTATGTATTGGCTCATACTCGGTAAGTGCAGATCTTTCTGCAACCGACTTTGCCATTGGTCGGAGATTTTTAACCCCTTCCATATTTTAACGAAAAGATGGCATAAATAGTAAGTGTTAACCAATCAGACTATCTGCATCAGGCAAATTTGATTGAAAGACGCGAAAATCTAGATAAAGGATCTCCCTTATAGTTTATTGCCTCTAAATCTGTCCAGATTTCACCTACTTGCGTGACATCGAGCTTGGAGTGTAAAAGAAATTATTATTATATTAGGAGTACAAATAAGTTTCCACCGTTTTATTGTAGATGGCGCGGCACGGAGTTTCGGTTAGCTTTCGCAGATGATAACCGGCTTAAAAAATAGTTTGGACATTCAAGAACAACATAACCTATTAATATCATTGATTTTATATTGGTAAAATATAATTTTTATCAGTTGAAAATGTCAAAATTTGAGCCAAGTAAGCGTCATTTGCGGGAAATATTAGTTTACTTCTTTAATTTAAAGAAATCTGCTGCTGAGGCGCATCAATTGCTCGTAGAAGCATATGGTGAGGGTGCTTTGAGTAATAGAACGTGTCGAGAGTGGTTTCAAAAGTTTAAAAACGGTGATTTCGACGACAAAGATCGCAGTGGAAGGTCAAAAATTCACGAGGATGCAGAATTGGAGGAATTATTGGAGGAAGATTCATCTCAAACACAAAAAGAACTTGCTCTAACATTAGAAGTCACTCAGCAAGCAGTCTCACATCGTTCTTCTATAGAAAATATTTAATTTGTGTTAAAAAACGGCGGAAACTTATTTGTACTCCTAATAACAATATGGATGACATTATGTAGATGTTAGAATTTGTGATTAAAACATTCTCCACATACCTAAGATTAGGTTTTTCAAGAGTATGTAAAATAATTTTTAAATCCCACATGTATACAATGTCGGTTAACTTGCGTCACTTAACCTTCAATATCTCCATAGCGACTAAACCGAATATCATAAAATTTTTATCTTTTGAAGGATGTTACTACTGACAAACAAAAGTGGCATGGTATTGGCAGCATCAACTGTATGTCAGTCCTGGGACTAGTGACTCATCTGGTATATAACGAATTATTTAAATTAATGGCTCTTAAAGCTAGGTAATTCTCACAATACCAAGTCAGGTACTTCTGGAGCATCAATTGTCAACAATATTGATTTTTATGCGAAAAAATGAATGAAGTAATCGATTATTTACCTTTTCACAGATTTATCTTGAGGCAAGGGATGAGCAACTTCTATTATGTCTTTGTTTCCGATATTCATATACAATTTATCAGTATCAGAACTTGGAGGTCTGAAATCGGGTTCCGGAGATGAACCAAGAATATTCAAAGCATCCCGTATGTAGTTAACCCAAGGAGGTGTCACCCTGGTGTCATTATCAGCCGATGATTTGAGGCCAGCTGCGATGTCTTGTAGATTGAGGTTATTCGGTCGGTAAGATTTGTACTCAAAAGCACATTCGTTTTCCTTCGGAGTAGCCTTCTCACAGTAGAAATAAATATTCCTGCAAACGATTATTTTTTGTACTCAGGTTATTAAAGGAAGCTAAAATTACTCACTTATCCTTCGTTGGATAGGAAACTACAACGTCTCCTAACCTAACGTGCTTATTATAGTCAGTGTAATGTGGTACACCTCCACCCGCACCAACTAAGAAGACATAGTCTACCTTTTGGAATGTTCCCAAGAGTCTGGTTGTGGTGTTACCGGCAGCTGTCATAGCTTCTCTAGTATGTCCAACAGATGGCAGTTTTGTACATACTATCCTATGTGCACCGATGTTTCCAAGGGTATATACATTGGACTCCCCTGAAAAATTTGGTCTTTTAAAATTATGTTAAAACGGTGTAACTTGTGATAAAGCAAAACATGATTTCATACAACATGAAATGAGATACACATAACAATTAAGGACACTTTTCGTCTGTGAAGATGAGAGTGATAATGGTGAAAGGAATCAATTTGATTGAAGCATCCGTGCTTGATTTTTTAATCAATATTTTTATTTTGTTATTTCTTCATAAAAATATATGTTATTCCTTCCAAAATTTTATTTCCTATTCAAAATGTCTTCAATCTCCATTTGTATCTATATGTTTTTGGCATTTCAATGATTTTCTTCATAGTTTGTAAACTACTGATTAAGGACCTTCAGGGTCAAAAACTTTAGCTGGAGTACTACAACAATTAAACATATCTCATCTTTTATATAAATGCATTCATACGTTTCTGAGAAATGAATTTTTTTAAATTTCAATCGTTAAAAGTATGAAATGCATAGATCTAGCTGAAAAGTTTGGCAGAATAGTGACAGATAATGCCTGATTAAGATTTACGATTTTTTCATTAATTTCAGAGGTGTAAAAAAGTTTCTCTGTATGAAATAAAGATTTACTGTTGGAGAGAATAATAAGCCAAAAAATTCATTAACCACACTACATTAGAACCCGGGATAATCATTCAATTCAACCAATGCAGCTTTCATGCGCATTTTCCAGCTGTAGAAGTATAAAACTGCATTTTTTTTGTGAAAAGTTTGAAAATGATAAAAAACATTTTATTCAGAATTATTTCAATTGCTATTTATACGTTTTTACCACCACTCCGACAGTTTATGAATTTAACGTCAAAAGAATAGTTCTTCTTTTGAAGAGAACCAGTTATTGAGCCATTTTCGTACATTTTCATACGAATTGAAGTTTTACTCAGTGAGAGGGTGTTACAGTGATGTCAACAGATGATAACGGGACAGAGTCAAGTCTGGAGAATAAGCCGCATGCGCTAATATTTCCCAACTGAAGGTCTCGATTGTTTCCCTGCCCCGTTTCGCTGTGTGTGTGATGGGGCATTATCATGGAGCAAAATTACTTTGTGTTTCCATATTCCCATCGTAATGCTCTCTTAAGTTAATAATTTGCTGTTGCTAGCAATCAGTGTTAAGGGTTCCACTAGGTTTTAGCAGCTCATAATAGATTACACCCTTCTGATCCAACCAAACACAGCATTATTTTCTTTCCAAAGCGATTTGGTGTTGCAGTGTATGTCGATGGTTCTCCTGGTTCTCAGCTGTAATCTGATGGTTAACACCTAGGAATAGGGAAATTCCTGTTTCATACTTCTACACCTGCTATATTTAGTAGTTTAGGGGAAAAGCCCTAAATTTACAACGGATGAAGATTTTTTCAAAGAACTCTGTTCTTCCGCAGAAATTTTACGTGCTGCAAAAATATTTCTGCTTCAATGATTCAAAACAAATGGTAGGAAGGCTATAAAACTCTTAACATAAAAATTACTATACAAAAGTTAAGAAGGTAGTTCTTAACTCAAGTTTCAATATTGAGTTTGTTGATTTTTTAAGTGCATGTCATGCATATTCATACTGCTGTGAATTAGACATATAAGAACATTCATTGTAAGAGAGTGCAGATTATTTATAATGATTGTTGTTGCAAAATGAACTGGTTACTTAGAACATGCGTATTTTTTGTTGAACACAAGCAATCCTGCATGGTTTCTCAAAAAGGCAAGTTATATAGGGATCAATCAATGAATACTATTGAAGACGCGATTTTTTTTATTTTTCCACTAATCTTGTTTTAAGTCTAATGTTTTTACCATCTCTCTAAATCCTCAAAAGAAAAGTGATTTGTTCAATTTTTCTTCCATTTAATGTAAAGTAATAAAACATGTATAAGTGGTTGCCGAATAAAAGCTAATCTATTATCCAGTCTGTAGTTTAGTATGGTGTCCCAAAGGTGGCAGTACATGTAAACTTTCCTCAACATCGACACATTACAGGATTATGTATTTTTTATCATTGTAAAACAAAGCATTCTATAAAAAAAGTGGAGTATGTTGTTTTAATGACAATATTGATTAATAGATAATCTTGTATACACTTAGAAAGCTTTTTAATTTATTCATGAAAGGACTATGCGCTAAAACTGATAAAGAACAATTATCATTTGATTGATCAATAATTTTATCAAATTAAAGATAATGTCGAAGTTTCGCAATCCAATCAATATATACATGTATATAATTTAACAAGTGTTTTTCAGGACAAATGTGTGAAACATATGGAAAAACATAAATGTGTGGATTTCACAAACAAGTGCACCTTTTCCTTCTTCATAAAAAAGGATTACATTCTTACCAAATCTTGTAATTGGACCATCACCAATTGGACTACTGGAACCTGTGTTTCATAATATAAACTTCAAATAATTCCAACTTGAAAAGAGCAAAAATACACTACAAGATAGTTAACAACCATCCATAAAACCTCAACTTACCTACTGTTGTGTAACGTACAAAAGTCTCCTTATTTTCTATCATGGCATCGACAGCTAATTTTTCGCAATATTGAGCTGTTATTATGGCAATTGTGGGTTGTTTGGAACTAGCCATGGTTGGCATTTGCTTAACTATAGTGACCTGAACATCATGTGATTGTTGTCGGGTGAAAGCACCATGTTCTAAGTTCTTAACCAGATTACGAGATTGCAACTCTGCTAAGTGATGAGCAACTTCTTCCTCATCCCATCCGTTGTCTCTAAAAATTAAGGAAAATTATGAAAATAAATATGAAAAGCGATAAAATAAGAGTTATATCTGAAGAAACAAGGGATATGAAGCGAAAACCAAATAAAACATAAGGTAAACTTACTTTGCAACATCGCGTATTGTTATAGGATTTGGATAAGATGATTCTATCAACTCCAAAACCTTTTCAACTGTCAAAAGTTTGATATTGTCAAGAGGTTCTTCAGCAGATACTGCAAATAAAATGAATCATTGAATAATAATTCGCTTTCAGTATAAGTATGAGGATACACCCGAAAGTACCTGACCTAGCATGTAGATGCATGTTGCCCTCTCTGATTATTTGCCTTTTAAACCTTGAAAAAATGGCTTGATGGCAAGAAATTTTCTTAAAATTTTAAAAAGATTTTCTTTTGCTCGATGATTCAGGTCTTCAAAGATATTGAACAACGTCGGAACAAGTTTATTGGTAAAACAAACTATAGGAACAAATAAAAATGTTTTTCGTTAATTTTTTCTTTCGTTGTATTCTTTGTCTGGTTAGGTACTTTCAGGGATACTCTTGCACAATAAAAATTAAAATCAAACAATACAAAACAATTAAAATGAACATGGCAGACTATATACTCAAAAAAATTAATAATGATTATTACTGAAATCTCCTTGTATCAACCTGTCACTTCCAAAACATGATTAATTAATTTTTATTTGTTATGAAACTGAATGATAATAAGGGATAGAATATAATGCGGATGAATTGTTAATTGGGAATGAGGGCTAAAATGTTAATGAGGAATTTTTACAGTTAATTAGTCTAAAATACAACACTTTTACCGATTGAAAGCAAACCTGTTTTAAATTGTCTCAAATCGAATCGAAAGATAATTGTTCCAGCTAGAAAAGTTTAATATCTAATATTATCACATGAACATACAATATTCTATGTTAATTAACAGGAAATTATAATGCATATGACAAAAGAAATAAGTCATTCAAATATTTTTCAATATCATCAGAGAAAAATGGTGAAGAGCACTGAGGTGAAGTCGGAAGCTTTTGCGCACTTGATAAACAGGCCATTTTCCCTGAATATTTCAAATCTGTGAATTACTTCTTAAAGAAACTACATGTGATGAATAAAAACACAGAATTCTGTGTTTTGTCATCTGAAAGTCAAATAAACGTCATTTTTCGCAATTTTAGATTTTTTTTTTCCAAGTAAAACAAAAAACTTTAACTTTCCGCAAATGCCGTTTAGTTATCAACAAAAACGTTTTGTACGAAACTCGAAACTATTCAAACTGAATGTTTTCGGCAGATGTCCAATCTGTTTAAAACTGCGGCAATCAGCTGTGACTATTTAAAAATTTAAATGTTTTTAGAGCCATGTTTTGAAAATAGACCAAATTAATTTATATTCCCAATAAAATAAAGACATTATCAACCCTATTTATTTTATATTGTACACAAATATAAATTCACTTTGAGACAGCTAGTATTTCAAGCCACAAGTAAGTAATAAATAGTGTATTCTTCTCCTAAATTATTACAGTTTAGATATTTTCAACTTACGTGGTCTAACAGGTACTGCTTCCCCCTCTAATTGCTTCAGTTCGACCTCTATCATTTTTATTGTTTTGTAGTTGTGTTGCATGAGTTTCATAATTTTTTTTATGAAGCCAACATAATCTGAAAAAAGCAGACAATAAAAAAAAAATGTTTAAATGCTAGTAACTTTACTGTACCTCTCGGAAAATCTTTTGGCGACACCAACTCTTTAAAAAACTCTTGAGCAACAGTCGCTTGTTTGTCTTCTGATGGATGGTCAGTAGTATCTGGAGCAGCACGAAACCAAAACCTTAAGGTTCTCGATTCCTGGGTATGTTTACCCGTTTGAGCACTAACAAGAAATACTCTGAATTCCAGCGATAAGTGAGCTGGTTCTGTGGTCCCATTCTCTGAAAACAAGACAATTTATCGAGACATCACAACAATTAAGAAATTCTAAGATTTATGATTCACAAATTCTGTAATTTACCCGTTGCAGTTTCTTTATTAATCACTATTCCTGTATGCTGACCACCAGCAATATGCATCTTGTCGTCAGTTTTCTGGATTTTCTTCCTTTCTATGATAAGGGTTGTTGATGTAGCAGTTTTTCCCTTTGGCGTCATCACCACTTGTTCTTCATCCTTCGTCTCCGTCATTTTGCTTATGATCTGAAAAATTAAATCGTTAGTTTCGTTAAAAATATATCACAACAGGATATTCTTATTAGTGGTCAAAATAAGTAATTTCAGGTAGGGAATAAGAAGTAACATTGATCTTTTTTGACGGTTACTTTTTGGTAGTTGATCGTAACTAAAAGCAGTTTTTAAAAATTATTGTTTTACCACCAAAAAGTTCAAAATTTCATACATTTTTGAAGCTGCAATATTTTTGTTAATGGTAGAGAAGAAAACCGTGTGTTAGGAACGTAAGTTCTTCATATTCTTTAAACTAATTCAAGGATAACATATATTAATAGGTATATTATATACTACTCTGTCAAGAAAGTACCGGGAATTTTCAATTAAAACAGCATTTTTACATTTAATCGTCAAAATTTATTGGGTCGCCTTCAAAATAGGCTCCATTTGCTCCAATACATCTATGCCAACGACACTTCCAATTATCGAAACATTTTTTATAGGCGCTTTCCGGGATGGACTTTAGCTCTCGCGCCGAATTTTGTTTTATGGCTTCAATCGACTCAAAACGGGTGCCACGAAGGGGCAATTTTAGTTTTGGGAAGAGGAAAAAGTCGCAGAGAGCCAAATCCGGCGAATACGGTGGTTGCTGAAGCACGTTTGTTGAGTTTTTGGCGAGAAAGTCAGTCACAATCGTAGCTCGGTGAGAAGGCGCGTTATCGTCTCAACGTAATCACCCATAGTAAAAATCGGCACGCACTCTGACATCGACTGACTTAATCAGCTGTTGCAAACACACTAGTTGACAGATCCCGCTCAAGCTTGGCATAGTAATTAAGGACAGTGGTACCAACCTAGGAAAAAAAAATTTTACCTGCCTCATTGCCCCGCCAGATTTAAATCGATAATTCCTGGTACTTTCTTGACAGAATGTATATTAATTATCATTTCACTTATGCTTTTTCAGGATAGTTTTTTAAAAATTTGAAATTGAATTTCTCCATATTACCCCATCTTTAAGTGCAGGAAAACTATAAAATAAACAAACAAAAGCGCTCATTTAAAGAAAGAATATGCCGTTATTAGATTTTCTTGGACCATTTCAAATGAAATTGAATTGAACAACTAGGTTAGTACTGCCACCTGTTGTTAGTTTTGATCAGATGTGAACAGTCGTATTCATACATTTACATATCTTAATCAACTTTTGCGAAAGAACTTATCTTCGGAGAAATGAAAGTATTTTTGGGAATAGATGAGGAAATCAAATAATTTTGTAGGCACACCCTTGATTTCTGTTAAAATATTTGATTGTGACATTTGAATACCGATAAAACAGATTTCGATAAACTAACGATAGAAATCTGTTGGACTTCTTTATTATGACCGTAATTTATAAAATCTGGGAAAATTTATAACTAACCTAAAAAAAGGAAGAATCGCAGTAAATGAAAAATTGAAAATCTTGACACAAGTACTTCTTTACAATTTTCAATTCAATTTAAACGACTACCAAACTGAAAACTTATAATGGAAAAGAAACTTGGAAACATTAATTTATTCAACTTAAAGATGTCCATATTGGGGAGAAAAACTGAGGCAATTGATCTCATTCAATCTAACATTGATGAAATTTCAAAAAGGGAAACTAAAACGAAAACCTCCCGTAGAAAATTAAAAAAACTGAAAAATTTGTTACTTGAAATTAAAGCTGATAAAGAGTTTGAAAACCGTGAAAGATTGAGCAATCACGTGTTTGATCGACCATCACAACCGGATAATGCCGATAATAGAATTAATAGATATAATTCTCAACTAAATCCAATCAACAATAATGTTTCTGATCTACGAGTTGTAATACCAACCCTTCTTCCAAGGGCAATACCACCAATGAGTAATTTCTTGTCTTCTTTGAAAAGTTCTTTAGATTTGGTAGAAAGGATAGGAAAGAAAGCAACCTTGAATATTTTATACCAGAAAATTAAAGGCATCAAAACGAATTTAGTAAATGGTTATCAACCGGAACTCAATCGCCTTAAAAGAATTATCAACATTATATTAAGAGAAGACTGTGATGATTTTTTCATGAAGAATAAAAGATTGAGTTACAACAATCATTATATGGCAAAGCCTAATTTTAACAGTGCACAAATGGCACAGAAAACAATAGAACTGAAGAATATTGAAACAACAAGTGCACAAGCCACAAAGAATTTGTTGTGTGAAACAGAAATCAAAATGTCAAATACTAAAAACATGGAAAATAGTGTACAGAATGAAATGAAAATTGAAAACACCAGGGAAAGTGATATACTGAATAAAATGAAAATAGAAAGATCAGAAGAAAATACTATACACAATAAGATGAACATTGAAAGATCTCAGGAAAATGGTATTTTGAATAAAATAAAAATTGAAAGTTTCCAAGAAAATATTCCGAACTATTTAAAATTTGAACAATCCAGGGAAAATGCTTTTCAGAATAAAATAAAATCTGAAGGATCAGAAGAGAGTACTATACACAATAAAATTAAAATTGAGAGATCCCCGGAAAAAGCTTTTCCGAATACAATAAAACTTGAAAGATTAGAGGAAAATGTCATACAGGATAAAATGAAAATTGAAAGATACCAGGAAAATTCCGTTCCGTATAAAATGAAAATTGGAAGATCCGAGGAAAATGCTGATCCGAAAAAGATTAAAATTGAAATCATCTTGAAGAATGCTTTACAGAATGAAGCAAAAATTGATAATACAAAGGATTGCTATAAGCAGATCTGCCTCGAACAAGAAGTGATTGAAATAGATTAAGCATAAGTGTATTTTTGCAGAATATGTTATTTTAGTCATTATGTAGGTTTAATTAAGCATTTTAACATTTGAATTTGACTGGTGATATAAGTTGTTTTACTAATTATTTGAATTTTTATATGCATAATGTACACAATTTAGTTTGTGTTCTTAGTACAATTTATTTTCAGTTTATTCAGGTATTTTTATGAAAAGAATGAATAAATAGTTTTTATTTGGCATTTTACTAATTTTTGTGTTTCATTTTATCAATAATAAATCATAGATATTTAGTTGAGAATGGAAATTTTAAAATTCGCAGTTGATAATTTTACTTGAAATATCTTGAAAGTAATAAGGTGGTTGTTACTCAACTTAGCATACATAAACACGTCACCAAGTCTTGTGATAACCTAAAAATTCCCTCGACTTGATGACTTGTATTTAAAGTAACACCAATTTTTCTTGTACTGGTTACTGGATGTACTTCTATTTCGTTTAGAACTGCCTCTTCGAGTCGTGGTATTCTTACACTTGGTAGTCTACCTGCATTAATATTTTTGGTAGAAAAAGATCTTGTTTTTGTGAATATGAGCGAACATTCAATGACTAGGCACACACTATTGTGATAGCGTTCCATGTAAAGATGCTTACGTCTATTGAATTTCCATTTGTAAGACCAAATGCATGTCAGCCATTTCGGAATTCGTGCAATTCAGCATGTTTTAATATTAAATTGCAACCACCTTCACTTTTTAAAACACAGGAGTTTAATTTGATGTGTCAAAAATAACAATGAATTTATTCACCACAGCTTACTAACCTAATTTTTATGACAATTTGGATTCTGAGGGTTTCGAGAGAATCGTTCAAAGTGCATTTTTCTAAATCGGTAGCAGATACCACAAAACCACAAGAGACTATAAAGTTCAGTATAACAACAAAGCTTCTTTATGCAATTTTTCAAACTAACAGTGGGTCACCAAAAAAAAATTTTGGAGTAAAATAGGGAGACGATGTTTCAGAAAAAATATCACCCTGTAGATTTGCAATCGAAATTGGCATGTTACATTGTAATAAATTTGTAATATCTATGCCAAATTTCAGTTAAATATCTTGTGAATTGTTTATACTATGAGGAAATACTTGAAAAAAATTCAAACTTTAACACCCTTATCTCGAAAACGAAACGTTTGCGGTCCCATGTTTATAAAAAATTTTTTCTTAAAATTATACAAGGAATCTCCCCTCATCGTTTGTACCTTCAATTCAGAAACACCCGGTATTATTTCCTTCTAAACTTATCGCGTTAACAAACACCTGGACGACGGCAAAATTGAATTTGGCAACGAAGTTTTCATCTGTAGATACAATGTAATCGTTTGATAACACTTTCGTTTTTAAATTGGGAATCTTTACGAAATAATAGTCTTCCTAGTAGAAACAATATCAGGTTAACAAAAAACTTCGTGGGATTTTTTTGAACCTATGTTGATAAATACTTCGATACACATTCAATATAGGGTTACCGCAGGGTTCAGCCTTGGGCCCAATACTTTATATGCTAATGTTTCACTATAAAAAACCGCGCAGACTTATCCGGTTACTTGATAGTAAACTTTCCTGATACCTAATCAGTTCTGCTGGATGCTGGTCATTTAATGGTAAGAAGAGATGGATCTAAATCACAGTACATATTGCAATACCCAGATATATCGCAATTAGTTTCAGTATTACCCACGTCTTTCTCTCAATAAATACCGTTACATCAAGTACTCCCTGTATCATTATAAACAATAATTGTTATTCTCCGAGTTCCGACAACGAATGTGAAACAGAACTAAAGATCCTTACTTCCTTTCCTAGAAAAAGAGAATGGCCGATCATTTCAACCGTTTCTAGAGCGTTCAAATGACAAAAAAGGAAGGATGCCATTCAATGAAGTATTTAGAAAACACGATACCTTCAACCTTGAAAAACGATATTTTCCAACGAGTTAAAGCGAATGCTACATTCTATTTAACACCGTCAACAACAATATCGTGAGAATGCCTCCATTTTGTTGTATCTGCAGAAATTTAATACGCCATTGTATCTCGATCTTATTATTCCAACTGATAGAGGACAAATAAGTCCATCTTTCTTTTTCTTTTGATAACTCACAGTAACGGATATTTGATGATTAAAATATAGCTTATACGTGTCTATATATGGAATTATGCCAATGACGTCATATGCGGTTTTAGATAGATGGAAATTTGTTGAATTTGCATTAAAAGCTGTATAAATTGAAACGGAAACATTGAAGGTGAATTTTTTAATTAAAACAAAATGTTCCGAGGTCTAACAAGGAGTGTATGGGTATAGATAAATGGATCAATAAAGGTTATCTCGGATAAAGTATAAATACATATTGTTCATTATTGTGATTCACAGAAATTTATTCGTGTTTTATTCATTATTTCCAATATTTGAACCACCTTGAAAAAATTCAGATCTCATTAAATGATGAACTTCAAATATGAAAATTAAAAAATGTATCAAGGTATATTAATAAATAACACTAGTCGACAAAAACAAATTTTTTAGTTGTAACATAAAGCTGAATAGCATATTATGGTAAAATGGATGTAGCCAAATACGAAAATGAGAAAAAAAAGCTGTAACACGTAAGGTTTACTTGTTTCATTCATAGAAACACATTTAATGTTACAATATCTGATGTGTATTAAAAAAAAAGGATTTCAGAATTTTTTAACCGTATATATCGATTTTATTTAGTTAAATTTAAGGTACGTTAAGTAGTAACTTTGATTAAGAATAATTGTGAAATTTTGTTTGATTTATTCAGAAAACCCAAAACGACAGATCCAACCATACCCATCAACTTTTCAAAGAATTCGAACACTCCTAAACTCACTCCTTACAGATCAATGATATATGGAGCATTTTCAATTCCTTTAAATAATATTACGTTGAAAAGAAAACTGAATAGAATCGAACAATTAGCCACAAACACTCAATTCGAAAGAAAAACCATAAATTCTCTCATAAACCAAAAAGAAAAACAATTCAAAATTCGAATATAAAAACAGATTTAACTTGTTAGTCTCCTATAATTTTAATTTCACAAAATTTTATTCAAAAACTTTTAGAATTAAATTAATGTCTTAAAAGCACAGCTTATATTTAATAGACATATAAAATCAGAACTCAATATATTAAATGAATGCCTTAGAAAAACACTGTTTCAATTAAGTAGACATATAGAATTAATACTTATTACTCAGTAAGAAAAGGAAATAAAATAACTCAAAGAAATATAAATTATTAATTAAAATTAGTAAATAACTACGAAATTTTTATTCAAAAACTTTTCGAATTAAATTGAATAAATGTCTTAGAGAAACACTGTTTCAATTAAGTAGACATATAGATTTAATACTTATCACACAGTACGAACAGGGAATAAAATAACTCAAAGAAATATAAATTATTGATTAAAATTACGAAATAACTACTTGAAAATATTTTAGTTTTACAAATTTTTTGTCATTATTTTCTGTATTAGAAGTGGGGTATATTTGTTTCAAAATGAATTGTTTTTAAAATAATAAGAAGAGGTTTTTTACTTGATAGAAGGATTATTACAAAATTTGAATATCAAAACAGATTTAATCTGTTAGTCTTCTATAATTTTAATTTCAAAATATTATATTAATTTATTATTATTATTAATATTATTATAATTTGATATTATATACTGAGTTCTGATTTTATATGTCTATTAAATATAAGCTGTTCTTATAAGACATTAATTTAATTCTAAAAGTTTTTTAATAAAATATTTTGAAATTAAACTTATAGGAGACTAAGATTAAATCTGTTAATCTTGTTTTTAAAATAATAAGAAGAGGTTTTTTACTTGATAGAAGGATTATTACAAAATTTGAATATCAAAACAGATTTGATCTGTTAGTCTCCTATAAGTTTAATTTCAAAATATTTTATTAAAAAACTTTTAGAATTAAATTAAAAATGTCTTATAAGCACAGCTTATATTTAATAGACATATAAAATCAGAACTCAATATATAATATCAAATTAATATTAATAATAATAAATCAATATAATATTTTGAAATTAAAATTATAGGAGACTAACAGGTTAAATCTGTTTTGATAATCAAATTTTATAATAATCCTTCTATCAAGTAAAAAATCTCTTCTTATTATTTAAAAAAAAAATTAATTTTGAAACAAATATACCCCATATTAAATAATATTGAAATAAGGTTATTCTGATTTTCACAAATTATTTAATATGGATTTTCACCAAGTAAGGACTGATACAATTCAATATTTAAGACAAGCTGAAACCAGTTTTTTAGTCCTATGGTATTATAAGCTCCTAAAAAGGGGCAATATTAATACACAAAACATTTGGTTCTATACCAAATGTTTGAAACGAAATACCTAACATTAAAAACGAAGAATAAATTTGTGAAAATCAGAATAACCTTATTTCAATATTATTTAATATGGATTTTCACCAAGTAAGGACTGATACAATTCAATAAATATACCCCACTTCTAATACAAAAAATAATGACAAAAAAATTTGTGAAACTAAAATATTTTCAAGTAGTTATTTCCTAATTTTAATTAATAATTTATATTTCTTTGAGTTATTATTTTATTCCCTTTTGGTACTGTGTAATATGGATTAATTCTATATGTCTACTTAATTGAGACAGTGTTTTTATATGACATTTATTCAATTTAATTCGAAAAGTTTCTGAATAAAAATTTTGTAGTTATTTAGTAATTTTAATTAACAATTTATATTTCTTTGAGTTATTTTATTCCCTTTTCATTCTGTGTAATAAGTATTAATTCTATATGTCTACTAAATTGAAACAGTGTTCTTCTGAGACATTTATTTTATTTAATTCCAAAAGTTTTTGAGTAAAAATTTTTTGAAATTAAAATTTGTAGTAGGTTAACAGAATAAATCTGTACTATATTTAAATTTTGTAATTCTGGAGTTTATAAATTAAGTTGTCAACTGTGAAGTAGCGTACATATAGGACAAATCGGGGGATCTTTCCAAAAAAGGTTCAAAGAACGTCAGTTTTCATTTAGGAACCGGCAAGATAACTCAAAGAAACTCCCAGAATTGGAGAATCTTGAAATATTACCCCTCGAAGCGAAAGGAAAAAAACTAGACATCCTGGAATCCATAAAAATATTTACGCACTAGTACGTTTCAGAAATAAAACTATTAAATAAGCAGACGGACCTTTGGGACACTTCTCGAAGTTTTGCACAAGATGAAGCCTTCAACAAATATATACAGTGTGGAAACCACACTTGGAATAAAATTATATGTGTCCTTATGTTAGAAAATTATAAAAAACACTGGGACACGTCAACTTTCAAATTCAATGGTGCGCTTCTTAAGCATAAATTTAAATATATAGGGTGATTCGAGCAATTCCAGCATAATCCGCCCTCTTTATTTCAAATGAAACACACTGTATATTTTTTAAAGCTACTTAACAACATGATTTCAACTAATGCATGGACCATTATTTATAATACCGGGTGAAATAATGGTATTCTTTAAATAACCTAAATAAATAATTATGAAATTTCTGAACTATCTATCAATTAAGTTGGGAAATTATCTGTTGTAGAAGTAATATTGAAATATTTAACTGAGACTCACTGAATCGAGATTTTAGTTATGATCGGTTACAGCGATAATTGCAGAAGTCAAGTTGAAGTGGCAAACTTATTCAATCAGAGGTATCCTTAGTTGCCTAATATTTAACAAGGTACCGTGTCTTAAATTCATGCACAATTCAGAGAACTTGGGCATGTAACACCATTAAAAAGAAAACCCACTTCGATTGATGAGCGGTGTAATTAGCTAAGACTCAATTTATCATTTCTAAGAGATACTGGTGAATAGCAAACTAATAATCTACTTTTCAAGCATAAATGAAAGTACGTATCTAATTAGAGAAATTACTAAAATTACCAAATGAAATCCGAAGCCAATTTCTACCATTTCTTCGGCGCCGAACAAGTCGCTTTAAAATCAGACCGAACGAATGCAATAAAGTCGCTTTATCGACTCTGATTTCGCTTCAATAGCGTGTTAAAAACACGACATCCGCTGGAATACATCTCCTAACTTTTGGCATTGTGCCTGGACACAAAATGGTACAGAAATTTTGAAGCGGTATTGCTGAACTTTATGATTCAATGTTTACGTTCTTCGTCATAATTTCCAATCAACTACTGACATGATTCGTGACTTGAGTGCCGTATTTTATATCTTGCCTTTATTCTTTATTCTACAACCGTTTGGTGTACGCTCAGATTTCAGGGGAGTCTTTGATTTCGTTTTAATAGACACAGGAAGTTTAAATTTAGTCAAGAGGGCGTAGTAACTTAACCATTCCTAAAAAGGTTCACTCCTATACATTAACCATTGTCGATTTGTTTCTGAGAAATGAGTTCAAGTGGTCAGCAATTATTCGAATTATTTCTAATCTAGATAAATTATGTCTGGATTGTCTATCTTGATTTACAAGTACCTTAAATTCCCATAAATAAATAACTAAATATTTACATTTACATGACTAAGCAATAGCGTCAATCTTTTAGCACTTGTTTCAAACTCGTTATCAATATTATTGGCGAATTAGTAAATGGTTATTATTTAAAATTCAAAATGATGTGCCTGTTCTTTCATTTTAATAAATTGAAGAAAATGAGATGGAATATGAATAAACACAGTAGATACAACTAGATTGCACTCACCAAAAATAGTCCCTCTCAAATAATAAAGCAACAGCTGAAGTATATCACGTAATTCAGGCTGTTTGTTATCAATAAACAACCAAGTATAAATCTGATAAGGAGCACCAGCGATTTTAACCTCTAAAAAGTAACACTAACTTTCGTAATTTTGATTATAAACCTCGACTCTTATGCTATATCTAGACTATTATCTATACGCTACTTTCGCAGCACTCTAGATGCAAAATGCAACTGTCAAGTCCAGAGTTTCTCATCTCTATCCTATTGGACGTCGCGCAATTTTATTAATTTCATTGATGAGCTTAGGCGACGTTGCCGATGTTTACACATATTTATATTTTCGTCTGTATTATACTGTGTGGAAATCACTTATGGAATAAAATTAGTTGCATACTTGTGTTAGAAAAATTATAAAAAGCACTGGGACACGACAACTTTCAAATTCAATGGTGGACTCTTTAAACATAAATTTATATATACAGGGTGATTCGCGGAAGCCCAGCACAGTCCATCCTCTTTATTTTAAATGGATTTCAACTAATGCATGATTATTTATAATACCGGGTGAAATAATGAAATTAATATTTTATTACGCGTTGAATAATGGTATTCTTTAAATAACCTAAATGCAGATCAATGAAATTTATGTACTATCAATTAAGTTGAGAAAATTTCTAAAATCAATTCTCGACACGCTGATGGATCTTGGTTTTATTAACATATCTTGTTAGGAATACCTAAAAACTATCTACATTTGCCGATAAATAAAGAACATCTGCAAATAATGTGGATTTTTATCTGTCAGATGTTGCGGTGTCGAGATTTACATTGAAATAGTAAATTCCTAATTGGAAACTTATTTCCTGTACAAGTAATAATGAAATATTTGAATGAGACTCACCGAATTGAGATTTTAATGATGATCGGTTACGGGGATAATTGCAGAAGTCAAGTTGAAATGGCAAACTATTTTACTTAGTTGTCTACTATTTCACAAGGTACTGTGTCTAAAATTTATGCACAATTCAGAGAACTTGGACATGTCAAACCATTAAAAAGAAAACCCCAATTCGTTGAAGATACTGTGAAATTGGATACTTTGTTAGGTGTTGCAGAGGATCCAACGACAAGTGAACATCAAGATGCCCGTGAAAATAATGTAAGTCATACAACGTTTAAAAGGTGCCTCCCCACAAAGAAAAATTCATCCATATAAAATGAGTTTTGTGCAGGAGCTAACAGAAGACGATCCAGATCGTAGAATGCGTTTCTGCGAATTAATGATGAATAAACTGAACAGAAATGAAATAGCTGGTACAATCCTTTTTTCTGATGAATCAACATTTACATTGAACGGGAAGGTAAACCGAAAAAATTGTAGATATTGATCAACGGAGAATCCTCATTGGATGCGTGAAACATATACGCAGTATCCTCAAAAGATTAATGTTTGGGCAGGTATCATAGGTGACCATATTATTGGTCTTATATTTATAGATGGGGCTTTAGCAGCCGAAAAATATTTGAGTTTGATTAGAGACAAAGTTGTTCCTGCGTTAGTCAACTTATTTCCTAATGCAACAGATCCAAGCCTACTTAATGAAAACGTTTGGTTCCAGCAGAATGGGGCCTGTTTTCTACTAAAACTTTAATCAAAGATAAAAACGAGTTTTATAGGAATAGGCATTTATTTTAATGTATTAAAATCCATTGCATCATGTAATTTAAGTTCTCAGTTTGAAAATTTTAGGAGAAATTGATTGTTGAACAAGCTCGCAAAGGCTTCCAGCATCACGTTAATGCTTTCCACCACTTTTTTATCAGAAGGAAATAGATTCTCACCTATCCGTAAGTTTTTAGATACCCTGTTCTGGTTGCAGAATTCAATATTATTCATATAATAATCAAATTCATCTCTTGTTGTCATATCCTTGATACAACAAAATTAATTTGTTATTGTACAAATAACCAACTTTTGTATACAACGATTGCGGCATAATTAATCAGTGCGATTAACAATTAAATGTCGTTAGTTCAACAAAATTACCACGGAAAACTAATGGAGGTAGGAACAGGAATTGATATATATTTCTGGGAAAATTGATAGATTCTTTTCTGAAAAATTGCCCATGTTGACAACGTCGTATTACAAGCACCCATGTGCTTATAGTCCCGCCCCGTTTTCGCCTTTCGCGCAAAGGTATACAGCTCTAGATCAACGATGACGTCATGGATGAATAAGAAATACTTCGTGAGCTCTGGAATGATGGAAGCGATTGTGTTAAGAACGATGACTAACGGATATTAACGGAAGGTGATGTTAGCCAGCTGTTCCAATAAGACAGATACCAATGGGTCGAAATCTACTTCCGACAGGCCGGAAAAGGAAGTGGGCTAGTCAGAAATGGGAACGAGGTAGCATTGTTCCTGGTCAGGGAATTGGGATAGTCTGGAGCTCTGAACAGGGTGCCCCCGATGAAAGAATTTTGGTTTCGTCAGCTATCCAATTTATTACGCTAGGGCCTAGCGTAATAACCGCCTAGCGGCTAGGCGGTAATTTGAAAAATCAAATTGTCCAATTTGCCATACACAGATTGTTTCTAAATATTTTTTAAAAAAGGACATAAAACCAGTTTCTCAATAAGTCCATATGTGTTCTTGCACTCTCACGTTTAATAACTCCTTCAAAAAAGAAATGTATTTAAATTAACCTATTTTCGAAACAATTTTCTGCAGCTTTCGATACGTGAAAATTTCAAAGAAACTCCAGAAAGCATTCAATTTTAGAGGAAATCCTTTCGAATTTCTGACCAATAGGAGAACTCTGTCTGCGAACTGTCAATCATTTAGTACACGTGTTTGCCGCATTTGACGTCGCACCATCACCTCTGAGGGCAAATACTTCCAGTTCACAATTTGATAAATATTTTTATCTTTTGATGAATGAAATGAGATTTTATACGTCTAATACAAATTTTAACTTCTTCTCAAAGTCTTTTCATACCAATCATGCAGATTTGATATTTTTATCAATACATTTTTATCGATATGTTGGATAATTTTACACATATATTATGATACTGAAAAGAAAGCCTAATGATGACACTTCAAAATGAAGTTGTTGTCAGGTGAAACAATGGAATAATAAACAAGTAGCCACGTATATTGTCAAAGCCGCACGAACTTATTTTTACTCGTAATAGTTTGATACGAACCTAATTGATCTTATTTGTTCGATTCTGTCCTTATAATGTCCATGGTTTCTGATGTCATTCAGATAAGCTTCTAATTTAGTTATAAGCTTACTCTCACTACTTTCCAACTCATTTGTAATCTACGTAAGACATTTTTCATTTTTAGATATACATCATATACCATGGGGCAAGAGAGAGATTCGAACTCGTAAACTCCGGCACCATGGTCGAACGTCTTATGCTACTGGGGTCCCTAACCTGATTTGATTGGTAATATATATAGGTCCCTAACCTGATTTGGTGGGGATATATATTTGAATTCAAAACAGGGTGCTCCATCTTAGTTTGGAATTGAGGGACCCCCATATTCTTAGAATGACAGGGTAGGTCCACTTTATATAAAAGCGACGAATAAAGATCATAGAAATCCTAATGTCATCGGTCACCGGACCTGTCATCTGTCGGGGTATTCATGTGGATGACGTCATAAAAAATAAAGGTGAGCAAAATTGAAATGGTGGTTGTGAGTATCGGGCGTAGTGTATTACGAAAATATCAATAGATATTCCAGTTACTATTAAGTCATAGTCAAAGTGCAATCTTAAAGTGATATACTTCAACGTAAAACGTAAGTATCCGAACCTTGACTTCAGCATCGGTGTTTGTGCGCTGCAATCAATAATCTTCGAAACAAAAAGAGGATACCGACCTCTTGTCTTCTTTTTGCGGGTGTTGAAGTTCGATTGCTCGCAATTTAATAGCCGGTAAAAGTGTTTTTGCTTGCTAATTATCTGCGAACTTTGTCGTGGTGATTCATAACTTCTTGATTTGTAATGTTCCATATTAGGACGAAAATGTCAGACAGGAGAGCAGAAATAGAGAGAAAAAAGGCTAAACTCCAAGCCTTGAGAGAGGAAAAAAGTAGGATTAGACGTGAAAAGGAGCTCAAGGATATAGAAGATGCCACTACACGTACCCTTATTGGGGCTGGAGGCGACAGGAAGGAACTGGATGAGATGTTGAGTTCTCTAGGAGTTGCTCCGCTGTCAGATGTACTTTCAAGCATATCTAGTGCCAATTCTTTGACTCCTGAACAAAGCCGGAATCATACGCCTGATGCCTCACTTCAACCTAATAGTCTAACAAATAAGTGAGTCTTCCATTATTATTGTTAGTTTATGTGAATTAGAGAATTAACAGTTATTCGTTTAATTTCAATTTTAATTGGCCTTCAGTTTAATTACCATATAATTTCAGTGTTCCAAATGCTAAGAAAAAACCCATACAGCTCACTGTCGTGCCTGTTCAAACTACAAACATTCCACCAAAAGAAGTAGTTTCTTACACGAAGCAAACTCAGACTAGTAACTCAAGTCACGAGAGAGATGGTAAGTTGACGTCATTAAATAATTTTTATTAGAATATGCCATTCATAAGATTCATTTATTTTTCCTAGTAAATAATCGTTTTGGATGACAGTTTATTATTTTGGAGAATTCAGAGTCTTCATTTCATTTTCAAATTGTAGTTTGGGTTGGTAAAGTTTTTAGGGGTACAATAACTACTCACTAACATTAGAAAAAATGAAAATTGGTAATATGGAGTGTTTTATTGTTTGAACCCTTAAGTATGATTGTTTTTCCACTTGTTTAGGGAGTTCTGTGTAATATTTTTGATCTGAGATTTTTTCAGAATTTTATCTTTGCCGATTTTCATTTATTTGGTTTATTTGTAGTGAATTTTTGGAAGTTCTATTTTTTTCTTCACCAAATATTTTTTTAATCTGTAAAATTGTGTTATTAAATTCATATTAATTCTTTGTAATGATTATTATAAAGTATATTTATGTTTTGTGAGGAAAAAGGTTTAGATAGGTGTATTGTTTATTGGAAAAGGTTCAAATAAAAATGAATTTTTTCATTCATTACCATGTTTTTATTGTATTCGTTAACATTAACAATTAATTTCTCCAATTAAAATTTTCAAGAATTATCAAAGAATAAGTTATTGCTGTAAGTTATTGAATTCATATAAATTTTTCATGGTAATGAATTTGAGATAAAAAAATTCATTAATGCTTGGAAAAAATTTATTTAGATATATTGTTTATTTGAAAGGTGGAAATAAACTGAAAAATATTAAAAGGGTGTAGCTGTAATATTATAATATGACTAGAATGATTTATCATAGTCTAATGTATTGACATGATTGTACAAGATGTCCCCAGAGAAGGAGTAACAAATTAATAGGGTAGATAGAGGGCAGGAAATTTGTTCCTATTTTCATTAGTAGTATCTATAACTGGTGCCCAAGTTATCTTTGATCACATTTCACACATGCAACAAAAAAGTTCCTATAGGGTATGGTCTAATTATCTTTCGTTGTAAAGTTATTCAAGATTATATTATTTTGTAACGTTTCACAATTTTTTCACTAAAGCATAACTTGAAATCTATGATCTTAATCAAAATTGAGTGTATACCATTGGAAAGAGCGGAAAACTCTGCTTAAACTAGGATGATCTAATGGAGATTTGTATGAAATACTTACTTATTATAGGGTGGCTAAGGAAAAAAATCATTATAAAATTTTCTTCAGCCATAATCTTCAGTCATTATAATCATTTTGTCCTTAGCCACCCTATAATGAGAAAATATTTCATAAATATCTCTATGCTATGTTTTTAATGAAAAAATTGTAAAATGTTACAAAATAGTATAATCTTCACATAAAAGATAATTGGACCATATTCAATCAGAACTTTTTTGTTGCAAATTGCCTGTAAAATCACGCTATGAAATTTGGCCAGAGATAACTTGGGTACCCTGTATACATTATCTGTTTGTTACACCTACTCTGGGAGATCCTGTATATTTTATATCATTATTTGTCAAAATAATAAAAATATTCTTCTGGAGAATAGTCAAGTCAGTTCAGATAAATTTTCCAATGACACTGTGAGTTAAAAATTCATTAACTACCTAAATCATTTATACATAGTAAATTTTTTATACAATAGGTTTATTTATTATCAATAAATTCGTAAATAATTGCAAAATTACCTACAGAATGTGTTTAAAGGTGGGTTTTTTCAAAGATGTTGAACTCATTAAAAAAACCTTTAGAATAAATCTGGCAGGATTAAAAGGTTCTAAAATTAAAAAATTGGAATATGAAAACAGATTTATTCCTTTAGTCTCCTATAATTTTAATTTCAAAAAAATTTATTCAAAAACTCTTAGAATTAAATTAATGTCTTATAAGCACAGCTTATATTTAATAGACATATAAAATCAAAACTCAATATATAAAATCAAATGGAATAAATAACCCAACAAATATAAATTGTCAATTAAAATTAATAAATAAATATTTGAAGGAGAGAAATTTTTTTTTCTGATCTTTCAATTATGAAAACTAAATCTTTGTCAATAATACAAAACATAATTTTGAGAACCTTTCGAAAAAATTATTTATTTGAATTATTTAATATATATAAATATACTTCAAAAATCTCTCAAAACATGTACCACATCCTCAAAAAACAATTAGAATTCAGATAAAGTCTTCATCAGTCCTTCACATTTAAAAATAAAATCAATTATCAACAAATTACTCACCTTAAAGAACTCGTGGTATCCTCGCTTGAATACTATTTTTAAAATCCAAGGTATTCTATGTTCATTACAAAAATCACACAGAGCTTGTAAATTCTTGTAATTGTTGTAATTCTAAAAGTTTTTGAATAAAATTTTTTGAAATTAGAATTATAAGAGACTAACAAATTAAATCTGTTTTGTTTCAAATTTTGTATTCCTTCTATCAAGTAAAAATCACTTCTTATTGTTTTATTCCAAAATTAAACTTCGATAATATCAATTATCTCATTGTGAATGACATATTTAGGGGGAAATTTTCAAGTATGCTAGGAAAATTTTTCCGAAAAAATTTAGAAATCTACTTATTATTTAATAGATAAGAAAGAATTACTTGTAAAACGTTTTCTTTGTGATAATGTTATGGATAAAATTATTTCAATTTTATTCTAGTATTTGTATCCGTAATTTCTTACCGCATTCCATTCATTTCAAGTGTTGCAGCATTTTTTGCGCGTCATCCTTGATACTGCTTTCAATACCTTGTATATTATCATCTTTGTAACAAATTTACTAGTATTTGCGCTAATATTTAACGAATATCACGAAAATGTAATGTAATTCTAAAATATGCTTCATATTTCATCGGTTTTTACATTGTCCATCAGATTATATTTATTGAATGAAAATCTTGAAAAATTGACTAATTTAGCTTATGTATGGTCCAACCATATTGAAAATTAATAAAAACTTCAATTGTGCACTTTTTTGATTTTGCAAGTTTTTTATAAGCGATTTATTGGATGATATAATTTAAAATTATCATATGCTTATTTAAATATAATAAATATTTAATAAAACAAATGGAGGTTTATACTTGATAGAAGGTATATAAACTTATTTAAATATTTTAATATTTACAGATATATTCTGTTAGTCTTCTACATATTTAATTTCAAAAAATTATATTTAATATTATACCTTCAGGAATTAAATTAATGTCATACAAGCACTACTTATATCAAACGACATATAAAATAAACATTCATTATAAGATCCAAATGAGATAACAAAATCCAATAAATATAAATTGTTAACAAAAATCCTATAAATTAAATATTTAATTTATAATATATAACTGACAATAATTGTAACTGAATCAAAGTTACTCAAAACTAGTCAGTTGTCATAACAAAATGACATCCGCTTACTAGATAAATTCTAGTTCGGAAATAATTCCACTTTTACGACTCTATCATGTTGATAAATTATTCTTTTTGTCAAAAACCTTGAATTTTAGCAAGAAATTACAGGAGACCTTTCTTGTTAAAAATGGTTTGAGCTATCCAAAATTAATTTTTTTATTTTAAAATAGGAATATGGCAAAAAGTTTCTTGAGAAAGAAGGTTTAGGGGTGGCTTTTTCTACCCCTTGAAATCATAGAGGAACACCACCAAAAATTTTTTTGAGTGCCTTCTATCCCGCATAAAACGTCTGCTTAATTTTATGCTAGTCAGGTTTTTGGTTTTTAAGAAAAAAATTAAAAACAGTTTTTCGGGCGCCATCTTTAGGGGGCTGTAACTGAGCAGGGTGGGTTCAAAAAAATGAAGTTTATATGAAAGATCCACCTTATATTTCGACAAGGAATCACCCCCTAAATTTTTTCGCAACTATTCATATACACCTTGTGTATATATATCATTTCAAAATGACTTATTATATGGAGTATTTCATATAACCTATTTTTTATGCAATAGAGAGTTCCACATCCTTTTAAAAAATCTCACCTTTAAAATCATCTGACGTTTCCAAATTTTCATTGCATTTTCTTGATTATATCCAGAAGTTTTGGTGAATCTGAAACACTTCATTAATCAATTTGTTGTCTTATTTCGGTTTGAAACTGTGAAAAGTTTTTATTTCTTGTGACATGTTATTATATGCGTTGCTAACAAGGATCTTCTTCATCTTCTACGCCACTTAAAGGCTACATTGAGGACTGGTGGAGGCCTAGAAAAGGTACGGTGCACGTCAAAACTAAGTATATAGATGTTTTTGTTCGAAAGCACTACTGAATGTACATAAATTAGCACCCTATGCCTGTCCAAACGCTTTAGTAAATGGCGTAATTCTAATTTCTAACCTAAATTTGCTTATCATTGTTTAAATGTTTAGATCGTATGAAGATTCCGAAATTGTTGTAATTTTGTAAGTTTAAACAGATTAGAGCATGTGAAATGAGTTTTAAAAATCTAAGTAGGTGGGGATCCAAAATAAGTATTAACAGAATTCCAAGGTTGATTAACAATGAGGTATTCAAACATATTGACTTTTTAATCAGTAAGAGACAGAAATTGAGCATGATTGAAGCCTTTCTCGATTATGTATTACAGAACTACCAAATTATATGTTACATTATATAATATACTATTTGTAAATAATTATTAATTAAACATTTGGTCTTCTATATAAATAGAATTAAGGCGGGCTATTTTGAAGTACCTTTTACAGTGTCCAAATATGAGAAATTTCCTGCCCAAAATTAGAAATTTATACAACCTAACCTAAAATGTCAATATAATTCCGATTTGAAATGAATTTGACACATGACAGTTTCTCTCATAAATGGATACAAATCAAACACATTGTAACGCATACAGTAAATATTATTTATTTGAATTGTGAATTTTTCTTTAGAAATATTTATCTGGGTGGAAAAAAATTTAATGATCTTCGAAAATTTGGAATTACATTTGTCACTTTTATTTTTAATGAGTTTTTTTTTCATTATGGGGATTTAATATTCACAAGTACTGCTTGAAATATGTGTAGATTAATTTGCTACAGAATATTTCCTGGAATAATTCTTTATATCCTTTCTTCCCAGCTCATGCGACTGATTATTACGGTAAGTCTATGATTACATTTAAAATACTCCTAGGCTTTTAGCAGTTTCCCTTCAATTATCCATTTTCCATCATCAGAACGACACTGTCATTAATCGAGTAGAGGCAACAAGTAGTATTTTGCATTTTGGTTAGTTGGGATAGACGCGCTGGACCAATAAAATCATTTCATTTCCTGGAGCAAGCAAGAGTTCAAATGTTCCAATATTTCAAATTCAAAAGAGATACAGGAGTTTTGAGGTTATATACCTAAAAACGATTGTTCCTTGTTACTCTAATCATTCCACAGGGTCCTATTTCTGGGCCCATTTTATTTCTTATTATTCTGTCTTTGTCAAGCATGAATAGATCCAAATGGGGGATAATTAACTGTCTTAAATAAAAACAGTTATTGTTTTTCTTAATATTACTTCAGTATTGGGACATTTACCGTCTGATTTTCAAAAGAGGAGTGAAAGTATTGGAACAATGAATATTATTTGTTGCTTTGTGATATAGGAAAATAAACTACAGATAGGAAATTGAGAAAAGAATAAATGAAACAATGTAAACGTCTAGAATATGTGTGTAAGCTATCTGTAAATAAACTTGAATTTCGGAAAGGTTTTGGAATTCTTCGTTATATTCTTTTGTGTGAGGTTTAAAAAATTAACACAGTTATGCAAGCTTGTAAATAGATATACGAAAAAGAATTACATTGGTAATTTTGATTTATATCAGAAAAAATTTTACAATTTATACAATAAATAAACCAATATATAATAAGTTGATATAGAGGAAATTGACAATTGGATTTGACATTATGAGTTTTAAAATTTATTTATTTTATTAACCGTCATAAGGTAGGCTGAGGACGTAATGAGCTTTGGTCAAATAAACTCTTCTTAGTGTTAATTAATAGAATTTTTGTGAAGAGTACATTGAAAAAAATTTATTTTCTGATATATGCAGACTTACATCTTAGACGCATATTATTTAATATCTGTAAACATGATATTGGAGTCGAAAATTTTCAATTTACTGAGAAGCTTGGTACAAGAGAGAGAATTATCTGACAAATTCAAGCTTCTTGTTCTGATATATTCAAATTGTTTATGAACATAATTATAAACCAAAATATTTAAACTAGACTATGTTTACAAGCATATCTTTCTTTCATACACTTAATGGGTGGGGTTTTACTATTGCTAATTCCTTACATTCTAGTGTATACAATTATTTGCTACTTAAATTTCATAACGTTTATACTTCTGTTGAGAAGAAAATTATACAATGTATTCTTTTTCTGTATCGGCTTTAACAACAAATAAACACCCTAACCACACCATTAACAGCATGCACTTTCACGTCTATTTAAAATTGTTTGTAGATTTGACGATCGAATAAAAACCAAACATTCTTTTTGTGCCAAAGGATCATACTTGTTGGTTGTTTTGAGAGTAAAACCTTCGAAATTGTCGAACTTAGCACACACTGAATTTTGTTACCCTCGAAAATAATTAATTCTATTCCTACTGATACATGTTTCTTTCCTCTCAAGACGAGTACAATCTAAATCCGGGTTTAGAATGGGAGGACGAGTTCACAGGTAGGTGGCTTTTCCGATCCTCGTCCAAAAGAACTAATTGGCACCATTTTTTTCACAACTGCTTTGTAGCCAAAGACCTGTCTTCTTCATGTCCCGCTTGCAGATGCCTGTAACTGCTTTTGGTAACTGACCATTACGAATTTTTAGAAATGATAACATTATTAATCATATTGCTTGCGAATAGAGCAATGCATGATTTAGACTATTCAGATGTTATCGAGAAAAAACCCATTTCAGGTAAAACTTGGTTAAGCCTGGGTGACACCAGTTAATTTCTTGCTAAACAAATTTCGTCCACTTACAACATAGGCATGTGATTATATATTTTATTTAGGCAATACCATGTTGTTATAATAAGAAAATCTATGCTGCTTTTGGTATTATATTAGCTGATATACTCTATCCTAATTTATTCTATCTTTATCTAGTTAAGTCTAAGTAATATCGATTAGAGTCATTATTATTATTATTTATGGCTAGCGGGCGTCTGTCCACCCTACCACTGCGTCCGCACGGACTATTGTGGTTCACCCCTGATTTATATCTCCCCGACGAGATCCAGTTTTTGGATAAAACCGATAATCTTGTTCAGGGGTAATTTTTTCAGTTCGCAGTGAGCTATAAAAGCCTGGCCAAAGACTCACCGCCGAGACGATGTGCATGGCTGTTTCAGTGTCCTCAAGACACAGCCTGCATTCATAATCTTCAGCAAGACAGATTTTGTGCAAATGCGCTTTCAGTCGCAGTGACCTGTCATAATTCCGACAAGTGTTCTTAGTTTGGCCGTATCCAGATCTAGCGCTAGGTTCGCCATCTTTTTGCTCGAAGCTGTTCCAAGGAACAACTTTGAATGTTTCAGGCCAGAATGGCTCCGCTAGAAAGACTCTAGCCTTGAGTTCATTCTGCCTGTTATCGCCTCGTTAGCCACGTTATGTGGTATTCCCTGGAATGGTTCCGGTCCTACCAGAGGTAGCGCAGCTCCAGCAAACGCCAGCCGATCTGCCTCCTCGTTCTTGGCTCGTGACTTTTGACATTAGATCTGAGGACATCGATAGGATACTGTTCGTTAAAAGCTCGTCAAGCAGTCCTGAGCCTCCCATCACTATTGCCTCTGGCCTGTCAATCGCCAGTTGATCTAGTTTGTATGTGGTCCTTTTCGCCCCCCCTCTGCACGAGTAGGTGCAGAGGTGGTAGATTTAGTAGGTTCTCCATGGCTGCTGTGGGTGTGGTGCGAAACGTACCTGTAATTGCAAGGCAAGCCTGTCTCTGCAGTCGGGTGAGCTTTTGTTCGCCAACCGTTTGTTGGCCTATCTTCCACCAAGCTACAGCGCCATACACTATCCGTGGTCTAATCACCATAGTGTATAGCCAGTACATCTGCCTGGGCTTTAAGCCCCAGGTTTTACCACAGATCCGCCTGTAAGTCCAGAAACCCATTCTGGCTTTATGACACACTTTATCTAGGTGTGCACTCCAGCTGAGGGTCTTGTCCAGGACTATTCCCAGGTATTTTTGCCTCAAATGAGAATTGTATTATTTCACCACGGATAGTCGGCGGTTCTAAACCATTCAACTTCCGTTTTTTAGTGAATGGTACTATAACTACCTTTTGCGGGTTAAGAGACATGACTTCCCTTATACACCATTTGTCAATAGTGTTGAGTATCTCTTGAAGGACGGCCGATATCGTCACCTCCGATTTACCTTTCACCATGATTGCAGGCCATCAGCAAATGCTTGAAGGTCGACTCCCCACAGCGAAATGATCGCTAGTAGGTCATCAACGAGAAGGGTCCACAGTAAGGGTGAGAGAATACCTCCCTGCGGACAGACCTTCGCAGCCTTGACCTCATCCTGGTATGAGGTCGTTATTGTTCTGCCGCATAACATTGCCTGTATCCATCTACAGATTAAAGTCATACTCTTCATGTAACTGGTATTGCCTAGGGTATATTAACCTCTACTATCAAGCTTTGTGTAGGTCAACTTGAACCAATGTGGCTATTTTTTCATATGAGATAAATCACATTTCATGCTTTGTCAAAGTCAAAGGGTTAAGTTCTATTTAAGTCAAACTAGTTAACTAGAGTATTATTTCAGCTTAGGCTAAACGAATTTTACCCAGTAAATGAACTTGCACTCTTTCCTTTAATTTTTATTAATATAGTACAACTTTAATAAATGATAATAAATTTTATTGCTTACACAACAATTGTTTCATGAGGTGAATATTTGAACTGAGTATATAATTGCAAAATTGTTTTGATGGCTAAACCCTGGTCACAAAAAATATAAAGGGGCGAGTAAAAAAAAAGAAAGGTGAAGAAAATAGATTACAATCATCGAAGGAATTTCAAAATGTTATTAAAAAAATTGTTAAATTTTCAATTTCTCTTAAGATTGTCAACTGTTTTTTCACCCCTGCAGTGTTTACTCAGCCCTCTATATTTTTTGTGAACAGAGTTTAGTACTTAGGAACAATTCTGCCATTGTATACTCTGATTAAATACTCACCCCATGAAGTCATCAATTGTTTTGTATACAATAAAATTTAGTGGAAGTTGTTGTTTACTTATAAATTTCAAAATGAATTTCGGACAAGTAAAACCTGAATCAATCAAAGACAAATGACAAATTATATGTTTTGATTTTCTACTGTATGAGTATGCAGCAAACAAAATAAAAATATGGAATTTATAGTTTATTGTGGTCAAGCACAATTTTTATGAATGATTAAAATATAGCAATCAAAAAGGGGGGTCTGTTTGATTCCGAGTAATCTAGATACGTTGGAAATTTCAGAAAGTTATCTTGAATGCATACGAAACAGTTTTATTTGTGAATTATTGACAATGTTGACATTTTAAAGGAAGTTTTAATGAACAAAAGAAAATTAAAGTTTATAGATGCTAACTTTACTAAAAATACCAATATATGTATTTTTTTAATAGTGATCATTCAAAACGTGATATTACTGGTCATGTTGCTAAAAGTTATTCCATATTCCCGCTTGTTGTAGTTTTAGTTGTCATCTTCCATTCATGCATGTACTAATAATCGTCTTCGTCAAGTTAGGTTAACTGCTAAATGGGTTTTAAGAATAATAAATAATGGGGCATGGACAACGATATTTAAAAATTTTTAAACTAGTTTTTCCTCTTCGTTTATCCTTTTCTATCTTCCTTCATATTGTCGTTTTGCTATTCCTATTGTCTAGGTCGAGTAAGTACCAGGGCTGTTACTCAAAGCTGTGTTGACACTATTGATAATTTATTGTTAATACGGCTAAAGATCTGTGAGAGACATGAGTCAAGAAATAAATTTAATTTGTTTATAAAATAAAACATTTCATTCATCCTCAAAAATTAATTTCATCGCCTTTAAAACACCCTCAGCCTTCTTTGGAGCTTTAACTAATGTTTTTGCCACGTGGCTCCTTCATCGCAGGCATTCTGCATTATTCTCAACATATCCACACTAAAATTTTCAGTTCAAAAACCAAATTCTTTGCTCAATGCAATAAAAAACACGTTGATATGTTTAAAAAAATACTAGTACCAAAAGAATCATTCTGTAATTTCATGGTACCAATTTAACACTATAGTTTAACTACACTTATCTACTAATATTTTCAGTGTGATGCTCGTTTGGAAAAAAAATGTTTCTTTATGGGATCTTATTATTAAATTATCGACTATCTGATGGTTCACATTATCTCTAGTTTAAAGCTAAATATAGCCTTAACTCAATTAACTCTGATTTTGATATTAGGAGTACAAATTAATTTGGTCCGGTTTTGAAAGATGACTGTGAAAATATTAAATTTTTAAATGGTATCAATAGACAGATTGGACATCTGTCAAATCCAGTTTGGATTTGTTCTTCGTTACGCTGTTGAATATTACAAATTTTTTTATAACTAAGCAGAGCATTTGCGGAAAGTTTTAATTGGAAAAAAGTGCAGCTGAAACTCATCGTGTGCGTGTGAAAGTTTACGGTTACAATGTCATACAGTTACAAGTCATGTACAGAATGGTTTCGGAGCTTCAAAAGTGGCGATTTCAGCCTTGAAGATAGACCTCGTTTGAGACAGCCAAAAAATTCGAAGACGATGAATTACAGACATTAATTGGTGATCCAAGTCTAATGCAAGACTAGCAGTTACTTTGGGGGTGATCCAACAAGCAGTGTCTGTACGTTTGAAATCGACCTGATTCAAAAGCAATTAATTGGGTTCCTTATGAATTGAAGGCAAGAGATATGGAAAGGCGATTATTTTCTTGAGAGCAGCTGCTTCAAAGGCAAAAAGAAAGGGCTTCTTACATTGGGTAGTGACTGGTGGAAAAAAAAATACTTCGCTTTGCCCGGCCAATAGTTGCCACGGTTTGAAAGTTATGCTGTGTATTTGGTCGGACCAAGAAGCGTTATGTACTTCGAGCTGCTAAAATCTGGTGATCAGAACAGACTGCAAATACTTCGTTTGAACCGTGTATTATGGGAAAAACTGCCGGAGTATAAGGACAGAATTCATAAAGTTATTCTTTTTCATGACTACGGCTTCACGGTGCAAAAGTTGTCAAAAAATATTCAGAAAGGGATAATTTACCGGACCTGCCCTATTCACTGGACATTACTCCTGCTTACTTTCTGTTTTGATGGATGCAACACGATTTGACAGGTCATCGCTACACTTCTTTCGAAGAAAACGAAAAATGGGTTCGTAATTGGATCGCCTCAAAAGACAAGAAGTTTTTGCCAAACAGGATTCAGAAATTGCTTGAGAGGTGGGGAAAAATAATAACCAGTGATGGACAATATTTTGATTAAAATTTGTTAATCCGTTATCTTTTCAAATAAATGCATTTTTTCACCTAAAAAATCGAACCGAATTAATTTGAACTACCAATAGAAACCTATCAATTCCGATATTTATAGATCCTTCAACTTGACTCCTGCTTGAATAGCAACTTTAATTCCTTATCAATCCATTATATAACCATCCCCTGGGCAGAGATAATATTAACAAGAAAACCCAAATATTTTCCTAATAATTAATGAAACTGCCCTTGAAATGAAACCAGAACTAGGAAAATGTTTACAAAATAAAGGGCTTAAGGGATACTTGATAATAGCTATAACACAGCAGTATCAAGTAATATGGTGGCCATTTAGTCCCTAAAAGTTCTTAAAAATGGAATTCAGCACGCTCGAAAATATCCAGTTATTTAAAGGAAATTATTCGGTTCGAATGTATAGTCCATCTAGAAAGTATCTGGAATTTATTATTTTTCATAATTTTGATATACTTTTTTTTTGTAACATTCTAAAACAAAAGTAATGTATAAAATATTATATTTTGTCGAATATTGTTCATTGTTAATGAAATAATGTCGTAATTAGAAAAAAGAAAACAAATAGAATATTTGTATACAAAAGGTTTTCGAAACGTTAAAACATTAGTGCAGTTGACTGAACTGGGAAAAAATGCTGTAAAATGTTTGATTATATCGGTCTCTACTTGTCGGAAATACATCTCGATGATTAAAGTAAAACAACTTAATTACCGCTAATTTATTTAATTTCACAACAATTGTTTTGTCATGACAACATGACTTCGTCAGGTGAGTATGGTACCATACTCACCTGACGATGTCATCTTGTCACAACAATTGTTTTGTCATGACAACACGACTTCGTCAGGTGAGTATGGTACTCCAGTGCCATACTCACCTGACGATGTCATCTTGTCATGACGAAACAATTGTTGTGAAATTAAATAAATTAGCGGTAATTAAGTTGTTTTACTTTAATCATCGAAAAGTGCTGTATATGAGACAGCAAAAAGGATAAAAAATGGCATGGATATGAGGCATAGACCAGTTTCAGGAAGTCAGCATAAGATTAAAGGAAACAATTTAAACGCTTTATTGGCCTTAGGGCGACACAATCCGTGCCTGGGGTTTCGCAAATTGGCTAGCAGATTAGGAAATCAATGAAATATAAAAAGACAACACAAAACAAGAAGACAAGACAACATATCAAGTAAACCAAAAAAAAATGATACCTTTACAAAAGGAATTAAGGATAGAATTTTGTCAACGTTTTCAAGAAGATAATTTTAATAATGTCTTTATATCTGATGAAAGTTGTTTCCAACTAGGTTGAAATCACTTAAAAATACTATCAGAACAACCTGTTACCGTTCAAATTTCCCACCAAAATAATGGTTTGGGGGGGCAATTGCTCAGCGTGGTGCTATGCCTCTCTGTATAGTTGATGGTACCATTAATAGTGAAAAGTATTGTGGCGTTCTAAACGATTTTCTCCTTGAAACGGCGCATGATTTATATCCAGAGGGGTGGCGTTTTCAGCAGGATAATGCAAGATGCCATACTTCGGCCTATACTCAAGCTTGGATGCAAGAACACCAAGTGACAACCATTTCATGGCCAGCAGCTTCCCCAGATCTTAGTCTCATTGAAAACATATGGGGACTAATGAAGATTGAAGTTGAACGAGCAGCGCCACGATATAAAGATGATTTAATTCAGTCAGTTGTACAGTTCTGGACTACAATCACCGAAAATTATGGAGGTGATCTAGTTTCGGGTGTACCCCGCGTTTAGTCAAGTGTTCACAGCTAAATGGAGGTTGTATAAGTGAATAAGATGAATATTCTGTTATAATTTTCTAATTCAATAATTAAAAATATATACTAAATAATTACAGTTGAGCTTTGTTTTTTCAGGATACTTTCTAGATGGAAAATACATTAAACTAACGGGCAGATAATAATTCAGTAATATCTCATGAGGAAAGAAACATTTTTTCAAAACGTGCGTCAAACTCGGTTTGGTATTCAGCTCACAGAGAATTCGAGATCTCATTATTTCGCGAATTTAAAATGGAAGAAGACCATCTTATTTTCCTATCCTAGTATCATAGTGCAGTGTTGTTTTAAAAATCCATAAATTATGCTTTACTGGTGAAAACTGATCTTCTTGAGGGTCATTTTTGCATTTTCTTAGGTTTCACAAGAATGTCATAAGTTACAGGAAAACCATATTGTTGGAATGTATGGTTTCGTATTCCAGTCAAGGTCAGATTGTAAAATTCTCACTCTGATGAATTCAATCCAAGTTACCGTTGGAAAGTGTGAAATTTATTACCGATACTTATTCTCATTGAATCAAAGTTTAAATGGAGTTGCGAGATTGGATCGGCCCATAACCTAACTGTTGCTTACTCGGCCTAACCTCGAAATCTGCTCGGTCGGTTGTACGAACATGCAGTCACCGTATAGTTAAGTACTTGAGAACGAATGAGGATTGAGAGTGATTGAGTGAATGTGTGAGAGCTAGAACGTACCCCTTATTCACCACAGTTTTGACCTATGACGATGGCCAAGGTGAAGACGAGGAGAGCAGCTTGCCGCACATTGGGGGTTTCGGCAGCAAGCTTCCTCCAGGGATACTACCCCACGGGCTGCCGCAGGTCAAGGAGGTTCAGCCTGCTATCACCGCCGTTGAGCAGGAGCAAGCCAAACAGGAAGTCAAAGAAGGTAAGTAATCAATCGATATAAAGTTTCAAAAGAGAAAAGTCTAGTAAAGCACTGTCGTTGAAGTCAGAAGCTTTCGCGCGTCTTTTTCACGGTACATTTCTGAAAATTTCAAATCTCCGAATTGACGAACAAATATTTAGGCCCCAAAGTTTCAAGTCCCCATCTCTTTCCTTTCAAAAGATATTGATTAAGGGGCGCTTAACGCTGCTCCGCACACAAAAATTTTTTTTTTTTGAACTTCTAATCATACGACCCTTACGAAATTTTGAACGCATATGGGCGTCATTATTCTACCTCCGAATACTGAATCTCAAATCGATCGGACGTGTAGTTTAGAAAATATTGAGCAAAATAAGAGAACATTTCAAATGTGAATAACTGCGGAACTATTCGACCGATTTCGCCCATTAACGAGCTCAGCTGAAATATTTAGACCCTAAACCTCCCCTGAAAGTTTCTAAGTTCTGGGTCTTTCCGTTCGAAAGTTATCGTGTGTACGAATTGTCGGCCTGATCAATCGAACAGAATTATTTTTGACCTCTGATTCTCCTTCATTGACTCCAACCTAATTGTTCAAGACTATTCGAAAATAACAGATATTTGGGCGAAACGATAATACGCTGTTTCATGAAACAAACACGCAAAAAATAACTGTCTAAATATTAAATTAGAGTGATAGAACTTTCGATAGGGATAACTGTGATTTACAAAAGGTGGAAGTCATGTTGTTTTGACATTTCTGTTCAATAAGCATTGACAAATTATCATGGAAGGACTCAAGCCGCAACAACGTTTACAAATTGTTGAAGTTTATTTTCAAAATCAGTGTTCTATTCGCCAAAGTTATAGAACACTTCGTGAAATTTATGGTTTACGTAATCGTCCATCAGAGCAGCTTATTCGAACTATAGATTTCGGACAACATGACAGCTTGAAGTTGATCCACTTTTTTATTGTAAAATTGTGTTTAGTGATGAAGCTCATTTCTGGTTGAACGGCTATGTATACAAGCAAAATTGCCGTATATGGAGTGAAAACAATCGTCAAGAAATTCTGCAGGTTCTATTGCATCCTGAAAAATGCACTGTATGGTGTGCTTTACACGCTGGAGGCATCATCGGTCAATATTTCTTTGAAAATGCTGCTGAAGCTAATGTTACAGTGAATGGTGCTCGTTACAGATCGATGGTCAATGATTATTTGTTCAAAATTTGAATGATATCGACCCAGAATGTTTTGGTTCCAACAAGATGGTGCTACACCTCATGCTGCTACCGTAACAATTGATTTATTGAAAGAAAGATTTGGCGATAACATTTTTTCGAGAAATGGTCCAATTAATTGGCCTCCAAGATCATGCGACATAACTCCACTGGATTATTTTCTTTGGGGTTATGTCAAGTCATCGGTTTATGCTTATAAACCAGAAACAATAGACGCTTTGGAAGCCAACATTACTCGTGTTATTGATGAAATAAGGCCTGAATTACTCGAAAAAGTGGTACAAATTTGGTCTGGTCGAATGCGGTTCCTCAGAGCTAGTCCTGGTGGACATATGCCAAAAGTCATTTTTAAAACATAAATATCATAGAATTATCGTTCAAATTTAAAAAAATTGGCTTCAAAGTTAACTTAAATGTGTTTTATTTCAATTTAAAGTTCTATCACTCAAAAAAACCACCGGATACATAAAGGGTTTTCCAAAAAGAGGTTTTTAATTTTGAATAGCCCGCTATCCGGGCTATCTGTCACTTTTGAAGCTGTCATGTTTTGACATTTGACAAGTAAGAACTACGCCATTACTAAAAATGTAACGATACACGCTTCATCAATGCATTGAAAACGTTTAAATTAACTACAAATATGGAGAAAACTTTGCAGCCACAGTTCACAAAACTAAATCACTTTTGGGTTCTCCAGCGTCTACCAAACTGGACAAAATAACCGGATCTGTTAACAGTGATTAATTTAAATCACAATTTCCCGGTATTTTTTATCATACCTTGTATAATAAGAATGTGAAATTATTTCCAGTCAGGGAACTGAGCGAAGAAGAGAAGCAGATGATCATACTTTCAGAGGAATTCCAGCATTTTATCGATAAGGCCGGTAGGGTTATGGAACGAGCACTATGCGAATCTATCGATATCTATACAGATTATAGCGGAGGACTTGGGGAAGATGGATTGTAAGTTATAAATTCCCCTTTTATTGATTAGAATCTTAATTAAAATACTCCAATTTATTTTCAGGGACGAAAAGTCTCACCAGTGCATCTCCCTCAACCGTACGTTCTTCGACGAAAGGTGGACCAAGAACAGGGTGGTCACCGCCCTGGATTGGTGCCCCCAATATCCCGAACTACTCCTAGCAGCTTACAATAACAACGAAGAGGCTCCAAACGATCCAGACGGAGTGGTGCTGATATGGAACACGAAGTTCAAAAAGAACACACCGGAGTACATATTCCATTGTCAGAGTTCCGTCTTGTCCACCACTTTCGCAAGATTCCATCCCAACCTCATATTGGGCGGTACTTATTCGGGCCAGATCGTTTTGTGGGATAACAGGGTGCAGAAGAGGACGCCGATACAGAGGACGCCACTGTCTACTACTGCACACACCGTAAGGATGTTTCTTTATCGTGACATCCTCGAAGATTTTCTGTATAAGAGCATGTTCAGTTTTGGCTTACTTCTACTCTTAGGATTGTCAAAATATATTAACTCTTCATCATCGGTCATGATTGGATGGAAAAATGACTTTCTTTTGTGTCTGTGTAGCAGCATTTCATAATGCATTTTTGCTGCCTTTCATTAAGTTCTTACAGCATCCATTTCTCCACTTTCTGAATCGTTCCCATAGCTTTTAAACACCGATTTCTACATTACTAAGGATATTTAGAATAATGAACATAATTAACTTCACACTTGACCATTGACTCTCATTTCAGCATCCCGTTTACTGCATGAGCGTAGTAGGTACAACCAACGCGCACAACCTAATCAGCATCTCCACAGATGGAAGACTTTGTTCATGGTCCCTCGACATGCTGGGACAACCGCAAGAGATCCTGGATCTTCACAAGGTCCAATCGAAACCCGTGGCTGTGACTTGTCTGGACTTCCCCCACTCCGACGTGAACAACTTCGTGCTGGGCGGGGAGGAAGGCGTGGCCTATTCGGCCTGTAGACACGGCGCCAGGGCGGGTATAACTGAATTGTACGAGGGCCATCAGGGTCCCATAACAGGGATCAGCGTTAACGCGGTGCAGGGCGGTATAGATTTTTCTCACATGTTCTTGACGTCCTCCATAGATTGGACGATCAAGTTATGGAGCCTCAAGGTACGTTGAAATGGCACATAAATCATTTTTCTCTTAGTTTTTATATGTGTTACTCCAAGAGTACTGGGCTCATGAAAGAAATTGGGGAAACAGTTATTTCCGCTTTAAGTTTTATAAAGATTTACAAGTAATGTTTGATAATTTTGATAAACGCGATCATAAGATGTTGGTGAGACAAAATTTATATATTTGTTTCTTTTCACTGACATGAAAGGTATGGAGCTCCTATTAAATTCCGTGGTGAAACTACTGGTCCTAACAAACGATCTCCTAAAATACCTAGCCAGATATTTATACTGAAATGCTGTTTATGCCTGGATTCATGAATGGCGTGTAGATTTTCATCCGCCCAAATATGGCTATTATGAAAGTTAAAAATTCCATTCTGGTAAAGCCGGCTTCATCAGTGAAAAGGATATTAGAAGTAAAATACGGATGTTCAGCAATCTTTGTTAAAACCCATTGACAGAATGTCCTGGCTTGATGATCAGGAGGATTAAGAGCTTGTACGCGTTGAATATGTAATGTTCTCCAGACTTATTCCTACTTCCGCTGAAATTCTTCTTACACTTGTACTGGGATTTTTAGTCACAATACTTAAAATTTTCTCTTCAACTTCTGGAGTACTTACAGATCTTGGACGTCCAGTCTTTTTTTGTAGGAACCAGTTTCTCTCAATCGTCTAAAACTTGATTGAACGTCGCATGAGAAGGAAGTTAACGATCAGGATAAGCCTCTTCATAAAGATATATGAAAACCTTCGAAATACAGCTTGTTTTACCCACATAAAAACACAAAAGAAAGCAGCTATCACTCGAGCAGGACATTTTAGATCACTCACATACAAGAAACTAGGAATCAGTACCAAAACAGCGACCACTATATACAAGATGATATGCAGGCCCTTATTGGAGTATGGACACACAGTATTCTCGAATGCGCCAAAGTCAACAACAAAAGACATAGAAGTTGCCGAAAGAACATGCCTTAGAAAGGTCACAAAACTGAGACACCCAAACAATCCACTCCACAACCCTTCTAATCAACTACTCTACGAGACTACAGAAGTGGGGCCGATACTAGAAAGACTTGAACACCTCAACAGAAAATTCATCACCAACCAGAATAACATAAATATTATTAACCCACTTATTCACAGCTATCAAAGTACAACACCACCAAAAGCAAAACTACCAGCACTCCCAGTTTTTGAATACTTAAAATCATTACAATAAAAACAGAGATCTTTGTAAATGAAAATGTATTTAACTGGCAGGAAGACTTAGGTCGATAGCCTTTTGATTGTACTTATGATCAATAAAGTTTATATCTCTCTCTCTCTCTCAGCTTGTTTTATACCAGAAAATATAGTAAGACTACTAGATTCGGATCTTAGGAAACAAAGTAATATCTTATTTATTCCATTTTTTTATAATAATTAAACAATAATTTCCTGGTATTTTTTGATCATAGTATGTATGTCAAGTGGAGTACTACCTTCATAGGACTAGAAACCTCAATTAAAAGCTAGAGAAGATGAAATATAGATATAAAATTATGTGATCTCAAATGAAGTGAAATAATTTCTTTGCACTTTGTTATCCATGTTTTAAAACGTTATATTGCAGGATACCAAACCAATATACTCGTTTGAAGATAACGGCGACTATGTCCTCGATGTAAAGTGGTCGCCAACAAATCCAGCTCTCTTTGCCGCTGTCGACGGTAGTGGAAGGTTAGATCTGTGGAATCTCAATCAGGATACCGAAGTTCCAGCGGCCAGCGTAATAGTAGACGGTTGTCCTGCTTTGAATAAAGTATCTTGGACGCCATCAGGTACACATGTCACTGTAGGAGATAACCAAGGTAGAATATGGGTGTACGAAGTGGCCGAGGTAAGGATTGTTTTACTTCTTATTGTTGTAATAATATCAGCTACAACGTTTAGGGATAGGTTGCAAAAATATTTTTAAGGACTAACATGAGCCTTGTTTTTAATATTCTTACCAAACTTTAGTGTATTTATGTTTGTTCAGATCAAATGAAAATTCATAATGCCCCTTATTACTTATTGTAAAATCATATTTAAGAGCAATAAAAACTTAATGATTGGTAAATTATGAATGAATATTTTCATTTCAGAGTTTTGCTCATCCAAGGCATGACGATTGGAACAAATTCCTATACACCACTCAGGAACTTAGGAATAATCAGGTAGAAGAAGAGATAGAAAAGTCACAGAACCTGTCAGTCGCCAACACCTCTCTAACTAACTTAAGTTCTATAACGTCATCACCGTCACTTAGATAAATAAACTAATTTTAGCTTACGGAAATATACTAAATTAATTTTATTTATTATTGTCCGGCTTACAGTGTCATATACATATATATGAAAATGTTTAGCCGATGATGTCATGAGTGGCAACTATCTTCTGGCCTATTTTATTCCAAAACTAACTTATACAAGTATTCATTTCGATGAAAGGATAAATGAGAACAAAATTGAATAAGTGCAATTCGAAGGTAGGAATTTTCCAAATGATGTAATCGATAAAGCTTATTTCCAGTTTTTTAACGCTTGATTTTGTTGACGATATCAAGGGAGTGCCTTTCTAAGGGAAAAGTGACCCTTATACTTGAATGTTTGTGGAATGTTGAGATGAGTATTTTTGTAACTCCTGAAGAACTGTATGGATTAAACAGAGGATCATAGTTTAATAAGTAGTCTATAAAGACCAAAAAAAATTAAGCACGTTTGAGAAATTCCTACTTGGTTTGGATTCAAACCAATCTCTTTGCTTCATTTGATCATGTTTCCCATGTTTTTATGAATCGTGGACATTCAAGCAATCCAGTTCTAATTCTGCACAACTTTGTGAGAAGAAGGGATACAGGAAGTTTTAACATCCATTTGCATATATATTTCGAGTATTTATTGTCACATAATTAATCTGAAGTAATAATTGTTATTAACCCCATTATTTACCATCTAGGCCTTAAAACATGACAAAGGTAATTATTCATTTTAATTATTGCCGATTTTCAAAACATATGGTCCTTTGAGCAGGATTACAACAGAAGGCCTGTAGAACATATGTTATAGAACTTTGCATGAACTGTACTGTCTTTGTTTTGGATATTGATAATTGTTATAAAAGTTGATATTTCAAAATTTTTATGCGGTCACAATATAAACACAAGATGAGAATTTGGACTTGAAATTCAATGTATAAGATCTTTTCTTTATTTCCTCTTCTCCCAAGGTGGCGCAGAGTTAGGTTGGTACTACGTGCCTCTTGAAACTTCATCGTGCTGAAATATTCCTGATTCGTAGAACTATGAGAAACACTAAACAGATAGTACTTTTACCAAAAGAATCCAGTATTTAATTAATAAGTTATGAAAATGTATTCAGTTGCAGAGTGATAAAAAACTTGAAGCTTAGTTTTGAGATGATATTGCTGAATACTCTCAAGCTTCAGCCACTTAATTTTTTTTATTGAAAATTTCTGCTTGTATATAGCTAACTTATTATTGTTATTTTTATTGAACCTTTTTTATATTGTTATTCTATATTGCAGAAAGAACAGTGTGAATAAATTTATGCTAGGTCAAGTACTAAATTTGTTGTAATTATTCTTTTGTATCCTGTGGATATAGCGGTGTAAAGAATCTGTCGGAATACTTAGATTAAAACTCCCCGTTTTCTTCTATTCTATCTACAGAGTGTTGTGATCGATATTTTTAGAATAGTTACCTCGGAATTTGGCGAGAAAGAAGGTATTTTCTTATGCTCTATCTTGTTTGTAATTTTAGTTTTCTTTCCTAACCAAACTTTACTCATTTTGTGTTTCCTATTGATCTTTATTGTGTCCTATACTCTTTTCTAACTGCTTCTTCTATGAACAAGAATGAGATTATGTATAAATAGTAAAAAATAAAAGTGAATAATTTATCAGGAAGTTTTTCATTCCTCTAAATCTTGTCGGGTCCTTGAATTAACTTCATTTGATTTTTAACATTAAATAGAATAATAAAGAATATTTCCATAATTCATTGAATTGAAATATTTGGCAATATTTGCCAATTCAAAATATAATTCCTTCTTATTGAATCGCTGCTATTTTTAATCAAGAGTTTTTTAATAATGTCCATTGCTTCTTCAAGTGGAATGCTAGGAAGTAAATTTTGTAGAGCAAATGGAATAAATGTAGAATTTTTTGGTAATTTGATATTTTTTATTTTGTCTATAACTTCAAATCTATTTTGAATTGAATATACATTCTGTCAAGAAAGTACCGGAATTATCGATTTAAATCTGGCGGGGCAATGAGGCAGGTAAATTTTTTTTTCCTAGGTTGGTACCACTGTCCACTGTGCCAAGCTTGAGCGGGATCTGTCAACTAGTGTGTTTGCAACAGCTGATTAAGTCAGTCGATGTCAGAGTGCGTGCCGATTTTTACTATGGGTGATTACGTTGAGCAAAGAATTTGTTTAAAGTTTTGTGTTGCAAATGAATTTTCGTGTGCCGATGCATTGAAAATGTTGCAAAAGGCCTTTGGTGATAATGCTCTATCGAAAACTCGTGCATATCAGTGGTACAGAGCCTCCAAGGACGGTCGTGAAGTGGTCGCCCATCGACGGCTTCGATCGAAGATAACGTCGATAAAATTAAGGAAAGGGTGCTGGAAAACCGTCGTACCAGCTTGAGAGAGATAGCACATGATCTTAAGATATCCCACGAGTCCGCACGTACGATTTTGATTGATATTTTGGGCATGCGAAAGGTGGCCGCACGACTCGTACCGAAAGACCTGAATTTTCTTCAAAAACGTCATCGCGAACAGGTTGCTTCAGACATGCTGGATCGCTGTAATTCCGATTCTACATTCATGGAACGCATTATAACTGGTGATGAGACCTGGGTCTACGAGTACGATATGCAAACAAGCCAGCAATCATCGGAATGGGTGGCAAAAAATGAGCCGAAACCGAAAAAACCACGCCAAAGCCGCTCGAAAATGAAGGTGATGCTCATTGTTTTCTTCGATATCCGTGGCGTGGATATTCGTTCCTCTGGAACCAATTCGTTCCAGAGGGTCAGACGGTAAACAAGGAGTATTACATAGGCGTTATGAAACGTTTGCGTGAGCGTATCTGTAAGAAGCGGCCAAATTTGTGGGCGAACAACTCATGGATTTTGCATGACGATAACGCGCCTTCTCACCGAGCTACGATTGTGACTGACTTTCTCGCCAAAAACTCAACAAACGTGCTTCAGCAACCACCGTATTCGCCGGATTTGGCTCCCTGCGACTTTTTCCTCTTCCCAAAACTAAAATTGCCCCTTCGTGGCACCCGTTTTGAGTCGATTGAAGCCTTAAAACAAAATTCGGCGCGAGAGCTTAAGTCCATCCCGGAAAGCGCCTATAAAAAATGTTTCGATAATTGGAAGTGCCGTTGGCATAGATGTATTGGAGCAAATGGAGCCTATTTTGAAGGCGACCCAATAAATTTTGACGATTAAATGTAAAAATGTTGTTTTAATTGAAAATTCCCGGTACTTTCTTGACAGAGTAGTATATCAAGAAATTCTGTTTCTGTTTGGATAATTGAAATTAAAGCTTCGGATAATTTATTGCCATAAGAAACTGTTGGTCCTAATGGATTATATTTGTGGAGTCTTATCAGAAAATAAAGTTTTGAAGTTGTGGGTTCATTAAAGTGAACTCATAGAGGTTGAAATATTTTTAAAAATTCTTACAGATTGATTTATTACTTTTTTGGATCGTTTTTGAAAATATTCAGTGGGGTCTTTGGTAAATATTTTGAATTTACCACAGTTTAAGAACTTGCTAGTTTTTTCCATATATCGTTTTCTTATAAAAGCTGTTTGCTTTACCAGCACAAGTGAAAATTAAATCATTTATGTTGTTTTTCCTTTATTAATTTGACTTAATTCTGTGGTTTACAGGCGGAATAATGTTTAGTATCACTTTTAATCAAATTAGAAATAATACGTTAGTCAGAAATCAAATTTAAATGAGAAATTGAAATATTTTCAATTGCAATCTCTAAATCAACTGCCAAGTACTCTAAAGAATTTTCGATTTACTATTCAAATTAAATTTGAATCCTTTTTCTGAAGGTTTATTCAATCATCTTTGCATTTACCATTAGAAAAATTAACATAATTCAGATAGAAATAGTTTTGGGTATTGAATTTTTCTGGTGATAAATTTTGTAAGTTCTTGTGTTAAATATTTTTTGTACACAATTTCATTTATATGTTCTCTAGTTCTTCTATCTATAATATCAAATTCAATACAATGTGGTCTAAAAGTTAACTAAGAATGAATTACCTTTACGTAAACATTATCGATATACCTCTGGTACCGTTATTTCATATCACCTTTCCACATCTTTATGCCTTGTATTTGTCCCTTGATGGCTGCTGGGCTTTTGTTGTTTGTTTTTAGTTTGATGTACTTCGGAGTAAAGTTTAAATGAAAGATACAAAATTCAATGTTAATCAAGACGACGACCAGGATCCAGTGGAAGAATCAAAACATCAGCGCAATGCGATGATGAATAAACGACTATTCTCTCAAAAGGGTGTGGGATGCTTCGATCGAAAGGCACTGCAGTCTGCACCACCGAATCATTCGCACTTCAAATGTGAGATGCGTTAGACCATATAGGTTGAAAATAAAGTAAATCGAAATCATAAAATCGTACTTTGGTGGCCAGTCAATTCATTTATTGTTACCTTTGAAGATGGGCCAATTCTTTCAAGTTCGGCTATTTCTAAAATAATTAAAAAATTCGAGAAACGTGGGTGTTTACAAACATGCAGGTATTGCAAGATTGATAAAACACCAAAAACCATTAGTGAAGATCGTCTGTGCTGCTGTTGAAACCAGTGTACATTGTTCAAGTAAACAAGTCGATATGAGCGATAGAAGTGTTCGGAATATTTTGAAAAGGAATGGTTACTAATGTTATAAGGTTCAAACAAACCAAGAAATTTTTCCAGTAGACCATATCAAACGATAAATGACACAAATAATTTCATTGAAATTGAGTACTTAGGTTCCATAACTTTCCCCATAACTGGCTTGAAAATAACTTGCTAAATTGAAAAATATTATTTCCAAAAGGGCCTATTTTAAAGGCGATACAATAAATTTGGATAAATACATATTTTATATTTCATCGACCAATTCTCAGTATGTTTTTTTATCATATTCAAAAAAACCTGTAGCTAACTAAAAATTTTTTATTAAGACTTTCAGTGACTAGGCTAAGTTGGAAATAATAAGCAGAAATTGGTGTGGACAGTTCAAAAATACTAAGTTTCCATATGAAAAATAAAATTTAGTATTAGGTGATACCGGCTTCTTGGTATTTTTTGGCAGAATAATATATATGACAAATTGAGAATATTTGTGAAACATCTTGAATAACTAATATTACCTGTTGAGTTAATAATAAACATCAAACACAAGTGGAAATTTTGGGTAACAAATAAAGATAATATCACTTGACATGTATTTTATAGGCAAGCTTAAATTTGACACATTCAGTATATTTTGATTAAGTGATAACATTGACAATTGATGATAAATATATATTTTAATTTTGATTCCCTTTGTTTCGGTGTATTTTTAATAAAACATCCATAAAATATGTTTCAGTATGACATTAAACTGCCATTATCAAAAAAATATTTGTAAAAACCCAATGAAATGTTTAGAATTCTAAATACTAACAGCAACCTCATCAAGATATCTTTTCTTCGTAGTTTCTTCTGCATATATTTAAAAAGGTCAAATGTTTAATCTGGCAATTTCATTCCAATTGATTCTGAATATGATGTGGAGCTGAATATTGGTAATAAACAATTTTTCCTATATATTTGTGATCACAGTGTTAATAATCAGTTCCTAATAGGAAATATCACCATCATATTAAAAAATATTCCAGTCCTTCTCAAAGAGTTTTAAGCAAATTGTGAATTTGTTGGTGCATAACCAGCTCCTTGATTTTGTATCTTTTCCTTAGCTTCTTGATGCTCAAACCATTCTTTAATCCAAAGACAAATATTCTGTACATTAAATTCTAACTGTTCAAGAGTATTATTCATGAGCTCATGTACTATTTCAGATTTATATGATGTTTTGGCCTCTTCTAGAATCGTTTGAAATATTTCACAATCCATGTTATCTTCTAGTTTCTTTCCTGCATATCCTCTACTTACTAACCTATCATATAACAGGGTGTTATCCGTTCTCAGTACGAATACTACGTCAAACCACCTCTCAGGAAAAAATTCACAGCTGTGATAGTCAACAATGTTACCTCCAATACACATAGTTTCTTCTAGACCATCCATCAATTTATCTTCGTCTAAGACAGGGCACTGATAAACCTCATCGAACTCCTCAACACAATTGTATTCTTTTGCTATTTTTGATATTTCTATCCATTGAAGTCCCGTCATTTCAGATATTTGATGGCACATTCTTGATTTTCCCACACCTGGTGTACCTGTTATCATGATATTAGGAGCCTTTCTTTGGGGTAAAGTCTGCAGCTGATTTTGTTCCATAGCGTCAATTAACTTTAAGAGACAGCCAATCTTTAAAAGTTTTTCCTAAAATCTCTAGGAAGTACACGACTCGTTCTTTTTAGAAAAATCAATGTTTATTAAAGTTGTACACTATACTGTAATAAGTTTTTGAAAATTTTCCTGAAATAATCCAGTCACAGAATTTAAACCTTCAAAATAATCAATGTTCTGCTTTTTCTTTATTTTCTCATTAACTCAGGTTATGTAGAGAACATCAAATTTGTTTTGAACCGTGTTTAATCTACTTTTTATTTATTTTCTGTACTGTAATGTATTTTTGGTCAGTATAATAGATTAATTAATTTATTTATGCAGATGTTCTACATTTATTGAACTGTAACGATAGTTCTGATGATCATTTTCTGGAATTGTTTATGTAACCGATCTACCGACCTACTTACACATACAACATTGTGTTGGCTCAGCCAGCCAACTTCACGTCGATTTCTATTTGAGTAGGCATAGTACATTCCGTTTATCTATGATAAGCAGGTAAATAAACATAACCTAAATTTTTCCAGAATTTGGCAACTTATACAAATAAAAAGTGAGAATTATTTACGAAAATCTGTCAAAAATGATGGGAGTAAGAATGAACACATTTAGTGAAAATGGATTAGGAGAACCGGAACAGGATGCTAACTCTGCACTAACAGAATTAGATAAAGGTATGGTTAAAGTAAAAGGATGAATCCTACTGAACGTTCTACAGAAATTTATTTGCAGGATTACGTTCAGGAAAGGTTGGTGAACAATGTGAAGCCATCGTAAGGTTCCCCAAACTTTTTGAAAAATATCCTTTTCCCATATTAATTAATGCTTCATTATTGAAGCTTGCTGATGTGTTTCGAATGGGGTATATAATTGAAAAACTGTGATCATCCTAAATAATATTACCGATTGATTTATAGGAACAATTTCCTGCGCCTTTGCGTTCTCAGGGTGTGCCAACAGAGTGAAAAACATTTAGATAAAATTTCGAATGTGGACGAGTTCGTAAGGAGAGTGTACAGTGTAATGCACTCTAATGATCCGATAGGTAGAGCTATCACGCTTAGGACATTTGGAGCAGTAGCGGCTATTATACCGGAAAGGCAACAAATTCATCATAGTATAAGAAGGAGTTTGGATTCTCATGATAATGTTGAAGTGGAAGCTGCAATATATGCTGCAATCCAGTTTGCTGCTCAATCAAAGTAAGAATGAGTTCAAACTATTTGACTCAAAATGTTCTTTGCTTCTTGCTGAAAATGATTTCAAATAAGAGTTGACAAAATAATATAAGTTAGATACTAATGTGTTGAATGTATCAAGAGTTTTAACAACATTAAAAAATGAATAATTTACTTTTGCAGAACATTTGCTGTCAGTATGTGTAACAAGGTATCTGATATGATCCAAGGGCAGACTATACCAGCAAACATGAAGTTACAACTGATTCCTATTTTGCAATATATGCATCACGATACAAATACAGCTGCAATGGTCAGGAACTTATGTATTAACTTATTACCAAGTTACCCATCTCAAGATTTTGTTCTTGTTACACTTAATACGTTGACACAACTTGCTGCAACAACTCTTGTCGATATACCAACCCAGGTAAATTATTTTTTGTTTAGGTTCTGTTTGCATTTACCCATTTTATGGATTTTTGATGCTCATTTTAATGGTTGCAGGAGTTTTTAAATTCTTTTTTGTTAATAATAGGCGAAAAATCCATTATTTTTGTGTGAACTTCAAGACTTTATTGTTTAGAATTGCCTGATTTGGGTTAAATATGCACTGTTTTGTTCAATAATTTGTTCCCATTCTAACGGTAGCGTCATAATGCCTTGCTCATAGAAGTCAGGGACCTTATTGGAGAAAAATTCAAGTAATTGATTTTCACAATCTGAGAAGATTGATGTCAATTTTTTATCACTCAGGAAGTTTTGCAATGCGAGAAAAGGATAATAATCGCTTGGTGCCAGGTCCGGACTATATGGTGAAATGTCACTTTGACCACTAGCATAAATCTGAAATTGTTTGATGCTTTACGAGATATCGATCACTACAGCCATCTACCGAAAAATTAATCGATTTCTTCTCAACTTATTAATCAGATGTTATATACTACTCTGTCAAGAAAGTACCGGGAATTTTCAATTAAAACAACATTTTTACATTTAATCGTCAAAATTTATTGGGTCGTCTTCAAAATAGGCTCCATTTGCTCCAATACATCTATGCCAACGGCACTTCCAATTATCGAAACATTTTTTAGAGGCGCTTTCCGGGATGGACTTTAGCTCTCGCGCCGAATTTTGTTTTATGGCTTCAATCGACTCAAAACGGGTGCCACGAAGGGGCAATTTTAGTTTTGGGAAGAGGAAAAAGTCGCAGGGAGCCAAATCCGGCGAATACGGTGGTTGCTGAAGCACGTTTGTTGAGTTTTTGGCGAGAAAGTCAGTCACAATCGTAGCTCGGTGAGAAGGCGCGTTATCGTCATGCAAAATCCATGAGTTGTTCGTCCACAAATTTGGCCGCTTCTTACGGATACGCTCACGCAAACGTTTCATAACGCCTAGGTAATACTCCTTGTTTACCGTCTGACCCTCTGGAACGAATTCGTAGTGCACCACGCCACGGATATCGAAGAAAACAATGAGCATCACCTTCATTTTCGAGCGGCTTTGGCGTGGTTTTTTCGGTTTCGGCTCATTTTTTGCCACCCATTCCGATGATTGCTGGCTTGTTTGCATATCGTACTCGTAGACCCAGGTCTCATCACCAGTTATAATGCGTTCCATGAATGTAGAATCGGAATTACAGCGATCCAGCATGTCTGAAGCAACCTGTTCGTTTTGAAGAAAATTCAGGTCTTTCGGTACGAGTCGTGCGGCCACCTTTCTCATGCCCAAAATATCAATCAAAATCGTACGTGCGGACTCGTGGGATATCTTAAGATCATGTACTATCTCTCTCAAGCTGGTACGACGGTTTTCCAGCACCCTTTCCTTAATTTTATCGACGTGATCTTCCTGAACGAGGCAAGTCTTCGACCACTTCACGACCGTCCTTGAAGGCTCTGTACCACTGATATGCACGAGTTTTCGATAGAGCATTATCACCAAAGGCCTTTTGCAACATTTTCAATGCATCGGCACACGAAAATTCATCTGCAACACAAAACTTTAAACAAATTCTTTGCTCAACGTAATCACCCATAGTAAAAATCGGCACGCACTCTGACATCGACTGACTTAATCAGCTGTTGCAAACACACTAGTTGACAGATCCCGCTCAAGCTTGGTATAGTAATTAAGGACAGTGGTACCAACCTAGGAAAAAAAAATTTACCTGCCTCATTGCCCCGCCAGATTTAAATCGATAATTCCCGGTACTTTCTTGACAGAATGTATATTTGATAAGGATAAGGCTTTTATACTTGAGTCCAGATGGAATTGTAATTTGTTACTCCTCTGGCAGTATCTTTTCGGAATATGCTTTAGTGTTAATGTGTAGTAAACAAATATAGGCCCCACAATTTAATTATAAACAATGCCACACCAAATGTAAACAGACTTTCTTCCAGATTTTCTAATTTGAATAACTTTGCGTTGTCTTCTAGTTTTGTTTTCCCAAGAAAGTTTATTTTTTCTGTTGAACACGACTGATGTAGTATGCTTCCTTCAATTCATTTTCTGGCTTTTCTAAAACAATTTTTGTGAAGTTGTGCGGTTGATTTCAAATTCAATAATATTCAAGTTTCAGCATTCATCAACATTTAATTAAAGCTACGTTACCTTAAAAATAATGCAATATATCGAGTTCTTGATTCTCATTCCGTAAGACTCTACGTCTCTTTCTCTTAAAACTTTTAGAATCTCTTACATGGTTTGAAGTATTAAGAAAACTATTTTCACTTGGAATTGGATCACCTGGATGTAATACATATATTATCTCGTTTCAGCTTTCTTGCTTTAATTGTTCTTTACATAAAGTGCAAATATTTCAAATTTTTCCGCTTCTGTGTAATGCATCTTTTAGAAATAATTTTATTGAATGTCAACGTGCGTCATATTGTTACCAATGTCATATGCACATATATTCGTAATCAGGAGAGAACGAGCCAGCCAAAAATAAGAAAATATACAGGGTGATCCATTTGAAAAAATTAAGTTGCACTCAATATCTTGCCCATCCTCCGTATATATTCTATTTTGTGAAATCATGTTGAAAAAATTCAGATGATTTCGTACAACTTTTGTGCATAACTTTTTTTTGTATCTCCATTTGTAAGAAAGTTTAATTATAGGGTCAAATTATAATGAAAAACCCAGTACAGTTGATGCAATTATGTATCAATAATTATCAAAAATAACTTTGATATTTATTTTCTAGATCGATCTTCTCCTAAAATATTTGAGAAATGATCCTCGATGGGAAGTGAAATCTAAGTGCCTGCATTTCCTATATCAGCTAGCAAAGCCTGGTTCTCACCTTTGGCCCCCTGGTGCAATAAACGAGATAATTGATATAGCTCAAAACACTTCTAAAATGAAAATTTTAACTTTGACTTTGAGTAAGTACGAAAACATCATATAAAATTTATAAGTTGTTGTATTATTTCTAATAGGCATAAATAGAGAGATTTCAAATATATCATGAAGGATCGTCCATCTAGATTTTGCATTTTGAAGTAGGGGTTATTTCGAGTCTAGTAATAATTCTGACATTTGTGTTTTGACAGAACGTTAGTTTCATATTTGACATTAACGAAATGGGTCGATTTACGCTTGAAAAAAGCTGAAAAATATTAAAAACTTATTTCCAAAGTAGTAAATCTTATATCTAGTGAACTGAAAACATTGCTGCTGTAGACCAAAATGTGGCTGAGCATCTATCAACATCAACTCGTCTTCGTGCTCAAGAATTGAACATTTTCCGCACTTCTCTGAGGAGAATTTTTCATTAAGACTTGGTTTGGTTTAAATCGATCGATGAGTTTATTGCTTCAATATGTTTCACAATTCACTCTTTAAAATGTAAATAATTGAATTTTGGCGTTTTAAAATAATTATGAAGCAATATTCCGCCTTTTGTAAGCATGATAATTTTGGAAAGAAACCTAAAAAGCTTGAAATTCACATAGTCTATTTCAATTTTTGATGAAAATATCAATTTCTTGAAAGGACAAAAAACTGGTTTAGATATATGCCCATTTGAAATTTTATTTTCTCAATATTCAAAAAATATAGAACCAAGCGATTCTAAATCAAGTAGTTAAATATATAAGGTGGACCGGAAAGTAATGTCGCTTTTTTAAATTAAATTCAAACGAAAAAATTATTAACAAGTTTTTATTTTCAATTAATAATGTCATCACCTTCGTTATCAACAACCTTTTGCCATCTAGTGTGCCGGACCGATAACAATCAATTGATTTTTGAGTAAAATATCTCGAGATGGCATTTTGGACAAATTTTTGCCACTAAGAAAATGTTGTAGCGATCGGAATAAATGGAAATCTGAGGGTGCGATATCAGGCGAGTATGGTGGGTGAGGCAGTACCTCCACCCCAATTCATTAATTTTTTCCAAGGTTTGTCTTGCATTGTCGTGTTGCAGAATAACGCATTCTCTGGTGACAATCGCCAGATACTTTTCGATTAAAGATTGGTTCACTCGATCCAATTGTTCACAATAAAGATCTGCATTAACAGTTTGTCTAGCTTTCAGCACTTCAAAATGAACATTTCCACGTATACTTCACCAAACACACAGAAGCGACTTTTTGGGATGTAAACCTTGCTTCGCAGTACCTCGTGGTGATTCATTTGGAGAGAACAATTGCCTTTTGCGTTTTGGATTATCATTTAGGACCCATTTTTCGTCTCTGGTGATCAAGCGATCAAAAGATGGTTCTGTATGGTGTTGTTCAAGAAATACGTTGCATATGATCGATCAGTCAGCTTTGTTCTCTTCGAACAGATTATGGGGGACCCAAACACCTGCTCTGCTTATTTTTCCAACCTGCTGCAAATCTTTTTGGTCGACCAAGATTGGTTAAGGGTGTTTCAGAGTTCCTCAATTATATCTGACATGGATTTGCTTACAATTTTGCCCTTATTATGTCCTTTTATAATGTTGTTTGTCTTCCTGATAGGGCTCAGAGAGATCAAAATGACGTGATCTGAACCTAGAGAATTATCTTTGGAATCACTTGGATAAACATCGAAACTGTTGTGTACAATGCCGGATATGCTCCTCTGGTATTTAGCTGGCCATTTCACCCCAAATTGCAAAAAAAGTCTAATATTTAATCATTTAGAAGTGAACAAGTCACAATAACCTTAAAATGTCTTTGATACAACTTTGAAGTACACAATGAGCTGACAAATGACAATCAAATATTGACATGCGCAGAAACGACATTACTTTTTGGTCCCCCTGTGTTTTAGTGCTAGATATCGAAATCGGTTCAACCTCTCCACTTCCACAGGTCTGTATGAGTTTTCAGCATTCCATATTCACAAAATGGATTTTTTGCAGGAGTTATTCAAGTATTGACCGAATCACCGAGAATGTGCCATGATCATAGATCTCCCACCTCCAATTTGAGATTATTGTGTAATAAAAATAGCTACTCCCCTCAACCTTCTATTGCAGCCCAAGCGATTCAAATTCTTACCCAGATATTATGTTATTGGTAAGTTTAAGTAAAACATGTTGTACTTTTTATATCATTATTGATATATATCAATTTTTAGTTATAAGGAAAATATGAATGTTGAGGGAGCTGATGAAGTCATTTCTGCTCTTGAAACTTTAATTTTACTCTTGACGTTCAGCAACGAAAAACGACCGACAGAATTGAAGTTCGCTCTGAAATGTGCGGTTAGGCTTTGTGAGTCGAAGCGGCAGTATTGCGAGACTTTCGTTGAACTGCTAGGTACTAGATTGGATAATATCCATAGTAAGTTCATTTCTTGCCAGAAATTTTATTTGAATCAACAAATTCTTGTTATTTTTTTCAGGCGATTATACAATCATTATATGCGAAACACTTGGAGCAATTGGTGGATTAAAAGCCGACACTCTGTTACCACTGGTTAATGATATTCTAGGTCTTCTTCACGCTTTAGCTGTAATAAAAAATCCTACTTCACAACAAATCCATACTAAAACCATGTTATGTACGTTAATTTTTCAAACTTTAAGTGGTTACACCTGGAACAAACAGACTGAAGAAACGATAAGGAAGGTAAAAAGAAAAATGTTCGTTAATATCTATAGAAATTTTGAACTTGGTATCCCAAGTATAAAACTGAAATCCTGTTCTTAGTTTCGAAATAATAATATTGTTACACAGTTAGTTTACCGCAGTTTTTTCCTATTATTTCAGTGTTTTGAAATAACAGGCAAATTTATTAATCTCGCTGATTAATTTCGATAGGTTTAAGTGGACTGTATTTTGACGTAGTTGGCGATGAGTTTTACTTCAAGGGCACTTGTATGTAGTTATCTCGATGATGAACTAACTTTGTTTATTTAATAAGATAAATCAACGAAAATGATAATGAATTAAAGTAAAACACTCATAATACACTATGATAACAACGAACTATAATTCTTGGTTTAAGTCAAAAGGTATGATTATTACACTAAAAACAAATGTAATGAATTTGCCAATACTTTGTCAATCGACTGGATTACTAGATTAACAATAATAACCAGATAGCTTGGACCAAAATGTCACAAGCTACGTACAACAAATTTGACTATCCGAATGATAGTGCATAATGTAGCAAAGGCTACATGCGACATGTTTGACTATTACTAGAGTAATGATTTTACAGTCTTTTCAAAGACTGGACGTTAGAGGTGCTCCATGGATTCCTTCTAACAAAAAGAGAGAAATTAACAAATTAATTGGAGGTGGACTAAATGAACGAAATGAAACTTCTTATTGGTTACAACAAAATAATGAGATCAATGCTAGTACAATAAGGACAGAAGCAGTTTATAATTCGGAATGCTGTCATGTGAAATTAACAGGCATAAATATATCAAAACCTCTAAAAGACTTTCCATGTTTTCTAAGGCCATATATAATTATTAGAAAACAAATAATCTGAAGTGTAAACAGTTCGAACGACAATTCTCAAAACTGCTAGATCGAAATATCAACATGAAAGACCTGAGTATCAATAACAAAATGATTTCGAAAGACTGGGCCGTCTCTAATGAGACGGAAAAAATATTTATTTGATTTGTAACACCTAATAAAAAACTAATGGATGTTAAAGCAATTCAGAATTCAACTAAAATATTCAAGAAAAGGAAACCATAAAATTTATGTTCTAAGCTTCGAATAAATGATAGCTCCCTATAATATAATATTTCTCATCTACTTTTTCCTTAGACCACTGAATTTCTTCAATATTAGTGCAGTTTACTTACAAATGTAGGGTGGTCATGATAGTATCTCATGATTCATTATTGTTTTTGATCTATACCTGTTATCAGTAATAGGTGTAGATCAAAAACAGCATGGACAGGTTTTTTTTTCTCTTAGTATATAAAGATTTTTGCAGGTAGTATCAAACAATAATATGTGGGCAAACTATTGCATTGCTAGAGCAGCAGTAAGATACGGCCATCATAAAATTGCCATAAGCATATTTAATGACCTAAAGGAACAAGTTAGTTCAGAACATTTCCACTTTTGGTTGGTGTGTCTGAAGGAAATGTCAGAGGCTGAATCAGAACTTTATGGAGAAGATCCTAATTATATGGTTACCAGGTTGGATAATGCCATTATTCATTATAATAAGGCCCTAGCAGCTCTCAAGGTAAAAACCCAAAAGCATATATTACAAGATTTTTGTTTTTAATAGGAGATATAACTCAAGTCCTGTAATACCTTTATCAGAAATAGATTTTTTATACACCATGATAGATTTTATGAAATTTTCGTTATTCGAAATTAATTTAAGATTTAACGTTTAAAATTGCCCATGATTTCAAAGCTTACCCGAAATCCAATTTCAGTTGTAGGATAATTGATCAAAATATGTTTGAAGACAGATGGTGTTGCTAAGAGAACTTGATATTAGTGTTATATACTGTCATTTGTCAAATGATATAAATTTCACACTGATTCATAGTTAATTTATTTGATAGCCAATAATTGGCTTGGTATTAACTATTTTTCTGTTTTTGTTCATATGAGAAAAAAATAGCAATAACAAACTATATATAGCTTCACCCTGTATGGTCAGTTCTTATTTATGTCTTAATTCTGATAACTTTTTCAGGCTGCTAGTACACCGTCTCACACCCTACAGTTCCAAGCTGAGTACATGAAGATTCGAACTGAGCTTTTGCAGTGCTTGGTGCAGTTGATATACACTTGTAACATTCTTTGCATAGTGCCACCTCCGGCAATAGCTGTGGCCATTGTTCAAAATACAAGGGACGAATACCAAAGACACGGTTATATCACAAATCAGCTGAGGAAGTGTGCAGTGGAGTTCAAAAATTGTGCCGAACTGTACTGGAAGCTCTACCAGACGGCTTTCGATGCTGATCCGGCAACACTTGAAAATATGCAAATGTAAGACTTTTTAAATCTACTATATTAAATTGTACTACCAATAGTGAAATCACGGCCCTCTAAAGTATCAGAAGGAATAAATTCGAGGCTTGTTATTGGTGTTTGGAAATTTTCTTGGGATACCCTTATTTATAAGACATATTACGACAATGTGTTTGGAGCCAGCAGACAGATTTAGTGTGACACTGTTATTTCTAAAAAGGGAGAGAACTGTAAAACGTAACTTATACTTACTCAATCCCTGCTTATTTGTGAGTAGGTCGATTCCAATATTCTTACTCTAAAAAAACTATGACCAATCAGTACTTCATTCTCCAGTCAACCCACAAATATCATTTCTACTCAATTCCTATATTTTCCATCTTTTGTCGGAAGGGATGAATTTAATCCCACCAACTCCTAAGTTTTCGAACTGTACTAGCTGTAAAAATCATTATTCATATAGTAATCAAGTTTTTCACTTGTGTCCTCTGGCCCAAGAATTGTTGGTTCACCTCATAACTTCGATTGCCAAATTGAAATTAATATTGAAATTTATTTCCAATTCTTAAGATTACAAATTGCATAATACAACTAAAATTCCATGTACCTCAAGATAATCTGTAAATAGTATTTGAACCAAGGAAAAGTTGTTCATTAATAATTCTTCATTTTCTAACAGTTATTCAAGTTTGGCACCCAAACTCTTGCGTTTAAACAAAATTATGTAATTCACTGTTAGCGCTAAATCAACATCAAACAGAACTGTACATGGTGAATGAACAAAGCAAATGAGAAACAAAATATACAAATTAAGTAAATAGAGTATCACCAGCTAAATTGTTGACAAATTCATTATCATTATTGTTAGTATACTAACCCAACTTGTATCATAAAGAGTGACTCAAGAAACACATTTTGTTTTTGTTAAGCGTTCTTCACTTCCTCATCATCGCATAGTTCATCTTATTCCCAAAATCCAAAGCTAGTTAATCATTGAGATAACTACATACAAGGTGTTTTAAATTTCAAAACTGCTACACTATATTAGCTCTATCTCCGCTGGGTTATATTTTAAAGGGTAATTCAGAAACCTGTCTATTCAAAGATAATTCGGCTTACCTAAACATTTTTGCATCATTTGTATATTTGATTATGGTTTAAAAATTACAAATGGCAGATTTCAAATTTGGCAGCGCCATCTTCTACGGAAGATAAAATGGCCAGGATGAAGTGTTGTTAATTTTGATGAAATCTTTAAAATAAGTTCAGAAAAACATGAAATAGATTTCACAAAAAGTTTTTCACCATATCTGAAATGTAATAAGCCTCAAATTTCTGTCATCTTGTGCATTTTAATGAACAATATGTTGCAGCACCACTGCCTTCATAGGTTTTTTAAATTTTGTACACTAAATAAATTTCTCTTTAGTCTGCAGCAACTCTGCGCCTTGGTGGAAAAATGTGTGGAGAGCATATGCCACAGTGGAGTCAACATTGTAAAGGAAGAACCTATCGATTTTGGTGTACAGAGTATGCGGCTGGAATCACAGCAGCTGATTAAAGCCTGTCAAAACGCCGTCAAGATTTCTAATGCCATCATGAGAGAGACAAGTGTTGCTACAATAACTCATAAAGTGAGTAGTAGAACCTGGTTAATAAACTATTTTCGGAATAAGGTACAAGTACAAGGGTTGATACTTAAGTTTTGAGATAGACAAGTGGAAACAAATATTTATAATCGGAAATAGCTTTATTGTTTTATCAAACATCTTGGTCAGCTGTTAAAGAGAAATGATGGCACCGCAGAAGAGGTCTTACCGTCTCTAAGTGATGACTAACACCTAATTTCGGTTTTGTACTTCTTTGTAATAAAGAAGAAATGTGCTTTCAAATAAAGGTCTAGAGTAATTTCTAGCCCTCTAATTGATCACTATATAGGACCAGTAATGAAGATTCTGTAGCTTTTAGGTTATGTATATAAGCTATTGAAACCACTTATTACCTACTTGGCCAATTGAAAGTGTTAACAAAGTATGGTAATACATATCTCTCTAAGACAAAACAGATATTGATCAGATTTTGGTGTCATTGGATTCAGCTTAGTCTCCTGAACAAAAAATGTGCAACGAACATTCAGCAGTCTGTCTAACTTTACAAGTTATTGGCCCCCAAAGTTCAAAAAATGGTCCTTCTTTTCGTCACTTTTTCCACTATAAAAAACTCAATCACTGGTCTTATTTAATTCACAATTGCACAACACATCGAGGCATTGTCTTCCAGAAATATTCAATTTTTTTTAATGAAACATGGTGAAAAGCACAGATGTGACGTCAGGCACTTGTGCGTGCATGTTCATATCATCCATGATATTCAAGAAATCTTGCATTAGCCTTCTTGTCGTTATTTTATATCTAAATGCTAAATTTAAATTCGTAAGGTCGTAGGAATGTTGCTATGGTTCTGGTAGTGCTTAACGCTGCTCTACGTCAGTAACAATTTAAATTCGTAAGGTCGTAGGAATGTTGCTATGGTTCTGGTAGTGCTTAACGCTGCTCTACGAAGGTAACAATGGAAATATCAGAGTGTTCTTGCTTCTGTATTATTTATCTATTCTGTGATTTGATAGATTAAAATAAGTCACAAACAATTATGAATCTCATTTACCTCAATTAACTATATCATTAATTACAACTGATTTTAGGGAAGAAAAGCACATTTTTTGTTCAGGAGACCAATCTGAATATGACTCCAAAATTTGATTGATATCTATAGGACATCGAAATTCAAATATTTACCTTCTATATATCTGTTATATGCTTTAAAAATGTAGAAATAATTACTTCGAAATTTTCAACTCTTTGAGCCTGTAACCTAACCCCAATGCATATCGAATTTTCTGAATGTCTCGTGTTGTTTCTTAGCAAGTGGACCTTTTAAAGAAAGTCGTGGAGGTTCTAGCAAACGCCTCTCTACCTATACCGAGGTATTTCTTCCAAGTTCTTCAATCTACTAGCGTAAAACTAGCCATTTCCCCTCAACCGAGGGTAATGGGTGAATTCATTAGTGTCCAGGCAGGATCTCAGTTGGCCGTGAAAGTGGAGGGGGTGATCCAGCATGGCAGTAAGCCTGGGCTTTTTAGGAAAATAAAGGAAGTTGTGGTGACTGTTACCTCACAATTTCAAAACAATCCAAAAGGAAAAGATACTGAAACAAAGGTGAGATTTGTTGTTTTACTCTGAGTATTTTATATTATGTGCATTCAATTAATTATTATTCTTATTTCATCAGAATTTGGAAACAAGCTTAGTGCTCACTCAAACTGTTAGCCCGCACAAAGATTTTTTCACAGCGCAGTTTTTGCTAGCTTTTCCGAGAGGAGGTCAGTATGTTCTAGTAGTTGATGCTTCTGTGATAGACGAACAAAGTAACACTTGGAAGACTGGCCCAAGGTCTACCTTAACAGTGAAAATACCAGAAGAGCCCAAACCTGCCCCTATAACTATACCAGGAATGCAAAGCAATGCTAACGTGTAAGTTTTCCAGATTATTTGCAATTGTAGTAAATTTAATATTATTGTGGAAATATTCATTTTATTCAACTTACAGGAGATCGATATTAACTACAATTGATGCTATTTTCTCTTCTCTTCTTTTTCAGTAGAAACAAACTGATTTTTTCACATAACTGTTGAAAACTTGCTTGAAAATTCTTAATTTTTTCAATATTTGATCCCGATATTCTTCAATTTTAAAATTAATAAAGACAGCGATAATTTCTTCAAAGTTTTACTGATATTAATGGAAATAATTTATGCAAAAGTCCAAATGTACTTTATAAGAAAAATTATATACTTCTTAATTTTTAGGATTTTGATGCCAGAGGATAACCAATTCGTTCGTTCTCATCAGAAGAAAATGTGAATTTCTGAATCCTACAAAGGAAATAAATTTGTAAATAAATGAGCACATTGGGTTATATTGTAATAAGTATGAATGAATCTTCATCTTTTCAGGAGAAAATATGTAAGCACAACTCTTTTGTAAATAAACAGATTTCAAATATTCAATATCTTGTTTATAATATATTTTGTATGATTTTTATCAAGATAATAAAACCGTAAACACGAGTTGTTAAATAAAAGTAATAAATAAAAATAAAAGTATTTTCTAATACTAATAATAATTATTTACAGCATTTAAAAATAATTATATACCACATTAGCAAAATTAAGTTAAGACCTAATAAATTCATCTAAACAGTTAGCTACCATTAGTTAATATATAAAAAAATAAGGGAGAATACGAGTTTGTAACGCAACCATATACAGGTATGGAAAAGACAGGAAATTCAATGCTAATCTAGAGAAGCAGGAATGTCCAGTGGAGCGATGCGGTGACGAACAAACGACTGTTCTCTCTCAAATGAAGTGGTAGGGATGATTCGATCGAAACAAGCAGTGCAGAGACTCGTTAATGTGGCATATAATTATTTTTAAATTCTGTAAATAATTATATCCGATTTGAGCACGTTACCGACCTAACGATATGTAGAAATAAGTCATTTAGATCTGGGGGCTATTAGTTTCACTGTGGAGCTTTGTGAACCACTGTGTAGAGTAGATTTAACCACAGGCTGATAAATGTTTGTTTCCATTCATTGAAACATTCATTGCTTTTCAATATTAATAATATAGCCATAGCTTCTGTGATATCATTTATTTATTCACCTTTTGTATTTTAGTTTGTGAATGTGGTATTAAATTATTGTTCATGTGTAATTTACTCTGTGAATAAATATAATGATTATTATTTTGAAAAAATTAACTTTTCAAAATGAGCCGGCCTTGTATTTTCTAGAAATTTTTTCAGCTTATGTTTTGAATTTCTGATTTAATGAAAAACATGATTCTAATTTGTCACAAAATATTATTATTTATATATTTTTGGTCTCTATAATTCAATTTTACTTTTGTGCGCTCGTCACCGAGCACACTACAATGCCTGTATATTTTTTCTAATTTTCAGCCAAAAATGAACTCAAACGATTAAAAGGAAAGACTTTCGATTTACAGGGCAGACTTTAAGACTAAATGGGAAGATAAAGTTCGAGAATACGCAAAATCCGCTCATGAGACTCGAAGATATAACCATTTAAATGATACTTTTTTGCTCACTTGTTCTAGGGAACAGTGTGCTATCGTTTTGTCCAAATATCTATAAGTTTTTATTTGAGCCGAAATTGGTCTCAAACGAGTGGGTTAATAAAATTCACATCTTCTGCGAACTCCTATTCCACAATCAGAAATGAATTATGGTCCAAAGTCGAAGGCAGAGATCTTCTTGTTTTGAGGTACTATATCCTGTGCTCCCTGCTCGGTCTTCCGAAATCATGCTTGGCAAACATGCATCACAAAATTTAAGATGTTTGTCATAGTGGCAACTTGTTTGAAAAACAAACTGGCTTCCATCAAATTCACTACTATATATACTTCTATTCAACTCGCCAAGATAATGAATATATTTGACCATCTACCGTCTTCAGGTGTAATTAATCGTTTAAACAGATTTTCTAACAAAGCATCTCTCTTTTCTTTCCTTTCTCTTTATCACTCTGTGATAAAACTATCATTTAAAGTTGAAACGTGGTTTCACCTACTGTGATATTGAAACTAGGATAATAAGTAATAATAACTTTATTTACCCAACGGGAAGATTCCCAATTGCTACATAACAATATTATATTTCAGCAGCACGTAAGAAAATTGTCCATTTTCACTGACTATCCACATTTCAGTAACAAGTAAATTGTTTACAAGTTTCTTCACGCCCGATTCTTCAGGTATAAGTCGAATTTCATTATATTTTCCACTTTTATCTAACACTTATCACAATTATTTATACATTTTCCAGGCTCGCTTCTTCGATTGAAGTATATTTTCAGTCAATTTTGTGCTTTTCACTAACGCCAAACAATACTGTACTCACATATCCAACGCTTGACTTTTCCGACAAATTCATTTCATTTTTTATTTTCACAACTTGAATACGATCACTATGTTTAATTGATATTTTAGAAATTTCGTTCAACTCTGCCGAATACTAGTAGTATCACATTAATCACTTTCACTTATCACTAATTGAAATTAAACTAGAAAGAGTACATAATCGCGATCCGTTCTTTGCGCTTTCTCGTATAAAACTGATTAAATACTTCAATAAACGTGTGACAAGTCCCTGAATCACCCCTGACGCACGGTGTTGTGTAACTGACCAGTCCAATATTCTAGCAACATATACGGGGTGCATCCGAAAGTATATCGGTAAGTTTAAGATTTTTACTTCAAATCTAGAAAAACATTATTTCGAGTTGAACTTGTACGAGGGGTATTCAATAAATTTTGTTTTATGTCATTTAATTTATTTTCTTGATTGTTCCGGTCTTTACTTGAAGGAAATTTATCTTATATGATTTAAAGTAAAACACTTTATTTCCGCTAATATTTATTGTTTACACAATTGTTTCGTCAATTAAATTTTGACTTCATCAGGTGAGTATGGTACTTTTACAAAATCAGTCTCCTTAAATACAATTTTGAGCAAAAAGAAACGTGATTACATGAAGGTTTATTTTGGGAATTTTCAGAATTTATTGAAGAAGGTTCCGCGGAAAAAACATACAATTCCCTCACTTCCTATGGAAAACCATCATCACAAATGAAAAAATTTTTCAATAATACTTATAGAACCAACAATTCATTAGCAATTCTCAAAATTTAAAAGGAACAAATTACATTTGTCAGATGTTTATCAATTATAATGCCGTACCTACTCAAAAATTTATATTGGACAAATGATGATGATGTTTCTAAATTAGAATAAAGGAACATAGACGTTCCTTCTTCAATAATAATAATAAGTTGGATTCTATGTATGCGGAACATCTAATAAAAGAAAAACATGATTTTGACGAACGTTTTAGGATGGAAATAAAACGATTTAGATATTCGAGGAATTTATTGAATGAACAAAGTGAGTTATCTAATTCACCTCTATTGGATCCATTTAACTAGGGACCCGGTGGTTTTACCAAAAGAAATAAAAATATTTTATTGTACCCTTACCTCAAAACAAAAAATATTTATATACTGCATATTACCAAATTTCAGACTAGTTGTTTGTAACCATCTGAAAAAGTTAACTATGTTAACGAAACGCATCATGTGAACAACTCAAGATAATAAATAGAAATCAACATATGAATAAATTCTGAAAATTCCCAAAGCAAACCTTCATGTTCTCACGTTTCTTCTTGCTCAAAATTGTATTTAAGGAGACCGATTTTGTAAAAGTACCATACTCACCTGATGAAGTCAAAATGTAATTGACGAAACAATTGTTGTGTAAACAAAAAATATTAGCGGAAATAAAGTGTTTTACTTTAAATCATTTACGATGAATTTCCGTCAAGTAAAGACCGAAACAATCAAGAAAATAAATTAAATGACATAAATCATAATAAAACATAAAACAAAATTTATTGAATACCCCTTGTACAATTTCAACTCGAAATAATGTTTTTCTACATTTGAAGTAAAAATCTTAATTAAACTTACCGATATACTTTCGGATGCACCCCGTATGTGTTGCTAGAATATTGGACTCGTCAGTTACATAACACCGTGCGTCAGGGGTGATTCAGGGACTTGTCACACGTTTATTGAAGTATTTAATCAGTTTTATACGAGAGTAAGTACAGTATTGGTTGGCGTTAGTGAAAAGTACAAAATTGACTGAAAATATACTTCTATCGAAGTAGCGAGCCTGGAAAATTTATAAACAATTGTGAAAAGTATTAGATAAAAGTGGAAAATATAATGAAATTCGACTTACACCTGAAGAATAGTGCGTGAAGTGGATAGTCTAGTGAAAATAGACAATTTTTTTACGTGCTGCTGAAATATAAAAATGTTATTTAGTAATTGGGAATCTTCCCGTTTGGTATATAAAGTTTTTATTATTTATTATCCTAGTTTTAATAGAGTTATCACAGTAGGTGAAACCACGTGTCAACTCCTTATTTATTTATGTTCCCGTCACTGTTTGCTCATTCTCGTTCAAATGTAACTTTGGTTATCTACCCAACGTAATGTCATATTCTCCCGCCACTGGATGATCATGATAAAAGGGTTAGTGTTCTTTAGAGTACTTCGTATAATTCCAGATATCTTAGAGTACTCCGTATAGTGTGGGATAGCTTAATACTTTCGCACACTAGAGTTGTTTTGATTATAATCATATGATATTCAAATAAATTAATTCGGCTGACAATCTGTACTAAATAACATTAATAAGAAGTATGAGCTATGGTAATAGAAAGTTCTACAAATCGAGACAGTGTAACATACATATGTATAACAGTTCTAAAGTCAAACAAGCCCTATAAGGTTTGGTTGATCACTGGGACAAGTGCATGTTTCGAACTTGATGGTTCTCGTCAGTGCCCTATAATGTCCAGCGATTACAAATCTGCCACGCAATTATATTCGCTTTGCACAGAAACACTAATGTATTAATGGAATACAATACGATGGAATATAGTATTATTACTATATTCGCAATGGAATAGTTTTATATTATATTCCATCAGTTCGGAAAATTTAATCGGTTAGTACAATCTCATTGAATTCAAGGAAGCATTTAATTTCGTTTTTATGTAGTAAGTTCCGAAGCTAGTCTATCAGGTATTTCGGAACATTTGGCAGCTAGCCAACTTCACGTCGGTGCGAAATCTTAACCTAAAAGCTGTGTTCTGTGTTTCTAATGAAAGCAAGATCTTCAGTAAATAAACAAACGAATAGTTTTCATATTTTGAAGAAAGAATCAAAGAAGTGTTCCAAATTATATTAGAATGTCAGAATACGACAAAGTGAGAACAGGAAAACTAAAGTTGAAAGGTGAAAGCGATAAGTATGTTTCATTCTTAATTAACTTTTGATGGAAACATTTTATGACGAGCTATATAGTATAAAAAGTTTGTCACAACCTTGAATCTGAATTCGTACTAAATTTCGTGTGGATAATGGGTCTGCTTAAAAAATTTTCTGTTACTGGGTTGATATTTCATTGGTGATTGAAGAGAGAGAGAGCAGTAGGTACTGCAGCTTTTTCCAATGAAGAAGTATAATTGTTTGGTTTATTAGATTCTATTTGAAATATCGATGTATTTGTACGAAAATTGAGAATGTTCTAGTCTCATTATGCATCTTTTGAGACAATTGTTCACGGATTCAAACTTCCTTATATTTATTATTCTTTAATCGAAATGTATCATGGACATGTTAAAGATATAAAATGAAATATTTGGAATTTATGGGACTAGCCAGTGCAAAGTCGTTTGATGTTTTACTACCAGTATTACCGTATTTTCCGAATAATTTCCTTATAGAAATTTGTGGAATTCAGTGTAGCCTCAGTGTTAAAACAATTTAAATAAGATTCTACAGATAAGCTAGATTTTAATTGAACTTATGTTTCGTTTACAAGATGATTAAATTTCAAAGTGATGACTCATTTGGTACTAATTATCAATTATTTTGTTTAATTCAAGGCCTAAAAAAAGGAAAAGGAAAGAAAAAAAGATTTCAAACACCCCTGTAGTTGATAAAGACGCTTTAAGCCATGGAAATTGGTGGAAAACGACAAAAATCGAGGAAATAACTGGCTCGGTAGCTATTGAGTTTGGATCAAGGACTTACGTTAAAGCTTTAGATAACGGCTTATTCACATTAGGAGCGCCTCATGGTGAAGGGGAGGGTCCATCTCCTGAAGAAATCTTAACTGCAGTGGTCTTAAGTGACAAAAAAGTAGCTTTCAAGTCTGGCTATAATAAGTATTTGAGGGTAGAGAAAAATGGTTCTGTTACTGGAAGATCGGATGCTATCGGTGCAATGGAACAATGGGAGCCAGTTTTTCAGGTAAATTAATATAATAATAATAATAATAAACGTTGAATTAACTAAATGTGACCCTGTATTATTCTGATGGTGAATTATCTGATAATTTATGGCCAAATATTATGAATTAAGATTTGTCAGGGTTTGGTAGAATTCTCCATTTTTTCATCCATGTCATGATTTTGTTACACAGATTTTGTAGTTCCTCCATTGTGTCCTTCAGATTCTTGCTGTGTTATGAGCTCTATCATCAGCATATTGGAGTAACTTTTCAGTTCAGTCAAAATAATTTTAATTGTTATTTATAAATTTTGTTCACCTCTCCGTTAGTTTATGAATGCCATGCCAAAAGAACAGTTCTTCTTTTGGAGAGAACCAGTTATCAGCGTGTGAAGCAGTGATGTAAATAGATGATATTCTATCTGCAGTTAGGTACAATTTGCTCCCAAAAGAAAACTTATTTTCAACGTGAGTCATAGAAATTAAGAAGAGATAAAGAGATCATAGATTGATGTAATTGATGCATCAATTCAATTCTACCACTAGATATAATCCCAACATTGGCTCACGAAATCGTGGCCAATTTCAAATCCGTTAATTTTGATTAAAACGTGGTTTTAATGTATTTGTTATTTAACTTTATTATAGGAGGGAAAATTGGCTTTGCAAGGTTATAATGATTGTTTTCTTGGAGTTGATCCTGATGATGACGCAATAATTGCCAGAACCAAAAAAGCGGGTGAAGAAGAAATGGTCACCATTCGATCACATTCTACTAAAGAGGTAAATCCTTTGAAGGATGTGCCTACAGAGGAACAAGGTGATATCAGGCAGATAGAAGTGAACTATGTGTAAGTTATTTCATATGTACATTCTGTCAAGAAAGTACCGGGAATTATCGATTTAAATCTGGCGGGGCAATGAGGCAGGTAAAAATTTTTTTTCCTAGGTTGGTACCACTGTCCTTAATTACTATGCCAAGCTTGAGCGGGATCTGTCAACTAGTGTGTTTGCAACAGCGGATTAAGTCAGTCGATGTCAGAGTGCGTGCCGATTTTTACTGTGGGTGATTACGTTGAGCAAAGAATTTGTTTAAAGTTTTGTGTTGTAAATGAATTTTCGTGTGCCGATGCATTGAAAATGTTGCAAAAGGCCTTTGGTGATAATGCTCTATCGAAAACTCGTGCGAAAAAACCACGCCAAAGCCGCTCGAAAATGAAGGTGATGCTCATTGTTTTCTTCGATATCCGTGGCGTGGTGCACTACGAATTCGTTCCAGAGGGTCAGACGGTAAACAAGGAGTATTACCTAGGCGTTATAAAACGTTTGCGTGAGCGTATCCGTAAGAAGCGGCCAAATTTGTGGGCGAACAACTCATGGATTTTGCATGACGATAACGCGCCTTCTCACCGAGCTACGATTGTGTCTGACTTTCTCGCCAAAAACTCAACAAACGTGCTTCAGCAACCACCGTATTCGCCGGATTTGGCTCCCTGCGACTTTTTCCTCTTCCCAAAACTAAAATTGCCCCTTCGTGGCACCTGTTTTGAGTCGATTGAAGCCATAAAACAAAATTCGGCGCGAGAGCTAAAGTCCATCCCGGACAGCGCCTATAAAAAATGTTTCGATAATTGGAAGTGCCGTTGGCATAGATGTATTGGAGCAAATGGAGCCTATTTTGAAGGCGACCCAATAAATTTTGACGATTAAATGTAAAAATATTGTTTTAATTGAAAATTCCCGGTACTTTCTTGACAGAGTAGTATATAGGGTCTTTCATTATCTTTAAATTTGAATAAAACAAAATGTGTGTGAGATATCTTCGAAATTTTTTATTCGTTGAAAGGCTTATTGATGCCATTATGTATGGAATATAACATCTTGCAAATGTCCGCCGTGGCTTCGCTGAGTGTCCAATTTTCCGTGACTCTGGTGCATAAGTCAGGTTGGGATGGGTTATATTGGTTTTGAGAGCTGCTATAGTTTGGGGCTTATTCTCATAGACATGCGACTTAAGGTAATCCCACAAGAAAAAGTTTAACAGTGTCAAAAAAAGCACGATCTCGGTGTCCAGAGTTCACATCGCCTCTATGTATGATGATCATCCACACTAAGCAGTGACTTCTTCGGGATGCATTGGATGTTTTTGGATCTCATGTGGATTGGTATTGTCTCAAATGCGACAATTCTGTTTGTTGACATACCCATTCATCCAGAAAAAGGCCTCATCTTTAAAGATGATATTTTGATGAAAATTGGGGTCAGTTTCCAAATGCGCCAGGGCCATTCAGTGAACCCAGCATTGACTAGGGTCATTTACCTTCAGCTCCTTCCTGGTTTCATCATCCATTGTTTACTGAACCAGTGGACTCAAATTTATCCACCACACTGCAAATAGTTTTCTTAGTAGGTCGATTATGACGACCTTAAAATGGAGAAACGGAAGGAATATTACCGGAACGGAACACCCATTTGATAAAACAATTTCATTTGCACATGTTGAACTCTACGTCTGTCTGTGGTGGTCTATCTATTCGCAAAACAGACTGAACAAATGACAGCCAATTTTTGACAGATATAGCATTAATAGTATGATCTCCCCTTCACAAATAGTTTACTCAGCTTATCTATACAAGGTGTTTTCAAAATTTTGATTTTTTTTACATGAAATAAACTATTTCACCAGAAAAAATCGCATTTATAATATATTCAAGGGAACAAAGTTATTCAACTTATAAAGTTGAATTCGATAGCTTAAAATTCTGTGTGTTTTTGTTACTGCCGTTATTTAAACGTATTTCATAGCAAGCATTTGTGATTTGACATATTATGTCAAATGTCAGTTGACTGTAAATAAAATTTCCGGTGGTAATCATGACTGCTGCGTCGTTTTTTTTACTTTCTTGAATTTATCGAAAGTGCCACATATTTACTCAAATATTGAATATTTGGAGAGTTCAAGCAAGATGCAAGAATGATATCTGTTGAGTGCATTTATTTATAAAAATTTCACGTCAGTTGTTTGGAAATAGTAAACATTTTATTCAGAATGATCTCCATTGTTATATATACATTTTAACCTCCTCTTCGACAGTTTATGAATACCACGCCAAAAAAATTGCTCTTCATTTGAAGGGAACCAGCCATTTTCGTACGTTTTAATACAAATTGAAGCATTGTTCAACAAGAGCGTGTTCCAGTGATGTAAATAGATGATAATCGGATGGATTCAAGTCTGGAAGCCGTATGGGTTAGTATTCCCCAACCAAACACCTTGATCGTTTTCCTGTGTGATCGGGAATTATCATGGATAAAAATGACTTTGTCTTACAAAGAGAGAGAGTGAAAAAGAAGAAAAGAAAATTGAAAGAAGAAAACAGAAAAAAGATCAGGACAATTCGCTACAGCATAACAACTAGCTGTTAGCTTAGGCAACAGCTAAAGCCTAAAGGCTTCAACACAAGTAGAAGCATTTCACAAGTGGTTTTTTATTTTCTTGCTGCTTCAATGAGTTCATACGCAACACAGTTTTCCACTTTCTAAATCTTTCCCCTAGCTTCCAGACAAATGGAGATGGTTTTGTGTTACATTCAATTGATCCGCAAGTTCTTGTTGAATTTGAGTATCATATTCATCCAATAAGGCTTGCGTTATCCCAATGCTATCCGCAAATCGTTGTTCGTAGGCACAAAACTCGGCGTATTTAAGGTTCTAAAAAATATACTGGTGTATAGAGTTTTGATTATTTTATGTTGAAAATCTTCTTCAGATGTTAGAAGATGATGGCAGTACAGAAGTGGTCTGATGGCTAGCACCATCTATAGGGAAATTCCAGTTTCATCCTTCTACACCTGCTATAATTCATCTGAATATAACATTTCAGAAAATGTCGCTACTGAGAGTTAGACGATAAATATATTCAAATTTGACCATAATTTTGTAAGTAAAACTTATAAAGTTGAATTCGATAGCTTGAAATTCTGTCTGTTTTTGTTACAGCCGTTATTTAAACGTATTTCATAGCAAGCATTTGTGATTTGACATATTATGTCAAATGTCATTTGTAAATAAAATTTCCGGCGGTAATCATGACTGCTGCGTCGTTTTTTTTACTTTCTTGAATTTATCGAAAGTGCCACGTATTTACTCAAATATTGAATATTTGGAGAGTTCAAGCAAGATGCAAGAATGATATCTGTTGAGTGCATTTATTTATAAAAATTTCATGTCTGTTGTTTGGAAATGGTAAACATTTTATTCAGAACGATCTCCATTGTTATATATACATTTTAACCCCCTCTTCGACAGTTTATGAATACCACGTCAAAAAAATTGCTCTTCATTTGAAGGGAATCAGCCATTTTTGTATGTTTTAATACAAATTGAAGCATTGTTCAACAAGAGCGTGTTCCAGTGATGTAAATAGATGATAATCGGATGGTTGTTCGTAGGCACAAAACTCGGCATGTTTAAGGTTCTAGAAAAATACACTTGTGTATGGAGTTTTGATTATTTTATGTTGAAAATCTTCTTCAGCTGAAGATGGCGGTACAGAAGTGGTTTTATGGTTCCTGAACTGATGGCTAGCACCATCTATAGAGAAATTCCAGTTTCATCCTTCTACACCTGCTATAATTCATCTGAATATGACATTTCATAAAATGTCGCCTACTGAGAGTTAGACGATAAGTATATTCAAATTTGCCCATAATTTTGATTCTCTCAAATAAAAATCGAATAATTTTCCAAACAAAACTATAGGCGGATTCTTTTATCAGTAGACAAAGTAATTACCGCCCTAAATTAAACAAATGGCATCTTTCGCACAATTAACGACGAAAGTCAAAAAACTCACAAGTCTGATAAATATTTATGTTGAAATTGTAATATCGACTCAGCATGCTTGCCAGAAATCGAATTTGAATTAAAGGGCTTCTATCTCTGTCTCCTTGAATATTATGTATAGGCAATTTGTGTTGAAATGGTTTATTTTGATAATTTCATGTTAAAAAAAAGTTTCAATTTTGGAAAGCCTTCATAAGATCAAAAGATCTTCATATAGAAATTCGAGTAATTCTTAATTGAAATTAATATGTATAAAATTTCTGAAAATTTAGCCTATTATTCACAAAATTACCACCGTATCTTAATATGACTTAACTTCAAAAGTATCCGCAAACTGAATTGATTTATTCACAATTTTCATTGTTCCTTCTGTGTTAGAGCAAAATTTTGTGAGAGTAGACATAAAAAATATCATCAGTTAAAAATGTTTGTCCAGAATGGTATAAAAAATATTTTAGGCATATTGAGGTAAAAAGTCAACTGGAAACTACTTATTTTTTTCAGAAAAAAGTTCCAGAAATTTCAGGATAAACGTCTAAAGATAAGCAAAGAGGATACCAAAGAGCTGGAAAAGGCAAAGCAGGATGGTGCATTTCATGAAGCATTGTTGGACAGGAGAAGTAAAATGAAAGCAGACAGATATTGTAAATAAGATAACTTATGTTTTAATCTAAGTGTAAAATGAATATACAAAAAACTGTACAAAATATTGATATTTGAATTTCACTGGGTTATTGATATTGTAATTTCATCTCGGACAAAGAGAAACAATAAATATTTTAACAACATTCTTGATGCGAGTTTTAGTTCAGTTACTCAAATACACTTTTATTATATTGTCTTTAATTTAGTGAACAAATTATGAAAATCAGAAAATGAAAATATTCTTCAGATTCAATGTGAAACAAAGCCATTCAACTTCCTGATCAATCAATTCTGGTTAAGCGTAAGATATATAAGAAACTCAAGCCTCACAAAAAAAATTCCAGTTATAAATTGAAACACAATTGGAAAGAAGGAAAACCGAAAAGCTCAAATTATTTTTTATCTGATAGTTTATGAAGTAGGATATAGAATTTCAAATATATTACGAATGATATGGTTTAATTTACCGAAATTGAATATCTAAGTTAACTCAGTTTAAAAGTTTCCAAAGGTAGAAAAATATTCTCTTCGACTTGTTCCACCATAAAAACTTATACGATTTAATAACTAACCATCAGTGAATATTTACACAATTTGAAGTGTTTTGTCTTGGAAATATATTATGAAATGGGTGACGTTGTCATATTTACATCGGTTACTCAATGGTGTTCTTAAGTTTAACAGCTCAAATGATCATTTAGTAATCCTATTAATCAAATATATTAAATTGTTATTTTTATGTATTTTGCTCGTCTTCCATTTCACAATAAATCAAATATATTTATCCATTCTTATATCTCAAAAACTATCTCTCGATTTTTGAATTGTGTTAGCCTTTACTCGATACAAATCCATTGCACACTAATTAAATAAATACATATGTTGATTCCTAATCATTATTATGACTTGAACAAATGATGTTACATTTTAGCTTCTTCAGATGCTTTTAAACAACTATTCAAAAATTGGGTAACATTAAATTGTACCCTTATCTCAAAACCTTGAATCCATTAAATGGATTCAAGGTTTTGAGATAAGGGTACAATAAAGTTTTTATTACTTTGGAAAAACTAGTGTGCTCCCAGGAGAATAAACCGAATAAAGGTAAACTTGATAATGACTTCTAGTCCTCCAGTAGATTTCCGGAATTCCTTAATCAGTTTATTTCTAGACTTTCTAAGAAGTTCACCTTCAGTCCTTTACTTTCTTCATTCAAAATCTTAAAACATCAAAATCATGTTTTCCGTACTTCCCTTAATAACATATCCTCAGAACAAGAATTTTTTTTCAAAACACCCTAAACCTAAAATAAATCAAATTAATTATGTGGTACCTGCCTAAAAACTTTATATTGGACAAGGACAGAAAGTCTAGGTATACAGAACAGAAAAACATGATTTTGATGAGCATTTAAAGATTTTGCATGAAAAAAATAAAAGCAGGAAGCTGAACTTCTTAGAAAGTTTAGAAGTAAACTGATTAAGGAATTCTGGGAATTTATTGAACGACTAGATGGAATTATCAAGTTCGCCTCTCTTGGGTTTATTCTTGTAGGAGCCCAGTGGTTTTTCAAAAGCAATAATTTGGATCAATTTTAACATTGCATTGTGTGTCACCAAAATTTGGCTAATTGTTTAAAAGCATCTTTAATTAGTATCTTTCAATTATTGATTTAAGAAAATTACTTTCGGAGAATGACAAATTGAAATTATATCGACTGACATAAATTCCTAGATCAAAAAATAGACATAAACCAACGAAAATCAAACGAATTACTCCAATATTGATGACGTATTTTTCATAAAATAAATCAGCCATCAATACTACGCAAATGTTGAAAAATTTATTTTAATTTTGAAATATGGATAAATGGGAGAGCAAACCCAGAGTTAAGACTTAGGTGTTCCATTGAAAAGATCCAATTAAATTTAAAGCACATCATTCGTTATATTTAGCAGTGATCCTCGCATACATATTTACCGAAAATTTTGTGCAATTGTTGCATCATACTTCACGGGACAAATGTTAATTTGCTTACAACTAATCCTAAGAAAAAGCGGATGGAACCATGAACTTACGGACAAAGTTATACTTGCAATGGGTTAAGATAGAAGATCATTTAAAAGTAACAAAAAGTTGCTTGAATTTCTATATGGAAGGTTGAAATTTTCAGAAAGTTTATTTAAACTGAAAAGAAATAACAGGCCGTTTCATCAGCATATACCAGATAAGTCATTAAGTCCCGGTACTGACACATAGTTGGCGGTAAAAGCGCTGTGCCATTTTTGTTATACTTGTTAGATTATACGATAATCCATATTCAAAGGTTATTTGCATATTCTAGGTGAAAAAATAACATGAACATATCCTTTAAAATATTGTGTATGAATGATGTTAACTTTCTGAATAATTTACAAACACAGAAAAAATGGATGGCGTTATTAAATGATGTCAAAAAATTTTTGTCAAAGGCCTTTGGCGTTCAGACTGATTGAATCACAAAAAAAAAGAGCTTTTGAAATTTCACAAAAAATGAATGAGATGAACTCTTAAAATATTCTTTTTCAAATGTAAGTGGTTATGATTATAAAAGAGAACTAAATTAGATGAGGGTTCACAAATACCGACAATCAGACCTTAAGAACCTTAGATTTAGTTTCGAGTTAAAACCCAGACTAGCAAAATTTAACTTGGTTGAAAAGCAAAGCAAGTGACATCTTGGAATCAAATTGGAGTATTTATTTCAATATCTTTCTTCTGGAAAACTAAGATGATTGCTGATTCTCTATGGTTCAAACTTACTGTCCAGTGGAAGATTAGGAATAAAATACGTGATTAGGAGTTTAACCTCTTCAAATGAGCGTTTTAAGTGATCCTGAGTTAACCACGGATTTATTCCTAATCTTCTACTGAACAACAGAACCGTCAGTTCAAACTGTTAATCCAGCGATCATCCAGGGCTGAAAAACAGGCCCTAAATGTTCCATCGATATTGAACTGGACTGGGTATCTTGATTTTTGAGTAACATATTAATTTGTATAATCTCCTATTATTCTTGTGAGAATTTAGAACCAATCTATATATGAATGTCAAGAGGACTTTGACAAATTTTTGAGCCACCCGGTATCTGAAACAAAGCATTTTAGATGATATGTCATATTAACTTTTTTGCTCAGAACACACAATCGAATAATTTGTAAAGTTTCTCTGTGTACTTAAGAAACAGACACTATTACAAATTTTGAATATTTAAATTTAGCTTACATCTTATTACTCTTTCTTTTCAATTTTTTCATCACTCCACTTCGTACAAAAAATCGAAAATATTCCAACTCTGATTCTATAACAAATTGGTTAAATTCAAACATTGTGATTCACAAATTTAAATACATTTCTAATATTTTCATAAAACTGCAAACAGTTCCCAGAATATATTTATCACATTTAAAGAAATATTTATAACACATATTTGAAAAAAAAATTATACATACTGCCAAGATCATTGGATAGCTCTATTTAAGTGCAAATGTTGCCATTAAAACAATATGTTTTAAAGGACCGAATTTCGTTAAAATATTATAGAAATTCAGAATATAGAATAAATATGTTGCATTCAGTTCCGTAAATGTAGTCTCAGGAAATTGAATGTTTTTTATATAAGATTCTGTACTCCTAGCTTAAATCCGAAATCACTTGGTATTTGAAAGACCGACAAAGTGTGGGTTCAAATTTAATGATGTAAACTAGTTTTTAGTATAATCTTAACCTCAACTCTTAGTAGTCTTTGTCCTGTATTCCCTTAACCATTCCACAAATTCGTCTAACATTACTGGCCCTAGAAACAAACATCTTTCAACTGAGTTGCTCACATTTAAGCTGTATGGAAAATGACAAAGTTTCAAGGGTCAATCATTAAGTACAGATGCTTGTAAACAGATGGCGTCTTATAGAAAATTTGACAGTACTGTCAACTATAAAAACGAAACCATGATGAAATTTAAGCCAAGGTTCCCATTAATTGAAAATGGATGACTCAAAGTGGTAATTTGAATAAAGGAAAGAGAGAAAAAAGTCTTTCATAGCCACACCAGGGGAATTCGATGACTGTTCGATAAGATATGTTGAGTTTTTGGTCCGAAATTATTTCACAATGAGCCTTGTGTTATGTATTATTGTTATGAATTTCGTTAAAACTCTTATGCTTAAAGAGGCCGAAACACTATGCAATTTTCATTTCATAGAGGAGCACAAGAAATGTGCTATACATTCAGTGAAGGAAGCACTGGGAATGGATAATTTAAAAGGGATTATCAAAATTCTTTTTGTCCCTAAGTTGGCACAATTGTGCTCTACACTTACAGGGAGTTTGAGCGTCATTTGTCATTTAGTTTGTTTACAGTAGTCCAGTTCATCCCAAGCCTCTTTTCTAACATGGGTACTTACTTATTGATCGACACCTCATAGGTAAAGTAAAGTTATGAAAGAGCCTCTATGAAATTTTGCATGCAAACTCCACAACTAGAGTGGTACAGAAAGAAATGCTTACATGCTCCATCCACGTCATAATTTGATAAATCAATCGAGATGGTCTTTGAAAATTCGAGAATATTACACCACTGATCTTTATTGATTACTTTGTACTTAGATTGATCAAGGAACTGACTGAAGTGAACATATAAAGTCCATGTCCGACCAAGTAATAGTTGCAACATTGCCTTTGCCGTGTCCAAATCCATACTTCTTTGGTCTTTATCCTGAAACATCAAAAATTGCTCCTTCATTCTTTTCCGCCAAATAAACTTTTCAGTGAAATGGCTCATTTTTTGTTTGTTTTAAAATTTATTGTCTTGATTACTTTTGTACCATATTTATTTATATTTCTTATTAGCAATAGACTTGTAATTTTTACACAATAATTCCGGTTTCATACTTCTATATAAATTTTTCCTCAAAATACGAGGTGTGTTCAAGAAGTGTTTTTAAATTATTGGCCTCCTAACACACTTTTACCAATGGCGTTTCCATTTCGCCAAACACCTCGAAATGGCAATATAAACTAGTTTTCTTGCGTCTCATCGTCTTATTAGCGATTTATTTTGTGAAGTGAAATATGTCTCGAATTTTGCAATGGATAGCAAGCACAGAAGGAAGACTATCTACATCATAATCTTCATTAAGATAATGTATAGTTCGAACCAGAGAAAGATTATTATTTCAATAAAATTTTTGAATAGTAACTAAACACTATTGAAGTGTGTATGTTGCCATGAGGGATTGTCACAAAACACAACTGACAGCTATTGACATTTCTACTAATTTATATATCACCGCCATGACATTTCAATAACATTTCCCCTATTAGGAAACTGTCTCTTCAAAGTTAATAAAATAAAATGGCTATTTGGTTAAACCCTAACTTTAACCAGTTGAAATATGTCAATTTTCTGTACACAATTTAATAGGGTGGGGAAAATAAATACATTATTTTGGTGCGACCTTCAAGACTATATTTAACATATTTCAGATTGTCCGATTTGGGTCAAACATGCACAGTTTTGTTCAATAATCTGTTGCCATTTTAAAGGTAGGTTCATAATAACTCTCCCATAGAAGTCTTGAACCTTACTGGCGAAAAACTCTAATAATCGATTTTCACAATCTTCTCTGATGCCAACTTCTTATCACTAAGGAAATTTTGCAATGGGAGAAAAAGATGGTAATCGCTTGTTGCCAGGTCCGGACTATATGGTGGATGAGTTAAAAACTTCCCAACCAAACCTCGTAGTTTCTGGCCAGTCACTACAGACATGTGAGGCTTAGGGCTATCCTGATGGAACAAAACACCTCTTCTGTTAGTCAATTCTGGCCGTTTCTGGTCAATCGCTAGCTTGAAATGGTCCACTTATTGGCAGAATTTAGAGTTTGGCGATATGGGAGCAACTCATAATGAATTATTCCTTTCCAGTCCCACCAAATGCACCTTCCTGGCTGTTAGTCCTGGTTTGGCCAATATTATCATATGTGATCCATTTCTCGTCCCCAATTTTGGGTGTTAATTGGTGTGCCACCCAAAAATCATGCTTCTTTTTGAATCTGGCTTTGCGGTAATGGTTTCAAACTGTTTTATGGTCGATCTTCAGCTCCTGGGCGATGCTACGACTACAAATGTGCCAGTCAAATTCGATTATTATCTGTAATTTTATCGACATTTTCGACGACAGGCCCTGTCTGTGTGAGGTGCATCTTCAACATGAAAAATACCTGAATGGAATTGATGAATTCAAAATTACCGTCTATTTTGCATTTTATCAAAGAAAAACTTTTAAATGTACCCGATTTTCTCTTTATTGACTTCCATTTTTAACATCCTGTAACTCGCAACTGAATAGACCAAACAAAAAACAGCAAAAAATTTTTTTTAGTATGAAATGTCACCTTCACATCAAGCATGAATCTGAAATTGTTTGATCGATACTTTACAGGATATCGATGCTACAGCCATCTACCGAACAAATAATTGTTACTTACCCTGGCAAAGTCGTATGCATATCTATAGATTGCTTTGAAAGTATTTGGATCATTCAACAACGACCTTAAGAAATCAAACTTAGACTGAAGTCTCTGTATTGAATCACAGTGAAGATCACCAAGACCTTTCAACCACTCGTCTTTGGAGAAAAAACCCATGCGTTTGGCCTGCATTTTGTATGCTATTACTGAAATTGGAGGAAAAAGATTAGAATGCAAGATGTAAATGTGCAGAATATATCCACTCACTTAACATTAGAACATTTTCGGGTTCTACGCCAATATCCTCGCAAAATCTTTCTACCCCATCGGGTCCAATACAATCGGGTTCGTTTGCTGTTGAGTACTCCCTAAACCATGCTAAAGATTTTTTACTATTAAAGCTCTGTGTTTCATCCACTTTGGCTGATCTGCGTGTACTGAAACAGAGGATGAATTTATCATAATTGACATTATTATGTTTATTTCATGTAGAACTTGTTAATATATGTTACATTGACTAAAGTGACATTGAATTAAAAGTATTTTACACTTTAGTTAAATGAAATACATATATAGGGTGTCCTTTTAAAAGGGCCAAAGTTCAAGGGGAGATCATACAAGTTATTTGGAACAAAAAATGTCATATAACACATGGTCGAAATATTGATGGTTGTTCTTCAATTTAACATTTCTTGATTTCACGAAATATTTCAAGTTTTTCCATAAAATCAATTATACTTCAGTTATCCTTGAAGCCTCATCAAATTTTACCAAATATCTGGAAACGGCATTAAATTTGCTACAAGATAAGAAGTTCTGTGTGCCAAAAAAATTCTTATTGCGGGAGTGGTAAGGAGATGAATATCACGATTCTGAAGTAAAAAGAATCAGTCATATTTCTCCAATGGTTTTATCGATGAAAAATTATTAATTATGGACATGTTTTCTTTTCAGCAATACCTTATTCGAATGACATATCAACTTTTGTGCTAGCTGCTTTTCCTCTGCCATAATTCATGGCTAAGAAGATAACAAAGAAAAGTTGAAATATTCCAAACCTAAATTTGCTCTATCTTGAATTGAATTGATTGAATATCGAAGTAATTCTCATGGAAATCATCAATTTATCTGTCGAATCAAAATAATTCAAAGGAATAAACTAAATCCCCCAAAACTTCAAATCTGTGAATTACTTCTTAAAGGAGCTATATAGTATGAATAGAATACATAATTCTTTGCTCTGTTAAAGGAAAGTCAAATAAATGTCAATTTGTGCAATTTTAGAACCGTTCTCCTTAGGAAACGAAAAACCTCATGAAAATGAAAAATACATGGTTAAAACGCCCCATTCTTCGATATGCCGTTGCATATTGCCGAAAAAGTGGAAAAAGAATATATTGAACAAAACTTCATATACTTGTCATAATTTTTGGCGCTATCAGACAAGAAAAAAATTTTAAAAATCAAATAATCTAATTTTTCAATTTATATTTTTTCACGAATTGTTTTTTCGTTCGGAAATTAGAGTTTTTCTTTCCAGTCATCAGCCATGATAAATCTTTACTATATATTGTACACCCTAGTAGCAAATATCATTTCGATAAGAATATTAATTTCCGAACTATCGGAAAAATAATAAAAAGTTTCAAATGCCAATAACTGCGTAACCATTTGACCGTTTTTAACCCTCCTTAAAGCTCCTTATTCCGTTCCAAAATTCCCTTGAATAAGGGCGCAAAAAATACACTTTAAAAACAACCTTGTATGGTATACAATTCACAAAATTTCCGTCAAAGCCATGAAATAAAATGGAATAAATCAGAATGAAAATGTCATTATGGACAATAATTTGAACCAGTAAAAAAAGAATAGTTGCAAATAAAATGAAACAAATAAATAATCCAGATTCGACAAAAAAAAATTATTGGAATTTTTTTTTCTTCTAAGATTGCCACTCAAAACCACGTTATTTACCTTGATAAAATGAATAATATGTATTTGTTTTATAGATAACTCCAAAAACTTTTCGATTAGGCTACTAGACAAAATAATCTAATTATACATGAACTGGCAAACTGAACTAAAAATAACGTTCTGGTCCAACACAAGGCGATAGAGGTTGAAAAAATTTTTGGCGGCACTTTTTACTCTCGTGAATTAATTTTAAGGTTGCTCAACTGCAGGACCGCATTAGGACAAATTTCATTGGAAAATTTGTAGATTGAATATTTTAGTTTGCTAGTACAGGATGTTACTATTTCGCCTACTCGTCTATATTTTGCGGAAAATGACCTCAAACTTGCTGTTAACAATTGGGGTTTAATTAACTTGATCAATCAAGAAATACCAGAAAATGATCATTGAAAAAAACCATCTAGAAGGAATGTCGAATTGTTTTATCGTGAGTTGGTACACCTCATTTGAGCGTCATTTGTTGTTTAGTTTGTTTCCAGTGCTGCATTTTGTTCGTACATCTTAATAATCCACTCACTTTTAAGCAAATAAAAAGGACAAATCTCGGAATCAGAGCTACAAACTCGTATACACTTTCATTTTGGGTTCTATAAGTCTCATAATATATCGTGGACCTTGTTCTGTCTCGCGCGGTCTTTTAGCTGCAGCAATACTACTGTTTTGAGTGTACATTTTACGACACAGCACGTGACTGACAGTATAGTCTTATACTTTAAAATACTCATTAGATTTGTATAAGATTTAGTGTGAGTAACACAAACCAATAGTTTCTTATTTTTACTTATATTGAACGTCTGATGACGTATACAGATTTCATATATGAATAGTTGCGAAAAAATTTAGGGGGTGATTCCTTGTCAAAAAATAGGGTAGGTCTTTCATATTAGTTACAGCCCCTAAAGATTTTGTGACAAAAATCTCAAGTTACAAGTTAATCAGAACTAGTCAGTTGTCATAACAAAATGACATCCGCTTACTAGATAAATTCTAGTCCAAAACTGTTTTTCGAGCGCCATCTTTAGAGGGCTGTAACTAAGCACCCTATTTTTTGACAAGGAATCACACACAAAATTTTTTCGGAACTATTCATGTACACCCCGTATAAGTGCATATTATGTAAAATATGGCTTTTTAAACTTTTAAAACCGAAAGGTGATTCGTACGAAAAAAAAAGTATCTGAAAAATTTTAGTAGAGAATTGTATGATCCACAACTTTTATCTGACCTATTTTTACCGATAACATTTACTGTGTCAGAGAAAAATGTATTATAAAAAACCTGAATTTTTTACCATTGACATTGGATAAATGTTTTTCAGAAGTAGGATCGAAGGGATTTTTGACATTTCATTTTGTAATGGTTTATTTAACGTCTTTTTTCGCGATCATCTCGGTTCTATAGTTTCAATAATGTTAGCAAGTATCATAAAATTGTAGTATATAAAATTTGCCACAAGTTCCATCTCAAACATTTTTTTAAAATTTATTCCTGATCCTCATGCGCCAAAATCTCCTGGTATCACAGTCTGCTATTTGGAAATGGTAAAAATATTTCACTCAAAATAATTTCCATTGCTATTTAATCATTTTTCCCCCTCTACGGCAGTTTAAGAAGGCCATGTCAAAAGATTAGCTCTTCTTTTGAAGTGAACCAGTTGTCGAGCATTTTTAAATGAATTGAAGCGTTGTTTGGCATTGTGACGCGAATAGATGATAATCGTACGGAGCAAAGTCTGGAGAATAAGCCACATGAGCTAGTATTTCTCAGCTGGACGCCTCGATCGTTTTCCTGGCCCGTTTTGCTGTGTGTGATGGGGCTTTATCATGTAAATTGACTTTGTGTTGCCTTTTTCCATATTCCGGTCTTTTTTCACATAACGCTCGATCTGAATCAATCATTTACCGTTGGTAGCGACAAATGTTCACCAGGTTTTACAAGCTCATAATAGATAACACCCTTCTGACTCCACCAAACACAGAGTATTGTCTCTTTTTCAAAGCGATTTGGTCTTGAAGTGTCATTCACATTTTACATTTCTCACGTCAAAATATCCACTTTTTGATTTTTTTAACCAAGAGCATGTTCACTATAAGCTTGGACAAGAATTTGATGCTATTCTGCAACAATTTTCTTCAAATGATAACAGAAAACCAATGCTGTGAGTAAATCAAAGTTTTTAGACACAAAACTAGACATGTTTAAGGTTGAACAAAAATATACTGGTGAACTTGAGTTGTTGTGTGCTGGAAATCTTCGTCAGCTGTTAGAACACTGCAGAAGCGTTCTTACGGTCCCTAAACTGATACCATCTATAGGGAAACTCTAGTTCCATACTTGGTAATTACTAACTATGTGAGTCAGTTACAAACTTCGTTAAATTATATTCGTGAAAGTAAAACTTCAATCTGACAGTGGACAGTTGGAAGAATATTCTAACATCTCTTTTACATTTTTTTTTCAAATTTCCGATTCAAACTTGAAATCTCGAAAATTTCAAGTCTCTAGCTAATTTTGTTGTTATTTTTCTGCTACAGAGGGACAGATAAATGGATAACATTAAATTTGATCATTAAGTATTATTCAGTATGTTTTGTTATCTTTCGAGTAATTTTCAAAGAATATACTATACACTGAACTAACTTAATGTTATTAATGAAAGATTCTGAAATTACATATGCTATTTAATTTTGATGAGGAAAATACGAGTCGATATTCAATTATTCGATTGTGTTCTTCAGATATTGAGGAAATGAAATTTCAAATAAGCTTATTTTTCACCCTACCGAGTGGTTTTTCACCATTCACTAATTCGCATCAGTTCAAACTTGAAACCTAACCTCCAAAATTATTTCTTTCGAAAATAATCTGAAATAAAACCGACTAATGGAACTAAAATTAATCACAAATTAGACAGCAGTAAGCTTAATGTAACAATTCGAGACCATTTAGGTTCAAAATTTCTAAGATATAAAAATTGCAAGAGCTTAAAACAATAAGCTTAAAATAATGAGAAGAAAAACCTGATAGCATCAAACAAAAAAAAAGAGAGTATTCTTTAATAAAAAATATACTCTTTTACAAACTCGGCAAAATGACTAGAAAATTTTTTTAGTAACACTTGAATATTCATCTCATTTAAAATAACAAATGGTACGGAATTGTGCCATCATTCAAACACATTCAATATCAATATGTACTTGAAAATGTTTATCATTATATTATAACTTCCCCAAAAGTACCTGCATCTGAGTCAAAAAACCTAATTTTCATATTTTGAATCAATATTGATAGAAAATAAAGCAGATGATCACATTTTAGTGTTTAATCTTTCTTCCAAAAAGAAGTTTCAGTTAAAATCATTATACCGTAACATTAATTTATATATCAATTTCATGTTAAATCTATTTCAAATTGACAATGACATGATACAAGAGGTGTTTCATGAAGAGTTCAAACTTTCATTATAAATAATGAAACATTATAAAACTTTCATTATAAATAAGATTAAAAATCTGTTAAGGTTGTTGTACAACTCACTATCGAGTTAATCATTCACTGAGTTTCTTGATTTTCCTTACAGCTTATTTCAGGTAAACAGTATAGTGTTACAATTTCACTGTTGGGTCGAAAGTAAATATTGTCGTTGCCTAAGGTAGTAAAATGACAAAGTAACAAAGCCTAACTCGAACAGAACTGATCTCCTAACTCGCATAACCTATTAATTTAAATAAAATTATTTAATATTATCTGAGGTGTCTTCGCAGAGGATCTAGGAGCATTAGGAAAAAAGTTACTTTTGAAACTCGTAGATTCTTCATTTCTTTTCTCATACAAAATTCTACATACCTGTTCGTATTTCTTCTCTTTGAATTATGCCTTTCTTCATCATTTGAATTATCTGAAGCTGCTCTGCGTTTCCCACGAGGCATTTTTACTGTAAAAAAGAAAAAGTATTAGGAACGACAAACATTTTTGTCGAATTAATTCACATTCATTTTATAGATAGAGTTTCTTCTTATAATTATATTGAATGAAACTGAAACACAACCACGCCCTTTATACATTATACTCAAAATTAATTCCATGAATTGTTACTTGAATTTATTCAAACTTCATTCCATTTGAAGTTTACGCTTATACAATAGAATTACCAAATATAATCTATATCACATGGAAGTTAAAACCCAGTATAAAGAGAATGAGTAATTCGATTGATAGTGAATAGACTAAGTAATATTAATCTCCAAATTACGAATGTTTTGAATTGTGAAATATTTTTTGATAGGTGACTTGAAAGACACGACATTCCTTCAAATTTTAATCACACTGAAATGGGGCACCAGTGTTAAAATTGGAACCGGATTATTTATATGGATTTCACACTTGAAAAATTCGAGAACTTTGTGGAAGGAGAGGCAAAAAACACTACCTTTTTAAATACTGTTTAAAAAACCGAGTAGAATGCCACTGTCCTGAGTACAGCCTTATCCAGTTAAAAGTATGGTATACTATACAATAAATCCTGTGGAAATAATTCCCTACTGCTTGTTTGGGAACTTTAAATTTGTATACTTGCACGATAGATATTTTAATCACAAATTATAATTAAATTTCCAATATAAGCATCAGCTGGAGCATTTTTAACCTTGAAAATCAGTCATTTTATAATTTAGTTACGAATTTTCAATATAGATGACAGACCCGAGCTCACAGCTAACTTCATTCGATAGCATCGGATACTTTTCACATTAATGTTAATTATTTTAAATACGAAATCATTTTTCATGTGGCTCTAAAGTGAAGATTTAATATGAAATTAATTCATATCATTGAGATATTGGATTCCAACTGCAATATTTTTTCATCCAAATTCTATGATGGTGGAAAATAACCACCAGTCAACAAAATATTTTCGTATTTTTCTCAAAAAAATGCGTATGAAACGCTAGACAGATTGGGAGCTTGTTTTATATCGAGGTAAAAAATTATTCTATATTTTTTTTGTCCTGCTTACAACTCGAATCGATATTAGCTGATATTGCCTAAAGTTCATGGGCAAACTATATTAATTAGTAATTTCTACGAACATTAATGATTTCTTAATTCGAAGGCTTTTAATTTTCAAACACAGAAATAAGTAAAATCCCATTAATTTTTATAATTGAATATCCTTCTTGGAATTGATTTTCCCCAATTTCAGTTGGGATGTCCTTATGGATAATTTTCTTCTCCAACTTCAATTGGTGTGTACGGAATACTGTTTCGGTCGTTTTTATTTGGTAGTTGATCATAATTAAAACAAGTTTTTATAAATTACTCTGTTTAATTACAAAAAACTTCAAAGTTTACATTTTTGTACGCTAGTTCCAGGGCAGTTATTGACGTTTGAAAATTTTTCTTATTTTCGAAAGTACAGAATTGATCGATAAGAAATTCAGCATTTAGAAGTAAAATCCTATGAATAGAAGTTTAAAAAAAATTGTGAACGGATCAGCGTCAAGCTCTACTTTCGAACGGAAAGAGATAGAGACTTGAAATTTTCGGGATAAGTTTGAAACTTAAATATCCCGGTTGAGTTCGTTAGTGGGCAAAATTAATCCAATGGTTTCGCAGTTTTTCACATTTGACATGTTCTCTTTTTTATTTTTATTGATATTTTCCTAATTAGAGATCCAATTGTTCTGAAATTTAGAATTTGGAAGTATAATTATAGTAGCGCACATCTTTTTGTAAAATTTCATGAAGATCCTGTGAATAGAAGATTCAAAGCAAAGACAAAAATTTTGTGAGCATTGATTATATACGTCTATTAAATGTAAGCGGTGCTTGTTAGACATAAATTTATTTCTAAAAGTTTTTTGAATAAAATTTTTTTGAAATTAAAATTGTAGAAGATAAACATATTTCAATTTGTTTTAATATTCAAATTTTGTTATATTTCTTCTATCAAGTAAAAGGCCTTTCTATTTTATTCAATATAGAGCTTCAAAAAATATACAGTTTGACATTCCTGGTGTACATGGTCATTGTTACCTAGCACATCATGAAGAAGAAAAAGAAGAAAAGGAAATAGAATATTTCTATGACTCATACGGAAAACTGCGTATTCTGATATCAACAATACAATCCAGCATTCACTTTGTTTTTGTTAGTTTGATTGTTTAACCTGCTTAATAGTTACTCTAAACGAAATTGATTGTTTTCCTTTAGCTGGAAGTGTTGGATTGATATTTATTTATTAAAATATATTCATTTTCGGTAGAAGTGAAAGGTGAAAATTAATTATTGTGAATAGAGTTGTCTCAGTGTGTTGAATTTGTGTGTATCACTTGCCATCGTCCTTCAAGACAGGTTTCCAAAGTTATCTAATACAATTTACTTTCAAGATGTCTGATGAAATTTTGAAAAGGGAAAATTGTTTAAAGGAGTTGATGATACGTTATAAAACTTTGGGTCCCAGTATTATTTATCATATTTCCGAGGCGAATAATTTTGACGGTAAGTATTCTTTTTTTTTTTTGTTTGGGAATAATAAGCCCAACTTGAAATTGTTAATCTATAAAGATAAAATCTATTTTGATGAATCAGTATGTTCAAAAAATATTCATCAAAGCAGTACATACTGTATCAAAGAAATTCATTGTGCGAATTTCATCAGATTAGATTATTTATAGTCAAGGTAAACAATTTTTCTGAATTATCTGTATCAGGTTTTAGATTGCATTTATTTACATATTTTCAATATCAATTCATTCAATATACATCATTCAAACATTTGAGTTTGAATTAATTGTTCGGTGACATTTCAAGAATATAATTTTTACTATTATCTGTGGAAAGTGACAATTATTTTGCTTGTTTGGTGTTTTAATCACAGTGTTTTTTTTTATTTTCTGTGGAAACAATTAACATGATTATCCTTTACTCATGAAGGATTCTGAATTGCTAATGAATCAAGAATAAATGAATTGTTGTTTGTATATAAATGTTAATTCTATTTTTCAGTATATAAGGCCAACTTGGACCTGATGGAGCTCACAGGGGGTATAACAATAAAACGCGAGTACGGTAGGACCCCTAGAATAGAGAATGCCGAACACTACACATCCATAGCCCACATAGAAGAGTGTATTGATGACGTTTTAACTGGCGCTAGAATATTGATCATATTAAGAGGATTGCCAGGTAGTGGCAAGTCCTACCTTGCAAAATCCATCTTGAGAGCTTGTTACCGTAACCCAAACTATAAAGATCACATACATAGCGCTGACAACTTCTTCATGCACAATGGAAGATATATGTTTGATGCTAGACAACTTGGTGATGCTCATCAATGGAATCAGAGAAATGTAGATTATAGGATGCAGGAAGGTTACAGTCCATTGATAGTCGACAATACAAACACTCAAATGTGGGAGATGAGCAATTATCTAGGGATGGCTGTTCATAACGGCTACAAAATCCACGTTTTAGAAGTGAACACTAGGTGGGCATTCAACTGCAACGAACTGACTAAGAAAAATCAGCACAACGTTCCTAAACAATCCATTAAGGCTATGTTAGAAAGATATGAAATGGGTATCACTGCTGAGAAACTTCTGAAGCATTTCAAATTCTCTCTTTTAAACCAGAATAATCCTGAAAGAAGAAGGTGTCCCCCATTTATTGACACCAACGGACCAACAGGGACCGCCGAAACCCATGCCACCATAAACCCAGATTTAAGTTTACCCAGAAGTAAGAAAAAAGATAAGCGGATTAAGAAAAATGGAGTTTTTTCTTTGTTGGACCAAGACGAGGAGGTTTTAACCACATTCCAAACTACACCTAAAACTGCTTCATCTGAGAGTGAGACAAGAACACCGAACAGTTCATCTGCCATGTCCCCATTTACGTTTTCTTGGGATACAGACATAAGTGGAGCCATCAAAAGTTGGACTGTATTAGATCCACCGAAAAGTAATGAAGCCATCGTTCAAAGCTCAGAAAAGAAGCAAACCTGTGAGATTGGTGTTAATACGTCTATGGCGGATTTTCATCTAAAGAGTGAAAATTCAAAGGTTATTTATGGAAGGAGCAGGGAAATAAGTAATATCCGTAAAAAAATGACTGATAACAAACCCGGTATGTTGGACAAAGGTTGTTCAACCCACGATGAAGTATTTTCAGATAGAAATGAAGACCTGAAAAAGTTGATTGATATTTTCCAAAATATCCCCCCGATATATATCAGAGATATGTACGATGACTGCAAAGGCAATTTTGACATGACTTTCGAGATTTTCCTAGAAGATAATAAAGATTATTCACACTTACCCTTTAATATAGACAATGTGGTCTGTAATACAAACGAGGTGCATGAACAAAAAAATGAATGTACTTTAAGTAGAAACCTATCTGAGGAATCTCTCAACGAAGCCTCCTCTTTACCACAAAGAACACCAAAGAAGATGCAAACTTCAAATTCTTCAGTAAATGGTCCTTCCGCTTCCACGGGGGCTATAAAGAAATATTCAACAAACAAAAAACCGAGTGAATGCAAAACACCTGACATTTCCTCCGATGAAGAAAATACGTATGAAAGTCCCATATCTGATTTTGATTCTGATAATGATGGACTATCATCCGGTTCTAAATCACAATTCGACACTGTACAAATCAACTTAGGTCAATTTTTGGTGAAACAGTTAGAAAAAGAATTTGGTGATCCCTCAAACAACTTCCCGGATGGCTTTCAACCTGTAGTTCAGTTACCTAAAGCGTTGGCCCGACAGTTGTACGCTTTTTATATCGAGTCTGCGTATCAACAGATGGAAGCACAGCAGTCCATTCTAGGCGAGTTGGTTAAAGAGGATGAAAACTTTGCTAGAAAATTGCAAGAGGAAGAGATTGGAGTGGTTCACAAACCCCCTCCTGAGGGATTCCAAGACATAATGAATGAACAGGCTGCGATGAATATTCACAAAAAACAGTTGCCTGTGTTGAAAACACCTAACGATCTAGCAACCCAATTGACAAAGAAGAAACTATTCGAAAGTTTTCCAAGTGTAGACCAGAGTATTATAATGGAAATATACCACGCTAATGGATTAGATTATAAGCAGACAGTTGAAGACCTCATCATGTCTGTTGGGTCTGTTGCTCTTCGGTCTAATTCGAATATACGGGAACCTCCTATAAGTCCAACTACAATACAAGAACTGGAAAGGGCACAAAGAAACTACAGACCATCTAAGGTAATTATGTAATTTCAAAATTAGGTTTATATTGTTAACTTTATCCTATTGCAAAACCCTTTATATCCTATTTTTAGCAGGGGTAATATCAATTCAAATGAAATGAGTACATCAATTAGACTGTAGTTAGTAGGAATTGTTTGATGAAGAAGTAAGCGAGTTAAAACCAAAAGAAACAGAAATTCTGTTCTTTCTACTTGACATTACAATATTTAAAATGTCTTTGTTTTGTGCAGTTGTAACATATTGTTTAAAATGAAGGACAAATTAATTGTCATTATAAAATAAAACACTTGTTTACATTTTCTACTTTATTTTTGGTATTGACGTACGTTTCGTCTTTGCTAGAAAGACTTCATCAGAATCAGGTATTCTGATGAAGTCTTTCTAGCAAAGACGAAACGTACGTCAATACCAAAAATAAAGTAGAAAATGTAAACAAGTGTTTTATTTTATAATGACAATTACAACTGATTTCTACCAAGCAACGGCCCAATCTATCATAAATTTGACAAAATTAATTATTTAAAATTCAACCAATCATATACTTTCCAAACCATAAAATTCAAGGGATAGCTTAAAAACACAGATACTACTCTGTCAAGAAAGTACGGGGAATTTTCAATTAAAACAACATTTTTACATTTAATCGTCAAAATTTATTGGGTCGCCTTCAAAATAGGCTCCATTTGCTCCAATACATCGTAACATTTTTTATAGGCGCTTTCCGGGATGGACTTTAGCTCTCGCGCCGAATTTTGTTTTATGGCTTCAATCGACTCAAAACGGGTGCCACGAAGGGGCAATTTTAGTTTTGGGAAGAGGAAAAAGTCGCAGGGAGCCAAATCCGGCGAATACGGTGGTTGCTGAAGCACGTTTGTTGAGTTTTTGGCGAGAAAGTCGGTCACAATCGTAGCTCGGTGAGCAGGCGCGTTATCGTCATGCAAAATCCATGAGTTGTTCGCCCACAAATTTGGCCGCTTCTTACGGATACGCTCACGCAAACGTTTCATAACGCCTAGGTAATACTCCTTGTTTACCGTCTGACCCTCTGGAACGAATTCGTAGTGCACCACGCCACGGATATCGAAGAAAACAATGAGCATCACCTTCATTTTCGAGCGGCTTTGGCGTGGTTTTTTCGGTTTCGGCTCATTTTTTGCCACCCATTCCGATGATTGCTGGCTTGTTTGCATGTCGTACTCGTAGACCCAGGTCTCATCACCAGTTATAATGCGTTCCATGAATGTAGAATCGGAATTACAGCGATCTAGCATGTCTGAAGCAACCTGTTCGCGATGACGTTTTTGAAGAAAATTCAGGTCTTTCGGTACAAGTCGTGCGGCCACCTTTCTCATGCCCAAAATATCAATCAAAATCGTACGTGCGGACGCATGGGATATCTTAAGATCATGTGCTATCTCTCTCAAGCTGGTACGACGGTTTTCCAGCACCCTTTCCTTAATTTTATCGACGTTATCTTCGATCGAAGCCGTCGATGGGCGACCACTTCACGACCGTCCTTGAAGGCTCTGTACCACTGATATGCACGAGTTTTCGATAGAGCATTATCACCAAAGATCTTTTGCAACATTTTCAATGCATCGGCACACGAAAATTCATTTGCAACACAAAACTTTAAACAAATTCTTTGCTCAACGTAATCACCCATAGCAAAAATCGGCACGCACTCTGATATCGACTGACTTAATCAGCTGTTGCAAACACACTAGTTGACAGATCCCGCTCAAGCTTGGCATAGTAATTAAAGACAGTGGTACCAACCTAGGAAAAAAAAATTTTACCTGCCTCATTGCCCCGCCAGATTTAAATCGATAATTCCCGGTACTTTCTTGACAGAATGTATAATACCAGGAGTACAAATTAATTTAGCTCAAAGAATGCATTTATTTAAAAAAATAATGAATTAACAAATTAATCGAAATTTTGTTTTGTAAATGAAACACATTATTTATTGAAAATTATTGAAATTTTTATTTCATTATAAAGTACAATGGATAACCATTAGTTATGAAACAAAATATCATTTAAATGTCCACCATAGAAGCGCTGGCAGGGATGAAGTCGTTGAACTCAATTTTCCATGACTCTCACACAAATCAGGTCGTATGTTAGCAATTACTCGTACAATATTGATCTTTAATGGAGTTAAATTGTAGGAACGAGGCGGATAATTTATCGGTCCATTTCTTTTGTAAGCACCAATTACTGAATACACGACACTGATCTGTTGGTTTTGAGTTCTTGGTTAAAACAATTTTGTATGGATGTAAACCAAGGTCTTTTCGTAAAAATCTCCACAAAGACGTCTGGGAGATGCCTAGATCTTGTGAACGTCGAGAAATCGATAAATAGCAATATTCTCTTCACTTCTTGCATTTCTTTCTCTCAGTGACATTGTAACATCACCAAGTGTAAAATTTGTTTCAAACTTCTTCACTAAACTGTTATACATACGATTATAACTACCAAAAATTGGAGTCAAAGCGCCTAAAGTTAGAGTAACAGATCGCGATATTTCATAATAAATTTGGATTATTTGTAAACGTTGATGGAGTGTATAACTTTCCGTGATTAAATGGTAGACATTGACAAATACAACTGTCAATGTCACAAATAAAAAATGACTGCCATTGGTGCGCTGCTCTCTGTGAGCTGCTGCAGAGTCCTTCTGGAACACTCAGCGTTCTGATTTGAATTGTTTACTTGCCTTGAAGGAACCTTCCAACACTAACACATTCTGACTAAAACCGATCTGATAGAAGATTATGTTTCTTACCGATATATTATTTTAGGTGGAAGAGATCGAAAAGAAAACCCCTGATGAATACCGAGAAGAGGCAGAATATCATCTAAAAAAAAGAAATGAGCTCTACCAAAGAGCCCAACATCATTATAACAGAGGGCAGAGAGAAGTTGCACAATTCTACTCGCAACTAGCTCAACAGCAGACACAGAACTATGACATAGCGAATAACAAAGCTGCCACAGTTTTCCTAGACGAAAACTCTAGGCAACTACAGAATATGAACACCTTAGACCTTCATTATCTATTCGTAAAAGAAGCTATATCTGCTTTAGATGTTTTTATAGACAGCAAAATTGATCTTTTGAAGGCTAAAAAAGGCACAGACTCACAAGATCTTCTAATTATAACTGGACGAGGCAACAGAAGCTTAAACGGGGTGTCTAGAATAAGACCGGCTGTTGTCAAAAGATTGGAAGAAAGAAAAATTAAGTAAGTATTGTTTTAAATTTTAATTTAACCTACTAAGCTTTTTTTCCAACTTTATCGTTTAAGTTTTTTCCTATTCTTCAAATTTCAAAAGTGTAGATATACTTTGAAAGAACTTTCATAAGTGTCATTTGTGAGATGATCAATTGCCATTTATTTCTCCATTTAACAAATTGTTCGACAGTCTAACACTCTACAAAATAAAGTAATATCAAACTGAAAATTCACATATTAGTACAATAAAGTGTAGAGAATCTAATAGAATAAAAATTATTTGGCTGCACTAAAATACTCTTGTTCCAGAACACAGTAAAATTTGTCCGAAGTTTTGCTTGTTTTACTTTTGATAATGATTATTAAAATCTTTTTTTTTTTTTCAGATATTATAAAATGAATCCAGGATTATTGAAAATAAAGATTAGACGGAATACACCTGTCTCCAATGATCTCTAATGTTTTTTACAGATAGTTACCTTCTAAGACATATTTTACGACCAAAGTTTTGTACATATATATTTTCATAAGAAACAAGTGAGTCTGTTATATTGAAAAAGCTCAATATTGTTAAGCTTTGTGGTGTTTGATTTTAAATGCAAGTGTTTATGACACTTGACCTTTGTTTATTTTAAAGAAGAATTAACTGTTATTTTATTGTAGATTTTTTTGACCTATGGATTGTTTTACCGCTGTTACCTTGCATTCATTTCAAGTATTATTACCGACAAGCAGTAATTTTAATCAATCTAGTGTTGATCGGGTTCCTCATATAAGGGTTTATTCCCAGAAGCTTACATTACTTTTTTTGGAATCTGCTCCATACACATTTTGGGGTTCTTTTTGTGAATAGATAATAATAATGTGTCATTCTGTGAATAACCCTCTACAATTCAATAGACTGCAAATCCTTGACTCACGAGTAAAATTTGTTCCAACAGGTATTAAGAATTAATTTTCAATTTAAGTGCTAACATAGTTTTAATTAACCGTCTTATGTTTAAAATTTTGGTTGAAAACGAATCTTTCCTTTTCTTCTAATTTTGTGTTCTGAATATTATTTTGTAGGTTAACGTTGTATAAAAATCTGCAATATTCTTGGTATACAGGATGATTCAAAGGTACATCAGGTTTTTGTAAGAACTATTGTCGGTAGGAAAGTTTCCGTTACAATTCTGAAGTTTATATTTTTTTTTTGCCTCATATAGAGAATACATGAATGGATAGACCAGCGACATAAAAGCCCAATGTCGTTTCAGAATTGACGAAGGAAATATGAAGTTATTCCACAAAACAATGTGAAAACTTTCCTTGTATTCATTTCATTTTTTTAGAAAATTGAGCTTTCTCTCATTATTTAACAGAAGAGTTTTGTTTTCTGAGAATCAGATGAACTTTTAAATGTTTCGCACTCTTCCTGTGTGTCTTTATTTTATTTTCACCCATTTACCATCATTTAATCAGTTCATTTATGTATGTTGTGTACGTCAAAAATCAAGTCTGAAAATTTTAATTATTTTTAAGAGACGAAAAAATAGTTTCTGAAGTTCAACACTCTGTATATTGATACTGAAATAATTTTAGAGAAACGGTTTCTAGATACGTCAACCTAAAGGTTGTAAATTTAGTATAAAAATTTTTGCTCACGATCTACCTCTGTACTTATGAAACATTCATATGAAGCCATATTCACATTGTGATATTTGATCACAGATTCATCTATGTTATTTTATTTTTGTAGATTTTATATGTTTTTCTTTGGTAGTAAGATTAGAAATAGTGTTTTGATAAGTGCAACTTTTAAGTACAAATGTGTAATAAGAACAACTATATGAAACTATTTTTGATATTGTTATACTAAATAAAATCATTAAGCATATCTATTATATTTACTGTTTTTCATGATGCAATCTTGTTACTTTTATTCTATAAATATTGTTATTCCAAAACTGATGAACGTATTGTTAAAAATGACAAGAATAGTTAGATAAAGTGCCTAAAGCATATTTGCTGGATGTGTTATTATTTACAGTGAAGTTTTTATGATAAGGTTGAGTAGTAGCCTTCTGTTAGCAATGAATTTTGGATAAGGTTTGTGATGTTTTTTTATCTTTATTTTTTTAAATAAAGCTACTTTGAATAATTGACAAATAATCCACTTATTAACTTCATCCTTTAATATCTCATTAGTGTTGTTATGAAGCAGTTTGAAATTTATTTCATTACACAATAAATTCCAGAAAATCAATATTAATGGGATTTCTATATATAATTTTTGAAAGGGCATACTTATTTTGTGCGACTTTTTCATTGTATTTCTGAATATAAAGTCACTACAATGAATCAAGTTGCTCTGCAATATTGACATATCCTGATGAAGCAAATTCCATTTGTTTTTGCATATTAGCCTTGGAATTCTCATGCTTTTTTATTTTGTAATTCAAATAAACTAAGTCAGTAACACCTGTCTGGGATACAATTTTTCACCATTAAAAAGTGCACAGGCCAAATAATAAAACGCGTTCTTTGTACTGCACCCCAAATCCACTTATTACACGAATATATTTACAGACTGAAATGTCTTTTATAATATTTTTCCTGGTTTAAGCCGGAAGCTTCTACATGAATATCAGGAAGAGATATCTTTTTATGTTACTTTTTCATTAAACCAATATTCGTAATATTTTTTTACATTAATAAGATTAAAAATTACATCTCCATCACAATGTCCCGGTCAAATCGACGATGAACGAAAGTCATCAATCCACATTTGACACACTCAAAAAACAAAACGTATCTGAAATTAAAACGTTGAAGCGCTGCATATATTGCAGTTCAAAACTCCCATAAGCGACCGTATATTTAGCTTTTAGCGAAATGGTGAACGGGAAAGGGGTAAAATTATCCACACACAGAAGGTTTCAGGCTATTTGGAAAATAGTGGCACAGGTAAATTTTTCACTGCTTCATAGAAAAATGACCTATTTTGTTTTAAAAAAATGGTGGTTCTGTAGCCCTACAGTACATGGTCACAAGGCTATAAGTGTGAAGGAATTTCAGGCCAAATCTCAAGAAATCTCATCCAACAATCACGTATCTACCGTATTCTCTTTAAATGGCTCCTGCCGATATTTTTCTCTCTTAAACTCAATTGTTATGTCAATCCATAGATGACATAAAAGGGAATTCGCGGCGAGTACTGAAGTCTATTTCTGAAAGTATTATTTCGGAAGCGGCCTACTTTGGCTACAATAAATTCGGATAAATAATACACATTTTGTCTGTCATTAGACCATTACCGGTAGTTTTTGACACGTTAGTATACCAAACTATGAAATGATTAACTCATTTCAAGACAAGAAGGGGACAATTTTTTAAGGAATTCCATCTCTCGAATCAAATAGCTTCCGAAGTCTTTCAGCCAATGATATGATATGATTTATATGAAATGAGAAGCATTTAAAAAGCGTTATGAAATATGGAAGAAAAACTGTTGAAATGACGAAACTGCAACATTTTGAAACGATAACATTTCATTTGACGACCCTGTATCTTAATTTGATTTTCCTAAACAACTAGATTTATTCATTTTCATTCGTTTTCAGTCATTCAACTCGTTGACATTTTCTTCCATCGAACGTTCAAAATTATAGAAAATATCTTAAGTATTTCGGAAAAATGACAAATTTTCAAGACAGTTAAGTACAAGAACGTTGGTCTTAGACTTAATCTAATCGATTATGTTTCTTGCAGAATATAAAGTACAGCAAAAAATTGGGGAAGGATCTTTTTCGGAAGTACTCAAATGTCAAAATCGGGAGACAGGTGAATGCTTTGCAGCGAAGAGACTTAAGAAATCTTATAAATCGTAAGTTTTTACGAAAGAAAATTAGAATTTGAGGATTATTGTATGGAACCCGTTTCATGTAATTTTGAACATACTCTCTGTTATCTTAAATATCATACAGATTTCTTTTGCTAACCTCACTACAAATTTTAATATTGTTGTGACGTGTCCCGTCCTGGACCAGAATTCTACTCTGCTCTGCTGCAACTTCCCGGCGTAGTATATAAAGGACGCTGAGTGCCGAGCTCACCGTTCTCGCCCGGTTCAAGTAGAGCAGAGTGATGGCGTTCCGACGTGGAACAAGGTCACTGGCTTCATAGACAGACATGCGCACTACGCCTACCTAAAGAGTTCAGGTGCGCATGCTCGGAACGAAACGCCGCCTCCGAATTAAGAGGTAGAAGCTCCCTCATTCGCTTCAGAGCTTCAATGTTATAAAAATGTTTCCTCAAAAACTTTTAAAATCAAATTAAATAAATGTCTTAAATAACACAGTTTCAATTTAGTAGACATATAGAATTAACACTTCCTACGCTTCTTTTGCCTTCTATCTTCCCTTGCATTATAAGTCGTTCTCCTATTCTTTAATTGTGCATTCTGTAGATTTGAGATGCATATTGTGAGGGGGTGAACTCTAGCTTTTTTCTAAAAAGAAAAGATAATAACTGATTTTTTCAGAAATGAAGGCGTTTTAAGCTGTGCCGAAATCATAGCCGCCCAGAAGATTCCCTATCACCAGAATGTCTTGAATTTGTTAGAGTTTCATTAGTAAGTACGTCCTATTAAAACCGCCGCAAGCAAAACACTAATCAGTGCGTAACATTTCAGCGAAAATTTTACAGGAAAAGCCATTTTTATTTTTGAACTGATGGATATGAGTATGTACGACTTGCTGAAGAACCGTACGAGGTAATACATTAACAATAACAATTTAATATTACATTAATATTTATTTAAGATCTTTTGCAGGCATTTGAACCAAATCCCGGAATTTTTCGATTTAACCCGTGTATTCGATTGCCTTCAACTTAATTATCATTATGTGAACTATAGTAATAGAAAGTTCTACGAATCAAGACAGTGTAACATCATCTGTATAACAATTCTACATACATATATGCGCACGTTTCGATCTTGTTGTTTCTTATTCAGTGCACTGCAAGTTTCTTATCGAGAAAATGTATCAAATGGTTCTGAAGAGTGTTCCTCTAATGGCTTTCTCTCAAACTGGTCTAAGGCGGTTAAGCTGGCTGACTCCTATTCCTGAAGAATTTATCCCAAGTTAAGTGCCACCCAAGGCTCAGTCTTTCTCAGTCACTTCTTTTTCTTTTATTCATTAACATGCTTCATTCTAATTCTTATTGCTCATGATACATCCTTGGCAGTGATGGCTGGAAGTCTTGGTGGAAGGAAATTTGCGAATCTCTTATCAGGAGCTTCATTATCTGATGCCAAAGGATCTTTTTGACTGCGAATCTGGATGAAAGTAGGCTTCTCTTTTTCACCAGCGTGCATCGCTTGTCAAAGTCACTCATGTTCAAATGTTGAATCTCCAAAAGAAGAAGATGAGAAATAAACAGATGATAACGATGTTGATGAATAAGATGACCGGAGATTTAATTGAATTTTACTGAAATAGACCGTGAAGTAGGCCTACCGTAAAAACGACATTTAAAAAAACGCACCAAGTACACTACCTCGTAGGTGGCGTGTGCATATTATAGAGAATAGAACTAAAGTGAATTTTTGCGAACTTAGACCTTGAATAACATTTTTTGGACACACGGGATCGATGAGGACTTTTTACAATTTCATTATAATGGTGTCCCTAACGTTCATGCAAATTTTCAGCTTGCATTTATGCAAGGGTCATATTATAATTTCATTGTTTTTTTCGCAGGAGGCTTCCAGAAACCAGAGTCAAATTCTTTCTTTATCAAATATTGAAAGGACTCACTCATCTTCATAACCATGGGCTTTTCCACAGGGATGTGAAACCCGAGAACATCTTGATGAAGATGACAACTTCGGTAAATATTTTTAGTCGGAATTGAGGTTTATCATCCTCATACTTCAATGGTTTCGATAATTTGACGTTTGAGGTTATGGTACGATCGACTTTTAGGTTAAAGTTTCTTTAGATGGAGATTGGAGGTTAATTTGGATATTAATTCTTATGTTCTCAGGGTGAACTCATTAAATTGGCTGACTTGGGATCTGTTCGCGGTATTTACAGCGAACCTCCTTACACAGAGTATATATCCACGCGCTGGTACCGTTCTCCAGAATGCTTATTGACCGTTGGTAACTACGGGCCAAAGATGGACGTATGGGCTACTGGATGTGTCTTTTATGAAATGCTCACGTAAGCGCACTAAAGTCATTCTGTAAATTTTTTCACATATTGCTTTCTTATGCGACATATAAGGTGTTTTTTATAACTTCGTATACAGGTTTCTCAATAACGTTTTTAAAATAGAATAAAAAATAAACTAAACATTCTTTTTAAGTACAACTACTGACCAATGTGTTTTGAATAACTTATCATCCACCTCTGCTTTATTTGCAGTATCGGACAGCTAGTTTTAAAGAATACTTGGGTACTGACTCTTGGGAAACCGATATGTTCTTAAACCAAAGAATGGTCATATCTAAATATATTAAATTAAAATTGATGATATATAGTAAATGCCACTTTCAGTTTGAAGCCTCTCTTTCCTGGCTCCAACGAGCTGGATCAGCTCCACAAGATCCACGCCATCCTAGGCACGCCCAACGGTAAACTATTGGAAAAACTCAAAAACAAGTGTGTGAATTTCCCTTAGTCGTACGGAAATAATCGTCACTTTGCAGGTCCAGGAACTGCACTTCTTTCCCTGAGATCACGGGTTCAGGACTCCAGTGTCTTATGGGGGACTTCAGCGAGCACGCCAAACGTCTGATGAGGCTAATGCTGGAATACGATCCTGACAAGAGGATAAACGCCCGTAGGCTGCTCCAGAGCGTATATTTCGACTCTATAAGGTGAGTGATTAAACGTAGCTCTGTCGTTGGTGATTTTGGACCAGTTCCAGAAATGTTTTCCGTGACCGAGATTATTTCGTTGAAGAGCAGTGTGTTATACGTTTGATTAGTTAATAAGCGAAATTTTCGTATTTGGAGCACCGAAATCCTAAGTTACTGGTTAAGTGATAGTTTCACAAGGTGCAACAATCATAAGATCATAGTGCAACTTCTTCTTCTTCTTCTTTCTAATTATTAAGCAATATTGCTTGTTTTTCTTCGCTTCTTTGCCTGTGTTCGTTCAAGTATGTAAATTATCACTCCACCGTTTGCGTGGTCTTCCTACACTCCTACGACCAACTGGTGACTTGTCTCTTGCCATCTTTACAATTCTGTTTTCATCCATGCGGTCGATATGCCCATTCCATTGCTGTTTCCTTTTCAGTACCCAATTGTTCATTGATATCATCGATTCCACACATTTCTCTCATGTTCTCACTCCTCACCCGATCAGTGAGTTTTTTTCCTACCATCTGGCGCACCACTTTCATTTCAGCAGCCTCCAATATTTGACTCGTTCTCAAGGTTTCCAGTCTGGTCTCTGCAGTGTACGTGAGAATTGGTCTAATCGTCGATCTGTAGATTCTAGACTTAACTTCAATTCCAATGTGCTCATTATTCCACACGATGTTGTTGAGACATGCGGCTGTTCTTGTTGCCTTCATAGCTTGTCCTCTCACTTCCGCCTCGACATCACCAAATCCAGATATCTCGACGCCAAGATATTTGAACCTCATCTCCTGTTGTACAACCTGGTTGTCAATTTTCAGCTTACATCTAAGTGGCATCTTTGATGTGGTCATGCATTTAGTCTTTGATGTCGATATAATCATTCCGAACTTTTTTGCTATTATGTTGAACTGATGCAGCAGTCTTTGAAGATCGTCTTCGTTCTCCGCGATCAATACTGCATCATCGGCGTAGCAAAGTATTCTAATTTCCTTGTTCCCAAACTTGTATCCTCTTAGTTTGATTATGTGTTTAATTATTTCGTCCATGATGATGTTGAAGAGAAGAGGACTCAGGGAATCACCCTGTCGGATGCCAATATCAACGTCTATTTCTTCTGTTATTTCACCATTAATTTCTGCTTGAATCTTGTTAGCCTTGTATATATTTTCGATGGTTTTCACAATGTTGTAGGGTATTTGTCTGTCATGAAGCAAGTGTATGACATCTTTCAACTGTACGCGATCAAGTGCTTTCTCCAGATCTATGAAACACATAAACACATACGGCGTCTGTGCATGATCTTCCTGATCGAAATTCCTGCTGTTCGTCCCTAAGTGCAATATGTTCATTGATTTTGTTGGTAAGGATTCTCGTGGTTAGCTTGAGTGCAGTTGGAAGTAGATTGATTCCTCTATAGTTAGATGGTATTTCTTTGTCGCCTTTTTTGAAGAGGAATATTGTCTTGCTGATTCTCCATTCATCAGATATTTTGTGGTTTTGCAGGATCTTATTTATCAGGATTACCAGTTGTTCTATGATGCTATCACCTCCGTACTTAAGCAACTCGTTGGTTATTCCATCAATTCCAGGACTTTTTCTATTCTTAAGTTTTTTGAGAGCCACTTTAACATCTTCCTCTCCAATAACTATGTTGTCGTCTGTTACGATCTCGGGGTCGTAACAGACCCCGAGGATCACTTCGGGTCTGCTGTTGTTTATATAGGTTTTTCAAGTAATTCACCCAAGTTTCCTTTGATATACGGTTCCTATCAATCAACTCATGTGACTCCCATATCTGTTTCTGGAGTCCGTAGAAGTCGCTTTCCATTCTTTTAGAAAAGACTTCCCAATGCCTGCCTTTTATTTGTCTGACGAGGTTGTTGGTAATATTCCGTACTCTTTTGTACTCCTGGTAGTCTTCGGAAGTTTGGGTACTTCTGTACTTCAAGTAGGCTTTTTTCTTTCTCTTGCATTGCTGCTTAACTTCATTACAAAACCAAGGTGTTCTGTTTGGTTCATTTTTACCACGCTTTATATCCCTTGTTCCCAGTGCTTCAGTGGCTGCTTTTTTGAGATTCTGCTGCAGTTTCTGCCAGCTTCTGTTAACGTCATCCTCGTCATTCAGGGGGTTGTTCTGTGTTTTATACTTTAGTCTTTTCTGATATAAGCTCCTTGTAGACTCATTCCATAAGATTCAACATTTATCCTTTCCTCCGATCTGATAGGTGTATTATTCGTTTTTGGCTTCAATTTAATTCTAATTTTTCCTAAAAGAAGCTTATGGTCATAGTGCAACTAATATCCTTAATTCATATCATATATAAATTAACAAACACTTTATCCCCAGATTAAACCGGATTAAACTATAACTAAGTAATAATTTAATGATTTGCTTTAAGTCTTGCCGCAACAACTTCATGAAAGTCGGCAAATTTCAACCACTATGTCGTTATCTCAATTTTAAAATTGAAAATTGAATTTATTCAACAGATTTTGTGAAGATAGATCAGAGCATCTTCCCTACTTGAGCAAGCTGAAGCTTGAACAGACGTCCAAGAGTCCAGAATGCAGTAGGCCGTATCTTAGGAATAAACCTAGCGTAAGACGTACAACACAAAATCGCATTCATTAGATAAATAGCTCTACCAGTACTACTAATGGTCACTGTTGCTCATCTTAAAAACAATGATGAATGTACTTTCTGTTGGAACTTTCAGATACAGGACAAACGCAGCACGAACAGCTTCACACTGAACAGACAACAAAAAGAGCCCGTCAAACCGAGAGAGTCGGGCACGTCGAAAACCTCCACCCTGAAGTCGTCCAAGACCCTTTTGGACGTCACGTCCACTCTGACGAGCAGCCATAAAGATTCGCAATCGAAAGAGATCGACGCTGCTGAACCTAAACCGTCGAAAACATGGAGCTCAAAGCCACCCCTCTTCATCCCAGTGAGGGATAGGTCCAAGATTGGGAAACAATCCAATGACAAGTTCAGAAAAACAACCAGGTAGGATAGTTAAAAAATATCAGATGATTGTGCCGTACCATATCTACACTGAAAATTCTTTGTGCTTGCCCCTTGTGATGTTTCCCTTAAGGGTACTTCTGATGGTCATCTTCTGATATTTATATTAACTGATATTCTTAGATATCCTTTGAAGACCACTCAGAAGTTTTAGTGTAGCTTGGACGAGTTGAGAGATCAGTTGTGTTTCGATATCTGAAATTCTCAAAATAAATCAATTTCCCTTATTGGAAATTTCAACTCTCCCCTTGAAGCATGTAGATTAATGGGGTAAATATCTCAGATCTTCGCGACTATCTTTGATCTCTTTATTTCACTCATATGCTCTGGTCTTTGATAGGGCAGAGTCCCCCAAAGTTTTTTAAAATATTTTATACATAGTATATGTATCCTAAAAATGAATCTAATTTTCTTTACAATAAATAATTCAAATTTTACCCCACCTGACTGAAACCTTATTGTCTAAATTTATTGAAATGTCCACGTTTTATCCAAAATTGTGGCTAATGAGGCGATAACAGGCAGAATGAACTCAAGGCTAGAGTCTTTCTGGCGGAGCCATTCTGGTCTGAAACACTCGAAGTTGTTCCTTGGAACAGCTTCGAACAAAAAGATGGCGAACCTAGCGCTAGGTCTGGATAGGGCCAAACTAAGAACACTTATCGGAATTATGACAGGTCACTGCAGACTGAAAGCGCATTTGCACAAAATTGGTCTGGCTGAAGACAATGAATGCAGGCTGTGTCTTGAGGACACTGAAACAGCCATGCACATCGTCTCAGAGTGCCCAGCGGTGAGTCGCATCAGATTCGAGGTCTTTGGCCAGGCTTTTATAACCCACAGCGAACTGAAAAAATTACCCCTGAACAAGATTATCGGTTTTATCCAAAAACTGGATCTCGTTGGGGAGATATAAATTAGGGGTGAACCACAATAGTCCGTGCGGACGCAGTGGTAGGGTGGACAGACGCCCGCTCATCTTAAATAATAATATCCAAAATTCACTATCACAATTTTTTACAGTAATCTGGCTCATTTTACTCACTCGCCATTGTTGACCCAGAAGGAAATCGCGGAAAATAAATCATTCCAGTCGAAATCGTTCGTACAACCCCTGAGAAAATCCACAAGGAAATCGCAGGTGGATGAAAAATTTATCAAGAATTGGGATAAAGTCAAGAGAACAATGTAGAATTACAAGTTATCCACGTTAAATTTTAGTGGAATAAAATATTCGACATCTAAGTGTTCTTTTATTGTTGCTGAAACAGTTTCTGATATAAGGGCGGCTTTTGATAATTTATCATTATTATTCAATTGAATTTACAGGAGGTCTTGGCAACGGAAGTTCCCACACAAGATTAGGGTAGTTAATGTGAGGTGTCGCAACGGAAAGACGCGTAATATATTCATTTGAAGGTAAGGGTTTATTGTAAATAAAATACAATTGGGACATTAAAAAAAAAAACTGAATACTCCACAAATTTATCGAAGAATATATCAAATAACCACGTGTTTTCACTACACGGCGATTTTCAACGGTAATTTTGTTTTGATAGCTTAAAAATAAGAGCAGGTAGACGGATACTGTCCCATAAGCAATTGAACAATAGACAGATGTTGCTCAAGGTCACAAAAAAAGCGGACCTCGGTTTGTTTTCAGTTCATATTCTTATAATTATCATTCAATCTTAATCTATTAAACTATCCCTTATTAAAATAATGACTGAATGGAATTGGAAAGCAGTGGTTCCATGCAAAATATATATACAACCAAAAAAATTGAAGTTATTGAAAAGAATTAAAATTAAATCATTTTCAATACTTTTCAATCATTATTATTAAATAAGGATTGGTCACGCAGTAATAATTAGTCACAGACTAATAATTTGACTTATCTATACGTTCAATGATGTACATAGGCAGCTTAGTCATGCTTATTATGGAGAAAACAACTAAAGTAAAATTTTAGAATCGTTTTTTCTCAGAAATGGTTGATGTTATGAAAAAAAGTATAGCAACAATTTTTTTAGATAATTTCGTGGTCTACAATTTTGTCTTAAATATTTTTATCTTAAAACTAACCGTTTCGCTGAAAATTCCAAAAAACCCATTTTTGCGAACTTTGACCTTGAATAACATTTTTTTCACACATGGGATCGATAGAGACTTTCCACAATTCTATTAAAATGGTGTCTCTAACGTTCATGAAAATTTCCAGCTAGTTGGATGGTTATACAAGGGTACCTCTATTTTTTCCACTAAATTGACCGTATTAGACGAAAAATCCTAAAATTCAGAGACTTCATGGAATGTCGAATCAAGAATGACCCAAACGGTAATAAATTATGTATTATTATCTTTAATTGAAACATTTCAATTCATTCTGAACAGTGAAGAGTTTGAAAAGGACAAAGATGCTCCTAGAGAATCTCGCGGACTCATTGATATATTATATTAAAAAATTTAACTTCGACTTTTCACTAACTGCTTTCCACATATTAATTTTTTTTATTCTTCAGAGTAAAAATATTGATATACGATAATGTAATTCACAAATTCAGAATTTATTAACGAGTCGTACTAGTCTGTGTTGTACTGGATAATGGATAATGTGAAGATGGCTTCAGAAAGATATGAACGTGTATACGTATCTTAACTAACAGATGTCAACGATGACGTCTGTCAAAATTTCAGTATTTGTAAATGTGACATGTGTTAATTCGCTGGGATAGTGCGATTTGAATTAACGATATCTTGATCATTTTCATTAGTAACGAACAACATAACACATAGCAGAGTCCGACAGTGCCGAAAAAAAAAACGTTACCAACATTTCAATTAAGAGTTTCTCTCTGTACCGCGAAGGCACCTCGTCGTTAGTTCTTTACTCCTATTTTTGTTGAAACTGCAAAAATCGGATATATTGAATGTTAGAGTGAATTTATCATATTATATTCCCTTCAACATTGAGAGGAATCCTAGCATTGAGAGATCTGCCTCTCAGATTTCGATTGAGCCAGAACCCTAAAAATGGGAGAGAATAACGCTGATACCACATCTGAGTGCGTAGCCGAGTCCCAGACATCGAAAGGGTGCGATGGACCACAACAGATACAGAAGAGAAACTACCAGTCTTTATACGGTAAGTCTGAAATAATAATTTTAGCCCCAAGAAGAACCGTTTGGACACTGCTGTAATTCCTGTTGGTGAGTTTGCCTCCGATATTCGAACATAAATTCCATTATCATTGCTTCTATTTGTATCGTCACATGCTTATCCCTTCGTATGATCTGAAAAAAAAACTGTTGAAAACATCGGGTCGTTCTCAAAGTGGTAAACAAAAAACTGATGTGTTGATATTACAACAGATGATTGAAGTAGGATTTTCAAACATTTTTTTAAATATCAGGAACAATAGCGCATACATTCTGATTTCTGAGGAAAATTAAAATGAGATTTTGGAATAGAATTTGGTTGCAATGGTTACGTCAATGTTTAATTATTTTTTTATACATTTTCAAGATGTATTCATTGATGAAGAATTGAACGAATAAAATATGGACAAAACAATTATGAATATCTTCATATTATCAGATTTATGTATATTTTTATTGCATATTCAACAACTGAATTTTTCTGAAATGCTTTTAAAATTTAATATATCGTTGGGTTCATATATTCGATGAAATCCTGATCTGTATGCTTTGCAGTAGTTGTTAACTAATATTGAAATATAATATACCCTTTGTAATAGGATATGGAGTTTCGATCTTTTTTGTACTTGAATATTTTGAAATAATTGATAAAAAAATTGTATTGACAAGTTATCGGGCACTACATGGCATTTGTCCATAATTATCTCGTTTTTATCTTTATTGTTAAGATTGCAATCATGTATTCTTATCAAACATCCGGATTTTCTTATATATTTGGTATCACAACTGAAAATTACCGATAGTTGAGATGATTTTACAGTAAAATATTTTTCTTAAACCCAATTTAAGAACTCTTAGAATTATATTTTGAAATTTGAAAAGCATTCGAAATTGCCTCAACAATTCGTGAGTGTTTTTGCCGCAGAAAAATTCAATTTCTGAATAATGAAATTTTGGAAATGGAATATGGAATATTTACAGGCGGACAAGATATTGAGTGCAACTTAATTTTGTCTACTGGCTAGCTATTTCTCTCCTGATTACAAATATATATGCATGTGTTGCTCTATCTCTTATTTTGAGAACTACAGAGTCTCAAATTCGAAGAACGACCTGGCAGGTTCATTAATCGGTTGTCAAGTGGTAGGCTGTGATAAATCAACAAACGACATTGCTAACAATATGATACAACATTGATATTCAATATAATTATTTTGAAACATGCATTACACAGAAATGGAAAATTTTGAAATATTTTCACCTTATTCGAAGAACAATAAAAGCGAGAAAGCTGCAAGGAGAGATTATATGGCATTATACCAGGTGATCTAATTCCAAGTGAAAATACATTCTTTAATACTCACAATCGTGTATGACAGTGGTTCCCAAACTTATTTTGTCTACTGCCCACTTTGAGAATAAATATTTTTTTAGCGCCCCCATTTTTTCACTTATTTAAAAACCACTATAACTTCAAATTAAATTAATTAATTATTGTGACCTATATATGTATATTATGTATATTAAGAGAGAATTATAAACGAAACTTTTACTATAACCCGCAACTTGAAACCTGAGCGCAGTAGGTAACATACAACGGCGCTTAGGTCTCAAGTTAACTCTTACGGGCTCCACCTGCCAATAAGAATGATTATTGAAACGCAACTTTATAGTATTAAAACAGAGTATCTTTTATTAAAAATATAACTAAAATAATCAATCCTTATATTAAAACTAATGTGACGGATGAATTTGATCTGTTTAATAAGTTTGTTGATATCAGGTTCCAATTTACTCAAGAACAGTCGCAAGTCGCCACGTTCGGTAACAAGCAATCGATTTCTCTTTTTAGTAAGCAGTGTTGTCACAGCACTAAATCCACGTTCACACAAATATGACGATGGGAATGCTATCAAGAATCGTTGAACGATTGACCACAATCCAGGGTACAATTGAGGGATCGGTTTTTGAAGCCAAAATTCTTGGTAACCATTTTTGAACTTGATTTTTATTTCCTCGTTTGTTGTCAATTCTATAAGTTCTTCTTCCAGCTGAGGTGACATTGCTGTGTTGACATTTGAAAACGGATCCAACACCCAGTATGGTATTTCCAAGTTCAAAATGTCCTGGTATCGTTCGGTGAAGTCAATGTGGAGGTTTTCCAAATGTTGGCAGTAGGCAAACAATTCGTCGTTACTGCATGATACTGATAAATTTGGAAAATTGTGAAACTCACGTCTGCCCAGATTCTTTTTGTGTAGAAGCAGTTTGGCTGCGAAAGCAGCAACGACGTTTTTTGTTTTAATTAAATTTAGTTTATCGCCTTGCAGTTGGAGATTCATGTCGTTGAACAATTTATACAGGTCTGTCATGTAAGCTATATCATTCTTTGATGTTATGAGCTTGTCGTGTAATTCTGTATCTTTAGTTTCCAAGAACTCTATAACAGAGTCAGACAATTGCCTCTTGATAGCCAACGAACTTCAGTATGAAACAACAAACGGTTGAAATCCTCGTCATTAGTAACACAAAGCTGATGAAATAATCTATCATTCAAAGAGCTGTTGCGGATTTTATTGACTGCTTTGATGACATATTGCAGTGATTGTAATAGTTTTTCACTTAAGTTTCTAGCAACTAAATGTTGTCTATGAATAACGCAATGTACACCAAGGACATATGGAATTTTATTTTTTAAGTACGCTATGAAACCTTTATGGCACCCTGTCATAGCCGGAGCGCCATCCGTAGCAACTGAAATAATATTTTTCAAAGGAATCTCTTTCTCATCGCAAAACTTTTCCAATGTATTGAATATGGTTTCACCTTTTGTATCGGTCTCTAAATTTCTAGCAAATAATAGTTCTTCACATATTTTTTCATCTTTAATAAACCTCACGTAAGACAACAACAATGCTTCATTAGTTGGTAAAGTGGACTCATCGAGCTGAATTGAGAATTGACTTGTCCTCAGGTGATCGCATAATGATTCTTCAATGTTTTCAGCCATTTCATCAATTCGTCTTTGCACAGAATTATTACTCAAAGGAATTTTTCGGATAATATCTGCCGCCGGTTTATGAAGCACAGTAGTTATTACTTCATTTATTGCTGGTAATATTAACTCTTCTCCGATGTTATGTGGTTTGCCTTTTTGAGCAATTAACAAAGAGATATTGTGCGAAGCTCGAAGACCGTCGTCATCTTGCTTAGCAGCCGCCGAAAATGGTTTTACTACACTTTGCTGAATATTATGCTTCTTCTCTAGGTCTTGAAAATATGCTACATTCTTGTCTTTCTTATCTGGATGCATTTTATTCAAATGATCTTGCAGCCTTGAAGGCTTCATTGCTTCATTCGAAAATGTTTTTAGACATAGAAGACACAAAGGCGACGATCGGTTTGTGGGATTTTCAATAAATCCGAATTTAATATATTCCGCAGAGTATTGCCGTCTCATCTTTTTTACTTCCGACATTGTTTTGCTTTAAGAAATACGTTCAACTTCGCGAGTAGAGGAGGCGTATGTACTGCTCATCTATTGCGCGCGAGACCACAAATGAAAATAAAATAAATATTACATTGTTTATATAGGAATGCTTAAGCAGCACGCACCCACAGGAATAAAACAAACATGCATAAACTCGTTTATCTCATTCGACGCTCAATCGTACTCAACAAGTCCGAACAAGCATTCAATGAACCAGCCGACTGATACAGGAATGCACAATTCGGGTTATTTAACAAAAACTTGTTAAAACATGATAGATATCTAGGAGTACTAATAACTATTAATTTTTTCTATATTCAATAAAATAGGACAGATATATGAATTACGCGAAGAGAAATATAGAACCGAGTTTGAGCAATCTTTTAATTCATATTAGTTGATGTTCACAAGTTGTTGTTGAGAGTCGAGAGCTCTTGCAGTTGTTGTTTAAGAGGCCTCTTAGCTAAATAAAGTTACAAATCACCCCCCGCCCGCCTCTACACAACGCCTCCATTTTCTTTTGGGTCTCTTACCGCCCCCCTTGAGACCTGCAGCGCCCACAAGGGGGCGTTATCGCCCACTTTGGGAAAGACTGGTGTAAGAGATTCTGAAAGTTTTAAGAGAAAGAGATGTAGCGTCTTACGCAATGAGAATCACGAACTCATATTGCTTTATTTTGAAGGTAATGTTACTATAATTAATTGTTGTTAAATGCTAAAACTAAATATTATTGAATTTGAAATCAACGCACAACTTCATAAAAATTGTTTTAGAAAATCCAGAAAATGGATTAAAGGAAGCATAACGTGAACTTGCAATAAGCTGTTCGAAGATTCATAGATTGTTAAGAAAGAACAATTATAGGCCATACAAGTTACTGCCAGTACAAGACCAAAAGGGAAAATGCTTAGAATCCTGACAACATATGCTGCAAAGACCGGAGGAAGATCCTAATTTATTAAATTTTTTAATGTGAACGTATAAATCATCGTTTTACACTGGTGGCGTGTTCAACAGAAAAAATAGACTTTCTTGGGAAAACAAGAATCGAAGACATTCCAAAGTATTTCAAATCAGAAAATCATGAAAGTCCGTTAACGTTCGGTGTGGCATTGTGTATAATAAAATTGTGGGGCCTATATTTTTTGACTACACATTAACATGTGAAGCATATTCCGAAAGGATACTGCCAACTTTTGGAGCAATTGTTTTCTGCTGAAGAATTGAAGCAAATAATTTGGCAGCAGGACGGAGCACGCCAACACAGAAATTTGAGAACATTTGAGTGATCAATTTGATCTCTGGATCGATTATGGTGCACCTATTTCAAGCCCATCGAATAGTCCGGATTTAACACCGTTGGACACATTTTCATGGTCGTTCCTGAAGGATAAAATTTACTCTGATAATAATGAAAGTGTTCAGATCATTCAAAACGAAATTGAAGCATTAATTCATTAACTCAGTCAAAACCATAATAATGCTTTCCCAAATAGTTTAACCAACATGAGAAAACGATATGAACTATGTATATTAAATAATGGTGGCCATTTCGAGCAATTTCATTAGTTGTAACTGTTCATTTAATACCATCATAAATACCCAACAATGTCGAGTTCTTGATTCCTATTCCCTACGTCTGCCTGTTTCTCTAAAAACTTTTCGAATCTTTTACAAGGTGGTAAGTATTAATAAATATATTTGCACTTCGAACAGGATGATCTGGATGTAACGACATATATTCTCACCTTTTAGTTTTCTTGTTTTATTGTTCTCCACATAAAATATAGGATAGATGTATTGTATTAGTAATGATATCTTTGTTTAAATATTTGTTGAAATATATTTGATTTGATTTAGGTTTTTTCTGCTTCTGTGTAATGCATGTTTCAGAAATAATTTTCATCAACGTGTGTAATATTTTTAGCAATGTCATTTGTTGATTTATCACAGCCTACCACTTGACAACCGATTACAAGCCTGCCAGGTGGTTCTTTGAAATTGAGACTCTGGTAGTTCTGAAAATAAGAGAGATAGACTGGACATGCATACATATTCGTATTCAGGAGAGAAAGAGTTAGCCAAAAATAAGAAAATATACAGAGTGATTCGTTTAAAAAAATGGAGTTGCACTCAATATCTTGTCCAGCCTGTATATTTTCCATTTTATGAAATTATTTTGGGAAAATTCAGTTGATTTCGTGCAACTTTTGCGAAGAACTTTTTTTTGTATCAAATTATGTCAAATTATAGTGAAAAAACAGGTACATAATATAAGTTTTGTGCATGATAATTTGTAAACACCTGATTTATTTATTCAGGTTTAGAGTTTCTTAAAATTGAAAATAAAAAAAATCTCTTATTAGATTATTTATTGGTACAGATATGTGGATAACATATTTGAATGCTTTAAAGGTACCAGTAGAAAACTTACCTGTTTTCTTCATTACCTAAATTCATCACATAAAATTATTCAGTTTATAATGGAAACAGGAACTAAAGACTTTTTAAATAATTTTTATTTAAAAACTATAACCAAAAACAAAAATAATTTTTTCAATTAATTATACACCTTCTATACAGATATAACAATTCCCAAAAACTCGTTTCATCCAATTCAACATAAAGCATATCCCTTTACCTCCGAAAAATTTAAAATGTGAATTGAATTTAATAAAACAAATATCAAATAATAGCGGTTATTCGCCATCAGTATTAGACAATTTGATTGCCAGAGAACAGTATAAAAATGATATGTACTAGTACGAAATATACCCTAAGTTAAAAACTGAAACTTTAATACTGAAATAAAAGAATATAGGCGATCTTTCCTCAATAATAAGTTAGATTGTAGGAATACACAACATCTAATAACAGAGAAACAATATTTTGATGAGTGTTTCAAGAATTTTTATAATTGTTTCATTAAATCAGTCTTCACTTGATGAAAATCCACATTAAATAAGATTATTCTGATTTTCTCAAATTTTTACTATAATAAAACAATTATTTCGCTATCACAATAGCATCTTCAGGTAGGTGGTATCTTACATTTTGAATAGCTAAATTTGTATCTATATTAGAGTAGGTAAAAACATTTTTATTGAGCACTAAAACCAAAAAAGAGGGGTCCCTGTAAATTCCAGCTTATCCGAATATGTTTAACAGGGGTGAGTTATTTAGGTCTAATTGTTCGTTAAGTACTATTCCAATTGTTAATTGAATCAGCCCACTTGATGAAAATCCATATTAAATAAGGTTATTCTGATTTTCACAAATTTTTATTGTTATTTAATACCACAATTGTTTAGCTATCACAGTAGCATGTTCAGGTAGGTTTACATTCGGAATAACTTTAAGAATATTATTATATTAATAATAAGTTATTCATAATCTAAATCTACCTGAAGATGCTACTGTGATAGCTAAACAATTGTTATATTAAATAACAATAAAAATTTGTAAAAATCAGAATAACCTTATTTAATATTATTCCATTCTTGTTTTATTTATTCACCTCTAGGGACAGATTTAGGGCATAAGTTTTATTTTCTATATGAAAAATTTCAAAATTATGGTTGAAAGTATGTCCTGTTCCTAACAAATGGTTTTAATATGTGAAATTACTTTTGTTATTGAGGAAACTCTTCAAATGTTCACAAATTCTATGTCGGAAAGTTCTTCCAGCCTGTCCTATCTAAACTTTTTGGCAATCAGCGCAGGTTAACTTATAAACTCCTGACTTATCAGCTTTATGTGTAACGTCTTTATTATTTTAAATGAATTTACTCAGGTTTGAATACATTTTGAATGCAGTTCTTAAATAATATTTATTTTTGAGGTATGTAGCAATTTTCTCAGAAATACATATAGTATATTTTAAGGAAATATATTTAAAATGTTCTTTCGTATTGGGATATACCATATTTGAAGCTATTTTATTATTTTTATCCATCAACAATTTATCTGTCAATGTAGGATCGTAGTCATTATTAATAGCTATTTGTGTTTAATGATGTTGAGTTCAGAAATATAATTTTCCGATTAACAGAATAAATCTGTATGATATTTGAAAAAAATTTCTCGATTGATGGGGATCTTAACGAAGCAGTGGATCATACAATTAAATTATAATTTGTGGTTTATAAGATGTTTTGATTTATTGTATATAATAGTATCAGTACAAATCAAATTATCCTATAAACCAAAAAATATCAGCATTTAATTGTATAATCCACAGATTAGTTAAAATACCCATGAATCGAGAAAATTATATTTCTGAACTCAACATTATTAAACAAATATGATTAATAATGACTAACATTCAAAATTGATAGCTAAGTTGTTGATTAATAAAAATAAAATAGCTTTAAACATGCTATAATATATACCAATACAAAAAAAAAATGTATATAGATTTCCTTAAAATATACTAAAAGTATTTCTGAGAAAATTGCTACCTACCTCAAAAATAAATATGATTTAAGAACTTCATTCAAAACTTATTCAGATCTGATTAAAAATTAAATATTAGAATTGAACTTGTTGAACATTGTTATAATTACTTAGGAATAAACATATTATTATTATTAATGAAGACGTTACACATAAAGATTATAAATTGGGCGGTGATTGCCCCAAATTTTACAAAGGACAGACTGAAAGAACTTTCCGCAATAGAATTTGTGAACATTTCAAACGTATTCAGATAAGCTGGTATTTAAAGAGAACCCCTTTTTTTTGGGTTTTAGTGCTCAACAAAAATTTTTGTACTTTCTCTAATAATAATAATATTGTTTATTCAGAATACATAAAAAAGGGGGTCTCTGTAAATTCCAACTTATCTGAATATAATATAAATATTTTGAAAAATTTAAAAAAATTAGCCTTCTACATATTTAATTCCAAAAGATTATATTCAATGATTATAACTTCTGAAAATAAATTAAAATAATGTCGTATAAGTACCACTTATATCATGACATAAAATAAACATTCATTATAAGACATCCGAATGGTATAACAAAATCCAATAAATAAAAATTATTAACCAAAATCCTATAAATTAAACATTTTGAAGCAGAAACAAAATTTTGTCTATTCAAAATGTTTAATTTATAGGATTTTGGTTAATAATTTTTATTTATTGGATTTTGTTATACCAGCAGAAACAAAATTTTGTCTATTCAAAATGTTTAATTTATAGGATTTTGGTTAATAATTTTTATTTATTGGATTTTGTTATACCATTCGGATGTCTTATAATGAATGTTTATTTTATGTCATGATATAAGTGGTACTTATACGACATTATTTTAATTTATTTTCAGAAGTTATAATCATTGAATATAATCTTTTGGAATTAAATATGTAGAAGGCTAATTTTTTAAAAATTTTTTTAAATATTTATATTATTTTATATACCTTCTATCAAGAATTGATCCCTATTTATGTTATTTTATCTGAATATGTTAAACAGGGGTGAGTTATTTAGGTGTAATTCTTCGTTAAGTACTATTCCAATTGTTAATTGAATCAGCCTACTTGATAAAAGTCCATATTAAATAAGGTTATTCTGATTTTCACAAATTTTTATTGTTATTTAATACAACAATTGTTAAGCTATCACAGTAGCATGTTCAGGTAGGTTTACATTCGGAATAACTTTAAGAATATTACTATATTAATAATAAGTTATTCAGAATCTAAATCTACCTGAAGATGCTACTGTGATAGCTAAATAATTGTTATATTAAACAACAATAAAAATTTGTAAAAATCAGAATAACCTTATTTAATATTATTTCATTCTTGTTTTATTTATTTACTTCTAGGGATAGATAGAACTTTTATTTTCTAGATGAAAAATTTCAAAATTATGGTTGAAAGTATGTCCTGTTCCTAACAAATGGTTTCAATATGTGAAATTACTTTTGTTATTGAGGAAACTCTTCAAATATTCACAAATTCTATGTCGGAAAGTTCTTCCAGCCTGTCCTATGTAAACTTTTTGGCAATCAGCGCAGGTTAACTTATAAACTCCCGACTTATCAGCTTTATGTGTAACGTCTTTATTATTTTTAATGATTTTACTCAGGTTTGAATACGTTTTGAATGCAGTTATTAAATAATATTTATTTTTGAGGTATGTAGCAATTTTATCAGAAATACCTTTAGTATACTTTAGGGAAATGTATTTGAAATTTTTTTTTGTGTTGGGATATACCATATTTAAAGCTATTTTATTATTTTTATTCATCAACAATTTATCCGTCAATGTAGGATCGTAGTCATTATTAATATCTATTTGTTTAATGATGTTGAGTTCAGAAATATAATTTTCTGATTAACAGAATAAATCTGTATGATATTTGAAAAAAAATTCTCGATTCATGGGGATCTTAACGAACCAGTGGATCATACAATTAAATTATAATTTGTGGTTTATAAGATGTTTTGATTTATTGTGTATAATAGTATCAGTACAAATCAAATTATCCTATAAATCAAAAATATCAGGATTTAATTGGATAATCCACGGATTAGTTAAAATCCTCATGAATCGAGAAAATTATATTTCTGAACTCAACATTATTAAACAAATATGATTAATAATGACGATTCAAAATTGATAGCTAAGTTGTTGATTAATAAAAATAAAATAGCTTTAAGCATGGTATATACCAATACAAAAGAAAATTGTAAATAGATTTCCTTAAAATATACTAAAGGTATTTCTGAGAAAATTGCTAGCTACATACCTCAAAAATAAATATGATTTAAGAACTTCATTCAAAACTTATTCAGACCTGATTAAAAATTAAATATTAGAGTTGAACTTTTTGAATATTGTTATTATTTCTTATGAATAAACCAATTATTATTAAGGAAGACGTTACATATAAAGATGATAAATTGGGCGGTGAATACATAATAACACAAATAAAAATTAATACAGAATCAACAAAAATATAAATAAATAATATGAATAGAAACCGATTTCGAAAAATTTAGTTATTCACAATGTAAGATAGCACCTATTTGAAGATGCTACTGTGATTGCGAAACAATTGTTGTATTATAATCAGAATAAAGATTTTGCACGAGGAAAATAAGAGTCTGAAGTTGAATCTGTTAGAAAGTTTAGAAATAAACCGATTGAGAAATAACTGTGAATTCATTGAATGACCAGACCGAGTCATCTAATTCGTCTCTATTGGATTTATTTTTGTAGGGTCGTTTTACCAAAAATAATAAAGAAACTTTGGTGTAGCTTTATCTCAAAATAGAAACCAACTGTGTTACCAAATTTTTGACCAGTTGTTAATAAACATTTGAAGAAGTTATTATGTAACAGAACGCTTCATGTAAGCAACTCTCAAAAATAAATATAAATCAACACATACTGTTGCCTGTTTCTACCAAAAATTGTCCACAAACTAGGATTGCTAAGTTTATTGTTTGAACAAAATAAAATCTTTTTGTTGCTTTTTTATTTTTAATAGCAACTAAAAGTCTATTTCCTATTATTTTTTATTTTTTTTCAAAGTATTTTATGTATATAATGCTTTCTCTTTAACATTGCCCTACAATTATTCTACCATAGACACTAACATTGCAAATTTAATCTAAATAACTTTGTTCTATTCCAAAAGGATCTCAAACTATCATCTCTCTATGGTGGTTATTGGTGCTTAACACTTTGTGTTCAAACTTAGTTCCTTCCATTTAAGCAAAATAACTTTTGAACAAAATGACATAAATTTATAGGATAGATTTTTAGTTTAAATGTTGAAGTAAAGTTTGTCAGTGGGCAAAATTAGTCCTTTGGATACATACAGGAGTCCCAGAAGTCCACGTCAAGCTGGAAGGAGGTGATGTGCCAAGTCATAATAGTTATAAGCAAAATATTTAGGAAGGTATGTTTAAAATTATAGATATTTGGAAGAAATGGAGAAAATTTCACCCTGTGATGTGTTTTAACTCCTGTTACTACAAATATTTATTTTATTTTTATTATGTAATCCTCATTATTGCTTCTGTAAATTGTTGCCTTTACGCTCAACTGAATATATTCAAAATTAGTACTTTGCCCAATTTTAACTGCCTGAAAAAATGTATTATACTAGCTCAATTTTAAAAATACACAATTTAAATTTTTTAAACATTTTTCTTGTATCTATGATGACTTGTATCAGTCGCTTCCGGTATGACGATAACTTTTGGAACATATACCTACTTGAAATTTAATTTTCTTAGTATCTAGAAAAATACTTATCAGCTATTATGGTAAAATTCCGTTAAGGTTAGGTTAGGTTAGGTTAGGTTAGGTTAATTTTCTTAGTATCTAGAAAAATACTTATCAGCTATTATGGTAAAATTCCGTTAAGGTTAAATTCATCAGAGAAAAATTTAATTTAAATATACAAGGATTGGTTTTAATATCATATATTTATCGGTACCTATAACACACATATCAATTCTGAATGAATATCGACAGAAAGAAATTTTATTTTGCTGAAATCTTAGACAAGCATTCCTGCTTCAAACAATATCTAACGAAGAACATTTTTCTATCTGCATGTGTTTGATGTATGCGATTTGATTAGTTGTTTTGACTTTTTTTTCATTTAGAGTAATGTAACTTTTTTATGGCACCTTCACAGACTGCATATGCCCTAGACAGTTTAAGACACTGCTTACCACTAAAAACAAAAATAAGGATCGCCTGACGAATCGTTTTATTACTATATTGTCAAAGAAATTTTAGGAGCACGAAAACAGAGTTTTGGAAATATTGGATGTAGCAGTCTGTTACTTCGTTCATTTTGAAATGCAATGAAATAAGAAATTACTTAGTTTCATATCAGTTCTTATTTACTGAATATATAGTGCCTAGGATTTCGTAGTGGTTACAATATTTTCAAACTGAATAATATCTTAATAGTTTGTACAACATGGTCAAATTCACTATGAAATAACAATATGATAATAAAATAAATTTTTTGGATATAACGTTAAGAATAATGATGAAATTTCCTTTGATATATTTAAACGATCTGTTGGTTTGAGTTTTTGGGTTAAAACAATTTTGTACGGATGTAAACCAAGGCCTTTTCGTAAAATTCGCCACAAAGACGTCTAGGAGATGCCTAGTTCTTCTGAACGTCGAGAAATCGATAAGTTTTGGTCTTCACGAAGACTTTCACGTACGGCAGCAATATTCTCTTCACTTCTAGCATTTATTTGTCTTAAATATTGAATTGAATCAGTCGTTACTTGGTGAAAATCCATATTAAATAATATTTAAATAAGGTTATTCTGATTTTCACAAATTTTTATTGTTATGTTTACAACAATCGTTTCGCTATCACAGTAGCATCATCAGGCAGGTTTACATGTTGAATAACTAAGCTTGTTTCCGAAATCCGTTGCTATTTATAACCCAAAAAAGGATCTCTGCAAATTCAAGCTTATCAATATATATATTTAACAGAGGTGAGTTATTTAAATCTATTTGTTCGTTAAGTAATATTCCAATTTTATTGTGTTTATTTATCTCTAGTGATTCTAACAGATTTAAGGCATAACTTTTATTTTCTATATGTAGAATTTTAAAATTATGGTTGAAAGTATGTCCTGTTTCTAACAAATGGTTAGAATATGTAAAATTACTTTATTATTGAGGAAACTCTTCAAATGTTTACAAATTCTATGTCGGAAAGTTCTTCCAATCTGTCCTATGTAAACTTTAAGGCAATCACCGCAGGTTAACTTATAAACCCCCGATTTATCATCTTTATGTGTACAGTCTTTATTATTTTTAATGAATTTACTCAAGTTTGAATTGGTTTTAAATGAAGTTTTTAAATTATATTTATTTTTGAGGTACGTAGCAATTTTCTCAGAAATACCTTTAGTGTATTTTAAGGAAATGTATTTACAATTTTCTTTTATATTAGGATACACACATATTTAAAGCTATTTTATTATTTTTATTCATCAACAGTTTGTCTATAAACTTAGGATCATAGTCATTATTAATAGCTATGGGTTTAATTATGTTAAGTTCTGAAATATAATTTTCTCGATTCATGGGAATATTAACTAATCTATGGATCATACAATAGAATGCTGATAATTTTTTATTTAAAGAATGGTTTGATTTATTGTGTATAATAGAATCCGTATAGGATGGTTTGTGAAATATTGAAAAATCATGTGAATTATTTATTTGAGTAACAGTTAAATCAAGAAAATTAATAGAATTATTATGTTCGGTTTCCATAGTTAATGTTATTGAATTTTTTTTTAAGTTTGCACCTGTAACTGTTACTCGGATAAATAATTCACATGATTTTTCAATATTTCACAAACGGATTCTATTATACACAATAAATCAAACCATTCTTTAAATCAAAAATTATCAGCATTCAATTGTTTGATCCATAGATTAGTTAATATTCCCATGAATCGTGAAAATTATATTTCAGAACTTAACATAATTAAACAAATAGCTATTAATAATGACTATGATCCTAAGTTGTTAGACAAACTGTTGATGAATAAAAATAATAAAAAAAAATTTAAATATGGTGTATCCTAATATAAAAGAAAATTTTAAATACATTTCCTTAAAATACACTAAAGGTATTTCTGAGAAAACTGCTACATACCTCAAAAATAAATATAATTTAAGAACTTCATTTAAAACCAATTCATACTTGAGTAAATTTATTAAAAATAAAAAAGACTGTACACATAAAGATGATAAATCGGGGGTTTATAAGTTAACCTGCGGTGATTGCCCTGAAATTTATATAGGACAGACTTGAAGAAATTTCCGACATAGAATATGTGAACATTTCACGAGTTTCCTCAATAATAAAAGTAATTCCACATATTCTAACCATTTGTTAGAAACAGAACATACTTTCAACCGTAATTTTGAAATTCTACATATAGAAAGTAAGTTATGCCTTAAATCTGTTAGAATCCCTAGAGATAAGTTAACACAATAAAATTGGAATATTATTTAACGAATAAATAGATTTAAATAACTCACCTCTGTTAAATATATTCAGATAAGCTGGAATTTGCAGAGACCCTTTTTTGGATTTTAGTGCTCAATCAAAATTTATTGTACTTATTGTAATATAAATAACAACGGATTTCGGAAACAAGCTTAGTTATTCAAAATGTAAACCTGCCTGATGATGCTACTGTGGTAGTGAAACGATTGTTGTAAACATAACAATAAAAATTTGTGAAAATCAGAATAAACTTATTTAAATTTCATTTCTTTGTCTCACTGGTACTGTAACACCATTAAGTGTAGAATTTGTTTCAAACTTCTTCACTAAACGTTCATCTGTTCTTTTATCCGGACGATTATAAGCACCAAAAATTGGAGTTAAAGCACTTTATTTAGAGTAATCGATGGAGATTTTTCATAATAAGTTCGGATTATTATTAGTAAACGTTGTTGGAGTGTATACCTTTCCATGATTAAATTGTAGACATTGACAAATACAACTGTCAATGTCACAAATGAACAATGAAATATATATATATATATATATAAATCTATTACCTTGTTTTCGGGAATGTGGTCTGTATATCAAGAAAACTCCAATTTTCTTCAAATATCTCAATATTTCGTTGATATAATTTTCAACATCATCAGGAGATAAACTGAAAACAGCAAACAAAAAAGGGCAACATCATTTACAGGAAACAAACAAAGATTTTTTTATACAGCACTTACAAGATCAGAGCTTCACTTCCAAAACACAGAATCAAACATTACAAAATTCTTTACTCGAAAAATCAAACATCAAAAATCAGCAACTATATTACATTCAAAAGAGAAACTTCTAATATCCCAAATATTCCAGGTGTTTTTAAATTGCTCTCCAATAACCGATATGAAACAAAGAAACAATATGGGAAATATGTGACATCTACAGTATATGTACTAAAGTTTACTTAGAATATTACAGTAAATTGTATTGAGGCCTTCTGTATCTGATTTATAGTTTACTGCATTGTTCTCCTTTCTAATGTGTAGCATCTCGAGAAATAATCGTTTCCTGTAATCATTCTCTTGTTGCAATATACTAACGCTGTCAAAATCAAAATTGTGACCAGTTTTTTTATGATGGTCAACCAACGCACAAGAGTTTTTCCCTATTCGGCAATCACTCTTATGCTGAGTTATTCGATTTTTGAGCCACTGCTGTGATTGGCCAATGTAAGCTCCCGGGCATTCCATACATGGCACCCTATATATAGTATTACTCATGAAATCAGTCGGAGTTTTGTCCTTCAGTTTCGAGAATAACCTTGAGTTATTCATTACATTATATCTCGCGATTTTAACCTGCGGATAATCTTTAAACAAATTAACTACCCTATGAGTTAGTTCGTTCATTTGCGGTAATTTTTTGAACTTTTGCTGCGGTGGGTTGTCATCCGTGGGACCATCATAAAAACTCGCACTGAAAATTAACCTCCTTAAGATATTCCTTGGGTATCCATTGTTGACAAAAATATCGAAGAGTGTATTCAAATTTTTACTTAAAAACCTCTGATCTGAAATGTGAGCGACTCTATTCCTTAAAGCTAAGACTGTGTTCAACTTTTGATTAGGAGGATGATTTGAATAAAAATTCAAAAAACGACCTGAGGATGTAGGTTTCTGATACCAGTCTAATATCAGTGTGTTGGTATCATCTCTGATAACCATAGTATCTAGGAATGGTAATTTTTTATCAATTTCTGCCTCTATGGTAAATTTTAAGTGTTCGTCAAAGCCATTGAAAACCTGCTGAACGATATCAATTTTATCACACGGTACACTACAAATCAAATCATCCACGTACTTATATATAAAAGGAAAACTGAAAGGGATCCTCGGAATAACATTATCCAACAAATCATCGAGGACAATCATTGCAATTATAGGGCTCAACGGGGAACCCATTGGTGTACCGAATATCTGCTTGTAAAAACGATCATCAAATGAAAAATAAGTATTGTTGAAAACAAAAGCTATCAGAGTCATGAAATTCTGTTTGGTTAAGCAAGTATGATCAGCTATTTGGTCCCAACGGTCATCTAAAATTTTTAAAGCTGATTTGACCGGTATATTTGTGAACAGGGAGACAACGTCTAGCGACAATAAAATGTACCCATCTGGTAGCCGTAATCCACTAACCGCATTGACGAAGGTGAAGGTATCTTTTACATTATAGTCCGTGCGATCTTCGAATGACTCCCTCAACATATTGGCCAAAAACTTTGCCAAATTATATGTGACAGAATCAACCGAACTCACTATTGGACGTAGAGGTACATTATCTTTATGTATTTTTGGTAGACAATATAACCTGGGAAAGGTGGAATTGTTTTTAATCAAAAATCTCAGTTCAGCGGCACTTATCTCATTCCTTGCATAAATATATTTCAAAAGATCATTGAGTTTCTTTTGGATAGTCATAGTGGGGTCTCTCTTCAAACTTTCGTATGTTTTTTCGTCATTCAACAATTGCTCGGTTTTACTGACATAATCTAACTTATTCATGGCAACAGTGCAGCCCCCCTTATCGGCAGTTAGTATATAGATCTCCGGATGTAGTTTGAGAAATTTTCCCGTCTTCTCAAAATCAACTTCAATATCCGATGGTCTAACCCTGTTTCGACCCATTTTGTGTAAAAAGTTCGTAATAACATTTGTGGTGTTAGCTCTCACAATGTCAGCATTTTCCCTTGGAACATCAATCACAATATTTTCAACGTCAGTAATAAAATGTCTCAACAGTAACTTGGTGTCAGTACACTCAACACTAAATTTAGGTCCAAGTGACAAAAAATCAGCAACAGGCCCAGGAATCTCAATGCCAGAAATATTCTTGAACCACTTTGAATTATCATAAAATAGTTTTTTACTTTCCACCTGTTGTTTCAACAATTTGTTAAATTTTGACATATTAATCGATTTTACTTTTTTAAAAAGTTTGTTATGAGAATTTTCCAAATAGGATTGATATTTATCCAATAAAGTATCCGGTAAAACCAAACCAAGCTTTTTTTTTAGTTCTACGATCATTTTTTGATGTCTCGAGATGCTATTACATGTCACCTTAATTTCCAAAGATAAAACTCTTCTATGTATTCTCTCTATAAAATTATTAACCTGACTATGAAACTGTAGATCACTATCATTTGAAAGAAGCTGACACATATTCTTTGTACTACCCTGAATGTGTCCAGGTACTAAATTAGAAGCTCTGCAGCGTAGCAAGAAACATCTACGGTTTTGTTTGTTGGCAAGTTTCCTACTGGTGTTGGCCCAATGCTTAAGTAGCCTTGTAATACGATTGCCATAGGTGTTACTGATATTCTGATAGAATCCCATCATATATGTTGCGTAGTATAGGTTATCGACCAGACTAATAATAAATCTATTACCTTGTTTTCGGGAATGTGGTCTGTATATCAAGAAAACTCCAATTTTCTTCAAATATCTCAATATTTCGTTGATATAATTTTCAACATCATCAGGAGATAAACTGAAAACAGCAAACAAAAAAGGGCAACATCATTTACAGGAAACACTTGGACCTAAATTTAGTGTTGAGTGTACTGACACCAAGTTACTGTTGAGACATTTTATTACTGACGTTGAAAATATTGTGATTGATGTTCCAAGGGAAAATGCTGACATTGTGAGAGCTAACACCACAAATGTTATTACGAACTTTTTACACAAAATGGGTCGAAACAGGGTTAGACCATCGGATATTGAAGTTGATTTTGAGAAGACGGGAAAATTTCTCAAACTACATCCGGAGATCTATATACTAACTGCCGATAAGGGGGGCTGCACTGTTGCCATGAATAAGTTAGATTATGTCAGTAAAACCGAGCAATTGTTGAATGACGAAAAAACATACGAAAGTTTGAAGAGAGACCCCACTATGACTATCCAAAAGAAACTCAATGATCTTTTGAAATATATTTATGCAAGGAATGAGATAAGTGCCGCTGAACTGAGATTTTTGATTAAAAACAATTCCACCTTTCCCAGGTTATATTGTCTACCAAAAATACATAAAGATAATGTACCTCTACGTCCAATAGTGAGTTCGGTTGATTCTGTCACATATAATTTGGCAAAGTTTTTGGCCAATATGTTGAGGGAGTCATTCGAAGATCGCACGGACTATAATGTAAAAGATACCTTCACCTTCGTCAATGCGGTTAGTGGATTACGGCTACCAGATGGGTACATTTTATTGTCGCTAGACGTTGTCTCCCTGTTCACAAATATACCGGTCAAATCAGCTTTAAAAATTTTAGATGACCGTTGGGACCAAATAGCTGATCATACTTGCTTAACCAAACAGAATTTCATGACTCTGATAGCTTTTGTTTTCAACAATACTTATTTTTCATTTGATGATCGTTTTTACAAGCAGATATTCGGTACACCAATGGGTTCCCCGTTGAGCCCTATAATTGCAATGATTGTCCTCGATGATTTGTTGGATAATGTTATTCCGAGGATCCCTTTCAGTTTTCCTTTTATATATAAGTACGTGGATGATTTGATTTGTAGTGTACCGTGTGATAAAATTGATATCGTTCAGCAGGTTTTCAATGGCTTTGACGAACACTTAAAATTTACCATAGAGGCAGAAATTGATAAAAAATTACCATTCCTAGATACTATGGTTATCAGAGATGATACCAACACACTGATATTAGACTGGTATCAGAAACCTACATCCTCAGGTCGTTTTTTGAATTTTTATTCAAATCATCCTCCTAATCAAAAGTTGAACACAGTCTTAGCTTTAAGGAATAGAGTCGCTCACATTTCAGATCAGAGGTTTTTAAGTAAAAATTTGAATACACTCTTCGATATTTTTGTCAACAATGGATACCCAAGGAATATCTTAAGGAGGTTAATTTTCAGTGCGAGTTTTTATGATGGTCCCACGGATGACAACCCACCGCAGCAAAAGTTCAAAAAATTACCGCAAATGAACGAACTAACTCATAGGGTAGTTAATTTGTTTAAAGATTATCCGCAGGTTAAAATCGCGAGATATAATGTAATGAATAACTCAAGGTTATTCTCGAAACTGAAGGACAAAACTCCGACTGATTTCATGAGTAATACTATATATAGGGTGCCATGTATGGAATGCCCGGGAGCTTACATTGGCCAATCACAGCAGTGGCTCAAAAATCGAATAACTCAGCATAAGAGTGATTGCCGAATAGGGAAAAACTCTTGTGCGTTGGTTGACCATCATAAAAAAACTGGTCACAATTTTGATTTTGACAGCGTTAGTATATTGCAACAAGAGAATGATTACAGGAAACGATTATTTCTCGAGATGCTACACATTAGAAAGGAGAACAATGCAGTAAACTATAAATCAGATACAGAAGGCCTCAATACAATTTACTGTAATATTCTAAGTAAACTTTAGTACATATACTGTAGATGTCACATATTTCCCATATTGTTTCTTTGTTTCATATCGGTTATTGGAGAGCAATTTAAAAACACCTGGAATATTTGGGATATTAGAAGTTTCTCTTTTGAATGTAATATAGTTGCTGATTTTTGATGTTTGATTTTTCGAGTAAAGAATTTTGTAATGTTTGATTCTGTGTTTTGGAAGTGAAGCTCTGATCTTGTAAGTGCTGTATAAAAAAAATCTTTGTTTGTTTCCTGTAAATGATGTTGCCCTTTTTTGTTTGCTGTTTTCAGTTTATCTCCTGATGATGTTGAAAATTATATCAACGAAATATTGAGATATTTGAAGAAAATTGGAGTTTTCTTGATATACAGACCACATTCCCGAAAACAAGGTAATAGATTTATTATTAGTCTGGTCGATAACCTATACTACGCTATATATATATATATATATATATGCTTATCTAGACATTAATTTAATTCTAAAAGTTTTTTTAATGAAAATTTTTTGAAATTAAAATTGTAGAATATTGACAGATTAAATCTGTTTTGATATTCAGTTTTTGTTATTATATATATATATATATATAATAACAATATATATATATATATATATATATATATATATATATATAATGACAATATATATGTATATATATATATATATATATATATATATATATATATATATAATAACAAAATTTGAATATCAAAACAGATTTAATCTGTCAATATTCTACAATTTTAATTTAAAAAAATTTTCATTAAAAAAACTTTTAGAATTAAATTAATGTCTAGATAAGCACCGCTCATATTTAATAGACGTTTAATAGATAATCAAAATTCAATATACAATGTCAAATGGAATAAATAAACCAACAAATATAAATAGTCATTTAAAATTAATAAATAAATATTTAAAGGGGACAACATTTTGTTTCTGATCTTACCATAATGAAAACCAATTCCTTTTCAAAAACATAAAACACAACTTAAGGAGTTCTCAAAAAATATAATTTATTTGAAATATTTAATATATTTAAATGTTCGAATAAGTTAATTCAAAAATCTCTCAAAACATGCACTAAATCTTCAAAAAACAATTAGAATTCGGATAATCTCTTCATCGGCCCTAGATAATATTTAAAATATCAAAATCAACTAACAATTAGTATATCTAACCTCAAAGTGGTATCGGATAAATGCTTAAATAGACTAACTTTAAAAATCAAGATAGTCTACGTTCGTCATAAAATCACAGAACACTGTAAGGTATTATAAGGTTTTCTTCAAACCATTGACATTCCATAATGAGATTTATTCAAGCCTAAATATAATTATATATTATGTATAAAATAAAATAGAAAAAGGCTTTTTATTTGATAGAAGAAATATAACAAAATTTGGATATCAAAACAGATTTAATCTGTCAGTCTTCTACAATTTTAATTTCAAAAAAAAATTTTATTCAAAAAACTTTTAAAATTAAATTAGGCACTACTCATATTCAATAGACGTATATAATCAAAACTCAATATATAAATGTCAAATGGAATAAATAAACCAACAAATATAAATAGTCAGTACATTGAGGTTTTGATTATATTCGACTATAAAATATGAGCGGTGCTTATGTAGACATTAATTTAATTCTGAAAGTTTTTTGAATAAAAAAATTTTTTTTTAATTAAAATTGTAGAAGACTGACAGATTAAATCTGTTTTGATATTCAAATTTTGTTATATTTCTTCTATCAAGTAAAAAGCCTTTTTCTATTTCATTTTATACATAATATATAATTATATTTAGGCTTGAATAAATCTCATTATGGAATGTCAATGGTTTAAAGAAAACCTTACAGTTATCTATGATTTTGTGACGAACTTAGACTATCTTGATTTTTAAAATTAGTCTGTTTAAGCATTTATCCGGTACCACTTTGAGGTTAGATATACTGATTGTTAGTTGATTTTGGTATTTTTAATATTATTTAGGGCCGATGAAGAGATTATCGGAATTTTAATTTTTTTTTGAAGATATAGTATATGTTTTGAGAGATTTTTGAATTATATTTTTTGAGAAGTCCTTAAGTTGTGTTTTATGCTTTTGAAAAGGAATTGGTGTTCATAATGGTAAGATTAGAAACAAAATTTTGTCCCCTTCGAATATTTATTTATTAATTTTAAATGTCTATTTATATTTGTTGGTTTATTTATTCCATATAACATTGTATATTCAGTTTTGATTATATACGTCTATTTGATATGAATATATGATATTATGTAGACATTAATTGACATTAATTTAATTCTAAAAGTTTTTTTTATAAAAATTTTTTTGAAATTAAAATTGAAGAAGACTGACAGATTAAATCTGTATTGATAAAAATTATTTGGGAATAAAACTACTCCTTTTGCGGTAATAACAGACGTGAATATTTAATTAGTAAACTGTCTAAGGGATATGTAGTACGAGGGTACCATATACCTTAGTTTTCGATCCTTTTTGATTCTGCATTACGAAAAATTTGTATACTAGCCCAATTCAATATTTGTATTGTATAAAAACCTTTAGTACGTTCGGCAAATACAGACGATTCAGAGTCCTACACTCGAAAATGACCCAATTTCGGAAGGTTCCACGTTTCTTCCCATCCACTTTCCAATCCAGAAGACCCCATCTCTTCTGGCTTATGTTGGACAACTTTTTCAGAGGGAACCACGACAGAGACAGAGAAACCGGTTAAAAAGCACAAGAAGGTGAAAGTGAGCGATCACACCGTGAAGAACCCAGTGTCCATCTTGAATGAGATGTACAAAGGGTTGAAGTACAACTTCATCCAACAGAAAGGTCCGTCCAACAACCCCATCTTCACCGTAGAAGTCGAACTCAATGGCAGTAAGTACCAGAGTACAGGCAGGTCCAAGTCTTTGGCCAAACACAGGGTAGCCAAGAAGATTTTGGAAATTTTAGATCCGGTGAAATTTTGTAAAGATGATAATGATAGTGGCTTTGGATCTGAAGGAAGCGGGAGTGTAGGAAGTGGTGAGTTCTGTGGTTCTAAGACACTTTTGTTGTTCCGGTATGTTTGTTCAACAAAACAACCCTGGGGTTTATGTTAGATATGTTACTAAGATCCAGATGGTTTAATTTTTATTCGGACAGAAAATAAAATTCGAAACTTGGTTAATAAAGGTGACTTTCTAAAAGTTAAACTTACTGAAAGAAAAATTTGGAGAAATGTGACATTAAAACAGAAAAATATTGAGGTTACTTGGATTTTTTGTAGACTGGAGTTAGAATCATAGATGGCAATGGGTTCCTCAGGGCTAAAGACTGTGTAAAGACTAAGGAAGATGATAATGATACGTCAGAATGAGCTATAATTCTTAAAGGAGAATGGAATCAAATACACTAAAATGAGGAACTCTGACAAAAATATAAGTGAGAATTGGAAACAGTAAGGTATTGAGAAAATACAAAGCATATGACTTTGGCAAATTATTGTAGTATTTACTAAAACGGTTAGAAAATGAATATTGACTAAACTTATCGAAGGACCTGTTCCTTTGATAATTTAAACAATTGCATTTTTCAACTTTTAATTCTTCCGATACCTTCAAGAACTCATTCACCTGTAGATTGCATAGAATGCCTTTACATTGCACCATGCCATATGAAAGGAGCACGGAAGATTTTATATCAAGTTTTGTAAGTTGACTTTATTAATTCTTCAGTATTCAGTATCTACTCTAACTCATCTGTTTCGTTTAACCCTTTGCTGTGTTTGCTGTATACTGTCATGCTTGCCATAACTAACTCGCATGTTTTATCATGTTTAATGTGTATATTGACTTGCTCAAACCTTGAAAGTATTGTAGTGAGAAGATACTAACATTTATTGTAGGAGAAAAAATTTATATAATATGTTGTTAAATGTCCCTGACATACGTGAATTTTTATTTAATATTATCTTGTTTATTTCAAAGCGCAAACTGATACTTTGCGGTACTGGGGATCTATCTTACCTTAATGTTTATCATTCCAATCATGTTATATTTTCTCTAACGATATTTTATAATTAAATCCAAATTTCTGTCATTTGTGTGCTTCAGAGTTCTGGAATGGCTTACAAATCTCTTGTCCAAAGCGTTTTTTGCGTTGGCTTGTAATCGCGATACATTCTGTAACTAGATGACCCGGGGTTTCTTCTTCCTTGCCAAAGAATCTGCACTCGTCAGTGTTTGCTAATCCAAATGCTTTCTGAGGCGACAACGCCCAGTAAAGCCACAGCATGTTAGAGTTTTTTGTTTTTGGATTCGTAATTTCCCACGTAGAAAATAAGTAAATTTGTTATTTTCCTAACACTTGCGGACACCGGATTTTTTTTTAGTGGTGTTTGCGTGAAGTGACGCGCCTGCTATGCTATGTGTTGGAGGGGAGGATACCGCTTCAGTTCACTTGATTGGGGCGCCACATAGATCAACAAGACTATATAGATGGGACACTCACTGGAAAAAGTCTGAATCAAGTTTGTCGTTTTTTTGTAGCGACTGGTGCGCGAAACAAATTCAACCAAACAAAACTGTATTACCAACTCTCAAGAGAACTGCATTACCTCTGCTTTTAGAATACTGCATTATCGACGCTAGGGCTAAAATCAAACAAGTGTTCAGAAATTACTATGTTTTACTACCAAAACATTGAAATGCTTACATTCACACAACTTTACAACAAATACATTTTAATTTTTTGGTAGTACAACATAGTAATTTCAGAACACTTCTTTTAAATTTAGCCCTAGGAAAACTGAAAGAAGATTCAAATATTTGTATCAGTCTTCAAACTCACTATTTGAATAATATCTTTGAAATATAATTATTTATTCATTATAAAAAATAGAAACTGTTAAATAAAAAGAGAGGTGAAATATATGCATATTTATTTACAATATTCACATTTAATTTTTTTGTAGTACAACATAGTAATTTCCAAAAACTTGTTTCAATGTTCAAACTCACTATTTGAAGAACAGAAATATGTTTGAACAATAATTATTTATTGGTTATAAAAAATAAAAACTATTAAATAAAAAAAGAGATAAAATTAACATATTTACAGTATTCATAGGTGTTAAGACAAAAATTGAACCTTGAGAACATTAATTTATGAGATCTTCTTTAAGATTCAAAATGTCTTTCAGCTTGGACCTTAATCGGGTCAATAAATTCCTTCTCTGGATTACTGAATAAAAATTTTAAATCAGTTCTGGTTGCTACTTTATTCACTTGCTTACACCACCAGAATAAAGAACACCTGACTAGTCAAGCATAATATTTGATAAAGATTATGTGATGCACACTTCATAATTTGAAAATTTAAATTCTTCAATATGATATTTTCAAGATGTTTTGAGATTTTTCTTCTCTCACAAAGTCTGGGAATGAAATGGAAGAGATAATTAAAACACGGATTAAATAAAAAGTGAGTATAGTGTCCCGGTTTAATCAAATTATCAAATTGATATTTCCTACACTCAATAAAATCTAGATCTTTCAACAACTCACTATTACCAAGTAAATTAATAATACAGATTGTACAGTTTCTAATAGATGAATCATTTGATATAATCTTACAAATTGCACCACTCAACCTGAAAAAGTTGTCTTTTCCCGTCAACATTTGGCACTGATCCAGAAACTGGCCCATACCATTTCAATATCAGTTACCTCAGGAAAATCACCTAGAAAAAAAATAATATTATTAGATCATCCAGAGCATTTTGTTGGCATTATGTAGTCTAGACTACATAGTAAATTAAAATGAACCAACCTGAAGAAATTATGTTCCTCTCAATATTTCATCATCTGATAATTTGTGCCAATCAGTTGGCTGTATAATTTCAACCCACCTCTTAAATAACTTGGGATATCTCTTGGGAAAACGATGTCTAGGGCTGGTTAGATCTTGACACTCATGTACACAACATTTCTTAATATATCCCATTTTCAAGTACCGTATTGAACCCAATATTTGAAAATACACTAGTTTAGATGCACTTAACTGTTTTGAACTCTTAAATAACTTGGGATCTCTCTTGGGAAAATGATATCTAGGGCTGGTTAGATCTTGACACCCATGTACACATTTCTTAATATATCCCATTTTCAAGTACCGTATTGAATCCAATATTTGAAAATACACTAGTTTAGATGCACTAAACTGTTTTGAACTCTTAAATAACTTGGGATCTCTCTTGGGAAAACGATATCTAGGGCTGGTTAGATCTTGACACCCATGTACACAACAGATCTTAATATATCCCATTTTAAAGTACCGTATTGAACTCAATATTTGAAAATACACTAGTTTAGATGCACTAAACTGTTTTGAACTCTTAAATAACGTGGGAAAACGATATCTAGGGCTGGTTATCTTGACACCCATGTACACAACATTTTTTAATACATTCTGTCAAGAAAGTACCGGGAATTATCGATTTAAATCTGGCGGGGCAATGAGGCAGGTAAAAATTTTTTTTCCTAGGTTGGTACCACTGTCCTTAATTACTTTGCCAAGCTTGAGCGGGATCTGTCAACTAGTGTGTTTGCAACAGCTGATTAAGTCAGTCGATGTCAGAGTGCGTGCCGATTTTTACTATGGGTGATTACGTTGAGCAAAGAATTTGTTTAAAGTTTTGTGTTGGAAATGAATTTTCGTGTGCCGATGCATTGAAAATGTTGCAAAAGGCCTTTGGGGATAATGCTCTATCGAAAACTCGTGCATATCAGTGGTACAGAGCCTTCAAGGACGGTCGTGAAGTGGTCGCCCATCGACGGCTTCGATCGAAGATAACGTCGATAAAATTAAGGAAAGGGTGCTGGAAAACCGTCGTACCAGCTTGAGAGAGATAGCACATGATCTTAAGATATCCCACGAGTCCGCACGTACGATTTTGATTGATATTTTGGGCATGAGAAAGGTGGCTGCACGACTCGTACCGAAAGACCTGAATTTTCTTCAAAAACGTCATCGCGATTAGGTTGCTTCAGACATGCTGGATCGCTGTAATTCCGATTCTACATTCATGGAACGCATTATAACTGGTGATGAGACCTGGGTCTACGAGTACGATATGCAAACAAGCCAGCAATCATCGGAATGGGTGGCAAAAAATGAGCCGAAACCGAAAAAACCACGCCAAAGCTGCTCGAAAATGAAGGTGATGCTCATTGTTTTCTTCGATATCCGTGGCGTGGTGCACTACGAATTCGTTCCAGAGGGTCAGACGGTAAACAAGGAGTATTACCTAGGCGTTATGAAACGTTTGCGTGAGCGTATCCGTAAGAAGCGGCCAAATTTGTGGGCGAACAACTCATGGATTTTGCATGACGATAACGCGCCTTCTCACCGAGCTACGATTGTGACTGACTTTCTCGCCAAAAACTCAACAAACGTGCTTCAGCAACCACCGTATTCGCCGGATTTGGCTCCTTGCGACTTTTTCCTCTTCCCAAAACTAAAATTGCCCCTTCGTGGCACCCGTTTTGAGTCGATTGAAGTCATAAAACAAAATTCGGCGCAAGAGCTAAAGTCCATCCCGGAAAGCGCCTCTAAAAAATGTTTCGATAATTGGAAGTGCCGTTGGCATAGATGTATTGGAGCAAATGGAGCCTATTTTGAAGGCGACCCAATAAATTTTGACGATTAAATGTAAAAATGTTGTTTTAATTGAAAATTCCCGGTACTTTCTTGACAGAGTAGTATATCCCATTTTCAAGTACCGTATTGAACTCAATATTTGAAAATACACTAGTTTAGATGCACTAAACTGTTTTGAACTTTTAAATAACTTGGGATCTCTCTTGGGAAAACGATATCTAGGGCTGGTTAGATCTTGACACCCATGTTTCTTAATATATCCCATTTTCAAGTACCGTATTGAACTCAATATTTGAAAATATACTAGTTTAGATGCACTAAACTGTTTTGAACTCTTAAATAACTTGGGATCTCTTTTGGGAAAGTGATATCTAGGGCTGGTTAGATCTTGACACTCATGTACACATTTCTTAATATATCCCATTTTCAAGTACCATATTGAACTCAATATTTGAAAATACACTAGTTTAGATGCACTTAACTGTTTTGAACTCGACTCTCACGAAATTTAATCAAAAAGAAATATGAGATGTACCCGAGGTTGGGCCATAACAAAACGTAAACAAAACCACCACTTCTTTTCAAAATAAATGACCATTATTACAACTATGGCTAATGGCTGATGGTACCGGTACCTAGCGGCGAAATCAACAAGTATGAGTTGATGGTTATTGCAAACTATTGACTGGTGCACCAACTTAAAACTTAGTTTTAGGTGGGGGTAGGGAAGTGTCCAATCTATATATTATTGTTAATCTATGGGGCGCCACTAGCATCATGTCTGAGCAAGGGGTACTTTCTAAGAACACCAATCCCATAAGCACACAATTTCAAACTTAGATTGTCTCTAGCATGTAGCCGATGAATTGTGAATAAATTTATTATCGTTATTAAAATATCATTTAGATAGTCTGTAAACGTTTTCCAATAATCCCTCAGTATTCCCTCCACTATTTTATTTTGTTGCAAGTATAAATGTTGTAATTAATGAAAAATTCTTCTACAGAGGATTGTGGCGAACAAAACCCGGTATCCGTTCTGAATGAACTGCGTTCCGGCTTAAAATATGTAGTTATGGAACAGCATGGACCATCGCACGCTCCAACGTTCAAGATCTCTGTTGAAGTGGACGGACAATCTTATTTCGGCGTAGGGAGATCAAAAAAACTGGCCAAATGTGCGGCTGCAGAGGAAGCTCTAAAGTCCTTCATACAATTCCAGAACAATAAAAGACTCAAAAGAGGCCCCGACAGCACTAATTGCGACTTCAGCCTGGACCAGTTTGAAACTAAGAAGAAACCGGCCAAAAAACTGACTCCAGAGCAGAAAGGCCCCGTCATGCAGTTGAACGAGGCTTTTCCTAATGCAGAGTACGAGTGTATAGACACCGAAAGGGATCTTCAGTTCAGATATGAGGTCACAGTTCAGATTAATGGCAGGAAATTCTCTGGTACAGGTAAGAGTAATTTTTAATTGAAACGATTTTTCTGGCAAATCAGGTGATAAAACACATACTTGATTTGTTATTATAAAGGCTGTCTAGTTTTAAAATAGCCAAACTTCAAGGGGGATCATTTATATATATTTGGAACAAAAAATATCATATAACAGATGGTAGAAATGTTGATGGTTATTCTTCAATTTAACATTCTTGATTTCAAGAAATATTTCAAGTTTTTCCCGAAAATCAATTATACTTCAGTTATCCTTGAAGCCTCATCAAATTTTACCACATATTCTTTTCAGCAAAATAACTCATTTAGTGTGCTTTCGAATGACATCAATTTTTGTGCTAGCTGCTTGTCCTCTGCCATAATTCATAAATATTTTTCATAAATATCATGGCTAAGTAGATAAAAACGAAAAGTTGAAATATTCCAAACCTAAATTTGTTCTACCTTGAAGCTCTTTATGATTGAATATTACAGTAATTCTCATGCAAATCATGAATTTATCTGTCGAATCGAAATAACTCAAACGAATAAACTAAATTTTAATAATACAGATTTTATGAAAAAATGGGAAGAAACCAACTACTACTTATATACTAACTGACAAAGAAACTGCATCACCCAGAAGGAGCTGTTTGAATTTTAATATTTTTCGGTAAAACATAGATAATATAGCAAGGAGTAAATGATTAAAATTTGGAGAAAAAAATCGTGAAGGTCTTTTCATGTGAACATTTTTTGTTACTTAAATATATTTTTTTTATTTTTTATTATCATTTATTCATTAGCAATCAGAATACAACAATTCTATGAGCTAATTTGCTGTCTACAGAGCTTTGAGCTCTCAAATGATTTGATATGGTCTTCTCCAGTGAAAAGACCATTTTAAATCTAATTCATATCAGCTGGCCAGAGTCCTTTTGAGTCTTCTCATGTCTTGAGGTTGAAGCAACGGTTGTAGTAAGTCGTTTATATGACCATCTAACTTGGTGTGATGTTTTTGGCTCTGTTCCTTGATGACATCCTTCACATAAGGTATTTTCAAATCTTCATGCAGGGTTTGATTTGATACATACCATGGAGCATTTGTTAGCAATCTAAGTATTTTCGATTGGCATCTCTGGACTAGAGTTACATTGGACTTACGTGTACATTCCCAAAGTTCAATTCCGTATGTCCATATGGGCTTTATGACCGTTTTATATATCAGCAGCTTGTTTTCTAATGAGAGTTTCGATTTTCTACCTATAAGCCAATTCAGTTCTTTAATTCTAAGGTCTATTTGCTTCCTTTTTTTAATAATATGCTCCTTCCAGGTTAGTCTGCTATCTAAATGCACTCCCAAATATTTAACAGTTGGGGAATTTGGTATCTTTATATTGTTTATAAAGATGGGTGGACACTGGTCTCTTCGAAGAGTATAATTTACTTGAACTGACTTGGTTTCATTAACTTTTATCTTCCACTTATGCAGCCATTCTTTTATTTCATCAAGATGAATTTGCAATCTATTAGATGCCTCTTTGGGATCTTCATGGCTTGCAAGAATTGCAGCATCATCTGCAAAAGTTCCCATTATCGTATTCGCATTTGTGGGCATATCTGCCGTATACAGCGTATACAAAAACGGTCCCATAACACTTCCTTGGGGAACACCGGACTGAATAGGATAAAAATCAGACACTTTATCATTCACCCGTACTCTGAATCTCCTTCCAGTAAGATAAGATCTCATCAACTTGTAGCAGTATAATGGCAGACATTTCTTTATCTTACACAATAGTCCAGAATGCCAGACTTTATCAAAGGCCTGGCTTACATCCAAAAAAGCAGATGTGCAGTATTGTTTGAGTTCCAGGGCTTTGCTTATCTCATGACTTATTCTGTGTGTCTGCTGTATGGTGGAGTGATTTGTTCTGAATCCAAATTGGTGTGGAGGAATCCATTCTTGGGTGTTGGGATCCGTCTTTATTCTCAATAGCAAAATTTTCTCCAAGATCTTAGATAAAGTTGGTAGTAAGCTAATTGGTCTATATGATGTTACAGCGTTTGGATTCTTGCCGGGTTTCAGTATGAGGATTATTTCTGCAGTTTTTAGGTGTTCTGGCCAATAATTTTGTCTCAGGATAGCATTGAATATATATGCCATCATTGCTACTCCTTTCTTAGGGAGTTCCTTGATCATTTTTGGTGTGACCTCATCTATTCCGGCAGCTTTTCGTGTGTTCAGGTATTTTATTTCTTTTTGTAGTTCTTTTATGGTGATACTTTTAATACTTAAATATGTAGTCGTTTTTTGCAAATTTTTTAAATTTTACAACAAACCAGCTGTTTGAGGAGATCCAAAGTCGATGTTTAGATGCCTAGAACAGCTAAGTGAATTTGAAAGAGGTCGAATTATTGGTCTACGGAAGGCGAGGTTTTCATTTCGAGAAATCGCCAACCGTACGAACAGAAATCCAACTACTGTTATGAGATGTTGTCAAGCGTGGTTTGATAACGCCCAAAATCAAAGAGTAGGCACCAGACGTCGAAGGGGCACAAATGAAGTTTAAGATCGACGTCTAAGACTTATGACTGTTAGAGACCGATTTGCGACCACTCCATCTTTGGCTGATGAGTGGTTAGGACAACAAGACCATCCTGTGACTGTCCGAACGGTTTACCGCCGGATCTTTTGGACTGCAGCATTATCGACCCCATCTTGTGTTACCTCTGACGGTTGAGCATTGCCGGGAACGATTACAGTGGTGCAGAGAACGTCAACATTGGAATGTGGAATGGCATCAGGTCGTCTTTTCTGATGAATCTCTATTCTCCTTGGGTACACTTGATGGCCGAAGAAGGGTTAGACGACGTCGGGGAGAAAGACGTGAACCTCAGTTTGATATTGAGCGTCATGTACACCGGACAGTAGGCGTTATGGTATGGGGTGCTATTGCACATGCAAGTAGGTCACCTTTAGTCTTTATTCGAGGTAACATGACAGCGCTGCGTTACCTTCAAGAAATAGTGGAGCCATATGTTCTCCCTTACCTTAACCGGCTCGACCTTATGTTGCCAGTGTTAGTTTAAACTTTTTTGAAGCGACCCATGTTAATCTTTTGCCATGACCGCCCAGATCCTTCGATCTTTCGCCCATAGAGCATGTTTGGGACATCATGGGTAGAAGGCTTGGAAATTTATCCCAGCCCCCACGGACTTTGGCGGCTCTGAGACATGAACTACAGGTAGCTTGGGATAGTATCCCTCCAGAAGAAATAGACCATCTTATTGCATCAATGCCAAGACGTGTTGGGGAATGTATAGATTAATCGCGGTGGACAAACACATTATTAACAAATTCATCAAAAAAAATTGTAAACTCTTCGTTTTTTTCTTCAAATTTCAATCATTTACTCCTTGCTATACTATCTATGATTTAACAAAAAACATTTAAAATTTAAACAGCCCTTGTTCCTTGCAGTTTCTTTGTCAGTTAGTATAACATTTGTTCGAAATGTTCACCGCCTTGTTCAGTACATTTCACACAGCGTTTTCCCACTGAGTCTACAACACTGCGGAGTTCACAACGTTTCTGACCCATTTCTGCACAACACAATTTTATTCTTCCGATCAGATCATCTCTAGTCTGAACGCGAATTTGATATACTTTTTCTTTCAAGGCGTTCCAGACATAAAAATCCAAAGGCCTAAGGTCGGGGCTCCTTGGTGGCCATCTTACCAGACCGTACCTTCCAATTCATTGCACCCCAAAATATTCATTCATTAAGTCCCGTACATTCCAGCTATAATGAGAGCTGGTCAGCCATCCATTTGAAACCAGACATTTTGTCTGTTAGCTAGGGGCATTTCATCCAATATGTATGTTAAGATTCTTTGGATTAAAGTAATGAATTCTTCAGCGTTGAGTCGATCGGGATGTATTACTTGTTCCAAAAGTTCACCTTTCATGTCTCCTAAGCACACATTGACCCTCAACTCATGGTCGCATGGGGGTTTTCTCTATTCCATACATGGCTATTTCGCAAATTTATCATATCTGCTTTGGTGGCCTCATAAGTCCATAATATCCTATCTCCCTCCCCACTCTCTTTACTTATTCAGGTACCACCTACAGAATGTTATTCTCGTCTCAGCATCTACAGCTAACAGCATTTTCATTCGCAAATCCATAAAGGAACAACACATCGCGATATTCAATGTTTGAAAAAACAGTCATAATTTTCTCTATTTTTTTCTAGAATACTTATTTTAAATTGAGTCAATTCGTTGGATTCAAGAAAACGTACTAATACCTAAAATTATTAAGCGACAGAAACTGTTAGCCCTTAAACTCAATGTTTACTTTGATATTCAATCACAAGGAGCTTCAAGATATTCTCTAATATACAATGGATTTATATAAAATAAATAAGTCATCAGTATCATATATTATAACCCATTATGTCACATTATTTGAGAGAATAGTTTTGATAATGTGATTCTTCTATAATGTGATCCTTCTACAACATACATCTGCTTGTTTGAACAGTTTTAGAGTTACTGAATTGTTTCAGCCGTTACTATTTGGTAGTTGATCATAATTAAAATAAATTATAGAAATTACTATGTTTTACTACCAATTGTCTGATGATGGGATAGTTCATTTCCCGAAACTCGAGTCACAAGAAAATGTGTAAAATATATTTTTATTGGTAGTAAAACATAGTAATTTCTACAATTTGTTTTAATTAAGTTTTAGAGTTGTTTAATGTATATATATCTCATATTATTTGTGGTCCTACTGTCTGTACCATAGACTTATTATCCTACTTTAATATGTCTATGGGCTGTTCTACTTGATAGTAGGATTAACAATGAACTTGTTTAACCCTTATACCTCAATATCTACTTTTAAACCCTCCAACTAAGAGTTTTCTTAATATTATTCATTTATTTTTTTTTTGTTGACGCATTGTGTTTGTAACGTGTTACAGGCTCAAGCAAAAAATTCGCTAAAAAAGCTGCTGCGGCGACTGCCTTGATGGCGCTTTTAGATATCCACACACCAGTTATTAATAACACATCACCAGGTATAAGAAGGACGAATATATCTGCTCAAGAGCAGGAAAAGGCAGATCACATTGGAAGGTCAGTTCAGGGTAGAATTAACGGTTCAAAGTATTTTTTGTCCGTATTTAATGAAGAATTTTCAGCTCTACTTTTCTGTCTAGCATTAAAATTGTTTAAAATAATAATTTTTGAAGTAGAATTAAGAGTGAAACTCATTTGATGATTGACATTCGATGTCTTCCCGAATTTATTGAATAAAATGACCATCAAAAGTTGAGGTTGTTGATGTTTTCCGAAGATGCATATTTTCCGTATCATCTTAGTATTTTTTTCAATTATAATGATTATAGAAACGTCTTCTGGTTCATCGTGAAGCATGCTTTTATCAAGTTTAATAATTTTTTGTCTATATGTGTCAGAAATGCACATTTTCATGATTTTCTCTTCAGTTCGTGTTTCGTTTTCAATAAGATCAAATGGTTATATGCAATTAAAAATCGGATTTTCATTATGGACAAGACAATTTTTATCTAAGGACAATGAACAGAGCCCATGGGATGCTTCAAGCATCACACAAGTGCAAGTGGCTAATTTTTTCAATGTTAACCAATGTATGATATCGTTTACTGGCAGGATACTTTACCAATGGAACTGTTCGTCAAAGACCCAGAAGTAGTAGACCACGTGCTACAAGGGCAGTAGAAGACGGTTTTTTAACTCTTTTTGTGAGAAGACAACCTGTCAGCACTTGCAGAATGGCAAGTCAACGTCTTTAAGATGCTACAAATACTTCACTTTTCCTAAGCACAGTCAGAAGACGTCTTCATAATGTTAATTGAAACCTTTCTTAAGAAGAGTTCCTCTCACTTGCGAGAATAAGTATGAAAGGTTAAAGAGGACAATGAAGCAGGTACACTTGTGACTTCTAAGAAGCATGACGTCTCAGACATATGTTGATGAAGTTATCAACAGAGTGATCCACAATTTTACGCAGCTATTGGCGAAAATTACTTTTTTTTGGGTGAATATGCACTGCCGCTAACTGCTGATAAAACGCAAATCCACCACGGTAAAATCAAAATATTTACTGATAGTCAGTCAGTACTAAAAGCTTTGGAATCCAGCTGTTGTACCTCAAGAACAGTCTGGAGTTGCCGCACGGCTTTAAACAGCCTCGGTATGTATAACGGAGTCACTCTGGTTTGGATACCAAGCCACTCAAACTATTTGGGTAATGAGAAGGAAGAACGGCTGGCATTTGCTGGAGCTGCGCTGCCTCTGGTAGGACCGGAACCATTCCTGGGAATACCACATGACGTGGCTAACGAGGCGATAATAGGCAGAATGAACTCAAGGCTAGAGTCTTTCTGGCGGAGCCATTCTGGCCTGAAACATTCGAAGTTGTTCCTTGGAACAGCTTCGAACAAAAAGATGGCGAACCTAGCGCTAGGTCTGGATAGGGCCAAACTAAGAACACTTGTCGGAATTATGACAGGTCACTGCAGACTGAAAGCGCATTTGCACAAAATCGGTCTGGCTGAAGACGATGAATGCAGGCTGTGTCTTGAGGACACTGAAACAGCCATGCACATCGTCTCAGAGTGCCCAGCGGTGAGTGGCATCAGATTCGAGGTCTTTGGCCAGGCTTTTATAGCCAGGCCAGGCTTTTATAGCCCAATGCGAACTGAAAAAATTACCCCTGAACAAGATTATCAGTTTTATCCAAAAACTGGATCTCGTCGGGGAGATATAAATTAGGGGTGAATCACAATCGTCCGTGCGGACGCAGTGGTAGGGTGGACAGACGCCCGCTTGCCATAAATAATAATAATAATAATAATGCACTGCCGCACAGATTCCTCTAGGTGATTACTGCTAGAGAAAACCAAGGTATTCAACTTCTAGCAAAACCTCCAATATCCTCCGACCTAAATCCAATCAAGCAAGGCTTGGGACAAATTACAAAGAACCCTTGATGCCTACAGACCACAGCCAGAAACACTTCAATAGCTCTGAGATGTTTTGCCTCAATTTTGACAACAAATTGAGCAGGATATTCTCAATAACTTGGTGCAAAGCATGCAGAGAAGATTCCAAGAAATTATTGATGCATGTAGTTATCATACTTTGTATTGTGGGTGCAAATATGAATTCTTGAAATTTTTATAATTTCGGTTTTTCGTAATATCGTATTTTTGTCACTGTGAATATATGCTTTCTTTGAAATCTTACTATTCTAACCTTAAACATTCTACATATACATATTTCAAAAGGAAATTAGGGTTTTCTGTAGAGAAGACAAATTAATTCAATAACCTTAACTTTTGACGACCAGTTTATTTTAATTCATTTATGTTTTATGGAATGTTTGTGAGATGGAAGTTATTTAGATGTTTTGTCTTCTGTGTCTGGTTTAAGGATTTGAACTATTGCTGCTTTTACTTTTTTTTTGTATTAAGTTATCTGAAAAATTAAAAAGAAATATAAAGGGGATCAAAGCCATCTTTGCTTCATTTCAAATATGCCAGAAACATTTCATAGTGAATTACTGATTCTTATATTCATTATTGTTGATTGTATTTATGATATTTTCATCTGTTTTGAAACTTGTTTCAATGAGTAATAATAAAATCCCTATAAATATTAGAATAAACAAACGATGATGTTTGAACTGTAGGAAGGTGGCTCTGATGTGTTTTATATATCTTTTTAATTTTTAGATGGCTTACGCTCTGAGGAAGATGATCTATTTCATTGGTAAGAACGAAATGAGTTTTTATTTCATCCTGAAGGAAAATAATATTAAGATTCAAAAACCTCTGTCTTGAGTTCAATTTTATTTCAGGATTTTGAACTGTTTGGAAAATTAATAGGTATACGTTACCATAGAATGCCAGTAGGTATGAATGATTTATATGTACTTAGATTGATCCCCTGAATTTAAGTCTGAAGTCTGAGTTCTATGATCTGACTTAGTTTAGACGTTCCAGTTTTTAAAAATCTAAAAATGTTCTCAACTGTGTTTTTTACTTTTAAAACAATCAATCAATACTTTTATAAAAATAAATCTATTGAGTTGATAAAGGTGAATACTTAATTCAAATATAAAAACTGAACATTCCATAACATTTACATATCACATTATTGACAAAAAATTAAATTAAAAATGTCTCGGAAAACTGAGTTTCTATTTTGATACTCAATGTTTTAAAATATTGTACAAAAATTCGAAAAACATTGGAGGAAATCTATTTCTCATTTGTTTATCGAGTAAATTTCATTTGTCGATTAAATATTTTTGAGGGAAAAGCTCAAAATCATTGCGCGAAACTTGAGATAATTTGTGAAACATATAGAAATTTTTTAATTTGATACACAATGTTGAAGAGCATTGACGTGAAGTTAAAAACTTTTACGTGCTTGTTTAACAGTCCAATTTCAAATCTGTGAATTATTACTTGGGTGCATATGATGAATAAAAACACAGAATTCTGTTTTCTGTCACCCCAAATTTGTGAAACATATAGAAATGTATTTTTTTTTAATATGATACAAAATGTTGAAGAGCATTGACGTGAAGTTAAAAACTTTTATGTGCTTGTTTAACAGCCCAATTTCAAATCTGTGAATTATTACTTGGGTGCATATGATGAATAAAAACAAAGAATTCTGTTGTCGCCCCTGTCAAATAAATGTAATTTTTCGCAATTTTAAGACTGTTCTAAAGAAATTAAAACGAAAAATACAGGGTTGAAAGGTTTTTTCCTTTTACCTTCAGTCTGCATCGTTACATATTGGCAATTAAGAGTGGAAAAACTAAACTTCATTTGGGCACGATAGCACTCAAGCGCACAGAAACTATATTCAAATTTTTTGGAAGAGATTAGATCAAGATGGATTCATGGAATAAAATGTAGGCTTGGGGTTAAAAACAATTTTCATGAAATATAAATAGACAATATTCTTATAACTTGCATGGAAAAGCCTTTTTAAATTAATTTGTTAAATTTCAAATTATAGTGAAAACTAACATAGAGTTGAAGATTAAATTTTGTTTCACAAGCCTGGCCTAAGAGGGAACTTGCTATTTCTAATTCAGATTTTTCTTCGGGAGATCAAATTGAGTAACCACAAAACACATCATTTCTATGAAGTCACGTTTGCCAACTAACGTTTTTTATTCGTTGTGATGTTGTTGAATTCATTGCTATTGTTGATTTGTTGAAAAAGGTGTTCAGTTCAATTCAATTTTTATTTTTTTTTCTTGATTTGGCATTTCAAGTGAATGTGTTATCCACTTCTAATTCAATTTTAGGATAATTAATTTTTGATTTTTTGTATCGTCTGAAATAACGTACATCCAGTTCTGGTTTTTACGTCTGAGAACCTTATTAAAATAGTTGATTTCATATTCACTCTTTAAATTTCCTTTTAGACTGGATATTAAAGTTTGCCATTCTGCAAGCGTTTTTGGTCAAATGCGGGGTGTTAATTATTACACAAATTTGAATGGACTATTCTTTGTCAGACTTCAACATATTCTGGCAGATATTCAAGTAAAGGGTCTTTCGTTAAAAATGAGAGAATTCTAATTTTAAATAAAACAAGAAAGATCTGACATCATTTACATTTAATTATTTATTAATTTTGAAGCCTGAACAATGCACTCAAAAAATGTGTTGTAATTTGCTCGACCAAATTTCAAACTTAGAAAAATTTTTAAAGTTTATTTCCAGTTTGCTTGATTTTTCACTATTCTTTATCTGGGCCGTAAAGAAATCGTATTTTTATCTCTATTTCCTACCTGGGTCGTCCTTCGTTCGAACGTCAAAATCAGGATCGTGTTCCAAGTGCTCAAGGACCCAGTCAGCAAACTCTCGGCGAAATCTGATCATTTGGCTTTACCCCTTCTGGCAGCTCCACTTAATAAGGATACAACACCAGATTCTCACTTAGTATTCTTCAAGTTGCAATCTACAAAGCCCCAGTTGTTGCGATCATCGTGAAACCAACAAATTTGGCTCATCGACAATACTGACCACTGCAGCTGCCATAATTTCCTTAGTTCGCACGTTTTTTCGTCTACTTGGTGGCTCATTGTCTTGTAAAGTTAACTCCGTTCAATCTTTTTTGTATTATCACTTTGGTAATATTTTTTACTACTTGCAACCGATCCAATCTCTTGAAAAACCCTTTATAAGCAATGCATAAAGACATTTTTTAAGATTTTGCAAAAAAGAACAGGTCATTTGTATATTCTGTCTTAAAATCCAGTAAAGTGTCCTCCATTCAAATTTGAATGTATATTTGTATTAACACTCTACTAGTGTATTGCCAAAAACTATCTTGCATAACTCTGGTAGAAGTAATATTGCTGTTCAATGGCGTATGGTACTAAATTTTTTTAATAATATAATTTTATCATGTATGGGTTTAGTTCTTTCGTAAATTCAATATTTCATTGGTGCACATTCTTGAGATCGTAGGAATTGATTCTATGGAAGAATGACATCGCTTTGTCCCAACAATCTTATCTGCTATTCTTGAAAATTGTCACAAATAATAATTCTGATGTTCTGAAAATTGTAGGGAATGGTTAAACCTCATAATCGACTAGAAAATTCTTATTTCTTATTGAAATTTGCTTTGTGTATGAAATGATAGGGGGACCAGAAAGTAAGGTTGTTTCTCCGCATGTCGATATTTGATTGTCATTTGTCAGCTCACAATCGCTCCAAGAACATTTGCAGCAGATTGAAAAATAAGCAGAACAGGTGTCTGAAGAGAACAAAGCCAACCAATCCATAACATGCAATGTATTGCTTCAACGACACCATACAGAACCGTATATTTATTGCTTGATCACTGGAGATGAAAAATGGGTCCTATATGATAATTCAAAACGCAAAAGGCAGTGGCTCTCTCTAAATGAATCACCACGAAGTACTGTTAAGCCGGGTTTACATCCCAAAAGTTCTGTTTGTTTGGTGGAGTATACGGGGAATTGTTCATTTTGAAGTGCTGAAACCTGGACAAACTGTGATCTTTATTGTGAACAATTGGATCGAGTGAACCAATCTTTAATCGAAAAGTATCCGGCGATTGTCAACAGAAAAGGTGTTTTTCTGCAACAGCACAATGCAAGACTGCCCCTGGAAAAAATTTATGAATTGGAGTGGGAGGTACTGTCTCACCCACCATACTTGCACGATATCGCGATCTTAGATTTTCATTTATTCCGATCACTACAACAATTTCTTAATGGCAAAATATTTGAAAATTTGGATGATGTCCAAAATGCAATCTCGAGATATTTTACTCAAGAACCAATTGATTGTTATCAGTCTGGCATTGAAAATTTGCGCACTAGATGGCAAAAGGTTTTGGATAACGAAGGTGATTACATTATTGATTAAAAATAAATTGTTAATAATTTATTCATTTGAATTTAATTTAAAAAAGCGACATTACTTTCCGGTCACCCTAATATATTGCTACTTTTGAAACTATAAATGTGATTTTCTGGAGGTTAAGTGGTAGAATGGCTTCAGCTTAATTATGCCCCTCCTAAGCTTTGACGTGCTATCTAGACAATCAGTTGAAAATAAATACTAGCGATTTGGCTCAAGTTTACATGATGGCATAAAATTAATTTGCAAAAATATAGACTGGATATAATCATAATGAAATATGGTTCATTAATGGCCAGTTTCATAAACAACATCAAAAGGCTTCTTTATGATAAAGTCCCTTTATGAAAAAGGATCCTTTAAATGGGACCATCAGTTTCATAAACGCACATCGACCGCCCTTTACTTAAAGTATCCTTTAATGCGCCGGTCTATGTTTCCTACTGTTGGCTATCCTGAGAACTAGTGATTTTACGAATATAGTTTGTGATATTCTGTAAAAATTGTGAGTTATGCGTCAGAACTTGTAAAAAGAAAAGAAGCATAACTCAGTCTTTGCATAAACATAGTTATGTGCAGAAGACAGTATATTGGAATTTATATCATTTTACGTGCGAATTGCTATATTTTAGTAAACGTGAGTTATATGACTGAATATGGAAGAAAAAGAAGTATTACTTTAAAACCAGAGGAGGAACTACGTGTCTTGGAAGTGATTGAAAAAGAGAATTTTAATGTTATAGGATAAAGTCTGGCAGAGAATAGCAACTGCTTTTAATGCAACAGTTCTCCATTGGAGAGATGTGGACCAGCTTAAATCCAAATATGACAACATATTAATAAAAACTTAAACTAAAAAGGTGGTAGCTGCTCAACGCAGTCATATCAAAGGGAATGGTGGTGGGGCTCCATTGAAATTGAGGGAGCCAATTTCCAAACAGTTGAGCCCAACTGTTACGAACCCACTTGCCGAAGCGAAAGAGATGTATTATAAAAAAACAGCTCTAGTAAAAACTCAGATATTAGCTATCAAGAAAGAGAATAGAAGAAAAGAAGAGGAGCATTCGAAGCTTAAAATAACAGATTTCCAAATTATGGAGATGAAGAAAAAATTAAATGATAATAATTAAATCTTTTTTATTTTGAATGCACTTTCTGGAAAAAGCGGTATTAGAATTCTATCAGCATTGCTTCAGACTATGAAATCCCCTCAAATTTGAATTAAAACAGAAATTTCAATAACACATAATATTTTTATTTCTTTATTCTTACTTGAAACTTTTTCAGATGTTACCTAAAGTAAAACAATGAATCAGAAATACAAACATAGAAACTTATCTAAATACAGACCTTGTAAAATCTTATAAAAATTATAGGAAATCTTGTCATGTTGAAGATACAAATTGAATATGAAGAATAGTTTCACAAGTGACAAGCAAATTTATTTTCAATTATCACACAAAAATAAATTTTAAATTAGCAAAATGTTTATTGATAATAGACTCTCACTTAGCTGCATTAACATCAGTTGAATTTGCTTGAAAGTCCTCTTCCTCCTGCAATCATTCATTTGGAAATATTCCGTTCATATCTACAGCTATATTGTGCAAAACAGCGGTAGCAAAAATAATTGCCCTTATGGTCGTTAACTTAACACTCATTCCTTTAGAAATGATAGGAAAAGGACGTTTCCAAACTCCATACTTTCTCTCCACCAGATTTCTAGTTCGTATAATTGACTGCTTATATAAATTTTCAGCTGCAGTTATAGCTTCCGGTAACTTTGTCATAAGATAAGTCTGCAAACTATAACCACTATCACCAAGTAACAAATACTGTCCAAATTTACCATTCTCAAGTTGTCTCTTCAAGACATTGTTATTAAAGATGGTTTGATCATGTATTGAGCCAGGTCATCTAGCTACAATAATTCTGATTATCAAATCTGAATTACACACGGTTTGAACGTTAACATATTTCGTAGTAGGCTAAAATCAAACAAAATGGGCTAATGTGACAGAGGAAGGTTATGTCCACTGTTTTCGTGTTTATCGAGCACTTGCGCAGTGTCGAGCTTCTCGTTAAAGGATCCTTTTCCAGCCGTACATGGCCGATTTTCTCACTTTAAGATAAAGGACGCTTTTAAGTTCCCTTTAACCGTAGAATTTGCTTATGAAACACGTTTTATCATTAAAGGAGACTTTGGGAAAAAGGAGGCTTTAATTTCGTTCATGAAACTGGCCTTAAATGTCAATATTTGCAAGTTTTGCTATTTAAGTTTTGAGATAGACAAAAAAAAACAAATATATATGATCGGAAATGTCGGTGTTTGCATGTGTTTAAACCAATTATCGAAGCAGTTTTTCCATTCCGATTGAGGCACCTGCAAAACATGCAATTTGAACGCATCACGTTTCCTTTGAAGCAGCTGCTCACAAGAAATTAATCGCCTTTCCAGATCTCTTGGCTTCAATTCATAAGGAACCCAATTGCCTTGCTTTTAAATCAGGCTTATTGATTTCAAATGCCAGACACTGTTTGTTTGGTCACCCCCAACGTAAGTGCAAACTCTCTTCTGACATAGTTGCCGATATGCATCGAGTAATGTCTGTAATTCATCGTTTTCGAATTTTTTTGCCTGTCCCGAGCGAGGTCTATCTTCAACACTGAAATCACCACTTCTAAAGAGTCGAAACTATTCTCTACATGACTAGTCAGTTGGAGCATTGTCAACGTAAATTTTCACAAGCATACAATAAGCTTCAGTTGCCCTTTAAAAAAAAACCTTTCCGCAAATACTGTTTAGTTATAATAAAAAATTTCAACAGCGTAACAAAAACCGTTTTGTATGAAATTCAAAACAATTCACACTGGATGTTATCAGCAGATGTCCAATCTACCTCAAACCGCGGCAATCAGCTGTTACTATTTAAAATATTATTGTTTTTAGAGCCATCTTTTGACAACGACCGAATTATTTTATATTCTCAATAAAATCACCTTATATCACTTCAGTGGTATGTTGAATTAAATATAAAAAGGAGGAAAATGTATTATTCAAGGAACAAAAAACGCTGCGTTTTGTTTTTAGTTGATTTCTGTGTTGGCTGCATGTTCGATCAAGTATTATTCTTTAAAACTTATTTAAGTAATATGTTGACAGAAATCAATTTCGAATCAGGTGGATGGCTTATTTTCAGAATATAGTCAATTAGAAACTTTCTCCATATATTACAGTAGCAAGAAAGTACCCAGAATCGAGCAAGGAAACACAAAATATATATTATTCATCCAAATTTATTATATCGCTTTGCCTTCGACGGAAATAAGCTGTCATCATCACCTTCACTCTTGATCAACCTTATATGCTTTTTTTTAATAAAGCCCATTCACCGTAAGTTTTATGTAACATTCCAGCGTTTCTGCTCAAGAAATTCCATTTGCAATGCAAATGCTTTGTTCTATATTTTTATTCATTTTAAAAATCAAATCCCAAAACACGCTCGAGATGTATTGTATTAATTGATTGATCCATAATATAAATATTAATGAATCAAAACAAATTTCACAACTTCTCACTGCAAACAAACAACGAAGAATAGCATTTTCTTCTTTTCAACAGAGTTTACATCAGGAAGTACATATTCTCCATCGAATCAATTCCTAAAATTTAAAGGATCTAGTTATCAATATTCCTCTTTTCCAACGGACACCAAACATTCACCTCTTCAAAACCCTCAACCTTAAAATTCTTGTGTTCAGGTTGGTTAACGAAAAGTTTATGAACCTGATGGCTGACGATCTTATGCACGCGAAGCGAAAGGTTCTTGCAGGTGTTGTTCAGATGAATGGCGAAGATCTATCTAGCGCAAAGGTCATAGCGATCACCACCGGCACAAAGTGCATCTCGGGCAGTTACATGAGTATGAACGGCACTGCACTGAACGATCTACATGCTGAGATCGCTGCTCGAAGATGCCTCATATCCTACCTTTACGATCAGCTGACCCTGCTACTATCTCCAGGTGAGTTTCTTCCAACATCCAACCACCATTGGGTGCTTTGTAGTCATCGTAATAGAAATCCAGATCCGAATTTAGGATTGGTAAAAGCTTCAACTCGCAGAAACTCCGTTATTTTGCAACTTTTCTAACTGAATGTTATTTGTTTGTGGATCACTTGAATCCTTTAATAAAAGTTCATTATTTTCAGCTCATGAAATAGTAGCTGTGTGGATCAGTTCTGGCGAATATGGTGGACAACATCAATAATCACTTTGGCTCACTTAATTTAGCCGTTAAATGATTTCTGTGGCCTGGTCTTGGTGGAAAAAATATCTTGTTTGTCTTCTTGCTTTTCTTCAAATTCAAAAGATTGAATAATTCTCCGTTCTTTTTCCTCTACCCAGATATTTGTATAACATATGATCATTATCTTTTTACTTTACCTGAATAGTATCCAGTTAACATTAAATTACTAGTATCAGCTCCAATTTGAATTTATTGCCATTCTATTTTGTGAAATTTTATCTTCTCTGAGTTTGTCTGAGTTTATTGTTGTTTGTTTTACCTTGATTAGATTCAGGAAACTGTTGATTTGGCTGTAAATTGATGGTGCCTGAAAAGAACAACGGATAATTCCAACATTTTTAATTACGTACGACATTTTCAATTTGTAGCAGTTTATATGAAAGACACATGTAAAAGCAAAATAAAAATTGGTGCACCACAGGGATCTATCTTTGTATCACCACAGTTCTCAATACGATACCAATTACGATTTTATTACTTACAATTTTTTCAATACCTAGAAACTTCAGAGGAATCAATATTCACCGGTGACACTATAGATTTCTACCATTTGAAGTCGGACATTGAGTTTCATTTATACATCAACACGGCCCCTTGTGGAGATGCGCGTATATTCAGTCCTCATGAAGATGCAATTGGAGGCGACAAACATCCAAACAGAATATCTAGAGGCCAGTTGAGAACGAAGATAGAGTCCGGAGAGGGAACTATTCCAGTAAAGTCTCATTCACCTGTTCAGACTTGGGATGGAGTTTTACAGGTAAGGGATAACTTTACCATAATCAATTGAAATTTTGAGGTTAGGTGGTCTTTTTGAAGTTCGAGATGATCGAAAATTTCTAGAAAATTGCATTTCTCTTATTCTCATCCAAGTTCCATACATGGGTATACTTTTATAAATGCTTTAATATGTCGAGTTTTATGCCTACAAACTACGATTAGCCGCATTGGTTTTCTGTTATCCTTTGAGGAAAACTGGTACAGAATCGCATCCACTGTTTGTTGGAGCTTACAGTGAACATGTTGTTTGGTGAAACACAGTGTTTCGAGTGGTTACAAAAATTTAAATATGGAGATTTTCGTGTGAGATACGAAGGAAGTGAGAAACCACCGAAAAAGTTCGCAAACAATGAATTGCAAGCTTTCTGGGATGAAGATGATACTAAAGCTCAATAGGAACTTGCAGATCAATTGACTATAACGCAGAAAGTTACCTCCATTCGTTTCAAAGCCAGATAGAGAAGTAAAGATTAAGAAAGTGGGAAAATGGGTTGCACAAGAACTTAATGAAAGGCAGCAAGAAAATCCAAAAATCTCTTGTGAAATACTGCTCGTGATGAAATCCAGGTAAAGTATCGATATCCACTGCTTCGGAAAGAAGACAATTCTCTATGTTTCATGGGATCAGAAGAATATAATCGTATTACGAGCTGCTAAAAACGAGTGAAACTGTCAACACTGTTCGCCACCATCAGCAAATGATCGATTTAAATCGGGTATTATATAAAAAACGACAAGAATATAGAAGAAGGCAACACAAAGTCATTTTGCTTCATGATAATGTCCCATCACACGCAAAATGGATCAGGGAAACGATCGCGGTATTCAGTTGGAAAATACTAGCGCATGCGGCTTGTTTCAGACTTTGCTCAATCATTCCCATCACTGGGACACGCTCTCATTGAACAGCACTTCAATTCACACGAAAATGGCGTGATAACAAAAGAAGAACTGTTTTTACTGCCGGAGAGGTGGGAAAGATGTATGAATGACGTGATATTTTAAATATTTTCATACTTTTACACTTGGTAACTTCTAACAATCTAATTTTAAAGTAAAAATGTAGTTCACATTGAGTTGCCAAATTCTAGAGAGAATTAGGTTAGAGTAAGGTGATTAAATAGATAGGATTTTCATTAATTTTTTACAGGGGGAGAGATTACTCACAATGTCATGTTCAGATAAAATATGTAAGTGGAATGTCCTGGGAATACAGGGATCTTTGCTATCTAACCTTATCCAACCGATATATTTCAAGAGTGTCGTTTTGGGCAGTCTTCTACACGAAACTCATTTATACAGGTATGTATTGACACTTATATTATATATTATTATTTGTCATATGTGAAAAATTATACCTTATACTCTATAGAAGGTTTATCAGTATTTTCAACAACTATTGTTTTAAATTATGTTGATGGCACTACAAGAGAACCAATTATTTACGTTTTTTACTGAGGCTGAAATTATATTGCTCATTATTCAACTGATTGAATGTAAACTCTACTAAGTCCGGTGTTGCCATTTAATAATATGTTTTTTTTTTTAAACCGTTAGCATTCAAGACTCACAATCCTATAAACCCTTCCTTTATTTATAAATTTCTCACAGTTATAACTGCATATTAATATTTCATCAACTAAAGTTAGTTATCCTTTAACCAATAAAAATAATGAACATTTTTGTCCTATGATTATAACGTCTACAAGAAGATAAACGATCAATATTGTTAAATGGCTAACCTTTAATTGAACATATAAGGCTTCGATTCTGTTCCACATGTCATTGATAACCCGTTAATTCATTATTCATTCTGCATATTAATATTTCATTAAATAAAATTAGTTATCCTTTAACCAATAAAAATAATGAACATTTTTCTCCTATGATAATACCGTATACAAGAAGATAAACGATCAATATTGTTAAATGGCTAACCTTTAACTGAACATATAAGGCTTCGATTATGTTCCACATGTCATTGATAACTCATTAATTCATTATTCATTCTGCATATTAATATTTCATCAAATAAAGTTAGTTATCCTTTAACCAATAAAAATAATGAACATTTTTCTCCTATGATAATACCGTATACAAGAATATAAACGATCAATATTGTTAAATTGCTAGCCTTTAACTGAACATATAAGGCTTCGGTTCTGTTCCACATGTCATTGATAACCCGTTAATTCATTATTCATTCTGCATATTAATATTTCATCAAATAAAGTTAGTTATCCTTTAACCAATAAAAATAATGAACATTTTTCTCCTATGATAATACCGTATACAAGAATATAAACGATCAATATTGTTAAATTGCTAGCCTTTAACTGAACATATAAGGCTTCGGTTCTGTTCCACATGTCATTGATAACCCGTTAATTCATTATTCATTCTGCATATTAATATTTCATCAAATAAAGTTAGTTATCCGTTAACCAATAAAAATAATAAACATTTTTCTCCTATGATAATACTGTATACAAGAAGATAAACGATCAATATTGTTGTTAAATGGCTAACCTTTACCTGAACATATAAGGCTTCGGTTCTGTTCCACATGTCATTGATAACCCGTTAATTCATTATTCATTCTGCATATTAATATTTCATCAAATAAAGTTAGTTATCCTTTAACCAATAAAAATAATAAACATTTTTCTCCTATGATAATACTGTATACAAGAAGATAAACGATCAATATTGTTGTTAAATGGCTAACCTTTACCTGAACATATAAGGCTTCGGTTCTGTTCCACATGTCATTGATAACCCGTTAATTCATTATTCATTCTGCATATTAATATTTCATCAAATAAAGTTAGTTATCCTTTAACCAATAAAAATAATGAACATTTTTCTCCTATGATAATACCGTATACAAGAATATAAACGATCAATATTGTTAAATTGCTAGCCTTTAACTGAACATATAAGGCTTCGGTTCTGTTCCACATGTCATTGATAACCCGTTAATTCATTATTCATTCTGCATATTAATATTTCATCAAATAAAGTTAGTTATCCTTTAACCAATAAAAATAATGAACATTTTTCTCCTATGATAATACCGTATACAAGAATATAAACGATCAATATTGTTAAATTGCTAGCCTTTAACTGAACATATAAGGCTTCGGTTCTGTTCCACATGTCATTGATAACCCGTTAATTCATTATTCATTCTGCATATTAATATTTCATCAAATAAAGTTAGTTATCCTTTAACCAATAAAAATAATAAACATTTTTCTCCTATGATAATACTGTATACAAGAAGATAAACGATCAATATTGTTGTTAAATGGCTAACCTTTACCTGAACATATAAGGCTTCGGTTCTGTTCCACATGTCATTGATAACCCGTTAATTCATTATTCATTCTGCATATTAATATTTCATCAAATAAAGTTAGTTATCCTTTAACCAATAAAAATAATGAACATTTTTCTCCTATGATAATACCGTATACAAGAATATAAACGATCAATATTGTTAAATTGCTAGCCTTTAACTGAACATATAAGGCTTCGGTTCTGTTCCACATGTCATTGATAACCCGTTAATTCATTATTCATTCTGCATATTAATATTTCATCAAATAAAGTTAGTTATCCTTTAACCAATAAAAATAATAAACATTTTTCTCCTATGATAATACTGTATACAAGAAGATAAACGATCAATATTGTTGTTAAATGGCTAACCTTTACCTGAACATATAAGGCTTCGGTTCTGTTCCACATGTCATTGATAACCCGTTAATTCATTATTCATTCTGCATATTAATATTTCATCAAATAAAGTTAGTTATCCTTTAACCAATAAAAATAATGAACATTTTTCTCCTATGATAATACCGTATACAAGAATATAAACGATCAATATTGTTAAATTGCTAGCCTTTAACTGAACATATAAGGCTTCGGTTCTGTTCCACATGTCATTGATAACCCGTTAATTCATTATTCATTCTGCATATTAATATTTCATCAAATAAAGTTAGTTATCCTTTAACCAATAAAAATAATGAACATTTTTCTCCTATGATAATACTGTATACAAGAAGATAAACGATCAATATTGTTGTTAAATGGCTAACCTTTACCTGAACATATAAGGCTTCGGTTCTGTTCCACATGTCATTGATAACCCGTTAATTCATTATTCATTCTGCATATTAATATTTCATCAAATAAAGTTAGTTATCCTTTAACCAATAAAAATAATGAACATTTTTCTCCTATGATAATACCGTATACAAGAATATAAACGATCAATATTGTTAAATTGCTAGCCTTTAACTGAACATATAAGGCTTCGGTTCTGTTCCACATGTCATTGATAACCCGTTAATTCATTATTCATTCTGCATATTAATATTTCATCAAATAAAGTTAGTTATCCTTTAACCAATAAAAATAATGAACATTTTTCTCCTATGATAATACCGTATACAAGAATATAAACGATCAATATTGTTAAATTGCTAGCCTTTAACTGAACATATAAGGCTTCGGTTCTGTTCCACATGTCATTGATAACCCGTTAATTCATTATTCATTCTGCATATTAATATTTCATCAAATAAAGTTAGTTATCCTTTAACCAATAAAAATAATAAACATTTTTCTCCTATGATAATACTGTATACAAGAAGATAAACGATCAATATTGTTGTTAAATGGCTAACCTTTACCTGAACATATAAGGCTTCGGTTCTGTTCCACATGTCATTGATAACCCGTTAATTCATTATTCATTCTGCATATTAATATTTCATCAAATAAAGTTAGTTATCCTTTAACCAATAAAAATAATGAACATTTTTCTCCTATGATAATACCGTATACAAGAATATAAACGATCAATATTGTTAAATTGCTAGCCTTTAACTGAACATATAAGGCTTCGGTTCTGTTCCACATGTCATTGATAACCCGTTAATTCATTATTCATTCTGCATATTAATATTTCATCAAATAAAGTTAGTTATCCTTTAACCAATAAAAATAATAAACATTTTTCTCCTATGATAATACTGTATACAAGAAGATAAACGATCAATATTGTTGTTAAATGGCTAACCTTTACCTGAACATATAAGGCTTCGGTTCTGTTCCACATGTCATTGATAACCCGTTAATTCATTATTCATTCTGCATATTAATATTTCATCAAATAAAGTTAGTTATCCTTTAACCAATAAAAATAATGAACATTTTTCTCCTATGATAATACCGTATACAAGAATATAAACGATCAATATTGTTAAATTGCTAGCCTTTAACTGAACATATAAGGCTTCGGTTCTGTTCCACATGTCATTGATAACCCGTTAATTCATTATTCATTCTGCATATTAATATTTCATCAAATAAAGTTAGTTATCCTTTAACCAATAAAAATAATGAACATTTTTCTCCTATGATAATACTGTATACAAGAAGATAAACGATCAATATTGTTGTTAAATGGCTAACCTTTACCTGAACATATAAGGCTTCGGTTCTGTTCCACATGTCATTGATAACCCGTTAATTCATTATTCATTTTGTATTTTTTTTTTTGAAATATTAGGAAATTGTAACGGTAAATGAGCTGAAGGACCTTGAGTCGTTGTTATTTTTATTAATATTACATCTATCACTCAAAATCATGTAGATGATGTATCAGTTTTCAGGATCGTCAAAGGACTGGATTCCATTTTTCCACATAGAATAACTTGTTATAATTTTCAAAATTGTCAAATTTAAATTAAGTTACGATATAGTGAGCATGTATATTGTCTATCATTTATTTTTAAAATCTTGATGCGAACTTCTTTACAGAGCTATATATGGACGTATTGAAAACACTCTTCAAGGTTTACCGCCACCGTTCATGTTAAATAGGCCTCCAGCATACCTCATAACATCAACGGAAGTTCGATATCCTACAAAAGCACCCAGTTTCGCTGTCATATGGGTGTATGGGGACGAGAAAGTGGAAATCGTGAATACAGAAAATGGAAAATTGGAAGGGGGCGGTATATCGAAACTATGCAAGAACACCTTGATGCTGAAATACCACAATTTGGCTGAAAATCTGCCCCTCCAGAACTCATTGCAGAACTACCAGTCTAAGGTTTACTGCGAGGCTAAACTGGCCAATGAAATTTATTTGGTTAGTATTGTAATATCTCACATTCGCTACCATTCCATTGAGGAACCAACTTTTTCATCTTTAGCTCACATTAATTATTAAAACAAGTTGTAGAAATAACTGTGTACACATTAATTGTGACTCGAGTTTCGGGAATTAACTATCCCATCTTCAGACAACTGGCTGAAACTATTTTAAAAAAATATGTGTTTAATATAGATTTTCAAATGATATATTATCGGGAATAAAAATTAATTCAGTTCGTTCTTTAGCTCCAAAAATGCATTCATTTCAGAAGATATTGAATTAACAAATTAATCAAAATATTGTCCCTCACTGGTTTCTGCATATCGCAAGATCTCACGCATTTTTTAAATTCTGTCTCGAAAAACTTCTTGTGCTTTGAGAGCATTAAATGTTGAGGCCTATTTTCGATTTCTTCGAAAGAAGCGAAGCGATGACCTGCCAAATTGTAATGCATCTGTTGAAACAGCCAGTAGTCAGAAGGATCAATGTCCGGAGAATACGAGGGGTGCAGAGAGATATCCCTTTGATCGTTTTAAAATAGTTTTTGACAATTTCTGCGACGTGAGGTTCTTCGATCCAAATTGTTCCGTCCATGTCTTATATGCGGCATGAGTCTTGTATTGAGTATTAATGGAAACATGTACAAAGTAAACCGATAAATGATAAAGTGAATGCGCAAAGACATTCCAAAAATTGAAATCGAAATTATTCAATCAATGCTTGAAAATTAACTCTCCTCAGAAAGATTTTTTCTATGGGTTTCCTCCAATTGAAACCATACAAATCGTTCGTTGTTTATAATGTTATTTTGATTTTTCAGGCTGCAAGAAAAACCCTCTACGAATCATTCCAGAAAGCGGGCCTTGGAAATTGGGTAACGAAACCTATCGAACAAGATATGTTTCAGCTACCAGAACCCAGTCCCGAAATAAAGGATGAGGAAATAGTAGAGGCAGAGTGTGTCTTTCCGTTTTAATATGTAAAATTTTAAGATCAATAGATCCAATTTTTGGTTAGGTTAGATATCGCCCAGATTTTGTCATTTATTTTTTTTCTGACTTTAATGATTAACCCGTCTTAAGTGTTTCTGTGATTTATTAAAGTATTGCATTATATATTGTGTTTTATTCAACAATAATCATTGAACATTAATCCGCAGGTCATGTCTCCTACCTTATTATAAATAGGGGTGTGCTATTTTTCCCTCAAGAAATTCTTGAATTTTTGAACAATATATCATGGAGCAAAATAAGCAGTAATTCTGCTTAAAGTGGCGCAGAGATGCAGTAACAAAGTTTAAATAGAATAACTAGAAGGATTACTTAATATGACAGTTGGGATTAATGAAGTTTACATTACTTTACAAGGTTCTACCATCTGTCGAATGATACCATGCTAAATTTCTGAGTTACTCCTTTGTAAGCATTCACTTGGCACCCAGTTATTTCTAAGTGTTTTTTGAGTCTCTTGGTAAAATGTAAAAAGACTTATGTCGATACATCATTTATTTTTTAATGTTGGATGGAAAAACCTTTAACAGAATAAGAGCAAATTAGAATCAAAAGAACAGAAATTCTTTATACCTTAACATTATGATATTTAAAATATATTTACTTTGTACTTAGAAAATAGCTTCAATATACTACTATGCTTTTAAATTAATTTTGCTAAATTCAACAATCAATTCAAAATCAAATATTCAAGGAATTTCTTTAAACAACAAATATAGTTTAAAAACTATTTCATTTTAACACTTGAAAATTTCTATACTATATCTGTTGTTTTAAACTATCCCTTGAATATTTTGGTTTTGAAAGTGTTGAATTTAAAATAATTAATTTGTCGTTCAGTTTAAAGTATGTTGAAACTGTTTCACAATACAGATATTTCAAATGCCATGTTAAGATAAAATAGAAAAAGGCTTTTTACTTGATAGAAGAAATATAACAAAATTTGAATATCAAAACAGATTTAATCTGTCTTCTACAATTTCAATATCAAAAAATTTTTTTTATTCAAAAAATTTTTAGAATTAAATTAATGTCTACAATAAGCACCGCTTATATTTAATAGACGTACATTCTGTCAAGAAAGTACCGAGAATTATCGATTTAAATCTGGCGGGGCAATGAGGCAGGTAAAATTTTTTTTTCCTAGGTTGGTACCACTGTCCTTAATTACTATGCCAAGCTTGAGCGGGATCTGTCAACTAGTGTGTTTGCAACAGCTGATTAAGTCAGTCGATGTCAGAGTGCGTGCCGATTTTTACTATGGGTGATTACGTTGAGCAAAGAATTTGTTTAAAGTTTTGTGTTGCAAATGAATTTTCGTGTGCCGATGCATTGAAAATGTTACAAAAGGCCTTTGGTGATAATGCTCTATCGAAAACTCGTGCATATCAGTGGTACAGAGCCTTCAAGGACGGTCGTGAAGTGGTCGCCCATCGACGGCTTCGATCGAAGATAACGTCGATAAAATTAAGGAAAGGGTGCTGGAAAACCGTCGTACCAGCTTGAGAGAGATAGCACATGATCTTAAGATATCCCACGAGTCCGCACGTACGATTTTGATTGATATTTTGGGCATGAGAAAGGTGGCCGCACGACTCGTACCGAAAGACCTGAATTTTCTTCAAAAACGTCATCGCGAACAGGTTGCTTCAGACATGCTGGATCGCTGTAATTCCGATTCTACATTCATGGAACGCATTATAACTGGTGATGAGACCTGGGTCTACGAGTACGATATGCAAACAAGCGAGCAATCATCGGAATGGGTGGCAAAAAATGAGCCGAAACCGAAAAAACCACGCCAAAGCCGTTCGAAAATGAAGGTGATGCTCATTGTTTTCTTCGATATCCGTGGCGTGGTGCACTACGAATTCGTTTCAGAGGGTCAGACGGTCAACAAGGAGTATTACCTAGGCGTTATGAAACGTTTGCGTGAGCGTATCCGTAAGAAGCGGCCAAATTTGTGGGCGAACAACTCATGGATTTTGCATGACGATAACGCGCCTTCTCACCGAGCTACGATTGTGACTGTCTTTCTCGCCAAAAACTCAACAAACGTGCTTCAGCAACCACCGTATTCGCCGTATTTGGCTCCCTGCGACTTTTTCCTCTTCCCAAAACTAAAATTGCCCCTTCGTGGCAATTTTAGCATAATACTTATCTGTCATTAAAAATTTTCTAAAAACAATATTTGAGGAATTATGTATGGCTAAGCGAAATAATATTGCAAAATAAACGATTTACCAATCTGAAGACTACCAACTAAAAAAATTATTTAAAAATGAAGTTTCTACCTGAATGGAATTCGAACTGTAAAATTCAAAGAACTCATTACAAATTCATGTTCTACGAGATGAAATTGGTGAGATAATATACAATTCAAAGAAATACGTTTTTTTGAAATTTTTCCAAAAATAATGCAGATTTCTTCTATGATAAATATTTCATTCTTACTGAATGAATCAAGCACAAATATGTCAATGTATATTTTCGGAAATAATTATTTTAAAAATATATCAAGTCGAAGTTTGCATTAGGTGGATATTTTTCCAAAAACTCATTTTCAAAATTTGCCTTTTCTCGAATGACTGATCAGGTTATTTCATATAGAGATATCAAAAAAATTAACAAGAAACATAATGCAAAGTTTTCAAAAATTAAGTTTTCAAGCTGAATATAATTGAAACAGGAGATCAAGTGAGTAAGATAATATTACAGATAATAGCTGCACTAATTCTCCGAAGCCTTTACAAATTAATTTAAATAAATTTCTTTAAAACCTCTTTTCAACTTTATTCTGTGGAATAGCCTAGTTTTTAAACTGTGCTCAATTAGTTGACCACGTTTATTTAAGTTCGCTTTCAAATAGAATATTTGGTGAATGAAGGTAGGTAGAGCAACCAAATAAATTTCAAATGGAGAATGTTCTATTTATTTTTCGAAAAAGGAAATAAAATAAACCTTTTTAAATTCTACGTAGAGCATTTTATGGTGATAGAATTTGCTATACCTGCATATCCAAACGAAACAAGCTTATCTTGGATTATGGTTCGGCATAATCATGGTCAGTACTTACTTTATGTTTTTTTTTGATTCCTTATTGGTTAACTACCGCTCATATGTGTTGATAATTCTATATGTCTATAAAATGAAACAGTGTTTCTGAGGGATTTCATTCATTTTAATTCTAAAAATTTTTTTAGAGATTTAGATTAGATTTAGATTTAGACTAAATTTGTAGAGATTTTGGAGAATTAATAACATCCGTAGCATATCCTATTCAAAATACTACAAAACAGAAATATATAAGTTTTTTTTGTACTCTAAAAAATTCATTACCGCATTTACTGTGTATATTATAAAGATATGTATTAGCATTGATTAACAACATTAGGTTGAAGGACCCAAGGTCGATGGCCGTTTGCTTGGCAATAAGAATAAATTACTGTTATTATTAATTAAATAAGAAGGAACGGTTTTTTACTTGATAGAAGGATTATTACAAAATTTGAATATCAAAACAGATTTAATCTGTTGTCTTCTACAATTTTAATTTCAAAAAATTTTTTTGAAGAAACTTTAAGAATTAAATTAATGCCTTTATAATTATAATTGTGAATTAATGTCTTATAAAGACATTAATTTAATTCTTAAAGTTTCTTCAAAAAAATTTTTATAAATTAAAATTGTAAAAGACAACAGATTAAATCTGCTTTTATATTCAAATTTTGTTATTATTAATGTTATTTAATCCTAGCTATTATCTGTAATATTAAAAAAAAAAAAACCTTCGAAGTAAATTTTCAATTCATATCAGTAAGATAAATACAGGAAATATATATTTTTTCTGTAAAATTTTTAAAGCTTAACACTTCATTATGAAAAAATTTATGAACTACAAAATTTTCAAAAATAAAGTTTACTGCTGAATTGATTTAAAACTGTAGAAATTGGAGATAAACTAGTTGCATATTTATGTTTCACGAGGTCGGCTGAGATGAATTATATGAAATAAAAACAAATATTCCCATGAAATGTTTTCGAAGGTAGAAACAATTTTTGGAAAACTTTCGTTTGACTTACTAATTAGTTTATTTGGTACAGAAGGATCGATTAATATGTGGAAGAATTATCAACCTTTCTATTACCTTTTAAAATAAATTAACTAAAAACTTGAAAAGAATTACATGATATTTCGAACTAATTTCTATACATTGAACAGCTTATTTTCCTTTTCAGTTAAATATTATATAAATATTTCACGCTCGCTGTTTTTTGCTTTCTTTAAGTTAATATATTGTTTTTTTATAAGCGTTTTTTAATGCGAGTTTTTTGTTATGATTTTCTTCATTTTATATATACGTTGATGCAGAACGAGATCCTTTGGCAAACGATATATAAATCAAATAAATACTATTTTTGAGAGCTCGTTTCAACATTTGATTGATGATGTGGAATCCATCATAGCTATTTTTGGGTTAATTACTCGAACGAATGTGGTACCAGCAAGGTATTGATTGGGATATAGCGACTGTTTTTATCTGCATCTGGTTTGATCCATTTAATCACGTATTGTCGATGCCAGGGCCACTAGACCACCCTGTTGCTCAAACTGAATATGTAATGAATAATGATTTCTACATAGGATATGATTTTCTAGAAGAAAACGAAAATATTTTCTTTGATATACATTCAAAACTCGTTTTGATACATTTCCTTCATTGAAAAGAACATGTGTTAAATTATAAAAAGTTTTTAGAAACTACTTCGTTTCACTATCAAAACTGAGACGTTTACACTTTTGTGCAAATGGGGGGTTCAAATTTTGCATTACTATTTTTGAATAAAATTAAAATTTGTAGTGAGGTTAGCAGAATTAATCTGTGTGGATATTTGAGATATTTAAGTTGGTGTCATTTGATCCTTTTGCTATTTAAGATTCCTTACAGGGTTGCCAACACATTCGAAGGGGTGAAACAACACCTCTGAGTTCAGGATCGAAAGATGTCCTTTTCGAAACAAATATTGATTCATCCCTTCGTTTTCCTGAAGGACTCATTCCGTTGAAAATATTCGTTTGATGTGCGTCATCCTATGTAACAGAATGTTATAAAAAGCATCATTCTCCACGAAACTATAAAAAAATTAACGATGGAAACAGCTTTAAATCCTCCCTGTCGGTCACCTAGAAACGATCTCGGCCAGACTCAAGTTTCCCACGTAAAGAGATTTATTAATCATAAGCTAAAATTTCGATAGGAGGTCATTAAGAGCTATTGTAAAAGTTGCCGAAAAAGTTCTGAAAAAGAGCAATGATTGAATCATCATCCAACAGATACGGTCGCTGAGGGAGGGCAGGTATGTCGTTAGCGAACGTGGAGAGACTGTACGTCGTGTGAGGCACAAGTTTTCTTTGCTGCTTTGCCGCACAAGACGTGGTTGACATTCTGCCGAGGCACGGTACCGTTTTTCCAACTTTGGGTCGGTTATTGCCATAACTTCAAATCATATTTTCGATAAGCCAGAACGAGAATATGTGAGAAGATACGTGCTTTTTAGGTCACTGCCAGAAAGTTGTTTCACATCAGACACCAGACAAATTCTGAATATTGTATGCGCATATTTAAATGATAGACTCAAAAAAGTCTGTAGTATTTTAGCGTTGTTACCGAAGATGTATTTGTCTCTATCAAAGTTTCAGTGGGTATTCCCCAAGGTTCAATTTTAGTTCCCATATTATCATCTGATAACACGACTCTACAAAAAAATTTTCGTTCTTTGTCCTAAAGTTTATACTATTATTTTCCAGTTAGTTATGCACAAAAACGAAAAGAAAATACCTTTTTTCGGTATAAAGTTTGCTTTTGTGATAGTTATAATAATAATAATACTCATTTTTCAATTTTTTCATAAATTTTAATTGATTTTAATATTTTTAAAAAGACCGCGCGGTGAGAGTGGGGTATTAACGTTAACACTGTGCCGCTAGATGGCACCCGAGTGATAAACAACCATCAGGTGTTGTTTACAAGCCCAGAATAACTTAAAATGTCGTCACGAAAGTGCTAATACGATGCTGATGCTTTTTGTTTTATATGTGGTCAATTTATTAAAGTTCGAGACGTGAAATATGAACTAAAGACATCTCACGTTCTCTGTGAAGCCTATGAAGCATATTTTGACTGTCCTGTACGGAATCAAGATAAGCCATGGGCTCCACATGTTGCTTGTAGTTATTGTAAAAGGTGTTTGGAAGGTAAGCAATTTTTATTTAATCAAGCGATGAATCCAAAATAATAGACATATTAATTTTTATTTTTATATTTTTAGGTTGGTATCGAGGTGAGAAAAGGTCTATGAAATTTGCAATACCAAGGATTTGGCGAGAACCAAAAGACCATATTACTGACTGCTACTTTTGTATGGTGAATCCGAGTAAAAGACGTAGAGGTAAAAATGCAAAACCTATTGAATATCCTGACCTCGAATCTTCTTCTGCTCCAATTGCTCACGACCTGACACGACCAGTACCTGAGCCACCAAAAAAATTATCGCAGAAAAGTAGCTCATCTTTTAGTTCTTATAAAAGTAATTCCGATAAGGAGTTTTTGCCTACACCTGAACAACCAAAACACTATCTCATTACTTCAGAAGATTTTAACGATCTAATTAGAGATTTAAATTTGCCAAAAAATAAAGCAGAGCTTCTAGGCTCTCGGTTAAAACAGTGGAATTTGATTGATGATGTTAAGATCACGGATCAGCGGACTAGGCATGAAATGTTTGCAACGTTTTTCACGAAGGAGGATGGACTTTGTTTTTGTAATGACATTAAAGGTATGTTTGAAGCAATTGGCATACCCTGTGTCCCTAGCGAATGGCGTTTATTCATTGACAGCTCTACAAAAAGTTTAAAAGCAGTTCTATTGCACAACGGAAATAAATTTCCGTCTCTTCCAATTGCTCACTCAGTACATCTTAAAGAAAATTATGAAAGTGTCAAAATTTTGCTTGAATCTGTAAAGTATCGTGAGTATAACTGGGAGCTGATTGGAGATTTTAAAATGGTGGGATTTTTAATGGGGCTACAGGGTGGATATACAAAGTATCCGTGTTATTTGTGCTTGTGGGATAGCAGAGCGGATTCTAAACACTATATTCAACGGTCATGGCCTGTAAGAACAGAATTGTGTGTCGGAAAACAGAACGTCAAATTTGAGCCGATTGTTGAAGCGGAAAAAGTGTTAATGCCGCCTTTGCACATTAAGTTAGGGTTGATGAAACAATTTGTTAAAAAACTGGATGAAACTTCAGAAGCTTTTGGATACTTAAAAAAATTTTTTCCGAAGTTATCGGAAGCAAAGGTTAAAGCTGGGGTTTTTGTTGGTGCGGAAATAAGACAGATTTTCGCCGATGAAAAATTTCCAACGTTGCTGAATCGTACTCAAAAAGCAAGTTGGAACAGTTTTAAAGCAGTAGTTTCTGGATTTTTAGGAAATAATAAAGCTGAAAACTACGAAAAGTTGGTTGAGGATATGCTTACAAATTTTAAGGCCATGGGCTGCAGGATGTCATTAAAAGTACATATGCTGCATGCTCATTTCGATAAATTTAAAAACAATATGGGAGCCTATTCCGAAGAGCAAGGAGAACGTTTCCATCAGGACATCATGAATTTTGAACAACGCTATCAAGGCCAATACAATGAAAACATGATGGGCGACTATATTTGGGGTTTATTGAGAGAAAGTAGCTATGAACATAAAAGAAAAAGTAAAAGTGTGCACTTTTAAGTTATTTTCCACTTTTCTGTAAGCTAATTTGATAGTAAAACTTAATAAAAATAATAAACATTTTTATTTCAATAGTTTTATTTTCAATCAAAAATTAAAATCCGAGATTTTTAAAAATTTCGTTCAATTAGACTTCTAAGCACAAAAGCAAAGTTTTTCATGCCATATATTTTTTTTCCGTCTTATTACGACCTAAACTACCGAAATTTAATGCTTTGCAATCAAAATCAAATTTCATGTTGAGCCGTGTAATACAAAACACAAGAATGAATTTGTTGATATTCTAAAAATTTATTTATTCTTACAGATCATTTTCATATCCTTTAAATTGTTTCTCTTTCGACACAAGGCACTTTCAGTCTTTGAATCAGTTCCTAAGATCTTTTTTGGGATGACACATTCTTCGATTCGGCTTCAACCTAGTAATACTGCAGTTGAAAAATAAAAAATATAAATGGTTTTCAGTAGATGGCTCATCTAGCACTGGGTAAGTGGGTTAGACATAGGACTTCATTCCGTACTACTGAAATGCATCGTCTTGTGGTGGGTTCGAACCCAGGTACGGAGTAAAAGTTTTCTTGAACTTTTTCGCGAAATTATAGATTTTCATGTCCAACTGTAATGAGTAATATTAGAAATAAGGTGAATGAGATTTATAATTGTTTTTGCCTTGTTTTAATCAATCAAACTATATTCACAGAATAGAGAACTAACACAGGAACAACTCTTTGAAATTTACATTTTTCAACGAATTCTGAGCCGAAAATGGTCTCAAACGACTGGGTTGGACTCATTCATTAATAATCCGTGGTCAAAATTAATTCTATCCGACCGGTGCGTTCGTAAACACTATAACTTAAAAAACAGACCAAAATCATGAATGTTGTGAATCAGACTTTTAAGCCAGATAAAATTAAAAAATGCACTTTGAGGGAACCTGAATATCCGAACATGGAGGAAGACTTAAACAGGTGGTTTATTAAGTTAAATTGAACAGAGGGAATTGAATTTGCCCATAACAGGAGAAATTATGAAGCATAAAGCTTCGTGAAACTTTAAAAATTGGAAATGAAAACTTCACGGCCAGTGATCGATGGCTGCAAAAGTTCAAGGGTCGTTTTGGTCTTAGATTTTTGAAAATTTGTAGAGAAAGACTATCATCAGAGGTGTATAATATTAGCCCATTCAAAATTGAATTGGTTCGATTAATAGAGAAATTTCAGCTCACTCATGACCAGATATACAATTCTGATGAAACTGGACTGTACTGGAAAATTATGCCTGATAAAACCTATGTATTGAGTCCTGAAAGAACTGCATCAGGTCTCAAAATATCAAAGCAGTGAAAAACCTTTTAGGGTTGTGCAAACGCATCAGGTTCCCACAAACTCACGCCGTTTATTATTTTCAAAGCAAGTCTCCAAAAGCATTTAAAATTTTCCATGATCCCTGTATCTACAAAAATAAAAAAAATGCTTGGATGACAAAGGAAAGTTTCAAAAACTGGTTTTTCGAATGCTTCATAGCTAGAGGTAAGTGCTAATATCAAAAATAAAATGTGAGCAAATGAGATTTTTTTGTAGGTGAAGCAATTTTTAAAATGTTCAAATCTTCCGGGAAAGACGATCTTCTAGATAATGCACCCTCACATCCATCAGCTGAAGAGTTGAGAATAGAAGATGGCAAAATATTTGTGATGTTAAAATAATATAAATGGAGGTTTATACTTGATAGAAGGTATATAAAATTTTTTAAATGTGAGTACCCAATCACATTTCAAAAATATAACATCAATCAACAGAAAATATTTACTCACCTTGATAATCCAGAAACATCTTGATAAATGAAGTAAATGAAGAATTGTTTGAGGTCACATGGGACACCATTTAAGTGTTCAGTATTCATTTACCAAGATGTTTCTGGATTGTCAAGGTGAGTGAATATTTTTTGTTGATTGATGTTATATTTTTTGAATGTGATTGGGTACGAGCAAAGTCTCTCTTAAAATGTGTTTTTTAGTGATGTTTTTACATATCTTGAGCTTTTCTAAAAAGTAATTTAGTTAGATATTCAATAATATTGAATATTACAAGTAAGATATTTTTATGATGAGATTCTTAGGATAATGTTAAACATTTTTAAAAGATATCTGTTTTCATAAGAGGGATGAGCGGAAACAAAATTTTGTGTACTCAAAATATTCAATTTATAGGATTTTTGTTAACAATTTATTTTTATTGGATTTTCTTATCTCATTTGGATCTTATAATGAATGTTTATTTTATTTCATCCGACGTTTGATATAAGCGGTGCTTATATGACATTAATTTATTATTTAATTCCTGAAGTTATAATATTATTAGGAGTACAAATAAGTTTCCGCCGTTTTTTAACACAAATTAAATATTTATTATAGAAGAAAGCTTGCTGAGTGACTTCTAATGTTAGAGCAATTTCTTTTTGTGTTTGAGATTAATCTTTCTCCAATAATTCCTCCAATTCTGCATTCTCGTAAATTTTTGGCCTTCCACTGCGATCTTTGTCTTCTACGTCGAAATCACCGTTTTTAAACTTTTGAAACCACTCTCGAGACGTTCTCTCACTCAAAGCACCCTCACCATATGCTTCTACGAGCAATTGATGCGTCTCAGCAGCAGATTTCTTTAAATTAAAGAAGTAAACTAATATTTCCCGCAAATGACGCTTACTTGGCTCAAATTTTGACATTTTCAACTTATAAAAATTATATTTTACCAATATAAAATCAATGATATTAATAGGTTATGTTGTTCTTGAATGTCCAAACTATTTTTTAAGCCGGTTATCATCTGCGAAAGCTAACCGAAACTCCGTGCCGCGCCATCTACAATAAAAAGGCGGAAACTTATTTGTACTCCTAATAAATATAATTTTTTTGAATTAAATATGTAGAAGGCTAACAGAATATATCTGTTAATATTAAAATATTTACACAAAAATTGTGATGAATAAAATAACATAAATAGAGGTTAATACCTGATGGAAGGTATATAAAATTATTTAAATATTTTAATATTAGCCTTCTACATATTTAATTTCAAAAAATTATATTTAATGATTATAACTTCAGGAATTAAATTAATGTCATATAAGTACCACTTATATCAAACGACATATAGAATAAACATTCATTATAAGACATCCAAATGATATAACAAAATCCAATAAATAAAAACTGTTAAACAAAATCCTAAAAATTAAATATTTTGAGTAGACAAAATTTTGTTTCTGCTGATCAATCTTATGAAAGAGTAAGATAGTTTTATGATGAAATTCTTAAGATTATGTTAAACATTTTTGAAAGATATTTGTTTTCATAAGATTGATCAGCAGAAACAAAATTTTGTCTACCCAAAATATTTAATTTATAGGATTTTGGTTAACAATTTTTATTTATTGGATTTTGTTATATCATTTGGATGTCTTATAATGAATGTTTATTTTATATGTCGTTTGATGTAAGTGGTACTTATATGACGTTATTTTAATTTAATTCCTGAAGTTATAATTATTAAATATAATTTTTTGAAATTAAATATGTAGGGAGGCTAATATTAAAATATTTAAATAATGAAAATTGTGACGTTTTTGCCTCCTAATGTGACTCCCTTAATTCAGCCTATGGATCAAGATGCCTTGAAGTTAACCAAACTGTATTACAGAAAAAATCTTTTGAGTTTTCTGGTGGCCCAAGGACACAACATGGCAGATGGGCTCAACAACCTAACCTTGAAGGACGCTGCATTACATTTACATCGGGCATGGCAACAATTAGATCCTCTGGTAATCAACACGTGTTGGAACAAAATTTTTGACCATAGCGACCTTGATGAGACAGATCTTACTCTTGTGAAGCTCCGAGAAATATTGATGACTGAAAAATATGAACCTATAGTAGAGGAAACTATCGAGTTGCTGAACATAATTCATCCCTTCAGCTGAGAAAACTTTGTAACACTCATACTTATCAAATATTCGAGGAAATCAACTTCGATTTAAGATACTAAGTAACTACTTAGGATATTTTTCAATTATTATACTGAGTAAAACTGTGAAGATGTGGAAGTGTGCTGGAAGTGAACCAAAGTCTGGCTAATATTGATGGTGATTCGAATGTCCTCACTGATTCCGAAAGAAGCAACTCTGATGTGGAAACAGAGGAAAATAAGAAGATTCCTATTGCAGAGGTTCTGAAGGCATTAAAAGTGGTTTCTCAATGGGCCGAACAAAATACTGTTATAAACATAAGAATGCTCAACTATCATCCAAGAAATTTTAGCCAAAAATTTTTTTGTGTTCACAATAGCGCGAGTCTATTGTTTATTACTTAGATTTAAATATAGATGAAAGCACCTCAATTTTTCCCGAGTTACAAGCATTTAGAATAATACTTGTCGAAACTACAAATCAAATTGATATTTGGATGTAAAATAACTACACGAAGAATCCAGCAATATTTTGTGGGGAATAATTGCGATAATATTTCAACTAATGAATCCAAAGAACCTAAAAAAACAACCAACTGTCTTGGTGGCCGCACAAGTAAAGGCGTAGGCTGTGGACTTTTCCAATTAATGCTGTGGGTTCGAGCCCAAGAGCTGGGTACTGATACAATTGTGGTGTTTTTTGCCATATAATTATATTCTTGCTAAATTTAGAGGGAATCGTATAATCCTAAGACCTAAAAATTTAATAGAGCAGCGTTGAGCACTACTGGAACCATAGCAACTACAACCGTGTTTAAATTAAATATGGAGATATAAAATAACGATTAGAGGGTTAATTCCAAGCTTCGTGAGGATCGTGGGTATGGACAAGCACGTAGAATTTCTTGAAATTAAATAATGTGAGAAGTTGAATACATTTTGCCCTCTCAAATCTCTCAGTACGAACCTGTCCACCGACAATCGATAGCAGCTTTTCCTACACCAACTACCATATTTCTTTCGATATATGGATCTAATAAACGTCAATGACGTAGAAGCGTCGAAAAACACCTGCCGACGACGCGGCAAAGGATCTAAGTCGCCTTTTACAACCCATTCGGCGATGTCGACCGCCAAAGCACAAACGATATTGGTCTTTTCAAGGTAGACAATAACATAATTATTAGTTGGGAGAAAAATTAAAGAGCACTCGAACGCGTTATGAAGAACCCCAGATTGAACGAGTGCTTTTGTGCTTTATTATTATTAGTGGGGATAGAAAGATCGAGGAGATTGTTGAGTTATGGGTATCTTATAGGCTCGATAGAGATCTTATCTTCCTACATCTTGTTTGAATATTAGGACTATCGAATTATGGGATGAAACCGTTGTTTATAGAGGGATTTTTTAAAGGCGAAGACATGTAAATTGAAATACTAGATACGATCAAAAAGTACCGGGAAATTGAACTGAACCGCTTTTAACGGATCCGGTTATTTTTTGTCATGTTGGTGAACCTATAACCTCATATGTCAAATCTGAGCCGAATCAGATCATTAGTATTTGTTTGGCCGCTGTTTACATCACACAAGTTTTTGATGAAATATGGTGTTTTATTTTCCAATAAGAAAGAGTTTCTACAATCCCTTCAATACTATATGAATAGTTGCGGAAAAATTTAGGGGGTGATTCCTTGTCAAAAAATAGAGTGGGTCTTTTATATAAATTTAATTTTTTTGAGCGCCCCCTGCTTAGTTACAGCCCCCCAAAAGATTTAAATTTTTTTCTTAAAAACCAAGAATTTGACAAGAATAAAATTGGACAAACATTTTATGCGGGCGAAAAGGCACTCAAAAATTTCTTTGGTGATGTTCTTCTACGTTTGCAAGGGGCGGAAAAAGCCACCCCTAAACCTTCTTTGGCTATAAACTTTTTTCCATATTTCTATTTCACAGTGAAACAATTAATTTTGGATAGCTTGATCGATGCTTAACAAATAAGGTCTCTTGTCATTTCTTGTTAAAATTTAAGGTTTTTGAGAAAAAAAATGTATCTGCATGATGGTGATTCGTAGAGGCTGCAATTAATTCCGAATGAGAATTTATCTAGTAAGCGGATGTCATTTTGTTATGAGAACTGACTAGTTTTGATTAACTCTGATTCAGTTAAAATTATTGTCAGTTTTTTGCTTTTTAAGAAAAAAAAAATAAAAACTGTTTTTCCGGCGCCATCTTTAGGGGGCTGTAACTAAGCAAGGGGGCTCAGAAAAATAAAGTTTATGTGAAAGACCCACCCTATTTTTTTACAAGGAATCACCCCCTAAATTCTCTCGCAACTATTCATATACACTCTTAATGATTAATATATTAGATATTAAATGATCTTGACGACGTACTTTCCTGAAATAATTTACACTAGACTGAGCGCACCTAAACATCTATAAACAATTAATTTCAGTCGGGATATTCCCTTTGGATACCACAAATATCGACTTTCCTTTCAGTTTTCCAAGGGAAAGGTCACATCCCCAATAAAATTCATCTATAAGTGGCACACAAAGACATGACTAGACACAAAGTTGGCCGATATAGCCGATAAGTGATAATAACGAACAATATGTGAAAATAACTCTAATGAAACCTGGTTAAGTTGGTTTCAATCCGTGACAATCTATTTTCAATAGCTTCTTTACACTTTCGGTAGAATTTCTAGGAATTTTGTCGGTTAGGAGCTTGATCATACGAGCGGGCTTAACACCGCGGCCTTATTGCTCGTTTATACACCTGCTCTAGAAACATTGACCTTTTTGAAAGAAGCTACTAGAGAAAAAATCGATTTAATCGTTTCCTCTTTTTCAATTACGGCGAGATTTAATAATATAGATTGAAAGTTATCCCTATCTCTACGAGTTTCTTCTATAATGTATAGGCCCCAACGATGAAGCAAATCCTTTATAAAACTATCAAAACACTCAGATAATTTTGTAGTGAAATGAATGCAGTTTTCAATTGTCTCAAGATGAAATATTTACACATAAAAAACTCAGGATTTCACCATCTTTCAGAAAAAAGAATTTATTTCAGTTAACAAATGCTTTGCATTTTTGTCAGAAAATTACTTGAACAATGTATCTCTTGTGCAATCATCTTTTCCTGTAACATTATGAATTAATGTCTAGGTGGCTTTGGCAATATTTTTATATATGATTTATTAGAGTTTATTTTGGATTGTTTGACAATACTTTTCAATAAGCTTGACGTAACTACGCCTTCAATAATTTTGTCATAAAGTTCTCTTTTGTGTTTACTTCATATTTTTATTTCCAGGGAAAATATCTGGTCCATCCTTGTTCTACTTATGTGGTAGAACTTGTCTTATCTTGCTCCAACAGAACCTTCTCCCAGGTGCAGTCCTGCAAGAAGTTTAGATTTTGTGGAAAAATTCTTTTTAAAAGTGTAAGTAATATTTGTTTATTTGGTAATGTTGGTTTCAACTATGATAATCTGTAACATACAGTACGAAAGAGCTGACGTTATGTTCTTATTATTTTCATATTTAATTGTGTTGACAAAAATATTATCTATGAACGAAGAGGTAGAACTCGTTATTCTTGTAGAACCAAATATTGTCTACTTATAATTGGAAATTATCAACAAATCTATTATAGTATTAGGAGTACAAATAAGTTTTCGCCGTTTTATTGTAGATGGCGCGGCACGGAGTTTCGGTTAGCTTTCGCAGATGATAACCGGCTTAAAAAATAGTTTGGACATTCAAGAACAGCATAACCTATTAATATCATTGATTTTATATTGGTAAAATATAATTTTTATAAGTTGAAAATGTCAAAATTTGAGCCAAGTAAGCGTCATTTGCGGGAAATATTAGTTTACTTCTTTAATTTGAAGAAATCTGCTGCTGAGGCGCATCAATTGCTCGTAGAAGCATATGGTGAGGGTGCTTTGAGTGAGAGAACGTGTCGAGAGTGGTTTCAAAAGTTTAAAAACGGTGATTTCGACGTAGAAGACAAAGATCGCAGTGGAAGGCCAAAAATTTACGAGGATGCAGAATTGGAGGAATTATTGGAGGAAGATTCATCTCAAACACAAAAAGAACTTGCTCTAACATTAGAAGTCACTCAGCAAGCAGTCTCACATCGTTTAAAACCGTTCTTCTATAATAAATATTTAATTTGTGTTAAAAAACGGCGGAAACTTATTTGTACTCCTAATATGTATTAATAAAAGCAATATATATGAATAAAATAATAGTTAATTAATAACAATAACTGATATTAGGTCAAATTTAAAATTTCTTGAAGTCAAAATATAAAAATTATTAGACATTAATATAAACACGATTATAAACAATTACAAAAATTGAATTGGTACGTTATAAATTCACCTACACTTTCCGTTTGAATGCTGTACAATGCAGCGACTTGAGGTGCTGAGGAAGTTTATTATACATTTTCATACCATTGAATATATGTGTTTTGTGTTCTCTTCAGTCTATGACGTGGAGCCATGAAATTATTCCTTGATCTTGTTTCATGATTGTGAACCGCTGAGTGTTTTTGGAAAGTGTTCTTATTCTTGTGTATATACATAAGACATTCAAGGATTTAGCAGCATGTAAAGGTAAGTATACCATATTGTTTGAAAAAAGGTCTACAGCTAGTGCTCTGGCCCACTCCTGCTATCAATCTTATGGCCTTTTTCTGTTTCAGAAAAACTCCTCCAGCATCTGAAGATGCGCCCCATAGGATTATGCCGTAGGTCATTCTGCAGTGCAATTGTGCATAATGAGCAAGTACCCCCTCTTTTTCTGTGAGTATGCTTTTTATTCGCCGTATTGCGAATAACGCCGTAGAGAGCTTGTGGCATACTTCATTTATATGTTTCTTCCAAGTTAAATTTGCGCTAATTAACACTCCGAGCATTGAAATGCTTTCCAGGTTTTGGTACTTTGTGCTCACAAACAGCTGTTGTGTTTTCTCTGGATTTATTTTCATGTTATTTACATTGAACCACTCTACAGCGCCCTTCACAGTTTCCTCTGAATTATTCAGTAGCAAATTTCTATTCTTCGCTTTATTCAAGAATGATGTGTCATCAGCAAAGAGGGTTTCATCATCTGCAGCAGTATTACACACCAGATCATCTATATAAATTATGAATAAAGTCAGTCCCAGCACCGATCCCTGGGGCACTCCTGTACTAATTTTCATTCTTGAAGACCGCTTGCGTTTCAAATCTACTATCTGGTAGCGATCTTCAAGGTAGGACCTCATCAGATCCAAAGCTGTGCCTCTTATGCCCATACATTCCAACTTGCGCAGAAGCTTTTCGTGATTGACACAATCGAATGCTCTAGTCAAATCCATGCACGTCAACATCACGTCATCTGCATCGTCCAATGCCTCCATGATGAATTCGATAATGTGGACCAAAGCAGTGATAGTTGACCTACCCTCTCTAAAGCCATGCTGGTAATTTCCTAGCAACGAATGGCTCTCCAGAAATGAGTTCAACCTTTTTTTTGAGGAGGGACTCGACAATTTTCGAAATAACTGGCAGTATCGTTTTCATATACCTCTTGATCTCCCTTCTTGTATACAGGTATCACCCTTGCGACCTTCAATTCATCGGGAAAGTAGCCCTGCCCTGCTGGAAGCAATCATTTATAAGGTCTGAAATAGTATCTGCTAAATGATTGATGACGTTTTTCAGCATTTTTACCGTGAAACCATATATATCTTGTGAAGATTTATTTTTCATCTCTGCCCCAACCTTTATAACTTCCTCCGGTGTCGTTGGGGTCAAAAAAAAGGAGCGTGAAATTTTAATCTTTTTGTTTTTCAAAAAGTGTGATAAGGTTATATCACAGAAATATACAATGAAAGAAGATACGACTTAGACTCTGTATTAGATATATTACAACATTATATAGTAAAATTAACAATCCCTTATAGTTTACATCTATCAGTTGTATCATAATATGGCACGTGAGACTTGGTATCGGGTGCTATTCGACAGTGATTCTCCAAGCTTTTCAGCTGAATAAATGAATTCTAAGGATTTGAAAGAGAAAGAAAATTATCAGTCAAAAACTTATCAGATTTTTCTGTGAAATTTGTACTGTTTTCAGGAATTTTCCAGATTCAGAATATTATACTGGGTGTCCCAGAAAACGACGCCAAGCCGAAATCAGGTAACGCGTTAAGTCATAATAGTCATCAGAAAAATATAAAAGAAAATCCAAGCCCTGTATTTTTCAAATTATATTGCACTTTCTTTTATTCAATAAAATTCACAGCTTGTGATGATTTTTGCACTCCTGTTGCTACAATCTTTTACTTTTCTCACATTTTATTTTTCCCATGTTATCCCGAATAGTGCTTGAGTAACCTGTAATCTTCAATTCTAAGCTAATTGCTCCAGCTTGGAAAATAATGTCACTTTTTGCCGAACCAAGTATTCAAAATTAAAATTTCGTCCAACTTTTGACAACAATTGACTGTATTGAAAAAAAAATTGTACTACATCACTTTGGCAAGTTACTTCTAAAGTTAGCACATTTAATAAGGATTCTAAAATGCTATAATATTAACTACATAATTTTTTAGATTGGACAAAAAAAACATTTCTTAGAGAAATTCAGTTTCGTTTTCTGACAAGATTGAATAAATTCACAAATGATGTTCAAACTGCCCACCTTCAGCCGCGATATGCACGACATCTTCTAAAAAAAGATCGGGATATCAGACGGCCGAATCTTCCATTATTGACGAATTGCATTGCTTCCCTAATTCTCACCCGAAGCTCAGCAACATTTTCAATTAGTTTTGGATGAATTTTTTCCTTCATTGCTCCCCAGTAAAAAAAATCTAAGGAATTCAAATCACGTGAATGGGCTGGCCAGATCGCCCTATCAATCTGCCCGGATATTCTTCATTTAGATATTATTTAATTGAGTCTTCAAGTAAATTTGGCAACTGATTTCGTAAAAAACCTGAATAAATTTCAGCATTTTAAACCTCTGGCAATTCAAAAGGTCCTATGACTTTCGTTCAAAATTCCAGTCCACATGTTCACTTTAAAACGATATTGAAATCTTACTTGTCTCCTTAAATTCGGATTTTCTACGTGCCACTTGTGTAGATTGTGTAGGTTCATGTAACCATCTTTTTTAAATGTTGATTCATCCGACCACAAATTTTTTCTAAGAATTGTAGGTCTTCCCGGTTCTTTTGTAGCATGGTTTGGTAAAACGCAACCCGAGGTTCATAATTCCGAGGTAACAGAGCTTGTACTCGCTGTACATGATATAGGTGGAGCTTATTTTTTTTCAATAGTTGGTGAGCTGTACGTTTGGGCACTCCTGTGCTTCGCTGAATTTCACGTAGGAAAGTACTTGGAACTTCCTCAACTGCTTGAAGCTCAATATCATCTCAAGGTAAGGAAATTCTTCCTTCACCATGCACTTTTTTTGGAAGTCGGCCCGCTGTGAAGAGTAGACAGTGCACATTCGTAAAAACTCGATGATCTGGATAACGATCAGTATTAGAGTATCTCTCGCGATACATTCTCGAAGCTGCACTAGCGTTACATCTGCATTCCCCATGAATGAGGTGCAAGTTGGCATATTCCTGTGTGGTATACACAGACATGATGGCAATACACAAACACAGATTAGTCCAGGTAAAATAAAGTCAGCCGTAAAGAGATCAAAACTATCCAAATCACAGACAAACAAATCTAATAAACGAAGCCAAAAGTCGTAAGTACACAAATAACACGATCAAATACGAAAAGATGCGCAGTAGACCAAGGGGCGTAGCTTACTGATCTTTATTGTGTTTACGTGTGCCAATACCAAATAGTGACGTCACTATCTATCACACTTTATGGAAGGACTCATCCCCTCTTATTCAAACCAGATTCTTAAAGTATTGGATGCACTAGAATCATTTTTAGAAAGTTCGAAGAAATTGTTCGAAACTGTGTTTCTTTAAGAAAGACCGTTTTTTTATCTAAGAAATAATGTAATAAATATTATACCATTTTAGAATCCCTTATAATTGCGCTAACTTTAAAGTAATTTGCCAAACTGATGTAGTACTTTTTTTTTCAGTGCAGTCAGTTAAAGTTGTGCGAAATATTAGATAATTTTGAATACTTGGTTCGGCAAAAAGTGACATTATTTTCCAAGCTGGAGTAATTGGCTTAGAACTGAAGATCACAGGTTACAAAAGTACTATTCGGGATAACATAGAAAAATTAAAATTTGAAGAAAGTAAAAAATTGTAGCGACAGGAGTTCAAAAGTCATCACAGGGTGTGCATTTTCTCGCATAATAAAAAAATGTAATATAATTTTAAAAGTAGACGACTTAGATTTTTTCAAATATTTTTCTGATGACTACTACTACCCGATTCCGGCTTGAGGTCGACTTCTGGGATACCCTTTATGTTTTTGTTATTCACAACCATCTTCAGAAGGATACAAAGATTACCCAAAAAAATTAAAAAATATTTTATTTATTTACAATTGCTGATTTTTGTAGGTGGTCGGAATAGGTAGAATTTGATTTATTTTTAACGAATGAATATTGATGTTCATTGATCCTATTTTCGAAAGCTCTGCCTGTTTGGCTAATGTATACATATGAATATATACCGCAGTTAACATATACTATTGATTTCTTGTTCCTATTGACGATATCTTCATTATTTTTCATGGATTTAGCTAAATAATTTATGGTTTTATATGAAATGTTAAGATTCCGATTTTTCTCCAAATATCTAGCTATCAGACTTTTGTACTATATACGACAAGCAAATATAGTTTTCATTTTTTGTTCTAATTTGTGGGTGAACTAATGACATGTATTGTTTTTGTTGAATTTTATGGGTTCTCCTAATTTTTTACTGCAATTGGTATGATTATATTTAACTCTATAATATAATCAAACAAATTGCAGTAGATAATGAATAAAAAATCAACTATTGACAAATTATTAAATAAAATTCAAACAAAAACAATCCATGTCATTAGTTTAACCACAAATAAGAATAAAAAATGAGAACTTTATTTGCTTACCGTATACAGGACGAAAATATGAACTGATAGCTATTGGGAGTTTTTTTAGAATGAAGAACTTTCAATAGGATTAAGTGTGATTTGACAGAAGGTTAAAGCCATGTTGTTCGGTAAGCATTGACAAATTATCATTCAAGAACTAAAGCCACTTGACCATAATAAGCGTCGTTTGTTTGCTGATTGGGCCCTAGAACAGCTTGAAGTTGATCCACTTTTTTATCGTAAAATTGTGTTTAGTGATGAAACTCATTTCTGGTTGAACGGCTATGTAAACAAGCAAAATTGCCGTAAATGGGGTGAAAACAATTATCATGAAGTTCTGCAGGTTCCATTGCATCCTGAAAAATGAACTGTATGGTGGAGGCATCATCGGTCCATATTTATTTAAAAACGATGCTGGAGCTAATGTTACAGTGAATGATGCTCGTTACAGATCGATGATCAATGATTATTTGTTTCAAAATTTGAATGGTGGTGACCCAGAAGTATTTTGGTTTCAACAAGAAGGTGCTACACCTCATGCTGCTACCGTTACAATTAATTTATTGAAAGAAAGATTTGGCGATAATATTATATCTAAAAATGGTCCAATTAATTGGCCTCCAAGATCATGCGACATAATTCCACTGGATTATTTTCTTTGGGGTTATGTCAAGTCATTGGTTTATGCTGATAAACCAGAAACAATAGACGCTTTGGAAACCAACATAACTCGTGTTATTGATAAAATAAGGCCTGAATTACTCGAAAAAGTGGTACAAAATTGGTCTGGTCGAATGCGGTTCCTTAGAGCTAGTCGTGGTGGACATATGCCGGAAATTATTGTTGAAACATAAATGTCATAAAATTATCTTTCAAATAAAAAAAAATTTGGCTTCAACCTTGATTTAAATATGTTTTATTTCAATTTAAAAATCTATCACTCTAAAAAAAAACGCTGGATATATGTTTTCAAAAAGAAACAGTGTTTCTAAGACATTTAATTCAATTTTAAACTAATTTTAAGAGAATTTTTTCGATTTAAATTTGTGAAAGTTTCTGAGGATTGTTCTAGTTGATATTATAACATAAATAGAGGTTAATTTATTCATAATATATAATTATTTGGTTTCCTTAACATTCTTTATACAGATAGTCCTTGTGCTATAACAGAGGCCGTTAAATTGTCTTTCAATTTTTTAGATCAAGGGTAAACCAAAGAATTATTTATTTGTAGTTAACATTACACTCCATTTAAATTTTTCAGTATTCATTTACCAGAAGTTTTCTAAATTGTTGAAGGGTGAGTAAATATTTGTTGTTGATTGATGTTATATTTTATTGAATATGAGTTATTTGAGTACTGACGAAGCAAAGTCTCTCTTAAAACTTGTTTGTCAGTAATGTTTTTACATATCTTGAGATTTTACAGAAAGTAACATAGATATCCAATAATATTGAATATTCTAAGTAAGATAGTTTTATGATGAAATTCTTGAGATCATGTTAAACACTTTTGAAAGATATTTGTTTTCATGAGCAGAAACAAAATTTTGTCTACTCAAAATATTTAATTTATAGGATTTTGGTTAACAATTTTTAATTATTGGATTTTGTTATAACATTTGGATATCTTATAATAAATGCTTTTTTTATATGTCGTTTGATATAAGTGGTACTTATATGACATTATTTTAATTTAATTCCTGAAGTTATAATTATTGAAAATAATTTTTGGAAATTAAATATGTAGAAGGCTTATTCTAAAATATTCAAAGACTAGTTGATATTGGGAAGTTAAATTTATCTGAACAGATTTCAACCAACTTTATTTCCATTTCGGACGAACGAATTTTGTTTTATTATCAAATGTTGTTTCCATAGAGTACGTCCCTGAAGTTTGTCGACAAAAAGTCGACCCATTACCGTCCAGATAGGAGAAATTAAGGCCAGATTGATCTCGACAAAGTCGGAAAATGTTATTTTCGACATTTTTATTATTTTTAAATCGCCGACCATTCAACAACTCTCCATACCTCCAATTATCTAATTTATTGTTTCAACGACGTCCTCAGTACGATCCCAGTTTCGCGTTTTTATTTCAGACCTCCAATAGAACAACGTTATTTTTCTAGAAATAATTAGCTACATTTCACTGCCGCTCACAATTAGACATAATTAAATTCTTTTAATCCCCTTTTTTCAGCGAGATGCTTAATGGCTAAATGCAGCATTGAATGCCCGTTGCAATTCTTCTGGTTCTTTTCAAACGGCTCACATACCTTCTTTTCCGATTTATTTTAGATCCATTCTGTACGTCGCGCGGCATGAAAAACTGCCATCGCTTCTTTTTACTATCGCTCGGTATTGTCCTTCGACAATGAGCAGGATACCGATTTATTCAGAGTAGGATGTGCCGATTTTTGCAACTTCCATTTCATGCCTGAATCTTACCCATTTGTTTCTTTGGTTTATGTTTTCAGAAAATAAACATTTGAAATCAATCTGCCCAAAATTTCTGGTATTTCAATTGGAAAGACTCATTCACCTCCTTCTTTGCAGCTCTCATCATCTTCCAGACACGTTTCTGCGCTCCATAAATGTCACCTTCGATCTCCCTGCTAAACCTTTCCCAATGTTCCCCTTTTAGTTCTCTTATCCTGATATTGACTGTGTTTATTGTTGGTGTATACTCAGTATAGTACTGTAGGTTCTTAGTTGTTTTAAACTTCAAATGTGTTTTCTTCTTCTCTTGGGCTAGTAGCTTGATTTCAGGGGTGAACCATGTCTTTTGCTTGTGAGCATTTGAGCTAACCGTTCTTTTATCGACAGCCTCCTTGGCAGCCTGATTTAAACTCCGGTTTAGGCCTCTCCACAGTTCATCCACTGTGTCCAGCGTCGAGTGATCCTATCCAGTAGTTTCCCATCGAGACGGCGTACGTACAGATCTAGCATACTCGTCTGCGTAAGAGATGCAATGTTGAACTTTTACATCATGTTGTATTTGGTTTCCCTGGAGAATGACCTGCTGGAGGTTCTTTTCCCCAGTACAAGATTGTGATCTGAATTTATATTAGCAGATGACAAAGATCTAACATCTAAAATCTGCTTGGGCGTGATAGATCTCTGTGTCAATGTCTATGTGGTCAACTATAGATGTTGTATGCTGGTTGCTACTGAATGTTACTTCATGTTGAATTTTATGCTCGAAGTAAGTATTATTTATCCTGAGTTCGTTGTGGACACAGAACTCTACAAGCAGTTGTCCTTTTTCATTAATTGTCCTTTCGTTGAATTTTTTCTTTATTACAGGGATTACTTCGTTTCTAACATCTGCATTCAGAACACCCATGATAACGATCTTCTCTTCATTGGGTTTATCCTCCACTGTAGACTGTAGCTAATCGTAGAACTCCTCCAGTTCTTGTCTTGGTCTTCCATAATCCGGAGCATATAATGATATAATGCTGTTTTCACAAAAGGCAGATGGCTGGCCTTAACTCGAAACCCTCCTCCTTTATCCGTGCTTGGGATCGGAGTTGCGTTCGGGCTACTCAATTCACCCTTCCACAACTCAGGCGGCGTTGCCTTTTAGGCAAATCAATAAACTTTTTATGCTTCATTTCAACATGATTTTAGTGCATATCTAAAGAGGCAAAGTATGTCGAAATAAATATTTGTCATGTGTTGAAGTTCTGGCTTAACTATTTTATATTATATTCCTTATTTTGAGAATTTTATATAATTTTGGAATAGTACATTATTCTGGATATGTATCAGGTGTTTTCTAGAGTGACAGAACTTTAAATTGAAATAAAGCACATTTGAATTAAGATTGAAGCCAATTTTTTTCTATTTGAAAGATAATTTTATGACATTCATGTTTTAAAAATAATTTTCGGTATATGTCCACCACGACTTGCTCTGAGGAACCGCATTCTACCGGACCAATTTTGGACCACTTTTTCGGGTAATTTAGGCCTTATTCAATCAATAACACGAGTTATATTGGCTTCTGGTTTATCAGCATTAATCAATGACTCGACGTAACCCTAAGGAAAATAATCCAGTGGAGTTATGTCGCATGATATTGGAGGCCGATTAATTGGACCATTTCTCGAAATCATGTTATCACCAAATCTTTCTTTCAATAAATGAATTGTTACGATAGCAGCATGAGATGGAGCACCATCGTGTTGGAACCAAAATACTTCTGGTTCGATACCATTCAAATTTTGAAACAAATAATTATTGATCATCGATTTGTAACGAGCACCATTCACTGTGACATTAGCTCCAGCATCGTTTTTAAAGAAATATGGACCGATGATACCTCCAGCGTGTAAAGCACACCATAGAGTGCATTTTTCAGGATGCAATGGAAACTGCAGAACTTCTTGAAGATTGTTTTCACTCCATATACGGCAATTTTGCTTGTTTACATAGCCGTTCAACCAGAAATGTGCTTCATCACTAAACACAATTTTACGATAAAAAATTGGATCAACTTCAAGCTGTGCTAGGGCCCAATCAGCAAACAAACGACGCTTATTATGGTCATGTGGGTTCAGTTCTTGAACCAGTTGGATCTTGCATGGGTGTAGACCAAGATCTTTACGCAAAATTTTTCATGTGGTGGATGCACAGAGTCCAACTTGTTGTGAAAGTCGAGGAATAGATAAATCTGGATCATCATTAACACTATGACTTACAGCAGCGATATTTTCTTCTTTACGTACAGTTCTTTGTCTTGTTGTTGTTGCATCGAGTAGATAAAATCTATCGATAGTTCGACGAATAAGCTGCTTTGATGGACGATTATGTATACCATAAATTTCACGAAGTGCTCTATAAGTTTGGCGAATGGAACACTGATTTTGAAAATAAATCTCAACAATTTGTAAACGTTTTTGTCCTTCCATTATAATTTGTCAATGCTTACTGGACAGAAATGTCAAAACAACATTCTACCTTCTGTCCAATCACAGGTATCCCTATTGAAAGTTCTATCACTCTAAAAAAACACATATGCAGTTACCTGCATATATATGTTGTATGTCATAGAGTGAACAAGGTTTTTCCTCGACATTCAAAAATATTTTATATTAATTATGATACGATTTTAATATTTCTATATATGATTTTCAATATATTGTAGAAGTTTCATGAAATAATTCTGAATTTAATTTTAATTTCAATATTGTTGAAGAATTGTCAGAAAATCAAAAAATATGTCCAATATTAAATGACCGTGGTTAAAAAAGGTTCTTTATTAGAATGTTTTTATTGATTTTCAAATTATTTGAATTTTCTAAATGACATAGTAGTTTCAAGAGTTTCATCAGAAAGTACAAAACAACGTTGTCTTAAATTCTCATTAAGTTCATCTGACGTTTTTAATTTTGCTGAATATTTTGATTATACAATACTGAAATTATTCTAAAAGTTATTATAGTTATTATTAATATCAAAACAGATTTAATCCGTTAGTCTTCTACAATTTTAATTTCGAAAAAATTTGTATTCAAAAAACTTTTAGAATCAAATTAATGTCTACAATAAGCACCGCTTATATTTAATAGACGTATATATTCAAAACTCAATATACAATGTCAAATGGAATAAATAAACCAACCAATATAAAAAAGGCAATTAATAAATAAATATTTGAAGGAGACAAAATTTTGTCTCCTGTGATTGTGATTAAATCTGTTTTGATATTCAAATTTTGTTATATTTTTTTCTATCAAGTAAAAAGCCTTTTTCTATTTTATTTTAATTATTGAGTAGATGAAGAAAAGGATGAAGTGAATCGGAACATTTCGATAATAAAATAGTGAACCATTTTGAGTCTTTTTTCGAGTTTTATATTCTTCGTTTCTTCTAAAATTGAACATGTAAATGTAAGCTCGGTTAAATATCGTTAAGTTGGTCGTTTCCAATAAAAGACTTCCATAACTGCCATAACTAACCATATATTGGCAGAAACAAGCAAGATGGCCGATCCAACCACCGTGCAAAATTTCATATTCAATTTTCGCCACTTATGGGCGTTATGGCGCACAATGGTCCCCAATATCAACCCAATAGAACGCCTCTCTTTGATCTTAGGCCACCGTTATGATAACGCACCGTCATGGTCCAGCGGCAAAAGGAAGAAATGATCATCGGTAGGAGCTGATGGTGCTCGCGGATTCTTGGAAAACTGACCAGCGGATTGTCGCTGACACTTTAACTAGTACCGATCATCCACGACTGATTGAACGTATTGTTATTTTGTTTTTTTCCGTCTTCTTTTCAATTTTCGTATGGACCAGCGTCCCCTGCATCGATCAAGGTATTTTTGGGTGTCAGTGACGGTTTGGCTGCTGTGAAAAGCGGTAAGTAATCGATTCTGACAGTTTTAATTTTAAGACCGCCTTGTTATAACTTTCACATGATAAAATTTAACCAAATATCTGAAATTTGCGATTTTTCAAACTGAAGTAGTCTGAAACGAATTATACTCCACTTATTCAGGAAATGATAATGTTAATTTCTTTCTACTGCAATTATTCATGAAATTTATTGAAGTTCTCCAAGAATATTCGAGAATTATGAATTGTTCACATCTGTTTTTTCCGTCAAGTAAGATTTAAGTTTTATTATACCTACTTATGCCTAAATATTTCAACAGGTTCAAGGTATAACTTTCATTTGCTATACGTGAATATAATTATTATATTTCGAAAGTATGGGTCTTCATTTTCCAATAATACATTCATAATTTCGAGATGTAACATATTGAAAATAAAAGCTTAACCTTGAATCTATTCAAATCTCTAGATTTCTATCTTTATTCTTAGGGATTTCGACATACTCAATGTGTAATTTTTATTTTCATATGTGAAGTTTCATCATTGAAAATTGAATTATATCCTGTTTAAAACATACAATCACAATTTCCAAGTTCTACATATTGAAAATAAATGTTACAATTTCAACCAATTGAAATTCGTAGTTGTGAATTTTATTTTAGAAATATATAAAAATTTTAAACCACAAGTGAAGGTGTTTCCTAATTTAATTATTACTTCAAAATTACACATATTAATTATAGAAGCTACACCTTGAGTCTGTTCAAATCCCTAGAAACTATTTCTATCCATGGGAATTCTCACAATCTCAGGATGTAACCTTTATTTTCAATAAAAAATTTTTTAGAATATAATTCAATGTTTTTCCTGTTTCATTCCTATAATCATGATTCAGGAATTTCACACATCAAATACAAAAACTACAACTTGAATCTGGTAGAATCTCAGTGTAAATTTTATTTTTAATATATGAAAATTTGGGACCTCAATTGGAGTTATTTGCAGTTGTAGAAATTACTATGTTTTACTACCAATAAATTGATATTTTACACATTTAGTTATGCCTCGAGTTTCCGGGATTAAATGTATAAAATATCAATTTATTGGTAGTATAGCATAGTAATTTCTAAAACTTGTTTTAATTATGATTAACTAACATATAATAACGGCTGAAACCGTTCAGTATACAATCACAATTTTCAAGTTCTACATATTGAAAATAAATGTTTCAATTTCAACCAGTCAAAATTCCTAGCTGTGAATGTTATTTTAAAAATATATAAAAATTTGAAACCACAAATGAAGGTATTTCATAATTCAATTATAATTAAAAAAATTCTCATATATTAATTATAGAAGCTATACCTTGAATCTGCTCAAATCCCTAGATTTTATTTCCATCCATAGGGATTCTTACAGTCTCAGGATGTAACCTCAATTTTTAATAAACAAATTTTTAAATTATAATTCAAAGTTTTTCCTCTTTCATTCCTACAATCATGATTCAAAAATTTAACACATCAAATATAAAAACTACAACTTGAATCTGGTAGAATCCCTTAATACTCCTTCATTTCTAAGTATCGTAACACACTCATAGTGTAAGTTTCATTTTTTATGAATAAAAATTTTAAACCTCAATTGGAGGTTTTTACAGTTTCAATCATAATTTCAAAATTCTACAGATTGAATATAGGAACTATACCTTGAGTCTGTTAGACTCCATAGATACTATTTTTATCCCTAGCGATTTTAAGAGACTGAAGGTGCATTTATATTTTCAACGTATAAAATTTTACAATTATAATTGGATGTTTTTCATAATTGAGATACATCTTAAAATTGATTGAATTTCCAGATATTATTTTTATTCTTAGGAATTCTAAAAGACTGAGAATGTCACCCTCTTTTTAAAAATGAAAAATTGCAAATTATTGTTAAAAGTTTTTCCTATTTCATTCCTATATTCATGATTCAGAAAATTCACACATTAAATATAAAAGCTACACTTTGAACCTTTTAGAATTCCCAAATATTATTTTTATTGTTTGGGATTCTAACGACTGAAAGTGTCAATTTTATTTTCTATTTCCTATTTCATTCCTTCAATCATAATAAAAAAATTTCACTTATTTAATTTGAAAAACACAGCTTGAACTTATTAAAATCCCTAGATAATATTTCAATCCGTAGGGATACTGACAGATTCAGGATGTTTTTTAATATGAAAAACTTCGAAATTAAAATGAGATGTTCTTTTTATTATTGAAAATTTAATTTAAAAAAAATTTTTATTCGAAAATTTTTAGAATTAAATTAAATCAATATCTTCAGAACACACCGTGTCAATTTAGTAGACATACAGAATTAATAATTATTACACAGTACCAAAAGGAATGAAAGAAATTCAAAGAAATATAAATTATCAACTAAAAATTATTGATAATTCATATTGCTTTGAATTTCTTTAATTCCCGTTGGTACTGTGTGATAAGTATTAATTCTATATGTCTACTAAATTGCCAAGGTGTGTTCTAAAGACATTTATTTAATTTGATGCTAAAAATTTTTGAATAAAAATTTTTTTGAAATTAGAATTTGTAGAAGGTTTACAGAAGCATTCTGTATATTTTAAATTTTGTAATGATCCTTCCATTAAGAAAAAAAACCCTTTTTATTATCAGAATTAATCTTTTTGATATTTAATATGTTGTAAAAGCCTTCTATCAAGTAAAAATCCCATTTTAATTATGAAGGTTTCTTTTTCTATTATTTCAATTCTAAAGATTTGTAAGAGATTTTTCAGATCTAATTTGTAGAGGTTTCGGAGAATTAATTCAGCTATTATCTGAATGTAGTAGATACTGAAATATTTTCCGCATTGAATTCTTGAATTGCATTTGTTTTTCCTGTTCACACAACTATGAAATTACACTCATTAAATATTTGATGACCAGTACACGTTATGGTAAAGTTGTAAATGAAACGCTAAATACTCAAAATTATATGTTATTCTCCAATTTTAATGGAGGTTGAGTCAGTTGTGGAATAGTAGGATTTCGTAGTGGTTCTAAATGTGGAAAAATTCACGGTTGAATGTCCTGCCACACGATGCCGTATAAAATCAGCATAATTCTTCAAATCAATAAGGAATCTTGATGTTAGGACGATCCAGTACACCTTCGCACTTCGTTCAAAATCTACATAATGCTATTTAAGGCGCCATTCCATGTTTAGATTATGGAAAACCAGTGATTCCAAAACAGGGTTACTTTATGTATGCGGAATTTTTTTTTCATTTTTGCCGCATCTTAATATTCTTAACTATTCTCTTTGGTAACTCAGTGTGGTTAGCAAGCTAAGGGTGCCTTTTTGTAGACGTTTGTTTTTGAACAGTTCATTTTTTAGCATTCTAAACGAAATAGTGTTTTATAAGGTGGACCATCTAGAGTTCGCATTTTGAAGTAGTGGTTCGGTTTTTGACAGAAAGTTAGTTTAATGTTTGACATTAATGAAATTGATTGAGTTACGCTTGAAATAAACTGGTAAATATTAAAAACTTATTTCCAAAGTAGTGAATCTTCTTTCCAAACCGTTAGAAATTCATGTCGAAAATTCAATAGATATGAAATTTTGGTGCTTAACACATAAAATGCAAAATTTAAAAATTGCGAAACAGCGGCTATGTCTTGATATTGACATGGCTTTCGATAGCATATGGCAAAGAGGTCTTATCTATAAATTATTTAAAATCAAGTTACCTGGGTACCTCATACATATAATCATGAATTTTTGAATGATAGAAAGCTGATAGTAAGAATTACAAATACAGTGTCAGGACCATTTTCTAATAAACGTTGAACTCCACAAGGGTCCTCTGCTCTATATCTTTTACTGCTATGATCTCTCAAAGGGAAGAAACAATCAACAATATTTACAACAGTACGCAGATGACACGTTCATTATATCATACCACAAGTTATCTGACAAACAGGATGCACAAAACAAGCTTGGGAGGCAGGTCTTCTTCTTGGAAGACGGTGAGTCATGGTGTACCCCAGGGTTCTGTGTTGGGCCCCCTTTTGTTTGTGATGTATATGAATGACTTTCCAGCTAATGTGAAATCAGATCAAACCGTTCTATTCGTTGATGACACTTCTTTTCTTAATAAAGGAATGGACAACCAGGAATCGGAGGAGAAAAACAAGAAGACACTAAAGGAAGCCCAGGTATGGTTCAGCGCAAACAAAATTGTGATGAACAGTGATAAAACACAGAGACTACTATTTGAACCAAATATGTCTTCGGACAATCAGATGAGGCTACTTGGTGTCTTTTTGCAATCAAAATCTCAAGTTTTCTGTCCACATTGATGAAATGATTCCTAAGTTGTCAAGAGCTACCTATGTAGTTAGGAGAATAAAGCAAATAGCGGGAGTTGAAGCAGCCAAGATTACTTACTTCAGCTACTTTCATAGTATTAAGAATGAACTAAAATGTCTCCTAATGAATAGAGCGTACTACTCAATTCATTAATACCTGAATGATACTTTTTAAAAAATATATATTTGTATGAAATACGTTGTCTGGCCAAATTCATTCATTTATTGTTTGACTAATGTTTTGTTTTGTTTTATACATTTTTTATTTATATATACTTATGTGTCTTCTTAGACAAAATTGTACCTGACTCTCCATGAAATTTTTGATGGGTTAAAAATTTATTCATATTCTTTGGTATATACTTTATTGGGAATGAATAAATGAATTATTATTATTATTAAGTTAATTTGAAATAAGGTTATTCTGATTTTCACAAATTTGTGAAAATCTTATTTCAAATTATTTAATATGGATTTTCACCAAGTAAGGACTGATACAATTCAATATTATTAAGTTGCTTGAAAGATTACAATGTATGATGAATTGAATTGAAAATCAAGCTCAGTAAATGGCAAATGAAACACAACCTTAGAAAATGACGTTATATAATTTTTCATCATAAAATTACCATAACAATAAAGGAAATCAACAGCAGAAATGAAATATTCAAATATATTATTTGGGCTGATCTGTAACTACAATCATTAATAAGGAGTATGAGCTGTGGTAATAGGAAGTTCTAGAAATCGGGACAGTGTAACATGCATCTGTATAACAATTCTATACTCAAAAAAACTTGACAACGTTTTGTTGATTATAGAGGCAAGTTACAGACATGCGCACGTTTCAAACTGATTGGTTTTCGTTAGTGGAATATATCCTAGTGACTCCAAATATGTCAAATATTCATATTCGCTATACACAGAGACACTAAAATACATACAAGACATACCTTTACGAAATAATTCAACTAAAGAAATAACATAAATAGAGTTCATTCTTGATAGAAGGTATATAAAATAATATAAATATTTTAAAAAATTTTTTTAAACAATTTTAAAAAATTAGCCTTCTACATAAAATTGTTTAAAAAATTTTTTTAAAATATTTATATTATTTTATATACCTTCTATCAAGAATGAACTCTATTTATGTTATTTTATTCATAATATATAATTATTTGGTTTCCTCAAACATTCTTTATACAGATAGTCCTTGTGCTATAGCAGAGGCCGTTAAATTTGTCTTTCAATCTTCTAGATCAGGTTAAACCACAGAGATATTTCTGTGTGTAGTGAATACCTATTTAAAGTTCTCATTTAAGTAGAACTTTTTCTGGAGAGTGAAGGGTGAGTTTGAATATATATTATTAATTGATGTTATATTTATTGAATATGAATATTTGAATACTGATGAGCAAAGTCGATTTTAAAACTTGTTTTTCAGTAATGTTTTGCATATCTTGAGTTTTTATATAAAGTACCTTGGTTAGATATCCAATAATAATGAATAGTCTAAGTAAGATAGTTTTGTGATAAAATTCTTAAGATTATGTTGGATATTCTTGAAAGATATTGGTTTTCATAAGATTGATAAGCAGAAACAAAATTTTGTCTATTCAAAATGTTTAATTTATAGGATTTTAGTTAATAATTTTTATTTATTGGATTTTGTTATACCATTCGGATGTCTTATAATGAATGTTTATTTTATGTCATGATATAAGTGGTACTTATACGACATTATTTTAATTTATTTTCAGAAGTTATAATCATTGAATATAATCTTTTGGAATTAAATATGTAGAAGGCTAATTTTTTAAAATTGTTTAAAAAAATTTTTTAAAATATTTATATTAACTAAAGAAATGTATTCTTGATATTTTCACGTTACTAACCCAGAAAAAACATAGGTAAGTTTTACTCCTAGTGTTAAATTCATGCTTTCGAAACATAATCTTGAAATTATTATAGTTATTGATCACATACATTATACACTCATATATATATACAAGCTGTACGTTGTTGAAACATTGTGTTGAATAAAAATTGTTTTTACAGGTTTCAGTTTGTTTCATATTGAAGCACCTTTTTGAAGTATGAAAATTCTATCATTCCCACTGAATTTACCCAGAAAGTAATCTCATACTCGAGTCTTGAATGCACATAAGTATGGTTTGCTGTCAAGGCTACATCAAAACCGACAGTATTTGTTAACACTCTCAGATTATAGCAGTATCTTGCCAAGTTTTTAGCGATATTGTCAATTTGCGGTTTTCAATTCAAGTTGTAATCAATCTGTATTCCCAGGAAGGGTACTGAGTATTCATCTATGATATTCTTATTATGATATGTTACATTGATAGCATGTTGAATCTTCTTCCTAAATACCAGTATTTGCGTTTTAGTGATGGTAATTACCAGGTTATTAGTTTGGAACCATTTATCCAGCTTTTGCAGATTTTCTTTTAGCTTTGTCTGGTATTCATTGGCAGTGGTACTATAAATCACTGATACATCGTCAGCATACATAACGGTATCGCCAGATGATTTCTGAATCAGATCGTTGGTATATAAAGTGAACGACAAGGGTCCCAGTTTTGAGCCTTGATGCACACCTCTTTCTATGAATAAGCCATCTGATGTTATTTGTTTACCATCCTTTGTCTTTTCAGTTGTTTTTTTAATTCTTCCAGTTAGATATTACGCAGAAAGTCTCATAGCTACACGAACATCTTATTGATGTTTGAGACTATAGGTACTGGTCTGTAATTGTTGTAATTATTCTTATCACCCTTATTGTGAATTGGATTAATATATTCTTTGAGAGCTTGCTGATATTTAGAAGACTAACAGGCATACCATCATATCCTATGGAGTTTTTATTTTTCATTTACATTATATAGCAGAACGTTTCCTGCTGTGTTACTGGGGTCAGAAATATGCTCTAATCATGTTTTTTTATAGTTGCTGCAGCATCAGTGATATTTTTGTTCTTAATCTCACCACCTTTCAGAAAAAAAGAATTTATTTCAGTTAACAAATACTTTGCATTTTTGTCAGAAAATTACTTGAACAATGTATCTCTTGTGCAATCATCTTTTCCTGTAACATTACGAATTAATGTCTGGGTGGCTTTGGCAATGTTTTTATATATGATTTATTAGAGTTAATTTTGGATTGTTTGACAATACTTTTCAATAAGCTTGACGTAACTACGCCTTCAATAATTTTGTCATAAAGTTCTCTTTTGTGTTTACTTCATATTTTTATTTCCAGTGTGATCTATTCCTGCTGTTGTTGGTGTACCTCTTCCGGGAAAATATCTGGTCCATCCTTGTTCTACTTATGTGGTAGAACTTGTCTTATCTTGCTCCAACAGAACCTTCTCCCAGGTGCAGTCCTGAAAGCATAAGAAGTTTAGATTTTGTGGAAAAATTCTTTTTAAAAGTGTAAGTAATATTTGTTTATTTCGTAATGTTGCTTTCTACTATGATAATCTGTAACATACAGTACGAAAGAGCTGACGTTATGTTCTTATTATTTTCATATTTAATTGTGTTGACAAAAATATTATCTATGAACGAAGAGGTAGAACTCGTTATTCTTGTAGAGCCAAATATTGTCTACTAATAATTGGAAATCATCAACAAATCTATTATAGTATTAGGAGTACAAATAAGTTTCCGCCGTTTTATTGTAGATGGCGCGGCACTGAGTTTCGGTTAGCTTTCGCAGATGATAACCGGCTTAAAAAATAGTTTGGACATTCAAGAACAACATAACCTATTAATATCATTGATTTTATATTGGTAAAATATAATTTTTATAAGTTGAAGATGTCAAAATTTGAGCCAAGTAAGCGTCATTTGCGGGAAATATTAGTTTACTTCTTTAATTTAAAGAAATCTGCTGCTGAGGCGCATCAATTGCTCGTAGAAGCATATGGTGCGGGTGCTTTGAGTGAGAGAACGTGTCGAGAGTGGTTTCAAAAGTTTAAAACGGTGATTTCGACGTAGAAGACAAAGATCGCAGTGGAAGGCCAAAAATTTACGAGGATGCAGAATTGGAGGAATTATTGGAGGAAGATTCATCTCAAACACAAAAAGAACTTGCTCTAACATTAGAAGTCACTCAGCAAGCAGTCTCACATCGTTTAAAACCGTTCTTCTATAATAAATATTTAATTTATGTTAAAAAACGGCGGAAACTTATTTGTACTCCTAATAACTTTGAGTTTTTATCATTATTATCAATTAATAGTAAAGTCTCCGCATCTTATTATATTATAATACATGAGATTACTATTCACTTTATCGAGGACTCGTCCATTTCTATTTGACACTCAAGACTTATGATTAAAAAATATTCAAGAGACAGTATTTTAATTTCCACAAAAATTTTTGCAATTCAACCAGTGTTTCACCACGATGTGGCTTCTTCAGGTATCTACATTCTACTGGCTGATGGTGTCCAGTGTAACAGAGTTTAAATAAAGTAAGTACGTGACAAAATAATGGAAAAACAAGTCATAAAAACTTAGAGTGTTTATTGGAGTTTGCTCCTAAAAAATGCCATTAGGAAAATATATTCAGTAATGGGGATTTGTCAACATCTGTTTGTTCATTCAAAAGAATTTTACCGACATTTTATCTGTCGATTTCAAGAAATTCTAAAAGTGTTAATTTAGAACTTTTGTTTTCGACGTGGATAATTTAATAGTTATTGTTGAAATTATGCCTGAATTCCTTAAGCACATGTCGAATGTACGGAATCCGATATGTAAGATCTTCGGTGTTCTTGGATTCTTTTCTTGAATGATCTACCTGTCGAGCCAATATATACTAAAGGGTAATCGTTGCAAGTCAACTTGTAGACTCCAGATTTATTTTCTTTTTTTGTTCGATTCTTATTGTTCTTTATGAAAGTACTAAGGTTATTAATGGTTTGAAAAGCTGCGTTGTGATTGAAACCATTTTTGAAATATTCATCAATATTTTCAGATACATTAACATGATATAACGAAAAGTATTTCTGTGTATTGTCCTCTTTTATGATTGGGTACACGAGATTTAATGTTTTTGTTTATTGGAAAATTACAAAATAAATAAAAGAAAGAGAAATATGTGTCCTCTTTTAACAAAACCATGTTGGCATCAAGATAGTATATTAAATTTTGCAAAGAAACTCAGGAAGAGATTTACAAGAATATTCTCAAAAATTTTAGAAAATCATGTAACTAAGCTAATAGGTCTATAATTTCCTAAATCTTGTCGCCTTTTTTATAAATAGGTGTTACTGTGGCTGTTTTCAACTGATCTGGAAAAACTGCCTCAATTAATGGTCTTTGAATTGTATGGGTCAAAGGAGTAGATATTAAATATTTTATAGATTCGGTCTTTACTTGGTGGAAACTCATTTTAATTAAAAAAATGTATATGAGACAGTAATTTATTTCCACAAAAATGTTTGTACTACTACAACAATTGTTCACCACGATGTGGCTTCTTCAGGTATCACATTGTACTGTCTGATGGTATTCAGTGTAACCGAGTTTAAATACATTTTTAGGTACGTGACCAAATAATGGAAGCACAAGTCATAAAAACTCTAGGTGCTTATTGGAGTTAGCCGCTAAAAATGCCATTTATTCAGTAATGGAGAATGATCAACATCTGTTTGATCGTTCAAAGGGATTTTACGGGCATTATACCTGTTGATTTCAAGAAATTCTAAAAGTGTTAATCTGGAACTTTTGCTTTCAACGTGTATAATTTCATAATTATTGTTGAAATTATGCCTGAATTCCTTAAGATGATTAGCATATGTCGAATGTACAGAATTGGATATATAACCCCTTTGGTGTTCTTGGACACGTTTCTTGAATGATCTACCAGCCTGGCCAATGTATACTAAAGGGCAATCTTTGCAAGTCAACTTGTAGACTCCGGATTTATTTTCTTTATTTGTACGATCTTTATTGTTTTTTATGTAGGTACTAAGGTTATTAATTGTCTTAAAAGCCGCGTTATAATTGAAACAACTTTTGAAATATTTAGCAATATTTTCAGATAATCCATTGACATAAGATAACGAAAAATATTTCTGTGTATTGTCCTCTTTTATGGAGTAGATATTATGTTGATCACAGATTTTATGACCTTCATGGGTTTTTCCTCATGGCCATAGGAGGGTTTTTTCTTCATTTATTCTACCATAGATATGACTTCTGCTTCCCGACTGTCAAAATAAAGATCCAATCTGTTTTCTTTGTTTCCAACAAGGTTTGACAGTATTTATATTTCCCGAAATAGATGTTGCTACATTTACAAAGAAATCATTAAATTGTTCAACTAGTTTTCCTGAATCTGTGCGATTAGTTGACCAGGAAATTACTTTATTTGTTAGGAGGTTAATTACTTGCCATGCTGTCTTCGATTCATTCTGACATAAGTTCATATACTTTCCAAAAAGTTCCTTCCTGAAATCTGACACAGCTTGATCCTAACTTCTATATTCTGGGTCGACTGTTGAAGCAGTTTACAAGAAGTCTAAGATCCTCTTAAGTTTCAATGCCAAGGAGCTTTATTTGAAAACTTTAGCATTATTTCTTGATCTCATCTGTATTTTAGGAAAACATTCTTCAAACATACTTTGAAAATGATGAATAAAACAAATCCACAATTGGTTAATGCTGCACGACATTGTCAATATCTATCAAATTTTGTGCAACAATTCCAAGGTTTTTGTCACTTATATTTCTTTTGAAAAACTTTTTTTGAGTCAGAGGTTCAGATGAATCATGTTCTGTCACAAATTTCAATGCCCGGTGGTCAGAAATATACTCAATAACAGAACAGCAACCAGAACAGTTCGTAAATACATTATCAAGACAGGCATCCAACCGAGTAGGACTCCAATTTGCACCTCCACACTAAGCTACTCCAGGAGAGAAAGCAATTGACTGCCATATTTATTATCCGATATAATATTGACATTGACGTGGTTATAATGAATTTCCTCTTCCCACTTGCAGCAAATTTGCAGAATATTTCTTAATTTGTCAAGAAATATATTCATATCACTAATATAGGGTGTGCTTGGTCTATAGATAGAAAGTATAATCAGTTTGGAATTCCCATAAGATATCTGCGCAGCAGCGCATTCAATTACATTAATAACGCTCAATTCTTTAATATATGTACGTTCAATATAGGTAAACGGTTTTTTTACGTAAATAGCACTACCTCCTATCCCACAAAAGCTCCTAACAAGCTTGTACCCGAATTGTTTCAGCCGTTACTATTTGGTAGTTGATCATAATTAAAACAAATTGTAGAAATTACTATGTTTTACTACCAAAAAAGGTATATTAAACATTTTCTTGTGACTCGAGTTTCGGGAATGAATGCCACTCATTCTTTAGAAAACAGTAATTCCTTTCGATATTGAATTGAATCAGTTCTTACTTGGTGAAAATCCATATTGAATAATATTTAAATAAGGTTATTCTGATTTTCACAAACTTTTATTGTTATGACAGTAGCATCCTGATGATGCTACTGTGATAGCGAAACGATTATTTTTGAAGCATGTAAAATTTTCTTAAGATTTTCTTTTGTCGAAAGGAATTAATATTTAAATAAGGTTATTCTGATTTTCACAAACTTTTATTGTTATGTTTACAATAAAAGTTTGTGAAAATCAGAATAATCTTATTTAAATATTAATTCCTTTCGACAAAAGAAAATTTTAAGAAAATTTTGCTTCAAAAGAAAAGAAACTTGATTATTGAAATTTTCAAATTCGTTCACAATAAAAATAATGTGAAAAATAATGAATGACTGTATGGAGCTTTGTAAATCCAAATATTTGAGATATACAACAAAATAATGTAAAAATAATGAATGACTATACGGAGCTATGTAACCCCAAAAATTATTTGAGATATTCAAATGGGTACCATCTGTTTAACAACCTTCTTTGTCGATTGCCGACATTCCGATATCTGTTAGAAGGCCCCTCTTTTTTAACCCGGTTTTTTATCACGTTCCGATTGTAAACCTCTATATCACTATTAGATGTTACCTAGAATCTATTGAAATATTCAAAATATTTATCACTTTTGTTTAACTACCACTGTACCACTGTTAGGTCCTCATTTTCTGATGATGGGATAGTTCATTTCCCGAAACTCGAGTCACAAGAAAATGTGTAATATATCTTTTTTGGTAGTAAAACATAGTAATTTCTACAATTTGCTTTAATTTTTTAAGCTTGTACCCTTCGATATTATAACCAGTTAGTTCTTCTTCTGTTTGCAATGCTCAACAATTGAGACCAAATCAAAAAATGTTTACTGTGCTAGTAATACCAGCCTATTTAATAAGTTTCCTCCTAATTGAACATTCTGCTGTATAACTACAAATTGCAATGAGTGTGATACAATACATTTTTTTGGCTTGGATGCCACTACAGAAGTATTGAAATGGGATTTCAGTATTATCAGGAGGCGATTTTTGTCCGCCTGCTCTTCACAAAGAACCTTTTGCTTGCCACACCTTCTGGTCAGAAAGAGAATTTCTTGATCCAAAGATTCGAAAGGTAGTGTCACCTTGAATGAAGAATATATATCAGATCTTTTTGAACTTAACTTGTCGCATGTGACACCCGGTATACTTTGTCTTACATAATCTTCAAGCTCCGCTGCTTCTGTTGTTGGGTGTTTTTTTTAGAGTGATACAACTTTTTATAGGAATAACTGTGATTTGAAAAAAGGTAGAAGCCATGTTGTTTTGACGTTTCTATTTAGTAAGCATTGATAAATTATCATGGAAAGACTCACGCCGCAACAACGTTTACAAATTGTTGAAATTTATTTTCAAAATCATTGTTCTATTTGCCAAACTTATAGAGCACTTCGTGAAATGTATGGTTTACATAATCGTCCATTAGAGCAGCTTATTCGTCGAACTATCGATAGATTTCGGACAACATTTTCTCTACTCGATGCACAACAACAAGACAAAGAACTGTACGTACAGAAGAAAATATCGCTGCTGTAAGTCATAGTGTTAATGAGGATTCAGATTTGTCTATTCTTCGATGTTCACAACAAGTTGGAATCTGTGCATCCACCACGTGGAATATTTTGCGTACAGATCTTGGTCTTCACCCATACAAGATCCAACTGGTTCAAGAACTAAAGCCACTTGACCATAATAAGCGTCGTTTGTTTGCTGATTGAGTCATAGAACAGCTTGAAGTTGATCCACTTTTTTATCATAAAATTATGTTTAGTGATGAAGCTCATTTCTGGTTGAACGGCTATGTAAACAATCAAAATTGCCATATATGGAATGAAAACAATCCTCAAGAAGTTTTGCATCCTGAAAAATGCACTGTATGGTGTGCTTTACACGATGGAGGCATCATTGGTCCATATTTCTTTAAAAACGATGCTGAGGCTAATGTTGCAGTGAATGGTGCGCGTTACAGATAGATGATCAATGATTATTTGTTTCAAAATTTGAATCTACCCAGAAGTGTTTTGGTTCCAACAAGATGCCTTATGCTTCTACCGTTATAATGTAAAGATGTCGTGGTAGACATATGCCAGAAATTATTTTTGAAACAAATGTCATAAAATTATCTTTAAAATAAAAGCAAAATTTGGTTTCAATCTTAATTTAAATGTGTTTTATTTCAATTTAAAGTTCTATCACTCTAAAAAAAACAGCCGATATAAACGCCAGTGACTTCTTTGGAGATGCAACCAGTACATTAGATTTGGTAATGCCAATTATGGGCTTCAAAGCCCTTCGTGATCTTGTTGGCGGATTATGGGTAGAACCAACGTCGTGGGTGAATGGCAAAAACAGACTGTCTTAGGGGTCAAAAGGGCAGTTAGCAAGAAGTCTATCCCAAATCTCGAAACGGCGTGGGTGTGAAAGCGTTTCTAGGTTTGGTTTTTAAAGCTTCTACGAAAAAAATATGAAGGATAAATATTTTCGTTCCTTAGCTGATGTGCTTTGTCCAATTTCGAAGAAAGCGAACAAGAATAATACCGTAACATCGTATCACGCCAGTAGAGTTAAAGTTCAAGACACCGATTTTGTTACTTTGTAGGTTGTTGTATCGATATTAAACTATCTCCCTAGTACAGGTGTTTTAATTCGGCCTTTGCGAAGGGCCATAATCCAACTAAGAACATCACACAATAAATTTGAATGAATTATACATATTTCGAGTTTCATTGACGCTGTGTTATCATCCCTACATTTCACAGAGAGCAGTATGAAAAACTTGGTTTTTGTTGAACACAGCGATGACACAGCAAAATGACGGTTGCTCTTCTAAGACGTCGAACTTGATTCATTCGCCGAATTTTTGGCTCTAATCTAGCCTGTTGGGAAACTCTGGCACGCTACAAGGTCTAGCAAAGCACGCCGACTCCCACGCTCTGTTCCAATAATATTACATAATATTCCGAGAACGCTGAAACAGTCTACGTTCGAAGGCATCCACGCGTGCAGGGCAACCCGGAAAAGCGTGCCGCGTGCGGAAAACTGTCGGAAAAGCCGCGACATCGACACGGAAATTACCATACGTCCAACTGAACGCGAAAATTTTACTACGACCGAAGCGGAATAATTTTAGCTTGGCGTGCCTCTTATCTCGTCGATCGCCTTAGCGGCCGAAGAATACGGACAACACATCGCGTTTCGGGTCAGTTTGTGAGCGTCTTCGAGTTGTACGTGGCGGCGGACAAGTTTCTATCTATTTGGGCAGTCTTCAGCGCTGTTTTTCACGGTAAGTTCGCAGAGGTTTTCCCCGGGAGTTTTTCTAGTCTGGGACGTTTTGTATTGGGCGGTTTTTCGACGATCGATGCTGTAATTCAATTATTTGAGAGGGCACGTGATGTGGCGTTGAGATCGTGAGACTCTGGACCTTGAAAACAAGATTTGCCGGCCGTTGTTTGATGGACGTCTCGAGTACAGTTCATCGCTTGATGCTTAGCTGTAAATTTATTACGGGTCGTTTGTAAATTGACGTAATTCGAGTCATACTCAAAGCAAACATAATTTATCTATTTGCAGAGATTATTCTTTGTGATATAAACAATAATAAAAATGTTGATTGTATTTCTTGACCTCCAAAATTCGTTTAGAAAGATATAGACAATGAATTTATTAAACGGAGCATCTTTGATTTTTTTAGGATAGTTGTAATAAATAGTTAGAAGTTTGATATTTTCCAATCAAAATGAACTAATATGGTATTCAATATTTTTACTCAATACAAACACTCAGTGGATTTAAACTTGAATCAATATATAATAAATTTGGAAGATTGAGGAAAATTTGACTTTACTTAGCGAAAGTTCTAATTCAAATATTAATTATGTTAAACTTACATAAATATATATTAAATTAATACTTGTTGACAGAAACATTTATTGTCCATGTTATGATGTTGTATACATACGTGTTTAGGTAAATTTATCCATTAATATGAAATTCCCAAAAAGGTTCTAGAAATAATAAATGATTAATTGAAAATCTACACTATTAAGCATATTTCATGGTTATTCCCAATCTTTAGACAGGTCTAGGCAGAACTGAACCTAATAACAAGATGAGAAACTTAACCATTCAAGAATGACCTAAACACTGTCACTTATGAGCACGTTTTCATACCTGATAATAACTTTGAAATTAAAACACAGAATCTTATTCTATAGCTATCAGCAGATATATTACCAGTCACAGAAGCATCTGAATTCTTCTACTGAACAATTTTTTCATAATCTTCAAAAGACCTTACTGGATGAATTGACTCAGAACACACACTTATTCAAATAATTATAAAGAAATGTAAAAGTTCAAATTAAGAATTAAAAATAGTTATCAGAATTCAGAAAAAATTCACTATATAAATTTCGATAGGGATAACTGTGATTTGACAGAAGGAAGAAGCCATGTTGTTTTGACATTTCTGTTCAGTAAGCATTGACAAATTATCATGGAAAGACTCGCGCCGCATCAACGTTTACAAATTGTTAAAATTTATTTTCAAAATCAGTGTTCTATTCGCCAAACTTATAGAGAATTTCGTGAAATATATGGTTTACATAATCGTCCATCAGAGTAGCTTATTCGTCGAACTATCGATAGATTTCGGACAAGTTTCTCTACTCGATGCAACAACAACAACAACAACAACAAGACAAAGAACTGTACGTACAGAAGAAAATATCGGTGCTGTAAGTCATAGTGTTAATGATGATCCAGATTTGTCTATTCGTCAATGTTAGCAACAAGTTGGAATCTGTGCATCCACCACATGGAAAATTTTGCGTAAAGATCTTGGTCTACACCCATACAAAATCCAACTGGTTCAAGATCTAAAGCCACTTGACCATAACAAGCGTCGTTTGTTTGCCGATTGGGCCCTAAAACAGATTGTAGTTGATCCACTTTTTTATCGTTAACTTGTGTTTAGTGGTGAAGCTCATTTATGGTTGAACGGATATGTAAACAAGCTGAATTGCCGTATATGGAGTAAAAACAATCCTCAAGAAGTTCTGCAGGTTCCATTGCATCCTGAAAAATGCACTGTATAGTGTGCTTTACATGCTGGAGGCATCATCGGTCTATATTTCTTTAAAAACGATGCTGGAGCTAATGTTACAGTGAATAATCAATGATTATTTGTTTCAAAATTTGAATGGTATCGACCCAGAAGTATTTTGGTTCCAACAAGATGGTGCTAAACCTTATACTGCTACCGTAACAATTGATTTATTGCAAGAAAGTTTTGGCAATAACATTATTTCGAGAAATGGTCCAATTAATTGGCCTCCACGATCATGCGAAAAATGTACTGGATTATTTCCTTTGATGTTATGTCAAGTCGTTGGCTTATGCTGATAAACCAGAAACAATAGACGCTTTGGAAGCCAACATAACTCGTGTTTTGATGAAATAAGGCCTGAATTACTCAAAAAGTGGCCTCAATATTAATTTGAATGTGTTTTATTTCAATTTAAAGTTCTATCACTCTAAAAAAACACCCGATATATTAAATTTATATTGAATTAAAATCAAATCAAAGCTTGTTTAAAAAAACATTAATTTCTCATTTCATGATACTATACACAGATGGCTACGTAAATTTATCCATTGGTATAAAAAATCTTACAAATTTCAATAAACGAGTATGAAATAGAAAGATAACTTTAGACAGTATTTAAAAATATAATCAGAAATTAAAGATAAGAAATAATAATAATGTATAATAATATTCAAGAAAGACAGAGTCCAAATTTGTTTTCAGGAAAATGTTCAAAATTTTATGAATAGCATTGTTTTAAAGAAGAAATTCAACTAATTAGAATGGATGTTGCTCATGAACTGTAGTATGAAAACGTTTTGTATATTCAGATAGGAAAATCTGTTATCAAGAACATTTCCACAAATTCAGATACCGATTAACATTTCGATAGATAGTAATTTAGTTTTTTAGCGACAGGAATTTGCATATTCAAAGTGATAATTAACATTAATAAGGAATATATAATGATAATTAACATTAATAAGGAATATGCTGGAATTTAGCGAATATATTTTAATTCTAAATATGAAAATTTTCTAATAGGACATAAGATAACTCATACTCCATGTTTGCAAAAAAGGGCATTTAAAAGGAAACAAAAATTCAGAGAAATTTTCGGAAATGATATTAAGTTGCGAAAAGGCCCAGCAGTAGAGAAAAACCAAAAAAATGTCAATGTTTCAAAACAGTGGAGAAGTCGATAGATTTTTTTGAAAATTTGTCTACATAACCAGGTGGAAATTTTCACAGAGCGCGATTTTTTTTGCCGAAATAATATCCCTTCATGGGTCGTCTGTGTCTTTGTGAGGGAATTAGGTTTTCGAAGAATATTTCTTATTAAAATTATGAATTTTTTTAATATTATAAAATTCACGAGTCTGACCTGATGAAATTTAAAATAACAAACTGAAAATCGTGAGCTTTTGAAGACCATTCCGAAATTTTCTGATTCTTTATTTTTTTCGAAATATATATATATATATATATATATATATATATATAGGTATAGTTCAGTAAGGCACAGAAGTTATTTTCTGACATTTATAACAGTTAAGGTAATAATTCAAAACAATAATTCAACAATCTATCCATGTAACGTTGAATCAAAACATAAAACTCTCTCCATTAACTACTCTGTGAAATTTAAAATCGTCGGCATACAGTAAAAGGATACAATATTTAAGTATGTAAATATTTTAATATTTACAGATATAATCTGTTAGCCTTCTTCATATTTAATTTCAAAAAATTATATTTAATATTATAACTTCAGGAATTAAATCAATGTCATATAAGTACTACTTAAATCAAACGACATATATAAAAAACATTCATTATAAGACATCCAAATGATATAACAAAATCCAATAAATATAAATTTTTAACAAAAATCTTATGAATTAAATAATTTGGGTAGACGAAATTTTGTTTCTGTTCATCCCTCTTATGAAAACAGATATCTTTCAAAAATGTTTAACCTAATCTTAAGAATTTCATCATAAAAATATCTCACTTAGAATATTCAATATTATTGAATATCTAACTAAGTTACATTTTAGAAAGTCTCAAGATATGTAAAAACATCACTAAAAAACAAGTTTTAAGAGAGACTTTGCTTCGTCAGTACTCAATCATATTCATATTCAATAAAATATAACATCAATCAACAAAAAATATTTTCTCACCTTTTAACAATTTAGAAAGCTTCTGGTAAATGAATGCTGAAAATTTAAATGGAGTTTAATGTTAACTCAAATAAATAATTCTGTGGTTTACCATTGATCTGAAAGATTGAAAGGTAATTTATTGGCCTCTGTTATAGCACAAGGACCATCTGTATAAAGAATGTTAAGGAAACCAAATAATTATATATTATGAATAAAATAAAATAAATAGAGGTTTATACTTGATATAAGGTATAAAAAATTATTTAAATATTATTATATAAAATATATAAATAATTCTGTTGTTTACCATTGATATAAAAGATTGATCAACAGCTTCTTATACATTTTCTTCAATTTCTCAATTTTTTTCAGTTAGATGAATGGGTTTTTTTGGAGGACGATTACCTCTTTCTCGAAGTTTTTGGAACGATGCACTGAATATCGTGTAGGCAGGTTTATGTATATTTGGATAATTTCTTCGGTATTCTTGAACTGTTTTCCATTGCAATACCCATATACAAACACAATATCTGCATACTCCTGAGTTAAGAACGTACGCCAAGTCTCAAATGAATAATTGAAATTGCCATATTAATCGGTACTTTTTTTATCATCCTTCTTTTCATTTAAGCATAAAAATATATTTTTTGACATGCTTGTATCTTCTGAATAGAAACGAATCGTATCTATGTTTATGGGAAAAAATGTTTAGAATTAGCACAGCTATCCTCTGCCCGAGTCTGTCATGAACACCCTGTATTGAGTCAGAGTAATTTTTTCATTAATTTGAAGGCGTTTTTTCTAATATGTATTACGTTGAATTGGTAATAACCTAAACAAGAAAAGTCTAATTGTTTTACTTTCCAGAATTGGATAAAAAACTTCTTTTGAACATTTTAAACTGAACCAATAACAATAAATTATTTTCAAATCATTGAGCAAGCCCGTAATTTATTGCTACAGCATATACTATGAATAGCTACCTAATAATGAATGAACTGCGCTGATTACCAAAAGCTCAAAAAGCAGACTATCTAAAAATAATCTGTTTGAATTTAAATAGAACGATGGCAATGTTCCTCTAATTTTTATAACTTAGTAAATGTCGAATGAATTCGAAAATAGTGAATTCTCTCGAAATAGACCCAATAAATTAGACGTGAACTGAAAATATCGTAAAAATATTGAGTGTAAATGAAATATACGTACATATCAAAATTTACTGCAATAATGCGTTGCGCACTAGTGATTCATTCAAATAATCACCTATTTGTTGAATACTTTTTTAGGCACATCTTATATAATAGAAAATAATTTCCTGACAGGCAAAAATGCTTTCGAACGAAATTTCTAAGATGTCGGATTAGGCAGCTACTGAAGCGCAACGCACATTGCAGGACCCTGTATAAATATAGCTTCAGATCTCAGGAGAAAAAGATCTTTTTGTATCAATTAACGTCAGATATTCATTCCAAATAAAAAAAAAATAAGAAGCATGAGCAATGGAATCAGAAAGTTCTTCAAATCGGGGTAGTGGGACTTATATAATAGTTCATATCACAAATCGCCTCGAATAGGTATCCTGTCCTGACGATCGACTCAAGCAGATGATGTCCTGATGGTCGACGATACCTATTCAAATGGACAAGAATTCTGAACTATTGTTTTGCACTGTTCTGATTCGAAGAACTTTCTCTTACAGTAGCTCATTCACCTTTTTCTCGTTTTAAAAATCTTAATTTTTTCACAAGGGAACACGCATAATTTTATGCTGTCGAATTGATGGAATATAATTGCATTGAAATTTCCATACCAATTTAATGAGATGATTAAATTCCACTGAATATCATTTTTTAATCTAATCTGTATAATTTGCGTTACGTTGATAAGAGACTGACGTTTATTTTCATTTGTATGTATACATATTAAACCATGGTTTATCGGTTTGAAAATATTCAATATTTTATCAATTAGAACAATCTTAATGAATTGATATAACACCTGATTTTTCACAGGATTCGATACTCACTCTCAACAAAGAAATAAGAATATTAAATTAAAGATTACATATCTATGACATAATTTATTCCATAGCGAGATATGGTTTTATTTCATTGAAATATTTCTTAAAATATATCGTAACTTTGAATAAATTGATTTATTCCAGATATAACGTTTATGAAAAATCTCATAAATAGCGAATTTTAGGGGGGCAGTGGTTCAGTTACTCGTAATTCTTTATTTGAATCTTATGGACATTTCATTATTACACTGATAATCTTCAATTTATTTTTTGAGCAACAAATTGTAAATAAAATAAATAGAGGTTTAAAATAATTAATAATTATTAAATATAATTTTTTGAAATTAAATATGTAGATGGCTATTATTAAAATATTTAAATAATTTTATATACCTCAAGTATAAACCTCTATTTATTTTATTTTATTCATAATATATAATTATTTGGTTCTCTTAACATTCTTTATACAGATGGTCCTTGTGCTATAACAGAGGCCGTTAAATTGCCTTTCAATCTTTTAGATCGATGGTAAACCACAGAATTATTTGAGTTAACATTACACTCCATTTAAATTTTCGGTATTCATTTGCCAGAAGCTTTCTGAATTGTTAAAAGGTGAGAAAATATTTTTTGTTGATTGATGTTATATTTTATTGAATATGAATATAATTGAATACTAACGAAGTCTCTCTTAAAACTTGTTTTTTAGTAATGTGCTTACATATCTTGAGATTTTATAAAAAGTAACTTAGTTAGATATCCAATAATATTGAATATTCTAAGTGAGATAGTTTTATGATGAAATTCTTAAGATTATGTTAAACATTTTTGAAAGATATCTGTTTTCATAAGAGGGATGAGCAAAAACAAAATTCTGTCCTTTAATGAATGTTTATTGATTGATGAGCAGAAACAAAATTTTGTCTACTCAAAATATTTAATTTATAGGATTTTTTTTAACAATTTATATTTATTGGATTTTGTTAAATCATTTGGCTGTCTTATAATGAATGTTTATTTTATATGTCGTTTGATATAAGTGGTACTTATATGACATTATTTTAATTCCTGAAGTTATAATTATTAAATATAATTTTTTGAAATAAAATATGCAGAAGGCTAATATTTAAATATTTAAATAAATTGTAAATGGGTTCACAGTATTCTAAAATAGTCAAGACAAAGTGTTGAAGTTATGGAAAAAAGTTTTTCTAGAAAATTTTTAGGCTTTTTATGTCTTCGAACAAGATGAAACAACTAATTGAATGATGGTGAGAAATTTCTAATGTCAAAAGGCATTCTATTATTTATTGTGAAAGTCTTCAGAATTTCCTGAATTTACTGTTTAATTTTTAGTAAATTCATTGAAAAAAAGGTGAAAAGATCTGACGTGGAGTCAGGAGACGCGCCCTAGTTCATTTCACTCACGATCCCCACAAAATATTTTTTCTTGGGTCTTCTACCTGTACGAAATTTTGTATTCGTCTTCTTGTAGTTATTTTACATGCAATTGTTTCATTTATACTCGATCTTCGGGTACTATTGCTATAGTTTCTTTAGCGCTAAACGCTGCTCTACTCACTGTTTTAAATATTCTAATCCTACGATCGTTTTGAAACTCTGCAGAAATATGTATTAGGGACCAGAAAAACTTCTCAACTAAACCACATCTAACATCTCCTTCCTATCCAAAACAATTTTTCATCACCACAACTTTTCGTCCAAATGTCTCTAATTTTCGCATTCTGGGCCAAAAATGATGGTAAACTAGGTCGAACTAACTGATGTATAATTCGAGCTCAAAATTAATTCTGTCTGTCTGGTCAGCTAAACAGGCTAACTTCCGAAAGAGCTAAAGCTTTGAAACTTTCAGGTGAGGTTTGCGGTCTAAATATCTCGGCTTGGTTCGTGAATAGGCAAAATTGATTCAATAGTTTCGCAGTTATTCATGTTTGAAAATTTTTCACATTTTTCGCAATATTTTCGAGACTATAAATGTGACTCTGTAACTTTCGAACGGAAAGAGATGGGGACCTGATATTTTCGGGGTACGTTAAGAGCCTAAATATCTCATCTGTGTTCGTTATCGGGCGAAATCAGTCCTATGGTTTCGAAGTTATTCATATTTGAAATTTGTTCTTATTTTTATCAATATTTTCCAAACTACAAATCCGATTGATCTGAAATTTAGGGATCAAGAGGATAAGCTTAGCGCATTTTTTTTGAGAAATTTTCTAGGGATCGTATGATTACAAGATTAAAAACAAAGACAACAATTTTTGGGAACAGAGCAGCGTTGAGTGCTAAAGAAACCATACTAAAAGAACGATCGAGCTTGAATTTAGCATTCAGATGTAAAATAATGACAACACAAAATTTCGTGCAAATCGTATGTATAATAAGAAGACAAAAAATACATATTTTGTGAAGATCGTGGGTGATATGAATTAGAGTACAAGAGCTTTACTTCACTTCAAGGCATTTGTCCTTTTTTCCAACATCACGTTCAGTCGGAGTATTGAGAATTTGGATATGTTGTACAAAATTTCGTTTGAAATTTGCAGTTTTCAAAAAAAAAAGGCTGCATCTAATACTCACACTCACCTAAACCAGATGAACACACGCTTTCGGACTTAAATATTTCAGGACAAACGTGCACCTGACAGTGATCACCAACAAAACGAGGCGTTGTATTTATGGTTGCCTGACTCCGAGTCGAGGCGCTTAAATTGTCGGCGCATCCTTTAGTCAACGCCAACTACTCCCACGCCAAAATTACCGTCACCGGAAGTGTGCCCTTTCGAAGATCGATGGGTTTGACGTAATAAATTAGCGCCGCGATCCGATAACAGCACGGTTTTCGGATGATTCACGTCGTTTTTCGATTCCAGGAATCTTCGGGACTCGAAACAACAGGATCGGACTGATTTCGATTAATTTTTCTAATATCTAAATTTGAGAGCTTTAAATTGAATTAGAGAAATGAATAAATTAAAAATGAGTGTGTATGAATATCAAAACAGAATTAATCTGATGATTTGGTTTCCAGTTCGATATGAATTTCGCAAAGCTGAATGTTTATATATATATATATATATATATATATATATATATATATATATATATATATATATATATATATGAGTGTGTATGAATATCAAAACAGATTTAATCTGTTAGTCTAATTTTAATTTCAAAAAATTTTATTGAAAAATTTTTAGAATTAAATTAATGTCTTATAAGCACAGCTTATATTTAATAGGCTTATAAAATCAAAACTCAATATACAATATCAAATTGAATAAATAAACCAACAAATATAAATTGTCAATTAAAATTAATGAATAAATATTCGAAGGAGACAAAATTTTGTCTTTGATCTTACAATTATGAAAACTAATTTTTAGAATTAAATTAATGTCTTATAAGCACAGCTTATATTTAATAGGCTTATAAAATCAAAACTCAATATACAATATCAAATTGAATAAATAAACCAACAAATATAAATTGTCAATTAAAATTAATGAATAAATATTCGAAGGAGACAAAATTTTGTCTTTGATCTTACAATTATGAAAACTAATTCCTTTTCAAACTTTTCAAAAATACAAAATTCATAGTCTGATATTTAATAAATCGAATAAATCAAGGAACGTCAGTCTCCTTTTTCTTCAAAACTTCTGGAAGAAATTATTCAACAAAATCAAGGAAAATTCAAAATTTTCGATACGCTATCTTTCAAGGCCCCCAAATTCGATTCAATGATCAAAAGAATTAGAAAGACAGATTTTTGAGCAGGTTATGAACATCCGTTTAAACTACGTAGAACCTCATGCTGCTACCGTAACAATTGATTTATTGAAAGAAAGATTTGGCGATAACATTAATTCGAGAAATGGTCCAATTAATTGGCCTCCAAGATCATGCGATATAACTCCACTGGATTATTTTCCTTGAGGCTATGTCAAGTCATTGGTTTATGTTGATAAACCAGAACAATAGATGTTTTGGAAGCCAACATTACTCCCGTTATTGATGAAATAAGGCCTGAATTACTCGAAAAACTGGTCCACAATTCGTCTGGTCGAATGCGGTTCCTCAGAGCTAGTCGTGGTGGACATATGCCGGAAATTATTTTTAAAACATAAATGTCAAAATTATCTTTCAAAAAAGAAAAAATTGGCTTCAATCTTAATTTAAATGTGTTTTATTTCAATTTAAAGTTCTATCACTCTAAAAAACACCGATATATAAATTCTAGTTAAGAAATAATTTCAGCCTCTACGACTCACGCTATCATGTTGATAAATAATTTTTTTTTCAAAAACCTTGAACTTTAGCAAGAAATTACAAGAGAACTTATCTGTTAAGAATGGATCAGACCATCCAAAATTAATTTTCTTATTGTAAAATAGGAATATGGAAAAAAGTTTCAGGCGAAAGAAAGTTTAGGGGTGAATTTTTCCGCCCCTTGCAATCATAGGAAAATACCACCAAATAGTTTTTTGAGTGCCTTTTCGCAGTTTTTTTGGTTTTCATGAAAAAAGTTAAAAACTTTTTTTCGGGCGCTAGCTTTAGTGGACTGTAACTAAGCAAGGGGACCTCAAATATATAAAGTTTATGTTTGACATGGAATCACCCCCTAAATTTTTTCGCAACTATTCATATATATGTGTATCATTCAACTAAAAAATAATATTGAATTTCACTTCATTTTACATTCAAACTGATGCAATCAAACATTTTATGCATTTCTTTTTCGTTCCTTATTAATTTAATAGTTAATTGAAAATTTCAGCTTCTGAAATCATTATTGTTTGTAAATTTAAAATTCCGATTTTATATGAATTTTCAATGAATATTCGAATTGAATATTAACCCTTATCAAGTATTTACCAGGTAAATTAGTTTTCACATAGTTTGATATTTAATAAATCAAGGAATGTCAGCTTTCTATTCCTCCTGGAAAAAATTATTCAACTTGAAGAAAAATCAGGTTTTCCATTCGCAGTGGGGAAAATTAAGGAAAATTAAAAATCGATACGCTACCTTTTAACGCCCCCAAATTCGATTCAAGGATTAAAAGATTTAGAACGACATATTTTTGACCACCTTATGAACTTCTGTTCAAACTTTTTGACAGATTTATTGTCGATAAGCGGAAAATTTCCCTACACCATTCCTGTTTCGTCCAGCCCGATTTATAACTTCGGATCTGGTCTTAAATTTCAAAAGACGTTAGGCGCCGTCTGGACTAGAATTCGCAGTGACGATTAGTGTACTCTACTCTAATTACGGACCCGAATTCAACATTATGTCATCATTTGGAAAATTGCTTTACTAACAATTTGACTCATTCGATGTAATCTAGGTCTGCCAGTTGCGGGAAATTAACGTATGGAAGAACTTTTTAGTTTTCCCAATTGGAGATATATTGTTTCTCTTCTCCGGATGAATCATTACCTTAAATAGTTCCGGGAAAAAAGATGATTTGCTTGTTTAGATGTAAGTCTTCATGATTGTTACGACTAAAAATAGTTTTATTCACAAGGTGCTTCAGGAATTTTCTCCCATTCTTTTATGCCTCGAATAGAAACTAAATTGTTGAAACTATTCATTTGATCTTAACGAATTTCAAATGGCCCTGTGATGTCCTAGAGAAACATTCACTTTCTAGACAATATGCGTCCATGATGAAATATTTTGAAACGAATTCCAATTTTTGGCCTATTTTTTTCTGAAGACTGCGGGATTAAAATTGGAACGAAATTATGTTGATGTTTTTCGAAATTATATATGATTTGAAGTAAAACACTTTATTTCCGCTTATATTTATTGTTCACAACAATTGTTTCGTCAATTACATGTTGACTTGGTATGGTAATGGTATAGTTACCATACTCAGCCGATGAAGTCAATATGTAATTGACGAAAGAATTGTTGTGAGCAATAAATATAAGCAGAAATAAAGTGTTTTACTTCAAATCATCTACGATGAATTTCCGTCAAGTAGAGACCGAAACAATCAAGAATTTCTCGAAATTTATTTTATCTCATTTAAAATAATATCTTTCTGAAACGACACACTTATGCAAACGTCTGATCCAAACATCTAAAGGGTTTTCCAATAGCATAATACAAGTTGAAAATAAAAAAAAACACATATGTTATTCAGTCATCCCTCTCTTTCACATAAATTCAGCTGTATTTGATCAATGGTACGTTCAATGCTTATTTTTAATTGCTCAGTTGTTATTGGATTACCAGCATAAATATGTGACTTAACATATCCTCAAAGAAAGAAATCACAAGGTGTTAAATCACACGACCTGGGAGTATAATTAACTGGACCATTTATTAAGATGATTTTGTCACCAAATTTTGATTTTAATAAATCGATTGTTGAAATGGCTATATGGCAAGTGGCACCATCTTATTGAAACCACGTATCCTCTAGATTACTATCAACAACAGCCGATAAAAAAATTCATTTAACATTCTTCTGTATCGTTTTTCATTAACTATTACTCTTCGACAATTTTTTTCATACAATTATGTATCAATACAAGCACGAATTGCACACCACACAGTAACTTAATCTGCATATAATGGTGTCTGAACAGTTTTGTGTGGATTTTCATCACTCCAAATTCTGAAATTCTGTTAGTTTACATAACTATTCAATCAAAAACGAGCCTCATCATTGAATAAAATTGTTCATCATTTTCAAATTGATCAAGAGTAAAATCAGAAAATAAGTGACGTTTATGGTGGTCAAATGACTTCAGTTCTTGAACCAGTTGAATTTCATAAGGATGTAAACCCAAATCTTTTCTTAAAATTCTTGAGAAAGATTTAATTTTAAAATTTTAAATATCATACAGATTTATTCTGTTAACTTCCTACAAATTTCAATTTCTAAAAAATGTTCATTTAAAATCTTTTAGAATTCAATTACATGAAAAAAGTCTTTAGAACACACTGTGTCAATTTAGTAGACATAAAGAATTGACACTTATTACACATTACCAAAGAGAATAAAAAAATTCAAAGAAATATGAATTGTCAATTAAAAAATTATCAAATAGATACTCGAAGTGTAAAAAATTTTGTTTCGTTCCTTGTTTTATGAAAACCAAATTACCTTCCATAAATTCAAAACATAACCTCAAGAACTTCTTCAAAAACAACTTGCTCCAAATAAGTTCGTTTCAAAAAAAATCTTAAAACATGCAGAACATCTCTAAAATGTAATTTAGAATTATTATAACAGAAACTCATCAGCTCTAGTTTATATTTAAAACATGAAAATAATCAACAAAACATATCTTACCATACAAAACTGAATGCGGTTATTTAGACAAACACTAGAATGAAGTCTACTTTTAAAAATTCTAAGTACTCTATGTTCGTCACAAAAACTATAATACATAAAGTTTGCAAGGTATTTTATGGACTTCTATAAAAACAAATAACTATTATATATACAAAAAAATATTGAAAAGAGATTTTCTCTTGATCGAAGGATTATTACAAAATTTCAAATATCATACACATTTATTCGGTTAACCTCCTACAAATTTCAATTTATGCAAAAACTTTTAGAATTGAATTAAATAAATGTCTTTAGAACACACTGTATCAATTTAGTAGACATATAGAATTTACCAAAGGGAATAAAAGAATTCAAAGAAATATAAATTGTCAATTAAAAAATTATTAGATAAATACTTAAAGAGTACAAAATTTTGTTTCGTTCCTTGCTTTATGAAAACTATATTCCCTTCCAAAAATGCAAGACATAACATCAAGAACTTTTTCAAAAACAACTTGCTCAAAATAAGTTCGTTTCAAAAAAATTCCTAAAACACGCAGAACATCTTCAAAAAGTAATTTAGAATTATTACAATGGAAACTCATCAGCTCTACTTCATATTTAAAAAATAAAAATAATTATAATAACAAAACTTATCTTACCATATAAAACTGAATGCAATTATTTAGGCAAACACTAGAATGAAGTGAACTTTTAAAAAAATCCTACGTATTCTATGTTCGTCGCAGAAAGTACATAAAGTTTGTAAGATATTTTATGGACTCGTTTTAAATCAGATGATACTATGCAATAAGTGTGAACCTAAATATATAATTATTATATATACAATAAAATAATAAAAGGAGGCTTTTTATTGATAGAAGGATTATTACAAAATTTTAAATATCACACACATTTATTCTGTTGATCTCCTCCAATTATTACTTATATAATATGGATTTTCATCAAGTGAAGACTGATTCAATTTAACATTAAACAGCAAATTAAGCACGGTATGTATAATTGGAGAACGGAAAAAAGATTAGATTTCAAGTAATATGTACTATAGAAAAAAATGAATGACAAGCGCTTAGGTTTAATTCCTTCATTGCGACTGAATCAAAATAAGAGTATCTCCCGTACATTGAAATATTTGGTTCATGAAAGCGATACGAGATGTCGCTACCAGACGCAAAATACTGAATCTCTTGGGAGCTCGAGATATTCCGATATCTACATGGTGTTTACGAAAACTAATGGATCTAAATAATGACTTTCGGCGTTTTCGATTCTATAAAAGATAAAATTTCAAATTTCTCATGCGGCCAGAATAGCTCGGGGAATATTCAGAATATTTGAAAGGAAATGCTCGAATTGAGTAATTTAAATGATGCTTTTACAGTTTTTTTTCCGTTTTCGTTTGTTATTCTTTAGTTTTCATTTTATTTATTTTAAAATTAATCTACAAAGATAATTAGATAAATTTTATTTTTTATTCATCACTCTTATGGAATTAAATTTGTCTGAGGAAAATCACATAATGCTAATTTGATGTTAATTGTTAGTAAAAATGGTCTCAAATCATTTATTTGACTAGATCCATTGGGTAGTTATTATTGCTTAAGATTCTCCCACCTCTGTTTAGTGCTTCTACTCGTGAAGATCGGCTGGTTAGGGTAATTGCAGTCTGTTGTGGCCATTATGACACTTTAATGAGTCATAATCTGATTTTTAATTTAGAGATAATATTAATTTTATGCTTAGGTATGTCACCTTTTGATTTTGATTTTATATGTCCTCAACCGAGGACCAAACGTCTTCTTAATGTAAATAGTTACATAACATGTACGTTTTCTCAGAATTTTTATTTTAATTTTAAGTAGAAACTTTCACAAGTAGACCTTAAATTCTTAATTTATATTATTATGAAGATGAGAATAAAAAACTATTATGAACCTAACAAAAACTTAAAGTCATTGATGAAATTTGTTTAATTTAAAGAGAAAAAAAAACTTTCAGGGAAAGATATATTTAATAAAATGAGTTCAACAAAATATCAGACATATATTCCGCTTAATTAATGCTCCTCAATTGTATGCTATCATTAACAAATATAACTACCCTAAACACAATTCATCTGTTCTCATCCACACTTAGGTCTTTTCATGTTGATATTTCGGTTTAGCAGTTTTTCAGCAGTGCCATACGAACTGTTAATTTTTATTCGACACTTAAGTTTAATTGTTCCTCATATATGGCCTTAGAGAACATGTAAATTAAGATCATTTTGATATATTTATTGCTTATGAACTCACATAGACATTCACATGACACAGCATTCGAAATTATGAACTGTTTCATTCTATACTTATCAACTAGCATTGATCTCATTATTTTTCTATAACCAATAAGCAGGTTGATTTCATTCATTCAGTCCGCCTACAAATAGGCCTTCCGATCAATTTCGTTTATTTCCTTCTTTTTGTTACGGGTGGATTGAGAACCTAACATTCGGTCTTTGAACAGACTGTAAAATTATTATCATTCGGGTAATCAAAGTTGTCGTATGTAGCTTTTGCTACATTATGCACTGTCTACGGATAGTCAAACTCGTCACTTGTGACATTTCGGTCCAAACTATCGCTATTATTATTTTCAATATAGTAATCCATTTACTGTCAATTGCCAACGTATTGGCAAATTCATTACATTTGTTTTTAGTGTAATAATCATACTAATTGGTTTGTTTACAGAACCAAGAATTATAGTTCGTTGTTATTATAAGGGTTCGAGTGTTTTACTTCGATTTCTCGTCATCTTCGGTGGTTTACCTTATTAGATAAACAAAGCTAGTTCATGATCGAAATAACTACATACAACTGCTCATAAAGTTAAATTCTTCGCTACACTACGTGAAACACAGTCCACTGAACCTGTCGTAATTAATCATTGCGATCGATTAATTTTGCAGGTGTCAGTTATTTCGAAATACTGAAATAATAGGCAAAATACTGTGTTAAACTAATCGTGGTACGAAACAATTGCAGAGGGTATAATTTTAATAACCACGATATTATCGACGAGCTCCTAAGAAGATCAACCTTTATCTGCTATGTTATATTAGAATTATGTTTACTGCTGTTCTTGAACATTTTCTACTTCAAGAACTATCTATTAGTAGGAGCATTTATTTTCAATGTATCATTAACAAGAAATAGTATTTTCTAGATACATAGAACGTTATGAATGTAATATATACAGCTTTTCTAATTATATATATTATACGTCTTTTCTTGAAGATTGATTTACAGAACTATATCAACATTAATAGTTAAGGCGTACTTTCAAAACTGCCTTTTTGCGATCAGGCCGTGAAAAAGATGGGCTTCCAGAAATGATTACTATAACCTTTTGAGTAAACAGTTCCCAATTTCTTTTCATACCATCAACTAACCGTATTCACTCAGATGGACCTTCTAATTTTCTTCTTATCCATTGACGTCAAAGCACAGTCTTGAAGTGGATCATGGTCAAGAGTTGAAAAATCATCACAATTACAAATATATCTGTATATAATCCACCTAAAACAAATTAGTTAGATAATATTAAGGCCACCACTCCTAACCTCATATGTTTCGTCCGGATCATTTCTTCCATTTCACATTTACCTGCAAATTAAGCAATGAAGTTCCTACCATTCGAAATCTCAAAAGCTCTACGTGCTTCTGGACATTTTCTCCGATCACTTTCTCTTTTTTCGGTAATTTTACCGGAATCTCCGCCGGTATCTAGATCAGAATTCGAGGCAGATCCTGCGTGACTGCTCCGATCGAGCTTGGTGACGTCAGTGCGTATGACGTAGAAACGCGTGTGGACTCGGCAAACACTGACTATGAGAATATCGGGTTCGAGTACCGAATAGCAGTATGAATACATTACTTGGCTCTGAATCATGGTTCACTCGGGGCTATCAAGTTCTTCGCTGGTTACTGTGTTAACGAGCAGTCGTTCGGTATTGGAGTCTGCTTTGGTGTCGTTACATCTATTAAACGATGCTTGTTGTTAAATTTCTTCGGAGTATTATCATTATTTTATTATTGTTATTATTTATAATCAACGGGCGTCTGTCTACCCTACCACTGCGCCCGCGCGGACTATTGTGACTGACCCTTTATTTATATTTCCTCGACGAGATCCAGTTTTTGCATAAAACTGATAATCTTGTTCCGGGGTAATTTTTTCAGTTCTCAGTGGAGTATAATATCCTGACCAAAGACCTCGAATCTGATGCGACTCACCGCTGGGTACTCTGAGACGATGTGCATGGCAGTTTCAGAGTCCTCAAGGCACAGCATGCATTCATCGTCTTCAGCCAAACCGGTTTTGTGCAAATGTGCTTTCAGCCTGCAGTTACCTGTCATAATTCCAACAAGTATTCTGAGGTTGGCCTTGTCCAGACCTAGCGCTAGGTTTTCCATCTTTTGGTTCGAATCCGTTCCAAGGAACGCCTTGGAATGTTTCAAGCCAGGTTGGCTCAGCCAGAAAGACTCTAGTCTTGTCTTCATTCTACCTGTTATCGTCCGCTTAGCCACGTCATGTGGTATTCCCAGGAATGGTTTCGGTCCACCAGAGGTAGCGTGGCTCCAGCAAACGCCAACCGATCTGCCTATTCGTTGCCCAAATAGTTGGACTGGCTTGGTATTCAAACAAGAATGATTCTGTTATGCATAACGAGTCTGTTTAGAGCTGTGCGGCAACTCCAGACTGTTTAAGATGTACAACAGCTGGATTCTATAACTTTTAGTACTGACTAACTATCGCTAAATATTTTGATTTTGCCGTGGTGGATTTGCCGTTTTATCAGCAGATCCGCCGCGGTCAATTCCGCGGCAAATAGTTCTGCCTGGAATATGGTTGCGAGTATTAGGTACTCTATTGCTTGGTTTTATAAATATTCGGTGATCACTTGACACTCTTGTCAAATTTGACAAACGATACGATTTCACAAAATGTAGGTTTTAAACAAAAAAAGAGACCAAGTAGACGAAATGAATACAGAGCCAGTAGTTTGTAGGATGTTTTGGAGCATAAGTGAATATACAATAGTGTGTTATGTACACTGACTTGTACCTTCATCACTTCTAAAGATGGAAGATCCTCAAATTTCGTTAGGTGCCTATTTTGGGGTATCATGAATTAATGTAGAACAGACTTCCAAGACACGTGGACAGGTAGAAAAACTTCACATTATAAACCTTTCAAAAACTTGTGAAAACTTTATTCATCCTAAAATATACCTTTCAGGGGTACTAGATTTATGACTAAGATAAAAATAAACATTGGGATCGTGAGTCCCAAAAAATCAAAAAGTACTCTTCCTCGAAAACCGGTTACTCCGCACCGATAAGCGATATTAGTTTGTCCATGTTTGGATTGTCGCATGGCAACTCAACATACACTGCTCAAGAATTGAAGCAGATATTCGATAGAAAACTGAGCTTTTGAATAAAATTTTCACGTTTGCTGTACATACCATGTGGAGAGGCGTATGTTTGCGTATTACACACACAAAATATGGTCCCTGTGACACTGAATGGCTTAATTACAAAAAATTACAAAAAACTCTTTCCTTGTAGGTGTATGATCTTCTATGATCAATGTGCTATTGCATTCGACCTGGTTTTGTGTAGTATTAGTTGTGGATTAATTGCCACCAGTTTAAAATGCGTTTGGAAGCCGTCCAACTTGAATAATTAATGCGTTGGTTAAACGAAGGTTTAACTCAACAAGAAGTTGCTATCCGGGTTTCGCAAAGTATAGTTAGTAAAGCGTGGAATCGCTTTAGTGAAAGTGCCGCATATACTCATAGGGGCAGAAGGGCAAGAGCTACAACCGTCACACACGATTGGCTAATCAGGTGAACTGCAGGACGAAATCCTTTTTTCACAGCATTCCGAATTGAAAGCTCATTTCAGCAGGATAGTTTCTGATGAAACAATCCGAAATAGGTTGTTTATTTTCAATTTGAGGGCAAGAAGATCCGCCAGGCACCTGTCATTGAGTAGGGAGCACCGGACTGTAAGATATCGTTGATCTCTTGAACAGAGAACTGAAACACGCACTAATGAATATCCTGCTTGTTACAGATTGCGTGTATCAGTCTTTTGTGCGAAAGTTGGTATGAAGAGTAAGGGGTCAACGGTATAATGAACATTTCATGACGCCAACAACTATTTTTCGATGGCGGCTAACTGTGCGTTTGTATAGGCATTTGTTTTAATGGGCACATAGATCTTATTATCTCCATTAACGTAATCACGACAGCAGTAAGGTATGGTGATCAATTATTATTCCCTTTGCGGCAGCCATTGGCGATAATTTTACGTTAATCGACGAAAATGCTCATACACACCGGGCAAGACTGCATATGACACATGGCATTAACGAAATGGATTAGGCCGCTGTCTCTCCAAACCAAAATTGTATTGGAGATGGCTGGTCTGAAATGTTAATTACGCCGCTTACCTGACCCACCTCAGTCGTTGCAACAGCTCGCCAATGCTTTGACGGACATTTGGCCAAACAGTCCTCAAGTTTTCATTGATAACCTCATTAAAACAATCCCCAATAGAGTAAGAGAATTACGAAGAGCCAGAGGAAGCCCCACCCGATATTAAGCCGTGATTGCAAGGTGTTTACAACAGAAGGAACATTTTTTAAGCCTGCATACTACACCAGGTCAGAATCTTCATTTTGTTTATTCCTCCACTATGTTGTTGCTCTAAAGCAGTCTTGATTACTGTTGCCATTACAGGTAGGTTAACCGTATTGTGACACCTAACTTAATATAAAGATATGGAACCAAGAACGTCATTTCAATGTAATCATCCCCAGCTGGGATGAATGGACTCAGCATGCTGAGGTTCTATTGAGGACCGACCTTGGCTTGCTCATAGACGGTTCGCGAACGACGAACGGAGCGGGAGTCTATGGAAGCAAATAAAGAATCAGCATCTCATCGAGTCTCGGTCAATACGCAACCATATATTCCAAGCAGAACTATTTGCCATTGAGACCGCGATGGATCTGCTGATAAAACGGCAAATCCACCAAGGCAAAATCAAAATATTTAGCGATAGTCAGTCAGTACAAAAAGCTCTAAAATCCAGCTGGGGTACATCGAAAACGTCTGGAGTTGCCGCGCGGCTCTAAATAGGCTCGTTAGGCATAACAGAATCATCTCTTTGAGCAAGTGAGAGGGAAGGTCACCATTCTGTGAAATGATGAATATCTGGAGCCTCCCTTCAACCGAAAAACGTTTGAAAAAATTCCAGGGATAGCCTGACAAGTTTGCATAGTCAATAGATTCGACCAGTTTCATTCGGAGAGTCCCATCATTAGTTATCCTGATCAAGGCCGATATCGCTTAAGCAGCTGTCATCTTAAAGCCGCAGCCTTCCACCAAAGCTACCAAATCCGATATGCTTCCTCGTAAACGTGGCGTTCGCAGCGTATGAACCTCGATGCGGAATTTGAAATCGTTATGTAAATATTGCGTCCAGTTGAGTAACTAATTTTCACTCGAGGATTCCCCGGGTTGCATATGTGCACGCCGATCGACGACGTCGTTTCTCAAGAATTCGAGACTGATTTCCGTTTAATCGCGTTCGAGTTTCGATAAGTCGCTCATCGCACCTCCAGGTGACCGTAGCGGATACGAAACGGACAATTTGGGTCAGGTGTTCTTCCATCGGTTCTCGCAGAGAAGATGATGAAATAACTCTGGTGAAGAGTGAAATTTGTAGTAGTTCATATCGAAAGTCTGGTTGCAGGAGTGCTCAGTATGAAATTTGGGATAGTAATTAGTTAATGTGCGCAAAATATTAGATTTTGTATATCTCTATGTAAGTCGGTTGACTTAAAAATTTATTTCAATTGATTATTCCTTCAAAAAATGTCCATGAAGCGTATCGGGTAATTGGCTTGACGTTGCATTTGAAACTGACCGACGAAGGGAAGTGAGGAGGTGATCGTGGTGTCCCCCATTTTGTGGAGTTTCAGTCACGATGGAGCAGTACTCGGGAACGCATCGCGCTTTTTGCGTATGAGCGTATTAATGCAACGGTGATTCCACAGGGGCTTCTCAACGTTTGTTTGTGCCATGCACCAGGTGGCGACATCATTAGAAAATGGATCCGGATATTCGAGAATACAGCCGCCCTAGTTCAGTCCGCAAGAATGGAAGGATACAGACTATGCTAATCGATTGAATTTTGCCAACGAAATGTTACGGCGGTTCAACAATTTCGATAACATTCTCTTCAGTGATGAAGCAAACTTTCATCTGAATGGTCATGTCAATAAACACTTGGTTTCAACAAGATAGGGCCACTTGCGTACATCAAATCAAGCAATGGAAGCTCTTAACGAATTATTCCCTAATGAGCTCATTTCGCGGAAGGGCCTGCCAGAAGCCTATGAGAATAATCGAACGAACCTGACGCAATTGAATCAAAACATTAGGTCAGAAAAGGCAGCATTATCGAGAGCTGTGTCAGCGAGCGATAGCCAATCTTCGTTCCCCATTAGAAGTGCAAGCTGCGTAACGGTCACCATTTAGATAACATCATCTTTTCCAAATAATTTTCCACTTTAAATTATAATAATCAACAATAAACTTCTATCTGATTTTAGGCAGTTTTTGTTTCGAAGTAAAAAATACCCGACACTATTTTTGGACACCTTGTAGCAAATCGTGCAACGTACAAATGTTCCTACTCTTCCTTGAAACATTTCAATTCACGTTGTTATTATTATAATGCCTGGAAAAATAAAAGATATATGTGTAGCATACAAACTCTCAAATAATTCCTTCAAAGATAGATCGCAACATGTACAAATTCGAAAATCCAAAAGCAATACCATAAAAGTCAAGTGTGGAGTGCCACAGAGTAGAGTTTTGGGTCCGTTCCTTTTTAATCTTTACATCAATGATCTGTTTAACCTTAAACTGGAAGGACGCATAGTGGGATTTGCTGGTGATGTACAGTGCATTGAACTGGAACATGTTGATAATGCAGCTGAAAGAGATTTTGTGAATGTGGTGAATTGGTTTAGTAATCGTCTTTTATCTGTTAATTTTGACAAAACATGATTCACGCCCTTCACTTCATATGCACGCTGCTTGCCCGGTTACCACACCCTGGAAGTTAATTGTGGTGGGTCACTAGTCAGAATTAATTTAACACAGAGTATCAGGTACCTTGGAGTATATCTGAAGGCGCACTTGTGGTGGAATACACAAAAAAATCATGTTTTGATTAAGTTGAGATCCATTTTATATAAGCTGAAATACCTCAACCTAACTTCGGATTAAATGAGGATGCTTTGTTATGCATTGGCGGAGATCCCACTCAAGTATCAAAGCATGAGAATCAGTTTCGAATGAACATTTGAAAAAACTTCAAATCATTCAAATACATCTGTTGAAAATGATGTACAGGCAGACTCAACTTATCAGTTGTACTCAACTCCGGGCGTTTTTAACATGAGGCAACTCTATTTCTTCACTGCAACATTAGAAAGTTTAAATACAGGTCTGAGCTTGTCTACATGGAACACAGATATGACACACAAAACAACAAAATACTAGCTCTGCATCTAAACCTAAAAATGCAATCATCCAAAGATATTATTCATATCTAGTACTGCGATTCTTCTCCTTACTACCTCATGAATATAAAAATATGAATTCCTATTAGAGCTAAATTTAGAAGATGATGAGCTGAAAGAATTAATAGGTTAATAGTTATTTTTGTTTGCACTGTCTTGGCTGATAGTTGAGCATTCACTGCTTTTACTGAATTGCTCGCAGGCTTTCTTCTTGAGTAGTTATTCAGTATCTTAAATAGAAGTTGATTTACTCGAATATTTAATAAGTATGAGTATTACAAAGTTTTCTCAACTTACCTGGTGAATTATGTTCAGCAACTTGATAGTTTCCTCTACTATAGGTTCCGATTTCTTACTCATCAATAAGTCTCGGAGCTTCACAAGAGGAAGATCATCTTAATCAATGTCGCTATAGTCAAAAATTTAGTTTCAACACGTTTTGATCACCAGAGGATCTAATTTTTGTCATGCCTGGTGTAAATGTAAAGCAGTATCCCTCAAGGTGAGGTTGTTGAGCCCATTTGCCATCTGCCTTGTGACCTTGGGCCACCAGAAAATTTAAAAGATTTTTTTCTGTAATACAGTTTGGTTAATTTCAAGGCATGATCCATTGGCTGAATTGAGGGTGTCACATCAGGAGGCAAAAACATCACAAACATTTTGCCATCTTCGGTTCTCAACTCTTCAGCGGATGGATGTGAGGGTGCATTATCAAGAAGATTGCCTTTGCGGAAGATTTGAACATTTTAGAAATTGCTTTACCCATAAAAATTCTCATTTGTCCACATTTCATTTTTGATATTTGCACTTAGCTCTGGTACGAAGCATTCGAAGAATTAGTTCTTGAAACTTTCCTTTGTCATTCAAGCATTTTTGTAAATACAGGGGTTATGGAAATTTTTGAATGCTCTTGGAGATTTCCTTTGCCAATAATCAACGGAGTGAGTTTGTGCGAACCTGATTCGTTTACACAACCCTAGACGGTAATTCGCTGCTTTGAGACCGGGTGCAGTTTTTTCAGAATTCATTACATAGGTTTATTAGGCATAATTTTCCTGTACAATCCAGTCTCATCAAAATTTTACAGCTGGTCGTTCTCTATTAATTGAACCAATTCAATTTTGAATGGGCTAATATTGTGCACCTCTGATGATAGTCATTTTCAAAGGGATAATGACTGTGGATGAGAAGACCATACTCTGCGAAAACGATCGTGGTCAAAGGTCGGTGAAGCAACTCAAACGGTGGCCAAACCAGGTCTAACAATCAGGGTTCTACTGTGTATCTGGTGAAAATGGAGAAGAATAATTTATTATGAGTTTCTTTCATATGGCCAAACACTAATATTGTATCTCAACTGTCAACAACTGGACCGCTTCAAGCTAGCAATTGACCAGAAACGGCCAGAGTTGACCAACAAAAGAGGTGATGTGTTTCATCAGGACAACGCCAGGCCACACATGTCTGTAGTGACTCGCCAGAAACTCCAGGAGATTGGCTGGGAAGTTTGAACGAATCCACCATATAGTACATACCTGGCGCCAAGGGATTACCATCTTTTTCTTTCATCGAAAAAGTGCCTGAATAATAAGAAATTGGCATTAAGAGAAGATTGTAAAAATCGATTACTAGTGTTTTAATAATAATAATGGTTCTAGGTGTTCAAGGTTTGTTATGAATGAAGTTAATATAATTATCTTAATTTCTATATGCTTATTCGATTTTAATAATTTTTTGTGTACAATTTCAGTAACATCTTATACTGATAAGCTGAATTGACTTTGACAGATTTGAAATATTTTCATCAGAAACAGTCTGTAGCGTTCAGATCAGGATTATGTGGAGTCCAACTAATGTCTCCTCACATCGATATGATTTTTTTTGGTAAAATTTCACGAACAGAGCCTGGGAAGGTTCTAGAATACCAATAAGTTCTCCAACATATCATAATTCTTTTGCGTCTTCAAAAATTCCCGTTATTTAATTGAAAAAATATTTATTTAACTGATAGTAATAAAGAATTATCCAGAATTATCAGCATTAGCTCATTTCTGATTGCTCACTTAATTCACCATTTGATTTCTAAACCCTTTCTCAGTTCCCATTTTCGAAATATTAAAAATAAACGAAATTATGACTTCGCATTCAATCTACATGTTTAACCTCTCTGGACAAAACAAGAAGGTTCAAGAAACTTGAAACCTACGCATACTTGCAGATAAATTACAACCTGACAACCATACCAGGTGTACAAGAAAATAATTTTGCTTTATTTTGCTTTGATTAGTAGCTGTCAAAGCAAATTCCTATGAAATAGGGATGGAACTGAAAGAGCCTTGTAATGAATTTGTTCAGATGAGAAACTGAGTAATTAATAACAGAAGAAAAATAACACAAAATGAGAATACAGTGTATTTCCTGACGTTTCTAAGGGAGTCGTACAGTTATTTTTAATTGCATTTTTGGCAAGAGTATAAATTTCATTTTTTAGTTTCTTGTGAATTATGGCAAGTGCATATCAACTAACAAAAATATCGGATTATAATGAAGAATATCCTCCTTTACGACCCTCGTATTTTTGTTTCCTTAGTGTGCCCATATTTTATTATCCCATATACTCGATGTTGATTTTAATTATGGTCTACACATGAACCATAAGAGCCGTTGAACTTGGAGGTATGCAGATTCGAATGTTGAATGGTTTGTTGATGAAATTTGAAGGAGGTATTGCCTGGTCTGGTGATTGTTCTACTATGGTGGGAATACAGATCTGCGGGAGAAATATATACTTGCAGATGTAATAAAGCCTTAATGATTCAATGGGAAGTAGATTGGTACTTAATTCATGCAATTGTAATACTGTGTGCATTGATATTGTTCAATATAGGGTGAAAATTGAAGAAACATTGCATTATTTCAGCCATTACTATTTGTTAGTTGATCATAATCAAAACAAATTTTTAGTAATGACTCTTTTTCACTACCGAAAAATCCAGATATTTCTATATGTTATTTGACAGTTCACATTTTTGTTACTGTAGTTTTGAAGCATTGCTTCAGTTGTTCAGTTGTCTGAAGATAAAGTGTTACTTTGAAACTCCCTTATCAAAATATGAACCTTCAATTAACCCACTGAAAAATTTAAACTTTTTTTGTATTAAAACATGATTATTTCTAACTATTGTTTTAATTGAACAAATAATTATTGTTTATATTGTTTTTGAATTTATTTTGGCATCGAATCTAAGCGGATTAATGTAAACCTAGGATGATAATGGAAAAAAAACCATTTGTTGATTTTAGACAAAGAAGAAAGGAAAGCAATTTATTTTTCTTGGGTAGGAGATATGTCTTCCTTGATAATAATAATTTCTTGAATGAATGAGGCATTGAATTAACAATACGATAAGTTGTAATTTATTCTGTTAGCCTCTCATAAATTTCAATTTCAAAAAATTTTATTCAAAAACTTTGAGAATTAAATTAATGGCTTATAAGCACTGCTTAAATTTAGTAGACATATAAAATCGAAACTCATTACATAATATTAAATGAAATAAAAAAAAACCAACAAATATAAATTGTCAATTGAAATTAATAAATAAATATTTGAAGGAGACAAAATTTTGCTCCTGATCTTATATTTACGAAAACCAAATCTTATTCAAAAGTGCAAAACATAATTTCAAGAACTTCTGCAAGACTAATTTATTTGAAATACTTAATATATTTGAATATTTAAATAAGTTACTTCACAAATCTATCAAAACATGTAGCACATCCTCAAAAAACAATTTGAAATCAAATTAGGTCTTCGCCAGAGGAATAAACTCCCTTGTAAAATTTACAGTAGGAAAAAGAATCAATAGAATTTCGATGGTCTAACCTCGAAGAGTCCCTGACAAATAATTCCTTGTATAGGTCAAGTGATGGCTTATCCCGCTGGGTTATTTCTGGCCAATTCCACGAACGTAACAAGCCTATTGTCTAAACAGTAATTTCTTTATTCCTGTGTGCGTAATGGAACAAATATTCGACTATCCGGAATTGCCGACAACGACAATCGCGCAAAAACGAATTTGTGATTCATGCCCGCAATTGACGGTGCATGAAAAAGCGAGAACCATCAAAGATTGATCCCGTGATTCAAAAATCGTTGTGGTCCAAATAGGATGGGAAGTGAGTCACTCGTTTCTGGGTCGTGATCGATTTGTTGGGTCAGGAATTATGAATGACTTCTTGAGCTTAGCAGCCTTCCTGCTCTTCTGGATATCCTGTTCGTACGGTGTGTCCCAACGAAAATTTGACCTCCCCCCAGAACGAAGAATTTTCGAAGATTTTAAAAGAACAGGTCAACTTCTGTTTTGAGGGGGACGAATTTCCATCATGAGTTTGTTCCGAAAAAACCAATATGTCCTCTACATCATATTTTAGTATAGATATGTAGACGATCTATTGTTTTGCTTCTATGTAACATATTCAAAACTAGAGCAAACATTGAAATATCTAATAAATTCACCATAAGGTCAATTTCACAATGGTATTACAATCTGATAATGAAGTATATATTTGATAGATTCGGTCTTTACTTGGTGGAAACTCATTTCATTTTAAAATCCCAAAATTATATTCATTAATAAAACTTCATAAAGAAAATAATCCAATTAGACCAGTAGTTTCATTCGTCACATCACCAAGCATAAAATTATCTAGAGTTTTAATTTCTATTATTCAAACCGAAACAAACTTTTTAGCTAAATACGCTATTAAAAATAGCACCCAACTTATAGACAACATTAAATCCATCCAATTACCCAAAAATTGTAAATTAATTTCTTTTGATGTACAAAATTTAGTCCCTAGTATACCTCCAATTGAAACAGTTCAAATTTTAAAAAAAATATTAATTAAAAATAATACCAATCCCATCAAAATGAATGATTTACTTAATTGCCTGGAAATATGTCTTGAACAAAACTACTTTCAATTTAACGGAACCGTCTATATTTCTGACAATGGTTTAATAATGGGAAATCCACTCAATTTTAGCTGAAATATTCATGAACGATCTGGAATCAAAAATACACCTGAATCCTATAAGCAAATATTTTCTTTATTGGTACAGATATGTAGATGACATTTTTTGTTGATTCAAAGGCACCGACCGACAACTACATATCTTCACGAATTTCATTAATAAACTCAACCCAAAAATCAAATTCACAATCGAAGAAGAAAAGAATCAAAGTATTAATTTTCTTGACCTCACTATAACAAGATTAAATAATTTACATGATTTTAGTATTTTTCACAAACCAACACATACAGACATCACAATACATAAAACTTCAAACCACCCCACCAACCAAAAGATGTCAGCATATAATAGTTTTATTCATAGATTATTGAATGTCCCTTTAAATTCAGAAAACTTTATGAAAGAATTAAATATTATTAAACAAATAGCGTCAAACAACGGTTACAATCCCTTTCTTATAGACAAAATGGTATCCAATAAACAAAAGAAAATGGCATTAAATCTCGTGTACCCAATCATTAAAGAGGACAATACAAAGAAATATTTTTCGTTTTCTTATGTCAATCGATTATCTGAAAATATTGATAAATATTTCAAAAGTTGTTTCAATTATAACGCGGCTTTTAAGACAATTAATAACCTTAGTACCTACATAAAAAACAATAAAGATCGTACAAATAAAGAAAATAAATCCGGAGTCTACAAGTTGACTTGCAAAGATTACCCTTTAGTATACATAGGCCAGACTGGTAGATCATTCAAGAAACGTGTCCAAGAACACCAAAGGGGATATATATACAATTCTGTACATTCGACATATGCTAATCATCTTAAGGAATTCAGGCATAATTTCAACAATAATTATGAAATTATCCACGTTGAAAGCAGAAGTTCTAGATTAACACTTTTAGAATTTCTTGAAATCAACAGGTATAATGCCCGTAAAATCCTTTTGAACGAACAAACAGATGTTGATCATTCTCCATTACTGAATATTTTTCCTTAATGGCATTTTTAGCGCCAAACTCCAATAAACACCTAGAGTTTTTATGACTTGTGCTTCCATTATTTGGTCACGTACCTAAAAATGTAAATACCATCAGACAGTACAATGTAATACCTGAATAAGCCACATCGTGGTGAAACAATTGTTGTAGTAGTACAAACATTTTTGTGGAAATAAATTACTGTCTCATATACATTTTTTTAATGATAATGAAGTAATTTTCATGAGGCTATATTTGGTGGATATGTGAGGTTTGGAAACAAATCGAATCGTAAATGGTTCAATTTCACCATGTTTTTTTTCAGCGACATGTGGATCTTGGAAAACAGCGTATTTTTCCATGTTTTATTTATTTTAATACTCAAATATCTTTTCCTTCTGTATTAAAAAGTACCTCAGTTTCTCCTTGTTTCAGTGGTGGCTGCAACTGATCTGTGTGATTCAAATTATTAACTCATTCATATTATATTGTAACAATGGGAGATTACACATTGGTTCAAATGTTGGATCCAATAACTTCACACTTCTGAGTGCCTTTTGTCTTTCGTCATTCAGAAAAGCACCCCTGTTTATCACTATATTGAAAGTAAAACCTTTTTCTTGAGCTTCTTAACGTATTTCACTGTGTTTCCTTCATATATTATGTGTTTCTTAAATTTTTCTGTTAAAATTAGTAACAAAATGATGTAGGTTTGAAGATCAGTTGTAGCTGCAACTGATCTAGGCATCCTGGAATCCACAGAAATATTTAAGCATCTAGAAATAAAACTATTAAATGAGCAGACGGATCTTTAGCCCACCCCACTTCTTGAAGTTTTGCAAAATCCGAAGCTTTCAACGAATATACATATTCAGTTTGAAAATGCATCTGCCTGCAGCATCGTAGGGTGGATTGAGTAGCTCCATGATGTTGTTGCCGGTCCCAAGTCCGGATGAAAGAGGAGGGTTTTTGGGCAAGGTCAGCAACCTACCCATTTTAAAACAAAAATATGGCTCACAGACCTAATGTAATGCCTCGGAACGGGACGGATAAACGGATAATGACATTGGCGAGAAAAAGGAGAATGATTAAGTACAAGAGATCAAACGTTTTTGAGATCTGGAGAATGATACGAGCACAAATAAAATAAATGAGAGAACTAATTGAGGTTAAACACATTGAAAAAGACACGTAGATCAACCATCTAAAACAACTACACACTAAAAAAAGAAACACCGGAAATCATAGTGGATGAAACTACACATGTAGAAAGAGCATGTAGAACAGGCACTTGAAGGAAATTGAAGAACAGGAAATCAAGTGGCAATACAAAACGAAATACTGAAAGATGGTGGTACTAACCTCACTAAAGAATTGACAACGTTTAGAAATAAGTTGATACAGGGATCACAGATACCAGAAGTACAGAGAGGAATCAATCTCTTTTATACAAAATTGAAATTGACAACAAAAATAATTAACAAGAAAATAACTTCACTTTCACAAATTTCTGAAGAACAACAAGGCCTTAGGAGAGGAAGATCATGTAACGATGCTATTTTTGTTATCAAACAAATCATATATCGGGTGTGTTTCTTAAAGTGATAGAACTTTCCACAGAGATAACTGTGATTTGACAGAAGTTAGAAGCCATATTGTTTTGACATTTCTGTTCAGTAAGCATTGATAAATTATGGAAAGACTCACGCCGCAACAACGTTTACAATTTGTTGAAATTTATTTACAAAATCAGTGTTCTACTCGCCAAACTTATCGAGCACTTCGTGAAATTTATGGTTTACATAATCGTCCACCAGAGAAGCTAATTCGTCGAACTATCGATAGATTTCGGACAACATTTTCTCTACTCGATGCAACAACAACAAGACAAAGAATTGTACGTACAGAAGAAAATATCGCTGCTGTGAGTCATAGTGTTAATGATGATTCAGATTTGTCTATTCTTCGACGTTCACAACAAGTTGGACTCTGTGCATCCACCACATGGAAAATTTTACGTAAAGATTTTCGTCTACACCCATACAAGATCCAACTGGTTCAAGAACTAAAGCCACTTGACCATAATAAGCGTCGTTTGTTTGCTGATTGGGCCCTAGAACAGTTTGAAGTTGATCCACTTTTTTATCGTAACATTGTGTTCAGTGATGAAGCTCATTTCTGGTTGAACGACTATGTAAACAAGCAAAATTGTCCTATATGGAGTGAAAACAATCCACAAAAAGTTTTGCAGGTTCCATTGCATCCTGAAAAATGCACTGTATGGTGTGCTTTACACGCTGGAGGCATCATCGGTCCATATTTCTTCAAAAACGATGCTGGAGCTAATGTTACAGTGAATGGTGCTCGTTATAGATCGATGATGAATGATTATTTGTTTCAAAATTTGAATGGTATCGACCTAGAAGTATTTTGGTTCCAAAAAGATGGTGCTACACCTCATGCTGCTACCGTAACAATTGATTTATTGAAAGAGATATTTGGTGATAACATTATTTCTTGAAATGGTTCAATTAATTGGACCATGCGACATAACTCCACTGGATTATTTTCTTTGGGGTTATGTCAAGTCATTGTTTTATGCTGATAAACCAGAAACAATAGACGCTTTGGAAGCCAACATAACTCGTGTTATTGATGAAATAAGGCCTGAATTACTCGAAAAAATGGCCCAAAATTGGTCTGATCGAATGCGGTTCCCTAGGGTTAGTCGTGGTGGACATATGCAGGAAATTATTTTTAAAACATAAATGTCATAAAATCATCTCCCAAATAAAAAAAAATTGGCTTCAATCTTAATTTAAATGTGTTTTATTTAAAGTTCTATCACTCTAAAAAAAGCACCCGATACCTATGTTACTGATATTATCTATAGTCCTTCTAATCGATATCTTATATATTCATACAAATTTCCAGATAAATCAAGTATTTTTTGATACATGAGCCTATATAATCCACCAGAGTATGAGGCATTTCCAACCACATGCAATCAGTCCTCCCGAATTGAGCCTTTTTAGGCTTCAGCATAACTTGATTTCAGATTGATTCTCTCTTCTGAACGCTTCAAACTTGAAACTGTTAAAACTTATTTCTCAAAAATCAGTTATGTCAGATATATGACAAAAATTCCGTACAGGAAGCAATAACAAAGCGAAAGCAGGTTGCCCGAACCTAAAGCCACACCATCAGATCAACGCCGTGAAGATAAAAAAAATTGCAATCGCAGGATGGGTGTCTCCTGGGAAAAATGCTTTCTCATATTCAAATTGGACGTCTTCCCTACATAACTAAGCAGCAAAAACCGCAGCGTTGCAGATTCCGCGAAATGAAACAGACACGTCGATGAACGTTGCATGTGCAATAGAAAAAATTGGGGCTAAAGGCTTCTGAGAAACGTAGTTGTATACCATGAATATGAACGATGTACTACTCTGTCAAGAAAGTACCGGGAATTTTCAATTAAAACAACATTTTTACATTTAATCGTCCAAATTTATTGGGTCCCCTTCAAAATAGGCTCCATTTGCTCCAATACATCTATGCCAACGGCATTTCCAATTATCGAAACATTTTTTATAGGCGCTTTCCGGGATGGACTTTAGCTCTCGCGCCGAATTTTGTTTTATGGCTTCAATCGACTCAAAACGGGTGCCACGAAGGGGCAATTTTAGTTTTGGGAAGAGGAAAAAGTCGCAGGGAGCCAAATCCGGCGAATACGGTGGTTGCTGAAGCACGTTTGTTGAGTTTTTGGCGAGAAAGTCAGTCACAATCGTAGCTCGGTGAGAAGGCGCGTTATCGTCATGCAAAATCCATGAGTTGTTCGCCCACAAATTTGGCCGCTTCTTACGGATACGCTCACGCAAACGTTTCATAACGCCTAGGTAATACTCCTTGTTTACCGTCTGACCCTCTGGAACGAATTCGTGCACCACGCCACGGATATCGAAGAAAACAATGAGCATCACCTTCATTTTCGAGCGGCTTTGGCCTTCATTTTCGACCATCCTTGAAGGCTCTGTACCACTGATATGCACGAATTTTCGATAGAGCATTATCACCAAAGGCCTTTTGCAACATTTTCAATGCATCGGCACACGAAAATTCATTTGCAACACAAAACTTTAAACAAATTCTTTGCTCAACGTAATCACCCATAGTAAAAATCGGCACGCACTCTGACATCGACTGACTTAATCAGCTGTTGCAAACACACTAGTTGACAGATCCCGCTCAAGCTTGGCATACTAATTAAGGACAGTGGTACCAACCTAGGAAAAAATTTTTTACCTGCCTCATTGCTCCGCCATATTTAAATCGATAATTCCTGGTACTTTCTTGACAGAATGAAACATGAAATTCTTAGTTTACTATATACAAATCAAGTTAAAATAGCTTTGAATTTAGAATTATATCTTTAACTTCCACAATATATATTGAAAATTATATAATGAAATATCAAATTGATATCACAATATATAATCAATCAGTTCTGGTACGACTATTTTTATTTAACCCTTGTTTTATATAATTTTGAAATAGTAGATTTTTCTGAATCCGTATCTTTATATACAAACATATGCTTTGTTGATAGACTTATATTAATACGTTTCATGTCGTTTTATCTTAGGCATCGAAAAATATTTTATATTGATTATATATTGTGGTATCAAATTGATAGTTTAGTATTTAATTTTTCATATGGATTGTAGAAGTTAAAATTCTGAATTTGAAGTTATTTTAATTACTTCTATTTATTATAGACTCACATTTCAATTTATTTTGTAAATTATAGAGTAATTTCATAAAGAGTCAAAGTTCTACAAAATATTCCTTAATTATGTATTATTTTTTATCATGAAGCATTGTAAAATGAATGGTAGTTTATAATTGATAGAAGGTAAAAAAGATTTATTAAATGTATTGATATTAACAGATATATTCTGTTAGCCTTCTACATATTTAATTTCAAAAAATTATATTCAAATTATAACTTCAGGAATTAGATTAATGTCATATAAGCACCGCTTATACCAAACGACATATAAAATAAACATTCATTATAAGACATACAAATGAGATAACAAAATCCAATAAATATAAATTGTTAACAAAAATCCTATAAATTAAATATTTTAAGTACAGAAAAGTTTGTTTCTGATCATCCCTCTTATGAAAACAGATATCTTTCAAAAATGTTTAACTTATTCCTTAGAATGTCATGATAAAACTATCTCATCTGGATGTCTTATAATGAATGTTTATTTTATATGCCGTTTGATATAAACGGTGATTATATGACATTAATTTAATTCCTGGAGTTATATTAAATATAATTTTTTGAAATTAAATATGTGGAAGGCTAACAGAATATGTCTGTTAATATTAAAATATTTAATAAATTTCCTATACCTTCAATCAAGATTAAACCCCCATTTATTTTATTTTATTCATTATATATAATTATTTGGTTTCCTTAACATTCTTTATACAGATGTCCTTGTGCTATAACAGAGGCCGTTAAATTTCCGGTCAATCTTTAAGATCTATGGTAAACCACAGAACTTTTTGTTGATGGTCACATATGACACTATTTAAAGGTTCAGTATTCATTTGCCAAGATGTTTCTGTATGATAAGATGAGTAAATATTTTTAGTTCATTAATGTTATATTTTTTTAAATGTGATTGGGTACTGACGAGCAAAGTCTCTCTTAAAACATGTTTTTTAGTAATGTTTTTACATATCTTGTGTTTTTCTAAAAAGTAACTTAGCTGGATATTTAATAACATTGAATATTCCACGTAATATAGTTGAATGATGAAATTCTTAGGATAATGTTAAACATTTTTGAAATATATCTGTTCATAGGAGGGATGAGCAGAAACAAAATTTTGTCTACTGAAAATTTTTAATTTATAGGATTTTTGTTAACAATTTATATTAATTGGATTTTGTTATCTCATTCGGATTTCTTATAATGAATGTTTAATTTATATTTCGTTTGATATAAGCGGTGCTTATATGACATTAATTTAATTCCTGCAGTTATAATATTGAATATAATTTTTTGAAATGAAATATGTAGAAGGCTAATATATCTTGTTAATATTAAAATCTTTAATAAAAAAAATAAAGCATTGTTTGGAAATAATGACACCTGCGTTCTGAGTACACGCGAGTTATGTTCAATTTTTACAATTCATTCCTCTAGGTCTCTCTACTTCGAATTTACTGTTGAGTCGATTGATTCCAAGTTTTATTTTTCTAGTAAGTTAAAAATTGGTTTTGTGGTTCATTTGAATCTTAATTTAGTATATTTCCGAAGGGGCAAATTATTCCGAAACAAATATAAAAACTTGTCAAATGTCGGAGTTCTGGTTCCACTATTATTATTTCATGCTTCATTTCGAGAATTTTAGATGAATTTGGAATAGTAGATTTTACTGTATATGTATATTTAAATACATACCTCTTTATATTTTCTTGATACAATTGTATTAATACGTTTCATATCGTTACGGATCTTATACATTGAAAAACATATTATATTGAATTTATATATTGTGAAATCAATTAAATAATTTTCAACATATATTGTAAAAATTTAGAGTCATTTTAATTACAACTATCTAGTATCGACTCAGATGATTTTAATTTATTTCTCAAATTAAAAGGACAGTTATCCTTTACCTGATAAAAATAGCGGATGTTACATTTAAAAAAATTGAAAAATAATAATTTGAAATTCTTTATATTTATTAATTAATACCGGGTATACAGGGTATATGACAGACTTCACAAATTATGATTAGGCAAATCTTTCAGTTAAAAAAATTTTTGATCAAATTTGTGCTTTTGGAAATCGATTGAGGACTTTTAACGAACCACTGTTTCCTCAATTTTTAGCAGTTTTCTCTGAATAAGATTTGTACCGCTCGAAAAATCTCTAATATTTTGCGTCGTAATAGAGATATTGAAGGCCATTGAAAATATATGAAAATATACAGGGTGATCCATTTTTAAAATCACTTATTTGTTGAATAATTCTATTGGAAACACCTGTATATTAGGAAATAATTTCCAGAGGCGCAGAAATAAAACTACAAGAAGAGCTTTCGATCGAAATTTCTTAGATACCTAGTTCGGCAGCTATGGAAGCGCAACGGACTATTACAAGATACTGTATAAAGGATGTCCCAACGAAAATTTGACCCTCCCCAGAGCTCAGAAAAGAAGAATTTTCGAAGATTTTAAAAAAACTGGTCATCTTCTATTTTGAGGGGGACAAATTTCCATCATGAAATTTTCCGAAAAAACCACCCCTATGAAGGTGGCATCAACCCCACCATTTTTGAATACGGAAGAGATGACGAGTGTTGGTTAGTTTGAAAGTTATTTATGTTCTGTGCACAAGTTGAAATTTTCAAAATCGGTTCACTATTCACGAAATAATGTAATATTGAACTTACCGTCAAAAGGTGATGTTGATGTCCTCTAATAAATTTCAAATAAGTTGTTCCGTCAAGATTGCCATCGATTAAAATTGGTTCAGCAATATGGTTTCCTAATATTCCTACCCAAACATTTAATTTTTGCGGAATTTTTGTATGTCTCAATGAATAAATGGGGATTACTATCACTCCAGTACCGACAATTATGTTGACTTTCCCATTTAACATAAAGATACACTCGTCCGACGGTCAGGATCATCTTCATTCAACTGTTGCACCAGCCTTATCTTGTAAGGGTGAAATTTATGAGCTTTCACAATTCGATTAACGCTAGATTTCCAAAGATTAGATGTTTGTGCTAAAGTTCTTATAGATTGCCGATTATCCATCTATAAATGCCCCAATACTGCTATTTCAATAGCTTCATTTCGTGTTTCTTATTCTGAGTAAGTATGTATTCATCAAATGCTTAACATATTAATGACTTACATTTCTTTTTGGATGATTGCTATTAAAATACCTTGCAGTTAATCTAGAATTTTCGTCATTCCGATAGTATCATTTGAGAATTTCTATTCTTTCTTCCATAGAATAGACGATTTTCGTTTACGTGAGTAAGTCTCAAACCCAATTATGATGCAGAAACGAAAGACTGAAACACATTTAAGAAAGAATCTTCCAAAAAATAGTATACATTGTAATGAATTTCACGCGTTTCACACATTTTACCATAATGAACGATAAGAAAATCGAATATTTTTAAAGTAAAAACATTCGAAAACTCAAATTGTTCTGCCCTTAAATGAACAAATTTGAAAATTTCAACTGCGATGTTTAGAGAACGAAAAAAACATCTCAACTTAACCACATCCAACATCTCCTCCCTATTCAAAAATGTAGGGGGTTGTTGCCATCCTCCACTGGTTTTTTCGGAACAATGTCGTCATAGAAATTCCTTCTACCTGATATAGAACCAGAAAGTTATTTTTGAATTCTTCAAAAGTGTTCAACATCACCTTTTAATGGTAAGTTGAACTAACCAATTCGACATTTCTTCCCTATTTAAAAAATGTTGAGGGTTGATGCCACCTTCATGGGGGTGGTTTTGTCGGAACAAATTCATGATGGAAATTCGTCCCCCTCAAAACAGAACATTACCTGTTTTTTTCAAATCTTCGAAAATATTTTGTTTCTGAGTTCTGGGGGGTCAAATTTTCTTTGGGATGTATATATTATATTATCTCAGATTCAAACTTTTAATTTTTATTATATAATAATAACTCCAAGCGTAAGATTTGCAGTACTTTTTAAGTTGGTGCTGGTAAACATCATATTTTCAAAGAAATTTGGGACATTAGATATTTCAGTAGCAATATCTTTAATAAATAAAATTTACGAGTGAACAAAATAGAGAATGGACATATTTTTGGAATCAATGAAAAAAAAACGATATATTTACCACCTATCTAGAAGTTATTTGATAGGCCGTAAGTGATTCTAGATATATAACATATGGAGTTCCCCAGAGGATAGTATTTGGCCCTTTCCAATTTGCATTAATCATAGTTTCAAAGTCCTATTTCATTTCTTTTCAACTCAGATACTAGAATTCTCTTCTCTACCTTTTTTCAACAATGAATGAAGTCGCTACGTTCTCGTATACGTAAATGATTTGCATATTACCATAAAATTTGACTACGTGCTAGAACCAAATGAAGCAAGGAAGCAACGTCGTAAAAATCGTGACCATCTACATGCGGTCAGTCATCTTATCAACGGTATCTGTACGAATGTGCGTTGCTACACCAAATTTATTTGCTAATTAACAGCTGTCTGGTCGTATTAATTTGTACGTGTTTAAAAACATGTAGTGTGTATTTACTTGAATGCTTGCTCTTTCGAACACAAAAACTTACAATTTGATTTTATAATCGTATTACGAGATTTCAACTGTGAATTTTACATTGAAGTTTAGGATTATATTAACATTTTTTCCGACCGAAAATTCCAGGTATTACTCCATCTGTAGATCTCGAAACTGTAGTAATAAAAAAGTGTAACTTTCAATGTTTAGCTGGTAGAATATGGTAAAAATCAAATTAAGTGTGAGTCAATACTTCATAGAAGTAAAATTTAAATGACTCTAAATTCAGAATTGTATATTCTTACTTCTACAATATATATTGAAATTATATACAGAAATTATCATAAGGATATCTTATATATAATCAATATGAAATATTTTTCAATAATAAGGAGTATGAGCTATGGTAATAGGAAGTTCTAGAAATCGAGACAGTGTAACATAAATCTGTATAAAACTTTTATCCTCAAACAAACTCGATGAGGTTTTGTAGATAACAGAGGCAAATTGCAGACATGCGCACGTTCCAAACTGATTGGTATTCCTCAGTGACTCCAAATCTGACAAGTATCTATATTCGCTATACACAGAAACTCCAAGATATTAATAATACACTAGCGCCATCTAGAGTATGCAGAATACATACATCAATGTCTCGGAAAAACCTTTTTACATCCCGACATAAAACGAATTAATACAAATGTATCAATAAAAACTATCACCGGGTGTTTTTTAACAGTGATAGAACTTTAAATTGAAATAAAATACATTTAAATTAAGGGAGGAACCGCATTCGACCAGACCAATTTTAGACCACTTTTTCGAGTAATTCAGGCCTTATTTCATCAATAACACGAGTTATGTTGGCTTCCAGAGAGTCTATTGTTTCTGGTTTATCAGCATAAACCAATGACTTGACATAACCCCAAAGAAAATAATCCAAAACACTTCTGGGTCGATACCATTCAAATTTTGAAACAAATAATCATGGATCATCGATCTGTAACGAGCACCATTCACTGTATCATTAGCTACAGTATCGTTTTTAAAGAAATATGGATCGATGATGCCTCCGGCGTGTAAAGCACACCATACAGTGCATTTTTCAGGGTGCAATGGAACATGCAGAACTTCTTGAGGATTGTTTCCATCCCATATACAACAATTTTGCTTGTTCACAGTGCCGTTCAACCAGAAATGAGCTTCATCACTAAACACAACTTTACGATAAAAAAGTGGATCAACTTCAAGCTGTTCTAGGGCCCAATCAGCAAACAAACGACGCTTATTATGGTCAAGTGGCTTTAGTTCTTGAACCAGTTGGATTTTGTATGGGTGTAGACCAAGATCTTCACGCAAAATTTTCCATGTGGTGGATGCACAGAGTCCAATTTGTTGTGAACGTCGACGAATAGACAAATCTGAACCATCATTAACACTATAATTTACAGCAGTGATTTTTTCTTCTGTACGTACAGTCCTTTGTTTTGTTGTTGTTGTTGCATCGAGTAGAGAAAATGTTGTCCGAAATCTATCGATAGTTCAACGAATAAACTGCTCTGATGGACGATTATGTAAACCATAAATTTCACGAAGTGCTCTATAAGTTTGGCGAATAGAACACTGATTTTGAAAATAAATTTCAACAATTTGTAAACGTTGTTGCGGCGTGAGTCTCCACGATAATTTGTCATTGCTTACTGAAGAGAAATGTTAAAATAACATGGCTTCTACCTTCTGTCAAATCACAGTTATCCCTATCGAAAGTTCTATCATTCTAAAAAAACATCCGATATATAAGTATGTATATTAAAATACAAATACAAGAAAATCCACTATTCCAAAGTTATCTTAAATTCTAAAAACAATTGAAGCAGAATTTCAACATTTGATAGCTATTTCGATCTCTAGACCTGTTCAGAAATGTATTGAATTCAGATTCAAATATATCACAAGATCAAAATTTAACTCACCAAATAAGATGAAACCTGAAACGAATTAACTCGAAGTAAGCTTTAAAGTAACCAAAATAAAACAGAAATTATCAACGTATTGTTAGGTTTAACCTTCAACCATTTGACATAAATAGAGGTTAATACTTGATAGAAGGTATATAAAATTATTAAAATATTTTAATATTAGCCTTGTACATATTTGATTTCAAAAAATTATATTTAATAATTATAAATTCAGGAATTAAATTATATTGATGTCATATATATCACTTATATCAAACGACATATAAAATAAACATTTACTATAAGATCTTTTAGATTAATGGTAAACCATAGAATTATTTATTTGTAGTTAACGTTACACTCCATTCAAATTTTTCAGTATTCATTTACCAGAAGCTTTCTGAATTGTTGAAAGGTGAGTAAATATTTGTTGTTGATTGATGTTATATTTTATTGAATATGAATTAATTGAGTACTGACGAAGCAAAGTCTCTCTTAAAACTGGTTTTTCAGTAATTTTTTTACATATCTTGAGATTTTATAGAAAGAAACTTAGATGTCCAATAATATTGAATATTCTAAGTAAGATAGTTTTATGATGAAATTCTTAAGATTATGTTGAACATTTTTGAAAGACATCTGTTTTCATAAGATTGATCACCAGAAACAAAATTTTGTCTACTCAAAATATTATTTTATATGTCGTTTGATATAAGTGGTTCTTATATGACATTAATTTAATTAAAATTATTAAATATAATTTTTTGAAATTAAATATGTAGAAGGCTTATATTAAAATATTTAAGTAATTCAACCATTTCTACTGGGAACACAGAAAAACATAACAAAAATTATTCACCCCAAATAGCTATCAAATGTTGGAATTCTTGTTCAATTATTTATATTTGATCCTCAATTTTGAGAATTTTAGATAATTTTGGAACAGTGGATTTTCTTGTATTTGTATGTTAATATGCATACTTCATAGTTTTTGTTAATACATTTGTATTAATACATTTCAGGTCGGGATATCTAAAAAGGTTTTTTCAGAGACAATGAAAAATATTTCATGTTTATTATATATAAGGATATCATTTTGATAGTTTTTGTATATAGTTTCAATATATATTGTAGAAGTTAGAATATATAGTTTAATTGAAAGTCATTCAAATTTTTCTTATATGAAGTATTGACTCACATTCAAATTGATTTACAAAAACAATTTCCAACTTACCAGAAAGATAAAACTTGGAATCAACTCAAACTTGTAAACGTGTAAGTTTGAAGTATTGGTTCCACTATTTTTAATTCTATCCTTCATTTAAGGAATTTTATATAATTTTGGAATAGTAGATATTTCTAGTTATGTATGTTCAGCTAAAAATTTTATATTACAAAATTTTTGACCAATGTTTTGAAATATTCAAACCATTTCAAAAAGCTTTAATGTAGCGAAGTTTTTTACATTGCGCAGCTATGGGACAAATATATTTCTTTCGATTATTAGAATTCACAATTGTGGATTAACAGATATTATGGATGGTATGAAAATTTTTTGTTATTCTTAAAAATAATCATCACAAAATGATGAATCCATAATTTCTCATAATTTCGTTTTTGTTACAATAACTTCAAATAAAGTGTGCATGAATATTAATTTTCAGTCTTATAAACAATTTTACAGTCATATTAGATCATATTAAATTCTTCTGAAAGTACGTATGATGTATGACAAATCCTTATAGGCAAGTGACTAATTCGTTTTAAAATTTCAAATCGATGAGGCAAATCTATTTCGCGTTAACTAACCAATAAACTAATCAATTATTTGAAAATTATTGAAAATACATAATTACGATTTTATTGCGTGAATAATAAACGTCAGTAATGAATTTCAACTTGAATACAGAATATTATAGAACCTATAAAATTGATTATATTAAATCAATAATAATGTTTCAGGCACCCTTTTTCTATTCGGAAATATGAGAAAATTCAACATTATGAATTTACAAAAATTGTATTAGACTAAGGAAGATACAAAAATACAATGCAAATAAAATATAGACATAGGTATATCTCGTTCAATCTGAATACCAATCATAAGCAAATAATATAAATAAGTTATAATACAAACTATATAACTACTCACCTTACCAACGAATTATCGGGCCTCTCTTAACAGTAAACTATTTGCAGTGAGTAACAAAAAATACCAATTTCATTTTATGAATTTTAATGAAATCGCGAAGGTTTTGGAACATAGATTTGCATATGTCAAATTTGATCTTTGCTCATAATCTAGTTAACATTTTAAATTTCTTGTTATGGCAATCTTTTGTGAAGGTGACTGAATTTATGTTATTGTTTTACTTATTTAATAACAATTAAATATTTTAACAGGATGAAATTTTTTGCGTAAAATTGTACATAGGAACTATAAGAATTCACAGATGAAAATACCCGGCACTCAAAGTGGTTGGAAAAATTCTTTAAACATACCTGAACGATATAAAAATAATTGTCTATGAGTATTTTTCATTCACACTTACAGTTGTTTCTGAACAAAGGAATTGTTATTATTGATTTTGGCCAGACTACGTCATAGGGTTTCAATGGTGATATTCCAAATAAGAAAAATTACTCAGATGGATGAAATCGTTCTTTTCGATGCGAGTTAACGACCGTACCAATAATTTTTAACGACTAGTGAACGAGTAGAGATCGAATTTTGTGTTCATTTAAGAAATTCCCACTTCAGTAGCTTCATCGATAGGATATTTACCTTATTGATGTAACTTGAATTACAGATGATTGGACTTCTTAATTGGCTCCAGTATCTATTACAGCTTGTTTCAGCTGAAATAGGTAGGTGGGTATATATAGACTTTCAGATATCCTGGATATAAAAACTGGTTGAAACTTCCTTTAATGAAATTTAAGATAGGGAACCCTCCATTCAGAAACCAGAAGTTTTATATGCTTTATTTAAATATTTTAATATTTACAGATATATTCTGTTAGCCTTCAGCATATTTAATTTCAAAAAGTTATATTTAATATTATAACTTCAGGAATTAAATTAATGTCATTTAAGCACCGCTTATATCAAACGACATGTACAATAAACATTCATTATAAGACACCCAAATGAAATAACAAAATCCAATAAATATAAATTGTTAACAAAAATCCTATGAATTAAATATTTTGAGTAGACAAAATTTTGTTTCTGTTCATCCCTCTTATGAAAACAGATATCTTCCAAAAATGTTTAACATAATCCTAAGAATTTCATCAGAAAACAATCTTACTTAGAATATTCAATATTAGTGAATATATAACTAAGGTACTTCTTATAAAATCTCAAGATATGTAAAACTATTTCTAAAAAACAAATTTTAAGTGAGACTTTGCTCGTCAGTACCCAATCATATTCAATAAAATATAATATCAATCAACAAAAAATATCTACTCACCTTTAACAATCCAGAAAGCATCTTGGCAAGTGAATACTGAACATTTAAATGGTGTCCAATGTGAACTCAAATAAATAGTTCTGTGGTTTACCATAGATCTCAAAAATTGACAGACAATTTAACGGCCTCCGTTATAGCACAAGGACATCTGTATAAAGAATGTTAAGGAAACCAAATAATTATATATTATGAATAATATAAAATAAATTGAGGTTTGTACTTGATAGAAGGTATATAAAATTATTTAAATATTTTAATATTCACAGATATATTGTTAGTCTTCTACATTTTTAATTTCAAAAAATTATATTTCATATTATAACTTAAAAAAGATTTAAATAATGTCATAATGTTAAAGGTGAGTAAATATTTTTTGTTGATTGATAATATATTTTATTAAATGTGATTGGGTACTTACGAGCAAAGTCTCTCTTAAAACTTGTTTTTTAGTAATGTTTTTACATATCTTGAGATTTTCTAAAAAATAACTTAGTTGGATATTCAAAAATATTGAATATTCTAAGTAAGATGAAATTCTGAGGATTATCTTAAACATTTTTGAAAGATATCTGTTTGCATAAGAGGGATGATCAGAAACAAAATTTTATCTAGTCAAAATAATTAATTTATAGGATTTTTGTAAACAATTTATATTTATTGGATTTTGTTATTTCATTTGGATGTCTTATAATGAATGTTTCTTTTACATATCGTTTGATATAAGCTCTTATATGACATTAATTTAATTTCTGAAGTTATAATATTAAATATAATTTTTTGAAATTAAATATGTAGAAAGCCTACAGAATATATCTGTAAATATTAAGATATTTAAATAATTTCATATACCTTCTATCAAGTATAAACCTCCATTTATTTTATTTAATATGTTTTCCTGATATTGGACTAACCTGTGTAGTTGCCTTTATGCATATTTTTAAAGAAGTGATGTCGAAAGAGGATATCTCTATATTGATGTGAGAAATTTTGAAAGGTAGTTCTTAAGCAGAAATTAATGGGAACCTTGTATATATATTTTTCCAAGGTACTGTTATTTGCAATAAGAAGAGAAAATTTCCTTTATTGAATATCTCATATACGGAACAATTTGGAAAAACAAAATGAACGCCAATTGAATGTCACTTTTTAGCAGTTGTTTCAATTTTGAAATGTTATCACAAAGAAGTGAGAAAATTGAAACCTTAAGAATTCTGCCTGAAAAGTTCTTGACGCTCCAAGATTTTACAATTAAAAAAATTGATTTGTAGAGAAATTTTGAGGTTAGTTGCTGAAATTATTTGGGATATCTCTTGTGAAATTGATCCAAAATATGTTAGTTTTAAAAATTTTTGTTATTGTTTTCTGTTTTAGAAGTGGTATATATTTGTTTCAGAATGAGTTGTGTTTTCCTTTTGTTTATAAAAAATTCATAATCTTTGTTTCGAAATGATTAGTCATAGCTATTTGTTTGATTGTATTTATTTCCTTTTTATTCTTATATAAGGGATTGATATAAAAGTAGCGAGTTTATGAAGGTTCGGATGATTTTACTACTCACCACTCCACTTTTTATTTTCTCTGAATAAGATCCTTACCGTTAGAAAAATATCTCTAATATTTTGCGTCATGATAGAGATATTGAAGGCGATTAAAAATATACGAAAATATACGGCGTGATCCATTCCAAAAATCACGCATTTGTTGAATAATTTCTTTTGACAACACTATATATTAAAATATATCTCCTTGAGATGAAGAAATTAAAGTATCGGGTGTTTTTTTGGAGTGATAGAACTGTAGATTAAAATAAAACACATTTAAATTAATATTAAAGCCAAATCTTTTTTTATTTGAAAGATAATTTTATGACATTTATGTTTTAAAAATAATTTCCGGCATATGTCCACCACGACTAGCTCTGAGGAACCGCATTCGACCATACCAATTTTGGACCACTTTTTCGAGTAATTCAGGACTCATTTCATCAATAACACTAGTTATGTTGGCTTCCAAAGCGTCTATTTTTTCTATTTTATCAGCATAACTTAACAGAATCCCAAAGAAAATAATGCAGTGGCGTTATGTCGCATGATCTTTTAGGACAATTAATTGGACTATTTTTCGAATAAAAAAATTTTACGATAAAAAAGTGAATCAACTTCAAGCTGTTCTAGGGCATATTATGGTCAAGTGACTTCAGTTCTTGAACCAGTTGGAAAATGTAGTCCGAAATCTATCAATAGTTCGACGAATAAGTTGCTATGATGCACGATTATGTAAACCAAAAATTTCACGAAGTGCTCTTTCTATAAGTTTGGCGAATAGAACACTGATTTTGAAAATAAATTTCAACAATTTGTAAACGTTGTTGCGGCGTGAGACTTTCCATGATAATTTGTCAATGTTTACTGAACAGAAATGTGAAAACAACATGGCTTCTACCTTCTGTCAAATCACGGTTATCCCTATCGAAAGTTCTATTCCTCTAAAAAAAACACCTGATACAAGGAGCTTGCTTTCGAACGAAATTTCTGAGATGATTGATATCTGAGCAGCTTATTAATAATGATCAATTATTACTCCAGATTTACGTAAGTTACGACATGAATCATAATAAATAAGTCATACCTAGCCAAGGTCTTGGATGTGGTAACTATTGTATATGAAACTAATGAGTGCAGGAAGAATCCGCCAACTTTGATTGCCATAGTGCAGGTAGAAGGGGGATCACTCGGAGCAGAATTTGAAATTTTTTTTTCATCATTTAACGGGAAGATCAACTGCGTCATTTGGAATTTTTCTGCGGTGCGAAGACGTACATAGTCCGGAAAAATATAATTCAATATGTATGCCCAAAGTTACCTAAGATTTGTTGAATACTATTTTTAAATAGTGATTGATGGGAATGAATCACTAGATTCGTTCAGGACATATCCACGCAATTCTGAATCGAGCAAGATCACGTAGGTTTACTCCGATTCCTGGATGCCATAAAATAATAGTAAACAAAGGTGTTCTGAAATTCAACGACAAGCACGAATCGGTCATGAGCTAGTCTATACCAGTTCAGGAAAAACTGAAGAAAAAAATCCCCGAAATTATTTATGCGATAATTGTGAATTTTTCGAAAATGTGGAAAATCGACACCATCTGCTTCAATTGCTATGATCACAACTTGTCCTGATTTTATAATAATTTGTTCTTTTATTGAGAGTAAAGAGTAATTCGGTCCGTTTTCAAAAGATGGCTGTGAAAACATTGAATTTTTAATTAGTAACAGCTGATTGCCGCAGTTGTACACAGATTAGACAACTGCCAATAACATTCGAATTGTTTTGAGTTTAATACAAAATGTTTTTTGTTACGTAGTTGAAAATATCAGATTTTTTATAACTTAACAGCATTTCCGGTAAATTAATAAGGTAAACAAATACACTTGGCTTAAGTGTCCAAAAATTCAATTTATGTGCAGTATGGAAGAAAAAATTCAGATCATAAGATGGTACTTTGGTGGTCAATCAATTCAAGAGACAATAAATACATTTATTGTTGCCTTTGAAGATAGACTGATTCCTTCAAGTACATTCGTTTCTAAAATAGTTATAGTATAGTCCGTCTATAAAGTATCTGGAAAAACAAAGCTCAATTGTAATGTATTTATATATTTAATTCCTGAATTAGAAAATTATAACGAAATATTCATCTTATTTACTTATACAACCTCCATTTAACTGTTAACACACAGTCATATTCAAAAAATAAAATTAATTAACAAAAAATATCTTACCTGACAGACCTCGTGGTATCCTTCTTGCACAAACACTAAAATTAGAGAACTTTAGTGTTTGTTCAACAAGGATATTATCTGTCTGGTAAGATATTTCTTGTTAATTATTTTTATTTTTCAAATGTGAAGTGGGACTGTTGACGTTCTCATTTAATTTCAAATTGTTATTTATATGATTTATGTACTACATGTTTTGAGACTTTTTTGAAGTAACTCATTTAAATATTTAAATATATTGAATATTAAAAATTAAAATAAATGGAGGTTTATACTTGATAGAAGGTATATACAATTATTTAAATATTGTAATATTTGCTGTAAATATCAAAATATTCAAATAATTTTTTATACCTTCCATCAAGTATAAACCTCCATTTATTTTATTCATAATATATAATTATTCGGCTTCCTTAACGTTCTTTATACAGATGGTCCTTGTGCTATAGCAGAGGCCGTTAAATTGCCTTTCAATCTTTAAGATCAATGGTAAACCACAGAATTATTTATTTCGAGCCATATTAGACTCCATTTAAATTTTCAGTATTCATTTACCAAGAAACTTTCTGAATTAAAGGACAAGTAAATGCTTTTGTTGATTGAAGTTATATTTTATTGAATACGATTGAGTACTGACGAAGCAAAGTCTCTCTTGAAACTTGTTTTTTAGTAATGTTTTTACATATCTTGAGATTTTCTAAAAAGTAACTAAGTTAGATATCCAATAATATTGTATATTCTAAGTAAGATAGTCTTATGATGAAATTCTTAAGATTATGTTGAACAATTTTGAAAGATATTTGTTTTCATAAGAGCGATGAGCAGAAACGAAATTTTGTAGACTCAAAATATTCAATTTATAAGATTTTTGTTAATAATTTATATTTATTGGATTTTGTTATATCATTTGGATCTCTTATAATGAATGTTTATTTTATATATCGTTTAATATAAGTGGTACTTATATGATATTTATTTAATTCCTGAAGTTATAATATTAAATATAATTTTTTGAAATTAAATATGTTGAAGGCTAGCAGAATATATCTGTAAATAAATATTAAAATATTTAAATAATTATTTAAAATTGGTTAGTTTTGGAGAAGTTCCTTAAATTCTGTTTTGCTTTTCCGAAAAAGACTAGGTTTTCATAAATATAAGATTAGAAACAAAATTTTGTCTCCTTCAAGTATTTATTCAGTAATTTTAATTGATAATTCTTCTTTCGTTGGGTTTTTTTATTCCATTTGATATTATATAATGAGTGCTAATTTTATATGTCTACTAAATTGAAGCAGTGTTTATAAGACATCAATTTAAATCTAAAAGTTTTTGGAATTAAAATTTGTAGGAGGCTAACAGAATAAATCTGTTTTGATATTTAAATTTAGCACTGTACTATGTTTTCTAAAAAAGTATTGTGGACTCAATTTTTCAAACCATGAAAAATTTTCCTTGACACAGACAGTAAAAATGAATTTCCATTAAATAAGGTCTCATTCCATTGAATTTTTCTTATAACCAAATTTCGAAATGCAAATAGAACCAGCAATTTTCTCGTCTAGCTCTATATTGTTTTACAGCCAAAACTTTCTGAGAAAACCAAATATTGTAGATTGTTGATTTTATTCTTTTTATTTTATGCTATTTGAAACATTCATTTGACTGTGAAAGTTCGTATAATTCTATTGAAAACAACCAGATATTTCATCAATTCGAAAATTTTGAAAACATAGAAAATAAACTGCTCATCAAAAGTTAAGGATATTCATGTTTTCCGAAGGTATATATTTTCTGTATCATCTTCATATCTGTAACGTACCACGGTTAGTTTACCGCAGTATTTTGATGTTATTTCAGTATTTTGAAATAAGAGACAATTGCAAATTAATTAATCTCGATGGGTTTAGTGTACTGTATTTGATGTAGTGTAGTGAAGAATTAAACTTCAAGAGCACTTGTATGTAGTTATCTCGATTATGAACTAGCTTTTTTATCTAATGAAATAAACCAACGAAGATGATATGGAATTGAATTAAAACACTCGTAATAAACTATAATAACAACGAACTATTGTTCTAGGTTTACTGTGTATAAACCAAGTCAAAAGGTATGATAATTACACTGGAAACAAATGTATTGAATTTGCCAATACTTTTGCGATGGACTGGATTACTACATAAACAATAATAACCGCCATAGCTTGTACCGAAATGTCACAAGCGACGAATTTGACTATCCGGAGACAGTATATGATGTAGCAAAAGCTACATCCCACAAGTTTGACTACCGTAATGATGATTCATAAGGTAGCAGAAGCTACATACCACAAGTTTTACTACTCGATTGAGAATGATTTTACAGTCTGTTCAAAGACCGAATGTTAGACGTGCTCAATACAAGAGGGAAAATTAACGAAACTGTTTGGAGGTTCCATTTTTAGGTGGACTGAATGAATGAAATAATTCATCTTACTCGTTACAGAAAAATAATGGGATCAGTACTAGTAGATTCGGACAGAAAAAGTTTATAATTCCGAATGCTGTGTCATGTGAATTAACAGGCATAAATATATCAAAATCTCTAAAGGACTCTCCATGTTTTCTGAGGCCATATATAATCATTAGAAAAGAAATGCGCTGAAGTGTCAAATAACACTTCACAGTTCGAATGACAAAACTGCTAAACTAAAATTGTCAACATGGAAAGACCATAATAAAAGAATGAATTATGTCGAAAGTAGACAGGGTGATCTCAAACAATAACTTTTTTCATTTACATAAACTCTTAACGATTGAAAAAACGTTCTGGTTCTTATTAAAGCAATATTTAATCAAGTTCAATTATTTTTTGTTAGGGTGCGTCAGAAATTCACATTTTATTGATTTTATCTTCAGTTTCTATCTCGTCATCAAGATCAAACGGTTTTACTCAATTAAAATTCGTATTTTCATTATACAAAGACAAGTTTCCTCCGAGGATGATGCCAATAGAGCCCCTAGGAAGCCTTAGGCTAGTCGAACACAAGTGCCCATTTCTTTCATGTTAGCCATATGGTGATATCAAATTTATTGGAATTGTTCATCAAAGACCTAAAAATGCTAAACCAGACGCTAGAAGATCGTTCGTCAACTCTTTCGGTGGGTAAACAGTCACACAGCATTTTCAGAATTGAAAGTTAACGTCTTCGAGATGCCAGAGTTACTTCAGTTTCCTTAAGCACAGTCAGAAGACGTCTCCATGAAGTCAATTTAACATTCAGATCCTTATTACGAAGAGTTCTACTCACTCGTGAACACGAGCGTCAAATATTTGAATGGGCAATGGAGCGGATACACTGGCGAAATGAATGGCGATACTACTCTTCACTGACGAGTTCAAATATGGATGTTTTTCTGATAGTTGAAGAGTGAGGGAACCGCCTCTCTGTTCAAGAAGTCTCGCCCCCCCGGCATTAGATCTTGACGTGAGGGGGGCGCTTGTCATGACTAGGACCATAGTTTCGTCCCGGCAAAATGAAGGGTTAAGTCTTGGTGTCTAACGTAATGCCATTTCGCGCCAGTCACTGGACCTGTATGGTGGAAGATCTCCGAATGGGGCCCTAGTTTTGCCGCTCAGGTGAAATGGAGGGCTGAGCCGGTTGATTAACTCAGTGACAAGGGAGTCTGTCGCAGCACAGGGCCTCTCCCTTAAAACGCAGTATGAATCTCCGGGTTTGTGGATCTCGACAAAATGGCTCCGCCATTAGTGCTTGACGCCAGGATCAATCAAATGACCTCACATGGATTCGGTGAGTCAGGACGTACAGGCCGCTAGACGGTGCTCGTACCAGGATCAATTGTAGTCGTCAATCTTGAGTTTATCTTAGTTCATGGGACTGCGTTCGGGTGGATGGATAAGAATTCCCTCAGGCGGGTGAGTTGCGTCTCAAACCAACTCGGGTACTGACCTGCTGAGCCAGTAGGGGTTGGATAGTGCTTCGCTACTACCAGTCAGACGGTTCTGGCTTTCGAGTCGGGGCCCAAACTGGAAGCTGGTGGGTTCATCTCTTCGGAGGGGTTCTCGCCACGCGCGATGATATGGCGTAATCCTTCTCACACTTTCTACGTCTAGGGGTGGACTGTGGAGACTGTTGTGTAGTCACTTGGAAAAGAGGTATCCTAAAATAGCCAATAACTATTCTGGTAGAATTCACCTGTTAAAGAAGTCTATTCTTTTCCAGCAGACACAATCTTGGTTTTGGATGGAGTTTGTTTCGATGGCAGAGCTGACTTATTAGTACTTTAAAGAACTATAACATCTCACACATATGTTGATGAAGTTCTCAACGGGGTAGTCTCAGAATTTCATGCAGCTATTGAGGAAAATTTCGTTTTTATGGGTGCTAATGCACCCAGCTACACACAGCTGGAGAAAACCAGGGTATTTAAAATTTAGTATTACTCCCAAGATTCTCTGGGCTAAATCTAATCAGGCAGGCTTGGAACCAATTACCAAGAACCCTAAGTGCTCACAGACCACAACTGGAAACGCTTCAACAGCTTCCAAATGTTTTACCACGACTTTGGCAACAAATTGAGCAGGATATTCTCAATAACTTGGTGGAAATCGTACAGAGAAGATGCCGAGCAGTTATTGATGCACGTGGAGGCCACACTTTCTATTGCAGGTGAATAGAAGTATGCATTTTTGAATTGAAAATTTCGATTTTTCGTAGAATCTTATACTTCTACAAATATTGTATTTTGGTTATTGTGAATACATCATTTCTTTGAAATTTGATTATGCTAACCTGAAGCACTAAACATATACATATTTTAAGGAAAACTTGGGTTCTTCTGAAGAGAAAACACAAATTAATTCAATAATCTTAGCTTTTGACGAGCAGTTTATTTTATTCCATTTAAATTTTCCCAAGCAACGTTGGTTTTCAAACAGATTCAATCAATGCGCCCAATCAGAGACGCGATGCATCTGATATCACTATAAATCAACACAAACGGTTTTTTCGCTGACAAAAAAGCAATTTTGAATGATGAATATTCGTATGTGGGATGATTTTATGCTAAATGCTTCCACAGTGGCGATTTCTGATGCAAATGTGTAGGTGTTCATGTCCAACCTGTGTCCTGTCGTAACATTTTAAAAATTTTACCATTCTCCACCTCTTACGTCTTAGGCAATGCGACTGATATAGGCAGACCAAAAAAGTAGGTAGGCACTGAAATTTGATTTTTAAGCATTTTTGAAAATTTCATAATAATATTTTTTTGAAACATGTGCAAAAATTCAGAGAATTCTTCACCACAGTTTTTCCATAAGTTATAAGAATCAGAATGAATCTAAAAAAATTAAAATTTCAAATGAAATCATAGCTTTATAATTGATATTCTGCTAATACGGAAAGGAACTCAATTTATTACTTTGATGAACTGGAATTTTTTATGTTGTTTAACATCAATGAATGATTCATGGGTATATTGGTTTTTGATCGATTATCAGGTGTGAATTCATTTAAATATATTTATTCGAAGTTAACTTGAAGAATGAAACACAGAGGTTCAACCATACGATTGGAAAAAAACCAAAAAAAACATAAATAATGTCATTTGCCATTCAGAGATAAGTATGAAATTCTTTGATATTTAATTTTTGCAATACAATATTGGAAAATTTTCAGTTATATTCATCCATAATGAGTATTCCACTTGATTTTGTGTAATAATATATCGGGTGTTTTTTTAGAGTGATAGAACTTTGAATTGAAATTAAACACATTTGAATTAAGATTGAAGCCAATTTTTTTTATTTGAAAAATAATTTTAGGACATTTATGTTTTATAAATAATTTAGAGGATATGTTCACCACGACTAGCTCTGTGGAACCACATTCGACCAGACCAATTTTGGAACACTTTTTCGAGTAATTCAGGCCTTATTTCATCAATAACACGAGTTATGTTGGCTTCCAAAGCGTCTATTGTTTCTGGTTTATCAGCATAAACCAATGACTTGACATAACCCCAAAGAAAATAATCCAGTGGAGTTAGGTCGCATGATTTTGGACCACTTCTCGAAATAATGTTATCGCCTAATCTTTCTTTCAATAAATCAATTGCTACGGTAGCAGCATGAGGTGTAGCACCATCTTGTTGGAACCAAAACACTTCTGGGTCGATACCATTCAAATTTTGAAACAAATAATTATTGATCATCGATTTGTAACGAGCACCATTCACTGTGACATTAGCTCCAGCATCGTTTTTAAAGAAATATGGACCGATGATACCTCCAGCGTGTAGAGCACACCATAGAGTGCATTTTTCAGGATGCAATGGAAACTGCAGAACTTCTTGAAGATTGTTTTCACTCCATATACGGCAATTTTGCTTGTTTACATAGCCGTTCAACCAGAAATGTGCTTCATCACTAAACACAATTTTACGATAAAAAATTGGATCAACTTCAAGCTGTGCTAGGGCCCAATCAGCAAACAAACGACGCTTATTATGGTCATGTGGGTTCAGTTCTTGAACCAGTTGGATCTTGCATGGGTGTAGACCAAGATCTTTACGCAAAATTTTTCATGTGGTGGATGCACAGAGTCCAACTTGTTGTGAACGTCGAGGAATAGACAAATCTGGATCATCATTAACACTATGTCTTACAGCAGCGATATTTTCTTCTTTACGTACAGTTCTTCGTCTTGTTGTTGTTGCATCGAGTAGATAAAATCTATCGATAGTTCGACGAATAAGCTGCTTTGATGGACAATTATGTATACCATAAATTTCACGAAGTGCTCTATAAGTTTGGCGAATAGAACAATGATTTTGAAATTAAATTTCAACAATTTGTAAACGTTGTTGAGTCTGAGTCTGAGTCTTTCCACAATAATTTGTCATTGCTTACTGATCAGAAATGTCAAAACAACATGGCTTCTACCTTCTGTCAAATCACAGTTATTCCTTTCGAAATTTCTATCACTCTAAAAAAAAACACCCGATATATATATTTTTTTTCACAAAGATAGTAGAACTTCTTATGGGAGAAGCTAGTGGAATAATTGAACAATTTTTTTCAAAATAGGTACACTAAATGATAACATCAATGAAAGTTTTGAGTGGAGTAGTCCGTCATTTCATGATAGTTTATTCTAAAAATGATAATAAATCAGAAATTACTTTCTTTTCTATCACTTTTTCATCATTGAGAATGCAGTGACTACAGTTTCGTAGTTTTTAATAAACTTTAAATCTGGTGTATAACACGTTGTATTCCACAGGTTTTATACAGGGCACCAAAAAAAAATTGGACCCCCCCCCCAGAACTCAAAAAGAAGGACACTTTTTGAATAAGGAAGAGATGTCGAGTCTTGATTATTTTGAAAGTTATTTATGTTCTGTTGAAATTTTCAAAATCGGTTCATTATTCACGAAATAATGTAATATTAAATTTACCCTCAAAAGGTGATAATTTTCAAGTTCTATATTAGGGAGAAAGAATTTCTTTGACGACATTATTCCGAAAAAGACACCTCAGGGTGGCAACAAATCATTGATCCATGTCCAGCGAGTTTATGAGAGCTATGATGGTATCTATTGTGTATTATCTGAATTTAAAAAAGGAAATCTCATTATATTTCTTAATGTTATGCAGAAAAAACTTATTTTATTATCAGTTTGTACCTCCAGAGTAAATTTGACCTTATGGTGTAAATCATTAAGATATTTCATTGTGTTTTCTAGTTCGGAATATGTTCTAGAGTAGCCAACCAATATTTCGTCTACATATCTGTACCAAAATATGATATGCCTTGAAAATATGGGATTTAGAACTTTTCTTATAAGGAAGGATATACCTTTCATCTCACTGAAATCTTTATGCCCTTCTTTGAAAGAAAACTTCTAAAATCCATACATGCAAGGTATATCATATTTTGGTACATATATGTAAAAGACGTATTGGTTTACTTTTATGGAACATGTTTACAACTAAAACCACATAAAACTATCTTAATGGTTTACACCATAAAGTCAAATTTACGTTGGAACTAAAATCTAAATAACTTTGGTTAAGAGTAATAATGAGATTTACTTTAATATATTAAGAAAACCCACAACTTTTCAAACCATCCGAACTCTCATAAATTATAGATCAGTGATATGTATTCTGCATTCCCTTAAATAATATTGAGCTTAAAAGGGAACTATATAAAATCAAACAGATAGGTATAAAAAAAATATTGGAACAAAAATGATAAATTTTCTTATAAAAAAATTATTCTGAAACAAATTTATCCCATTGTCGAAACAGAAAACAGTAACAAAAAAATTTGCTACATATTTAAATTCAAAAAATTATATTCAATATTATATAATATTACTGTTATATAAGTACCACTTATATCAAACGACATATAAAATAAACGTTCATTATAAGACATCCAAATGATATAACAAAATCCAATAAATATAAACTGTTAACAAAGATCTTATAAATTGAATATTTTGTGTAGAAAACATTTTGTTTCTGCTCATAAGTCTTATGAAAATAGATATCTTTCAAAAATATTTGACATAATCTTAAGAATTTCATCATAAAACTATCCTACTTATTCAATATTCAATATTATTGGATATCTAACTAAGTTACTTTTTAGAAAACCTCAAGATATGTAAAAACATTACTAAAAAACAAGTTTTAAGAGAGACTTTGCTCGTCAGTACTGAATCATATTGAATAAAATATATCAATCAACAAAAAATATAAAAACAAAAATCCTTCAAAAATGTTCAACAAATCTTAAGAATTTCATCATAAAACTATCTTAGAGTATTCAATATTATTGGATAACTAACTAGGTTACTTTTTAATTGAAAAAATGTATATGGGACAGTAATTTATTTCCACAAAAATGTTTGTACTAATACAACAATTGTTTCACCACGATGTGGCTTCTTCAGGTATTACATTTTACTGTACAATATAATACCTGAAGAAGCCACATCATCAAAAGAAATAAAAGAATCCAAAGAAAATATAGAAATATTGAATAAAACACTTAAAGGATACAAACGTTTGTTTCATAACAGTATTATGAAAACCAAATTCCTGTCCAAAAATGCACGATATAATCTGAAGAATGGGTAAATAACTCTCTTTAAGGAGTTCCTTCAATATATAATAATGAAATTAAAAGTTATGTCTTCAGTAATTTTCGTAAAACCACGTATACAAATATCATTATTCATCACACATGAAAGCATCCTATTAACTAGAAAATGGCAGCATGTCGCAGTATGATCCATAGACTTTTTAACGTACCGATGAAACGCGATAACTTTTTTATAGAATTGAAAATCATTAAACCAATTGCATCTAATAACGACAATAGTTCAATTATGATAGACAACATTTTAAACAAAAATCAAAAGAAGATTGCATTGAATCTAGTTTACCCTGTTACAAAAGATTTGACTAAAATATACATTTCTATTCTTTACGTAAGTAGAACATCGGACAATATTACCAAGTATTTTGAATTAAAAGTTGACTCGCATGTAGACGATTCCATGTCAAATTTGCTTGTTCAATGTTTTCTAATAAACTAATGGCCCGCATGAATAAATGAAAAACCGGGTACAAACGTCGATACCAAAAGTTTAAATACTCGAAGTTTTATTACAGGACTTCGTGATAATAATCCCTCGGAAAATCCCTTGCAGTTTTCCAGGAAATTCTAAACAATGGAGGTTTCTCACGTTCCCGCTTTGTTCTAGGGAAGTTTTCTCCGGCCAATAAATGATCAATAGGCAGGTATAATTAGCTGTCAGATGGAATTTCCACGAAGGAATTTTCCCGGGAAAATTCAACAATAAGAATTCGACCTGCATTGAAACTGCGATGTTTCGTTTCTTTTAACGCATTTGGGAGAAAATTGCTGCAAACCAGATCGAGTTGAAAGCAAAACGCTTAACCCTAACATATTCATTGTTTTCTGCTTTATAATCTGAATGGCTTTCTCTGAGTAATGGCGAAATTTCCTGGAAGCATTATTATTTACTTTCAATTTTCAATACGTGCAATTTCCTCTTTATAGGAGATTTCACGAAAAGATTGCTAGATTAAATAAAATAATAAAAAATATTTTCACAGTTTATCAAATTCTTCCAAATGACTGCATATGTTGAGTGCCAGATATCTGACGTTCAACTCCCAGAGGAAATTTGCCTCTGTGATCTACAAAACCTTGTCGAGTTTGTTTGAGTATGGGATTGTCTCGATTTCTAGAACTTTTTATTACCATAGCTCATACTTTTTATTAATGATTTTTGGTACAGATCAGCCGAATTAATTTATTTTAATAAACAATTCTAAAAGCTAGTCAATTTGATTTTGAAATGTGTACCTGCCAAAATTATCTTATCTCCTGCTTACTTAAAGAATAACACTCAAATCTTTCTTAACAAGGTAAACTAGATTTAATGCAAATTTCTCTCGTTTTTGTTTAAGATTTCGTTTATTTCAATTGAACTAGCTGTTATTGACTGCTGTTTGATCAATTATATTCATTTCTATAAAAAAGTTATCGCGATTCTTAGGTACGTTGACCAGTCTATGGATCATACTGTGATTTTCTGGTGAATATGATGGTTCGATGTGTGATTAATAGTGATATATGTATACGTGGGTTTACAAAAAATACTAAAGTCATGCAAATAATCTTTTCTCAAATTTTAAGATCAAGGAAATATATACTACAATTCTTTTCTTTCTTAAAGGTGAATTTAATGTTTGGACGGATTTTATTCATGAACTCAGTAACATTGCACGTTTGTTTATCTGTTCCTTTAAAGCAACAATTTATATCATCAACATATCTAAACCAATGAAGAAAACATTTGCTCAAGGGATTTAATTGAATTTTTCTTTCTAAATTATCCATAAAATTTCTGCTTAATCAATCAATTTGTTGATTAAAAAGTTTGTCGAATATGTTCCAAATTCAGATTTGTAACCGAAATCATGGACAATTTTAAGTGAATATAACTTTCTTGTCTCACAACTTTCATATAAATGGCTTATTTGAGACATGAATTATATTGGTCTCTGGTTAATAAAAAAGCTAGTTTTAAACACACTCTGTATAACATAATACCAGCATTAAAGTAGAAAAATTAGGTAATAAACTTAATATTCGTAAACAACATGTGTACTTGTTTTTAGAATTCTTCTCTTGTGTAGTCATGCAAATATAAAATAGTCGGTGGTATTGAAGATTATTCTCAGATATTTACTTCATCATTCCGGATGATTGACTTAATTTTTTATGCATTTCTAGAGAAAACCGAACAAGTGTTCACCCAATGTAGTCGCTATTACGAGTGTAGAATCGTAATTACCTTATTATTTTCATAATTTTCTATTTAAACTTCCCATTAATTTACATCGATACTTGAAATCAGACACTGTTAAGAAATCTTTATTGTTGTTGATTTTTAGAAATGTCAAGGATGTTAATAATATGATGCAGTGTCAATGATCGATTTAATTAATTCTAGTTCTCACTTCCTTCAATTTGAACTTTACTCGACGCATCTTATGATTGAGTATTAATTGATTTAATATATTTAATATATATATATATATATATATATATATATATATAATATTATATAATATATTTAAATATATATATATATATATATATATATATATATATATAGATATATATATAAATATATACTACTTTGTCAAGAAAGTACCGGGAATTCTCAATTAAAACAACATTTTTACATTTAATCGTCAAAATTTATTGGGTCGCCTTCAAAATAGGCTCCATTTGCTCCAATACATCTATGCCAACAGCACTTCCAATTATCGAATCATTTTTTATAGGCTCTTTCCGGGATGGACTTTAGCTCTCGCGCCGAATTTTGTTTTATGGCTTCAATCGACTCAAAACGGGTGCCACGAAGGCGCAAATTTAGTTTTGGGAAGAGGAAAAAGTCACAGGGAGCAAAATCCGACGAATACGGTGGTTGCTGAAGCACGTTTGTTGAGTTTTTGGCGAGAAAGTCAGTCACAATCGTAGCTCGGTGAGAAGGCGCGTTATCGTCATGCAGAATCCATGAGTTGTTCGCCCACAAATTTGGCCGCTTCTTACGGATACGCTCACGCAAACGTTTCATAACGACTAGGTAATACTCCTTGTTTACCGTCTGACCCTCTGGAACGAATTCGTAGTGCACCACGCCACGGATATCGAAGAAAACAATGAGCATCACCTTCATTTTCGAGCGGCTTTGGCGTGGTTTTTTCGGTTTCGGCTCATTTTTTGCCACCCATTCCGATGATTGCTGGCTTGCTTGCATATCGTACTCGTAGACCCAGGTCTCATCACCAGTTATAATGCGTTCCATGAATGTAGAATCGGAATTACAGCGATCCAGCATGTCTGAAGCAACCTGTTCGCGATGACGTTTTTGAAGAAAATTCAGGTCTTTCGGTACGAGTCGTGCGGCCACCTTTCTCATGCCCAGAATATCAATCAAAATCGTACGTGCGGACTCGTGGGATTTCTTAAGATCATGTGCTATCTCTCTCAAGCTGGTACGACGGTTTTCCAGCACCCTTTCCTTAATTTTATCGACGTTATCTTCGATCGAAGCCGTCGATGGGCGACCACTTCACGACCGTCCTTGAAGGCTCTGTACCACTGATATGCACGAGTTTTCGATAGAGCATTATCACCATAGGCCTTTTGCAACATTTTCAATGCATCGGCACACGAAAATTCATTTGCAACACAAAACTTTAAACAAATTCTTTGCTCAACGTAATCACCCATAGTAAAAATCGGCACGCACTCTGACATCGACTGACTTAAACAGCTGTTGCAAACACACTAGTCGACAGATCCCGCTCAAGCTTGGCATAGTAATTGAGGACAGTGGTACCAACCTAGGAAAAAAAAATTTTACCTGCCTCATTGCCCCGCCAGATTTAAATCGATAATTCCCGGTACTTTCTTGACAGAATGTAGAGGGTGATGTTCATCTTATGGGTGAAATTTCACAGTTTAATATCTCTTGAACTAATCGACCGACTGATTTAAAATTTTGAAGTTTTGCTATCCTGTCATATATGTAAACCAGAAATTCAGCAAAATATTCTTTAACCGTAGAATATCACGGTGTTAAGAGTACACAAAGAGATTCGCGAATATATTGAATTGATTTTGGAAATTCTTCTTCACCCTTAGTTATAAGATATATATGATCCGTTGCAAAAAATCATTGTGGCAACGTTATTTATGCAGCAGATCGGATGATGACTATCGCAACCATCGTGCATATTCCAACGTTGTATCGTCGACTATTCAACAAGTCAAGAAGAAATTTGAACATGATTTGGTCAGATCCAAGAATAGGAAGAGACTTTACAACTATCTTCGCTCCTGCATGAACAGCAAGGTAGAAATACCCTTTGTTAATGACTCTGCCGGTGAGGCTTGCGAGAACCTTACTCGGGTTGCTGACGTGATGGCGCAATCTTTTGCCTCCGCTTTTGTATCGGTACCTGACGATCTAATTTCTGATCCCAATTTTCCACGTATTGTCGATGAAGAGGAGAGCATCAATGTTGATCGGGAGCTGGTCCTGGGATACCTCTCCAAGATGAAGAAGCACTCTGCCCCTGGTCGCGATGGATTTTCTTCGCAACTGCTACATTCCTGCGTCGATGTCTTGGCTGAGCCACTGTCTATGATATTTTCGTATTCTCTTCAATCCTCTTCCCTCCCTCAAGATTGGTTGTCAGCTTCTGTTACACCTATCTTCAAGAAAAGCGATAAGCTTTCTGCTCAGAACTACAGACCAATAAGCTTAACATCTTAAGTTTGCAAGCTACTGGAGCGAATCATTAGCGATAAATTGATAGAGTTTGCCCTACAAAATGATATAGTTCCCAAGGAGCAGCATGGGTTTCTTCCGGGTCGGTCCACCATTACGAACCTCCTCTCCTGTGTCAACGATTGGACTAAGTGCATTGATCATGGCTGTCCGGTGGATGTTGTTTCTTTGGACTTTGCGCGAGCATTTGATCGTGTCCCCCATCGTCGTCTCCTGGGGAAGCTTGAGTTCTTCGGAGTGAGGGGTCCTCTGCTTTCGTGGATTCAGTCATTTTGTCGCCTGGCACTTTCCGGGTGAGGGTCGGTGACTATTTCTCTTCCTCTGATATGGAAGTCCTTAGTGGAGTTCCGCAGGGTTCGGTTTTGGGTCCTATCTTGTTCCTGTTGTACACTTCTGATCTCCCCCTACTTTTTTCATCCAATTGTGAAATGTTCGCAGATGACACAAAGCTTTACAACTGTCCCTTGATTAATGCGGGACCCTTCCAGGAAGACCGCAATAAGCTCTCTGAGTGGTGTGGCAGGTGGTTGCTACCTCTTAATATCGGGAAGTGTTGCGTGCTCCATATCGTCAAAAAAAAATCCCAGGACTCCCTACTTCGTTGGCCAGCAGAGGCTAGCTGCTGTCTCTCATGATTGTGACCTGGGTGTTACCGTCACGGATGACTTAAGTTGGTCTGCTCACATTTCGACTGTTGTGTCTAAAGCGAGACAATTCACCTACCAGCTGTCTAAAACATTTGCAAGATGCGATGTAGCCACAAGCAGGACTCTCTACACAACCTATGTGCGTCCTATTCTGGAATATGCGGCCCTGTTTGGTCGGCCAATCTGAGTGGTGATCGGGATCTATTGGAATCTGTCCAGCGGTGGAACACCCGTTTTCCATTTGGCACAATCCGCCCTGATTACCAATCGAGGCTGCGGTTGTTTGAGTTGCCCTCCTTCTCGGATCGTAGAAGAAGAGGAGATCTGATAACCACCTATCGAGCACTTCACTCCCTCTTCGGTACGGATATGTCTTGCCTCTTTCCACTTAACCATTATCGAGCCTTAAGAGGACACCGTTTAAAGCTTGCCAAGGAGAACTTCAGGACGACACCGAGGAGCCAGTTTCTTCCCAACAGAGTGTTCGAGGCGTGGAATCGACTCCCTGCTGAAATTGTGTCATCGCCATCGGTGAATTCTTTCAAAAACGCTCTGGATGGGTGGTCTACACGGGTTCAATAATTAATTCCATTACATTGCATTCACCACTCAATTGCTTCACTTCTAGAGTACTTTCTCAGTTTCATTTTATTTTTGTTTTTTGAGTTATAGGTTTACCTTTATTCTTATCACTTATGTAATAATAATAATAATAAACCAGTCAGTCATATAATCCAGAAAAAAGTTACGAGAGCATAAAATATTGATTATCACTACTCGTACTATTCACAGATGTTCACTTCATTATTTTAAGATCATCGACTCGATTTTTCTCGGCAGTAAAGTTTCAAGATAATGTTCATTTTTTATCACTAGCATAGAATAGCAATAAATGTATATTTTGCAATAAATCTTTTTTGTTATTCATTTTCAGGAATGTAATGGACATTCTGATGCAGTGTCAATATTTCATTCAGTATAACATTTGAACTTTACTCGCATTATATATTTACGGATAAAAATTATATCAAAAAAAAAAAAATAATAATAATAAGAGTTCTTTATTGGCGGAGTCAAAAGACCCTCGATCGGAGTCTTTTAGCCATGTACAATAAAAAAAAATTTGGTTTTGTGCAAAGTAATTTCGTTTTTTTTTGGAGGGAAAATGAAAGACAATTTTCGTACAATGAAACAATATTTTATTAAATTTCATATTGGCCATTCTGGTCCAACACCTTTTGCCATCTTTCTGGTAGTAGCATGATTTCACGCTCATAAAATTTTTGGTCTTTGCTGGCAAAAAATTGATTCAGGTGATTTTTGACCTCTTCATTTGAAGTAAAGGTTATACCCTCCAAAACATTTTGCAATGAGCGGAACAAATAATAATCCGAAAGCGCTAGATCTGGAGAATATGGTGGGTATGGCAGTATATCCCATTCAAACTGTAAAAGCTTCTGGCGAGTGCCCAAACTTGTATAAAGTCTCGCATTATCATGGTGGAATACTAAACCTTTTCTGTTGAAGTATATCATTCATTTTGTCCTGCTGATGACTGTAGACTTCAGAATTAATTGTTGTGTTATCCGGAGCGACGCACACGTTTCGATTCTTCAAATCACTAACTTGTCCCAACAGCTCAAATCGTGAAGGTGCTTCACAATGACCCAAAAGTGCTTTACTTTTCCGAACTGCGACTGCAAAAGTTTCACCATTTTTGTAGTGAATTTTATTAATTTCAATGCGTTGTTGAAGCGGTTTCGTTCCATTTTAGTAACGGCGTAGTTTTTATTTGTCAAATGTCAAAATATGACAGCTGCCCAGATAGTGGGCTATTCAAAATGGAACCTCTTGATGGAAAATCCTTTACAACTGATAAAAGTTTTTGAAATTTATTTAATAATACATTGCAGTATCTAAAAAATACCTCTGAATTGTGGGTCACATTTAGTTGTTGAAGACGAACTAGAAGTTCGAATAAAGCGAACGGAAATGACGCGAGATCATTGACTCAATTTTTCTTGACTAGCTACAAAAACATGACGTAAAATATGTGCCAAACTACTAGCGTGGAATCGCAATTAGCCTATTATTTTCATAATTTTCCAATCAAGTTTCAGGTTGCACCTGTCGGATCTAAAATAAGATACTACTAAAAAATATTCATCGGTATTTATTCCCAGAAAAATTCAAAGGATCGTCAATGATTTGATGCGAAGAGTCAATGTTCAACTAATATTCATTCTTAGCTTCACTCCATCAGTCAATTACAACTTTTACGACTCATCGTGATAGTAAATGGTCTTTCATATTTCATCAGATTTGTTGTGATCGATTTAATCATTATTAGCATCAGGCAAGATAACTGATGTTTTTATTTCCAATATCTGAGATTTAGGCTTATTCTAATTTCTCTACCATTTTGTTTCAGGAATCTAAGGCGAATTAAAATCATCAACCACAGGTAAGAGATGTTGAAATCATGTCTGAAAAGAGCACAATTTTTGTATTTCGTTAAAATCATGTGTGTGAAGAAAAGTTCAATTTTTGTGTTTGAGGCGAGATTGTCTTAGAAATGAACTACCATAATATTTTAACAATTCAATTCGAATACCGGAGGAAGTTATCTAAATATTTGGGAATTAACAGCTATTTTAATTTAATGTTTCTCGAATTGGAACGTCTCTGTTACAGGAAAATGAAACCTGTCACCTAGTTGGTGCTTAGATCGGAAAATTGTGCAGAATAACAAATTCCTTTACGAAAAAATTCTCGGCATAGAATTTAAAAAGTTCTTTTTTATTTTTTCGCAAAAATATACAAGGTGTTTCAAAACACGGTTACCCCGTCTTTAGGATAGGTAGAAAACTGAAAAATTATTGGGGTTTGCGGAGTAAAAAATTTTCGTTACGTTATCCGTATTCAAGATAAGAATTTTTCTATTTCTATTGTGAATTTAATATTAATTAATAATATAATATACTAGCTGACCCGGCCACGCGTTGCTGTGGCTAAAGTTTTTGTTATCTTAATATATATAAATCTCGTGTCACAATGTTTGTCCTCAATGGACTCTTTTATAGCGTCAACAACACGTGGTAATTATGCTGTTAAAATGTAGCTTAATGACACGTTCGTAGATTTACCATAGCAGCGCCATCTATTGATTACTTACTCAACCCAGTCGAAAGGTATCGACATCTGTTAGAATCATTTGGAGTTAACAGATAATTGTGACTGTCAGATAATAACAGACAAATAATTAGCAATAAATTAAAATTGCGACTATAATTTGAGATTTAAACTATCCTATCTCTCAAGTTGGATCGAACTGCACATGGTGTGCGAATTTTATTATAATCGGTTAAGTGGTTTAGGAGTTCATTGAGGACAAACATTGTGACACGAGATCTATATATATTGAGATATATATATATTAAGATAATCATAGTTAATAATATTAAATTCACAATAGAAATAGAAATAATTCTTCAATCAACTTCTTGGATGTTAATATAAGTCGGAGTAATAATAAGTTCGAATTCGACATTTTTAGAAAACCTTCTACTACTGATACCATAATCCATTCAAAATCCAATCAGTCATGGAAAATTAAAATGTCAACATTCCACAGTTTCATTCATAGACTTTTGAGCATCCCGTTGAACACAGTCAATTTCCGAAAAGAAGAAACTGTAGCGGTGAACAATGGCTCTAGAACTGAAATCATTGACAAAATGTTTAAAAATAGAATTTACCACAATATTTAAAAAAAAATTTATATCAATTTGAATGATCCTTATGAAGAAAAGGAAATATAGTTTTCAATGGCTTATATAAAAGGTTTCAGCAGTAGGATCTCTAATGGTCTCCATAAAATGGGAATTAATTCTTTAGTAGTAAATAGAAATAATTAAGCTAAGATCAAAGAACATAGGATGTCTATTTTGAAAAACTAGAAATCAACCGGTTTTGCACAACATCGTATAAAAAATAATCATTTTTTAACGAGAAAGATGTCACTTTTCTATATAATGTTGAAAAGGGTAAATTGATGCAATATTTGGAGATTATTTCAATCGAAAAAGACATTGAGAAAAATAAGAATTTGACAAATTCCCAAATACTCTTTGTGATGTTATATCCATGCGCCATAAAAATACACAGATATCCTAAGTGTAATGAAAGAAACTTTTCAATTTTAAGTTTAATTACCGAACACGTGTCAGGATACAGAATAAACTGTGAAACATAAAAACTGTGTGAATTTGTTTTTTAATGAAATTATTATAATGTTTCACCTAGAGTCAACCGCATACTTCATTAATTTAAATATATCAGTTATTTAAAGATAAAATCACATAACGATAGTAAAACGAAATAAATACAAAAAGGCTGGAACAAAAAAGAATACGTCAGAGATGCTGTACATTTATCGCATCAATTGTATTAACATATATAAATTGAAAATTACTATGAAGAAGTATTTGCATATTACAGAATAATAGCTGGAATTAATTCTCCAGAACCTCTACAGATTTTAATCTGAATAAATTGATGAAAACATTTAGAATTAAATGTTAAATCATGTCCGAAGTATACTGTATCACTTTATAGGCATATAGATTATCATCACATATGGTGGAAATTAACTTATAAAGAATCAAAATAAATATAAAATAATGACTAAATTATTGAGACATATTAAATGTTTCGATTGGATGGTAAAGAATCACAAAATATATCACCGAAAAATGTTCAACATATAATTCAAAAAGGCCTTTTTTTATTTTCCTTTTTTAAAGAATATACATTCTCCAGAGAAAGAACCTGATAAATTTGGACCTAAAATCTCTTCAGTAAGGAGTTATTTGAATAAACAAAATAATCATTTGAAAATATATAAAAATACCTTTTTTATCCCTAGACATCGCTTCAACAACTAACCAATTTTGGGATAAGCATTGGCCATACGAAAATTAGGTTATATCACAGAAATATACAATGGAAGTTATTTAACGCTTATTTAATGCAGAATCTAACTCGCATCTTCTTTCATTGTATATTTCTGTGATAAAACCTAAATTTCGCATGGGCCATGCTTATCACAAAATTGGTTAGTTGTTGCAGAAATGTCTAATGATAAAAAAGGTATTCTCTAATATTTTGAAATGATTATTTTGTTTATTCAAATAAAATAATTTGGTTAATTTCTACCACATGTAATGATAATATATATTTCTATAAAGTGATACAGTGTATTTGGGACATATTATAAAATTTAATTTTGAATGTTTTCATGAGATTCATTAAGATTAAAATCTTTAGAGGTTCTGGAGAATTAATTCCAGCTATTATTGTGTAATTGTATTCACAACATTGAAAAAATAAAACTAAATTCAAAATGGGGCTGAAACAATGGTTTCTTGAGGAAGATCGAATTCAATCCAAAAAATAATAAATTCTTCTCGAAAATAAAAATCATCAATAAATTTAAGACATCCAAGAATATTAACAGGAAATTCTCGATTCAGTCGAAAAATTTCCGAAGATAAATCCTAAATATTAACAACTCAGCATGTTTATGTGATTTCCAGAACAAGTGAAAAAATACCAATGTAGACTAAATCTCCCATATTATCAGTGTTCGAATTTATAGCGGATTTAAACTAAAGTATGGGGTGTTTTTTTAGAGTGATAGAACTTTCGACAGGGATAACAGTGATTTGACAGAAGGTAGAAGCCATGTTGTTTTGGCATTTCTGTTCAGTAAGCATTGACAAATTATCATGGAAAGACTCACGCCGCAACAATGTTTACAAATTGTTGAAATTCATTTTCAAAATCAGTGTTCTATTCGCCAAACTTATAGAGCACTAGGACATATGCCGGAAATTATTCTCAAAACATAAATGTCATCAAATTATCTTTCAAATAAAAATAAATTTGGCTTTATTCTTAATTTGAATGTGTTTTATTTCAATTTAAAGTTCTATCACTCCAAAAAAAACACCCGATACAATTACGTTAGAAAATGTTTGTGTGAACTCCTGAACAAGTGAAATACTATCCATATCTTCCAGATTATCAGTGACATTATTATAATTTATAATGGATCTTTACTGCTGTATACCTACTTGAGGATATGTATATATTTAGTTTATTTTCCGTTAAGAATGATACTTTAATTTGTATCAACATATGTACAAAGTTTTCTCCTCCTCGAAACTTCACAGTTTTTTGAGTTTATTTGCATGGGTTCAATATTATGGTCTGTTAGGACTGGCCCAACTGATCCTCTCCGCTTGAGCGTCCCACTTGGCCCAAATTCTTAAGACACAGATCTCATCATGGTCCTCTTCAACTCATTCATAAACCTTTGCCGAAAGAACCGCTTTAGGCGCCAAAATTCCGGGGTACCTATCCAACAATTCCGATACCAAGAATCTTCCCATCAACTCCATTCAAGAAAGATCGAGATCTAACTCGCGTACCGTTGAGATAACGAGGTGGTGCATCATATTTCCCGGAATTTCGGTTTCACATCTTCAGCATATTTAGAGAGCGCGAGAGAAATGGTCCTTAACCTTCAACCGGTATGCGTTGTTTCATGTGGACGTAATATGTAAATCGCACATAAGAATCCGGACAGGAAGTACCTGAACATTGACGAAGACCAGAAGGAATGCAGTGGGTTGGATATATGTCGGGGTTTAGCAATATTAAGATGAGTAATTGGCAGGTTTGAACTTTAGCGGACTGACGAATTCATCTCTCAGAAATAAGTCAGATTCGAAAGTTATCGATTCCTTACAGAGTATTTTCAAATATAATAATAATAATAATAATAGTTCTTTGTACCCAATTACATGGTAACATGTGAAAAAAGCAAAGTGTCCACCAATAGAAAAGTAAACAGTTCTACAAAACAAGAGTAATAGATGAAAATAATCAAACATTATTTAGTCTATTTACACCATACACACTACACCATACTCGCAGATAACCTTGGAAAACTGAAACTCAATTTTGACAATATATAAGGTGAGTTGATTTTGCTAGTCAAGATTCTTTGAGCAAACATGGCACACTACACTTCGCGTCTCACCAGCAGCGACGATATTAATGATGTCAGACAGATCAGCTCTTCTTTCAGAAAAACTACCAGTTCGTTTGAACAAAACGTACTTAAAAAAATTCCTATGAATACGTTCCAATGGAACTAGGTGGCAACGGTAACTAGGAAATGATATCAAACTCGCGTACTCTATTTTACTTACCAGGTTTTCATATTGGCTTGTGAGCATGGCTCTTTCAACAAGTGACTACTCAGCAGTCTCCACAATCCACCCCTGGAGGTAGAAAGTGTGATAAGGATTGCGCCATATCATCGCACGAAGCGAGAACCCATTCGAAGAGATGAATCCACCAGCTTCCAGTTTGGGCCTCGCCTCGAAAGCTAAAACCATCTGACTGGTAGCAGCGAAGCACTATCTGACCTATACTGGCTCTGCAGGTCAGTACCCGAGTTGGCTTGTGACGCAACTCACCCACCAGAAGGAATTCTTATCCCGAACGCAGTCCCATTAACTAAGATAATCCCAAGATTGATGACTACAATTGATCCTCGTACGAGCACCGTCAACTCGGCCTGGCGTCAAGCACTAACGACTAAGCCATTTCGTCGAGATCCACAAACCTTAAAAAGTTACGCATTGATCCGGGGCCACGACAAGGCCGATTGAACCGCTAAATCCAGAGTAATTTCATGAGAATATCACGAACATGGGGGTCTGCGAACAGATAACTGAAATACCTCTCTAGTCCAGCATGCGGACTTTCAACCACTGCCCCCTCGAGTCCAACACCAACGGGGTGGCCAGGTGGTACAAGTAACACCTGAGGGCAATCCACCCCGCCGAGGTAACGCCGTATGCTACATAACGCCCTCGGTCATTACACAGAAGAATCCGGAGATTTACTGCGATAGGGTAGAGTACGCTAGTTTTAAGGGAGAAGCCCTGTGCTGCGACAGACACCCTGTGCTGCGACAGACACCCTGTCACTGAGTTAATCAACCGGCTCGGCCCTCCATTTCACCAGAACGGCAAAACTAGGGCCCCATTCAGAGATCTTCCACCATACAGGTCCAGTGACTGGCGCAAATGGCATTACGTTAGGCACCAAGACTTAACCCTCCATTTCGCCGGGACGAAACTAGGATCCTAGTCATGACAAGCGCTCTATCTTGTCAAGATCTAATGCCTTGGGGGCGTCTATTTTACTTACCACAAGAGCGAAGTATAAACCTCTGAGTATGAACACATTACTGAACTCTCTTGTGTTTCTAAATACAAATCCCAAAGTTTTGCTTGCCGATTCACACTTCTCAATATGGGGAACGAAGCTGAAGGTAGAATCTAACAAAACTTCAAGATCATACATTCGATTCTTACTGGCAATACAATAAGAAAAAAACACTGTTATTATGATCCAACGGTTGTGACTGTCTAGACTAACTTACCTTAAACCAATTCTCCATATCCAACTTAAGTCTGTTAAGTAAACACCACTGATAAACATACTGCAAACTTGATTGAAGTACCATCATATCTGAAGTAACACCTATACGTAAGTATATCTTCAAATCGTCGGCATATGCTAGTGCAGGACAACCAAGAGAGACCAGGAGATCATCTTTATAAATGACAAATAGTAAGGGTCCGAAATTTGATCCCTGCGGCACGTCACGTGGAAGCTCGTATTGGTATGATCGAATACCATTGAACACATAATTCAGGCTTCTGTGTAAATATGGTCTCATGAGGCTCAAGAGTAGCTTACGGTATTCCAATCTTTCTATGTGAAATGCCTATATGATTTTCTTCTATAATTTTGGGGGCAGTTTTGGTTTTTCGACAGTTCTTCTTCCTCTGAAACAAACTGAAACAATCTGAAACAATTTTCTGCGAACTGTTATTACGGAAAAATTGCATCCTGCCTCTTAAAATTTTCTTAGTGTCAAGATGGATGAGACTTCTATTTTTCATCACAATATTCTTGAGCACTCTCTGACTCTTTTTTCTACCACAGTGACCTCTTCTTAGGGCTGTTGCAGACCCACCGGTTAGCAATTTTTGGTAAATCCGTTTCACAGATGATTGTGAAACATTGCAAATATTGGCAATTTTTTTTGGCTATATTCCGAATGTAGCATGGTTTCTATTCTCACAATTTTTTGCCCACAGATCTATTTTTCGTCCTATTCTACAAAAAGTGAATAAATATAATTTTTTTAATTGTTGAGCAATCTAACTTTTGAATTATAATAATTTTCAGGAAACAGTTATGAAAACTTCATTGCTAATAGCTATTGAATTCTCACCTCCTCAATTAAGAAGTATAAATTAAAAATAATTAAAACAAATTTTAGAAATTACTATGTTTTACTACCAATAAAAATATATATTACACATTTTCTTGTGACTCGAGTTTCGGGAAATGAACTATCCCATCATCAGACAACTGAAGACCTAACAGTGGTACAGAGGTATTATATTTAAACAAAAGTGATGAATATTTTGAATATTTCAATAGATTATAGATAACACCTAATAGTAGTACAGAGGTTTACAAGCGGAACGTGATAAAAACCAGGTTGAAAAAGAGGGGCCTTCTAACAGATATCGGAATGTCGGCAATCGACGAAGAAGGTTGTTAAACAGATGGTACCCATTAAAATATCTCAAATAATTTTTGGGGTTACATAGCTCCGTAGTCATTCATTATTTTTACGTTATTTTGTTGTATATCTCAAATATTTGGATTTACATAGCTCCATACAGTCATTCATTATTTTTTAAATTATTTTTATTGTGAACGAATTTGAAAATTTCAATAATCAAGTTTCTTTTCATTTGAATCTACATGTAAAATTGTCTTAAGATTTTCTTTTGTCGAAAGGAATTACTGTTTTCTAAGGAATGAGTGGCCAAAGTTGAATTTTTGTTTACTTTTCATTAAATTCATTTTATGTTCGTTGAAAAAGGTTTTAAACAGATGTTACTTTTTGTATATTTAAAATATTTTCGATTTACATAGCTCCGTACAGTCATTCATTATTTTCACATTATTGTTATTGTGACATAGTAATTTTTACAATTTGTTTCAATTATGATCAACTACCAAATAATAACGGCTGAAACAATTCAGTATCTAAATTAGAAATAGCCGTTCAACCAGAAATGAGGTTCATCACTAAACACAATTTTACGATAAAAAAGTGGATCAACTTCAAGCTGTTCTAGGGCCCAATCAGCAAACAAACAACGGTTATTATGGTCAAATGGCCTTAGTTCTTGAACCGATTGGATCTTGTATGGGTGTAGACTAAGATCTTTACGCAAATTTTTCCATGTGGTGTCCGAAATCTATCGATAGTTCGACGAATAAGCTGCTCTGATTGACGACTATGTAAACCATAAATTTCACGAAGTGCTGTATAAGTTTGGCGAATAGAACACTGATTTTGAAAATAAATTTCAACAATTTGTAAACGTTGTTGCGGCGTGAGTCTTTCCATGATAATTTGTCAATGCTTACTGAACAAAAATGTCAAAACAACCTTCTGTCAAATCACACATATTTATATATATGTTTATATATTAAAAATTTACTATGAAGAATTAGTTGAATATTACAGATAATAGCTGGAATTAATTTTCTGGAATCTCTTCAGATTTAAATCTAAATTTTCATGAAAATATTTGGAATTAAATCAGGCCTTTTTGAATTACATGTTGAACATTTTTTGGTGATGGAACTTGTGATTTTTCAACATCCAATTGAAACATGTATGTATAAGGTGGTGTCAAAATAATTTTGTCATTATTTTATATTTCTTTTGATTCTTTATTAATTAATTTCCACCATATGTGATGATAACATATACTACTCTGTCAAGAAAGTACCGGGAATTTTCAATTAAAACAACATTTTTACATTTAATCGTAAAATTTATTGGGTCGCCTTCAAAATAGGCTCCATTTGCTCCAATACATCTATGCCAACGGCACTTCCAATTATCGAAACATTTTTTATAGGCGCTTTCCGGGATGGACTTTAGCTCTCGCGTCGAATTTTGTTTTATGGCTTCAATCGACTCAAAACGGGTGCCACGAAGGGGCAATTTTAGTTTTGGGAAGAGAAAAAAATTGCAGGGAGCCAAACCCGGCGAGTACGGTGGTTTGCTGAAGCACGTTTGTTGAGTTTTTGGCGAGAAAGTCAGTCACAATCGTAGCTCATGCAAAATCCATGAGTTGTTCGCCCACAAATTTGGCCGCTTCTTACGGATACGATCACGCAAACGTTTCATAACGCCTAGATAATACTCCTTGTTTACCGTCTGACCCTCTGGAACGAATTCGTAGTGCACCACGCCACGGATATCGAAGAAAACAATGAGCATCACCTTCATTTTCGAGCGGCTTTGGCGTGGTTTTTTCGGTTTCGGCTCATTTTTTGCCACCCATTCCGATGATTGCTGGCTTGTTTGCATATCGTACTCGTAGACCCAGGTCTCATCACCAGTTATAATGCGTTCCATGAATGTAGAATCGGAATTACAGCGATCCAGCATGTCTGAAGCAACCTGTTCGCGATGACGTTTTTGAAGAAAATTCAGGTCTTTCGGTACGAGTCGTGCGGCCACCTTTTTCATGCCCAAAATATCAATCAGAATCGTACGTGCGGATTCGTGGGATATCTTAAGATCATGTGCTGTCTCTCTCAAGCTGGTACGACGGTTTTCCAGCACCCTTTCCTCAATTTTATCGACGTTATCTTCGATCGAAGCCGTCGATGGGCGACCACTTCACGACCGTCCTTGAAGGCTCTGTACCACTGATATGCACGAGTTTTCGATAGAGCATTATCACCAAAGGCCTTTTGCAACATTTTCAATGCATCGGCACACGAAAATTCATTTGCAACACAAAACTTCAAACAAATTTTTTGCTCAACGTAATCACCCATAGTAAAAATCGGCACGCACTCTGACATCGACTGACTTAATCAGCTGTTGCAAACACACTAGTCGACAGATCCCGCTCAAGCTTGGCATAGTAATTAAGGACAGTGGTACAAACCTAGGAAAAAAAAATTTTACCTGCCTCATTGCCCCGCCAGATTTAAATCGATAATTCCCGGTACCTTCTTGACAGAATGTATGTTTATGAAGTGATATAGTGTTATCTAGGGCATGTTTTTAAAATTTTAATTTCAAATGTTTTCATGAGATTCATTTAGATTGAAATCTGTAGAGGTTACGGATAATTGATTCCAGCTATTATCTGTAAGAAATAATCAAGTTGAAAAGACTTAAAATCACTCCATCAGTGGGCATAGTGTATTAAAACATGCTCCACCTCTCAGTCATTCAAAAATTTTACAGAAGAAGAGAGCTAAAATCCGAGTTTCAAAAGGTGTAGGTACTTTTTCTTGGTTTATTGAATTATGGTCTGTTTAACAAAGACCATGAAATCTTGCTGGTACCCTTACTTGGAAGTCATTATCGTTTCAAACAAACGACGAGTGTCATTTTCATCGACATACTTCCACTTTATCCGTAAACAAAACAAAACAATCTGATAAAGATTATCGTACATCACTGCGGTGCATTGAAACTGAAATGAATTATTCCAAACGACATCTCCAATAACTATTCTCTTCTATCCATATAAGTATCAAGTGATATATAAAGGTGCGTTTATAATGCACCGTGTGCGATACAGAAATAACTATGTAGTGGGGCCATTAAACAATTAGAAAGACATAAATGTCAGCGTTTATGAATTTCTGCAGGTTTTAAGAGCTCCATTGATAATAATAATGGGATATGTATACCTGGTCTGTTTTCATTGTTATTGCTGTCTTTGTACATGGGAAAATCCTTCGCCAGAATCCTCAGTGTTTTATTAGGTGTATGACAAATTGGAAGTTAAGAAGTTTTATAGATGTTTGGCATCTGAATATTTCCATGCCCTTGTTGATATCCGTTTCTCCAAACTTCAAAGAGAAACGTTAGGACAAATAAGATGGAACATCGCTCCGATTTAAAAAATGTGACGTAGAATTTTATTCATGAGCCTACAAAATGGATAATTCTGGTAAGAATGGAGACAATCGTACAGTACAGTACAGTACAGTACGGTACAGTACAGTACGGTACAGCACAGGACAGTACAGCACAGGACAGCACAGGACAGTACAGCACAGTACAGCACAGCACAGCACAGCACAGCACAGCACAGTACAGTACAGCACAGCACAGCACAGCACAGCACAGTACAGTACAGTACAGTACAATACAATACAATACAATACCATACAATACAATACAATACAATACAATACAATACAATACAATAAAATACAAAACAAAACAAAACAATACACAACAAAATAATACAATGGAATACAATACAATACAATAAAATATATTACAATATAATATAAAATAATAATGGACATTAACGATATGGGTCGATTCACGCTAGACCAAAACTGGGAAGTATCAAAAATTTATTTCCATAATTAAATTAAATTGTGGCATTAGAAAACATATTTTATTATTTAATAGACATTCAGCATTAAAACTAATCACACAGTATCAAAAGAAGATGAAATAATCCAAAGAATATATAGAATATTGATCGAATTTACTCAACCAACATTTAGTGGATTCTTTTATCTCATTTTGATACTGTATGATGAGTGTCAATTCTATGTCTATTGAAAAATAGACGGTATTTCTAAGGCATTAATTCAATTTTTAAAAGTTTTCAAGAAATTTTATGAAATTGAAATTAGTAGCAAGAAATATCCTCTTTGATATTTAAGACATTGAAAAAACATTCTATCAAGTGAAAAATCCGTCTTTTGATTATTTTATTCTAGTATCAATTTGTAAATATATTAACAATATTTCAGAAAGTTGTAAATGATAATTTAATTCGAAAAAATATTGTATTATAATTTATTGTTTATTTTGAATGAGTACTTGTATGTCTTAGGGCATCATTAACAATTCTTTAAAAATTTTTAAATATCATTCAGATTTATTCTGTTAACCGCCTACAAATTTTAATTTCAAAAAAATTTTTATTCAAAAACTTTTGGAATTAAATGAAATAAATGTCTTTAGAACAAACTGTGTCAATTAAGTAGACATATAAAATTAATACTTATTACACAGTACCAAAGAGAATGAAAGAAATTCAAAGAAATATAAATTGTCAACTACAAATTAGTAAATAAATACTCGAAGAGTACAAAATTTTCTTTCGTTCCTTGTTTTATGAAAACTAAATTTATTTCCAAAAGTGAAAAACATAAGCTGAAAAACTTCTTCAAAAACAACTTGCTCAAAATAAGTTCTTTTGAAAAAATCCTAAAATATGTAGAACATCTTCAGAAAGCAATTTAGAATTATTACAATGGTAACTCATCAGCTCAACTACAAATTTAAAAAATAAAAATAATTATCAAAATATATCTTACTAAACCAACTGAACGCTGTTTACTAGAGAAACACTAAAATGAAGTGAACTTTAAACATCCTACGTAGTTTATGGTCGCCACAGAAAATTACATTGTGTAATGCAATTGTGTAATGCAATTTATGTAATATAATAATTATATATTTTGATTTACGCTTATTTCATATTATCATTTGGTTTTAAGAGAGTCCATGAAATATGGACCCAGCAAACTTTATGCAATTTTCTGTGACGAACATAGAATAAGGAGGATGTTTATGAGTTCACTTCATTCTAGTGTTTGTCTAGTAAACATCATTCAGTTGGTTTGTTAAGATATTTTTCGTTAATTATTTTCATTTTTTAAATATGAAGTTGAGCTGATGAGTTAACGTTGTAATAATTCTAAATTGCTTTTTAAAGATGTTTTAGATGTTTCAGAAATTATTTTAGAGGATTTTATTTTGAGTGAGTTGTTTTTGAGGAAGTTCTTGAGATTATGTTTTGCATTTTTGGAAAGGAATTTAATTTTCATAAAACAAGGAATGAAAGAAAATTTTGTACTCTTCTAAGTATTTATTTAATAATTTTTAGTTGACAATTTATTTTTCTTTGAATTTCTTTCTTCCCTTTAGTAGGTACTGTGTAATAAGTATCAAACCTATATGTCTACTAAATTGACACAGTATTTTCGAAAGACATCAATTTAATTCTAAAATTTTTTGAATTGAAATATTTTTGAAATTAAAATTTGTAGGAGATAAACTGAATAAATCTGTATGATATTCAAAGTTTTGTCATAATCGTTCTATCCAGAAAAAACTTCTTTTTATTATTTTAATAACAATTCTATTCTATTTTTTTCAACATTCTTGAATTACAGGTACAAGTTTTGAAATTCTTTTGAACGAACACACAGATTTCCATTATTATCAGTTAAATTGAGAATCCCAGTGGCCCCTTTCCTTTTTCGTTCTTTCAACCATTCTATTCAGGAACGGATATGAACTGATGGGGTTACAGTGTGAAGAAGCATTTATTGGATTATGAAATAATTGTTTTGTGGCAATTGAAATTTGTATTGAGTCATGTCTTAGCTAAGGGAATTATAAGGGCTAAAGAATAGAACCATGGGGAATGCCTTACTGACCAATATTGTCGGAATTATCTGGATTGTCCTATGGATAACACTCTATACATTGTAGCTCTGCTTAAAAGACGATATATATCCGGATACAAAAATAAATCAAGCACAGTCATGTCCTTGCGGAATGACCAATCATATTGGGAAACACCTAAGATGTTCCACTTGATTTGTTCTAACGTTTATCATTATTATTCTCGACAACATCCTCGTGGATTTGGCGCGTACAGAAAGTAACGGTTCTAGTTTGGCGGGAGTAATGACCAAAAAATTTTGGTAGCGGATATGGATTTCTGTCAAGGTCGTTACGTCTACACAACTCCTTGCAATATTGTGTCATGTTTTGAACGAAAGGCGTAGGAATTTCACCGTAACCCAGGGTCCAAAGATCAGACGGAGGTATGCATATCGATCGAGAAGGTGATAATGATGTAACCATATTTAGAATTGGGAGAAATGAAGAGAGTTTCCAATTATATTACGAAATTTGTTTTGATGGCGATCGGAGGTGATTGGGACCAAGACGCTGGTTGAAATATGATTATATGGTTTGAAAGGGAAAAACCAGGATTTGGAGATTTGGTGATTGCCTTTATTTTGTTGTAATTCAACTAATAGCGCAGATCATGGTGCAAGCAGGTTCTCCTGACGTTTTGATCAAGACTTTCGACGACGGGTGTATAATCATGTTTAGTCTTCCACTTGAATTGACATATTTCACAATCCATCGAGAAACTAAACACATATTTCGCTTTTTCTTATTTCCCTACAACCATCTGTCAAAAGGTACTGTCATTGATTTTATAATAGGTTAGGGAAAAAATCCACTATTTTGCGTAAACTTCAAGATTTCATTTAACATGTTTGGGATTGTCCTATTTGAGTAAAATATGCACCGTCCTGTCCTATAATTTGTTGCCATTTTAAAGGTGGTTTCATAATGCTTCTCTAATAAAAGCACTGGTTCTTATTAGCGAAAAACTCCTAGTAATCGATTTTTATAATCTATTCTGGATGCCATTTTCTCATCCCTCAGGAAATTTGAAATGCAAGAAAATGATGGGAATCGCTTGGTGCTAGGTTCGGACTATATGCTGAATGCATTTAAACATTCCAACTCCCGGAATTTCTAGCGAGTCACTGGCGTTGTCCTGATGGAACACCTCCTCTGTTGATCAATTCTGGCCGTTTATGATCTGTCGCTAGCTTCAAACGGTCCAGTTATTGGCAGTAGAGATACGAAATTAGTATTTGGCCCTATGGAAGCAACTCATAATAAATGATTCCTTTGCAGCCTCACTAAATGCGCAATAGAACCTTCCTGGCCGTTATTCCTGGTTTGGCCAACATTTCAGCGGCTCCACTGAGCTTTGATCATTATAGTTTTCGCACTATATTGTCGTATGTAACCTATTTCTAATCCACAGTCACTGTCTGCTTAAGAAATGAATGGATTTCATTCCGATTAGCCAAGGTTTCTTAGATGGAAATTCGATCCATAATTTTTTTAGGGTTGATTGGTATGGCACTCAAATATCGAGCTTTTTTCCAATCTAGCTTTACGCAAACGGTTTAAAAGTGTTTTAAGGTCGACCTTTCTCTCCTGTGCGATGCTACATTTTCAAATTACTGTTATTAAAAAATGTAAGATATACCCACCTACTTGAAGATGCTAGTGTGTAAGCGAAACAATCGTTTCATAATCATGATAAAATTTGTGACAATCAGAATGAACTTATTTAATTAAATCAATGAATTATGCGGTTGGTTCTATGTGAAACATAACAAAAATTTTATTTAAAAAAAATCACACAGTTTTTATGTTTCACAATTTATTTAGAATCCTGGCACGTGTTTCGGTCTTTCGACCATCTTCAAAAGAGCACAAAAAGGAACTTAACTTAAAATTGAAAAGGTTCTTTCAGGACATCTGTGTATTTTTATGGCGCATGTAAATAACAGCATCCAAAACTTGCCAAAGAGTATTTTTATGAAATTGTTTATTTTAAGGAGTCCAACTCCTGTAAAAAGAGGCCTAATTCTCTGAAAATTTACTCAAAACGTTTTTGCAGATATATAAGGTGAACCGGAAAGTAATGTCGCCTTTTTAAATCAAATTCAAATGAATAAATTAGTAACGTTTTATCTCCAATCAATAATGTAATCACCTTCGTTATCAATAATCTTTTGCCATCTGGTGTGCTAATTTTCAACGCTGAAACGATGGGAATTTGTTAAATTCTCCTTTTTTGATTGAAAGAATTTTCAAATAGTCCATCAATTTAATCTTATTAACATTCTATAGTAAAGTGACATCTTTTTCATTAGAAAAATGATTATTTTCTATACAATATTCTACAAAATCGGTTGATTTCTAGTTTTTCAAGATAGACATCCTATGTTCTTTGATTCTATGTTGTAAACATCGGCCTGATAAATCCCCGATTCGGAAAAGTTGGGGTTGCTTTCTTTATTGTTCACCAATATCTCAGCTAAATTATTTCTATTTACTGCTAAAGAATTAATTCCAATTTTATGAAGACCATCAGAGATCCTACTGCTAAACCCTTTTACATAAGCCATTGAAAACCATATTTTCTTTCCTTCATAAGGATCATTTATATTGATATAAATGTTTACAACATAGAATCAAAGAACATGGGATTTCTATTTTGAAACCAGAAATCAACCAGTTTTGCAGAACATTGTATAGAAAATAATAATTTTTTTATTTAGAAAGATGTCACTTTATCATATAATGATAATAAGGGTAAATTGATGGAATATTTGGAGATTCTTTCAATAAAAAGAGGAAAGGAGAATTTAACAAATTTCCTCTTTGGCAACACCCCTAGATTGTATGCTGTTATTTCCGTGCGCCATAAAAATACACATATGTACTGAGTGTAATAAAAGAACCTTTTCAATTTTAAGTTTAGTTCCTTTTTGTACTTCTTTTAAAATGGTCGAAAGACCGAAACACGTCTCAGGATTCTGAATAAATTGTGAAACATAAAAACTGTATGAATTTTTTAAAGTAAAAAACCTTATTCAATATGGATTTTCATCAACTAAAGACCTATTCAATTAAATATAACTGCTAATGAAAAATTCAAAAAGGTATATTATCATATCACGTAATTCTCTCAGTTTGTTGAAAAAAATTACAGATTAATTATATTATTTAGCACACACATTATATCTTTAACAACATAAAAATACCGTGTTTTTCCAATAAGTTGATCCTTCCTTGGTACAAAGTGTTAGCTTTATACAAACAATGTAATAATGAATGATTGTCATGAAATATTTGCAAATCATTTTGATTTACACATCTGAATCATCTTCCTAGTGACCCACGTCTTATTTGCTTCAATTCATAATCGACTCCAATTATGATGCGATTTTCATCAACTAGATCCTAGATGATATGAGTGTTTCATTTCCTACTGCTATCTTTGCTTAGGTTATTATTTGTACCGAAAGTCTTTTTAGGGTTCATGAAGTTTTAGCATATACCAAGGTGGTTAAGCACTTAAGTGCTTAAAACTTAAACTTAATTTTAATATACATTGGGGAAACCAGTTATAGAATAAAAAGTATTTGTGTCCTTATGTTAGAAAATTATAAAAAAACACTGGGACACGTCTACTTTCGAATTCAATAGTTGGCTTTCTAAAACCAAAAATTTAAATTTACAGGTTGATTCGAGCAAGTCCAACATAGTTCTTATTTTAAATGAAACGTCCTGTATATTTTTATATTTTTTAGAGCTCCTTAATAACCTCATTTCAACGAACTATATCATGTATGGTCTATTATGAATAATAGACCATAGACCAGATGAAATTTCGAAAATAGTCATGATTGATTTCGAGAAAGTGGATACTTGAATTACATGGTGTAATGGATTTTAATACATTAAAATAAATGCTCAAAATGTTCTCCAGTTGTATGACTTACATTATATTCACGGACAATTTGACGTGTACTTAACGTTTGGTCCTCTGCAACATCTAACAAAATATCCAATTTTACAGTATCTTCAACTTATTGCGTTTGTTATGTCCAAGTTCTATGAATTGTGCATTAACTTTAGTCACAGTACCTTGTGACATATAAGGTAACTGGAGATATCTCTGATTAAATAAGTTTGCCACTTCAACTTGACTTCTAGAATTATCTCCCTAACCCATCATCATTGAAATCTCAGTTAAATATTTCATTATTACTTCTTAGTTAGGAATTTACTATTTCATTGAGAATCTCAACACCGCAACATCTGACTGATAACAATCGACATTATTTGCAGATTTTCTTTATTTATTGGCATATGTAGACAGTTTTTCAGGTATTCATGACAAAAATATGATAACAAAACCAAAATACATAAGCGTATCGCAAAATTATTTTGGAAATTTTCTCAACTTGATTGATAGTTCAGAAATTGCATAAGTCTGTATTTAGGTTATTTAAAAAATACCAGTACTTAACGCGTGGTAAATTATTAATTTCATCAGTTCATCCGGTATTAATTATAATAGATTAAACATGATTTATAGTCCGTCTAGAAAGTATTCAGAATTTATTATTTTTCATAATTTTAATATACTTAATTAATAATTAAGTAGATTCAACTAAATATAGTATGTCCAGAAATGGTCCGTATGTCACTGAAACGACAAGGTTACATATAAAGGAAACCAAAAAAAAATCCCTATAATGATGCCTCTAGCGTGTAAAGCACAATCTTGAGGATAGTTTTCACTCCATATACGATAATTTTGCTTGTTTACATAGCTGTCCAACCAGTAATGAGCTTCATCACTAAACACAATTTTACGATAAAAAAATGGATCAACTTCAAGCTGTTCTAGGGCCCAATCAGCAAACAAACGTCGCTTATTATGGTCAAGTGGCTTTAGTTCTTGAACCAGTTGGATCTTGTATGGGTGTAGACCAAGAAATTTTGCGTAAAGATACGCAAAATTTTCCAAGTCAACTTGTTGTGAACGTCGACAAATAGACAAATCTGGATCATCATTAACACCATGACTTACAGCAGCGATATTTTCTTCCGTACGTACAGTTATTTGTCTTGTTATTGTTGTTGCATCGAGTACAGAAAATGTTGTCCGAAATCTATTGATAGTTCGACGAATAAGCTGCTCTGATGGACGATTATGTAAACCATAAATTTCACGAACTGCTCAATAAGTTTGGCGAATAGAACACTGATTTTGAAAATGAATTTCAATAATTTGTAAACGTTATGGCGGCGTGAGTCTTTCCATGATAATTTGTCGATGTTTACTGAACAGCAATGTCAAAACAAATGGCTTCTACCTTCTGTCAAACCACAGTTATCCCTATCGAAAGTTCTAACACTCTAAAAAAAACAGCCGATATATACTAAATAACTACAATTTAGCTTTGTTTTTTCCGGATACTTTCTAGACGGACTATAATTCATTGAAATCAGGTTATTGAAGAGCTTTGAAAAATATAAAAATATACAGGGTGTTCCAATTAAAAGAGGGTTTACGCGAATCACCCTTTATATTTAAATTAATGCGTAAAAGGCGCACCATTTAATTTGAAAGTTGACGTGTCCCAGTGTTTTTTATAATTTACACACATATGGACACAAAGAATTTTATTCCACACGTGGTATCCATACTGTATGCATGCGTTGAAGCTGAATGACCAAGTTTTCTTTAACTTTTTGCGTCCCAAACAGTTCAATGGAACATAACCGCCTGAAACGTTTAGCCAATTACAGAAATCCTTCATTAATGACTAAACCGTTCTTGGCGTGCTTCATTGCCATATTCTCGAACAAACAATCAAGAAAGAGTTTTATTTGCTATTCGTCATCGGAAAACACGAACCCAGTTATCGAGATCTTCATATGAGCCAGTGCATCGCGTTCTTCACTATCTCCATCATCTTTCTTCGCCCTGCCAGGATAAACCGAATCTTGACACCGCAAGCCTTTGTCGGCGTCTTCGCCAAGCACAAAGTCTGCATACTAAATGTGGCGTTTAAATCTACATACTCTGGTCCTTCCGAATATTTGTTGGTGAATAACAATTCGGTAAACAACGCCGACTGGAAGGCGGTTCCTGTTTATGATCACATACGGCTTAAGATTTGATTGATGGGCGGAGGTCATACAAGGTCAATCCACTGAGGATGGAAGGTTCACATCCGATATTTATAGCTCGTTCTGAAACTTATTTGATTATATTGATTCGCTTGGTCACCAAATCTGCAATTATTTCGTTTAATATTAGGTGTATAAATTAGTTCTTGCTGGTCAGCCAGGTCATGTTTCATCGAATGGAGGAGATCGTAATCGGAAGAAGCAATGTCTGGGCTATACGGCAGACGGAGTAGGACTAGCAATTTGAGTATTTCTAAGTAGGTTTTGTCATAGATTTTACGAATAAAATCAATGAAACTTCTTACCCATATATACCAGTTGGCTCGTCACAAAGTAATTACATTAAAATTGTTTACATAAGATCCATTCTGTTGGAACTATACATAATTTAACTCAGTAAAACACTCGCAAGCCAAAATTTTGAAGAAAAATCATATTCAGAATACGTAACCATTAGTCGGGTGAATATTCTTTAAATGTGACTCAAAAATCAGACATTTTGACTAGAACTCATAAGGGAGTATGCAATTCACAATTGTTAAATATTTTAAACAGCCAAAATTGCAAGAAATAGAAGTAATTTGAATTTAGATATCAATTTTGAAATTGGTAAAGAAAACGATGAAAAAATTTGTTATTATCAAGAATCCTAGATTAACTTCAGTGAAATTATCGACGATGGATAAGCTAACTGAAATCTAACTCACCAAAGTAATGTTAATTGGGAAAAATTAATCAAAATTCACTTAAATCAAGGAAATATAGTGTCTACGTCAGTAATGTTGGAAATGTGTATATCCTCGAAGATGCAAAAGCATGGATAAAGTTGTAATAGCATATAAGCTGAATTAACAGTAAGTCAGCTATGGAATTAATTTCAAGTAATTTTTAAGTAGGAAGCATTAGAAGTCAAAACTTTGTAAACTTTTGACACTTAGAATACTTTACGGACAAAAAGCATGACTTTCGCTGTCCCAATTAGCATGAAACAGTTATCAAGAGTTAAATAAAAATTCAGTCTTATTTTGTAGAATATTTTCAAACCAACAAATAGTTTAAATTTTGTATAATCATTGAAAGCATCAATTTTCAAAAAGTTTGACAAATGCTAGTAATCTTTGGAATTCAATTTTTCGTGAAACTATAAGAGGAAGTGGCACGGAAAATGTCATTCAGTATGAAAATATCAAAAGTAGAGACCACGTCGTCCTGTTTTAAAAATTTAATATTCAACAATCCAGTTCCATAACCTAAAACAAAAACACATAAATAACAGAAATAAGTATCAAGAAATACAATACATGAATATTGAATTGAAAAATCTAAGCATTAAATTAAGTATCAACCAAGACAAATAGATGCTAAGAATAACATCAACGAGGTTGGTCATGAATTGTAAACCTTCTAGAAAAATCAGTTGAACTTCAAGAATCCAGTATAAATTCTTGAACAGGAAAAGACCCTATTATAAGGAAAATTGAAAGTGATAGACAAACTTACCAAAGGAAATAATTTAAATTCTGTAAATTATTAAATTTAAAATTAATTTAATTTTTACTAGAATTACGGAATAGAGGTTAGAATAGAACATATAATAGGAAAGTTTATTTAGACCTTATATTTCAAACTACTTCGTTTCAATATATTTCCAAAAACAAATTAGAAATTAAAATTGAATCCTTCCTAATAAAGTAAATTAAAATTAATCAAATTCAAATTTTCAATTTGCAATCACAAAATTTAAAATATTACCAGTTAACCGGCAGCACAATATACACTCGATTTTATATGCAGATTATCAAAAAAGTATTCTAACCAAACAATTTTTTAAAGTAAACTATAATAATGATTCAAGAAAAGTCATCAACAAAATTCATAATAAATAGGTGGAAATAATAATGAATAATTGAAATTTTCATTGACTAAAAGGATACCGAATACACGAACAGTCCTTAAACTCACCAAAGTCCTCAAGAAACTTCAGATTGATATAAAGCTCATTAAATTATTTAATTCCCATTAACACTGTAGCTCTCGAACGGAAAGTGATAGAGACCTGAAACTTTCGGGGTAGATTTGGGACTTGAATATCTCGGTTGGGTTCGTTACTGGATAAAATTAATCAAAAATTTTTTAATTCGAAAACTTTTAGAATTAAATAAAGTAAATGTCTAAGAACACACTGTGTCAATTCAGTAGACATATAGAATTAAACACTTATCACAGAGTACCAACGGGAATAAAAGAATTTAAAGAAATAAAAATTATCAATTAAATTTACAGAATGAATACTTGTTTCATTAAAACCAAGTTCCTTTCCAAAAATACAAAACATGCCCTCAAGAACTTCTACAAAAACAACTTGCTCAAAATGAGTTCCTTCAAAAAAATTCCTAATACATGCAGAACATATTCAAAAAGTAATTCAGAATTATTACAACGGAAACACATCAGCCCCACTTCACATTTAAAAAATAAAAATAATCAATAAAATATATCTTACCAGAACAAACTGAACACAGCTATCTGAACAAACACTAGAATGATGTGAACTTTTAAAAATCCTACGTATTCTATGTTCATCACAGAAACTACACAAAGTTTGTAAGGTATTTTATGGTCTCCTTTGAACCAAATCTTAATATATATATATAAATCTCGTGTCACAATGTTTGTCCTCAATGGACTCCTAAACCACTTAACCGATTATAATAAAATTCGCACACCATGTGCAGTTCGATCCAACTTGAGAGATAGGATAGTTTAAATCTCAAATTATAGTCGCAATTTTAATTTATTGCTAATAATTTGTCTGTTATTATTTGACAGTCACAATTATCTGTTAACTCCAAATTATTCTAACAGATGTCGATACCTTTCGAATGGGTCGAATAAGTAATCAATAGATGGCGCTGCTATGGTAAATCTACGAACGTGTCATATAAGCTACATTTTAACAGCATAATTACCACGTGTTGTTGACGCTATAAAAGAGTCCATTGAGGACAAACATTGTGACACGAGATTTATATACTACTCTGTCAAAAAAGTACCGGGAATTTTCAATTAAAACAACATTTTTACATTTAACCGTCAAAATTTATTGGGTCGCCTTCAAAATAGGCTCCATTTGCTCCAATACATCTATCCCAACGGCACTTCCAATTATCGAAAAATTTTTTATAGGCGCTTTCCGGGATGGACTTTTAGCTCTCGCGCCGAATTTTGTTTTATGGCTTCAATCGACTCAAAACGGGTGCCACGAAGGGGCAATTTTAGTTTTGGGAGGAGGAAAAAGTCGCAGGGAGCCAAATCCGGCGAATACGGTGGTTGCTGAAGCACGTTTATTGAGTTTTTAGCGAGAAAGTCAGTCACAATCGTAGCTCGGTGAGAAGGCGCGTTATCGTCATGCAAAATCCATGAGTTGTTCGCCCACAAATTTGGCCGCTTCTTACGGATACGCTCACGCAAACGTTTCATAACGCCTAGGTAATACTCCTTGTTTACCGTCTGACCCTCTGGAACGAATTCGTAGTGCACCACGCCACATATATCGAAGAAAACAATGAGCATCACCTTCATTTTCGAGCGGCTTTGGCGTGGTTTTTTCGGTTTCGGCTCATTTTTTGCCACCCATTCCGATGATTGCTGGCTTGTTTGCATATCGTACCCGTAGACCCAGGTCTCATCACCAGTTATAATGCGTTCCATGAATGTAGAATTGGAATTACAGCGATCCAGCATGTCTGAAGCAACCTGTTCGCGATAACGTTTTTGAAGAAAATTCAGGTCTTTCGGTACGAGTCGTGCGGCCACCTTTCTCATGCCCAAAATATCAATAAAAATCGTACGTGCGGACTCGTGGGATATCTTAAGATCATGTGCTATCTCTCTCAAGCTGGTACGACGGTTTTCCAGCACCCTTTCCTTAATTTTATCGACGTTATCTTCGATCGAAGCCGTCGATTGGCGACCATCCTTGAAGGCTCTGTACCACTGATATGCACGAGTTTTCGATAGAGCATTATCACCAAAGACCTTTTGCAACATTTTCAATGCATCGGCACACGAAAATTAATTTGCAACACAAAACTTTAAACAAATTCTTTGCTCAACGTTATCACCCATAGTAAAAATTCGCACGCACTCTGACATCGACTGACTTAATCAGCTGTTGCAAACACACTAGTTGACAGATCCCGCTCAAGCTTGGCATAGTAATTAAGGACAGTGGTACCAACCTAGGAAAAAAAATTTTTACCTACCTCATTGCCCCGCCAGATTTAAATCGATAATTCCCGGTACTTTCTTGACAGGATGTATATTAAGATAACAAAAACTTTAGCCACAGCAACGCGTGGCCGGGTCAGCTAGTGATAATATAAGTGTAAACCAAAATATATAATTATTATATATGCAATAAAATAATAAGAGGTGTTTTACTTGGTAAAAGTATTATCTATAATAAAAAAATTTAAATATCATACAGATTCATTCTGTTAACCTCCTACAAATTTCAATTTCAAAAAATTTCTTATTCAAAAACCTTTATAATTAAATTAAATAAATGCCTCAGAAAACACTGTTTCAATTTAGTAGACATATAGAACTAAAACTTTACACATTACTAAAAGGGAATAAAAGTCTTCAAAGAAATATAAATTATCAATTAAATCTACAGAATAAATACTTGCAGGATACAAAATTTTGTTTCCTTCCTTTTTTTATTAATACCAAATTCCTTTCCAAAAATTCGAAACATAACCTCAAGAATTTCTCCAAAAACAACTTGCTCAAAATAAGTTCCTTTAAACAAATTCCTAAAACATGCAGAGCATCGTAGGATTTTTAAAAGTTCATCATTCTAGTGTTTGTTCAGATAGCTGCTTTCATTTTGTTGTGGTAAGAAATATTTTGTTAATTATTTTTGATTTTTAAATGTGAAGTAGGGCTGATGAAGAAGTTCTGCATGTTTTAGGAATTTTTTGAAGGAACTTATTTTGAGCAAGTTGTTTTTGAAGAAGTTCTTGAGGTTATGTTCTGGATTTTTTAAAGGAATTTGGTTTTAATAAAACAAGGAACAAGTATTTATTCTGTAGATTTAATTGATAATTTATATTTGTTTGAAATATTTTATTCCCCTTGGTACTGTTTGATAAGTGTTTAATTCTATATTTATACTACATTGACACGGTGTGTTCTTAGACATTTATTTAATTCAATTATAACATTTTTTGAACTAAAATTTTTCTGAAATTAAAATTTGTAGGAGGTTAAAAGAATAAAACTTATGTCTGTTGTAATTTATGTTTCATTTAAGACTCTACTTCTCCCATGCTTTTTAAGAGTAATTCATAGAGTTATTCACGTTTGAAATTTTCTTTTATTTTTATTAATGTTTTCTAAACAGCAATTCCGAGGTAACTCAAATATTTCTGCAAAATTTAATGAGGATGGTATAATTAAACGATACAAAACGAAGAAAAAAATGTTGTGAGCGCAATAAAGTGGAACGCTGAAGAAACCATAGCAACAGTCCACCATGAATTTAGTATATAAACAACGACTCGAATATAATTTCGCGAAACGCACTAAAATTCACCTCAAAAATGTGAGAATACTGAAACTTTAGAGTGTTTTATTGGGAGTAGAGATTAATTCGGTTCGTTTTTAAAAGATGGCTTCAAAAAACATTAAATTTTTAAATAGTAGGAGCGGTTTTAAACAGTTGATAACATCCAGTTTGAATTGTTTATACAAAACGTTGAAAATGTCAAATTTTTTGCATTCTCAGTATTTGCGAGAAGTTTTTATTATTTGTATCAATTGGAAAGAAAGTGCGATTTAGAATCATTAGAATTTTCAAATATAGCTAGTCTGAATTTAAGACTGACACTTATGCTCGACAAAGATTTAAGTCCTCAAATATAACATCAGAATTTGTAAGGTTAATTCATTTAGGTATATATTGTGTTTGATCTTGGACTTGCATGTAATGTTGCGGTTTATGAACTAACATCTTCATTACATTGAATCATTTGACACCTCCATTCAATAACTGTTTAGACAATAATAGAATATGGTTATGAAAATTGGTCATTCTATTGTGTTCTGAGGACTAGACGATTTTTTCCCAATTGATCATTCTTCTTAGAAACGAAGAAGATCTAGCGGGCTAGAACACATGTGGTTTATTTTATGACCAATATATTATCCGGATTTCTTCTATCGTGATGAACTATTCAAAATCAATAAGGTAGGTAGGGATTAATTCGATTGTTCATGTCTGTTAAATACCATATCCGTATGGATCTTCAATGAGTAATACTGTGGTATGTGGTTAGATATTTGCCTTTCGAATAAACCCTAATTTCTAAGGCTTAGAGCTGTGTGGATCTTATGTATAATGTTCGAGATCTACTTCATACCAGGATATCAGATATTAACCTCTGTATTATTAGTCAAAAGATTATTCAAATGAATAATCCCATCATAAAAACCGAAGAAAATAAAAAATTTATTTCTCTGTCGTACTTTGATAGCATAAGTCAAAAAGTGGCCAATAGATTTTCAAGATCAGATGTCAATATTGCCTTCAAAACGCAAACAAATTATCATCGGTATTTTTTAACGCAAAGGACCCTACTCCAAACATACACAAATCAAGAGTTTATGAGTTATCTTGTTCTACGTGCAGTAATAAATATATAGGACAAACAGGACGTTGCTTCAAGACGAGATTCAACGAACATAAAATGAGTTTCAGGAAAAATAAACAAAATTCTACTTTTGCCACTCATTGTTTAGAAAACGGTCATTTCTTTTCCACAATAGATAATCTTAAACTTTTACATGTGGAATCAAAAGGGAAGAAACTCGATTATCTAGAATCTGTTGAAATTTTCAAATTAGTTCACAATAACAATAATGTAAAAATAATGAATGACTGTACGGAGCTATGGAAATCGAAAATATTTGAGATATTTAAAAAGGAACATCTGTTTAAAACCTTTTTCAACGAACATGAAATGAATTTAATGAAAAGTAAACAAAAATTCAACTTTTGCCACTCATTATTTAGAAAACAGTAATTCCCTTCGACAAAAGAAAATCTTAAGAAAAATTTTACATGTAGATTCAAAAGAAAAGAACTTGATTATTGAAATTTTCAAATTCGTTCACAATAAAAATAATGTAAAAAATAATGAATGTCTGTATGGAGCTTTGTAAATCCAAATATTTGAGATATACAACAAAATATCTGTACGGAGCTATGTAACCCAAAAAATTGTCGATTGCCGACATTCCGATATCTGTTAGAAGGCCCCTCTTTTTTAACCCGGTCTTTTATCACGTTCCGATTGTAAACCTCTGTACCACTATTAGGTTTTATCGAGAATCTGTTGAAATATTCAAACTATTTACCACTTTTGTTTAAATACCACTGTACCACTGTTAGGTCTTCAGTTGTCTGATGATGGGATAGTTCATTTCCCGAAACTCGAGTCACAATAATATTTTTTTTTGGTAGTAAAACATAGTAATTTCTACAATTTGTTTTAATTAAGAATAATTGAAGATTTAATGAATAATATATTTAGAGTGTCCAAGTCATTTCTGGCCAAATTTCATAAAGTGATTATAGAGGTAATTTGCAACAAAATTTCCTATAGAGTATGGTCCAATTATTTTTCGTAGATGAGTTGTTTAACATTTTGCTATTTTGTTAAGTTTCAAGAATTTTTAATAAACTTCAGCAGAAAAGGCCAGAATGAATCAACAGAAAAGGTTTAATGTTCCACCAAGATAATGCGAGAACTCATGCAAGTTTGGTCACTCACCAAAAGCTTTTACAGCTTCAACACTGCCACACCCACCATATTCTCCAGATCTGGCGCTTTCGGATTATTATTTGTTCCGGCCATTGCAAATGCTACTACCCTCAAAAGGTGTTGGATCAGAATGGCCAATAGATAATTTAACAAAATATCTATTCATTATGTGAAAATTGTCTTCCATTTTCCGAAAAAAAAGGAGATTACTATTCGAACAACCCAATAAAATAGTACCACAAAGATGTACGCCCAATTTCGTGAGAAATAGACCTACAGACTTTAAATTCTCAGGGTTGTTGTGAGCAAAAAAACGAATGAACCAATTAATATCAGATGGGGTTGAAGCAATTTCACAATTTAACTTGAGTCACTCAGGCACGCGAAAAGCTCGTGCCAGGTGACATCCCAGTTTGTAAACAACCTACTCATTGGAAAATTGGATTGTTATCAAATAATATTTCGAACGAATCATTTGTTTATTCGGCTAATAACCTATGGAATCCTTGGCAACGCCTAAATCTTTCAATTGCCGATCAGAATCGCTTGTAATAAAGTTGTAAATGTCACAAAATAATTATTTACTCCGGATAGAGAAGGAAATTCGATAAAAACTGGTTAGTGGCCCACTGAAAAATTTATGTGTCACCTTCTTCGATTAGTTTTTCCTGGAAAATATCGGGACTTGACCTCATAGCGATTTTGGCACGGGATCAGACCTTGAATTATCCAATCGTCAGAGTGAACGACCCGCGGTTTAAACACGTGTTTGGCACCGAGATAAATCGACGGAATTCCGTATTTTTTTTTCTGTGGAACCCGGAATGAAAATATTTTCCTGCCTAGATGAAAGGGGGCATCGAGTTTGTTGTCCCCCTAATAATAAATTCCCAAATAGATTTTTATCGGTGCGAAAATTTAATGATATCCTAGCAAATCAACTGTTCAACAAAAGTTAAGGATATTGAGTTTTTCCGAAGATGCATATTTCCCGTATCATCTAAATATTTTTACATAAATTTATAACGATTACAATAAAAACGGGGTATTTTTTACTTGATACGAGGCTTAAATATCATACAGATTTATTCTGCTAACCTCACTATAAATTAAATAAATGTCTCGAAAATCACAGTGTCAGTTTAGTAGATATACTACTCTGTCAAGAAAGTACCGGGAAGTTTCAATTAAAACAACATTTTTACATTTAATCGTCAAAATTTATTGGGTCGCCTTCAAAATAGGCTTCATTTGCTCCAATACATCTATGCCACCGGCACTTCCAATTATCGAAACATTTTTTATAGGCGCTTTCCGGGATGGACTTTAGCTCTCGCGCCGAATTTTGTTTTATGGCTTCAATCGACTCAAAACGGGTGCCACGAAGGGGCAATTTTAGTTTTGGGAAGAGGAAAAAGTCGCAGGGAGCCAAATTCGGCGAATACGGTGGTTGCTGAAGCACGTTTGTTGAGTTTTTGGCGAGAAAGTCAGTCCCAATCGTAGCTCGGTGAGAAGGCGCGTTATCGTCATGCAAAATCCATGAGTTGTTCGACCACAAATTTGGCCGCTTCTTACGGATACGCTCACGTAAACGTTTCATAACGCCTAGGTACTACTCCTTGTTTACCGTCTGACCCTCTGGAACGAATTCGTAGTGCATCACGCCACGGATATCGAAGAAAACAATGAGCATCACCTTCATTTTCGAGCGGCTTTGGCGTGGTTTTTTCGGTTTCGGCTCATTTTTTGCCACCCATTCCGATGATTGCTGGCTTGTTTGCATATCGTACTCGTAGACCCAGGTCTCATCACCAGTTATAATGCGTTCCATGAATGTAGAATCGGAATTACAGCGATCCAGCATGTCTGAAGCAACCTGTTCGCGATGACGTTTTTGAAGAAAATTCAGGTCTTTCGGTACGAGTCGTGCGGCCACCTTTCTCATGCCCAAAATATCAATCAAAATCGTACGTGCGGACTCGTGGGATATCTTAAGATCATGTGCTATCTCTCTCAAGCTGGTACGACGGTTTTCCAGCACCCTTTCCTTAATTTTATCGACGTTATCTTCGATCGAAGCCGTCGATGGGCGACCACTTCACGATCGTCCTTGAAGGCTCTGGACCACTGATATGCACGAGTTTTCGATAGAGCATTATCACCAAAGGCCTTTTGCAACATTTTCAATGCATCGGCACACGAAAATTCATTTGCAACACAAAACTTTAAACAAATTCTTTGCTGAACCTAATCACCCATAGTAAAAATCGGCACGCACTCTGTCATCGACTGACTTAATCAGCTGTTGCAAACACACTAGTTGACAGATCCCGCTCAAGCTTGGCTTTGTAATTAAGGACAGTGGTACCAATCTAGGAAAAAAAATTTTTACCTGCCTCATTGCCCCTCCAGATTTAAATCGATAATTCCCGGTACTTTCTTGACAGAATGTACAGAATTAACACTCATTACACTGCACCAGAAGGAATGAAAGAATACAAAGAAATAATTTTATTTCATATAAATATATAATAAAATAATAAAAAGCGGTTTTTTTTTACTTGCAGAAGGGTTATTACAAACTTTGAATATCAAAACAAATTCAATCTGTTAGTCTCCTACAATTTTAATTTGAAAAAATTTTAATCAAAAAAGTTTAGAATTAAATTAATGTCGTATGAGCACTGCTTATAATTAATAAACTTATAAAATCAAAACTCATTATACAATATCAAATGGAATAAAAAAACCCAAGAAATATAAATAGTCGATTAAAATTAATATATAAATAATTATTTGAATGTTTCGTTCCAAGCATGTGCACCTGAACTCTTCAGACAGGCGTGGTGCGCATGTCTGCCTGTAACAAAATGTTTTGTTTCTGATCCTATATTTATGAAAACTAAATCTTCTTCAAAAATACACATCATTATTTTAAGAACTTCTCTAAAACTAATTTGTTTGAAATATTTAATATATTTGAATAAGTTACTTCAAAAACTCTCAAAACATGTAGCACATCCTCAAAACCAATTAGAGTTTAGATAAGGTCAGTCCAACTTCACATTTAAAAGATAAAATCAATCAATAATAAATAACTTACCCATACGATCTCGTGAAATGTTTGTTTGATTAAAACTAGGTTCAATTAAAATCCAAGCTACTCTATGTTCTATGCTCACCACAAGAATCACACAAAGTTTGGCACTTTATGGCCTTCCTTAAACCACTTGATATTTATATAATGAATTTTTTCATTTAAAAACCTAATAAACATATAAAACATTTAAATATTTCAAATTGGGTTTTCCTGAAGAGAAAATACAAATTAATTCAATATCCTGAACTTTTGACGGTCAGTGAATCACTTCAATATTTAGATAAAAACTATTCAAACATTGGATTTTGCCAGATGTGTTTTAGAAAAATTATCAACACTCAACAAATAGCATATTATATATCTATTTTTTGTAGATCCAGAGAGTCATAAAGCAACGGGAGGAAAAAAACATTCACCCCCGAACTGTATAACGTATAACAATTTAATAAGTAAGATACCAATGATTCCTACAGAAAAAATAACAATGATGATTATGACATCGGCAATTTACAAACACAAAAATCACATACAAAATAAATTTGAGCGTTATTGATACTGATGTAAGGGAGTAAAGCCATATTGCTTTTTGTGAATATCGAAACAGGGTGGGCCATCTAGGGATTCTTAGAGTTCCCACTTCGCTCAATGGGACTTGGTTCAAAATGAGCATTTTCTCAGAAAGATCATCTTCAGGGATGCGCTCATTTCCACCTCGGAGGACTATTTTTTGTGAGGATCCGCTAAGGATAAGAGTTATGCCATTCATGATCAAAAATGTAAATTTTAAATGGCCCACCCCTTATTTCATAAGCCGTTTTCTCAAGCTTTCAAAATGAAATATCTGTGATAAGATTACTATAAGTTGCTGAACTTGTGGCTGATTCATTATAGCTGGAAGAATATAAAATTATAATGTAATATAATATTTTCATTCCCGTTCATTCATCAATTAAAGAAAATGTGACATTTCTTAAATTTGCACGATTTTCGCAGATCACAAACAACAATTTGACACGCCCTTTCGGCGCAATATCATAAAGGTTCATTTGATCTACCGGCTCATTGAACTACCCGAAAAAATTCCATTGATCGATTATGTTGATTAATCGACGAAGCTAGTATTGTCCTTATGGTGGCAACAAATAGAAGTAGAACATTACAGATTCACTTTGAGTATAAAGAGAAAATTCTAGTTATATAAAAATATTAGGTAACAATAAACGATAATTATTGAACGATGACTTGAAAAATCTGCTGATTCATCTCGAAATAAAACTGATTGTACAAAGTTCAATTATCGACTCGCGTCCCCATTTATGGAGGAATGAGCCCGACTTAACGGAGATCGTAAAATTTTTGTTGACATTGCAAATAATTCGCACATTACGCATCAAAATACCGAAAATATTTACGGTGGAGGCGTTAACCAGGTGACTGTGAATGAAAACGAGGCGCCACACTTTTCTTAGAACTTTCTCAAGGACCAGAAACGTGCCAAATTATCTCAATTTTGGACGCCACTGCATTCCAGGGGAAACTGTGGGTATTTTTATCACCACATGGAGATAGAACGCATTTGGAGTTGAAATGTAGAAATAGAAATTGCGTGACATAGTGGTATTCGATCAATGCTGATATTTGAATGAGGAAATAAAAATCGTGTTTCGTTTAGTAACAATATTGTTTTATCTAGGCCATAGTTTCTCAACTTTTTTGCCCAGGGCCCCCTTTAAGAATATATTTCTATCTAGCACCACCCATCTCAATTTTAATAAAATGAAATAATAGGATTACAAATGAATTTCCGCCGTTTTTTAACACAAATTAAATGTTTATTATAGAAGAACGGTCATATAAATTTATTTAAAATAGTGCCCATCACTTGCAACCACTTTTTCCCATCTCTCAGGCAGCATTCGAATCCCACGTCTGAAGAACTCCTTGTCTTTTGAGGCTATCCACGAATCAACCCAATTTTTGGTATCCTCATAAGATGTGAACCGCTGCGCCGTCAGAGCATGTGCCATGGACTGGAACAGGTGATAATCGGACGGTGCAATGTCTGGTGAATACGGCGGGTGGGGTAACACTTCCCAATCAAGTGTTTCCAAGTACTTTTTCACGGGAGCCGCAACATGTGGACGAGCATTGTTCAATATCTCTCGACTTTAATTCGTACGGAACCCAATTTCCATGTTTATGAATCATTCCTAATGATTTTAAACGATGTGAGACTGCTTGCTGAGTGACTTCTAATGTTAGAGCAAATTCTTTTTGTATTTGAGATGAATTTTTCTCCACTAATTCCTCCAATTCTGCATCCTCGTAAATTTTTGGCCTTCCACGGCGATCTTTGTCTTCTACGTCGAAATCACCGTTTTTAAACTTTTGAAACCACTCTCGACACGTTCTCTCACTCAAAGCACCCTTATCATATGCTTCTACGAGCAATTGATGCGCCTCTGCAGCAGATTTCTTTAAATTAAAGAAGTAAACTAATATTTTCCGCAAATGACGCTTACTTGGCTCAAATTTTGACATTTTCAACTTATAAAAATTATATTTTACCAATATAAAATCAATGATATTAATAGGTAATGTTTTTCTTGAATGTCCAAACTATTTTTTAAGCCGGTTTAATCCGCGAAAGCTAACCGAAACTCCGTGCCGCGCCATCTACAATAAAACGGCGGAAACTTATTTGTACTCCTAATAATAGTTTGGGAAAAAAACCTATCGGGTGTTTTTTAGTGATAGAATTTTCGATAGGGATAACAGTGATTTGACTGAAGGTAGAAACCATGTTGTTTTGACATTTCTGTTCAGTAAGCATTGACAAACTATCATGGAAAGACTTACGCCGCAACGACGTTTACAAATTGTTGAAATATATTTTCAAAATCAGTGTTCTATTCGCCAAACTTATTCTTTCTCTTCACTTCGTGAAATTTATGGTTTACATAATCATCCATCAGAGCAGCTTATTCGTCGTACTATCGATAGATTTCGGACAACATTTTCTCTACTCGATGCAACAACAAGACAAAGTGAAGCCACTTGACCATAATGAGCGTTGTTTGTTTGCTGATTGGGCTCTAGAAGAGCTTGAAGTTGATACACTTTTTTATCGTAATATTGTGTTTAGTGATGAAGCTCATTTCTGGTTGAGCGGCTATGTAAACAAGCAAAATTGCCGTATATGGAGTGAAAACAATCCTCAAGAAGTTCTGCAGGTTCCGTTGCATCCTAAAAAATGCACTGTATGGTGCAAGCTTAAGGCATAATCGGTCCATATTTCTTTAAAAATGATGCTGGAGCTAATGTTACAGTGAATGGTGCTTGTTACAGATCGATAATAAATGATTATTTGTTTCAAAATTTGAATGGTATCGACCCAGAAGTGTTTTGGTTCCAACAAGATGGTGCTACACCTCATGCTGCTACCGTAAGAATTTATTTATTGAAAGAAAGATTTGGCGATAACATTATTTCGAGGAATGGTCCAATTAATTGGCCCCCAGATCATGCGACATAACTCCACTGGATTATTTTCTTTTGGTTTATGTCAAGTCATTGGTTTTTGCTGATAAACCAGAATTAATAGACGCTTTGGAAGCCAAGATAACTCGTGTTACTGATGAAATAAGACCTGAATTACTCGAAAAAGTGGCCCAAAATTGGTCTGGTCGAATGCGGTTCCTCAGAGCTAGTCGTGGTGGACATATGCCGGAAATTATTTTTATAACATAAATGTGATAAAATCATCTTTCAAATAAGAAAAAATTGGTTTCAATCCTACTTTAATTGTGTTTTATTGCAATTTAAAGTTCTATCACTATAAAAAAATACCTCATATTATTTTTTCGGTACATTGCTGTCTTTTGTTAGATCCATTTAGTTACAGGGGGTGTCGAAAATGGAAGTCAACAAACAGAAAATTCAGTTTCAAATCATTTGAGCAAAGCTGGAATTCAAAGAAAACTCCAATTAACAAGAAAAAACATGATGGATCGAATTGCCATCTGCGAAACCTTGGCCAAATGGAATGAAATCGACCCATTTCTTAAACGAATAGTGACTGGGGATGTGAAATGGGTCACATACGACGATATTGTGCTAGAACGATTGTGATCAAAGCGCGGTAAAGCATGTTAAACGGTGGCCAATCCGGGACTAACAGCCAGGAACGTTCTACTGTTCATTTTGTGAAAAAGATCAATTTCTAATGAGTTGCTTTCATATGACTTATCATTAAATTCATATCTCTATTATCAACAACTGGACCGTTTGAAGCTAGCGTTCGACCAGAAACGGCCAGATTTTACAGCAAAAGAGGTGTTGTGTTCCATCAGGACAACGCCAGGCCACACCCGTCTGTAGTGACTCGCCAGAAACTCCGGGAGCTTGGTTGAGAAGTGTTAACGCATCCACTATACAGGTGTCCTAGAAGTTGACGTCAAGCCGGAATCAGGTAACAGGTTAAGTCATAATAGTCATCAGAAAAATATTTAAAAAAATCCAAGTCCTGTATTCTTCAAATCATATTGCACTTTCCTTTATTCAATAAAATGCACTCCCTGTGATGATTTTTGAACTCCTGTTGCTACAATTTTCAACTTTTTTCATAATTTTTATTATTCCTGTGTTATCCCGAATAGTGCTTCTGTAACTGTAATCTTCAATTCTAGCCAATTGCTCCAGCTTGGAAATTAATGTCACTCTTTGCCGAACCAAGTATTCAAAATTAAAATTTCGCCCAACTTCGATTGACTGTACTGAAAAAAAAATGTACTACATCTGTTTATCAAGTTACTTCAAAAGTTGGCACATTTAATAAGGATTCTAAAATGCTATAACACTAACTAAATTCTTCTTTAGATTGGAAACTGATGTTGTACAGTTTTTTCAGTACAGTCAGTTAAAGTTGTGCGAAATATTAATTTTGAATACTTGTTTCCGCAAAAAGTGACATTATTTTCCAAGATGGAGTAATTGGCTTCGAATTGAAGATCACAGGTTACATAAGCACTATTCGGGATAACATAGGAAAAATAAAATTTGAAGAAAGTGAAAAATTGTAGCAACAGGAGTTCATAAATCATCACAGGTTGTGTATTTTCTCGAATAATAAATAATGCAATATAATTTGAAAAGTACACGACTTTTTACAAGATTTTTTTGAATATTTTTCTGATGATGACTATGACTCAGCGTGTTACCCGATTCCGGCTTGACGTTGACTTCTGGGACACCTGTATGGTCCGGAGCTGGCAATACCATCATTTTCTCGCATTCCAAAACTTCCTGGGTTACAAGACTTGTATAAGAGAAGCATTATAAAGCTAACTTAAAAATGGTAAGAAATTATAGAACAAAACGGTGCATATTCGATCCAAAACCAGAAACAATTGAGCACTTGGAAGCCAATATTTGATGTCTTATTGGCGGAATGCAGTCTGATTAACTTTGTTTGTAAGCAGAAACCAACTGACACAGACGAGTAGGTAAATAAAAAAATTCCAACAGCATCAAATCACATGATCATGATGGCCATTTGACAGGCCATTTCATGAAATTTTCTTCTCAATAAATGATTTTTCTGACAATCTGTGTGACTTGTGACATCTGGTTGGATCATGCTATTGATTAAGTCGATGATTTACATCTTTACATCTTATGGACTTTTTATATACTCGTATTGTAGTATATTTTCTTATATCATGAAGACTGTGTTATTTCTTAAGCGTGCTATTATGGTTTTACTTCAAAGATAACTCAAAAATTTCGTATTATGAACAACTAAAGATAATGACATTCACACTCGAACAATTTTCTATCAAGGGATATGAAATTTTTGGTCTGTGCATTTTTCAGTTAATTTTTTTCTGTGGAAAGTTATATTGTCATTGTAGTTTATCTAGAAATGTCATCTTTTGGTGAATTATCTAATTCAAGAGGTATTTGCGGAGTTCAGCTATTAGATCCCGATTGAAATCAGTGTTCAGCGAGGAAAAAATCATTTAGGATTATTTTAAGATGATTAATGATTCACCGATGTTTTTCCAGTGAATGGGGTGAGTAATAGTTACTCAATTTATGTCATACTTCTGTTTTCCATATATTTCCATCGACCCAGAAGAAATATGCCAGCGATTCAAAATAGTGACTTCTCAACCGCAAGTGAATAATTCAATTGGGAAAATCCATAGAGATCAATAGTGATGATTTTGATTTTCCTCATTTAATCGAAAAGATTTCGTTAGTCGCACCTGAGTCATAAAGAATAATAGATATTATATTAATGCTCAATTTTTATAATTTCATCATCTAATCCATCAGTCTCAAATGTTTTATTAAAGTATTAATGAAGCACCTTCGTTCGAGAATTTACATTACTTGACTTATCATCTAATTGAAATTAAATTTTAGAGTAATAAGGTTTGGTTCAATCTCAAGGAACATTTCTTTGCCATTAACCCAATAATTGAGCTCGTTTCCCAACTATTAAAATTTTTTAATATTCATTGATAACCTGTGAGGACCGCTGATGTGCTTAAAATGTATCCCAGATAGGTTTTAGTTATTTTGAACTACAGTCAAGATTTATTTACCAGCAATCGTTTATATAACCTTTTATATCATTTAAGAATAAGTTAGTTATGTTAGCTATAATAACCGCGAATTATAAGCAACTTCATTTCAAAGAACTATCCACTTCTTGGCTTCTTCCAGAAATTATTTGCAACATAGTTCCACAACACAATGGTAGGCTAAAATCTTCCTTTGGTAAGAAAATGTAGTTTATTCAAAGTGGCTCTGAAGAAATAAATGAATTTTTCTTAGATATTTAAAAAAAATAGTTATCAGAAAAAAATTTTAGATATCATGAAACTTTTTAAATCAATTCAGGGAATTCCCTCTCTTTGATTATGAAAAAATTATCTGCCAGATTTTCGTGCTTGAGTATTCTTTGATTTAAGAAAAAATTACATTCGAGTGAAAGAGTATCATCAACTCTGGAAATATCACGTGGTTGTAATTTTTCAGACGGAATCGAGTATATTCCGACAACCGCCCAAAATTATTTGCCTGATATTGTTTGATACCTTAATCAATAGAGGATATATAACGTGGTTGGCTTCATCCAGATTGGAATGACTCTAACCACTTTTAGCTACTGTCAGAAATTATTTGCCAGATAATTTCAACGAAACTAAACCTTGCAGTATTTTTGAGATCCAAAAGGAACAAAAATACAGTATCTGTCAATAAAGGACTATACACTTCATTGAGGTGGTATTGCTATAATCTCTCAGAGGACTAACTTTCGCTTGTTATATAAGGTAGTTGCTTCTCAGATGAATCTGATCCATGTATGGCCTTCGTCAAAAATGATTTGCCGAATATTTCTTTACCCTAATTGAAAAACAGAAGCCTTCTTCGATCATAGCAAAGAACTCGATTCCTAAAATAGGACGGTTCACCCAGATGGGAATCATTAATTTTTGCTAGTTACGGCTGCTTTGAAAAATTATTAGCTATACAATTTCAATATAATCTTACTTTATTCTTTTGATGTTGGCATTGATCTATAACCAAGTATGTAGCAATGAATGTGAAAAAACTACAGGAATTTCGGGAGTGCGTTACCAGAAATTATCTGCCATATTTTCGTACTTGAGTATCCCAAGTCTTCTTTGATTCAAGAAGAAATTACATTCACTATCATGTGGTTGTAATTTTTCAGGTTTAATCGAGTTTATTCTGGCTACCGCAAAAAATTATTTGCCTGATATTGTTTGATAGCTTAATCAATAGAGGATATAACGTGGTCCGCTTCATCCAGATTGGAATGACTAACCACTTCTAGCTACTGTCAGAAATTATTTGCCAAATAATTTCAACGAAACTAAACCTTGCAGTATTTTTGAGATTCAAAAGGAACAAAAATGCAGTATCTGTCAATGAAGGACTATACACTTCATTGAGGTGGGATATAATCTCACGAGGACTAACTTTCGCTTGTTATATAAGGTAGTTGCTTTTCAGATGAATCTAATCCATGTATGGCCTTCGTCAAAAATGATTTGCCAAATATTTCTTTACCCTAAATGAAAAACGGAGGCCTTCTTCGATCATAGCAAAGAAGTCGATTCCTAAAATAGGACGGTTCACCCATATGGGAATCATTAATTTTTGCTACTTACGGCTACTTTGAAAAATTTTTAGCTATACAATTTCAATATAATCTTACTTTATTCTTTTGATGTTGGCATTGATCTATAACCAAGTATGTAGCAATGAATGTGTATAAACTACAAGAATTTCGGGAGTGCGTTACCAGAAATTATCATATTTTCGTACTTGAGTATCCCAAGTCTTCTTTGATTCAAGAAGAAATTACGTTCACTATCATGTGGTTGTAATTTTTCAGATTAAATCGAGTTTATTCTGGCTACCGCAAAAAAATTATTTGCCGGATATTGTTTAATAGTTTAATTAATAGAAAATATAATGTGATTCACTTCATCCAGATAAGAATGACTCGAACCACTTTTAGTCACTGTGAAAAATAACACTAATCTTCGCATACTTTTTGAGATTGATAAGGTACAAAAATCCAGTATCTGTGAATAAAAGCCGATATACTTCCTTAAATTCGGAAGGCTATAATCTCTCAAAGAGAATTTACTTTCGCTTGTGATATAAGGTATTGATTTTCATATAATTCTGATCTATTTATGGCTACTGTTGAAAATAATTTCTTCAGCATCATTGGAAAATGGAGGTCTTTTTCGATTGTAACAAAAAATTTAATACCAAATGGTAGGACGGTTTTATTCACCCAGATATAAATGATTAGTTTTTGTTATTTACCGCTGCTTTCACAAATTTATTAGCCGTGCAATTTCACTATAACTATACTTTGCTCTTTTGAATTCGACAGTGAACTATAATAAATTTTATGCATTTCTAATGGCTATAATTTCTTAATGGAAAACACCTTTGGCTACTAACAGAAATTATCTGCCACATTTTTATATTTGAGTATCCCAAATCGTCTTTAACTTAAGCAAAAATTACATTAAAGTATAATGGTATCACCAACTTTGGAAATATCATGTGGTTGTAAATTTTCAGATGTTATAGGGCTTTTTGAAATTGTAAGGAAATTAAAATCTAATGAAACGAAAATATTAGTCGGCGAAATGTTTGGCCGTTATGAAAAATTATTGCCGCCGTTTCCTTCAATAACATCTGCTGAGTAATCGTTGAGCTTTTTCGAGCAAAATTTATCTGATAAAGCATCAATCGATGCAAATGCACTAATTGCCGTTTAATTACCGGCGTAACGAGTGCCTCCCACGCACGCACGGCAGAAGTTACAATTTAACGAGGCACCGCCGTCCCACGTTGGTGGTGGCGCGAAATGACGGTCTTCTGGAAACGATTCCCGAACGTCCGATGAGTTATGTGTAACTACGTTGCTTTTTTTTAATCGAGGGGGGCCCACCTTGCCCTCCCCGCAAACGCGGGCCACCGTGAGTTATGGTTATTCGCGGGTCCAATATCCCATCGGGGATCGTTTTGCGGCAAATTAATAACCTTTGCGAGTCGAAAATAATTGCCGTTACTTAGAAGTCGCCTTGGATGTGGGAAAATCGGACAGAAAAAGAAGGAGAAAAAATTGGCGACTATTATGAAGATGTTCGAAAAAAGTTGGTGGTATTTCACATACGGGGTGATGAGAAAATATCTGCTTATCTATAGATTTTTTTATTGATATTTGACATCTCTGATAGAAGTATGAAACCGGAAATTACAATACTGCCTGTTAGCACTTCGGTAGAAAATTAGCAGACTGTATGTGTAAATTTGATAATGATTAGAAATACACCACAAATCTCAGATGGACACTCACCCTCATCCACTGAATTCCTGGTTAGTTGGGGATCCCCTTGTCTGGAACTCTGACACCAACACCTTGTTGAACTATCGTTCTTGTAATAAGAAATTCTGAACACTTTTTGCTTTGGAAGAATTAAAAAACTCATAAGCCGGAAAAATATCGAACGTAATGTCGATCCGTGATCATTAAGAATCTGGTCGAAGAAAAAGTCTCTCGCATGCGCACAGTGTCATCTGAAAGATGAGTGGTGCATATATGCGCAATTTCAGAAATAAATTAGGGAAACTTGAATGCTGCACTAACATAGCCGCCCACAAAAACCCCTATGGGTTTTTCTAAAGAAAACAGAAAAAAAAGTTTCCTCCTTTTAAAAAGAACACCATGTAAGTCACCAGAAAATTAAATTTAAAATAATAGAAAGGAAAAATAATAACAAATATAGAAATACATTATTTTTATAAAGGAAAATAATTTGAAAATCAATTTCTCGGAAGTGGACAAAGCTTCACAACGGGTCTACGGAAAATACCATTAGCTGTTTTCACCGCAGCTACCCTATTGTGTCCATCCTCTCCCGGAAATAATTCCACAATGCGACCAACCGGCCATTTAAAAGGCGAAACGACATCGCTTTTGATCAAAACAAGGTCGTCGAGCTCAATTTCTTTGGCCGGCTCAGCCCACTTGAAACGCTGCTGAAGTGTATAACATATTCCGCGAAGTACCTTTTCCAAAAATCTCGCTGCATTTTCTGTATAAGCTGCCATCTAGACAGTCTGTTTAATTTCAAATGAGAAACATCAACATCAGGAATTGTTGAATTCAAGGGTTCTAAAGTGAGAAAATGCCCTGGTGTGAGCGGAATTAAATCATTAGGATCTGAGCTCTGAGAACATAATGGCCTCGAATTCAGAACAGCTTCGATTTGACAAATCAAAGTTGTAAATTCTTCATAGGATAGTCGCTGATCTCCTACCACTCGTAGTAAATGAGATTTAACCATTTTTACACCCGCTTCGGCAAGGCCATTAAAATGTGCACCCGTAGGGGGATTGAAATGCCACTGGAAACTTAGAGTTCCAGAAGTTTCTTGAGCTAACTTCAAAAATTCATTTTGAGCTCCAATGAAATTCCGACCGTTATCGGAGTAGCACGCATGAATCATGCCACGTCGAGAAATGAATCGACGGAATGCCGCGATAAAACTACACGTAGAAAGCTCCTGCGTTAATTCTAAGTGAATAGCTTTGGTTGTAGTGCACACAAAAACGCATATATAAGATTTTAAATATTTTGCACCCTTTATGCGATGCATAGTTACGAAGAAAGGTCCGCAGAAATCAATAGCAACGTGAGAAAATGGCTTTAATTTAGAAATTCTGAAACTTGGAAGATCAGCCATTTCAGGTGGTTTGTAAGTATTTGGACGGGCACGAAAACATTGAAAACAATTAGAAATAACTTTTCTTATTGTTCGACGAGCTGATAGTATCCAATATTTTTGAAGAAGTAAATTATGTAACGTTTTTGAACCGGGATGTAAATATTGCTTGTGAACCGACTCTACAATCAAAATCGTTAATTTATGTGAGCTAGGCATCAAAAGAGGGTGTTTTGCGGCATATTCAATATAACTGGATTTCTTTAAGCGGCCGCCCACCCTGAGAAAACCTAGAGAATCTAGAAAGAGTGAAAGTTTCCGAAAGGGTTTAGGTAAAATTTTGTTTTTGTTAATAATTTCTATGATATCAGAAAATACCGAATATTGCGTATGTTTTATTAAACACATCAACGATTCATTCAACTCATGAATTGTTAAAATGCCTGTTTGTTTAAGGGAACCGGGTTTTGAAATTTTCGAAAATCGTAAACAGTAACTTAAAATTCTTTTTATTTTTTCAAGAGAGGAAAATTTATTTAAAAGGTTATCTAAATCGTCCATTGGAATATCTACATATAAAGATATACTTTTTTCTTCGGCAGAGACTACATCATTATTAAGTTCTGAAGTTTGAGCAGAAAAATTTGGCCACTCGGTTTTTGGGCTGGATAGGAATTCCGGTCCATTCCACCACATTTCGAAACGAATCAATTGCAATGGGTTCATTCCTCTAGATGCACAATCGGCAGCATTTAGAGATGAAGGAATATACATCCATGAATCGGGAGATACCAGTTCCTGAATATGGTGTACTCGATTGGCAACAAAAGTTTTCCAACGGCTCGGTGAAGCATTGAGCCAAGAAAGAACTACCTGTGAATCAGTCCAGCAAGTGATTTGATCGAATAAGAGTCGACTAGAAAATGTGTCAGTCACAAATTTGACCAAATCAGCCAAAAGCTTTGCAGCAGTCAGCTCAAGTTTAGGAAGAGTAATTGTTTTTAAGGGGGCAACTCTCCCTTTAGAACAGATTAGAAATACGTGAATAGAATCGCCTCTCTGTAATCTGAGGTAAATTACCGCTGCGTAACCTATGCTTGAAGCGTCACAAAATCCATGTAACTCACATCTCTCATATTGATCAAAGGTGATTCGCCTAGGGAGACGTAATCCAGAGAGTTCTGAAAGTTCACACTTCAATTGTGTCCATGAATTTTTAATGGACTCGGGAAGTTCTTCGTCCCAATCCTTTTTCAAGGACCAAATACATTGTATAATGTATTTTGCCTTTAAAAGAATGGGACACAGAAAACCCAATGGATCGAAAATCCGACCTATATCGGACAAGATGCCTCGTTTTGTGAGGTCTTTTGATATATTTTGGCACTTGTAAGAAAATATATCGAGAGAAGGGTACCACTGAAGACCTAGAACCTTCAGAAATGGTGGTTCATCCTTATCAAAGGACAAAGGAATCTGACAGTCAGAATGGTCTAAGGAAGAAAGCAATGCTGGAGAATTACTAGCCCACTTCCTCAACATAAAACCTCCGCGACTAAGCAGATCGATTAAATCCTTTTGAAGAGACAAAGCTTCAGAATCAGATGATGCACTACCCAGCACATCATCAATATAAGTTTGATCCTCTAGTATCTTACTAGCCATTGGAAAGTTTTCTCTCTCTAGGAGAGCTAGCTCACGAACGGTACGCATTGCCAAATACGGGCTACAATTGAGTCCGAAAGTAACTGTATTTAAGGTATACTCTGAAAGTGAATCGTTTGGATTAAAACGCCATAGAATTCTTTGGAAATTTCTATCAGAAGGAGATATTAAAATTTGTCTGAACATTTGCTTTATATCAGCTATGAATACCACTGCGTCTAAACGGAAAAGTAAAAGTAAAGAAACTATATCCTTTTGTAATTTTGGACCAGGAAGTAAAGTGTCATTTAAGCTCACACCTCTCGAGCCTTTTGCCGATCCATCCCAAACTACACGAAGTTTTGTGCTTACGCTCTCAGGCTTCAGAACACAATGATGGGGTAAGTAACAAAAATTATCATTGGGTATAGCTTCCGATGTGGCTAAAGACATATGTCCACTGTCAAGATATTCTTTCATGAAATCGGAATAAGAAGAATACAAAGATGGATTTTTTAATAAACGTTTTTCAAGTAAGAAAAATCTACGATAAGCTTGAGTATAAGTATCTCCTAGAAATGGTTTGGAATTTCTGAAAGTAAGCGAAACTATGAATCGACCGGTGGAATCACGAGTGGTCGTTTCTTTGAAAAAGGTCTCACACTTTTCATCTTCGACGGAGTAAAAATGCTTATCAGGAATTTGCTCTAATTCCCAGAACTTAGGAATACAGATGTCGACACGAACATCGGATTGAAGAAGAAAAGTTTTTGTTTCTGAACTTGTAGACGGATTGTTAACTTTACCCAAAAGAACCCAACCGAAAATAGTTTCAAGGGCGGTAGGCTGGCCTAATTTTCCAACGATACGTCCATTGAGTAAAATATGAGTGAAAAGCTCAGCACCAATCAGAATGTCTATTGGACTTGAGAGAAAATAATTTTCATCTGCGAGAGGTAAACCCTGTAAATGGTCCCATTGTCCCTTTTTAATAGAAAAAGCAGGTATATTAGAACATAATTTTGGAACAACAATAGCATCGAAAGAAAGTACAGGGCTGTCGGAATTTGTAGGTTTGATATCGCATGCAGTAATACCTTTTGAAGAAAATGAAGTCATTTCGTTCAAACCAAAAATAGTTGTAGAAAATTGATGTCTCTGTAACCCAAGATTACGAAAACATTTTTCGCTTATGAAATTTGATTGACTTCCTGAATCAATAAGAATGCGAACACGTTGAAATGTGCCATATCTATCACGGATATCTACCGCCGCAGTAGCCAATAATACTGTATTTTGTTCGGAAAAGGTGTTACCTGATACAGTTGAAGAATGTGGAATATTTTCTATGATAGTTGAACTATTAATATGGATCAGAGAGTGATGACGGTTATTACAAGTGCGACATTTGTACGACGAAAGACAATTATTTAGATTATGCGAATGATGTAAGCAATTCAAACACAGTTTATTTTGTTTGACGAAAGAAAAACGATCATTCGGAGATTTTGACAAGAAATCAGAGCATTTCGATAATCCATGTGAACCTTTGCAAAGGTAACACTTAACATTGGAATTATAATGAGTATTTTTTGTTTGTAATGAAAGACTATTGCTGGTCTTGGAATTATATTTATTATTACACTTCTCTTTGCTTACTGCAAATACTTTATTTTTAGAAGTAGTCAAATGTTGAACGGATTCTAGGGCCTTGCATTTAATTTCAACAAAATTATAAAGTTCCTTATATTCTGGAATTTTGCTAGAATCAGTTTGAATTTCAAAATTAGTTCGAGTCTCAATATCTAGTTTCCCTAGAAGTATATAGAAAAGTAAAAAATCCCACTGATCTGTATTGAAATTTAAAGCATTAAGAACTGCCAATGATTCGGAAAAGGTATTGAGTAGAATACGAAAATCTTTTGCAGTATTGCCTTTTAGTGAAATGAAAAAAATTGAATCTAATGCATTCGAAGCTATAAGTCTTTTATTTTGATATCTGTCAATAAGTTTTTTGAAAGCGGTGTTATAATTGTCGTTATTTATGGCGATACCATTTAGTAATTTCAAAGGCTCGTCTTTTAGGAAGGAAAATAAATATCTGAACTTTTCAACATTTGAAAGATTGGAATTATCATGAATTAATTTCCCGAACAGATCATGAAAAGTTGACCAAATTTTTGGATCACCGTCAAAAGTGGGTATATTAAGAGGTGGGAGTTTTGCAGAAGCTTCAACACTAACCGACGACGAATTAGAAGTATCATTTTTACTCATGTTATGATAAATAGACAAACCTTCATAATAAAAGTTTTCAGTCTCCCTTCTTATTTTCTCATGTGTATCAAATTCCGCCTCATCCTCAATCAGCATTATAATCTCATTATGACATTCTGAAAACCGCTCAAATAATTTTTTAATATCATCATACCTAGCCTTTAATTGCCCTCTTTTCGACGTATCAGTTAAGCTTTGCTTTGCAATAATGTAAAATTCCGAAATTCGACTAACGTATATTTTACGTTTGCTTTCAAATCTTTTGATGTTACTCATTTTTTGTGAAATATTTTATTGAATGAATGTAAATATAAAGTGATATATGTAAAGAACCAAATTATGCGAAGAAAAGATAATATAAAGAAAGTTTATTAGAACAGAAAGGGTGTCAACGAAAACTTTGGAAGTTGTAATCGTATTTGAGTTTTAATTATTTTCCAATATGAATTGAAAGAAGAAATATGCGGAATGAAAGAATATGTTTATATCGATTGAAGTGAACCTAAGTTGAACATATGGTTTTTTTGTATGAAGCGATAAGCGTATACTGTTTGTACGGATTTATCGATTTCCTACAATCGATATGAATGAAAATTAATAATAATTTGATGGTGACCTACGTGGAAATCTCGAAATGAAAAGAAAGAAAATAAGAAATCACTAGTCAACCGGTTCGAATGGACCAAAATGTTAGCACTTCGGTAGAAAATTAGCAGACTGTATGTGTAAATTTGATAATGATTAGAAATACACCACAAATCTCAGATGGACACTCACCCTCATCCACTGAATTCCTGGTTAGTTGGGGATCCCCTTGTCTGGAACTCTGACACCAACACCTTGTTGAACTATCGTTCTTGTAATAAGAAATTCTGAACACTTTTTGCTTTGGAAGAATTAAAAAACTCATAAGCCGGAAAAATATCGAACGTAATGTCGATCCGTGATCATTAAGAAGCTGGTCGAAGAAAAAGTCTCTCGCATGCGCACAGTGTCATCTGAAAGATGAGTGGTGCATATATGCGCAATTTCAGAAATAAATTAGGGAAACTTGAATGCTGCACTAACACTGCCTTAAACAATTTTTAATTAAAATGAGTATTCAGCAAGTAAAGACCGAATCAATCAAGCAAATAATAAAGTCAAAATTTAAATATCAAAACAGATTTAATCTACTAGTCTCCTATAATTCAAAAAATTTTAGAATTGAATTAATATCTTGAAAGCGCACGGCTTATATTTAATAGACGTATAAAATCAAAACTCAGTATACAATATCAATTAGAATAAACAAACCAACAAATATAAATTGTCAATTAAAATTAATTAAATAAATATTTGAATGAGACAAAATTTTATTTCTGATCTTACAATTATGAAAACTAATTCCTTTTCAAAAATACAAAACATAATTTAAGGACTTCCCAGAAAATATAATTTATTTGTAATATTTAATATATTTAAATATTTGAATAAGTTACTTCAAAAAATTCTCAAAACATGTCTTCAAAAAACAATTAGAATTCCGCTAAGATTTTCATCAATCAAACTTCAGATTTAAAAAAATAAAATCAATCAACAAGAAATATAACTTACCTACAGATTTCTTGTTATTCTCGTTTGAACACGAACTTTAAAATCCAAGATATTCTATGTTCGTCACAGAAAGCTGTAAGATATTATATGGTTTTTTTTAAACCACTGAACATTCCACAATGAGTTTTATTCAAACTTGTATAATTATATATTATATATGAAATAAAATAAGAAGAGGTTTTTTACTTGATAGAAGGAATATTACAAAATTTGAATATCAAGACAGATCCAACCTGTTACGTCTCCTATAATTTTAGTTAAAAAAAATGTATTTAAAAATTTTTAGACTTAAATTAATATCTTATAAGCACAGCTTATATTTAATATATAATGATAAATCAAAACTCAATATATTATACAATATCAAATGGAATAAATAAACCAACGAATATAAATTGTCAATTAAAATTAATTAAATATTTTCTGAGAACTCCTTTAATTATGTTTTGTATTTTTGAAAAGGAATTAGTTTTCATAATTGTTAGATCAGAAACAAAATTTTGTCTAATTCAGATATTTATTTAATTAATTTTAATTGATAATTTATTTTTGTTGGTTTATTTATTGATATTGTATATTAAGTTTTGATTTTGTTTGTCTATTAAATATAAGCTGTGCTTATAAGATATTAATTTAAATCTAAATTTTTTTAAATATTTTCTTTTTCGAACTAAAATTATAGGAGACGTAACAGATTAAATCTGTTTTGATATTCAAATTTTGTAATATTCCTTCTATCAATTGAAAAACTCTTCTTATTTTATTTCATATATAATATATAATTATACTAGGTTTGAATAATACTCATTATGGAATGTCAGGTGGTTTAAAGAAAACCATATAAGACCTTACAGCTTTCTGTGATTTTTGTGATGAACATAGAATATCTTGGATTTTAAAGTTGGTGTTCAAACGAAGATAACAAGACATCTGTAGGTAAGTTGTATTTGTGGTTGATTGATTTTATTTTTTTAAATGTGAAGTTTGACTGATGAAGAACTTACCGGAATTCTAATTGGTTTTTGAAGATATAATACATATTTTGAGATATTTTTGAAGTAACTTATTTAAATATTCAAATATATTAAATATTTCATATAAATTATATTTTCTGAGAAGTCCTTAAATTATGTTTTATATTTTTGAAAAGGAATTAGTTTTCATAATTGTAAGATCAGAAACAAAATTTTGTCACATTCAAATATTTATTTAATTAATTTTAATTGACATTTTATATTTGTTGATTTATTTATTTCATTTGATATTGCATATTGAGATTTTATACGTTTATTAAATATAAGCTGTGCTTATACTAGACATTAATTTAATTATAAAAATTTTTGAATAAAATTTTTTGAAATTAAAATTATAGGAGACTAACAGATTAAATATATTTTGATATTCAAATTTTGTAATATTTCTTCTATCAATTAAAAAACCTCTTCTTATTATATTCCAAATACTAAAGTCATTTGCGATTAAATTTTTTTTAATTTGTCTATTTCTTAAGTTAAATAGTAACCCTTGTCCTAGAAATTAGCATTAAAATTGTACCCGAACAGAAGTAGATAAAGCTAACGAACTTTCTCCTCATTTCGAATAAATTGGTCACAAACCAAAAATTATCAGTCTAAAATATTACAGGTACGATTTATTTGGTTAAAACGTTAGTTGTAAAAACTTAATACAAGTTCACGAAGCTCCAGAAAGTAAATTCCTGCTCAAAATTATCTACGTATTATTGCATATAATTTATAACCCTGTATCTGTCCAGTTTATTTAAACCACTCAGTCTCTTCCGATTGCAGTTATCTAGCGTTCACTGATCAGCTATAAAATTGGCCCTTTGGCCTTACATTAAAGCCAGAAATGCTTATTTGGCAAACATTGTTCTGCCTGTAAATCCGTAAAACGCAAAATTACGACCTACCGACAGGCGTGAAATGAACCCCCTAGAAGTCGATCGTAACTGATAGCACCAAGTCTAATTGAATCGTTTTCCATTGATGATGGTCTTCCTAGGTGGGATTTCAAGCCTATTTTGACGTTGTCGGCAACTTGTGTACCAAGACGTGATTTATGACGCTGCAACATGAGATATCTAACAATGGTCAGCCAGTGTTTAACCTAACAGGGCTGGGTGTTTATTTTATAAGCAAACAGGTCGATCTGTTGGGGTCTGCGAGTTGGTACTTGCCAAGGAAGGCGCTTATTATTATTTATTATTTAGTGCCTGCCTATTGTCGTTCTCACTTTTGTCGGCTTTCCGTCTTTGCCATCCGATATTGACAGTGATTTACAAGGGAGCGAGCATTATCTGGCTGTCAAAGCATTTCGGTATTTATTGGGTAGCTGGTTCGGTAGGAGATTGAAAGAAAACGGAATGATGTCTTCATCCGGTGGGGAAGAATAAGAATTGGCGAAGTGTTATTGTATGATTTATTTACCTTTCAATATTAGGAATGCTTTCTAAAGGCTAATAGTGATATCTTTTGGACCTACAGAATTCCTGGTTGGGTTTTGATTGGTTCCTTTTAATATATGAAGGATGGTATACACCTACATCGTGTTATAAACGAGGAAAAGAAGACGTAGCCACTTCAAATGAGCTAATTTTTTATTCTATTTAAAAAAGTTGGTTGTTTCGTGTTAACAACATATGACAACATATTCTTTTTATCGAAAAGGACACGCAAATTTTGGAAAGACCTAAAAACTTCATTAGAGAGGAGAAAGCATTATATAGAATCGATTTAATTGATTGCTAGAAATTGTTAATAATTTTCAAATAACTTGGATGTTTAACATATTGAAAATGACATTTATGTTTTAAAAATAATTTCGAGTATATGTCAACTACGACTAGCTCTGAGGAACCACATTCGACCAGACCAATTTTGGACCACTTTTTCGAGTTTTTCAGGCCTTATTTCATCAATAACACGAGTTATGTTGGCTTCCAAAGTGTCTATTATTTCTGGTTTAACACCATAACCCAAGGACTTGATATAACCCCAAAGAAAATAATCCAGTGGAGCTATGTCGCATGCTATTGGAGGCCAATTAATTGAACCATTTCTCGAAGTAATGTTATCGCCAAATATTTCTTTCAATAAATCAATTGTTACGGTAGCAGCATGAGGTGTAGCACCATCTTGTTGGAATCAAAACACTTCTTGGTCGATACCATTCAAATTTTGAAACAAATAATCGTTGATCATCGATCTGTAACGAGCACCATTCACTGCAACATTACCTCCAACATCGTTTTTAAAGAAATATGAACCGATGATGCCTCCAGCGTGTAAAGTACACCATACAGTGCATTTTTCAGGATGCAATGGAACCTGCAGAGCTTCTTGAGGATTGATTTCAACCCATATACGGCAATTTTGCTTGTTTACATAGCCGTTCAACCAGAAATGAGCTTCATCACCAAACACAATTTTACGATAAAAAAGTGGATCAACTTCAAGCTGTTCTAGGGCCCAATCAGCAAACAAACGACGCTTATTATGGTCAAGTGGCTTCAGTTCTTGAACCAGTTGGAGCTTGTATGGGTGTAGACCAAGATCTTTACGCAAAATTTTATTAAATATTGTAGAAGATAAACATATTTAAATTTGTTTTAATATTCAAATTTCGATATATTTTTTAATTTCTAACTGTTGTTTGAAAACAAGCTTAAACTTTGAAAACACCCCTGTTTATATTAAAAATGTATGAGATTGATATAAAATTATACAACCATGTGTGTTAATTTTGCTGAAAAATTGTTTGCAGTCCAGTAGTAGGTTAGAAGAAAAGAAGTGGAACACGAATTAAACATTCGATTTCATGATTTAAGTACATACTTGAATTGTTTGAAATGAAAATTTCGCTCGGGTTTCATGTCTCGATTCCCCAACTTGCGTAATTCGTCGAAAAATTCGAAAAGTGTGCCGCCGGCATAACGTAATCCGCGCTTAACGGGAAGCACGCGACTCGACAATCGATGCGCGATTGTTTCGGTTAAGTGGAAGTGAGCCGATTCAAGGCCTAGCGCGATATTATGTCGATTGGATGGAAGATCCCGACGAAAATGCGTTGCCTTAGGTCGCGGTCAAGGTTATTGCAAGCCGATAAAGCGTGAGAGAGAGCTCAAATCACGCGGAATCGATAACGAAAGTAGTTTTGCCCGAATCCACAGTCGTTCGTCGATATATTTTGTTGGTTTTCGTCGAAAACGCTTTAAGCAGTGGTCTCTTGCTAGCGATGATATGCTGATGGTCGAAATGTGATTATTATTGTTTGTTTCGATTTACATGATAAACTACAGAAAGTGCCATAATTTCTAGAGAAACAATGTCGGCACGAATTCATTACTTCGCGATTAGAGTTAATTAAAATAGTTAAACGTTTCTTGTTACTAAAAATGACCTCAGAGAGAAAAAATGCTGAAAAGCACAGCTTTTGCGCGTTTGTTCATTCACCAATTGTATCGTACCACGGTTAATTAATTGCCGTATTTTGTTTATTATTCCAGAAAATAGCCAATTAATTAATCATAATGATTAATTACAATTTGTTTTTAGACTGTTACGCAGTACCGTGTCAGTGTTATACTTCGGAAGTACTTGTATGTTATTTAAATATTTTAATATTTACAGATGTATTCTGTTAGCCTTCTACATATTCAATTTCAAAAAATTATATTTAATATTAAAACTTCAGGAATTAAATTAATGTCATGTAAGTACTGCTTATATCAAGCGACATATAAAATGAACATTCGTTATAAGACAATCCAATAGATATAAATTGTTAACAAAAATCCTATAAATTAAATCTTTTGAGTAGACAAAATTTTGTTTCTGCTCATCCTTCTTATGAAAACAGATATCTTGCAAAAATGTTTAACATAATCCTAAGAATTTCATCATAAAGCTATCTTAATGTGGACTCAAATAATTAGTTCAGTGGTTTACCATAGATCTTAAAGATTGACCGGCAATTAAATGGCCTCTGTTGTAGCACAAAGACATCTGTATAAAGAATGTTAAGGAAACCAAATAATTATATATTATGATTAAAATAAAATATATGGAAGTTTATACTTGATAGAAGGTATATAAAATTATTCAAATATTTTAATATTTACAGATATATTCTGTTAGCCTTCTACATATTTAATTTCAGAAAATTATATAATTAAATTAAAGGAATTAAATTAATGTAATTTAAGCACTGCTTATATCAAACGACATATAAAATAAACATTCATTATAAGACATCCAAATGAGATAACAAAATTCAATAAATATAAATTGTTAACAAAAATTCTATAAATTAAATATTTTGAGTAGACAAAATTTTATTTCTGCTCACCCCTCTTATGAAAACAGATATCTTTCAAAAATGTTCAACATAATCCTAAGAATTTCATCATAAAACTATCTTACTTAGAATATTCAATATTATTGAATATATTCAATCTTTAAGATCTATGGTAAACCACAGAACTATTTATTTGAGTCCACATGAGACATCATTTAAATGTTCAGTAATCATTTGCCAAGATGCTTTCTGGATTGTTAACGATCGAATTCTTTCAAACACTGCCGGAATATTCTAACTGCTCAACTTCTCTTGAATTTCCATTTGCAAAACCATATATGAAATGTATATCAGCCATTTCGGAATTCGTGGAATTCGGCAATTTTTGATATCAAATTGCGATCACCCTTTGTTTTCAAAACACAGGAGTTGAATTTGATGTGTCAAAAATAACAATGAATCTATTCACCATAGCTTACTAACATATTTTTATGACAACTTTGATTTTTCTGAGGATTTCGAGAAAATCGTTCACAATTTTTTTTTTCGAAATCGGTAGCAGATACGACAAAACTCTAAGTAACCGTTTTTAACAATTTCTTAAATTAACAGTGGCTCACCAGAAAAAAGGGCTGGAGTAAAACAGTATTCCAGAAAAAAGATACCCTGTAGATTTGCAATCAAAATTGGCATGTCATAAGGTGTAAACTCTGAATTTTAATACCTATGCCAAATCTGAGTTAAATATCTTGTGAAATGCTGATGGGAAAAAAACTTAAAAAAACTTCAAACTTTGACACCCTCTATTTCGAAAACGAAACGGGAATATTTTTCTAAGAATTATGCAAGGAATCTTTCCTCTTCCTTTCTACCTTCAATTTAGGAACACCTGGTATAATAAACCAAATTAAAAAGTATGATTATTACGCTAAGAATAAATGTAATGAATTTGCCAATACTTTGGCAATCGAAAATATATGGTTTACTGAATGCTTTATTCATTCCGTCTTTACTTGGTGGAAACTCATTTCAATCAAAAGATATATTAATAGACAGTATTTTACTTCCCACAAAAATGTTTATAATACAACAATTATTTCACCACGATGTGGCTTCTTCAGGTATCTAGATTCTACTGACTGATGGTGTCTTGTATAACAGAGTTTGAATATAGTAAAGTAAGTGACAAAATAATGGTAAAAACACAAGTTAAACAAATATAAAATTATTATTAAACAGATAGCTTCAAACAACGGTTACAATCCCTTTCTTATAGACAATTTGGTATGCAATAAACAAAAGTACATGACATTAAATCTCGTGTACCCAATCATAAAAGAGGGCAATACACAGAAATATTTTTCGTTATATTATGCTAATGGATTATCTGAAAATATTGCTTACCATTTGAAAAATAGTTTCAATTACAATGCAGCTTTTGAAACCATCAATAACCTTAGTACTTACACAAAAAACAATAAGGATCGAACAAATGAAGAAAATAAATCTTGAGTCTACAAGTTGACTTGCAGCGATTGCCCTTTAGTATATATTGCCCAAACAGGTAGATCATTCAAGAAAATAATTGAAGAACACCAAAGAAGTTGGTTGTCTGATTCCTTACATTCGACATATGCTAATCATCTTAAGGAACAGATGTTGACAGATCCCCATTACTGAATATCTTTCCCTAATGGCATTTTTAGCGGCAAACTCCGATGAACACCCTAAGTTTTTATGACTTGTTTTTATCATTTTTTTGTCACGTACTTGAATGTATTTCAAGTCTGTTATATTAGAATGTAGATATCTCAAGAAGCCTCATCCTGGTGAAACAATTGTTGAATCATAAACATTTTTATCGAAATTAAAATAATGTCTTTTGTATATTTTTTAAATAATATGGATTACTGTGTTAATGATAATTGTGATCATATTTTACAGGGGTCACAAGCGACAAGGGTGATTACTATCAGAATAATAATGAATTTTACATATGTAACAGGGTATTTAAGACCTAAAGACTAGGTGTGTCACACAGCAACCCTTTTAACAGAAAGAGGGTAAATAACGAAATTGACTGGAAATAATATTTGTTGGTTAGATAGTTAAGGATTATTAATGGCTACAGTTCTCTTAGAATAGGAATTTTGAGATCGTTGTGTTAATAGAGGAGATAATTTAACATTTTTTCTTTTGAGCTTAGTTTTATGGCAATTAAGTCATTCACACTTTCTCTAAAAGGCTGTACTCATGTAGTTCTGAGTACCCAAAGCAATACATTATCAAAATTCGAACGTGAGGTCGAAAGAAAGAAGTCAAATAGTGTGAAATTCCAATGAACAATTGTTTCAACATACCATGACTTCATCAGGAGATTTTGACGGCTAGTCTTATGTTACTACTTTAGTAGTATGTTACTACTTTAGTAGTATGTTACTACTTCAGTAGTAATACTCATCCGATGAAGTCATGGTATGACGAAACAATTGTAATCCAATATACATTGAAAGAAATTGAAAAATGTTTTATTTTCAAATTCAAGACGAATTTCCGTCAAGTAAAGACCAAAAGAATCAAATATATACATCTTCAAAAGTCTTGGTCCCCCCTAGGTTTCTCAAGAAATAAACAATCTATGTTCTAGAAATGAGATGAATATTTTCCCCTATTTCAACTGCAATATATTTGATAGAAAGTCTTTGTTTGTTACTTTTTGCTTTGTGCAGGATGAGACAAAATAGGAAAAATGAGAAAAAATCGAAATTTATCGATTATTTATTTGATTAATTACAGTTATTCCACAACTGAATCCAAATTCAATAGTCCTCTTCTTTCAATCAATTGCCCAATAAGGCTAGGCATCCCACGAATCAAGTCATTAATGAAATTTTCAGGCATATCGTTTCATTCTTCCTGACGGGCTAAACTCAATTCCTGAAAAGTTGAAGGTGGGTTTTGGCGATTGGATATTGCACTCCTTAAGTATTCCCATACGTGCTCAATTGGATTCATGTCTGGTGAGTTTGCTGGCCAGTGCATTCTCTGGATATTGTTCTCTTGAAGAATGTTTTGAACCCTTCGTGTGCGGTGTGGTGGGGCGTTATCATCCTGATAAATGAAATTATCCCTAAATTCGTTGCGCAGAGGAACAACGATTGGTTCAATGATGTTTTCTACGTAGATGGCACCAGTCATTTTAATTGATAATAAGAGGGGTACAGCGACCGAATCTTATACCCCCCAGCACATTATTGATCCGCCTTGAAAGGGCACAACTTCCCGCGCTCTAGTCTGCCTAGACCTCTCCAAACCCTTTCCCGTTGACTATCACTTTGTAAACCGAATAGTGACTCGTCCGAAAAAAGTACGTTGCGCCATTGTGGTAAAAGCCAGTCTTGGTGGTGTTCTGTCCAATGCCGACGGGTAGCTCTATGTCCAGTTGATAGCCAAGGTACTCTTAAAGGTCTTCTTGTCCTTAAATTTGAGGAATGCAACCGTCTCCTTATGGTACTGGTTGAGACTACCCGTCTATAGGTCCTCAAAAAATGACTTCGAAGGGCTGTTACAGATATCGTTCGATTCCTTCGAGTAAAATTTCTGATATAATAGTCTTTCCTTGCAGATGTTACTCTGGGTCGACCATGCACCGGTCTCCAGGCAACGCTGCCGGTTTCCAGGAAAAGGATCACTATGCGCCATACTGAAGTTCGTGGAATATTCAAACGTTGCGCAATCTGGCGGTTCGACAAAGCTTCTTGATGTATTCTTGCCCGGTCAAACTAGGAAATTCGATTTCCCGGCTTTTTCCACGGAATATTCTCAATATTACAACTCTAGTTATTCGCTGAAAACTGACTAACTTCAAATACACCTGTATTCTCCCGAACAAGAAACATTTTTTGCTGATTTATTGTTTTCATTTAAGTGATGAAATAGTGAAGATTCAACACACAAAAAATTGTCATGTTGAATTCAACAAGTTGAGAGTTGATAGGGGGTTTGACGATGTGTGTATTTGAATGAACTTTGACCGGTGGTCTTAAAGATCGGTGCAGTTGATTCAACTATTAATGTACGAACACATGGACGAATTGGTACTTATGAAATGGCCACGCTGATGTGATTGTACCATATGACACAAATCGCGAAGTTTGAGGTAGATCTGCGGTATTCTGTTGAAAAAATAGCCTGGTCATCTTTCCAACTGAAAAAGACGATAATTGCAAATGTTTACACAATGCAAAATATTCATGATTCATTGCGACCAGTCGCTGGATCTTCTAAGCTCCAGGTTGAATTCTTCAGACTTGGAAAAATCCTTGAACCATTGTCGTTCGCGTCTATACAATTTTCCGATTTACTTACGCAATTGCTTTACCGTTTTTCCTGCCCGTTTTCATAGGTCTATAGGAAATATGGGAAAACACGAAACCTCGGTAATCCCCTCGATTTTATTGTGTTTACAGTAATTTTACGAATTATATAAAGGTAACGTCATGTTAACTGTCGGTGGTATCTATCGGTATTGTGATCAATTCCATACATATTTGTTCGAATTCCTTTGTAGTTTAAATGAGTCAACGGTTTTTTTATGCTTCAACCATACCTTACACTAAGATATGATTGTGCTTCATCTAATCATTTGATTGTACCTCCATAATAAATTGACGTTATGCTGTAAATCATTAAGATATTCAGTGTATTCTAGTTCAGGGTATGTCCCACAGAAGAAAATCAACATTGTCCTACCAAAGTATGATATGGCAGTCATGTGCAGATTTTAGAAGTATACTTTCGAGGAAGGGCGTAAAGATTTCAGCAAGAAGTGGTCCTACACACTGAAATATCTTAACGGTTCAGACCATAAGATCGAATTTACGAATAATCAACTGAATTTCCTGGACATAACTTTAATAAAGTATAATAATGAGTTTTAAAGGGTGGTCGTTGGCAACACTTCTGTTATTGGTGTTTTGACAAAAAGCTAGTTTGATATTTGACATTACCGAAATGTCTCGATATAAATATCAGAACAGATTTATTTTGTTAGCCTCCTATAAATTTTACTTTCAAAAAATTTTATTCGAAAACTTTTAGAATTAAATTAATGTCTTATAAGCACGGCTCAAATTTAGTAGACATATAAAATCAAAACTCATTATATAATACCAAATGGAATAAAAAATCCAACAAATATAAATTGTCAATTAAAATCACTAAATAAATATTTGATGGAGACAAAATTTTGTTTCACATCTTATATTTATGAAAACCAAACCTGTTTCAAAAATGCAAAATATTATTTTAAGAACTTCTCCAAAACTAATTTATTTGAAATATTTAATATATTTAAATAAGTTACCTCAAAAATCTCTGAAAACATGTAGCACATTCTCAAAAAACAATTTGAAATTAAATAAGATATTAGTGAGTCCTACTTCATATTGAAAAATAAAATCAATTAACAGGAAATAACTTACCAGACAGACTTCGTGCGATCCTTGTTGAAAAAACATTAAAATTAGAGAACTTTAAAAATCCAACGGATTCTATGTTAACATAAATAGAGGTTAATTCTTGATAGAAGGTATTTAAAATTATTTAAATATTTTAATATTAGCCTTCTACATATTTAATTTCAAAAACTTATATTTAATAATTATAACTTCCGAAAATAAATTAAAATAATGTCACATAAGTACCACTTATATCAAATGACATATAAAATAAACATTCATTATTAGACATCCAAATGGTATAACAAAATCCAATAAATAAAAATTGTTAACCAAAATCCTATAAATTAAATATTTTGAATAGACAAAATTTTGTTTCTGCTGATCAATCTTATGAAAACAAATATCTTTCAAAAATGTCTAACATAATCTTAAGAATTTCATCATAACACTATCTCACTTAGAATATTCAATATTATTGGATATCTAAGTTACTTTATATAAAAGCTCAAGATATAAGATATCTTGAGATAGGTCCGGTCAAATGCACATTCTACTTAATTTTTTTTGTGTACCGGTGTAATGAATTAGGAAAACCAAAAAATTATTAAATAATAAATATACACTGAAATTATAAGAAGGATAAGAATTTATTTGATAGAAGGATTATTACAGAAATTAAATATTAAAACATATTTACTCTGTTAGCCTCCTATAAATTTTTATTTCAAAAAATTTTATTCAAATACTTTTAGAATTAAATTTAGGTCTTATGAGCAAGGATATTCTTTTTCATCCGTGAATTTCAAGGTCCAACCTTTCACAACTCACAACTTTGAAAAAAATATTCATCAGTTTTTTATTTATAGCCGATTAAAAATGCAAATTCTAAATATTCCACCCGCTACTTTGATATATTCATAAAACTTCACACCATAAAAACTCTCATAAACTCGCTGCCTAGAAACCAATGATATATAGATCATTTTCCGTTTTCTTAAAGGTTATTGGGTGAAAAAAATAAACCAAATACAATCAAATAAAGAGCTAGAAACAATCAGTTCGAAACAAAAATTATAAATTCACCAATAAATGAAAAAAAATACGGCAACTTACCTAAAAACAAACATACGCCATTTATATCTTGACCATTTATTTATTTTATGAAAATAGGAGAATAAAAGAATATATTTTATCAATATTCCACCATTTATTCACTAAAATTGTGATATACGACGCGCTTCAATCAAAACATACTTGGAGATGATATAATCAATATTTCAAAATGACTTTCCACATATTTATCTTGAAATTACAATTTTTTTGCTACACAGTAACTTCATTCATTTATCTATTTATTTATTGGTCAAATAGGATATCAACAGGCATAACCCTAAAATGACATCCATGGCAAAATACAATATGTGCAACATCATATCCACCCCAAATCTACACATCCCACCAATTTAAGAAAATCAAACTTGTAATCCGTAAGAAACTTAACAAAATAAAAAATCTTAATTTAACAGTTTAGTTTTTTCCTTGAATGAACTAATTGACAGGAAAAATATATCATTGTCCTTATACTTAAAATTATATACTTTCATAGTTCTGCTGACCGGAAAGTCCTTTTTCAAATTTGTTCTTAAGTCTTGTTGGAATTTAAAACATTCCAAAGCGTCAGCTATACGGAAAAAAATCTTCATATCGTCCGCAAATATCAAAAATTTACAAAATTTAAAACATCCACTTATATCATTAATATAAATTATAAATAAAAGGGGCCCAAGAAGAGACCCCTGAGGCACACAGCAAGATGATGACAAATATCCGTTAACGGCAACAATTTGAGATCTATTACTGTGATATGAAGATAACCAACGTAGTAAGTCTCCATGCACCTTATCGAAGGCTTTCGAAAAATTGGTGTACACAGAATCTAACTGTCCATTGCTTCAAAAATATTCTCTGTATAAAGGACCAGATTGGACACAGTAGATCTTTTAGGAACAAATCCATGTTGATGGAGAATAATGAGAGACCTTACTGATCCTATCACGAACAAGAAAACAAGTTCAACAGTGAATACATTTTGAATACCTAATACAAATAATGATAGGGTCGAATTGGATATTTCCAGGGTGATTCTTCGATATCTTGACAAGGGTGGCATGTCTGCAAGAAAAAATGGCTGCAGCGTCACAGTGGCATTGTGTTTCATCAAGTGTTGAACGAAAAACCGTGCATTGTCAAATGCACACAATACTCCACTGAAGTGCGTGTTATGACGAAAATTGCGTCAAAATTGTAAGTCCTAGTGTTTTGTGTTCGTTGTAGAACGAGTTATTAAAGACCATGGTAGTCGAAAAAATACATTTTCGAAAGGTCACTTTTTGTTGTATCATTGATCCTAACACACACTATGTAGTAGACAAGACGGGGACAAGAAGGGACCCATACGGCACACCTTAGCTGGGTCCAAATTTGGATCTTGCCTTTTACAGAGTGGAAATAAAGTTGGAACAAAGCCGAAAACAATGTAGCATGTTGGGATTCCCTCCTGTCATCTCTCTTGCGTTCGGTGGGTATAGCATATTTTCCGATAATATAAGTAACGGCCAGGTGTGTTATCGTTTTCTACCAGGCTAATCGCTGGTTTGGCCTTGAGGACGGTGCACATCGACTCTTTACCAAGTTGTTGGATGTTTACGATCCGAAACACTCAGACTGCGATGTGTTTTCGATGCGATTATGCAAATTTGGATGCTTTTAACGTGTCGGGTTGTGATTGAATTGTTAACATCCGATGTGTCAGGATAACGCTTTCAGTTTATCGCTTTCAAGTGATAATATTCTGAACTAGACAACGGAATAAGATTTTAATATCCTCAACATTGTGAATTTAAGTAACGGCCGATAAATTGGGTGTTTTTTTTTAGAGTGATAGAACTTTCGATAGGGATAACTGATTTGACAGAAGGTAGAAGCCATGTTGTTTTGACATTTCTGTTCAGTAAGCATTGACAAATTATCATGGAAGGACTCGTACCGCAACAACGTTTACAAATTGCTGAAATTTATTTTCAAAATCAGTGTTCTATTCGCCAAACTTATAGAGCACTTCGTGAAATTTATGGTTCACATAATATTCCATTAGGGCAGCTTATTCGTTGAACTATCGATAGATTTCGGACAACATTTTATCTACTCTATTTAACAACAACAACAAGACAAAGAACTGAAAGTACAGAAGAAAATATCGCTGCTGTGAGTCATAGCGTTGATGATGATCCAGAATTGTCTATTCGTCGACGTTCACAACAAGTTGGACTCTGTGCATCCACTACTTGGAAAATTTTGCGTAAAGATCTTGGTCTACACCCATACAAGATCCAACTGGTTCAAGAACTAAAGCCACTTGACCATAATAAGCGACGTTTGTTTGCTGAATGGGTCCTAGAACACCACTTTTTTATCGTAAAATTGTGTTTAGTGATGAAGCTCATTTCCATTTAAACAAGCAAAATTGCCGTATATGGAGTGAAGAAAATCCTCAAGAAGTTCTGCAGATTTCATTGCATCCTGAAAAATGTACTGTATGGTGTGTTTTACATGCTGGAGGCATCATAGGTCCATATTTCTTTAAAAACGATGCTGGACCTAATGTTACAGTGAATGCTGCTCGTTACAGATCGATGATCAATGATTATATGTTTCAAAATTTCAATAGTATCGACCCAGAAGTGTTTTGGTTCCAACAAGATGGTGCTACACCTCATGCTGCTACCGTAACAATTGATTTATTGAAAGAAATATTTGGCGATAACATTATTTCGAGAAATGGTCCAAATAATTGGCCTCAAAGATCATGCGACATAACTCCACTGGATTATTTTCTTTGGGGTTATGTCAAGTCATTCGTTTATGCTGATGAACCTGAAACAATAGACGCGTTGGAAACCAAAATAAACAATCGATATAATATAATAGTAGATTATACACTTAAGGAGTATAATGTATTATTTTTTCCCAAGGTGCGTTTGTAGACTGAGGGCAAAGCCCAAGGAAGCCTCAAAGCATTTATTAATATCTATTGATAGAGACGACAGAACTAATTTCCTAGCATTCCATTTACAGAAACAACAGACATTAAAAAACCTCTGATTAAAAATTACAGTGATCCAGTAAGAATGAAAGATATTCTAAATTACGAGGAAATTTATCTATCAGAAAACTGTTCAGAATTAAATAATACTGCTTCGAGTTCAGCTTATGGGAAATCCAATTAATCTGATTTCAGCAGAAAATTCTATGGGTAATTTAAAAAGGAAAATTCACTTATATGCCTTGAGCATTATTGGTTTAGATATGTGGCTGATATGATTTGTTGTTTAAAGGGAACATACAGATAACTGTGCAATAATCGCGATAAAATTTTTATACAATTGAACATTTAAAAAAAATTGCATCCAATAAAGGCTACGACCCAAATATGTTAGAGTAAATTTCAATCAAAAAACAAAATGAAATTGCATTGTTTCTACTGTACCCTTTTATGAAAGACTTCAATAAAAAAGTGCATTTCAAATACTTACGTAAATAAAACATCGGGTAATAAGTCAATTATTTTAAAATATCAGGAGTTTTTTTTAGAGTGATAGAACTTTAAATTGAAACAAAACACATTTAAATTAAGATTGAAGCCAATTTTTTTTATTTGAAAGATAATTGTATGACATTTATATTTTAAAAATCATTTCCGGCATATGTCCACCACGTTAAGCTCTGAGGAACCGCATTCAACCAGACCAGTTTTGGACCACTTTCTCGAGTAATTCAGGCATTATTTTGATCAATAACACGAGTTATGTTGGCTTCCAAAGAGTCTATTGTTTCTGGTTTATCAGCATAAACCAATGACTTGTCATAACCCCAAAGAAAATAATCCAGTGGAGTTATGTCGCATAATCTTGGAGGCCAACTAATTGGACCATTTCTCCAAATAATGTTATCGCCAAATCTTTCTTTCAATAAATCAATTGTTACGGTAACAGCATGAGGTGTAGCACTATCTTGTTGGAACTAAAACACTACTGGGTCGATACCATTCAAATTTTGAAACAAATAATCATTGATCATAAATTTGTAACGAGCTCCATTCACTATAACATTAGCTCCAGCATCGCTTTTAAAGAAATATGGACCGATTATGCCTCCAGCGTATAAGGCACACCATTCAGTGCATTTTCAGGATGCAATTGAACCTGCAGAACTTCTTGAGGATTTTTTTCACTCCATATATGGCAATTTTGTTGTTTACATAGCCGTTCAACCAGAAATGAGCTTTATCAATTAACACAATTTTACGATAAAAAAGAGGATCAACTTCAAGCTGTTCTAGAGCCCAATCGACAAACAAACGACGTTTATTATTGTTAAGTGGCTTCAGTTCTTAAACCATTTGGATCTTGTATGGGTGTAAACCAAGATCTTCACGCAAAATTTTTCATGTGGTGGATGCACAGATTCCAACTTGTTGTGAACGTCGACGAATTGACAAATCTGGATCATCATTAACACTATGACTTACAGCAGCGATATTTTCTTATGTACGTATAGTTATTTTTCTTGTTGTTGTTGTTGCATCGAGTAGAGAAAATGTTGTCCAAAATCTATCGATAGTTCGACGAATAAGCTGCTCTGATGGACGATTATGTAAACCTTAAATTTCACGGAGTGCTCTATAAGTTCTCATAATTAATTTCAAAAAATTACATATATATTATAACTTCAGAAATGAAATTAATGTCATTATGCTTGTGCTATAACAGACGCCGCTAAATTGCCTTTCAATCTTTAAGATCAATAGTAAACCACAGAACTATTTATTTTGAGCCAACGTTGGACTACATTTAAATGTTCAGTATTCATTTGCCCAGGGGCTTTCTGAATTGTTAAAGGTAAGTAAATATTTTTTGTTGATTGATTTTATATTTTTTTCAATTTGGTTTAGTACTGAGGAGCAAAATCTCTCTTTAAACTTGTTTTTTAGTAATGTTTTTACATATCTTGAGATTTTCTAAAAAGTAACTTAGATATACAGAAATATTGAATATTCTAAGTAAGATAGTTTTATGATGAAATTCTTAAGATTATGTTAAAAATTTTTGAAAGATATCTGTTTTCATAAGAGGGATGGGCAGAAACAAAATTTTGTACTCAAAATATTTAATTTATAGGATTTTTGTTATCAATTTATATTTATTGGATTCTGTTATCTCATTTGGATGTCTTATGATAGATGTTTATTTTATATGTCGTTTGATATAAGTGGTACTTACATGACATTAATTTAATTCCTGAAGTTAATATTAATTATTAATAAGTTAATAATATTAAATATAATTTCTTGAAATTAAATTAATATGTAGAAGGCTAACAGAATATATCTGTGACTATTAAAATATTTAAATAAGTTTATATACCTTCTATCAAGTAATATGAAATCATTTCTCTCAGTTTTTGTTTTAATTTCCTGTTAAAATCAGTGTTTATTTAATTTAGTTCATTTCTGGTTTTTATAATTTCTACAAGTTTTTTATCTCTGAGCTATATTCATCTTTTTCACTTTCTACAACTCTTAGTTTGTCCTTGACTATTGATACTCTGGATCTTTTTTCTGAAACAAATTTCATACCAATATCGTTAGAAAACATCCTGACGATATCTATATCCTCCTTTATTTATTATTATTTTTATTGTAATTATTATTATTATTACTATAATTATTATTATTTCCGTTGTTGGACATATATGATAAACCAAAATCACATCAAGAAGAATTAGAGCTATAATAGAGTAGAATCGATTATACGGTTACTAAATGGCGAATGCACCGGATGAGAAACTCTCATCTGCACAGTCATCATCCAAAATCGACGGTTTTTCCATCGAGATTCGATCTTTCCTGTACGAGTTCATTACATACGATGATTATAGACCGTAAATAATCGATTTTTAGCCCGAATCGCAGTCGGGCTTCCCTAAATCCAGTTCGTCGTAACGCGACATTGAAACGGTGTTACGCTTGTTGAATAAGAATCGCATTTCGGCACACATGTCGGCTGGCACATGGTCCAAGGAGGGACCGCTGCATACCAAATAGGTAGATAGTCTGGTGGGCTAAGTCACGGGTATGGCCAGTTTGCAATCAGATCGACTTTTAAGACTTAAGTCTGAAAAGCCCCATATGTTCCTGATATCATGTGGAGAGAACATTTTTCTTCCTGAAAATTATAAACTGTTGTGGATTTCATATAACAAAACCCTTTACATCAAATAATAAGAGTAATCGGTTAGGAGATTCCTACAGAAAAATGAAAATTAGTTAAAAATAACTTAATGTTTAATATTTTATGACTCGTTAAAAAATAATTCTAGAATATATCCAGTGTTTTTTAGAGTGATACAACTTTCGATAGTGATAACTGTGATTTGACAGAAGAAAGAAGCCATGTTGTTTTGACATTTCTGTTCAGTAAGCATTGACAAATTATCATGGAAAGACTCATGCCGCAACAACGTTTACAAATTGCTGAAATTTATTTTCAAAATCAGTTTTCTGTTCGCCAAACTTATAGAGCACTTCGTGAAATTTATGGTTCACATAATCGTCCATTAGAGCAGCTTATTCGTCGAACTATTGATAGATTTCGGACAACATTTTCTCTACTCGATGCAACAACAATAACAAGACAAAGAACTGTACGTACAGAAGAAAATATTGCTGTTCTAATGATACAGATTTGTCTATTCTTCGACATTCACAACAAGTTGGACTCTGTGCATCTACCACATGGAGAATTTTGCGTAAAGATCTTGGTCTACACCCACACAAGATCAAACTGGTTCAAGAACTAAAACCACTTGACCATAATAAGCGTCGTTTGTTTGCCGATTGGACTTTTTTATCGTAAAATTGTGTTTAGTGATGAAGTTCATTTCTGGTTGAATGGCTATGTAAACAAGCAAAATTGCCATATATGGATTAAAAACAATCCTCAAGAAGTTCTGCAGGTTCCATTGCATCCTGAAAAATGCTCTGTATGGTATGCTTTACACGCTGGAGGCATCATCGGTCCATATTTCTTTAAAAACGATGCTGGAGCTAATGTTACAGTGAATGGTGCTCGTTACAGATCGATGATCAATGATTATTTTTTTCAAAATTTGAATAGTATCGACCCATAAGTGTTTTAGTTCCAACAAGATGATGCTAGACCTCATGCTGCTACCGTGACAATTGATTTATTGAAAGAAAGATTTGGCGATAACATTATTTCGAGAATTGGTTTATGCTGATTAACCAGAAACAATAGACGCTCTTGATTGATGAAATAAGACCTGAATTACTCGAAAAAGTGGTCCAAAATTGGTCTGGTCGAATGCGGTTCCTCAGAGCTAGTCGTGGTGGACATATGCCGAAAATTATTTTTAAAACATAAATGTCATGAAATTTTCTTCCAAATAGGAACAAAATTTGGCTTCAATCTTAATTTGAATGTGTTTTATTTGAATTTAAAGTTCTATCGCTCTAAAAATCACCCGATTATCACTGAAATGAAATTGATTTAAAATAGACAAATGTAAATATTTAAAATTTATTTTAATATGAAAAAGACAATTTGAATGCAATTAAAAAAAACTAGTCGAACTCAAATTCACATAAATAGAACCTCTCGACAAGAAGTCATTCATACAAAATAAGTTTTTTAAGGAAAAGCAAAATTTTACAAGAGAACTTCAGTGAATGAAGAGAAAGAGAGTATTTAATTTGCTTGAAATATTACTCAGAACGAACATTTTGAAGGAGAAATCATTAAAGTAGAGAAAAACATGGAACTGTCAAATATTTTCCAAATTTATATACAAAATATAAATAATTCATTTACTCGTTTTGAATTGATAATTTGGTAAAGTTATATGTTACAGATGATATTGATCATGTTTACAATTTTAAATTCAAACGAGAATCACAAAAATAGGTTCATTTAAAACTAGAAATTTCTACCAATCTCCCTCTCCGAAGAATTTCAGGGAAGATTTTTGTTGTTTCATAAGATATAGATACGCAAATAATTGCAATCTATCTGAAAAAATTCAGGCAGAATAGATATACTTATTTTTAGGATTAATTATTAGAATTTGATATGAAACTTTCTGAATGAAGAATATTGTTGAAGTTCGATACATAAAAATTGTTATAAAAGAATACCATAACTGATTTGAATATAAAAACTTATATAGCTTTATTCAAGTTATGTCGGATATTACGTTTTAATTCTGTTAAAATCGTGGAATTAGATAGAAATTCAAATCAACTGACAAATTGTAACATCGGTAAGATATTGGACGTAAAAAACATATTTATCTTGAATCTGAACGGAAATTTTGCATGAGAATATCAGAATATTCAAAGAGACGTTTTGAAACTCTTTCAGAAGAATGAAAATTTTAATGAGACTGATGGCACCTCAAACAATTTTAAAATAAGAGTAGCAAATTGTTCATTCATTTAATTGGGCATTTCAAATTAAAATTTCGAACATAAATTTAGATTTTGAAAATTATATAATTCCATTTTAGTACTTTGAGTTTTTAAGACATTTTAATGATCAAAGGAAACTCAATATCATTCTCCCTTCAGTATTCAAGTCCTTGGCTGACAAAATCATATAAAGTTTGTCTTCTGATCCATAAAATCCATTTTTATATATTTTTTTGAGTAAAGTCGTACTATTCACGACCTTGAACTCCCTAGACCTCAATTTATTAAGCCTGGCGTCCTATTGTCTTTTAACATCTTGGTATAGTCAGCAGATCTGACCCTTATCTAGTTATATAGCAGAGTTGACATACAAAAAAACTGTTTTATATCAAGCATGCTAGATTTTTTATATTATCTCTCAGTCGGATATAGAAATGGTCTGTTATAAATTGATTTTGGGATCTATTCATGTTTCATCACTTACGCCACCCCAACCGATTATTGCTTAGGTTGAACGTAATCGAACAGGTGTATGATATAATATAATCAGATATGTTATCTAGATATTGTTTTAGGCATCTAAATTTGTAAAGCATGCCTCTCATTTTATTTACCATATTTTTTACTTGAAGGTCCCATTTTAAGTGACAATCAATTATAATTCCCAGATATTTGATGAATTCTGATTCACGACTAGGAACGTTGAGTTGAACAAAAAATGGTCCTAGATTTGGTCCACTAGAATAGAAAATAGTGACAGATATTTTATTTCCTTCTAATTGAAAGTAAGTTCATTGTCTCTGAACCACTTTTCTTTAATTCTAAAGTCTTCTTCTACTTCTGATTTCAGTGATTCCCAAGATTCAGACTAGTGAAATATAACTTCACCGCCTAAAAAGCTTATATATATATATATATATATATATATATATATATATAATATTTTGCCTTTAATACTTAAAGTTAGTAAGCTATTGACTTATAATATAAATAGGAGTGGTCCCAACACTGTTCCCTGTGGCACTCCATATTCGACATATAAGTTGTTATTCTGCTCAGTATCTTTTTCCTGTTTTTGTGAACGATTCGTCAGGTAATTTTCCAGTATAATATGAACATTCTCTCTCAATTAATATATAGTTTCTCTAGAAGTTTTTCGTGATAAACTGTATCGAAGGCTTTGGAGAAGTCAATAAATTTGCACAACGATGCTATCTGAGGGACAAACTATAGTTATTTTGACAGATAAATAAAATAAGGTTTCTCTGGAAACTGCAAGATTGGATACTGCAAGATATATTTCATTCGTTTAAGTTACAAAATAGCATGAAAAACTAGAGAGTGTTTCAAATTTGTGTTCCTAATGAAGTTAGTTTTTCCTCCAGGAGTATTTTGAAGTAATAAATCGTTTCAAATATTGTCCATAATAAACAATAATGACAAGACGTTTTCAGGTCATGAAACTTTTTAACGATAAAGGTGACATCTACGAACTTCTCTTTGGAATATTGATGAGGAACTCATTGTTTTCAATTGTTTCAATTTTAAATACTCAGTAACATACTGTCTGTACGTTTTAATGAAATCAGTTTCACTTATTTATTTGAATTTGATATCTAGAAATTGCAAAATTTTTAGTTTTTCGCTTCTTTTTATGGTTTTCAATTTTTTCCGTCTTTTATTTTTTTATCGCTTTAATATTTTTATTTTATCTATGATGTGACTATAATGAATTTGACATACAAGTCTTCTGTAAATTATTATCGAAAAAGTTGACTTCCTGTCATTAATGTTACAGTACTTACCTACAAATATTTAAAACCTGCTTCATTTGATATATTTGTTTTCAGGTGTCCTATTATTATTCAATAAAATTTTGCACAATCTGATATTGCATCTAGTGCACAATTAGAGTGAAGAAGACTTTCGAAAATATTTCTAGTTTTCTAATTGTTTTGTTATCTTGATTATGTAGTAGTTCTCTTGTCTGTTCTTCTCTACCCTTTTAAAATAAAGTTTTGGTTAGATAACGACTGCAGAATAGGATTATTATGAGTAAAATTCCATGAAGAGATGAATGCGTGTATAATTACGAAACACGTAGTTATTTATTAATTTGTCGGTTGTTACAGAAAAAGTTGAAGTTAGGAAAAATTGCAGAATGATTTAGTGAATGGTAAATTTCTGCACTATTGAAATTACGTTACAAACGCAATGTCAACACTAAAGAATCAAGTTTTATCTTAGGATTCCTGGAAAATATTTATCAGTGTTCAGGTTGGAATTATTGCTTAGGTCCCTCTTTATTAATCTGGAATATCGGCTGAGACTTTATATCATAACAAAATAATAACTTATATAAAATTTCACAGGATTGTTCGAAGAGCATATTCAGATGAATAAATATTTATTCGATAAAGCACCTAGTATTTACCTAAAAAAATTATTTGCATGGGTAAGCATTAGTTGAAAATGCTTTCCCAAATATGTGAAAATTTGAAAATTTTATTTTTTATTTCAATATTTGAATAATTTTCGACTTTTCATTCGACGAAAATTCATTGAATATTGGCATTTAACGGATTTATCATTAAATTTTCATGAAATTTCTTCACTAATATATGGGTATATACCAATTAAATGTATGGTTTGTGCTCAATAGTAGATGTCGAATTGATTTATTAATTGATATAAGATCCTATGAAACTTATCGAATAATTAATAGACAGCTCAAATAACCACACCTTGTATCTCTAATTTTTTTGAGAAAAAATGTTTTTTTTTGTTTTTGAATATTTTATTATTATAGTTTTTCATTCGAATTTTTTTATACAAAGACAAATGCGAGTAGTACATTAAAAATGAGGAAAAATATTTCATTTCTTCCGATGAAAAAGTATATTTCAATATCGATGACCATCAAGTTTTGCAACTTGATTTTTCTTGTGATTTAATCATTCTTGTGTTAAAATTGCTACATTACTGAATTTTCAAACATCTTATAATATGTGGGCTTATTCTCGGGAACAGAGTGCTATCTTTTTGCCCAAAATATTGTTAATGAGCAAAATCAGTCCATTGCTTCCGCACTTATTCACATTTGCAATTTTTGAGAATTTTTTCAGTTCGAAAACTCCTGAACAGAACATAATCAAATTTGGTTCATATTTTGTCATGAGGGTCTTTCATTTCTATTGAATTTTCCACTTAAGTTTCTAACAGTTTGAATAGAACATTCACCACTTTGGAAATAAGTTTTTAATATTTTTTAGATTAGTTCGCGCGTAAATGGATCGTTAATGTCAAATATTAAACAAACTTTCTGTCAAAACACAAATGACAGAATAAATAAATTGAAAATTACTAAGAAGTATTTGCATATTACAGAATAATAGCTGGAATTAATTCACCAGAACCTCTACAGGTTTTGATCTAAATAAATCTCATGAAAACATTTAGAATTAAATTTTAAAATATGTCCTAAATACACTGTATGACTTTATAGACATATATATTATCATAAAATGTGGTGGAAATTAACTAATAAAGAATCAAAAAAATATAAAATAATGAAGAAATTATTTATACATTATATATTTATATATATATATATACATATATATATATATACATTATATATTTATATATTTATATATATATATATATATTTATATATATATATATATATTATACATAGTATACATTTATATATATATATATATATATATATATATATATAACCAAAAAATTTTCAACATATAATTCAAAAAGGCCTTTTTTTATTGTCAACGAATTTTGGGATAAGCCCAAAATTGGTTAGTTGTTGCAAAATGTGTTGTGTTAAAAAAGGTATTGTTATATATGTTTAAATGATTATTTTGTTTATTCAAATAACTCCTTACTAAACAGATTTTGGGTCCGAATGTATCAGGTTCTTTCTCTGGAGAATGTGCTATATATTACTTAAAAAGTAAAATAAAAAGGCCTTTTTGAACATTTTTTGACTTTAACTTGTGATTCTTTATCATCTATTCGAAACATATATATGTATAAGATGATGTCTAAATAATTTCTTCATTATTTTTTATTTCTTTTGATTCTTTAATAGTTAATTTCCACCACATGTGATGATAATATATATGTCTATAAAGTTATACGGTGTATTTAGGGCATGTTTTAAAATTTGATTCTAAATGTTTTGATGAGATTTATTTAGATTAAATTCTGTAGAGGTTCTGGTGAATTAAGCTATTATTCTACAAATGACAGAAGTGTTGTAATACTCGAAATAACCACCACTCCAAAATGCAAGCTCTAGATGGCCCTTTTAATACAAATTTGGGTTTCAAACATATCTTCCAAGTTTCAAAGTTCGAAACTGTTCCTTTCGAAATTTATGATATACTGCTTGCAATTTGTCCCCTGAATCGACACTATTGAATTTGACCACAAATTATTCATCTGCAGATCCGTTGTAATCGTTTAAGACCATTTCCGCCCCAAAATCCGAACATAACAAATATTTTAATGAAATTATAATCGCTTTGAAACGATCCTTCCAAAAAGACAAGTTTTCGAGAAGCTTATCATTTTGGCGCTTTAGTTCCAGGGAATAGCCTGATATAGTTTCGCCTAAATGTCTATAATTTTCGAATTTTGGGCAGAAAAAGATCTTAAACGACCATGTAGGACTCGATCCTTGAACTATTGAGGGAATGTTTGAAGTCTAAATGTTCGGTAAGGGGCAAAATCAGTTCAATAGTTTTGCAGTTTGTTCACGTTCGAAAATTCTTTATATTTTTCACAATATTTTCGAAACTATAAACTAGATCGATCTGAAATTCAGGATTTAAAATAAGAACAGCGATCAAATTTAAATGTAGAATTTAGATCTAAAATAAAGATAAGAAGGTGAAAACAAAATCGCTAACCCACCACAGTGAAGGCTATGATAAAAAGATGAAAGGAAATGAAAGGAAAACATTCTAATTTGCGCTAGCGAATGGAACATCCTACTTCGTAAAACGACTCACAGTGCGCCAATGAAAAGAATTAAACTTGTCTTTCCTGAATGAATCCCAAATTGTTAATCTGATAGTGAAAATGCGAACTTACCATCATTTCAGTTCAACTTTACAATTAAAATAGTGACTCTTATTTACAATATAATACAATTTTACAGTTAGCTTGAGGTCCGAGATTTACGTAAAGACTTATCTTTGAGGTTATCCTGGAATATTGTTTTCCAAGGTGTCGGAATGATAGTTCTCCAAGAATAGTTCCTATTCTGCATATAATCAGCAGGTGTTCAGTTTTAAATTGTTTCAAATAACCAGTAGAACGTCCGGAACCGAGATGGTGCGGTAATAAGATACTCTGAATCCGGTACATTGAAGATTGTCTGGTATTAAGAGAATCCAAGCAAAAGGAGACTCCAGCAAGATTGTTCAGGTGTAAGATCATCCGGTACTAACACTGTAAATTTAAAATCTATAAGATAGTGCCTGCAACACGTGATCTCATTCCTGGTGACTCTAGATATTATAAAAATTATTTACTAGTTAATAAACATGAAATGAAATATCTAGAACACAGGAATAAGGGGCAGGTTATTCGATCATGATCATGAGAAGGGAAATTAAATGCATAATATTATATAAATAAACATGTTATCCTGTGTAACCTGCAGAGAATGACCCGTCTTCTGATTAGACGTCTTGTAAGAAACAATAAAAATTCAATTTTCCACGATTTTCATGGAATAGGTACGTTAATTCGATAAAAATACCACAAGTGTGTCTTCGTGTAACCTGAAAAAAAGACATTTGGGAAATTCTACGTTTCTTGAAAACAATGCAACTCCACAGCGCATGCGATAACAGCGTCGACTTTCATTGCGAAAACTCCACACTTCTTAATGGTCTAGTTTAATCACATTATTGGAGCATTTTTTAGCGATTGAAATTCAAATCAACAGTGGAGCGTTTTTTAAGGTTACAAAGGCTGATACGAAATTTCGTGAAGACCCTATAATTAGAATACCAAGAAAAAAATTATTTTGTGGAGATCATGGAAGAAATGAACCAGCTCCTGACTTGACGTCGGTGCTTTGCACCTTTTTTTGAAAGATTTCTGTTAACTTCGAAGACATACGAAATTACCGGTGGAAAGTTTCGTCGCAAATGAACAGCGCGATGGAATTCAGCCCTTGTGTTACATCGAGTATGATTCACCCCATTTTCTCGGAAAGCATAGTCGAATCACTTGTCGAACGCATGCAGTTAATCAATTCTAAATGGGTCATCAGGCCAGGACGGGAAACTATCGCCGGTTCTTTTTCGGGCCATCTCTTAAGACTCTAGAACAGTGCCGCTGATTTTCGGAGAGACTTCGGGGATAAAAGCCGAAGGGCCCAGAGAATTTTGGGTGTTCCGTCTATTGTCTTTGGTTTTCCGAAAAGATTCGCGACTTTTTTCCTGGAACTTTCTTTTCAGGTGAGAACTTGTTGAGTCAGATCGACGTTCTTGGTCCGAAGACAAGGCGAAAAGTATTCATTGACTGATCACTAAGAGCGATGAAGAACTCTCTCGAATTTTGTCGAATGGACTAAAAATGGATCTTGTGTTCAATAAAGCATTGAAAATTTTGTAAAATCCGTAAGAATTCTATCTTAATCATTTGCTGTTCTTAATACTGCGAACTAAATTGGGTCCTTCTGATAATATTTTAGACTTTAAATAACGAGAGTAAAAAATTGATTGGAGTCAACTTCTTTATTCGTACTCTTTCATAGACTTCCCTGAGTTATTCATATATATATCACTATATATTTATTCAATACTTTCATTAACTATACAGGGTGTATATAAATAGTTGCGAAAAAATTTAGGGGGTGATTCCTTGTCAAAAAATAGGGTGGGTCTTTCATATAAACTAAAAATTTTCGTTAAAAACCAAAAAACTGGCAATAATTTTAACTGAATCAAAGTTAATCAAAACTAGTCAATTGTCATGACTAAATGACATCCGCTTACTATATAAATTATAGTTCGGAAATAATTCCAGGCTCGACGACTCACAGTATCATGTTGATGAATTATTTTTTTTTCTCCAAAACTTTGAATTTTAGCAAGTAATTACAAAGGATCTTATTTGTTAAGAATAGATCAAGCTATCTAAAATTGATTTTTGTATTGTAAAATAAGAATATGGAAAAAAGTTTCTTGCGAAAGAAGGTCTAGGTGGCTTTTTCTACCCCATGCAATCATAGAGGAACACCACCAAAAATTTTTTTGTGTTACTTCTCCCCCGCATAAAATGTTTGCTCAATTTTATTCTTCTCAGTTTTTTGATTTAAAAAAAAATTAAACACTATTTTTCGGGTGCCATCTTAAGGGGTCTTTAACTAAGCAGGGGGGGCTCAAAAACAATAAGTTTATATGAAAGACCCACCGGTATTTTTTGACAAAGAATCACCCCCAAAATTTTTTCGCAACTATTCATATATACCCTGTATGAGTTGTCAGTGTACTTGCTGAAAAATCAATTTCAAAAATTAAAGTTGAGAATTCAATTATTGAAAAATCTTCCACTTTATATACATAAAAAATATAAATTAAATTGATATAAATTTGATACTTCTTAACAATTATTATTAAAAAAGACTATACGATAATATAACATATTGAGTATTTTATCATTTTTTTATCTTTACTATCTCATATATATCATGAAATGAAAAATAAATTTTTTTCTAGACAGATATTGTATATTAATCTAATATATATGTTTTAATACATAACAAGTGATAGACAAAAGTATCATGTCCTTATTTTATTTTCGAGTATTACATATTAATTTGTGAATATATGTATTGAAATATGAGAAGGAAAGAATTTTAAAAATACATGTTTTAAGACCAGATGAGCTTTTAATGTCTTGACCTTACCACTCATATTTGGAATCCTCTTAAAATCGAAGCTTCCAGATGATTTCTTTCAAAAGTTATCGTAAAGATGGAAGTAACTAGATAACTGGATATTATTTAGTTGAAAATAGCAAAAACAATATTGATGAAGGTAAATTAACCCAAGCAACCGATTTATCATACGAAAATTAAATATAACCGGTTTAAAATTTACTTTCGTTCCATGAATATTCATGGTAGACAGATAAATTTAGAATGTTCAGATTTAAAATATTTGGTTCGCTTGATTAAATTTTTTTCACGGGTAATTCCCCTTTTGTTTTCATGGTTAATGACATACTGAAAAAATACTACTACTTATTTACATCGTGTTATCTACCTGAAAGATATGAGATTAAAAATATGAAAAATTTGGAATATGCAACATTAGGTTAAGTTAGATAAATTTACGTCAAATACGTCATTTAGCAATACTTGTCCATCTTTTATTTAATCGTTACCAATAACACAATAACGTTCATGTGGAAATTCCAAGTATGAGAATGCAAAATATGAAAACTTCGAATTGATTCAATATAAAGCAATTTAGATTTAACATACTCATCTGAAAACCAGAAAAATCTACGTTTCAGTATTTGTTGACCACGATGTTATTTTGAGTAATCGATAAATCAATTATAAAAATTGATGAATTTTCATGATCCATCATGACTAGATCAGGAGGACTTGAGGGATCGTATTCGGGACACTGTTCTATACTCAAAGCTATATTGAATTTGAATTAATTCTAGGTATTTCATTCCTGAAGACGTAGATTCATGATTCATGAGTGAACTACGTTTCGGTTTTGCTTCAAAATGAGACTATTGCAAAAAACAATTGCTATTGTGACAATTAACTCCATGAATTTACATGATCGATTGTGAACGAATCGGGAAAATTTGAGGGATCGTCATTGCGATATATTCTGCAAGCTTCGTTTGAGGACGTCCATTGTGTTTAGTGATTGATTAGTTTGAAGTTGTGTGCCTTTCTTAATTGTGGGATAACAGTTTTTTTCAATTTTATTCGGCACACATTTCGAAGATTTTTTTATGAAAATATATTATGTGCGAGTCAATTGTGAATATAATGGGTGAGTTAAGAATTTTTGTCCTTTTTGAAATTTTCTTCTTTGAGGAAGTTTCTTTCTGATTTTTTTTGTTCACTTAATTCTATTTTATAATACTGGCATCGGAGTTACTCTTTCTGTGAAATTGTAAAGAAAATTTTCCATTCACAGGTGTTCAAACTATTTATTAAATCTTTTCACATTCTGCTAAACATACCAGAATTTTTGAATTATGTATTCAAATGTTTCCATGATTGGTGACTAAAGATTATCACGTCTTACAGATTTTGCTACCTATTTATACATAGCCATTTATTTTTTCTGTTAGTATTAGAGTTAATTGGCAAAATCAGTGTGGTTCCGCACATTTCACTTTTTTTTTTTTCAATATTTTCGAAGTCTACTTAAGGATATGTATATATTCAGTTTATTTTGCCATTTATAGTACTTTAATTTGTATGAACAACTGTACAGAGTTCATACCTCCTCGAGAATGAATAACTCCACAGTTTATTTGCATTGGTTGTAGTTAACTGTTCAATAAAATCTATTATTATTATTATATGGACAAGCGAGCAAAACCTCCTGCTTTTCACCATGTTTATCTCTTGAGTAATATAAGATCCTTTATGCTAAGACTAAAAATCCATTGTTGACAAAGATTCAAAAATATTACTCGTAATGACTTGTTAGCGACAATATTAAATATATTTCCATTAAAGTTCTGTTCTGAAATCTGATTTATGAATTCATTATGGAAAATGGATTCTATTGAATTGTTTAGAACAACCTGAGACTTATCTCAATTACAGGAAGTGCAAGTGCAATTTGTTGAAGATATCTTTACAAAAATGCGGACTTTTACTCTTTAATTTAACATAAACCTTACTTGTTGCAATTTTTCATCTGTTATCTTGCAATTAGTGTCATGAATTTTCAAATTTATTGCATTCTTATAATATAATTAAACATGCCAGCATCCCCATAAGATATCTTATGATACTGAATTTGTATATAAGCAAGGTATCTTAAACGATAATCGTTTTTGGTGTTACATGACTTTCATAAAATATGAAAACTCAACATTATTGATCATCCTTAAAGATATATCCAGTGGAACTATTCATCGATCCTTGTGGAACACCTATGACTTGTACATTTAAACATCCATCAAGAAACTTCTTCAAGATCTTCCGATCCCACGAAATCTGTTTGAGATTTAAATTCAGAGAATATATTCAATCGGACCACACTTCGATCCTGGTGGAAAACCCTCGTTAACTTGAATCTTGGTAAATTTTCTGTACACATTCATCACGAATAAAACTACTGGAAGATTTTCTAATCCCACGAAATCTGTCTGAGATGCAAATGGACTTAGAAATTTGAAATTTTGTTACTCATTCGGGTTTCTAAGAACTATCTTGTCGTCTAGCCAATGCGTTACGCCACCACGACGTTGCGAAAAACAATCGGGTGATCTTGAAGAGTCCGCGTCTTCGCTTTATTCCATTGACCTCTGGGCGCAAACTTCCGAATTCCTGGGGGCTTTTTCGCGGAATTGATCTTCGTTCAACAGGTCGTCCATCGAGAAACGCCCATATTTATCGTTTGTAAAACCGTCTATTGCCGAAAATTACACGGAATTACGGCTAGACTGGTCCAGATGAATATTTCATCATCGACCGAGATCAGAAGGTGGTAATTTGGTGTCGGGGGGGTCCTGGAGATGTACGGCTCTGAAGATGCCGGCGGTACCATAAGACAGGGCTGGCTTTTCGAGATAACCACAATCATAAAAAAAGCGTATCATTTCGTCTTAATATCTTTCTATTCATAGAAAAGTCATGAGAATGAGTCTTGTGAAAAGAAATTGGTAAGGTTCATGATATCTTAAACCAGAGAAGTTTGTGGCAGAGAAAAACAGAAAACTTGTTGGTGAAAAAGTAACTGTTTTGAACTGAAAATGTCCTCAAACGATTGAGTTTGGCCTATAAATGAAAAATTTTAAGTCAAATTTCATTCTGTCTTTATACTGTCAACTTATAACAAGATTATCAAATTATTTATTGAGATCATTTATTCCATATCTCATTAAACCAAAATCATTCATCGGTAAAAGACAAATTTTCTGTTATATGATTTCAGTTCAGAAAGTATTGCCTAAAAAATTTTGAAATTTTGCACGTGTACAGAAAACCATAATCGACAGTCCTGGTCAGATGTAGGTACTGTTTCGTCTATGAAATATCATAAATCAGACCTCTATATTAAGCATCATTTATTATATGATTCATCTGCAAATGCAACATATGTTGATATCGATTAATCTATTGACAAATCTGATTTGAATAACACTGATATATAGAGATCATAAATATGAACATTACGTAGATGATTGTTGTTCATTTTACGTAAAACTTTTTTTCCTCGTAATATTTCATTTCAACCACTAGATGACTCGTGTTATAAATGCATGTTTGACTACTAATTTTAGAGCTTTATATTTTAACTATATAAAATTGGAGAAAAATTTTATATGTATATTAATAAATAATTCACTTAAAATATTGCAAGAATAATATCTGAAATGTCGACGTGAAAATTTCGAAGGATTCTCTATTTTTGTTGCTCGCTAGATTCATATAACTGCAATAAAAATATACTGATAATGTGAATTGTCAACTTTTCCTTCAGTATTCGAACAATCGCTACTAAGATTAAGTGTTACAAGTTACAAAAAGTAAACTTTCAATGTGCGATTACCAAGTTAGTGTTAAAAGATAGTCTGCAACGTGAACTTGAAGCTTTAAATATTAAATTTTTACATTACGTCTTTATAATTATGGTACGTAAAAAAAGGATGATTAGTCAACTGAGCTTCTTGATATTTCAGCCAGGCATTTTTTAATACTGAATATATATTTCAATATCGAAAGTAATCTTTCATATTGCATTCTCCTATTGCGCAAAACTAAATTATTGAAGAATATTTTGTCAACATAATAAATTCAAAGAATTATGACAAGTAAAAAATTTTGAATTAACAGAATTGAAAATATAAAAAAAATGAATAACATTTGCATTGATTAATATTAGTATTGATAGTGTATACAAGAAAACTCTTTCCATTAAATTTTATAATGAAATCTTATATAATAACCTGAAAAAAAAAGGATCAAGAAACTTTTACAAATTCAACAGAACAAATTTTATTTTGAATATATTTAACTCCGAATTCATGACTTTTTTTGAATGTTATTGCAATCAGGAAAAATTCAAGAATACTGGTGTTGTATTCGCAGAAAATCTTTACAAAATTCATTAATTGCTTTATTTTTAAGTCAATTAGAAAAAAAGAATTTTCAAAGGTGTACCCTCAGAAAATCCAGAAATAATATGTAGTTTGTTTCTAATATAAAACCTAAGTTATCGAAGATTTTCAACTGACGTTAAATTTTTACCAATAAGTTTTTATAATTTATAACAATTATTTGAATGAAGAAAATGAAAAATCAAAATATTCTGAATTACATTTACATTGGTTGATATTAATATTGAAACTGTATACAGAAAAAACTCTTTCCGTTTAATAATATAAGGAATATATCTACTATTGCATAATAACTAGAAGAAAAAGACTCAAGAAATTTTTACAAATTTAATTTTGAATATATTCAACTCCTAGTTCATGAATTTTTCCATTGTTATTGCAATCATCAAAAAAATTTAAGTATAATTAGTTTTGTTTCGCCAAAAAATCTTTAAAAATTCATTATTTACTTTAGCATTAAATCAATTAAAACAATAGACTTTTCAAAGGTGTATCTTCAGAAAATCAAGAAATAATATGTAGTTAGTCTCTAATATAAAATCTACGTTATCGAAGATTTTCAACTACCATTAAATTTTTACCAATAAGTTTCATAACTATGACAATTTTTTGAAAAAGAAAATGAAAAACCAAAATATTCTGAATTTCATTTGCATTGGTTTATATTAATATTGATACTGTATACAGGAAAAACTCTTTACATTTAATATAAGGAATATATCTACTATTGTATAATAACTAGAAGAAAAAGACTCAAGAAATTTTTACAAATTTAAAACAAATTTAATTCTGAATATCTTAAACTCCTAGTTCAAGAATTTTACCATTGTAATTGCAATCAGTAAAATAATAAGTATAATTAATGCTGTACCCCCAGAAAATCTACACAAAATTCATTATTTTCTTTATTATTGTATCAATTGGTCAAATATAATTTTCAAAGGTGTACCCTCAGAAAATCAAGAAATATTAGTAAGTTTCTAATATTAATATTAAACCTACGTTATCCTACATTTTCAAGTGTCATTAAATTTTTACCCATAAGTGTATAACTACTGACAATATTTTGAACTAAGAAAATAAAAAATTTAGAGATTCCGAATTACATTTGTATTGGTTGATATCAATATTAACACGGTATACAGGAAAAATTCTTTCCATTTAATTATATGAGGAATATATCTACTAATGTATAATGACTAGAAAAAAACCCAAGAAGTTTTTACAAATTTAAAACAAATTTAATTCTTAATATATTAAACACCTAGTTAATGAATTTTTCCATTGTTGTTGCAAACAGTCAAAAAATTCAACTATAATTAGTGTTGTTTTCCCAAAAAATCTACAAAAAAATTCCTAATTTTTTTATTAACTATTATTTTTATCCATTAGAAAAAAATTTTTTTTAGAAGAGAACCCTCAGAAAATCAACAAAATTGAGTTAATTTCTAATATAAACCTACGTTATCGAATCTTTTCAACTGATATTAAATTTTTATCAATTTCTTTGGAAAAATTGATAATATTAATAAAATAATTAAAAATACTTCCACAATTTATTGTGGAAAAATTCTTTCGCTCAATAAAAAGGAATTTCCATGAAGTAAAGACCGATTCAATTTAAATAAAAAAAATTGTTAGAAGCTGAAACAAGCTATTTGGTCCAGTGATATTCCAAATTTTTTTTATGAATTTTATGAATTATGGAAATAGTCTTTATTTTTTTTTATTCATTTCTAAGTACGCGGACAGCAAAAATCGAATGTGTCGAATAAAAGTAAAGGATATAGTTTAGAAAATGATTTTCTGAAAACTTAACAGAATATTGACGAAATGTGCACAACTGTGGTTATCTTAATGTTAGGGATAGGTTGTTAAACATTTCAATAAAAGTATGTAAACATGAAAAATAACGATCAGTCGTGGTATTAATGTATTAAAACGGACTTACGATATAATCGTAATTATGTTTGGAGAATATAAAAAAAAATTATTACGACACCTCGAAATTCTAAGGATGAACCCATAGAGTCGAATTTTCTCAAAATTACTCATACACATATTTCCTGAAAAATGTCACGTTCTCGCAACGTACCATCCGAGGTACTCAGAAGAAGATTGCCACATCTCTTTCCTTGACACCGTACCCTCGTTCCAATTGCAATAGGAAGAACCCCAGTTTTATGAATGAACGAGTCCACTACACCGATTGTGCAAGAGCTACCAGGAAGACTGAAGCGTGGCCGTCTCCCAGTACGGATCTGGCCCCCACCGCTCGCGACACCTCCACGGACCTTGGACCACGGTCTCCTCCGGCAGAAATTTCGTGGTAACCAGAAGACGTTATTGGGAGTTGGGAGATTCCTCCCGCGTTCGGCTGAAATCACTGTATTGTACCGTCGTCACACGACTACGGGTCAGTTACGGGTGGTGGGGCACATCCTAGTAAGGTATGAATGAAACGAGGAGGGGCTTACATCGTTGGTCACACCCCTCTTGGATAAATACATTGCCACTTTACGTTCTCTGATCATAACACAAACCGAGCACGAGGTGTGCGTGCGAGACAGTCTCTCCTGGCAGTCTTTGACAGATTTACGCGCTTACTTAACGTCTCACCGCCGAGAACAAACGACAACACGCGTTCTGTGTTAAGTGTTAGGTGTCAGTGACAGCGACCACAGATTAGTCATGGAATTGGGGTATCACGTCGCGGGGATGTTGGACAGGGACCAGAGGACCGCGAAATTCTGTGTTCGCGACGAAGAACGTCCATCCACCTCTTCGGCGTCCCCTTCTTGCTCCTGCGGCAGCAGCTACAATTGCGTGGAGACGCAAAGCCGACGGTTACGTAATCAGGATTCCGGCGTTAGTCATACAGTTCCTGGAAGGACGAGTCCATCCACCTCTAGGATTAGGGAGAAGGAGCTCAGGCATTTCTGGGTCACCAACTTGTCGAGTGAGTAGAGAAACGTGGGAAGGCGGGGCAAACGCGGGGAGCAACAGGTGGCCAATCGAGTGCACGCACGTTGGTTGCCCGCTCGTGTTTTCCCCTTTTTTCCCGATTTCGCGGGAGCGCATCTGGCCCAATTGACCTTGACGAAATGCGCCCAATTGGGATTTTCGCATTTTTGGCCCGAATTTATTCAAAACAGAATCGAAGCTTGTTATAAAAACGTTCTGGGATCTCGATGCATTTAAAAGGGGTGAAATTCAGGGTTGCAAACTGAAGAAAGGCCAATTCCGTGAAATTCGATAAAGCTCGATACTTTCTGACATTTTTACTATATCTGTTTCGTATCCCACAATTTCTCAATTTCGTTCTGTAGGTAGAAACTTGGCAGGTTAACTTTAACATCTTTCAGAACGTCATAAATCAGAATTGAACTGTCCGAATTAAAAAAAAATTCCAGCACCTGTCAGAATTTGCGAAGATTTAGCTTTGAAAAGAGTCTTTGAAAACGTCGAAGTTATCGTTATCTTGCTAGATCGTCGGTTCAAGGTCAGTCGTAAACCAGTTGCTTCTTGATGGATATATATGGTTGTTTGTTAGATCTTTCATTTTATCTGAAATGTTCCTTAGAAATGTGATCGGCGATGATTTTCGTTGTTATAATTAATTGATTATAAATTGTTGTGTTTCGATAACTTCATGAATTAAAATTGTTTTATTATTTCCAGAAATGAATTTTGGGAATTTTTTCATGTAGTTTTATAACTTTGGCCTAAAAATACCCAATTATATAGAAGAAAGAATGGAAATTAAACTGAAAAGTCCGTTCCTTCAGAATAATAAATTTAATTAGGTATACATTTAGTTGTTGTTTAACTAACGTTTTAACGCGCTAGTACCACAGTGAAATTCCGCTAAAATATCCGTTTTTTTCGCATTTTAATGTTAATTAACGAGCGTGTAAAGTTCCAATTTTATTGTCGACTTTATAGGGTGAACTTGCAAAAATTAAATTGTGATTCATTAGTTTTCCACTTAAACTCAACTTGGCAATTAGTGAGGCTAGTTCCTCATATTTACTAGATTTTAATTAATAGTAATAATAAAAAAGTTGAATTTCTGATCAGTCCCAAAAATTGTGTTATTGTTGTTTTTGCGAAAAATTTTAATTTTTTTGTCTGTGTGGCCAAAATTTCTTGGTTCTTTTGCACATTATGAATTCATTGATCAGATTTTGTTGAAAAAATTATTTTTAGGTTAGAATGGTTGAGAGATCATTAGATAGATAACCCTTTTTTGCTTGATTGTTCTATATTTTTGATAGTTCGGGTTTTTACTAGAAGTAAATTCATCTTGAAATTCACACACAAAATTTTAACTTTTAATTTAATTTTTTTATGTTTAAATACTCTTTCGATAAAGTCATGATATGACTAAATGATTTAAGTGTGAAAAATAAAAAAACAAACGGAAATTAAAATTGTTTTTCATTCATAAATTTTGTTGAATATATGTTTTTTTCATTCTTTCTGGCCTATATGTAGCACGAAGGGTATGTATTATCCATATTAAAGAAAATTTTCCCCTACTTCAGGGGAATGTTCTAAAATTGCGAAAAATTACGTTCATTTGACTTTGAAATTTGCATGACAGACAAGAGTACTCTTGTCTGTGTTTCTTTTCATCATTTCTTTAAAAAAAAGTGACATATTTGAAACTTTCAGGGTAAATAAACTGTATTTTTCCCCAAGCCCTCGTATTAATAGTATAATATTAATTTTTTGACTACTCCTTATTTCAAATTTGGCTTACCTAATATTATTTGAGATGTTACTATCATATCGGGTGTTTTTTTTAAGGTGATAGAACTTTAAATTGAAATAAAATACGATTAAAGTAAAACAACCCAATTTCCGCTAATTTTACTTTAATCATCAAGATGTATTTCCGACAAGTAGAGATTGATACAATCAAACATTGGAAATAAAACACATTTAAATTAAGATTGAAGCTAAATATTTTTTTATTTAAAAGATAAATTTATGACATTTATGTTTTGAGAATAATTTCCGGCATATGTCCACCACGACTAGCTCTGAGGGACCGCATTCGACCAGACCAATTTTGGATCACTTTTTCGAGTAATTCAGGTCCTATTTCATCAATAACACGAGTAATGTTTGCTTTTAAAGCTTCTATTGTTTCTGTCAATGACTTGACATAACCCCAAAGAAAATAATCCTGTGGAGTTATGTCGTATGATCTTGGAGGCCGATTAATTGCACCATTTCTCGAAATAATGATACCGCCAAATTTTTCTTTCAATAAATCAATTGTTACGGTAGCAGCATGAGGTGTAGCACCATCTTGTTGGGACGAAAACAGTTCTGGATCGATACCGTTCATATTTTAAAACAAATAATCATTGATCATCGATCTGTAACTAGCACCATTCAATGTAACATTAGCTCCAGCATCGTTTTTAAAGAAATATGGACCGATGATGCCTACAGCGTGTAAAGCACACCATACAGTGCATTTTTCAGGATGCAATGTAACCTGCAGAACTTCTTGAGGATTGTTTTCACTCCATATATGGCAATTTTGCGTGTTTACATAGCCGTTCAACCAGAAATAAGCTTCATCATTAAACACAATTTTACGATAAAGAAGTGGATCGACTTCTTACTGAACAAAATGTCAAAGCAACATGGCTTCTACCTCCTGTCAAATCACAGTTATCCATTGTTATTTCGAGTATGACAAAACATCTGTTATTTGCGTTTTGACAGAAAGTTAGTTTATTATTTGACATGAGTCGATTTACGCTTGAACAAAACCGGAAAATATCAAAAACCAATTTCCTAATCTTCTAACCTAAATTTCAGAAATTCACGTAGAAAATTCACGACATTAAACTTTTTAATTTAAATTAAAATTTTGATTGGCTCATCCTTTAATATAATATGTTCACGTGAAATACCCTGTGAAATTTCGTGAGTAATTTTTTTCATTTAGAGGGAGTTTGATCAATTTCCTTGGTCTTACATCGATCCCACCTGATTTTTTCAACGCGATTTCCCGACTTATACCGGTCGACCTTGATACGAACCAAATCGAATAAATTGATACGGGACCGTGTTGAATCTCGATCAGATGACCGCAATCTCTCCGACCTGCCTCTACGTTAGCCCCGTTGAGCCGCTGCGTGGGCGTTCGCGGTATATAGGTCGTAATACCGCGAAATTCGCGGTATTTCGACGATTTCCCGCGCCGGAATTTCTTGCGGCGAGGGCGCCGACGAGCCCCCCGCGTGCCATGAATCACGGCGGGCGGGCGTCGCGGATTGAACGATGCGTTGGAAAGTTGGTCGTGAGTCAACGCGGGATCAACGCGATTCGAATTCCCGCACGGGAAACGGTTACGGATCGTGGCGTATCGATTTCGAGGAAAAATCTTTATGGCCGTTACAAAAATGCTGATTTACAACTTTTGGCCGGAAAAATGACTACGAAATTGAAACTACTCTTTGAAACAGGGCGTAGTGGTTAAGTCGTTCAAGTCTTAGACGGATATTCCTTCTTGGTCGCAGGTTCGCACTTTGTCGAGGAAAGACATTTTCTCGGCTAGTATTTCACTGTTAGGTCAAAAATTAACAGCGCTGTGCCTGAAGTGAAGTAAAGACACAGTGACAAAGCCTATCCACAACATAAGTAAACCTTTTGAGGGATCTTAACCAGTTATTTTTATATAATAGGTTGAGAAAAAAATCTAGTATTTTTGCGTGAACTTCAAGACTTTATTCAACATGTTTTGAACTGTCAAATATGATGCGTTTTGTTCTATAATTTGTTGCCATTTTAAATGCAGATTCATAATGCCTTCCTCATAGAAGTCTTGTCGATCGATTTTCGCTCTTCCCTTGATGCCAAGTTCTTATCACTCGGGAAGTTTTGCAATACGAGAAAAAGATGGTGGATGCAATAAAACTTCTCAACCAAGCTCCAACCTGGCAGTTTCTGACGAGACACTTAAGACGTGTGTGGCACGAATTTAATGTTTAGCCATATATCGGGTTTTTTTAGAGTGATAGAAATTTCGATAGGGATAACTGTGATTTGACAGAAGGTAGAAGCCATGTTGTTTTGATATTTCTGTTCAGTGAGCATTGACAAATTATCATGGAAAGACTCAAGCCGCAATAACGTTTACAAATTGTTGAAAATTATTTTCAAAATCAGTGTTCTACTTGCCATGTGGTGAATCCACCATATAGAAAATTTTGCGTAAAGATCTTGGTGTATACCCATACAAGATCCATCCAACTGGTTCAAGAACAAAAGCCACTTGACCATAATAAGCGTCGTTTGTTTGCCGATTGGGCCCTAGAATAGCTTGAAGTTGATTCACTTTTTTATCGTGAAATTGTGTTTAGTGATGAAGCTCCTTTCTGATTGAAGGGTTATGTAAACAAGCAAAATTGCCATATATAGAATGAAAACAATCCTCAAGAAGTTCTTAAGGTTCCATTGCATCCTGAAAATGCACTGTATGGTGTGCTTTACACGCTGGGGGCATCATCGGTCCATATTTCTTTAAAAACGATGCTGGAGCTAATGTTACAGTGAATGCTGCTCGTTACAGATCGATGATAAATGATTATTTGTTTCAAAATTTGAATGGTATCGACGCAGAAGTGTTTTGGTTCCAACAAGATGGTGATACACCTCATGCTGCTACCGTAACAATTGATTTATTGAAATAAAGATTTGGCGATAACATTTTGTCAAGAAATGATCCAAATAATTGGCCTCCAAGATCATGCGACTCCACTGGATTATTTTCTTTGGGGTTATCTCAAGTCATTGGTTTATACTGATAAACCAGAAACAATAGACGCTTCGGAAGCCAACACAACTCGTGTTATTGATGAAATAAGGCCTGAGTTACTCGAAAAAATGGTCCAAAATTGGTCTCTCAAAGCTAGTCGTGGTGGACATATGCCGGAAATTATTTTCAAAACATAAATGTCATTAACTTATCTTTCAAATAAAGAAAAATTTCGCTTCATTCTTAATTTGAATGTGTTTTATTTCAATTTAAAGTTCTATCACTGTAAAAAACACCCATAGAAACAACTCATAATAAATTATTCCTTTCCAGTCCCACCAAATGCACAGTAGAACTTCGCATGTGGAGATTCGATCCATCATGTTTTTTGGTGTTAATTGCTGTGGCACCAAAACATTGAGCCTCTTTTTGAATCCTGCTTTGCGCAAATGGTTCAAAACTGTTTTATGGTCGACCTTTAATTCCTGGACGTGCTTCGACTATTAACATGCCGGTCAACTTCGATTATTTCTGCGATTTTCTTGACATTTTTGACTACGACAACATCAAAAATACCTGAACAGAATTGACGAAACTGAAATTACAAGTAATAATGTCTTACAGTATCGGGACCATGAACACCATCCACAATTTCATCCGTCTGGCTTGCATTTTCGCCTTTATCAAAGGAAAACTGTGAAATATACCGAATTTCCTCTTTCATTCCATTTCAACACCCTGTAACTCATAACTGAATGGACCAAACAGCCAACCTTTTATTTTAAATGTTAAAATGAGTTCTTGTGAGTTTGTGTCAGATTACGGTAAATCATGTAGCTTTAATACAACCTCACTAAAGGTGATGTGAAAGCTTTTATTCTTCAATCAGTATTAGCTGTAAATTTGAGGGGAATCCCAAAAATAAAACATTTTATATGGACAATAATAGATATTCATGCTTAATTGTCAAAGATTTCATACTATTTCAAGATTGTAACTGCTGTTTATTCGGATGAAGTGAACAAATTAGTCACTATCCAAAGCAAATTCAATTCTTTCAAATGGGTGGACCACGCGCGTGCGCTACTTAACTACCCATAAGCGAGTTCATCAATCCTCGTCCGTGTCGCAACAGTAGATAAACTACGCGAGGTTTTTTATCGAGGAAGCTGTCGAACGGCGACGGCCAGGTCACCCAGGTGCGAGCGATCAGCTGGTGACTAAACTGAAATAATAGTGAGTTACTCCATCGGCCGACTCTATTTATCGTAGTCGATTGTCATCGTCGTTGAATCTCGAGGAATGGGCCGCTAGATCCGCCAGCGGATAATAGCCGCTAATTGCCTGGACATTCGCTCTTGATGTGACGTTTAACCACATTTTTGAGGAATTATTCGAGCCGGAATGAACTCGCGGGTTACTCAAATTGCCGTAAAAAATGCAAACGTCCGCGCAACGGTAGCGCAGATGCCCCGATAGATTTATCTTATGCTGCCGTGTGTGTTCCGCGAAAAAAATTAATTGGTGACGGTCGCGTCCTGATTCGAACGATCCTACGACAGTTAGATTGGCGTTTCGCGCGAATCGGACGCTTCGGCGCTCGAAATTTTGGAGCTTGGCGGCAGATGGCGGCTCTTTCTTTAGATACCTCAAGACTACGTCCTTATCCTTATGATTATTATGATGATTATGATGCGGCTTACCGCTGGGTACTCTGAGACGATGTGCATGGCTGTTTCAGTGTCCTCAAGAGACAGCTTGCATTCATCGCCTTCAGCCAGACCGTTTTTGTGCAAAAACGCTTTCAGCCTGCAGTGACATGTCATAATTCCGACGAGTGTTCTTAGTTTGGCCCTATCCAGACCTAGCGGTACGTCCACCATCTTTTTGTTCGAAGGAACACTTTCGAATGTTCCAGGCCAGAAAGGCTCAGCCACAAAGACTCTAGTCTTGAGTTCATTCTGCTTGTTATTGTCCTCTGGCCTAACGATCGCCCGATTATTTAGTTCGTATTTGGTCCGTTCCGCCTCCCTCTGTACGAGTAGATGTAAGGCTGGTAGATTTAGTAGGACATCCATGGCTGCCGTGGGTGTGGTGCGAAACGAACATCTTTATGGTTAAATCAGAGATATTTAAATCATTATCGTAGTTTTATACTTGCTATTCCCAAAGGCTACTAGATAATTCATCATTAAAACCTCCCAAAAAACTCTCCAGTAAAAAAGTTGTGAAAAGAAAAGTATACGGTATCTCAATTTTAATTCCAAACCTCAGTTACACATATACAATACACGAAATGCAAGAAAGAAAATCCAGAAAGAAATTTTGAAAATGGTCCAGCATTGCGATTTCTCAATCCTATTTCATCCATAATTGCAGTTACTATCAAGGATAACATTTGGTCTGCGTATCCTGAATTAATCATTTCATAGTATTCACGTCGTAGTAGAAAATCTGTTTCGTTTTCCTTCAACGTTTTTGTGAACTCAAAAATCCAAATTACTTGAAAGTGTCGATTGGAAATGCGTCAAGTGAAGAAGGAATCTAGTAGGGCAATTTTATTTTTCACCTAAGGGCTATTTTGAGTTTGCATTTTGAAGTTGGTGATTTCGAGTTTGGCAACATTCAATGTTTGACATTTACGACATGGACTTTTCACCTAAGGGCTATTTTGAGTTTGCATTTTGAAGTTGGTGATTTCGAGTTTGGCAACATTCAATGTTTGACATTTACGACATGGATCGATTTACGCTTAAGCAAATCTAGGAAACGTTAAAAACTTATTTTCAAAGTGGCGAATCTTGTCCCCAAACTGTTAGAAATTTGCTCAAAAATTCAATGGAAAAGAAATGTCCTCACAGCAATTTGTAGATTATTATTGGTAGAATGTTTTGACTTTCTATTGAAAAAGTATATCATTAAAAAATAGATATGAATCGTCTTTTCACCTAAGGGCTATTTTGAGTTTGCATTTTGAAGTTGGTGATTTCGAGTTTGGCAACATTCAATGTTTGACATTTACGACATGGACTTTTCACCTAAGGGCTATTTTGAGTTTGCATTTTGAAGTTGGTGATTTCGAGTTTGGCAACATTCAATGTTTGACATTTACGACATGGATCGATTTACGCTTAAGCAAATCTAGGAAACGTTAAAAACTTATTTTCAAAGTGGCGAATCTTGTCCCCAAACTGTTAGAAATTTGCTCAAAAATTCAATGGAAAAGAAATGTCCTCACAGCAATTTGTAGATTATTATTGGTGAAATGTTTTGACTTTCTATTGAAAAAGTATAACATTAAAAAAATAGATATGAATCGTTTAAACAGACTGTACAGTTTTATTTATCTGTTATCTCTTACCGAGTGAACTATTAGAAACCAATCACTGTTAAAATGCATAATTTTCGCCATACTAGATACCGACCGCACTTGTTTTGCTCGTAAAACTGATAATTATTGCTTAGGAATTATTGGAAACATACACAAACAGAACGGGGAATCACCTACTAATATTTATTTGAGAACTCATACGAAATGAGATTTACCCATCACAAAACAAATAATAGTTTATTGATAATTCAAATGAACTACACCTGTACATTAGGCATATTTTCATCTGTTAGTGTTCATTCAATATTTACTAACATCTTTTGGGTGTGTTGTTACTGTTTCGTACCACGGTTAGTTTACCGCTGTATTTTGTCTATTATTTAAGTATTTTCAAATAACAGGCAATTGCAATTTAATTAATCTCGATGATTAATTACGAAAGTAAAGTGGACTACTGTATTTTTGTTGAGCAGCGGTGATTTTAATTTCAAGAACACTCTGTATGCAGTGGTATCCAACTTCCTTTATCTAATAATGATAAACCACAACGACGATGAGGAATTGAAGTAAAACACTTATAACAAAAAGCGATTATAAAAGGTCCCATTTTTTAATTGAAATTAATCACGCATGTCAGCCACTGTTTATTTGTGACATTGACAGTTGTATTTGGCCATGTTTACCATTTAATCATGGAAAGGTATAAACTCCAACAACGTCTACAAATAACCCGAATTTATTATGAAAAATCGCGAACTGTTAAGTGAATCAAATTTCACACTTCATGATGTAACAGTGCCAGTGAGACAAAGAAATGTCAGAAGTGAAGAGATTATTGCTGCCATACGTGAAAGTGTTCGTGAAGACGAAAATTTATCCATTTCTCGACGTTCACAAGAACTGGGCATCTCCCTTTGTGGCGAATTCACTCTTTTCGACCTATTATCACTTTCATCACAGAAACATTTCAAGTCGATAGTCCGTCTGCACGTGCGAACCTATAGGTCAAGCGGCACATTCAATGAATGATTCAATGCCTCGATATTCGATTCATCAAAACATCCTTATCTGAGATACAGCTGTTTTATAAGATGGTGTTGGCTTCAGATGATCCAGTAATCAATAAAATGACTAGATAAACGGTATAATCGTTGTTTTGTAGTGAAAATTTCGCGGGAATTTCAAGGATTCGATCCTGTTTACTTCCGACTCGAGTTTATCTCGCACAACTTTTCGCCGGATAAACATAAACAAACGGAAATTCCAAAATTTTTGTTGATGTGTTGTGTTAGTAAACCTGTATCAATAGAATATCATATACCAGACTTATTCTCTTATTCAAGTTGGTATGTGGCTGATGCGTCAAGTATTCAAGAAAGTATTAAGAGCCAGTTTTGATGTCGAGTGAGTTTGTGTGCAAATAATCTTAGTAAGGCAATGTATGATTATCCCAAGCCATAGTATAAGTTCAACCTGATACTTAATTTTGTGTAAAATTTTATCCTGTGTTATCCTTAAAATAACCAAGCAATCTTTACGTTATTTCTCGTAGTAGCGGATAAGATACTCGACAATCTTAAACTGAATTGTAACAAAGCTCCATGCGATATACGTATATCGACCGAGGCAGTATTAAAACCAAGATAGAGTGGTGCCAAGGTTTAATTCTCAGATATACAACTCTTTATCCAGGATATAGGGCTACCAACTAGCGGTTCAAAGTCCGTGCATTTGTTGAAGGCAGGTGCGAGAGATATATCTTTGTCTTATTAGAGAATAATGGAATAATTCCGCGATTATTTCGAGCATTTAGATGCCAGTGTATCGCTTCGATATTGAGTAACACATGGCCTCCTTTGTTTGATGTTCAGAAAGCTGGTCGCGTATGTCTTTGAAGAATTTCATATGAAATGATACGTTATTTCGTTATACTTTGGGATGTTTAAGTCATCATTTCTTCTCAATATTTTAATTCCTCTTTTTACGCCGCATAATAAACCTTCGTCTAAATATTTAACTTAAATATTAAGACTTTCTGATGAACATGTCATGGTTAATTTCTGTATGACAAAATGATTGTTTTCTAAATATTCCCAGAGATAAAAAACAACGAATCGATTCATCATTTAAAATTTCTTGAGGGTCATGCAGTTATGATAAATTTCAAATATCTCCCCAGCAATTCACTGATGTTAACTGTAAATTTATATATACATGAAGTGTGGATGATTTAAATCATCAAAAAATCGATTGTTTCCCTACATTTTCTGAATGCTACAAATTTCCTTGAGGGTTAATTAGTTTCTCACCACAATATACATTAATATACCTTCGTTTACTTCTTCTCCGGATTTTTCCACTAATAATAAACATTCCGATAAGTTTTCTGAAATTATTTGGTAAATTTAAGCCCATATTTTCATCCTTCAGATTTATTCAATAAGAATGCAGAGCATATACCCGATATTTTCTTGAATTTTTATGAATTTTCTCCATTAGTTAAATGAAAAAGCTGTGGGCGGACGTGGTTTGTAAGAAACGGACGTCGAATAGTACGGTGGATGAAAGTATTGGATTTTTACATCATAATCAATGCCAAAATATATATTATAAGTGAAAATTATATGCATTTTTATCATAAAATAATGAAATTTGGACTAAAATGTGGTCGTGATTCAATAATATTGAAATCGTTTCAACATGATGGAATGATAATAACAGAGAAAAAAACTGTAATTTCACAATATAATAATAATTTAACCACTGGTGTTTCAAGAATGCATCCATATCGTATCCCACATATTTCGTAAGTAAAGTACAGACGGAATAGCTGGAAAACCATTACGAATTCCTGAAATAGTTGACGTTCACTTCGTGGGACCCCAGAACTGTCAGTCGACTTCATAAAAGTGGCATATAGCGAGGTCGTACCGGTTGACAAGTCTCGTTTCGTCCGCTAAAGAGGAAAACAAACAGGACAAAACCCGTGTTAAGACGTTTGTCGGCGAAACAAACGACGTGCGTTATGCACACACTGGTTTGTGGACACACGACAGTTCTTACAGGCGCCCCATCTTCTGTGAGCGTGAGAAAACCGCGACTCCGGTGACCCCTGACTGGTTGGACAAATAAGGTGGCCAACATCAAGCGGGGACCGTGGTCAGTAGTTTGTCGTTCGGACATTAAAATTTTATCGCGTGATTACGAGTCCGGTCGGTTAGATGGCTGCGCAGATAAGGGCTGTCTGGTCCACCGAGCATTTTTCTGGTTTCAATTGACGTCTCTGAAAATTGAGATCTTGGTTTAATCGTTCCAGTTTGCGAATTTGCTATAATTTATTTCTAGATTGTTTCGTCGGGCAAAGTTCCATTTCAAGGCTCATTTATAATTAATGAGGCGCTTTAATAACTATGGCTGTATTTGAATTGAACATTCATTCACAAGTTATCTATTTTAAATCTAATTTTCTCATGAAAGATTTTTAAACTGGAATGCCCAATGTTATCATGCTGTGATGCTTTATTTCATTTGCTTCGATTCATTTGCAACTAAATTAGAAATTTTTCAACACTGTCATTTCATTGTTAATTTTTTTGGTACTACTACTAACTAATTGAAGGGTCATCGGACAAGCATTGAAACCTTCTAAGAATAGTAGAATGTGATGAGGAGAAGCATTTTACTGATTTTTTTTTCTTGTTTCAGGACTCCATCGAACTGTTCTTCTGTTTTTCTACCTCAGCCTATTTGTATTCCCAATGGCGTCTTCAGCACCAGTGAAGCTAGAGAAGTGGATGATACCATGTGGAGATTCAGAAGGCAGCTCAAATTCCAGTCCAGCCGAGCTCCTTCAAGCCATCATCGAACAGAGCAAGAGATCCCTTGTGAAGATTGAAGCGTTCAGGGACAAATTTGTGAGTATATCTCTCTGGATCACATATCGGGTGTTTTTTTAGAGTGATTTTTTTTTATTTGAAAGATAATTTTATGACATTTATGTTTTGAAAATAATTTCCGGCATATGTCCACCACGACATAACCGCATTCGAACAGACCACTTTTTCGAGTAATTCAGGCCTTATTTCATCTATAACACGAGTTATGTTGGCTTCCAAAGCGTCTATTGTTTCTGGTTTATCAGCATAAACCAATTACTTGACATAACTCCAAGGAAAATAATCCAGTGGATTGGTAAATGGACGCCAATAAATTGGACCATTTCTCGAAATAATGTTATCGCCAAATCTTTCTTTCAATAAATCAATTGTTACGGTAGCAGCATGAGGTGTAGTACCATCTTGTTGGAATCAAAACACTTCTGGGTTGATACCATTCAAATTTTTAAACAAATAATCATTGATCATCGATCTGTAAGCAGCACCATTCACTGTAACATTACCTCCAACATAGTTTTTAAAGAAATATTGCCTCCAGCCTGTAAAGCACACCATAATGTGCATTTTTCAGGATGCAATGGAACCTGCAGAACTTCTTGAGAATTGTTTTCACTCCATATACGGCAATTTTGCTTGTTTATATAGCCGTTCAACCAGAAATGAGCTTCATCACTAAACACAATTTTACGATAAAAAAGTGGATCAACTTCAAGCTGTTCTAGGGCTCAATCAGCAAATAAACGACGCTTATTATGGTCAAGTGGCTTTAGTTCTTGAACCAGTTAGATCTTGTATGGTGTAGACCAAGATCTTTACGCAAAATTTTCCATGTGGTGGATGCACAGAGTCCAACTCGTTATGAACGTCGACGAATAGACGAATCTGGATCATCATTAACACTATGACTTACAGCAGCGATATTTTCTTCTGTACAGTTCTTTGTGTTTTTGTTGTTGTTGCATCGAGTAGAGAAAATGTTTGTCCGAAATCTATCGATAATTTGACGAATAAGCTTCTGTGATGCTCTGATAATTTGTCAATGCTTACTGAACAGAAATGTCAAAACAAAATGGCTTCTACCTTCTGTCAAATAACAGTTATCCCTATCGAAAGTTCTATCACTCTAAAAAAACACCCGATACTTAGGATACTTCGGTGTCTCATATATATATAACTCAAAATAAATCACTCGATTTATGTTTTTCGAAGGATTGAAGATGTCATAAAATTTGAAATGAAAACTGTTGATACTTGAAACATACGAACGTTAAAGTTCAAGTTTGTAGTCAAATTAATCTTTGTTTTCTGGGCTAGGAAGTTAGGATACACATTGTTATTGTAATTTTGTTTCGTAGTATTTTCACTGTTGCCCTTTCATTGTTGATTTGATTGCATATAAACAACGTAACAAATAATCACTAATTATCACTAATCGATTTTCATGCATTATAATCAATTTTCATTTTTTCCTCAAGTATTGAAATAGAATTTTTGTCACGAAAAACTAGTCGTTGTATCAAGTCGCATTTCGATTCAAAATCTGAGAATAGCTGCGTTTCGCGTTCAACCATCGTTTCGTAGATGTCCAGTGATCACCACACGATCTACCATTGTTTGGACAATGACAGTTTATTACACAGCTTTGTATTCTATGACTAAGCTATTCGATCTCAAGGTAAACGGGGCATTAATTGTACTAAGCGATTTCTAAGAATAAAAAACGGTCCAGAATAATTGACGATCGATAGAAAAAGATAGGAATGCAGAATCGGCGGAAACTCTTATCAATGATGTTCATCTTCGCATAGTATACGGGGGACCGTCAAAATGAACTCGAGAAGTGTCTACACGTTGCATTGATCTAGAAGGACAATCTTATTTGCGAAAAATCAACATGTCGATTCACAAACTTTGATTAATTTTCTCACTATGCACATAGAGTTATTACCGATATTCGCAATTAATTATTGATTTTATTGTCAATGGTAGAAAGTACACTTCAGTATTCGAACTGCAAGATTAGAATATGTCTAGTTTAATTCGAAAATTTAGCCAATTTGACAAAAATATAGTTCTTTTCTCTTCAGAATATACAAACTTTTGGGTTTTGTTTCCACATATATCACATTTACTTTTCCATCAGCCCGCGACCAACGTCTGAGTTAGAATATTTTTTATAGATCAAAGACCATCCAAAAATTGTAGTTTACTGGATCATTACCAGAAATTCCAGATAATTATATAGTTAGCAATAATTAAATGAAATCAAGTCGTCAAAAAATATTTAAAATAGTAACAAATGAAATTTATTTTGTTGAGCAATAATCATTTTATATAATTTTGAAAATAAAATGTTTTAATTTGTAGGACAGTAAACACAATAGAAATATCTTAGGGGCAGTTTTTTATGTTTTATTGTTGAAGGCGTATGGAGATATTTTGAAATTTTGACGTTGAAGTATTGAATCATTCGAGTTGCTTGGTGCCAAAAGTGTATCATTTGGGAATAATAAACCAAAATGAAAATTGCAAATTTTGAATAAGAACACAAATACAAATTCGCAATTTTTTTTATTTCAACACAACAATGAACAATATGAATGAAATTTTGTCGATTGATGAGATTGTCGACGATCGTTATGGGCTTTCATTCTGTCTTATATAAAAGTTACAATAGTCGTTGACCGTTTTCTCTGTTTCAACACAATAATGAATAATATTAATAAATTCTGTTTCGATCGGTGAGATTGTCGAAGATCTTCATTTTCGACAATCTCACAGATCGAAACAGAATTTATTAATATTGTTCATTATTGTGTTGAAACAAAGAAAGATTTCGAAACGATCTTTACTGGCTCTTATTTTGTCTTATGGAAAAGTTACAGTGGTCGTTTGAGCATCAGAAGCACACATGCCAGACTGAGTACGAGGGCCGTTCGACACGTGTTACCCCGCGGAAATTCCGTTCCCAGACGCGCAAAGACATAAAAATATTCTTACAATTCACGATTTCCTGCCCGTTTTATAGTTCTTCCGTTCGTCCTCCGTTCATTCATTAACGCCGCTCCCGTCTCCTTCCCGCGACGCTCGGACCTCTCGCTTCCACCCCATTAACATAGAGAGAAGAAAGTGATTAGTATTCCCAATCGATGACCGATGATTATACACACTATCATATTTTTCTTCTCCGTCGCGCTTTCGCCAACGCTGCCATCTTGCGTCCCGTTTTATCGGATATCGGTCGTAGTTGGCAGTGCCTGCCTTTTCTTCGTCACATCCGGGAATTCTCGAGGCTAGCGTCTGAGCACGCCGGATCGCGATGGATGCGATAAGGACGCTCGTCTGTGTCGATTTCCTAGCACGCCCGGACGTGATGAGATCCGATTTTCATCTCTTCATCCTTTTCGATTCGAGATTTGGCCATGCGCCGACAGGTTATGGGCCAGTTCGCCAAAATGAGAAATATGTTGTTGACTTTGACGTTTGATGGCGTTTTCTAAACAACACCACTATCTTGGTTTACTCTACTTCGTAGCCAACACACTATAACTTCATAGGAGGCTATAGTTACATGTCTAGCAAAGTTGCTAAGCCTAAAACTACTACGTGTATCTCTTTAGAAGGTTTTTTTAATGTTCAAGATAATCTCATAAGTTCGTGTGGTATTTTGAAGGAAAATTGTGGACAAAGAATTAATAATAATTGATTAAAGTTATAACCAACATACTCAATGACCTCTTGCTAACCTGATACCAATTTTTGTATGATTTCAAGTTCCAAAATCGATGGACTCCATTTATTTCTCTACCGGTAAGATTACTTATTGCTTCCACTAGGAGTGTGATTGGATATTTACTTTTGTTTTGCTCTTGGTTAGGATCTTGTACAACAATGGGCTGGAGGGCTTGGAAGTTGTGTGGTCTACTCGCAAATGTCTTTCCTAAGGTTTGAAATCTACTTAGAATCGGGTCTATCCTCATTTTTCACAGAGAAGTTCGTTTGGTGGATTATGAAGTGGATTTCCTGGATGGCGTATTTTACTCATAGTTTTCAAAGAACTGCGTTCTGCTATTTCGATATTATTAAGAATGAGTCTTCTACAGTTGTAAGATATTGTGTGGTTTCTGTAGGTAACATGACTTGATTTGTTATTATTTGAGAATTAGTTTGGGATTCATTTATTTAACTTCTACGTCTTTCTAAGTTGATGAAGACACATACCGATGATTCGTCACTTAAACTGAACCTTTATCCAATACCTCGGCTCTTGTGGTAGAGTTTGTCTCCACAAACTGTTCAAAATCTTCATTATTAATGATCTCCAGTATTCCAGATCATACTTTATCGGTAGAAGAAGTCTTCTTCAGCCCTTTTGTGCGGTTTCTTAGGTCTATTTCCCTGCTTGCTCAGATTTCCATCAACCTGGTCGGGAATGCTACGCACCACGAGGTTACAAGAAGTGTTGTGAGGTTATGGGCCTATAATATTCATATTTTCATAGCTCCCATTCTTGACTGTGACAGTTATGATGTAGATTATCAGAAATGATAGAATAAAAATTGTGCACCCAAGAAGGGAGCACGATTTCACGCGGACAACTAAAGCAGCGCCCATTATCCGCCTTGTCGGAAGAGTTCGTTTCTCGAAACAACGGGCGGAAATTCCTAAGGCCGTCACACCACTACCTTATCCGGTGGCGTTCCTTAGAATTTTCCGCTGAGCTCCCAGCGCTCTATCCCGATAGCTGCGGTATTGCTGGATCACAGCGCGCTCGCGTACAAGTTCACGATTATCGCGTGAGCGTGCACGCGAGTTTGGTAACAGCCAGCTCGATCCTGGATGATGTGTGATGATGAACTTTGTCGACCTTCGTAGTCGTAACAGACTGCTTGTCGCCCGCGGTCGCTATCATCCCGACTGAGCGTACTTATCGGACGAAATCGTACGATCAAATCGCTTTTATGTAAAGATGGGAAGGGACGAGCAACTGGGCAAGGTGTTATCTTCCTTTCTGCATCTTAAGCTTCGTTAACGATACGAGATTTCGAGATCTACGTTGCAGGAAAAGGAAACCACGAAGTGATGAATCAAAACACATACATTTAATAAGTTTTAATTCTTAGCAATTATTTGTATCTAGTATGTGATATTTCGACTGAAGATGGCATTTTTGACCTCAAACAAATTTTCAGAAAGTTGATAGTGCACTATCGAGCAATTATAGTGGGTGAGAAATCGCCTCCCATCTTCATTCATTAATTTTCCCCAGGGTTCTTACATTATCGCGTAGTAAAATTACACCTTTTTTCTCGATTGACATACGCTGCTCACTTTTGAATTCAACAATGGCCTGTCTAGATTTCGAAAAGTAAGAAAGCTGCTTCACCTTCTTTTCGATATCAAGACAACACCAACCCAATCAGGAAAAAATGTTACTCGTGCCCCACGTTGGGCGCCAGTGAAACCAAAAACGCTAACAGTGAAGGCTACGATAAAAAGATGAAAGAAAGTGAAACTAAAAAGCTCTAGCTTGCGTTAGCGATTTTGTCCGTCCGCTCATGAAACACCCTTTTTCGTGAAATGCCGTATAGTGCGCCAATGGTAAAATAAAACTTGTCTTTCCTGAATGAATCCCAAATTGTCAACCTGATAGTGAAAATGGAAACTCTTACTTCCTATCTATCTATTTCCACTTTGCAATTAAAATAGTGACACTTATTTACAATATAATACAATTTTACGGTTAGCTTGAAGTCCGAGACGTAAGGACTTATGTTTGAGGTTCTCCTGAATTATTGTTCTCCAAGGTGTCGGAATAATAGTGCTTTCTCCAAGAATAGAGCGTCTGGAACCAAGATGCTGCGGTAATAAGGTACTATAAATCCGGCACAAGGAAGATTGTCTGGTATTAAGATAATCCAAGCAGAAAAGTCCTCCAGCAAGATTCTTCAGTTCTAACAACATCTGGCAACTAAGATTTCCGGTACTAAGACTGTAAATTTCAAATCTATTAGATAGTGCCTGCAACACGTGATGTCCCCCCAGTGACTAGGTATCATTAAAATCATTTAGAAATTAATAAACATGAGATGACATATCCAGAACATAGGAATAAGAGCACGTTATTCGTTCATGAGCATGAGAAGGGAAATAAAATGCATAAAATCATATAAAGAAACATGTATACCTGTGTAACCTGCAGAGAATGAAATAAATCAAAAATAATAATTGCCATTCACAAAACCAGAAAATATTTATCGGGATCTACGTATTACTTACCGCCTTCTGATTAGACATTTTATAAGCAACGATAAAAATTCAATATTTCACTTTTTTCATGGATTAGGTACGTTAATTCGATAAAAATACCACTATGTATGTCTTCGTGTAAGCTCATAATACGAAATAAAGAAATCTGGGAAATTCTACGAAAACAATGCAACTCTACAACGCATGCGACAACAGCGTCGAATTTCATTGCGGAAACTCCAAACTTCTTAGTGATCTTAGTTTAATCACATTATTGGAGCATTTTTTAGCGGTTGAAATTCAAATCAACAGTGGAGCGTTTTTTAACGTTAGAAAATTACATTAATTTGATCTAAGAGTTTGCATTTTGAAGGAACGAACAGAAAGTATGTATCGAGATTATTGTGAGTATTCTCATTATAAATGCATTTTTCTCCTTTTCGAATTTGTTGGGGAAGTCACTCTAACTCTGAAATATTTTCGGCATGGCGGATTTAAAATTCACAATAAGCTGATAGATTATAAGTTAATATCGACATGCGCATAAATGATATAATTTTTCGTTCCCTCCGTTAGAAAGACGCAAATTTCGTAGATGCGAATTAGCGCGTTGACCAGTCGATCGACGCCGGCGTTCTCCAGACCATCCGTCGAGATTATATCGTGGATATAGACAACAATCAATGGAAGGAAGTGGCATACCAGGGCTGCCTTCGGAAATTCGATTATAGCATTTCCTGAGCATATTGAACGATGAGTACCATCGATTTTCTTGGTACAATGGGTGACTTGATGTCTTGGTCGGCCACTTAACGTGACCGATTTGATTTCGTTGTCTTTCGCAACTAGTATGTAATAGTTCTTGAGATTGTTGAGATGAGTAGCAAATATCTATCTTCAGGATGATTGAGATTATAGATTAAAAGTATTTTGACACTTTCAAAATTACTTTGGATATATTTTGTCGTCTTTGAGAATATTTATTATTTCATAAAAGTTGATTCCAAAAGAGCGCAAGATTTGCATTGTGCGCCATGTTTGACAGTCATAATGTCACATAAGTTAATAAACATGGAGCATTACACGATAGAACAACTCGTCTTGATTGTCAAAAATTATTATCGAAATGGTGAAAGTTTAATTGCCTCTAAAATCCAGCTTCTTGTCTATAAAATCCAACATTGACGTTCAATACTCTTCTACCGAAAACCATGTTTCATTGAACACTGAAATCTTGCGCTCTTATTGAAACACCCTTTATATTACATCCAAAATGTTAACATTTACAGTTTACCGGATTTCATCTGTGTGTATTCAATACGGAACATCATGCACAATTAATGCAAACCATTCTCATAGGAAAGTTTTTGTTGAGTTTTTGTCTCATTTTTATCCAATAAGTCTTGCAATTCGTTGTCGGCGAACTGTTTAATTGTTTTAACCACTCGAAATACTGTGTTTTACCAAGAGCATGTTCACCGGCAAGTCTTCCATGCGATTTTGCAGCAATTTTCGTCAAATGATAATAGAAAATCAATGCATAGTTTGTAGGCACAAAAACCCAACATGTTTGAGGTTATAGAATGATATACCGGTGTATGGAACTTGCGTTATTGTTTGTTGAAAATCTTCATCAGCTGTTAGAGGGTGCTGCGGAAGCGGTTTTACGCTGCCCAAAACTGAATCTATACCACCATCTATAGGAAAGTTCCGGTTTTATACTTTTACATATCGGGTGTTTTGTTTAGAGTGATAGAACTTTAAATTGAAATAAAACACATTAGAATTAGGATTGAAGCCGCATTTTTTTTATTTGAAAGATAATGTTATGACATTTATGTTTTAAAAATAATTTCCGGCATATGTCCACCACGACTAGCTCTGAGGAACCGCATTCGACCAGACCAAATTTGGACCACTTTTTTGAGTAATTCAGGCCTTATTTCATCAATAACACGAGTTATGTTGGCTTCCAAAGCGTCTATTGTTTCTGGTTTATCAGCATAAACCAATGACTTGACATAACCCCAAAGAATAATTCAGTGGAGTTATATCTATATGATCTTGGAGGCCAGTTAATTGGACCATTTCTCGAAAACACCCGATACATGTTTGGCTCAAGAAAACGTTATTGATCCTTCCTGGATCTCCTCAAAACTTCCTTAACATATTTAATCTAACTTCTCTTTAAGTTCAATTATTTGACAAAATGATTTCAGTAGATACTTTGAACCGTAACTCATTTAAAGAGTAGGTCCGTTTACATGCATCTTGCCAATTTTTCCGCATGACTTCCTATCACCCAGAGACAATTGAACCTTGGTACCTTTCCGCGAGCGAGATATAAAGGCGGGTTATCACTTCCTGATGGTAAAGAGGAGCCGATTAACATTTAGAGTTATATCGCGGCCCATAACCTATAACCCACGTCCCGGGGCCTAGGTAACGATGTAGCTCCGGCGACATTAAAATGATTTGTTGGCTCGCAGAGTTCCACGAACTCTGCCCGGGCATCGTCCGCGGGCAACAAACGTTCGCGGGCAGTCCTACACGGTTTCCCCGAACCAAAAATTGACTCAAACGGGGCCTCGCGAATTGGCGGCGGCAATTAAGAAGTTCGGTCAATTTCTCGCGAGCTAGACGGTTTCGTCGAACCGAGGGACCGGAGGGAATTGAAATGTTTACTGAGACAGACGTGTGTTATTGACGTTCGTCAATGTGAAATCAGTTAGAGGACGTCTGAGACAAGCTTAAGGAGGGTAATGGAGGCAGCTGAATATGGGATTTTCACGTTTTTGATGTTAGTTATTCTTTCAAAGAGTCAAAAATTGGGTATTCAATGTAAAGAGTTTCGGAATTTCTTGCATTGCACTGAATTAGTTCAATCATTTAGCGGGATTTCCGTTGCGTTAGGACAACTTGTTAACTATTCCTTAGTTGTATAGCAAATTAAAGACGGACAGCATAGATTTTTACCACCTTTTTGAGTGAATATGATATTGGACAGCCTTTAAAGGCGATTTCTCTTGAGATAAACTTTCTCCAGAGTGTGCGTACACCTTTACATCTTCTGCGAACATCGTCTTAACTTGCACAATGTTATTTAATAATTTTCTTATCTCGAAGATAACGATTATATAGGTCAGACACCCTAAGTATATCATGAGACAATATATCCAGTCTCTTGAACTTGGGTTTTATCTTATTGAAAGGAAATTCACAAGGTTCATTCAGCCGAAAAAATAAACTATATATTTTGAAGACTGATCTATCGGAGGAAGAATAGAGTTGGAGATTCGAAGTTCTGAGGCAATCGTATCATGAAGTGACTCCTTCACGAGCTTATTTATGAGCAACGTTTTAACTGCGTGAAAATAGATAAGAATGATCTAGAGACATATACACACATCGTCATTGCGTTCGAATCATTATCTAAACAAAAAATTATACTCAAATTGAATCTTGTTTGTGGTTTGTTTGTATAGCGTATTTCATTTTCTTTCCTTTGTTGCAGGCCCTAAAGGCGTTTGGTAACAATTGGAGTGAAATTCAGGGTTACCAAAATGGTTTAGGATCTTTGAAATGGTTTCCTAAGATAGAGAAGGAACTTGGCAAACCTTTGAGTAACGAGGAACTGGATAAATTAGAGGTAAGAATTAATCATTAGTTTGTTATAAATGTGAAGGATGAAATCTTAAACCGGATGAATAATTGAAGACAAAGGAAAAAGTATATGGAGAATTGCATCAGTTGCCAAAATAGAGGCAATTTGATGAATTTTTGATTGTTCTGAATCTTGAGTGTCAAAGTGCGAACATTTAGTTTTATATTCGAAAAATATGTTATTCTACAAATTATCAATATTCAATAAGACCGAAATATAATGGAATTAAAACAATATACTACTCTGTCAAGAAAGTACCGGGAATTTTGTTTTATGGCTTCAATCGACTCAAAACGGGTGCCACAAAGGGGCAATTTTAGTTTTGGGAAGAGGAAAAAGTCGCAGGGAGCCAAATCCGGCGAATACAGTGGTTGTTGAAGCACGTTTGTTGAGTTTTTGGCGAGAAAGTCAGTCACAATCGTAGCTCGGTGAGAAGGCGCGTTATCGTCATGCAAAATCCATGAGTTGTTCGCCCACAAATTTGCCCGCTTCTTACGGATACGCTCATGCAAACGTTTCATAACGCCTAGGTAATACTCCTTGTTTACCGTCTGACCCTCTGGAACGAATTCGTAGTGCACCACGCCACGGATATCGAAGAAAACAATGAGCATCACCTTCATTTTCGAGCGGCTTTGGCGTGGTTTTTTCGGTTTCGGCTCATTTTTTGCCACCTATTCCGATGATTGCTGGCTTGTTTGCATATCGTACTCGTAGACCCAGGTCTCATCACCAGTTATAATGCGTTCCATGAATGTAGAATCGGAATTACAGCGATCCAGCATGTCTGAAGCAACCTGTTCGCGATGACGTTTTTGAAGAAAATTCAGGTCTTTCGGTACGAGTCGTGCGGCCACCTTACTCATGCCCAAAATATCAATCAAAATCCTACGTGCGGACTCGTGGGATATCTTAAGATCATGTGCTATCTCTCTCAAGCTGGTACGACGGTTTTCCAGCACCCTTTCCTTAATTTTATCGACGTTATCTTCGATCGAAGCCGTCGATGGGCGACCACTTCACGACCGTCCTTGAAGGCTCTGTACCACTGATATGCACGAGTTTTCGACAGAGCATTATCACCAAAGGCCTCTTGCAACATTTTCAATGCATCGGCACACGAAAATTAATTTGCAACACAAAACTTTAAACAAATTCTTTGCTCAACGTAATCACCCATAGTAAAAATCGGCACGCACTCTGACATCGACTGACTTAATCAGCTGTTGCAAACACACTAGTTGACAGATCCCGCTCAAGCTTGGCATAGTAATTAAGGACAGTGGTACCAACCTAGGAAAAAAATTTTTTACCTGCCTCATTGCCACGCCAGATTTAAATCGATAATTCCCGGTACTTTCTTGACAGAATGTATATAATAAAGTATAAGTACTTGAAGAGCACAAAATTTTGTTTCGGTAATTTTTGTTAATTATTTTTATTTTTTGAATATGAAGTTGAGCTGATGAGTTAGCGTTGTAATAATTCAAAATTTTTTTAAAGATGTTCTACGTGTTTTAGGAAATTTTTTTAAAGGAACTTATTTGGGGCCAGTTGTTTTTGAAGAAGTTCTTGAGGTTATGTTTTGCATTTTTGGAAAGGAATTAAGTTTTCATAAAACAAGGAACGAAACAAAATTTTGTACTCTTACTCTTACTCTTACTCGATAATTCCCGGTACTTTCTTGACAGAATGTATACTCCTTAAAAATGTATACAAAAATTTAATTTTAATGATGTTTGAGTATTGTGAAGTGAACTTTCTTTCTCAGTCTTGTAATTGGAGGAAACGCGAAACACCTGCGTCAACATAATATTTTATTTCGTGAACCTGAAGCGTAGTAAGGATACACATCTTGTTGTGTTTCAATTATTCTGAAAAATAAAAATAAGGGTGTGTATAACAACAGTAATTTTCGTTACAGCTCAAAACCTTTCTGAAAGACACCTACCAGTATTTGCAAATAATTGCGGTGGCTGTAGACCAGATGATAATCGACGAAGAACATAGAAACGGTCCCTTGGCCAAAGAGTACAAAGAACACATCGAATTGTACGTTCTCAGTGTCTTGTGCGAAATTCAAACGGCCACAAACAGCATGAATGTCGCTAGACATAAAGATGTAGAACGTACAATCGTCGACGAGAAAGACAAAAAAGGGGACACTACGGCCATGATGACACGTCACTATATGATCATCAGGGACTACCTCAAAATACTAGAGTACATCATAGAGTGCTACGAGCACCTAAAAGCCAATCTGTAAAGTTTAAGACTTTAACGGCGTCATACAACGATCAAACAAACAAGTATTATGAAAAATGTCTTTACTTAATTTATGTAAATATTTATTTCTAATTTATTACTATTTTATTGTAGACTTAATTATTTATATTTGATTTTAAGATTGTATATGTACATATATATTTTAGTCGATTGTAGCCCGACGTTACGAGTTTACACAATTTTGATTGTTGACTTACTCGAATAAATCGTTGACGATAAGTGCTTGATTTGTTTGGACAATTGAGGAAAAAAAATAGCTGAAACGTCGTTGAATTGGCAGCATAAGTGAGACGAGATTCCTGATGTACTTATATGAAGAAATAAATGTAATTAAATGTTGAATTTGTACAATTTATAAATATTGTTGACTTTGTGAAAATAATCTTGTGACTGTAATGTATTCCGAAAAATTGTTTGTCTGAAAACTATAATTGATATGTTGAAAATTGTATATTGATGTTGAAAACCATTGAATGCAGTAAGAGAGTTGTTTATTGTAAATTTTTAATGAAAATTGTTTACGGTTGATGTTTGTCAATTTTACTCAACGCGTTTGAGGGTCTGTTACTGCTACCAGTGTTTTTCAGATGGAAAATTATGACAATTGACCACTTTTATTGAAATTTGAATACTGTGATAACTCTATTCATAGTTTAAGGAAATAAACGATACAGGTCGGACCAAAGATGGGAGGTCGTTCTTGCCTACGGCCTTCGTTCCAGAATTATTGCAATTACCAAACCCAGACTGTATTATATTCGAAACTATGGCCTCTCAGATTTGGACCGTACATGTTTTTGTTATTTTAAAAGTTTCTTGTTTTTTTTCCCTTAAACCTTTTTAGTTAAAAATAGTCCGCGAGGAGTGAAGGATAAGTGGATAAGTAAAATTTTTAGTCTAACGCAGTCAACGGCTCGACGTAAAAAGTATCGATTCAATTTTTTTCGGTAAGTTGGTAGCACAATACTTGAGGTGGTATGCAGAAGTGACACCTGTGGCTCAGAATTGACCTGGTTTGAAATATGGAACCAAAGTTTCCCCATAAATGGTACTAGCTATCAGTTGAGGGGCCGTGAGACCGCTTCTGCAGCGACGTCATTTTCCTCCAACTGCTGAAGAAGATTTTTAACATAAAACAACCCAAGTTCCATTCACCGATACATAGACAAACTATTAATATAGACTGCCAACTAAGGTAAAATGCTTGTAACGTTTCGTTAGTTCAGGGAACTGATGCAATGACAGTCATGACCGTAATAAAACTGCCTTATACAAACTAGTATGTAAAAGGTCTTTCAATGGGAATGCCCCATTTTTGAAATGGTATTACTTAAACATGGCAGCCTTTATTTGTGACATTGACAGTGTCAGTGTCTAACATTCAATTATGGAAAAGTGCACACCCCAACAACGCTTACAAATCGTCCAAATTCATTATGAAAGGTACTTTTTGTGGTGGGGATTTAATTGTCGATTGCGCATGCCTTGTGTTAACTGAAGTGCTATTTCTGTTCATTCATAATGGACAGACTTAGCCCGAAACAGCGTCTACAAATTGTTCAACTTCATTACGAAAATGGGCGTTCTACTAGGAATTTTTATCGGGCTCTTAGAGCAACTTATGGTTCACATAATCGGCCTACCGGACGCATAATTAGCTCTACCATCCTTAAGTTTGAGACCCAATTTTAATTACTGGTTAATACTTGTCCAAATAGACCGCATCCAGCACGTAGTGAAGAAAATATAGGGGCGGTAGCTCAGAGTGTACGCAAAGACGATTCGTCGCCATTCTCAACAGCTTGGCCTGTCATATTCAACAACTTGGCGTAGTTTACGTGAGGATCTTTCTTTAAAAGCTCACAAAATTCAACTAGTGCTAGAACTGAAGCCGACCGACCTTCCGAATCGTTTCCGTTTTAGTCGTTGGGCTTTTGACAAGGTTGTCCGATACAGATTCCTCGCAGAACCCCTATTCTCGTAATAAAGTGGAACAATTTGTAGACGCTGTGCTGGGCTAAGCCTTTCCATTTTGAATTATCAAACACTACTGAACAGAAATGGCACTTCACTTAACACGAGGCATGCGCAATCTGCAATTAAATCCCCACCACAAAAAGTACCTCTAAATGAATCACCCTTTAGTTATATTTGTGTTTTCCGGCGATTTGACAATAAAAGATAATAGTAAAAAAATTTAAGTATAATACAGCCACTTGATCTTACAGAGTTATTATAATGGCTGATTTGTAAGCTGAATTGTTTGATAGATGGTAAACAAGTTAGCTTGAAACTATTGAAAATCACCACGTGTCCATATTAAAATTCCTTGGATAACCCTGAGGCTCAGCGAGTAAACGATACAATCTCCCTGACTGGCGTTGACTAATTTTTGAACCGCTCAAGGAGGACTACCAGACAGTTTTCTAGTTCCAGACAAATTTTCGTCAAAGCCAAAAATGCAGGCTAAACCAAAGGGTCCAAGTAAAAATTATCCATAAAAAAATGTGCCCAAAACAAAATTACGCCTCCGAAGACGTTGTTTTCAGGTCTTTAAACGAATTTATAATTCGAAACTACTAGGAACTTTCCTTCACACCTTCAACAGATCTTAAATCCAAAAGAAAGAATATTATCATTTAATCCACTTTAAATTATGTATCAACTCAAAATATGATTTTCAATACGAGTTCAATTTCCAATCGAAGCCTAAACAGAACACAACTGATCTAACTCGCAAAAGCGAGAAGGAATCATAATAGGGATTAGCATCAACAGGTACTGACTTCTCCGTAAGAATGTGCGTATATGAAACTTATCAGCAAGAAGAACCGGATACTCATATGAAACAGGTCATCTACTTCTTTATCGCCCCCGTAAAACTAGATTGAAACCAGCTTCTCCAAGATGAAAAGATATAAATGAGTCAGTAAAATAATTATGAAATGTCTAATTGAAAGATGGTAAGTATAACGAAGGCTGGAATCAATTAAATGCTAATTTTGTAACTTACCAGCTACAACATTAGCATCCATAATTCCCAGGAAATAAACATAAAATATAGGGGTTGCCCAAAATGTAAACTAACAGCGACTTAAGATATCTGAAGAGGGTGATTGAATTATACATCGATGGAATTGAACATCGATGAAATTCCTTGGGAAATTTTTAGCATTTCAAGGTGAATATTGAATAGTTAAATGGTGAAAAGCACTGACGTGAACTCGAAAGCTTTTTTTTTTATCATAATAAAGTATGAGTTCTTGAGTACGACGACGAGTTGATGTTGAAGATGTTCAGCTACATTCTGGGCTACACCAGCAATGATTTCAGGTGTGCTTACTGGACGAAAACGTGAACGGGTTGTTTTATCAAATGACGATCCAGTTTCACGAACAAATTGATCCACGAATTGCCGTTTCTATTGAATTTTCCACGTAGATTTCTAACAGTTCGGATAGAAGATTAACCACTTTGGAAATGAGTTTTTAAAATTTTTCATTTATTTTCGAGTGTGAATCGACTCATTTCATTGTTGTCAAATATGAAAGTAACTTGACGTCAAAACACGAATTATAGGAGTGTTGCCATACTCCAAATATATTCATACTTCAAAAAGCAACCTCTAGATGGCCTTACCCTGTAGATATGGGCCGATAGTTAGCCACGTTATTAGCGTCATTCTTTTTATGTATTGGAAGTATCGGGTGTTTTTTTTTAGAGTGATAGAACTTTAAATTGAAATAAAACACATTGAAATTAAGATTGAAGCCAAATTTTTTTTTTATTTGAAAGATTAATTTATGACATTTATGTTTTAAAAATAATTTCCGGTATATGTCCACCACGACTAGCTCTGAAGAACCGCATTCTAAAAGACCAATTTTGGACCACTTTTTCGAGTATCTCATGCCTTATTTAATCAATAACACGAGTTATGTTGGCTTCCAAAGCGTCTATTGATTCTTGTTTTATCAGCATAAACCGATGACTTGGCATAACCCTAAAGGAAATAATTCAGTGGAGTTATGTCGCATTATAATGGAGGCCAATTAATTGGACCATTTTTCGGAACAATGTTATCGCCAAATCTTTCTTTCAATAACCTAAAGAACTTCTTGAGGATTGTTTTCACTCCATATATGGAAATTTTGCTTGTTTACATAGCTGTTCAATCAGAAATGAGCTTCATAACTAAACACAATTTTACGATAAAAAAGTGGATCAACTTCAAGCTATTCTAGGGCTGAATCAGCAAACAAACGACGCTTATTAAGGTCAAGTGGCTTTACTTCTTGAACCAGTTAGATCTGTTATGGGTGTAGACCAAGATCTTTACGGAAAATTTCCCATGTGGATGCACAGAGTCCAACTTGTTGTGAACGTCGACGAATAGACAAAACTGGATCACCATTAACACTAGGACTTACAGCAGCCATAATTTCTTCTGTACGTACAGTTCTTTGTCTTGTTATTGTTGCATCGAGTAGAGAAATTGTTGTCCGAAATCTATCGATAGTCCGACGAATAAGCCGCACTGATGGACGATTACGTAAACCACAAATTTCACGAAGTGCTCTATAAGTTTGGCGAATAGAACACTGATTTTAAAAATAAATTTCAACAATTTGTAAGCGTTGTTGCGGTGAGAGTCTTTCCATGATGATTTGTCAATGCTTACTGAACAGAAATGTCAAAACAACATGGCTTCTACCTTCTGTCAAATCACAGTTATCCCTATCGAAAGTTCTATCACTCTAAAAAAAACACCCGATACCATTGCACGTCTAAAAGAAGTACGGAGTACACCAAAGTAAATCCAGAATTTTATCAGAAATCCAGAAGATTTAACTGACACAGAATGGATACCACAAATCCTTTTATTTCTGAGAGATTTGATCACGCTAAGAACCTCATGTTTATCTATTGGGTGGAAGAATGAAGTTGAAGTTGTCATTGAAAACGAAGTAAAAGATTAAAATAGATTTAATTATCGGGACAGGACTTAGCTACCTACGAAAAGTATTTCGCGAACGCATCAGCCACTTTAACTGAATCTGAACATAGTAAGCCTTGCAGATTTAACTTGATGACAATGTCATTATTCAGCCTAGCTGTTTCTCGCTTAAAAATATTCTAGACTGTTCTAATCATGTTATCAGAGAGGTTTTCTGAGATTTTAGTGATGTTGCATCTTGGAAGATATAACCAGAAAGATGTAGTTTTAACTCTTTTATGAAGGGTCAAAATGAAAGCTTCATTGAAACAAAAATATCATACACAAATCACTGCGTATTTTTCTCAATTCCAAATTTTTTAAAACCCAATAAATCGTTCTTAATACCCCTTTGTACATCTTCAGATTCTGCTGTAAATCTTGGTGCACCGTTAAAGTCCGTAACGACCTGTTGCTGCCTCTACATCCGAATAAATCCTCGACACCAAAGGTTAAATTCCAAATCGCCACCTATCCATATATTTAAACGGGCGACACAAATACTGATGAGAGATTACGGGTTCCGAAACGACCTCAATGGTCGTTATCAAGACATCACTTCAAACATAACGATTTCAACCAACAGAGCGGTCTTGTCCCAGACAATACTCTTCGGTCGGTTGGGGCCTTCGCTGGATTTCAGGTAAGAATCCAAGAATCCTTGCTGCTTTCCGAAAGAATCTCTGCTTTCACGGAATAAGCTTGGCGTTCGTGGGAACGGGGCTTCGTTCGCGGAAAGCTGGGCCTCTTTATGCATCCGTCCTTGTCTGGCTCATCTTGGGGCAATGACAGATCACCTTGGCCGTGGCGAGATTTTCGACGTTGCCGATTTCGTGGGTGGCGCTCAAAATTAGGATTTTTTTTTTTATTATTTTGATTTAAAGAACAGAATATTTTGAATTCTTCATATAACTATAAAAATTTAATCAAATTCTCTATAAAGATTTGATCCTCAACGAATTGAAAAGAACTGGAGTTAATACCGAAGCTTGCTCAACAAACCATTGCCTCTGAAAATTTCAAAACTGAGAATTATTTCCATAAGAAGGTATACATAATTGAAAAAAAATAATAGTTATAAATATCAATCACAGAGGAATTAGTCTGTACGCGATTCACAATAATTAAATAAATAACGATGAAAAGAACTGACGTTAAGTTAGAATATTTACGCGTTTGTTCAACAATCCCTTGTCTTTGAAAATTTTCTCCTGAAGAAGCTACATATAATGGAAAAATACTAATGCGAGTTAAAAAAAACTTAAATATTAATCGTAGTGGGGTGAGTCTGTATCCGATTCACAATAATCAAATAAATAATGGTGAAAAGAACTGACGTTATGTTAAAAACTTTTACGCGCTTGTTCAAAAATCCATTGCCTCTGAAAATTTCAAAAATGAGAATTATTTTCCTGAAGAAGCTACATGTAATGAAAGAAAATTATAAAAGTTATGAACATCAATCGTATAACCGTGAGCCTGTCTACGATTTACAATAATTAAATAACAAACTACCAAAGGAACTGACGTTGAGTCAGAAGTTTTTGCGCTCTTGTCCAATAGTCCACAGTCTCTGAAAATTTCAAAACTGAAAAGTATTTCCTGAAGAAGTTACACATAATTGAAGAAAAATAATAATCGTTATAAACATCAATCGTACCGGGGTGAGTTTGTACGCGATTCACAATATTTAAAAAAATAATGGTGAAAAGAACTGACGTTACCATATAAGTTTTCACGCACTTGTTCAACAATCCATTGCCTCTGAAAATTTCAAAAATGGGAATTATTTTCCTGAAGAAGCTACATGTAATGGAAAAAAATTATAAAAGTTATGAACATCAATTTTATAACCGTGAGCCTGTATACGATTTACAATAATTAAATAACAAATTACCAAAGGAACTGACGTTGAGTCAGAAGTTTTTGCGCTCTTGTCCAATAGTCCACAGTCTCTGAAAATTTCAAAACTGAGAATTACTTCCTGAAGAAGTTACACATAATTGAAGAAAAATAATAATCGTTATAAACATCAATCGTACCGGGGTGAGTTTGTACGCGATTCACAATATTTAAAAAAATAATGGTGAAAAGAACTGACGTTACCATATAAGTTTTTACGCCCTTGTTCAACAATCCATTGCCTCTGAAAATTTCAAAAATGGGAATTATTTCCCTGAAGAAGCTACATGTAATGGAAAAAAATTATAAAACTTATGAACATCAATTTTATAACAGTGAGCCTGTATACGATTTACAATAATTAAGACCCAAAGTACAAAAGGAACTGACGTTGAGTCAGAAGTTTTTACGCTCTTGTCCAATAGTCCACAGTCTCTGAAAATTTGAAAACTAAGAATTATTTCCTGAAGAAGCTACACATAATTGAAAAAACTAATAATCGTTATAAACATCAATCGTACCGGGGTGAGTTTGTACGCGATTCACAATATTTAAAAAAAATAATGGTGAAAAGAACTGACGTTACCATATAAGTTTTTACGCGCTTGTTCAACAATCCATTGCTTCTGAAAATTTTAAAAATGGTAATTATTTTTTTGGAGAAGCTACATGTAATGGAAAAAAGTTATAAAAGTTATGAACATCAATTTTATAACCGTGAGCCTGTATACGATTTCCTATAATTAAATACCAAAGTACAAAAGGAACTGACGTTGAGTCAGAAGTTTTTACGCTCTTGTCCAATAGTCCACAGTCTCTGAAAATTTGAAAACTGAGAATTATTTCCTGAAGAAGTTACACATAATTGAAGAAAAATAATAATCGTTATAAACATCAATCGTACCGGGGTGAGTTCGTACGCGATTCACAATATTCAAAAAAATAATGGTGAAAAGAACTGACGTTACCATATAAGTTTTTACGCGCTTGTTCAAAAGGAACTGACGTTGAGTTAGAAGTTTTTGCGCTCTTGTCAAATAGTCCACAGTCTCTGAAAATTTTAAAAATGGGAATTATTTTCTTGAAAAAGCTACATGTAATGGAAAAAAAATTATAAAAGTTATGAACATCAATTTTATAACCGTGAGCCTGTATACGATTTCCTATAATTAAATACCAAAGTACAAAAGGAACTGACGTTGAGTCAGAAGTTTTTGCGCTCTTGTCCAATAGTCCACAGTCTCTGAAAATTTGAAAACTGAGAATTATTTCCTGAAGAAGTTGCACATAATTGAAGAAAAATGATAATCCTTATAAACATCAATCGTACCGGGGTGAGTTTGTACGCGATTCACAATATTTAAAAAAATAATGGTGAAAAAAACTGACGTAACCATATAAGTTTTTACGCGCTTGTTCAACAATCCATTGCCTCTGAAAATGTTAAAATTGGGAATTATTTTCTTGAAGAAGCTACATGTAATGGAAAATAAATTATAAAAGTTATGAACATCAATTTTATAACCGTGAGCCTGTATACGATTTACTATAATTAAATACCGAAGTACAAGAGGAACTGACGTTGAGTTAGAAGTTTTTACGCTCTTGTCCAATAGTCCACAGTCTCTGAAAATTTGAAAACTGAGAATTGTTTCCTGAAGAAGTTACACATAATTGAAGAAAAATGATAATCCTTATAAACATCAATCGTACCGGGGTGAGTTTGTACGCGATTCACAATATTTAAAAAAATAATGGTGAAAAGAACTGACGTTACCATATAAGTTTTTACGCGCTTGTTCAAAAGGAACTGACGTTGAGTTAGAAGTTTTTGCGCTCTTGTCCAGTAGTCCACAGTCTCTGAAAATTTTAAAAATGGGAATTATTTTCTTGAAGAAGCTACATGTAATGGAAAAAAATTATAGAAGTTATGAACATCAATTTTATAACCGTGAATCGTATACGATTTACTATAATTAAATACCGAAGTACAAGAGGAACTGACGTTGAGTTAGAAGTTTTTACGCTCTTGTCCAATAGTCCACAGTCTCTGAAAATTTGAAAACTGAGAATTGTTTCCTGAAGAAGTTACACATAATTGAAGAAAAATGATAATCCTTATAAACATCAATCGTACCGGGGTGAGTTTGTACGCGATTCACAATATTTAAAAAAATAATGGTGAAAAGAACTGACGTTACCATATAAGTTTTTACGCGCTTGTTCAACAATCCATTGCCTCTGAAAATTTCAAAAATGGGAATTATTTTCCTGAAGAAAGTACGTATAATGGAAAAAATATATAATAGTTATGAAAATCAATTGTATAACCGTGAGCCTGTATGCGATTTAAAATAATTAAATAACAAATTACCAAAGAAACGGACGTTGAGTCAGAAGTTTTTGCACAGTTGTTCAACAATCCATTGCCTCTGAAAATCCATCTAGAAGTTTAGTAGGTTCGGAGTATAAAATGGACAGACAGATAATAATTTAAAAACATCTAATTTTGTGTTCTGGTACTCTTCTTTCAATACTCCAGTCGATTCTCGGAAAAAATAATTAACGTACAGACATTCCAATCCTTCTGATTTTTGATGCTCAAACTGAATTTTTTATCAAAGCATCTAATAGATTATTTGGGCACTTGAATCATCAATGTCAACCCACTTAGTGAACTCAACACTTCTAAAATTCTCTACTTTCATTTCATTGGAGCCCTCTGTATGTTACCATACACTGATTGCATTGAAAATATTTGGGAAACATTTTTAAGAATTTGAGGCTCATTCAAATGTATTTTTCGACTTACCCACACTGGAATTCTTCAATATGATCACCCTAGAGAATCAAAGAAAGATGATTGACATCTTATTTTTCGTCAAATTTTTGAATAACGAACTTCAAAACCTCTTCTGCACCAAATTGATTTCAATCTTGCTAACAGAAGTCTCAGGCACTCGAATATTTTCCAATCTAACTTTCGAAATACAAGATGCGCTAAAGATTCTCCACTTTAGAGAAGTTTTATTTATTTAATGACATTTGCGATCGACAACATTTGTTCTCTGATCGTTAAAATGATTTTTATATTACCAATAATTGAGTCCTTTTTTGATTTTTCATTTTCTCCTTTCAACGAATTTTCTTTGTTGATTTTATTATTTTTATATTTGCAATTTTATATTTCCTGTTGAAACAAATATTTGTCTTTATTCCTGTATTGCAATAAATAAATAAATGTATAGTTTTACTTTGGATTTTTATTTCAATTTTATGGTTTTAGTACAGAAACTTTATCTGTGGTTATATATCAGAGTTCTAAAATGAAATGCGGGCAACGAATGGCACATTTTGTAGAATTAATTTGAATCTTAACGGATTGTAGAAAGTAACAATCATTGATACAGCTAGTAAACCAAACCAAGCAGAACCAATATAAAGGCGGCAACAACGCCTCCAATATGTCATCATCTTTTATTTCATTCACACTTATCTCCAAGAGATAATTTGAAGATATATGGTAGTTACTCCAATATAAACTACGGCGTGTTCGTAAAGTTGCCATATAATTTTCAGAGCCGGTCTTTTGGTCCTCTACGCGCCGGATGATGAACAAGCCTGCTTCCAGGATTCACTTTCGACCAGAGCACGATCCACTGAATCGATAATGGACAAGATTGTTTTTTTTCATTCACGATTTCTTCGGTTTATTGTTGTACCTACCGAATATAACAGGGAATTTTAATGCCAATTCTTGTAGATGAGAATCTCTTCTGTGTTTTGTGAACGAAAATGGAGGAGTTATTCAAATGAAGTAATAAAATAAAAGGTGCAATAAATTTCCATAATTTAATATTAAATATGTCAGGTTTCGACACGCAGTGCCACTTTTTATTTAAATGATTTTCATGCACAACTAATTGAAGTTAGCGGACGTTCGGCTAATAACTTCTAAATTTAAAAATAAAAAGAAGTTTTTTCTTTATAGAAGGATCATTACAAAATTTTAAATGTTATACAGAATTATTCTGTTGAACTCCTACAAATTTTAATTTCAAAAAATTTTGATTCGAAAACTTTTAGAACTAAATTAAATAAATGTCTCAGAAAAACACTATTTCAATTTAGTAGACATATAGAATTAACACTTATTACACAGTGCACAAGAGAATAAAAGAATTCAAAGAAAAATAAATTATTATTTAGAAATACTGAATAAATTATTTCTCTGTTCCCATTGGATATTCAGAATTAACAAGTTCCATTACCAAAATATGTCCCAAATAGAATTCGAAAAGATCAGTTTCTTTCATATACAATAAAATAATAAGAAGAGGTTTTTTACTTGATAGAAGGATTATTATTATACAATATTTAAATATAAAAAAAGATTTATTCTGTTGGGCTCTTATAAATCTTAATTTAAAAAAATTTCATTGAGAAACTGCTTTTTTTAATGGACATATAAAATCAGAACTCATTATATAATGGAATAAAAAATTCCAACAAATATGAATTCTCATTTAAAATTAACAAATAGATATTTGCGAGAGACAAAATTTGATTCTAATCTTATATTTACGGAAATTAAATCCTTTTCAAAAATGCAAAACGTAATTTTAAGAACTTTTCCAAAACTAATTTATTTGAAATATTTAATATATTTAAATATTTAAATAAGTTACTTCAAAAATCTCCCAAACACATGTAGCACATCCTGAAAAAATAATTAGAAATCAAATGAGGTCTTCGTCAGTCCAACTTCACATTTAAAAAATAAAATCAATCAACAATAAATAACTTACCTATAAGACCTCGTGGCATCCTTGTAAAACAAACCCTAAAATTAAAAACCTTTGAAAATCCAAGGTATTCTATGTTCTATATTCATCACAAAAATCACACAAAGCTTATAAGGTATTTTAAGGCCTTAGTTAAAACCACATGATATTTAAAAAATGAAATTGAAAACCTAAATATAATTATATATATATATATATATATATATATATTTAGTTTTTTACTTGATAAAAGAAAATAATACAAAATTTAAATACCAAAACAGATTTAGTCTGTTAGCCTCCTATAAATTTGAATTTCAAAAAATTGCATTCAAAAACTTTCAGAATTAAATTAATGTCTTATAATCACTGCTTATATTTAATAGACATATAAAATCAAAACTCATTATATAATATCAAATGGAATAAATAAACCTAACAAATATAAATTGTCAATTAAAATTAATATATAAATATTTGAAGGAGATAAATTTTTTTCTGATCTTATATTTATGAAAACTAAATCTTTTTCAAGAATACAAAACATAATTTTAAGAACTTCTCCAAAACTAGTTTATTTGAAATATTCATTATATTTGAATAAGTTACTTGAAAAATCTCCCAAAAACATGTAGCACATTCTCCAAAAACAATTAGATATCAAATAAGGTCTTCGTCAGTTTCACTTCACATTTAAAAAGTTTTTGAATAAAAATTTGATTAGATCTGTAGGTTTCAATTCATAACGAACCCAATTGCCTTGCTTTTGAATTAGGTCCTTAAATTTTAATCGTACAGATACTGCTTGCATTGAAGGATCCATATCGAATTATATCACAAAAATTCATATATAATAATAGCAATATCTATATAATAAACTACTCTCAAGGATACCAAAACACTGTTAACTAATTGCTCACGAAGTTCTAATCAACATTTTTCACCAACACAAATAAGTATAATCACGAGGTATTTCAACAACAACATTCGAGTTTTGTCAAGTCATCCTCAGTTAATGTTAAAGACTCACGATTTCTGAGAATTACGACTGAATTTCCCTGAATTCATGCTTTATTCCACTGTAATTGTCTAAATAAATCGGGAATACCTAAGCTATTTCGGGTAATTACAATATCTCCCGTATACGTGATCTCATTAAAGTATTATGGTATGTTATGAGTGATGAATGAATCATAAATCTCAATCAAGGATTTGAAGTTGTGGACTTAAGGATGCATAATTACGAATGTTGTAAAGTGATGCAGATATCTAAAATACCTGGCAGGAAACAGAAGATTAACAGTTTCAGATATGACATGACCTGCTGTAAAATGATTTTCGTTACCAGAAATGTTCTTAGGAGAAGTACAGATAAGTTCTTACGGTTTTCAACAGATATCTATACTAGTTTATTATTCCATTATTTCATCTGGCAACACCTCCATTTTGAAGTGCCACCATTAGGCTTTCTTTTCAGTATCTGCCATTTCGCTGAAGTGTAAACAACAAAGTATCTGTGTGCAGTGTGAATGTAAATTTTTGTACCAAAGAACGTTTTTTGCGGGGGATTTTTACTTCATTACTTCAATCTGAAGAAAATGCCGCAGTTTCGGTTGATTGCCCTGCTCTGAAACCGTGAGAGTTAGTGATGATATTGAATTTATTTAAGTAATCAAGCATTATATTTAAAACTATTCTCTCAAATATCTTCGAGAAGCCACTCAGAATTGATACAGGGCAATAGTTTGCGATATCCTGTGGATCACGTTTCTTGTAAACTGGAGTAACTGTTCCTTTCTTTAGAGCATTAATATGTTCAAAACTGATTTTCTTAACAAAACAAAATACATATTATATAAATTTGCTGAATAACTTACAAGTTCAATTTTGTAATCATTAATATACATATTGAAAATATACTATGAAGAATTATTTGAGTATTACAGAGAATAGCTGGAATTAATTCTCCGGAACCTCTACAGATTTAATAACAATAATTAAATGAAAATATTTAGAATTGAATTTTTGCATAAGATTTATTTAGATTTAAATCTGTAGAGGTTCCTAAGTATTAATTCCAGCTATTATCTGTATTTTTAAAATCCTTATTGAATGCACTAATTTTTGAAGGTTTTTTTCAGGCTAGTGTAGTATATTTTTTTCAGTAAAAACAGTTTAAATGTAGGGAAATATTAATTTCAAATACTTAGTTATTATTATTGGGCTGAAAGTGATATTTTTTCGCTAGGGCACTTGGATTAATATATTAGGCAACAATTTTCGGAAGTATTATTCAGGATTACATAAGAAAGATTAAATATAAAGATAATTGAAAATTAAATAAAGATAATTGAAAATTAAATAAAGATTTGAAGTTACAGGATTTAATCCACACATCACAGGGTGAAGATGGTTGGATTTTCATATATTTTCCTTATGTAAAACTATTGTGACTTGACTTTAAATTCAGAATTATATATTCTAACTTTTACAATATATATTGAAACTATATACAAAACTATCAAAATGATATCCTTATATATAATAAATATAAAATATTTTTCAATGTCTCGGAAAAAAATTTTTTACATCCCGACATGAAACGTATTAATAAAAATGTATCAACAAAAACTATATAAATATGTATATTAACATACAAATACAAAAATATCCACTATTTCGAGTATAAATGGTTATAGGTTAAACATAACAACACGTTGATAATTTCTGTTTTATTTTGGATGCTTTAAAGCTTACTTATACGGTGAGTTAAATTTTGAAATTGTGATATATTTGAATCTGAATTAAATAAATTTCTGAAGAGGTCTAGAGATCGAAATAGCTATCAAATGTTGGAATTCGCGTTCAATTATTTTTATTTTGAGAATTTTAGATAATTTTGGAAAAGTGTATTTTCTTGTATTTGTATGTTAATATACATACTAATATAGTTTTTGTTAATACATTTGTATTAATACGTTTCATGTCGGGTTGTAAAAAGGTTTTTTCCGAGACACTGAAAAATACTATATTTTGATTAATTAATATATTATATATATTTTGATATTTTTTGTGTATAGTTTCAATATATATTGTAGCAGTTAGAATATATAATTCTGAATTTAAAGTCATTTAAATTTTACGTATCGACTCACATTCAAATTGATTGTTATTGTGATTTGGTCAACCACCCGTTTTTGGCCTGACATAGACTTCTAGACATCCTGTATATTGGATAATCTAAAAATTTAAAACAACCTGTTAAAATATTCTGAAATTTTGAAATTTGACTGACTGGTCTCAGGCGTTTTACGCGCTCGTACATTTTTAGAGTTTTCACGTCTCTTTCAAACCACTCTTCAGGTGTTTTTGTGTTTTTCATGGCTTTATCAGCCTTTCAACATAATTCAGCTCTCAAGGTTGATTTTTGAACACTATTTGACGTCAGTTGAATCATTTTGACATTTTCAAAATATTGATTCTCAAATTAAAATTTTAATTGCCTAGTCGTTTTAATTTGCATTGACGTCAACCGATCATACGATTTTCGATAATTCTCAGTATGAGAGAAATTCTAGTATATATTTATCCATTTTTAGAATCAGTTAGAACAGATTTATTCCGTTAGACTATAAATTTGAATATTTGATAATCTATATTGCGTTGGGTTCCTTTATTCCATTTGATATTATATAATGAGTTTTATGAGTAGTGCCTAAATTTAGTACACATATAAAATCACAAGTCATTATATAATATCAGGTGGAATAAAAACACCAAACAAATATAAATGGTCAATTGAAATTACTGAATAAATATTTGAAGCAGATAAAATTTTGTTTCTGATCTTATATTTATGAAAACTGGTTCTTTTGCAAACAAGCAAAACATAATTTCAAGAACTTCTCGAAAACTAATTCATTTGAAATATTTAATATTTTTAAATAAGGTACTTCAAAAATCTCTCAAAACATGTAGCACATGCTCAAAAAACAATTATAAATCAAATTAAGTCTTCGTCAGTCCAACATCACATTTAAAAAATAAAATCAATTAACAATAAATAACTTACCCGTAGGACCTCGTGATATCCTTGTTGAACAAACACTAAACTCAGAGACGTATTCTATGTTCATCACAAGAATCACAGAAAGCTTGTAAGTTATTTTATGGCCTCAGTTAAAACCAAATGATATTTATATAATGAAATTAGGATCTAATTATAATTGTATATTATATATACAATAAAATAACAAGAAGAGGTTTTTTACTTGATAGAGGGATTATTACAAAATTTGAATATCAAAACAGATTCATTCTGTTAGCCTCCTATGAATTTTAATTTCAAAAAAGTTTATTCAAAAACTTTTAGAATTAAAGCATTGAGCATTGCTTAAATTTAGTAGGCATATAAATATAAGATTAGAAACAAAATTCTATCTCCTTCAAATATTTATTTATTAATTTTGATTGACAATTTATATTTGTTGGGTTTTTTATTCCATTTGATATTATATAATGAGTTTTAATAATATATGTTATATATGTACTAAATTTCTATTATATCCTACTAAATGCTTATGAAACATTAATTTAATCCTAAAATCATTAATAATGAGTATGAGCTATAGAGCAGCCGAAGAAATTTCTGATTTTTGGTACAGATCAGCCAAATTAATGTATATTGATCCTAAATGTTTTTGAATAAACTTTTTTGAAATTAAAATTTATAGGAGGCTAACCGAATAAATCTTTTTTGATTTTTAAATTTTGTGATATTCCTTCTATCAGGTAAAAAACCTTATTTAATTGATAATTACTGAAATCACAATACTGAAATGAAGATTCATAAATGTTTGTTGATAAAAATCAAACAACTGTAAGCTCCTGAAGTTAAGTTAGTGATTAACAGATTTATTCAAAATTAAAACATATTTTCAATGAATTGCATAAGCAATACATAATGGTCTAATGAATTCAAAGTTAAAGAAAAAATCTATCAGCAACATACCATATATCTCGTCCTGAAGATTAACTGAATAATCTGTGGTCTTGTTCTTGTACCTACATGGGGGAATCTTGTTTATATGCTAACAAGTGCCTCTTTGGTCACGATAGGTACCATTATTGATATTGGATATTAGTCAACTGGTCCACTGGTTAGGAAAAAGTACTCGACAATAATAAAATAAATACAAGAATTGTCAGAGCGATAGCTCTTACATGGTTTTTGTTTTTTCATAAGTATTATCTTTTTTATTATTGTTTTATTTGCGACTATTTCATCAAAAAAATTTAACAGATACATATAAGAATCAGATGTTCGGATAAGCCAAATTTTTTACTTATTTATACCAGTGGCGGCGATAAGTGTCTTATAGTTCCTGAGTTGGTGATCTGAATGAATGCCTCATAAAAGAAACGGATTCTTAAAACATTTTTGAAAAAAAAGGTACTTACGTGAAAGCGTTACAAAGCTCGAGAAAAAATTGTTTTATGATATGGCACATTCTAACAAAGCCACTGACGAAGTGACATGAGTCTACTATATGAGAGAAAAAGTCAGTAGCTCTGTTGAAATTAAATCCAAAAAGGTGAAACATAACCTCAAGAGCTTCAAAAAAAACTTGTTTGAAGAGGTTCTTGAGGTTATGTTTTATATTTTTAGAAAGGAATTTCGTTTTAAGACAATTAATAACCTCAGTACCTACATAAAAAACAATGAAGATCGAACAAATAAAGAACATAAATCCGGAGTCTAGAGGTTGACTTGCAAAGATTGTCCTTTAGTTCATTCAAGAAACGTGTCCAAAGAGGTTATATATCCGATTCTGTACATTCGACATATGCTAATCATCTTAAGGAATTCAGGCATAATTTCAACAATAATTTTGAAATTATCCACGTTGAAAGCAAAAGTTCTAGATTAACACTTTAAGAATTTCTTGAAATCAGCAGGTATTAGGCCCGTAAAATCCTTTTGAACGAACAAACAGATGTTGATAAGTCTCCATTACTGAATATCTTTCCTTAATGGCATTTTTAGCGACAAACTCCAATAAATACCTAGAGTTTCTATAACCTAACAATGTATTTAAACTCGGTTATACTGAGTACCATCAGACAGTAAAATGTAATAACTGAAGAAGCCAAATCATAGTGAAACAATTATGGTAGAAGTAAAAACATTTTTGTGGAAATAAAATACTGTCTCATATATATTTTTTCAATTAAAATGAGTTTCCACCAAGACCGAATCAATGAAATATTCCTTCTATAAAGTAAAAAACCTCATTTTTGTTATAGCGATGTGGTGGGAGCTATTCATTTGATGGAAGTCATATTTTCTACAAAGCACGCATTAAGATAATTGATATACCTTTGGACACATAAAACAAAGCCAGTATTTCGATTCTTTCAGTTTTACTCATAATGGTCTCAGAAACCTTAATAACATACTTACTAAAATTACAAGTTTTTACTGAGTTTTCTCGTTTTCAACACGTTCAACGACTGTAAAACGATCCATTTGTAAATTGTCAAACCTGAACCAAATGTTTGACGTTATTGATTGAACATGAACATAATTTTTGTTGGATTATCTGTGAATGTTGAATCCTGCCACGAATATTCGTGAATGTTGTCAGAAGTTTGATTACTAGAAAAGCCATAACCCCTGGATGAGTAAGACAAAGAGCGAATTCGTGATTTCGAAGAAGATATGTATATTTTCACCATATGCCCAGTTGACAATTCTCGAACACGGTGATGTTCAGAAGTGATAACACAATCCCGAACTGGCTCAAATGTAACACACCACATACTGAATAACATTTCGTTTTTCTTCAGCCTCGCTCCTTTCGGAAGGACCGACACACCAGGTAGAAGAGCTATTGGTCATTTTTTGCCGTGTGGATTCCCATGTTAAAAAGCAATAAAAAATTGGATCAGGGCGCCGACTATTTTCGATTCCACATCGTTTTACATGTGTTAGCTTTTCGGCAAGTTTTCGCGCCGTTCGGTTGGCAGCAGTGGCGCCGTATATATTTCGAAAATCTGCCAGTTTCGATGGCCGTGGAGCTCGTCTGACATGCTCTATCAGGTTGTCTCCGAAGATATGTAGCTTTGCCATTCGTTTTTACTTCCTTTGTTAACAAATCACCGAGTTTATATAATTTATACAATAATTAGATCCGTTCAACGAAACCATTACTACAAATTTAACCGAAAAAATCTCTTGGAAACTTTTTAAAATCAAATTAAATAAAATGTCTTAGAAACACTGTTTCTTCTTATAAACATATAGAATTATCAACATATATGTGCAGCAGTTAACCAATAAATAAAAAAAATATATAAAATATTAACTGCAATTATTTAGCAAACATCATCTGAGACAGCAGGTTTCGATTGCATAAATAACATATTCCATTCCTAGAATATGATTCACATAGAATTTGTTTATGCAATAAAATAACAAAAAAACGTTTTTTCGTGATAGAAGGATTATTACAAAATTTTAATTATCATACAAATTTATTCTGTTCACCTTCTACAAATTTTATAATAATTTCAAACAATTTATTGAAAATTTTTCAGAATTAAATTAAGTAAATATCTTTAGAACACACTGTGTCAATTTAGTAGACATATATATTTAATACTTATTAAACAGTACTAAAGGGAACGAAAGAAATTCAAAGAAATATAAATTATTTTAATATTAGCCTTCTACATATTTAATTTCAAAAAATTATATTTAATAATTATAACTTCAGGAATTAAATTAAAATAATGTGATACAAGTACTACTTATATCAAACGACATATAAAATAAACATTCATTATGAGACATCCACATGATATAACAAAATCCAATAAATATATAAACTGTTAACAAAAATCCTATAAATTAAATATTTTGAGTAGACAAAATTTTGTTTCTGTTCATTCCTCTTATAAACACAGATATCGTTCAAAAATGTTTAACATAATGTTAAGAATTTCATCATAAAACTATCTTAGAATATTCAATATTATTGGATATCTAACTAGGTTACTTTCTATAAAATCCCAAGATATGAAAACATTACTAAAAAACAAGTTTTAAGAGAGACTTTGCTTCGTCAGTACTCAATTTTATTCATATTCAATAATATATTACATCAATCAACAAAAATATTTTCTCACCTTTTAACCATTCAGAAAGGTTCTGGTAAATGAATACTGCAAATTTAAATGGAGTGTAATGTTCACTCAAATATATAATTCTGTGGTTTACCATTGATCTAAAAGAATGATAGGCAATTTAACGGCCTCTGTTATAGCATATGGACTAACTGTATATAGAATGTTAAGGAAACCAAATAATTATATATTATGAATAAAATAAAATGAATAGAGGTATATAAAATTATTAAAATATTTTAATATTTAATTTCAAAAAATTATATTTAATAATTACAACTTCAGGAATTAAATTATATACCTTCTATCAAGTATAAACCTCTATTTATTTTATTTTATTCAAAATATATAATTATTTGGTTTCCTTAACATTCTTCATACGGTTAGTCCTTGTGCTATAACAGAGGCCGTTAAATTGTCTTTCAATCTTCTAGATCAATGGTAAACCACAGAATTATTTATTTGACTTAACATTATACTCCATTTAAATTTTCAGTATTCATTTACCAGAAGCTTTCTGAATGGTTAAAAGGTGAGAAAATATTTTTGTTGATTGATGTTATATATTATTGAATATGAATATAATTGAGTACTGACGAAGCAAAGTCTTTCTTAAAACTTGTTTTTTAGTAATGTTTTGACATATCTTGAGATTTTATAAAAAGTAACTTAGATATCCAATACTATTGAATATTCTAAGTGAGATAGTTTTATGATGAGATTCTTAAGATTATGTTAAACATTTTTTAAAGTTATCTGTTTTCATAAGATTTATGAGCAAAATCAAAATTTTGTCTACTTAAAATATTTAATTTATAGGATTCTGGTTAACAATTTTTATTTATTGGATTTTGTTATATCATTTGGATGTCTTATAATGAATGTTTATTTTATATGTCGTTTGATATAAGTGGTACTTAATGACATTAATTTAATTCCTGAAATTATAGTTATTAAATATAATTTTTTGAAATTAAATATGTAGAAGGCTGATATTAAAATATTAAAAAAATTTTATATACCTTCTATCAAGTATAAACCTCTAATTATTTTATGAAATATAAATTGTCAACTTAAAATTATTGAATGAATACTTGAAGAGTACAAAATTTTGTTTCGTTCCTTGTTTCATGAAAACTAAATTCCTTTCCAAAAATGCAAAACATAACCTCAAGAACTTCTTCAAAAAACAACTTGCTCAAAATAAGTTCCTTTAAAAAAATTAAAACATGTAGAACACCTTTAAGAAACAATTTAGAATTATTACAACGCTCAACTTCATATTTAAAAAATAAAAATAATTGACAAAAAATATCTTACCAAACCAACTGAATACTGTCTACTAGGCAAACTCTAGAATGAAGTAAACTTATAAATATCCAACGTATTCTATGTTCGTCACAGAAAATGCATAAAGTTTGCAAGCTATATTATGGGTTCCTTGAAAACCAAATGATAATATGTAATACGGATGAACCAAAATATATAATTATTATATATACAATAAAATAATAAGAAAAAGTTTTTTCTTGATAGAAGGATTATTAAAAAATTTAAATAATCATACACATTTATTCTGTTATACTCCTACAAATTTAAATTTCAAACAACTTTTTATGCAAAAACTTTTAGAATTAGAATAAATAAAGTCTTTAGAACATACTGTGTCAATTTATTAGACATATAGAATTAATATTTATTACAAAGTACCAAAGGGAATGAAAGAAATTCAAAGAAATATAAATTGTCATCTAAAAATCATTAAATAAGTACTTGAAAAGCACAAAATTTTGTTTCGGTAATTTTTGTTAATTATTTTTATTTTTTGAATATGAAGTTGAGCTGATGAGTTAGCGCTGTAATAATTCTAAATTGTATTAAAGATGTTCTACATGTTTTAGGAAATTTTTTGAAAGGAACTTATTTGGAGCCAGTTATTTTTGAAGAAGTTTTTGAGGTTATATTTTGCATCTGTGGAAAGGAATTTAGTTTTCATAAAACAAGGAATGAAACAAAATTTTGTACTCTTCAAGTGTTTATTCAATTGGAATGAAATGAATTATTACGAAGTAACGGACTACTCCATCCAATATTTATTCAATAATTTTCAGTTGACAATTTATATTTCTATGAATATCTTTCATTTCTTTTCATGGTATTTCATAAGATTATACTCACTGAATCACCAGCATATTTAGCAAATAGAACTGAGAACACAACTTGAAGAGCTATCTTTCTACGTGGACTTACAACGTTTATACGCTAAAAGATGGAATACCCACTAAATGAAAACGTCAACTTTCATTATCTTCTTTTAAGAAGAAGTTAAAAGAGACATTCGTTGACATCTAGGGTGGCATTGCTATGGTGAAGTAGCTGGACAGAAGCGTGATTATTCATTTTCATATTATTGAATCAGAAATCTGTTTCTTTTCTTTCTTTAGGGAGTATGTTTATCTCTGTGAGATATTTTACCAATTATTTTGTTTCTGGGGGTTGAAGTTGAACTCTTTAAATTTTTTTTCAGCTCCTTTTTATATTCAACTCAGAAATTTTATATATTTTTTGTTTATGTATATATTTATTTCTTGAATATAAATAAAAATTATTGTTATTATTATTGACCAGCAATTTCTCAACAGATGTTGGTGTCATCCCATCCCGGCTGCACGCATCGAAAGGAGTAGGCTGATGTTTGCCGCTGTTATGTAATGTCTTGTAGGAATTTTCCACTATATGGCAGGTAGTCAGAAGGACTGCTTTCTGAACGTCAATGAAGGTGTTGGTATGCAGTATTTTTAGGTTCTGTTCCAATGTTTTTGGTACTCCTGTAGGATATACGATGATCGGTATCACATGAAGTTTATCTAGTTGCCACATCTGCTGTATCTGAATGGACAACATGGCGTATTTGGCCTTCTTCCCTTGGTATTTATTCAACAGGTTGTTGGGTACAACGACATCTATTAAGTAAGCAGTCTTCGTCATTCGGGGATTTTGGATGATGCGCTCTATGCTTTGCGAGTTGTTCGTTGTATTCCTTCCAACTCGGTGTTCGTCCAGTTCAAGATTGCAAAGGTCCAGGTCAGACTGGGTACAGCACAGGTGTTAATTGCTCTAATAAGGTCTTCTGCGTTGAGCTCTGTCTTAAGAACAGCTCGCACACGATACACGTACTGATCCTTCAGCTGGGTTTTTCATTGTTTATCTTGAAGTAATCTGGCTTGGTGAAATCCAAGATATTTGTAGGTTTCTCCTTGGTTCATCGTCAGAATGATTTCTCCATTGACAACTTTGTCTTTCATGATGTTCAAGGCTTTATATTTTTCCATTCTGAATTCCATGAGAATGTCTTTCGAAAAGGTTTAGGTCGCGTCGATCAGATTCTTGAGTAGATCAGGATTTCCACCATAAAACTTGATTTCATCCACGTACAGGACTGTCTTCTCTGCTGGCTTTGATTTTAAAACCATGTCTCGTGTTGTTTAGCAATGTGGAAAGATGATTCATCGCTAGGTAAAACCAAAGTGGGCTTGGTGAAAAATTATTACAATTATTAATATAATTTTTCCTGAAAGATTTAAGGCACAAGCTTTTTCCGTTCGAAAGATATTGTGTTTACGGATGGACAAACAGAATTATTTTTGACCTCATATCAGTGACTCTAGCTCTCATATCCAGTGACTCTAGTCAGCTCAAAAATTTTTACGCTATTCCCTGGAACAAGCTCGCAAAATAGTGAACCAAAATTGAATAAAATCAAACCTATTGTTTCATTTACTGAGTACTCTGTAAGCATTTTCTCCAAATGACCTTCAACCTATCTGAATCAATTTTTTCCATCATAACCTTCAGAATAAAAATCAAGACAAAGAAATAATAATTTAAACTACCTCCAAAACACAATAATGAATTCCAAATTACCATAAATCGAATTCCGATAGTCCCATTTCCAAACGATCGGCATTCAAATGTCCCTTATCTTATTTACAAGCATGTGAACAACCAGAACCAACCAAAGAGACATCAACGGCATAATTCAGCGAGCTCTGGGCCTGAATGAACGGCACTGTCTCAGGCAGTCGTCCGCCTCATTTTCAAGATCTAACATCTAGAGAATGTCCCTTCATGTACCCGTATCTGTTTCACCAAATGCCACATCGTCAGTCGACACATTTTTATCTTGTGAACTCCTCGGATATCCACATACCATCTTGTCTCTCGGGCAGTATCTGCCGAATTTTAAAATACGGCAAAAAAGGTAGCGCCACCGAAAAAACGGGCCAAAACTAACGAGGGCCGGAGGATGTCTTTGGTCGCGTATCGGAAACGTGTTCGGAATCCGCGTCAGCCGGATAATAGTCCGATTGTTTTTTTTTTCGGGATGTTGGGATCGAGAAATGAAGCGATGGGGACGTGTCGTAATGCGCTTGTTCTATCGTGTTCTACATCTCCCGTCCAAATTTGAAAAGACCGGCCATTGCTTGCAGTTTCACTGGTCGCGCTGCTTTTTCAACCTTTGTTGCGGATTCTTGAGAAAGCAATGATGATCGTCAGAAACTGCATGAGAGGGTGAAATCGTTCAGTTCCAATGTCTCTATTTTCAGAATTTTTAATCTCCTAAATAACAAACAGGAAATACCTACTACAAATTTTAATTTAATAAAATTCAATAATAAAAAAAATAAAGAGGTTTTTACTTGATAGAAAAATTATCACAAAATTACAAATATCATACAGATTTTTTCTTTTAACCTTCTATAAGTTTTAATTTCGGAAAAAATGTATTCAAAAACTTTTTAGAATAAAATTAAATAAATATCTTAGAAGAACACTGTTTCAATTTGGTAAACATATAGAATTAACACTTATTACACAGTATCAGAAGGATAATTCCCAGAATTATAAATTGATAATTCAAAATACTAAATAAATACTTGAAGGATACAAACTCTTGGTTCGTATCTTGTATTATGAAAACCAAATCCCTTTCCAAAAATGCAAAACATAACCTCAAGAACTTCTTCAACAACAACTTACTTCAAATAAATTCCTTCAAAAAAAAACATGGAGCACATCTTCAAAAAGCAATTTAGAATTCCTACAACGAAAACTCCTCAGCACTACTTCATATTTTAAAAATAAAAATAATGAATAATATATATGTTACCAGAAAAGTTGAATGTTTTCTTAAAAAACACTATAATAAAGTGAACTTTCAAAAATCCTACGTAATTTATGTTCCTCACAGAAATTACACCAGGCTAGCAAAGTTTCTGAATGAAAATTTTCTTGAAATTAAAATTTATAGGAGATAACCAGAATGAATCTGTATGATAATTTAAATTTTAGAATATTTCTTAGAAAATTTTAAAATAAAAATAAATACGTTCCTTAAAAAACACTGTTCGATTTTTAATGTACATAAGAATTAACAATAATCACACAGTATCAAACGGAAATAACAGAATCTAAAGAAAATACAGTATATAGATCGAACTTACTCTACAAAAATTTGTTGGAGACAGCTGTTTCATATCGGTATTATGAAAAAACGAATTCTACTCTGAAAACATCCAACATAAAATGAACAAATTCTTAGAAACAACTTCTCTTCAAAAAAATTCTTTAAAAAATTCCCTCAAAACTATGTAACACATCTTCAAAAAGGGAACTTATTCAATTTCCACAACCTTTTTATGTTGAACGACAATTGTTTCGCCCCACTGTGGCTTAATCATGTTCTACATTTGAACTGATATTGTGTGAAAACTTATATATGTATTGACAGGTATTTCAACAAATGAGACTAAAAGAAGTTATATGGTTATTCCCAATTAAGTGGAGAGACCGACAATGGCGATAAGAGTTATTAGGCTTGTCGCTGGTTTTTACATGAAGATATTCAATAGAGGTGGTTCTCATTTATTCGTTCAGGAAAATCTTCTGGAAATTATTTCAGTGTAATTCAAGTGATTCTAAGAATGTTAATCTAGATCCTTCACTCTCTATATGGATAATTTTATATTAGTTATTGAAATTATGTTTGAAATCTGTTAAGGCGCAAATCTCATGCGCAAAGTGTTTGCGCATGTACATTCTATAGTTCCAATATTGTTGTATGAAGCATAATCTTTACACCGTGATTGCGCCTAATTTCTCTATGAAAGAAGAACAACCATAGAAACCATAGACGAAATGTGGTGCAAATGTTAATGTACCAAGTCGAAAACAAGCAGGGATCCTATTCGAGAAGAGATCTGAAGACAACCAGACCCCAGCACCAGCATTCCCACAACAGCCGTGTCTCCAGCACAGACAGAAGAAGTTCAGTAAGATAAATTTGTATACATCAACATTTATGACACATGTTTCATACTTCCATATATTTTTTATACTTGTAGTATTCCTTTAATCCCTGAAATCAGGTTCAACATTTAATGCAATCATTTAATTCAATTCATTTGATTCATTCATTTAATACAGTCCACTTATCAATCATCTAGTTCGTTGCTCTATATTATTAGTTATATCTAATAATAAATACAACATCAATTCCAAACACACACCACTTATATTGAGTATATCCTAGGGAATCAAATCCTACGTTGATTCTGAAATACGAAGGCTATTTTGATATACTGCCAATATTTCTACCAGTGACAAATTTCAGGCAATTTCGATTACACAGAAATTCCATTTGCAATAAACTCATTGCAAATTTACAAAATCCATAAAATGCGTATGTAGAATGTGTGGAATTTGAAGTAGTAATAATAAGAGAGTTCATTCAGTAGAATTATACAAAAAATAAACTCTTCAATAAGTAATGTGGACTGTTGCTCTTTTGATATTCGTATATTCTGTTCTTGGACTATCAGCCGGTTTAACCAATATAAACTATGGGGCAATCCTTACAAGTCAACTTGTCAACTGATTTATTATCTTTGATCGATTTATCTTCATTATTTTTATTGTATTTATCTATGTTGTTAATGGTTTCAAAAGCTACTATGTAATTACTTTTTTTTTAAATCTTCGAATATTTAATTTGTATATGAAATTCGTGTTTTTTTGGGACAGATTCTTTCGCGGTAGAGATTAAACTCGAGTGAATGTTATCTTTTACCCCAAAAGAAACCACCGATAAAGAAGTTCATGCGAATTTCATTTATAAGTAGAATATCCGAAGATATTGCCAATTATAAAAAAAAATTATTGCACAGCAGCATTAAGAACCATTAACAACACAAAAATATATATTGAAAATAATGCAGTTAAATCCAACAAAGATAATAAATCAGGAGTCTATAAGTTGACAGTGGTTTATATTGGTCAAATCGTTCAAGAAGAGAATTCATGAACATCAGAAGAGCTACACTTCAAATTCCACACATTCCAAATACGCCAGCCATTTAATAGAATTTGAACATAATTTCAATAACAAATGTGAAATTATCCCTATCGAGAGTAAAGGGACCAGATAAACATTCACTTGACATCAACCGATATAGTTTCCAGAAGATTCTCCTGAACGCTTAAACAGACACCAATAGGTTACCTCTTTTGAATATCTTCATGTAAAAACCAGCGACAGCCCTAATAACTTTTATTGCTATTGTCTGCTTCTCTCCACTTAATTGGAAATATCGAAAAAACTTTTGTCGATACATATATAAGAACCTATGTAAGTTGTCACACAGTTACAGTTCATCAAATGTGCAAAATGATTAAGCCACAGTATGGCGACACAATTGTCGTTCAACAATAAAAAGTTTATGGAAATTGGATTCTATTTACTACTAGATACTTGACAAAATAAATTTCCATCGAGTAAAGACCCAATCCTTCAAATACTTCAAAAAGGCATTTGAAAAAACTCACCAGTAATCATTAGCTTACCTCCAAATCCGCCAAAACAAAAGAATCAATAAAAATATCTTCAATACTTTCTCATATGCCTCCTCTATCTAGAAAAGCAATGCAACCATTTACATTTAATGATTTGTCCACAGTATATACACAGAAGTTGTATTAATTATTTTTTCCAATACCGCCATATCCAAGCAATACAATGCAGTGAAAAACAAATTGTTATTATTACGAATAAAATAAATAATAAATTCATAATGAATAGAAGGTTTTTTCTATATTCTTAATTTCAAACAGATAAATATTAAAATTTTGGTGATAGAACCTTAAATTGAAATAAAACACATTTAAATTATGATTGAAGCCAATTTTTTTTATTTGAAAAATAATTTTATGACATTTAAGTTTTAAAAATAATTTCCGGTATATGTCCACCACGACTAGCTCTGAGGAACCGCATTCGACCAGACCAATTTTTGACCACTTTTTCGGGTAATTCAGGCCTTATTTCATAAATAACACGAGTTATGTTGGCTTCCAGAGCGTCTATTGTTTCTGGTTTATCAGAATAAACCAATGACTTGACATAACCCCAAAGAAAATAATCCAGTGGAGTTATGTTGCATGATCTTGGAGGCCAAATAATTGGACCATTGCTTGAAATAATGTTATCGCCAAATCTTTATTTCAATAAATCAATTGTTACGGTAGCAGCATGAGGTGTATTACAATCCTGTTGGAATCAAAACACTTCTGGGTCGACACCATTTAAATTTTGAAACAAATAATAATTGATCATAGATCTATAACGAGCACCATTCACTCTAACATTAGCTCCAGCATCGTTTTTAAAGAAATATAGACCGATGATGCCACCAGAGTGTAAAGTACACCATACAGTGCATTTTTCAGGATGCAATGGAACCTGCAGAACTTCTTGAGAATTGTTTTCACTCCATATATGACAATTTTGCTTGTTTACATAGCCATTCAACCAGAAATGAGCTTCATCTCTAAACACAACTTTACGATAAAAAGTGGATCAACTTTAAGCTGTGCTAGGGCCCAATCAGCAAACAAACGAGGTTTATTATGATCAAGTGGCTTTAGTTCTTGAACCAGTTGGATCTTGTATGGGTGTAGACCAAGATCTTCACGCAAAATTTTCCATGTGGTGGATGCACATAGTCCAACTTGTTGTGAAAGTCGACGAATAGACAAATCTGGATCATCATTAACACTATGACTTACAGCAGCGATATTTTCTTCTCTACGTACAGTTCTTTGTCTTGTTGTTGTTGTTGCATCGAGTAGAGAAAATGTTGTCCGAAATCTATCGATAGTTCGACGAATAAGCTGCTCTGATGGACGATTATAAAAACCATAAATTTCACGAAGTGCTCTATAAGTTTGGCGAATAGAACACTGATTTTGAAAATAAATGTCAACAATTTGTTAACGTTGTTGCGGCGTGAGTCTTTCCATGATAATTTGTCAATGCTTACTGAACAGAAAGGTTTGCTTTAAACCATTGACATTCCATAATGAGATTTATTCAAGCCTAAATATAATTATAAATTATGTATAAAATAAAATAGAAAAAGGCTTTTTACTTGATGAAAGAAATATAACAAAATTTGAATATCAAAACAGATTGAAAGAAAACCTTATACTACCTTACAGTTTTCTATGATTTTGAGACGAATATAGTCAATCTTGATTTTTAAAGTTCAAGCAATCATCCGGTTACCATTTTGAGGTAAGATATACTGATTGTTAGTTGATTTTGATATTTTAAATATTATTTAGGGCCGATGAAGAAATTATCGGAATTCTAATTGTTTTTTGAAGATATAATCCATGTTTTGAGAGATTTTTGAATTAAATTATTCGAATATTTAAATATTTAAAATAAATTATATTTTTTGAGGAGTCCTTAAGTTATGTTTTATGTTTTTGAAAAGGAATTGGTGTTCATAATAGTAAGATCAGAAACAAAATTTTGTGTCCATCAAAAATTCATTTATTAATTTTAAGTGACTATTTATATTTGTTGGTTTATTTATTCCATTAAACATTGTATTTTGAGTTTTGATTATATACGTCTATTAAATATGAGCGGTGCTTATGTAGACTAAAAGTTTTTTGAATAAAAATTTTTTTGAAATTAAAATTGTAGAAGACTGGCAGATTAAATCTGTTTTGATATTCAAATTTTGTTATATTTCTTCCATCAAGTAAAAAGCCCTTTTCTATTTTATTTGCTTCTACCTTCTGTCAAATCACAGTTATCCCTATCGAAAGTTCTATTACTCTAAAAAAATCACCCGATATTTGCAAGATTTGAATTATTTGTGTCATTTCAACAAATATGTGACAGAATATTTACAAGCAATTCTTGGGAATTCTACAATTTCTTGATAGGAAAGATGGAAGCTAAGACAACAGAAAGTGGTAAAATATATCAAAAACTTTGACAAGAATGACTTTTAATCTACTTAAATATTCGCCCAAATGGCATAACAGCCAATAACTGCAATTTATTATTCACTTCCTTACCGAATCGTTTTCAAAACTAATGCTTTCATTGAACCTAACAAATACGGTCCTGGGGAGGTATGGGACCTCCTACAGAGAGGACAGAAAGTTTTAACTACTCAAGGTAATATAAATGATAGCTCGATTTGCCTTTAAAATTTTGGTAAACCATTTTTCGGACTTTATGGCTTCACTAAAGCAATTTTATTTCAATAAAGATTTACAACCTGCACAGAGTTAATTCCCTTGATTTAGGGTTATTCAAATTTCCGTGCGTAAAACTGTTTATTGCCGCACAAAAGCCCGGTGATATTAGGGTTTGACATATATGACCGTATCGGCTGACAGCTTTCTTCGATGCCAAATTGGTCCTTTTTTGAATCGTGACTTTATGGAATTAAAATCGTAGTATCTTTACCTCCTGAGAGTCCGAGGGTTTCTAAGGTTATTCATAACCAATGGGCATGAAAAACGTTCTCAAATGGTTTTATTATTTCTATTTTTTATATACACTAAAAATTTCGTTCAAAAACATGGCAATCATACATATAATAAAACAGTACATGTGGACTATCTGAACATTGTATATATTGCCGAAAATAGGCATTTGACCGGATTTTCACGCGGTTTTCACAGGTAGATAACGAAGAGCCTGAATCAACATTTACTTTTGGTTGCTTCGAAATCGTATGACTGGAAAATGGATAGTCATTCAAAGATAACAACTATTGACTTACCTTTACTTGTATATATTTATTAACAGTAAAATTGGAATGGGTGTACATTGAATATATCTGCAGAAAATCGATTGGGTATGATAAAAGAAAAGCAACAGAACACAAAAAAAAATTAGTATTATTTGTCTGTCTGTTTAGTTGCTACTTACGATCTCCAGAATTTCTCGACAGTTTTCTGATTGATTTTCATGAAACGTCTGAAGTAGCAATTGGGCTTAGTTTAATTGAACTTTGATGATGAGAAAAAAGTTATAATCATTCGAAAATATCTAGACGAATTTCTTTATGTACCTGTTACATACAGGTGTCCCAGAAGTCGATGTCAAGCCGAAATCAGGTAACAGGTTAAGTCATAATAGTTATCAGAAAAATATAAAAGAAAATCCAAGTCCTGTATTTTTCAAATTATATTGTACTTTCTTTTGTTCAAAAAATGCACACCCTGTGATGATTTTTGAACTTCTGTTGCTACAATTTTTTACTTTTCAAATTTTATTTTTCCTATGTTATGACGAATAGTGCTTCTGTAACCTGTAATCTTCAAATCTAAGCCATTGCTCCAAATAATGTCACTTTTTGTCGAACCAAGTATTCAAAATTAAAATTTCGCCCAACTTCAATTGACTGTACTGAAAAAAAATTGTATTACATCAGTTTGGCAAGTTACTTCCAAAGTTAGCATATTTAATAAGGATTCCAAAATGCTAAAACACTAATTACATTCTTATTTAGATTGGACAAAAAAAGGTTTTTCTTAAAGAAATGCAGTTTCGTTTTAAGACAAGATTTAATAAACTCACAAAACATGTTCAAACTGCCCTCTTTTAGCCGCAATACATGCACGAAATCTTTCCCAAAAAGATAGGGATATCACACGGGCGAATTTTCCGTTATTGACGAATTGTATTGCTTCCCTAATTCTCTCCCGAAGCTCACCTACATTTTCAATTTGTTTTGAATAAATTTTTTGCTTCACTGCTCCCCAGTAAAATAAATCTAAAGGATTAAAATCAGGTGAACGAGCTGGCCACGAGATTGTACCAGATCGCCCTATTCATCTGCCCGGATGTACTTTGTTTAGATATTCCCTAACTGAGAGAGCAAATTCTGTAACATAGGGCACTTCAGCCATCTTGCTGAAGCCATATTTCTCTGAAAATACTGACTACGTCTTCAAGTAAATTTGGCAACTGATTTCGTGAAAAATCTAAATAAATTTCAGCATTTACAACCTCTGGCAACTCAAAAGATCCTACGACTCTTCCGTTCAAAATTCCAGTCCACATGTTCACTTTAAAACGATATTGAGATCTATCTTGTCTCGTTAAATTAGGATTTTCTACGTGCCACTCGTGTAAATTGTGTAGGTTCATGTAACCATCTTTTTTAAATGTTGATTCATCCGACCACGAAAATTTTTCTAAGAATTGTGGGTCTTCCCGGTTCTTTTGTAGCATGGCTTGGCAAAACGCAACTCAAGGTTCATAATCCCGAGGTAACAGAGCTTGTACTCGCTCTACATGGTTTGGGTGGAGCTTATGTTTTTTCAATAGTCGTGAGCTGTACTTTTTGGCACTCCTCTGCTTCGCTGAATTTCACTTAGCGAAGTACTTGGAACTTCCTCAACTGCTTGAAGCACAATATCGTCGTTAGGTGAAAAAATTCTTCCTTCACCATGCACTTTGTTTGGAAGTCGGCCTGCTGTGCAGAGTAGACGATGCACATTCTTAAAAACCCGATGATCTGGATATCGATCAGCATTGGGTATCTCTCGCAATACATTCTCGAAGCTGCACTAGCATTACATCTGCATTCCCCATAAATAAGGTGCATGCTGGCATATAGCTGTGTGGTATACATATTATGGCGGCAATACATAATCACAGGTTAGTACTGGTAAATTCAAAGTTCGTCGTAAACAGATCAAAGCTGTCCAAATCACAAGCAAACGAATCTAATAAACGAAGCCAAAAGTCGTAAGTACACAAATAACACGATAAAATACGGAAAAATGCGCAGTAGATCAAGGGGCCTAGCTTACTGATCTGTATGGCGCTTACGTGTGCCAATACCCAATAGTGGTGTCACTATCTGTCTCACTCACACTTTATGGAAGTACTCATCTCATTCAAACCAGATTCTCAAAGTATTGGATGCACTAGAATTATTTCTAGAAACTTCGAAGAAATTGTTTGAAACTCTGTTTCTTTAAGAAAGACCTTTTTTTTGACCGATCTAGGTAATAATGTAGTAAGTATTGTGCCATTTTAGAATCCTCAATAAACGCACCAACTTTTAAAGTAATTTGCCAAACTGATGTATACAGTTTTTTTTCAGTACAGTCAGTTAAAATTGTGCGAAATTAATTTTGAATACTTGGTTCGGCAAAAAGTGACATTGTTTTCCAAGCTGGAGTAATTGGCTTATAATTGAAGATTAAGGTTACAGAAGCACTATTCGGGATAACATAGGAAAATTAAATTTGAGGGAAGTAAGAAATTGTAGCAACAGGAGTTCAAAAATCATCACAGGATGTGCATTTTCTCGAATAATAATGAATGCAATATAATTTCAAAAGTACACGATTTTTTCAAATACTATGACTCAGCCTGTTACCCGATTCCGGCTTGACGTCGACTTATGGGACACTTGTGGAATAATTAGCTAAAATAAAAAGGGGATTTTTTACTCGGTACAAGGCTTTTACAATATCCTAAATATCAAACAAAATAATTAATAATTGATAATTGATCTGTTTGGTATTTCAGATATTTTAATAGCGTTCTTTCAAGTAAAAAACTCCCTTTTTATTATTTTATTTTATATAATATTTATATTTTGTTGTTTACTCATACACATGGTATTATTCAGATATGACTTTTTCCTTAAAAATACTTCACAAGCTTTGTGTAATTTCTATGGACGAACATGGAATGCGTATGGTTACAATTTAGAAAATCATTACCATTCTATTTTAGTTTGTGGGAGGATATGAGGTTCGTCAGGTGTGATGTATTTTTTATTGACTAATTTTTATTGGACACGAAGTGGGACAGAGGATTATCGGCTAGAATTCCAAATGGCCTTTTTGAAGATGTCCTGCATGTATTTGAAGAGTTATGTTGAAGGGGCATTTTAAGCAGAGTTATTTTCGAGGAAGTTTTTGAGGTCATGTTGTGCATTTTTGGAGAGGAATTTGTTTTTCATAATACCGTCATGAAACAAACTTTGTATCCTTCAAGTATTTATTTAATAATTTAATTAATATTCTATATTTTCTTTGGATTCTTTTATTCCTTTTGTTACTGTGTAATGACTGTTAATTCTTTATATCCACTAAATTGATTTATTGATTTATTTTTATAAAATTAAAATTTGTCGTGAGGTTAGCAGAATTAATCTGTGTGATATTCAATATTTTGCAAAGTCTTCTATCAAACAAAAACCTCTCTTTTATCATTGAATGAATGAACACAATCTTTGGAAGCACATAAGACATAGACATTTGATAAACTGTGGAATAATTTGATTCGTCATAAAATGAATAAACCGAATTTCTGCATTATTCTTTTTGCATTTACTACATCACCTTAAAACGTCATTGAATTTCTTGTATCCAATGTGGAGGATCATCAATACCTCAATTTTTTTCAGGATCTCCACTAAAAAACCCTATTCCGATAATATGCATTACAACGCAGGAAGAACCTTGGCTTTAATTCTCATATCCTTGTTTTTTCAACAGGCCAATCTTACGGCTAGTAAAATTATCTCAAAACACTACAATCCAATTCGATCTCTATCTGTTTGATGTGTCCGAAAAACGTTTTCAGGTAGGTATTCGACCACGGTGAAAAAAATTTCGAGATCAATTTTACAGTTAAGAAGAGGCTACCGACCAATACGTTCATTTATATTCAGGAATTGATTGACTTGGTGTACCACAACACCCTCATCATCGGCTGAATGCTAAATGAATAATATTTCATTTTGTCGGCACCTTTATTGAGATATTCGTGTACATTAAGGGGACCAAGGATTTACGATAACCCACTGAATAACTTATAGGATACACTTAAAATTATGAGGAGATTACCTAGGTCTTTTAGCATCCGTAGAAATCAAACCGGCTTGGATGGACTCAGGAACGTATTTTGTTATCCAAGTCTTTAATAATCGATATTATAATAGGTACTGAAAATAGGTGATAATCTGCTTTAATGGTGAAGGAAATTGGAAGAGTCATCTTAAAGTAACTGATAGTATTCCAATATGATTTTCGATTTGAGAAAATGGTTTTACCATAAATAATTTTCGGAATACTTGAGATATTCCTTCGAATGTCCTTCTGGACATTCGAACTATCGGGTGTTTTTTTTTAGAGTGATAGAACTTTTGATAAGGATAACTGTGATTTGACAGAAGGTAGAAGCCGTGTTACTTTGACATTTCTGTTCAGTAAGCCTTGACAAATTATCATGGAAAGACTCACGTCGCAACAACGTTTACAAATTGTTGAAATTTATTTTCAAAATCAGTGTTCTATTCGCCAAACTTACGGAGCACATCGTGAAATTAATGGTTTACATAATCGTCCATCAGAGCAACTTATTCGTCGACAACATTTTCTCTACTCGATGCAACAGCAACAACAAGATGAAGAACTATACGCACAGAAGAAAATATCGCTGCTGTAAGTCATAGTATTAATGATTATCCAGATTTGTCTATTCGTCGACGTTCAAAACAAGTTGGAATCTGTGCATCCACTACATGGAAAATTTTGCGTAAAGATCTTGGTCTACACCCATACAAGATCCAACTGGTTTAAGGACTAAAGCTACTTGACCATAATAAGCGTTTTTTGTTTGCTGATTGGGCCCTAGAACAGCTTGAAGTTGATCCACTTTTTTATCGTAAAGTTGCGTTTAGTGACGAAGCTCATTTCTGGTTGAATTGTTATGTAAACCAGCCATATCACAGTATACGGAGTGAAAACAATCCTCAAGAAGTTCCTGCAGGTTTTATTGCATCCTGAAAAATGCACTGTATAGTGTGCTTTACACGCTGGAGGAATCATCGGTCCATATTTCTTCAAAAAGGATGCTGGAGCTGACGTTTCAGTGAATGGTGCTCGTTATAGATCGATGATCAGTGATTATTAGTTTCAAAATTTGAATAGTGTCGACCAGAGGTATTTTGGTTCCAACAAGATGGTGCTACACCTCATGCTGCTATCGTAACAACTGATATATTGGCGACAACATTATTACGAGAAATGGTCCAATTAAGTGGCCTCCAAGATCATGTCACATAACTCCACTGGATTATTTTCTTTGGGGTTACGTCAAGTCATTGGTTTAGCTGATATATACCAGAAACAATAGAAGCCTACATAACTCGTGTTATTGATGAAAGAAGGCCTGAATTACACGGAAAAGTGGTACAAAATTGGTCTGGTCGAATGTGGTTCCTCAGAGCTAGTCGTGGTGGACATATGGTGGAAATTATTTTCAAAACATAAATGTCATAAAATTATCTTTCAAAGAAAAAAAAAGTGGCGTCAATCTTAATTTAAATGTGTTTGATTTCAATTTAAACTATCACTCTAAAAAAACACCTGATTTATTTTCATTATATAATTGAGTGTACAATGGATTATATCAAGTAAGAGGCAATACATTTCGAAGTTTCTCTTTTACTATTCTATAGCCGTGTTTTTCACAGCTGCAGGTTCAATTATGTTGACCTCTTTTTTCAAATCAGTCCCTCAATCAATATGATACTCAAGAGTATATGAACAAAGTCAAGAGGAAAACATTTTAAGTTACCATTCATATTACAGTATCACTAGTCTAGTCATCTTATTCGATTTAATTTCGAAAAATGTTTTAGAGATTATTTGGATTGAATTTATGAAGGTTTTGTAGAATTTATTTAGTTACTGAGTGGAATAGAAGTCAACCAATATGTTCATTTTATAATTGAGTGTACAATGGATTACTATCAAGTAAGGGGCAACACATTTAGAAGTTTTCTTTTTACTTTTTATAGCCGATGTCTTCACAGGTACAGGTTCAATTATGTTGACTTCTTTTTTGAAATGAGTCCATCATTCAACAAGATAGCCAAGAGTCTTCGATCAAGTTTAGGTTTTGTACAATTGATCCAGTTACTGGGTGGAATAGAAATCAACCAATATGTTCATTTCATAACTGAGGTACAATGGATTGCTATGAAGTGCATTCTGTCAAGAAAGTATCGGGAATTATCGATTTAAATCTGGCGGGGCAATGAGGCAGGTAAAAAATTTTTTCCTAGGTTGGTACCACTGTCCTTAATTACTATGCCAAGCTTGAGCGGGATCCGTCAACTAGTGTGTTTGCAACAGCTGATTAAGTCAGTCGATGTCAGAGTGCGTGCCGATTTTTACTATGGGTGATTACGTTGAGCAAAGAATTTGTTTAAAGTTTTGTGTTGCAAATGAATTTTCGTGTGCCGATGCATTGAAAATGTTGCAAAAGGCCTTTGGTGATAATGCTCTATCGAAAACTCGTGCATATCAGTGGTACAGAGCCTTCAAGGACGGTCGTGAAGTGGTCGCCCATCGACGGCTTCGATCGAAGATAACGTCGATAAAATTAAGGAAAGGGTGCTGGAAAACCGTCGTACCAGCTTGAGAGAGATAGCACATGATCTTAAGATATCCCACGAGTCCGCACGTACGATTTTGATTGATATTTTGGGCATGAGAAAGGTGGCCGCACGACTCGTACCGAAAGACCTGAATTTTCTTCAAAAACGTCATCGCGAACAGGTTGCTTCAGACATGCTGGATCGCTGTAATTCCGATTCTACATTCATGGAACGCATTATAACTGGTGATGAGACCTGGGTCTACGAGTACGATATGCAAACAAGCCAGCAATCATCGGAATGGGTGGCAAAAAATGAGCCGAAACCGAAAAAACCACGCCAAAGCCGCTCGAAAATGAAGGTGATGCTCATTGTTTTCTTCGATATCCGTGGCGTGGTGCACTACGAATTCGTTCCAGAGGGTCAGACGGTAAACAAGGAGTATTACCTAAGCGTTATGAAACGTTTGCGTGAGCGTATCCGTAAGAAGCGGCCAAATTTGTGGGCGAACAACTCATGGATTTTGCATGACGATAACGCGCCTTCTCACTGGGCTACGATTGTGACTGACTTTCTCGCCAAAAACTCAACAAACGTGCTTCAGAAACCACCGTATTCGCCGGATTTGGCTCCCTGCGACTTTTTCCTCTTCCCAAAACTAAAATTGCCCCTTCGTGGCACCCGTTTTGAGTCGATTGAAGCCATAAAACAAAATTCGGCGCGAGAGCTAAAGTCCATCCCGGAAAGCGCCCATAAAAAATGTTTCGATAATTGGAAGTGCCGTTGGCATAGATGTATTGGAGCAAATGGAGCCTATTTTGAAGGCGACCCAATAAATTTTGACGATTAAATGTAAAAATGTTGTTTTAATTGAAAATTCCCGGTACTTTCTTGACAGAGTAGTAAGAGGCAACACATTTAGAAGTTTTCTTTTTACTTTTTATAGCCGATGTCTTCACAGGTGCAGGTTTAATTATGTTGACTTCTTTTTTGAAATGAGTCCATCATTCGATCAAGTTAAGGAGGACAACATTTTAATATACCATTCATATTAGAGCATCATTACTAGTCTAGTCTTTGAAATCATCAAATTCAAAAGTACTGTATAAATAATTAAAATTCAGATTTAAGATGTTGATTGGACATTTTTCTTCTATTTCTGATCACTTTTCATTATGCAGCTACTGAAGTCAGCGCTTTTATAAGTAGATATATGAATGAATATATTTAGTTTGGAAGGAGCCTTTAGAGACCTGACCATAACTAAAATTCTTCTTTGTAAAATCATCTATCCTCTGGTCAGCCATACCAATAGGATTATAACTGCGTCTCAAATCTCACACGAAGCGTAAAAACACCAGCTTATCTCTACCAAAACATAGATTTAACGATGCTAATGGCTCTCCTCCATTGTTGTTTCATCCTCATGAATGGCCTAGTTGTAAAACATGCCAAGGCGAGATCTCGAATTGTTGTCACTGAAGACAACGCGTCGTAGAGTGCCCATCCCAAATCCGAGCTAAGTGTGAAATCCCAATTTACACGGCATCTAAAGCCGTAACGGAAGTGACGTTCGATGAGCTTAGGTGCTCGCCAAAAGCAACAAAGGGGGCCGCAAGACCTGAATGGGAGATTTCACGGGCACAATAAAACAAAACAACGGTCGAATCTTTTCGTTAAATGCCTTCCTTTTTGTTGTATTGTTGGTGTTGGGACGGTGGCGTCTCCCTGATGGCACCACCTTTTGCAATAATAATAATAATAATGAAGAGGATCGTATCAACTTTGGAGGTGAAATATTTACGGGGTGCTTTTGTTGTCGGGCATTTCCTGACATCTCAATTCGCACACGGTGAAGAGGAGGAAGGGAGTGGGTCCTGCTTTCCATTGAGTGGGTGTCAAAGTGGCGCTGCCGCTCTCGGGCCATTCAAGCTGGTGGACCACCGCGAGTTGCCCAATTGCTGCAACCAGTGGTGGCTCGTAGTCATTTGGACCTTGGATTCACATGTGACATTCTATTATTTCTAATTTCATACTTACACTCAAGAGTCGAAAGAGTAAAGAATGGAATTTTTTGGTCTAACATGTCCATTGTTACCTCTGGTGTACCCCAAGAAAGTATCGGATGTTTTTTTAGAGTTATACAACTTTAAATTGAAATAAAACACATTTAAACTAAGATTGAAGCCAACTTTTTCTTATTTGAAAAATAATTTTATGACATTTATGTTTTAAAATTAATTTCTGGCATATGTCCACCAAGACTTGTTCTGAGTAACCGCATTCGACCAGACCAATTTTGGACAACTTTTTCGAGTAATTCAGGCCTTATTTCATCAATAACATAAGTTATATTGGAAGCGTCTATTGTTTATGGTTTATCAGCATTAACCAATGAATTGACATAACCCCAATGAAAATAATCTAGCGGAGTTATGTCGCATGATCTTGGAGGCCAATTAATTGGACCATTTGTCGAAATAATGTTATCGTCAAATTTTTCTTTCAATAAATCAATTGTAACGGTAGCAGCATGAGGTGTAGCACCATCTTGTTGGAACCAAAACACGTCTGGGTCAATACCATTCAAGTTTTGATACAAATAATCATTTATCATCGATCTGTAACGAGCACCATTCACTGTAACATTAGCTCCAGCATCATTTTTGAAGAAATATGGAACCATAATGCCTCCAGCGTGTAAAGCACACCATACAGTGCATTTTTCAGGATGCAATACTACTGAAAGTATAATTATTAATGTGTCTTTACAGCATAAGCACATGTAATTACAGTTTATGATGTTCAGATCGTTAATATAAATAAGAGGAAATATAGGCCCCAGTACGGATCCCTGAGGTTCCCCAGGACTTAGATCTTCCTCTATGGAAGTAACACCATTCCAGTAAACTTTTTGGGTTCAATTGCTTGAGTATTATTTTATCAATTATCATTACCCCTAAAACCATAAGCGTGCAGTTTTTTAAGTAATAATGCATTTGAAACTGAATCAAAAGCTTTGCTCAAGTCGAAATTGAGCATCTTCAAAAATTCGCCATTATCCAGTATCCATAGCAACAATTTCATTCAAAGCATACACAGGCGCACTGCTGGTGCTTCGACCTTTTCTATATCCGTGTTGGTTTTTGGTGAAATATTTTTCTTTTCCATGCAATTTGTCATTCTATTCCTTCTAGTTATTTTCAAATTTTTTTTTTTTATTAATGGTTATTATATTTTCAGCTTATTGGGATACCTTACTTTCAGCTTATTGGGATACCTTATGCAGTTTTCAGCTTATTGGGATACCTTACTGAATCGCCATCGGAAGCTGTTTCATCTTTGTTGCGCTCCTGTATCTCGAAACACTATCTCTGTGGTTGAGTTATTTTTGAATTTGTGTTTTATTTTTCTCATTTTGACGCAATATTTTGCTTTAAGGGTATATAGTTTCTTAGGTTAAGATAATTTTATTTGAATTATAATATTATAATAAAGCTGTGAGCTTTAAGTTTTTGATTACTAATTTCGACTTTTGTTTAAGTTTTACTCAGAATTAAATTTTTGAGCCAGGAGAAATACTTTCTGTACGCAGTTAATACTAACTAACGGCAACTCTATTTAAATGTTCACTTCCTTTCAAAATTATAGCTGTCATGGAATTTTGGCATTTCTCTGAGAAAATCTTTTCTTATTAATTTCCCCCCATAGGGTCATTTTCCTAGCTGTTTCTTCCTCAACTTTTGTTTTCTGAATTTTTCTCTACATTTACTTATGCCTTTCATGAAGAGCTGTATACGTTAGCTACTCATATATTGAAATTCTTGAAGGTTTCATCAATCTCATTGAAATTTTCTTCCTTATTAATTAATTTGAAATAATGTCTTTGAATTATTGTCTTCCTTATGGGTTTTCTTGCGATAAATTTATGCAAAATATACTTCAAGATCCAATATTTATGGTTTTCTTATTCATATCTTACCGATGATGCAAATTTTTGAGTTCTATGTTTTGAATATGGGAAATGTGATTACAAAATAATATATAACACATTTGAATATAATTATACAAGTTTTTACAATAAAATCAATTTTTGTATCCTTTTATAATAATTTTCATATATAGAACTTCAACAATGTTATTCCTACAGAAATTTACATATCAAATCCTAATAATTAGTCCTGAAAGTTATTTATATATATTTTAAATATTTTTAGATAGATTACAATCAATTGTGCACCTGTATCTTATGAAACAACAAAAATTCTCCCTGAAAGTTTTCTGATACTGAGGTTGGTTAACATTTTTAGTTTGAAATAAATCTTAGTGATTTCGGTTTGAAGCAAGATCAATATTTTCGATAACATTTTACGAGTACTTGACCAAATTATAAACTTGAAATCCTCAATTAAATGAATTAGTCATATCGGGTGTTTTTTTAGAGTGATAGAACTTTTGATAGGGATAACTATGATTTGACAGAAGGTAAAAGCCATGTTGTTTTGACACTTCTGTTCATTTAGCATTGACAAATTATCATGGAAAGACTCACGCCTTAACAAAGTTTACAAATTGTTAAAATTTATTTTCAAAATCAGTGTTCCATCCGCCAAAGTTATAGAGCACTTCGTTTTTATGGTTTACATAATCGTCCATCAGAGCAGCTTATTTATCGACTCTATGCAACAGGACAAAGAACGTACAGAAGAAAAAACGTACAGAAGAAAATATCGCTTCTGTAAGCCATAGTGTTAATGATTATCCAGATTTGTCTATTCGTCGACGTTCACAATAAGTTAAACTCTGTGCATCAACCACATGGAAAATTTTGCGCAAAGATCTTGGTCTACACCCATACAAGATCCAACTGGTTCAAGAACTAAAGCCATTTGACCATAATAAGCGTCGTTTGTTTGCTGATTGGGCCTTAGAACAGCTTGAAGTTGATACACTTTATCGTAAAATTGTGTTTAGTGATGAAGCTCATTTCTGGTTGAAAAGCTATGTAAACAAGCAAAATTGCCGTATATGGAGTGAAAAAATTCCTCAAGAAATTCTGCAGGTTCCATTGCATCCTTAAAAATGCACTGTATGGTGTGTTTTACACGCTGGAGGCATCTTCGGTCCATATTTCTTAAAAAACGATGCTGGAGCTAATGTTACAGTGAATGGTGCTCGTTACAGATCGATGATTATTTGTTTTAAAATTTGAATGGTATCGACACAGAAGTGTTTTTAGTTTGAAACTAAAGGTTCAAACAAGGTGGTGCTACACCTCATGCTGCTACCGTAACAACTGATTTATTGAAAGAAAGATTTCGCGATAACATTATTTCGAGGAATGGTCCAATTAATTGGCCTCCAAGATCATGCGTTATGACTCCAATGGATTATTTTCTTCGGGGTTATGTCAAGTCATTGGTTCATGCTGATAAACCAGAAACAATAGACGCTTTGGTCGCCAATATAAATCGTGTTATTGATGAAGTAAGGCCTGAATTACTCGAAAAAGTGTTCCAAAATTGGTCTGATCGAATGCGGTTTCTCAGAGCTGGTTGTGGTGGTTATATGCCGGAAATTATTTTTAAAACATAAATATCATTGAATTATCCTTCAACTAAAAAACAAATTTTGCTACAATCTTAATTTAAATGTGCTTTATTTCAATTTAAAGTTTTATCACTCTTAAAAAACACCCGATATTTTTCAGATAAATTTCGAAAATATTTACAGTTCTTCGTTCTAGCTTTTTCAACGATTTTTCCTTCAAGGTTTTTTTTAGTTATATTTCATGCAAATTCAATACTTCTTTTTCTATTTGCACTGAAATTTTCTTGTAAAATTTGATTTTCTATGATTGACTTCTTGTCGATAGGCTCTATTTATGAAAGTTCAAATGGTTCTTTTGAGTTGTATCTCGATTATTTCATCTAAATAAGTTTAATTTCAGTGATATATGTAGAATTAGTTTTGATCAACAAGTCATAAAATATTAAACGATAGGTTGTTTTAAACTAATTCTAGTTACCTCATGTAATATTATTTAAGCGGAAATATAATCAAATAATTGTACTAATAGGGCACCTAATATGGTGCCATTTTTCCGATCAATAAAAGTGCCCTAGGGCATCTTGTCCCGATGAACGTGCCGCCGCTGGCTCCCTGGCAGTAGCGCAAAGGTAGTTCCAACACCTCACCTTCGTCGGTACTCGACCATTTGTCCAAGAACACTTATACATAAATCTGCTTGTCAAAGGTATCCCTAATCCGATGGGAGCTGAAAAGAACCAAGCCCTTGACACAATAGACGAAATTGCCTTTGAGTAAATATTTGCCGAAACGGCAATTTACACCACGCAGCGTGTCCACTACTATCCCTGATTTAGTGCCTCTAATCTCGGGCCAGGATCAGTTTTTTTCTTGTCCGAATTAAAGAGTCTAGATTGCGGTATGGAGGATGCAGCTGAAGACGGAGGGGGTACGAGACTTCTCTCACGTCTTGGATATGTTTTTGAAGCTTTTATGGCAGATTGCACGTACTCCTCTGGAACCTATCAAATCTAAGAACATGATTTCAACTAAAAAATCTTTTATCCTCTAACTTTTCCGCGTTACTATGAATATGCTTCGTTAAAATATGACTTGATCAGGTGGATATAGCAAATAATTAATTATACATTTTGGAACGTCTTCCTTAAGTGAAGGCCGATACACTGAGAGGTTTCATTTGAATTGTAAGGAAAACGCAGTGTTTTAAAAAACAGAATTTGAATATCAAAACAGATTAAATCTGTTAGTCTTCTACGATTTTAATTTCAAAAAAGTTTTATTCAAAAAACATTTAGAATTAAATTAATGTCTAAAATAAGCACCGCTTACGTTTAATAGACGTATATAATCAAAACTCAATATATAATGTCAAATGGAATAAATAAACCAACAGATATACGAAAGTCATTGAAATTAATAAATAAATATTTAAAGGAGACAAAATTTTTGTTTCTGATCTCACCTTTAAGAACACCAATTGCCTTTTAAAAACATGAACACAACTTAAGGACTTCTCAAAGAATATAATTTATTTGAAATATTTAATGTATTTAAATATTCGAATAAGTTAATTCAGAAATCTCTCAAAACATGCACTATATCTTCAAAAAACAAATATAATTCTAAGTAATCCCTTCTTCGGTCCTAGATAATATTCCAAATATCAAAATCAAATAACTACAACTATATCACAACAACACGTGTTAAGAATGGATGCTTCGAAACAGAGATTCAATAGTTTGAAAACTGATTACAGACCTCAAAATAAGTAAACAATTTCAAACACAGAGCCTCAAAAGAGCCGTTTTGGAGGTATCGGGTGTTTTTTTTTAGAGTGATAGAAATTTGAATTGAAATAAAACACATTTAAATTAAAATTGAAGCAAAATTTTTTTCTTATTTGAAAAATAATTTTATGACATTTATGTTCAAGAAATAATTTCCGGCATATGTTCACCACGACTAGCTCTGAGGAACCGCATTCGACCAGACCAATTTTGGACCACTTTTTCGAGTAATTCAGGCCTCATTTCATTAATAACTCGAGTTATGTTGGCTTCCAAAGCGTCTATTGTTTCTGGTTTATCAGCATAAACCAATGACATGATATAACCCCAAAGAAAATAATCCAGTGGAATTATGTCGCATGATCTTGGAGGCCAATTAATTGGACCATTTCTCGAAATATGTTATCGCCAAATCTTTCTTTCGATAAATCTACTGTTAAGGTAGCAGCATGAGGTGTAGCACCATCTTGTTGGAACCAAAACACTTCTGGGTCGATACCAGTCAAATTTTAAAACAAATAATCATTGATCATCGATCTGTAACGAGCACCAATCCCTGCAACATTAGCTCCAGCAACGTTTTTGAAAAATATGGAACGATGATGCCTCCAGCGTGTAAAGCACACCATACAGTGGATTTTTCAGGATGCAATGGAACCTGCAGAACTTGGGGATTGTCTTCACTCCATATAGGGTAATTTTGCTTGTTTACATAGACGTTCAAGTAGAAATGAGCTTCATCACTAAACATAATTTTACGATCAAAAATTGAGGCAACTTCAAGCTGTTATTGGGCCCAATCAGCAAACAAACGACGCTTATTATAGTGAAATGGCTTTAGTTCTTGAATCAGTTGGATCTTGTATGGGTGAAGACCAAGATCTTTATGCAAAATTTTCCATATGGTGGATGCACAGAGTACAACTTGTTGTGAACGTCGACGAATAGACAAATCTGGATCATCATTAACACTATAACTTACAGCAGCGATATTTTCTTCTGTACGTATAGTTCTTTGTATCTTGTCCGAAATCTATCGATAGTGCGACGAATAAGGTGCTCTGATGGACGATTATGTGAATCATAAATTTCAAGAAGTGAAAATAATTTGGTCAAGTATTCGTAAAATGTTATCGAAAATATTGATCATGTTTCAAACAGAAAACACTAAAAGATTTATTTAAAACTAAAAATGTTAACCAACCTCTCAGTCTCAGAAAACTTCCAGGTAGAATTTTTGTTGTTCCATAAGATACAGATGCACAAATGATTGTGTCATCTATTTAAAAATATTCAAAAATTATATAAATAACATCTAGAACTAATTATTAGGATTTGATATGTAAATTTCTGAAGGAATAACATTGTTGAAGTTCTATATATGAAAATTGTTACAAAAGGATACAAAAATGGATTTTAATGTAACAACTTGTATAATTATATTCAAATGTGTTAGGTATTATTTTTTTAACTACATTTCTCATATTTAAAATGTAGAACTTGAAAATTTGCATTATCGGTAAGATATGGATAAGAAAACCATAAATATTGGATCTCAAAGTAAATTTTGAAAATATCTCAAAAAAACCCTAAAGAAAGACTTGAGAGCAGTAATTTATAGACATTATTTGAAATTAATTCACAAGGAAGAAAATTCCAATGAGATTGATAAAACCTTCAACAATTTCAACATATTAGTAGCCAATATATACAGCTCTCAATGAAAGGCATAAGTAAATGTAAAAAAAATTCAGAAAACAAAAGTTGAGGAAGAAACAGCTTGGAAAATGACTCCATAGAGGGAAATTAATGAGATACAATTTTCTTAGAGAAATGTCAAAATTCCATGACAGCTATAATTTTGAAAATAAGTGAATAAATAAGTAGACTTGGCGTTAGTTTAAACTGCGTACAGAACGTATTTCTCCTGGCTTAAAAATTTAATTCCGAGTAAAGCCTAAACAAAAGTCGAAATTAGTAAAAGAATACTTAGAGAAGTGCTCACAGCTTTATTATAATAATTTAAATAAAATTGCCTTAACCTAAGAAAGTATATACGCTTATAGCAAAATATTGCAACAAACAAATCAGAAAAATAAAACAAAAATTCAAAAATAACTCAACCAAAGAGATGGTGTTTTGGAATACAGGGAGCGCAACAAAAAGCTTCCGATGGCGATTCACTAAGGTATCCTAATAAGCTGAAAACTTGTAACATAATAACCATTAATAAAGAAAAAAAATTTAAATCATTAACCTTTAACTTACAGCAGCTTTATTTTCTTCTGTATGTACAGTTTTTTGTCTTGTTGTTGTTGTTGCATGGAGTAGAGAAAAAGTTTTCCAAAATCTATCGATAGTTCGACGAATAAGGTGCAATGATGGACGATTATGTAAACCATAAATTTCACGAAGTGCTCTATAAGTTTGGCGAATAAAACACTGATTTTGAAAATGAATTTTAACAATTTGTAAACGTTGTTGCGACGTGAGTCTTTCCATGATAATTTGTCAATGCTTACTGAACAGAAATGTCAAAACAACATGGCTTCTACCTTCTGTCAAATCACAGTTATCCTTATCGAAAGTTCTATCACTCTAAAAAAACATCCGATATAAGCGATTTTCGGTTTTTAAATTAACTACGAGCGCAACCAAATACGATATTCGATTTATTTTCATTTTTCAGATGTCTTGTTTACTGAACTTACAATCAAAATATTTTTCAGTCGGTTCATTAAAAAAAATCATAGCTGACATCAAACATTTGGTTCTTACCTACTTTTTTTGAGTATTTTGCATCCGATTCGAGTTGTTTATCTTCTTTCACTTTGTTGTTAAGAAAAAGTTATTATTCCTGTGCCAACGGAAGTGGTCCTTTATGCAGAGGCTTATCCCGATTGTTAACTTCCTTCTCATATGACGTTCGATCAAGTTTTCAGATGATTAAAAAAAATTGCTCGTGATAGTGGACGTCCAAGATTTGTGAATACTTCAGAAGTTGAAGTCTGGGGAACTATGCACCAACTTCTCTATCCATTCCATATTCAATGCGTGCAAGCTCTTAATCCTCTTGATCATCAAGCCAGAAGGACATTTTGTCAATGGGTTTTAGCAAAGATTGCTGAACATCCGCATTTTACTTCAATATCCTTTTATCTGATGAAGCCAGCTTCACCAAAGTTGGAACTTTCATAAGAGACATATTTGGGCTGATAAAAATCCACACGCCATTCATGAATCCAGGCATCAACAGCGTTTTAGTATAAATATCTGGCTAGGTATTTTAGCAGATCGTTTGTTAGGACAAGTAGTTTTACCACGGAATTTAACAGAAACCGCATACCTTAACTTTTTTCAAAATACCTTGCCAGTGCTGATATTTTGTCTAAAGGAATTTTATGCTCAGTTAGGGAATTTCTTATTGATTTAAACGTGGCATCAACTGATTTTTCCAGGTTCTCATAAAAGTCTTCTAGCTTATTCTGAATACCATCTTCAACGGTGAAATACTGAATAACCAATGGAAATAAAATAAGAAGGAACGGTTTTTTACTTGATAGAAGGATTATTTCAAAATTTGAATATCAAAACAGATTTAATCTGTTGTCTTCTACAATTTTAATTTCAAAAAATTCTTTGAAGAAACTTTAAGAATTAAATTAATGTCTTTATAAGCACTGCTCATATTTAATAGACGTCAAAATTCATCATACAATATCAAACGGAATTAAGAAAAACCAACGAATATAAACTGTCAATTGAAATTAAAATATAAATAAGCAAACATTTTTGTTTCGTTCCAGGCATGCGTAATGAACTCTTCAGACAAACTTACGAAGCCCTGTTTGTTACAAAATGTATTGTTTTCTGATCCTATATTAATGAAAAATAACTCTTTCTCAAAAATATAAAACATAATTTCAAGAACTTCTCAAAAACTAATTCATTTGAAATATTCAATATATTTAAATAAATTACTTCAAAAAATCTCAAAACATGTAGCACATCCTCAAGAAATAATTAAAGTTACGATAAGATCAGTTCAACTTTATATATAAAAAAAATTAATAAAATCAATTAAACCATGTATAGACTTACTCAGTGCCATCTTAGGAATACACGATCCTCAACAGACATATAAGTAGGCACCTTTATATCCAAGGTACTCTATGTTCTATGTTCACAGAAAATCATACAAAGCTTATAAGGCACTTGGCCTTAGTTAAAACCATTCAACACTGTATAATGAATTTCTTTATTTAAAAAACCTAATATAATTATATATTATATATAAAATAAAATAAGAAGGAACGGTTTTTTACTTGATAGAAGGATTATTACAAAATTTGAATATCAAAACAGATTTAATCTGTTGTCTTCTACAATTTTAATTTCAAAAAATTCTTTGAAGAAACTTTAAGAATTAAATTAATGTCTTTATAAGCACTGCTCATATTTAAAAGACGTCAAAATTCATCATACAATATCAAAAGGAATTAAGAAAAACCAACGAATATAAACTGTCAATTGAAATTAAAATATAAATAAGCAAACATTTTTGTTTCGTTCCAGGCATGCGTAATGAACTCTTCAGACAAACTTACGAAGCCCTGTTTGTTACAAAATGTATTGTTTTCTGATTCTATATTAATGAAAAATAACTCTTTCTCAAAAATATAAAACATAATTTCAAAAACTTCTCAAAAACTAATTCATTTGAAATATTCAATATATTTAAATAAATTACTTCAAAAAATCTCGAAACATATAGCACATCCTCAAGAAATAATTAAAGTTACGATAAGATCAGTTCAACTTTACATAAAAAAAAAATTAATAAAATCAATTAAACAATGTATAGACTTAGTGCCATCTTAGGAATACACGATCCTCAACAGACATATAAGTAGGCACCTTTATATCCAAGGTACTCTATGTTCTATGTTCACAGAAAATCATACAAAGCTTATAAGGCACTTGGCCTTAGTTAAAACCATTCACCACTGTATAATGAATTTCTTTATTTAAAAAACCTAATATAATTATATATTATATATAAAATAAAATAAGAAGGAACGGTTTTTTACTTGATAGAAGGATTATTACAAAATTTGAATATCAAAACAGATTTAATCTGTTGTCTTCTACAATTTTAATTTCAAAAAATTCTTTGAAGAAACTTTAAGAATTAAATTAATGTCTTTATAAGCACTGCTCATATTTAAAAGACGTCAAAATTCATCATACAATATCAAAAGGAATTAAGAAAAACCAACGAATATAAACTGTCAATTGAAATTAAAATATAAATAAGCAAACATTTTTGTTTCGTTCCAGGCATGCGTAATGAACTCTTCAGACAAACGTACGAAGCCCTGTTTGTTACAAAATGTATTGTTTTCTGATCCTATATTAATGAAAAATAACTCTTTCTCAAAAATATAAAACATAATTTCAAGAACTTCTCAAAAACTAATTCATTTGAAATAGTCAATATATTTAAATAAATTACTTCAAAAAATCTCAAAACATGTAGCACATCCTCAAGAAATAATTAAAGTTACGATAAGATCAGTTCAACTTTATATATAAAAAAAATTAATAAAATCAATTAAACCATGTATAGACTTACTCAGTGCCATCTTAGGAATACACGATCCTCAACAGACATATAAGTAGGCACCTTTATATCCAAGGTACTCTATGTTCTATGTTCACAGAAAATCATACAAAGCTTATAAGGCACTTGGCCTTAGTTAAAACCATTCAACACTGTATAATGAATTTCTTTATTTAAAAAACCTAATATAATTATATATTATATATAAAATAAAATAAGAAGGAACGGTTTTTTACTTGATAGAAGGATTATTACAAAATTTGAATATCAAAACAGATTTAATCTGTTGTCTTCTACAATTTTAATTTCAAAAAATTCTTTGAAGAAACTTTAAGAATTAAATTAATGTCTTTATAAGCACTGCTCATATTTAAAAGACGTCAAAATTCATCATACAATATCAAAAGGAATTAAGAAAAACCAACGAATATAAACTGTCAATTGAAATTAAAATATAAATAAGCAAACATTTTTGTTTCGTTCCAGGCATGCGTAATGAACTCTTCAGACAAACTTACGAAGCCCTGTTTGTTACAAAATGTATTGTTTTCTGATCCTATATTAATGAAAAATAACTCTTTCTCAAAAATATAAAACATAATTTCAAAAACTTCTCAAAAACTAATTCATTTGAAATATTCAATATATTTAAATAAATTACTTCAAAAAATCTCGAAACATGTAGCACATCCTCAAGAAATAATTAAAGTTACGATAAGATCAGTTCAACTTTACATATAAAAAAAAATTAATAAAATCAATTAAACAATGTATAGACTTAGTGCCATCTTAGGAATACACGATCCTCAACAGACATATAAGTAGGCACCTTTATATCCAAGGTACTCTATGTTCTATGTTCACAGAAAATCATACAAAGCTTATAAGGCAGTTGGCCTTAGTTTCTTCAAAGAATTTTTTGAAATTAAAATTGTAGAAGACAACAGATTAAATCTGTTTTGATATTCAAATTTTCCAATGGAAATAGATTGATATTTTTCTGTTCGTCGCATCAGTCTGTATACAGTAGAAAACATCTTTTTTTAAATCAGCTAAAACTATTTGTAAGGACTGAGGCCCTAACACTTTTGTTACAAGAGCTTCCATTTTAGTACGTGCCAAGCAGTTTCAGAGTCTACACATATAATCTTATCTTGTTTAACACCACAATCCGTGCTATTGTATGACGTGTTATGTTTGACTGTCTGAAATGTTAGTACTAGCTCTGCAGAAGTTGTTGCATCATTATAATTAGACGAGGATGTTGAGCAAGATGGAAGGTAGAAGCAGTTTTCTTAATTCCACTCTTACTCTTGTGTTGTTTAGTTTCACCATGTTGTTTCACCTGCGAAGAATCAACAAACAACATGCTCTAATAACAACAATCACCATACTGCTACCAAATAGTAAATAACATGTCCAGGAAAAAAATAATATATTCGTTTTTTCTTAATATCAAAATGAAACTTCTTATTGGAAAACCCATCAATAGTCAAGTAATCTAACCATTTTTTCAGTAGATATGAGCATACCACAATCGATTATAATCTTAATTAGATCAGAAATTCATCAAGTTCCATGTTATATTGAACAACATTAAAACTCATGGTAAATCGTAACCAGAAATTGTCCAGTAATTCCGAGGATTTCCTCGATTTTTCGAAGAACCCCAAGGCTCACGCCATATCCAACAATACCCTGCAGTACCCACAAATTGAGACACTCCGATGCTTAGCCCATTTTCTCTTATCTCTCCCATTATACAATTCCACTCACCACTAAAACTCAAATAGCTACGGGACCTTGTTCACAAATTATACACGGTCGGCGGTGGTCTCCGAAGAATTCCAACGACAACAACTGAGATAAGACTATTCAAAAAGGGGCTGATTTCACGTGCAAACTACGGCATGCTTTAAGTAGTCCAAATTGAATTGTCACCTTTAGAGTGCCGCAGATGGCCCATAACCTATAAATAACTCGAGGGACCGGAGTGCTAGATTGTTTAGCAACATGTCGGGACGGACCTCCCATCGTCCACGGCTATAGGGTCTGATGGACGCTTAGCTGCCGAAGACCAAAGGGTCCTCGCCGACGTCAGTCGCATTGTTATACCCAGTGATTCAGCAAATGAAACCGAGGTGGAAAGGAATTTAATCTTCTTTCAGGATTTTTATTGAAAGGAAGCGTTAATGCCGAAGGAAATGTCTATTGTTCGGTGTTTAGGGGGCCTGTTCTTGGGGGTACAGTTAAATTGATGGTTTTCGAGATGTTTTTTCCATTATTCACGCTGAAATTGGGCGGAAAATTATTGTTTATACGAAGGGATGTCGGTTTTTTCGAATGATGGTGTTGGTTAAGGAGCGAGTCGATACTGACAGATTGATTAGGGTTCAATTTGTTCGTTGACTTAAGAAAATTGAAAAACACAGGAAGGAAAAGTTGAGCAAATACTCCATACAGCCTTTATTGACACACCTAATTGAACTACCAATCTTTAAGAATTCAATAAGATGTCTTTGGATGAGAATAAACTATAAAAAAGTGGTGAAGGCTCTGAAGTTACGTTAGAAACTTTTACGCGCTTGTTCAACAGTCGATTTACCGGTCAAAGAGTAGTATTTTTTTGGGCTATTTGTAAAAGATATACTTTTCGTCACCGGTCACTACTTAATGTAAAATAATCTTTTTTTACCTGGAGGAAATGAATTTTTAATGACGTTCAGGCACCAAGCGATTTGTAGGCATCTAATAGTTCATTAACTAACTGTTGTTAGTTTGCATCCATATTGTTGCCGAAAAATCTTCTTACCACACTTACAAATGATGAGTTCCTGCCCGGTAAGCTTCTCTGTAAAACTAACGTCGTCCAGCAATTTTCTGATTTATGGTCCAATAAAAATGCTTTCCTTTAATTTTGGCATCACTTAACTTAGAAAAGACTTGTTTTAAATATTTTAATCCATCACCATCATTATTCATAGCCTTCACAAAGTTTTTCATCGGCCCAAGTTTGATGTGAAGAGGAGGCAGAAGGACAGTTTTGGGGACTATAAAAGGTCTAAACTTAACATTTTGAATTCCCGGTTGAAATATACTTCTTTCTGGTCAAATTTTTTTTTCTTTTAAGTCAAGACATATGTACGATTTATACGTGTTATAGTTCATTTTATCCAAAATAGTGCGCACATTTTCATAATTTTCTTTCGTCGTCACTGAATGGTCAACTGCTATAGAGGGTTTTAAATTTCCATTATGCAACAACACAGCTTTTAAACTGTATTTAGACGAATCTATAAATGAACGCTACTCAGAGAGGGAATGCTCAATATCAAATTCCTGCATTAAACCATGAATATCAGTACACTCACACAACGAATTTTGCATACTGCAGAATGCAGAAAAAGAAGCATTTTTTTCTGTAATTTTCGATTCGGAGATGCCTGATGATTTCCAACATCTTCCAAATCAAAATTTTGTTGATCTAGAAGTGCGATCGACACTGGTAAATCTGCATTATGAGGAACATCTCGAATTTAAGAAAATTCCCAAATTTGGATAGTCGATCTTGTGCTTTCCTTTTTGGAATAACCTTCACTCTTTGTCAGGCAAAATTAGCAATCCTCTAAATTATAAGTGGACTCTTGGTATACCATAGGGACTGCAAAAGGCATGCTTCATCTCTTCTCATTCATCAGTTATGTCGTATGATTTTGGAGGCTAATTAATTGAACCATTTTTCAAAAAAAATGTTATCGCCAAATTTTTCTTTCGATAAATCAATTGTTACGGTAGCAGCATGAAGTGTAACACCATATTTTTGCAACCAAAACACTTTTGAGTCGATACCATTCAAATTTTGAAACAAATAATCATTGGTCATCGATCTATAACGAGCAACATTCACTGTAACATTGGCTCCAGCATAGTTTTTAAAGAAATATGGACCAATGATGCCTCCAGCGTGTAAAGCACATCATACAGTGCATTTTTCAGGATGCAATGGAACCTGCAGAACTTCTTGAGGATTGGTTTCACTCCATATACGGCAATTCTGCTTGTTTACATAGCCGTTCAACCAGAAATGAGCTACATCACTAAGCACAATTTTTCGATAAAAAAGTGGATCAACTTCAAGCTGTTCTAGGGCTCAATCAGCAAACAAACGACGCTTATTATGTTCAAGTGGCTTTAGTTCTTGAACCACTTGGATCTTGTATGGGTATAGACCAAGAGTTTTCCATGTTGTGGATGCACAGAGTCCAACTTGTTGTGAACGTCAACGAATAGACAAATTTGGATCATCATTAACACTATGACTTACAGCAGATATATTTTCTTCTATACGTACAGTTCTTTGTCTTCTTGTTGTTGTTGGATCGAGTAGAGAAAATGTTGTCCGAAATCTATCGATAGTTCGACGAATAAACTGCTCTGATGGACGATTATGTAAACCATAAATTTCACGAAGAGCTCTTTGAGTTTTGCGAATAGAACATTGATTTTGAAAATAAATTTCAACAATTTCTAAACATTGTTGCGGCCTGAGTCTTTCCATGATAATTTGTCAATGCTTACTGAACAGAAATGTTAAAACAACATTGTTTCTACCTTCTGTCCAATCACAGTTATCCCTATCGAATGTTCTATCACTCTAAAAAAACTCCCGATACTTGCTAATGTAAAATGGTCTTACTGAGCTATTGAAACGTGGTACGTGTTAGGGCTTTAGGAATATCATTCCGATTATAAGGAGGGTATTTCCATAAAAAAAAGAAAGATCTGCTTTGTGCTACAAAAATCTTGTCGACCAGTGTAATCATTCATTTTATGTGAAGACCAAATATTTGACATTTATTAGAAGAATCCATCAATCGTTTTCAGCATCGAAAATTTAGAAATTAGACTAATTGATATTGAATTATAGGAGGCATAATTAAATGAATGGTTGTTTTCATTATAAGGGTGGCAAGTGACACAAACTAGACGATGACGTACTCGTAGTTTGCGCCCGAGCAATAGCGAGTTTTTGTGATATATTACTGATTATTGCTGGATTAATTTTCCGAAACTTTTACAAATTTAATTTAAAAAAATCTCTGAAAAACTTATTTAATTTTTCTTGAATATTTATTTCTTCTGTTTATTTTTCAAAATACCGGTCATCTTGTTTAACAGTAAACAAATAAATAGTTTCCATAGAATAAACTTGTGCATGGTACAAATATCACATTTTCACATTATATTTGGTAATATGAAAAAACTACATATTTTAAATGTAAAACATACAAGCATGTACGCATGCAAAATATAAAGCATAAATGTAAAAACCGCAACTCTAGAGATCATTTCAAAATCAAATTGAATAAAATGCCTTAGAAACACTGTTTCATTTAATAGACATAGAATTATCATATAAACAGCAAGTTAATCAATAAAGAATAGAAAGAAAAAAACATCAAGTCGTTACTATAACTTCCCAAATCCAAGACAAAAAAGTTTCGATTGGATATTCAGGATTAACAAATTCCATCATCAAAAATGTTCCACATAGAGTTCCAAAATGTCCTTTTATTTTCCTCCTTAAAAAATAGATAACACATTCTGCAGAAAAGGAACATGAAATTCTTATCCATATTCGCCTCAGTTGGAAGTTATTTGGATGCTAAATAAAAACAAACAATAAAATAATTCTACCTACCTTCATTCACCAAATATTCTGTTTGAAAGCGAACTCTAATAAACGTGGTCAACCAGTTGAGCACCATTTAAAAAAAGTAGGCTCTTTCACAGAAAAATGTCGAAAGAAGATATGATCATAGACTCAATATCTGCGTATGCGTGAAGATTCAAATTATAAATAATTCAACAAATGTAAATATTTGAAAAAAACCTTTCGAAGTATATTTGAGAAAATGAATTAAAATTTTCCAAGTTCATTATTTGACCAATATTGTGGAAATATCGGGTGTTTTTTTAGAGCGATAGAACTTTAGATTGAAATGAAACACATTTAAATTAAGAGTGAAGCCAATTTTTTTATTTGAAAGATAATTTTATGACATTTATGTTTAGAGAATAATTTCCGACATATGTCCACCACGACTAGCCCTAAGGAACCGCATTGGACATGACCAATTTTGTACCACTTTTTCGAGTAATTCAGGCCTTATTTAATCAATAACACGAGTTATGTTGGCTTCCAAAGTGTCTTTTGTTTGTGGTTTATCAGCATAAACCAATGACTTGACATAACCCCAAAGAAAATAATCCAGTGGAATTATGTCGCATGATCTTGAAGGCCAATTAATTGGATCATTTCTCGAAAAAATTTTATCGCCAAATCTTTCTTTCAATAAATCAATTGTTACGGTAGCAGCATGAAGTGTAGTACCATCTTGTTGGAACCAAAACACTTCTGGGTCTATACCATTCAAATTTTGATTCAAATAATTATTGATCATCGATCTATAACCATCTGTAAATATGGACCGATGATGCCTCCGGCGTGTAAAGCACACCATACATACTCAGAATTGTACAAGTTAAAATATGAGCAGAGCTCTCTAATAACATTAAAGTACCATTGTCATCATTGTTGTCCCGGGTTTCTGCTCAAGTTTTGACACCCCAGCAGACCCCCGAAAAGCTGAAAGAGAAAGAAAGGAGTTTTGGAGAAAGGGTTATAGAGCACTCCGCGCCAGCACAACTAGGTGAGGGACCCCCACAAGTCACCTCTCCCACACAAAAGAGGATCGCCGTTGCGATCCCACCACTCAATCATTTGAGCAGAGTGTCTCTATGGATTATGAAAGACTGAAGCAACGAAACAACACAAATAACAGCTTGTCAGCATGGACCCCCCGCTCCACAGGATCGCTATTGCTGTTCGCTGCCAAAAGCGAGGCTCCGAGGCATCATAGGATTGGGCCTTAGGATCAAAAGGGCGCCAGAGTTGGGGGAGAGCAGAGCGTATCTTAAAGGACCCTCAAACCTTGTCGAAACGTCGTAGTCTCCCTTCCCCCCAGCGGACCACTTCCGAACCCGCAGCGGAAAAAGATAAGCTTAAGGATCCACGAATGGGGCCGGAGTTGGGGGCGAGCGCAGCGAATATCCCAAGCTCCCCAACTTGTTCAAAACGTCGTAGTCTCCCTTTGTCCTCCAACGGACCAATTAGGACCCCGCAGCAGGAACTTCAGAAACTAAAAATGGAGCCAAATTTGGGGGCGAGCAGAGCGAATCTCCCAAGCCCTATACTTGTGCGAAACGTCGTAGTCTCCCTTTGTCATTCAACAACCATTTAAGATCCTTCAGCGGGCTGAGAGGACGAAGGTTGGAAACCCACGCTAAGGTCTAGCGGGGATCGCCTTCGCCATGAAAGGAAAACAGAACTCTAATCGATCGCAGGGTCGCAGACTCTGGTCGTCAATCAGAGCCAGCTTCCCCGTACGATTCCAAGTCCTGCCGCAGGAAAAGGTAGGATTGGGACAACATGATGGAAAGGTATTATGCAAGAAAGAAACAATGAAAGGAAATAAGGATTGCGAGTCATCTGCTTTAGGCATCATAACCATATCCTCCATCTCATAAATGAAACTAGGACACTCGTTATGACAAGCTCCCCCACCACGACAAGGTACAGAGACAGGGGGGAGAGCACACCATACAGTGCATTTTCAGGATGCAATGGAACCTGCAGAACTTGGGGATTGTCTTCACTCCATAAACGGTAATTTTGCTTGTTTACATAGCCATTCAAGTAGAAATGAGCTTCATCACTAAACACAATTTTACGATCAAAAATTGAGGCAACTTCAAGCTGTTCTAGGGTTTTCACTACATATATGGCAATTTTGCTTGTTTACATAGCCGTTCAACCAGAAATGAGCTTCATCACTAAACACAATTTTACGCTAAAAAAAGTGGATCAACTTCAAGCTGTTCTAGGGCATTCTAAGCAAACGAACGACGCTTATTATGGTCAAGTGGCTCTAGTTCTCGAACCAGTTGGATCTTGTTTGGATGTAGACCAAGGATTTTTACGCAAAATTTTCCATGTGGTGGATGCACAGAGTCCAACTTGTTGTGAATGTTGACGAATAGACAAATCTGGTCATCATTAACAACATGGCTTCTACCTTCTGTCAAATCACAGTTATCCCTATCGAAAGTTCTATCACTCTAAAAAAACACCCCACACCTACAACTTGTTCTCTAGGTATCTTGGTATATATTAAAATGAAGATACACTGGCGAGCAAAACAAACGGGCCACTAAGATTTTACACTGTTTTTTTTGCAATTGATCCACGTGTTCAAATTGATTCAACAATATTTTGTTCATCATCTATCTTTCATTAGAAAATCAACTAAATATGCGCAAAATGTAGACATATGGGCCGAAAAACTTGATAAAAGAAAACATCTTTGAATAGTTCTGCACGATAAATTCATCGTTTATTTGTTGCATTTAACATTTTTGTTTGTTTTCCACTCCTTGAAAGAAACAATTTCATAAAATGAGATTACCAATTGAATATTGTGCGAGAATAGTGGCACTTATTGAAAATGGCCTGAGCCAGAGATCTGTTGCTAGAAGGATGAATGTTGCCCTATCTACAGTCCAAAAAATATTGACAAGGCATCAGGAGACAGCCGGGATGACCATAAGACCTGGATCTGAAAGAAGACGGTGCACATCGTTGAGGGATAACAGATTTATGGTTTCCACAAGTTTCCAAAATCGCCATCTTACTACTGTTGAAGTTCGAAATCGATCGATGAAGGTACGTCAGGTAAACGTAAGTGAATGGACCGTGTGAAGACGTCTTTCAAAATCGAATTTACAACCATACAGACCTGCGACAGGTCCAGAACTTCTCAGAGAGCATCGAATTGCGCGTCTTCAATTTGCACGAAATCACATTAACTGGCTAGAAGCTCAGTGGGTCCAGGTATTCTTCTCTGATGAATACAGATTCAGCATTCGAGGAGCTAATGGTCGTAGACGCGTTTATAGACGTCCAGAAGAAAGATACGCCTAGGCATGTAGAAAGGAGCGGGTTCCATTCGGTGGAGGATCTGTTATGGTGTGGGTCGCACACCATATGGTATTTATAAATGGATCTTTGGTGCTTAAAGGAGTTAATGAACAGATATATTAACGGTGAACCGATACCATCTACATGGTATTTATAAATGGATCTTTGGTGCTTAAAGGAGTTAATGAACAGATATATTAACGGTGAACCGATACCATCTACATGGAAAAAAGCATGGATAACACCCATCCATAAAAAGGGAAGAAGAGATGACTGCTCCAACTATAGATGCATATCAGTCACAAGTACGATGAGTAAACTTTACTGTCGAATCCTCCAGAGTATAGTCGAACAAGAATACGCAACACACGAAATAGAAGAGCAGGCAGGATTCCGCACAGGACGATCATGGGTGGATCATATTTTTAGTTTGGTTCAACTAAATGAAAAGAAATTGGCTACAAACAGGGAGGTCCACCTTCTTTTTGTCGATCTAACAGAAGCCTACGACAATGTCCCTACGCAAAAGCTCTGGCAAGTTTTAGAAATGTCCTCAATAAGTAACACAGTCATAAAAGCCATCAAACAGCTGTAGAGTCAGGCAACATCACGAATAAAGCTAGGTAAGAGTATGTCCGAAAGTTTCTCTATCTCAAAAGGCCTACGACAGGGATGCTGTCTGTCCACAACGTTATTCAAAATATATCTGAACGAAACGCTACGAAAATGGAGAAGATCTTGCAGTGGTATGGGAATACAACTAAACGATACAAAAACTTTGTACACTCTCCATTTTGCAGACGATCAGGTGGTAGTGGCTCAAGACAAGGAAGATTTAGAGTTTATGACGACAAGGCTCTTCGCCGAATACGAAAAGTGGGGACTGTCTGTGAATAAAACGAAAACCAAATATTTGAGCATTGGACAGGAAGCAGATAATCTACACTTAGAAGACAACCCAGAAATAGGAACATGTAGTAAATATACTTACCTGGGTGCTCAAATTGATCACACCGGCCGAACAGAAACTGAGATAGAGCAGAGAATATTGAAAGGTAGAAGGGTCATTGGATGTTTGAACTCAATATTGTGGGCCAAAGACATATCGCGGGAGAAAAAACATCAGATATATGATTCCATCTTTGAGGGTATGGTGCTATACGGGTGTGAGACGTGGCAATTGACTAAGGGTGTGAAACGTCGACTTTTGGCCCTTGAGATGCATTTTGGCGACGATCTGCAGAAAAATCCAGAATGGAAAAAGTAAGGAATGATAGGATCAGAGATATCGTGCAAGTCGAAAGAACAATCATAGATGAAATCCAGAGAAGACAACTGATTTGGTACGGGGATGTAGAAAGAATGTGCGACGAGTGTCTACCAAAGATATTTCTGAAATGGGCACCACCAGAAAGAAGAAAGAGAGGAAGGCCTAAAAAAACATGGTTTGAGGGAATAGAAAAAGCTATGTCCGAACGAAATCTACATCCAGGGGACTGGCAAGATAGAAAGGCTTGGAGATTAGGAACCGGAAGGCGTAGGACGCTATAAACCCGGATATATATATATATATATATATATATATATATCTTTAACAGTAGTTAGGTACATAGAGGAAGTTCTTATGGACCATGTTCTATACCAATTCTGGGCGAGCAGAGAATTTTTATGCATGATAATGCAAGCCCACATACGGCTCCCATAGTGACAGTGTACTTAAATGAGGTTGGAATTTCAAGGTTCAACTGCCCAGCACGAAATCCTGATTTGAATCCCATCGAACATCTATAGGACAACTGGGAAGACGGGTCAGAACTATGGTTCCATAGCCCAATAATTTACAAGAGCTCCGTGAAGCCCTTCGTCACGACTGGGAGAATATTCGAGATGAGAATATTCGAGATGAGAATATTCGAAGGCTCATCACGAGCATGCGAAGACGTTTGGAAGCTGTACTCAGAGCTAGGGGAGGCCACACGTCAAACTGATACTGAAATTTTCACAGTTACGATACGTTTTTCAATTTCGAAGTTTTTGATTTCTTCAAAAGCTTATTACTTTTATACAAACTGAATGGAAAGTTTCATTTTCCTTTGGGAAATTCTATTTTCCCTACCGTTTCAGAAATTTCATGATTCTCGTAAAAATTTCAACACAGAAAGGTATGTGAACAGTAATTATCAAGTGACCCGTTTTTTCTGCTCGCCAGTGTATTTGGAAATAAACACGAAATTTTCTATAAACTGAAATATTCCCAGACGATTTCCTTTTCCATTTGTTATTATAAGCCATTGAAGTCTCAACAAATTAATACACGAACGAAATGAAATCGAATAATCCATCATACTAACGTGCTCGTATTCAACACAAATCACAGCCATGAAAAACAGGTACCGATTCGAAATCGCAATAGTCCCGTAGAGCACCAAACACATGTCGTGCAAGTTGAGACGCTCCCACACAGAAAATCATAAATGGCATTTCCGGAGCGGTCGACTTCACCTCTGCCGTTGGCCGCATCTAGGTCAGCGCGACGGCAAGGAGCTCCACGTCATCCGAATTAACATTTTACGGTTCAACTTCAAGTATTTACTTTTACTATAATACGAATGTTACTCAACAGTTGGTGCGATTGAGGCGATGACGAATCGTGGAAGATTTCAAGTTTTTTGGGTACCTTCTTCGCAGGGTGCTCTAGGATGTGGTGGATGTTATGGAGAAGTCGTCCATCAGTATTGCTGATTTTGTTGTATTTACTCACTCATTACAGAAATAGATGAAAAGTATATAAAATATTTTTGAATCCATTATGAACAATGAATTTCCTTATCGTAGTCCGTCTAGAAGGTATCCGGAAAAGATCAATTGTAATTATTTAGTTAATATTTTTAATAATTAAAACAAATTGTAGAAATTACTATGTTTTACTACCAAAAAGATATATTACACATTTTCTTGTGACTCGAGTTTCGGGAAATGAACTCTCTCATCATCAGACAACTGAAGACCTAGCAGTAGTACAGTGGTATTATATTTGAACAAAAGTGATAAATATTTTGAATATTTCAATAGATTCTAGGTAACACCTAATAGTGGTACAGAGGTTTACAATCGGAACGTGATAAAAAACCGGGTTAAAAAAGAGGGGCCTTCTATCAGATATCGGAATGTCGGCAATCGACAATGAAGGTTGTTGAACAGATGGTACCGATTTAAATATCTCAAATAATTTTTCGAGTTACACAGCTCCGTACAGTCATTCATTATTTTTACATTATTTTGTTGTATATCTCAAATATTTGGATTTACAAAGCTCTATACAGTCATTCATTATTTTTTACATTATTTTTATTGTGAACGAATTTGAAAATTTCAATAATCAAGTTTCTTTTTTTTTGAATCTACATGTAAAATTTCCTTAAGATTTTCTTTTATCGAAAGGAATTACTGTTTTCTGAAGAATGAGTGGCATAAGTTGAATTTTTCTTTACTTCTCATTAAATTTATTTTATGTTCGTTGGAAAAGGTTTTAACCAGATGTTACTTTTTAAATATCTCAAATATTTTCGATTTACATAGCTCCGTACAGTCATTCATTATTTTTACATTATTGTTATTGTGAACTAATTTGAAAATTTCAACAGATTCTAGATAATCGAGTTTTTTCCCTTTTAATTGTACAAATATTTGAGATATACAACAAAATAATGTAAAAATAATGAATGACTGTACGGAGATATGTAACCTCAAAAATTATTTGAGATATTTAAGTGGGTACCATCTGTTTAACAACCTTCTTTGTCGACTGCCGACATTCCGATATATGTTAGAAAACCTCTCGTTTTTAACCCGGTTTTTTATCACGTTCCGATTGTAAACCTCTGTACCATTATTAGGTGTTACCTAGAATCTATTGAAATATCCAAAATATTTATCACTTCTCTTTAAATACCACTGTACCACTGTTAGGTCTTCAGTTGTCTGATGATGGGATAGTTCATTTCCCGAAACTCAATCACAAGAAAATGTGTAATATATCATTTTGGGTAGTAAAATCAACATTATTTAACAAGTAGTGTTGCTATACAGCTTTGGCCACAGCCAATCATCTGCACAACCTATTTTATACATTTCTTAAATCTCAAAATGTTACAAAACAGATGTATATTAAAATTTATGAAGAATAATAAGTTCCGGGTACTTTTGAGACGGACTATAAAATTTTTAACAGCATAACAATTTGATTCAGTAGGAGAATGCATGAATATAATCGAAAATGTGCCACCAAAAAATAACATCAATCTTATCTTAAAATATGAAATTATAAGTCTCTTGAAATTTTGCGTGAAAGAAAATTATTTTCAATATAGTAACAAATTTTATAAATGAAAAGATGGACTAGACATAGGCTCTCCTCTTAGCCTACTACTCACTGAAATCTTTGTTCTTCTCGAAAGAAAATTCTAAACCCACAAACGCTAGGCAAATCATATTTTATTTTATTTTGGTACAGAGGTTAAGATGACATATTGATTTGGTTCTCTGGAACATATTCCGAATTAGAAACACACTTAAATATTTGAATGGTATATAAAATAAAGTCAAATTTACTACGAAAATAATTTTTCTGGACATGACTTTAAATAAAAATAATAATAAGATTTCCTGTGATATTATTAGAAAGCTCACAATAACCCTAACAGACTATAAGAGCCTTCAGAACTTTCATAAACTCACTGCAATGATATCGGCTGTCTTTTTAGAGTGATAGAACTTTCGATAGGGATAACTGTGATTTGACAGAAGCTAGAGGGCATGTTGTTTTGACATTTCTTTTCAGTAAGCATTGACCAATTATTATGGAAAGACTCACGCCGCAACAACGTGCACAAATTGTTGAAATTTATTTTCAAAATCAGTGTTCTATTCGCCAAACTTATAGAGCACCTCGTGAAATTTATGGTTTACATAATCGTCCATCAGAGCAGCTTATTCGTCGAGCTATCGGTAGATTTCAGACAACTTTTTCTCTACTCGATGCGCAAACAACAACAAGACAAAGAACTGTACGTACAGAAGAAAATATCGCTGTTCTAAGTCATAGTGTTAATGATGATCCAGATTTGTCTACTCGTCACCGTTCACAACAAGTTGGACTCTGCGCATCCACCACATGGAAAATTTTGCGTAAAGATCTTGGTCTACACCAATAAGAGATCCAACTGGTTCAAGAACTGATCATAATAAGCGTCGTTTATTTGCTGACTGGGCCCTAAAACAGTTTGAAGTTGATCCACTTTTTTTAGTGAAATTGTGTTTAGCTCATTTCTGGTTGAACGGCTATGTAAAGAGGCAAAATTGCCGTATATGGAGTGAAAACAATCCTCAAGAAGTTCTGCAGGTTCCATTGCACCTTGAAAAATGCACTGTATGGTGTGCTTTACACGCTGGAGACAACATCGGTGCATATTTTTTTAAAACAATGCTGGAGCTAATGTTACAACGAATGGAGCTCGTTACAGATCGATAATCATAGATTATTTGTGTCAAAATTTGACTGGTATCGACCCAGAAGTGTTCTGGTTGCAACAAGATGGTACTACACCTCATGCTGCTACCGTAACAATTGCTTTATTGAAAGAAAGATTTGGCGATAACACTATTTCGAGAAATGGTCTAATTATTTTGCCTCCAAGATCATGCGACATAACTCCACTGGATTATTTTCTTTGGGGTTATGTCAAGTCATTGGTTTATGCTGATAAAACAGAAACAATTGACGCTTTGGAAGCCAACATAACTCGTGTGATTGATGAAATAAGGCCTGAATTACTCGAGAAAGTGGTCCAAAAATTTGTCTGGCCGAATGTTTTTCTTCAGAGCTAGTCGTGGTGGCCATATGCCGGAAATTATTTTTAAAACATAAATGTCTTAAAATTTTCTTTCAAATAAAAGAAAAATTTGGTTTCAATCTTAATTTCAATGTGTTTTATTCCAATTTAAAGTTCTATCCCTCCAAAAAAACATAATAAATAGCATTGCGTTAAAAAAGTAATTGAATACAATAAAAATATAGTTATAAATAATCATTTCGAAACAAAAATTATAAACTCTCTTATAAGCAAACAGAAAACCAGTCATTCTAAAACAAATTCCAAAACAGAAAAAAGTAACAAAAATTTGTGAAATGGGCATAAATTGGACCAATTTCAGTTAAAATAGCTCGATTTATTAAAATTTCCAACCAATTTGTTTATGATGAAGACAAAAACAACCGGCCTAATAATTCAGGAGTTTATAAATTGAGTGGTCATGAATGCGCTCACATATATACAGAGTGCCCCAACGAAAATTTGACCCTTGCCAGTTCAGAAACGAAAAATTTTCGAAGATTTAAAACAACCAGGTCAACTTCTGTTTTGAGGGGGACGAATTTCCATCACGAGTTCCAAAAAACAACAACCCTCAACATCAACCCCCAATATTTTTTGAATAGGAAATATTGTTGTCTAGTGTTTTTTATTTTTAAAGTTATTTATGTTCTGTGCACAACCCACTTAAAATTTTCAAAATCTGTTCACTATTCACGAAATAATGTAACTTGAATTTACCGTCAAAAGGTGATGTTGAAAAGATAGTTGAACCGCCCAAACTCAAGACCTCAAGAGTTTTGAAGAATCCAAAAATAATTTTCAAGTTCTGTATCAGAGAGAAAGAATTCCTATGATAACATTGTTTCGAAAAAACCACATTAGGTTGGCAACAACCCCAAATTTTTTTTTAATAAGAAAGAGATGACGGGGGTGGTATTTTCGAAGTAAGCTCATGATGGAAATTCGTCCCCTTAAATCAGAAGTTTACCTTTTTTTTAAATCTCCGAAAATTTTGGTTATTGAGTTCTAGGGTTAAATTTTTGTTTATAATATTAATTGGCAGACAAAAGGGTTCAAAGAACATCAAGCATCATTAAAGCATCGAAAAAATAACTATAATTTTGGAAAACAGTTTGTCGAAACAAAATTAGACAATCTGTGAGAAACTAGACATCCTGGAATCAATAAAGATTTAGAACAACAGAAGTTATCATTCATGAGATTGTGCCCCAAGCAATCGACAATGTACTGAAAAATTGGGTTGATCGGATGGGATACTGCAGCCAGTCGTTGCGGTCATTTGACTGATATCGTTTTTCATTCGTAAATGTCAAGGTTCAACCTCCCTAATAAATTCACAGCTTTGAAGAAAAATTTGCCAGTTTTTTTATTTATAGCCGAACAAAACACATTATTCATTTGAAAATTATTGAAATTTTTATTTCATTATTAAGTATTGGGTGTTTTTTTAGAGTGGTAGAACTTTAAATTGAAATAAAACACATTTAAAGTAGGATTGAAGCCATATTTTTTTTATTTGAAAGATAATTTTATGACATTTATGTTTTAAAAATAATTTCCGGCATATGTCCACCACGAGTAGCTCTGAGGAACCGCATTCGACCAGACAAATTTTGGACCACTTTTTAGAGTAATTCAGGCTTTATTACATCAATAAGACGAGATATGTTGGCTTCCAAAGCGTCTATTGTTTCTGATTTATCAGCATAAACCAATAAATCGACAAAACCCCTCAGAAAATAATCCAGTGCAGTCATGTTGCATGGTCTTGGAGGCCAATTAATTGGGCCATTTCTCGAAATAATGTTATCGCCAAATCTTTCTTTCATTAAATCCGCATGAGGTGCAGCAGCATCTTGTTGGAACCAAAACACTTCTGGGTCGATACCATTCAAATTTTGAAACAAATAATCATTGATCATCGATCTGTAACGAGCACCATTCACTGTAACATTAGCTCCAGCATCGTTTTAAAGAAATATGGACCGATGACCTTCAGCCTGTAAAGCAAACCATTCAGTGCATTTTTCATGATGTAATGGACCCTGCAGAACTTCTTGAGGATTGTTTTCACTCCATATACGGCAATTTTGGACCACTTTTTCAAATAATTCAGGCCTTATTTCATCAATAACACGAGTTATGTTGGATTCCAAAGCGTCTATTGTTTGTGGTTTATCAGCATAAACCAATGACTTGACATAACCCCAAAGAAAATTATCCAGTGAAGTTATGTCGCATGATCTTGGAGGCTAACTAATGTATTCACCAAACCCTTCTTTCATTAAATCAATTGTTACGGTAGCACCATGAGGTGTAGCACCATTTTGTTTGAACCAAAACACTTCTGGGTCGATATAATTCAAATTTTGATACAAATAATCATTGACCATCGATCTGTAACGAGCACCATTCACTGTAACATTAGCTCCAGCATCGTTTATAAAGAAATATGGACCGATGATGCCTTCAGTGTCTAAAGCAATTTTGCTTGTTTACATAGACGTTAAACCAGAAATAAGCTTCAAATTTCACGATAAAAAAGTGGATCAACTTCAAACTGTTTTAGGGCCCAATCAGCAAACAAACGACGCAAGTGGCTTTAGTTCTTGAACCAGTTGGATCTTGTATGGGTGTAGATCAAGATTTTTACGCAAAATTTTCCAGAATCCAACTTGTTGTGAACGTCGACGAATAGACAAATCTGGATCACTATAACAGCAGCGATATTTTCTTCTGTACGTACAGTTCTTTGTCTTATTGTTGCGTCGAGTAGAGGAAATGTTGCCCGAAATCTATCGATAGTTCGATGAATAAGCTGCTCGGATGGACAATTATGTAAACCATAAATTTCACGAAGTGCTCTGTAAGTTTGGCGAATAGAACACTGATTTTGAAAATAAATTTCAACAATTTGTAAACGTTGTTGCGGCGTGAATCTTTCCTTGATAATTTGTCAATGCTTACTGAACAGAAATATAAAACAACATGGCTTCTATCTTCTGTCCCTATCGAAAGTTCTATCACCCTAACAAAAACATCCGATATTTTCATAAAATTCGCTAGAAAGACTGGGAAATGCCCAGTTCTTGTGATCGTCGAGAAATCGATAAATTTTCGTCATTAGGAACACTTTCACGCACGGCAGCAAAAATTTCTCCACTTCTTGCATTTCTTTGTCTAACTGGCACTGTAACATCATGAAGTGTGAAATTTGTTTCAAACATCTTCACTAAACGCTCAATTGTTGGAGTTGAAGCACGTAAAGTTAGTATAACATATCGCGACTGTTCATAATGAATTTGGATTATTTGTAAACGGTGTTTGGTTGTGTTCCTTTCCATGATTAAAAAGTAGACGTTGACAAATACAACTGTTAATGTCACAAATAAACAATGGCAGCCATGCGTCAGTGATGGCAATTTAAAAATGGGGCGTTCTCATTGAAAGACCCTTTATGTGTTTTATTTAATTGAAGATAATTCAAACATTGAAGTCTTTAAGTGTTTGATTCAATATAATCTTTTGAGCTTGTATCCTTCTTCCAATTGGCAAAAAACAGTGGTACGAGCGGGCGAAAAGGGTATATTCCCCATGGTACCCACAAAGAATCCAAGAGAATTCCCATGTCACCAAGTACACAGACCCTAATTCACCACTTATGAATAATTCAGACAAAGTAAGGAGTTAGTGGCGGTACGCCCCATAAAACAGAATCCGATGAGGCATAAATTTGCCCAGAGGTCGTCTCAGAGAGACGAGGAAGGGAAAAATCGTCCCACACAAGTAGCAGCAATATATAATAGCGCTGCAGCAAACACTTCTTGCCACAAAGAAACCATAATTCACGGTTTATTGGTACTGTCACCCATCGGAATCCAGGCGGCTGGCGATTGAGCCGTCAACCATTTATACCGAGATGGTGTCCAGCGGCAGGGTGCCTAGGTAACGAGGTGAAGAGTCACTATCACGGTGCCGCCGGCCAAGGCTGGATGGACCACCCGACCGGGGAGGTTGGTTGGGGGGGGGGCTGACAGGGGTTGGCACATAATGAAGTGACGATCATGTCCGCTTCCATCGGTGTTGGCTTTCAGGGACTCTGTTTTGTCAGGAAGAAAGATGCGCGGGCGAATTTTTTATTTATGAACCGATAATCCCGGTCATAATTCAAGGGCGATGCGATATCTGTGAGAAGGAGACGTGTGAAACGGCCCCAGGAATTCTGGTGGCGTCTCGAGAGACCAAATATCGCCATCCCGACTGTCATCTTTCTGGAGGATTTATGGGAGATGGATGCATCCCTGCGTTTGGATGAATGGAAAATTTTCCGGACTAAGCAAAAGTGGCAGGTACGACAAATTCATCGGTGCTTTAATGCGAGTTTATCGTTGTAGGATCTCCGTGATAAATTTATGCATTAAAAATTTAATTCGGAGTATTTTTTTTAACTATTACAGATGAAAGCTGCAATATTTCCCTGAAACGTCTACAAATTTATCCTAAAAATAATATCTCCTAAAAAAATTTCAGAATTAACTGGAATAAATTGCCCTAGAAACACTGTTTTACTTTATAGACATATCAGGTGTTTTTTTAGAGTGATAGAACTTTCGATAGGGATAACTGTGATTTGACAGAAGGTAGAAGCCATGTTGTTTTGACATTTATGTTCAGTAAACATTGACAAATTATCATGGAGACACTCACACCGCAACAACATTTACAAATTGTTGAAATTTATTTTTGAATTCAGTGTTCAATTCGCCAAACTTAGAGAGCATTTCGTGAAATTTATGGTTTATATAATCGTCCATCAGAGCAGCTTATTCGTTAAACTATCGATAGATTTCGGACAACATTTTCTCTACTCGATGCAACAACGACAACAAGATAAAGAACTGTACGTACAGAAGAAAATATCGATGATACAGATTTGTTTATTCGTCGACGTTCACAAGTTTACTCTGTGCATCCACCACATGGAAAATTTTGCGTAAAGATCTTGGTCTACACCATACAAGATCTAACTGATTCAAGAACTAAAGCCACTTGACCATAATAAGCGTCGTTTGTTTGCAGATTGGGCCCTAGAACAGCTTGAAGTTGATCCATTTTTTGAAAAGTGTAAAATTGTGTTTAGTTATGAAGCTCATTTCGGCATGAACGGCTATGTAAACAAGCAAAATTGCTATATATGGAATGAAAACAATCCTCAAGAAGTTCTGCAGGGTCCATTGCATCCTGAAAAATGCACTGTATGGTATGCTTTACACTCTGGATGCATCATCGGTGCTGGAGCTAATGTTACAGTGAATGGTGATCGATGATCAATGATTTTTTGTTTCAAAATTTGAATGGTATCGAACGAAAAGTGATTTGGTTCCAACAAGATGGTGCTATACCTCATGCTGCTACCGTAACAATTGATTAATTGAAAGAAAGATTTGGTAATAACATTTTTTCCAGAAATGTCCAATTAATTGACCTCCAAGATCATGCGACATAACTCTACTGGGTTATTTTCTTTGGAGTTATGTCAAATCATTGGTATAAGCTGATGAACCAGAAACAAAAGACGCTTTGGAAGCCAACATAACTCGTGTTATTCATGAAATAAGGCTTAAATTACTCGAAAGATTGTCCAAAATTGGTCTGGTCGAATGCGGTTCCTCAGAGCTAGTCGTGGAGTTATAAATATAACAATTTCACCAGAAGAGTTCAAGAATACTTTTTCCCGATCCATAAATATTCCTATGCTGAAAAAAGCACATTTTATATGAGTATTAAATTGTACTACTCTGTCAAGAAAGTACCGGGAATTTTCAATTAAAACAAAATTTTTACATTCAATCGTCAAAATTTATTGGGTCGCCTTCAAAATAGGCTCCATTTGCTCCAATACATCTATGCCAACGGCACTTCCAATTATCGAAACATTTTTTATAGGCGCTTTCCGGGATGGACTTTAGCTCTCGCGTCGAATTTTGTTTTATGGCTTCAATCGACTCAAAACGGGTGCGACGAAGGGGCAATTCTAGTTTTGGGAAGAGGAAAAAGTCGCAGGGAGCCAAATCCGGCGAATACGGTGGTTGCTGAAGCACGTTTGTTGAGTTTTTGGCGAGAAAGTCAGTCACAATCGTAGCTCGGTGAGAAGGCGCGTTATCGTCATGCAAAATCCATGAGTTGTTCGCCCACAAATTTGGCCGCTTCTTACGGATACGCTCACGCAAATGTTTCATAACGCCTAGGTAATACTCCTTGTTTACCGTCTGACCCTCTGGAACGAATTCGTAGTGCACCACGCCACGGATATCGAAGAAAACAATGAGCATCACCTTCATTTTCGAGCGGCTTTGGCGTGGTTTTTTCGGTTTCGGCTCATTTTTTGCCACCCATTCTGATGATTGCTGGCTTGTTTGCATATCATACTCGTAGACCCAGGTCTCATCACCAGTTATAATGCGTTCCATGAATGTAGAATCGGAATAACAGCGATCCAGCATGTCTGAAGCAACCTGTTCGCGATGACGTTTTTGAAGAAAATTCAGGTCTTTCGGTACGAGTCGTCCGCCCACCTTTCTCATGCCCAAAATATCAATCAAAATCATACGTGCGGACTCGTGGGATATCTTAAGATCATGTGCTATCTCTCTCAAGCTGGTACGACGGTTTTCCAGCACCCTTTCCTTAATTTTATCGACGTTATCTTCGATCGAAGATAACTTCACGACCACTTCATGACCGTCCTTGAAGGCTCTGTACCACTGATATGCATGAGTTTTCGATAGAGCATTATCACCAAAGGCCTTTTGCAACATTTTCAATGCATCGGCACACGAAAATTCATTTGCAACACAAAACTTTAAACAAATTCTTTGCTCAACGTAATCACCCATAGTAAAAATCGGCACGCACTCTGACATCGAGCTGTTGCAACACACTAGTTGACAGATCCCGCTCAAGCTTGGCATAGTAATTAAGGACAGGGTACCAACCTAGGAAAAAAAAATTTTACCTGCCTCATTGCCCCTCCAGATTTAAATCGATAATTCCTGGTACTTTCTTGACAGAATGTATAATCCCCTACGAAAGATATTCGGGACATATCAGATTACAATCGATTTTGTAAGGCTGTTTTTCTGTTTATATTGAATTATGAACAATAATTATAACTTCAGTGGATTATTTTCTTTAGGGTTATGTGAAGGCATTTGTTTATGCTGACAAACCAGAAACAATAGAAGCTTTAGAAGCCAACAAAACTCGTGTTATTGATGAAATAGGGCCTGAATTACTCTAAAAAGTGGTCCAAAATTGGTCTGGTCGAATGCGGTTCCCCAGAGATAATAGTGGTGAGCATATGCCGGAAATTATTTTCAAAACATAAATGTCATAAAATTATCCTTCAAATAAAAAACGTTTGGCTTCAATCTTAATTTAAATGTGTTTTATTTCAATTTAAAGTTCTATCATTTTAAAATAAACACCCGATACAAACAATTGTCACCTTCTTTGAAGTCAAGCACAGTTGTAGAGCTGCGCACTCAATAACATTACAGATACTTAGGTTTTCTATGTCGCATCTTGCTTTTGATCTTGATGAATCCCTCCAGAACAAAGCAGATGCTCCATGTGATCACTTTTCCCCGCAAAAGGTCGAATCAAATTTTTATCCATTGAAATGGTACGATTGCAATTCATCACCAATGCTCAGTTTTTCCTGTACAACTGGGCTCTCGTAATCTAAGAAATTTTGCAGCCCCAGGACGGATGGTTTGAAACTTTGATGAACGATGCTAATAAGTTTATTTTCATCTGATTTAAGCTTTGCGAGATTTCTTGCATCTTTCTGAAAGAAATTTCGATAAAGCAAGGCATCTTCTGGCTAGAAGTTCTTGCTTATTGACTTGTACATACACTCAACAAACGTGCTTCAGCAACCACCGTATTCGCCGGATTTGGCTCCCTGCGACTTTTTCCTCTTCCCAAACCTAAAATTGCCCCTTAGTGGCACCCGTTTTGAGTCGATTGAAGCCATAAAACAAAATTCGGCGCGAGAGCTAAAGTCCATCCCGGAAAGCGCCTATAAAAAATGTTTCGATAATTGGAAGTGCCGTTGGCATAGATGTATTGGAGCAAATGGAGCCTATTTTGAAGGCGACCCAATAAATTTTGACGATTAAATGTAAAAATGTTGTTTTAATTGAAAATTCCTGGTACTTTCTTGACAGAGTAGTATCTTCGCTGGGTGAAGCGAAGGAAAGATACTCATTGATAGAATCAATACATATATCATCTTCAGAGATAATTCTTCATATTTCGTGATTTAACTTCTTTCAATTCATTATTCTCATGAGCATTTCAAGGTTTCGTAGTCGCATTTAGTATTGTTATTGATTGATTGTTTACGAGTGTCACTGTCGGTATTGACAGCAAATATATTGACGCTGTTACTTTGTTCTTCCATAGAAACTACATGTTACGGTTGTGCGTTCTTGATTGGTCCCGATATTAGATGATATAATGTTATTGTTTACTCGCGAATTTTTTATATATTATCCAAATTATCTTATTCAATTAGAATTCGCATATTTCTTACGAACCATAGTCATACCAAGTAAGACGATCTTCTTATCTTCCGCGCCACAAACTTTACTCGCTTCCAAGCGAATCTATTACCCTCCAAATCGCCCACACCCGTTGACAAGTATGAAACCGCAATATGCAATATTTCATCTGGAAGTCTCATTTCAGTCTTCGGTAACAGCAATATCGATTAGCTTTCGTTGTTCTATCTCCGTACGTTCAGATCGCGACAGCCTTCTCATACGTCTTCGCAGACCAGTCAACACCTGAACGTGACCATGAATCGGTCAGCCTTATAACAATAAATCGCGCATAGATCCGCATGCATGCGTGCTGGTCGACGCGACCTTTAGTCACAGGCCATATGCGAGTGAGAAAAAGATCGGACATCTTGCCGGACTGTTTGTTTACTTGTCCCAAGGTTCAGACCACAGGTATCGAAATTGACCCGTTTGAATATTATTAAATATTGCTGACTGACTGGGGAATTGTGGCTTTACCATGTAACTGTTGTGAAATGTTGTCCAACAGAATGACAAAATTCGAAGTTGGAATCATTTTGGCACTTATGGTTTGAAAGTTTTAGTGTGGTGATAATTTGGCAAAAACACATCATTATAATTGACAATAGATCACTCTCCTGTTGGTGAATTCATCAAGTAATGACATATCTATTATGCTATTAGAAGGTTATACATAAGTTCGTGGATTTTTTTTTAATTGAAGGTTTATTGTAGAAAATTGGTTATATCGGGTGTATTTTAGAGTGATAGAACTTTCGATAGTGATAACCTTGGTTTGACAGAAGGTAGACCCCATGTTGTTTTGATATTTCTGTTCAGTAAGCATTGACAAATTATCATGGAAAGACTCACGCCGCACCAACGTTTACAAATTGTAGAAATTTATTTTCAAAAACAGTTTTCTATTCGCCAAGCTTATAGAGCACCTCTTGAAATTTTTGATTTACATAAATGTCCATCAGAGCAGCTTATTCGTCGAACTATCGATAGATAGATATTTTCTTTACTCGATGCAACTACAAGACAAACAACTTTACGTACAGAAGAAAATATCGCTGCTGTAAGTCAAAGTGTTAAGGATGAACCAGATTTTTTTATTCGTTCACAACAAGTTGGACAGAAAGTTTTGCGTGAATATCTTGGTGTACACCCATACAAGATCCAACTGGTTCAAGAACTAAAGCCACTTGACTATAATAAGCGTCGTTTGTTTGCTGATTGGGCCCTAGAACAGCTTGAAGTTGATCCACCTTTTATCGCAAAATTGTGTTTAGCGATAAAGCTCATTTCTGATTGAACGGTTATGCAAACAAACAAAATTGCTGTATATGGAGTGAAAACAATCGTCAAGAAGTTCTGCAGGGTCCATGGCATCATGAAAAATGCACTGTATGGTGTGCTTTACAGGCTGGAGGCATCATTGGTCCATATTTTTTAAAAACGATGCTGAAGCTAAGGTTACAGTGAGTGGTGCTCGTTGCAGATCGATGATCAATGATTATTTTTTTCAAAATTTAAATGGTATCGACCCAGAAGTGTGTTGATTCCAACAAGATGGTGCTACACCTCATGCAGATACCGTAACAATTGATTTATTGAAAGAAAGATTTGGCGATAACATTATTTCGAGAATTGGTCCAATTAATTCACCTCCAAGATCATACGACATAACCCACTGGATTATTTTCTTTGGGGTTATGTCAAGTCATTGGTTTATGCTGATAAACCAGAAACAATAGACCCTATAACTCGTGTTATTGATGAAATAAAGCCTGAATTACACGAAAAAGTGGTCCAAAATTGGTCTGGTCGAATGCGGTTCCTTAGAGCTGGTAGACATGGTAGACATGGTGGTAGACATATGCCGGAAATTATTTTTAAAACATAAATGCCATGAAATTATCTTTCAATTAAGAAAAATTGGCTTCGATCTTAATTTAAATGTGTTTTATTTCAATTTAAAGTTCTATCGCTCTAAAAAAACACCCGATACATTCAAAGTTCAAAGTATTGTCCATCGCTAGCTGCTACGATTCCCATCTTTCTAGCTATTTACGAATGTCATTGCGAAAATAGGCGCAGATTGTCCATGAATCGATCCAGTTTTTGACTGAAGGAACAATGTCTGGGCTGTACGGTGGGTGGAGTAGGTCTTCCAATTTTAACGTTTCTATGTAGGATTCAACGGGCGACGCAACTTGTACGCATATTGCGGCCGTTTTTCTAGCAATGCTCGGCTTAAACAGATCAACTGTCCTACTGTGATCCTTTCTTTCGAGATTGTCAAAAGTCGTACAAGGATAAATAACTTTGCTTTTAACCATTCTCAAAATCTTCGAATCCCTAATATATTCCGTCTAGAAAGTATGAGAAACTGAATTTCTTCAAGAAAAACGTTTTTTTTGTCCAATGTAAAAAGAATGTAGTTAGTGTTATACTATTTTAGAATTTTTATTAAATGTGCTTACTTTTGAAGTAACTTGCCATACTGATATAGTACATTTTTTTTCAGTACAGTCAATTGAATTTGGGCGAAATTTTAATTTCCAATACTTGGTTCGACAAAAATTGACATTATTTTTCAAGCTGGAGCACTTGGCTTTGAATTGAAGATTACAGGTTACAGAAGCACTATTCACTTATTTTTGAAGACTTTATGAACAAAAAGTAGATCTGACATAGTCCTTGTAAGGATCTGAACTGATAACACCTGATTTTTAACATATATTTTTACAGTCTCACAGTCAGTTTAACAATTGAATAGAACAGTAGGGAAGTTTGTATCGCTAATAACTATAATTAACTTAGTAATAAATATACTGTTGATAGCTTTAACGTTGACGTTGAAATTTGAAAACAGTAAAAAATTGTAGCAATAGGAGTTCAAAAATCATCATAGGGTCTGCATTTTATTGGAATGAAATAAAGTGCAATATAGTTTGAAAAATACAGGACTTGGATTTTCTTTTATATTTTTCAGATTAATATTATGACTTAACCTGTCACCTGATTTCGGCTTGATGTCGACATCTGGGACACCTATAAAAGAACCTATGTGAGTTTTCACACAGTATCAGTTTAAATGTAGAACATGATTAAATCACAGTGTTAGGAAACAATCGTTCAACAATAAAAAAATTGTGGAAATTGAATTTTATTTATTACTAGTTGAAAATGAATTTTCATCAAGCAAAGACCGAATCCATCAAATACTTGTAACGAACTTTTTTACAAATTCTCATACTTTTCTAAAATTCTGGTAGTTTTTTGAAATTTTGGTATTGGTGGAATCTTGCGTAACTTCACAACGAAAAATAATTGGACCATACTTTATAGGAATTTTTTTTGTGTTTGCAAATTGCCTGTGGAATTGTGAAATTTCGCCAGAGATAACTTGGGTATAGTGAAAGTTTTATAACTCTCATTTTGTATTTTTATTTTGAAGATAATTCACAATAAATCACCCTGGAAGTTCAGTAATTTGTTTCACCTCCTTGAAGGATGAAACCAAAAGTGACATAACATACTTAGGGCCCCATAAAATCCTAATACCGCATAAATACCAAGATATCCCATCAGAAAATTTCTACTATCAACCGAAATTTGTTATTCCAATAAAAATCGAGTAGCCCCCTGAATTTATACGAGCCATAATATGAATTTGTGTGATACCTTATCGTCGGGCTGCCCCTTAATGAAAATAAAGCTATAAGAAATAATGGGAATGCGCCAGCGACCAGAAACATTCAGATCCGTATCTGATGTAAGCCTTTTGTACGACAAAACCAACAAGTTTGTAACAAGGGGGCCCGCTCGAGAAAAACGCGGCTCTGACGGCGTCCTATCAGTCTTCACCATCGGCGGCATTCTTCGCCTAGGTATCTGAAGGTTTCAAAGTCGCCCTGAGGATGGGGTCCAAGATGTGTGTACGAATATTTCGGTGGTTTTTACTGCGTTTATGGGCGAGCCAAAGGTTTGTAACGTTAAAAAACGCTCCACTGTTGATTTGAATTACAATCGCTAAAAAATGCTCCAATAATGTGATTAAACTAAGACTATTAAGAAGTTTGGAGTTTCCGCAATGAAAGTTGACGCTGTTATCGCATGCGCTGTAGAGTTGCATTATTTTCGTAGAATTTCCCAGATTTCTTCCTTTCGTATTACGTGGTTACACGAAGACAGGCATTGTGGTATTTTTATCAAATTAACGTTAGGTACGTCCATGAAAATCGTGGAATATTGAATTTTTATTGTTTCTTATAAGACGCCTAATCAGAAGGCGGTAAGTAAAACATAGATTCCGATAAATATTTTATGCTTTTGTGAGTGCCAATTATTATTTTTAATCTATATCATTATCTGTAGATTACACAGGTTGAAATGTTGCTTTATATGATATTACGCATTTAATTTTCCTTCTCTTGCTTATGATCGAATAAGTTGCTCTTATTCCTGTGTTCTGGATATATCATCTCATGTTTATTAACTTGTGAATAATTTTAATAATATCTAGAGTCACTGGGAGTGAGATGGTTTTGTAGGCACTATCTTATAGATTTGAAATTTAAAGTCTTAGTACCGGAGATCTTAGTATCGGATATGTTAGTACCAGAGATCTTACGGCCAGTTTCACAAACATCAAAAGGCTCCTTTATGATAAAGTCCCTTTATGAAAAAGGATCCCTTAATGGGACCAATGCCACGTATCAGTTTCGTAAACGCACATCTACCGTCCTTTACTTAAAGCTTCCTTTAAGGTGCCGGTCTTATGTTTCCGACTGTTGGCTATCCTGAGAACTAGTGATTTTACGAATATAGTTGGTGATATTCTATAAAAATTGTGAGTTATGCGTAGGAATTTGTAAAAGAAAAAGAAAAGAAGCATAAATCAGTCTCTGCATAAACATGGTTATATATAGAAGACAGTATATTGGTTTTTATATCATTATTACGTGAAAATTGCTATATTTTAGTAAACGTATGTTATATGAGTGAATATGGAAGAGAAGAGAAAAAAAAGTATTACTTTTAAATCTGAGGAGGAACTTCGTCTCTTGGAATTGATTGAAGAAGAGAATTTTAATGTTATAGAATAAAGTCTGGCAGAGAAAAGCAACTGCTTTCAATGCAACAGCTCTCCATTAGAGAAATATGACATTATAAAAACTAAAACTAGGAAGCTGGTGGCTGTTCAACGCAGTTATATGTACTGGTACTGGTGGTGGGGTTCCATTGAAATTGAGGGACCCAATTTCCAAACAGTTGAGCCCAACTGTTACGAACCCACTCACCGAGGCGAAGGAGATGTATTATAAAATAAACAGCTCTAGTAGAAGCTCAGCTAGTGGCTATCAAGAAAGAGAATAGAAGAAAAGAAGAAGAGCATTCCAAGCATATTATCAGATTTGCAAATTATGGAGATGAAGAGAAAATTAAATAATAATACTTAAATCCTTTTTAACTTTGAATGCACACTCTAGGAAAAGCAGTATTTGAATTCTACCAGCATTGCTGCAGACTAGAAATCCCCTCAAATTTGAATCAAAAACAAAAATTTCAATAACACATAACATTTTTATTTCTTCATTCTCACTTGAAACTTTTTCAGATGTTACCTAAAGTGAAACAATGAATCAGAAATACAAACATAGAATCCTATCTAAATACATGTCTTGTAAAATCTTATGAAAATTATATGAAATCTTGTCATGTTGAAGACACAATTTGAATATGAAGAACAGTTTCACAATCGACAAAAAAATTTATTTTCAATTATCACGCAAATATAAATTATAAATTAGCAAAATGTTCATTAAGAATCGACTGTCTCACTTGACGAGCTGCATTAACAGTAGTTGAATTTGTTTGAAAGTCCTCTTTCTCCTGCACATCATTGCATTTGGAAATATTTCGTTCATATCTACAGCTATCTTGTGCAATACAGCGGTAACAATAATAATTGCCCTTATAGTCGTTAACTTAACACTCATTCCTTTAGAAAGTATAGGAAAACGACGTTTCCAAACTCCATACTTTTTTTCACCACATTTATAGTTCATATAATTGACTCATTATATAAATTTTCAGCTGCAGTTATAGCTTCCGGTAACTTTGTCATAAGTCTGCAAACTATAACCACTATCACCGAGTAACAAATACGGTCCAAATTTACCACTCTCAATTTGTCTCTTCAAGACACTGTTATTAAAGATGGTTTGATCATGTGTTGAGGCAGGTCATCTACAATATATCTGATTTTCAAGTCTGAATCACACATGGTTTGAAGGTTAAGGGCACAATAATATTTTCTACATCGAAAGATCTCTGCATCATCACCATCCGGATAATTGATATTAATTAATCTGCAATCTATAGCACCAATGACACGTGGAAAACAAGCAATTGCATAAAACTTGCTGCCTGCATTTCATGACCTTGACAAATCTTTATCCATTATTTATCCTTGAATTTATTGAACATTTTTCCGATTATGCGATTAGGGTCGAATATGCACCGTTTCGTATTATAATTTGTTGCCATTTTAAAGGTAGCTTCATAATGTCTCTCACATAAATTCTTGGCCCTTATTGGCAAAAAAACTCTAGTAATCGATTTTTACAATCTTCTATTATGCCAAATTCTTATCACTCAGGAAGTTTTGCAATGCGAGAAAAGGATGGGTATCGCTTGGTGTCAGGTCCGGACTATATGGTAGATGCATTAATATTTCCCAAGCTCCCTAAAATTTTGCCGACTCACTACAGACGTGTGTAGACTGGCGTTGTCCTAAAAAAACACATTACCTCTTCTGTTGGTGAATTATGGCCGTTTCTGGCCAAACACTAACTTCAAACGGTCCAGTTGTTGACAATAAAGATACGAATTTAGTGTTTGGCCATATAAAAGCAAATCATAATAAATTATTCCTTTCCATTGCCAACAAATGTACAGTAGAACCTTCTTGACCGTTAGTCTTGGTTTGACCAGCGTTTGAGCTGCTTAACTGCATTCGTTTTCACACAATATTGTCGTTTGTGACCTATTTCTCACCCCCAGTCATCATCCAGTTAGTTTTTTAGTTAGTTAGTTTATTAGTTCTTCAGTTAGTCAGTTAGTTATTTGAGTTGGCTAGTTAAATAGTTTGTTATTCAGTTAGTTACTACAGTAAGTTAGTTTGTTAGGTAGTTAATTAATTAGTAGTTAGTCGGTTAGTCAGTTAGTCAGTTGGTTAGTCAGTTCAGTTAGTTAGTTAGTTTTCACTCTTCTCAATGCACTAATGATCGCATGGCCTACAATGAGCATTTTCCCAGAAAAATCATCTTTAGCGATGTAGCTCATGTTCATCTCGGAGGACTATTTTTTGTGGGGATCCTTTAGGGATAAGTGTTACGCTAGCCATCCAGAAACGACCTTGAAATATGAAATCGAAGTTGCTATTCATGTGATTGGGCCTCAAATAATTGACAATGTACTAAAAATTGGGTTGATTGGATGAGGTAGTGGAGCCAGTCGTGGCGGTCATTTGAATGCTATTGTTTGTCACTCGTAAATTTCAAGGTTCAACCTTTCTACTTTACTCATAATATTGCCAAAATATTCATCAGCTTTTTATTTAAAGCCGATCAAAAATGCAAATTGTAAATGGCCCACCCCTTTTATTTATGTCATATTAGTTTTTTCATGTTTCCAGGAAAACTCCTTGTCATTTATAAATATTTGTTTAGCTTATCCTGAACGGTTTTCACTTGTTTATTTTCGATTTAACCTTTTATGGCCCACTTAATTTGATATATTTTTTTAATTTCGTTCATTGAATAACTAAAGTGGATAATTTTTCCTCACTTATTTCAGTTTTTTAATTTTTGCTAATAGGTAGCTTGAGTATATTTTCAATATTCAATAATTAATCAGCACCTGCTTCGATTTTACTCCCTAGAAACATTCAGGGGGATCAATTGCACTAGAAACTTGAATTTTCAGGAGGAAAGTACTGCGTTTCTGTAATTTTTAAGATTTTTGAAAAAATTTAATGTCAACGGGGAGAAAAAATGGTAAAAATTGATTTCTGCTCTTTGGACATAAGCACCATGAGCAATTATGGCACATTTTTCATTTTGTGCAATATTGCACAATGTTATATACACCAAAAACTTAATGATATTCAAGATGAAGATATCTTATTGCATGAACAAAATAATTGTGGGTGGTATTTCCTAATTCCTGCATAATATCAACTTCAATCTAATAATTGTTATTGGAAATCGAATTCCCAACGGATTCAATTGATGACTCAGGTAGATCGGTATTTATTGCGATCTCTTGTGCAAAAAAAATAGTCAAAAATATTATATCAAAATGATTGACAACTTTACCGTATAGGAAAGAATGCAGCATCAACTAGTCCCGTGCAGCTCTACATTTTTGGTATAAATATTATCAATGGTCTACATATAATCCTATGAGATCTTCAGTCCGGGACTACACCTAGCGCAAAATTCCCGATTTTATTATTTTAAAGGAACACCTCCTAAATAAAGGCCTTGGTACCAATTCCTTGGAACTGATTTAAGGTATGTAATAAATGAAATAAATATTAAAAAATAGGACTTGCGGGTTTGATTAACACAAACACTGAAAATTTATTTCATTCACCCAACTGTTTGATCAAAACTTAGCAAATTTTTGAAAAACTGGATTATTTTTCAACAGCTCTAGAGCCCGATCAGTAAACTTTTGACGTGAGCTGATCTGAGTTCTTCTGTCTATGCCATCTTACATGAATGTTAGACCAAATCTATTTGTAATTCTTAGGATATTCATTCTGGATAATCTTTATTCTTGAGAAGCTTTTCGCCTCCTGCTGCACTTGGTCGAAAGGAGCAAATATTTTGATAACATTGCATCCAATAGAAAGTTGGGAAGATGTCTAAACTTTGAGCAACGTGAAACAATTATGAAATGACAAACTTTACTTAACCCAAACTATATCAGGCTTTACTTAACCCAAACAAACCAAGCCATTACGAGCTCTCAAAATTTGGTCATCCTCATTGGGACGCAAGTTACAATATGGTTCCCCAAGACTCAAGAACGCTTCTTCTTCGGCTCACATTTCTTACCATAAAAACGATCACTCCACACTTTTCTTTAGTATCAAAATAATCTTTGAATCTTTTTCTCAATGATTCGCAGTTGTGTGTTAGGTCCTCTCATGCCAAGGTCCTTCATGACGTTCAACAGTTTTTGGTGGTTAACCGTGTCAAAAGCCTTAGCTAAGTCTAAGAAGATTCCCACTGCGCAATTCTTCTCATCTAGTGCTCGATAGATACCATTTGCTAGATAAACAACACCATCCTTTGTGGATATTTTCGGTCTGAATCTGAACTGTCTTGTGGAAAGTAAATTGTTCTTTTCCAAAAATTCAACCAATCGGACTTTGATCACTTTCTCTACAACTTTCGCTATTGTACTTATCAGCGATATCGGCCTATAGTTGGAAATATTCTTGAGTAATGGCCTTATTAGAGCTGTGTAAGATTATTTGGGAATTTTCCTTGTGTGAATATATTATTCATTAGGCAAGCTTGAGGACTCTTTATGAGCTCACCTATGACCTTCAAATGTTCCGATGTATTCCATCAACTCCAGGACACTTATGATTTTTGAGTCCCATTACAGTGGCAAATAGTTCTCGTTCATCCGTTGGTCTCAAAAACGTTGTTTTATCCTCTTCTTTCTGAGATAGAGATCAATGGTTTATTGATCCGCCCAGCTAACTCAATACCGACATTCACAAAGTGCGAATTGAATACCTCAGCAATTTTTCCCGTATCTGTTATAATGCCATTTTTGTAATCGTTTTCATCAATCCCAATTTGGGCTTTTTTACTCCCTGTTAGGTTGTTGGAATCAGAACACTTCTGGATCAATACAATTCAAATTTTGGAACAATTAATCATTGATCATTGATCTCTAACGAGCACCAAGTGGCCAAGTGGCTTCAGTTCTTGAACCAGTTGGATCTTGTATGGGTGAAGACCAAGATCTTTACGCAAAATTTTCCATGTGGTGGATGCACAGAGTCCAACTTGTTGTGAACGTCGACGAATAGACAAATCTGGATCATCATTAACACAATGACTTACAGCAGCGATATTTTCTTCTGTACGTACAGTTCTTTGTCTTGTTGTTGTTTTTGTTGCATCGGAGAAAATTTTGTTTGAAATCTATCGATAGTTCGACGAATAAGCTGCTCTGATGGACGATTATGTAAACCATAAATTTCACGAAAATCTCTACAAGTTTAGCGAATAGAGCACTGATTTTGAAAATAAATTTCAATAATTCGTAAACGTTGTTGCGAATGTTATCCCACAGTTTTTTTGAACTATCTCTATTCTCTCCAATTTGCACGAACTAGTAATCTTTCTTAGCTGTTTTTATTAGATTTGTGAACTTATTCCTATATTCCTTGTACTTTCATTCGGGTTTCTCAGTACCAATTTATAATTTTTTGCTTCTCATCAGCTGACTTCATCAAACCTCTTGGCATCCGGGGCTTTCTCTTTACTTCAGAGTACCTTATCTTTTGTTTCATATATGATTCCACAGTATTTCTTATCTTTGTTACTAAACATTCAGAAATGAGATTTACCTCGTCCAAACAGAAGTAATCACTCCAGTCTTCTACTGCCATCGAATCGTAGAGTTTTTTCCGATCCAATATTGCTAGATGTTTTCTGCAAGTTGATATTGAATAAGTGGCAACTGTGGCAAAATGGTCTGTAATATCGCAGTGAATGACATATGATTTGCAACTTAAAGGATGCATCGAATCTTTAACAAATATATGATCCAATAATCCAATAAAGTATTAGACGAATTTTGAACTCTAGTGTATTTATCAATCATCAAGCACCTTCATGAAACCAAGAGTCAGAATCGAATGCTGAAAGACTAAATCGCTCTTTACATAAACAACTCTATCGTTCTGATTATAATTTCCTGAATTGTAAATAGCCTTATAATTTGATATCTTGAAAAAATTTCGGAATATGCCACGTTTCAATGAAAACTACAACATCGAACTGGTAATCAAACACCCTCAAAAATATAGACATTTCATCAATGTTTTTGTTGATGCTCCTTATGTTCGCTTGAAAGATTGCGAATCCTGCATTTTGTGATGCTTCTGCAATTATTCTATTGCTCCGATCATCATCCACTTCAGTTGACTCGAACTTTTGGTATTCAAAATCTCTAATGTACTGATCCATTTCCTGAACGAGAAGATTTAGTTGAAAAAAAAACCAAAACAAAGTGAAAGAAAACAGCTATTCGAGCAATGTGAAAACAAATCGAGAAAATCCCACGAAGTTTCCTTATAGTGGGAGTTACCAATCTAACACAACAAAATACTCACATATACAGCCATACCCACACCCCTACACCGAAACAGAGTACCCAGAGAACTAGTCTCAGAGGGCCGTTTTAGCCGAGTCCTTTCTAGTCTTAGGTCGATTCTTTGCCAAATTCCTAAAAGAGTTTTTAATAATACCTAGTTGTGGTGTGATAGAAGACCCACCATTGGCGTTGTTTGATGGCGGCAATATCTCCGATTGGGACGAGGGTGGTTGTCCCACTGCAGCCTCAATCTGCCCCGCGCTTCTCTCTCCTTCCACGAAAGCCTGACCTTTGGGAGCTGGTGCACCTAGATGGCTATGTGGTCTGTTCAAAAAGCAAACCCCTCATCTTCTTCCCCCAGACGCTTGAGATCTGCTGGTAAGACGACGCGATCGTCCAAATGAAGTCTGCCCCTCTTAATGAAACAATTGTTTTCCCCTCTTTGTTTGGCTGAGTGAAGATGTCTTCTCAAGATTTTTCTTCTGATCTTTGTTGTTCAGTTAAATCCTGTGCGATTCTTATTGAGGATTGAGGAGATGTGGTCTGTCTCTTGGAGCAAAAGTGACCTGAAGATGAATGCATTCTTGAACTTTGGGGACCCATAACAACCAAATTAAGACGAACGTCTTGTTTTGATTCAAGATCTGCGTTCAGGAGATCAACTAAGTTTGTAGAAACCATTTTTTCGGTAACATCAAGTGGACCCGAAATGAAGATATTCGACAAAAATCCTAAGGGCCTCCCCGTCGACGCGCTCACCCATTCATCCGCCCGGACCGTCTAGCACGCTGGGCGGCAAAGCCGGCGAGAGATCGTCACGCCCACAAATCAGAGCGACAGCCGAGCGGTACAACGCTAGCGATCTCGTTTAGCATCGCGCCAGGCGCCGCCGGAAACCAACCCATCTCTCGCGGGACGTGGGAACAATCTGACGTTACGATCGAGGCAGGCCGCGACCGTCTACGGGGTGGCATCCGGCGATAAGGACCAGAAATCGAACTAATGAGGGCGCGCTCGAATCGCTCGGACGCGGTAGCGTAGATTGGCGGCGGCGAAATGACGTGGATTCGTATCGGGTGGTATTTAGGGGCGTCGGTAATAGATCTGGTATCGGAGATGAGTTCGGGGCCAATTATGGAAGTATGCGGGGTGTTAAGGTGTCATGGGATATTTTGGTGAAGGGGGAGTTGGTTTGGATGAATGAACGATGAGAGTAAATAGGATTTTCGATGGGGATTCATAGCGTAGGTATTTAGTCTAATGACCAGGTATTATTCTAGAAAAATGCGGTAGAGAAGCAGATGCCGAACATTTATTAGTGTTTACTTGTAGAGAAAACTGATTCCAACCTAATAGTTTCAGGTTATTTTCAGCGCAAATTGGAATGAAAATAATCCATGGTGGAAAATTTAGAGAAACTACAATATTCCACTACAAAAGGACAATAGTTATTAGGCCCTTAGATCAACAACTTTTTTGTGTAAAGAGGCCTTTTTTTGAAAGCTATTAGACTAAATACTACTTAAAATTTTGTATTGGCGATTTGTTACGAACGTGAGCCTGTATTCAATCATATGAAGTTTGTTGTCGTTAGAAGCAAATTTATTTTCATTTTACAACTGTTAACAGTTACTGATGATAACTCACAGTTTTTTTCAGAGTTGTTCTCGGTTTATGAAATAATAATAATATAATTATATGAATAGGCTGAATAAACTCATATCTATCCATCTATATATTATACCAAATAAAAATTTATTGAATTTAAAATTCATTCACAATTACAAAATTCAAGTTACACTTGAAGTTGGCCTGCGAATCACAATGCAAACCAATATGCAAAGGTAAGCAGAAAACGCTTTGAATCAAACATTTTATCCAAATACATTCCATACTGAATTTGATTTCCAACAGGAGGCTAACAATTAATAAGAAAATATAACATTCATTTAGTATTTCCTATTAATTTGGCGCCCAACGTGGGGCGCGTAAAATAAAATAAGAAAAAATTTAATTTTCATACAGTTCATTTCATAATAATATATCCACAATTCCAAATTTTTAAAAAGTTTGAATTAAGGAAATAAAAAATATAGTCAAATTGGAACTGATTTTTCTATATTGCAATATTTCAACTTAAAGAGAAATAAAGTCAGATAGATCCTTGATCTGATTATAAGATAAAGTAGGCTATCGAAATAATCAAAAATGCTCATAACGAACTACTCCAAATAGTGAACGAAGAAATATTGGGTGTTTTTATTAGAATGATAGAACTTTCGATATGGATAACTTTGATTTGACAGAAGGTAGAAGCCAAGTTGTTTTGACATTTCTGTTCAGTAAGCATTGACAAGTTATCATGAAAAGACTCACGCCGCAATGATGTTTACAAATTGTTGTAATTTATTCTCAAAATCAGTGTTCTATTCGCCAAACTTATAGAGTACTTCGTGAAATTAATGGTTTACATAATCGTCTATCAGAGCAGTTTATTTATAGAAATATTGATAAATTTTGGACAACATTTTCCTACTCGATGCAACAACAACATCAAGACAAAGAACTGTACGTACAAAAGAAAATATCGCTGCTGTAAGTCATAGTGTTAATGATGATCCAAATTTGTCTATTCGTCGACGTTCACAACAAGTTGGTCTCTGTGCATCCATCACATGGAGAATTTTGTGTGAAGATACAAGATCCAACCAGTTCAAGAACTAAAACCACTTGGCCATAATGAGCGACGTTTGTTTGCTGATTGGGCCCTAGAATAGCTTGAAGTTGATACACTTTTTTATCGAAAAATTGTGTTTAGTGATGAAGCGCATTTCTGGTTGAACGGCTATGTAAACAAGCAAAATTGCCGTATATGGAGTGAAAAAAATCCTCAAGAAGTTCTGCAGGTTCCATTGCATCCTGAAAAATCCACTGTATGATGTGCTTTACACGCTGGAGGCATCATCGGCCCATATTTTTTTAAAAACGATGCTGGAGCTAAAGTTACAGTGATTGGTGCTCGTTACAGATCGTTGGAGCTAAGCTACAGTGGATAGTGCTCGTTACAGATCGATGATCAATGATTATTTGTTTCTAAATTTGAATGATATCGACCCAGAAGTGTTTTGGCTCCAACAAGATGGTGCTACACCTCATGCTGGTGCCCTAAAAATTGATTTATAGAAAGAAAGATTTGGCGAATACATTATTTCGAGAAATGGTCCATTTAATTGGCCTCAAAGATCATGGGACATAACTCCACAGGATTATTTTCTTTGGGGTTATGTCAAGACATTAATTTATGCTGATGAACCAGAAACAATAGATGCTTTGGAAGCCTACATAACTCGTGTTATTGATGAAATAAGGCCTGAACTACTCGTCCAAAATTGGTCTGATCGAATGCGGTTCCTCAGAGCTAATCGTTTTAACACATAAATGTCATAAAATTATCTTTCGAATAAAAAAAAAATTGGCTTCAATCTTAATTTAATGTGTTTTATTTCAATTTAAAGTTCTATCGCTCTAAAAAACACCCGATATTTCCATTGGTACTCTATACAATAAGCAACTGAAGCCTCTAACTAGTGAACCTAAAGAATTTGACAAGTCATAACAAGACAACGATTGTTACACGTTCTCTTTTGCTTACTTCGAGTCATTTGCCTTGGTAAAGTGCTACCAAATTGTTATCCTGTTTTCGAGTAAACTTTAGTATGACCCAGGATTCATTTAAAGCTTAGTCAAAAAGGTGAAATAGTTGAACAGTTAGAAAAAAGTGTTAGCAAAAACAATATGCTGTTGCTAAGTCCATAATTTGTGCAATTGGAAATGGGAGAGTGAATATTTTGAAGAAGATCAACAATACTTACGTGAGACCAGAAAAAATTAAAACTCTAAGATCACGTGAACGCCCTAGAATGGAAAAAAGCTTTATACCGGTGGTTTTTAAAGCAAAGCGAAAAGAATATTCCAGTCACATGTTTTATGATTGAAGAAAAAGGAAAAGTGTTGCACGAAGATTACAAAGGGACTCCATATTTCAATGCGAGCTGTGGATGGTTGCAAAGGTACAAGAAACGTTTTGGAATTCGATATCTTAAAATCTCAGGAGAACAACTGTCATCTGCAAGCGATTTTACTTGAAAAAGTGGATGAATTTCAGCTGTTGAACGAGCAGATTTATAATGCTGATGAATCTTCCTTATACTGGAAATTGCTTCCGGACAAAATATATGTAGGTCCTGATGAGCAGACAGCTCCAGGACAGAAAAGCAAAGGGTTACCTTCCTAGCCTGTACAAATGTAGCCGGCAAACATAAGTTGAAGCCAGTAGTCATTGGAAATGCAAAAAAACCTCGATCGTTCCGTGATTTCAATTGTCCAGTACATTCCAAAACAGCTTGTATGAGTGGATTCATATGCAAGGTATAGTTCTTTAAGATGTTTAGTCCAGAGGTGAATTGCCCACCATTTGTTTGAAATTTAAGGGTACCAAGCTGGATTAATTGTTCTAAGTTCAATAGTTCTTGACTGATAAAAAACTTTCTGTTAACGCAATTCTTTTGCTGGACAAAGCGCCAAGTCATCATCCAGCGGAAGAGTAAAGAAGTGCTGATGGTTTAATTTTCATTATGTACATGCCACCTTATATAACACCTCTGATACAGCCCATGGACCAAACTGTTATAAGACTAAAAAAACTATTCTACCGTAAGAGTTTGTTGTCACGCATCTTAAATGACAACTTAGACTGTATTGAAATGGCATTAAAATCTCTCTCTTTAAAGGATACAATTTTTAATTAAATTTTGACATTGAATTCTTTGAAACCGGATGTTTTTGAGAAATGTTGGAGTAAAATACTTTCGCCATTGGAGGAAACAGCAGACTTTATATTGAAGTTGCGAAGTGTAATGTGGAAATGGATCTAATTGTTGCCATGTCCGGTGTAAATGTAAAGCAGCCCTCAAGGTGAGGTTGTTGAGCCCATTTGTCATGTTGTGTCATTGGGCCACCAGAAAACTCAAAAGATTTGTTCTCTAATACAGTTTGGTTAACTTTGAGCCATTGGCTGAATTAAGGGAGTTACATTAGGAGGCAAAAACATTACAAATATTTTTCCATCTTCTATTGTCACCTCTTCAGTTGATGAATGTAAGGGTGCATTATCTAGAAGAAACATTGCCTTTCCCGGAAGATTTGAACATTTTAGAAATTGCTTTACCTACAAAAATTTCTCATTTGCTCACATTTCATTTTTCATATTAATACTTACCTCTGGTACGAAGCATTCGAAGAACCAGATATTGAAAATTTTCTGTGTCTTCTAAGCATTTGGCGTATTTTTGTTGATACAGGGATTATGGAAATTTTTGAATGCTCTTGGAGATTTTGGTTTGCCAATAATCAACGGCGTGAGTTTGTGAGAACCTGACGCGTTTGCACAGTTCCAGAAGGTGCTTTGATATTTTGAGACTGGGTGTAGTTTTTTCAGAACTCTTTACATGAGTTTTATCAGGCATAATTTTCCAGTACAATCTAGTCTCATCAGTATTATATATCTGGTCGTGAGTGAGCAAATTTCTCTATTAATTGAACCAATTCTATGTTGAATGGGCTAATAGTATGGCACCTCTGATGATAGTTTTTCTCCACAACTTTTAAATAAGTCAAAACCATAACGAATCTTGAACTTTTGCAGCCATCCATCACTCGCGGTAAATTTTTCATTTCCACTTTTCAAGGTTTCATGAAACTGAAGAGCTTTATACTTCATTATTTCTCCTGTTATAGGCAAATTTAATTCCCTCTGTTTAATAAGCCACCTTTTAGAGTCTTCCCTCATTTTCGGATATTCAGCTTTCCTCAAAGGGCATTTTTTAATTTTATTTGGCTTAAAACTCTGGTTCACAACACTCATGATTTTGGTCTCTTTTTTTTTAATCCAGCATACAGTTGATTTGGTAATTCCATTCTTTTTTTAAAGCAATGTTACGCTCATGCATTCTCGCAGTAGAAGATAATTCGTAATAAATAAAATTCGTATCATTTAAAAGGCTTTACGCATGATTTTATCAACAACAAGTTGAAACTGGAAAGTAGTAAGTCAAACTAACGAGATCGTGGATTGTTCACGATACTGGTGTGAAATTTTTCAGATTTCTGATATAAATCAAGTAATAATTAAATAAGGTTATTCTGACTTTCACAAATTTTTTATTGTTATGTTCACAACAATTGTTTGGCTATCACAGTAGCATCATCAGGCAAGATCACATTTTGAATTACTAAGCTTGTTTCCGAAATCCGTTGCTATTTATATTACAGTAAGTACAATGAATTTTTATTGAGCACTAAAACCCAAAAAAGGGTCTCTGCAAATTCCAGCTTATCTGAATATATTTAACAGAGGTGAGTTATTTAAATCTATTTGTTCGTTAAGTAATATTCCAATTTTAATATGTTTATTTATCTCTAGGGATTCTAACAGATTTAGGGCATAGCTTTTGCTTTCTTTATGTAAAATTTCAAAGTTATGGTTGAAAGTATGTCCTGTTTCTAACAAATGGTTGGAATATGTAGAATTACTTTTATTATTGAGGAAACTCTTCAAATGTTCACAAATTATATGACGGAAAGTGCTTCCAGTCTGCCCTATGTAAACTTTAGGGCAATCACCGCAGGTTAACTTATAAACCCCCGATTTATCATCTTTATGTGTACAGTCTTTATTATTTTTGATAAATATAATCAAGTTTGAATTCGTTTTAAATGAAGTCCTCAAATTTTATTTATTTTTGAGGTATGTAGCAACTTTCTTAGAAATACCTTTAGTGTATTTCAAGTAAATGTATTCAAAATTTTCTTTTATATTAGGAAACACCATATTAAAAGCTATTTTATTATTTTTTTTTCATCAACAATTTGTCTATCAACTTAGGATCATAATCATTATTAATAGCTATTTGTTTAATTATGTTAAGTTCTGAAATATAATTTTCTCGATTCATGGGGACATTAACTAATCTATGGATCATACAATTAAATGCTGATAATTTTTGATTTAGAGGATGATTTGATTTATTGTGTATAATAGAATCCGTATGGGTTGGTTTGTGAAATATTGAAAAATCATGTGAATTATTTATTCGAGTAACAGTTAAATCAAGAAAATTAATAGAATTATTATGTTCGGTTTCCATAGTGAATTTAATTGAAGGATGTATTTCATTGATGAATAAAAAGAATTTTTTCAAAAGTCTGTCTGTACCTGTGAAGCAACAGAAAATATCGTTTACATATATATACCAATATAAGAAGTATTTCTTAAGGGGATTTTGGTGAATTTTAGTTTCAATATTGTTCATGAATATTTCTGCTAATAAGGGACTTAAGGGATTTCCCATAATCAAACCATTTTCAGATTTATAAATTTCATTTTTGAATTGAAAATAATTTTGTTTAGTGCAAATATCTAGACATTCTAAAATATCTTCTTTGATAATTGTATTATATTGCATCTGTTGTTGATTAATAGATTATCTACTAGTTTAATTGTTTCGTTTGGTGGTATACTTGGAAATAAATTTTGTACGTCAAATGAAATGAATTTAGTATTATGTGGTAAGTGGATATTCTTTATTTTATTTATTAGCTGTAGTGAATTTTTTATCGAGTATTTAGCTTGGAATTTAGTTTCTTTTGAAATAATCTGAATGAGTTCTTTCGAAAGTTTAAATGAAGGTGCACTAACGAACGAAACAACCGGTATAATAGGATAATCTTCCTTGTGTAATTTAATCTTGAATTGATATAGATATGTAGACGATATTTTCTGTTGCTTCACAGGTACAGACACTAAAGCTTCTGACCACAAGTAAGTATTTTCACATTTATATCTTTATAATTTTTAATTGGAGAGATTATGAAATATAATGAAATGCTTTCACAGTGGCTTCTTCATTGGAAGATTTCCTTTTCTATTGATACAGTTCTCCCAAGCCTAAAACTTCTCACGCGCTTCAGGCCCATTCATTCACCAGGTACCGAACTGTTAGTATTAATAATTTCATCCTAGTGTGAATGCACCCTAACGAGGTGTTAATCGGGCCCCAACAGACCCTATTAATCAGCACTAAGTAAATCATAAAACAAAACAGAGCGCCGATTCTCTTTACTGCAGGTACTGGCACTCGAAATTTTATCACGATCAGCATCGATAGGCGTAATTTCAGGGGTGTGTACGATAATGCCCCGACAAATCGATCGTTTTTCATCGGCCTGGTGCGAACAGCCAGAATAACCCCGTGTAAATATATATTTATAATGTATAGGTTTAAATCAGTCGAAAATTGGCATTGGGCAGCTCAGAGTTAACGAACCGCTAAAATTGTTGCTACGCCCTATGCCAGAGGATAATTATAGGGGTACAGTTGTAAAAGAATACCGAAAATCAGGGTCGTACTGACCTTTCTTTGGGCCAGTATCTTTTTATTCGGTACTACTGTGAAGTTATTCTCGAACCCTTTTCGTATTTTCTACTCTGCTTCCCGAATAGAGACATAATTCTATTGATTTTGTGGAGAAGCAACAAAGGTAGTAAATTTCAACAGTGTTATTTGACAACATTGACTTTTGACATTTTGCATTGAATTATAGATATAATTGCTTAGGTAAATTCGAAAAAAACATACATTTACTTCATTAACGTAAACGGTATACTCCATGGAACGAATTCTGATTTCAATCATAAGAATTTGAAGAAACACAGATACAATCTGAAGGAAAACTTGTACAATCATTTAGTCTGCATTGAGATCATCACTAAATATTTTAACAAAAATTGAACTTACCAGCTAACTAACTTTCCCAAATAAAGTAGATTAAACATCTCCTATATTTAGGTTAGACCAAAGTTTTCTCTTGAAGTATGCAGGTATGGAAAAGACAGTCGGAAACATAGGAAATTCGATGTTTATCTATAAGCAACCTTTCTAGAATTTGATAAGAAATATGATGAAATATGTGAAAAATTTCGCGAAATAATCATTCTCTTGAGAATGTGCTATATATTCTTCAAAAAAGAAAATGAAGAAAGCCTTTTTTAATTATATGTTAAACATTTTTTGGTGATGGAACATGTGAATTTTTAACATCCTAACGAAACATGTATGTATCGGGTGTTTTTGTTTAGAGTGATAGAACTAAGATTGATTTGAATTAAGATTGAAGCCAAATTATTTTTTATTTGAAAGATAATTTTGTGACATTTATGTTTTAAAAATAATTTCCGGCATATGTACACCATGACTAGCTCTGAGGAACCGCAATCGAGCAGATCAATTTCGGACCACGTTTTCGAGTAATTCAGGCCTTACTTCATCAATAACACGAGTTATGTTGGCTCCCAAAGGGTCTATTGTTTCTGGTTTATCAGCATAAAAAACATCATCCCAAATAAAATAATCCAGTGGAGTTATGTCGCATCATCTTGGAGGCCAATTAATTGGACCATTTCTCGAAATAATGTGATCGCCAAATTTTTTTTTAATGAATCAATTGTTACGGTAGCAGCATGAGGTGTAGCACCATCTTCTTGGAACCAAGACACTTCTGGGTCGATACCATTCAAATTTTGAAAGAAATAATCTTTGATCATCGATCTGTAATGAGCAGCATTCTCTGCAACATTAGCTCCAGCATCATTTTTAAAGAAATATGGACCAATGATGCCTCCAGCGTGTAAAGCATACCATTTTCCAGGATGCAATGAAACCTGTTGTACTTCTTGAGGATTTTTCTTACTCCATACACGGCAATTTTGCCTGTTTTATATAGCCGTTCAACCAGAAATGGGCTTCATCACTAAACACAATTTTACGATAAAAAAGTGGATCAACTTTAAGCTGTTTTAGGGGCCATTTGGCAAACAAACGACGCTCATTATGGTCATATTTTCTTCTGTATGTAAGGTTCTTTGTCTTGTTGTTGTTGTTGTATCGAGTAGAGAAAATTTTTTCCAAAATCTATAATTAGACGAATAACTGCTCTGATGGACGATTATGTAAACCATAAATTTCACGAAGTGCTCCATAAGTTTGGCAAATAGAACACTGATTTTGAAAATAAATTTCAACAATATGTAAACGTTGTTGCGGCGTGAGCCTTTCCATGATAATTTGTCAATGCTTACTGAACAGAAATGTCAAAACAACATGGCTTCTACCTCCTGTCAAATCACAGTTACCCCTATCAAAAGTTTTATCACTCTAAAAAAAACACCTGACATAAGGTGATGTCCAAATAATTTGGTCATTATTGTATATTTCTTCTGATTCTTTATTAGTTACTTTCTCCACATATGATTATAATATATATGTCAACAAAGTGATGCAGTGTTATCCATGACATGTTTTTTAAAATTTAGTTCTAAATACTTTCATGAGATTTATTTGGATTTAAATCTGTAGTTCCAGCTATTATCTGTAATATTCAAATAATTCTTCATAGTAAATTTTCAATATATGTATCAATAAACTAATGTGACAGCAAAAATAATTCGCTGAGAAGAAATAACATTTACCAGCAACATTTTCACGGCAGTCCAAAGCATATTTTTGATGAATGATATAATATTTTTGAAATCTCCTTTTAAAACAATGAACTCTTCAATTGCGTTTTTCTCGAAAACAGATGAAACTATGGTGTTCAAACAAAGGTACCTACCAATACTATGTAAAGGTGTATTTGACATCCTATTTTCCAATCGAAATCACTATAGAGTTTCGTCAAAGAAAGCTACCACTTAATTTCATTATGTGCGACATGAAATATTGACCGTACCTTGCATTTATATACAGGGTATATATGAATGGTTGCAAAAAAATTTAGGGGGTGATTTCTTGTCAAAAAATAGGGTGGGTCATTCATATGAATCTTATTTTTTGAGCCCCCCTGAAGATGGCTCCCGAAAAACAATTTTTAATTTTTTTTAAAAAACCAAAAAACTGACAATAACTGTAACTGAATCAAAGTAAATCAAAACTAGTCAGTTGTCATAACAAAATGACATACGCTTACTAGATAAATTCAGTTCGGAAATAATTTCAGCCTCTACGACTCACGCTATCATGTTGATACATTTTTTTTCTCAAAAACCATGAACTTTAACAAGAAATTACAAGAGATCTTATTTATTAAGAATAGATCAAGCTTTCCAAAATTGATTTTTTTATTATAAAATAGGAATATGGAAAAAAGTTTCTTTCGAAAGAAGGTTTAGGGGTCGCTTTTTCTGCCCTTTACAATCATAGAGGAACACCACCAAAAAATTTTTTGGTGCCTTCTCGCCCGCGTAAAATGTTGGCTTAGTTTTATTCTTGAAAATTTTTTTTTAAATTAAAATTGTAGAAGACTAACAGATTAAATTTGATATTCAAATTTAAGGACTTGTTTTATACATTACTTGTAATGTCTATTAGACCAATAAATTATTATTAAAACAAAAAGTGAAGTTATACATAAAATGATATTCCTCGTCCAAAGCTCATGTGAAGTTATTTTCAATAAACGAGAAGAAAAAATCAATTTTAACGCGTTTTATCTTTTTCCGCGGCAATATTTTATTAAAGTATATTTGGTCCAATCGTCATATTTTAGTCCAATCGCTATTTTGGTCCAAGTAACCTGTCCTTAAGGACAGGTTACTTGGACCTACCTATGTCTCAATAGTTTCTGATTCATCCTGTACAAAATCTCTGATTTTATGCCTAAATATTTCGAAAAAAATTATAAATCTTTGGGTAAAATTAGCAGATTGTTTTCTTAGTTTCAAAATCTTTCCACATACCACGTTTTAACTGGTTTGTAACGTCTGTTAGACCAATAAATTATTATTATTATAACAAAAAGTGAAGTTATACATAAAATGATATTCCTCGTCCAAAGCTCATGTGAAGTTATTTTCAAGAAACGAGAAGAAAAAATCAATTTTAACGCGTTTTATCTTTTTTCTCAGCAATATTTTATTATGGTATATTTGGTCCAATCGCCATATTTTAGTCCAGTCGCTATTTTGGTCCAACTAACCTGTCCTTAACCTATGACCCAATAGTTTTTGATTCATCCTGTATAAAATCTCTGATTTTGTGCCTAAATATTTCGAAAAAACTCATAAATCTTTGGGTAAAAGTAGCAGATTGTTTTCTTAGTTTCAAAATCGTTCCCATACCACGGTTTGACTGGTTTATAGTGCAACGCTCCAGTTCTTTCGCAATCCTACTTTAAGTGAGTACATCTCTGTCATCTGGGAAGGCCAACACCGATGCCCTACCACCAAAGACCCACCGTGCCACGTAATATGTTCCTCTCTCCTGAATGGACCATCGCGCCATTCAGAGCCGAGGGTAGAGCCAGCTATTAATGAATAATATCCTCGGAATGCATTGTCTTTCCGTGTAGTCGAATTCTACTACATTGTTTTTATATGAGTTATGAAGGAGCTCAGGAATCTGTCGGTCCAACCCTCTGTCGGTCGTTTTCGTATCTAGAGAGTCGATTTGGACCATGAGAAAACGAGAGGTTGAGAAGCGGATGGGATTGAGTGAAACCAGCACTTTACATTGTATGTTTGTTTGGTATTTGGTGAGTCAATGTTGTGCGGTATGGATGAATTAGTATAATGGAGGGATTCCTGCGGTTTGGGTTGAATAACAAGAGATTAGAGAGACGGATAAATTGCTTCATCTTGATGTGCTGTCGGTTTTCTTCAATGGAAAGCCTTGGTTTTATGGTTCCGTGTTTTTGGGTGTTCGAACAAGAGCGTGACATTTAAATGTGGTATCATTCTGCTTTGGTGGCTGAAAATTTTCATAATACCACAAGATAGAACATTTTGCCGACAAAATATTTCCGTTGTAAAAACGAAGGGGTTTAATTGATAGAAGGCTTTTTCAATGTCTTAAATGTCGTACAGAGAAATTTTGTTATCCACGCTACAAATTCAAATTTCATAAAATTTCCTAAAAAATTTTCAAATTAAATTAGAAAACACTGTTTCAACTATATAGTCCGTTTAGAAAGTATCCGGATAAAATAAAGTGATTATTTAGTATTTATTTTTAATTCTTGAATTGGAAAGTTATAACAAAATATTCATCTCATTTACTTATTCAACCTCCATTTAACTGTAAACACTTGACTAAACGTCGAGGTACACACGAAACTAGATTACCATCCATAATTTTCGGTGATGATCCAGGACTGTAAAACTTGTAAAACTGACTGAATTAAATCATCTTTATTTCTTGGCGCACCTCGTTCAACTTCAATCTTCATTAGTCTTTATATGTTTTCAATGGGACTAAGATCTGGTGAAGCTGCTGTTCAACAAATGGTTGTCACTTGGTGTTGTTCCATCCAAGCTTGAGTATTGGAATCTTGCATTATCCTGCTGAAAACGCCACCCCTCTGGATATAAAGCATGTGTCGTTTCAAGGAGAAAATCATTTGGAATACCATAATACTTTTCACTATTAATGGTACTATCAACTTTGAAGTGAGGCTTAGCACCACGCTGAGATATTGTTTCCCTAACCATTATTTTGTTGGGAAATTTGATCTGTAACAGGTTGAAGTGAGCATCACGCCCTTGAGTTAACATAGTGACCTTTTTGTTACTTGGTTTAGGACAGGAAATAAAGAACAAGACTAAGCCGAACTAAGTGTCGACGTTTCGTCCGTATATTCGAACTTTTTCAAGGCTGTTTAAAAAAAAATTACATAAATAGAGGTTAATTCTTGATAGAAGGTATATAAAATTATTTATATTAATTAGCCTTCTACATCTTTAATTTCAAAAAATTATATTTAATGATTATAACTTCTGAAAATAAATTAAAATAATGTCACATAAGTACCACTTATATCAATTGACATATAGAATAAACATTCATTATAAGACATCCGAATGGTATAACAAATTCCAATAAATAAAAATTATTAACCAAAATCCTATAAATTAAATATTTTGAATAGACAACATTTTGTTTCTGCTGATCAATCTTATGAAAACCAATATCTTTCAAAAATATCTAACATAATCTTAAGAAATTCATCATGAAACTATCTTACTTAGACTATTTAATATTATTGGATATCTAACCAAGTTACTTTATATAAAAACTCAAGATATGTAAAACATTACTGAAAAACAAGTTTCAAGAGGGACTTTGCTTCGTCAGTCTTCAAATAATTCATATTCAATAAATATAACATCAATCAACAACAAATATTTACGGTTCACTACATTTAAATATTTCTGTGGTTTACCCTGGATCTAAAAGATTGAAAGACAATTTAACGGCCCCTGTTGTAGCACAAGGACTATCTGTATAAAGCATGTTAAGGAATCTTTATACAGATAGTCCTTTGCTATAACAGAGGCCGTTGTTTTGTTGTGTCATGCTGAAAATTATTTGTAATTTTTTTTAAACTTCCTTGAAAAAGTTCGAATATACGGACGAAACATAGGCACTTAATTCAGCTTACTCTTGTCCTTCATTTCCTGCCCTGTCATTAGAGGGATTTTTTTTTGTTTCCTTGATATGTAGCTTTGGCTTTTCAGTGACATACGGATGGTTTTTGGACATACTTTTACATTTCGTTGATTTACAAATCTGTTAGCCAATTTGCGAAACCTCAAGCATGGATCTGCCTGAAACTGGTGTATGCATGCCATTTTTTATCCTCTTTATTGTCTCTATACAGCACTTTTTCTCAGTTCAATGAATTGCACTTATTTTTTAACGTTTCGAAAACCTTTTCTACACAAATATTCTGCCTTTTTTTTCTAGTTGCGACATTATTTCATAAATTGTATACCTGTTGATAATCAAGAATATTTGATAAATAGTGTTGCCATGCAACTTTGGCCATAGCCGACTATCTGCACAACCTATTTTATATTTTACTTTTGTCTAAGAATGTTACAAAAGAGAAGTATATTAAAATTATGGAAAATAATAAATTCGGAATACTTTCTAGACGAACTATAGTAGTCATATAGAATTAACATTCACAGTCTCAAAAAGGGATAACAGAATCAAAAGAAGATATGAAATATTGATCGAACTTACTCAACGAACATTTAGTGAAAACAGAACTGTTTCATAACAGTATTATTAGAACCAAATTCCATTCTGAAAATGCCCAACAAAATCTCAAGATATTCTTCGAAACAACCTCTCTTTAAAAAGATCCCTCAAAAAACTCTTCAAAAATATAGCACATCTTCAAAATCTTCAAAAAGGCGATTCGAGTTTGGTAATCTTCAGTTCACTTTCATGCCAGCCAAATAAAAACAATCCATAAAAATAACACATACAAGTTCACATGTGCGATTTTAGTTTCAACTAATTTAGGCCTCAAATGGTTTCTTAAAGGTTACTAATCGCATTCTATGTTCAACCACAGAAAATACACAGAGGTTGTATGATATTTATATTTTTCAAGACTCAGTTATATGCAAAAAATGTGTGTCTGGACTACAGCAGCAATGTTTTTACTGGAGGAAAATGTTAACAGGTTATTTTATAAAATAACATCCACAAACGCTCTACAAATTGTTGTGGGGTCACTTTATTTCTATTGAATTGTTTCACGTAAATTTCTCACAGTTTAGATAGGAGATTCACTTTGGAAATACGTTTTCAATATTTCCGAGTTTTGTTCAAGCATAAGTCGACCCATTTTGTTAACGCTAAATATTGACCTAACTTTCTGTCAAAACACAAGTGACGTGTTTCCAGATTTGAAATAACCACTACTTCAAAATATAAACTCTAGATGGCCATTCTTTAAGAGAGAATTCGAAGCGAGTATAGAAGTAGATTCCTGAAAGTGCGTTAAAATATGTTTTGATAATTGGATTATTTGTTGTATCGGGTGCTTTTTTTAGAGTGATAAAACTTTCGATATGGATAGCACAGAGCAGTGCAAACCACAGTCACCGAGTGTTTAAAACACTCTCTACTGACGGTTTAGCACGATATCATCATTGCCGTTCCAGATCCCAAATCATTCGACATGCCAAGAGTTCAGACGTTGGACAGCATCAGCGGCGAAAGAAGAGAAGCCAAGAAATTGACTCTAACCCGGCAGAATTCGGATAAGATGACATCAGACAGATCGCCCAGAGAAAACACGCGGATTTGCAGATCCTGAAATAGAGGACAGACACGCAGTATGTGGTCACTAGTTTGTGAGTGACCACATGGAAAGGAATCATCCCCGACAAGACCCAGCCTGAAGAGGTTTGCCCTGAATGGGCCATGACCTGTAATAAAGCAAGCCAGTGAAAAAGCTGGTCTGAACCAGGAGTTGTTCTGGACAAACCTGGCGAGCGGGATCCAGTCGAAGGTGCAACGACCGGTTTCGGACTCCTCTCAGTCCAACTGCCAACGAGACAATAACTCCTCAAAGTACGACCCGGAGCAGCGACAAACCACTAGAGACCGATCTTCTGAACCGATAGAAATAGCAGGAAGAGAAGTGTCTTCAAAATTGAAATGAAGACCCTTATTTAGATGGTAGTGAGCTGCTCGATATAGTATGTATTATAGTAGTGCGTCGGGGTACTTCCAGTCACCACCTGTAATGTCGCCGTAACTACAGTGCAACACATTGGGGAAACCAAGAGCAAGAAGTGCCTCTGTGCAGACAGGATAACCCATCTGACATGGGAATGCTCAACTCGATGGAACCAGGCCGCAGCACAAAAGGAGATGATGGGGAGAAATATACACTTATATAAAAGTGAGAATGAGCGAGATTGAGTGCCGTCCAAGGACCGTCTCAACCGCATAAACCTACAAGCTACAGCCTTTGATTTCTCACGCAGCGCCTTCACGTGTGGCAGAAAAGTAAGTCCCGAGTCTACCAGGACACCCAAATACTTGTGCTCGCGAACCCAACGGAATGGCACATCCGAAACACATACTCTTGGAGGGCGACCTACGTGGAGACTTCCCCTCAACAATACTGCAGAGGATTTACTCATCGACACGGTCAGCTTGTTACGCAAGAGCTATTCGACCGTAACATCAACTAGACGTTGATGTGCAGCCTCGAGAGCGCGACGACTATTTGCTCCAATTAGAAGCACCAGAACATCGGCTTAGGCGATAGAAAGGCCCTCCTCCATCGAAAGTAAAAACAGCAACTCATCGAAAACTAGATTCCAGAGTGAGGGTCCAAGTATTGAACCCTGAGGACAGCCTTTCTCAAGACCTCTAAACCGGGAGAAGGAGTGCCTTACAAAAACGACATTTCTGTCAGAAAGATAACTATGCAAGAGACAAAGCTGGTCTTGAGGGATGGACAACTCTCGTGCACGACGGAGGATACTTGGCCACCAAAGTGAATCGAACGCACCCTCGATATCTATAAAAATGGCAGCAACGTATTTGTAGCTAGACTCCCGAGCAGAACTAACTAGAAGACAGCATCTTAAGTAGATAGACCAAGCCTAAAGCCATACTGCAGGGGCGAGCAATTACTCGGATCCAAAAGGTCTTCAGAGGGACGGCTCAACATAAGCCGTTCGAGAACCTTGCCCAAGGTTGACAGAAGGCTAATAGTTCGGTTCGGTATGGATAACTGTGATTTGACAGAAGGAAGAAGCCATATTGTGTTGGCATTTCTGTTCAGTTAGCATTCACAAATTACCATGGAAAGACTCACGCCGCAACAACGTTTACAAATTGATGAAATTTATTTTCAAAATCAATGTTCTATTTGCCAAAATTACAGAGCACTTTGTGAAATTTATGGTTTACATAATCGTCCATTAGAGCAGCATATTCGTCGAAATATCGATATATTTTCTCTACTCGATGGAACAACAACAAGAAGACAAAGAACTGTACGTGCAGAAGAAAATATCGCTGCTGTAAGTCCTAGTGTTAATGATGATCCAGATTTGTCTATTCGTCGACGTTCACAACAAATTGGACTCTGTGCATTCACCACATGGAAAATGTGTGAAGATCTTGGTCTTCACCCAAGATCCACTTGACCATGATAAGCGTCGTTTGTTTGCTGATTGGGCCCTGAAATAGTTTGAAGTTGATCCACTTTTTCATCGTGAAATTGTGTTTAGTGATGAAGCTCATTTCTGGTTGAACGGCTATGTAAACAAGCAAAATTGCCGTATGTGGAGTGAAAACAATTTTCAAGAAATTCTGCAGGTTCCATTGCATCCTGAAAAATGTACTGTATGGTGTGCTTTACATGCTGGAGGCATCATCGGTCCATATTTCCTCAAAAACGATGCTGGAGCTAAGCTACAGTGGATAGTGCTCGTTACAGATCGATGATCAATGATTATTTGTTTCAAAATTTGAATGGTATCGACCCAGAAGTGTTTTGGTTGCAACATGATGGTGCTACACCTCATGCTGCTACCGTAACAATTGATTTGTTGGAAGATTTGGTGAAAACATTATTTCGAGAAATGGTCCAATTAATTGGCTTCCAAGATTATGGGACATAACTCCACTGAATTATTTTCTTTGGGGTTATATCAAGTCATTGATTTATGCTAATAAACCAGAAACAATAGACGCTTTGGAAGCCAACATAACTCGTGGTACTGATGAAATAAGGCCTGAATTACTCGAAAAAGTGGTCCAAAATTGGTCTGGTCGAAGGCGGTTTCTCAGAGCTAGTCGTGGTGGACATACGCCGGAAATTTTTTTCGTAACATAAATGACATATAATTATCTTTCAAATATAAAAAATTTGGCTTCAATCCTAATTTAAATGTGTTTTATTTCAATTTAAAGTTCTATCACTCTATAAAAACACCCTATATAATAATTACGATTGAAGAATTCGTCTACAGTATGCCCAACTTGGCATCACGGGATATCCATACCTTAACACATATCATCATCGTAGCATCAGAGGTGGTGTGGAAACCAGGTCCAAGGCGACGCGAAAGAGCTGCTGGAGTAGTTGGCAGTCACTCTCGTTGGCCCGGAGACCGATGGACGATAGTGAAGCGTCCACGACACATCACCTGGGTGGCCACAAAACTGGACCACCATCGTTTTCTAGCTTCGACACCAGTGGCGAACTTTGGTCAACTGGTACTGATTGATCTCAGTCAATAACTTCATTGCCGAAGCAACGATTGGCTAACCAGTCGCCTTTTTTTTTGGTGAAATAAGCGAAGTGTAAAAGTTGGGAGTGCTGGTCGAATTTGGTAGTACGAGGGGTGTCTTATAATTTTTGAGCTTTTTACCATATATAGTGGAAATGATGGACGATTACAAATATTTGATCTAACTCAGTTGATCTTGATGAATGCTCAGCCACATTATAGGCTACAGCAGCAATTTTTTCAGGTGTGCTCACTGAACGAGAATAAATTAATCCACGAAGTGCCGTGAAGGCATATCTTTTCTATTGAATTTTCCACATAAATTTCTAACAGTTTGAATAGAAGACTTACACCATATTGGTATTAAGTTTTTAATATTTCCCTAATTTGTTCAAGCGTAAATCGGCCCATTCCGCTAATACCATATATTAAAGTAACTTTCTGTCAAAACATGAATAACAAATAAGTTGCCAGACAATAAATGGCCACAACTTCAAAATGAAAACTCTAGATGGCTCACCCTTTAGTTTGAGGTGATCTCATTCTGCAAAGTTACAATGTGGCTGCGAAATACGAGACTTCTTTCAATCAAATGGTGTTGAATATAGTTATAACTGAAGATTTCCAATTTCATAATGAAACGTATGTATCATATTATTTTTTATATTATATTTGTTGTTTTTAGCCACATCTTGACTGGTTGAATTTTGGATAATTGATTTGAATGACTGATTTGTCATTCAATTAAAAGAATAGTATGGTGAAATTGTACAAAAACAGTATGTTTCAAGTATCACAATGTTGAGTTATAATAGATTTAATCTGTCAGTCTTATACAATATTAATTTCAAAAAATTTTTATTCAAAAAACTTTTTGAATTAAATTAATGTCTCATAAGCAGCTTATATTTAATAGACGTATAAAATCAAAACTCAATATACAATATCAAAAAGGAATAAATAAACCAATAAATATAAATTGTCAATTAAAATTAATAAATAAATATTTGAAGGAGACAAAATTTTGTTTCTGATCTTAACATTATGAAAACTAATTCCTTTTTAAAAATACAAATCACAATTTGAGGACTTCTCAGTAAATATAATTTATTTGAAATATTTAATATATTCAAATAAGTTAATTGAAAAATCTCTCAAAACATCCATTATATCTTCAAAAAACAATTAGAATTCCGATATCTTCATCGGCCCTAAATCATATTTAAAAAATAAAATCAACCAACATTAAATAAAACTTACCTTAAGCTCGTCCTGGGATCATAGCTTCGAACAACTAACTAAAATACAAGATATTCTATGTTCGTCACAAAGATCACAGAAACCTGTAAAGTATTATAAAGTCTTATTCAATCCATAGACATTCCATAATGAGATTTTCATTCAAGCCTGAATATAATTATATAGTAAGTATAAAATAAAATAGGAACAGGCTTTTACTTGATGGAAGGAATATAACAAAATTTGTAATCAATAACAATTCAATTTAACAAAAAAAATTTAATTTATGTCTTATAAGCACGGCTTATATTTAATAGACGCATAAAATCAAAACTCAATATACAATGTCAAATGAAATAAATAAACCAACCAATATAAATTGTCAATCAAAATTAAGCCGTGCTTATAAAATATTAATTTAATTCTAAAAGTTTTTTTGATGTAACTTCTTGAAATTAAAATTGTAGAAGACTAACAGAATAAATCTGTTTTGATATTCAAATTTTGTTATATTCCTTCCATCAAGTAAAAGCCTTTTCCTATTTTATTTTATAATCTCTGTTTCTCTTAATTTCAATTTTATATCAATTTATTTGTAGCATTAATAACCTTTGCGGTAAGAAACTTTTAACAAAAGTGAAATAACTAGAGGTTAATACTTGATAGAAGTTATACAAAATTTTTTAAATATTTTGATATTTACAGATATATTCTGTTAGCCTTCCACATATTTAATTTCAAAATATTATATTTAATATTGTAACTTCAGGAATTAAATTAATGTCATATAAGCTCCGCTTATTTCAAACGACCTATAAAATAAACATTCGTTATAAGACATCCAAATGAGATAAAATAAATAATTCCTGAAGTTATAATATTAAATATAATTTTTTGAAATTAAATATGTAAAAGGCTAACAGAATAAATGTGTAAATATTAAAATATTTAAAACATTTTTATACCTTCTATCAAATATAAAGCTCCATTTATTTTATTTTGTTCATTATATATAATTATTTGGTTTCCTTAACATTCTTTTTACAGATGTCCTTGTACTATAACAGAGGCCCCTAAATTGCAGGTCAATATTTAAGATCTATGGTAAACCAGAGAACTATTTATTTAAAGTCAAATGGGACACCATTTAAATGTTCAGTATTTATTTGCCAAGATACTTTCTGGATTGTTAAGGTGAGCAAATATTTTTTGTTGATTGATGTTATAGTTTTTTGAATGTGATTGGGTACTGACTAGCAAAGCCTCTGTTTTGTAGTAATGTTTTTACATATCTTGAGATTTTATAAAAAGTAACTTAGTTAGATATTCAATAATATGGAATATTCTAAGTAAGATATTTTTATGATGAAATTCTTAGGATTATGTTAAACATTTTTGGAAGATATCTGTTTTCATAAGAGGGATGAGCAGAAACAAAACTTTGTTCACTCAAAATATTTAATTTATAGGTTTTTTGTTAACAATTTATATTTACTGGATTTAATAAAAGTGTTATCGGTGGGAAAACCAAATCAACATTGCAACAATAATGTTTTCAAGTTAAAGAAATTATTATTTTGTTTTCATTTCATATTAATCAGTGTTGGTTGGGTACAATCGAATTATACATAGTGTTTTCTCTCCTGCAAAAAAGTAGCAGGATTTTGCGTTGATTAAACTGAAATTATTTAAAATTTAAGTATGTGAGCCTGTTTTTTTTTACTTCTGACCTCCAGAAACTTCTCCTTAAAAAAATATGAAACAAACATTGAAACCTAATATATTAAAAGACTGTGAACAGTTCATCGAAACAAAAATCTGCCTTAAACGACATCCTCAAGCACCGATAAGCAAAGTTGGCAAACAATGGGTTCTTCAGCAAAGCAAGCGTTATTAATCAAACCGATCGCGGAATGTTGGAAAACTGGTCTTCTCGAACGCAAGAAATGCATCCGATTGTCCGTATTATGGAAATTATTGGTACTGTATCAAAAATGATTTGATAGGGTCATAAATCTTGGCGGCGTGTATTTATTGATAAATATTTCGTGTTCTGTTTCGATGGTCATTTATTAGTCAATTCGTGGACGATTGGGCTTGATTTTTTGAAGATTTTTGTAATGGTTCCGGATAGTATGATGAAGTTTTTCAGCCAACAGGTTATTAAATATAAAATAGTACAACAACAGATTGCTAGAATAATACCCATTATAACTTAATATTAAAAGAAATTTCTAAAAGATAGAAAAAAAAGGTTCCATTTACCAAATAAAAAAACAATATCATTTAAAAATTCAAAATATATTCAGTGCAATAAATGAAACACAAACACAGAAGGATCCAATAAATACATATAACGGGTTCTCCAATATAAATGATACAATCCGAAATGTTTATAATGGCAAAAGTGTTTACTATTTTTGACATTATTCGTGTCATTTGTGTTCAGTAGGTTATGCTGGTTGATCATGGAAAGATAAATGCTTCAACGTTTAGAAATTGTTAAATTATTTCAACAAAATCAGTGCTCATTAGTGATAACGGTGAGAAATTCTAGATGAATTCATGGACGATATTACTCAGATAATCGATCACCATACATTTTGTAAGAATGTAAACCCAAATCTTTTCTTCAAATTCTCCAAGTTGTTGTTTCAGAAAGACGTTAGTGTTGAAAACGATGTGGAACCGATAAATTTGGATTTTTTTTTCACACCTTTTACGTTTATAACCTCCAATTCAATAGTCTTCAATAACAATATTAACTCTAGAACAGTTCAATGCCTAATTCCAAATCACTCTGAAGAGTATTATTATCATTCATATTATGAATTGTTCTAAACACTTTAATCATCAGCAAACAACCCGAAGTAGATCCTTAGACGCTCAGGTACATTACTAATAAAAATTTAAAATAGTAGAGGTCCCTATATAATACCTTGGGGCACACCAGAGGTAGGATTAAACATTGTCAATCTGTACACTTTGGACGATAATACTTCACTTGAGAATTCAAAGTGCCGCTCTTTATTTATCAGAAGAGTATGACTCACTCCATGGTATGCACTTAACTTGACAATTGGTATATATGACATCTAGTTGCTGGTTGCCTAAAATTACTTCCATGCATGTTCAGAAAAGACATAGAGGATGGAAATTGTAGACCTATTAAAAAGAAACCCATCCTGGTACTTTGAAATTTTGTGATATGTGTAAGTAGGTATGGACTCATGAATAATTTTTTCAAATATTTTGCTCAAGCTTTTTAGTAAGCTGATAGAGTTTAACATCGCACGTGAATTCATCAAGTTACGGATTACTTGTAGATATCGTAAGATGGCAGTTTTATTGTGAATTTTCAATCCACGGTGAACCTAAAATCTCATTAAGTATAATAAGGTGATATGAGATTCTGAATTCTTCTCTTAATCCTATAAATTTTCTGCCAAAATTCAATCGCGTGAATATCTGTTAACATGGGTCAATTTCCCCTTCTGCTCAAAAAAATCCAATATCATACTGATCTAGAAAAAGATGATATGCACCCTGTTTCCAATTATAGACCAATTCCCATTCTCAGTGCTATTTCCAAAGTATTTGAGAGAATAGTTTTCAACAGAATGATGAATTAAATGGACAGATTTCAAATATTGGGTGTTTTTTTTAGAATGATAGAACTTTAAATTGAAATAAAGCACATTTAAATTAAGATTGAAGCCAGTTTTTTTTATTTGAAAGATAATTTTATGACATTTATGCTTACAAAATAATTTCCGGCATATGTCCACCACGACTAGCTCTGAGGAACCGCATTCGACCAGACCAATTTTGGACCACTTTTTCGGGTAATTCAGGCCTTATTTCATCAATAACACGATTTATGTTGGCTTCCAAAGCGTCTATTGTTTCTGGTTTATCAGAATAACCCCAAGCAAATAATCCAGTGAAGTTATGTCGCATGATCTTGGAGGCCAATTAATTGGAACATTTCTCGAAATAATGTTATCGCCAAAACTTTTTTTCAATAAATCAATTGTTATGGTAGCAGCATGAGGTGTAGCACTATCTTGTTGGAACCAAAACACTTCTTGGCCGATACCATTCAAATTTTGAAACAAATAATCATTGATCATCGATCTGTAACGAGCACCATTCACTGTAGCATTAGCTCCAGCATCGTTTTTAAAGAAATATGGACCGATGATGCCTCCAGCGTCATTTTTCAGTACATTTTTCAGGATGCAATGAAACCTACAGAATTTCTTGAAGAATGTTTTCACTACATATACGGCAATTTTACTTGTTTACATAGCCGTTCAACCAGAAATGAGCTTCATCACTAACACAATTTTACTATAAAAAAGTGGATCAACTGCCAGCTGGTCTAGGGTCCAATGAGCAAACAAACGACGCTTATTATGGTTCTTGAACCAGTTGGATCTTGTATGAGTGTAGATCCAGATCTTTACGCAAAATTTTCCATGTGGTGGATGCACAGAGTCCAAGTTGTTGTGAACGTCAACGAATAGACAAATCTGGATTATCATTAACGCTATGACTTACAGCAGTGATATTTTCTTCTGTACGTACAGTTCTCTGTCTTGTTGTTATTGTTGCATTGAGAAGAGAAAATGTTGTCCGAAATCTATCGATAGTTCGACGAATAAGCTGTTCTGATGGACGATTATGTAAACCATAAATTTCACGAAGTGCTCTATAATTTTGGCGAAAAATGATTTTGAAAATAAATTTCAACAATTTGTAAACGTTCTTGCGGCGTGATTCTTTCCATGATAATTTGTCAATGCTTACTGAACAGAAATGTCAAAACAACATGGCTTCTACCTACTGTCAAATCACAGTTATCCCTATCGAAATTTCTATCACTCTAAAAAAAACACCCGATATAAGTCATAGTAATAATGATTTTGAATTCGACGTTTTTAGAAAACCTACCACTACTGATACAATACTCCATTTAAAATCCAATTAGTCATGATAAATTAAAATATTAAACTATAGCTTTGAACTTTAGCTTCAGAACTGGAATCTTTGACAAAATGATTAGAAAGCAAACTTACCATAATATCTTGAAACAATTTTATATCAATATGAATGATCCTTATAAAGAAAAGAAAATATGGTTTTCAATGACTTATATAAAAGGATTCAGCAGTAGGATCTTGAATAATCTTCATAAACTGAGAATTAATTCTTTAGCAGTATATAGAAATAATTTAGCCAAGATGTTGGTGAACAATAAAGAAGGAAACCACAACTTTTCTGAATCGAGGATTCATCAAATTAAATGTGATGATTGTAATGCTTTATATATAGCACAAAGACGCCGATGTCTATAACATAGAAGCAAAGAACATAGGATATCTATTTCGAAAAATCAGGAATCAACCGGTTTTGCAGAACATTGTATAGAAAATAATCATTTTTTTAATGAGAAATATGTCACTTCACCATATAATGTTAATGAGGTTAAATTGATGGACTATTTGGAGATGATTTCAATCCAGAAAGCCATTGAAAAAAGGGGAATTCAACAAACTCCCAAATAATATTTGGCAACACCCCTATACTGGGTACTGTTATTCCCATGCGCCATAAAAATACACAGAAGTCCAAAGTGTAATAAAAAATCCTTTTTCAATTTTAACTTTAGTTAATTTTCAGTACTACTTTGAAGATGGTCGAAAGACCGAAATACGTGTCGGGATTCTGAAAAAAAACTGTGTGAATTTTTTAAATAAAATTGTTGTTCCACCTAGAGCATACTTCATTCATTTCATTTATTATTATTATCGCTGAAGACATGTTAGAAGGAGTCAATTCCTCCTCACATTCATTAAATGTATAGTGAACATGGAGATATAGGGTTGCGTGTTTTTACAGAGTGGTCAATGCACTGCGTCAGTTCCTGAGTTGAAATCCATATAAAGGGAGAAACCAAAATTAAAGTCATTTTAATAAACGGCTATTCATTAAGATCATAATTGCTCCAATGATAATCATTCACATTTTACTCTAACAAACCGCAGGGTATCATTCAATTACCTCATTTATTCAAATGTATCAATAAAATTAATGCAAATAGATGGATGGCAATCATATGTATCTGTACTGATTTCAAAGTTTCACGTAATCTCCGACAGAGGTCGCAACAGAACGATCAGTAAGACGATTGAGGAAGAACCACATCGCAAATAACAAAGTAGCACTACCAGCCTCCTGGGCATTTTTTGCCAAGACACATTCGCGTCCGTGAGAAATGAAACACCAACTCAACGACGAAAAAATTCTCTCGCTATAAAAAGTTACAATTTTGATAAGTGCACCTAGTTTACGAGATACTAAACCGAAGGTATATCAGTCAATAAACATAAAACGCCATATAAATCCTCCCGAGATGCACCAAGACACAATCTAGCGTGTTGGCATTTTTTGCGAGCTCCTAATGGCTTACAATAAAGTTGAAATTGAAGAATGAAGTTGATACTTCAACTGTCCGCGGCTTAATTGTTTTTTGCAGCCAGTTTAGAAAACAGTACCGTATCACGCGCTGCTCTTGACCTTTCCTACGATACTTGACACGGGTATTTTGCTCGATATGCCAGTTTTTTTGCCGGATCGCCAGCATTCTTCCCGCGGGAGACAACTGGCTTACAAGTGGCTTATGTTCTTCGGTATTTAAACGTCCCGATGAGGTTCTGCGGCGTTCTCTGATCGAGTCTAAGAGGATTTTGTACCTACAAGTCGGAGAGAACGACGAACACATCAATTTATTCTATCCGGTGTTTTTTTTAGACTGATAGAACTCTCGATAGGGATAACTGTGACTTGACAGAAGGTAGAAGCCATGTTGTTTTGACATATCTGTTCAGTAAGCATCGACAAATTATCATGGAAAGACTCACGCCGCAAGAACGTTAACAAATTGTAGAAATTTATTTTCAAAATCAGTGTTCTATTCGCCAAAATTACAGAGCACTTTGTGAAATTTATGGTTTACATAATCATCCATCAGAGCAGCTTATTCGTCGAACTATCGATAGATTTCGGACAACATTTTCTCTACTCGATGCAACAACAACAAGACAAAGAACTGTACGTACAATGTTGATCTAGAATCGTTACAACAAGTTGGACTCTGTACATCCACCACATGGAAAATTTTGAGTAAAGATCTTGGTCTACACCCATACGAGATCCAACTGGTTCGAGAACTGACGCCACTTGACCATAATAAACGTCGTTTGCTTGCTGATTGGGCCCTAGAACAGCTTGAAGTTGATCCACTTTTTTATCGTAAAATTATGTTTAGTGATGAAGCTCATTTCTGGTTGAACGGCTATGTCAACAAGTAAAATTCCCATTATGGAGTGAAAACAATCCTCAAGAAGTTCTGTAGCTTTTATTGCATCCTGAGAAATGCACTGTATAGTGTGTTTTACACGCTGGAGGCATCATCGGTCCATATTTCTTCAAAAACGATGCTGGAGCTAATGTTACAGTGAATGGAGCTCGTTATAGATCGATGATCAATGATTATTGTTTCAAAATTTGAATGGTATCGGTCCAGAAAAGTTTTGGTTCCAACAAGATAGTGCTACACTTCATGCTGTTACCGTAACAATTGATTTACTGAAAGAAAGATTTGGCGATAAGATTATTTCGAGAAATGGTCCAACTAATTGGCCTCCAAGATCATGCGACATAACTTCACTGGTCTATGATTGTTTCGGTCTTTACTTGACGGAAATTCATCTTGAAAATATGAATAAAAACAATATTCTAATTTCCGCAAATATTTTATTAACACTACGATCGTTACGTCATACCATGACTTCTTCAGGTGAGTATTACAAGATACTGAGTATACCATGAACAAGAACTTCATTTTATAGTACATGGATATAAGAAAAATAGAAGAAGGGGTGAAGAGAGTTTTACAATTCTTTTGGGAAATTGAAAAATGGTTCACAGTAACTCCCCTTTGTTGAATCTTTTTTGAACCATTTTTCAGTTTCCCAAAAGAATTGTAAAACTCTCTTCACCCCCTCTTCTATTTTTGTTATATCCATGTACTATAAAATGAAGTTCTTGTTCATGGTATACTCAGTATCTTGTAATACTCACCTGAAGAATTCATGGTATGACGTAACGATCGTAGTGTTATTAAAATATTAGCGGAAATTAGAATATTGTTTTTATTCATATTAACTCCACTGGATTATTTTCTTTGGAGTTACGTCAAGTCATTGGTTTATGCTGATGAACCAGAAACAATAGACGCTTTGGAAGTGAACATAACTCGTGTTATTGATGAAATAAGGCTTGAATCACTCGAAAAAGTGGTCCAAAATTGGTCTGGTCGAATGTGGTTCCTCAGAGCTAGTCGTGGATATATACCTGAAAATAATTTTTAAAACATAAATGTCATAAAATTATCTTTCAAATAAAAAAAAATTGGCTTCAATCTTAATTTAAATGTTTTTTATTTCAATTTAAAGTTCAATCACCCTAAAAAACATCGATATGTATGAACGAAGACTTTTCTGCTCTTTTATGAACGTGGAAGTTTAGTAATTTCAATCGTTATTTTGTTATGTTTTTTCATCATTTTCTTAATTCATTCATTGATAAAATATTGATTATTGAGGACTGATATGTTGTTAATATTTAATAAAATGAAGGGTTTATGAGTACTTTCAACAAGATCACAGTAAAAGTTATCAAGATCAGGTTTCATGAAAACCAATATATGGTTTCCAATAAAATAGAAGTACATTGAGAGTAACTGCAGATCCCGTTGAATACATCAATGAAGAACTGAACAAAACTAGATATGAAGCTGATGTTTTTGTCAACCTCTAGCGTTCGATATTGTTGACATACCATTGTTTATTAAGAAATTTAAGAAGGTGAGATATGTTTTGTTCTGCTTCAATCTTATTCAAATGAAAGATAATAATGCAACCAGGTAAATTTAGTGAAAGTAAATATCGGGTGTTTTTTAGAATGATAGAATTTTCAATTGAAATAAAAATTTAGATTAAGATTGAAGCCAAATTTTTTTTATTCGAAAGATAATATTATGACAATTATGTTTTGAAAATAATTTCCGGTATATGTTCACCACGACCAGCTCTGAAGAACCGCAGACCAGACCAGACCAATTTTGGACCACTTTTTCGAGTAATTCAGGCCTTATTTCATCAATAACACGAGTTATGTTGGCGTCCAAAGCGTCTATTGTTTCTGATTTATCAGCTTAAACCAATGACTTGACATAACCCAAAAGAAAATAATCCAGTGGAGTAATGTCGTATGATCTTGGAAGCCAATTAATTGGACCATTTCTCGAGGTAATGTTATCGCCAAATATTTCTTTCAATAAATCAATTTTCTTCTGTACGTACAGTTATTTGTATAGTTCTTGTTGTTGCATCGAGTAGAGAAAATGTTGTCCGAAATCTATCGATAGTTCGACGAATGGATGGACAATTATGCAAACCATTCACGAAGTGCTCTATAAGTTTGGCGAATAGAACAGTGATTTTGAAAATAAATTTCAACAATTTGTAAACGTTGTTGTGGCGTGAGTCTTTCCATGATCATTTGTCAATGCTTACTGAACAGAAATGTCAAAACAACATGGCTTCTACCTTCTGTCAAATCACAGTTATCCTTATCGAAAGTTCTCTAACTCTTAAAAAAAACACCGGATATATAACGTAGGAATTGCTCAAGGCTCGGTCCTAGGGCTACTAGAATGTCCTCTTCATGTCCAAAGTTTCCAAGGTACAGACTTAAGTAAGGAGTTGTTTTAGTGCTTAGTCAGTACACACAAAACGGGTAGTCGAATAGATTAACGTAGTAAGCCAACAAAATCTCATATGAATGCTAACCCAAAATCGCCTCATATTGTTCCACAATTTTGAAAGGGAAAGTTAAAATTCTTCAACGATGAAAGCGAGCTCAAAAAGGTGATTCTCTGGACCATTACCTTCATGAAGGTTAAGCTTCAACAGAATAATAAATTTTAGGATAATAACCCAATGTTAAGATTATTTTTACTTTCGGCTCTAGAGCTACTTGAGTTTAAGCCTGTTTCTAAAGTGGCGATTCAAACAGATTTCCTTTCCTATTGTGCAATTGGTACCTAGTATTTTCTTATCGAAGAGTGATTCATATTTGTCATCAAGCTACTACCTCACTACGATCAAATTCTTCCTTTTAAGGTCTATTCCTGGAGGAAACCACAATTTGAGTACTTACATCTTTATCGATGATAGTCATTTGAATGCAGTGGCAACTCGTACGTGAGGAAACCACACCAAATTATACTCATGAATTCACTACTTTATCAAATATAAACAAAAACGAAACAAGAGTATGAGTTTCGATGATTAAAAAAGAATAAAAATAAATTTTGATATTCAAGATGGATACAACAAAATCCTTCACCTATTTCTCAATTCATAGATCATCTGACAACATATTCCAAATGTTTGAAAGTTAAAAAATATATGACTTCAAAATAAGAATTATATTTTCTAACTTCAACAGTATATATTGAAACTATATACAAGAACTATCAAAATGATATCATTATATATAATCAATATAAAATATTCTTCAATGTCTTTTTACATTCCGACATGAAACGTATTAATACAAATGTATTAACAAAACTATATAGGTTTGTATATTAACATACAAATACAAGAAAATATTCCAAAATTATCTGAAATTCTCAAAATAAAAGATCAAATAAAAATAATTGAACAAGAACTTCAACATTTTATAGCTATTTCGTTCTCTAGACCTCGTCAGAAATGTATTGAATTCAGATTCAAATGTATCAACAAGACCAAAATTTTAACTCACCAAATAAGATAAAACCTGGAACGAATAAACTCAAATTAAGCTTTAAAGTATCAAAAGTAAAACAGAATTGACTAACTTGTTGTTAATCATCAACCGTTTGTACTCGGAACACAGAAAAACACAACAAAAATTATTCACTCCATATAATGTTCCATGATGAGAAAAATAACCAGAATTTCTAAAATAATTGAGGAATAGTTGTGGACATTCAAACTCTATATGCCAAAATACGTCTTAATAACTGGCCCAACAAGTGAAACATTCGATTGAAGATGAGAAGTGGATATAAAGGGTGGATTGTATAAAATCGTGAGGATCATGGCTGATATGAAAAAGCGTGCAAATCTTTCTAACTCCTAATCCCTTTCAATTTTTCAAATATATCAGACCCCATTCATTATTTGTTGTAAGAAATACTGTTACCTTTTGCGTCACAAGTAAAAATACTAAAAGAACACCTCAAGGAAAATAATATTTCACGAACATTTTTCGTATCTTTAAGTCTTCTGAAGCGACACCGACATTACACTCTTATCTACGCCACTGATTTCACTTCCTTCAACTAGTCCGCTCTCAACCATTCATCATTATCACATATTAGTAATATTCTCAGCAATTCAAGTGGCATTCTGAGAAGAATTTCTAAAATTAATACACTACAATGAAAACTGTTATGACACACCATCCATTCATCAGTTTGTTTGTCCTTGTGATATCAAAGGTGAAGAAAGTAATATCCACACCTACGATCAGTCAAATTAAATTTGAAATTTTCATAGTTATATTTCCGATGGTTATAACATTTATGAATCAACCGATTCATTTCAATAATTTCGATATCTTTATTGCCTACGTTTAGTTATACAGTGTGGAAATGCCAAATGGATTAAATTCATTTTATTGGTTACTGTAAATATTCATGAAATATCTTGAAACATGTCGAACTTAAGTTTTAAAGTGTCATTCTTCCACGTAAAAAGGCGAAACCTATCCTCAACCCCCTTCGAAAGACACAACCCCCAATTTGTCAAATGAGAGCTATGGGCTTGTGATACCTTGTTGCGTCATTCTCTATTTAGAAATCTTATCATTTTCATGTTTATTGCAAAAATCAAAATTGAAGACAATAAAATTATGTGATTACCAAAATTCTTTATAATATTCCCTGGAATATTCCCAAATCTTACTACAATAATGATAATATAATTCTTGATAGAAGAATTACAACAAAATTTCAAATATGATACATATTTATGTTGACCTCCTACAAATTTTAATTTCAAAAATTTTTTATTCAAAAACATTAGGAATTAAATTAAATAAATGGCAATTTAGTAGACATATAGAATTAACACTTATTATATTACACAGTACCGAAGGGAATGAAAGAATTCAAAGAAATATAAACTGCCAATTAAAAATCATTGAATAAATACGTGAGGAGTAGAAATTTTTGTTTCGTTCCGGGTTTTATGAAAACCAAATTTCTTTCCAAAATTGTAAAACATAAGCTCAAGAACTTCTTCAAAAATAACTTGCTCAAAATAAGTTCCTGAAACATGCAGAACATCTTCAAACAGCAATTATCAAAACAGAAACAAAGTTCTACTTCATATTTAAAAAAATAAAAATAATTAACAAAAAATATCTTACCAGACAAACTAAATGCAATTTTCTGGTAAAACACTGGAATAAAGTAAACTTTTACAAATCCTACGTATTTAATGGACACCTTGTGTAAACCAAAATATATAATTATTATATATATCGGGATTTACAAATCCTACGTATTTAAGGGACACCTTGTGTAATCCAAACTATATAATTATTATATATATCGGGTGTTTTTTTTAAAGTGATAGAACTTCAAATTGAAATAAAACAAAATAAGAAGGAACGGTTTTTTACTTGATAGAAGGATTATTACAAAATTTGAATATTAAAACAGATTTAATCTGTTGTCTTCTACAATTTTAATTTCAAAAAATTCTTTGAAGAAACTTTAAGAATTAAATTAATGTCTTCATAAGCACTGCTCATATTTAATAGACGTCAAAATTCATCATACAATATCAAACGGAATTAAGAAAAACCAACAAATATAAACTGTCAATTGAAATTAAAATATAAATAAGCAAACATTTTTTGTTTCGTTCCAGGCATGCGTAATGAACTCTTCAGACAATCTGACGAAGCCCTGTTTGTTACAAAATGTATTGTTTTCTGATCCTATATTAATGAAAAATATAACTCTTTCTCAAAAATATATAAAACATAATTTCAAGAACTCCTCAAAAACTAATTTATTTGAAATATTCAATATATTTAAACAAATTACTTCAAAAAATCTCAAAACATGTAGCACATCCTCAAGAAATAATTAAAGTTACGATATGAAGACATTAATTTAATTCTTAAAGTTTCTTCAAAGAATTTTTTGAAATTAAAATTGTAGAAGACAACAGATTCAATCTATTTTAATATTCAGATTTTGAAATAAAACATATTTAAATTAAGATTGAAGCCAAATTTTTTTTATTTGACATAATTTCATGACATTCGACCAGACCAGTTTTGTACCACTTTTTCGAGTAATTCAGGCCTTATTTAATCAATAACACGAGTTATGTTGGCTTCCAAAGCGTCCATTGTTTCTGGTTTATCAGCATAAACCAAGAACTAGACATAACCCCAAATAAAATAATCCAGTGGAGTTATGTCGCATGATCTTGGAGGCCAATTAATTTGACCATTTCTCGAAATAATGTTATCGCCAAATCTTTCTTTCAGTTAATCAAATGTTATGGTACCATCATGAGGTGTAGCACCATCTTGTTGGAACCAAAACACTTTTGGGTCGATATCATTCAAATTTTGAAACAAATAATCATTGATCATCGGTTTGTAACGAGCACCATTCACTTTAACATTAGCTCCAGCATCGTTTTTAAAGAAATATGGACCGATGGTGCCTCCAGCCTGTAAAGCACAGTTCTTTGTCTTGTTGTTGTTGTTGTTGCATCGAGTAGAGAAAATTTTGTCCGAAATCTATCGATAGTTTGACGAATAAGCTGCTCTGATGGACGATTATGAGAACCATAAGTTTCACGAAGTGCTCTATAAGTTTGGCGAATAGAACACTGATTTTGAAAATAAATTTCAACAATTTGTGATTGTTTTTGCGGCGGGAGTCTTCCCATGATAATTTGTCAATTCTTACTTAATACAAATTTCAAAACAACAAGGCTTCTTACCTTCTGTCAAATCACAGTTATCCCTATCGAAAATTCTATCACTCTTAAAAAAACACCCGACAAGAAATATATGTTAATTATTTTAATTTTTTAAACATGAAGTAGAGCTGATGTATTTCGGTTGTGATAATTCTAAATTGCCCTATGAAGATGTTCTGCATATTTTGGGAATTTTTTTGAAGGAACTTATTTTGAGCAAGTGTAGAGACCTCACTCGCCCCTCGCCCAGAATTCTGCTGCAGCTTGCCGGCGTGGCATATAGAGGACGCGACTAGTCTCAGACATTACCTGACTGATCATCCCCGCCGAGTTCAAGTAGGGCAAAGCGGAATTCTTGGCGTGGAGCCAGGAAGGTCGCTACAATAATTTTTATTCGTTAACTGACGCACATATGTATTGATAACTCTTGGTCTTTAGCGTGAAATAGTATTTGTAAGATATTCAATTCAATTTTAAAAGGTTTCTAAGAAATTTTTTAGATCATATTTGTAGAGGTTTCAGAGAACTGATCCAGTTGTTGTCGGAACGATTGAGAAAACCCTTCTATGTAATTAATATTAACATTAAAGTTTTTAATCATGTTCCTCGGTGTATAGAGTCCCTAAATTTAATTAGGTTTTTATAATATTAATGAACATCAATGTGATAAATTAGATTAACTCTGATCTTTCTCAATTTTTTCTGAACTGTCTTATACATACGTTGTTATGTTTCGACGGATTTTTGAAATATTATTATTATTATTATGAATGCAACAATACTCGTATCTTAATATACAGATCAACTATATAATTCAAGATTGATCTATGTTCTAACAAAATCAAAGAACCGTGTGAGTTATTTTAAGGTTTATTTAAATTCATTGACATTCTATAATGAGATTTATTGAAGCCAAAATATAATTATATTTTATATATAAAATAAAATAGAAAGGCCTTTTAGTTGATAGAAGAAATATAACAAAATTTGAATATTAAAACAAAATTTGTTTTAATATTCAAATTTTGTTATATTTCTTCTATCAAGTAAAAGGCCTTTCTATTTTATTAATATCAAATGGAATTAAAAAAACCCAACAAAATATAAATTGACGATTAAAATTACTGAATACATATTTGAAGGAGACAAAATTTTATTTCTGATCTTATATTTATGAGAACCAAATCTTTTTCATCTTTTTCCAAAACTAATTCATTTGAAATATTAAATATATTTGAATATTTAAATGGGTTAATTCAAATATCTCTCAAAACATGTAGCACATCTTCAAAAAACAATTTGAAATTAAATAAGATCTTCGTCAGTCCAACTTCACATTTAAAAAATAAATTCAATTAATGAAAACAAACTTACCAGACAAAACTCCTGGTATTCTTGTTGAACAAATGCTAAAATTAGAGAACTTTAAAAATCCAACGTATTCTATGTTCATCACAAAAATCATACAAAGCTTGTAAGGTATTTTATGGCTTTGGTTAAAACCAAATGACATTTATATAACAAATTTAGGAAAACCAAAATATAAGTAATTACATATATATTATTATAATTATTAAAAATAGTCCGATAAAATAGCGTACAAACATACTTTTTGATTATAAAAAATACAGGTATATTTCAGTAAAGGAGATCGTATCTGATCGAGGCCTTCTAATTGTACTAATATTTCCGGAAGGTAGTCATGTTTATAAATAGATCACATTATTAATTGCCGATATCTAAATTGACGATATGAATTGTCTGGTGTCCTTTATTTAGATTAGACTACTCACTGAAGTTTGTTTTTTGATAAGATTTATTTTCTGCTCAACAATAAACTTTCGAATTTTATACCATCAAAACACCTGAGTAACTTGTGCAAGTTAAGACGTGAAAATTTAATCCGCAACGAAGCACCAACTAGATTTACGATCAATGGTTGTGAGATGGCACGGGTCTACAATATTTTGAGATATTGTAAATCTAGCGTGCTTGTAAATCTTGTTTGACTGGGGATTAGATTGAAGACTCTTGAAAGCTTTGGTATTGTCACATTGACTTTTTGGATTTATGACAAGGGTGTTAATTTTGATCTTTTTCGCTTATGTCTAAATGAAAGCAGTGAGGAAGGAGTACGTATTTGAAAAAAATGAGTAGAGCACTGTTCATTCTAAATTTAGTATTACCTAAAATATTTTATAGTATATTTTTAATTTTTAAATATTCTAATGAATCGGTCTTTTTTCGGAGGAAATCTATTTGAAATAGTATTTTAAATGAGGTTATTTTAATTTCTAATATTTGTAATAAATTCAACAATTCTTAGGGCCATCACAGTAGAATAGTCAGAAAGACTGAAACTTTTATTTTCAACGTACAAAATTTCGACATTTTGGTCAAACTCATGGCTTGTTTAATATAAATGGTTTGAATACTTAGAATTATTTTATTCGTTAAGTAATATCAATAATTACATCACGCACTTCTATTGAACTAACAGGATTGGCCGCTTCTTGGGAATATAAACGTCTTTTGTGGTAAAGGAGGTTCAGAATCTTTGTTATAGATAGATGTATTTCAATATCAAAACGGATTTAATCTGTTAACCTCCAAATAGTCGAAACATTTTTGAATTAAATTAATGTCTTATAAGCCCTGCTCATTTTTAATAGACATATAAAATTAAAACTTATTATATAATATCAAATGGAATGAAAGAAACCCAACAAATATAAATTGTCAATTAAAATTATTAAATAAATATTTCAAGGAGACAAAATTTTGTTTCTGATCTTATATTTATGAAAACTAAATCTTTTTCAAAAATACAAAACATAATTTTAAGAACTTCTCCAAAACTAATTTATTCGAAATATTCAGTATATTTGAATAAGTAACTTCAAAAATCTCTCAAAACATGTAGCACATCCTCAAAAAACAATTAGAATTCAAACAAGGTTTTCCTCAGTCCAACTTTTAAAAAACAAAAATTAATTAACAATAAATAACTTACCCTTAAGACCTCGTGGTATTCTTGTTTGAACAAGCAAGGAATTCTATGTTCTATGCTCATCATAAAAATCACACAAATCTTGTAAGGTATTTTATGGTCTTAGTTAAAACACATGATTTGTATATAATGAAATTTAAATCCTGGATATAATTATATATTATATATAAAATAAAATAATGAGAAGAGATTCTTTATTTGATAGAAGGATTATTACAAAATTTAAATATCAAAACAGATTTAATCTGTTAGCTTCATATAATTTTAATTTCAGAGAATTTTATTCAAAAATTTGTAGAAATAAAATAATGTCATATAAGCATTGCTTATATTCAATAGATATATAAAATTAAAACTCATTATATAATATCAAATGGAATAAAACACACCACAACAAATATAAATTGTCAATTGAAAATAATAAATAAATACTTGAAGGAGACAAAATTTTGTTTCTGATCTTATATTCATGAAAACTAAATCTTTTTCAAAAAAACAATACATGATTTTACGGACTTCTCGAAAACTAATTTATTTGAAATATTTAATATATTTGAATGAGTTACTTCAAAAACTCTCAAAACGTCTAACACGTCCCCAAAAAACTATTAGATCCAAGATAGGGTCAGTCTAATTTCACATTTAAAAGATAAAATCAATTAAAAAATAATACGTTGTGGTCTTACCCATAAGACGTTGTGGTATTCTATTTTGAACAACATTAAAATTAGAGACCTTTAAAATCCAAGGTGTTCTATGTTCTATGCTCTCCACAAAAATGACACAAAGCTTTCATGGTTTAAGTTGAACCACAAGATATTTATATAATGAAATTTTTTAAGAACCTAATTATAATTATTTATTATGTATAAAATAAAATAATAAGATGAGGTTTTTTACTTGATAGAAGAATTATTACAAACTTTGAATATCAAAGGAGATTTAATACGTTAATCTCCTATAATTTAAACTTCTGAAAAATTTTATTTAGAATCTTTTAGAATTATATCAATGTCTTATAAGTACCGCTTATATTCAATACACGTATGAAATGAAAACTGATTGAACAATATCAAATGGAATAAAAACCCAATAAATATAAATTTTCAATTAAAATCAATAAATAAATATTTAAATCAGCCGCGTTTCGTTTCAAGCATGCGCATCTGAACTCTTCTTAATTCTAAAATTTTTGGAATGAAATTTTTTTAAAATTAAAATTGTAGGATTGAAAGTTTGTATGTATATAATATATTTCAATATTGAATGAATTCGAAAACGGTGCATTTTTTCGATGTAACACTTACCAATTTTTTGCACAATTAATGATGAAATAAATAAATTGAGTAACTAAGCTTATATTTTCAATCAAAAAAAGTTCTTGATCATTAAGTGCTAGGGTCACTCCATCCCTGGTGGTCTTGAAGGCTTATGAGGAGATATTGGAAACAAATCATAATTCTTATTTGTATTGATTCAAATTCAGAATCGGTTGAGTCGTTCGAAAGTTATCACAAAGAAACTGAATTGTGGAGTACTATTTGGAGCACATATCCTCGCAGGGAGGAGTCATAGGAAAGAAATTAAAGTATTCCGAACTCGTCTTTATATACAAAATAAAATAGAAAGGCTTTTTACTTGATAGAAGAAATATAACAAAATTTGAATATCAAAACAAATTAAAATATGTTTGTTTTCTACAATTTTAATTTAAAAAAAAATTTTTATTCAAAAAACTTTCAGAATTCAATTAATGTCTAGAATAAGCACCGCTTACATTTAATAGACGTATATAATCAAAACTCAATATATAATGTCAAATGGAATAAATAAACCAACAGATATTAAAATTAATATATAAATATTTAAAGGAGACAAAACATTGTTTCTGATCTTACCTTTAAGAACACCAATTGCCTTTTAAAAACATGAACACGCCTTAAGGACTTCTCAAAGAATATAATTTATTTGAAATATTTGATATATTTAAATATTCGAATAAGTTAATTCAGAAATCTCTCAAAACATGCACTATATCTTCAAAAAACAATATAATTCTAAGCAATCCCTTCTTCGGTCCTAAATAATATTCCAAATATTAAAATCAAAAAACCAACCTATATCAACAACGCACACGTGTAAAGAAATGAATGTTTCGAAACACAGATCAACTTTATAATTCAAGATTGATCTATGTTTTAAGAAAATCAAAGAACAGTGTAAGTTATTTTTAAGGCTTATTTAAATTCATTTACATTCCATAATGAGATTTATTGAAGCCAAAATATAATTATATATTATATATAAAATAAAATAGAAAGGCTTTTTACTTGATAGAAGAAATATAACAAAATTTGAATATCAAAACAAATTAAAATAAGTTTGTCTTCTACAATTTTAATTTCAAAAAAATTTTCATTCAAAAAACTTTTAGAATTAAATTAATGTTTAAAATAAGCACCGTCTTTATATAGTCTTTATATACTTTATTCGCACCTGAGAGAGACACGTAGTACCAAGATACCATGTATACTCCCGCTTGGAGATTGCTCGTTTGACATAAATAAATTTAATTGGCGTACGTAGGTAGCAATGTATGAAATGAACTAAACATTATTCTTCATTTAATTTTGAATAGTGATAAAAGCTGCTCCGGCATAACTTTGAGATATATGTTTTTGAAGGCAATTTTCCACAACAAAATAAGGAATTTCTTGGATATTTTCACTTACTGTTTCACATTGAGTTTTCAGTAACTACATAGCCCCAAATGACCTCATATTTGTTCATAATTACGACATAACCCTAAGTGAACCACTCATAATTTTCTGGAGTCGCCTGAAATCAACATAAAAATAATCAACACGCACTAATTTGAATTCTGCATCATATGGTACAACCATATTCTCTCAAGCATTGAATACAACCACGATCAAAGAGTGGGCGATCTTGTTAGTACAAATCTCGATTTCAAACAATTGGGCACCTGAGGCAAAGCACCTGTACAGCCTCCTCCGATCGACAATGACTTGTAGGTGAGAGACGTAAAAAAGATCAAGATAGTGTAACACATATCGATTCTCAGTATCCGGATTTGAGTTCTGCGAATCGGTGCTTAATAGATTTGACCTCGTGTTGGTTCGTTCGGGATCTACTAATCGATTTTCTTGGCGCGATATATCTTTTTTGTCGGAGTATAAAAAATTGAACCTTCCACAGTCATTACTTTAAGAACTGTACCTGCTTCTAGGCTCGTGGTTCGTTGTATGAACTAGCGAATTCGAAGCTTTTAACTCAATCGGAACTCCTTGTGAAATTGGTCACGAAGTGGGATTCCGCAAGGGTGTGTTTGGGGTACATTTTGAAATGATTGCGTTTGAAACGTGCGTTCCAATTGAGAACTATTTCGCGATAACTATTTTAGAAAAAATACTTCATTGTACTCCGTCACTATTAAAGTAAACAGGACTTTTTGAAAATTGAAGAAAAGGATTATATTTTGGAAAAAATTTGTTGTTTTGATTAAACCATTCACCTTTAAAATGTACTCAAAGATTTGTTATGATTGAGAAGCATACGAAACCAAAATTGAAAGTCGTTTCTATGTTGAAACTGTGAATAAAAGCCTTTTACTTGGGTCTCTGTTCTTTCATTGAAAATTGAAAATTAATGAGTTCTGAATCAGGAAAATACAACGAGAAATCAACACCTCAAAGGAGTTTTTAGGCGATTATTCTAGGGAACAGGATGCTAACTTTTTACCGAAACGTCTATATTTTTTAAATTATGAGCCGAAAATGGTCTCGAACGACTACGTTGGACTCATGAAGAATTCGAACTCAAAAGTAAATCTGTCCAGTCCGTTCGTAAACACTACAACTTTTGAACGAAAATATCTAGAGACTTATAACTTCCAAAGTTAGGGGTCTGAAAAAGCTCGTTGATGAGTAAACTCTTTTCTTAATTTCCCAATATTTCCTGAATTATTCATCCGATCGAGGTTAAAACTTGGTATTTATGTGTTTAATAATAACATAAAGATTTTTACTGAATTTCGTGAGGTACTGATTCTGAATGTCGTATTCAGAGGTTGACTAATAACGCACATATTCGTGCGAAATTTCATGAGGATTGTATGATTACAAAATTCGAAACAAAAGAGAAATTTTTTTATGAGGAGAGCAGCGTTAAGCGCTACCGAAAGTACAATAACAGTTCTTCGATGGAGTTAAAATTAATCATTTAGATCCAAAATAACGACAAGAAGGCATCAGACGATCGCATTCATTCTTATGCCAGTGCCGGTGTGACCTTTGACAATTTTTGTCGCATTATACAGGCTGCCCCAGAAGTCGACGTCAAGCCGGAATCAGGTAACAGATTAAGTCATAATAGTCATCAGAAAAATATGAAAGAAAATCCAAGTTCTGTATTTTTCGAATTATATTGCACTTTCTTTTATTTAATAAAATGTACACCATGTGATGATTTTTGAACTCATGTGGCTACAATTTTTCCCATTTTTCATATTTTATTTTTCCTATGTTATCCTGCATAGTACTTCTGTAACCTGTAATCTTCAATTCTAAGCCAATTGCTTAGAAAATAATGTCACTTTTCGCCGAACCAAGTATTCAAAATTAAAATTTCGCCCAACTTCAATTGACGGCACTGAAAAAAAAATTGTACTTAGTCAGTTGGGCAGTTTATTTCAAAAGTTAGCACATTTAATAATTTAAATTTAATTTAACATTTAAAATGCTATACCACTAACTACATTCTTTTTTAGATTGGACAAAAAAAGATTTTTCTTAAAGAAATTCAGTTTCGTGATTCGAATTCACAAAAGATGTTCAAACTGCTCTCCTTCAGCCGCAATACATTAACGACATCTTCCGTTATTGACGAATTGCATTACTTCCCTAATTCTCTCCGGAAGCTCTGCTACAAATTCAAATCAGGTGAACATGCTGGCCGCGAGATTGTACCAGATCGCCCTATCCATCTGCCCGGATATTCTTCATTTAGATATTCTTTAACTGAGAGGACATATCGCGCTGAGCAGCCATCTTGTTGAAACCATATTTCTCTGAAAATACATAAATGGCACATCTTCAAGTATATTTGGCAACTCATTTCGTAAAAACTCTAAATAAATTTCAGCATTTAAAACCTCTGGCATCTTAAAAGGTCATATGACTCTTCCGTCCAAAATTCCAGTCCACATGTTCACTTTAAAATGATATTGAGATCTATCTTGCCTCATGAAATTCGGATTTTCTACGTGCCACTCGTGTAAATTTTCTAGGCTCATGTAACAGTCTTTTTTAAATGTTGATTCATCCTACCACAAAATTTTTTCTAAGAATTGTGGGTTTTCCCGTTCTTTTGTAGCATGATTTGGGAAAACGCAATCCGAGATTCATAATCTCGAGGTGACAGAGCTTGTACTCGCTGTTCATGATATGGGTGGAGCTTATGTTCTTTTAATAGTCGGTGAGGTGTACTTTTGGGCACTCTTGTGCTTCACTGAATTTCATGGATCTTCCTCAACTGCTTGAAGTACAATATCGTCGTAAAGTAAGGAAATTCTTCTTTTACCATGCACTTTGTTTGAAAGTCGGTCCGCTGTGAAGAGTAGACGATACACATTCGTTAAAACTCGATGATCTGGATAACAATCAGCATTAGGGTATCTCTCGCGATACATTCTCGAAGCTACACTAGAGTTACATCTGCATTCCCCATAAATGAGGTGGATATTGGCATATTCCTGTGTGGTATACACAGACATGATGATAATACACAGTCACAGGTTAGTCAAGGTAAAATCAAAGTTCGTCGTAAAGAGATCAAAACTATCCAACTGACAAGCAAACAAATCTTTTAAACGAAGCCAAAAGTCGTAAGTACACAAATAACACGATCAAATACGGAAAAATGCGCAGTAGTCCAAGGGGCGTAGCGTACTGATCTGTATTGCGTTTACGTGTACCAATACCAAATAGTGGCGTCACTATCTGTCTTACTCACACTTTATGGAAGCACTCATCCCATCTCATTCAAATCAGATTCCTAAAGTATTGGATGCAATAGAATCATTTTAAGATAGTTCGAAGAAATTGTTCGAAACTGTGTTTCTTTAAGGAAGACCCATCTTAGAAATAATTTAGTAAGTGTTATATCATCCCCAATAAATGCGCAAACTTTTGAAGTAATTTGCCAAACTGATGTAGTACAGTTTTTTTTAGTACAGTCAGTTGAAGTTGTGCGAAATATTAATCTTGAATACTTGGTTCAGCAAAAAGTGGAATTGTTTTCCAAGCTGGACTTAGAATTGAATATCACAGATTACAGAAGTACAATTCGGGATAACAAAAGAAACATAAAATTTGAAGAAAGTACAAAATTGTAGCAACAGGAGTTCAAAAATCATCGCAGGGTCTGCATTTCCCCGAATAATAAAAAATGCGATATAATTTGAAAAATACACGACTTAGGTTTTTAAAAATATTTTTCTGATGACTAGTATGACTCAGTCTGTTAGCCGATTCCGGCTTGAAGTCGACTTCTGGGACACCACTTTTCATTTGGAACACTTTCTTATGAAATTCTCATCAAGTTCTCCGCAAGTTGAACAACCTTGATTATTATTTAAGAAACTCATTTTTCTGTTCAAAGTCATTTTGGTAACGTCCAAAGTTGGGAAAGATTCTTCTCTAGTAAGGCTAGTCAACATTTGTCGGAACAAAAGGCTCTTTCTATATGGAAATTCCCTAATATATTCTCTTAAAAGTTTATCCATAAATTCCAATTCTCTTTCTTTGTTCGGTTTCAACATATTCCTAGTAAATAAGTCTACAACACCCATTGTCTTCTTCTTCCAGTCAGTTTCCTTTGTCTTCTGCTTCAAAGCATTGATATCTCCTATCAAGCAAGATAAGTAAAGAAATTTAAAGGTCATTACTTTAGTAACTTCAGCTCCTTTCTTCATTTCTCTATCTCACAAGTGCTGTAAAACTGCTTTCACCTGTTCTTAATGCTCTGATAATGCTTAGTATTTCTGGAGATTGAAAATTACTCGTACTGGATGAACACTACTTTGCATAATGAAAGAATGATTCATTTGTGAGGTAATAATCAATTTCTTCCTTTGGAACAAAGTGATTTACGACTTCTATACATTGGGTGTGCCAACAATTGCACTAAAGTACAATACAGTATCAGGACACTAAACACCATTCACAATTTGAGTGGCCTGACTTTCATTTTCTCCTTTATCCATTTTTAACACCTTGTAACTCACAACTAACTAGACCAAACAAAAAACAGCAAACAAGATACTGAATTGCTTCAGCCGTTACTATGTGGTAGTTGATCATAATTAAAACAAATTGAAGAAATTACTATGTTTTACTACCGATAAAAATATATATTACACGTGTTATATGATATGATATTTCAAATGTTATCTAGGGCCGATGAAGAGATTATCCGTATTCTAATTGTTTTTTGAAGATATATTACATGTTTTGAGAGATTTTTGAATTAACTTATTCGAATATTTAAATATATTAAATATTTCAAATAAATTATATTTTTTAAGAAATCCTTAAGTTGTGTTTTATGTTTTTGAAAAGCACTTGGTTTCATTATGGTAAGATCAGAAACAGAATTTTGTCTCCTTCAAATATTCATTTATTAATTTTAATTGCTTTCTTTATATTGGTTGGTTTATTTATTCCATTTGACATTGTTTATTGAGTTTTGATTATATACGTCTATTAAATATAAGCGGTGCTTATTGTAGACATTAATTTAATTCTAAAAGTTTTTTGAATAAAAATTTTTTTGAAATTAAAATCGTAGAAGACTAACAGATTAAATCTGTTTAATATTCAAATTTTCTTATATATATTACACATTTTCTTGTGACTCGAGTTTCGGGAAATGAACTATCCCATCATCAGACAACTGAAGACCTAACAGTGGTACAGAGGTATTTGAACAAAAGTGATAAATATTTTGAAAATTTCGATACATTCTAGGTAACACCTTATACTGGTACAGAGGTTTACAAGCGGAACGTGATAAAAAAACGGCTTAAAAAAGAGGGCCCTTCTAACAGAAATCGGAATGTCGGCAATCTACAAAGAAGGTTGTTAAACAGATGGTACCCATTTAAATATGTCAAATAATTTTTGGTCCGTACAGTCATTCATTATTTTTTATATTATTTTTATTGTGAACGTATTTGAAAATTTCAATAATCAAGTTTCTTATCTTTTGAATCTACATGTGAAATTTTCTTAAGATTTTCTTTTGTCGAAAGGAATTACTGTTTTCTAAAGAATGAGTGGCAAAAGTTGAATTTTTGTTCATTTTTCATTAAATTCATTTTATGTTCGATGGAAAAGGTTTTAAACAGATGTTACTTTTTGAATATCTCAAATATTTTCGATTTACATAGCTCCGTATAGTCATTCATTATTTTTACATTATTCTTATTGTGAACTAAGTTGAAAATTTCAACAGATTCTAGATAACCGAGTTTCTTCCCTTTTGATTCTACATGTAAAATTTTAAGATTATCTATTGTGGGAAAGGAATGACCGTTTTCTAGACAATGAGTGGCAAAAGTAGAAGTTTGTTTTGTCCTTTGCGTTAAATAATCTTCAGTTGTCTGATGATGGGATAGTTCATTTCCCGAAACTCGTGTCACAAGAAAATGTGTAATATATATTATATTTTTATTGGTAGTAAAACATAGTAATTTCTACAATTTGTTCTAACAGCAAACATATTTTTTTCGTGAAATTTCATCTTACGAACGAGCATAAATCAGAATCGATACTTTACGAGATATCAATTACTACAGCCATCTATCGGAAAAGTAATTGATTTTCTCTTTCCGAACCTTTTTAATCGATTGGTTACAAAGTATGATGAAAGAATAATATTCTAGCGAAATACATATAAGGAAATTTGATATCACAATCTGATATTACGCGGTACCACCCTATACCTCGCACAAAAAACAAACACACAAGTGTTCTTTTGATGTTTAGCGTTTCTTTACGCTCAGGTCACTTTCTTTACATCCAGGCACGATCTGCCGCATATTTTCTCACAGTCCACCAAGTCGCCCGGTATAAATAATAATCTCCATCCTTCACGTACGAACTTACTCATCAACATATTTAAAATTTCAGTTATTGTCGAGATGCAAATCAGGCCGGCATTTAAGTTGTTATGTTGGCAACCTGTAACGGCGATAAATCTCATTCTTATTCAAATATCTCACCTAAACTCTTTGTTTTAGCTGAAAAATGATTTTAACGGCCGTGAGAATTCTGTGCGCGGTCTTTAAGCGCGTCAGAAAATGGGTTCGAAATAGTTTTTTTTTCGTTTTGTTATTTTTGTGTCGACTGATGAAGCGTTTGATGATGTAGCAGTGTGAGATAACGACTTGATCTGAATTATTTTCCACATCGAAATGATTTCAGAATCTCGGATTTTGTACCCGCCGTTTTTCCCTGAAATTAATGTTTTTTTATTATTTAAATATTTACAGATATATTCTGTTAGCCTTCTACATATTTAATTTCAAAAAATTATATTCAATATTATAACTCTAGAAGGCTAACAAAATCTGACTGTAATTATTAAAATATTTAAATAATTTTATATACCTTCTATCAAGTATGAACCTCCATTTATTTTATTTCATTCATAATATATAATTATTTGGTTTTATTAACATTCTTTATACAGATGGTCCTTGTGGTATAACAGATGCCGTTACATTGTCTTTCAATCTTTTAGATCAATGGTAAACCACAGAATTATGTATTCAAGTTAACATTACACCCCATTTAAATTTTCAATATTCATTAACCAGATGCTTTCTGAATTGTTAAAAGGTGAGAAAATATTTTTTGGTGATTGATGTTATATTTTATTGAATATGAATATGATTGAGTACTGACGAAGCAAAGTCTCTCTTAAAACTTGTTTTTCAGTAATGTTTTTACATATCTTGAGATTTTGTACAAAGTAACTCAGTTAGATATCCAATAATATCGAATATTCTAAGTAAGATAGTTTTATGATGAAATTCTTAAGATTATGTCAAACATTTTGAAAAATATCTGTTTTCATAAGAGGGATGAGCAGAAACAAAATTTTGTCTTCTCAAAATATTTAATTTATAAAATTTTTGTTAACAATTTATATTTATTGGATTTTGTTATATCATTTGGATGTCTTATAATGAATATTTATTATATATGTCGTTTGATATGAGTAGTACTTATATGACATTAATTTAATTCCTGAAGTTATAATATTAAATATAATTTTTGATATTAAATATGTAGAAGGCTAACAGATTATATCTCTAAATATTAAAATATTTAAATAATTTTATAAACCTTCTATCAAATATAAACCTCCATTTATTTTATTCATAATATATAATTATTTGGTTTCCTTGACATTCTTTATACAGATTGTAAACCCCAGAACTATTTAGTTCGACTGAGCATTACACTCCCTTTAAATATTCAGTATTCATTTACCAAGAAGCTTTCTGAATTGTTGAAGGTGAGAAAATATTTTTTGTTGATTTTGTTATATCATTTGGATGATGAAATTCTTAAGATTATGTTAAACATTTTTGAAAGATATCTGTTTTCATATGAGGGAAAAGCAGAAACAAAATTTTGTCTACTCAAAATATTTAATTTATAAGATTTTTTTTAACAATTTATATTTATTGGATTTTGTTATATCATTTGGATGTCATATAATGTATGTTTATTTTATATGTCGTTTGATATAAGTAGTACTTATGTGACATTAATTTAATTCCTGAAGTTATAATATTAAATACAATTTTGTGAAATTAAGTATGTAGAAGGCTAACAGAATATATCTGTTAATAGTAAAATATTTAAATAATTTTATATACCTTCTATCAAGTATGAACCTCCATTCATTTTAATCTATTCATAATATATAATTATTTGATTTCCTTAACATTCTTCATACAGATGGTTCTTGTGCTATGACAGAAGCCGTTAAATTGCCTTTCAGTCTTTTAGATCAATGGTTAACTACAGAATTATTTATTTGAGTTAACATTACACTTCATTCAAATTTTCAGTATTCATTCAGAAGCTTTCTGAATTGTTAAAAGGTGAGAAAATATTTTTTGTTGATTAATCTTATATTTTATTGAATATGAAAAGTCTCTCTTAAAACTTGTTTTTTAGTAATGTCTTCACATATCTTGAGATTTTTTAAAAATTAACTTAGTTAGCTATCCAATAATATTGAATATTCTGAGTAAGATAGCTCTATGATGAAATTCTTAAGATTATGTTAAACATTTTTGAAAGATATCTGTTTTCATAAGAAGGATAAGCAGAAACAAAATTTTGTCTACTCAAGATATTTAATTTATAAGATTTTTGTCAACAATTTATATTTATTGGATTTTGTTATATCATTTGGATGTCTTATAATGAATGTTTATTTTATATGTCGTTTGATATAAGTTGTACTTATATGACATTAGTTTAATTTCTGAAGTTATACTATCAAATATAATTTTTTGAAATTAAATATGTAGAAGGCTAACAGAATGTATCTTTAAAATATTCAAATATTCAAATAATTTTATACACCTTCTATCAAGTATGAATCTCTATTTATATTATTGTTTTTTTCTTCAAAATTGGCTTCATTGAATGCGCTCTTGCAAATATATTTGATTTGAACCTTGGAATGATTAATTCAAAACGAAATTGAAAATATTTGACCTCATCTCATACATTTTTATTTCAATTATATATCTTAAATATCCAACAGATTGATTATGCTATACCTTTTTCAATTTTATAAAATCTCTTAAAACTTTTTCAAAATTGAAAAAAGAAATCTTGAAACTTAGAGAATTTCCAAGGCATTTATTTAGTTTAATTTTTGATATTTAAGATATTGAAAAAGCGTTCTATCAAGTGAAAAAAAATTATTATTTTATTTTAATACACATATATATGTTGATTTCTATTCATTATTTTGAGTTGCTCACAAGACGCGTTGCGTGCACATCGAAAATTTTTCAATAGCTTACAGACAACTTGTCTGAAATTTGACAACGTACTGTATTTAAATGATTTGTGTTTCAAGATGAGGGTAGAAGAAACTTTTTTATTACCTTTGGTAAAACCACCGTTTCCCTAGTTATACTGTTTTTATATTGTATGGCATTTTATGATACTTATAAAATAATGTCAAAGTTTGCAGGCTAAGTGCTGTGTAACATGAAACAACTGGTCTTATCGGCTAATCTGTTTTGTGGAGTTTTATCAAGGAATAAAATTGTGGTACCTGAGGTTTCATTATTACATGTTTATTTATATCTTTCTGTGTGATTATACTATTAGATTATTTTATTCATTGATCAGATTTTCATATTGAAATCTTCTGTTGGGTCCTTTCTCAGTGTTTAAATTTTTTTTCGATGAAATCTATTGTTTAATCTGTATAAAGTGTTTACTTTATTTCTACTATCGTATTACCTTTCTCTAATTTTGTGAAAATAATGTGATTTATATCTGCTTTCTTTTAAAAGTTTTCTTCTTAGCATACTGTGAGTCATGGTGTACCGCAGGGTTCTGTGTTGAATTCCCTTTTGTTTGTGATATACATGAATAATTTGTCAGCTAATGTTAAATCAGATCAAACCGTCCTCTTTGCTGATGACCATTCTTTTCTGAATAAAGAGATGGACAACCAGGAATCGGAAGAGAAAGACAAGAAGAAACTAAAGGAAGCACAGGTATGGTTCAGCACAAACAAAATGATGATGAACAGTGATAAAACACAGAGACTACTGTTTGAACCAAAGATGTCTTCGGACAATATCATGAGGCTACTTGGTGTCTTTTTCAATGAAATCTCAAGTTTTCTATCCACATTGATGAAATGATTCCTAAGTTGTCAAGAGATACCTTAATCATTAATTTGATTTTCACATTGAATGCTTACTGTTGGGCCTTTCTCAGTGTTTAAATATTTTTTCGATGAAATTTATTGTTTTATCTGTATAAAATGTTTCATCTATTGCGACTGTCGTATTACCTTTATTCAATTTTGTGAAAATAATGTGATTTCTATTTGCTTTCTTTTTTAAATCTTTTGCTATTACACAGTACCAAAGGGAATGAAAGAAATTCGAAGAAATATAAATTGTCAACTAAAAATCATTAAATAAATACTTGAAGAGGACAAAATTTTGTTTCATATCTTGTTTTATGAAAAACTTGATTCCCTTTCAAAAATGCAAAACATAACCTCAATAATTTCTTCAAAAATAACTTGCTCCTAATAAGTTCCTCAAAAAAAAAAATTCCTGAAACATTTAGAACATCTTTAAAAAACAATTTGGAATTATAACAACGGTAAATCTTCAGCCCGACTTCATATTTGAAAAATAAAAAAAAATTTACAAAGATATCTTACCAAACCTAAATGTTCTATGTTCGTCACAGAAACAACATAAAGTTTGCAAGGTATTTTTTGGACTCCTTTAAAACCAAATGATAATATGCAATAAGCATAAACCAAAATATATAATTATTATATATACAATAAATTAAATGAATAAGAGGTTTTTTCTTGATAGAAGGATTAATACAAAATATAAAATATCATACAGATTTCTTCTGTAAACCTTCTACAAATTTTAATTTCAAAAAATTTTTTATTCAAAACTTTCAGAAAGAAATTAAACAAATGTCTTTAGAACACACCGTGTCAATTTAGTGGGCATATACTTTTGGAGATCTTCTACATGTTTTAGGATTTTTTTTTCAAAAGGAACTTATTTTGAGCAAGTTATTTTTGAAGAAGTTCTTGAGGTTATGTTTTGCATTTTTGAAATGGAAATTAATTTTTCATAAAACAAGGGAAACAAAGTTTTGTACTCTTCAAGTATTCATTCAATAATTTTTAGTTGAAAATTTATATTTCTTTGAATTTCTTTCATTCCCTTTGGTACTGTATAATAAGCATTAATTCCATATATCTACTGAATTGCCACGGTGTGTTCTAAAGACATTTAATTAATTTAATTCTAAAACTTTTGAATAAATACTTTTTTGAAAGTAAATTTGTAGAAGGTTTACAGAAGAAATCTCTTTGATATTTAAAATTTTTTTAAATGTATGTTTGCTCACATAAAATTCCTTTTTCAGAGTCTCTGAACTATAAAATTCATTGTATGCTCTATTATGAGAATTTCTCAATGCTATTTCTGTTTCGACATCTAATACTTCTTTTCTTGAAAACTTTTTTTTATGTTGTGTTTATACTTTTTTTAGAACATTGTGTTCATTCAAGAAATTTGTGGTCTGAAAATTTGTTTTTCTGATGCAATTGTTCAGGAACCAGAAGTTTGAGGTAGCTTTATCACATATTGAAATCAACTTAAAGTACTATAGAGCCAAAGAGAAGGTATCTGCCTCTTTTGAGCTTCGAATCAAGTTGGCCTTCATTTGATGGAAATAGATAGTATACTTTAATTGAATAATACACATTTTTCAATATTTTATTTAAATACAATATAAAAACATATATGTCATTGTCATTGGCATCTCCTTCATATCAATATTGTCTTACCGGATCCAGCTGCAAGTTACGTCAAAATTGATCATGAAATTGAAAAAAAATATTCGACTCATCCTGGAATAAAGTGAACTAGTACCGAATAAATTTTCGTGTAAGATTTGCGTCGTAAGTTCTCGAATAATAAATAGTTATACCCTAAAATTCCCTCAGATTCAACAGCTCAATACTGGAATATGATGACTCACTGAATTCTTTCAAGCGATGATAAGGGATGGGCCATTTAAAATTTGCATTTTTGATCGGCTCTATGAAAATGAAAAACGAAATGCAATCTCTAGATGGTCCATCCCCTTTAGAACTGTCAAAAGTGGGTAAAAGAATATCTTAATGCTTTCATACTCGAACATCTGAAACCCACCCCTTAGATTATTATCGCAAAACATGGATAAACGATAAGTACTACAACCTTGATGAGTGCCACAATCTAAAATTCCTCGTTTCGGCATCCATCAATAATCCTCAGGATTTATAAAATCAGTAAATCATAAAAAAACAGTTTTGGCGTCATAAACACCTCTTGAAGGCTCGAAGTCAGAGGTAGCAATGACTTTATTTTTATTTACAACTGATCTTACGTACGTTACACAGATAAACCAATTACAGAAGTTCCACCGTTACAATTATCATTTCTTGGAAATGTTAATAAAAGCATAAGTGCAGCCCCACCATCTCGATGTTGTGAATAATTTTCCTTTTCTTCTCATTTTAGAGAAGTCCGACGACAAATCTGTAGACCTTAGTTCTGCAAGGTGCACGCGATCAGTTTTGTTGTTGACATTTTGTCATCATCTTGTGAAACTTTCGTGTGTGATTTTGTTGATTTGACCAGTATCTGTAATAGGCGATTTTGTGGATTAATATGCAGTGTAAGTCGATTTGAAGTTATTGTTTTCGTATCAGTTTCCTATGTTTTGATTACATCTTTGGATTGTGCTTATTCCGTTGCTTTAAGAGAAGATTATGACGACTTGCTTCGAGTGAAATGGGTCATCTCGTATTGCGAAAGTTGAAATTCCAGAGGATTTGATCAAGCTTTTGAGTTAATAAGTTTTTATGCCGACTTCTCATGTTGAATTGCTTTTATCCGTCTTATTTTTATATTCACTTAAGATTCAAAGTTCCTTGAGCAACCAAAAATAAACTGATACCTTTTCACAAAAATTAGAAGAATGGAATAGCAATCTGATAATTTATTATAAGAGAATTAGTGTTTATGTTCTCACTTCATTTTTTCAATTTGAAATTTCAACATACAATTTCTGGCTATGATTAGGAATCTTTTTTTAAGGCTTATTGAGATCAGTTTACACAAGAACTCAAGCCAGTGGATTAGCAACGTCGATTAGGTCCTTGGAATGCGTCAAATTCGATGCGAATGCGAATTCCATGAGCAATTTTTCAATCATATTTTTCGATAAAATGTTGAATCATTGACGAATTGTAACAACGTTTAAAATATCACTGACACTATCCAGGTCCCATTATTTATTTATTGATTGTTATCTTCAAATGATGAATTTTTGCGAATCATACTTTTATCTATCTATCATTGCCATCTGAAGGTAAAACTGGTTCACATAATATTTGAAGAATGAAATTTATATGTATGGATATTTCATCTGGTTCTGATTCTAATATTGATATGTGTTGAAAGCAATGTTTTTTCCTGGATTTCTTCTGATTCAAGAAGTGAATCATTTTCCAGGTTTCAAAGTTTGTATTTAAGTTGTACATATCGGGTTTTTTTTTAGAAGAGAGATAGAACTTCAAATTGAAATAAAACACATTTAAATTAAGATTGAAGCCAATTTTTTTTATTTGAACGATAATTTTATGACATTTATGTTTTAAAAATAATTTCCGACATACGTTCTGTCAAGAAAGTACCGGGAATTATCGATTTAAATCTGGCGGGCAATGAGGCAGGTAAAATTTTTTTTTCCTAGGTTGGTACCACTGTCCTTAATTACTATGCCAAGCTTGAACGGGTGTGTTTGCAACAGCTGATTAAGTCAGTCGATGTCAGAGTGCGTGCCGATTTTTACTATGGGTGATTACGTTGAGCAAAGAATTTGTTTAAAGTTTTGTGTTGCAAATGAATTTTCGTGTGCCGATGCATTGAAAATGTTGCAAAAGGCCTTTGGTGATAATGCTCTATCGAAAACTCGTGCATATCAGTGGTACAGGACGGTCGTGAAGTGGTCGAAGGCTTGCCTCGTTCCGGACGCCCATCGACGGCTTCGATCGAAGATAACGTCGATAAAATTAAGGAAAGGGTGCTGGAAAACCGTCGTACCAGCTTGAGAGAGATAGCACATGATCTTAAGATATCCCACGAGTCCGCACGTACGATTTTGATTGATATTTTGGGCATGAGAAAGGTGGCCGCACGACTCGTACCGAAAGACCTGAATTTTCTTCAAAAACGTCATCGCGAACAGGTTGCTTCAGACATGCTGGATCGCTGTAATTCCGATTCTACATTCATGGAACGCATTATAACTGGTGATGAGACCTGGGTCTACGAGTACGATATGCAAACAAGCCAGCAATCATCGGAATGGGTGGCAAAAAATGAGCCGAAACCGAAAAAATCACGCCAAAGCCGCTCGAAAATGAAGGTGATGCTCATTGTTTTCTTCGATATCCGTGGCGTGGTGCACTACGAATTCGTTCCAGAGGGTCAGACGGTAAACAAGGAGTATTACCTAGGCGTTATGAAACGTTTGCGTGAGCGTATCCGTAAGAAGCGGCCAAATTTGTGGGCGAACAACTCATGGATTTTGCATGAAGATGACGCGCCTTCTCACCGAGCTACGATTGTGACTGACTTTCTCGCCAAAAACTCAACAAACGTGCTTCAGCAACCACCGTATTCGCCGGATTTGACTCCCTGCGACTTCTTCCTCTTCCCAAAACTAAAATTGCCCCTTCGTGGCACCCGTTTTGAGTCGATTGAAGCCATAAAACAAAATTCGGAGGAACCGCATTCGACCAGACCAATTTTGGACCACTTTTTCCAGTATTTCAGGTCTTATTCAATCAAAAACACGTGTCATGTTGGCTTCCAAAGCGTCTATTGTTTCTGGTTTATCAGCATAAACTAATAACTTGAGATAACCTCAAAGAAAATAATCCAGTGGAGTTATGTCGCTTGATCTTCGAGGACTATTAATTGGAGCATTTCTCGAAATAATGTTATCGCCAAATCTTTCTTTCAATAAATCAATTCTTACGGTAGCAGCATGAAGTGAAGCACCATCTTGTTGGAACCAAAACACTTCTGGGTCGATACCATTCAAATTTTGAAACAAATAATCATTGATCATCGATCTGTTACGAGCACCATTCACTGTTACATTAGCTCCAGCATCGTTTTTGAAGAAATATGGACCGATGATGCCTCCAGCCTGTAAAGCACACCATACAGTGCATTTTTCAGGATGCAATGGAATCTGCAGAACTTCTTGAGGATTGTTTTCACAAACGACTCTTATTATGGTCAAGTGGCTTTAGTTCTTGAACCAGTTAGATCTTGTATGGGTGTAGACCAAGATCTTTTCGCAAAATTTTCCATGTGGTGGATGCACAGAGTCCAACTTGTTGTGAACGTCGACGAATAGACAACTCTGGATAATAATTAACACTATGACTTATAGCAGCGATATTTTCTTCTGTACCTACAGTTATTTGTCTTGTTGTTGTTGTTGCATCGAGTAAAAAAAATGTTGTCCGAAATCTATCGATAGTTCGACGAATAAGCTGCTCTGATAGGCGATTATGTAAACCATACATTTCACGAAGTGCTCCATAAGTTTGGCGAATAGAACGCTGATTTTGAAAATAAATTTCAACAAATTGTAAACGTTGTTGCGGTGTAAGTCTTTCCATGATAATTTGTCAATGCTGACTGGACAGAAATGTCAAAACAACATGGTTTTTTCCTTCTGTCAAATCACTTATCCCTATTGAAAGTTCGATCACTCTAAAAAAAACACCTTGTATATGAGTTGTGTAATATAATAATCAGTTCACTAGGTGAGAGCTTGATTTTATCTTTTATAATTATCATTAATGAGAGTTTCTCATTTGGACGTTTTCTGTCAAACTGAAAATCAATAGATTTTGTCCCATATTTCAAAAAAGTTATATGAATAAGACAAATAACTACAGCATTATTTCCATTATATCATCTTTTTCAAAATTTATTGAAGTATGTTGAACTAACAGTTCTATCTCTTATTTTGAGAATGGTTAACTCCTTGCGCTTTGCCAGTTCGGTTCTCGAGAGAAAAGGTCTGTAGGAGAGAAGGGAGTTCGCCATATTTTGTGACCTGCCCAAAGCGTTAGACTGTTTATCTCACAGTATTTCACTCAATTAACTGGCCTGTTTTGTGGTCACAGGTAATGTGCGTTCGGTCTCGTTGATTCCTTCCTTTCTGATCGCTAACAAATGGTATTTAACTCGGGAGGTATCGTCATCTCTTCCATAATATACTGGGCTTCCTCAGGGTTCAATCCTCGGCTCTCCCGTATTCATAATCTATTCAAGCGTAGTGATTAATGTCGTCAGCGAAAAAAAATATACACCGGAAGCAGGCGGACTCTTTAAATAAAAAGCCAATGGAACGCAGCACCAAATTCATTCCAATAATCTACGACAGGAATTTTTACTAGGAATCTGATCACCAATCAATATATCATAGTAATGGCACTGCTACAACGCTGAGGTAATATCTAGTAGAGCGATTAGACAATTTCTAGGAAACAAGAATCGCAAAACAATAGATCACATAATCAAACATCAAACAATCAATGGAGCCAGGTTTAAGTAACAGAACTCAGTCATTCTGATATTCAATATCTGAGATGAGTGAACGTTCTCCATGTCAGGCAGTGTGATAGCTGACTACGATAGAAAGGCGAAACCTTTCTGTGCTAATAGGATAAAAATAGATACAATAATTATCTTCATTGAAATAAAAAAATCAGCAACGGCGAGATTGAACCTAGAACAACTTTTTCTATAAGAATAGGGGAATCCCTTGACTCCAAAGATCTGAGAAACAAACTATATCTTAAACGAATGATAAACATGTATTGAAGCTATATGAAAAATATATCTTACCTCATAAATAAAACTAATCAGCATAAGCAATCAAACTGAATGTATCCTCAGGTAGCTTAGGTGATTCAGCTTCATACTAATACCTTATTTGTTGACATCTATCCAGATATTCGATTTATCTTTACGATTCTTATCTTTTAATGTCTTTTATTAGAGAATGGCTACGAAAAACATAATTTTGATTGTATCTCGCAGGATATACCTGTTTAGTCAATTCACATTGGGTTTCGATGAAAATTATGTTGATTTATACATAAATGATTGGAGTTTCTCTTGAAAGAAATTCCTTCGAGAATATTTAAGACAATTCGACGAAATACGAATACAGCATTCACGATGGTCTTCTGTTGGACATTCCTGGCAAATTTGACAATGGATCAACATGTGAATTCATTGGTCTGCATATATGGACATTATCTCTGAGCTGAAGTACTTTTTAAAATATATCTTTGTAGTTCTTGTCAGAAAGTATATGTAATATAAATTTATGATTTCTTGTTACATTGTGAAACCTTCATATTTCCTTATTGTTTGAGAAATAAGATTTTTATCCCATTTTTTTTATTGGAACTGAACTTCACAAATAGTCGATAATTATTGAATCTCAATTAATAGAATAATATGAGATTATACCTGAATGATTCTCTCTTAGAATTTGAGTTTCAGTTATTTTAGTCAAAATGTTTCAAAAAAGCACTTATCGAACACAATTCTTAGAATTTTTAAGAGCTAAATTTCAAGTTGATATTTTTTTGAGGCTCTCAAAATCAAAACTTTTTCGATATAAATTGTTGTAAACCAAATCTCAATTTGGTTTAGAACAATTTATATATTGCTCTAAAACAAGTAAATTGTATGAGTGCAATTTACTTGTTTGATTTAGCATGATTATCATTTGCATGATTGCTTTTTAAAATCAGATTTTAAAAGTTGAAAGTAAATCATTAATTTCGTTGTTGAACTATCTTCTGTATCTTTACTTTCGAAATTAAATCATAAATATTATATATGGAAAGTATGATTGTTTCGGAAATTCATCTTGACATTATGAATAAAAACAATATTCTATTTCCGCTAATATTTCAGTATCTAGTAGTACTCACCTGAAGAAGTCATGGTATGACGAAGCGATTGTAGTGAAATAAAATGTTAGCGGACAGAGAATATCGTTTTTATTCATAATTTCATATAAGGAATGATAAAAAAATTCTTAGTTTTATATTATTTCAGATAATACTAAAATTATAGTAATAATTATATTCCTTTTTGTTAAAGAACATTTCTCATTAAATATTCGGCGTGCTCCCTTTGGAATTCAACTACATAAATAACATAATTTTAAAGAAATTTCGTAACGGTATCCTAAACTTAACATAGATTTATTGATGACATGCGTATTTATATTTCTACCTTATTTTAGTGGTACTATTGTACCACTTATATTAAATAAAAATCTGATTTTCACAAATTTTTATTGTTATTATAATACAACAATTATTTCACTAACACAGGTAGGTGGTATCTTACATTTTTTAATAACAAAATATGTCTACGAAATCGGCTTCTATTTATATTAGAAAAGGTACAAACATTTTTGTTGAGCACTAAAACCCAAAAAAGTGAATTTCAGTTTATCTGAATATATTAAACAGAGTTGAGTTATTTAGCTCTAATTTTTCATTAAGTACTTTCTGATTTTGTTGTATTCATTTATCTCTATTGAATCTAAGAGGTTTGAGGCACTAGAGTCACTAAAGATAAATAAATACAACAGAAGTGGCATAGTATATTACTTAACGAACAATTATACTTGAATAACTCACCCCTGTTAAAAATATTCAGATCAACCTGAATTTAGAGGGACCCCCTTTTTTGGGTTTTATTGCTCAATAAAAATTTTGTACCTACCGTAATATAAATAGAAGCCGATTTCGAAAACAAATTTAGTTATTCAAAATATATACCCCTTACCTAAAGATGTTACGGTGTTTGCAAAACAATTGTTGTATCATTAAAATAATAAAAATTTGTGACAAGTTTATATACACCCGAAAATTGAAATTTATCCTTTTTCGGTTTATTATTTGTGATGAATCTGCCAATGTTAATTTTAGACTTCAATATTTTTTCTGAGTGTAGTGATTTTATTTGTTTACTGATATTATTTCCTAACTAAGCTAGATTAACGTATCCCTTTTCTGTTGATTAAGAACAGAATGGTCACATTTCTCTTAAGGGTTTTTTAAATTCACGTTGTTTTATTATTTTTTTAATCCTTTATATTATTTATTTATCAATCCTTTATATTATTATCTAATTCTATGCTATTACTTTTATTATATTTTTTTAGAAGGTAAAATTATCTAGTGTAGTCGGTGTACCATTTTATAATATGAAACTGCATTAGGTCGAAATGCCAGACACGTGTGATACTGTGAAACATAAAAACTGTATGAATTTTTTCAATAAAATTGTTATAATATAATTCGAAATATTATTGAGCAGTATCTCAAAGGGAATGTTAGATCCATTTTTAAGTTTACTTCCCACGAGAAAAAAATAACTAGTAAATATCCAAATAAGAGGTCTCTTGATGGCAGAGAATCATCATCAGCAGATGATATTGATAATATATTTGCAGATTGATTTAGGAGTGTCTTCATCAGTGAAGGTATTAATGCCGATGGTAACTTGGGCCAGGTTCAAAATTTGTATAACAGCAATTACCTGAACAAGTTATTCATATCAAAAGAAGAGATATTACCTGTCCTTGTGTCCATCAATTCTTCAAAGGGTCCAGGATCAGATGATACTCCACCTTTATTTTTGAGGAGGTGTGCGAACTCTCTTTGCTTACTACAATTTTTATTATTCAAAAATTCACTCAGAACTTCAGCCTTCCCTAAGGAATGGAAAATTTCTGGTGCCACCCTTGTTTTCGAAAGCGATGAAAAAACAATATGAAACATTACAGAGCAGTGATTATATTGTCGCCTAGATTTGTGAATATATTGCAAATCACGTAAAATATTATAGAACAACAGCATGAATTTTTTGAGGCAAGAAATATCGAGACCAATTTATTGAGTTTATTTGATTGCTAAAAGGAGTGTCTGGAATCGTGTGAACAGATGTAGATGTCATAGCATTCAGTTGCTAGGTTTGCTAAGGTTGGTATTGGTGGTGATTTGTTGCGTTGGCTCCATTCATATATTGAAGGATAAGAGTTTGTCACGGTTAATAGCAGCGTATCTAAAATAATATTCAATTCATCCGGAAAACCACAAGGGTCACATCTGGGACCACTATTGTTTATAATTTACGTTAATGATATAAGCTAATAGTTTAAATATGCATTATTTTTGCTTTACGCTGACAATATCACAGTTTTTTTTAAATTATAAGAAGTATCAATGATTAAATTCTGCTACAGGATGATCTGTATAAACTCTTAGCCTACTGTTCTAATAACCACTTGTACCTGAATTCTGGAAAGTGTGGTAACTTTAGGTCATTAAGTGAATTTGATGGAATACAATCATACTGCCATGTTTTGCAGGAGGTTAAGGATCTGGCGTTACTTTTTGATTCGAAGATATTGTTCGATAGGCATATTGATAGTGTTATTACTGATTGTAGTAGAATGCTTGGATATATCATAAAGAACAGTAAATATTTCTTGAATAATAACACCTTCTTTATCTTATATCACTTTTCAGTGTACATCAAACTGAACTTCGCATCTTCCATCTGAAACCTGCAATATAAGTTAGATTAGAGAACATACAAAATAAATTCCTATGGTACCTGGTATTTAAAAATCAAATAAGCATTGCAGATTACGATTACTCAAATATAAGGAACAAATTCTGATTCTGCAAAATTATATGACAAAAATAGATATGCTTCTTTTGTTCAGGATGATCAACGGTTTTCTGAGCCTGACATTTTGTACAAAATTCCAAAAAGAGTGAAAGACATAAAACTAAGAAATTCCAATATGTTTTACGTCCCTCTCAAAAGCAAAAATATAACACAGAAATCACCACTTTGTGGGATCTTTACAATGGCTAACAATTTTAGAGAAATCGATATTTACAACATTTCTGCGTGTCAACTGAAGAAGTCTTTGAGGAAGAGATTGCCATCAGTACATCAATAGAAAAAATTTAAAATAATAAGAAGAGGTTTTTTACTCGAGGAAAGGATTATTACAAAATTTGAATATCAAAACAGATTTCATCTGTTAGTCTTCTACAATTTTAATTTAAAAAAATTTTTTCCAAAAACTTTTAGAATAGAACGTATAAAATTAAAATTCATTATATAATAACAAATGGAATAGAAAACCCAACAAATATAAATTGTCAATCAAAATTAATAAATAAATATTTGAAGGAGACAAAATTTTGTTTCTGATCTTATAATTATGAAAACTAAATCCTTTTGAAAAATACAAAACATAATTCCTAAAAAAATTATTCATTTGAAATATTTAATAAATTTAATTATTAAAATAAGTTACCTCAAAAATCAACATGTATCACATCCTCTAAAAACAATTAGAATTCAGATAAGGTCTTCATCGGTCCAACTTCCTATTTAGAAAATAAAATCAATTAACAATAAATACCTTACCTCTAAGACACACTAACTTTAAAATCCAAGGTATTCTATGTTCATCATAAAAATCACACAAAGCTTGCAAGATATTTTATGGTCTTGGTTAAACCACATGATATTTATAGAATGGAATTTTTAAAACCTAATTTAATTATATATAAAATAAAATAATGAAAAGAAGTTCTTTACTTGATAGAAGGATTATTACAAAATTTGAATATCTAAACAAATTTAATCTGTTAGTCTTCTACAATTTTAATTTCAAAAAATTTTATTCAAAAACTTTTCGAAATAAATTCATGTCTTATAAGCACTGTTTATATTTGATAGATGTATAAAATCAAAACTCATTATATAATGATGAATAAATATTATGATGCTTATAAGACATTAATTTAATTCTTAAAGTTTTTGAATACAATTTTTTTAAATCTGTTTTTTTTATCTTAAAATTATATTTTCTATTTTTGACAAGGTTTTAGTTTTCATAATTATAAGATCAGGAACAAAATTTTGTCTCCTTCAAATATTTATTTATTAATTTTGATTAAAAATTCAAATTTGTTGGGTTTTTGGGTTTTTCATTTTTATTAGATATTATATAATGAGTTTTCATTTTGTACGTTTATTGAATATAAGCAGTGCTTATAAAATATTAATTTAATTATAACAGTTTTTGAATAATATTTTTTGAAATTAAAATTCTAGGAGACTAACATTTCAAATCTGTTTTGACATTCAAATTTTAGAAAAAATTTGTTTTTATTTTCACATTTTATAATATCATCTACATTGTTTTATATTAATTTTTAGAATTAGTTCATTTTTGTATGATAAAATTTTTTTTCCTCATTTCCTGTCCTTTTTTTGGGCTCTGGATTGTGTGTCAACAAAATAAAAATAATAGTTTCATCTTCTTAAATAAAAAGAGAAGACTTCCTTTTACTAAAGAAGATTACTATAAACTAACACGTTCCCAAAATTTGTTTGATCAACCTGACAATAAATCTATCTCCTCAACTTTACCTTAATATCACATCTAATACAAAAACCCTCAAATTAGATTCCTTTTCCCTTAAATTTTAAGTTACCTACAGGAAATATTGGTACAGAGTATTTCGTCTTTAGATAATCCCAAAAATATCTATGTATCAAAAAAATCTCAAATATAATCCAATCTTTTATCTCACCTCTTCCCTAAGTTCTTTTATTCTGACTTCTTAATCTTCTCTCCACTCTCATGTTACTTTACAGTGGACTATTTGTTTGTTGGTGTTTAACATTTGAAACAGGGAAATTTCACCCAGAAGTAGGTTTTCTGTCTGAACCCTGGTTGAATCAACAATTTAGTCTCAAAATATCAGATTACCATTCACTTTGAAATGAAAAAAAGTATAGAAAATCAGTTAATTCATATTTGCGTAATTGTGGAGAAAATTTTGATCTCAATCATTCACTTTTTTATTGTAAAAACAATTCTTCTAACGGTTATAAGATTTCAGTCTTAGGAGAGATAGCCCTGTTTGTTTCGATCATAGTGAAATCGATCAATTTGGCTCATCGATAATATTGGCCACTGCAGCTGCATTGTTTCCTCGCTACTCACGTATCGTCGTCTTTTTGGTGGTTAAATGTCTTGTAAAGTTTACTCACGTTCAAACTTTTTCACAAGGCGTATTATAACTTTCGCAGAGCACCGACGCAATTCTTCAGTGAATAAACATTGAGTACCAGCAACTGAACTACAGCATTGGTAATATTTTTTACTACTTCAGCCGATTTAGAGCTGCATCATGAAACTGCCCACTATACTAATTATATAATTACCTGAAATGAGAAAAACTTCATTAGAAACTGGGAAATCTCTATTTGGAAAACTATCATTATTGAAAGACCCTTTACCAAGATTGGAAATGCCTCTAGTCTCACGGCAGGCCACCGATTTCAATTAAAAATCAATAATGCAAAACGCAATTGCTCAATAAGAATTCCAGGTGAAACTGATACAGAAAAACCCACAGAAAAATATAATAATGAAATTTTAGCCGCAAAGTCATTTCCAACTTTCCCACCATTCTGAAGACCCATCCATCCATACGCATAACAATGTGTAAATCAAACTATTCAATTACCATATGAGACTCAGTAATGTTTCAATTGAAAGCCATAATAATTTTTAATACCATTGATCTGGCTGTCTACGATAAATATCTGCATAATTTATGCCATTGCATAATTATTGTGGAAACTGAGCTGGGTTCATTGGAAATCCCATAATATTTTTCATTTCATCAACCAGTTGAAATTTATTCTTCGGGGATAATTACACTGGATCGGCTCTGCAACGGAATTCCAATCATTTGTTAATTTCCGATATATTATAATATTAACACACATTCGAATAAAATATATTGAGAATTAACTATGACAAGTGTTTTGAATATTATAGCTGGATTAATTCTCCGAAGCTTCTTAAAATTTAATCTGAATAAAATTTGGTAAAATGCCTCAGAAAACACTTTAATAGACATATATCGGGTGTTTTTTTTTAGTGTGGTAGAACTTAAAACTGAAATAAAACACATTTAAATTAAGATTGAAGCCAATTTTTTTTTTACGAGTTATTTTGACTCTATATATATATATATATATAGTGCTCTATAAGTTTGGTAAAAAGGAAACTGATTTCGAAAATTTATTTCAACAATTTGTAAATGTTGTTGCGGTGTGAGTGATAGTTTTTCAATGCTTGCTCAACAGAAATGTCAAAACAACATGGCTTCTTCCTTCTGCCAAATCACAGTTATCTCTATCGAAAGTTCTATCACTCTAAAAAAAACACCCGATAGATTATCAACCTACATTCTGTCAAGAAAGTACCGGGAATTATCGATTTAAATCTGGCGGGGCAATGAGGCAGGTAAAAATTTTTTTTCCTAGGTTGGTACCACTGTCCTTAATTACTATGCCAAGCTTGAGCGGGATCTGTCAACTAGTGTGTTTGCAACAGCTGATTAAGTCAGTCGATGTCAGAGTACGTGCCGATTTTTACTATGGGTGATTACGTTGAGCAAAGAATTTGTTTAAAGTTTTGTGTTGCAAATGAATTTTCGTGTGCCGATGCATTGAAAATGTTGAAAAAGGCCATTGGTGATAATGCTCTATCGAAAACTTGTGCATATCCGTGGTACAGAGCCTTCAAGGACGGTTGTGAAGTGGTCGCCCATCGACGGCTTCGATCGAAGATAACGTCGATAAAATTAAGGAAAGGGTGCTGGAAAACCGTCGTACCAGCTTGAGAGAGATAGCACATGATCTTAAGATATCCCACGAGTCCGCACGTACGATTTTGATTGATATTTTGGGCATGAGAAAGGTGGCCGCACGACTCGTACCGAAAGACCTGAATTTTCTTCAAAAACGTCATCGCGAACAGGTTGCTCCAGACATGCTGGATCGCATTATAACTGGTGATGAGACCTGGGTCTACGAGTACGATATGCAAACAAGCCAGCAATCATCGGAATGGGTGGCAAAAAATGAGTCGAAACCGAAAAAACCACGCCAAAGCCGCTCGAAAATGAAGGTGATGCTCATTGTTTTCTTCGATATCCGTGGCGTGGTGCACTACGAATTCGTTCCAGAGGGTCAGACGGTAAACAAGGAGTATTACCTAGGCGTTATGAAACGTTTGCGTGAGCGTATCCGTAAGAAGATGCCAAATTTGTGGGCGAACAACTCATGGATTTTGCATGACGATAACGCGCCTTCTCACCGAGCTACGATTGTGACTGACTTTCTCGCCAAAAACTCAACAAACGTGCTTCAGCAACCACCGTATTCGCCGGATTTGGCTCCCTGCGACTTTTTCCTCTTCCCAAAACTAAAATTGCCCCTTCGTGGCACCCGTTTTGAGTCGATTGAAGCCATAAAACAAAATTCGGCGCGAGAGCTAAAGTCCATCCCGGAAAGCGCCTATAAAAAATGATTCGATAATTGGAAGTGCCGTTGGCATAGATGTATTGGAGCAAATGGAGCCTATTTTGAAGGCGACCCAATAAATTTTTACGATTAAATGTAAAAATTTTGTTTTAATTGAAAATTTCCGGTACTTTCTTGAAAGAGTAGTATTATTATTTTTTATATGTAAAATTGAACTTGTCTTATCTGAGTTCAAAATATTTTTGAGGATGTGCTACATGTTTTGAGAGTTTTTGAAGCAATTTATTTAGATATATTAAATATTTCAAATAAATTGGTTTTTGAGAAGTTCTCAAATTATTTTGTATATTTTTGAGACAGATTTAGTCTTCATAAATATAAGACCAGAAAACAATACATTTTGTTACAAATAGGGCTTCATACGTTTGTCTGAAGAGTTCAGTACGCATGTCTGGATCCGAACAAAAAATATTTATTTATTAATTTTAATTGTAAATTGTCAATATTCGTTGGGTTTTATTAATTCCATTTGATATTGTATAATGAGTTTCGATTTTATACGTCTATTAAATATGAGCAGTGCTTATAAAGATATTAATTTAATTCTTGAAGTTTCTTGAATACATTTTTTGAAATTAAAATTGTAGAAGACTAATAGATTGAATCTGTTTTAATATTTAACTTTTATTTGTGTCCTCATGTTAGAAAATTATAGAAAACACTGGGACACGGCAACTTTTAAATTTAATTGTATCGGGAGTTTTTTTAAGAGTGATAGAACTTTCGATAGGAGAAACTGTGATTTGACAAAAGCTAGAAGCCATGTTGTTTTGACATTTCTCTTCAGTGAGCATTGACAAATTATCATGGAAAGACTCACGCCACAACAACGTTTACAAATTGTTGAAATTTATTTTCAAAATCAGTGTTCTATTCGCCAAGCTCAAAGAACACTTCGTGAAATTTATGGTTTACATAATCGTCTATCAGAGCAGCTTATTCGTCGAACTATCGATAGATTTCGGACAACATTTTCTCTACTCGATGCAACAACAACGATAAGATAAAGAACTGTACGTACAAAAGAAAATATAATGTTGTTTTAATTGAAAATTCCCGGTACTTTCTTGACAGAGTAGTATGTGAGCGCTAACTAACTAATAGAGAATCAAAATTTTGAATCTCATACAGATTTATTCTGTTAACCTCCTTAAAATTTTAATTTCAAAAAATGTTATTCAAAAACTTTTAGAATTGAATTAAATGAATATCTTCAGAAAACACTGTTTCAATTTAGTAGATATATTAGACTAACAGTACCTTGTTTTATGAAAACCAAATTCCTTTCCAAAAATGAAAATATAACTTCAAGTACTTCTACAAAAACTACTTGCTCAAAATAAGTTCCTTCAAAAAAATTCCTTAAACTTGCAGAACATCTTCAGAAAGCAATTTAGAATTCTATCAACGGAAACTTACATTTGAAAAATGAAAATAATTAACAAAAAATATCTAATCAAACAAACTGAATGAAGTGAACTTTTGAAAATCCTACGTATTCTATGCTCGTCAGAGAAAGTACACAAAGTTTGCAAGCTATTTTATGAACTTCTTTAAAACCAAATATTCATATGTTATAAGTTTAAACCAAAATATTTAATTATCATTTATAAAATAAAATAATAAAAGGAGGTTTTTTCTGATAGAAGGATTAATACAAAATTTTAAATATCATACAGATTTATTCTGTTAATCAAATTTTAATTTCAAGAAATTTTATTCAATAACTTACTGTATAATAAGTGTTGATTCAATATGTCTACTGAATCGGAACAGTGTTTCCAAAAGAAATTTTTTTTAATATATCTAAAAGGTTTAGAATAAAATTTCCTTAAATTTAAATTTGTAGGAGAATACATCTGTATGATATTTGAAATTTTGTAATAATCCTTCTTTAAAAAAAAACCTCTTTACTATTTCATTGTATGTATAATAATTTTATATTTTGGGTTTTACTTATAACAAATTATTTTGATTTTAAAGGAGTCCATTACCTTGCAAACTTTGTTGGTTTCTGTGACGAACATAGAATACGTAGGATTTTTAAAAGTTCACTTCATTCTAGTGTTTGTTCAGATAAGTACATTCGGTTTGTCTGATGAGATATTTTTTGTTAACTATTTCTATTTTTTAAATGTAAAGTAGGGCTAATGAGTTTCTGTTGTAAGAATTCCAAATTGCTTTTTGATGATGTTCTGCATGTTTTAGAAATTTTTTAAAGTATTTTTGAGCAAGTTGCTTCTGAAGAAGTTCTTGAGGTTATGTTTTGCACTTTTGGAAAGGAATTTGGTTTTCATAAAACAGGATTCAGATTCCCTTTAGGTACTGTGTAGTAAGTGTTAATTCTATATGTGTAATAAATTGTTTTCTAAGGTCATTTATTTAATTTAATTCCAAAAGTTTTTGAATAAAAAAAATAATAAAATAAAGGAAAACATTTGAGATTAAAATTTGTAGGAGGTTAACAAAATAAATCTGTATGATATTTAAAATTTTTTAATGATCGTTCTATCAAGTAACAACCCCTTTTTGAAAACGTAGGATTTCTGTTTGTTCAGATAAGTACATTCAGTTTGTTTGTTGAGATGTTTTTTGCTGATTATTGTTATTTTCTAAATGTGAATTAGGGCTGAGGAATTTCCATTGTAAAGATTATAACTTTCTTTTTGAATATGTTCTGCCTGTTTCAGGATTTTTTTTGTAGGAACTTATTTTGAGCATGTTGTTTTTGAAGAAGTTGTTCCGGTTATGTTTTGCATTTTTGGAAAGGAATTCGGTATTCATAAAACAGGCTACGAAATAAAATTTTGTACCCTTCAAGTATTTATTTAGTATTTTCAATTAATAATCTATGTTTATTTGAATTTTTTCATTTCCTTTTGTTACTGTGTAATTCGTGTTAATTCTATATATATACTCAATTGGAACAGTGTTTTCTAAAGGAATTTATTTAATTCAATTCTAAAAGTTCCTGAATAAAAGTTTTTCAAATTAAAATTTGTAGGAGGTCAACAGAATTAATCTGTATGATATTAAAATTTTGTAATAATCCTTCTATCAAGAAAAGATTTCTTTTCTCCAATTTTATATATAATCATTAGCTTATTTTTCAAGTTTAGTCAGGAAAACAGTGATCATACGTGCATGCACATGGAGCAAAAACAATACCTCTTCCTAAGTTGGTTGGAACAAATACTTGTGCAGGATAATCATTTCTTATTGGAACGAATGAACTCCTGAGTCAAAGGAATCTTCCTTGGTATTTGTTGCATCAACAACACTTGATGAATTGATATGATATTGCTCTACCAGCTGTTGAACACGTAAACTGATAAAAAGTAATCCGAAACCTTTTCCAAGTATATACAACAGATTTCAACTCGTTTAATAGGTGATAATATGAAGCTGCAAGCAAGCATTTTTCGAGTAAACACACATGCTTTCAGAGTCGCAATAGATTATTTGAATGCACAAATCGATATCAATTATCCATTTTTCGATAGCATTTTGGAGTGCATATCGTTTCAGTTGCCCTGATAGGGATTTTGTGATTATGATAAGACGCTTTGTTTTTGTACATTTTGGTTTATAACTTCAGAACTGAATTCAAACTGCAGTTTTCATGCTCGATTGTTTTCAACATAAAACTACTCGTCAAAAGGTAAGGGTATTGATGTTTTCCGAAGATGAATATTTTCGGTATCATTTCAATAACGATTAGATAAACGGCTTCAGCGTGAAGCGAGTAATGATTGCACAAATTTCCAAACGCTGAAATGTATAGTAATAGCATGTTTTGCTACTATAGGGTCTGTTATTTACTTCATGCAACGTATATAAATACACACATCATCAAAAGTCTTGGTGTCTATGGTGCCTCCATCTCAGGAAAGATTGAAACTGCAATCCCAGGTAGAGAATACAATATTCGCCTGATTATTTTTTCGTGAAAATTAGTTTTTGGGTATTATCTTGATTAAAGATGATGCGAGCTCTCGATTTATGGCAAAAGCCAGTGTCATGAGCGTAATAGAGCGTAATGAGCGGATATCCGCGAATAGATCATTTATTCAATTTATAAATAATATCGGCCCGAATATGGAACCATGTGGGATACCAATATTCGAATAAGATGTTTCTTATCTTCACACAACTGCCTGTCTCTTTCGTGTGAGATAGGATCTGAAAAAGTACTCGGCTTTCCCTCTTATTCTATAATGGCGAAGATTCTTTACCAAGATATAAAAGAACTTTCTTAAATTCCTACGAGCACGTGTGTTATAAGACACTTATTTTATTTAATTCTAAAAGTTTTTGAATGAAAATTTTTTGAAATTAAAATTTGTAGGAGGCCAACAGAATAAATCTGTATGATATTCAAATAATCATTCTATCAAACAAAAACCTCTCTTCGATATTTCATTATTTTTATTTAATTTATTCCCTAGCATCCCCTCAATAGAAACTGTACAAATTGTTAAAAATTTATTGATAAAAAGTAACACTTATCCTATCGGAATTAATGACATTTTGAATTGTCTTGAAATGTGTCCTTGAACAGAATTACTTCCAGTTTAATGGTATTATTTACATTTTATTATTATTTATCTTGATACTCCTAGATCTTCTGTGAAGTCCCCCACAGAACTTTTTTCAGCTTGTGCGAGTTAGGAGTTCAGTTGTGTTCTGGGTAGGCTTTGTTACTGCGATCTTGCGCCACTTTAGGTCACAGCACTGTTGACTTTTGACCCAACAGTGAAATGGTCGCAGACACCCGTCCAACAAAAAAATTTCTTTTCCACCTGAACAGGATTCGAACCCGGACCTCCCGGTCACGAGCTCGATGCTCTTCCGCTGAGCTACCCACACTCATTTCCAATAAAGCACTTATAATGGGAAATCCACTCTATTCTAGCAGAAATGCTCATGAATGATTCAGAATCAAAAATTCATTCAAATCAGTGAACAAATACTCCTTTTATTGGTTCAGATTTGTAGATGACATTCTATGTTGCTTTAAAGGCGCCAAGAGACCACTGGGCACTCAAATTTCATTAATACTCTACACCTGTCCATCAAATTCACCTATGAAGAAGAGCAGAACCGACGTATCAATTTTCTACACTTAAGTATCACAAGATTAAATAATGCACACAATTGTAATTATTTACTATATATTTTCAATTCTTGAATTAGAGAATTCTAACAAAATAGTCATTTTATTTCGTTACACAACCTTCATTTAACCTGTCTAAACGTCGAGGTACACCTGAAAGTAGATCACCTCCATAATTTTCGGTGATTATAGTCCAGGAAGGCAAAACTGACTGGATTAAATCATCTTTATTTCGTGGCACTCATCCATCAACTTCAATCTTCATAAGTCCCAATATGTTTTCCATGGGACTAAGATCTGATGAAGCTGCGAGCCAGGAAATGGTTGTCACTTGGTGTTCTTGCATCCAAGCTCGAGTATAGGACGAAGTAATAATAATAATTTATTAATTACCCTCAAAATTTTACAGGGAATGTTATGTACATATATATGATAATATACATATATGTATGAATAAAAGCAATATATATGAATAAAATAATAGTTAATTAATAACAATAACTGATATTAGATCAAATTTAAAATTTCTTAAAGTCAAATTATAAAAATTATTAGACATTAATATAAACACGATTATAAACAATTACAAAAATTAATTGACGATTAGAATTGGTACGTCATAAATTCATCCATTGAATAAAAACTGCAATCAGCAAGAATCACCTTAACTTTCCGTTTGAATGCTGTACAATGCAGCGACTTCAGGTGCTGAGGAAGTTTATTAAACATTTTCATACCATTGAATATATGTGTGTTTTGTGTTCTCTTCAGTCTATGACGTGGAGCCATGAAATTATTCCTTGATCTTGTTTCATGATTGTGAACCGCTGAGTGTTTTTGGAAAGTGTTCTTATTCTTGTGTATATACATAAGGCATTCAAGGATATAGCAGCATGTAAAGGTAAGTATACCATATTGCTTGAAAAGAGGTCTACAGCTAGTGGTCTGGCCCACTCCTGCTATCAATCTTATGGCCTTTTTCTGTTTCAGAAAAACTCCTCCAGTATCTGAAGATGCGCCCCATAGGATTATGCCGTAGGTCATTCTGCAGTGAAATTGTGCATAATAAGCAAGAACCGCCTCTTTTTCTGTGAGTATGCTTTTTATTCGCCGTATTGCGAATAACACCGTAGAGAGCTTATGGCATACCTCATTTACATGCTTCTTTCAAGTTAAATTTGCGCTAATTGACACTCCGAGCATTCAAATGCTTTCCAGGTTTTGGTACTTTGTGCTCACAAGCAGCTGTTGGGTTTTCTCTGGATTTACTTTCATGTTATTTACATTGAACCACTCTACAGCGCCCTTCACAGTTTCCTCTGACTTATTCAGTAGCAAATTTCTATTCTTCGCTTCATTCAAGAATGATGTGTCATCAGCAAAGAGGGTCTCATCATCTGCAACAGTGTTACACACTAGATCATCTATATAAATTAGGAATAAAGTCGGTCCCAGCACCGATCCCTGGGGCACTCCTGTACTAATTTTCATTCTTGAAGACCGCTTGCGTTCCAAATCTACTATCTGGTAGCGATCCTCAAGGTAGGACCTCATCAGATCCAAAGCTGTGCCTCTTATGCCCATACATTCCAACTTGCTCAGAAGCTTTTCATGATTGACAAAATCGAATGCTCTAGTCAAATCCATGCACGTCAACATCACGTCATCTGCATCGTCCAATGCCTCCATGATGAATTCGATAATGTGGACCAAAGCAGTGATAGTTGACCTACCCTCTCTAAAGCCATGCTGGTAATTTCCTAGCAACGAATTGCTCTCCAGAAATGAGTTCAACCTTTTTTTGAGGAGGGACTCGAAAATTTTCGAAATAACTGGCAGTATCGAGATTGGCCTATAGTTTTCATATACCTCTTTATCTCCCTTCTTGTATACAGGTATCACCCTTGCGACCTTCAATTCATCGGGAAAGTAGCCCTGCTGAAAGCAATCATTTATAAGGTCTGAAATAGTATCTGCTAAATGATTGATGACGTTTTTCAGCATTTTAACCGTGAAAAGTGTGGCATCTTACATTATTCTGCTGAAAACGCTACCCCTCTGGATATAAATCATGCGCCGTTTCAAGGAGAAAATCGTTTAGAATGTCACAATACTTTTCACTGTTAATGGTACCATCAACTGAACAGAGAGGCGTAGTACCACGCTGAGATAATGTTCCCCAAACAATTATTTTGGTGGGAAAGCTGAACGGTAACAGGTTCTTTTTGATAGGATTTTTAAATGATTTCTATCAAGTTGGAAACAACTTCCATCAGATATAAAGACATTATTAAAATTATATTCTTGAAAAGAATAATGAATTCCGGATACTTTCTAGATAGAATTTTCATTCATACATTCCTTGGTGAAATTTTACCTGGATGAAAACGAAATAAAAGCGTACGTGTCACGTTTCTATCTGGACTCCAAACTCCTCTTAATACTTACAATAATCCCACATATTCTAACGTTACCAGAGTAAATACAACTATATGCAAAGCAGTATCAGGTGTTTAAAAATGTGGCCAGCGCATTTATGAATGGAAAGCGATAGTAGGCGTCCAAGAACCAGCACATCTGGTACTTCTGTTGGAACGTTGCACCTTGGCCGCAGGTGCTGTGCAATCTGAAGATTTGCAACGCGACTCTGAGAGTGCTGTACTCCAGGCTTATTCGAAGAGTAAGCAAATTCGCCAAATATTTCGTCGGGTGTCAACGTCCAGGAGGTCGAGGTCTGCTGTTGAATGTACGTGGGTGCGAGACACGGATCAGGTGATAACAATGGTCTACATTTCTTCGATCCGTGTTTTAAAATAGATGTAGTTTAGGATGCGATTGCGTTTCTCGGGCATGGGAAACTGAGGATTTGCAGATTAGGTCTTCTTGGGATACGGTGTAAATGAACTTCTTTTTCAGTTTCATGACATTCCTCTACAACCAACCCTATGTATAGGATGGCTAGCATTCCAGGCAACTAAGTTACAAATGAAACAAACTCTTAAAAATAACTACGTTTCACTTCCAAAAAATTCAAGATTTCTTACCTTTTTATGAGTGAAGTTTCGGGGTTTTACCTCATCTTCTGAAAAATAACAATGGCTATAGAGTAATCATGCACATCAGACACAATGAATGGTAGCAGAACACAAATACAAATAAATTTATTTGGGATAATCATCAATATCGAATTAAAAAACGTTAAAGGCATTCTCAACTTTATGTAGGCATGTTAAAATACTCTTCCAGAGGTCATGGTTCCAGATAAATCAACATTCGTTTTATTTTATAAAGCACTGAATTATTCAGTTGTTTTATTCTCTTATGTGATTCATTATACATAAGTGCGAAGCACTTTTATTTGTAATAAAATAATAAAGTACCTTAGATATTAGTATACCTAGTTGAATGCTCTTCAAATCACACATTTCCAGACGGCATTTGGTAAGTCTATTTATTGTTAATTGATTTACATTCTGTCAAGAAAGTACCGGGAATTATCGATTTAAATCTGGCGGGGCAATGAGGCAGGTAAAATTTTTTTCCTAGGTTGGTACCACTGTCCTTAATTACTATGCCAAGCTTAAGCGGGATCTGTCAACTAGTGTGTTTGCAACAGCTGATTAAGTCAGTCGATGTCAGAGTGCGTGCTGATTTTTACTATGGGTGATTACGTTGAGCAAAGAATTTGTTTAAAGTTTTGTGTTGCAAATGAATTTTCGTGTGCCGATGCATTGAAAATGTTGCAAAAGGCCTTTGGTGATAATGCTCTATCGAAAACTCGTGCATATCAGTGGTACAGAGCCTTCAAGGACGGTCGTGAAGTGGTCGCCCATCGACGGCTTCGATCGAAGATAACGTCGATAAAATTAAGGAAAGCTGGAGCTAATATTACAGGGAATGGTGCTCGTTGCAGATCGATGATCAATGATTATTTGTCTTAAAATTTGAATGGTATCCACCCAGAAGTGTTTTGGTTCTAACAAGATAGTGCTACAACTCATGCTGCTACCGTAACAATTGATTTATTGAAAGAAAGATTTGGCGATACATTATTTCGAGAAATGGTCCAATTAATTGGCCTCCAAGATCATGCGACATAACTCCACTGGATTATTTTCTTTGCGATTATGTCAAGTTATTGGATTATGAGCTAGTCGTGGTGGACATATGCCGGAAATTATTTTTAACACATAAATGTCATAAAATTATCTTTCAAATAAATAAAAATTGTCTTCAATCTTAAATTAAATGTGTTTTATTTCAATTTAAAGTTCTATCACTCTAAAAAACACCCGATACATGCATATAAATATACAAACAGCCGTCCAGTTAAACACTAGTCACCTTTTATAAGGAAGAATGAAGTTATTCCTGTGCTAGGCGACTGACTTAATAGCTCCTCTTGTAAATGCATGGGGAATCTTATATTCCGAAAATTATTTTCTTTAACTGTTTATCTGGTAGGACAGACGCCCTTCATTAAAAACTGGAGACACTGTGAAATTTGTTTTCAAGCAAACCTCCTCATTCCATATAAAATGGTCACCTTTTTCCTACGCGTTCATTCAGCCTGTCACATTTTTATAGTGAGAGCGTATATCGATCCATTTTTCACTGTTTCACAATTTCCACTTGTCAAGTGCAATATTCCTGTCAGTTTAATTTTAACACTTCAAAAAAAGTTTGCAATTCAAAATGAAACTCTGTTTTGGAATATCCGTTATATTTTTGGAGAAAATAATATTATACATGTTTACATAAAATCAACAATGTTTTTCCGCATCCAAACAATATCAAAATATATCATGAAGATTGACAAACGATACATACACATTTATTTATACATATACGCGCCTGCATATCAACATTGATAACATAATAATTATTAGATCACGAATCTCGAATTTGCGAGGATGCAATCTATGATGAGTGACGTCATAGATGCACAAGTGAAGGTAGTATTTTTTAACACTCGATACGTCATTGGAAATTACTGCATTAGTAAATCGAAGTGACAAAGATTTAGTTCTTCAGAAAGTATATGAATTCATGCATTATTCACCCACATTTTGTGATAACAGAGCGGTTTTGACCATTTGGAAATATCGTCCAGTCTCTTTAATTAAACGAAAGGAGACGCTGCATAATTTAATTGAGCGGTTTTATTTTCTTATCGAATTACACTAGTTTGAATATGTTCCCTTCTAACTATATAAAACACATATTTCAATACCCCTAGTATTAGAATATTTTAGTTTTTAACACCATGTCGCTATCATCATATGGAAATATCTGCAACTTGCAAATTATTGGCCAAATGTAATATCAAACGATTGCAAAAATAAAAAACAATGATGAACTCAAATTTCAACAGAGAAATTTATTGAACAGAATAAGAATTACTCATTTGCACTATAGATTTGGGAGGTTATATTTTGAACTGATTACAAATACTGGGTGACAAGAAAAACTTCGGATAAATTTTACTGTGTTCTAGAACAAAAGTATTTTAGCGCAGATTAAAAATTTTTATTCTATAAGATTCTCTATACTTTCTTGTACTGATATATGAATTTTCAGTTTGATATTACTTTATTTTGCAGAGCGTTAGAATATCAAACAAACGTAGTGCAATTTTGAAGCTGTTCAGTTAAGGTAAGCGTCAATGCGAAATTGTTCGTTAGCTCAATGTGCCTTGAAAAACCGTGCCCGATGCAATTTGTCGTTTCAAGGTACTTGGCCATGATGGTTGTTGTCCATGAAGTGGGAGAAAACGCACTATCAATACGCCTAGCAATCGCAACATTGTCAAGAAGCGAGTCAATCGAAATCCGTGGGTCTCCATGAGAAAAATAGCCCGTGAGACTGGTATCAACCGTGAAACCGTTCGTCAAATGTCCAAAAAGAACCTCAACCTCAAGCCATACAAGCTGCAAAAAGTTCAACTTCTCACGGCGACACGCATTGGGCCTTTCAACAGGACTCCGTTCCAGTTCACAAAGTGAAAATGACACAAGAATGGTGTAAGACCCATATTCCGAGTTTCATCACATCTTCAGAATGGCTGCCCCATTCGCCGTATCTCAACCAATGGACTACAGCGTGTGGTTGATTTTACAGCTCATGGCGTGTGCTAAACACCACAAAAGTTTGTAGTCGCTGAAGCAACCCCTCCGTCTCGGGAATGGGACCGATTAACGCCCGAAGAGCTGTGGCACATTTCCGAAAATTTCAAGAAGCGTCTGAAGCTAGGTGTCGCCGCCAAAGGAAGTCACTTCGAAACAGCTCAAATATATTATTACCAAATGTTTATGTTATTATTATTCGTTACTGTTTAACTTTCTTTTGTTTAAGAAAGTTAAATAAAAAAAAGTTTTGTTCGAGGTTTTTCTTGTCACCCTGTAAAGTACATACCTATTCTCTGATGTTATGGTTGAAAACGACGAAAAGAGAAGGTATTTTGGAGCCTGCCAGTGAGATTTCCGAATGAACTGAAGATATTCAACAAGGGAGATTTGTAAACGTCTATTCATTTATTTAAGGGTCATCATTTTATCCTGATACTCCAAGATCTACGGTGAAGTACCCTCAGGAGCATTTGTTGTGGAAAGGTATTATTATTGAGGCCTTACACTACCTTAGGTACGACAATTTTCGACCCAACCGTGAAATGCTTTTTACCATTCCACCAAGTCGGCAACTCTACTTCTATGTTCCAATGACTGCGAACTGCTTTCTTTTGGATGGAATCCAAAAGTTGTAACGAATGCTTTGCTATCGAGCTCCAAACATAAAAGAAGTATTCGAGTCTGATCTGGGCTTTATACAAAAAAAAATTTCCTAGCCTTAAACAAATATCCCAGCTTATTTGCAAGAGTTGACAGTTACTCCAAGAAGATGCCTGAAATCTCTTGGTTGAAGCATCCGATTTTCTATTATTAAGTCAAAAGTCACTAACTTAGTTTTTCGAGAAAAAGTTGTTGTAAAAGTCTCTATGGAGATAAGACTCAGCAGTGTTAAAGAATTGTCACTGGTGAAAGAAAACACCAGCGTGCTATCATACATGAAGCTCAGAATGTAGTTCTCGGTTGTACTAAGAAGATCCTTTATGAGGATTAGGAAGAGGGTGGGTGACAAAACTGAGCCTTGGATGACTCCAGCGTTCACGTTGAAACTACAGGAATCCACGACCACATGAACGTTCCTGTTGGTGAAGAAACTATTCATCCAATCACAGAGACTTTCAGGAAAACCATGCAAAGATAGCTTACTCAGAAGAATCCTATGCCAGACACGATCGAAAACTGGATATGTCCAGAGCAACTGACCCAGATTCTCCATAGCGCTGAATAGTTCTTCTGCACACTTGCATTACCATAGCTAAGGAGGTCACCTGTTGATTAGTGTTTGCAAAAATCATATTGTCTTGATGAGACCTTTGCTCTCCAGTTGTCTAACCATTTAGAAATTGATAGCTGCTTCACGGACTTTCGACAATATGGATATTATGGCTATAACCCGATAGTTTGATACTTCCTTAATTTTTTTGGTATACCCTTTCCTTGTGCATGAACTTACATGAATCTGGGAAAACTCAATGGCGGGAATTCCATCTGGTACAGTTGCTTTCGCGGAATTGAGTACACGAAGCACACTTTAAATGATCCGTGGTCTGAAGTATATATCCCTCATCCTAGATGAAACAGTAAGAATTGTTGGAAGTCCCCGACCAAATGTTTCGATAGTCGAGTCACTTCCAAACCATTTCTTGCTGGTTGAGGGCAGTTTGATTATATTTGGAATAAAGGTATCCATTCCAATCGCATCTGTAACACAATCAATAATGCTGTTTATACTTCCTGTATTGGAGAATGTTTCATTCCATGAGTACGAGGCATAATATCACGCAGAGCATACTCTGATGCAGTGTAGTGCCAAGTCCAACGTGGTTTCCTAGACGAAACATGTTCGGTTTTGGAGCCACTTGCGATCCTTTCACAAGGTAATGATCGAAATTGTTCACTGGTGCTGAAATAGAAACCTTGTATCGCTCTGCTTCACTTTTCAAAAAAATGTCCAGTGTATTTGTCGTATCTGCTGCATGATTAAGAACTTACCAAGATTACGGCTTATGCCAAAGGCTCCTGATAACCTGCCAGCCTCATCAGTTTTGTTTGAGCCACATGCCATATGTATGTTCCATCTAGAAAGTATCCGGAATTTAGTATTTTTCATAATTTTAATATACTTCTTTTTTGTAACATTGTAAGACAAAAGTAATGTATGAAATAGGTTGTGCAGATAGTAGGCTATGGCCAAAGTTGCATGGCAACACTATTTGTCAAATATTGTTGATTGTCAACAGGTATACAATTTATGAAATAATGTCGCAACTAGAAAAAAACAGGCAGAATATTTGTATAGAAAAGGATTTCGAAACTTTAAAAAACAAGTGCAAATTGACTGAACAGAAAAAAAGTGCTGTATATAAGACAATAAACGGTATAAAAATGAATATGAGGCATAGATTAGTTTCAGGAAGACCGCGTAAGAATAAAGGAAATAATTTAAACGCTTTATTGGTCTTAGGACGACACAATCAGCGTCTGAGGTTTCGCAAATTGGCTAACAGATTTGGAAATCAACGAAATATAAAAGTATGTCCAGGAACTGTCCGTATGTCACTGAAAAGACAAGGCTACATATCAAGGAAACCAAAAAAATCCCTATAATGACACCTTCACAAAAGGAACGAAGGATAGAATTGTGTCAATAATGTCTTTATATCTGATGAAAGTTATATCCAACTGGTTGAAATCACTTAAAAATCATATCAAAACAACCTGTTACCGTTCAAATTTCCAAATTTCTCACCAAAATAATGGTTTGGGGAGCAATATCTCAGCGTGGTGCTACGCCTCTTTGTATAGTTGATGGTACCATTAATAGTTAAAAGTATTGTGGTATTTGGTACCATTAATAGTTAAAAGTATTGTGGTATTTTAAACGATTTCCTCCTTGCTTTATATCCAGAGGGGTGGCAGGATAATGCAAGATGTCATACTTCGGCCTATTCTCAAGCTTGATGCAAGAACACCAAGTGACAACCATTTCAAGTCCAGCAGCTTCATCAAATATTAGTCCGATTACAATTACATGATATAACTCACACAATATACAGGGAAATTTGTATCACACGAAAATCAACAAAACAAAAACTCCGTTCCCACCTAGATGAATTCCATAAATAGGCTTTCGAGATAAAACTATGACTATGTAATTAACACGACAATAAGACAACACAATAACTGATCTGCAAGCTGAATACTCGGAAACACGGGAGATTTGCAGAATCCTACATTTACATACGTTATTCCTCTCACAGCTACAATTTTCGAATAGAATAATTCAATGTGGTTCGAAGAACGCGATAAAAAATAAACTCAATTAACGAGCTTCGTCAGAGGTCATATTGTCGTGTGCGAACATCAGTTTTAATTGTTGCAGGAAAAAACTCTGTCTCGGTTTTGAAGTTCGAGGGCGTTTCTTGGATCCCCTAGTTTGGCTGTTCTCATTGTTTAAGTCCTATTGGAATTATTGGTTTGACTATAATAGTTCTGAGCAGTAATTATGATGGTTTGGTCCACACACCTACGGATTCTTATTAGATTATATTGTTCGTGTATTTCATGAACTGTATTGGGTTTTTCCACGCTAGGATGGACAGATTCCAAGACTTGAGTTTCGCGGAAAATCATTTCCATATTACGAAATACAATTGGTTCTGTGCTGTCGGTTGTTTGAATTTTCTGCGTTTTGAATTTGATTACAGTGTTCCAATGTCATTATCGCCAGCTTCCAAAGGTCGATGTAGCCAGTTTTGTTCGTTAAGTGTTGCAGTTGTTAGATTTCTGACTTGATCTTTCGACTAAGTATCAGAGATTTCAAATATTAACTAGAACAATCCTCTGAAATGTCCACAAAATTTAATCAGAAAAATCTTGTAAGAATTAATTGAAATAGAATGTCTTAAAAACACTGTTTATTATAGGCATATAGAATTATCAACACATATGTACGGCAGTTGACTGATAAGAAGCAAAAGAAAGTATGAAATATTGATGGCAATTACCTAGCAAAAATAATCCGAAGTAACTGTTAAACAATTAAATATTCATGAATAATAAATTCCATTGCCAGAAAAAGCTCCACATAGAATAATAACCGCATACGGAGTATGCGGTTGGCTCTAGGTGAAACATTATAACAATTTTATTCAAAATAATTCGCACAGGTTTTATGTTTCACATTTTATTCAGAATCCTGACACGTGTTTCGGTCTTTTGACCATCTTTAACGGAGTACAAAATGGAACTAAACTGAAAATTGGAAAGGTTTTTTCATTACACTTAGGACATCTATGTATTTTTATGGCGCATGGAAATAACAGCATCCTATATAGGTGTTTTGCGAAAGAGTATTTGGGAATTTATTAAATTCTTCTTTTTCTCAATGGCTTTTCTGATTGAAAGAATATCCAAATCGTCCACCAATTTACCCTTATTAACATTATATAGTAAAGTGACATCTTTCTCATTGAAAAAATGATTGTTCTGCAAAACCGGTTGATTTCTGGTTTATCAAAATAGACATCCTACGTTCTTTGATTCTATATTGTGATCATCGGCCTGTCTGTCCTTTATATGTAGCATTACAATCATCACAATTAATTTGATAAATCCCTGATTCGGAAAAGTTGGGGTTCCTTTCTTTAGTGTTCACCAAAATCTTATTATCTAAATTATTTCTACTTACTGCTAAAGTATTAATTCCCATTTTATGAAGACCATTAGAGATCCTACTGCTGAAATCTTTTATATAAGTCATATTTTCTTTTCCTAATAAGGATCATTTATACCGATCTAAATTTTTTTTTTAAATATTGTGGTAAGTTTTCTTATTAATCATTTTGTCAATGATTTCAGTTCTATAGCCATAGTTCACCGCTATAATTTTAATTATATTGACTTCTTTTAGGAAATTAACTTCGTTCAAGGGATGATCAAAAGTCTATGAATGAAACTATGGAATGTTGACATTTTAATTTGCCAAGACTGATTGGATTTTGAATGGATTGTTGTATCAGTAGTGGTAGGTTTTCTAAAAATGTCGAATTCGAACTTAATATTACTATAATTTATATTAAGATGTAAGAAGTTGATTGGAAAATAATGAAAAGAAGTTTTTTACTTTATAGAAGGATTATTACAAAATTGAAATATCAAAACATATTCATTCTATAAGCCTCCTACAAATTTCAGTTTAAAAAAATTTTCATTCAAAAACTTTTAGAATTAAACAGAATAAATCTGTTTTGATATTTAAATTTTGCTCCACAGAGATTAGTAAAAGTCTGTTTTATTTCCTTTTTGTGCCAGTGTGATAAAAATTGAGGAATAAACAGTGAAATTTTTGACGAAAAAGTAATTCAACTTTAACGCCCTGCAACTTTTTCCACAGCAATATTTTATTAAAGCTTATTTGGTTTAATCGTGGTATTTTGGACCAAATAATCTGTTCTTAGCCTATGTCTCAATAGTTATCATTCAGCCTTTGGATGATACACGATGAGAGAATTGCATAGTAGAGCCTGAAATTCATAAGACGTTTTTTGGGACCTTGGTTAATCAATAAACTTTCAAAGACAAAAACAAATTGAAAAAAAATGTTCAACAAAATTTTCTCGAAGTCTTTGATTGAGATAGATTGTAGAACTGTGGGGGTTTCACTAAAGAGAAAATTTAAAAAAAACATAAATAATATATTAGCTTTATTTGGTTTGATGAGTAGGTTATGTTACTATTTGTGTTAAATATGCTAAGAATTTAGGTTTTAAATTTTTGTCCACTCGCGAAAATTTTTCTCGTGGAGAATTATTTTATGTTTATTGAGCTTAAGTGAGAAAATTATCATGTACTTGTATACAGGTATAAAAAAGACAGTCGGAAACAGGAAATTCAATGTTAATCTAGAGGAGCATGAATGTCCAGTGGAGCAGTAGAAGAATAAAAACCTCAGCGCGATGCGATGACAAATCAACGACTGTTCTACCTCAATAGCAGTGGCTGGTGGGGGGATGCTTCGATCGAAACGAGACTCTGCACTGCTTTCAGTTCAGCAATGAGAATCATTCGCACTTCAAACGTGGGATTCGTTTGTCCATATCTGTTGAAAATAAATTACACAAATAATTTCCTCTGTGAAGATGAGTACCTAGGTTCTTTATCGCCATAACTGGCATGAAAATAAAATAAATTCTACGAAAATCAGAAATTCGAAATTAAAAACAAATTTATGATAATAAATTTATAATGACAATAAAAACAAATTCTTAAAACTGCGAAATCGAAGGTCGAAAAATTTTAATTAAATGGTCAAATAATCCACCTTGTTGAGCAAAACAGTAGCCAAATCTATTATGAGGAGATAATCTCATATCTCTGAGCAGATCGCTGCTATTTTCGCACAAAATCGGACTACTTTGAACCTTAATTCGTTAATATTCGTCGCTCTATCAATTTCAAGTCCATAAACCAAATTTCCCAGATATACCCAAAGAAAAAAATCGTTGGGAGATAAATCTGGTGATATGGGGGGCCACTTGATCGTTCCATTTGTAGAAATGACACGGTCCGAAAAAGTCATCCTCAGGTATTGTGTGCTGCTCTAGCGTTGTAACTTGGACAGCCATAATCGAAATTAATTGGTAGCTATCGAATTCTCGGAATAATTTTATTCTCTAAAAGCTCCAGATATTTGGCAGCGTTTAGGTTACCATCGATAAAAAATGGCCCTATAATATAGTTCCCCAGTATTCCTGTACAAACATTAAGTTTTTGGAGATACTGGGTACGCACAGGAATACTCAGATGCTTATTCTTCCTAGACCAATATCTTACTAAATTTGAATATCAAAACAAATTAAAATATGTTTATCTTCTACAATTTTAATTTCAAATTTTTATTCAAAAAACTTTTAGAATTGAATTAATGTCTAAAACAAGCACCGCTTATATTTAATAGACATATATAATCAAAACTCAATATATAATGTCAAATGGAATAAATAAACCAACAGATATACGAAAGTCATTAAAATTAATAAATAAATATTTAAAGGAGACAAAATTTTGTTTCTGGTCTTACCTTTAAGAACAGCAATTGTCTTTTAAAAACAAATATAATTCTAAGCAATCCCTTCTTCGGTCCTGAATAATATTCCAAATATCAAAATCAAAAAACTAACCTATATCAACAACGCACCACGTGTAAAGAATGAATGTTTCGAAACACAGAAGATAAACATATTTTAATTTGTTTTGATATTCAAATTTTGTTATATTTCTTCTATCAAGTAAAAGGCCTTTCTATTTTATTCAATATCTTCTTACTGATGAGTTATGTTTTCTATTCAAGGAAAACGATGACTCATCAGTGAAAAAGATATTGGTTAGGAATGAACTACTTTCATTTACTTTTTCCATCATAGTTTCACAGAATTCCATTCGTTTGATATGGTTTTCTGGAAAAATTTCTCGATTTTTTTGAATCTGATAGCATCGGTAAGCATTCCTTTTCAAAATATTTCGCTCATATCGACTTGTTCAGCTCGAACAAGATGCACTGGTTTCAACGGCACACATCTACTTTTTTTTTCCGACGATTTTCACTAATGGTTTTTGGTGGTTTATCAATCTTGCAATGCCTGCATGTTAGTAAACAACCACATTTCTATTTACTTTATTTTCAAATGATATGGACAAACGAATCCCACGTTTGAAGTGCGAATGATTCTGATTGCTGAACTGAAAACACTGTAGAGCCTCGTTTCGAGCAAAGCATCTCTCACTAGCTACTGCCATTGAGAGAGAACAGTCGTTGCTTCGTCATCGCATCGCGCTGAGGTTTCGATTCTTCCACTCCTCCACTGGACATCGTGCATCTCTAGATTAACATTGAATTTCCTTTGTTTTCGACTATCTTTTCCATACTTGTATGTTATTTTTAATATCATTGGACCGATTTTTCCCACTCAACTCAACTGAGCTGAAAGTTTCCAGCTCTTTCCGTTCGAAACTTAGTGCTGTTCCCTAGAACAAGCGTACAAAAATGGGTAAAAATACGAAACAGAATGTCTGAACTAGTGCGACTCTGCTATGTTCTTATTGAATGATCCGATAAAGCTATAACGGAAATTGATTTTGAAATACTACTCTGTCAAGAAAGTACCAGGAATTTTCAATTAAAACAACATTTTTACATTTAATCGTCAAAATTTATTGGGTCGTCTTCAAAATAGGCTCCATTTGCTCCAATACATCTATGCCAACGGCACTTCCAATTATCGAAACATTTTTTATAGGTGCTTTCCGGGATGGACTTTAGCTCTCGCGCCAAATTTTGTTTTATGGCTTCAATCGACTCAAAACGGGTACCACGAAGGGGCAATTTCAGTTTTGGGAAGAGGAAAAAGTCGCAGGGAGCCAAATCCGGCGAATATGGTGGTTGCTGAAGCACGTTTGTTGAGTTTTTGGCGAGAAAGTCAGTCACAATCGTAGCTCGGTGAGAAGGCGTGTCATGCAAAATCCATGAGATGTTCGCCCACAAATTTGGCCGCTTCTTACGGATACGCTCACGCAAACGTTTCATAACGCCTAGGTAATACTCCTTTTTTACCGTCTGACCCTCTGGAACGAATTCATAGTGCACCACGCCATGGATATCGAAGAAAACAATGAGCATCACCTTCATTTTCGAGCGGCTTTGGCGTGGTTTTTTCGGTTTCGGCTCATTTTTTGCCACCCATTCCGATGATTGCTGGCTTGTTTGCATATCGTACTCGTAGACCCAGGTCTCATCACCAGTTATAATGCGTTCTATGAATGTAGAATCGGAATTACAGCGATCCAGCATGTCTGAAGCAACCTGTTCGCGATGACGTTTTTGAAGAAAATTCAGGTCTTTCGGTACGAGTCGTGCGGCCACCTTTCTCATGCCCAAAATATCAATCAAAATCGTACGTGCGGACTCGTGGGATATCTTAAGATCATGTGCTATCTCTCTCAAGCTGGTACGACGGTTTTCCAGCACCCTTTCCTTAATTTTATCGACGTTATCTTCGATCGAAGCCGTCGAATGGCGACCACTTCACGACCGTCCTTGAAGGCTCTGTACCAGTGATATGCACGAGTTTTTGATAGAGCATTATCACCAAAGGCCTTTTGCAACATTTTCAATGCATCGGCACACGAAAATTCATTTGCAACACAAAACTTTAAACAAATTCTTTGCTCAACGTAATCACCCATAGTAAAAATCTGCACGCACTCTGACATCGACTGACTTAATCAGCTGTTGCAAACACACTAGTTGACAGATCCCGCTCAAGCTTGGCATAGTAATTAAGGACAGTGGTACCAACCTAGGAAAAAAAATTTTTACCTGCCTCATTGCCCCGCCAGATTTAAATCGATAATTCCCGGTACTTTCTTGACAGAATGTATAGTTCCGCCTTGAATGAATCTGAAACAAATATCAGTTTTATTTTACAGTGTTGTTCAACACTCAACGACAAGTTGGTCAGAGCATTCATAGGAGCACAAACTGTCTCCTCATGATTCCAAGAAAATGCTCCGAAAATATCTGCATTCAAAACGTTCCACTGAATTTACGTTATACGAACCGCGTAATATGATTGACCTTTTTGTCTGTTGCCCTCAGCCATCAGTGACGTCATTCTGGTACGTCATATCTGGAAGTTGGTGCGATGTGATGTCAAGTTTGCTCCACATCCTGATGATCTATGGGAGTGTCTGCTCAGATTGGAAAAAAATCATAAACAGAGCCCAAGGATAAACGTTTTGACGTCGCCGATGGCATTCACGTGTATGTTCAACAATCTTGACATTGAACCTCCGTTATGGCTAAAAGATTTCGGTCTGTGGGATTATGAAGCTTGAGGCCTGAAATTTGAGTCACGCACGGATTTCGTTTGATATTTGGCGAATGTTGAGAATCGGGGATTGATATAAAATTGAACCTCACAAATGAGTATGCACAAATTATAACGAAAGCAAATGGAAAAGAATCCCTATACCATCCAAATGCTTTTTCAGAAAACAAAAATTTATTCTCCAAGTATTGCATTACCCATGATTCCTTCTACGGTGCAGAAATTGTGGGTGGAAATAAGAAAAAATAACTTTAAATTCAGAATTATATCATCGAACTTCAACAGTATATATTGAAAGTTATATGATATTGATTTCCCCCATATCACTTGGTGAAACATTTTTAAATTAATAGAGTAAATAAAACATTTGGTTTAAGTTTCAATGTTTATTTCAGGTCTGTTGACATATGGGTTTTCAACCCATTTTCAGAACTAAACATAACAGAATTTAAAATCATATTTAAAATGGTAAGTTAGGTAACAGGTAGAATTTTGAAGAGTGTAAAAATGAGGTGTTTGGTCGGTTTAAATCCTCTATAGATAAGAGCAATATGGTGATAAATTAATTTCCAGTTTGTCGTTTGTGACTGATAACTTCCTAACGTGTGCTTAAAAAATCTCCAAACTTTTTGAAAGGTCCATTCTTCTGCTTTTATGACCTTCTAGTAATATCTCAGTTCTACTGAAATCTATGAAATGGTTGTTATTTGTACAATATTCAGGAACACCTGTTGTTATTTTATTATGCAATATAATTTTTTTTGTTCTTCTTCCCTTATGTTTATAGATCGTCCTGTCTGATCTATGTAAAATGCAGGACATTCATCACAAATTATTTGTATATACCGTTTTTTTACACATTTCCCGACATTCTCTTTGCCATTGACTTAAAGTGAACGTGAGTTTTTCTAAAAATTTAAATATAACAACAGATTTATTCTGTTGGCCTCCTACAAATTTTAATTTCAAAAAAGTTCATACAAAAACTTTTAGAATTAAATTAATGTCTTATAAGTACTGCTTCAATTCAGTAGATATATAAAATCAACACTCATTATATAATATCAAATGGAATAAAAAAAAACCCAACGAAATATAAATCATCAATTAAAATTACTCTTGAGGAAGACAAAATTTTCTCTACTGTTATATTTATGAAAACCAAATTTTTCTTCAAAAATGCGAAACATATTCTCAAGAACTTCTTCCAAAACTAAAGTATTTAAAATATTTAATATATTTGAATATTTAAATACGGTACTTCAAAAATAATCTCAAAATATGTAGCACAACCTCAAAAAACAATCTGAAATTAAATAAGATTCTCAAGTATTTATTTAGTAATTTTAATTGATAGTTTATATTTCGTTGGATTAATTTTATTCCATTTGATATTATATAATGAGTGTTGATTTTATTTGTCTACTAAATTGAAGTAGTGTTTATAAGACATTAATTCAATTCTGTTTCTGAATAAAATTTTTTCAAATTAAAATTTGTAGGAGGCTAACAAAGTAAATCTTCTTTGATATTTAAATTTTGTAATAATACTTCTATTAAGTAAAAAAACCTCTTTTTATTATTTTATTGTATACATAATAATTATATTTCGATTTTCCTCGCTCATTATAAGAATGTCTTTTGGTTTTAACTAAAGGCCATAAAATACTTTACAAACTTTGAGTGATTTTTGTGACGAACATAGAATACGTTTGGTTTTTAAAGTAACTTTAGTACTTTTTTTAGTGCTTATAAGACATTAATTTAATTCTAAAAAATTTCGACTAACTTTTTTTAAATTAAAACTTGTAGGGGGCTAACAGAACAAATCTGTTTTGCTATTTGAATTTTGTAATAATTCTTCTATCAAGTGAAAAAATCTCTTTTCATTATTTTATTGTAAGTTTTTCTTATTTGTACAAATAGTGTTGATAGTATTTTGTTGTAGTCTATTGCAAATTTTGTTACTAATTTGTGGAATGAAGTTTATGCTTTGAATTTTTATTTTTCTTTGTCCTGAAGGGTAGGGTAAAGAGAAGCTAGAACTATGTATTTTGCATCTGGTTAGGTTTTATTAGGCAATTAGAAATGTTGTTAAATTAGTTTTCCAATTTACTATTAAAGTCAAAAACCCCCAAAAATCAATAAATATTTTAGATATTCAGATCACAAGAAATTCCCTTAAATTTGCCATATTAAGAAAATCCCCTTACACAGATACAGTGATATATAATAACAGTTCCCACCCTCATAAAATTGAAATGTGTCCTTTTCACGCTTTTATACATAGGTTACTATCAACCTCTCAATAAAAACTTCGACATCAAATTAGAGTTTTGAAGTCAGTAGCGTCGAACAATGGTAATAATACGAACGTAACAGATAAATTAACCTTCAGGACAAAGAAGAATTTATAGCATAAATTTCAATCCACAAATTAGTAACACAGTTTGCAATAGACTGAAACAAAATACTATCAACACTATACAAATAAGAAAAACTTTATGTTCGCTCTTAGGCAAAGACTGTCGTAAAACGTGTGAAAAAATCGGTATATACAAATTATATTGTAATAAATGCTCTGTATTTTGCATAGGTCAGACAGGGCGAACATAAGGTTAGAAGAACACAAAAAAGTATATTGCATAATAAAATAACAACTGGAACTTATTTAAAGAAAGTTATTTTTGAAGAAGTTCTTGAGGTTATGTTTTGCATTTTTGGAAGAGGGTTTAGTTTTCATAATACAAGATACGAAACAAAATTTTGTATCTTTCAAGTATTTATTTAGTATTTTCAATTAATAATTAATATTTCTTCGAATTATTTTATTCTTTTTTGTTCCGTGTAACCCTTTATGTCTACTAAATTGAAACTGTGTTTTCTAAGATATTTTTTTAATTTAATTCTGAAAAGTTTTTGAATGAAATTTTTGTAAATTAAAATCTGTAGGAGGTTAACAGAATTAATTTGATACCCCAAAATTGCAATAATCCTTCTATCAAGTAAAAACCCCTTTTCAACAATGAATATATTATATAGATTGAGAGTTCTCTATTAAAATTTGACAAAAACAAATTATATTGTGTTTCACGAGTGAGTTAGGTATCTCTGACCGTTTTCAAGTGAAAACTGGTAAATGTTTTCCTGAAAGTTTTTCTCTTTTCAGTCTTGTCCATGGTGAAACATATTTTGTACAAAAATTCAAGGAATGGACTTCCGAAATCAGAATAATCGCCTTCAATATAACACAAATGCGAAAGGTCCACGTTATTTCCAATATTTCACCTTCCTGAAACATTCAGTCCGGTGGACGGCGTTATACATACCTACATCAAAATAAAATGCATATTTTGGACTGGTCCTGTGTATATAACCCAAACTGAACCGTCTGGAGATTCCAAGGTTAACTAACTCTTTGCGACCGTGACTCGAACTGCATTCATCACAAAATATAATTATTTGACAACCTAATATTGTGGCTTCAAAACGTCGGCAACAAGTCACCTCTTGAATTGCCATCTAATTTTGCTTGCTCTTTTAGTACAAGACGTGGAGCCCCTATACCTTCGTAAAGATTTAAGTTAATCTGCATTTTATGGAGCTTGAAACTTTGTTGAGGGAACTGGTGTTTTATATGTGATTTTTATGGGACTTACTTTGTAGAAAGTAAATATGCTAATTAAATGTTTAGTTGAAATATCTACGTAAGTCCAATTTTCGTATTGCACTTTTCTTGAAGATTGGAAAGCATTTTAGGCTACCATGAGGGTTTAATAATTCCAAATTTGTCAGTTTCTAAAATTAATAAAGTAAATAAAAACAATTTGGCTTAAGTTTCACTGTTTATTTGATGTCTGTTGACATATATGTTTCGGGTTTTTAGCCCATTTTCAAAACTGAAGAGAACAAAACTTGAAATCCTATTTATAATGATAGGAGATCACAGGTACAATTTTGAAGAGTGGTGTTAGTTCGGTCCTAATCTTTTACAGATAACAGCAATGGTGATAAATTAAATTGAAGTTGTTCACTTGTGATTGGTAGCTTCATTCTTCTGCTTTTATTACATACGTGTAAAATCTCAGTTCTACTGAAATCTATGAAATGGTTGTTATTTATACAATGGTCCGAAAACTAGATCTTATTTTATTATATAATATACTTTTTTATGTTCTTCTACCCTTATGATTCTGATCGTCCTGTCTGACTTAGGTAAAATGCAGGGCATTCATTACAATATAATTTGTATAATATATATACCGCTTTTTTCACACATTTCACGACAGTCTATTGACTAAGAGTGAACCTAAAATTTTCTTATTTGCACAAATAATATTAATATTACTCTGTTTTAGTCTATCGCAAATTTTGTTACTAATTTGTGGTATGTTGTTTATGCTATGGAATTTTTCCGTTTCTTTATCCTGAAAAATAGGGTAAAGAGAAGCTTGGGCCATTTTATGCTGTTTTTTAAATATTAATTTATCGATTACGTTCGTTTTGTATTCATTGTTCGACGCTAATGACTTCAAAACTTTAATTTCTTTTGTTATAATAAAATTTTATTTACTTCATTAATTTAAAAATGTTTCACAAAGTAATATGCGAGAAATCAATATCAATTGTCAGTTTCTGATTGAAAATATGGACTTAAAGGATGAAAGTATGTTAAGCTTAGATGTGAATACAAAATGACAATGTACAAAATAATCTTAAGTTCATCAGAAACACAAGAGGATAAAAAACAAAAATGAAAAAAATATATATAAATAAAATATTATCCACAGTTTTATATCCGACCAACTCCGACCCTCCGACCCTGAAAAAATATTCCTAGGTTGATAATAAGCAAACTTGATTTTGAGATGTTTATTGAAAAGAATCAATAACAACCATTGGCCCTATCGCCATACCAACAATCGCCCATTAAACTTATACAGGCGGAATCCGTGAACTCATCCGTGAACAAGTAAGATCCATCTGTGCGCATTTCAGTTCTAATATTCAAGAGCCCAACGATATCTTACAGCCCGGTGCTCTCTACTCAATCGCAGGTACCTGGCAGATCTTCCTGCCCTCAAATTGAAACTGTATAAGCTATTCTGGATTGTTTGACCACAAATTATCCTACCAGTAGCTTGCCGAAATGAGATATTAATTCGAATGCTGCGAAGAAGGGATTACGTCATGCAGTTAACCGTATCAGCTGATCTTCTGCAACGGTTGTACTCCTATGAGTGTATGTAGCATTTCCACTAATATCACAACGATTCCACGCTCTACTAACTATAGTTTGCGAAATCCGGAGACGGTTAGCAACTTCTTGTTGAGTTAAACCTTCGTTTAATCAACACACTGATTGTTTAAGTTGACGGCTTCTAAACGCATATTAAACTCGTGATAACTCATTCACAACTGATACTACATATTACCAGATCGATTTCAATAGCGCACATACAGTTCGTAAATAAGCCATTTATGTGCAAAAATGAGCTCACCAAATGTCTAAAAGAAGGGCACTTTCCGAATCAGTTGAAGAAGGCTAAAATAGTAGCTGTCCATAAAAGAGATGATATGGATTTACCAGAAAACTATCGTCACTATCGATACTTCCTGTGTTATCAAAATTGTTTGAGATAATAATAAAAAATAGATAACTGAGTTTCTTCAAACATCATAAAATAGTCTGCAAACAATAGCATGGGTTCTGGATGGGCAAATCAGTGTAGACGACACTGAAGGAAAATATAGGTGAAGCTTTTGATGGGGGACAAAAATCTAGTTTACAGGCATGTGACTCATCCAAGGCTTTCGATAGCATTTTATTCTCAGTGCTTTTAAACAAGTTTGAATACTATGGAATCAGGGGTGAGGCTCTTGACCTGGTGAAAAGTTATCTGACAAACAGGATGCAGAAAACAAACTTGGGAGGCAGGTCTTCTTCTTGGGAGACGGTGAGTCATGCTATACCGCAGGGTTCTGTGTTGGGTTCTCTTTAGTTTGTGATATATATGAATGATTAGCCAGCTAATGTTAAATCAGATCAAACCATCCTCTGTGCTGATGACACTTCTTTCCTGAATAAAGGGATGGACAACCAGGAATTGGAAGAAAAAGACAAAAAGACACTAAAGGATGCCCAGGTATGGTTCGCCGCAAACAAAATGATGATGAAAGTGATAAGACACAGAGACCACTGTTTGAACCAAAGATGTCTTCGGACAATCACATAAGTCTACTTGGTGTTTTTTGCAATCAAATCTCAAGTTTTCTGTCCACATTGAAATGATTCGTAAGCTGTCAAGAACTACCTAAGCAATTAGGAGAATAAAGCAAATAGCGGGAGTTGAAGCAGCCAAGATAACTTACTTCAGCTACTTTCATAGTGTCCTTAACTTCGGCATTATTTTCTGGGGGGATTTATTTGAAAGTAAGAAAGTATTCAGAAAACAGAAGCAGGTACTGAGAATACTATGTGGAATAAGTAGTAGATATAGCGGTAAAGAGCTATTCCCTAGAGAAAAAATTCTTACCGTGACGTTCATTCTTATACTTACCTGTGTAATGTACATCCATAATAATGACATACTATTGAAAAACAACTTTAATCACAACTATGATACTAGAAACAAAAACAGATTCATTATACCATATACATTATAAAAGTATCACAGTTAAATGTTAGTCATCAGGCTATAAAAATTTTCAAGAAACTGCCGTGCAGAATGAAAGAATTAAATCGAATAAAGCTTTAGAATGAACTGAAATGTCTCCTAATGAATAAAGCAGACTACTCAATACATGAATCCCTGAAGGATACTTTTAAAAAAATATATATTTTTATGTTTGACTTATGTTTCTGTTTTATTTTGTTTGATACATTTTTCAATTATACATACTTATGTGTCTTTTTAGACAAAATTGTACCTGACTCTCCATGAAATTTTTGATGGGTCAAAAATGTATTCATATTCTGTGATATGTACTTTATTGGGAATGAATAAATGAATTATTATTATTAACATTAAATTTTGATTTAAGTGTAAAATGTCAGTTTTCTGTCCACTTCATTTTTGAGCAGTGTGGATTGAGTATTTCCAAGTTATTGTTTTGAGTTTGTATGTTATTAGAACATAACGTTCTCCAGATTTAGACAGTTCAAAATGAGAAGTTTGAATTCCAAGACAGATGTTAGTTACCTATAGGACTGTTGCAGGCATGATGCTCACATTTAATAAACCTGAAAACAAAACTATAAGAGTTTAAAGCACGCAGTGTTCCTAAACAGTCACCCATCCAAATACTAACCCCACCCGACGCTGTTTGAATGAAAAAAATAAAAACGTGGTTTTTACGTTATACCTTGCATTATTCTTCTTCCAGGAACTTTCCGTAGACTTCAATGGATGTCTGAAAAAACAACCGAAATAATCTAGTCGTTCACTTGTTAATATTTATCCATATAGATACTGAGGAATACCGTCACTACAACATTCAACCACGAGGACCCGCATTCAAATTGGCAATTACCGTGATTGTTGTAGAACTATTAAGATGTAAGTGAAAAGAGCAAACAGAGAGATTGCGTGTATCAACTCAAATTAAAATAATAGCAAGGGACAGGTAATTGCCGACCAGGGCAGATAATCATGTCGTATTAGTTCATCTTAATGAACCAAGTAAAACAGGGAACTGCACACGCAGATGCAACAAAAACGGCAATTTTTCATTCGAAGCGACGATTTCAGCCTCCGTCTGCGCAGGGTGAATGTTTATATTGAGTAATCTTTCGGAGCTTCCCACCAGCGCAAGAAGTCTTACTGCCTGCCGGTGGTAATAGACTGCGAAAGAAGAGAATTTACACATGATTGAGTTGATGAAATGGGTTTTTCTTTTGCTGCGATAATGAATATTTGATTGTGATATGATTTTGGACTTTAGAGAGATTATTTTTCCGACCCAAATATCGACCAATAGAATTGCACCATTCGACGTCACGTGGTACAACCTACATGGTATTATACTGATAATTTTTTGATTATTTTCTCTGGTAGTTGCTATATATAAAAAACAAAACATGATCCAGTCAAATTAACCACACGTCAAACTGACAGGTTGAATTCAATTGTGAAAATTGGAGATTTTGCATGAAAATGAGTCGATTTGGAGTTTGTTCTCTGTCCACCATCGATAAAAAAGTCAAAGGAAATGTTCCCATTAATACGGAGAAGGCAAAAAAAACAGTTTGGAACCAATTTACTACTTTTTGTACTGAGAGGGAATACACATTGAGTGCTGAAACGAGTGAAGCGCAATTGGCAAATATTATGAAAGATTACGCTTACAATATGAAGAAAATGGATGGAGAAGACTATAAGGAAGGTACAATAAAAACAATGTGGAATCAGACTGCCAAATCACTTCAAGAAAAGTATTTGAAAAATAATCCCCCGAATACCACACGAGCTTCAAAATTATCTGGCATTTCCCTCAAGGTTCCCTGCAAACAAATAAAGTCGTCAAGTTTTTCAGGAAAAATCACTCGCGCTTCGCGCTCGTGATTTTTTAACCTGAAAAACTTGACTCCTTCATTTGTTTGCAACGAACCTATCGGGAAATACCCGATAATTTTGAAGCTCTTGTGGTATTATAAGTGAAAATTATCTTCAAAATCGAGAGGTTTGCTTTCGATTTAATTACAAGAAGAGTACACAATGGAGCTTCTGTGAAAACATCCAGTATTTTGCAGAAGGAATGTGTTTGATTTCTTCGACTTTTGCCGACTTTTATGTGGCTGGTAGCATGATCCCTTACAACACCATATGAGTCTGATTGTGGTCATATAAAGCGTAATCAGGAATATCATTAATAAGGAGTGTTAGCTATGGTAATAGCAAATAGTGACAGTGTAGCATACATCTGTATAACAATTCCATACTCAAACAAACTCGATAAGGTTTTGTTGATCAAAGGGGCAAATGTAGACATGCGCATGTTTCAAACTGGTTGGTTTTCATCTGTACAATGAACGCCAGCGCTTACAAATCTGTCAAGTACCTAAATTCGCTACACAAAGAGACACTGAGGTATTAATCTTGAGTATGCAAACATACACACAAGAAATATTTTTGCGAGCTAATTCAACAGTCCTAATTAATGATATTTGATATATTATTAGGGAGAAGGAATTCATATGACGACATTGTTCAGAAAAAAACACTTGAGGGTGGCAACAACCAGCAATTTTTTTAATAGGAAAGAGATGGCGAATGTGTTTTAGTTAAAAAGCTTTTTTTTGTTCTTCAAATATTCTAGTGGAAATTTTCAACTTCGGTGGCTCTTTTAAGCAATTTCATATTGAACATTATCAGAAGGGTAACTCAAACAGAAACACAATACGTTCAAATACACCAGATCTGTAAGTAATGATAAGGTACATCCAGAAAAAACTGTGAACTATTTGAAGAACTAACATATGTATTGTTCAAAATGACCACCACTAACATACACAATGATGTAGTCTACTTTCAAATCCTTCTCTAACATTTTCGAAAATGTCTGGTGTCAGTAATTGGCATTCCGTGATGATTCTTTGTCGCAGTTCCGCAAGATTTTCAGATGGAGTTGCATAGACTTTGGACTTCAAACGTCACCACAAAAAATCTAATGGCGATAGATCGGGTGATATTGCTGGTCACTCTATAGCACCCCTCCTGCCAATCCAACGTCATAGATAACTTTCGTTCAAAATTGTCGAATACAGATATCGAAATGGCGGTGCACCATCCTGCTGAAATGTGAATTTATTTTATAATAGGTGTTCCAGAATGTCAGTAATCATTGGATCAATAATGTCATCTAATAAATTCAAATAATTTGTTCCTCAAAATTCCCATCGATAAAAATTGGTCCAATAATATGGTTTCCTAATATTTCTACCCAAACATTAAATTTTTCGGGAATATGTGTATGTGTCTCAATTAATAAATGAGGATTACTATCACTCTAGTACCGACAATTATGTTTATTGACTTCTCCATTCAACATAAAGGTACACTCGTCAGAAAATATTGTATTGTAGAGTCAGTGTAGGTTATTATTCAGTAACTCACTAAATTGTTCACAAAACTGAGTCCGACGGTCAGGATCATCTTCATTTAACTGTTGCACCAGCCTTATCTTGTAAGGGTGAAATTTATGAGCTTTCAGAATTCGATGAACGCTAGATTTCTGAAGATTAGATGCTCGTGCTAAAGTTCTTATAGATTGCCGATTATTCATCTGTGATTGTCCCAATAGCTTAATTTCGGACTGGGCGCTCAACTTCCTGTTTCTTATTCTGAATGGAACCAGTAGTTTTCTATTTGTTCATCAAATGCTTAATATATTGGTGACTTATATATTTTTCTGGATGATTGTTATTAAAAAATAGCTTGCAGTTAATCTAGAATTTATGTTATTCTGATAGTATAATTTGAGAATTTCTATTATTTCTTCCACAGAATAGACCATTTTCGCCCACGTTAGTAAGTGTAAAACCCAATTATAATGCAGAACTGAGAGACTGAAACATATTTAAGAAAGAATCTTCAGAATAATAGTATACATTTTAATTAATTTAATGCGTTTTACACATTTTCCCATCATGAACGATAAGAAAATCGAATGTTTTTAAACTAATTACATTCAAAAATTCGAATTGTTCTGCCATTAAATAAACAAATTTGAAAATTTCAAATGTCATGTTTTTTTTCGGTCACTTTTTTTAGGTAATTTTTTTAGTTTTTTTTTGGGTCTTCTTTTTTTAGGTAAAATTTTTCTGAAATTTTTTTTGGTCACTTTTTTTAGGTAATTTTTTTCTTCAGGTGTTTTTTCAGAACAATGTCGTCATAAGAATTCTCTTTCCTCAATACAGAACTCGAAAATGATTTTTGGATTCATCAAACATCTTAGGTTCTTCAGTTCTTCAACTGCCTGTTCAACATCACCTTTTGACGGTAAGTTCAATATTATATTTTTTTGTGACTAATCACCCGATTTTGAAAATTTTAAATGGGTTGTATACAGAACATAAATAAATTTCAAACTCACCAACTTAGAGAATCATTTGGTGAAATATTACCCCATTGAGTTTCATCATAAGATCAGCAAATGATTTCGTAACTGACTAATTTTTCACGTAAACTTTGAACAGTTTGAACAAACGGCCCACCTTTCAGAAAATATTTTGATGGATCTCAAGTTCACTGAGAATCATTGATTAAAAATGTGCCGAGAAAAGATCGGCATTCATTAGTCTATCAGACGAATGTCTAACAATGTCCCTCTTATAATAAAGGATTATTGGTTAGCCAACCGGTTAATAATTTCGAATTGGATCGTTTTGAATCAAACACCTGTTACCATGGAATTATGACATCATACAGTCCCGAGGCTGTCGGAGGATTTGGTTTCTTATTAAATAACGTTATAATAAGCGGGATTCTTTCGTCAAGACACTTGATCTGGCTTCGATTGTAGCAAATCGAAGATTGAAACTATAGGGTCTTTTTTAAAGTGATAGAACATTAAACTGGCATGAAACACATTTAAATTAAATTTGAAGCCGAATTTGTTTTTATTTGGAAGATAATTTTATTACATTTATGTTTTAAAAATAATTTCTGGCATATGTCCACCACGACTAGCTCTGAGGAACCGCATTCGACCAGACCAATTTTGGACCACTTCTTCGAGTAATTCAGGCCTTATTTCATCAATAACACGAGTTATGTTGGCTTCCACAGCGTCTATTGTATCTGGTTTATCAGCATAAACCAATGACTTGACATAACCCCAAAGAAAATAATCCAGTGGAGTTATGTCGCATGACCTTGGAGGCCAATTAATTGGAACATTTCTCGATATAATGTTATCGCCAAATCTTTCTTTCAATAAATCAATCGTTACGGTAGCAGCATGAGGTGCAGCACCATCTAGTTGGAACCAAAACACTTCTAGGTCGATACCATTCAAATTTTGAAACAAATAATCATTCGTCATCGATCTGTAACGAGCACCATTCACTGTAATATTAGCTCCAGCATCGTTTTTGAAGAAATATGAACCAATGATGCCTCCAGCTTGTAAAGCACACCATACAGTGCATTTTTCAGGATGCAATGGAACCTGCAGAACTTCTTGAGGATTGTTTTAACTCCATATACGGCAATTTTGCTTGTTTACATAGCCGTTCAACCAGAAATAAGCTTCATTACTAAACACAATTTCACGATAAAAAAGTGGATCAACTTCAACCTGTTCTAGGGCCTGATCAGCGAACAAACGACGCTTATTATGTAATAATATTTAAAAACGGTTATTCCGATTTCCACAAATTTTTATTGTTATGTTTAAAACAATCGTTTCGTAATCAGAGTAGCATCATCAGGCAGGTTTACATTTTGAATATCTTGTGCTGATAATACACTGCTGAGCAGAAAAAACGAGCCACTTCATCATTACTGCTTAAATACCTTTCTTAGTTGAAATTTTTACGATAGTCATGAAATTTCTGAAATGGTAGTGAAAAGAGAATTGTCCAAAGAAAAACTAAACTTTTTATTCGATTTATATAAAAATAATAAGATTTGTCTGAAACAATCAAAAACTTCGAAATTAAAAAAAGTATCGTAATTGTGAGCCGTCGAATATTCTCTTGTTGAATATTTCCACCCATTAATGACCAAGGGCTTCACGGAGCTCTTGTCACTTATTGGGTGATGGAATCATAGTTCTGACTCGTTTTCCCAGTTGGTCCTATAGATGTTCGATGGGATTCAAGGCACGACTTCATGCTGGCCAGTTTAACCTTGAAATTCCAACCTCATTCAAGTACGTTGTCACTATTTGAGCAGAATGTGGGCGTGCATTATCATGCATAAAAATTTCCTGCTCTCCCAGAAATGGTATATAAGGTACAACATGATTCATAAGAATTTCCTCTATGTACCTCACTGCTGTTAAAGATCCATTTATAAAAACCAACTCTGTGAGACCCTCTAAAGACCCATCTCCCCAGACCATAACAGATCCTCCACCGAAAGGAACTCGGTCCTCTATACAGGCATCGGAGTATCTTTATCCTGGACGTCTATAAACCCGTCAACGCCCATCGGTTCCTCCAATGCTGAATCTGGATTCCTCAGAGAAAAGAACCAGGGGCACACTGAGCTTCTAACCAGTTTGTGATCTCGAGCAAATTGAACACACGCAATTCGATGCTCTCTGAGAATTTCTGGACCTGTCACAGGTCTGTATGGTTATATACGCTTTTTCACGGCCCATTCACTTACGTTTACCTGACGTATCGCCATCCATCGATTTCGAACTTCAACAGCAGTAAGACGGCGATTTCAAAGACTTGTGAATCTGTTATCCCTCAACGATGTGCACCATCTTCTTCCAGGTCCAGGTCTTCTGGTCAGCCTGCTTGTATCCTGATGCCTTGTCAATATTCTTTGGACTTTAGATAGGAAAATAATCATTCTTCTAGCAACAGATCTCTGGCTCAGCCCATTTTCAATATGTGCCACTATTCTCGCACAATCTTCAACTGGTAAACTCATTATATGAAATTGTTTCTTTCAGAGAGTGGAAAACAAACTTTTCAAGCAACTGATACGACGAATTTATTGTGTAGAATTATTCGAAGATGGTTTCTTTCATCAAGTTTTTTAGCCCACATGTCTATATTTCGCGCATATTTAGTTGATATTCTAATGAAGGAAAGATGATGAACAAAATATTATTGAGTCAATGTGAACACGTAAGTCTAATGGAAAAAAACAGTGTAAAATCTTAGTGACGTCGTTTTTTTCGTTGACCAGTGATACAATATTATCAAAGGCATGTTTAACATTTAATTTTAAATGTTTTCAAGAGGGGTTTCGGAGAATTAATCAGCTCTTATCTGTTATATACAAATGAGATATATTGTGTGTTTTTTAGAGTGATAAAACTTTCGATAAGGATAACTGTGATTTGACAAAAGATAGAACCCATGTTGTTTTGATATTTCTGTTCAGTAAGCATTGACAAATTATCATGGAAAGACCCACGTCGCAACAACGTTTACAAATTGTTGAAATTTATTTTCAAAATCTATTCGCCAAATTCATAGAGCACGTGAAATTTATGGTTTACATAATCATCCATCAGAGCAGTTTATTCGTCGAACCATCGATAGATTTCGGACAACATTTTCTCTACTCGATGCAACAACAAGACAAAGAACTGTACGTACAGAAGAAAAAAAATTTGCGTAAAAATCTTAGTCTACACCCATACAAGATCCAACTGGTTCAAGAACTAAAGCCACTAGACCACAATAAGCGTCGTTCGTTTGCTGATTGGGCCCTAGAACAGCTTGAAGTTGATCCACTTTTTTATCGTAAAATTGTGTATAGTGATGAAGCTCATTTCTGGTTATACGGCTATAAAAACAAGCAAAATTGTCGTGTATGGAGATAAAACAATCCTCAAGAAGTTCTGCAGGTTCCATTGCATCCTGAAAAATGCACTGTATGGTGTGCTTTACACGCTGGAGGCATCATCGGTCAATATTTCTTTAAAAACGATGCTGGTGCTAATGTTACAGTGAATGGTGCTCGTTACAGATCGATGATCAATGATTATTTGTTTCAAAATTTGAATGGTTTCAACAAGATAGTGCTACACCTCATGCTGCTACCGTAACAATTGATTTATTGGAAGAAAGAATTGGCGATAATATTATTTCGAGAAATGGTCCAATTAATTGGCCTCCAAGATCATGCGACATAACTACATTGGATTATTTTCTTTGGGATTATGTTAAATCATTAGTTTATGCTGACAAACCAGAAACAATAGACGCTTTGGAAGCCAACATAACTCATGTTATTGATGAAATGAGGCCCGATTTACTCGAAAAAGTGGTCCAAAATTGGTCTGGTCGAATGCTGTTCCTCAGATCTGTCATGGTGGACATATGCCGAAAATTATTTTTAAAACATAAATGTCATAAAATTATCTTTCAAATAAAAAAATTTGGCTTCAATCTTAATTTAAATGTGTTTTATTTCAATTTAAAGTTCTATTACTCTAAAAAAACACCCGATACAAATGAGATATAGTTCATTAACGAAACTAACCTGGGTATTAAGATCTTAAATCTACCCTGTGAATTTCAAGCCTCTAATTCTTTTCGTTCAAAAGTTGGAGTGTTTGAGAACAATTTTGGTTCAAAATTATAGATATTTAGGCAAAACGATAGCAAAAAATAGGCCGACTACGATGGAATATTTAAATTGCCACATCAAGATTATCCTTAATCAGTGCTTCGTTTTATGGGACCAGAAAATTCTCGTTATTAGAGTTCGTTATCGGTAAAAGGCTAATTAAATCATCTGATTCACCCAGAAGAAATTCAGACGGGTTGAACTGAATCCGAAACGGATGAATAAACCGATAAAGATTCATTAACACCCAAACTAACAACACAAATTACAAAATATCACATCATACGGTGTGGTATCAGTAGGAGATGGTGAAAGTATAAAAACCGTGCAGCCTACGGGTTCATTTCAATTTCATGCACCGACAAGAACGGTCTACAGGTGGTTCGAAAGTAAGCAGTACATGTCGTTGCACGTGAGAACGGCTTACCGGAGGCACTTGACTGATAAACAAAATAGAAATAATTGTACATCGTAATCAGATTCATTCATAACAAATACTTGGTCGTTATTTTGTCATCGCAGGTTCGTGATATGGAAGTTCAACATACTCCCACAAGTAGATGTCGAGAGGTTAGAGATGAAGTAGGCTTTTTTGATCCTCAGTTTAGCTCAATGAACAACTCGATTGTTCCTACTGTTCATAATTGATCTTTCTGATGATGTTAAAAATAAATTATTCAGATATTGCACGCAAAATGGTATTACAACATTCTAGAAAATGTGCCTAATAATTTTGTTTGCTGATGACACGTCGTTTGGTATTAGAGCTCCTTCTTTCGAAGAACTTCAAATTTTGTGCACTTATTTACTAGATTGTTTTGTGAAATGGTGCCATACAAATAATCTTGATAACATCGAAAACACAGAATGTATTCTTTCTTCAATAGGTAAATCTACAAGGAAACGTGTCCTTAACTATCGGGTGTTTTTTTTAATGTGATAGAACTTTAAATTGAAATAAAACACATTCAAATTAAGATTGAAGCCAAATTTCTCTTTACTTGAGAGATAATTTTATGTTTTAAAAATAATTTCCGGCTTATGTCCACCACGACTAGCTCTGAGAAACCGCATTCGATCAGACCAATTTTGGACCACTTTTTCGAGTAATTCAGGCCTTATTTCATCAATAAGACGAGTTATATTGGCTTCCAAAGTGTCTATTGTTTCTGGTTCAGTATAAACCAATGACTTGACATAACCCCAAAGAAAGTAATCCAGTGGAGTTATGTCACATGATCTTGAAGGCCAATTAATTGGACCATTACTCGATATAATGTTATCGCCAAATCTTTCTTTCAATAAATCAATTGTTACGGTAGCATCATGAGGTGTAGCACCATCCTGTTGAAACCAGAACAATTCTGGGTCGATACCATTCAAATTTTGAAACAAATAATCATTCATCATCGATCTGTAACGAGCACCATTCACTGTAACATTAGCTCCAGCATCGTTTTTAAAGAAATATGGACCGATGATGCCTCCAGCGTGTAAGGCAAACCATACAGTGCAGTTTTCAGGATGCAATGGAATCTGCAGAACTTCTTGAGGATTGTTTTCACTGCACATACAGCAATTTTTCTTGTTTACATAGCCGTTCGACCAGAAATGAGCTTCATCACTAAACACAATTTAAAGATAAAAAAGTGGATCAACTTCAAGCTGTTCTAGGGCCCAATCAGCAAACAAACTACGCTTATTATGGTCAAGTGGCTTTAGTTCTTGAACCAGTTGGATCTTGTATGGGTGTAGACCAAGATCTTTCGGCAAAATTTTCCATGTGGTGGATGCACAGAGTCCAAATTTTTGTTAACGTCTACGAATAGATAAATCTGGATCATCATTCACATTATGTCTTACAGCAGCGATATTTTCTTCTGTACGTACAGTTCTTTGTCTTGTTGTTGTTGTTGCATCGAGTAGAGAAAATGGTGTCCGAAATCTATCGATAGTTCGACGAATAAGCTGCTCTGATGGACGATTATGTAAACCATAAGTTTCACGAAGTGCTCTATAAGTTTGGCGAATAGAACAGTGATTTTGTAAATAAATTTCAGCAATCTGTAAACGTTGTTGCGGCGTGAGTCTTTCCATGTTAATTTGTCAATGCTTACTGAAGAAATGTCAAAACAACATGACATCTTCCTTCTGTCAAATCACAGTTATCCCTATCGAAAGTTTTATCACTTTAAAAAAAAACACCCGATACTCAGATACTTTTACCATATCGAAAGATTGTACAAAATTTCTAGGAATTTATTTGGATAAAAATTTTATTAAACCTCAACCATAATAGACAACTTTCACACCCGTTGAAAACGGGTGTATTTCTAAGTAGAGAAAATTAAATAAAATCATTCAACTTGAATGTTTTCAGTTGTTCAAAAGATGGAGCTCAAAATTGTAATAAAAATGCTGTATGCATTTTTCATTCCAAAAACTTACCTTTCAATCATTTTCTCACATAAAGGAATAATCTATATTTTTGGACCACCTGTTTGACATAAATGATAATCTTGCTGAGCGATCGAATTTCTCAAGGTATAACCTCTTCACATTTTTAATTTGATCTTTCCTATACTATAGAGTACAGTGTATACAGAGTATAGTGTTTTTTACATTTATGGTCGAAAAATGTGGAATCAATTTTGATCATGTAAACGCTGAAAGATCGCTAGAATGTGAGGGAAAATACGAATAAGTATATTACTTTTGTAACTATATTTCTCTGCAGATGACTATTAGTATGTTAAAACCGTACTGAATATTAAAAATAAAGGATTGTACACTGTTTCATTCTGTATATTTGTAAAAATAATTTCTAAATTGTCAAAGCTCCGAATACAATAAAAAGAAATAAATCATTCTTTTCTCTGTTAATAAATATTTTTTTTATCGAGACTTCTAAACTGTTTAAAGAAACGACTTCCACTGAATAAAAAGATAACAAAACTGAAACGAATAAGTATGTCTCCATCTGTTTTTATAATCGACCGGTTGATCTCAACTGCCACACCCACCATACTCTCCAGATCTGGCTCCTTCGGATTATTATTTGTTCCGGTCATTGCAAAATTTTTTGGACGGTAAAACCTGAAGTGGTCATAAATCGCATGAATCAGTTTTTCGCTAGCAAAGAAAAAAAATTTATGAACGTTTAATCATGCTAATACTAGAAAGATGGCATTAAACAAAAATTGATGACGGAAATAACTCACCCGGAAGTTTCCTTTTGAGAATTAGCAAACAAAACCAATGAAAGAGTTTCATCCAAACGAAAACATGTTACCAACGATGGATTATATTAGATAATACAACAAGAAAAAATTGGATAGTAGCTGATACTTAGATTTGGTTAAGCAATATAAAAATTTTAAATATCAAACAGATTTATTCTGTCAACCTCCTACAAATTTCAATCAAAAAAAATTTTATTCAAAAACTTTCAGAATTGAATTAAATACATGTCTTTAAAACACACTCTATCAATTAAGCAGACATATAGAATTAACACTTATTATGTGTTTTTATTATGAATAAAATAAATATAAATTGTCAACTGAAAATTATTAAGTGAATACTTGAAGAGTACAAAATTATGTTTCGTTCCTTGTTTTATGAAACTAAATTCTTTCCAAAAATGCAAAATATAACCTCAAGAACTTCTCTAAAAACAATTTGGCCAAAATAAGTTCCTTTAAAAAATTCCTAAAACATGCAGAACATTTCCAAAAAGCAAATTAGAATTATTACAATGGAAACTCATCAGATCTACTACATATTCAAAAAATAAAATAATTAACAAAGAATATCTTATTAAGCTAACCGAATGCTGTTTTCTGGACAAACACTATAAAGAAGTGAAATTTTGAAAATCCTACTTATTCTATATTCGTCACAGAAATAACATAAAGTTTGCAAGGTATTTTGTGGACTCCTTTAAAACCAAATAATAATATGTAATAAGCGTAAACCAAAATATATAATTATTATATATACAAAAAAATAATAAAAAGAGATTTTTTTCTTGATGGAAGAATTATTACAAAATTTTAAATATCATACAGATGTATTATGCTGATCTATAAATTTTAATTTCAAAAAATTTTAGTCATGAATTTTTAGAATCAAATTGAATAAATGTCACACTGTGTCAATTCAGCAGACATATTGAATTAACACACATATAGTACCAAAGGGAATAAAAGAAATATAAACTGTCAACTGAATAATATTAAATAAATACTTGAAGAGTACAAAATTTTGTTTCGTTCCTCATTTTATGAAAACTAAATTCCTTTTCAAAAATGCAAAACATCACCTCAAGAACTTCTTCAAAGACAACTTGCTCAAAATAAGTTCCCTTGAAAAAAATTTTCTGCATGTTTTAGGATTTTTTACAGAGGAACTTATTTAGTGCAAATTGTTTTTGAAGAAACTCTTGAGGTTATGTTTTGCATTTTTGAAAAGGAATTTAGTTTTCATAAAATGAGGAACGAAACAAAATTTTGTACTCTTCAAGTATTTATTTAATAATATTGAGTTGACAGTTTATATTTCTTTTATTGCAGAATATCACCTCAAGAGCTTCTTCAAAGACAACTTGCTCAAAATAAGTTCCCTTAAAAAAAATTTTTGCGTGTTTTAGGATTTTTGTCAGAGGAACTTATTTTGAGCAAGTAGTTTTTGAAGAAGTTCTTGAGGTTATGTTTTGCATTTTTGGAAAGGAATTTAGTTTTCATAAAACAAGGAACGAAACAAAATTTTGTACTCTTCAAGTATTTATTTAATAGTTTTTAGTTGACAGTTTATATTTCTTTAATTTTTTTTGTTTGTTTTTTAATTCTAAAAGTTCTTGAATAAATTTTTTTTGAAATTAAAATTTGTGGGAGATTAACAGAATAAATCTGTATGATATTTAGAATTTTGTAATAATCCTTCTATCAAGGAAAACCTCTTTTTAATATTTTAATATAAAAATTGGTGAAAATTATCGAAAATTCATTGATTTTATGCAGAAAGGGGTTAGAGACGGTTATACAGGCCAAAAGAGGACATATATCCTATTATTTAGCACTGTATTATTAGTTGGATTCGTGATATTTTCTTTTTACAATAACTTGTACTGCCTGCGTTCACATTAAGTCACAGCATACTGTACTAATCCAACTGGAAGGACCAACATGTATGAACTGAGCGTTATTTTGTGTCACCTCCGAATAAACGAGCAGATAATGAAACGAAAATCACAAGCGTGCCACAGATTCCGTAATCTCTAGATTAATCTCGTCATCAGGTAATAGAATATTTCCCCGAAATCCGAAAACTAACCTAATAAAAACGCCACAATCTAACGCACCGATAAACGCAATGACAAGGTGTATGCTACCTCCAGGAATTCCTCCCGATGCAGATAAGATCGTTCCTACTTCCCCCACCACATGACAATGTTGATGTCTAAGATTTAGTTGTCTCCAGGATCAACATATGTATAAAATGACTAAGTTGTCCGCGAAAAACGCATAAGCGAAGCGTCCCATAGACGAATACAGTTGGTTAATTCTGATGAATCATAGTATAAGCGACGTGTTTCAGCGCTTTGTGTGGATTGTAGCAGGAATTACGGTCAGATATCTTGGAGGATCCATGGCAGAAGTCACTAGGCGAAGGAGAATTTCACTAGGTAAATATTTCTCGCGGTGTGTAACCGGCTTAAGATAGGTTTCGTGTTAAGCAGTGATTTCTGTGTTCATCTCGAGTGTTCTTAGTGTACGTTTCCATTTATGGTGGTAAGTGTGATAAGGGATTTAGTTTTTAAAGTCCTTTTAAAGGATTATAGCTGTTCAGAAATTTACTTTAGGTTCCCAACGACATTCTCATGATAAAGTTGATTAGGATCGATAATTTTGTAATCGAAAGTAATCAAATTTGAGGTCAAAACAACAATTAATTTTTCGAAACTCACAAAAACAATGTAATGAATATTATTATGTCTTCTTCAATATTGTGCAATTGAAGATCCTCCTGTTTGTTTAAGATGAAAAATTATACGTATCTACTAAAGCCTACATTATCTTGCATGCTTGAATGATAATATAGGAAATCTGGAATTTATAATTGATAATGAAATTGAATCTCTTGCATTTATATTCTTGTGTTTAAAAAAATTTTCATGACGAATAAAAAATTTCATAGACCATGCAAGAAACAGGTTGGAATATAAAGTCACCCTCATTATATTCAATTCGATTTTTCCATTGATAGTTAACTGTTCGAAGTTCAAATTTCTCTCAATATTTTCCATAAAATGAAGCAAGTATATTGGCTAAGGAAAAAGTGTTTAAAATTAATATTTCACCTAAAATATCATTACCAATTTATACATTTAATAGTTTATATTTTTTACTAGAATACATTTCAAATACTTATGATATTTAAGTCAAACTATAAGAAAAATTTTAAATTCAATTTGTGAACAAAATCAACTTGAAAAGTATGAAATTTTTTCTAGACAAATGACGAAATAATTCTGAAAAATTTGTTGCCTTAATTCATTCACTAATTATTTTGAGTAATATCATTTAAATCAGACTAATTATTTGGATTCTTGAATTTGTGATTGATACAAATAATTTGTAGATTAACTTGTTTATAAATTATACATTTTCTGTTGAAATATCATATGAGCGATACTTAGATTCTTTTTCACCAGAATATATTTGAAATCTTAATAATATTTCTATCACACCACAAGAAAAATATTGATTGTAGCTTGTGCAATAGATGAGAAAAGTCAACTTGAAAAATATTGAAAATTTATTAGCCGTATGATAAAATATTCCTGAAAAATTACCTCAATTAATTCACCAATTATTCTGAGTAATATCATTTAAATCAGACTAATCGGTTAGATTCATAAATCTGTGGTTGATATGATTTGTCGTTTAAACTGTTTATAAATTACACACTTTTAGGTGAAATGTCATATGAGCGATAGATCTTATTTAGGATCTGCTACAATATTTCTTCACAAAATGAACAGTTTCATATATCTGTGAAAAATAAGTCAATATATTACTAAATGGTGAATGCGCTATTATCAGGAACGTGTCATGTTTTATTTCAATATACAGAGTACATCTCAACGATCATGATCGATAAATAAATATCATTTGAAATAATTGAGGTTGAGATCTACTGTAGATATCATTCTGAATGTTCGTGCACAAAAAATGGTTAACATTTAACCAATATTTCAATTTAACATTAATTCGTCTATAAATATTATGAAAGCACTTATTTGGCATTTTGAAATTCACGGCCTACATGATAATTGAATAAAATTATGTAAAATGTCAAAGTTCGTTCAGATTTAATTGTTTCCAATCATTATATTCGAAAAAATTCAAAGTATCGGGTGTTTTGTTCAGAGTTATAAGACTTTAAATTGAAATAAAATACATTTAAATTAAGATTGAAGCCAAGTTTTTTTTTATCTGAAAGATAATTTTATGTTATTTATGTTTTAAAAATAATTTCCGGCATATGTCCAGCTCTGAGGAACCGCATTCGACCAGATCAATTTTGGACCACTTTTTCGAGTAATTCAGGCCTTATTTCATCAATAACACTAATTATATTGGCTTCCAAAGCGTCTATTGTTCCTGGTTTGTCAGCATAAACCATGACTTGACATAACCCCAAAGACAACAATCCAGTGGAGTTATGTCGCATGATCTTGAAGGCCAATTAATTGGATCATTTCTCGAAATAATGTTATCGTCAAACATTTCTTTCAACGGCATGAGGTTTGGCCCCATTTTTTTTGGAACCAAAACACTTCTGGGACAATACCATTCAAATTTTGAAACCAATTATCATTAATCATCGATCTGTAACGAGCACTATTCAGTGTAACATTAGCTCCTGCATCGTTTTCAAAGAAATATGGACCGATGATGCCTCCAGCGTGTAAAGCACACAGTGCAATGAACTTCATCACTAAACACAATTTTACGATAAAAAAGTCTTCTACCTTTTGTCAAATAACAGTTATCTCTATCGAAAATTCCATGACTCTAAAAAAACACCAGATATGTGTTTTTGACTCTTGTTTTAACACATATTACTAATTTATGAGATACCTCATTGAATTGATACGTATATCACCAATTTTCGAATGAATCTCATAAACAGTTATCAAAGTGTTGCTAACTTAATAAAATGCGCTTTTCCTTGCTTCTTGTGAATTAATTCTGAGGAAAATTTGAATAAGTAATGTTCGATGGTTATTTGACATCTGATTTCGTCACTTCAGTTTTGACAAATCTCTGTTCATTTGAGATAACAACAAGTTCCTGGATGGTTATTGACCATCCTCTTTTAAGCCCAACCTTCTACTAGTTTTTACTGCGAAGTGTATGTAATCTGTATTGTCATATTACGCGAAATAGGCAGTCACATTGTTAGAATCATATTTACCTATTAATCCAATGGAATTATGTGTCAAATGAAGCCAATTTCACGAATTTAAAAAATGTCTATCTGCGTGTCATTTCGATAAGTAATTCTGAGCCTCTACAAAAACACTTTTCATGTATTTGACTAGTGAATGATAAAAACGTGAAAATAAAACTGCCAAGCACTCTATAAAGTTTTAGAAATTTATAGCATTGTCCATATCTCGATTATCTGCATATAATCTCAATACAATGAAGCGGATCTCCTATAAATTCCGAAATTCGAACAAGCAAACTGTTTTGAATCTTGACAGCCATCGATAAGCCATGATTTTTCCAGTAAGAGGTGACTATTCTTTGTTTCATAGTTATTGTTTTAGTGGTTTGTACAGAAATTCCTATTGTGATTATTTATACGCGGAATCTAGAGTTCCTCATTTCCAGGAAATACATTCATTAATTAATCGAAAATACAGTCAGTACTCCGAAAATTATCGAGAGTTCCATTTATGGTAGATAACATCGGTTTGAGGTTACATCAATCCAGTTATGATTCAATCTCATGTGGCTGTATTCTTCATAAAATACAATTTTATTCGTGATCACAATGTTATTTAGTGCAGTAAAAAAATACGATATTGTGTCCAAGAATTTCAATGTCGTATATTGAATCATTTTACTTGAATTATCTGTCAAATATCATAACTAAAAACTATTTTTCGAGAAATTCTGATAAATTAAATCTTGAGTTTGTCAAGAACGAAAAAAATCTTTATATTTTCCTTTTATTATATTTTCTGATCTGTTATTGTGTTTTTTCAGATTTTGAGGGAATTTTGAATAAGTTATCGAATAAAAATTTTCAAGCATTTGTTTGGTTCAAACTTCAAAAAATATATTGCGACTAAATGACAGGAACTGTCAAAAGAGCACGCATAAATAGCGTTGACACTTGATGCATGCCCAGTAGAATTAATGCTAGAATAACTCTGTATTTCCATCCACTGAGACCACAAATATGTTTTTTCTTGATGTTTCTTGATATATTTTGATCTTTAATTCATTATTTAAATAAAAAAACGTACAAGTTCCTTACGTAAAGTCAGTAGTTTGTTTTTCGAAATTCTTGAATAAGGCTGCCAAGATAATACTTAATTTTTGTTCAAAGTTAATAAACTTTTAAAAGAAAAGAATGGTTCAGATGGATTTTATTTTTTCAATTGAGACATCAAAGTTCACTCTGAGCAATTATTGAACCGGCAAAATATCGAACGAAACATTATGATATTCTAAACATTTTCATTGTTTTCGGTCGATATCACTTGAGATTCAAATCAAGGACCAAATCTAGTGCATCCAAATAAAATGTTATAGATATCTGGCCGATAAAATACTTTCGTTAATTTGCAACATCTGATTATGGCGTCTTATCTTTGACGTAATTTTTATTGAGGCTGATTTTATGGATCCTTTTGACTTTACATTGACGCCAAAAATGAGTAAGCTTTTGTTGGCGCACTTTCGAGGTGTAACAATGAATTTCAAAAAGTGCCACTTGAGTTGCGATTATTTACTGAGTAATCCATTAATTTCTACCTTTTCTTATGAATGGTGCCTATGCACAAAGCTTAGATATAGCTGATATGTATTTTCACCTTTCATCTTCTGATTTACTTAATGCTCGAAGGGATTAATGTTGGGGCAACCAGTAGGCCATCCTCTCTACTCGATTTCCAAGGTATTTTAAGCGATTCTGAGGGTGACAAAGATGTTTTATGGGAACCACATATCTGCACCACAAAACATTTCTTTTTTCACTCAATATTTCGGAAATAGTTTGAAGTCTGGTATGTTTTTGACGCATATTCATCATGGCATCGTGCGAAAAGAAGACGTTTTTTGTTTGTGGAACTAAACCTCTGAATTGTCTTCCAACAAATAATTTTCTACCCTCTTCTATTGATGCATTACTTATGTCAGTACATTTAAGCAATTGTCTCAGAAGTTTTTGATGAGTTATCATTGGCTTTTTCTAGCTGTTTGAGTAAAAGCCTAGCTACTCGGTAGAAACCCTTCAGCGACGTCTTCATCGTCTGTTTCATAGGTTTCCTAATTGTGTGAATCTTACATAAGGTTTTCAAATCTCAACAGAAATCTGCCAGAAGCAGACAAATTTTCTTTGTGTGCATACAAATAATCTGAGATGTTTATCTCGCTGATTAAAAATTGCTTTGATTAATTCACAATATTTCATTCAAAAGTCTTATCTTTGACGTAATTTTAATTGAGGTTAGTTCTGTGGCTTCAAGCGACTACGGAATGGCGCCAAAAAATGAGTAAGCTTTTGTTGGCAAACTTTCCAGATATAATAATGAATTTCACGAAGTACCACTTGAGGAATGTTTGTTTATTGAGTAATCCATTCATCTCCCGACTAGGTTATGAATGGAGCCTATGCAAAAAGTTTCGATCCCAATATTCTATTGAATCACTTGCAGTTGGTTGAAATGACATGACAATTATCTTTCCAGTTTCTGGGATGAATGATTTCAAATATTCCTGTGATATTAATGTTATTAATCATGAAAAGCTTTTAAGATTGTCATATAAATAAAAAATATTCTGTAAGGCGCATAGTTCTGGAAACCGGCAGCGTTGCCCGGAGACCGGTGCCTGGTTGACCCAGAGTAACATCTACAAGGAAAGATCATTATATCGCAAATTTTACTCGAAGGAATCGAACGGCATCTGTAACAGCCCTTCGAAATTATTTTTTGAGGACCTATAGACGGGTAGTCTCAACCAGTACCATAATGAGACGGTTGCATTCCTAAAATTTAAGGACAGGAAGAACTCGGCTATCACCTGGGCTTAGAACTTCCCGTCGGCAATGGGTAGAACACCACCAAGAATGAGAATGAACTGGCCAGCAAACTCATCAGACATGAATCCAATTGAGTACGTATGGGAGAGCAAAATCCAATCGCCAAAATCCACCTTCAACTTTTCAGGAATCGAGTTTAGCCCTTCATGAAGAATGGAACGATATGCCTGAAAATTTCATTAATGACTTGATTCGTGGGATGGCTAGGCATACTGGGCAGTTGATTGAAAGAAGAGGTGGTAATATGGACTACTGAATTTGGATTCAATCAACTGTAATAAATTGAAAATAAATAATCGATAACTTTAGATTTTTTCCTATTTTGTCTCATCCTGCATAAAGCAAAGAGTAATAAACAAAGATTTTCTATCAAATATATTGGAGTTGAAGTAGAGGAAAATATTCATCTGATTTCCAGAACAAAGATGGATTATTTCTTGAGAAACCTAGCTGAGCCACCACTTTTGAAGATGTGTATGTTGTTTAAACTTCAGCGAAACGACAGAAACTGAAAAGAATACCTAATGATGACATTTCAAAATGAAGGTGTTGCTTTCTTGGAATATGTAAAAATTTTGTACTTCAAAATTCTCAATACGTACAGAAAGCTTTTTTTCGGTTTTTTCTCTGAAATTGTCACAAATACGAAAAAAATGCAAGATACAGAATGGTTTCCATAAGAAGTGAGAGAAAAAACATACGATGAAAAATGGTTATAATAATTCTGATCTCCATTCCATTTATACCATAAAAAAAACCTCATTTCCCAAGTTTGAAACTCAGAACCCCGTGGGTTATGACATTTTGGTCTTGGAATTTAACGTTTTCTCGAATGCTGAAGTTATTCTCAAAAAAAAAAAAATGGACAACTCTGTGTATTATTCGTCCATTTAATTTGGAAACTGAGGAATTATCAAAGTATTACGGGAAGAAAGATAGAAGAGAAATGTAGCCCCGAAAATGTTTTAGATTCATCAATTTATATAATGAGGAATACAATGAAATCTTACATCGAAGTTAGTTCAATTGAAACATTTTTCTATTGAACAAGGTTAAGCCGCTTATTCAGCATTTTGTGAAACGTACGCAAATAAATTGATATTTTTTGGTATGTTATATTGTTGGGGGTCTGTAAAACCTGTACGTTTTAGAATTTTCATCTAGTGCAAACTTAGATAAACACTTGGTGGTCATAATAAACAGAGCAATATCAAGAGTATTATACCGTTTAAAAATTAAATTGATAGGTCCTTTCAACCACATCTTTATTTTCTTCATGAGAGAGAACATCATGCCTGTAAGGTATCGGGTGTTTTTTTTAGAGTGATAGAACTTTCGATAGGGCTAATCATTGACAAATTATCATGGAAAGATGCAACAACATTTACAAATTGTTGAAATTTATTTTCAAAATCAGTGTTCTATGCGCCAAACTTATAGATCACTTCGTGAAATTTATGGTTTACATAATCATCCATCATTCGTCGAACAATCGATAGATTTCGGATAACATTTTCTCTACTCGATGCAACAACAACAAGACAAAAAACTGTACGTACAGAAGAAAATATCGCTGCTGTCAGAACTCAATGAACCCATTTTATCATTAATCTATATGTAATGCTATGCGGGGCGAATAAAGGTACGTTGCAGATTTCTTAATGTTGCATATTACAGAGAAGTTTCGAGAAATCGACTCGACCAAATCGGGCTACTTTTTGTTCGAAATGTTTATACGGATGTTAGTTGAAATGTCCCGATATATGGAAATATGTACTAAAATAGCTGATACTAATAATTTGATATATACGGTAAAGATCAGCCTAACAGGTATATTCAAAAAAAAATTTTTTTTCTTCAATTCGGAATCACGGAATGACTGTGTCTGACTTGAGTATTTATAGTCATAGTACTAATAATGATCCAGATTTGTCTATTCGTCAATGTTCATAACAAGTTGGACTCTGTGCATCCACCACATGGAAAATTTTGCATAAAGATCTTGGTCTACACCCAAACAAGATCCAACTGGTTCAAGAACTGAAGCCACTTGGCCATAATGAGCGTCGTTTGTTTGCTGATTGCGCCCTAGAACAGCTTGAAGTTGATCTTCTTTTTTATAGTAAAATTGTGTTTAGTGGTGAAGCTCATTTCTGGTCGAACGGCTATGTAAACAAGCAAAATTGCCATATATGGAGTGAAAACAATCCTCAAGAAGTTCTGCAAGTTCCATAGCAACCTGAAAAATGCACTGTATGGTGTGCTTTACACGCTTGAGGCATCATCGGTCCATATTTTTTTTAAAACGAGGCTGAAGCAAATGTTACAGTGAATGGTGCTCGTTACAGATCGATGATCAATGATTATTTGTTTCAAAATTTGAATGGTATCGACCCAGAAGTGTTTTGGTTCCAACAAGATGGTGCTACCCTTCATGCTTCTACCTTAACAATTGATTTATTGAAAGAAATATTTGGCGATAACATTATTTCGAGAAATGGTCCAATTAATTTCCCTTCAAGATCATGCGACATAACTCCACATATTTTCTTTGTGGTTATGCCAAGTCATTGGTTTATGCTGATAAACTAGAAACAATAGACGTTTTGGAAGCCAAAATAACTCGTGAAAAAAAAATTTGGCTTCAATCTTAATTTAAATGTGTTTTATTTCAATTTAAAGTTCTATCACTGTAAAAAAAACACCCGATATATACAGCCCTTCATCTTCTAGACCTTTCACATCCTTCCCATTTCCTGTAAGACTACAATTAGCGGCGTTCACTAAACTATCACCCGGCGTTTATCGAAGGTACTAATAAAACCAAATCACTTCATCCTCCCACGATCCTCGGACCGCATCTAATAAAACAAATGACTCACGGCGAACCTCCTTAAAACCGCAGCAACCTCTAAATACGCTCAATCCAATCATGCCGAAGTGATAATAGTAATATAAATAGACGGCAAGAAAAAAGTTACAACACCATTATAATTAGTTGTCGGCTTCGCCTATTAGTTTAAACAACCCATAGGTAGGTTTATTAAAACGAAACATCATATATTATGTCCGATCCTCTTTTTCCCATCGAAACCCGGGAGATCGCGGCATCGAATTTTAGAGCAGCCACTTATTCATAGACAAATGTCGGAGCAGACCACCGGAGTCAGAAGTTTGGCCTCCGGTATATTCCGGTGCCTCAGGCCGGTTCGCGGTGTACCTCTTTGTACTCGTTAAATCTGAGCCACTATAACGCGGTTAAGTGTCGGCGTCTAGATGTACGGGATCGACTCCATAAATCGCTGAAAAAACGATAATTGAATCGATTACAATTAAGACAACTATTATCTCAACGTTAATTAATGTTAACATCTATTACGTTTCCAGCAGAAAAATAAAACGCGTTGTAATCGTACATTACGATAAGTCTTCTACTCTAACCATTCGATTACTAATATCATCATAGTTCCAGCGTTTTTTCGCAAATCGAATACTACTGATCCATATCTGGAAAACAGTGACGATATAATTAAAATATATTAAATTAAACATTGAATTTTCAATTATATCTACCTATGATAATAAAATTCTATTAGTGTTTGATTTGTATAACTGTATCCACCAGGTACTATCAATAACGCTGACGATCATACCGTAACGTACGCTGTACAACAACAAATAGAGTTGGTTGTAATAATCCATGATCTACGATTAAAAATTAACCTGTTGTGATGCATGAGTTACGACTACAACTCTAATTCGAAATTGTAATTATGCCACTTTTCGTAAGTCCACTATTTACATTGGAATCCTTTCATAATCGTCAGATACTATTGTATTTACAACTAATTCCTGTTGTGATTAGTCATTACAATTAAATGCTAATTTCTTACAAGTGCAATCGTATGTCCTCTAATGATAGTCGAATACGATTACGTCTACAACTATAAAAAGTGTATATATAACATACTTTATACGCTAACTATCATCTATTACGATTACAACCTGAAATAAAATCTGTTGTAATCATCTGTTAGGACAAAATCTTCGATTACTGTTAAAACCTGTTGATATTGATCAATTATATTTACAACCATAGCTATAAATCGGTTATTATTTTCCTTATAGTATTGAAATCAAAACACTTAATATATTAATAGTTAAATAAAACGAAAACAATAATTGTTGATTTACACTTATTGAGTAACTGATGATGCGTTTCGTTTACACTGTTAATTCTTCAGATCATACAGACTACTCATTTCCAAACAAACTGTCTTATTTAAAAAATATATAGGAGACAGTATTTTGATTTCCACAGGAATATTTATAATACAACAATTGTTTCATCACGATGTGACTTCTTCAGGTATCTACATTTTACTGGCTGAAGAATCCACATCGTGGTCAAACAATTGTTGTATTATGAACATTTTTGTAGAAATTAAAATGCTGTCTCCTATATATTTTTTAATTAAAATGAGTTTCCATCAAATTAAGACTGAATCAATAAAACTGTCTTATATTTAAATATATTTTTCAACTTTTTATTATGCATTTAACAGAAATGGGTACGAAATTTTTCACAAACCTATTACAACAATTGTTTCGTTATCACAGTAGCATCTTCAGGTAGGTTAACATTTTGAATAACTTATTGTTTCCATTTCATTTGGTATGGATTTACATCAAGTAAAAGCGACAAACATTCAATATATATATAGTAATTAATATTATAGTTTCAACATATAATGCTTTAAACTGAAGGATAAATTAATTAGTTGAAACTAGGAGATCATAATGTGGAGTTATATGTAATTTACTGTTTCTCTCGATTTCAACCAGAAATTATCAATCAAAAATAATTTATTCAAGATTTTTCCTTTAATTAAAAGCATAGTATATTTGCACTACTTCCTAAGTATCGAGTGTTTTTTTTTTTACACTGATAGAACTTTAAATTGAAATAAAATACATTTAAATTAAGATTGGAGCCATTTTTTTTTTTAATTGAAAGAATTTTATGCTTTTATGTTTCAAAAATAATTTCCGGCATATTATTATTATTATTATCCTGATAATGTCCACTAGAACTAGCTTTGAGGAACCAGACCAATTTTGGACCACTTTTTAGAGTAACTAAGGCCTTCTTTAATCAATAACACTAGTTATGTTGACTTCCAAAGCGTTTATTGTTTCTGGTTTATCAGCATAAACCAATGAATGACTTGACATAAATCCAAAGAAAATAATTCAGTGGAGTTATGTCGCATGATCTTGGAGGCCAATTAATTGGACCATTTCTCGAAATAATGTTATGGCCACGGTAGCATCATGAGGTGTAACATCATCTTGTTGGAACCAAAACACTTCTGGGTCGATACCACTCAAATTTGGAAACAAATAATCATTGATCATCGATCTGTAACGAGCACCATTCACTGTAACATTAGCTCCAGCATCGTTTTTAAAGAAATACGGACCGATGATGCCTCCAGCGTGTAAAGCACATCATACAGTGCATTTTTCGGGATGGAATAGAACCTGCAGAACTTGAGGATTGTTTTCATTCCATATACGGCAATTTTGCTTGTTTACATAGCTGTTCAACTAGAAATGAGCTTCATCACTAAACACAATTTTATGATAAAAAAGTGGATCAACTTCAAGCTGTTCTAGGGCCCAATCAGCAAACGCTTATTGTGGTTAAGTAGCTTTAGTTTTTAAACCAGTTGAATCTTGCATTGGTGTAGACCAAGATCTTTACGGAAAATTTTCCATGTGTTGGATGCACAGAGTTCAACTTGAACGTCGACGAATAGGCAAATCTGGATCATCATTAACACTATGACTTACAGCAGCGATATTTTCTTCTGTACGTACAGTTCTTGTTGTTGTTGCATCAAGTAGAGAAAAATGTTGTCCGAAATCTATCGATTGTTCGACGAATAAGCTGCTCTGATAGACGATAAATTTCACGAAGTGCTCTATAAGTTTGGCGAATAGAACACTGATTTTGAAAATAAATTTCAACATTTTGTAAACGTTTTTGTGGCGTGAGTCTCTCCATGATAATTTGTCAATGCTTACTGAACATAAATGTCAAAACAAGATGACTTCTATCTTCTGTCAAATCACAGTTATCGCTATCGAAGGTTCTATCACTCTAAAAAAAACACCCGATACAATACAAGGATATTCGAAATATCATAATGACAATATCATCGATTACTGTTATAAGCTTAAAACAAATTGTAGAAATTACTATGTTTTACTACCAATAAAAATATATTTTACACATTTTCTTGTGACTCGAGTTTCGGGAAATGAACTATCCCATCATCAGACAACTCCCGAAACTCGAGTCACAAGAAAATGTGTAAAATATTTTTTTATTGGTAAGAAAACATAGTAATTTCTACAATTTGTTTTAATTATGATCAACTACCAAATAGTAACGGCTGAAACAATTCAGTAACTGTTATAAGCTGTTGATATTGAAGAAATTATGATGTAGTTTTCAAATCAAAAGAAATAGAAAGTTCTGTATACCTTAACATTATGTAGTTTGAAATATCTTCATTTTCCACTTAGAAAACAGTTTCAACATACTTTGCTTCAAACCGGAGTAAAAATTAATTATTTTGAATTCAGTCTGCAGTTTAAAAGTTTAAAGCAACTATTCCTTAGGTTAAAAAAAATATATTTTACCTATCATAATCTTAAATTATACATAATTTTTTGTTCATTTTGATTTAAACCACAAATCGATTATCAACTACTAGTTTTTAAATCATGGTATGTTCACGCTATTTTCCGAGTACAAAAAAAAAGTTTCATATCCAGATTCGGTTGACCAGATGGGATACTGGATATCAGTCGTGGCGGTCATTTAAATAATACTGTTCTTCATTCGTAAGTATCAAGCTTCAACCTTTCCAATAAATTTATAACTTCGAAAAAATAATCATTAGTTTTTTATTTATATCCGATCAAAAATGCATATTTTGAATGTCCCACCACTTGGTACTTTAGCATTCCATTACAGTTCATAGCTAAAAGTTGTCGTTATTTTTTAATTTGTTACCTTTTAAACCAAAAAGTTTGAACAAAAATTAAACTGGGTGTCAAGAAAGTCAACCAACTCTTTACTAAATCGACTGTTATAATCGAAACAGAAGCAGAATTTAATCAAATACTAAGAAAATCTGAGGAAACAAGCCCTTTGGAAGAGTGGAAAAGTAAAATCTTGAAATAAAATGAAATTAAATTACAAAATAGAACTGATTTGACTTACCTTATACAGTAGAATTCATCTCCTCCAATATCGTTAAATTTCTATTTTAAAATTTCGACATTGTCAAATATTAACTTCAGTTTGTTAATCCAGGTTTTAATTAACGGAAGAAAATGAGCGCATGATTCATGATGAAAACGAGAAATAACTGTTCTACAATAGTATTTAGTGTAATAATTTATACAACAGGAAAATTTTGTAGATTCAAATAAGTGGTAGATATACTTCATCATAAAATTTATGTAAATGTTTACTACATATTTCAGTTGTAGAAAATTTCAGGTTAGTATTCGTAGAATTCAATGCATTCCATTTTGTTCAGAGCGTTTCTTGGTCAAACTAGTATTCAGATTTACTTCTTGGGGAAGAAATTAAGTCTTTTCGCCCAAACTGTATCTCTAGATTGTCCAGTGCTACCTCGTCAACCAGGGTACTACCCCCTCTATTCCTACGACAAGCCACCAATAGGAATGCATATTGCGGTACCTGAGTGAATTTTAGAAAAGAGTAATTGTGTTATCTAGCAAGCAATCGCCTTATGGTACCATTATTCCACTATTCCCACGAGCCCACCAGGTACTATTCCACTATTCGAGTACTTCACAACCGGCCAATAATCAGAGACCCAGGTACTACTCCCTTACATGCCCCGCCTAGCCGTTTGTCTTCTGCTCCATGGTGTGTCATATCCATCAAATAAAAGAGATCGCAAAACCTATCTCACACGTACTACAAAACTAGAAGGTACACTTAGGACATCGCTAGCGTAGAGAAGCAAGATTTTTAGTGGCATCACGTTGTTGAGTTTTGCGCGCACAGGTTCAGTTTGAGTTCGACCGCGGCAGGTTCAAGTTCGCGAATTTGAACGGGTACTATTCGTTTTGCGGAAACACCAATGTGCAGTTGGGGGAGGTGCTGTTATGTTTCAGAAACCGTCGAAGATTCCTGGTTTGACAACCAGAATTAACAGTGAGTTTCTAGAGTTTTTTTTGTGTTGATTACTTTCACTTTTTTTATAGTATTAAAATGTTGGTCCGGCAATTTTCTTACTTTTCCAGAAGACAGTTTTGTCTCTTCTTGTCCAGTTTTAGTTTACATTTTTTTTATTCTTATTCCTTTTTGGTAATATACAGTTCAGGTCTTATTTTCTTGTCTACAGCCATATCACATTTTCGCATCTCTTCCAAGGTTTAGTTTTACAGAATATCCTTATCATTCATTTTTTAAATTAATTATGAATTTCTTATTTAATTGCAATTCATATATACTGAATACTTCATTCATTGTTTTAGTACTGGTTTTATTCAAAAGTTCATTGAGCTTTTCCCTCTTTACATAAATAACTATGAATATTCCCCATTTTATTATAAAATGTTTCCCTATTGTGTATTGAAGTATATAAATTGAAAATTACTACGAAGAAGTATTTGAATATTGCAGAATAATAGCTGGAATTAATTCACCAGAACCTCCACAGATTTGAATCTACATAAATCTCATGAAAACATTTAGAATTAAATTTTAATGTGTCTCCTTCATCATTTCAAAATCGATCATCAGTTCTCACATACTTCAACTACAACCATAAAAAAGTTTAGTTGGTATGATAGTCTAAATATTTCCTTTCCCTCCGTTTCAAAACCTCAAAATCTTACACTAACAATTTTCGAAAGTATTTATTTCTATTAACTCAAACCTCATTTGCAAATGTTATTCAGAAAAGAAATAATAAGAATGCAAATATATTTCATTCTGGGAGTCTCTATTGAAATCCGATTATCTCCTACATGGACAATTAGAAATAATAAATGGAATTCATTCCAGTGTGTTTTATAATCAACCTCAACATTTGTAATTGACTTTTCATACCATGTTATTATGACAATTATGTGTTATATGTAAAAGATGGGTCTGCAGATTCATCAATCACAATTCTAACAAACCTTGCTATTTTTAAATCATTATTACTGGAAAGTGATCAATATTTTGTGTTTGAAAAGTGATTAATATCCTTAGCAATTTTTATCGTTTATAGAAAAATTGTGTTGACAAATATAAAAACTGAAACTTGTTGAAGTTCATTCAAATGTTCAGATAGTTCGTTGGTTGAAAAATTTTATCTATTTGAGATATCAAGATTTTATTCTCAGTTTTGTGACGTATCTCGCTCTATTCCTGACGTAATTTTACTTTCCTTGTTCTATATCTTAGTATCTACATTATTTTTGGGAGTATTGAATAAATGAAACGTTAATCTGTTTGTATACTCCCGGACTTCACGAGCGGATGTGTGGGCATAATTGAATTTGACATTAACATCAAGTTATTTTCGTTTCAAAATCGGCAATATACATTTACCGATATGCACACCCAAAATTAATGCTCGCAAGCTCTATGAATTCAATTGAAAATTATTTTTCAGGAATTATCTCTTAATTGATTTTCATTTAAATGAAATCTCTGTTTATATTTTCATTTTCATTTTTCAAAAATAAGAGGACTTATTAGGAAATTTCTCAAATGAAGTGGTAATTGTCTTCTTACGATTATAATTGGTTTTTAACAGAATTCATAGAAAAATTATTTTTATTGCAACAAATTGTGGTTTCTTATATGATAAAATTTTCAGACATTGGTTTGAAACAAGTTTAGAAAAAAATTTCATAAATATAAAAGCATTTTGTGGATCAATTTCTTCGTGAAAACTGGATCGTTATTTGATAAAAACAAACCGAACAAACAACCTGAAATCATTGCTGTTGTAGCCCAGAATTTTGCTGCTCATCAATGAATATCAACTCATCATCGTCCAGATTCAACCTTTCTTATCAACTCAAAACTTGAAAAATATCCATTATCTTTTTATTATTTTGTCGATCATAAATGAAAATTTTAAATGGCCCACCCGTCAGGTCGTTTTTCTTAGTATTGGAAATTAATGGTTGAAATTTAAAACTAACTAAAATGAATCATGTCTTAAAAAGTGTTTTCAAGCTAAATCTGAATTTTTATCGAATTATTAGTTTAAAAGTGTTGCGAAAACTTTTCAGCGCGAACAAAAATGAACCGTATATAAGAAAATTTATGTTATATGGTAAATTGAGTTAAAAATTGACTGTCAGATGTTTGTGCACTAAAGAGGATTTACTGAAATATTCTTCTGTGTGATTTTGAGAGTACCCTTAGAGAATGGAATCGTCCAAAATGTGGACTGAGCACACAAGCTGTATATTGTATAAGTGCTTGTTCTTCAAATTTCAAGCCAGAACCTAAAAACTCACTCAGAAAATGGAAAATTAACTTCAACTAAAATTAATGTGGCATCAAATTCAATCAAGTAAGAATGACAAATGCGATAATTTTAAATTGCGAATTTTAAAAAATGTGTGCTGACTGGACAAAAATCAGCGCATAAAATGGACTACCAGGGTACATAAAAATTCGACCATTAGAGCCCTATAGTGCACTAAATACTAAAAGCATATCAAACTTTGAATATCAAAACAGATTCAATCTCTTATTCTTCTACTATTTAAATTAAAAAAAAATTTTAAAAAATAAAAAAAAAACTTTTAGTCTTAAATAAGGACTGCTTATATTTAATGGACGTATAAAAATCAAAATTCACTATATAATATCAAATAGATTACAAAAACACAAAAAATAAATTATTAATTAAAATTAAAAATAAGTATAATAATATCATATGTTTCGTTCCAAACATACGCACCTGAACTCGTCAGAAAGGCACGTGGTACGTATATTTTGCCCTTGACAAACCTTTGAAAACATGTTCAGTTTCCGATCTTATATTTATGAAAACTAAATCTTTTTCAGAAATACCCAACATAATTTTAAGAACTTCTCCAAAACTAATTTATTTGAAATATTTAATATGTTTGAATATTTAAATAAGTTACTTCAAAAACTCTCAAAATCATGTAGCACATCCTCAAAAACAATTAAAAATTCAGATAAGGTCAGTTCAACTTTACATTTATAATATGAATTCTATTAAAAATAAATAAACTCGTAATCTTACCAAACAATTTCTGCAAAATCTCTGAACGCAAATAAACTAGGTAGGTATATCTAATATCCAAGGTAATCTATGTTTCATTCTAAACACAGAAATCACACAAAGTTTGTAAGGCATTTTATGGCCTTCATTAAACCACTGGAAACTGTATAATAAATTTCATTATTTAAAAACCTAATATAATAATAAATAATAAGATGCGGTTTTTTACTTGATAGAAGAATAATTACAAACTTTGAATATTAAAACAGATTTAATCTGTTAGTCTTCTACAATTTTAATTTCGAAGAAATTGTTTTAAAAAAATTTAGAATTGAATTAATGCCTCAAATAAGCACTGCTTATATTTAATAGACGTAAAAAAATCAAAATTCACTATACAATATCAAATGGAATAAAATGCCTTGAATTACCTTGGATATTAGATGTACCTACCTAGTTTATTTGCGTTCACAGATTTTGCAGAAATTGTTTGTTAAGATCACAAGTTTATTAATTTTTAATTGAATTCATATTATAAATGTAAAGTTGAACTGACATTATCTGAATTTTCAATTGTTTTTGAGGATGTGCTACATGATTCTGAGAGTTTTTGAAGTAACTTATTTAAATATTTAAACATATTAAATATTTCAAATGAATTAGTTTTGGAGAAGTCCTTGAAATTATGTCGTGTATTTTTGAAAAGGATTTAGATTTCATAAATATAAGGCCAGAAACTGAACATGTTTTCAAATGTTTGTCAAGGGCAAAACATACGTACCACGTGCCTTTCTGACGAGTTCAGGTGCGTGTGATTGGAACGAAACATTCGATATTACTTATTTTTAATTTCATTTAATAATTTATTTTTTGGGTTTTTTATTCCATTTGATATTGTATAGTGAATTTTGATTTTTATACGTCTATTGAATATAAGCAGTGCTTATTTAAGACATTAATTTAATTCTAAAGGTTTTTTTAAAAAAAAATTTCCGAAATTAAAATTGTAGAACAGATTAAATCTGTTTTGATATTCAAAGTTTGTAATTATTCTTTTATCATGTAAAAAACCCATCTTATTATTTTATTTTAAAAATATATCAAGAAACTTTCCACAACAGCGTATTATGAATAAAAATATATACTCTACATCTTGCACCTGTTTTCATTTCTTAAGCTACTCTAATTATTGCACCTTCGTTTTATGTTTATACTTTGTTCGATTTAATTATTTCATTTTTTCTTGATTCGTTGTTTCTTATTTTTAATTTTGTTACAGGTGTTCGTACAATTTTTTTCATCGTTATGACGATGGGTTCCATGACTCAGTGTCTTGCAGCATGCAATACGACCCAGTGGTGGACAGATCCGTGCAATGTACAACCGATGCAACCACACCTCATGGAAAAATTTAGACATGGCAGAAGTGTCGAGCACAAAGGTTTAGTCAATGATCAGTTGAAGAGGTCGATCAAAAGAAGCAGAAAGCTGCTGACAGAAATAGAGAAGATATACTCGAATGAGGTAATTATCAGTCTAATAACAACATTCAAGAGTAATATAATAAAAAAGCGGTTTTCCCTTGATAGAAGTCTTTTACGATATCTTGAATACCACACAGATTAATTCTGCTAACCCCACTACAAATTTTAACACACATTTCAACGAACACGGAATGCGCATGCTTTTTCATTCAGAAAAATCATTACCGTTCTATGAAGCTATGCTGCATGTTTTTGGAGTTTTTTTTTCGAACGAACTTTTTGAAGAAAGTTATTTTTGAAAAAATTCTTGAGGTTTTGTTGTGCATTCTTGGAGAGGAATTTGGTTCACCTTTGTATCCTTCAAGTATTCATTTATTAATTTCAATTAATATTCTATATTTTCATTGAATTCTTTTATTCCTTTTGTAGCTGTAATGTGTGTTAATTCTATATGTCCACTGAATTGACTCTGTGTTTTCCAAGACATTTATTTAATTCAATTCTGAAAAGTTTGTGAGAAACAAATTTAATAAAATTAAAATTTGTAGTGAGGTAAGCTGAATTAATCTGTGCGATATTTAAGATATTAAACGGTAATGATTTCTTGGCCATCAGAGACTGAATTGCACAAAAAGATCATAATTGCTTCTATTCTAATCGCATTTTTTTTCCAGACCCAAAGCGTTAGGGGGAAAAGAGAAAACTTCAAATGGCTCAATGCCACAGAGATGGTCTCGAATATCAGCTCTCTCAGAAGATTTGTAAGTAAACTACTCTTTATTTAAGTAGCTAGAAAAATCGCATATTTCATTCATAACATTGAATGACAAAGCGTCGACATCAAACAGCACAAATTCACTCACAATATACCAAGTTTTAGAGCAACGCTCACAATATTCAAGAATAGAAACTCAAATCAAAATAGGTTCATTATTTTCAGCAAAAAAAATTTTATAATACAATTTATTCAATACTCTTTAGAATGTCCTAGAATCTGACGTCAAGCCAGAAGCTATAGATAGTTCAAGTCATAATACTCAAAATATGAAAATATTTTAAGTTCTTATTTTTTAAATTATAGGTATTTTAAGAAACACGACTATAGCTGCAAAATTTTCACCATTTTTGTAGCGAATTTTAACAATTTTAATGCGTTGTTGAAGCATGTAGCGTTCCATTTTCAATAATGACGTAGTTTTTACTTGTCAAATCTCAAAAGTGACAGCTGCCCAGATAGCAGGCTATTCAGAATGAATAGCTCTTATTGTAACACGCAGTGCTAAACCTTGAAGTAATTCACATTATTCAAAGTAAATGTTGGGTAAAAATTATTCGGTGGATTCTAATTTTGATGAATTATTTGCCCAGTTAAACTCCACGACAGAAAAAAAATTTCTCCCCCCTGAAACGCTTTGAAGTACGCGTCTTCAACAATAGAGAGAAGTTTTATGTGCAACTGAATTATTTGCAATTTTCCAAATACCTTTCTTAATGTATTTGTTTTTATTGTTTCAAATTTCTCCAGAACTATTAGGAGTACAAATAAGTTTCCGCCGTTTTTTAACACAAATTAAATTTAAACGATGTGAGACTGCTTGCTGAGTGACTTTTAATGTTAGAGCAAGTTCTATTTGTGTTTGAGATGAATCTTCCTCCAATAATTCCTCCAATTCTGCATCCTCGTAAATTTTTGGCCTTCCATTGCGATTTTTGTCTTCTACGTCGAAATCACCATTTTTAAAATTTTTGAAACCACTCTCGACACGTTCTCTCGCTCAAAGCACCCTCACCATATGCTTCTACGAGCAATTGATGCGCCTCAGTAGCAGATTTCTTCAAATTAAAGAAGTAAAATAATATTTCCCGCAAATGACGCTTACTTGGCTCAAATTTTGACATTTTCAACGTATAAAAATTATATTTTACTAATATAAAATCAGTGATATTAATAGGTTATGTTGTTCTTGAATGTCCAAACTATTTTTTAAGCCGGTTATCATCTGCGAAAGCTGACCGAAACTCCGTGCCGCGTTATCTACAATAAAACGGCGGAAACTTATTTGTACTCCTAATACTATTTCCCTGAAATATTATATATTATGGATGATAAGATTCTCAAACTATAGTCTATTTAGAAAGTATACGAATCTATTATTTTTCATAATTTTAATATACTTTTTTTTTGTAACATTCTAAGACAAATGTAATGTATGAAATAGGTTGTGCAGATAGTCGGCTACGGCCAAAGTTGCATGACAACACTACTGGTCAAATATTGTTGATTGTCAACAGGTATACAATTTATGAAACAATTTCGCAACTAGAAAAAAGAAAACAGGTAGAATATAATAGAAGTGTGTGTAAAATTTGCTTCATTATTTACCATATTCTGTTTTGAATTCAATTCTTATCTCCTCTCTAACTGACATTTTTTTTTGCAGGAAAAAAAACTGAGAAAGTTACAGCCCAACTTACAACGCTTTGCCGGTACCCTCGAAGTATTATCTTGTATTTCTATCAAATCTGAAGGACATTTCAACGAACTGAAAAGAAATCAAATATTACACGACGCTAAAAACAATCTCAGGGCATTTATCTGCGAGGTGAACGAAGCTATACCCATTTCGTTTCGAAAAAAAATTCCCCTGGAAAAAATGAAGATACAGTTGCGCAGCGAGATGAATTTAACAGACTCCTATTTTTACGATGTACAAATTTTAAAAAACCTGAGGTGGTTTTTCAAGCAGCTGAAACGCAAAGTCCTGAGAGGCAAAAAAAGGTCAGGGAAACATGTCAAACAGATTCACAACGAGTAGATGGCTATCTAGAATTAGTTTATTTTTTATTCTGTGATAATACCTAAATAATGCTTGTGATACTATGGGTTTGAATGGTTAAAAGTAGAGAAGAGTGTTCGATCCTCAAGAATCGTGGTTAGCAAGGAAAGTCGGCTAATAAGCGGCTTAATTTTTAAAAAGACCGCTTTTTTATAGCCGATAGTGGCTGATGACCAGAAGGGGATCTGTTATTGATTGCGATTTTCGAAATCATAAAAATTTACCTCAAATACAGTCAAATAATGACGAAATTTCATTCTCAAATTGAATAAATCGTCGAATATATTGATCAACATAAAAAGTGCGGCCCGAAGGACCAATCATTATTAGATATTATTGTCGAGTCCGAATACAAAATTCCATTTTTATTCGTAATATCAAGAAGTAACTTATTTTTGATTGAGCCCAAAAACTTCCAGTATCAGTATATTATGTGTAATTTGACGAATTATCAGTATTCAAATTGAAAAAAATCGTTAAAAATGTCAAATATATCGTTAAAATAATCGAGCAACCGAAATGTTAAAATTCGGCTCGAAGGACCAATCACATACAATATTATATTTTGTTTCGTAGTATTAGAAGGAGCTTGATTCAGCATGAACCCACAAACTGACACTATCAGTATTCTATGTATAATTTGTAAAGTATTTTTATATTTCGACTTTAGTTTGTAAGACATTACATTCCAAGTCAGTATGACAATTGTATATTATTTATTTAATTTATTGTACATTAATTTATTTTCTCTTAAGGCATTAAATGAAACCCTATAGTATTATTATGTAAAATGTCGAAAAAGAATTGCGAATATTATGAATGTGTACTGTAAATATGTATTTAAGTATGAATGAGAATCGTTCCTTTTTTACTTTTGTATTTATTTTGTACTTAATAAAAAATTATAAATCTCAACTCGAATTGTTGTTTTGCTCTCTACATCCTTTTCGATTACTTTAATGAATCTTTAACTATTAAATAGAGAAAAAATTGAAAATAGTTTGATATATAGTAGTATTAAAGTTTATTCGATGAAAAAACAGATTACATCACTGAGGTACCTAAAAGGATATTATAACCTGTACGCGACATTTAACACACTCTATAAAGAGAAAGCAAAATATAGATTAATTCTTATAAACATAGTACTCCAGAACAGTGTCCCAGGGAATTGAAATAACCTAGGAAAAGATCTCCATGCTTGTATTCATCAGGAAAACAACATTATGTCTCAAATAGATTAAGTTTATGTCAACGATACTATCAATCAGGAATTCAAACTATTGTACATTATTTTCAAAATTTTAAATATACAGATTTATTGTGTTGAACTCCTACAAATTTTAATTGAAAAATTTTTTTCCAAGAACGTTTAGACTTGAATGAAATAAATGTCTAAAAACACTTTGCCGCTTTACTATGCATATGAAATTAAACACTTATCACACAGTACCAAAGGGAATAAAAAAAATTCAAGAAAATATAAATAATCAATTAAATCTACTAAATAAATACTTGAAGAGGACAAAATTTTGTTTAGTTCTTTGTTTTATTAAAACCAAATTCCCCTCCAAAAATGCAGAACATAACCTCAAGAACTTCTCCAAAAACAATGATTTAAAATGCCTTGAAAACTTTGTCTAGTTCCTTTGGCGAACATAAAATACGTAGGATTTTTAAAAGTTCACTTCATTTTAGTGTTTTCTCAGATATCTGCATTCAGTTTGTATGTAGATATATTTTGTTAATTATTTTCATTTTTTAAATGTGAAGTAGGACTGATTAGTTTCCGTTGTAATAATTATAAACTGAATTTTTTGAAGATGTTACACGTTTCAGGAATATTTTTGAAGGAACTTTTTTTAGGCAAGTTCTTCCTGAAAGAGTTCTTGAGTTTATGTTTTGCATTTTTGGAAAGGAATTTGGTTTTAATAAAACAAGGAATGAACCAAACTTTGTCCCCTTCAAGTTTTTATTTAGTAAATTTCATTGATAATTTATATTTATTTTAATTCCTTTATTCCCTCTGGTACTGGGTGATAAGTGTTTAATTCTTTATGTCTACTGAAGTGGCACAGTGTGTTCTCAGATTAATTCAACTTAATACTAAAAGTTTTTGAATTAAAAGTTTTCTAAAATTGAAATTTGTAGAAGGTTAACAGAATAAATCTGTATGATATTTAAAATTAAAAAAAAATCCTTCATCATGTAAAAACGTCTATTCATTATATTATATCAGACTAATAAAGTAAATAAAAACAACTTGGCTCAAGTTTCACTGTTTGTTTCATGTCTGTTGACATATATGTTTTGGGTTTTTAGAAGTTTTGAAAATGGGCTAATATGCTCAGAGATATGACATTATCGCTTTATAACAGATTTGGCTGGTGTTTGGCACAACAGGGTGCACTATTTGAAGACTTGTTTTATATTAGTAAGCCTTCGACTTGCGTTGAGTTTTTTTAGAATCCGTTTTCATTTCTCCTTAGATTTTAACTGATTTACTGATTTTAAGTGATGAAATTTTTTACTTCATTTATCGTTGCAAATGAATTCCTCACATGCAATATGCAATGAAATAGAAATGTCGTATCGGATCGTATTTGATTCTAAGCGTTATGGACTGCACTCCAGCACTTCTGAGTTCTATGCAGCAACTTAATTTGAGGATTACGCGAAACTATATGAGGTGTCCAACTCCTCACTTCCCACATCTGTGTGAGAGAGAAGAATATACTTTTCAAGTTATACACTAGATTATTCAGTATCACATCGCTCATATCTTTCGATTATTTTAATGTTCGACTGGACGGTCGGTTCTTTTTTTGTGCATTCAATATTATCTCTAAAACGTGATTTTCGAAACCTTTGTATGAAGTCTATAAGTTAATTTGCAAAAATTGCCTTATGGTGTATTTTGTTCAAACAGCCGTAACCTTTGATAGAAGAATTCACGAACAACAGCGGAGGTATACATCAGACATTTCGTACTCAACATATGCCAGTCATTTGAAAGACTTAATTTCAACAATAACTATGGAATTATGCATAATAGAATTAAAAGTACTAGACTCACACTTTTGAAAGCACTAGAAATAAGTAAATACCAGAAACTTAAAATTTTTCTCAAGGAAAAAACAGATGTCGCCAGATCTCCTTTGTTGAATATTTTTACCAAGTGAGGTACTTCCGATAATTGACCCCAATACATTTATTTATTTATAATATTGTTAATTCAATTAATTTTTTTCCATATGTTTTATTATTATTTATACCTTGTTATTTGCAGAGTTAGTTCAAAATGTAAACCTGAAAAAATCCACAAGAGCGAAACAATTGTTATTCATAATAAACTGTGAAAATATTTTTAATTTTTTTATTCAATTTATTAGCCCGTACATCGTAAATTTCATAGATTCATTGTGCTAACGTCACTACAGATTTTAAATTTTAATTTTATGACATTTTTTTCTCAAAAACTCTTTGAAATTAAATTAAATGAATGTCTTAAAAACACAGTTTTAATTGGTAGACATATAGAATTAACTCTCATTACAGAGCACCAAAATGGAATAAAAGAATACATAGAAAATATAAATTATTAACTAAAAATATTGAATGAATACTTGAAGAACCTTTAAGTATTTATTTGGATTATTTTATTTCCTTTTCATGCTGTGTTAATTTTATATGTCTACTAATTTGAAACTGACCTCTAAGACATCCATTTAATTTAATTCAATTAAGTTTTTGAGAAAAAATTTTCAAAAATTAAAATTTATTGTATTTTAGATATTATGATAAGCCTTCTATCAAGTAAAGAAAAACCCTTTTTATTATTTTACCCTGAATATCTTGAAGATAAAATGATGAACCCTTTGTGACTTTATCGTTTTTACCGATTGACCCAATTCACATTCGACAGATAACGAAAAAGAAATATATCGAAATAGGCTCAAATCGGTCACCGATTCCGCGGTTGCCAAATGCTCCTTTGTCATCGCGAAGCAACGGCCTGTTACAAAACCAGACGCAACGTGATTCACCGCATTTCTCTGCAGACTTAATCGTACGTCGTCGTCCCACGAAATTGGCAAATATGGGAAATGCGCTGGAAATTCCGCCTTCCCACCGGCGTCGAGTCATCTTCACGGACGTCCAGGGCGCCTAGCGGGCGCTACTGGTGATACGTCCGTCGTCTGCGGCGGAACGTCCTCGGGATGAATGGACCCAGGTCTGGAAATCCAGAGTTGATTGATGACCTCGAAAATGTGTGTCAAGATTTATTATTAACTGGCTGGAGTGCAAGTTCATGATGAGTGCTATCATCTCTGCATCTCAGGAAATTATTTCCTAATATATTTCATTCAACAAATGGTTGATTCTTCAAATGGATCACCCCGTATATTTTCAATGTTCCTCAGTGTATCTTTCATGACGCAAAATATAAGAGATATTTTCTCAACATCTTATTCAGATAAAACAATAAAAAGTTGAGGGATCAGTAGTTCGCTGAAAGTCTTCTAACGAGAACAATCGTTACACGAATTTGATCATATTGGCGAGAACCCTTCCGAAGATATGAACTCACCAGCTTCCAGTTTGGGCTTCAGTTCGAAAACCTACAACCGTATGACTGGTAGCAGCGAAGTACTATCCAAACTCTATTGGTTCTGCATGGTCAGTAACCGACTTTTTGGGACGCAACTCATACGCTGAAGGGGCTTTTTATCCATCCATCCGAACGCAGTCCCATGAACTAAGATAGTCTCAAGATTGATGCCTTGATTGATCCTGGTACGAGCACCTTAAATCCGGCCTTACGTCAAGATCCACGAACCCTTGTGAAGTCTTTCAATTGATCCTGGTGTCAAGCACCAATGGACTAGCCATATCGTCGAGATCCACAAACCCCAGAAACGTCTCAAAATCGATCCAGGTTCAGGACGAGGCTAGTCGAACAGTCAGGTCCCACTAAACCCTGAAGCATTTCTCGAAATATCCTAGAGTCCTAATCAAGACAAGCGCCCCCAGCGCGTCAAGCTATAATGCCATGGGGGACACGTGAATTCTACCAGAATAGTTATTGGCTATTTGAGAATACCTCTTTCCAAGTGACTACTCAGCAGTCTCCACAGTCCACCCCTAGAGGTAGAAAGTGTGATAAGGATTACGCCATATCATGGCGCGTGGCGAGAACCCCTCCGAAGAGATGAACCCACCAGCTTCCAGTTTGAGCCCCGACTCGAAAGCCAGAACCGTCTGTCTGGTAGCAGCGAAGCCCTATCCAACCCCTACTGGCTCAGCAGGTCAGTACCCGAGTTCGTTTGAGACGCAACTCACCCGCCGGAGAAAATTCTTATCCATCCACCCAAACGCAGTCCCATGAACTAAGATAAACTCAAGATTGACGACTACAATTGATCCTGGTACGAGCACCGTCTAGCGGCCTGTACGTCCTGACTCACCCAACCCATGTGAGGTCATTTGATTGATCCTGGCATCAAGCACTAATGGCGGAGCCATTTCGTCGAGACCCACAAACCCTAAATCGTTACGCATTGATCCAGGGGCCAGGACAGGCCGTTCGAACCGTCAAGTCCCGCTAAACCCCGAGTCGTTTCATGAGAATATCCCGAACATGGGGGTCTGCGAATAGATGAATGAAATACCCCCTAGTCCAGCATGCAGACTAGGGGCACCCTCGAGTCCAACACCAATGGGGTGGCCACGTGGTACAAGTAACACCTGTGGGCAAACCACACCCCCGAGGTAACGCAGTATGCTACATAACGCACTCGGCCATTACACAGAATCCTGAGATTCATACTGCGATAAGGTAGAGTACTCCAGTTTTAAGGGAGAAGCCCTGTGCTGCGACAGACTCCCTTGTCACTGAGTTAATCAACCGGCTCAGCCCACCATTTCACCTGAGTAAAACTAGGGCCCCATTCGGAGATCTTCCACCATACAGGTCTAGTGACTGGCATTACGTTAGACACCAAGACTTAACCCTCCATTTCGCGTCATCACGTCAAGATCTAATGCCTGGGGGGCGTGCCATGGGGGGACAGTGTAACATACATCTGTATAAAAATTCTATACTCAAACAAAGTCGATAAAGTTTTGTTGATCAGTGGGGTATAACTGCAGACATACGCCGGTTTGGAACTTGTTGGTTCTTGCCAGTGCAATCAAAAGCCAGCGACAATAAATCTGTCTATATTCGCTATACACAGAAACACTAGGGTATTAATCATACACTAACGCCACCCAGAGCATCAAAATATAGAAGTATGGAAAAGAGAGTCGCAAACAAAATTCATTGTTAATCTGGAAGACGACGAGGGTCCAGTGCAGCAGTGGAAGAATCAAAACCTCAGCGTGATGCGATTACGAATAAACAGCTGTTCTCTTTCAGTGACGAGTGGGGGTATGCTTCGAAAACGAGACTTTGCAGTCTGCTTTCAGCAATCACAATTATTCGCACTTTAAACCTGAGATACATTAGTCCATATCAGTTCAAATACGAGTAAAGTAAATCGAAATGTTCAGTGTAGAAGATAAAATTCAGATCATAAAATGGTACTTTGGTGGTCAAATAATTCAAGAGATAATAAATTCATTTATTGTTGCCTTTGAATATACATCGATTCCTGCATTTCAGCTATTTCTAAAATAATTGAAAAATTCGAGAAATATGGGTATTTTTACGAACATACTGGCATTGCAAGATTGATAGACCATCAAAAACCATTAGTGAAAATCGACTGAAAGATGAAGTAGAAGTGTGTGCTGCTGTTGAAACCAGTGCACCTTGTTTGAGTAAGCAAATTGCTGAACAAGTCGATATGAGCGATAAAATTGTTCGGAATATTTTGAGAATGAATGGTTACCGATGTTGTAATGTTCAAACAAACCAACAATTTTTTCCAGAAGACCATATCAAACGAATGGAATTTTGTGAAACTATGATGGTATAAGTAAATGACAATACTTCATTTCTCAACAATATCTTATTCACTAATGAGACATCGTTTTCCTTGAATAGAAAACATAACTAATCAGTAAAAAGATATTGGTCTAGGAAGAGTAAGCATCTTAGTATTCCTGTGCGTACCCAGTACTTGATGTTTGGACAGGAGTACTGGGGACCTACCGTTTTTTTTTTTTTAGAGTGATAGAACTTTTGATAAGAATAACTGTGATTTAACAGAAGGTAGAAGCCATATTGTTTTGAAATATCTGGGTGAAGATTTTGGTCTACACCCATACAAGATCCAACTGGTTCAAGAACTAAAGCCACCTGACCATAATAAGCGTTGTTTGTTCGCTGATTGGACCCTAGCATAGCTTGAATTTGATCAACTTTTATATCGTAAAATTGTGTTTAGTGATGAAGCTCATTTCTGGTTGAACGGCTATGTAAACAAGCAAAATTGCCGTATATGGAGTGAAACCAATCGTCAAGAAGTTCTGCAGGTTTCATTGCATCCTGAAAAATGTACTGTATGGTGTGCTCTACACGCTGGAGGCATCATCGGTCCATATTTCTTTAAAAACGATGTTGGAGCTAATGTTACAGTGAACGGTGCTCGTTACAGATCGATGATCAATGATTATTTGTTTCAAAATTTGAATGCTATCGACCCAGAAGTGTTTTGGTTCCAACAAGATGGTGCTACACCTCACGGTGCTACCGTAACAATTGATTGATCATGTGACATAGCTCCACTGGATTATTTTCTTTGGGGTTATGTCAAGCCATTGGTTTATGCTGACAAACCAGAAACAATAAACGCTTTGGAAGTCAACATAACTCGTGTTATTGATGAAATAAGGCCTTAATTACTGGAAAAAGTGGTCAAAAATTGGTCTGGTCGAATGCGGTTCCTCAAAACTAGTTCTAGTGGACATATGCCGGAAATTATTTTCAAAACTAAAATGCCATAAAATTATTTTTCAAATAAAAAAAAAATTGGCTTCAATATTAATTTAAATCTGTTTTATTTCAATTTAAAGTTCTATGACTCATAAAAAGCACACTCGATACTTTCAACCATTATTTTGAAATTCTACATATAGAAAGTAGAACCTGTTAGATTCTCTTGAGATGAATAAACATAATAAAATTGGAATATTACTTTACGAACAATTAGATTCAAATAACTCACCATTGTTAAATATATTCAGTTAACCTGGAATTTATAGAGACCTTTTTGGGTTACAGTGCACAATAAAAATTTTTTGTACCTAGTGTAATATAAGTAGCAACCGATTTCGAAAACAAATTTAGTTATTCAAAATTTAAACCTACCAGAAAATGCTACCGTGATAGCGAAACAATTATTGTATTATATAACAATAAAAATTTGTCAAAATCAGAATAACTTTATTTGATATTGATTATCATCAAGTAAAGACTGATTCAATCAATCAAAATGAAACAATAAACTACTAGGGACAATAGTTGTCAAAACCGCACGAACTTATTTTCACTCCTAAGATCAGAAAAATTTTTTAAGGAATTTTCAAAATGGTATCCTCAAGTCGAATGAAAATATTCTTGGAATTAATCAAACGGAATGTTTCATTGATTAAAAGTATCATTCATTCAGAGTACAAACCAATATGAAAAGATGAATGCGAGCACCAAGCACATCCTGTTAATTTTTTTTGTTAGCGTCATTTTCCCCACATGGCAATTATTTCGCATTATTAAAAACAAATCAAGGCATTCCATAAAGCATATTCCCATTTACGTAAACGATTTGCGTAGGCCGTGGACTAAGTCACATCTCTGGTACCCTATTGTCAATTTCATTAGTAATCATCTTCGAGATGAATCATATCCACTGATTTCTGTATGAGTATATCCTGGAAATATTTGGCGCTATACATGGAATGTTGTGAAAGGGGATCAAAGTCGAATTTTTCGAAAGTGTTGGTTCAAAATTATTCTCGACAAATTCAGCGACTTCAAGAACAGAGCCCAATTTTATCAGGATCCTCATTCAATTTTGCAGGAATCGTTTCTTATCACTTTCCTTCCAACACTTAAATTTTAGATCAATCAGATTTTTTTTTTTTTTTACGTCTATTAAATGTAAGCGGTGCTTGTTTTAGACATTAATTTAATTCTAAAAGTTTTTTTGAATAAAAATTTTTTGAAATTAAAATTGTAGGAGATAAACATATTTTAATTTGTTTTGATATTCAAATTTTGTTATATTTCTTCTATCAAGTAAAAGGCCTTTCTATTTTAAATCAGATTTTTGTTGGAAAAATATCAATAAAAATAAAACATCTTCCATGATCCTCACAAAAATGTGCATTGTAATCTATACAGAGTGTCTACCAAAAGGGCCAAATTTCAAGGAGAGATTACTTATTTGCAACAATAAATGTCATATAACACATGATCGAGATGTTGATGGTTATTTTTCAATTTAACATTTCTGGATTTCAAGAAATATTTCAAGTTTTTCCATAAAATGAAATATCACGATTCTGAGGTGAACAAAATCAGGCATATTTTGCAATGGTTTTATCGATGAAAAATTATTAATTATGGACATGTTTTCTTATCAGCAAAAAATACCTCATTTAGTGTGTTTTCGAATGACGTATCAACTTTTGTGCTAGCCGTTTGTCTTCTGCCATAATATCATGGCTAAGAAGATAACAACGAGAAGTTGAAATTATCCCAACCTAAATTTGCTCTATCTTAAAATCAAGAAATGTTAAATTATAGAATAACCATCAACATTTCGACCATGTACTATCTGACATTTTTTATTCCAAATAACTTGTATGAATTTCCCTTGAAGTCCTTTTAAAATTAAACACCCTATATATACGACAATTACAAGTATATGCTCAAAAATAATAATACATATACAACATAAAATCAACTTATTATAAGAGAACACAATTGTTTATCGACAGCAAACCAAATAATTGCGAAAGGCCTAGCGAAAAAAAATAGGGATATGATTCTGTATATTTATCGTATCAAGATTATACCCAATTGTACCAACAACATCATCGTAAAATTTTATTATAAAATTGTGTTTAGGGATGAAGCTCATTTCTGGTTGAACGGCTATGTAAACAAGCAAAATTGTCGTATATGGAGTGAAAAAAATCCTCAAGAAGTTCTGCAGGTTCCATTGCGTCCTAAATAACGCACTGTATGGTGTGCTTTACACGCTGGAGGCATCATCAGTCCATATTTCTTCAAAAACGACGCTGGAGCTAATGTTGCAATGAATGGTGCTCGTTACAGATCGATGATCAAGGATTATTTGTTACAAAATTTGAATGGTATCGACCCAGAAATGTTTTGGTTCCAACAAGATGGTGCTACATCTCATGCTCCTACCGTAACAATTGATTTATTGAAAGAAAGATTTGGCGATAACATTATTTCGAGAAATGGTCCAATTAATTGGTCTCCAAGATCATGCGACCTAACTCCACTGGATTATTTTCTTTGGGGTTATGTCAAGTCATTGGTTTATGCTGAAAAACCAGAAACAATAGACACTTTGGAAGCCAACATAACTCGTGTTATTGATCAAATAAGGCCTGAATTACTCGAAAAAGTAGTCCAAAATTGGTCTGGTCGAATGCGGTTCCTCAGAGCTAGTTGTGATGGGCATATGTCGAAAATTATTTATAAAACATAAATGTCATATAATTATCTTTCAAATAAAAAACAAATTTGGCTTCAATCTTAATTTAATAGTGTTTTATTTCAATTTAAAGTTCTATCACTCTATAAAAAACACCCGATACTAAAGATGAAGACGTAATCTTCCAGATTATCAGTGACATTGTCAGACTTTATAATGGATCTTTACTGCTGTATACCTTATGATACGTATTTAATTTAGTTAATTTTCCCGTTTGGAATGACATTTTGAATTATATTAAAAGTCGTACACAGTTTTCACGTCTTCGAAAGTGGCGACTCTACAGTTTTTGAGTTTATTTGCATTGATCTAAAATTTTAAATATCATACGGATTTATTCTGTTAACCTCCATAAAATTTTAATTGCAAAACAATTTTTTGAGCAGAGTGTCTTTGAAGAAGTTCTTGAGATTATGTTTTGCATTTTTGGAACGTATTTTGGTTTTCATAAAACAAGGTACGAAACACTTTTAAGTATGCATTTAGTAATTTTAATTGACATTGACACAGTGTGTATCAAGATATTCATTCAATTTGATTGTAAACGTTTTTGAATAGAAAAAATAAATATTAGGAGTACAAATAAGTTTCTGCCGTTTTATTGTAGATGGCGCGGCACGGAGTTTCGGTTAGCTTTCGCAGATGATAACCGGCTTAAAAAATAGTTTGGACATTCAAGAACAACATAACCTATTAATATCATTGATTTTATATTGGTAAAATATAATTTTTATAAGTTGAAAATGTCAAAATTTGAGCCAAGTAAGCATCATTTGCGGGAAATATTAGTTTACTTCTTTAATTTAAAGAAATCTGCTGCTGAGGCGCATCAATTGCTCGTAGAAGCATATGGTGAGGGTGCTTTGAGTGAGAGAACGTGTCGAGAGTGGTTTCAAAAGTTTAAAAACGGTGATTTCGACGTAGAAGACAAAGATCGCAGTGGAAGGCCAAAAATTTACGAGGATGCAGAATTGGCGGAATTATTGGAGGAAGATTCATCTCAAACACAAAAAGAACTTGCTCTAACATTAGAAGTCATTCAGCAAGCAGTCTCACATCGTTTAAATTTAATTTGTGTTAAAAACGGCGGAAACTTATTTGTACTCCTAATAAATATAAAAAATTGAAATTAAAATTTGTAGGAGGTTAACAGAATAAATCTGTATGATATTTAAAATTTTGTAATAACCGTCCTATCCAGAAAAAACCGATTTTTATTATTTGCTTGATGACATTGTTCAGTCATCCTTTCTTCAGGAGAACAGTTCTTGAATTGCAAAAAATTTCCTTTTTTTAAGCTGTTAAGGGCAGAATTATGGTCAAAATAGCTCATTAACAGTGCGTATGTTTTCATGACTTTTCATGATAAAAATAACAAGCGTAAAAATCCAAGTATTGTGGTACATTAACTCGAATCGATAAAGAATTAATATAATTATCTGATATAATCATTACACAATTTCATTAGAAAATTCCCTGCAATTACCAACTGAAGCAATTCAGTGCTTGATATAAATCGAATTAGTATAAGAGAATACCTGGGTTTTCCAAAAACTGCAAAGATATATGGAAAAACCTGTTAAGTTTGAATTAAAAAAATATGTTCGGCATTGCAGAACAATTGAGAGCAACTAACCTTGGCCACTTATCCAGTTAGATTCTTTGCATGTCTGGTCATATGAAATTAATTTTAATACGGGAATAAACAATTCCCATAGTAGAATTCGGAAAAAACTAACATTACTCAATGTTTAGTTATGGAATTGTTGTTACATATATTGTAAAATGGTAATGCTTGTTGGGTTTTTTCGAAAATTTTAGAATAATAGTTGAGAATTCTTTATTTATATCTGATGCTTTTCCACGAAGCAAAGGAAAACAAAATATGTTAATTTAAATTATTTATCGACACTGTGATTACTTCACAATACACACGCAAATTCTAACAATTTTAACATATGCTGAGATCAGCAACAAAGTGATTTCTGATTTTAACGCAGATGATAGATATTTTTCTACATTGAATTGACTTTTGTCAATGTTACCCCCACAGAAACCAATTGAAAATTTTTTGAACCAATTAAGGCACTTTTTTTAATGTGAGTCAATACTTGATAGAAGTAAAATTTAAATGACTTTAAATTCAGAATTATATATTCTAACTTCTACATTATATATTGAAACTATTTACAAAAACTATTAAATTGATATCCTTATATATAATCAATATAAAATAGTTTTCAATTTTTCGGAAAAAACCTTTTTACATCCCGACTTGAAATGTATTAATACAAATGTATTAACAAAAACTGTATAAGTATGTATATTAACATACAAATACAAGAAAATCCCCTATTTCAAAATGATCTAAAGTTATCAAAATAAAGGATCAAATAAAAATAATTGAACGAGAACTCGAACATTTGATAGCTATTTCGGCCTATATGGCCTCATCAGAAATGTATTGAATTCAGATTCAAATATATAACAAGATCAAAATTCCACTTACCAAAATAAGATAATTCCATGTTTCATCTTATTTTGGTAAGTTGAATTTTGATCTCGTTATATATTTGAATCTGAATTCAATACATTTCTGATGAGGCCATATAGGCCGAAATAGCTATCAAATGTTCGAGATCAAAATTCCACTTACCAAAATAAGATCATTCCATGTTTCATCTTATTTTGGTAAGTTGAATTTTGATCTCGTTATATATTTGAATCTGAATTCAATTTCTGATGAGGCCATATAGGCCGAAATAGCTAACAAATGTTCGAGTTCTCGTTCAATTATTTTTATTTGATCTTTTATTTTCATAATTTTAGATAATTTTGGAATAGTGGATTTTCTTGTATCTGTATGTTATTATACATACTTATATAGTTTTTGTTAATACATTTGTATTAATTCATTTCAAGTCGGGATGTAAAAAGGTTTTTCCCGAGACATTGAAAAATATTTTATATTGATTATATATAAGGATATCAATTTGATAGTTTTTGTATATAGTTTCAATATATAATGTGGAAGTTAGAATATATAATTCTGAATTTAAAGTCATTTAAATTTTACTTCTATCAAGTATTGACTTATATTAAAATTGGTTTTTTAAATTATGAAATAATCTTATATAGAGTCTTTATATCCACAATATATTCTTCAATTATTTATTATTTTTGAAATTCTGGTTATTTTTCTCATCATGGGACATTATTTGGGTGAATAAGTTTTGTTATTGTTTTTCTGTGTTCCGAGTACAAATAGTTATAGGTTATACGTAACAATACGTTGATCATTTCTGTTTTATTTTGAATACTTTAAAGTTTACTTCAAGTTTATTCGTTCCATGTTTTATCTTATTTTGGTAAGTTGAATTTTGATCTTGTTATATATTTGAATCTGAATTCAATACATTTCTGGTGAGGCCATATAGGCCGAAATAGCTATCAAATGTTTGAGTTCTCATTCAATTATTTTTATTTGATCTTTTATTTTGATAATTTTAGATAATTTTGGAATAGTGGATTTTCTTGTATTTGTATGTTAATATACATACTTATATAGTTTTTGTTAATACATTTGTATTAATACATTTCAAGTCGGGATGTAAAAAGGTTTTTTCCGAGATATTGAAAAATATTTTATATTGATTATATATAAGGATATCAATTTGATAGATTTTGTATATAGTTTCAATATATAATGTGAAAGTTAGAATATATAATTCTAAATTTAAAGTCAATTAAGGCACTGTTTAGACTGGGTTATTAAATGCGAGCCAAACTATTCATCTATATTTGTAGATGTAGACTTTAACATAAATTTACTAAGAGATACTGCAACTTCAAACCAAATGCTGGAGGTACTCGCGGACTTTGGACATCTGTCAAACCACTTGGGCCAAGTACTCAGCTGTCCCACAGCGAGTTGCTTACCTGAAAATAAAGAGATATTCAAGAAAAGAATCACCAATCAATCTAATATAGATGAACTCAAAACGAATGCAGAAACATGGAATCTTGGTAATTCTGCGAAGGAGGCTTTCGATGAATTCTTCAATTCGATGAAGGTCAGGAAAGATGATTTATCCAGATCAGCATATAACATTCACAGAAAGAAATACGTCGAAAAATTAACAGAGCTGAAAAAACTATAATTTACATAAGATAAGAAATGCAGAAAAAAATATTATATGGAAATTGATAAATAGGAATAAACAAAAATTAAGTGTGTAAGGATTAGACAAATCTCAGACTAGATGAATTGAACAAAACCAACCTCGGAGCAGGTATTTCTGAAAGATGTAAAGTACAAGAAAATCCAATCATTTTCTTGCGTAGAACTAGGATTAAAACTGTCGGTCTATTTACCTTCATGAATACACAATAAGAGAACTCAGGACAGACAGATAAAATCTAAGCAAACCAGAGATATCTATGGAATGACATCAACCATATTGAAGGACATTTTTCCGTGCATTGAGTTACCATTATGTAGCATGCCCACCAAATGTCTGAAAGAGGGGCACTTTCCGGAACAGTTAAAGAAGGCTAAAATAGTACTTGTCCATAAAAGAGGAGATATGGAATTACCAGAAAACTATCGTCCAATATCGATACTTCCTGTGTTCTCAATATTGTTTGAGATAATAATAAAAAATAGATTGCTGAGTTTCTTCAAACATCACAAAATTTTCTGCAAGCAACAGCATGGGTTCTTGATGGGCAAATCAGTGGAGACGGCACTGAAGGAGGGGGTTGAAAATATAGAAGAAGCTTTTGATGTGGAACAAAAATCTCGTTTACTGACATGTGAATTATCCAAAGCTATTGATAGTATTTCACACTCAGTGCTTTTAAACAAGCTTGAATACAATGGAATCAGGGGTAAGTCTCTTGACCTGATGAAAAGTTATCTGACAAACAGGATGCAGAAAACAAGCTTGGGAAGCAAGTATTCTTGTTGGGAGACTATGACTCATGGTATACCGCAGGGTTCTGTGTTGGGTCTCCTTTTGTTTGTGGTATACCTGAATGATTTGCCAGCTAATCAGATCAAACCGTCCTCTTCGCTGATGATACTTCTTTTCTGAATAAAGGGATGAACTACCAGGAATTGGAAGAGAAAGACAAGAAGACGCTAATTAACAGTGATAAAACACAGAGACTCCTGTTTGAACCAAAGATTTCTTCGGTCAATCACATGAGGCTACTTGGTGTCCTTTTGCGATCAAATCTAAAGTTTTCTGTCCACATTGACGAAATGATTCGTAAGTTGTCAAGAGCTACCTATGCAGTTAGGAGAATAAAGCAAATAGCGGGAATTGAAGCAGCCAAGATTACTTACTTCAGCTACTTTCATAGTATCGTTAACTTCGGCATTCTTTTCTGGGGGGATTTGTCTGAAAGTAGAAAGTATTCATAAAACAGAAGCAGGTACTGAGAATATTATGTGGCATAAGTAGTAGATAGCTGTAGAAAGCTATTCCCCAGAGAAAAAATTCTTACCATGACGTCCATTCTTATACGTACCTGTGTAATGTACATCCATGATAATAAGCACATACTATTGAAAAACAACTATCACAACTATGATACTAGAAACAAAAACAACTTCATCATACCATAGCATCGTATAAAAGTACTAATAAATTATTAAATTATTATTAGAAAATAGACAGGAAAAAGGTTAATATTCGTCATATTTGGGTTTACTGTTTCCGAATAGAATAAAACGCTATACGAGTTACTGAAAGTTAACAGATATGTATGGTGATGCTGATACTACAGGGTGTATACCAATAGTTGCAAACAAATTTAGGATGTGATTCCCGATCGAAAAATAGGGTGGATCTTTTTTATAAACTTTATTTTTTCGAGCCCCCTGCTTAGTTACAGCTCCCTAAAGATGGCGTCTGAAAAACAGTTTTTAATTTTTTTCTTTAAAACCAAAAAACTGACAAGAATAGAATCAAGCAGACATTTTATGCGGGCGAGAAGGCACTCAAAAATTTTTGGTGCTGTTCCTCTATGATTGCAAAGGATAGGAAAAGTCACCCCTAAACCTTCTTTCGCAAGAAACTTTTTTCCATATTCCTATTTTTCCATAAAAAAATTTATTTTGGATAGCTTCTTGATCCAGTCTTAACAAATAAGGTCTTTTGTAATTTCTTGCTGAAATTCAAGGTTTTTGAGATGAAAAATAATGTATCAACATGATAGCGTGAGTCTTAGAGGTTGAAATTGTTTTCGAACTAGAATTTATCTGGTAAGCGGATGTCATTTTGTTATGACAACTAACTGATTAACTTTGATTCAGTTACGAGTATTATTTGATCTGGCTTATCGTTTTGAGATTTTTGTCACATACTCATATTTAGGTGCCTGTAACTAAGCAGGGGGGGCCCAAAAAAATTAAGTTTATATTAAAGGCCCGCCCTTATTTTTGACAAGAAATCACCCTCTAAATTTTTTCGCAACAATTCATATACATCCTGTATAGGAATAGCAGTGACGGAATTAGTTTGATAATTTTTTTGGTGTTTTATTACTCAAAGGGGGACTATGATCTGAAAACCTGAACCAAGTTGTTAATGAAAAAATCGAAGTCGTAATTAATTCCTATCTGCGAGATTACAAAGAAGTTAAGAGTATCGCACACGATACATGAAAATCATCAGGAACATATGGAATAGATGAAATAACTCAATATTCGAGTCCCTCATTCATGAAGCAATAATAATGGGTTTCACAAAAGTTTAGTCATCGAATCAATCCTGTTGATCGTGAAGTAGTACTACTACAATTTATCTAGTTCTATGTTCCCAAAGTGCTGATCACATTTAGTGTCAGATCAGGACTGTTGATCAAGTATTGGGTTCCACAAAACCGTGTGTTCTGATCCAACCTAGAATCACTGCTCAATTACAGATCAAGTTGGAATTATTAGAGTCCATTTTTCATAATTTTAATATACTTCTTTTTTGTAACATTCTAAGACAAAAGTAATGTATGAAATAGGTTGTTTAGATACTTTCAGAATTAAATTAATGTCTTATAAGCACCGGCTTATATTTAATAGACGTATAAAATCAAAACTCAATATATTAGGAGTACAAATAAGTTTCTGCCGTTTTTAAACACAAATTAAATATTTATTATAGAAGAAATGATTTTAAACGATGAGAGACTGCTTGCTGAGTGACTTCTAATGTTAGAGCAAGTTCTTTTTGTGTTTGAGATTAATCTTCCTCCAATAATTCCTCCAATTCTGCATCCTCGTAAATTTTTGGCCTTTCACTGCGATCTTTGTCTTCTACGTCGAAATCACCGTTTTTAAACTTTTGAAACCACTCTCGACACGTTCTCTCACTCAAAGCACCCTCACCATATGCTTCTACGAGCAATTGATGCACCTCAGCAGCAGATTTCTTCAAATTAAAGAAGTAAACTAATATTTCCCGCAAATGACGCTAACTTTTGACATTTTAAATTTTGACATTTTCAACTTATAAAAATTATATTTTACCAATATAAAATCAATGATATTAATAGGTTATGTTGTTCTTGAATGTCCAAACTACTTTTTAAGCCGGTTATCATCTGCGAAAGCTAACCGAAACTCCGTGCCGCGCCATCTACAATAAAACGGCGGAAACTTATTTGTACTCCTAATACAATATCAAATGGAATAAAATCAACAAATATAAAATGTCATTTAAAATTAATAAATAAATATTTGAAGGAGACCAAATTTTTCTTTCTGATCTTATCATTATGAACACCAATTCCTTTTCAAAAACATAAAACACAATTTGAAAACTTCTCAAAGAATATAATTTATTAATATTCAGTATATTTAAATATTCAAATAAGTTAATTCAAAAATCTCTCAAAACATGCACTATATCTTTAAAAAATAATTAGACTTGCGATAATCTCTTCATCGGCCCTAAATCATATTTAAATATTGATATTGTATATTGAGTTTTGATTTCATACGTCTATTAAATATAAGCCGTGCTTATTAGATATTAATTTAATTCCAAAAGTTTTTTGAATAAATTTTTTTTCAAATTAAAGTTGTAGAAGACTGACAGATTAAATCTGTTTTGATATTCAAATTTTGTTATATCCCTTCTATCAAGTAAAAAGCCTTTTTCTATTTTATTTTATACATAATATATAATTATATTAGGTACCTTTTGTTTTCTCGTATGAAATTATATAATGTCATAAATAAATATTTTCAGTGGTTCAAATTTGTTTCGTTATCTTGATGACTTTTCTCATCTCCTTATTTCTTTTTTCTCAGCTTCTTAAATTCATGAAATTTTTTCTTCTCTTGTATGATTCACTGCTATTAAATTTCACAATTCAATAGATAAATAACTTATTGATCTTCTTTTTGTGTTCTTTCACCTGAACGATGTCGCTTCATCCTGAAACGATTACATTGGTCTAATTATGACATCAGAGTCAAATTAGTTTTTACAATTTTACACCTTTGTGTCGTAATGAGCTGTCATTTTCCTTTACTCTCCTCACAATTAGGCAATAATGGAATATATAGGGTGATACAGAAGTACTGTCTTCACATTGTTTCAGAATGACTGCGTTCATTTTGAAATTAAACTACCAGCTTATTTTTTCTTTATGGTTTGAGATAAATATCAATATGAAAAGGCATACTAAGAAATCTACTTAGAGCTGACAAATGTCAATGACTCGGAAGAGGTAATGCCAAGGAAGATGCTCAAAAGCCTATTTTGAAGGGAAAGAGAAAATGAAGAAATTAACCACACAAAATTAAACTGTGGAAAGAAAAGAAATACGACACCAAGAAATAACGCCTTCCTTATTAATAAGGCAAAGTTATAATCTTAGAAATAACAAAAATAAAGAAAAAACTTAAACAAATGGTCTAAAATATATTACATCGCTAGAATGTTGGCAAAGACAACGATTTTAACCAGCAAAATTAAACATTACAGATAATTTGAGTATCAATTGATACCATGATGAGGTCTGTCTGGTAAATTGTTTCCTGTTAATTGATTTTATTTTTTTAAATGTGAAGTTGGACTGAAGAAGATCTTATTCAATTTCAAATTGTTTATTGAGGATGTACTACATGTTTTGAGAGATTTTTGAAGTAACTTATTTAAATATATTAAATATCCTGAATAAATAATTTATTTAGTTTTAAGAAGGACGTTTTCTGTTGAAAAATTCAAATTGAAATATGTTCTCCTTTCTCCATATTCTTAAACATTATGGTCACTCTATTTGCAGAAGACGCTGACTGAAAAAATATGCAAGAGGAAGGTATGATTAAAAATGCTTCAAGCTGCAAACCACCAATTTGAGTAGTCACAGACATGAAAACACCTTATTATTGTAGTTCAAGGTACTGTAAATAATCATTCTTCAATTTTTATGTTCCTCTATTCTGTCCTGATGTAGTCCAAATATCAATTTGGTCCATGTCCATACATATCAGAAAAGAATGTTGCATGTAAAATTACGTTACAGAAGAGGAAATCGTCAGAGGTGTATATAATTGAGGATCAACTTTCAAACTAATGTTTTTTAAATAATGGGGATTTCCATGGAATATTACCAAATTAAAGATTCTGGGTTACCCTTTCTAGAGTAATATTAGCGTAATATATATATTCGGCGCCATCTATGTGTAGAAGCACAAATCAGTTATTTATAAAGTCATAGTTTATAGATTTCTTTATGTGGCGGAGGCTAACAGAAACCTGTAGATAATTCAGACTGCCAGATTTCAGCACAGGTGTCGCTTTTGTCGAGAATTACCGTATGGCATATCATCACTATTAAAAGCACATTACCACTTAGCAATTGTGTTTAGAAGGCAATATTCAGCATTTGGAGTTGACTAACAATAACTTGAATTTAATTTGAGAAACTTTTTTCAGCTTTAAATTGGTACATGAACACTCGGTTAGAATTTTATGAGGTTAATACAAGGTGTTCCCCTAATGGCAATTGATTTTAATTTATGGTACGTTCTCAATGCTTCATCGACACTGTTTATATTTATGTGATATTTGGAATTAATTATTTTAGGAACATCTGAATTGAATATTATTCCACAATTGTCATAAGAGATAAATTTGTAAAATGTTGAACGAAAGAAGCTCTAAAACGAACGAATTGGAAAAAGTAGATAAACAGGTCAAACTCCATACTGTCCAGCCGTACCGTCGTTTGTGAACATGACAACTTACGGAACAATCAATTCGAAGACTTCAAATTTGCAGGATGTGTTTTAACCCTAAAATGTCAATTGATGTTCAAAAATATGATCACTGTACTTGTTCCCTCAGAATACCAAAAAACTAACAAAAATACGGATAAAAATGAATACAGGGTGGTATAGATAAAGATATATAAAAATATTATTGGGGATAAACATTAATGAATAAAATATTATTGGGGGGTCCTTTTTCGAAAGATAGATATAAAACATAAAATTTTTAAATAGTAACAGCTAATTGCCGTGGTTTTAGACAAGTTGGTTATCTGTCAATAACATGCAATTTGAATTGTTTTGAGTATCATATAAATAGTACATTAAACAACAAGTTTAGAAAAGCTAAGTTTTACTAAATGAGTATAGCTTTTGAGTACGAGCGAGCGAGTAACTTGAAAGCTATGTGAGTTTTAGTAAAACTGCTTTTTTTACGAGGTTTGTTCATACAATTTTTTCGCATTTTGTGTTAATTATAAACAAATAATCATAGATATGTAAGCATTACAAAGATAGAAATTTTAAAAAATTCTGTGTAAAATTTTCGTAACCTAGTAAACTGATACGGTTTGTTTATTTAGATAATAACAGATAACAATATATATTGAAAATTACTATGCAGAACTATTTGAATAGTAAAGATAATAGCTGGAATTAATTCTCCAGAACCTCAACAGATTTGAATCAAAATAAATCTCATGAAAACATTTAAAATTAAATTTTAAAACATGTCCTGGATATTTATTTGAATGTGAGTCAATACTTGATAGAAGTAAAATTTAAGTGACTTTAAATTCAGAATTATATATTCTAACTTCTACAATATATATTGAAACTATATACAAAAACTAGCAAATTGATAACCTTATATATAATCAATGTAAAAATATTTTTTATATATTTTTATATTGGTTACATATAAGGATATTAATTTGATATTATAGTTTTTTTATATACATAGTTTCAATATATATTGTAGAAGTTAGAATATATAATTCTGAATTTAAAGTCATGTCCTAGATACACTGTATCACTTTATAGACATATATATTATTATCGCATGTGGTAAAATTAACTAATAAAGAATCAAAAGAAATATAAAATAAAACAAAAATGGTGTCCAATATAAGCACTGCTTTTATGACATTCATTTAATTCCTGAAGTTATAATATTAAATATAATCTTATGAAATTAAATATGTAGAAAGCTAACAGAATATATCGTAAATATTAAAATATTTAAATAATTTTATATACCTTCTATCAAGTATAAACCCCCATTTATTTTATTTAATTTATAATATATAATTATTTGGTTTCTTTAACATTCTTTATACAGATGTCCTTGTGCTATAACACTTGAATTGCCGGTCAATCATTAAGATCTATGGTAAACCACAGAACTATTTATTTGAGTTCACATTGGACACCATTTAAATATTCAGTATTCAATTGCCAAGATGCTTTCTGGATTGTTAAAGGTGAGTAGATATTTTTCGTTGATTGATCTTATATTTTATTGAAGGTGACTGGGTACTGACGAGCAAATTCTCTCTTAAAACTTGTTGTTTAGTAATGTTTTTACATATCTTGAGATTTTCTGTTAAGTAACTTAGTTAGATATTCAATAATATTGAATATTCTAAGTAAGATAGTTTAATGATCGTAGGATTATGTTAAACATTTTTTAAAGATATCTGTTTTCATAAGAGGGATAAGCAGAAACAAAATTTTGTCTACTCAAAATATTTAATTTATAGGATTTTTGTCAACAATTTATATTTATTAGATTTTGTCATCTCATTTGGATGTCTTATAATGAAAGTTTATTTTATATGTGGTTTTATTTAAGCAGTATGTATATGACATTAATTTAATTTCTGAAGTTATAATATTAAATATAATTTTTTGAAATTAAATAGGTAAAAGGCTAACAGAATATATCTGTAAATATAAAAATATTTGAATAATTTTTTATACCTTCTATCAAGTATAAACCTCCATTTATTTTATTTTATTCTACTATTGTGTCCTGCAGCCGTTGCTTCAGAGGTATGTCTTCCAATAAATCAAAAATTTGATTTTCCAATAGATTTCTAAAAGTAGCAGAATTCACACGCTCTGGAATTATTATCGGTCCAAATTACTTTGTAGATTTCTCATTTTGCCAGCTCTTGCAAAAACTTCATTAATAGTTTGTTTATTTGGTTTTCCTCGATTAGGAAATCGTCTGGAAGGAATATTCTTGTCTAGTTTTACGAGCGTTCCTATTCGTCAAACCATAAATAAATTGTGAAACGTTACAGGAAAGTAAAATCTTGAATAACTTCACAACGATAATTTGACCAAACTCTGTAGAAACTTTCGTGTTGCAAATTGCGGGTAGAAACACCTTGTGAAATTCAACTAGAGATAACTTAGGTACCCTATACATATATTTGAAGAACGTTAACCTTGTTTTTACGATGGGTTGTCAAGAATCCCATTTTTGAAACGTATAAACAAAAGGACCATTCGAAGAGTTCCGAATGATGTCAAGAAAAACAGTTTTTAATTTTTTTCTTTAAAACCAAAAAACTGACAAGAATAGAATCAAGCAGACATTTTATGCGGGCGAGAAGGCACTCAAAAATTTTTGGTGCTGTTCCTCTATGATTGCAAGGGGTAGGAAAAGTCACCCCTAAACCTTCTTTCGCAAGAAACTTTTTTCCATATTCCTATTTTCCATAAAAAAATTTATTTTGGATAGCTTGATTCAGTCTTAACAAATAAGGTCTTTTGTAATTTCTTGCTGAAATTCAAGGTTTTTGAGATGAAAAATAATGTATCAACATGATAGCGTGAGTCTTAGAGGTTGAAATTGTTTTCGAACTAGAATTTATCTAGTAAGCGGATGTCATTTTGTTATGACAACTAACTGATTAACTTTGATTCAGTTACGAGTATTATTTGATCTGGCTTATCGTTTTGAGATTTTTGTCACATACTCATATTTAGGTGACTGTAACTAAGCAGGGGGGGCCCAAAAAAATGAAGTTTATATTAAAGGCCCGCCCTTATTTTTGACAAGAAATCACCCCCTAAATTTTTTCGCAACAATTCATATACATCCTGTATAGGAATAGCAGTGACGGAATTAGTTTGATAATTTTTTTGGTGTTTTATCACTCAAAGGGGGACTATGATCTGAAAACCTGAACCAAGTTGTTAATGAAAAAATCGAAGTCGTAATTAATTCCTATCTGCGAGATTACAAAGAAGTTAAGAGTATCGCACACGATACGTGAAAATCATCAGGAACATATGGAATAGATGAAATAACTCGATATTCGAGTACCTCATAATTCATGAAGCAATAATAGTGGGTTTCACAAAAGTTTAGTCATCGAATCAATCCTGTTGATCATGGAGTAGTACTTCTACAATTTACTAGTTCTATGTTCCCAAAGTGCTGATCACATTTAGTGTCAGACCAGGACTGTTGATCAAGTATTGGGTTCCACAAAACCGTGTGTTCTGATCCAACCTAGAATCACTGCTTAATTACAGATCAAGTTGGAACTATTAGAGTCCATTTTTCATAATTTTAATATACTTCTTTTTTGTACAAAAATGGTGTCCAATATAAGCAGTGCTTATATGACATTCATTTAATTCCTGAAGTTATAATATTAAATATATTTTTATGAAATTGAATATGTAGAAGGCTAACAGAATATATCGTAAATATTAAAATATTTAAATAATTTTATATACCTTCTATCAAGTATAAACCCCCATTTATTTTATTTCATTTATAATATATAATTATCTGGTTTCTTTAACATTCTTTATACAGATGTCCTTGTGCTATAACAGTTGAATTGCCGGTCAATCATTAAGATCTATGGTAAACCACAGAACTATTTATTTGAGTTCACATTGGACACCATTTAAATATTCAGTATTCATTTGCCAAGATGCTTTCTGGATTGTTAAAGGTGAGTAGATATTTTTCGTTGATTGATCTTATATTTTATTGAATGTGATTGGGTACTGACGAGCAAATTCTCTCTTAAAACTTGTTGTTTAGTAATGTTTTTACACATCTTGAGATTTTCTGTTAAGTAACTTAGTTAGATATTCAATAATATTGAATATTCTAAGTAAGACAGTTTAATGATCTTAGGATTATGTTAAACATTTTTTAAAGATATCTGTTTTCATAAGAGGGATGAGCAAAAACAAAATTTTGTCTACTCAAAATATTTAATTTATAGGATTTTTGTCAACAATTTATATTTATTAGATTTTGTCATCTCATTTGGATGTCTTATAATGAAAGTTTATTTTATATGTGGTTTTATATAAGCAGTGCGTATATGACATTAATTTAATTTCTGAAGTTATAATATTAAATATAAATTTTTGAAATTAAATAGGTAAAAGGCTAACAGAATATATCTGTAAATATTAAAATATTTGAATAATTTTTTATACCTTCTATCAAGTATAAACCTCCATTTATTTTATTTTATTCTACTATTGTGTCCTGGAGCCGTTGCTTCAGAGGTATGTCTTCCAATAAATCAAAAATTTGATTTTCCAATAGATTTCTAAAAGTAGCAGAATTCACACGCTCTGGAATTATTATCGGTCCAAATTACTTTGTTGATTTCTCATTTTGCCAGCTCTTGCAAAAACTTCATTAATAGTTTGTTTATTTGGTTTTCCTCGATTAGGAAATCGTCTGGAAGGAATATTCTTGTCTAGTTTTACGAGCGTTCCTATTCGTCAAACCATAAATAAATTGTGAAACGTTACAGGAAAGTAAAATCTTGAATAACTTCACAACGATAATTTGACCAAACTCTGTAGAAACTTTCGTGTTGCAAATTGCGGGTAGAAACACCTTGTGAAATTCAACTAGAGATAACTTAGGTACCCTATACATATATTTGAAGAACGTTAACCTTGTTTTTACGATGGGTTGTCAAGAATCCCATTTTTGAAACGTATAAACAAAAGGACCATTCGAAGAGTTCCGAATGATGTCAAGAAAAACCTGTATTTGTACATAAAAATTTACAGAAAACACAAGATGGAATTTTATACCTTCACAATTTTTTTTGTGATGATTGTGTCAAGAGAGAGAAAGAAGTAAAAGAAGTCTCAATTAGCTGCTGATTACTAACAAGATGATTGCACCAGTGGATGTAATAATAGTTTAAATGATAAATAATGCATTAGCGTGAAGAAACTGAGTTTCAGGTGTCCCAACGTCGAAGAGTTTTTGAATATGCATATAGAATTGTTGGCTCAGAATTACCTACAACTCATAAACCCATAAATTCCATTTCGATATTTCAATTTTCATCCATCAAGTTTCACAATGGAATTTATTGGCCCGCCACAGAAACGAAAATAAAGAATCGACCAGTTTAATTTATGGACATTTGGAGTTAGGGCAAGAACTGAACTTTAAAAAATGAATTTTGTCGCAACGTAAAAGAGCAATTGAAAAAAGATAATTCATCTGTTTCGTAAATATAAAACCTACACGTTTGAAGTAGTTATAAATTGAATCTTTAATGGAATCAGATGAAGAATTGCCCAATGGTGATGAACTTTGTGAACGAAGGTGTAACGAAGAATTCAAAAGACATATTCGTAATAGTTTTAAACACAATGATCCATTAAACATCTGCGAAAAAAGATGACCTACATGGTACTCTCTATTGTGGATCGTTTATTATTTTCAACATTGACCTTTAAATTATTGTTTCACGTGGAAAATAATTGAATGTATCATAGAAAATGTGGAAATATTTAATTGAGGTATAGTGATTGCACCAGCAATTATGCAGTATATTAATGAGTTACTTGCCATTTTTGCTCTTGAGCTATGAAAGGAAGAAGAGAAATTACCAACGTGGCTTTAGTAGCTTTTGCACTGTCGTACCTTAATAGCTGGATGAGTTTTATGTTAAATTCAGTTTTTGTGTCTATTAATTCAGAGATAAATGTTAGCATAAGAATATTCAGAATGAGATTACTTCTCATCATTTCTTAAATTAATTTTTAGATATTTAACGTTGAAGATTATAAAATCTTATAAAAATTCGAGAAATTTCACTATTTCTGTGGATTCGCTCCTGACCTTCATAAGGCCGTTAATGAATATCTTAAATATCAAGCAGATTAATTCTGTTGACATGGCCACAAATTTTAATTCCATGAAAATATTTCCTGAAAACTTCAAAATAAAATAAAATAAATGCTTGAGAAACCACTGTTTCAACATATAGAATTAACACTCATTGCACAGTATCAAAAGAAATAAAAACATCCAAAGAAAATATGGAATACTAGCTTTTTACCCGCGGCTTCGCCCGCAGTGGAGTCATTAAATAAGTATGAAAGATAAAGGGTAAGGGTATAATAATAGTAAAACTTCATTACTGAAGTAGCTAAATTTGACGATTTTTTGACAAACAATTGTTTTATCTTTCGTAAAAAAATTTTTTTTTTTAAATATAAAGTACCCTATGTTACTTCTAATACCTTCAAGAGTATATGTACAAAGTTTCATGATGATCGGTTCAGTAGTTTTTGCGTGAAAGCGTAACAAACAAACTTACATTCGCATTTATAATATTAGTAGGGAAGTAGGGAAGTAGGGATTGACTGATAACAAATATTTAGTGGAAACAGCGCTGTTTCATAACGGTATTATGTTAACTAAATTCCACTCCAAAAGTGCCCAACATAACCTCAAGAAATTCTTCGAAACTACCTTTGTTTAAACTACTCCTTCAAAAAAATTTGAAAAAGTATATAGCACATCTTCGAAAGACGATTTAAGATTCTATCCGATAATCTTCAATCCACCTCTATGTCCACAAAATGAAAACAATCAATATAAAATATATCATCCTCGACTGGTCTTTTCAAAACCAAGATAGAACTTAAATGGTTTCTGAACCATTACCATTCGCATTCTATCAGAAAATACGAAAAGGTTGTATAAAAATACACGAAGGTTGTATAAAGGAGTCAGTTAAACCAAAAATACCGTGTATATAAGTGAAAAATCAATTTTAATTATCATATATAAAATGAAGTAATAAAAGAGTGTGAATTCATTATATCAACTAAAATTGAAGATGTGTTTTCTAAGGCATTTATTTGATTTAATTTTTGAAAAGTTTTTGAGAAAAAATTTTCTGAAATTAAAATTTGTAGCAAGAAGAGCAGAATTGATCTGTTTGAAATTTAAGATATTGAAAAAACCTTCTGTCAAGTAAAAGCCCCCTTTCACCGCGTTCATTGACGTTATACTCACGTTTATTCTCTTCCAGTATTTTCCGAAGGATTCATTTAATTTAGTTTTGAAAATTTTTCTAAAAATGAAAATAGGAAAATGCTTTTTTATAGAAGGGATATAACAAAATTTGAATATCATAACCGAGTTAATCTGTTAGTCTTCCACAATTTTAATTTCAAAGAAATTTTTATTGAAAAACCTTTTAGAATTAAATTAATGTCCTATAAACACCTTATATTCAATAGACGTATAAAATCAAAACTCAATATCCAGTATCTAATGGAATAAATAAACTAACAAATATGAATTGTCAATTAGAATTAATAAATAATTAATTGAAGGAGCCAAAATTTTGTTTTTGATCTTACCATTATGAACACCAATTTCCTTTCAAAAATATAAAACGTAATTTGAGGACTTCTCAAAAAATATAATCTATTTGAAATATTCAATATATATAAATATTTAAGTAAGTTAATTCGAAAATCTATCAAAATATGCTTTATATCTTCAAAAAACAATTAGAATTCCGAAAATCTCTTCATCGGCCCTAAATCACATTTAGAAATAAAAATCAACCAACAAAAAACATAGCTTACCTGGACTGGATGGTTGCTTGAAACAACTAACTTTAAAATCAAGATATTCTATGTTCGTTACAGAAAACTTTAAGGTATTATAAGGTTTTCTTTGAACCCTTGATATTCCATAATGAGATTCTATTCTAGCCTAAATATAATTATATATTAAGTATAAAATAAAAAAGGTGAAGGATTTTTACTTGATATAAGAGATATAACAAAATTTGAATATCAAAACAGAGTTAATCTGTCAGTTTTCCACAATTTAAATTTAAAAGAAAACTTTTATTCAAAAAATGTTTAGAATTAAATTAATGTCTTATAAGCATGACTTATAATTGATAGGTGTATAAAAATACATATACAAAAATAAGCCGTGCTTATAGGACATTAATTTAATTCTAAAAGTTTTTTGAATAAAAATTTTTTGAAATTAAAATTGTGGAAGACTGACCGATTAAATCTGTTTTGATATTCAGATTTTGATGTTTTAAATATTGAAAAAGCCTTCTATCAGTAAAAGCTTCCTTTCATTGCCTTCGATGAAGTTGTACTCACCTTTTAAATATCTTACAGATTTATTCTGTTAACCTCCTACAAATTTTTATTTCAAACAATTTTTTATTCAAAAACTTTCAGAATTAAATTGAATAAATGCCTTAGAAAACACTGTTTCAATTTAGTAGACGTATAGAGTTAACACTTAGTACACAGTATCAAAAGGAAATAAAAAAATTCGAAGAAATATAAATTCTAAAATATTGTGATAATCCTTTTATCAAGAAAAAACCTCTTTTTATTTTTTTATTTTATATGTAATATTTATATACTTTGGTTTACACTCTCAATATATTATCATTTGGTTTTGAAGGAATCAATGAAATATCTTGCAGTCCAATTCATTTTAGTGTTTGTTCAGATAAGTGCATTCAATTTGTCTGGTGGATATTTTTAGTTAATTCTTTTTATTTTAAAAATGTGAAGTAGGGTTTCCTTTTGAAGATGTTCTGCATGTTTTTGCGAACTTTTTTGAAAGAACTTGTTGTGAGCAGGTTGTTTTTGAATAATTTCTTGGGTTATGTTTTGCACTTTTGGAAAGGAATTTGGTTTTCGTAAAACAAGGAACAAAACAAAATTTTGTACCTTGTAGTATTTATTTATTAATTTTAAGTAATAATTTATATTTCTTTGAATACTTTCATTCCCTTTCGGTACTGTGTGATAAGTGGTAATTCTATGTCTATTAAATTGGAACAGTGTATTCTAAGACATTTATTCAGTTTAATTCGAAAAGGTTTTGAATAAAATTTCCTTAAATTAAAATTTGTGGGAGATTAACAGGATAAATCTGCATGATCTTTAACATTTTGTAATAATCTTTCTATCAAGAAAAAACCTCCTCTCATTATAATTTTTTAAGATTAGAATCTGGATAGACAGTATGCTAAAAACGAAATGAACATCCAATATTATATTTGAATTTTTAAACTTTTTCAATACTCTTCCTTGAAAATTTTTCGAGTTTAAAGAATTATGTAATCATTGATACAAATTTCCAACATGTTATTTAAAAAATTAGTCTTTTTTCTCATTTCGAAATAGTTGGATACTCAAGAAGGTACGTAGTTAATAGTTTGATGAACACTTCAATTCAAAATATCATATACCAATTTGAATAGGTGCGAAATTTAATGGTTCCCTTCATTATTCATGTTGGCTAAGATGGCAATTTATTGTAATTTTATTAAAATTAACAATTACCAAACGCTTAATCCATGACTAAACGCAAGACAATCGCTTCTTTCCAAATAATTATATAACAAAATTAAGCTTAAGTTGACAAACAATTTTTTTTTCAAACCCGAGTATCGGTCGCATTTCGACAAAATCACAATGGCCAACTTAAGAATCGATTTTCGCGCTCCAGTGGCGATTCCAATCGTTCGGATATCCTTGGAAATTATTGCTGAATTTTTATTAGATTGAACAATTGACACATTGGGTGGTACTGGGTACTTCTTTTTCTTTTTCTGGCTAATGGAATACTGGATATTGCGTTTCACGTTCGACGATGAAGAAAAAATGGAAGTTGATTCATTCCTTGTGGAATTTATGACATCAATGACAGTCACGTATAACGATGAAGGAGGATAAATACTTACCATTTAATATAAGGGAAAAAAATTGTGATACAATAAAATTGATTGTTCTATTTGCTCGTTTATTTGCAGGAAATAATTTGTGTTTTTGCGCGCTTGGTCTGGGGAAAAAGTTACTATGGTTTTGCCCAACTGGCTCTAATCTTTTTGAACTGAAAATGGTCTGAAATGATTAGTTTGGACTCAAAAGATAAATGGATATGAGTTTATTTAACATATTCATAAAGATATACATATTATATATTATAAATCGAGGTAAACTCTAAAAAAAAACTGTGAGTTATAATAGATAACTGTTAACAGCTGCGAACAAAAATAAATTTGCTTCTAACGACAACAAAATTTAAATACTAATAATCCGAAAAAGATCCCAGGTATAGTATTCTCCGTCACAAATGGTTTTTTCCTTTTTTTATCTTCATCGGTCTGGAATCCTTGTCAGAATTGGCATTCTGTTTCATCTTTAGGATGAGTTGATCACTTTATGAATTGAGGATCGATCTTCAGTGATCAACCAGTTTCTAATTTCCCTTTTGAATTTTTTTATATCGTGTGTTTTTTTAGAGTGATAGATCTTTCGATAGGGATAACTGTATTTGACAGAAGGTAGAGGCCATGTTGTTTTTACATTTATGTTCAATAAGCATTGACAAATTATCATGGAAAGACTCATGCCGCAACAACGTTTACAAATTGTTGAAATTTAATTTCAGAATCAGTGTTCTATTCGCCGAACTTATAGGATCACTTCGTGAAATTTATGGTTTACATAATCTTCCATCAACGCAGCTTATTCGTCGAACTATCGATAGATTTCGGACAACATTTTTTCTACTCGATTCGAAAACAATAACAAGACAAAGAACAGTACGTACAGGAGAAAATATCGCTGCTGTAAGTCATAGTTATAATGATGATACAGATTCGTCTATTCGTCGACGTTCACAACAAGTTGGACTCTGTGCATCCACCACATGGAAAATTTTGCGTAAATATCTTCGTCTACACCCATACAAGATCCAACTGGTTCAAGAACTAAAGCCACATGACCATAATAAGCGTCGTTTGTTTGCTGATTGGACCCTAGAACAGCTTGAAGTTGATCCACATTTTTATCGTAAAATTGTGTTAAGTGATGAAGCTCATTTCTGGTTGAAGGGCTATGTAAACAAGCAAAATTGCCGCATATGCAGTGAAAACAATGATCAAGAAGTTCTGCAGGTTCCATTGCATCCTGAAAAATGGTGTCTATGGAGTGCTTTACACGCTGGAGGCGTCATCGGTCCATATTTCTTTAAAAGCGATGCTGGAGCTAATGTTACAGTAAATGGTGCTCGTTACGGATCGATGATCAATGATTACTTATTTTAAAATTTGAATGGTATCGACTCAGAAGTGTTTTGGTTCAAACAAGATGGTGCTACACCTCATGGTGCTACCTTAACAATTGATTTATTGAAAGAAATATTTGGCGATAACATTATTTCGAAAAATGGTCCAATTAATTGGCCTCCAAGATCATGCGACATAACTCCACTGGATTACTTTCTTCGGGGTTATGTCAAGTCATTGGTTTATGCTTATAAACCAGAAACCTTAGACGCTTTGGAAGCCAACATAATTCGTGCTATTGATGAAATAAGGCCAGAGTTACTCGAAAGAGTGGTCAAAAATTGGTCTGGTCGAATGCGCTTCCTCAGAACTAGTCGTGGTGGACATATGCCGGAAAATATTTTTAAAAGATAAATGTCATGAAATTATCTTTCAAATAAAAAAAAATTGGCTTCAATCTTAATTTAAATGTGTTTTATTTCAATTCAATGTTCTATCACTTTTAAAAAAAACAGCCGATATATCTGTCGACCAGGCAATGTGTACCGCTTTCCATACATGATATTTGCCTGCATTATATGTAAATCTTTCTGATGGCATTCCAAAACACCATCCAATGATCCTATAAGAGAGTTGTGACTACACCAGTGCACCATAAAGTATTTGGGAGATTTCTCATGGATTGGATATTTTTTTTATAACTCTAAACCTGTACGCGATACCTCTTAACTTTTTTATCACAAAATGTATATTTGAATATCAAAACAGATTTGATCTGTTGTCTTCTACAATTTTAAATTCAAAAATTTTTTTTGGAGAAACTTTAAGAATTAAATTAATGTCTTTATAAGCACTGCTGATATTTAATAGACGTATAAAATCTAAATTCATCATACAATATCAAATGGAATTGAGAAAAACCAACGAATATAAATTGTCAATTGAAATTAAAAAAAAACATTTTTTGTTTCATTCCAGGCATGCGTAGTGAACTCTTCAGACAAACGTACGAAGCCCTGTTTGTTACAAAATGTATTGTTTTTTGATCCCATATCAATGAAAAATAACTCTTTCTCAAAAATATAAAACATAATTTCAAGAACTTCTCAAAAACTAATTTATTTGAAATATTCAATATATTTAAATAAATTACTTCAAAAAATCTGAAAACATGTAGCACATCCTCAAGAAATAATTAAAATTACAATAAGATCAGTTCAACTCTACATATAAAAAATAATCAAATCAATTAAACAATGTATAGACTTACCGAGTGCAACTTCAGAAATATATGGTATATGAAGATGTAAATAGGTACATTTATATCCAAGGTACTCTATGTTCCATGTTCACAAAAAATCATACAAAGCTTATAAGGCACTTGGTCTTGGTTAAAACCATTCAACACCGTATAATGAATTTCTTTATTCAAAAAACCCAATATAATTATAAATTATATATAAAATAAAATAAGAAGGAACGGTTTTTTACTTGATAGAAGGTTTATTACAAAATTTGAATATCAAAACAGATTTAATCTGAACTCTTCAGACAAACGTACGAAGCCCTGTTTGTTACAAAATGTATTGTTTTCTGATCTCATATCAATGAAAAATAACTCTTTGTCAAAAATATAAAACATAATTTCAACAATTTCTCAAAAATTTATTTATTTGAAATATTCAATATATTTAATTTAAAATTGTAGAAGACAACAGATTAAATCTGTTTTGATATTCAAATTTTGTAATAATTCTTCTATCAAGTAAAAAGCCGTTCCTTCTTATTTTATCAAAATGTATATGTTCATCCTATTTTAAATGCTGATAAATGTGAAATACCAAGATATTTTGTAGCATTGGTTTTCACGATGTTAAATTGATCGTCAAATTGAAGTTTTCCCCAAGTTGGAATTCTGACCATATCAGTTGAAAAAGTTAGATATTTGGTCTTTTGTTGATTCAAGGTAAGTTTATTGATTTCAAACTACTTCCTTAGGATAATTAAGTCCACTATCGTTTTTGTTTCAGGTTTCTCCAAGATGTATCATTGTACATAACTAGCGTAGCATCGGCAAAGCTTATAATTTCACAACTTCTTTTCAGATCTAATATACTTTTCAGGTATATTAAAAAAAACAGGCCCAAGCACCGTTCCTTGTGGAACTCCATAAGTAAGTGTGTTTATTCTTATAAATTTATCATCTATTGTGGTCATTTGTTTTCTTCCTGAAAGAAAGCCGGGAAGTAACGTATTTATATTTACATGATTTGAAAGTTTCTTCAAGAATATTTTATGGTTTACAATCAAACGCTATAGCTTAATCTATAATAATTGGAAGAGATGAAATATTTTTATCAATGTTCCGATGAATAGTTTTTACTTTTCTTGAATATATCATCTTCTGCCGACATCCCCTGGCGAAATCCAAATTGATTCTTTGAAATAATGTTGTGTTTATCCATAAATGCAAAAATGCAAAACATAATTTTAAGAACTTCTGCCAAACTAATTTATTTGAAATATTTAATATATTTAAATATGTGAATAAGTTACTTAAAAAATCTCTCAGAACATTCAGTTCATCTTCAAAAACAATTTGAAAATAAATAAGATCTTCATCAGTCCTACTTATAAGACATTAATTTATCTCTAAAAGTTTTTGAATAAAATTTTTTGAAATTAAAATTTGTAGGAGGCTAACAGAATGAATATGAATATGATATTTAAAGTTTGTAATAATTCTTCTATCAAGTAAAAACACCTCTTCTCATTATTTTATTGTATATATAATATGTAATTAAATTTTAGAATTCCTGACTCATTATATAAATATCATTTGGTTTTAACAAAGGCAATAAAACACCTTACAAGCTTTCTATGATTTTTGTGATGAACATAGAATACGTAGGATTCTTAAAGTTCTGTAATTTTAGTATTTGTTCAACAAGGATACTACGGGATCTGTCTGGTAAGATATTTTTTGTTAATTGATTTTATTATTTGAGTGTGATGTAGGACTCATGAAGATTTTATTTAATTTCAAATTTCTTTTTGAGGATGTACTATATGGTTTGAGAGATTTTCGAAGTAATTTTTTTGAATATTGAAATATATTAAATATTTCAAATAAATTAGTTTTGGAGAAGTTGTTAAAATTATGTTTTGCATTTTCGAAAAAATTTTGGTTTTCATAAGTATAAGATCAGAAACAAAATTTTATCTCCTTCAAGTATTTATTTATTAATTTTAATTGACAGTTTATATTTCGTTGGATTTTTCATTCCGCTTGATATAACATAACATGAGTTTTGATTTTATATGTTTACTTAATTTAAGCAGTGCTGATAAGACATTTATTCAATTCCAAAATCTTTTGAATAAAACTTTTTCAGATTAAAATTTGTGGGTGGCTAACAGAATAAATCTGTTTTGATATTTAAATTTTCCAATTCATTATCAACAGAAGAAGCGTTTCTAAGACATGTGGTAAATTTGAGTATCAAAACAGATTTAATCTGTTAGTCTTCTACAATTTTAATTTCAAAAAATTTACTTAAGAAACTTTAAGAATTAAATTAATTTCTCAATAAGCACTGCTCATATTTAATAGACGTATAAAATCGAAATTCATCATACAATATCAAATGGAATTAAGAAAAACCAATGAATATAAATTGTCAATTAAAATTAAAAAATAAATACACAAACATTTTTTGTTTCGTTCCAGGCATGCGTACTGAACTCTTCAGACAAACGTACGAAGCCCTGTTTGTTACAAAATGTATTGTTTTCTGATTCTATATTTATGAAAAATAACTCTTTCTCAAAAATATAAAACATAATTTTAAGAACTGCTCAAAAACTAATTTATTTGAAATATTCAATATATTTAAATAAATTACTTCAAAAAATCTGAAAACATGTAGCACATCTTCAAAATATAATAAGAATTACGATAAGATCAGTTCAACTTTAGATATAAAAAATAATAAAATCAATTAACAATAAACTAACCGAATGCAATCTTAAGAAATATGTGATCTTTAGAAACATTCACATAGGTACATCTAATATCCAAGGTACTCTATGTTCTATGCTCACAAAAAATCACACAAAGCTTATAAGGCACTTCAATGGTCTTAGTTAAAAACATTCAACACTGTATAATGAATTTCTTTATTTAAAAACCTGATATAATTAAATATTATATATAGAATAAAATAATAAGAAACGGTTTTTTACTTGATAGAAGGATTATTACGAAATTTTAATATCAAAACAGATTTAATCTGTTAGTCTTCTACAATTTTAATTTCAAAAAATTTACTAAAGAAATTTTAAGAATTAAATTAATGTCTTAATAAGCACTGCTCATATTTAATAGACGTATAAAATCGAAATTCATCATACAATATCAAATGGAATTAAGATTTTCTACGTCTATTAAATATGAGCAGTGCTTATTAAGACATTAATTTAATTCTTAAAGTTTCTTAAGTAAATTTTTTGAAATTAAAATTGTAGAAGACTAACAGATTGAATCTGTTTTGATATTAAAATTTTGTGTTAATCCTTCTATCAAGTAAAAAACCGTTCCTTATTATTTTATCATATGGTGAATTGTTAGGCTTACAAAATATTCTGTGCATTCTCAATATTCAATTTTAAAAACCCCTTTCCCGAATAAGATACCTCCAGTTCCGTGGTCCATAGCAGCATCCCTTTCATCTTCATCTCAAGGTAAATGAACTTGCTACACTCGTACACTAAGAGATTCGCAAGAGAGGGGTTATCTCGCTTGAAGTCAACATTTATAAGATAGAAAGTTCCATTCGGTTAAGTTTGCCGGATAGCGGTGTCTGTACTCGTTGCTTGCGGGTAGTGTGGTAGTGTGTTAGTCGGTGAAGGCGATAGGAAGTGTTTCTCTTGAGCAACATGCGGTTCGTTACTCTGACGACGCTCTTGATGACTGCAACCGTCTTTCAGGCGCGTCTTGGATACTGCCAGAAGGTCCACGATGGTATGTCTTCAATTCTGATTTATTATTGAATAAAAGAGGGGAGGGTATTGCACTTTGGCTACAATTTGGCCTTCGATACACACCAGATTCGCATTCTGTTTACAATAAGATAATAAGAGACTGAAAAAAGTTTCGGAAATTGAGGAGTTTAAATAAAGGATTTCCCAATAGCGATGATGCAAGTTTAAATTAAGAAAAAAAACATATAAGTTTCCGTGAGACACTTTTTTTTTTATTTGAAAGGTTACAACGACTCCCCCGTACGTACGACATTCTATGAATCCAATTTTGCATCATTCTCCGACATAAATTTGGCTGTATTTCATCCTTGGTACGTTCAATGTTCATTTTTAATAGCTCAGTTGTTGTTGCATTATCAGCATAAACATTTGACTTAACGTATCCCCAAAGAAAGGAATCACAAGGTGTTAAATCACACGAATTGGGTGGATAAATAACTGGGCCACTTCTTGAGATGATTTCATCACCGAATTTTGTCTTCAATAAATCGATTGTTGAGGTGGCTGCATGACAGGTTGTACCATCTTGTTGAAACCATATAACCTCCAGGCTATTCTCAACAGCTGAACACCATACAGTGACTTCATCTGTATAAAATGATGCCTGGATTTTCATCCCTTCAAATTCTGTGCTTCTGTTTGTTTACATAAACATTTAACCAAAAATGAGCTTCATCACTGAATCAAATGTTTCGATAACATTGGTCATCATTTTCACGTTGTTCAAGAGCTAAATCAGTAACTCAGCGATGTTTATGGTTCTCAAATGGCTTCAGTTCTTGAGCCAGTTGAATTCTATGAGGATGTAAACACAATTTTTTTCTAAAAATTCTTCAGGTTGTTGTTTGAGAAAGATTTAATTGTTGAGAACGACGTGGAACCGATAAATCTGGATTTTCTCTTACATTTGCAACAATCAAGTCTATATTCCCTTCTGTTCGTGCATTTCTGTGTCGTACTGGTACTCTTGTATCATGTAAAGAATATTCACTTTCAGATTTGTCTAATATACAACAAATAGTGAGTGTATTAACTGAATAATGTCGTTTCTAAATTCTTCTTAAATTTGCGACAGTTTTCACGAATAATAATAATAATAATAAATGGTCTTTATTTACCAATCCAAAATGTACAAAGCAGAAAAATTACCTGTCTGAGGGCGAGATTTAGTTCACATGACCCCAGGCCAGAAAATAATACAATAACTTGTTGAAAACCATCTGAAATCATACGTCTAATGAGTATGAAATTAACAATTTCTAAACGTTTTTGAAGCGTGTATCTTTCCATGATGAAATGGCATACCCTATTGAACATAAATGACATTGGATATATCAAAATTAATGTACAGTGATTTATGTTAATAATATATTAACATAAAATTTACTATGAAGAAGTTTTTGAATATTATAGCCATTATCTGTAATACTCAAATACGTCCTCACAGTACACTCATAAAAGTACACACATATATGTGTATATGTATATATATACACACATATATGTGTGTATATATATATATATATATATATATATATATATATAATATATATATATGTATTTTTATAAATTTTTTAAGGATTATTTTGTTCATCATTTACCAAAAATCACTGAGCATATAGAAGAAACTGTTATAAATATTGGGGATGATACAAATACAGTGATAAGGAGATCAAATCAGAAATAAACACATGCTGTTGAGCGCGAAATGGTGGTTGGATGAAAATAAACTTCTATTAAACGAAGAGAAAACAAAATTGTTAATTTTTGATACGAAACTATCTAAAAAAAAACAAAACCTAATGTTCACTTTTGATGGAAATAAATTTAAGGTTTCTCAGTATGTGAAGTTTCTTGGTTTATATATTGATAAATTTCTCAACTTGCCAGAAAATTGTGAATATTTACTGAAAAAATTTGATGGAATCTGATTTGTTCTTATTTCTGTTGAAATTCATTCGAGCTCGTATTTTTTCTTGAATGAACGTCCTAATCATGAAAAGGTACACACTCCAACAACGTTTTCAAATAACCCTAATTTATTATTAGAAATCGCGATCTATTATTCCAACATTAAGTGTTTTAACTCCAATTTTTGGTCGTTAGATTGGATATTAATTACGTTCATGCAATTCAATTTTTTTGAGCTTCTCGTTTTATACAGTGGATAGAAATTATTGGAAAATAGATTAATAAGAAGTTATTTGGACCAAAATATGGGGATAGGACCAGATGCCTGTCTGTCCATCGTATACATTTGGGCAAGTACCGCAGTTGTACCTATAGACTCCAAACTTTTTGTTTTTATGGATCAAATCTTTATTATTTTTTATTAAATATCCTAACGTGTTTCTTGTTTAAATGAAATGTTGCAGATACTCTTTTTCTTTAAATATCTTGCTATTTTTTTTTGGACATTTGTTTATGTAAGTTAAAGAAATATATTTTATGTCAATAGCTATTATTGGATATACAAGCGATATTGACTGAATAAAATTTCACTAATGAAATAGAACAAAATAAAAGCATAAATTTTCTGGATTTAAGAATTTCAAAAATTAACAATACACATGACTTTTCAATTTCCCGGAAACCCATTCATACATATAATACGATCCACTCAAATTCTAATCATCCACAAAAACTAGCAGCTCATAATAGCATGATATTTAGATTAATCAACATACCTATGACACAAGAGAATTTTGATAGTGAACTGAATATAATAAAATACATTGCATTTAACAATGGTTACAATGCGTTGATTATAAATAATTATATATATATATATTGAAATTATTGAAACGAATGCAATTTAAACAGTCGATATCGCTTGTATATCCAACAATAGCTATTGATACAAAATATATTTCTTTAACGTACATAAGTCCGAAATATAGCAAGATATTTAAAGAAAAAGAGTAACTGCAACATTTCATTCAAAACAAAAAACACGTTAGGAAATTTAATGAAAAATAAAGATTTGATCCATAAAAACAAAAAGTCTGGAGTCTTTAGGTTAAACTGCGATACTTGTCCATGTGTACACGTTGGTCAGACAGGTAGATTTTTAGGCACTAGGATACGTGAACACCAGAAAGCATATCTTGGTAAAAACGGAAATTCAACATATACTTATCATCTTTTGGAGACAGAACATGATTTTGACAATAACTACAAAATCTTACACCTAGAAAACAAGAACCTCAGGTTGAACTACCTAGAAACCCTCGAAATTAACAGATACAATAAAAAAACAAATTCTCGCAAACAACCAGATGGTCCTAAATAAATCCCCCCTTCTTAACCTTTCCTGAAAATTTGTGTAAAAATAAAAAAAAACAAATTACTCTAACTTCCCACTACCTTCTTTTCTGTATATTTTGAATATTCAAAGAACTTAATCCCAAATATGTAGTTGACGAAGTCATGTTGTCATGACGAAAAAATTGTTGTGAAATTAAATAAATTAGCGGAAATTAAGTTTTTTTACTTTTAATCATCAAGATGTATTTCCGACAAGTAGAGACCAATACAATCAAATAATTAATATTCTGTATATTCAGAGAATTTTTGATAATTTTGGAATAGTGGATTCTCTTGTATTTTTATGTTAATATACATACTTTTATAGTGTTTGTTGATATATTTGTATGAAGACGTTTCTGTCGGGTTGTAAAAAGGATTTTTTCGAGACATTGAAAAATATTTTATATTGATTAATATTGATTTAATTTGATAGTTTTTGTATATAGTTTCAATATATATTGTAGAAGTTAGAATATATAATTCTGAATTTAAAGTCATTTAAATTTAATTTCTATCAAGTATTGACTAACATTTAAATTGACTAAGAGTTTGAAGACTGAAACTTGGAAAATACTACCGGAAAATTATATTTTGACTATAAAATACTGAATTTTTGAAGTTACTGAATTTGTAAAGTTTCTCATTGAATCTCCTATAAGCTAAAATAGAAAGGCCTTTTACTTGATAAAAGAAATATAACAAAATCTGAATATTAAAACAAATTGAAATATGTATATCTTCTACAATTTTAATTTCAAAAAAAATTTTTATTCGAAAAACTTTTAGAATTAAATTAATGCCGAAAACAAGCAACGCTTACATTTAATAGACGTATATAATGAAAACTCAATATATAATGTCAAATGCATTAAATAAACCAACAGATATACGAAAGTCATTAAAATTAATAAATAAACATTCAAAGGAGACAAAATTTTGTTTCTGGTCTTACCTTTAAGAATACCAATTGCCTTTTAAAAACATGAACACACTTAAAGGACTTCTCAAAGAATATAATTTATTTGAAATAATTAATATATTTAAATATTCGAATAAGTTAATTCAGAAATCTCTGAAAACATGCACTATATCTTCAAAAAACAAATACAATTCTAAGCAATTCCTTCTTCAGTCCTCAATAATATTCCAAATATCATAATCAAAAAACTAACCTATATTCAAACCCTCACCACGTGTAAAAGGACTAATGCTTCGAAACACAGATCAACTTTATAATTCAAGATTGATCTATGTTCTAACAAAATCAAAGAACAGTGTGAGTTATTTTTAAGAATTATTGAAAATCATTGACATTACATAATGAGATTTATTGAAGCCAAAATATAATTATATATTATATATGAAATAAAATAGAAATGCCTTTTACTTGATAGAAGAAATATAACAAAATTTGAATATTAAAACAAATTGAAATATGTTCATCTTCTACAATTTTAATTTCAAAAAACATTTTTATTCGAAAAATTTTTAGAATTAAATTAATGCCGAAAACAAGCAACGCTTACATTTAATAGACGTATATAATGAAAACTCAATATATAATGTCAAATGCATTAAATAAACCAACAGATATACGAAAGTCATTAAAATTAATAAATAAACATTCAAAGGAGACAAAATTTTGTTTCTGGTCTTACCTTTAAGAATACCAATTGCCTTTTAAAAACATGAACACACTTAAAGGACTTCTCAAAGAATATAATTTATTTGAAATAATTAATATATTTGAATATTTGAATAAGTTAATTCAGAAATCTCTGAAAACATGCACTATATCTTCAAAAAACAAATACAATTCTAAGCAATTCCTTCTTCAGTCCTCAATAATATTCCAAATATCAAAATCAAAAAACTAACCTATATTCAAACCCTCACCACGTGTAAAAGGACTAATGCTTAGAAACACAGATCAACTTGATAATTCAAGATTGATCTATGTTCTAACAAAATCAAAGAACAGTGTGAGTTATTTTTAAGGCTTATTTAAATTCATTGACATTCCATAATGAGATTTATTGAAGCCAAAATATAATTATATATTATATATAAAATAAAATAGAAAGGCCTTTTACTTGATAGAAGAAATATAACAAAATTTGAATATTAAAACAAATTGAAATATGTTTATCTTCTACAATTTTAATTTCAAAAAAAATTTTTATTCGAAAAACTTTTAGAATTAAATTAATGCCGAAAACAAGCAACGCTTACATTTAATAGACGTATATAATGAAAACTCAATATATAATGTCAAATGGATTAATTTATTCAAAAAACTTTTAGATTTATGATTATATACGTCTATTAAATGTAAGCGGTGCTTGTTTTAGACATTAATTTAATTCTTAAAGTATTTTGAATGAAAAATTTTTTTTAAATCAAAATTGTAGAAGATAAACATATTTCAATTCGTTTTAATATTCAAATTTTGTTATATTTCTTCTATCAAGTAAAAGGCCTTTCTATTTCATTTTATATATAATATATAATTATATTTTGGCTTCAATAAATCTCATTATGGAATGTCAATGAATTATAAAGTTGATCTGTGTTTCGAAGCATTAGTCCTTTTACACGTGGTGAGGGTTTGGATATAGGTTAGTTTTTTGATTTTGATATTTGGAATATTATTGAGGACTGAAGAAGGAATTGCTTAGAATTATATTTGTTTTTTGAAGATATAGTGCATGTTTTTAGAGATTTCTGAATTAACTTATTCGAATATTTGAATATATTGATTATTTCAAATAAATTATATTCTTCGAGAAGTCCTTTAAGTGTGTTCATGTTTCTAAAAGGCAATTGGTGTTCTTAAAGGTAAGACCAGAAACAAAATTTTGTCTCCTTTGGATGTTTATTTATTAATTTTCATGACTTTCGTATATTTGTTGGTTTATTTATTCCATTTGACATTATATATTGAGTTTTGATTATATACGTCTATTAAATGTAAGCGGTGCTTGTTTTAGACATTAATTTAATTCTAAAAGTTTTTTGAATAAAAAAAAAATTTTTTTTGAAATTAAAATTGTAGAAGATAAACATATTTCAATTTAAATATGAAAATCAAAACAGATTTAATCTGTTGTCTTCTACAATTTTAATTTCAAAAAATTCTTTGAAGAGACTTTAAGAATTAAATTAATGTCTTTATAAGCACTGCTCATATTTAATAGACGTCAAAATTCATCATACAATATCAAACGGAATTAAGAAAAACCAACGAATACAAACTGTCAATTAAAATTAAAATATAAATAAGCAAATATTTTTTTGTTTCGTTCCAGGCATGCGTAATGAACTCTTCAGACAAACTTTACGAAGCCCTGTTTGTTACAAAATAATACAAAATGTATTGTTTTCTGATCCCATATGAATGAAAAATAACTCTTTCTCAAGAATATAAAACATAATTTCAAGAACTTCTCAAAAACTAATTTATTTGAAATATTCAATATATTTAAATAAATTACTTCAAAAAATCTCAAAACATGTAGCACATTCTCAAGAAATAATTAAAGTTACGATAAGATCAGTTCAACATTACATATAAAAAATATAATAAAATCAAATAAACAATGTATAGACTTACTCGGTGAATCTTAGGAATACACTGCCCTCAATAGAAAATAAAAGTAAACACTTTCATAGATCCAAGGTGCTTATGTTCACGTTCACAGAATCATACAAAGCTTATAAGGCACTTGGCCTCAGTTAAAACCGTGCAACACTGTATAATGAATTTCTTTATTTAAAAACCTAATATAATTATATATTATATATAAAATAAAATAAGAAGGAATGGTTTTTTACTTGGTAGAAGGATTATTATAAATATGAAAATCAAAACAGATTTAATCTGTTGTCTTCTACAATTTTAATTTCAAAAAATTCTTTGAAGAGACTTTAAGAATTAAATTAATGTCTTTATAAGCACTGCTCATATTTAATAGACGTCAAAATTCATCATACAATATCAAACGGAATTAAGAAAAACCAACGAATACAAACTGTCAATTAAAATTAAAATATAAATAAGCAAATATTTTTTTTTGTTTCGTTCCAGGCATGCGTAATGAACTCTTCAGACAAACTTTACGAAGCCCTGTTTGTTACAAAATAATACAAAATGTATTGTTTTCTGATCCCATATGTATGATGAATTTTGACGTCTATTAAATATGAGCAGTGCTTATAAAGACATTAATTTAATTCTTAAAGTCTCTTCAAAGAATTTTTTGAAATTAAAATTGTAGAAGACAACAGATTAAATCTGTTTTGATTTTCATATTTATAATAATCCTTCTACCAAGTAAAAAACCATTCCTTCTTATTTTATTTTATATATAATATATAATTATATTAGGTTTTTAAATAAAGAAATTCATTATACAGTGTTGCACGGTTTTAACTGAGGCCAAGTGCCTTATAAGCTTTGTATGATTCTGTGAACGTGAACATAAGCACCTTGGATCTATGAAAGTGTTTACTTTTATTTTCTATTGAGGGCAGTGTATTCCTAAGATTCACCGAGTAAGTCTATACATTGTTTATTTGATTTTATTATATTTTTTATATGTAATGTTGAACTGATCTTATCGTAACTTTAATTATTTCTTGAGAATGTGCTACATGTTTTGAGATTTTTTGAAGTAATTTATTTAAATATATTGAATATTTCAAATAAATTAGTTTTTGAGAAGTTCTTGAAATTATGTTTTATATTCTTGAGAAAGAGTTATTTTTCATTCATATGGGATCAGAAAACAATACATTTTGTATTATTTTGTAACAAACAGGGCTTCGTAAAGTTTGTCTGAAGAGTTCATTACGCATGCCTGGAACGAAACAAAAAAATATTTGCTTATTTATATTTTAATTTTAATTGACAGTTTGTATTCGTTGGTTTTTCTTAATTCCGTTTGATATTGTATGATGAATTTTGACGTCTATTAAATAGGAGCAGTGCTTATAAAGACATTAATTTAATTCTTAAAGTCTCTTCAAAGAATTTTTTGAAATTAAAATTGTAGAAGACAACAGATTAAATCTGTTTTGATTTTCATATTTATAATAATCCTTCTACCAAGTAAAAAACCATTCCTTCTTATTTTATATTTCAATTTGTTTTAATATTCAAATTTCTCCTATAAGCTGATGCTTTTCTGAATGAGGCTATTTCTATCAATATTCAAACAGTTCTGTCGCAATCTCTATAAAATAAAAGGGCAACAAACGACCAGTACAATGAACAATTGCGGAGTTCACCTAGTTATTATTGATACCAACTCTATTGTCGATATAAATAAAAATTGCACCTACTGAAAACCGGTTAATTGCATTCTAGTGGCAGCGATTCCTTTCCTCAACTTTCCTTGTTTCACCTTGGTATAGAACCTGATCACATTTCTCATTTTTTGCAGCCCAATTAATATACCTCTTGCACTGTGTTTTCACCCGGGACCTTGGACTATTGGCGTGGTATTTTAAAAGGTATCATTTTCCTTCGAGTTGGTTCATCTATCTGAAAGTCCCAGTCAATCTAAAACGTGATTCGACGTATCACACCTGTAGGTTTATCAAAAAAATTATATTAAAAATCAATTCAGGAGTGATGTTTTGAAATATTTGATTGATTCGGTCTTTACTTGGTAGAAACTCATTTTAATAAAAAAATATAAAGGAGACAGTATTTTATTTGCACAAAAAAGTTTGTGATACAACAATTGTTTCACCACGATGTGGCTTCTTCTGGTATCTACATTCTACTGGGTAATGGTGTTCAGTGTAACCGAGTTTAAATACATTGTTAGGCACGTGACTAAATAATGAAGAATAAATTCTAAAATTCAAGGTGTTTATTGGAGTTTGACACTAAAAATTCCATTAGGGAAAGATTTTCAGTGATGGAGACTTGACAACATCTGTTTGTTCGTTCAAAAGGATTTTACGGGCATTGTACTTGTTGATTTCAAGAAATTCTAAAAGTGTTAATCTGGAACTTTTGCTTTCAACGTGGATATGATGATTACCATATCTCGAATGTACGGAATCAGTTATAATACACCTTTGGTGTTCTTGGATTATTTTCTTTAATGATCTATCTGTCTGGCCAATGTATACTAAAGGGCAATCTTTGCAAGTTAACTTGTAGATTCCAGATTTATTTTCTTTATTTGTTCGATCCTTATTGTTTTTTATGTAGGTACTAAGATTATTAATGTTTTTAAAAGCTGCGTTCTAATTGAAGATATTTTCGAAATATTTAGCAATATTTTCGGAAAATCCATTAACATAAGATAACGAAAAATATTTCTGTGTATTGTCCTCTTTTATGATTGGGTACACGAGATTTAATGAAAAATTTTTTGAAATTAAAATTGTAGAATATAAACATATTTTAATTTGTCTTGATATTCAAATTTTGGAATTCGAATTGTTTTTTGAAGTTATAATACATGTTTTGAGAGTTTTTTGAAGTAACTTATTCAAATATATTAACTATTTCAAATAAATTATATTTTCTGAGAAGAACTTAAATTATCTTTTGTATTTTTGAAAGGGATTTCATAATTGTTAGATCAGAAACAGATTTCGTCCCCTTCAAATATTTTAACTGACAATTTATAGTTGTTGGGTTATTCATTCCATTTGATATTGTATATTGAGTTTTAATTTTATACGTCTATTAAATATAAATTGTGCTTATAAGACATCAATTTAGTTCTAAAAAATTTTTGAATAAAATTTTTTGAAATTAAAATTATAGGAGAGTAACAGATTAGATCTGTTTTGATATTTAAATTTTGTAATATTCCTTCTAGCAAGTAAAATACCTCTTCTTTTTATTTTAGTCTATATATCTTATGAATGTTGTTTCCAACTTGGTGGAAATCACTTAGAAATCCTATCAAAACAACCTGTTACCGTTCAAATTTCCAAATTTGAACAAAGACACAGTCCACAAACTCATCGTAATTAATCGTTGCGATTAATCAATTTGCAATTGTCTGTTATTTCAAAATACTGAAATAAAAGGCGAAATACTGCGATAAACTAACCGTGGTACCAAACAGTAGGTTTGTTATTTGCGACCCATTTGTCATTATCTGAGAATATTATGTAAAAGTCTCTTTAACCTCTACCCGGCAAGATCTCCCACATAAACTCTTAAATTCCCAAAGAAGCTCCCATAAATTTCCGAAACGCACCGCTCCCAAACACAGTATCAATATATAACGCGTCGAAGCGAAGAAGAAGAAGTTATATAATCAGCAGAGATCTGCCCCTTTATGTAATAGGCATAATCAATAGCTCGTCGGACCCAACTTCCTCCAATTTACGAGAGGAAACCACTGTCATAAGAACTTTCACACGGATTCTAAACGGCTGTTCTCGTTATGCCAAGCCATTATGGCGAAGCCGTTGGCCATATGACTGACCCGATGCTCTTAATCTTCGCGTCTTCACTTGTGGGCATCCAGAGGAAACGGACGTTAGAAAGTAATTAGTGTGATAAAGAAGATAATGGCGATCATTACTGTGTTAACATCGGATCATTTGATTTTGGCGGTATATCACGAGCGGATAATCCACGATATTCGATCGTGCTTCTTCTCGTTATATAACACGCAATTTTTTATGGACGTTTGCAATTCGTCCTTGGTTTCGGTTGTGAAAAATCGGCCAAGTGCATTGCGTCAAGTTGGTTATTGCTGGGAGAAAAACGGAGATGTGAATATTTATGCCGATTGTCACAACAAGAGATGAAATTTGAATATGAAATAGATACTGTATTTTTAGTACTGAAATCTTGATTCAATCAGAATGGGACTTTGAAGTCATATATCTGATATCTATGGCTCCGTTCAGTTGAAGCTGACTGGCTGATGTCATAGAAATGAAGAGAGGACGGCCACATCGAACAGTATAGCTGAATATTTCCCTAAAACATCATACTGTTCTCTGATTTATTCCAATAATGTTTAAGACTCGAAAACTTCTACCACAGCCCAAGCATCAATGTTTTAGCTCTAAACGTATGTATGATTTACATCGGGTATTGTTTTTAGAGTGATAGAGCTTTAAATTGAAATAAAAAACATTTAAATTAAAATTGAAGCCAATTTTTTTTATTTGAAAGATAATTTTATGATATTTATATTTTAAAAATAATTTTCGGCATATGTTCACCACGACTAGCTCTGAAGAACCGCATTGGACCACTTTTTCGTGTAATTCAGGCCTTATTCAATCAAAAACACGAGTTATGTTGGCTTCCAAAGCGTCTATTGTTACTGGTTCATCAGCATAAACCAATGACTTGACATAACCCCAAAGAAAATAATCCAGAGGAGTTATGTCGCATGATCTTGGGGGCCAATTAATTAGACCATTTCTCGAAATAATGTTATCGCTAAATCTTTCTTTCAATAAATCAATTGTTACGGTAGCAGCATGAGATGTAGCACCATCTTGTTGAAACCAAAACACTTCTGAGTCGACGCCATTCAAATTTTGAAACAAATAATCATTAATCATCGATCTGTAACGAGCACCATTCACTATAACATTAGCTCCAGCATCGTTTTTAAAGAAATATGGACCGATGATGCCTCCAGCGTATAAAGCACACCATACAGTGCATTTTCAGGATGCAATGAAACCTGCAGAACTTCTTGATGAATGTTTTCACTCCATATACGGCAATTTTGCTTGTTTTATAGTCGTTTAACCAGAAATGAGCTTCATCACTAAACACAATTTTACGATAAAAAAGTGGATCAACTTAAAGCTGTTCTAGGGCCCAATCAGCAAACAAACGACGCTTATTATGGTAAAGTGGCTCTTGTTCTTGAACCAGTTGGATCTTGTTTGGGTGTAGACCAAGATTTTTACGCACAATTTTCCATGTGGTGGATGCACAGAGTCCAACTTGTTGGGAACGTCGACGGATAGACCAATCTGGATCATCATTAACACTTTGACCTACAGCAGCGATATTTTCTTCTGTATGTACAGTTTTTTGTCTTGTAGTTGTTGCATCGAATAGAGAAAATGTTTTCCGAAATCTATCGATAGTTCGACGAATGAGCTGCTCTGATGGACGATTATGTAAACCATAAATTTCAGTGGTTTATAAGTTTGGCGAATAAAACAATGCTTTTGAAAATAAATCTCAACAATTTGTTGCGGCATAAGTCTATCCATGATAATTTGTCAATGCTTACTGAACAGAAATGTCAAAACACATGGCTTCTACCTTCTGTCAAATTGCAGTTAACCCTATCGGAAGTTCTATCACTTCAAAAAAACACCCGAAAATAAAACACTTTATTTTCGCTAGTATTTATTATTTACACAACAATTGTTTCGTAAATTACATTTCGCATAACTATTAGGTTGTTCGGAAAGTAATTTCGTTTTTTTCCAACAGAAGATTTAAATGTATTTTTTCGAAGCTAATTTCACACTTAAGATGCAGAATCATTACATGTTTTTGAAAGTTTAATCAATTCTATGCAGTAGTTTTTGATTGGTGCATTGGTGTATTATAGAAAAGGTAAAAATGCTGTTAAAGCCAGAAAACAGTTCACCGTTGTGTAGAGAAAAGATGTGTTGACAGTGCGCTAGTGCCAGAACAGGTTTGCACTACGTTCCGAAAGGCCGGTTTAAGCTGATAAAGGCACGATAAAGGCAACAGTTGATGCAAATCGGCGAATAGCCAGACATGAGTCAGTGAGGAGTTAAATTTATGGAATTCAACTGTTCATTACCATTTGAAAGGCCTAGGTTTATCTTCGAAGCTCGAAGAGAAATTTGTGTCGCTGCGTTGACGTCTATGCTTCGCTTTGCAAACGTCACGAAAATGATCCAGTTTTGAAGCGCATCATTACTGGAGACGAGAAGTGGGTTGTATATAACAAAAAAGATGATCCGGCTCAAAGTATTTCGAAAGCCAATATCCATCATTAGAAGGTGATGCTGTCTGTTTGGTGCGATTTTAAAGGAATCGTTCTTTTTGAGCTTTAACTGGAAAACACAACAATTAATTCGGAAGTAAATTATGCTCAGCTGGTTAAACGGAATGATGCACTTCAACAGAAAAGGCCAGAATTAATCCACAGAAATAATGTAGTGTTCCACCAAAATAATGCGAGACCTCATACAACTTTGGTTACTCGCCAAAAGATTCAACAGCTAGAATGGGATACACTGCCACACCCACCATATCTCCAGATCTGGCGCCTTCAGATTATTATTTGTTCCGGTCATTGCAAAAATTATTCGGACTGAAAAATCTTTGATTCAAATGGATAGGTCAAAAATTACTTGGATCAGTTATTCGCCAGCAAGGACCAAAAAGTTTATGAGCGTGAAACCAGAAAGATGGCAAAAGGTGTTGGATCAGAATGACCAACCGAACAACCTAATACTTCTACAAAATCTCTCTTTATATACAAGTCTGAGTAAATAGAACCGTGATAATATGAAGATTTGTTTTAGGAATTTTCAGAATTTATTTAACAAGGTTCAATAACGGGGATCGGTTTTAATCTGTCTGGGCGTTAAGTACAATGGATTTTTTAGGATGCCGGTTTATTTCAAGTGTCTCTAAAAGCCCAGTCTATTGCATTTTTTCTCTATATGTAGAACTTCGAAATAATGGTGAAAATCATGTCCTGCTTCTTGAAGGCGTTTGGCATAGGTAAAATTTGATTTATTTTTAACAAATGAGTTTTGATGTTCTTTCATCCTATTTTCAAATGCTCTGCATGTTTGGCCAACGTATACATATGAACATGTACCATATACTCCAATGATTAATTAAGATAAGACCTTTGTATACAACAATTCAATAATTCTTCAACACGTTTTAAGTCCAGAGTTATAATAATATCAACTTTTTAAGAAAAAGACCAATTAGTTTCGCTTTTATTACAAACTCTTCATTAGGGCTCTGAGATGAAAAACATGAACTACAGTTACAAAATCCTTTTGAGTTGCCTGAAGTTAACGTTTAACAATATCTATTGCAACAATGAAATTCTTAGTGAACGCTTACCTAGATTTACAATTAATAATAATGTTTATTTCCCAAAACTACATAAATGAAAGAGTTCTCACAATTAATATAATAATAATAATAACAACAATAATGTGATTCACTTCAAAATAAATTTAGAAAAATTTTATACTAAATTATAACAATCTAAATTAATACAATAAAAAATATATTTGCACAAATACTTAAATAAAGCAATACGATCTAAAAAAAAATAAATAATAATGATAATAAGAAACAAGATCCACGTGCTGAAAACAAGCAACCTTCACCACTCCAATGCGTCTTCAAGTAGAAACCGCGGCCACCCTGTCAATTTCATCAAGAAGCAAAATTTTCAACCAGATTTTCAACTTTTTTTTGTATGAATGAAAGCTGTTCATATTTCTTCTATTAGGTGGAACTTGAGAGTAGATTCTTGGAGCTGTATAATAAAACGATCTCTGACCCACCGCTTTAGCTGCCCTTTCTGTGACATACTCGCAATCTCTCCTATACCTTGTGTTGTGATTATGTTTTATAAACGACAGTTCTCCCCTGTTTCTGTACTGTAGGCAAAGAACCCTATAATAGTAAAGTTTTTCCATGTTGAACATTGGTACCTCATCGAAAAGTTTTTGTGTGGGATAAGTTCGTTCTTTGTTATAAATAATTTTCAGGAAGGTTTTTTGCATAATTTTCAGTTATATTTTATGACATTTGTACGTTCCGCCCCAACCTGATATTACGTATTGTAAATGTGTTTCAACAAGTGCGTGATAGAGAATTTTGAGAAAACCATCTTCCATAAGCTTTTTTAGGCGTTTGAAAGTAAACAACAAAGATCTTAGTTTCTTGGTCACTTTGGCAATGTGAAGGTCCCATCTCAGATGAGGGTCGATCTCGACTCCAAGGTAAGTTTTCGATGACACACATTAATAATAAAATCACCAGAATTGCCATTCCTCAGTACCAGATGGTCAATTTTGGGTAGGCCTGATATTTTATTAGAGAAAACCATGCATTTCGTCTTCTCCATATTGAGCATCAGGTCCATCTCATCCAGCCAATCTTTTATTCTTTCCATGTTGTACTCCGCCCTATTCACAACTTCTTCCCAAGTAGAGCCGGTAAAGAGAACTACTGTATCATCCGCGAAAGATGATACATCGGCATCCACCTTCAAAGACAGCAATCCATCGATATATATCAATTCCCTGAGGTACGCCGGTTAAGACTGTTTGTAATTCACTGATGTCTTCGTTAACCTGCACGCATTGTGTTCTATTTTCAAGGTATGATCGAAACAAATCACCTGCGATTCCTCTTATACCAAAGTCCACCATAACGTCTAACAATTTCTGATGATTGACAGTGTCAAATGCCTTGGCTAAGTCCAGAAAGACCCCTATTGTGAATTTGCCCTCATCAAGTGCCCGATAAATATCATTCGTTAGACAAACGATAGCATCTTCAGTTGATCTTTTCGGTCTGAAACCAAACTGTCTTCCGGAAAGTAGATTGTTTCCCTCTAAAAATTCAACCAGTCTCACCTTTATAATTTTTTCTACAATTTTTGCGACTGTACTTATTAATGATATCGGTCTGTAGTTTGAAGGATCTTTCCGATCACCCTTTTTATATAGCGGTTTCACTAGAGCTCAAGGTTATGTCATAAAATTTAGATTTTTCATCCATTAAAACTGTTCCTCTTATTACAAGGTTTCCATGGAAATCATAAATTGATGTTAAATTGAAATTAAAATTCCAAAATGAGCTCACCTGAAGAAGTTTCTTATGATACTTCGGCTTTTAAAGCAAATCAATATTGAATTAATTGAATTAGACATTTACTAACACAGTCAATGCATACATTTGCAGTTTGCACTTTGAATTTCACATGAAATGTAAAACCAAATTATAGTACAAATGATTCAAATTCTAACAGTTCTTTCCAACAGTACCAGTAATGTATAAACTGCTCGTTAAAAATAAAGGATAATGTATTAATTAGTCTTTACTCTCCAGAAATACCCAATTTTTCCTTAAATATGTATACGCCGAGTGTTTCAAGTTAGAATAACAAAATCTTTCAAGAATTCATGTTTGTCATAACATTCAACTCAAAATATGACCACCACGTGCATCAGTAACTTCTTGGTATCTTCTCTGCATGCTCTTCACGAAATCATTGAGTATATCCTGCCCAATTTATTACCGAAGTACTGGAAAAAGATTTCGGAGCTGTTGAAGTGTTTCCGATGTTGACTGTAGGCATAAAGGATTCTTTGTAATCGGTCTCAAGCGTGTTCGATTGGATTTAGGTCAGGGTGTTGGAGGAATCTTGAAGGTAATGCTATATGTGGAATACGCTCTCTAGCAGTAATCACCTGGAGGGATCTTGGAAGTACTAATAAGTCAGTTCTGCCATGGATACAAACTTCGCCCCAAACCATCTCCAAGCTATTCATATCGCCAGCATACCCGCTGCCTTGCTCACTCTAATCTTGGACGCTTGTGTTCACGAGTGATTGGAACTCTTCTTACCAAGCGTCTCGATGTCCATTGGACCTTTCATTGAAGATTATGTATCGGAATTCATCTGGTTAATGAAACCGCTCCATTGGCCACTCTTAATCATTGACGCTTGTGTTCACGAGTGAGTGGAACTCGTCTTAACAAGCGTTTCGATGTTATATTCAGTTCATGGTTACATCTTCTAATTGTGCTTAGGAAAACTGAAGTACCTGTGGGATCTTGAAGATGGTGACTTGCCATTCTGCTTGTGATAATAGGCTGTGTTCTCACCTGAAGAGATAAAAAACGGTCTTCTATTGGCAGTGAAGCACAATGTGTACAACTTCTGGGTCTTTGATGACTAGTTCCAGCGAATATCATTGAAGAAATTTGCAAACTTGTACTTGGAGCATCACAAGGTCCCAGATAGAACTTGTCCTAACATAAAGAAAATTTGAATTTTAATTGCGTACAACCGTTTTATCTAATCGAAAACAAAATAGAGACTGAAGAGCATATCCTTTAAAATGTGCATTCCTGAAACACATGGACAAGAAATGATTAAACTTGATGAAAGCTTGTTCACAATGAACCCGAAAACGCTTCCTTAATGCCATTAAGTTTAATCGAAAAAACATTTTAAGGTGATGAGGAAAATATAAATCATTGGTACACATCAATATCCTTAACTTTAGACGAACAGTTTATCTAACATTCACTTCAACCAATTTGCATACCCATCTCATGTATTGTGATAGCCTGAATAATATCTGTTCGAATATTTCTACTCAGAATTGTTGCGCTCCATTCGTGTATTGTAATTCTTATCAGAATTTTAATCGAACGCTTTCCCCCTGACCTGCATGGCAACTGAAGATACCTCTTTGCGTAACATTCACATGTAGGCAGTGATCGTTGCATTCGAGAAGATTAACTTATGATTGTGATAAGTCCGAAGAAGCGGATTATTTTGCAACATATTTGTTTCTCTTTCATCGTGAATCACTTGATGTACGTGTTGGGTGATGTATCGAGTTTGAGCGCACCGTGTTATTCAGAAAAATTATGTGTTGCAAGAATTGTCGATGTTTGGTAGTTTATAAGGAACATATTCATTCTTGAAGCATCAACCTATAATCATATAATGTCCTCAACTAAATTGAAAATAATTCCAAAATTCTTTCGGATATATCTTGCTTATGGATTAACAAATGAATTGGTAATTGATGAAAAGTGAACAACGGTGAAAAAGCTCACAGAAGAACTAATCCACGAACGAGGCAGTATTTTCACTGCAATTAGAGTTCGATACTACACCGGAACACCTCCCTCATATTGGGTACACAAAGCTAACTTGTAATTTATGTATTTATACTATAAATAAACCATTAAAGTCTAATAAATATCCCTCTTTCAACCACATTTGAAGTATGCTTAACCAAGAATTTTCATACTAATTGGTTAACGTGCTGTGTAATGAGTATTGTATATTCTTATGTCTACTAAATCGAAACTGTGTTTTCTAAAGCATTAATTTGATTTATTTTCGAAAAGTTTTCGAGAAAAATTTTATAAAAGTAAAATTTGTAGAGAGGTTACCAGAATTAATCTCTTTGATAGTTAAGATATTGAAAAAACCTTCTATTAAGTAAAAAACCTCATTTACGTTATTTGACAAACAAAATGACCGAATACATTCGATTGTTTATGGAGGCATTCAAGTGTTTACCCACAAATTCTTCTTTTTTGAAAGGCATGAAATGGATCAGTTAAGAAACAAATTTGTATTAAATTCAACACACTTTTTTGTCTGTTACTGCCCAAAATTCTTTCGGATATATCTTGCTTATGGATTGGCAAATGAATTGGTAATTGATGAAAAGTGAACAACGGTGAAAAAGCTCACAGAAGAATTAATCCACGAACGAGGCAGTATTTTCACTGCAATTAGAGTTCGATACTACACCGGAACACCTCCCTCATATTGGGTACACAAAGCTAACTTGTAATTTATGTATTTATACTATAAATAAACCATTAAAGTCTAATAAATATCCCTCTTTCAACCACATTTGAAGTATGCTTAACCAAGAATTTTCATACTAATTGGTTAACGTGCTGTGTAATGAGTATTGTATATTCTTATGTCTACTAAATCGAAACTGTGTTTTCTAAAGCATTAATTTGATTTATTTTCGAAAAGTTTTCGAGAAAAATTTTATAAAAGTAAAATTTGTAGAGAGGTTACCAGAATTAATCTCTTTGATAGTTAAGATATTGAAAAAACCTTCTATTAAGTAAAAAACCTCATTTACGTTATTTGACAAACAAAATGACCGAATACATTCGATTGTTTATGGAGGCATTCAAGTGTTTACCCACAAATTCTTCTTTTTTGAAAGGCATGAAATGGATCAGTTAAGAAACAAATTTGTATTAAATTCAACACACTTTTTTGTCTGTTACTGCCCAAAATTCTTTCGGATATATCTTGCTTATGGATTGGCAAATGAATTGGTAATTGATGAAAAGTGAACAACGGTGAAAAAGCTCACAGAAGAACTAATCCACGAACGAGGCAGTATTTTCACTGCAATTAGAGTTCGATACTACACCGGAACACCTCCCTCATATTGGGTACACAAAGCTAACTTGTAATTTATGTATTTATACTATAAATAAACCATTAAAGTCTAATAAATATCCCTCTTTCAACCACATTTGAAGTATGCTTAACCAAGAATTTTCATACTAATTGGTTAACGTGCTGTGTAATGAGTATTGTATATTCTTATGTCTACTAAATCGAAACTGTGTTTTCTAAAGCATTAATTTGATTTATTTTCGAAAAGTTTTCGAGAAAAATTTTATAAAAGTAAAATTTGTAGAGAGGTTACCAGAATTAATCTCTTTGATAGTTAAGATATTGAAAAAACCTTCTATTAAGTAAAAAACCTCATTTACGTTATTTGACAAACAAAATGACCGAATACATTCGATTGTTTATGGAGGCATTCAAGTGTTTACCCACAAATTCTTCTTTTTTGAAAGGCATGAAATGGATCAGTTAAGAAACAAATTTGTATTAAATTCAACACACTTTTTTGTCTGTTACTGCCCAAAATTCTTTCGGATATATCTTGCTTATGGATTGGCAAATGAATTGGTAATTGATGAAAAGTGAACAACGGTGAAAAGCTCAGAGAAGAACTAATCCACGAACGAGGTTAAATTTTCACCCCAATTAGAGTTCGATACTACACCAAAACACCTCACTCATATTGGATAAACAAATCTAACTTGTAATATATGTACTTAGACTATAAATAAACCATTAAAGGCTAATATACATTCCTCTTTCAACCCCATTTGAAGTATGCTTAACCAAGAATTATCATACTAATTGGTTAAGGTTTATTCAGTTACAAGGAGGAATTCAAAAATTTATCACTACATACTCTTTACAGACTGGAATTTGGTTTTTATAATACCGTTATGAGAAAACCATTGTATCTATCAAGGGTTTTATTGAATAAGTTTAATCAATATTCTATATTTTCTTCCAATTCGTTTATTCCTTTCGATGCTGTGCAATGAATATCGTATATTTTTATGTCTACTTAATCGAAACTGTGTTTTCTAAAGCATTTATTTGATTTATTTTCAAAACGTTTTTGAGAAAAATTTTATAAAAGTAAAATTTATAGACTGGTTACCAGAATTAATCTTTTTGATAGTTTAGATATTGAAAAAGCCTTCTATTAAGTAAAAAACTCCATTTTCATTATTTGGCAAACAAAATGACCGAACAAATTTGATTGTTTATGGAGGCATTTAAGTGTTTACTCACAAATTTTTCTTGTTTAAAAGGCATGAAATAGATCAGTTAAAAAACAAATTTGTATTAAATTCAACACACTTTGTTGTCTGTTACTCCCCAAAATTATTTCCTAAAAGCAAACTGATTGTTTCAAGTAAAATATCTCCTAAGTAGCCTATTATTTCTCAAAAAACAAAATTGTTAAAATAATAGTTACCACGTCGATCGTTATCTTCCGGTGTTCTTGTCAACAGCGTGAAAATATCATTGACCCGTTTCATGCCACACAACCTTCTTGCAGAGGAACTCAAACAACGTTTTTGTGACTTCCTGTACGAGTGAGTACCCCGAAATTTCGTAACATTTCAAGGGAACGAACAGAAAAATACTGTTTGAGGTTATCATCTTTCAGATGTCATTAAATATAAGAATAAAACTAACCTTCATTCTTGAAGATGGGCAGATGTGTATGTAGGATATGTGGATAATTAACGAATTTTCATAATTTGTGACTGGTTTACTATTCATTAATCTATAAAAAATGGTTGGGGATGCTTAATTGATTATAAAACGTTAATGTGATTTTCAAGGATTGAGGTTATCTTTTAAATATTCCGGTAAACTTTGGAAATATTTATAACCTCAAAATATATTGTTTGTTGATTAAAATCCCCATCATTAGTGTGTGTTCTGGTATAAAAGATCAATGTTTTGAATAACATGATTTCCTGAATATACCTTAACCTTACAGTTTATCGAAAAAACTATTGCTAATCTTTGAGAAATGATTTAACCCTCATTGAACATTTTCTACCTCAATGTGGAAAACTTTAAAATCACAAATTCCTCTAGATTTTAGTATTTGTCTAGTCGCACCGGATTTTTTATTCTCCAGCTGATATAAAATATTTTCATTTATTGCTTGAGACTAGACACTACTTCTGAAGAAATTTTTCTGATACAAGTAACTAGATCAAATAATAAATGGGACTTTTCAGACTTGTTTGTTTTTATGAAAGAAATACACTTTGTTTTTAATAGACTTTCTTATCAGATTATATTTTAGTAGGTTCTTTTCAATGCTTCAGATCAGGTAAAGGAATTTTTGACTTAAAAATTAATTGAATTTAATTGATTTGGTCGCTCATTTCCTGATATTACTCTTGAACTTGACAACGAACAATTTCATCGAAATATTTTATTCAGTGTTGAAGCTCATTTTTGGTTCAATGATTATGCAAACAAACAGAATTACAGAATTTGGAATGATCCACACACACCTGTTAAATTTTTCAGAATTTTCAGTAATGAGCAGTGATTTTGATGAAATAATTCAACATTTATAAACGTCGTTGAAGCGTGTGTCTTTCCATGATCAAAAAACATTACCTACTGAACCGAAATGACATGGAAAATGTCAAAAATAATAAGTAATGTTCTCATTATAACCAATTTAAATTGAATCATTCCTATTGGCAAACCCGTTTTATATTGTGGATTTATAATTGATACGTTTCATTTGAAGAAAAAACGCAGGTTTTATGTTATTCTCAGGATGTATTTATCATCTTATGTTAATCTTCTGATTTGAAGGACTATTTATTAAGTGATGAAATTTTTTAGATCTTATCAACAGGCACATTATTTCAAGAACATAATATTGATTAAGATGTTGTACTGTAAAATAAAAAAGAAAAAGGATTTTAACTTGATAGAAGGGATATAACAAAATTTGAATATCAGAACAGATTTAATCTGTCAGTCTTCTACAATTTTAATTTCAAAAAAATTTTATTCAAAAAACTTTTAGAATTAAGTTAATGTCTTATAAGCACGGCTTATATTTAATAGATGTATAAAATCAAAACTCAATATACAATATCAAATGGGATAAATAAACCAACAAATATTAATTATCAATTGAAATTAATGTATAATTATTTGAAGGAGACAAAATTTTGTTTCTGATCTTACCATTATGAACACCAATTCCTTTTCAAAAACATCAAACACAACTTGAGGGCTTCCCAAATTGAATATAATTTAATCAAAAAAATGTATATGAGACAGTAATTTATTTCAACAGAAACGTTTGTACTACTACAACAATTGTTTCACCAGGATGTGGCTTCTTCAGGTATTACATTGTACTGTCTGATGGTATTCAGTGTAACCGAGTTTAAATACATTTTTAGGTATGTTACCAAATAATGAAAGCATAAGTGATAAAAGCTCTAGGTGTTTATTGGAGTTTGCCGCTAAAATGCCATTAAGGAAAAATATTCAGTAATGGAGAATGATCGACAACTGTTTGTTCGTTCAAAAGGATTTTACGGGCATTATACCTGTTGATTTCAAGAAATTCTAAAAGTGTTAATCTAGAACTTTTGCTTTCAACGTGGATAATTTCATAATTATTTTGAAATAAGGTTATTCTGATTTTCACAAATTTTTATTGTTAAACTCACAACAATTGTTTCGCTATCACAGTAGCATCATCAGGCAAGATCACATTTTGAATAACTGCTACTGTGATAGCGAAACAATTGTTGTGAGTTTAACAATAAAGATTTGTGAAAATCAGAATAACCTTATTTCAAATTATTTAATATGGATTTTCACCAAGTAAGGACTGATACAATTCAATATTTAAAACAAGCTGAAACCAGTTTTTTAGTCCTATGGTATTATAGGCTCCTAATAAGGTGCAATGAAAAAGCTACTGTGATAGCGAAACAATTGTTGTGAGTTTAACAATGAAAATTTGTGAAAATCAGAATAACCTTATTTCAAATTATTTAATATGGATTTTCACCAAGTAAGGACTGATACAATTCAATATTCATAATTATTGTTTAAATTATGCCTGAATTCCTTAAGATGATTAGCATATGTCGAATGTACAGAATTGGATATATAACCCCTTTGGTGTTCTTGGACACGTTTCTTGAATGTCATTCAAGAAACGTGTTGATTTTGATTTTTAAATATGATTTAGGGCTGACGAAGAGATTATCGGAAGTCTAATTGTTTTTTGAAGATAAAGTGCATGTTTTGAGAGATTTTTGAATTAACTTTTTTGAATATTTAAATGTATTGAATATTTAAAATAAATTATATTCTTTGAGAAGTCCTTAAGTTGTGTTTTATGTTTTTGAAAAGGAATCGGTGCTCATAGTGGTAAGAACAGAAACAAAATTTTGTCTCCTTCCAATATTTATTTATTAATTTTTATTGAAAATTTATATTTGATGGTTTATTTATTCCATTTGATATTGTATAATGAGTTTTGATTTTATACGTCTATTAAATATAAGCTGTGCTTATAAGATATTAATTTAATTCTGAATGTTTTTTGACTAAAATTTTTTTCAAATTAAAATTGTAGAAGACTGACAGATTGAATCTGTTTTGATATTCAAATTTTATTGTACCGTATATTCTAAAAATTTTCCCAGTATCACAACATTCTATTTCATTAGCTTGCAATAAATTGGAACTGGATAACAAATTCTTAGGCAGTTAGTATAATTTATTTCAACTCATAAATAGTAAAATGTCGACATTCTGAGGAAATAATGAGATGTTAGGTACGAGTGCTCCATTATAGAGGAAATAATTTTATGGAATAGTTGTTTCATGTATTCCACTTAAAAAAAAGAAATTAGTAAAAAAAAATTATTCTAGGAAATAGAGATCTCTAATCAGATTTTTTTAATTCTTTTGGCCACGTTCAAGAATAATGCTCTCAAAATGCAAAAAAGGTACGTTAGATACAAAAATGTCGAGTTTGATACATATTTTCTTATGATAAAGAGCGAGGCCAAGCCCAGCACGTTATTCACCTTGACCAGACAATGCCACATCTTAAATTATAGTCTACAACCACATAATTTCATTTTTATCAACATACCATCCTGACAATTGTACCTTGGAGCGCCATAACACACGAACAGCTGATACATCAGGGAGAGTCTGAAAAAATGTAACAGGAAATCACAGTCTCAGTTGTAGACTTGCAGTAGTTGTGAAGGATACAAAAACCTTGAGCTGATTCAGTTTTATTCATTTCCAGTCCATTTTGTGGGCGGTGTTGCAAGATCACCGTTCGACTTTATATGAACTCTGAAGAATAAACCTTAGGAAGTTTCTTCCTCTGATCCTGAGCACCTTTTGAAATGGGGTTTCAACCCCACACAGATGAAATGACATAGATTATACAACACGATATCTTGGTTATTTATAAGTTTAAGGAAATTAAATTGATTAAATATTTTGATATTAACAGATAAATTCTGTTAGCCTTCTACGTATTCAGTTTCAAAAAATTATATTTGATATTATAACTTCAGGAATTAAATTAATGTCATATAAGCACCGCTTATATCAAACGACATAAAATAAACATCCGAATGAGATAACAAAATCCAATAAATATAAATTATTAACAAAAATCCTATAAATTGAATATTTTTAGTAGACAAAATCAATCAACAAAAAATATTTACTCACCTTAACAATCTAGAAACATCTTGGCAAATGAATACCGAACATTAAAATCTTAAAGATTGACCGACAATTTAACGAACTGTGCTATAGCATAAGGACATCTGTATAAATAATGTTGAGGAAATCAAATAATATTGAATTGTATCAGTCCTTACTTGGTGAAAATCCATATTAAATAATATTTAAATAAGGTTATTCTGATTTTCACAAACTTTTATTGATATGTTCACAACAAAGTTATTCGAAATGTTATCTTGCCTGATGATGCTACTGTGATAGCGAAACAATTGTTGTGAACATATCAATAAAAATTTGTGAAAATCAGAATAACCTTATTTAAATATTAATAATTATTAAATCAAATAATTATATATTATGAATAAAATGAAATAAATGGAGGTCAATACTTGATAGAAGATATATAACATTTTTTAAATATTTTAATATCAACATATAAAATAAACATTCATTATAACATCTAAATGAGATAACAAAAATCCAATAAATATAAATTATTAACAAAATAATATTCAATAATATTAAATTGCCGTTCAGTATTAATTTGTCGAAATGTTTCTAAATTGTTGAGGTGAGTAAATGTTTTTTGTTGATTGATGTTATATTTTTTAAATGTGATTGGTCAATGACTAGGAAAGTTTCTCTTAAAACGTGTTTTTTAGTAATGTTTTTACATATTTTGAGCTTTTCTAAAAAGTTACTTAGATATTCAATAATATTGGATATTCCAAGTAAGATAGTTTTATCATGAAATTCTTAGGATTATGGTAAACATTTTTGAAAGTTTTCATAAGAGAGATGAGCAGAAACAAAATTTTGTCTACTCAAGATATTTAATATATAGGATTTTTGTTAACAATTTATATTTTTTGGATTTTGTTATCTCAATTGGATGTCTTATAATGAATGTTCATTTTATATATCGTTTGATATAAGCGGTGCTTATATGACATTAATTTAATTCCTATTAAATATAATTGTTTAAAATTAAATATGTAGAAGGATACCAGAATATATCTGTAAATATTAAAATATTTAAAGAATTTTATACACCTTCTATCAAGTATAAACCTCCATTTATTTCATTTTATTCATAAATGCATTTGAACCCATTTTTACAGAGACAACACAAAGACAAGCGATTGGGAAATTCATTGTATTAGCAATTTGTGTCAAAGTTCTGAAGTATCTGAAGCATGCTCAGTACATCTTGATTTCTATCATTATATCTGTGGTAGGTATTTCCTATTGTCAGTTATCCTGTGTTTTATTGAAAGGATTTTTCTTATCCTGATGTCCTTGTGCTTAATCATTTTCTATTTCATCATTCAGGCCTCTTTTGATATTATTTCTTCTATCGTTTCGGTCTTTAATTCATTTCTTATCTGCTCGTTGCTTATGTGCCAGGACCTCTGGACGTCCTTGTACGTTTGTTGAAGGTGTTTTGCAGTTTTCCTTATCTGTTGTACCAAGATACTCTTGAATACGTTATGCTGGGTATTAGTACCATTTTGATGATATTCAATTTTTTTGCCAACTATAGGTTACTAGTTGGATTCAGTAAATAGTAGAAACTTCCGCTTCGGTGTCTGGTTTCGTTTCCAACGTAATCTAGTGTGATTAGGAATTTGTCGTCCTTGAGTTTCATGTTTGCTGTCTTACGTCTGTTTTGGGATTGTTGTTTTTGTTTTTCCCCTTAATTACTGAGGCTATTTTCCATAATGATTGATTTTCTTTTAAGTTTCTCTCCCATCCATCCGTGAATAATTCTGGAATCTTCGTTTTGACTTCTCTATTCTATTTAGTATAGTTTTATCTTCGAGGTGGAATATCTTTCTATACTGTATCTTGCCTTTTTATTCTCCTCTAGAAGTTTTCTGCCAGTATATCATCTGGTTGTTTTGGTATATTTTTTATCTTTGTTGATTTTTCCTGGGCTTCGAATTATATTTTCTACATTTTCGACTGCCTTGTCTATTTTGCCACTGGTAGTGATTTTGACGTTCTTTGTTTGGAAGATTTCTATGAATGTCATCCAACTGACTTCCATTGTCAGAATCACTGGGCAGTGATATGATGACAGGTTCATCGTTCTTTTAATTTCTCTATAAGACGTTCTTCTTTATCACCACGTCTAGTTCATCCAGAGTTTCTGAGGCTGCGTGACTGTGTAGGTTCTTCTGGACCAGAGTCCTTCAGGTTGTGGTTGTCTTCTATCTTCCTTAACTTTATCCCTGAGTCGTTGACTATTCTGCTGTTCCAATCAGTGTGTTTTGCAGTTAAGTCTCTTGCGATTATGGTTGACTTTTTGTTTAGAAAAAAGGGTATCTCCTGCTCTTATTTTTCTGCTAATTTTTTTAAAATCTAGTTTATCGGTACTGCTGGTAGTTTGTAACGTGAAAAAACGCTCCACTGTTGATTTGAGTTTAAATCGCTAAAATATACTCCAATAATGTGATTGGCCATTAAGAAGTTTGGAGTTTCCGCAATGAAAGTCGACGCTGTTATAGCATGCGCTGTAGAGTTGCATTGTTTTCAAGAAACGTAGAATTTCTCAGATTTCTTTCTTTTGTATTGTGAGGTTACTTGAAGACACACATTGTGGTATTTTTATCGAATTAACGCACCTAATCCATGAAAATCGTGGAATATTGAATTTTATTGTTTCTCATAAGACGTCTAAGCAAAAGGCGTCTTAGTACCAGAGATCTTAGTACCGGATGATATTAGAACTGAACAATCTTGCTGGAGTGCCTTTTTGATTGGATTATCTTAATACCAGACATTGTGCCGGATTTATAGTATATTATTACCGAACCATCTTCGTTCTGGATTCTCTACTGGTCAGTTGGAACAAACTGAAACTGAAGATTTACTGATTATATGCAGAATAGGAACTATCCTTGAAGAAAGCACTATCAATTCGACACCTTGGAGAACAATAATCCAGGAGAACCTCAAAGATAAGTTCTTATGTAAATATCGGATCCCAAGGTAATTGAAAAACTGTATTATATGGTAAATAAGTCACTATTTTAATTGGAAAGTTGAAATAAATAAATATGGAGTAAGAGTTGACATGATTGGGGATTCCTTCGGGAAATACAAGTTTTATTGATATTTTCATTGGCGCACTATGAGGCATTTTACGAAGTAGGATGTTTCATGTGCCGACGGACAAAATCGCTGGGGCAAATTAGTGTTGTAGTTCCATTTCCTTTCATCTTTTTATCAAAGCCTTCGCTGTGGTGGGTTAGCGATTTTGGTTTAAAGTTCGTAGTGGTTAATTTTTCTGTCCACTTTGACGGAAAGCTGACCAAATAGAGATTATATGTTTGAATAACTGTTTCAATTAACATTAAAAAAAGTATGTTTTATTTGTATACAGAAACCATCAATTACTTTGTTGCCATGTAATGATACTAAAAAACTTTTTCTGTCCACGCTATATGGAAATCTTTGGTGAACTTAATTCAACTTGGAGCTAAAACACTTAAATTTGTTGTACTGAAGTCTAATTAGACGCAATTCATCAAGTGAGTTCGCACGAAGTGACAAAAGATTACGAAACATAAATAAATCTTTTCCATTTGTGCCATACTTCGGTTCAGAATAGGGAATACAATTAGGAACAATTAGCGTTACACAACTAGAACAATTAGGAGATCATTTCAGGACATTGTCTTGGTCACGATTTGTTCTGAAAGCATCAAGAAATTCCTCATAGCATCGTTCTGCTTTTATCATTAGCTGATTGGCCCAGTATAATTTAACAGTTCGAGGCCAAGAAAGAATGAGTAACAGTTCAAAATCAAATTGAACATCTAATGGAAGAGGGGAATTTTGTAGATTTCGGATCCCAGATACATTTGTTAGCATTTGATCGAAAAGTATTTAAAAGTATAAAAAGTAACTTTTTATTTGGGTCATATTTTGTACTGATACGAATAAGATCATTATGGAAGGTAATATTCTATAACTATTAGTTCGAAATCGCATATATTCGGCATTAGATGATTATAATAATATAATATAATATTGCATAGTCCTTTACTTAGTGATAGTTCGTTTTAAATGGAACAAAATAAGAAATTACTTAGTTTTCTATCACTTTTCATTAGTGAATATACAGTGGCTCGAATTTCGTAATATTTACCAAATTTTCAAACTGAATAAAACAAATTGTATCTTAACGATTATATATATTCGTTGAAGGCGTTGGCTTGAACACAATTTTGAGAATGTCTGCTCATGTTATAGTTTTATTTCTAAAACGTGCTTGCACTTGAATATTTCTATGGATTCCAGGATGACTAGTTCTTTGACTTTCGCTTACAGGTGTAATATATCAAGATTGTCCAATGTCCCGTGAAGATATATTCGTTTCGAAGAAATATTTCGGAAAAATAGAGTTATCTTTTCTGTTCCTAAATGAAGATTGATGTTCTTTGAAACTTTCTGGGAAGATCTCCCGATTTGTTCTATATATACGTTACCCAACTGTTGCCTACTTGATTCATAAACTCCAGAATTATTAAGCCGGTTGTTTTTGTCTTCAGCATTGAAAAATAAGTTGTAAATTTTATCTGGGCGTGTGAAAGCTATATTTATGAAAATATTTGACCTATTTTTTGGGAGAATGATCCAAAATATGTTAGTTTCACAAATTTTTTGTCATTGTTTTCTGTTTTGGAAGTGGGGTGTATTTCTTTTGAATTAGCTGTTTTTCTTTTTTGCTTTTGAGAGAATTTATGGTTTTTGTTTTGATTTGATTGTTTGTAGCTATTCGTTTGATTGTTCAGTTTTCTTTGCAACGTAATATTATTAAAGAAGATTGAAAATGTACAATGAATCATTGATCTGTATGCATCGAGTCTATGAGTGTTCATATGGTTTGAAAAGTTGAGTACATATTTATCCTAGTAGGTTTTCTGAATATAGGTATTAAAGGAAATTTCATTATAATTCTTAATTAAAGTTATGCCCAGAAAATTCTTTTTACGTTGTGGTTCCATAGAGAATTTGACCTTATGGTGCAAATCACCAAGATATTCTGGTGTGTTTCCATCCTAAATACTAATAATTTTTTTATCTTAGTGGTCCACAGCATAAAGTCAAATTAACTCTGGAACCAATGTGATAATAAGATAAATTTTCTGGACATTCGATTAATAGTAATAATGAAATTTTCTTAGATATTTTCAGGAAATTCACAATCCATCCTAATACTCATAAACTCATTGCATATAGGTCAGTGATACATAAGGCATTTTCAATTTCCCTAAATAAAATTACGTTGAAAAGGGAACTAATTAACAACAAACAAAGCTAAATGGGAAACAAAAACTATTAATTCTCTCATAAACAAAAAATACTCATATTTTCGACCAATATCGCAAAAAAATAGCTCAAATATTTTCAAGAACTGACATAAAAATTGCTTTCACATCCTCTCTTTTGATTCTATAGACAAAAACAACGGGCTGAATAATTATCGAGTTTATAATTTAAGTTGTCAACAGTGCAATAGCGTTTATATAAGAAAAGCCAGGACCTCTTTCAAAAAAAAGTTCAAAGAACATAAATCTATATTTAGGAACCAGATTTTGAGAAAATTGTTTTTCGAAACCATTCATATCTTCCCTGAACTGGACAATCTTGAAATATTACACCTGAAAGCGAAAGGCACATTCTGGAATCTATAGAAATACTCAAATGTAAGTACGTTTCAGAAATAAAACTATCAAATGAGCAAAAGGACCTTCGGCACACTCCATTTCTCGAAGTTTAGCACAAGCTGAAGCCCTCAACGAATATATATAATCGTTGAGATACTGTTTGCTTTACTTAGTTTGAAAATGCAGTTCAATAGAATTTAGTTATGAAATAATTTACCAAGAGTGAATCTAATTAGCCATTGATAAGGTTGCAAGAATATTTTGTCTAATACTGAAAATATACGGGCATAAATATTAATGCAGCTTTCTCAGATAATAATATTTGAATCGCTCACCCTCGCTAAATTATTTTATTTTAATTAATGCCTTATTTAATAGATTTATTTTATGTAACCTTGCTTTTTCTTTTTGATTGTCTCGGTCTTTCCTTGACAGAAATTCATCTTCAATATAAGAAAAACAAATATTAACTTTCACTATTTTTTTGATTTACACGACAAATGTTTCGTCATACCATGACTTCATTAGGTGAGTATTAAAACTGAGGTATACAATGCAAAACATGACCTTAAATACATAGGACATAGGTGCAAAAAATGGCAAAAGATGGCGAACCTAGCGCTAGTCTGGATAGGGCCAAACTAAGAACACTTGTCGGAATTATGACAGTTCACTGCAGACTGAAAGCGCATTTACACAAAGTCGATCTGGCTGAAGACAATGAATGCAGGCTGTGTCTTGAGGACACTGAAACAGCCATGCACATCGTCTCAGAGTGCCCAGCGGTGAGTCGCATCAGATTCGAGGTCTTTGGCCAGGCTTTCATAGCCCACAGTGAACTGAAAAAATTACCCCTGAACAAGATTATCGGTTTTATCCAAAAACTGGATCTCGTCGGGGAGATATAAATTAGGGGTGAACAACAATAGTCCGTGCGGATGCAGTGGTAGGGTGGACAGACGCCCTCTCGCCATAAATAATAATAATAAATAATATTGCTTTCTTGTAATTTATTTTATAATAAAGTAAATAAACAATATTTATTACTATAGGCCAAAAATCTGAAAAGATTGCTAGATATTTAAGGAAAAAAAGGAAATTATATCCTCTCTTTCAGAAAAATTAGTTCTTTAGGCAGCTTAATGAAAAATAACAAAGACATTATATTAATTATAAACCAAATTCAACTTATGCCAACCATTTGTTGAGACTGGTCATAATTTTAATAGTAACTATGAAATATTACATATCGAAAACAAAAGTCAGAAACTATATCTGTTAGAAACTTTAGAGATCAATAGATTTTATTTTATTGAATTATCAAATAGATTCAAACAGATCCCCCCTAATTTTTCATTGATTGTAAACCACCTCTTTCCACCCTTCTATTTTTTGTACCAGAGCTGTGTATTTAAGGTAATGTTTTACATTGTATACCTCAGTTTTAATACTCACCTGATGAAGTCATGGTATGACGAAACAATTGTCGTGTAAATCAATAAACTAGTGTATGTAAATATTTGTTTTTTTTTCTACCTTTTTCTGCTTTATCGGCATCTGAATTCGCCTTTGTCTTAATATGCTATAAATATATTATATTCCTAATACTCGTAGAAAGAATGATTGAACATCCCCTTAGGTTGTAGTAGTTCGACAGCACGTGTGTTTGTTTACAGTTTACATTGCGGTGGATCTTTTTATGCACAAAACTAAGATATTTAACATCTTTCGTGGGGAATTTCTTAAAATATGACAACCTCTCACTTCTCATTGAGAATGAACAAAGTCTGGTGCTTGACACGTGAGCGAACTGTTATTTTGTAGGTGGGACGCTCATCAGGTGAAAGTAAAGCACCGTAAAATGTGTCTCCTTTGTTTACATTAAGACGCCGTTGTTAACAGATTTAATTTGTAAATTAATACGTTCTCATCCTCAATTGCGAGTTTAATGTTTATAAATTACTGGCTCATGACTTAATCATAGTGCAAGGCTAATTTCCAATGGTAACAATCATCTTTTAATCGGAGTTGTAGACCTTTGCTTGAAGCGATATCAGCTCAAAGCTTCAGGGGAGTTTTAAAAGGTTAATTACAATGGAAGTCATCATCGAGTATTATGAAATATAAATTGTCAATTAAAATTTCTAAATAAATATTTGAAGGAGACAAAATTTTGTTTCTGATCTTATATTCACGAAAAATGAAAAACATTTTAATAACTTCCCTAAAACTAATTTATTTGAAATATTTAATACATTTGAATGAGTTTCTTCAAAAATCTCTCAAAATTTGTAGCACATCCTCAAAAAACAATATTCGTCAGTCCTACTTCACATTTAAAAAATGTAATCAATTAATGAGAAATAACTTAACCGACAGACCTCGTGGAATCAGCAGAATAATTGTCTTCGTCGAATTCAAGACTTCTCGAATATAAATATCAAGTCATCTGAAATGAGTTAAAATATCACAATTTTTCAAAAAAATCCTTACAAAGTAGAATCATTTAAATGAAGGAAATTGAAATTGGAATTTCGTGAACAAAACAACTTGTAAAATAAAATAGAATAGAAAAGCCTTTTACTTGATAGAAGAAATATAACAAAATTTGAATATTGAAACATATTGAAATATGTTTATTTTCTACAATTTTAATTTTAAGAAATTTTTATTCAAAAAATGGAGAGATATAGGTTAGTTTTTTGATTTTGATATTTGGAATATTGAATGAGGACTGAAGACGGGATTGCTTAGAATTATATTTGTTTTTTGAAGATATAGTGCACATTTTTTAGAGATTTTTGAAATAACTTATTCGAATATTTAAAGATATTAAATTTATTTTATTTATAAATTATATTCTTTGAGAAGTCCTTTAAGTGTGTTCATGTTTTTAAAAGGCAACTGGTGTTCTTAAAGGTAAGACCAGAAACAAAATTTTGTCTCCTTTAAATATTTATTTATTTATTTTAATTACTTTCCTATATCTGTTGGTTTATTTATTCCATTTGACATTATATATCGAATTTTGATTACATACGTCTATTAAATGTAAGCAGTGCTTGTTGTAGACATAAATTTAATTCTAAAAGTTTTTTGAATAAAAATTTTTTGAAATTAAAATTGTAGAAGATAAACATATTTCAATATGTTTCAATATTCAAATTTTGTTATATTTCTTCTATCAAGTAATAGGCCTTTCTATTCTTTTTCATTTTACATATAATATATAATTATATTTTGGCTTCAATAAATCTCATTATGGAATGTCAATGAATTTAAATAAACCTTAAAATAACTCACACTGTTCTTTGATTTTGTTAGAACATAGATCAATCTTGAATTATATAGTTGATCTGTGTTTCGAAGCTTTAGTCTTTTAACACGTGGAGAGATATAGGTTAGTTTTTTGATTTTGATATTTGGAATATTAAATGAGGACTGAAGACGGGATTGCTTAGAATATTATTTGTTTTTTGTAGATATAGTGCACATTTTTTAGAGATTTTTGAAATAACTTATTCGAATATTTAAATATATTAAATATTTCAAATAAATTATATTCTTTGAGAAGTCCTTTGAGTGTGTTCATGTTTTCAAAAGGCAATTGGTGTTCTTAAAGGTAAGACCAGAAACAAAATTTTGTGTCCTTCAAATATTTATTTATTAATTTTAATCACTTTCGTATATCTGTTGGGTTATTTATTCCATTTGACATTATATATTGAGTTTTGATTATATACGTCTATTAAATGTAAGCAGTGCTTGTTGTAGACATAAATTTAATTCTAAATGTTTTTTGAATAAAAATTTTTTGAAATAAAAATTGTAGAAGATAAACATATTTCAATATGTTTTAATATTAAAAAAAAACAACTTGTATCTCAATTAAGGTTAACCATAGAGAAGTAGCAAACGATTAGTTTATAGTTTATAATAATAATAATGATAAATTCTTATCAGTTTATTTAAATTCATAGGATATAATATTTAAAATGTATCTTCATATAACAAAATTGAATTCTAGAGAATAACTGATCAAAATTGAAATTATTCAGCAATTAAGAATCCTAATCCAAAAGATCCTAGCAGTATAAAATTTAACTAGAAAATTCAAACTGAAATTTAAATTTATTTAACAAACATTGTTAGAATTAATGATTTCTATCAAAGTTATCTTGATTCATAGTTACGTTTTGTTCTATTATGTCTGTGCGCTCTGGTCACCATATCATTTTTTTGTCTATTTCAACATGTCGACTATAAAAATATGTAATAAAAACTTTGATTAGAAATATCGAAAAGATTAATCAAGTGAATAGAAGAGACTGTCTTCGATACCGAAAAAGATTCTGTTTTGTTCGTTATATAACCATTTAACGACAGTTTTCCTTTTTCGTTAGCTTCATTGTCTATGCACGATTATTCTTCAAATTACCCTCGTTTGAACAAATACGTGTCTGATACCGATCATCACAACACTGCAGTTATCGTTATCCTCGATTCTTGAGTCATTAATTAAATTTTACGCTAGCCGCAGAGTGACTGCAATAAGTTGCAGTCACTCATTAAGCGATTTCTTCTCATTTCCTCAATGTAGCTAATCGTGAAACTGATGGGATGAATTTGTCCAGAGATGGATAAGTTTCCTTTCACCGGAGGCATAACGAAGGTGCACGATATGCAATTTGCCCCTCTGTGTGATTTGCATTAAGCAATTATGTTTGTCACTTCTTGCAGATGTTATCTCCTTTGTTTGAGGACTTTGCTACAGAAAGTTGCCAGTAACTGATTGCGATGGATGTTGTAAAGAATAAACTTGATGAATGAACGGTTGGGTTGATCTACTTGCGAAGGGAGTATGAGATACGAAAGGCAATTTTTCTGCGAAATGATTTAGCTGTTAGTTTTCACTTAAGAGCATTTACTTTAGTCCAACTGTACAACACCACTTCTTATCTGTCAGAAAGAGAAGAGTACAAACGAAAACAAGAGGTTACCATCCTATTTTGTTTAAGCAACTCCATCTGAATGAAAATTTGATGAAAAGATATTTTGTCAAAAACATAAGTTCCCATCGAATTTCTATTTGAAGTTCAAAATAGAAAATAAGAGAATACCCACTAGTTTCAATGAATATAAAAAAAAACTTTCAGTGTAATATTCGATTGAAGTCTGGTACGAAGGAAATTCAAACCTTAAACCTTCAATCTAAAAACTTCATACAATTGTAAATAGAAAAATCAAGTGAAGGATATAAAGGACAGTGTTACATTTGTTATCCAATAAGATGTTTCAAAAGGTGTTATTTTAGAAGAACTAAACCTACCTAGTGAAAGTAGTAAAAATAGAACCCGACCAAATTTCAACAATCCTGCTTAGATGTATCTATAAATCTAATGTCTTGATTCCACTGAAACTTTCCAACAAAATTTTCTCCGAGAAAACATTTTTCAATTAATTCAGCTATATACAAAAACTATCAAATTGTTTCTTATCATGGGACATTATTTGAGGTGAATAAGTTTTGTTATTGTTTTTCTGTGTTCCGAGTACAAATAGTTATAGATTATACGTAACAATACGTTGATCATTTCTGTTTTATTTTGGATACTTTAAAGCTTACTTCAAGTTTATTCGTTTCATGTTTTATCTTATTTTGGTAAGTTGAATTTTGATCTTGTTATATATTGGAATCTGAATTCAATACATTTCTGATGAGGTCAGATAGGCCGAATTAGCTCTATCAATTGTTCGAGTTCTCGTTCAATTATTTTTATTTGATCCTTTATTTTGATAATTTTGGAATAGTGGATTTTCTTGTATTTGTATGTTAATATACATACTTATATAGTTTTTGTTAATACATTTGTATTAATACCTTTCAAGTCGGGATGTAAAAAGGTTTTTTCCGAGATATCGAAAAATATTTTATATTAATTATATATAAGGATATCAATTTGATAGTTTTTGTATATAGTTTCAATATATAATGTAGAAGTTAGAATATAAATATTTCTGAATTTAAAGTCATTTAAATTTTACTTCTATCAAGTATTTACTCACATTAAAATTGGTTTTTTAAATTATGAAATAATTTCATATAGAGTCCTTATATCCACAATATATTCCTCAATTATTTATTATTTTTGAAATTCTGGTTATTTTTCTCATCATCGGACATTATTCGGGGTGAAAAAGTTTTGTTATTGTTTTTCTGTGTTCCGAGTACAAATAGTTATAGGTTATACGTAAAAATACGTTGATCATTTCTGTTTTATTTTGGATACTTTAAAGTTTACTTCAAGTTTATTCGTTCCATGTTTTATCTTATTTTGGTAAGTTGAATTTTGATCTTGTTATATATTTGAATCTGAATTCAATACATTTCTGATGAGGTCAGATAGGCCGAAATAGCTATCAAATGTTCGAGTTCTCGTTGAATTATTTTTATTTGATCCTTTATTTTGATAATTTTAGATAATTTTGGAATAGTGGATTTTCTTGTATTTGTATGTTAATATACATACTTATATAGTTTTTGTTAATACATTTGTATTAACACATTTCAAGTCGGGATGTAAAAAGGTTTTTTCCGAGACATTGAAAAATATTTTATATTGATTATATATAAGGATATCAATTTGATAGTTTTTGTATATAGTTTCAATATATAATGTAGAAGTTAGAATATATAATTCTGAATTTAAAGTCATTTAAATTTTACTTCTATCAAGTATTGACTCACATGAAAATTGGTATTGTGAAAAGTTATGATGTTAATAATGAACAAAAGATTGTTACATCCTATTTAATAAAGAGTTGATAACCAAATATCAAAGTGGATTTTGCAAACATCAATTGACCGAAGAACGTTAAAGGTCACATTGAGCAATCTAGCATTTGCAAACTACAGAACGGGTTACAACAAGGTTCGGTTATCAGCACAACGCTAACCAAATATCCAAGTGGATTTTGCAAATATTGATCAATCAAAGTCAAAAAGAATTGATATCAGTTTTTTTTCAATAAAACATGTCGACAGATATTACTGCAGAAATTGATAGATAGAAACATAAACAGAAATATGTTATATTTCACAGAGAACGTGAAAGGACCTTAAAGGTAAAATTCAGCAATCTAGCATTTGCAGACTAAAGAACGGCTTACAACAAGATTCGGTTACCAGCACAATGCTGATCCTTTGAAATCATCAGGTATGCTGACTATTTGGTCTTGATTTACCGAGGAATAAATTCTGATACAACTACACGCATATTACAGACTTTTATGAATAGATTAGAAAAAAGGTCTAAAAGATCCTGGTTCACTTTTTCACAAATCAAAATAAAAGTGATTAAATTTACTCAAAGACGCTTCAAACCAGTTGAAGGTCACGAATAACTCATCAAAAAATGTAAAATTCCACACCTCTCCTATAATCATCTTTGATGCAATACTCACTTTTCAGAAACACATTGAAGAGCTCAAATAAGACTGCATTCGTATATTAAATATAATAAAGGTTCTACCGTCTAATTACTAGGGAGCAGAATAATACATTTTACTCACAATATAAAGAGCATTAATCAGATAGAAGTTAAATTATGGATCACTGATGTATTATATGCAACGGCTAGTAAAACTTCCCTAATGCGTCTCAATGTCATACGACTAGCGACAGGTGCCCAAATTAACCCTTCTGATAGCCTGTGAAAGGACATCCCCTGTCATTATGTTGGAAAATGCAATAATTAACCTAATCCGCTAGAATCATAGATAATGTTTAGAACCCATACCGAAACCAGATCATCACTCAGAAGTAAAGGTCCTTTCTTTAACAGCGCCCCATTTTGTTTTGTAAACAAAACACAATATTCATTTGAAAGTTATTGAAATTTTTATTTTCTTACGAAAATCTGCATCATTTCAGATTTTTTTTTAAGCACCAATTACTGAATACATAACACTTTAAATGATCTGTTAGTTCGAGTTCTTGAGTTATAACAATTCTGTATGGATGTTAACCAAGGTCTTTTTGAAAATTCGCCCAAAGAAGACTTGGAGATGCCCAGTTCTTGTGAACGTCAAGAAATCGATCAATTTAGGTCTTCACCAACACTTTCACGTATGGCAGCAATATTCTCTCAACTTCTTGCATTCCTTTGTATCACTGGCACTATAACATCATGACGTGTAAAAATCAAACTTTTTCACTAAACGTTCAACTGTTCTTTTATTTGGAGAGTGACCCAGGAGTATTCGAGTGCTATCAATGACTTTTGACCGATCTACATTCTACCTTCAAATCGATACAAATCATAGCGATCGTTAAAGTTTTCATCGAGTACTACTCCTAAAAAATCTACTAGAATGATTTGTTATACTCCAAATATGATACATTTTGCAACCCATTAATCTAAAGAGTTCTCATTGGAAAACATATAAACCTTTCTCCTGTCTATTTCCTCCAGGTACATTCTCAACCAACTCATTGTTTTTATCGCAATATTTTATATTTTTTATATTTGTTTAATGACTGCTCATTGTGATTTTACATAGAAACCGGATATCCTTCTTAAAAAGCTAATCAGTGTGATTATCTAATAGCCGGATATTGCAGTATTGAGTTATATATGAGATCGAGCTGATTATGAGCTATTTAAGAGACTTTTATTAACTGGTTGATTGTGACTTGAGAATTTATTGGAGATGTCGACTTCTTCGTTTGAGTTATATCGATGATACATCTCGATGGGCGTGAAAGGTGTTATAAATAACAAGATTGTTCTGCTTACGTTCTTTTCTGATGGATGCTCCAGTTTCTTACGTTTACTATGAATTTCATTATTGTGAAGGTTGCAAAAGTAAATACCTAAGTCGTTCGATTAAGATATTTGAATATTTGAAGAAAATGGATTGATTTGGCATTTCAGATCAATAGGATTTGTAATTTGGAAAATATCAATCAAATTTAAATATCAGAACAGATTAATTTTGTTTTACAAATTTTAATTACAAAAAATTTTATTCAAGAACATTTAGATTTAATAAAAAAATAAGAAGCGGCTTTTTACTTGACAGAAGGATTATTTCAAACTTTGAATATCAAAATAGATTTGAACTGTTAGTCCTCTACAAATTTAATTTCAAAAAATTTTTTTTAATCTTTAGCAATTAAATTAATATCTTTTAAGCACTGCTTAAATTTAATGGACGTATAAAATCAAAATTCATTATAAAATATCAGATGTAATAAAAAAACCAACAAATATAAATTGTCAATTTATGACGAACATAGAATATCTTGATTTTAAATTTGCTCAAGCAATTATCCAGTAACCACTCTGAGGTTGAGCTATATTGATTGTTAGTTGATTTTGATTTTTAAATATGATTTAGGGCTGATAAAGAGATTATCAGAAGTCTAATTATTTTTTAATATAAAATTAAAAAATAAGTAATATTAATGATTCGTTCCAAACACATCCAAACATCGATAGATTTCGAATATGTTCTCTACTCGATGCAACACAACAACAAGACAAAGAACTGTACGTAAAGAAGAAAATATCGCTTCTGTAAGTAATAGTGTTAATGATGATCCCGATTTGTCTATTCGTCGACGTTTACAACAAGTTGGACTTTGTGCATCCACCACATGGAAAATTTTGCGTAAAGATCTCAGTCTTCACCTATACAAGATCCAACTGGTTCAAGAACTAAAGCCCCTTGACCATAATAAGCGTCGTTTGTTTGCTGATTGGGTGCTAGAACAGCTTGAAGTGGATCTACTTTTTTATCGTAAAATTGATTTTAGTGACGAAGCTCATTTCTGGTTGAACGGCTATGTGAACAAGCAAAATTGCTGTATATGGAGTGAAAACAATCCTCAAGAAGTTCTGCAGGTTTCATTGCATCCTGAAAAATGCACTGTATGGTGTGCTTTACACGCTAGAGGCATCATTGGTCCATATTTCTTTAAAAACGATGCTCGTTACAGATCGATGATCAATGATTATTTGTTTCAAAATTTGAATGGTATCGACCCACAAGTGTTTTGGTTCCAACAAGATGATGCTACACCTCATGCTGCTACCGTAACAAATGGTTTATTGAAAGAAAGATTTGGCGATAACATTATTTCGAGAAATGGTCGAATTAATTGTCCTCCATGATCATGTGACATAACTTCACTGGATTATTTTATTTGGGGTTATGTCAAGTAATTGGTTTATGCTGATAAACCAAACACAATAGATGCTTTGGAAGCCAACAGAATTCGTAATATTGATGAAATAAGGCCTGAATTACTCGAAAAAGTGGTCCGAAATTGGTCTGGTCGAAAGCGGTTCCTCAGAGCTAGTTGTGGTGGACATATGCCGGAAATTATTTTTAAAACATAAATGACATAAAATTATCATTCAAATAAAAAAAAATTGGCTTCAATCTTAATTTAAATGTGTTTTATTTCAATTTAAAGTTCTATCGCTCTAAAAAAAAACACTTGATACATGTGAATATTTCTATTGATTATCTTAAGTTGCTTACATGACGCGTTTCGTTAACATAGATATCGTCTTCAGATGTTCATAAACAATTAGTCAGAAATTTGTAACATACAATATATAAATATTTTTTGTTCAGAGACAAGGATAGAATGAATTGTTTTTATGTCTTTTGGTAAAACCACCGGATCCTTAGTTAAATATATCAAATAAAGGTGAATCAGATAACTCAATTCGTTGCTATAAATGCAATATACTCTATGCTAAAAACCAGCGAAAAACCATACAATGAAAACAAAGATTTCAATGTATTTCTATCCAATAAAGGCAAATACGATACGAAGTTTAAAAAATAATAAATATGTCCTCTTTCACGAATAAATTTGTATGGAATATGTTGAGTAAATATGAAGAGACGTAGGCTGTGACATATTTCCATTTAAAACTTCTCAAACTGAACAAATAATATACACTTTGTCCTATTCTGAATCCATAAAATTATTAATCTGCCCGATTTTTTCTGGTTGATTTGTTAATTGGGCCGTATTCTGTTTGATTAAGTAAAACCGGACCAACTAGATTACGTAAAGGTGATTTCACATTGCCCGCATTAATTTGATTGTCTTAACAAACAAAGCGATGTAATATGGAAATTAACTTGGTTTAATCAGCTACGGAATGAAACATTTCGTTCCTTAATGTGGTTCTTCCGATGTTTTTGTCTGAAATTTGACAAGATATTTCTGATAAAATACCAGGTTGGATAGAAATGCAATTTATATTTTATTTTTTCATTATTTAAAGTTTTTTGGTGTTTATTTGAAGATCTATTCGTTTTCGCAATCAGTCCAGTTATGTATTCAGTATAATATTCACCAGCTGTTGTTTTGTCTTTTTATGTTTTTTTATATATTTCACAAGTACTGGATTGAAGGCTTTCCAGCTGTCTCTTACGTCTTATATGTTTTCAGTTGCTTATGAGCATGACATTTATGTTTTTAATTGTTTCGAATGACAATTTATTTGTTTTTTTTTCATCAAAATGCATACATCTTCCCATTTTTGTCTGCATCCTAAAATATTAAATTTAGCCTTCATTATCGTTTAACTCTTCACGAAACACGTTATGTGAGCAACTCTTGAAAATAAATAGGAATTAGGTGTACAATATATGTGTATTATTCACCTTTTTTATAAAAACATTTACAGCCCTTTTCTTGGGTTGCCTCGAGTTATTCTCGAGTGTCCGGAAATATAGATCAATGATAGTCAAACTAAAGTGCTTTTCTGTCGATTTTCTCTCTTTTCCTGATCCAAATTATATATTGGTGTATTTTTCGTCACCACAGAAAAGTTCTTTAGAGGTAGTTAAAGTTCCGTTTAATTTGGTTCGTTGGTTTCTTCTTTTATCTTATTCCGTAGTGTCCGAGAATGTAGATCAAAACTAAACAAAATAAAGTACTCCTCAGACGAATTTATCTCTCTTCTTTAACTTTTTAATAAAGGAATGTTTCACTTTACCATAAAGTGCTTTTCTTTCGATTTTATTCTTTTTGATGAGCATTTCTTCTAACACTGTAGAAAAGTTCTTCAGATGTAGTTAAAGTTTCCTTAAGTCCTGGTACGTTGGTTTCCTAGTTCAACTTATTCTCGAGTGTCCGGGAATCTAGATCAAGAAGAGACAGAATAAAGAACTCCTCTATCGAATTACTTCCGCTTGATGGATCGGGTGTTTTTAGAGTGATAGAATTTTAAATTGAAATAAAACTCATTTAAATTGAGATTGAAGCCAAATTTTTTATTATTTGAAAGATAATTCTATGACATTTATGTTTTAAAAATAATTTACGGCATATGTCCACCACCACTAGCTCTGAGGAACTGCATTCGAGCAGACCAGTTTTGAACCACTTTTTCGAGTAATTCAGGCCTTATTTCATTAATGGCTTTCAAAGCGTCTATTGTTTCTGGTTCATCAGCATAAACCAATGACTTGATATAACCCCAAAGAAAATAATCCAGTGGAGTTATGTCGCATGATCTTGGAGGCCAATTAATTGGACCATTCCTCGAAATAATGTTATCGCCAAATCTTTCTTTCAATAAATCAATTGCTACGGTAGCAGCATAAGGTAGCACTAACTTGTTGGAACCAAAACATTTCTGGGTCGATAGCATTCAAATTTTGAAACAAATAATCATTGATCATCGATCTGTAACGAGCACCATTCACTGTAACATTAGTTTCAGCATTGTTTTTAAAAAAATATGGACCGATGATGCCTCCAGCGTTTAAAACACACTATACAGTGCATTTTTCAGGATGCAATGGAACCTGCAGAACTTCTTGAGGATTGTTTTGCTCCATAATTTTGATGGTTTACATAGCCGTTCAACTAGAATTGAGCTTCATCGTCAAACACAATTTACGATAAAAAAGTGGATCAACTTCAAGCTGCTCTAGGGCCCAATCAGCAAACAAACTACACTTATTATAGTCAAGTGGCTTCAGTTCTTGAACCATTTGGATCTTGTATGGGTGTAGACCAAGATCTTCACGCAAAATTTTCCATGTGGTGGATGCCCTGAGACCAACTTGTTGTGAACGTCGACGAATAGAAAAATCTGGATCATCATTAACACTATGACTTACAGCAGCGATATTTTCTTCTGTACGTACAGTTCTTTGTATTGTTGTTGATGTTGCACCGAGTAAAGAAAATGTTGTCCGAAATCTATCGATAGTTCGACGAATAAGCAGCTCTGATGGACGATTATGTAAACCATAAATTTCACGAAGTGCTGTATAAATTTGGCGAATAGAACACTGATTTTGAATACAAATTTCAGCAATCTGTAAACGTTGTTGCGGCGTGAGTTTTTCCATGATACTTTGTCAATGCTTACTTAACAGAAATGTCAAAGCAAAATGAGCTCCAACTTCTGTCAAATCACAGTTATCCCTATCGAAAGTTCTTTCACTTCAAAAAAACACCCGATAGTTCTACGTATGGGAATATTTCCCTATACCACGAAAAGTTTCTATAAGAGAAGTAGAGTCCTTTTTTTTGGGTGGTACGTTAGTTGCCTCTTCTCACTTATTCTAGAGTGACTTTTCTGTCGACCTTTCCTCTCTCTCTGAACTTTTCTGTATTGGTGTGTTTTTCTATAACATAGAAACGTTTTTCAGGTTTAGTTAAAATCCCTTTTCAGGTTTGTTCGTTGCTCACCCAGTTTCCCTCATTCTAGAGTTTAAGAATACAAAGAATAAAGAAAAAAGTGCATCTCTGCAGAATTTCTCTCTCTTCCAGAATTTTTCCAGGTATGTGTATTTTAGTATATCACAAATAGGTTGTGCAGTGGAGTTTAAGCCTCCTTTAGTTTTGATACCATGGTTTTGTCGTTTGATTTTCTTGAGTGTCCTGGAATCTAGACCAAATATAGTAAAGTTTTTATGGTCCTCGATTTTCTCCCTCTACTTGATCTTTTCTGTAGCGATAGTGTTTCACTACACTACAGAAAAGTTTCACAATTTAGTTAGAGCTCCTATTCTGACTTGTACGTTGGTTCATTAATTCATTCAGTCACTGCCTTATCACTTTTGAAATGATAATAGTGTACCATAGTTCTTTCATGGCAACTTTATTATACACAGTTCTTATATGTTGTAAATTTGCAATTAGTTTATTACGAATGGAACTTCATTGAAATCGAAATTGCCTAGAGATTAGGGAGCTGGTTAGAAATATTGCCAATATATCAAAATAATCTGCGTATTTCGGAATCAACGTTGCATTGCATTCCTTAACATATAACCAATATAAATAGACTGTGTGTGAAAACCTGGTGTTAGGGATTAGAGATAAGTGGACTGTATTAGAATATATGTACCTTGTATCAGGGATTAAATGAATAATACACTTGAACAAGTATAGAAAATATATTGAAGTATAAAATATTTGTTATAAAATGACTAAAGTATACAAAAATAACTTACTGAACTTCTTCTATGTGGTACTGTGTGTCTGACTGTCATGATGAGGACCGTGTGTTGAGTGTTTTGGAATAGTCTCTGCTGGACTGGTGTTTTGGAATAGTCTCCACTATACTAGTGTGTTTGAATAGACTCGTTAGGGTCTATTCAAACACACTTCTCCACACACTCGTCTACGTAATTTGTCGAATCTCGCAGCACATACTGGAAATCTAAAATTAAAGATATTTAGTATTTCTCTTCTCGTGAAAACTTTCCTTTTTCCAATCTTATACTTTCCCCAAGAAAGGTATTCAAATACATGACACTCATTTCATGCAATTTCTTGCATATCAACTATTTCCTTGTAAAAGTTTGATGCAGGTCATAGGTGATTTCGCGTAATCTATTCGGCTGAATCTTCGCAGTAAATACAGGTTAGATTCCATACGCAGATAAATATTATATTATTATCACCTATTACTATTCAATAAGTCGATGCGTTGTGTTATTACGTGATCTATCAGAGTGGATCTAATAATTAAAATTGATAGATTGCGCCAGTTTATGTAACACACCCGTATTGGATGGAAGATGTAATTGGATCTGAAATGCAAATATAGAAACACATTAAATGGGAATGCGGAAACAGAGAGGTCTTCTAGCCAAAACGACTGCGATTTCACATATCGGACATAACTGGATGGAGTATTTAACTGAAGGGGTTTCATATAAGACGTTTCATTTTGAATAGCCCACTATCTGGACAGGTGTCACATTTGAAGCTTTCATCCTTTGACATGTGACAAATAAAAATTACCCAATTACTAAAAATGGTATACACGCTTCAACAACCCAAAGAAATTTTTAAGATTCGCTACAAAATCCCGAAAATTTGTGTAGGGGTGTCTCCACAGAGTATTTGGGAATTTGTTGAATTCTCATTTTTCTCAAGGCCTTTTTTGATAGAAAGCATCTTCAAATAGCTCATCAATTTATCCTTTTTGAACATTTAATAGTAAAGTGACATTTTTCTCATCAATACAATGTTCTGCAAAACCGGTTGATTTCTGGTTTTTCAAACTAGACATCTTATGTTATTTGATTTTATGTTTTAACCATCGGCCAGTTTGTTCTATATATATATATAGCATCACAATCATTTTAGAGTGATAGAACTTCAAATTGAAATAAAATACATTTTAATTAAGATTGAAGCCTGATTTTTTTTTCCTTTGAAAGCTAATTTTATGACATTTATGTTTCAAAAATAATTTATGGCATATGTCCACCAAGACTAGCTCTGAGGAACCGCATCCCACCAGACCAATTTTGGACCACTTTTTGGAGTAATTCAGGCTTTATTTTATCAATAACACGAGCTATTATGGCTTCAAAGCGTCTATTGTTTCTGATTTCTCAGCGTAAACCAATACGTTGACAAAACCTCTCAGAAATAATGCAGTGGAATCGTGTTGCATGATCTTGGAGGCCAATTAATTGGATCATTTCTCGAAATACTGTTATCGCCAAATCTTTCTTTCAATAAATCAATTGTTACGGTAGCAGCATGTCGTGTAGTACCATCTTGTTGAAACCAAAACACTTCTCGGTCGATACCATTCAAATTTTTTTTCCTTAAATAAAATCGAGTGCAATAATATCGATGGAGACGAAATCTCCACAGAATAGAGAATGAATAATCCTAACGTCAGGATGAATTTCCTCCTTCAAGTGGAATGTACTTCGTGAACTGAGATGATGGAAACAGTGAAGAAATGAATTTTTCAGTAGCAATTCAATGAAAATTTGCACCATTAACCAAAATGTCACGTTTGGATGGTTATTCCTCGAAGTTCTTAAATCTTGAATAATCTAAATTCTTATGATGTCGAGTGTTAATATACTGAATTCAATTTAAATCAATCACACATCGATTCTCCTGTAGATCAGTTCATATAAGAAACTACTGGTCTGATTAGATATATTTCTTTGTGTAATTTGTGCGATCTAGGGATTGGTGATTCATTGGAATGAGCTTCTTGGCTTAGAAGGTGTGGAAAATAGAAAGATTGAATCTATATCATTTTCTTTGGTCTGATTAGAAGATGTATTTGTAGCATCTTACTTTATTTGTGTTACGCCTAGCGAACTGATTACATCTTGTATTTTCTGATGATATTCAAGTGCTGGTAGGCAAACAATACTGTTTCTCTTATCTGCGTTGGTGAAAGTTAGCTTTTCTTCTAAGTGATTTCTTTTGATATTTGTTTATGTTGGAAATATTTTTCATGAGAATAGATTCCAAAACCGACACAAGAAACAATGAGAGAGTTTATACTCTGTGAAACATGATAATACTAAGACATTGATCCATGTTTGATTTTAAGATGAAATAGAATGAATATTTCTTCAGAATAAACTACAGATTGTTAAAAAGAATATGTATATAATAGAAAAAATAACGATATGAATTGAGACAATTCATATCACATTCGGTGAATGAAAATCAGGTTAAAATCTCAAACTCCTCCGTCTCTTGAATAAGGGAATCAAGCATGTTTCGCACGACAGTTTGTTTACCGCCGTACTTTGCTTGTTACAGGATGACAAGAAAAACCTTGGAAAACTTTTTTGTCATTTAACTTTATCAACCAAAAGAAATCAAACAAAACAACAACGTATAATAATAATATAAACATTTGGTTATAATATATTTAAGCGGTTTCGATGTGGCTTCCTTTGGCGGCGATACATATGATGATTTGAAATTTTCGGGAATGAGCTGCAAAATAAAGTGATATCAAATTAAAAATTCACATATTAGTATAAGAAAGTGTAGATAATCTAATAGAATAAAAATTAATTGACTGCGCTAAAATATTTTTGTTCCAGAACACAATAAAATTTGTAGGAAGTTTTTCTTGTCACCCTGTATAACCCTGCAGATATCAACAGATGATGAAACGAGTAACCTGTAGACGTCCAAATACACATAGTAAATCACATTAACTCACTTCATACGCTGGTATGAAGATATCCTGTTTTTCATTGACACATTTTCCCATACCCAGTGAATCGAAAGGCAAAAACTGGATCTTTAATGGAGAAACCAAGCAGTATAGATGAGGTACAATCGAAGGTAACGATCAGCTTTTTTTCTATTTCAGTTGAGCAGCGTTTAAAATCTGAACATCCAACCTACATAATACGAGTCATGTGAACTGGGAGATATCAATAGCCGATTAAGCGAGTAACCTATCGATATCCAAATATGGATATGAAATAACCTATCATTTTCACACCAGGAAGACTTCGCTTCCTGTGCAATATCGAGACTCTTTAATGTCCAATAATATCCTGTCTTGCCTTTAAATATTCAAGAATCCGTTCCTGACCAACGAGTGAGAGTTATATTGAGTTGTGCGTCTTCATCCTCGAATAAAAAGAAAGTTACTGCCACAGCATTCTGATAAATCTCTGAATATTCCAGTTGCTTAATAGGGTATTGTGTCTTAGGTCGTGACAGACGCGCGATATGTTCGATTCACGCCATCAGGTTCCCGACAACACCTAAAAGTGAAATCCTACTATTCGTACGTTCGGAGCTAGATTGACTTGTTTGTGCGATGTATCGACGTTCAGATCTAACATTTTCTGGTTTCACTTTCTGCAGGAAGTGTTGGGCAAATATGAAGACCGATCCTCGAGTTATTGGTACTATTGCCGTATTTATCTTCCTGTAAGCATCTTAAGGTTGGGCCCCACGTGCTGACTGATCTGATGTGGGTACTTTGGAGGTTACCAATTGGTCTAGAATCCTATCAGTAGCATAATATGTTGTATTGTTTTCTAATTTATTATTATCGAACAATTTTAGATTAGTTATCGAAATAAAAAGTAATATTTACTTATGAAGTATATTTAAATTTTTACACACTTCCATGTTTAATCTGAATTTATTTCTTCAGACAAAAATGAAAGAAAATGGACAATGAAAGAAATTTTCAACCTTTCGAAAATATTCGCATTCTACATTTCGAAGCTAATTAAATTTCAGAATCTAATGACAAGTCCTTTATTCTATTAAGTTCTTGCGGTTTTTAGGTCATTCTTCGTCTTATAAATCAATATTGCCACTTTTCAATCGGACAAACCACTTCTGACACGTTCATTCAGCTATAGCATGGTCACCTTAAATATCCACTAAATAACGATTACTTTCGGCATTCCTTTTCTTCACATTGTAGTAATGAAGTGAAACTCATCTCAAACAAACATTATTTGGTACCAAAATTTTCAGGGCACACAGAAGCTATGTTATTTTCACCTCACCAAAATGACAGATACTGAAAAGAAAGCCTAATGACGACCCTTAAAAATTAAGATATTTCCAGATGAAACAACGGAATAATAAACTAGAAGCGACAGCTGTTATAAAATCGTACGAACTTAATGCTACCCTTAATAGATATGTGTTTTTTTAAAGTGATAGAAATTTCGATAGGGATAACTGTGATTTGACAGAAGGTAGAAGCCATGTTTTTTTGACATTCCTGTTCAGTAAGCATTGACAGATTATCATGGGAAGACTCAAGCCGCATTTTATCTACTCGATGCAACAACAACAAGACAAAGAACTGTACTTACCGAAGAAAATATCCAGATTTGTCTATTCGTCGACGTTCAGAACAAGTTGAACTCTGTGCATCCACCACATGGAAAATTTTGCGTGAAGATCTTGGTCTATAGCCATATAAGATCCAACTGGTTCAAGATCTAAAGCCACTTGACCATAATAAGGGTGGTTTGTTTGCTGATTGGGTCCTAGAACTGCTTGAAGTTGATCCACTTCTCTATCGTGAAATTGTGTCTAGTGATGAAGCTCATTTCTGGTTGAACGGCTATGTAAACAAGCAAAATTTCCGTATATGGAGTGAAAACAATCCTAAAGAAATTCTGCAAGTTTCATTGCATCCTGAAAAATGCACTGTATGGTATGCTTTACACGCTGGATGCATCATCGGTCCATATTTCTTTAAAAACGATGCTGGAGCTAATGTTACAGTGAATGGTGCTCGCTACAGATCGTCAATCAATGATTATTTGTTTCAAAATTTGAATGGTATCGACCCAGAAGTGTTTTGGTTCCAACAAGATGGTGCTACACCTCATGCTGCTACCGTAACAATTGATTTATTGAAAGAAAGGTTTGGCGATAACATTATTTCGAGAAATGGTCCAATTAATTGGCCTCTAAGTTCATGCGACATAACTCCACTGGATTATTTTCTTAGGGGTTATGTCAAGTCATTGGATTATGAGGATAAACCAGAAACAATAGACACTTTGGAAGCCAACACCACTCGTGTTATTGATGAAATAAGGCCTGATTTACTCGAAATAGTGGTCCAAAATTGGTCTGGTCGAATGCGGTTCCTCAGAGCTAGTCGTGGTGGACATATGCCGGAAATTATTTTTAAAACATAAATGTCATACAATTATCTTTTAAAACAAAAAAATGGCTTCAATCTTAATTTAAATGTGTTTCATTTCAATTTAAAGTTTTATCGCTCTAAAAAAATCACCCGATATCTGTAAATCATACAGTAGATTTGTATTTACACAAAAAACGAATATTAATCTGAGGTGATCCAAAATTTTCATTGCAGTCGACTTTTCATGCTGAAAACTGAGATTGGAAACGAAAAATATTCATGATTCGATCTAGAAGAATCTAATTGCTGTACCGAAATTTCCTTAGGACAGGATGGATTAATTTTTACTCGTTATCATTTCGTTTTAACCAGGTTAAAGTTGGGAGAGATGATTGGTTGGTAGAAGAGCCGAATACAAATGAATTAATAAAGTAAATAAAAACAACTAGGCTTAAGTTCCACTGTTTATTTGATGTCTGTTGACATATACGTTTCGAATTTTTAGCCCATTCTCAAAACTGAAGAGAACAGAACTTAAAATTCTTTTTATAACGGAAGGGTACATCACAGGTACAATTTTGAACAGTGTAAAACTATGTTGTTAGTTGGGTCCTAATCTTTTACAGATGAGAGCAATGGTGATAAATTCAATTGAAGTTGTTCATTTGTAATTGGTAGCTTTTTACCTATGTGCTAAACAAATTTACAAACTTTCCATAAGGTTCATTCTTCTGCTTCTATTACCTACGTGTAAAATCTGAGTTCTACTGAAATCTATGAAATGGTTGTTATTTATACAATGTTCCGAAAAACCAGATGTTATTTTATTATGTAATATACTTTTTTATGTTCTTCTACCCTTATGTTTATAGATCGTCCTGTCTTACCTATGTAAAATGCAGAGCATTCATTACAATATACTTTGTATATACCGCTTTGTAAAAGCCCAACACCCTATTTTTACACTGTTCAAAATTGTACCTGTGCTCTATTATAAATAGGATTTTAAGTTTTGTTCTCTTCAGTTTTGAAAATGGGCTAAAAACCCGAAACATATTATATGTCAACAGACATCAAATAGTGAACAGTGAAATTTAAGAAAAGTTGTTTTTATTTACTTTATTAGCAACACATTGAATAGGCATAAAAACGAGTTTTTCCTATCAATGTATCCGATGTTCGAAAGTTTGCATACATATTTGGACTAAATTGGTCGTAGAAAATTTCATGAATAAAGGATATGGGGTTGCAACCGTATTGGGTTGATATTGTTTTCCATTGTTAATGGCATACATACCGCTCTATAATGAAATAAATATCCATTGCTTTATCCTGAAATATATTCGTTTTTTTTTAATATCTAACTGAAATTTACGATTGGAAATCCCATTCATACAAAAGCATTTAGGGGTGTCAAGAAAAATTTCGGACAAATTTCAGTGTGTTCTGGAACGAAAGTATTTTAGCGCAGCTAAATAATTTTCATTCCGTTAGATTCTATACACTTTCTTGTACTAATATGTAAATTTTCAGTTTGATATTACTTTATTTTGCAGAGTGTTAGAATGTCGAAGAAACGTAGTACAATTTTGGAGCTATTTCATCAAGGTAAGCGTCAATGAGAAGTTGTTCGTTTGCTCAATGTGCCTTTTAAACCGTGTCCGATGCAATTTTCCGTTTCAAGGAGCCTGGCCATGATGGTTGTTGTCCAGGAAGTGGAATAAAACGCACTGTTAATAAGCCTAGCAATCGCAACATCCTCAAGAAGCAAGTCAATCGAAATCCGATGGTCTTCATGAGGAAAATAGCCCGTGAGATCGGTATCAACCGTGAATCCGTTCGTAAAATTTCCCAAAAAGAGCTCAACCTCAAGCCATATAAGATCCAAAAGGTTCAACTCCTCACAGATGAAAACAAGCGTGTACGACTTCAAAGGTGCCGCCAACTCCTTAGTCTCGCCGCCGTTCAGCAATGGGAGAGCATTCTCCTCACAGACGAGAAGCTTTTCACCGTAGGACAATCTCACAACTATCAAACGACAGAAACTGGTCCGCAGAGGCTCAACAGGGCTCCGCTCCTGCTCACAAGGCGAAAATGACGCAAGAATGGTGTAAGACCCATTTTCCGGGTTTCATCACATATGCAGAAATGCCGCCCTACTCGCCGGATCTCAACCCAATGGACCTCAGCGTGTGGTGAATTTTGGAGCTCAGGGCGTGTGCTAATCACCACAAAAGTTTGGAGTCGCTGAAGCAATCTCTGCGCCGGGAATGGGACCGATTAACGCCCGAAGAGCTGCAATGCTAAAAAATTTCAAGAAGCTTCTGGAGCTATGTATCGCCGCCAAAGGAAGCCACTTCGAAACCGCTTAAATACATTCTTACCAAATATTTGTTATTTTATTCGTTGTTGTTTTATTTGATTTCTTTTGTTTGATAAAGTTAAATGGAAAAAAGTTCATGCGAGATTTTTCTTGTCACCCTGTATATTTTTCAATTCATCATGAGTTCGTTAGAATTTTACAATGTGTATGAAATGCGCAACGTGAGATCTCTTTAATTGAATGCAGTCATTAAGATTCAGAACCGTTTAAACGAAATCGCGAACGAAGAAGTCCGATTAAAACCCAATCTACGCGCAACACTCTATTTGTTTTCGATATTTCTGCATGATGGCTCCTTCATCATTTGATTAACCACAATAAACGTTAGGAAATTAGATCGATTCGCAATTTCTCAATTCTTCACTTAGTTTTATTGCCAAACCGAATCTGTCATTTCGCAAACGCCTGATAAAACGGTGTATGTCAAATTCTTATTGCTCTTAAAATGTCAGGAGGAGCATTTGATGAAGAAACTTTATAATTTATCGATCGTTCTTCAGGCTTATGTCCATCATTCCTCCAGATGCACAGCGGAGAGCGTTTTTCAATAGTTATTCAACAGTGGAATAGATTTCTGCCATTATGTTTACATTCATTAGATTTGCTCAATAATTTAGAATGTTAAGCACGTTTAAGTCATTACAAGGATCTTTTAACTTAATTATGAGATTATTATTAATACAATAAAGAATTATGCGAGTAAAATATTTGGAACATACTGCAGCATAATCAATTAGCTTAAATATAGGGTGTTTTTCAGAGTAATTTCGATAGGGATAACTGTGATTTGACAGAAGATACTAGCCATGCTGTTTTGACATTTCTGTTCAATAAGCATTGACAAATTATCATAGGAAGACTCACGCCGCAACAGCGTTTACAAATTGTTGAAATTTATTTTCGTAATCAGTGCTCTATTCGTCAAACTTATAGAGAACTTCGGTGAAATTTATGGTTTACATAATCGTCCAGCAGATCAGCTTCTTCGTCGAACTATTGATAGATTTCGGACATTTCCTCTGCTCGATGCAACAACAACAAACAAAGAACTGTACGTACAGAAGAAAATATCGCTGCTGTAAGTCATAGTTTTAAAGATGATCCAGATTTGTCTATTCGTCGACGTTCACAACAAGTTGGACTCTGTACATCCACCATATGAAAAATTTTGTGCAAAAATCTACACCCATACGAGAACCAATTGGTTCAAGAATTAAAGCCACTTGACCATAATAAGCGTCGTTTGTTTGCTGATTGGGCCCTAGAACAGCTTCAAATTGATCCACTTTTTTATCGTAAAATTGAGTTTAGTGATGAAGCTCATTTCTGGTTGAACGGCTATGTAAACAAGCAGAATTGCCGTATATGGAGGGAAAACAATCCTCAAGAAGTACTGCAGGTTCCATTGCATCCTGAAAAATGCACTGTATGGTATGCTAAACACGCTGGAGTCATTATTGGTCCATGTTTCTATAAGAACGATGTTGGAGCTAATGCTACAGTGAATAGTGCTCGTTACATATCGATGATCAATGATTATTTGTTTCAAAATTTGAATGGTATCGACCCAGAAGTGTTTTGGTTCCAACAAGGTGGTGCTACACCTTATGCTGCTACCGTAACAATTGGTTTACTGAAAGAAAGATTTGGCGATAACATTATTTCAAGAAATGGTCCAATTTATTGGCCTCCAAGATCATGGGACAGAACTCCACTGGATTATTTTCTTTGGGTTTATGTCAAGTCATTGGTTTATGCTGATAAACCAGAAAAAATAGACGCTTTTGAAGCCAACACAACTCGTGTTATTGATGAAATAATGCCTGAATCAATCGAAAAAGTGGTCAAAAATTGGTCTGGTCGATTGCGGTTCCTCAGAGCTAGTCGTGGTGGACATATGCCGAAAATTATTTTCAAAACGTAAATGTCCTGAAATTATCTTTCAAATAAAAAAGAATTGGCTTCAATCTTAATTTAAATGTGTTTCATTTCAATTTGAAGTCCTATCAACTCTAACAAAAACACCCGATATCTGTATTTTCAGAATTTTGAACGAAAAATTATGATAATTATAATAGAGCTTCATTGAATTCACCTCCATTTTCATTATATCATCAAAGTAACGGAAAGGAAGAATAAATTATAAACTTATGAACTACCATGAAATGAGGTAAAACAATCTCAGGGCAGAAATCAGATGGACCTCTGCCTCCCACTCAAATCCTGGTTAAAAAAGTTCTGAATCGAATCGATATACTCAAAAATGTCCAAGAACCCATTATGAAGTGAAATGCAAAAAAATCAGATGAATAATTGAATTAAACATAAATAGTTTAGGTAAAGGGTCTTTCATTAACAGCGCCCCTTTTTGTTTTGTAAATAAAACACATTATTTATATGAAAATTATTGAAATCTTTATTTCATCATGAAGTATAATGGATACTATTAGTTATAAAACAAATCATCATTCAAATGTTGGATGGTTTTTTAATGAACGATCAAATCTTGATCTCCCCGAGAATATTTCTCGCGGTTACTGATTGAATCTTAGCCGTAATTCTTCTTCAATACAAATCCACTTTGTCTTTTTTCTCTATAAGGTAGTCCCAACAAAAAAATACAAGAGATTCAGATCTGATGACCGAGGTAGTCACATAGTAGTCCAAGACAATCAAGTTTACTCTATAGGTATCTTTCATTAAGGAATGCATTCTTATTGATGTTGAAATAAGCACAATATACCATAGATAGCCAAATTCTAAATAAAAACTGCAATATTTTATGTCGCACATGAGAAAAATGATAGTGTGGTAATATTCAAACATACTCATAAAAAACAAATTCGTTGAGAAATTTCAGTGAATAATAATGATTTCTGGGAATTCACTATTATTATTCATTTCGAAATATATTCGATGCGGCAAATATTTAAGCACAAATGTTCCATATTTTATATTATATGTTGTAAGTTTTGAGCACGCTTACGTTAGACTTTAAGGGATGAAAATATCAGCTATTATTTTCCCATATTACCAATTTCAAGCAATAGACCCTCCACAAAAATATTGTGATTTCAAAATTCTTTACTTAGTTGATATAAAATAATATGAATATAATTAAATTTGATAAAAACTTGTTTCACGATGATACGAAAAATATGCATCTTCGGAAAACCTCAATATCAATAATTTTTGGTAAAATTTTCTTCAAGAATCTAAAATTGCATTCTTAATTTTCTATTTCAAAATGATCTTTCACCAGGTTGAATCAAAACTCATAATATCGGGTCTTTTTTTCAGAATGATAGAACTTTAAATTGAAATAAAACACATTTAAATTAAGATTAAAGCCAAATTTCTTTTTATTTGAAAGATAATTTTAGGATATTTATGTTTCAAAAATATTTTTCGGCATATGTCCACCACGACTAGCTCTGAGGAACCGCATTCGACCAGACCAATTTCGGACCACTTTTTCGAGTAACTCAGGCCTTGCTTTCTGGTTTATCAGCATAAACCAATGACAATCCCCAAAGGAAAATAATACAGTGGAGTTATGTCGCATGATCTTGGAGGTCAATTAATTGGACCATTTCTCAAAATAATGTTATCGCCAAATCCTTCTTTCAATAAATCAATTGTAGCAGCATGAGGTGCAGCACCATCTTTTTGAAACCAAAACACTTCTGGGTCGATACCATTCAAAATTTGAAATTTCGATCTGATTCCCTAGGATCAGGATATACAAATAAGTTTCCGCCGTTTTTTAACATAAATTAAATATTTATTATAGAAGAACGGTAATAGACTGCTTGCTGAGTGACTTCTAATGTTATAGCAAGTTCTTTTTGTGTTTGAGATGAATCTTCCTCCAATAATTCCTCCAATTCTGCATCCTCGTAAATTTTTGGCCTTCCACTGCGATCTTTGTCTTCTACATCGAAATCACCGTTTTTAAACTTTTGAAACCACTCTCGACACGTTCTCTCACTCAAAGCACCCTCACCATATGCTTCTACGAGCAATTGATGCGCCAGAGCAGCAGATTTCTTTAAATTAAATAAGTAAACTAATATTTCCCGCAAATGACGCTTACTTGGCTCAAATTTTGACATTTTCAACTTATAAAAATTATATTTTACCAATATAAAATCAATTATATTAATAGGTTATGTTGTTCTTGAATGTACAAACTATTTTCTAAGCCGGTTATCATCTGCGAAAGCTAACAGAAACTCCGTGCCGCGCCATCTACAATAAAACGGCGGGAACTTATTTGTACTCCTAATACATTCTGTCAAGAAAGTACCGGGAATTATCGATTTAAATCTGGCGGGGCAATGAGGCAGGTAAAAAATTTTTTTCCTAGGTTGGAACCACTGTCTTGAGCGGGATCTGTCAACTAGTGTGTTTGCAACAGCTGATTAAGTCAGTCGATGTCAGAGTGCGTGCCGATTTTTACTATGGGTGATTACGTTGAGCAAAGAATTTGTTTAAAGTTTTGTGTTGCAAATGAATTTTCGTGTGCCGATGCATTGAAAATGTTGCAAAAGGCCTTTGGTGATAATGCTCTATCGAAATCGAAAACTCGTGCATATCAGTGGTACAGAGCCTTCAAGGACGGTCGTGAAGTGGTCGCCCATCGACGGCTTCGATCGAAGATAACGTCGATAAAATTAAGGAAAGGGTGCTGGAAAACCGTCGTACCAGCTTGAGAGAGATAGCACATGATCTTGAGATATCCCACGAGTCCGCACGTACGATTTTGATTGATATTTTGGGCATGAGAAAGGTGGCCGCACGACTCGTACCGAAAGACCTGAATTTTCTTCAAAAACGTCATCGCGAACAGGTTGCTTCAGACATGCTGGATAGCTGTAATTCCGATTCTACATTCATGGAACGCATTATAACTGGTGATGAGACCTGGGTCTACGAGTACGATATGCAAACAAGCCAGCATCATCGGAATGGGTGGCAAAAAATGAGCCGAAACCGAAAAAACCACGCCAAAGCCGCTGGAAAATGAAGGTGATGCTCATTGTTTTCTTCGATATCCGTGGCGTGGTGCACTACGAATTCGTTCCAGAGGGTCAGACAGTAAACAAGGAGTATTACCTAGGCGTTATGAAACGTTTGCGTGAGCGTATCCGTAAGAAGCGGCCAAATTTGTGGGCGAACAACTCATGGATTTTGCATGATGATAACGCGTCTTCTTACCGAGCTACGATAGTGACTGACTTTCTCGCCAAAAACTCAACAAACGTGCTTCAGCAACCACCGTATTCGCCGGATTTGGCTCCCTGCGACTTTATCCTCTTCCCAAAACTAAAATTGCCCCTTCGTGGCACTCGTTTTGAGTCGATTGAATCCATCCCGGAAAGGGCCTATAAAAAATGTTTCGATAATTGGAAGTGCCGTTGGCATAGATGTATTGGAGCAAATGGAGCCTATTTTGAAGGCGATCCAATAAATTTTGACGATTAAATGTAAAAATGTTGTTTTAATTGAAAATTCCCGGTACTTTCTTGACAGAGTAGTATATCTGAATTTTTATCTTTAATTTTTAATATGGCGTTCTACGACGAAAATTTATAGCTTCAGAAAAATCCTAAAGAGGGTGTGATTATTTCTTGATTTAATATTTTTTTACTAATATGTTAATAAATTCAGTTGCATTATTATTAATTACTTGTTGATATCCTCAAGACAGTCAATGTTCAGGTGTTTAGGCGAATGACATAAAATCATTTACGAGTAAGTCATTGAATATGATTGTTCAGTTCTCTATCCCAAAGTAATATTTCAAAATTTCCGTGTCCCATTACGTATTAAGAAATATCCATCTATATCATGGTAAAAAAAGTATAACATTCCATCGTTAGTTCGACTCATTTTTGGTATATTATATCCATTAGCACCTTACGAAATTCGGATATACTTTATTATCATTCAAATAGCTGAAGAAGATTTCACATCCATTTTACGGTATTTTAAATCGATTATTTCCATTTGTTTTGGAAATTCCGTATGTTCAGAGAGATAATCTGTTATTTATGGTGTTTTTATGGATATTTTTCGTGAAATCCATCGATTAAGGTTCAGTCGATAATGAGTCAATTTCAAGAATGACTAACTGCACTAATCTTATAAATATTGATCAATTGATAATACCAATTTTTGACCATCTCATAAAAGATTTGAAATATTTCAGGAAGTTTACAGATAATGTTTAATCTCTATGTTTTCTTATTTTAAATCTAGATGGTCTCTGCATAATCAAAATTCATTCATTATATTCTAAATATTAGGTTATACTAACCAAATCAAATACCATGAGCCATAAATCCTTATTTTACTTGATTCATTCTTCTGTACCGCAGGTTAACGTATATACTCTAGATCTCTTCTTATTATTGACGATATCTTTATTATGTTTTATCCATTTACCTGATGAACTTATTGCTTTGTATAAAATATTGAGATTTCGATTTTTCTTTTTTTTTTCTTTTTTAGCTCAGTTCAGATTTTCGTTGTATGGGGTGTTTTCTTAGAGTGATAGAACTTTAAATTGAAATAAAACACTAGGATTGAAGCCAATTTTTTTTATTTGGCAGATAATTTCATGACATTTATGTTTTAAAAATAATTTCCGACATATGTCCACCACGACCAGCTTTGAAGAACCGCATTCGACCAGACCAATTTTGGGCCACTTTTTCGAGTAATTCAGGCCTTATTTCATCAACAACACAGGTTATGTTGGCTTCCAAAGCGTCTATTGTTTCTGGTTTATCAGCATAAACCAATGATCTGACATAACCCCAAAGAAAATAATCCAGTGGAGTTATGTCGCATGATCTTAGAGGCCAATTAATTGGACCATTTCTCGAAATAATGTAATACTTTTATTAATAGTATAAATGAAAGAAAGACTGTTAAATATCGAATTCAACTTCCACACGGGATCAATTTTGCACAAACCTACCTTCCATCGAAAGGAAATTGAGCTATCCAAAGGTCAATTTCATCAAATGTCAGATTCCAATAGAGCCTCCTTACTTTCCACAACAAAGAATGCATACACCCACAATGCATCAGTCGAACCTATTTATTGCATATGTACTTGAATTACAGCAGTACCAAGCTGTATTATTCACATTTCATATCCAGGTCAAGACTGCTGTTCGCATTACACGCGCAATTGTTTACTGTTCAAATTTTGTGGACTTCTTGCAATTAAACTCGGATAGCATCAGTTTTCGACACCTCTAATTCGATGGACAAACACAGAAGAGTAATTGGCAATTAACATTGTGTGTAGTAATTAGAGAGAGTTAGTAAATTGTGTGAAGTAATTTTCAATGTCTTTTAACACTTTTGCAGCTCGTTAGTGCAGAGAGAAATCAGCTCACCATCTAGTTTTCTGAGTCAGAAATTGTTTTAAAAGATCATTTGTTGATTGAAAGACAATGTGTCAATTTTGCTTTGCTGCTTTACGTTTGAAGGGGGTCACCATGAATGAGGTACATTGTTTGTTTCTATGAGATTGTTCCATCTCGAAGAAAGTTGAACTCTTGAAAAATTGGATCCTATCAATCAAGACTGAGAAACACATTCGACTCGGTAGAAAGTATCCGGAAAAAACAAAGCTCAATTGTAATTATTCAGTATATATTTTTAAGTATGAGAAAAACAAATGTAAACTTCCGCTATGTTATTGATTTACACGACAATTGTTTCGTCATACCATTACTTCATCAGATGAGTATTAAAACTGAGGTATACAAAGCAAAACATGACCTTAAATACACAGCTCTGGTACAAAAAATATAGGAGTGGAAAGACATGGTTTACAATCAATGAAAAATATTAAGTAGGGGGGATCTGTTTAAATCTATTGATGATCATTCAATAAACTTTGTCTTTTATTATATCTATTGATCTCTAAAGTTTTTAACAGATTTAGTTTCTGACTTTTGTTTTCGATGTATAATATTTCATAGTTCATATTGAAACTGTGACCAGTCTCTAACAAATGGTTGGCATAAGTTGAATTTGGTTTATTATTAATATAACATTTTTCATGTTCTCGTATCCTTGTCTGGAATGAACGGCCTGTCTGTCCCACATATACACGTGGGAAATCACTACATGTTAGCTTGTAAACACCTGTTTTTTTGTTTTTAGGAATGACGTCTTCATTATTTTTTTCGGTGTCCTTGATATGTAGCCTTGTGTTTTAAGTGACATACGGACGGTTTCTGGACATACTCTTATATTTCGTTAATTTCCAAATCTGTTAGCCAATCTGCGAAACCCCAAGTGCAGATTGTGTCGTCCTAAAACCAATAAAGCGTTTAAATTGTTTCCTTTATCTTAAGCGGTCTTCCTGAAACTGGTCCATGCCTCATATCCATGCCATTGTTTATCTATCCTCTTTATTATCTTATATAGAGCACTTTTTCCCAGTTCAGTCAACTGCACTAATTTTTAAACGTTTCGAAAACCTTTTCTTTACAAATATTCTACCTATTTTCTTCTCTCTAGTCGCGACATTATTTCCTGAATTGTATACCTTTTGACAATCAACAGTATTTGACAAATAGTTTTGCCATGAAACTTTAGCCATGGCCCACTATCTGCACAACCTATTTTATACATTACTTTTGTCTTAGAATTTTACAAAAAACAAGTATATTAAAATTATGAAAAATAATAGTCCCGATACTTTCTAGACGGAGTTTATATTGGCATTTTTTAACCGAGATACTTTGAACACAAATATTGCTCACCTAATTTAACATCATAACATAAGAGAAAATTCAGTAAAATATGAAAAATCTCAATGAATTATAAACCATCATAAAAAACTCAAAAACCAAAAACTTTATATCTTCCTCGTATTTTGGTGACACAAGTGAAAAAGTAGCTGATAGTCTTTCAAAATTCTATATTCATATTTCTTTTAAACCACAAAATAAAGTATCATCTTTATTATACAATGCAAAAAAACTAATCCCAAGCATATATAAATCGGCAGATCGTTGACGAAAAAGAAAACCTATGTCATCTAGTTGATGGCCTGAGTGCAAAGTTGTGTCCTGTTTATACTAATTTTTAACTGTTGAAAATCATACTCTGAAGAAAACTCCTGAAGTTGAACTCTTTAGAAATTCCAGACAAAAATCGATTAAGAAATCCTGAGAATTTGTTGGATGACCAGAAATGTAATCTAATTCACCTCTATTTAGTTTATTCTTTATTACTTTTTCTAAAAGCAATAAAAACATCACTATACTACCAGCTCAAAACTGAAGCAATTCATATTACACAATTTTTTACTGGTTTTTTTTAATTAATTCGAAAAAGTTTCTTTCTAACGAAACGCGTCATGTGTTGAAGTTATGAATAATTAATTAAATTAATATATAAATAGTCAAGCGAACATATTTCAAATGTAGGAATATTTATTAATTTAACCCGTAGTTTTAAATATCATACAGATTTATTCTGTTAACCTCCTACAAATTTTTCAATTGAAAAGAATTTATTCCAAAATTTTTAGAATTAAATAGAATAAATGTCTTTAGAACACACTGTGTCAATTTAGTAGACATATAGTATTAATACTTATTACACAGTTTCAATGAGATATAAATTGTCAACTTAAAATTTTTTAGAAAAAGTTGAATATCAAAACAAATTAAAATATGTTTATCTTCTACAATTTTAATTTGAAAAAAAAATTTTTATTCAAAAGAACTTTTAGAATTTAATTAATGTCTAAAACAAGCACCGCTCACATTTAATAGACGTATATAATCAAAACTCAATATATAATGTCAAATGGAATAAATAAACCAACAGATATACGAAAGTCATTGAAATTAATAAATAAATATTTAAAGGAGACAAAATTTTGTTTCTGGTCTTACCTTTAAGAACACCAATTGCCTTTTAAAATCATGAACACACTCAAAGGACTTCTCAAAGAATATAATTTATTCAATTTATATTTACTAATTTTTGTTCTCTATTTTTAGACGACAGCGACATGTATATGGAAGAAAACAGACCTCTAGCAGACTACACACAGGATTACCAACCACAGGCGAATTTCTACCCCTCATTTCCTTCATATGAAAACCCTCCTTCAGGCCATTCGAGACCGTTCTATCAGCAGCAGGAGGGCGCTTATAGCCATCGACCCCAAGGATCTTACCAACAGAGATTCGACTATGACACCGCTAAATACACAGGATACAAAGATGCACCTATCGAAACGCCCTCCGATAACTTGGACGTACTAGGTTCAGGTAATTTTGGAGTAATCAAAGGAGGAACGTTCTATCAGGGAAATGAAGCAGCAGAGAGCTCGAATTACGAAGAAGAGTACTCTCCTTATTATCAAAATGGACATGGAAGACCGTCGTCATTTTACTACAACCAGAACCCTAGGCCTTATCAACATGAACAGTTTGCAAACTTCAGAGACTTTGCTGACATCAACACACCCTCCTACAGTCAGTATATTGTAGTGTACGCAAATAAAAATGGTACCACGGATGTTCCTAAACCGGCTGTGGTTAAGAAGAGACCTAATAATATATTCGAAAGTCTGGCTCAGTTAGATTTGTCTAAAGATGAAAACGAGCCAAGCAGCACAGCACCAACCAAGAAACTCTCGAAATTCAAGCGGAAATTAGCTCTTCTGCCTAAAGAGAAAAAGGTGAAGACCAAGACTGAAGGCAAAACTCAAGCCGATAATGCTGAGCCTCTATTAGCTTTGAGTTAAGAAAAATCGACTATTTTATTTACCGTACCTGAGTGAAGCCTTGTCAACAGGCTCAGGCTGGTTTTCCAGCCTAAGTCTCGTTCCTGTAGGACGCTTGTTTTGAAGCGCAGTGGTTTGAATGGAATTGGAACTTTTTCATATTCTTGATGATTCACCAATAATGATCTGGTTTTTCCTAGAGGAAAACGATAAAAATTGAGCTGTATACGACTTATAAATTTTTTTATGAGTAATGAATATAACGATGTAAAGTTTACCGTGTAATAATAAACATAAAAAACTGACACTCATTAAAATAAGACACAAAAATAAATTAGATTTTAATGTAGACAACACTATTTATATTATTTCGAGATTGTTCATTCTGACTGGTCCAATTGAAAATATATTTGTAATGCGATAAAAACAAAGAAGAATCAAAAGAAAGTATACTATTCAGATGTAAAATGGACGTATGCATAATGATATATTTTCATTTGTTCTCGTGAGTTGCAATATATGTCTTTATGACAATTAAACCTTTTTTGACAAATTGTTCGTCATTTCAATTCCTCAGTGAAAGCAATAAGAATTAAAAGAAAACAACCAATTAAATATTTATTTGATAGATTCGGTCTTTACTTGGTGGAAACTCATTTTAATTAAAAAAATGTTTATGAGACAGTAATTTATTTCCACAAAAATGTTTGTACTACTACAACAATTGTTTCACCACGATGTGGCTTCTTCAGAGATTACATTGTACTGTCTGATGGTATTCAGTGTAACCGAGTTTAAATACATTTTTAGGTACGTGACCAAATAATGAAAGCACAAGTCATAAAAACTCTAGGTGTTTATTGGAGTTTGCCGCTAAAAATGCCATTAAGGAAAAATATTCAGTAATGGAGAATGATCGACATCTGTTTGTTCGTTCAAAAGGCTTTTACGGGCATTATACCTGTTGATTTCAAGAAATTCTAAAAGTGTTAATCTAAAACTTTTGCTTTCAACGTGGATAATTTCATAATTATTGTTGAAATTATGCCTGAATTCTTTAAGATGATTAGCATATGTCGAATGTACAGAATTGGATATATAACCCCTTTGGTGTTCTTGGATACGTTTCTTGAATGATCTACCAGTCTGGCCAATGTATACTAAAGGGCAATCTTTGCAAGTCAACTTGTAGACTCCGGATTTATTTTCTTTATTTGTACGATCTTTATTGTTTTTTATGTAAGTGCTAGGGTCTTAAGCGGAACCATCTATATTTCTGACAATGGTTAAATAATGGAAAATCCACTCAGTTTAATTTTAGCTGAAATATTCATGGACGATCTGGAATCAAAAATACACCTGAATCCTATAAGCAAATATTTTCTTTATTCGTACAGATATGTAGATGATATTTTTTGTTGTTTCAAAGGCACCGACCGACAACTACATATCTTCACGAATTTCATTAATAAACTCCACCCAAAAATCAAATTCACAGTCGGAGAAGAAAAGAATCAAAGTATTAATTTTCTTGACCTCACTATAACAAGATTAAATAATTTACATGATTTTAGTATTTTTCACAAACCAACACATACAGACATACCTGACCAAAAACGCTTTTTATTCGAGATACAGTGTGTTGAAGTTTGAATTCTTACAAAGTTTTTCCCCTGTAGCATCTCCAAGGTAAATTTGACAAATATATCGGGAATGTGAATATCAAAACAGATTTAATCTGTTAGTTTTCTACAATTTTAATTTCAAAAAATCTTTATTCAAGAAACTTTAAGAATTAAATTAATGTCTAATAAGCAAAGCCTATATTTAATAGTGGTACATGCATTGCTTATTGGAATTCCATTTGATATCGTATAATGAGTATCGATTTTATACGTCTATTAAATATAAGCATTACTTATTAGACATTAATTAAATAAAATAGAAAGGCCTTTTACTTGATAGAAGAAATATAACAAAATTTGAATATTAAAACAAATTAATATATGTTTATCTTCTACAATTTTAATTTAAAAAATTTTTATTCAAAAAACTTTTAGAATTAAATTTATGTCTAAAACAAGCACCGCTTATATTTAATAGACGTATATAATCTAAACTCAATATACAATGTCAAATGGGATAAATAAACCAAAAGATATACGAAAGTCCCTAAAATTAATAAATAAATATTTAAAGGAGACAAAATTTGTTTCTGGTCTTGCCTTCAAAACGCCATTTGCATCTTAAAAACATGAACACACTTAAAGGACCTCTCAAAGAATATAATTTATTTGAAATATTCAATATATTTAAATATTCGAATAAGTAAATTCAGAAATCTCTCAAAGCATGCACTATATCTTCAAAAAACAAATATAGTTTTAAGCAATTCCGTCTTCAGTCCTGAAATATATTAAAAATATCAAAATCAAAAAACTAACCTATACCAAACAACTCACCAAGTGTAAATGAATAATGTTTCGAGACATAGATCATCTTTATAATTCAAGATTTATCTATGCTCTAACAGAATCAAAGAACAGTGTGAGTTATCTTTAAGGCTTACTTAAATTCATTGACATTGCATAATGAGATTTATTGAAGCCAAAATATAATTATATATTATATATAAAACAAAATAGAAAGGCCTTTTACTTGATAGAAGAAATATAACAAAATTTGAATATTAAAACAAATTAATATATGTTTATCTTCTACAATTTTAATTTAAAAAATTTTTATTCAAAAAACTTTTAGAATTAAATTTATGTCTAAAACAAGCACAAGTTAGAGCATAGATAAATCTTGAATTATAAAGATGATCTATGTCTCGAAACATTATTCATTTACACGTGGTGAGTTGTTTGGTATAGGTTAGTTTTTTGATTTTGATATTTTGAATATATTTCAGGACTGAAGACGGAATTGCTTAAAACTATATTTGTTTTTTGAAGATATAGTGCATGCTTTGAGAGATTTCTGAATTTACTTATTCGAATATTTAAATATATTAAATATTTCAAATAAATTATATTCTTTGAGAGGTCCTTTAAGTGTGTTCATGTTTTTAAGATGCAAATGGCGTTTTGAAGGCAAGACCAGAAACAAATTTTGTCTCCTTTAAATATTTATTTTTTAATTTTAGGGACTTTCGTATATCTTTTGGTTTATTTATTCCATTTGACATTGTATATTGAGTTTAGATTATATACGTCTATTAAATATAAGCGGTGCTTGTTTCAGACATAAATTTAATTTTAAAAGTTTTTTAAATAAAAATTTTTTAAATTAAAATTGTAGAAGATAAACATATATTAATTTGTTTTAATATTCAAATTTCATTAATTTAATTCTCAAAGTTTCTTGAATAAAAATTTTTTGAACTTGAAATTGTAGAAGACTAACCGATTAAATGTGTTTTGATATTCAAATTTTGTAATATTCCTTCTATCAAGTAAAAAAAATGAGGTGTAGCACCATCTTGTTGGAATCAAAACACTTCTGGGTCGATACCATTCAAATTTTGAAACAAATAATCATTGATCATCGATCTGTAAGGAGCACCATTCACTGTAACATTAGCTCCAGCATCGTTTTCAAAAAAATATGGACCCATGATGACTCCAGCGTATAAAGCACACCATACAGTGCATTTTTCAGGATACACCGGAACCTGCAGAACTTCTTGAGGATTGTTTTCCCTCCATATACGGCAATTTTGCTTGTTTACATAGCCGTTCAACCAGAAATGAGCTTCATCACTAAACACAATGTTATGATGAAAAAGTGGATCAACTTCAAGCTGTTCTAGGGCCCAATAAGCAAACAAATGACGCTTATTAGATATATATTAGTTCTTGAACCAGTTGGATATATAACGCTGATTTTGAAAATAAATTTAACAATTTGTGGACGTTGTTGCGGCGTGAGTCTTTCCATGATTATTTGTCAATGCTTACTGAACAGAAATCTCAAAACAACCTGGCTTTTACCTTCTGTCAAATCACAGTTATCTTTATCGAAAGTTCTATCACTCTAAAAAAACACCCGATATTACTCTTTAAAGTTTACATCAAATGACACGTCAATTGAATTTAAAAATTTTCGCAGCAATGTGCCAATTATATCTTCATAACTCTTTTGTGATGTGGCATTAGTAGTTAAATATCTACGAAGAAGAATCTTCGTTTTATTCGAAAAATTTTTGATATCCTGCAATTTTTTCAATTCGGCTACTGTTTTCGAAAAAAAGTGAAACAATTCTGTATTATCTATGATTCTTTCGGTCTTTACTTGACGGAAATTCATTATTTCAATTCAGTCTTAGACCCTCCTGTATAATTAATTCATTAATTTAGCTTTACATAACGATTTGTGATATATACAGTGTGGAAACCACCTATGGAATAAAATTATTTGTTAGAAATGATACATGATATAGTTTGTTGAAATTAGGTTATTGGGGAGCTTCAAAATAATTTAATAATATACAGGATATTAAATTTAAAATAAAGAGGACAGACTGTGGTGAACTTGAGCGAATCACTCTATATATTTAAATTTCTGCTTAAACAACTCAAGTTTACGTGTCCCAGTGTTTTTTATAGTTTTCTAACATTAGGACATAAAGAATTTTATTCCATAAGTGGTTTTCACATTGAATATCCCAATTAGATACAATATGAGGGTTTTATCAAATGTAACAAATATAAGAAAATTTCAATGTGATAGATTATTATCAGAATAGGAATATCATTCGGAAATCTTGGTAAGTTTAATAATTTGAAGGTTCAATAATGATATCAGCATATTATGTACTGAGTAAAAAAACTTTCAATGAAAATACTCCTGAAGAAAAATTTGGGTATGCAGGGTATGGAGTAATGGCAATAAATAACAATAATGATGTAAGCCAATAAACATGCTTTCAACTTGCCTTGCTGACGAGATCGCTGCGACATCTGTGATCCACTGTTCGTACTTTCGAATTGCAGCATTTCACCAGTGAAGATTCCGATGTATTCAACTGAAGAAAATATGGGATACATTCCTATCATTTTATATCATAGAAGCATTATTCAGATAACGATAGAAGCATATTGTGCCATTTCATAATAAATACCCATTAGGAAAAAATTAAAGATTGCTTCGTAAAGTACAGACACCTACTTTAATTTTTCCTACTTTCGTTATGCATTCATAGATGGGGCCACCCTCAACCAACGTACGGACGGTTTCAGGACATACTTTGATATTTCGTTGATTTCCAAATCTGTTAGCCAATTTGCGAAAACCTAGGCACGAATTGTGTCGTCCTAGGTTCAAAAAAGCGTTTAAATTGTTTCCTTTAATCTTACGCGATCTTCTAGGAACTGGTCTATGCCTCATATCCACGCCATTTTTTTCTCTTTATTTTCTCATATACAGCACTTTTTCCCAATGCAGTCAATTGCACTAATTTTTTAGCGTTTTCTATCTAAACACTCTACCTGTTTTCTTGTTTCTAGTTGCGACATTATTTCATAATTTGTATACCTGTTCACAATCAACAATATTTGCCAAATATTTTTGCCATTCAACTTTGGCCATAGCCGACTATTTGCACGACCTAATTTATAAATAACTTTTGTCTCAGAATGTTATAAAAAGTTACTAAAATTATGAAAAATAATAAATTCCGGATAATTTCTAGATGGAACATATTAAGTTAATGTTCTGATTTCGTGAATTGAATATTAATTACTTCGAAATGTTCTTGTCCAATATTTCAGGTATTAACTAGAAGAATGTTCTGAAACCTACTACACATTTCAATCAATAAAATCTCTCAAAGACGTTTAAAATTCAATTGACTAAAATGTCTAAGAAACACTGTTTCTTTTTAAACGAAACAGTCAACCGATAAAAGAATTAAAAAAAAAGGAATATTGACCGCATTCACCTAGCATCCAAGACAGCTGTTTCGAATGGACATTCATGAATAAAAAATTCTAGTTCAAAGAATACTCGAAATTAATTTTGAAAACTTCGTCTTTATTTCTTCTTCAAAATTATATGGCACATTCTCCAGAAAAACGTTTGATATTCGCACCTATTTTCATCTGTCGCAAATTCATTTGGATGTTAAATAAAAACAAAAATAAAAATTAGATCCACATACCATCTGTTCAATACATATACATCTGGCCTTGGAAAAACTAAAACAAACTTTGTACGGCAAGCCGCCCTACAGCGTTTTTTAAACTATGTTCCTCCACAAACAATCATAAAGAAAATATCGGGTGTTTTTTTAGAGTGATAGAACTTTCGATAGGGATAATTATGATTTGACAGAAGGTGGAAGCCATGTTGTTTTGACATTTCTCTTCAGGATGCATTGACAAATTATCAAAGAAGAAAGACTCACGCCGCAACAACGTTTACAAATTGTTGAACTTTATTTTCAAAATCAGTGTTCTATTCGATAAACTTATAGAGCACTTCGTAAAATTTATGGTTAACATAATCGTCCATCAGAGCAGCTTTCTCGGAAAATCTTCAGATGTTTTTAGATCGTTTATTTATTTCCAAAAACATGTAAGGATTTTTCAATTAACACATCAAACAGGCTATGAAATAAAGGCTGAGGCATCTGGAGTTTGCATTCTGAAGTAGTGGTTATTTCGAATCTGGTGACCCTTCTGTCATTCGTGTTTTGACAGAAGGTTAGTTTAATATTTGACCTAAAATAAAATAATAAGAAACGGTTTCTTACTTGAAAGAAGGACTATTACAAAATTTGAATATCAAAACAGATTCAATCTGTTAGTCTTCTACAATTTTAATTTCAAAAAATTTTTTCAAGAAACTTTAAGAATTAAATTAATGTCTTAATAAGCACTGCTCATATTTGATAGACGTATAAAATCGAAGCTCATTATACAATATAAAATGGAATTAAGAAAACCCAACGAATATAAATTATCAATCAAAATTAATAAATGAATAAATATTTTTTGTTTCCTTCTAGGCATGCGTGCTGAACTCGTCAGACAAACGTACGAAGCTCTGTTTGTTGCAAAATGTATTGTTTACTGATCTTATATTCATGAAGACTAAATCTGTCTCAAAAATATACAAAATAATTTCAAGAACTTCTCAAAAACCAATTTAATTGAAATATTTAATATATTTAAATAAATTGCTTCAAAAACTCTCAAAACATGTAGCACATCCCCAAAAATAATTAGAATTCAGATAAGACCAGTTCAACTTTACATATAAAAAATAATAATAAAAACAATTAACAATAAATAGCCTTACCAAATGCCTTCTGGAAATATATGATTTGAAGAACATTCAACTAGGGATACTAATATCCAAGGTACTCTATGTTCTATGCTCACAAAAAAATCACACAAAGTTTATAAGGCACTTTAATGGTCTTAGTTATAAACATTCCACACTGTATAATAAATTTAAGTTTGTCTGAAGAGTTCAGTACGCATGCCTGGAACGAAACGAAAAATATAATATTCATTTATTTATTAATTTTAATTGACCGTTTTAATTTCTTTGGGTTTCTAATTCCATTTGATATTGTATAATGAGCTTCGATTTTATACGTCTATCAAATATGAGCAGTGCTTATAAAGACTTTAATTTAATTCTTAAAATTTCTTGAATACATTTTTTGAAATTAAATTTGTAGAAGACTAACAGATTATATCTGTTTTGATATTCAAATTTTGTAATATTTGACCATTAATGAAATGGGTCGATTTACGTTTGAACAAAACTAGAAAATATTAAAATATTGCCAAAATGGGTAATCTTCTATTAAAAGAGAAAGATTATATATATCCTATCAATTATCGCTCGATTGAGAGTGGCTCATAAAAATCAAACTTAGAATATCATAAAACAGTTTTCAGGAATCAGTCATCATGTTTAGATCCTCCTTCATATTTTCTTCAAAAATAACGAACCCCCCATAAAATCCCCGCTGTTATTATCCTCATACATTATACCTAACTTAGTTTATCGCCGGCGTATTACAGCGACAACATTACACTTTTTCAGGCCTGAAAAACGTATACAATATTAACTTTAAAATTTCCCACTTCTTCCAGACAACAAACGGTCCCCCTCGAAAGAAAAAGATAGAAATTCCGGAGCACGAATTCGCATCGGTTAGTTGCACATTCCACTCGTTGGGAGTCGGTGTTGTAGAAGACTGTAAAACCATAAAACCGGATTTATGTCTTTATTGCCGGTAGTTCTCATTTGAGAGGGGACCTTTTGCACCTCGGAAAAGTTGGAGCGCCGGAGTAGAATCTAATCGTTGAATTATTCACGGGTGATGGGACGTTATCCTTCTGGCTATTAAAATTTAGTTTCAGAGTATTATGCGCAAAAATGTTGTGTTATCTAGTATATTTCAACTTGTTTCAGATGTTAAATAACTTTGTAGTGACTCTGATAAATAATTAAAGAGGGGGGAGCCATTTTTTACTCGATAGAAGGTTTTTTCAATATATTGAATAACATAAAATGAATGGAGGTTTATACTTGATAGAAGGTATAAAAATTATTTAAATATTTTAATATTCACAGATATATTCTGTTAGCCTTCTACATATTTAATTTCAAAAAATTATATTTAATATTATAACTTCGGGAATTAAATTAATGTCATATAAGTATTACTTGTATGACATTAATTTAATTCCTGAAGTTATAATATTGAATTTCACTTCTCAAAAAGTATAATTTATTTCAAATATTTAATACATTTTAATATTAAAATAAGTTATTTAAATATTTTAATATTAGCCTTCTACATATTTAATTTCAAAACATTATATTTAATAATTATAACTTCAGGAATTAAATTTAAATAATGTTATATAAGTACCACTTGTATCAAACGACATATAAAATAAACATTTATTATAAGACATCCAAATGATATAACAAAATACAATAAATAAAAATTGTTAACCAAAATTCTCTAAACTGAATATTTTGAATAAACAAAATTTTGTTTCTGCTGATCAATCTTATGAAAACAAATATCTTTCAAAAATGTTCAACAAAATCTTAAGAATTTCATCATAAAACTATGTTACTTAGAATATTCAATATCATTGGATATCTAACTATGTTACTTTCTATAAAATCTCAAGATATGTAAAAAAATTACTGAAAAACAAGTTTTAAGAGAGACTTTGCTTCGTCAGTATTCAAATCATTCATATTCAATTAATATAACATCAATCAACAACAAATATTTACTCACCTTTCAACCATTTAGAAAACTTCTGGTAAACTGAAAAATCTTTGAATGTAGTGTAAAGGTTAACTATATATAAATATTTCTGTGGTTTACACTTGATCTGAAAGATTGAAAGACAATTTAACGGCCTCTGTTATAGCACAAGGACTATCTGTATAAAGAATGTTAAGGAAACCAAATAATTATATATTATGAATAAAATAACATAAAATATTTAAATAATTTTATATACCTTCTATCAAGTATTAACCTCTATTTATGTTATTAAAATAAGTTAATTCAAAAATTTCTCAAAACATGCACTATATCTTCAAAAAACAATCAGAATTCCGATAATCTCTTTTTCGGCTCTAGATAATATTTAAAATATCAAAATCAACTAACAATCAGTATATCTTATCTTAAAGTGTAACCGGAAATTGCTTAAACAGACTAACTTTAAAAATCCAGAGAGTCTGTTTAAGCAATTTCCGGTTACACTTTAAGGAAAGATATACTGATTGTTAGTTGATTTTTATATTTTGAATATTATCTAGGGTCGATGAAGAGATTATCGGAATTCTGATTGTTTTTTGAAGATATAGTGCAGGTTTTGAGAGATTTTTGAATTAACTATTTGAATATTTAAATATATTAAATATTCCGAATAAATTATATTTTTCCTTAAGTTGTGTTTTATGTTTTTGAAAAAGAATTGATGTTCGTAATGGTAAGATCAGAAACAAAATTTTGTCTCCTTCAAATAGTTATTCATTAATTTTAAATGACCTTTTATGTTCGTTGGTTAATTTATTCCATTTGACATTGTATATTGAGTTTTTATTATATACGTCTATTGAATATGAGCGGTGCTTATGTAGACATTAATTTAATTCTCAAAGTTTTTTGAATGAAAATTTTTTTGAAGTTAAAATTGTAGAAGGCTGATATATTAAATCTGTTTTGATATTCTAATTTTGAAAGAATATATCATTGTCCTTATACTTAGAATTATATACTTTCATGGTTCTGTTGACCGGAGAGGGCTCAGAAATGAGCTTCATCATGAAACACAATTTTACGATAAGAAAGTGAATCAACTTCAAGCTGTTCTAGGACCCAATCAGCAAACAAACGACGCTCATTATGGTCAAGTGGCTTCAGTTCTTGAACCAGTTGGATCTTGTGTGGATGTAGACCAAGATCTCCACGCAAAATTTTCATTGTGGTGGATGCACAGAGTGCAACTTTTTGTGAACGTCGACGAATGGACAAATCTGAATCATCATTAACAGTATGACTTACAGCAGCGATATTTTCTTCTGTACGTATAGTTCTTTATCTTGTTGTTGTTGTTGCATCGAGTAGAGAAAATGTTGTCCGAAATCTATCGATAGTTCGACGAATAAGCTGCTCTGATGGACGATTATGTACACCATAAATGTCACGAAGTGCTCTAAGAGGTTGACGAATAGAACACTGATTTTGAAAATAAATTTCAACAATTTGTAAACGTTGTTGCGGCGTGAGTTTTTCCATGATAATTGGTCAATGCTTACTGAACGGAAATGTGAAAATAACATGGCTTTTACCCTCTGTCAAATCACAGTTATCCCTATCGAAAGTTCTATAAAACCAAAAAAAAAACACCCGATATTTTTTCGAACCCAACTTCACACTTAAGCCGCATAATCATTATATGTTTTGAGAGCTGATATAGCAAGGTTTGTATGTGAAAAATTTTAATTAAGTATACGTAGTAGTTTTTGGTTGTGCCCTTTTAAATATGGAGAGCAATGAGCAGCTTTTTCGTCATATTTGACTTTTTAACTATATAAATGGTAACAATGCTGTTCCAGCAAAAAAGAAATTAACCAATGTGTATGGCGAAGATGTGTCGATTGTACGTCAGTGCCGGAACTGGTTTGCAAAATTTGGATCCGACAATTTTGATGCTAAGGACGCACCACGTTCCGAAAAGCTGGTTGAAGCTGATAAAGACACAATTAGCTGATGCAAATCAGCGAATAACAACATGTGAGATCGGTGAGAGGTTAAATTTATCGAACTCAACTGTTCATGACCACTTGAAGTGCCTGGGTTTTATCTTGAAGCTCGATATATGAATTTCCCTTGTTCTCACGGAGAGAAATTTGTGCGGTCGCGATGACATCTCTGATTCGCTTCTCAAACGTGACGAAAATGATCCATTTTTGGTGCGCATCATTACTGGGGACGAAAAATGGGTTGTATATAACAATGTCAAATGCAAGAGATCATAAAGCAAAATGATCAACCAGCTGAAGTCATTTCGAAAGTAATAAAATATCCACCAAGAAAAGGTGATGTTGTCTGTTTGGTGAAATTTTGAAGGAATCGTTTTTTTATCGAGCTTTAACCAGAAAACACAACAATTGATTCGGAACTCTACTATCCTCAGCTGGATAAACTGAATGATGCACTTCAACAGAAAAGTCTAGAATTAATCCACAGAAAAAGTGTAGTGTTCCACCAAGATAATGCGAAGCCTCATACAAGTTTGGTCGCTCGCCAAAAGTTTCAACAGCTAGAATGGAATACACTATCACCATATTCTCCAGATCTGGCGCCTTCAGATTATAATTTGTTCCAGTCATTGCAAAATTATTTGAACGGAAAAATTTTTGATTCAAATGGAGAGGTCAAAAATCACCTTGATCAGTTTTTTGCCAGCAAGGACCAAAAATGCTACTACCAGACAGATGGCAAAAGGTGTTGGATCAGAATGGCCAACAAAACAAACCAATACGTTTACAAAATCGGTCTCTTTAAATACAAGTTTGAACAAATAGAACCGTGATAACATGACGGTTTGATTTGGGAATTTTCAGAATTTATTTAACAAGCTTCGATAACGGGGATCGGTTTGAATCTGTCTGGCAGTATTTTTTAGGATGTCGGTTTATTTCAAGTGTTTCTATAAGGTCCAGTCTATTGCATTTTTTCTCTATATGTAGAACTTCGAAATAATGGTGAAAATCATGTCCTGTTTCTTGAAAGTGTTTGCATAGGTAGAATTTGATTTATTTTTAACGAATGAGTTTTGATGTTCTTTCATTCTTTTTTCGAATGCTGAACAGAAATGTCAAAACAACATGGTTTCTACCTTCCGTCAAATCACAGTTAGCCCTATCGAAAGTTCAATCACTCAAAAAAAAAAACCCCGATGTATCGGTGGAAAATCATTCAAAAGTCTCCTTCTTTTGTGGATACAATGTAATGTGGTACCACCGATATGGTTTAAACAGCATATTTTGCGAATGGATATTTAAGTGTTCTTCGATGCTTGTAATCAGAATCCAAGCATCAGAACAGAAACGCTAAATAAATTTATGTGGACCAGTGTAATTATTCCTTAATTTTTTTTGTTCTTGGGACGATTTTCAATTTGTTAACATAACTGCCAGTTTGAGATAAACGACAATTGCCCCTTCAAGTTTTGACCTCATAGGTTTACATAAAATAATATATGACGGACGAACTACTGATGCAATATTTGGAATATGTTACATTTTCTTTAATTTCGAAGCTTCACAATTTTTCATATATTCTCTCTCATTATTATATTATATAATGTAACATTTTTATGTAATAATTTCGACAACAAAAAATTTAAGATATTAGGAGTGAATGTTACAAATCAAAAGAAAATAAAATATACGTGTAGAAAGAAAACAAAAAATTAGCCGCTCGTTCTGAAATGCATCCGAGCGAGAAAATCGCGCTATGGGATGGAAAATCCTCCGCAGAACAGGCGGAAAGCGAGCGGCCCGGTGATGATGAAGTAATCTAACTTAGATAAACCAATCTAGAGTTTCTTTATTGCCTTTCAGCACTCCGCCAGGCTACAATTTCGCGACTAGTGTGTCATAAATTCGACGCCACCAATTTGTAACTGCGGTTCCTGAAAAGTTAGAAATAAGCGACATATCCTGAAAGTTTTATTGCTGTTGAATTGAGGTATTGTTGGTAGTCTGGAGATGATGGGATGTAAGTGGGAAAAGCACTTCTTATCAAATTTATGACAACGATTTTCTTCTCTTTGTTTGAATTAGGATTTTTTTAAAATCTTGACAGATATTTATTCATATTTGGTAACACCAACAAAACTTAACATTAATAAAGTGAATAAAAACAGCCAGCCTCAAGTTTCACTGTTTATTTCACGTCTGTTGACATAAATGTTTCGGGTTTTTAGCCCATTTTCAAAACTGAAGAGGAAAGAACTTTTTTTTTAGAGTGATAGAACTTTCGAAAGGGATAACTGTGATTTGACAGAAGGTAGAAGCCATGTTGTTTTGACATTTCTGTTCAGTAAGCATTGACAAATTATCATGGAAAGTCTCACGCCGCAACAACGTTTACAAACTGTTAAAATTTGTTTTCAAAATCATTGTTCTACTTGCCAAACTTATAGAGCACTTAGTGAAATTTATGGTTCACATAATCGTCCATCAGAGCAGCTAATTCGTCGAACAACAACAACAACAAGACAAAGAACTGTACATACCGAAAAATATATCCAGATTTGTCTCGACGTGCACAACAAGTTGGACTCTGTGCATCCTCCACATGGAGAATTTTGCATAAACAACTTGGTCTACACCCATACAAGATCCAACTAGTTCAAGAACTAAAGCCACTTGACCATAATGAGCGTCGTTTGTTTGCAGATTGGGCCCTAGAACTGCTCAAAGTTGATCCACTTTTTTATCGTAAAATTGTGTTTAGTGATGAAACTCACTTCTGGTTGAACGGCTATGTAAACAAGCAAAATTGCCATATATGGAGTGAAAACAATCCTCAAAAATTTCTGCAGGTTCCAGTGCATCCAGAAAACTGCACTATATGGTGTGTTTTACACGCTGGAGGCATCATCGGTCCATATTTCTTTGAAAACGATGTTAGAACTGATGTTATAGTGAATGGTGCTGGTTACAGATCAAAGATCAATGATTATTTGTTTCACAATTTGAATGGTATCGACTCAGATGTGTTTTGGTTCCACCAAGATGGTGCTACACCTCATGCTGCTACCGTAATAATTAATTTATTGAAAGAAAGATTTGGCGATAACATTATTTCGAGAAATGGTCCAATTAATTGGCCTCCAAGATCATGCGACAGAACTCCACTGGATTATTTTCTTTGGGGTTATGTCATTGGTTCATACTGATGTACCAGAAAGAATAGTCGCTTTGGAAGCCAACATAACTCGTGATATTGATGAAATAAGGCGTGAATTACTCGAAAAAGTGTCTTAAAATTATCTTTCAAATAAAAAAAAATTGGCTCCCAATCTTAATTTAAATGTGTTTTATTTCAATTTAAAATTCTATCACTCTAAAAAAACACCCGATATATACTGATATTTTAAAATCGAAAAATCAGATGTTATTTAATTGTGCAATATACTTTTTTTGCGTTCTCCTACCTTTATGTTTATAAATAGTCCCGTCTGACCTATATAAAATGCAGAGCATTCATTTATGCTATGGAACTTTCCTTTTTTTGTCCTCAAGGGTAAAGGGTGAAGAGAAGCTAGAGCTATTTTATACTGTTTCTTAAAAATTAAATTATCTATTACGTTCGAAATGTAGCCATTTTTTGACGCTAATAAATTCAAAACTTTGAAATAATGAATAATAATGAAAAGGGGACATTTTTATTACTGAATAAAAATATCTACTTTTCACGCCTTTATACATAGGTTACTATCAACCTCTCAGTAGAAAACTTCATCAAAGATATTAAAGTTTTGAAGTCTTTAGCGTTGATAAATTGTTACAGTACGAACGTGATAGATAAATTAAGTTTCAAGAAACAGCATAAATAAGCTCTAGCTTCTCCTTACCCCACCCTTCAGGACAAAGAAAAATTCCATATCATAAACTTCTTATCACATATAAGTGACAAAATTTGAAATAGACCAAAACAAAATAATATTAATATTATTTGTACAAATAATAAAAACTTAATTTCACTCTCAGTCAATAGCAAAGACTGTCGTGGAACGTCTGAAAAAAGCGGTATATACAAATTATATTAAAGTGAAAGCCCTGCATTTTGCATAGGTCAGAAAGGACGATCTTTAAACATAAGGGTAGAAGAACACAAAAAAGTATATTCCACAATAAAATAACATCTTATTCATAATATATAATTATTTGCTTTCCTTAATATTCTTTATACAGATTTGTGTTATAACAGAGGCCGTTAAATTGCCGGCCAATCTTTAAGATTTATGGTAAACCACAGAACTATTTGTTGGAGGTCACATGGGACACCATTTAAATGTTCAATATTCATTTGCCAAGATGTTTCTAGATTGTTAAAGTGAGTAAATATTTTTTGTTGATTGATGTTATATTTTTTAAATTTCATTGGGTACTGACGAGCAAAGTCTCTCTTAAAACGTGTTTTTCAGTAATGTTTTTACATAACTTGAGATTTTCTAAAAATTAAGTAAGATAGTTTTTTGATGAAATTCTTAGGATTATGTTAAACATTTTTGAAAGATATCTGTTTTCATAAAAGGGATGAGCAGAAACAAAATCTTGTCTACTCAAAAATTTAATTTATAGGATTTTTGTTAACAATTTATATTCATTGAATTTTGTTACCTCATTTGGATGTCTTATAATGAATGTTTATTTTATATGTCGTTTGATATAAGTGGTGCTTCTATGCCATTAATTTAATTCCTGGAGTTATAATATTGAATATAACTTTTTTAAATTAAATAATTAGAAGGCTAACAGAATATATCTTTTAATATTAAATATTTGAAAAAAATTTATGTAACTTCTATCAAGTATAAACCTCCATTTATATTATCTCTACAGATTTAATCTAAATAAATCTCTTGAAAACATTTTGAATTGATTTTCGTAACATGCTTCAGATAACTCTGTATCACGTTATAGACATATATATTATAAGCACATGTGGTGATAATTAACTAATAAAGAATCAAAGGAAACATGAAGTATCGACTAAAGTAATCATAGTCAAACACCCAATACAATTGTTTCAAGAAGATGTTAAGAAATAATCGATTCAATCACCAAATTCAGAAAGATCTTTTTCATTTCCCTTTTTAAAAAATAGTTCGCACATTCTCCGAAGAAAAAACTTGAAAATTTCTGACCCACGTCTCTTCAGTTGAGAGTTATTTGGATAAATAAAAATAATCCATTAAATACATATACATACCCTCATCCATCGAAGAGTTTTTTGATTATTTCTAATTAACTTAACCTACTAATTTGGCTCTATTTGTCTTATACTCGACGCGGAATATTTCTAGTCTTTTTGGAGTAGGAAGGATTATTTTTTCAACCAATTAATCCCACCAGGTTCTTGGGACGATGGTTTTTATGCAGAAAGATGAATATGAGAGTGTAAGGCAATGAAAGTTCAAAATTTTTCCAAAAGACTTTAAGCGATTCAAAAAAATGCATTCGAAATTGAAGTAGATCGAAAGGGTTTTCTCCGTGGTATTCTAACAGAAAACATAGTTTCTGTTGAATAGATTCGGTCCGTAAAGAACACCTCCGACATCTATAACTGGTCCAGTCGGTAAGACATTCAAAAAGTCTTTAGCGTCACAACAGTACATGAAACCTTTGGAGCCATCTTTCCAAGCGCTTTTGTCCCAGCCATAACGATTACAAATGTCTGTACATAGTTTGTCGTTAGCTTTCAATTTTTGTACGAACGGGTTATTCAAAACAACGAAAGCTATAGCTTTCTTTGAAGTTTTTGAGTAGACGATTTTCCACATGAACTTGGGAACTGCCAGTTTCGATTCAGAGACCAGAAAAATTTTTGTGCGAGTATCGTTGACGTTTGGGAGTTGAAGAATTTTGTAGCCACCAGTATGCACCTAGAAAAAACACATTAATGAAATTGATGTGCATTACTTTAATTGAATACATTTACGTTTATGAAAGATTAGAATCTACCATTTAAATTCAAATAACAAATATAGAAAGAAGGTTATACATTTTAAAGTGATTGTTACTTCGTCATAGTACTGAAGGAGAAGGAATGAGTATAATCTTAAGGATCATACGAGTCACAGAATCCCTCAAAGATTATATAAATTCCACCATTACGTCATTGTATTTACCCGCGTTATTTATGTATGCACCTAGAAAAAGCATTAAACAGTATGCACCTAAGAAAACACATTCATGAAATTGATGTGAATGATGTGAATTACTTTACGTTTATGAAAGATAAGAATCTAAGATTTAAATTCAAATAACAAATAGCGAAAGAAGGTTATACATTTTGAAGAGATCGTTACTTCATCATATTACTGAAGGAAAAGGAATGCGTATAATATTAAGGATCATACGAGTCACAGAATCCCTCATAGATTATATAAATTCACCCATTACGTCATTGTATTTACCCGCGTTATTTATGTGTCAAATTGTCTGTGGTACTGTAACTTGACACGTATGCGATTAGTGATTATATCGAAGAAAAGAAAGTCCTAATGGCATTCCCATTGTATTTTGAAGCAGCTGAGAGGAAAGTTCTTGGAAGTAAACCTACTGAGCAACTTAGTAACATACTCGATATAATAGTACTTACAACAGTCCTCTTTGGTAATTGTTAGCGACTAAACTTCTTTTAAATGCATCTGATTAATTGCATGCTCACATTTTTGAATACAAATTCAGTTGTTTCAGTGTTATTTAATCCGACCGGAATGTTTGAACTAAAATGTATTGCCTTTGTATATAACTTAAGCGGCACGACCCTCACAAGTTATCTGTTTGTATTGTATACTTTCTCTCGATGCCTGGTTGCTTTTTGCTGTATTTGTAAGTAGTGGTTCTTTATCTGCGTAATACTTTCTAATAGGGATTTTTTATTATCTGTCCTTAGTAATTGCTGTGCTTGATTATAACTGATTTGCATGTACTTTTGTGTGATCCCTCGGTTACCTTTTTCTTTGTTTGTTCTTATTGTAACGTTCATTAACACGCCTAGGTGATGAGGTACTGTATCTATTCTTTAATGTCCTAGTCAGCTTGTGTTACATATTTGCCATATTCACGTATTCGCTCACTTTGAGAGATTGTATTCCCTGTGAATCAGTGGAGTTTTTTAGGGTAAATCGCTGAGTAGTCCTGGTAGAGGACGACATATCGTATAGAGACATATCGTATAGAGACAGTAAATAGCTCCGGATATCCAACGCTACTGTGAGAATGTATGATTGCTAGATCATAGTTACGACGTATTGTGATATCCCCAGGGATTAGTTTGCGTGACCCTTCAGGTAGTGTTCGGTTCGTTCTTCAGCAATCTATGAGCCTTTCTAAGCCTTGACCACCCCAAGGAGGCCAGATAAAGTCTATTTGATAGTAACTTTTCCGATCGACTCGAATTATGTCAGATCCCCTCTTCAAGGAGATCTCCTGGGAATACCACTGTTACCCTTACCTTACTGTCCATTTAAACTTACCCCTTGTAACGGGAGGTTCTGATTAGCGGAAGTGCAGTGGTAGGTGCGATTGCTGGCTGTATCCTGTCCCTTCTAATCCCTTCCGCTGCATAAGAATGATATCCGATTTGAGCGAGTTACCGACCTAACGATATGTAGTAATAAGTCATTTAGACCCGGGTCGCTATTAGGTTTACTATGGAGCTTTGCGAACCATTGCGTAGAGTAGATTTAACCACAGGCTGATAAATGTGTTTCCATTCATTGAGGATTGTTGCTTTTTAATATTACTTATAAAAATATAATATTCCGGCATTGCTGTGGTTTGAATATTTGAACCTCCCTGTCACTGTTTCCTTGCTCTTGTTAGGTATAATTTGGGTTGTCTACGCAACGTAACGTCTTTTTCTCTCACCACTAGACGATCATGATAAAAAGCTAACATTCTTTAGGGTACTCCGTATAATCCCAGATATCTAAGGGTACTCCGTATAATCCCAAATCATTTAGAGTACTCCGTAAAATCCCAGATCTTGTAGAGTACTCCGTATAACACGGGATAGCTCAGTACCTTACTTCAAAGTCTTCCTCAGTGATATAGAGGATATTCACCTGCAATTCTTCACCGTAGAATCCTGCTGTACCTCTGACTAAATTCTCCAGTCTCTTCCAATTGCCGTTGTTGATAGCTTGCCATTGAGGAACGGTATTGACGTAGAAATATGTCGAGTACTGCCACGAAGCGAAGAGAAAATCGGCATCTGGTGCTAGGTGCCCTCTGGCCAGATACGAATTCTTATTGATGTACTGGGCAGCGAGTGTAGAAGAACCGAGTAGTCTGTTGAAGGTGGCTTTCTCGGTGGTTTGCTTGAAGGCCACGTCAGCAGAGACACCAGGTCCCAGGCCTTCTGCGCTGAAGGAAGGTCTGAAGTTGGATTTTGATGCATCTGAAGTTGATATGGAACAAATGCAATATTAGGAAGAAATGTTTGATTTCATCAGACTATCACGTATCCTAATGGTTTGATAAAAAATAATTATCGATATATTTATGTAAATAAAAGAAATTTGTTTATTTCATTACTGCACATTGTTCAATGTTCTGATTCCTTTTCGATTTTTCTGTCATATTCATCATCACAAACTCATAGAGCCTTTTAATCCATTAAAAGGAGTGTATCGTACTGCGGATAGTTTACTGCCGTATTTTGCTTAATATTTTTTAGTATTTTGAAACGACAAAGAATTGCAAATTAATTAATCGCAATGTTAAATTACGAAAGGTTTAGTGGACTGTATTTGATGTAGTGTAGCGAAGAATTCAACTACAAGAGCAGCACTTGTATGTAGTTATCTCAATGATGAACTATCTTTATTTAATAAGATAAACCAACCAAGACGATAAGGAATTGTAGCAAAAAATCGAACACTTTGACAACGACAATTATATCTTGGTATCACTGTATATGATATCAAACTGAAGCAATGAATAGTGGATCACTGTGTTTGACAAAGTGTAATTGGTACTCGAGAGTAATGCAATAATGTGGGCAGAAGTTTAAAACGACAAATGGGATTATCACAATGATGATGCAATAATTTTGCCTAAGTCAAAAACGACAGGTTGATTACTACGCGAGTAATGATGTCACAAGCGACGCATTCGATTACCGAAGAGATAATGTTTTTACAACCTATTCAAAGACTGAATGTAAGCGGTGCTCAATGCATCCCTTCTACATTTCTTTAACTCATATGCTACTACAACTTTATCCATTCATAAGCATCTTCGAAGATATTTCTCACAAACATATTATCAAAATTTCTGACGTAGACACTGTGTTTCATTGATTGAGTTTTTTTTTATCAATTTTGCCCTATTCTCACTATTTTGGTGAGTTAGATTTCATTAAGCTTGTTCTTTGCCAATAATTTCACTAAAATTAATGTATGATTCATGAAAATAACAAATCTTCTCAACATTTTCTTCACCAATATCAGAATTCATATCTAAATTAAAATTACCTCTATTTGTTGCAACTTTGGCTGTCTTTACATTGAATAATTGTGAATTCTGTGAGTTCTATTTAGAAATTTTCAACAAGATTTCTGATTTTTTACCACCGTTTGAAGAATTTTCACTCGACTAATGGTTATGCATTCCAGATAGGCTTTTTCTTCAAAATTATTGTTTGTGAATATTGTGATGGGTTGAATTATTAATATTTTTCAAAAGAATTGATCTTATTTAATTGATCTTTATCCGATTACACTCTGACGAGTCAACTTATATATAAATCGGTGAGTCTTTTCCTTGATATATTTGTATAATTCTTTATTCTACTTGTAAATATATATATATAATATATATATATATATATATATATATATATATATATATATATAAATATATATATATATATTTTTTTTTCTTATTCCATCAACATCGTAAGGCTACGGAAATTGTAAACAATACCTACTTACAATCTATTTCGGTTCCAATCAACACATGCGATGAATAAAGTGCATTCCCATTTTTAGTGTCATAGCACGTTTCAATCAGTGTCAAAAACTGTCCTGCTTCGACCGAAAATCCTATCTTTATTAAAATTCCTTTCCTTTTTCCACATTTCACTTTTGTACTCAAAGTAGTGCCTCTTATACTTTTGGTACAAAGCACTTTCTCGAAATCCTCATTTTTATTCAATATTTTAATCGTTTTTCCACCCACACATGTCATCTGCGAGATATTTGAGTTCGCTGGAAAAATGTTGAAGATTTTTTGAAGAGAATTTACTGAAAAATTGTTGACGGGAAATGAAATGTATTGAGTTGGAATATCCAAACTAAATTAATTATCTTAATCTTGATATTATCTATTTCGGTGTAGAATTCATCAGACAACAGTTGTCTGATGATGGGATAGTTGATTTCCCGAAACTCGAGTCACAAGAAAATGTGTAATAAATATTTTTATTGGTAGTAAAACATAGTAATTTCTACAATTTGTTTTAATTAATATTTTTAGTTGATAATTTATATTTTCTTTGTATTCTTTTAATCCTTTTAGTGCTGTGTGATGAGTGTTAATTCTATAAGTCTACTCAATTAAAACTGTGTTTTCTAAGATATTTATATGATTTTATTTCAAAAAGTTTCGGAGACAATTTTTTTGTTATGAAATTGAAACTAAAATTTGCAATGAGGTTAGCAGAATAAATCTGTGTGATATTTGAGATATTGTAATAAGCCTTCTATCAATTAAGGAAATCCCTTTTTTTTTCATGCATAGTTACTCACTTATTGCCAATTTATTCCTATAGCTTGGACAAAGAAGAACAATTTTTTCATTTCTTTTCAGTTCCACATTTCCATTATGTGGTATAGTAAATTTGAACTTCAATGTAGAGTTGTCAACTAATACTGGCATGTGCTTTTCATCCGGTCCACGTAGTGGTAAAGAACATGCTATAAAATGAGTAGAATTTTAAGCTCTTTGTACTCTAGAGAATTGTAATAATCAAAATTGTGATATAGATTTTTTATCTGTTTTTAATTCAGCGAAAATGTTGAAATAAAATGAAAACTTTCATTAAATTTTCATCATTATATTGAAAAGATTATTTACTCTGCTTTTCCAGGTGTACGGATAACCGAAAGAAATATGAAATAATGAGAAAATATGGTATAATAAGAACAGGTGAATTCTACCAGAATAGTTATTGGCTATTTGAGGCATGGCCTCTTTTCCAAGTGACTACCAAGCAGTCTCCACAGTCCACCCAGAGGTAGAAAGTGTGATAAGGATTACGCCATATCATCGCGCGTGGCGAGAACCCCTCCGAAGAGATGAACCCACCAGCTTCCAGTTTGGGCCCCGACTCGAAAGCCAGAGCCGTCTGACTGGTAGCAGCGAAAGCACTATCCAACCTCTACTGGCTCTGCAGGTCAGTACCCGAGTTGTTTGAGACGCAACTCACCCGCCGGAGGGAATTCTTATCCATCCACCCGAACGCAGTCCCAAGAACTAAGATAAACTCAAGATTGACGACTACAATTGATCCTGGTACGAGCACCGTCTAGCGGACTATACGTCCTGACCCACCGAACCCATGTGAAGTCATTTGATTGATCCTGGCGTCAAGCACTAATGGCAGAGCCATTTCGTCGAGATCCACAAACCCTAAATTGTTACGCACAGATCCAGGGGCCAGGACAGGCCGGTCGAACCGTCAAGTCCCGTTAAACCCCGAGTCGTTTCATGAGAATATCCCGAAAATGGGGGTCTGCGAACAGATAAATGAAATACCCCCCTAGTCCAGCATGCGGACTTTCAACCACTGCCCCCTCGAGTCCAACACCAAGTGGGGTGGCCAGGTGGTACAAGTAACACCTGAGGGCAAGTCCACCCCCCCGAGGTAACGCAGTATGCTACATAACGCACTCGGCCATTACACAGAATCCGGAGATTTATACTGCGATAGGGTAGAGTACGCCAGTTTTAAGGGAGAAGCCCTGTGCTGCGACAGACTCCCTTGTCACTGAGTTAATCAACCGGCTCAGCCCTCCATTTCACCTGAGTAAAACTAGGGCCCCATTCGGAGATCTTCCACCATACAGGTCCAGTGACTGGCGCGAATTGGCATTACGTTAGACACCAAGACTTAACCCTCCAATTCGTCGGGACGAATTTAGGGTCCTAGTCAGGAGAGCGCCCCCATCACGTCAAGATCTAATGCCTGGGGGGCGGGTATAATAAGAACAATCAAATTTTATTGTATCTATAATATATAATTTCATTTCGGTTTCTTGATTTCATTAAATAAATGTTACTTGGTTTTAACTAAAGGCCATAAAATACCTTATAAGATTTGTGTGATTTTTGTGATGAACATAGAATACGTGAAATTTTTGAATTTCTCTAATTTCAGAGAATTTACCTCTATTTATGTTATCTAATTTCAGTGTTTGTTCAACAAGGATACCACTAGGTCTCTCTGGTAAGTTATTTCCTGTTAATTGATTTTATTTTTTAAATGTAAAGTTGGAATGATGAAGATCTTATTTGATTTCGAATTGGTTTTTGAGGATGTGCTTCATGTTTTGACAGATTTTTGAGGTAACTTATCTAAAATTTCAATATATTAGTTGTTTCAAATAAATTAGTTTTGGAGAAGTTCCTAAAATTATGTTGTGTATTTTTGAAAAAAGATTTAGTTTTCATAAATATAAGACCAGAAACAAAATTTTGTCTCCTTCAAATATTTATTCATTAATTTCAGTTGACAATTTATATTTGTCAGATTTTTTATTCCATTTGATATTATATAATGAGTGTTGATTTTATATGTCTACTAAATTTAGGTAGTGCTTATGAGACTTTAATTCAATTCTAAAAGTTTCGAAGGAAATTTTTTTAAATTAAAATTCATAGGACGCTAATAGAACAAATCTGTTTTGATATTTCAATTTTAGAAAGAAATAATGTAAATAATTTTTTAAATTTGAGTTGTGTGAAAAGAACTAAGGTGCTTATTATCACATGATTTAATGCCGGAGTATTTCGGGCTGCTTTCATACAAATTTGATGCTTCAAATATAGCATTAGTTTCAAAATTACGCACGAGTACAACCTATACCATAGAAGTAAAAGAAAAGCTTTTCATTAAACTACCCTTCAGTAGCGACAATATCCATTGGGCGAATCATGGAAGCAGCTGTTCTGGCGAATATCCTGTGGTCGAAATTCTAACCTTAGCCATGAAAACCAGACATAAAACCTAATCTCTTCTTTCATAATAACCCATGTCTCCTACAATTATGTGTTTCTAGAAGTTATTGTGATAATACGTGTTGATTCTTACTCTAGGAATATTCAAAATTGTGCTTCAAGCTGCACAGAGCAATCTGAGTGTGTCGATGGGGAAAATCAAGATAGAAATTACTCAAGTATTTTTCATTTGGCTTTATTCAAGGTCGACGGGTGATTCAAGCCAGACATTGCCCAAGTGTAGTTCCAATCAACATAAGGCATTCGTGTCAAGTAAATCCATTGTACAACAACCCGTTTACATTCAAAACGAGGTGTTACGAATATTCATCAGTATAGGGTGATCCATTTGAACATTAAATGAACATGTTAACTGTTAATTGTGTTTTATTCACCACTCAGCACCTGTGTGATATATTCATTTCAAACAAATTACATTCTACAATCCAAGGTAGATTTGTGAATTTTCTGCTGAGGATCGTGTTGGCCTTTACTTCATAGAAATCCATTGAACTCTTTGACTGAATAATACAAATGTAATATATAACTTAGTTTCTATTTATTATTGTGAGTTGCTCACATGCCTATCGGTTATACATTCTGTCAAGAAAGTACCGGGAATTATCGATTTAAATCTGGCGGAGCAATGAGGGAGGTAAAATTTTTTTTTCCTAGGTTGGTACCACTGTCCTTAATTACTATGCCAAGCTTGAGCGGGATCTGTCAACTAGTGTGTTTGCAACAGCTGACTAAGTCAGTCGATGTCAGAGTGCGTGCCGATTTTTACTATGGGTGATTACGTTGAGCAAAGAATTTGTTTAAAGTTTTGTGTTGCAAATGAATTTTCGTGTGCCGATGCATTGAAAATGTTGCGAAAGGCCTTTGGTGATAATGCTCTATCGAAAACTCGTGCATATCAGTGGTACAGAGCCTTCAAGGACGGTCGTGAAGTGGTCGCCCATCGACGGCTTCGATCGAAGATAACGTCGATAAAATTAAGGAAAGGGTGCTGGAAAACCGTCGTACCAGCTTGAGAGAGATAGCACATGATCTTAAGATATCCCACGAGTCCGCACGTACGATTTTGATTGATATTTTGGGCATGAGAAAGGTGGCCTTACGACTCGTACCGAAAGACCTGAATTTTCTTCAAAAACGTCATCGCGAACAAGTTGCTTCAGACATGCTGGATCGCTGTAATTCCGATTCTACATTGATGGAACGCATTATAAGTGGTGGTGAGACCTGGGTCTACGAGTACGATATGCAAACAAGCTAGCAATCATCGGAATGTGTGGCAAAAAATGAGCCGAAACCGAAAAAACCACGCCAAAGCCGCTCGAAAATGAAGGTGATGCTCATTGTTTTCTTCGATATCCGTGGCGTGGTGCACTACGAATTCGTTCCAGAGGATCAGACGGTAAACAAGGAGTATTACCTAGGCGTTATGAAACGTTTGCGTTAGCGTATACGTAAGAAGCGGCCAAATTTGTGGGCGAACAACTCATAGATTTTGCATGACGATAACGCGCCTTCTCACCGAGCTACGATTGTGTCTGACTTTCTCGCCAAAAACTCAACAAACGTGCTTCAGCAACCACCGTATTCGCCGGATTTGGCTCCCTGCGACTTTTTCCTCTTCCCAAAACTAAAATTGCCCCTTCGTGGCACCTGTTTTGAGTCGATTGAAGCCATAAAACAAAATTCGGCGCGAGAGCTAAAGTCCATCCCGGAAAGCGCCTATAAAAAATGTTTCGATAATTGGAAGTGCCGTTGGCATAGATGTATTGGAGCAAATGGAGCCTATTTTGAAGGCGACCCAATAAATTTTGACGATTAAATGTAAAAATGTTGTTTTAATTGAAAATTCCCGGTACTTTCTTGACAGAGTAGTATTGTATCTTCTTCAAATGCTCATAAACAAAAGGTTTGGTAACACACTGTATTTAAATGGCTTCTGTTTCGAGATGAGGATAAAATTAATTTTTTTTACTGCTTTTGGTAAAACCACAGGGTCACTAGGTGATTATATCCAATAGGGGTGAATTAGGTAACTCAGTTTGTTCATTCAATAAATTCCTCGAATTTTTTAATCGGTTATTTCAAATTTTTCTGACAAATATGTATTCAAATGTATGAAGATATATATTTTATGTTGAATAACTCATTCAAGAACGTGAAATTAGAGCAAAAACAGGTATTTAGAATTAATACAAATCTAAAATAGAGAAAAACATGGAAGTCCTAACATTAGATGTTACCTTTCAATGAAACCTGTGAGCACTGAGAAAGCAATAATAATGCACTGTGTAAAATCAATAAAGGACTGAACAAAACATTCCTACTCATTCTGACAATGATTATAAATTAACAAAGCTCTTTTTTTCCAAGCAGGCATGTTCGATAAGATGATTGACTCGGAGCAACTTATTATATATCCGATATAAAAAAAGTATATAAATGAGTAACTTACTTTCTTCATACCGTTATGATGAATAAACAAGGAAATTCTAAATCGATTTCATCCAGGTTTGACTGAAGATAAATGGAAAGATTATAGCCGCACGTAAAATATAAATTTAACGTGTATTGTGGGGTTCCGATTATATGTTTTTTGGTGATCGGAAACGCAAGTAGGTTCTGCAATATTCTATTCCAGCTGAACGATGTGTACCGAAAATTATTCAGCAGCCTATTCAGCATGATTCTAAAAGGTTGCAGAAAAAGAAACCCATTATTTTTTCGGTAGATGGCTCAAGTGATCGATATCTCGTAAGAAAGAGATCAAACAATTTCAGATTTCTGCTCGTTGTCAGGATGAAATTTCACACGAAAACAATTCTTTGGCGGCTTTTTGGTGTTCCATTCAGTTGTGAGTTACAGGGTATTGAAAATGACCGTCAACAAAAAGAATAATTTATTATGAGTTGCTCACATATGGCCACCTACTAAGTGCGTATCTCTGCTATCAACAACAGAACAGTTTGAAGCTAGGGATTGACCAACCGAAGAGATGTTTTGTTCCATGAGGACAACGCCAGGCCACACACGTCTGTCTTTTCGACTCGTCAGAATCTCCAAGAGATTGCTTGGGAAGTTTGTGTGCATCCACCATATACTCTGCAGCTGAAGCCAAGCATTCAGACAAAAGCTGTATCGGATTTTAGAGAAGACTCTCCCTCAACTCGCATTTACTTTAACTTCCCAAGTTCAAATTTACTTTGAACAAAGAATTTTTAATTCATTTGCAGGTACGTAACAATTACGTCCCCAGACTTCAACAATTTAGGCCTTCCAAATATGTCTCATTTAATTCTTAGAAACCTAAACGGGCCTAAACACCAATTAAAAAACGAAGGTATTTTTCCCTCAGATTATTCCTAGAAACCCATTAGAACCGTTTCAGCCGTTTCAAGACTATTGTCGTATCGGAATTACCTGGGCCACCTTTTCGGACCCAAACCCACTCTTTCATTCGCCAGTTAGCGAAAAGGTACGGTTGAACACATCCCTTGCACCAGACAGGTCACTACTCACCCTATATAAAAAGTCAGTTACGAAAGTTCAGTTGAAGATAAGTTCTGATCCCACGCACAACTCCTTGAAGTAAGCTCTCGTAACTTGTGAAATATCTTTATCTCTACGCTCGAATTATTTTATATTCGCATTTTTCACTTTAAACTTCCAAGGAACTCTCTCTCTCTCTCTATCTCTCTCTCTCTCTCTCAGTTACTCATAACGCACTAAAGGCCTGGAAGTGAATGTATTATCTACATTTTTCATTTGTAATTAGAGATGCGAAAAGTGAACTCAAAAGTGAAACCAATAAAATTGAAGTTTGTGTCGTGAACAATAGAAAAAACTCAAGAGAGAACTGCTCCAGGATCAAGATAATGTATCCACCTCAATCTGGGTCAACAACTCAAAATTGTATAATTGTATTATATGTACTTCTGCTGACAATTCTCTACATGGTCTCTACGAACTGGATTACATTCCATATCTGGTCACGAAACAACTCCCTCAATTTGGTTAAAATAATTCAACTGTCTGAACTTGTATTATGTGTATTTTAGGCTCTGAATAAAGCATTAAAGTCTAATATACATCCCTCTTTCACCCCCATTTGAAGTATGCTTAATCAAGAATTTGCATACTAATTGGTTAACGTTTAATCAATTACTTTCGAAGAATTCAAAAAGGTATCTCTACATACCAAGCAATTCTTCACACAAGGAACACCCTCTCTTGATAACACGCATTAAAAGGCCTGACAAACTACCGCAAAAAATTAGCAGTCCCTACAGAAGCTAAATATTCAGATTTACCCCTCACCAAGTTTTGGGAGAGGAGTTGCCGACATAAAAACTTATCGCTCCCGACAAAAGTTGACCAGGACTTCAAAACGAACGTAAGGTTCGTTGGAATCGTTCAAATTAATCCTTTTCTTTGTTCTCCTTAAGAACCGCCAAAAGTAATTAATTTATTTCACAGCGCAAAAGTCGTCCACTGCAACACGAATATACTTCAAACGTGAGCTACCCCTATTTTATGAATATCAGAAATTTATTGATGAATATATCACTCATGGTCATGTACGATACGTATTGTTCTTCCTCCGTAATGACTGTCTTCATAAGTACTATTACCCACATTTGTTTTTTGCTCACACTTCTTTTTCTAAAATGCCAAATCGCCCCATGGTATCATTTGGTTCCATGTACGATCCGTCCAACGCGGGTGATTAATGTTCGATTTATTCGAAATTGAACAAAGTATGGTAATTAATAAGAATTTAGGCCTGCACATCAGCCTAAGATCGAAACCACCTCTTCATACCAGGAATATGCATTTAAATTACTTTGATGTCCAATAACTTTGACTAACTTAAACGTTCAATAAATATGAAGCATTCTCATCAAAATTTGAAAGAATTTCTGATTTTTGATTAACGTTTTGAAGAATTTTCACTCGACGAGTTGATGTGCACTCTGAACATGTTCTTTTTTTAAATTATGGCTTGAAACTATTTTCTTATTTAAATGATTTCGATCCAATTACTCTCTAATGGATAAAATTATATGGTGGGTAAGACTTTTCTCTGAAATGTCATGCATGTTTCTATAATAAGTCATAATATTGGGTGTACAGGGTTTTATTATATGAAATCCATGACAGTACCTAGAGAAAGAGTGATATTGAAATTATTTACACTCTCAACATTTTATTATTTCTGTTAACGTTACAATATTGGCAGTTAATCCTTCCAAGTTCAAAGAAGGACGACATTTGTATAAAAGAATGAATAAGAGTTAAGGAAATGACAGTTTTTAAATTTTCCGAAAGTCTTTAAAAGAGTCATAAAATGCATTCGGAATGGATGTAGTTCAAAGCTGTTTTGTCCGCGGTATTCTAACTCAAATCATAGAATCTATTGGACATATTCGGTCCTTCAAGAACACCTCTGATATCAATAACTGGACCAGTTGTTATGACATTCAACAAGTCTCTAGCATCACAACAGTATATAAAACCTTTAGAACCATCTTTCCAAGCACTTCTGTCCCAGCCATAACGATTGCAAATGTCGGTACATAGCTTGTCGTTAGTTTCCAATCTTTTAACGAACGGATTATTCAAAACAACGAAAGCTATAGCTTTCTTTGAAATTTCCGAGTAGACGATTTTCCACATGAACTTGGGAACTGCTAGTTTCGATTTAGAGACCAGAAAAATTTTTGTGGAAGTGTCGTTGACGTTTGGGAGTTGAAGGATGTTGTATCCACCAGTATGCACCTGAAAAAAAAAAACACATATGTGAAAAACATTATTAGAATTGATGTGAATGATTTCATTACGTTCATTATATTTATTTACGTTCAAGAAGGATTTTGAATTTATCATTTAAATCAAAATAACAAATATCGAAACACGGTTATACATATTGAATTGTATCAGTCCTTACTTGGTGAAAATCCATATTAAATAATTTGAAATAAGGTTATTCTGATTCTCACAAATTTTATTGTTAAACTCACAACAATTGTTTCGCTATCACAGTAGCATCATCAGGCAAGATCACATTTTGAATAACTAAACTTGTTTCCGAAATCCGTGGCTATTTATATTACTGTAAGTACAATAAATTTTTATTGAGCACTCAAACCCAAAAAAGGGTCCCTGCAAATTCCAGCTTATCTGAATAAATTTAACAGAGGTGAGCTATTCAAATCTATTTGTTCGTTAAGTAATATTCCAATTTTATTATGTTCATTTATCTCTAGGGATTCTAACAGATTTAAGGCATAACTTTTACTTTCTATATGTAGAATTTCAAAGTTATGGTTGAAAGTATGTCCTGTTTCTAACAAATGGTTCGAACATTGCTTTTATTATTGAGGAAACTCTTCGAAAGTTCACACATCCTATGACGGAAAGTTCTTCCAGTCTGACCTATGTAAACTTTAGGGCAATCACCACAGGTTAACTTATAAACCCCAGATTTATCATCTTTATGTGTGTAGTCTTTATTATTTTTGATAAATTTACTCAAACTTGTTGTGAGTTTAACAATAAAATTTGTGAAAATCAGAATAACCTTATTTCAAATTAAAAAAAAGAAAAACGGTTATACATTTTAAATTGATCGTTACTTTCTTCAAAATCTTCCTCAGTGACTAGAGAATATTCACCTGCAAGTCTTCACCGTAGTATTCTGCAGTGTCTCTGACCAAATTCTCCAGTCTCTTCCAATTACCGTTGTTGATAGCTTGCCATTGCGGAACGGTATTAATGTAAAAAAATGTCGAGTACTGCCACGAAGCGAAGAGAAAATCAGCATCTGGTGCTAGGTGTCCTCTAGCCAGATACGAATTCTTATTGATGTACTGAGCAGCAAGTGTAGCAGAACCGAGTAGTCTGTTGAAGGTGGCTTTCTCGAAGATTTGCTTGAAGGCCACGTCAGCAGAGACCCCAGGTCCCAGGCCTTCTGTGCTGAAGGAAGGTCTGAAGTTGGATTTTGATGCATCTGAAATTGATGTGGAAAAAATGCAATATTATGTTAGAAGATTCAATATCAAAATATTATCATGATCTTTTCAAATAAAACATAATTTTCCATTTAATTACTTAACATTGTTCAATGATGATATGTGATTTTCACTTCAATCAATTGATTTTTATCATATTACTGTCAAGCTTATTATTCCAAACTCCTAGTGTATGCTTCATGTTGGCAATTCAAGAGGTGCAAATTCACAGCGTCATCATCATAAAAGAGTCTAACAGTTGTGGATTTTGTGATACTCTAAATCAAAAGTAATCCAATGACGTCAGATTTGGGTTATCTTGTGAATATAATATCATTTCCTAACCAAGCAATAATAGTTTTTGGCGAATAACCAGTAATCGAATTTACAATCGAACAAGGAATTTTTAATTTACTATACAGGTACATAACAATTATGATCCCCAATCTAGGCTTTTCAAATAAGAACCGAAAATATTTTTCCAAACTTCTAGTTTATGCTTCATATTGGCAATTCAAGAGGTGCAAATTCACAGCGCCATCATCATTAAAGATTCTAACAGTTGTGGGTTTTGTGATACTCTTAATCAAAAGTAATCCAATGACGTCAGATTTGGGTTATCTGGTGAATATAATATCATTTCCTAACCAAGCAATAATAATTTTTGGCGAATAACCAGTAATCGAATTTACAATCGAACAAGGAATTTTCAATTTACTATACAGGTACATAAAAATTATGATCCCCGATCTAGGCTTTTCAAATAAGAACCGAAAATATTTTTCCTGCACAGTTTTCTCAGAAACCCATAATAACCGAAGCCATTTAAAGACGACGACAATCGAATGTCGTATCGGAATTTACCTGAACACATGTCAAGCACTAAGAGAGTCTCTCATTCCGCCAGTTAGCCAAATGGTTCAGTTGAACACATTCCTCGAAGTCGTTAGTTAGCCACAAAGCACCCTTGAAGAAACATCCCCAAAAAAGTAGCATTTTTTCGCGTGTCCAAAAAGCACAAAATAAACCAGTTAGTCAAAAGAGCACACTTGAAAGAACATCTCCAAAAATGTCTCATTTTGTCGTTGCCAAAAACCACAAAATGAACCGCATGCTAGATTCAAGTTCCCTTAACTTATATTACACAGTCTTCTCTTAAATTATCCTAACAAGGAACAAACTCTCTCAATAACAGAGTAACGCACTTAAGACTTGAAAGTGAATGTATTATCTATATTATTTATTTGTAATTAGATAGAAACAGTGAAACCAATAAATGTGAATTCGGTGAAAGTGAACAACGTTCAAAAAGCTCAAAGAGCAACTATTCCATGAACAAAATAGTTTTTCGCCGAAACTACAGTTAAAACTATACCGAAACAATGTATTGTTTCGGTATATGTATTCAGGCTATAAATGAACCATTAAAGTCTAATATACATCCCTCTTTCATCCCACTTGAAGTATGCTCAACCAAGAATTTGGATGCTAATTGGTAAACGTTTAATCAATTACAAGGAAGAATTCAAAAAGTTATCTCTACGTACCAAGCAATTAAATTAAATTTTCAATATTTTTGTAGTGAATTTCAACAAGTTCACAGCGTTGTTAAAGTATGTATAGTTTCATTTTTAGTAATTGCGTAGGTTTTACTTGTCAAATGTCAAACAATGATAGCTGCCGAGATAGCGGGTTGTTCAAAATTAAACCTCAACATACAATACCTACTTACAATCTATTTCGGTTCCAATCAACACATGCGAAGAATAAAGTGCGTTTCCATTTTTACTATCATAGCACGTTTCAATCAATGTCAAAAACTGTCCTGCTTCGACTGGAAATCCTATCTTTATAATCTTTCCATTTCCATTTCCACATTTTTCGTTGGTACTCAAAGTAGCTCCTCTTACACCTTTGGTACAAAGCACTTTCTCGAAATCCTCATTCTCCTTCAATATTTTGATCGTTTCCCCATCCACACATGTTATCTGAGAGATATTCGAGTTCGCTGGAAAAATATTGAAAATTATTTAAAAAAAATTAACGACTACTTACTGAAAGATTGTTGATATATGGAAATTTATTTGGATAAAGGTGAAGTACAATATTCGATGGAGGTAAGTAATATGTTGTATTTGCTGACGTTTCGACCTAAATTAGGCCATCCTCGGGGTACTAGAAAATAGGATTTTAAAGTGTTACACGACAATAACAATAAATTTGTATAAATACATAACATAATACGAAAATTAAAAACAAATATCACCCACATCCAGGTTATTAATCCAATCTTCTAAATGATATAATGTAAATGCCATCTCTTCTTCAGTAATTCTATTGTGAGGTCAGCTGTTATATTTGTAAACAGATGATGTAAAATCCTCACAATATAATTACTGGAGAAAAGATGGCATATGATTGTTGACAACACTAAGTTGTCGTTGGAAAATTGTGTAGATCTTTTACAGTTCTATTTTGATAAAAGTTATTTCGGTTTCAATAAAACCTTCTATAGGCAGACTTTTGGACTTGGAAGGGGTAATTGTTTGTCCGGGGCTTGCGCAGATGTAGTAATGTCAGAATTACAAACATAATGTATAAAGAAACTTAGCTTTCGACTGCCTTTCTTCAAAAGATACGTTGATGAGATCATAACGTGTATACCAGAAATCGAATTGCCTACAATTCTAGACGTTTTCAACAACTTTCACTCTAGATTATAATTTACCATAGAAAAGGAAAACCACAGTTCTACAGCTTTTCTAGATCTCCTACTGATAAGAACTGAGGGCAATAAAATAAAAACAGATTGGTACCAAAAGGCTACTTTTTCCGAGACATTTCTCAATTTTCATTCAGAGGACTACTTTAAACAAAAACTCAATATCATCAATAATCTGAAGCATAGAGTAATCAAACTTTCACACCCTGATTTCCACTTAAAACATTTTAACAAGATAAAGACTTGCTTACTGAGAAACAACTACCCCCATAAACTTGTGAGCAAACTTTTATTCTTCCCTTTCCCTGAAATAGCAGTTCCAGTCCAGAATGAAGAAACGAAATATTTTAAGATTCCATACATAAAATTTCTCTCGGAAAGCATAGCCGCGCAACTTAAGATGGTAAATATGAAAGAAGCTTTTATAAATGGAAATAAAATTTAGAAAAACAGAAAAAAAAACACTACAAGACATCGAAAGAAATCTTATATACAAAATACCATATAATAAATGTAATGACATATACATAGGTTAAACCCGAAAATATTTAAAGACGAGAATTTCTGAGCACAAACGATGCATAAGTCTGGCTAATATTATCAATGCAAAAAATGAGACTGCATTAGCTGAGCATTTTGGGGACAGCAAACAAGATTTCGAATTAAATAATGTCGCCGTTAAATTTTCATTCAATATTTTAGATCAAGGTAAACCACAGAATTATTTATTGGTAGTTAACCTTACACTCTATTTAAATTTTTCAGTATTCATTTACCAGAAGTTTTCTAAATTGTTGAAGGGTGAGTAAATATTTGTTGTTGATTGATGCTATATTTTATTGAATATGAATTATTTGAGTACTGACGAAGCAAAGTCTCTCTTAAAACTTGTTTTTCAGTTATGTTTTTACATATTTTGATATTTTATGCAAAGTAACTTAATTAGATATCCAATAATATTGAATATTTTAAGTAAGATAGTTTTATGATGAAATTCTTAAGATTATGGTAAACATTTTTGGAATATAACAGAGGCCGTTAAATTGTCTTTCAATATTTTAGATCAAGGGTAAACCACAGAGTTATTTATTTATAGTTAACCGTTACACTACATTTAAATTTTTCAGTATTCGTTTACCAGAAGTTTTTTAAATTGTAGAAGGGTGAGTAAATATTTGTTGTTCATTAATGTTATATTTATTGAATATGAATTATTTGAATACTGACGAAGCAAAGTCTCCCTTAAAACTTGTTTTTCAGTAATGTTTTTACATATTTTGAGTTTTTATATAAAGCAACTTAGTTAGATATCCAATAATATTGAATATTTTAAGTAAGATAGTTTTATGATGAAATTCTTAAGATTATGTTAGACATTTTTGAAAGATACTTGTTTTCATAAGATTGATCAGCAGAAACAAAATTTTGTCTATTCAAAATATTTAATTTATAGGATTTTGGTTAACAATTTTTATTTATTGGATTTTGTTGTACCATTTGGATGTCTTATAATTAATGTTTATTTTATATGTCATTTGATATAAGTGGTAATTATATGACATTATTCTAATTTATTTTCTGAAGTTAAAATCATTAAATATAATTTTTTGAAATTAAATATGTGAAAGGCTAATATTAAAATATTTAAATAATTAGATATCCAACAATATTGAATATTCTAAGTAAGATAGTTTCATGATGAAATTCTTAAGATTATGTAAAACATTTTTGAAAGATATTTATTTTCATAAGATTCATCAGCAGAAACAAAATTTTGTCTACTCAAAATATTTAATTTATAGGATTTTGGTTAACAATTTTTATTTATGGGATTTTGTTATATCATTTGGATGTCTTATAATGAATGTTTATTTTATATGTCGTTCGATATAAGTGGTACTCACTCATATGACATTATTTAAATTTAATTCCTGAAGTTATAATTATTAAATATAATTTTTTGAAATTAAACATGTAGAAGGCTAATATTAAAATATTTGAATAAGTGGCTATTTTAGTCCAACAGAACAATTATAAGAAAATATTGTTTTTATTTCCTCACGGCAACAGAAAACATGCAAGTCATAATTTGGATGTCATCTGCGTTTGGTAGTCGTAAGAACTAATAGATTTGTCATTATAAAATAAAACACTTGTTTACATTTTCTACTTTATTTTTAGTATTGACGTACGTTTCGTCTTTGCTTGAAAGACTTCATCAGAATACGAAGTAACAGTCATTGTACAACAACTGTTACTTCGTATTCTGATGAAGTCTTTCAAGCAAAGACGAAATGTACGTCAAAACCAAAAATAAAGTAGAAAATCTAAACAAGTGTTTTATTTTATAATGACAATTACAACTGATTTCTACCAAGCAACGGCCCAATCTATCATAAAACTAATAGATTTCCTAACATCTGAAAGTAATTCGAGTAATTTTATATCTGAAAAATTTTTTGGACATAATGCCTTTTAATAGCATTTACATTTATCAGTCAGAACACTGGGGTAATGATGTGGGTGATATTTGTTTTTAACTTTCGTCTTATGTTATGTTTTTATACAAATTTTTTGTTGTTGTCGTGTAACACTTTAAAATCCTATTTTCCGAAATATGAATAAAAACAATATTCTAATTTCCGCTAATGTTTTATTAACACTACGATCGTTATGTCATACCATGACTTCTTCAGGTGAGTATTACAAGATAGTAATACTCACCTGAAGAAGTCATGGTATGACGTAACGATCGTAGTGTTAATAAAACATTAGCGGAAATTAGAATATTGTTTTATTCATATTTTCAAGATGAATTTTCGTCAAGTAAAGACCGAAACAATCATAGATCCTATTTTCCAGTCCTAGGAGGATGGCCTAATTTAGGTCAAAACTTCGGTAAATACAACATATGTACCTCCAACGAATTTACTTGACCTATATCCAACTACATTTCTATAATTCCATACTCAGATAGTGTCATTGGTGAATGAGATAATTAGATTACTCACCTTATAAGCAAATGACCCCGATACTGAGAATATATTGAACGTCCCTCGTAATTTCCCTAATTTGACTACAATTTTCTGAACGAAAAAACTTTTGAGCTCACCCTCATTTCATTGTTGCACATTAATTCCGTGTATTAAATAAAATAATGAAATAAACTCATGCATATTTACTCACTTATTGCCAATGTGTTCCTATAGCTTGGACAAAGGAGGATAATTTTTTCATTCACATTCAGTACAACGTTTCCTTTATCTGGGATAATCAATTTATACTTCGATGTAGAATTGTCAGCCAATACTGGCATATGCTGCTCATCAGCTCCACGTAATGGTAAAGAACATCCTATAAAATAAATATAAGTTATAAATCTTTGTCCTTCAGACAACTTGGGCGATATGCAATATTGTGGAAAACCAATCGTGGTTAAAGCGCGATGAAGTAGCTGAAACTGTGGTCAAACCAGGACTAACGACCAAGAAGGTCCTACTGTGCATTTTATAAGACTGGAAAGGGTAATTCAGGCCTTATTTCATCAATAACACGAGTTATGTTGGCTTCCAAAGCGTCTATTGTTTCTGGTTTATCAGCATACACCAATGACTTGACATAACCCCAAAAAAACTAATTCAGTGGAGTTATGTCGCATGATCTTGGAGGCCAATTAATTGGACCATTTCTCGAAATAATGTTATCGCCAAAATTTCCTTTCAATAAATCAATTTTTACGGTTAAAGCATGAGGTGTAGCACCATCTTGTTGGAACTAAAACACTTCCACAGTTCCAGCATCGTTTTTGAAGAAATATGGACCCATGATGCCTCCAGCGTGTGAAGCATTTTTCAGGATGCAATGGAACCTGCATAACTCCTTGAGGATTGTTTTCACTCCATATACGGCAATTTTGCTTGTTTACAAAGCCGTTCAACTAGAAATGAGCTTCATCACTAAACACAATTTTATGATAAAAAACTGAATCAACTTCAAGCTGTTCTAGAGCCCAATCAGCAAACAAACGACGCTTATTATGGTCAATTGGCTTTAGTTCTTGAACCAGTTGGATCTTGAATGGGTGTAGACCAAGATCTTCACGCAGAATTTTTCATGTGGTGGATGCACAGAGTCCAACTTGTTGTGAACGTCGACGAATAGACAAATCTGAATAATCATTAACACTATGACTTACAGCAGCAATATTTTCTTCTGTACGTACTGTCCTTTGTCTTGTTGTTGCATCGACTAGAGAAAATGTTGGCCGAAATCTATCGATAGTTCGACGAATAAGCTGCTCTGATGGACGATTATGTAAACCATAAATTTCACGAAGTGCTCTATAAGTTTGGTGAATAGAACACTGATTTAGAGAATAAATTTCAACAATTTGTGAACGTTCTTGCGGCGTGAGTCTTTCCATGACAATTTGTCATTGCTTACTGAACAGAAATGTCAAAACAACATGGGTTCTACCTTCTGCCAAATCACAGTAACCTCTATCGAAAGTTCTATCACTCTAAAAAAAATCCGATACTTTTTTTCTATTATTATTATGTTATTTGTTTAAATTTGTGAGAGAGTTTGAAATAAAAATGAGATTTTTAAGCATTTAGATTCAGTGAGCGTTAGATCTGTTTTTCGTATTTTGTAATTTTGTATGTGCTAGTAATTATTTGTTTAACCAATGTTTTCTGTATGGGGATCCATGCGGAATGGTATTCAGAAAAAAAATATGTGAAATTTAATGAACAACTTGATTTACACAATAGCAATAGGACGTAATTCTGAAAAATAAATTTCTTTTTTTATCTGTACATTTGAGACGACTGAGATGAAATTCATAAGTACAGGTAATAAGAACAAATCATTACAAACCCAGAATATACAAAAACACGGAAGTCCTTACCTTTCGATGAAACTTGTGGGTATGCAGAGAGCAATAATAATGCACTGTGCCAAATCAACAAAGGACTGAACAAAACATTCTTACTCATTCTGACAATGGTTACGAACTAACAAATCTCTATTCTTATCGTAGCAGGCATGCTCGATAAGATGATTGACTCGTAGCAACTAATTATATATCCGGTAAATAAAACTGGATAAATGAGTAGCTATCATGTCGTATCGTTAAGATCAATAAACGAGGAAATTAAAAATCGATTCCATTGAGGTTGACTGAAGATAAATGGAAAGATTATAGCAGCACGCACAAGATAACTTTAACGTGTATTGCGGAATTCCGGATATATGGTTTTTCGTGAACGGAAACGCAGATGGTTTCTGCAATAACCTATACGAGCTTAATGATATATACCGAAAAATTTTCTTATTCGGCATGATTTTAATTGTACGTTGAGAAGTAGGTTCTACACAAATAAAATCATGAAGTACTACAGTGTCAAAAAAGTACCCAGTGTCATAGAAAGACAAAACATGTATTCGGAAAAATTTCTCGTATCACCTTCAAAGCAGAGCCTTTGCGAAATAAGGCACAAACGTCAACGAACATTCCAATCGTCAGTAGAAACGTCTAAATGGTAATTTGAGTTTTGGAAAGGAAAAATTGGTTAAGGTTTTGATCAGAAAATTCATCAAGATCATTGTGCCTCAGCTATTTCTTAACTAGTAACGAGTTTCACGCTTGAAAAATCATCTAAAATAGTTCGAATTGATTTGTGAGACATAGATTTCAGCTGCTTTCCCTTCCAGACTCAAAAAATCATTTAGAGTAAAATTTTCCTCCACAGAAATTAGATCAGTGGAATTTAATTGTAATTTTTAGAACCCAACCTAACACTTAAGCCGTATAATCATATGTTTTGAGAGCTGATATAGCAAGGCTTGTGTGTGAAAAAGTTCAATTAATTCTACGCAGTATTTTTTGGTTGATGCCCTTTTAGATATGGAGAGCAATAAACAGCATATTTTACTTTTTTACTATAGAAAAGGTAAAAATGCTGTTCAAAACAGAAATAAATTAACCGATGTGTCGATTGTAAGTCAGTGCAAGAACTGGTTTGCAAAATTTGGTTCCAGCAATTTTGATGTCGAAGATGCACCACGTTCCGGAATTTTACATATCACTTTAAATTTGAAAACACCAAATCACAAAAAAAATTATCGTTAAATCATTTCTGACTCTTAAGAAAGAAATAAAATATATATTATCGAAATGAGATTGTTTCAGAATGGACAATTTGAAATTCAACTCTAAAAAATATTCACAGTGAACAAATTTGAAGAAATAGCCTTTATGTAGTGAATACTAACTCTAATGAATTTTTTTCTAAATATTTGATTGATTCGGTCTTTACTTGGTGACAACTCATTTCAATTAAAAAAATGTATGATGCAGTATTTTCATTTCCACAAAAATGTCGACAATGCAACAATTGTTTCACTACGATGTGGCTTCTTCAGGCTTCTACATTCTACTGACTGATGGTGTCCAGTGTAACAGAGTTTAAATACAGTCAAGTACGTGACAAAATAATGGAAGAAACAATGAAAACTTAGGATGTATATTGGAGTTTGCCACCAAAAATTACCATTAGGGAAATATATTCATCAATGAGGATTTGTCAACAACTGTTTCTTCATTATAAAGGATTTATGGGTATTTTACCTCTTGATTTGAAGCAATTCTAAAAGTGTTAATCCAGAACTTTCGCTTTCGACGTGGATAAACAACTCATAGTTATTGTCGAAATTATGCCTGAATTCCTCAATATTATTATCATATGTCGAATATGCGGAATCCGATATGTAACTTCTTCGGTGTTCTTGGATTCATTTCTTGAATGATCTACCTGTCTGGCCAATATATACTAAGGGCAATCGTTGAAGACTCCAGATTTATTTTCTTTATTTTTTCGATCCTTAATAAAGAAAATAAATCTGGAGTCTACAAGTTCGCTTGCAGCTATTGCCCTTTAGTAAATATTGGCCAGACAGGTAGATAATTCAATAAAAGAACCCAAGAACACCAAAGAAGTTACTTATCGGATTCCGTACATTCGACATATGCTAATCATCTTAAGGAATCCAAGCATAATTTCGACAATAACTATGAATTTATTCACGTCGAAAGCAAAACAATAAACAGATGTTGACAAATCCCCATTACTGAATAGCTTCCCCTAATGGCATTTTTTATCGGCAAACTCCAAACAAACACCGTACATTTTGATGACTTGTTGTTTCCATTATTTTGTCACGTACTTAACTGTCATTAAATTCTGTTACACTGGACACCATCAGTCAGTGGAATGGAGATACCTGAAGAAGCTACATCATGGTGAAACAATTGTTCTATTGTAAACATTTTTGTGGGAATTAAAATACTATCTCAAATATTTTTTAGTTTTTTTTTCTAGAATAATAACGAAAATTTGAAAGTTTACAAGACATTCGATTAAATTGAGCAGGGGACAATTAATCTAATAATTTAGAAATCACAGATATGTCGATGAACTGCATAAAGTAATTGAAGATATTTGTTGTATGGTAAACTGTAGAAAACATAAGTATAAACTTATTAAGTGAATCGATGTCAACAAATACATAATCTGAACAGATGGTGGAAAAAATTCAACATTTGAATCAAGTATGAACCAAGGAAATCCACAAAGTAAATTGACATGGTTGGCTAGATGGAATCCAAAATGTTCTAGAAGAAGAACAGTTGAACTAGTTGAACTAGTGATGAGTTGCAGAATCCAGAATGAGCCGAAAATATCCTTAAACAGAATACGGAGACAATCAGAGAGGATCATTATTTGAGTGAAAATGATACCCATCAAAGGCACAAACCATTTATTTCTGTAAAATTTTTCAATTTGCAATCCATTGCATCTTGACAATAATTTCCGTTGGAATTTAAGGTGAGTGCAAGTAGATCAGAGAAGTAGGGTTAAATTGTTCACAGTTTTTCACAAATTACTTTAATTTCAATATAGGTTTCAGAAAATAGATGAGAAATTCAAATTAGAACCCTTCCTATTATATCTATTCAAAGTTAATTAAATTTCAAAAATTCAATTCACCAAGTGCTGTGCGAGAAATCAATATCAATTAGTTAGTACGCCAATAGCCGAAAATACAAAAAAAAACAAAGTTTTGTTATATAAATTAAAAATATTTAGCAAGAATTAACTGGGTATTTCAAATATCGCCTTCAGAAGAAATAATGTGTCGTCAGCAAACAATAATATTTGTAGAAAAATATTGGATGGAGTAGTCCGTTACTTTCTGATAGTTCATTTTAATGGAATGAAATAAAGAATTACTTTGTTTTCTATCACTTTTTATTATAACTGATATACAGTGACTCGAGTTTCGTAGTGTTCACTACATTTTCAAACTGAATGAACAAATTAGATCTCAACTATTATATATGGGGATTGTAGGCTTCGGCAGAGCTTCGAAGAGAGGGGTTTGCCAAAGTTCCGTCTGTTCGTTAAGTAGTTTTATTATTGGTACGTGCTTTTTATATTTTTCAATTTCTATGGATTCCAGGATGTCAAGTTTTTTCCCTTTCGCTTCCACGTGCAAGATAACAAGGTTGTTCAATTCTGGGAACGTGTGATCTGTAGTGAAGAAATGGTTCGCAATACGGAATTATTCTTCCGGTTCCTAAAAGCAGATTGGTGCTCTTTGTACCTTTTATGGAAAGGTCGGCCCGTTTGTCCTATATACACACTATTACACTCTTGATAACTTAATTCATAGACTCCAGAATTATTCAGTCGGTTCTCTTTGTCTTTCGGATTAAAAAAGAGATAAGAAATTTTATGGGAGGGTGTGAAAGCTGTTACTATGTTAATTTTTGATAAAATTTGAGCTATTTTTTGTGAAATTGGTCCAAAATATGTTAGTTTTATGAATTTATTGTTATTATGATCTGATTTAGAGATGGGGTAGATTTGTTTACGAATTAGTTGCTTTTGTTTTTTGTTTATGATGGAATTTATAGTTATACAATCAGACAAATAGCCACAAAAAATCAGATCCAAACCAAAACTATAAATTCCATCATAAACAAAAAACAAAAGCAACTAATTCGTAAACAAATTTACCCCATCTCAAAATCAGATCATAATAACAATAAATTCATAAAACTAACATATTTTGGATCAATTTCACAAAAATAGCTCAAATTTTATCAAAAATTAACATAGTAACAGCTTTCACACACTCCCATAAAATTTTTAATCTCTTTTTTAATCCGAAAGACAAAGAGAACCGACTGAATAATTCTGGAGTCTATAAATTCAGTTGTCAAGAGTGTAATAGTGTGTATATAGGACAAACGGGCCGACCTTTCCATAAAAGGTACAAAGAGCACCAATCTGCTTTCAGGAACCGGAAGAATAATTCCATTTTTGCGAACCATTTCTTCACTACAGATCACACGTTCCCAGAATTGAACAACCTTGTTATCTTGCACGTGGAATCGAAAGGGAAAAAACTTGACATCCTGGAATCCATAGAAATTGAAAAATATAAAAAGCACGTACCAATAATAAAACTACTTAACGAACAGACGGAACTTTGGAAAATCCCTCTCTTCGAAGCTCTGCCGAACCCTACAATCCCCATATATAATAGTTGATATCTAATTTGTTCATTCAGTTTGAAAATGTAGTAAACACTACGAAACTCGAGTCACTGTATATCAGTTAGAATAAAAAGTGATAGAAAACAAAATAATTCCTTATTTCATTCCAATAATATTTGTAGAATTTTTTTATATATATTATCCTGATCCTCATAGATCTTTTGTGAAGATCTCTCAGAAGCTTTTTCAGCTCGTGCGAGTTATGAGTTCATTTGTGTTCTGGATAGGTTTTTTTACTGCAATCTTCCGCCACTTTAGGTCACAGCACTGTTAATTTTCGACCCAAGAGTGAAATGGTGGCTGAAACTCATCCAAGTAGAAAGTTTATTTCACACCTGAACAGGATTTGAACTCGCGACCTTTCGATTACGAGCCCTATGCTTTTACCCCTGAGCTATCCACACTCGTTGCAATCGTATTTTCAATTGCTATATCTAGATCATCAATAAAAATGATCAATATAGTAAGACCCAGTTTTGAACCTTGGGGAATCCCAAACTGTTCAATGAAATTCATTCAGCCTTAACTGGGAATATTTCATTGGAACCTTGTATATTTAGAGCACCTATTCGATATCTTTCGACGGATTTTCATTCAATCCACACATGAAATCCGACAATTTCGATCGCATATTTCTCAACTCATCCTAATCAAATTCGCCATAAAAATACTCGACTGTCAGAAATCATCCCCTAATTCAATTACCCCCCTGGTCTCGCGACTCAGAGTCGGATTGAACTGTCTATATACTGCTCCCAGCGGGGGTGAAGTTTTCCATTGTACCGCGAGCCTAATACTGGAAAATTAAGTTTCGCCGAAATTGCGAACGAAAAAGGCGGAAACTCATCGTATTCTTGTGTTTACCTTGCGCTACCTGAGAACAATGGTCTCTTCTGAATTATCAAGGTGGACCAGCGAGAAATTGTGGCTGTGGAAAATATGCTATCAATTATTCAAAATTTAATTTTGTTTTTGAGTTTCCAGAGTGACACCTGAGGGTAGGGGTGTGGTTTGAACGCCAGTTTTTATCGGACTTGAACAGACAGCTCTAAGAGATCGTTTGAAAATGAAGTTCAATCGCGGCTATAAGTTTTCAGGTTAATGTGACTATTGTTCCCACCAAAATATCGAAAATATTCTAAAGTTGCCGCTGTTTATCAAGTTGATTCTTTTTGCTTAAAAATACTTTTGGTTTAGATGTCTCATGCACCACCTCATATACATTCTGTCAAGAAAGTACCGGGAATTATTGATTTAAATCTGGCGGGGCAATGAGGCAGGTAAAAATTTTTTTTCCTAGGTTGGTACCACTGTCCTTAATTACTATGCCAAGCTTGAGCGGGATCTGTCAACTAGTGTGTTTGCAACAGCTGATTAAGTCAGTCGATGTCAGAGTGCGTGCCGATTTTTACTATGGGTGATTACGTTGAGCAAAGAATTTGTTTAAAGTTTTGTGTTGCAAATGAATTTTCGTGTGCCGATGCATTGAAAATGTTGCAAAAGGCCTTTGGTGATAATGCTCTATCGACAACTCGTGCATATCAGTGGTACAGAGCCTTCAACGACGGTCGTGAAGTGGTCGCCCATCGATGGCTTCGATCGAAGATAACGTCGATAAAATTAAGGAAAGGGTCTGGAAAACCGTCGTACCAGGTTGAGAGAGATAGCACATGATCTTAAGATATCCCACGAGTCCGCACGTACCATTTTGATTGATATTTTGGGCATGAGAAAGGTGGCCGCACGACTCGTACCGAAAGACCTGAATTTTCTTCAAAAACGTCATCGCGAACAGGTTGCTTCAGACATGCTGGATCGCTGTAATTCCGATTCTACATTCATGGAACGCATTATAACTGGTGATGAGATCTGGGTCTACGAGTACGATATGCAAACAAGCCAGCAATCATCGGAATGGGTGGCAAAAAATGAGCCGAAACCGAAAAAACCACGCCAAAGCCGCTCGAAAATGAAGGTGATGCTCATTGTTTTCTTCGATATCCGTGGCGTGGTGCACTACGAATTCGTTCCAGAGGGTCAGACGGTAAACAAGGAGTATTACCTAGGCGTTATGAAACGTTTGCGCGAGCGTATCCGTAAGAAGCGGCCAAATTTGTGGGCGAACAACTCATGGATTTTGCATGACGATAACGCGCCTTCTCACCGAGCTACGATTGTGACTGACTTTCTCGCCAAAAACTGAACAAACGTGCTTCAGCAACCACCGTATTCGCCGGATTTGGCTCCCTGCGACTTTTTCCTCTTCCCAAAACTAAAATTGCCCCTTCGTGGCACCCGTTTTGAGTCGATTGAAGCCATAAAACAAAATTCGGCGCGAGAGCTAAAGTCCATCCCGGAAAGCGCCTATAAAAAATGTTTCGATAATTGGAAATGCCGTTGGCATAGATGTATTAAAGCAAATGGAGCCTATTTTGAAGGCGACCCAATAAATTTTGAAGATCAAATGTAAAAATGTTGTTTTAATTGAAAATTCCCGGTACTTTCTTGACAGAGTAGTATACAACTTTTTTCTTCTACCCAGTATTGACATATGAAATAGCTGATATAATAAACACGTTAAAAAATAAAAAAACACAGTAGTGGATTCAATTTCGCTAGAATTTTAAAATTGATAAGTCCAAATATATATGAACACTTTGCCTACTGTCTATAAGTTCAGGCGTGTTTCCTTCACTCCCCAAAAAAGACTTAGTTGTTCCAGTTTTCAGGAAAAATTATATAAGCAGTATCACAAAGTATAGACCAATTTCTCTTTTAAGTCTTTTTCCCAAGGTATTCGAGAGTTGTGTTCAATAAGATTATTAAGTACGTAGAAAAATTCAACATACTTGATGCTGCCCAGCATGGATTTCGTTCTGGCCACTCAACTCAAATGTCAACAATTCTTTGTTGAGTTCGTTTATGGATCCCTTGACAACGGCTTATAAGTTGTAGGTTTATTTTTCTATCTTTCACGTGCTTATGATAGTTTTTCCTTCAAATTCATAATTAATAAATGTTACAACTTGGGCTTCCGAGGTGTGTTTTTGGATTGGATCGTCAGCTATCTTGAGGGTGGATCCATGTTGTCAAAATTCAGAACTGTTCATCTGCCGAGTACGATATAACTTTGGGAGTACCACAAGGGTCTGTCCCCGGGCCACGTCTATTTTTACTTTTTATTAATGATCTGCCCGATAATTTGCGACGAATGTTCATCAATTTGTGTAACTGTCTGGAATGTCACAGTATATTATCACTCCCAAAAATGTTATGTATTAGCCTATTCGCTGATGATGCTTCAATGGCAGTTACGGCTCCTACTTTTGAGGAGATTCAGATGCTTTGTGAGCTGTTAGTACATAGTTTTGTGAACTAGTGTCAGGGGAATAATTTGATGGTCCACATTGATAAAACTGAATGTATTCATTTTACAATTGGCCATAATGATCTTAGAGTTGTCATTCGCTATTCAGATACTCTCAGCCCATTTACGGATTGTACTAAATTATTTGGTATCTATTTAGATAACAATTTGAAGTGGTCTATGCAAATTGAATATTTGTGTAAGAAATTGAATAGTTCATATTATGTCACTAATAGAGTGAAACATTTATTTCACATAGCATCTCTGGTATATATATATATATATATATATATATATATATATATATATATATACTCGTTAGAGTGTAACCAGACCAAAATGAATTACATAATATCCATTCTGATAGAAATATTAAAAATTAAATTCATAAAAATACTCACAAGCTAAAATTATGAAGAAAAAGCATATTCAGAGTACATAACGACTAGTCGAGTGAAAATTCTTTGAACGGTGATTAGAAATCAGTAATCTTGTTGACAATTTATAAATAAGATTCACAGGGATATTTCAATTCACAATTATTCAATGTGAAAACTGCCAAAGTTGCAAGAAAAAGAAGTAATTTGAATTTAGATATCTAGTTTGAAATTGATGAAGAAATTGTTCAAAAGATTTGTTACTATCATGAACATATAAACTTCAGTGAAATTATTGACAAAGAACAAGCTAAATTAAATATAACTCACCAGAATTATGTAAGTAGGACAAATTCGATCAAAATTGAATTAATTCAATAAAAGATACATCAACGTCAGATATTCTGAAATTATTAATGTAAGAGATATCCTTCATGATGTTTAGGCTTCAATAGAATTGTAATAGCATCTAAGTTATAGAAATTCAATCAATTTCATAAGTAATATTAAATAATTTATAAGTTGTAAGCATTAGAAATTTAACTTTGTTAAATTTTGACACTTGAAATACTTTACAGATGAAAAGCAAAACTTTCACTGTTCTGTTCAACATGAAACATATATCAAAACGTAGTTTAAAAAATACGGCGATTCTCAACAGTAATTTCAAACCAAGAAATATTGTAAATTTTGTAAAACCATCGAAAGCATAATTTTTCAATAATTTCGAAGCTAGTAGGCTTTAAAATGAAATACATAAGAAGTAATCAACTAAGTGGGCTGAGAGATCCGAACATTCCGGAAATATTCTACAGGAACCAAAACAAAATCCTAAAATAGAGCGAAGTCAACATCAAAGGAATATTGTTAATGGATGATTAAACTTACCAAAGGTAGAAATAAGTTTATTTATGTAAAGTTTTCCATTTTGAATTCAAAAACAAATGATTGCTTGTTTACGTTAGAATTACGTTACGATATTTAGATAGGATTAGGTTAGAGTATAGAATTAGACATTTAGATTATTAATCACTGATTATTATATTTCAAATTACTTTGATACAATGTATATTCTAAAAAATTCAACTTATTAAAAATTCAAATTGAACCCTCCCTAAAAGATCAAATAAAATTCAACAATATTAAAATTTCAATTATTCATTAACAAAATTGTAATCTTAAGAGCTAGCTGGCAACATAGAATACAAGGAACTAGATACAAGGTTGATTCAACTAGTATTAAGACTGAAATTATATATTTAAACCATTTCAAATTGGCTCGACTAAAGTGGGGTAGAAAAAAAGTAAATGTAAATAAAAAATTTAATTTGGTATTCCACAACAATATATATATATATATATATATATATATATATATATATATATATATATACAGGTCTTGTAAATACGTGTTTTCAAAAAATGATTTTTTAACGTTGTCCTCCATTTTAATTTTAGAATGAAAATGAAAATAATCTTGTTAAATTGAAAAGCTTTCATGGCTATTATCCCAAAACACAATATAGCCAAGTTTGAGATGTCCCCTATATATCAGTGCATTAAACTTTATAATAATTGACCCCATGGTGCTCAATCTCTTAATTTCAATTAAGGAAACTGTTGCTCGAGATCTGCACCAAAGGCGGCCCCAGATGGCCTCACGGCCAGCCCTTCTGCGCGCACCTTCGCGACCCTCCTGCTCATCAGGGCTTCATGACCCAATGGGCGAATGCAAATGTCGCTGACAGCCGAGTATAAGTACGACGTTTCAGCGCCATCCATTTTCTGGGCTAGTAACATCGGCAGGTGTGTTGTTACACACTCCTTGGCGGATTTCAACTTTCATGGCCACCATCCTGCTGTCTTAAGTTACCAACGCCTTTTTGGTATCCGATAAATGTCGATTTAGGCGTTTTAACTCGGCATTTGGCTCATCCCACAGCTCCAGATCTGCTTACCGAAAATTGCCTACTTGGCACTCTGATCCGTAATCTCGCGCCTTCAAGTTCAAGCAAGCCACAGATCTCACTCATTTGAAGTTTGAGAATAGGTTGAGGTCGTTTCGATCCCAATGCCTCTAATCATTCGCTATACTGGATGAGACTCAACGAGCGCCAGCTATTCTGAGGGAAACTTCGGAAGGAACCAGCTACTAGATGGTTCAATTAGTCTTTCACCTCTATACCCAGTTCCGACGATCGATTTGCACAACCAGCTCAAAGCATTTTGAAAGGAATATCCATCAAAAAAAGGCGAAGCTGCCTGTCCTGTTTAGTGAGAAGGAATCGTTTTTTTGAGCTTTTACCGGATAACACAACAATTAATTCGGAAGTCTACTGACATCAGCTGGACAAACTGAATGATGCACTTCAACATAAAAGGCCAGAATCAACCAACAGAAAAGATATAGTGTTCCACCAAGACAATGCGAGACCTCATATAAGTTTGGTCACTCGCAAAAAGTTTTTACAGATTGAATGGGATATACTGCCCACCATATTTTCCAGATCTGGAGTTTCCGGATAATTATTTTTTCCGCTCATTGAAAAATTGTTTGAACGGTAAAACCTTTACTTCAAATGAAGAGTTCGAAAATCACCTGTATCAGTTTTTTGCCAGCAAATACCAAACATTTTTTGAGCGTAGAATCAAGCTACTACCAGAAAGATGGCAAAAAGTGTTGAACCACAATGGCCAATATATAAATGAATAAAATATTTAATCATTATAAGAAAAGTGTCTCCCATTTTCCAAAAAAATAACGAAATTACTTTCCGAACAACCCAATACAATACAATCAACATAAGGAAACAGAAGAAGACCCAAAGTATCTATCAATTAACACAATACATTATGCTGTCTGCATAAAATTATGTAGCGCAACAAGGACGCAGCATTTCCTCCTCCATCATTTCCAATACTCCATCACCGTCCAAACTCGAAATTATGTATACAGCACATTCGAGGATCGAGACTGGGAAAGACACGTCCATAATTGAGGCCAGGGAATCCTCTCCAACCGTCCGGACTTGTTCTCATTAATTAACGGGGATTCCCCAGTCGAAAGAAGACATCGAAGCTGACTGCGACTTCTCGATTCGCAAGACTAAACGGGATACATGGCTTCATCAGGCTCTCGACTTTTAATTCGTTTTACCAACGTCGAGCCGCTCTCTGTATCGGGAGATTGCAAATGTGAAGATATGGGTCTTCGGGGGCGTTATTTATCATATGGCGGTTTAATTTTTGAAGTCTTCAGGGGATGGCGTGTGTATGGCGTTGAAGGACGAATGCTTGTAGTTCAGTAGAGTATTGTTTGGTTGTGTTGAACGTCAGTTTCCTAGGTAATATGAAAACTGTTTATTAATTAATTTATTATTGAAGTAAAACTTCTTTAGGCACGCTTGATTTGGACAGTGAGCTGGTAAATGCGTGACGAGAGCGTTACGAAAAGTGTGATTGGTCGAGGCAAACCAGAGTAGTGAGGTTGATATAAGTTAGTGAAGATAGAAAGGGAGATAGTTACGTTTCGTATATTACTGTAGGGGCAAGAGAGAGAGGTGTGAGCACACATTTTCTTGCTTTCTTTCTCTCATAGCCAGACTTTTCGTATATCTAAGACAGTGCAGGCCTTCTGTCTGTATCACACTGTAGGAGCAAGAGAGAGCAGTGCGCGCGCACATTTTCTTTCTCTCTTCATCTCATAGCTAGTTACGTTCAGTATTTCTAAGATACAGTGCAGGCCTATTGTATGTATTACACAGAAGGAGCCATGAATAATTACAAAACAATAAACGCAGAACGAAATAATTTTCTCTTAGTATCAGGATGTGCCATGACAATGGAATATACTGGACCAATGTGGTACTCTTCTCTCAGAAGCGATCAACTTCTCCTCCAGTCTATACAGCGTTGGAATAGAAGGAGTCCCTCTGGAAGGGTAAGACCAGACTATCACGTTCGTTTAAGTCTACTGAATCTGCAAACTTTTGGGGATCGACGAGTTAGAGGCGATCTTATTGTGACTTATAGGGCTCTGCATATTCTACATAGCTGTGCGGTTTCAAAGAAAGGTGACCCCGTCTCTAGGATAGGTAGGAAACTGAAAAGTAATTGGGGTTTGCTCAGAAAAAAAATTTCGTGTTGCCATCTGTATTCAAGATATAGGGCGTTGAAGAAAAAAAATGTATACACATTTTTACGACTTTGCTTTGGAAGCTGATATCGGGTTGTTTTTTTAGAGTGATAGAACTTTAAAGTGAAATAGAAGACATTTAAATTAATATTGAAGCAAAATTTCTTTTATTTGAAAGATAACTTTATGACATTTACGTTTTGAAAATAATTTCCGGCATATTTCCACTACAACTAGCTCTGAGTAACCGCATTCGACCAGACCAATTTTGGACCACTTTTTCGAGTAATTCAGGTCTTATTTCATCAATAAAACGAGTTATGTTGGCTTCCAAAGTATCTATATTTCTGGTGTATCAGCATAAACCAATGACTTGACATAACCCCAAAGAAAATAACCCAGTGGAGTTATGTCGCATGATCTTGGAGGCCAATTAATTCGACCATTTCTCGAAGTAATCTTATCTCCAAATCTTTCTTTCTATAAATCAATTGTTACGGTAGCAGCATGAGGTGTAGCACCAACTTGTTGGAACCAAAACACTTCTTGGTCGATACCATACAAATTTTGAAACAAATAATCACTGATCATCGATCTATAACGAGCAACATTCACTGTAACATTAGTTCCAGCATCGTTTTTAAAGAAATATGGATCGATGATGCCTCCAGCATGTGAAGCACACCATACAGTGAATTTTTCAGGATCCAATGGAACCTGCAGAACTTCTTGAGGATTGTTTTCACTCCATATATGGCAATTTTGCTTGTTTACATAGCCGTTCAATCAGAAATGAGCAACCTCACTAAACACAATTTTACGATAAAAAAGTGTATCAACTTCAAGCTGTTCTACGGCCCACTCAGCAAACAAACAACGCTTATTACAGTCAAGTGGCTTTAGTTCTTGAACCAGTTTGATCTTGTATCGGGGTAGACTAAAATCTTTACGCAAAATTTTCCATGTGGTGGATGCACTGTTCAAACTTGTTGTGAACGTCGACGAATAGACAAATATGGATCATTATTAACACTATGACTTACAGCAGCGATATTTTTTTGTGTACGTACGTTCTTTGTCTTGTTGTTGTTGTTGTATCGAGTAGAGAAAATAATGTCCGAAATCTATCGATAGCCCGACAAATAAGCTGCTCTGATGGACGATTATGTAAACGATTAATTTCAACAAGTGTTCTATAAGTTTGGCGAATAGAACACTGATTTTGAAAATAAATTTCAACAATTTGTAAACTTTGTTGCGGCGTGAGTCTTACCATGACAATTTGTCAATGCTTACTGAACAGAAATGTCAAAACAATTTGGGTTTTACCTTCTGTCAAATCACATAATTATCCCTATCGAAACTTCTGTCACTTTAAAAAAAAAACACCCGATATATAAAGTACAGTATCCATTTAATATTTAGATTTCATGTCTTGTGACAACCGACATAGATATTGACACATCCGTTTTCCTCCCAGTTCTTCCATTCGATGCATCATGGCCTGACTGATCAGCACTTATCCAATTAAGTCAAAAAATGGATCGATACATGGATCGCACGATCGGACTTATTTATACGCTTAATAACCATTTTTCTGAAGGAGATTATTTTATTTGCGAAAATTATAGAAATGTTGCGAAGTACAAAAGACTGATTGATGGAACTGCAGAAGGACTTTCTAGATACAAAACTTCTATGTGGCGAACATTCGAATTTCCATTTATTGAAATGTTTTATGCAACTTATTTAGATTTATTCCATCCTACAGTGTTTATTCAACACTCACGGATGTTTTTATGGTAGGAAAATCATGAAGAAATTTGGAAATAATTCTCGAAAACCATCCAAAACTTTCTCTCAGTGCTTCAACGAATCTGCACTCTATCAACATTCAGCTTTAATGCACTCCATACTTTAATTCGCGACACTTCAGTCGGAGTCCTATGAAAATTAAATGATACGTCCGTCTCTAAGGGGGTAATTTCAAACACTTCAGAGGCCATAAAAGACGCGAAAAAGACCCATTTCACGAGCTTGAAAAAGGGCAGACAAGGGACCATCAGCAGCGTGCCCTTGCAGTCGGATAAAATAATATTTCCATACGACTCTGTCCGTTATGGGACGATGGGGATATTAGGACAATCTGGAGGGAGACACAAATAATAAATATTATAATAAGAATACCGAGAGTGTTTTGTTTCGTTCGTGCATGCTGAAGCAGTGGCGGGTTTCGGTCAGCGTGTTCTGTATATCAGAAATCCTATTAGTGGTCAAAGGTATTCTAATATTGAAGTGAAATCAGTGTTACTAACAAAGAGTTTTTGAAACCTTGAAATTATATGAATTACTATGCATTACCTCTAATAAATATCCTATGATATTTTTCCATATCTTTCATTTCATATCCATAGGCCGCTTTCAAAATGGAAACATGTGAGTATAATAATTTGATATAAGAGTCATAGTTTGAAATAGATATTACTGACGAGTGTCAGTAAAAAATGTAATATGTTTATATATTATATTGTATTTGGATTATGTTTGTTATGTTGAATTATATTATAAAATCTTCATACTCCTAGGTCTTCTGTGAAAAACCATCAGAAGATTATACGGCTTGTGCGAGTTAGGAGTTCAATTGTGTACTGGGACTGCGATCTTAGGCCACTTTAGGTCACAGCACTGTTAATTTTCGACCTAACATTGAAATGGTGGCTGAACCTTCGCTCATTTTGATTTTGGTTATTATATGCCAGTCGATAAAATTTAAAATATTTCATTCATGGAAGAGTGTTTTTGAGACAATAATCTGGTAAGCTACTCACTAAAAGTATTGCAAAGCAGTTCATAGTATTTCACTGGTAAAAGAGAATAAATTGTGTCTTGTAAAGAAAAAATTAATATTAAACGTTGTTATAATATGTTGAGCCGCAAACTCCTATGTAGTCTAGCCCATGTTCTAGCTAAGTTTCTGCATACAACTGCATGCACTTAAAACTTTGTTTTGCCTCTCTTATTTGTCAGTATCTCTCCATTTCATATATCATAATTTTTTGTATTTGTTTGATTTGAAATGGATATTTCAACACCGGGAAATATGTTAAGGCGCAAACTCCGCGCATGTATAGGGTGTTTTTTTGGAGTGATAGAACTTTCGATAGGGATAACTGTGATTTGACAGGGTAGAAGCTATGTATACTTGACATTTCTGTTCAGTTAGCATTGACAAATTATCATGGAAAGACCACGCCGCAACAACGTGTACAAATTGTTGAAATTTATTTTCAGAATCAGTGTTCTATTCGCCAAACTTATGGAATACTTCGTGGAATTTATGGTTTACATAATCGTCCATCAGAGCAGCTTATTCGTCGAACTATCGATAGATTTCGGACAACATTTTCTCTACTCGATGCAACAACAACAACAAGACAAAGAACTGTACGTACAGAAGAAAATATCGCTGTTGTGAGTCATAGTATTAGAATGATGATCCAGATTTGTCTATTCTTCGACGTCCACAACAAGGTGGACTCTGTGCATCCACCACATGGAATATTTTACGTAGAGATCTTGGTCTACACCCAAACAAGATCCAACTGGTTCAAGAACTAAAGCCACTTGCCCATAATAAGCATCGTTTTTTTGATGATTGGGCGCTTTTTTATCGTGAAATTGTGTTCAGTGATGAAGCTCATTTCTAGTTGAACGGCTATGTAAACATATGTCATAGTGTTAATAATGATCCAGATTTGTTTATTCATCGACCTTCATACCAAGTTGTACTTTGTGTATCCACCACATGGAAAATTTTGCGTGAAGATCTTGGTCTTCACCCAAACAAAATCCAACTGGTTCAAGAACTGAAGCCACTTGACCATAAAAAGCTTCGTTTGTTTGCTGATTGGGCCCTAGAACAGCTTGAAGTTGGTCCACTTTTTTATCCTAAATTGTGTTTAGTGATGAAGCTCATTTGGGGTTGAACGGCTATGTAAACAAGCAAAATTGCCATATATGGAGTGAAAACAATCCTCAAGAAATTCTGCAGGTTCCATTGTAACCTGAAAAAAGCACTGTATGCTGGGCTTCACATGCTGGAGGCATCATTGGTACATATTTCTTTAAAAACGATGCTGAAGCTAATGTTACAGTGAATGGTGCTCATTATAGATCGATGATCAATGATAATTGGTTTCAAAATTTGAATGATATCGACCCAGAAGTGTTTTGGTTCCAACAAGGTGGTGCTACACCTTATGCTGCTACCGCAACAATTGATTTATTGAAAGAAAGATTTAGCGATAACATTATTTCGAGAAATGACCCAATTAATTGGCCTTCATAACTTCACTTTATTTCCTTAGGGGTTATGTCAAGTCATTGGTTAATGCTGATAAACCAGAAACAATAGACTTTGGAAGCCAACATAACTCGCGTTATTGATGAAATAAGGCCTAAATGGAATATGCCGAAAATTATCTTTAAAAAATAAATGTCTTGAAATTAGCTTTCAAATAAAAAAAAATTGTCTTCAATCTTAATTTCAATGTGTTTTATTTCAATTTGAAGTCTAAAAAAACACCCCATTCTATAATATTGAAGTATGATTGTATAATGAAAGAAGAGTAACCACAGAAACCATAGAATAAATTACATGTTATTTTGATATACCATAATCAATTAAGTCTGCAAGTATTCTATTCCAGAACACACAACAGAGGAGTCTCCTCGAGACAGTCCGGCACACAGCACCACACAGAAGTACAGTAAGTTATGTTTGTATAGTTTGAGCATTTAATGGCACATACTTCAAATAAATCTCTTATACTTGTTCGAGTATAGTTATCATTTAATCCCTGATACCAGGAATATATATTTTAATACAATCCACTAATTCTCTTATCTCTAGCAGCAAGTTTTCGCACACAGACTTCTTATATTGGTCATATCTTAAGGAATGCAATGCAACGTTGATTACGAAATACATAGGTTATTTTGCTATATTGGCAATATTTTTAACCAGCTCCCTAATCTTAAGGCCATTTCGATCTCATTGAAATTCTATTTGCAATATACTAATTGCAAATTTACATAACATAATAAAGTAATATAATATGTTGTGATTTATTCTCATAGACTACAGGTCAGTTCAGATGGCAGAAATTAAAATTCTCTTTATGAATTTTGCATTATATCTGAATTCCCTTGTTCTTTAGTGAGCAAACTTTTTTTTGCTCATAACATTTGCGAAGTCCAGTTAAACAACGTTCAAAATAAAAATTCATCTCCTTGTTTTGGGAAAAATTCAGATGATATTAAACAGCTCAAATAACTCAAATGACAGCAGACCAAAAAATGGTAGATAAGTGTTAACACCCGGATTATTTATTAATCACTGAAATTTCAAAGAATAAAGATGATTATTCTGTTGTTGGGAAATAACTTGAAGAGATAGATAATTGTCGTTGGATGATGATTTTTACTTCCGTACAGTGAGGTGGATGTAAAGTTAATTGTAGGTGTTGATAAGCGGTTCCTGGTTCGGGAACTAATTCATTAATATTACTTTCTTGGTTTATGAAATAGTTGACAAACACAATGTTCTAGACGATTGAAATTAATTCATATTTGATGGATTCGGTGTTTACTCAATAGAAACTCATTTCCAATCAAGATTAAATCAAGAACCATTGCCACAAATTTTTTATGAAGAAACAACAATTGTCCCACCACCCTGTGGCTTCATCGGGTTCTACATCTGAACTGTTCAGGTGAAAATTTGCATAGCATCTTATATATGAGTTGATACTGTCATGGATTTCATATACTAAAACCCTTTACACCAAATATTATGATCCGTTATAAAAACTTACATTTTACAAATCAATAAAATGTCAAGTAAATGTCTTACCCATGTATATATGTTGACTCGTTAGAGATTGATTGAGCTTGAAAGTGAAAACACTTACAAGCCGAAAATTTGAAGAAAAGCCTGTGTGGACTATACAACTAGTCAAGTAAAAATTCTTTGGAGCATTAATCAAAAATCGGAAATTCTTTTGAAAATTTTAGATACACTTCAAAGGGAGCAATAACTTTACCAAAATTCAATGTTAAAAAGGGAGATATAACAGCAATTTGAAATTTAATACGTATTTTGAAACGATGGAAAACTTTGTTTTCGTCACGAAACCTTCCTTAATTTTTAATGAAAATATGAAGAATAAGCAAGCTTAATCGCATCTAACTTATAAAAGCAATGTAAGTTTTCCAAAAATCAACAAAATTTAATGAATTAAGTAAACAAAATATCCACGTAAGAAATTTTGTAAGTTTTTATACAAGGAATATATTTCAAGATGATTTTAACATGGATAGAGTTGTAATAAACGTGAGTCAGAACCATGAGAAGTTAAAAATTCTGGGATCTTCTTACAGATGGAATTTTCAAAATTTCATAATTAAAGGTGAACCGAATGAAATGAAACTGGTGCTAAAAATTAGATAAAAATTCACGTTAATTTTGAAGAGTAATTCAAGAGAGAAAAAAGTGTAATTTTCAAAAAATTAGCATTAGCAAGAAAGTTGACAAATTCTAGTAAGCTGTGGAAAAGTATTTATAGGTAAATTCCATAATAAATTGGCATATAAGGCAGGGCAAACAAAATTCATTATTAGAATCGACAATAGTACTGTTCAAACTTTACATCGAACAAGGAATTTAATTCACGTAAAAATTACATCCCCAGAATTTGGGCCTTTCAAATATGTCTCATTTAATTATCAGAAACATAAACGGGCCTTAACGCCAGTTAGGAAACGAAAATATTTTTTCCATAGATTTTTTCCCAGAATCCCAAACGGGTCTAAAAGCAGTTAAGAAAGGAAACTATTTGTCTCCCAGATTTTTTGTTAAAACCTTTAGAACCGTTTTAGCCGTTTCAAGACGACAACAGTAGAATGTCGTATCGGAATCTACCTGGGCTACCTTTTCGAGCCCAAATCAATCGGTCAGTTAGCCAAAAGGCACAGTTGAAGACATTCTCTCGACCAGACGGTCCCGCGATACTCACCATGTATAAACCAGTCAGTCAGAAAGTTCAATTGAAGACATACCCTCGTCCAAACGGTCACGCAATATTCCCTCTTCGAACATTAAGTTCCGGTCCCACGCACATTCTCTAGAAGTAAGTTCTCTCAACTTATGAAACACATTTATCTCTACTCTTGAATTATTTTATATTCGCATTTCACTTTAACCTTCCGAAGAACTCTGTCTTTTAGTTACCCATAACGCACTAAAGGCCTGGAAGTGAATGCATTATCTATGTTATTTATTTGTGATTAGATATTAATTTGTGAAAACTGAAACCAATAAAATTGAAGTCTGTGGCATGAACAACAACCGAAAAAGCTCAAAGAAGAACTATTCCACGATCAAGATAGTGTTTTCACCGCATTAAGTGTTAAAACCACACTGAAACAACTCCCCCTATTTGGGTAAATAATTCAAATCTGTAAACTTGTATAATATGCATTTAGGCTGTGAATAAAGCATTTAAGTCTTATATACATCACTCTTTCATCCCCATTTGAAGTATATTTAACAAAGAATTTGCATATTAATTGGTTAACGTTTAATCAATTACTTCCGAAGAATCCAAAAAGGTATCTACATAACAAGCAATTCTTTTCAAGTACATTTGGCATAAAATAATTCATTTGGGTTTGCTAAGAAGATACAAATAACTGAATAGGGAATTATAGTTATTATCATTTTCATTCTGTTGAAAATATAAGATAAGAAGATAGGTCACTGAAAGTAATAAAAGTTATCGGGGTTTGTCGCTGATATTACAAAATTACAGGAAGATATTTCGAAACGGCGATCTGTTTCCATTCATTTGTTCATTTAGGAGAATTATTTGTTTATTTTAAGTGATTTTGATATATTATTTTCTCCTGAAATTTTTGATTCCATAGTCATTGTTAAAATTCTGTCCAAATTCTTTCAAATATTTGGCGCCATTTTCCTGAAGTTGTATTCTTCTTTTGAATGATTTGTCGGTATTTTCAATATAAACTAATAGGCAATCGCTGCGAGTCAATTTTTATAGTGCTGATTTATTATATTTGTTTGATTCATCTTTGTTGTTAGTTGTTCGGAAATTATTTTCATTTTTTTTAGGAAAATGAAAAACAATGTTAGTTTAATGAATAAATATTTTATTAAAGTACATATTAGTCACTCTGGGCCAACAACTTTTGCCATCCTTCTGGTAGTAGCATGATTCTACGCTCATAAAATTTTTGGTCTTTGTTGGCAAAGACTGATTTTTAGTCTTAATTTTATGTCCAATATTGTGAAGTTAAGGTATTTTTTATGTTATAAAATGCATTTATTTTAACCGTCTCCTGATGAAATAGGCTACTTGCCAATATCTCTTATTGAGCTATTGAAAGTGTTACGTGTTAGGGCTTTAGGAATATTTTTCCTATTATTAAAGGGGTATTTTCATCAGAAAAATAAATATCTGCTCTATATTACAAAAATCTTGTCGAGCAGTGATCGCAAAAAGTATATTTCTATATGGAAAATAATCATTTGCCATATAGAAGCAGATTTTTTTTTCTTTATCATAAAAAACTTACAAAGCATTTACACACCTTAAGTCTTTATTGAGCATAATTTTTTTTCTTATCGCCCTTGCCTCAAACCATAACACAATAATCATTAGCAGACACTGGGAGATAAAGGCTTTGCCTTCCGTTATCCGCCACTGCTTCCCCATCGACCTCCTCAAGCATTCTTCCCAACAACAATGCAACACATTGTTCTAGACGTCGTTCAGATGACAGTTTCGCTTCTTTCGGAAAAAGTTTTATAGGCGTCCTGGGGCTGAGCCAAGAATCTTAGATGTGCATACTTTAAAATAATGTGCCGGTCGTTCCGATTCGTCGTTCTCTGGGTTATCAGGCGGCCATGAGGCCTGGAGTAATGCGGTTATCGTCAACGTTATGCGGGGGAGTTTGGAGCTTGATAATGGGGTCAGAACTGTATGAAGATGTGGTGAATTCTGAGTTTAATCATGAAATTAGGGAATTTGTATTGTACTGATACAGAGTGAAGTGACCTGTATATTTCACAGATGAAAAATTCGCTGAAACCAACCGCATAAAAGACTGGAGGAGCACGCTAGTTCCTGTCAAATGACTCCTTTTTCTTATGAAAATATAGGCTTATGCTCGTTATATACAGGGTTTAAGGATTTAGCGTTCATATATTTCAGGGTAAAATATGAAGAAAAATTCATATCAATTTAGGTCCTAACCACCAAAATCCAATAAACTAGCGGTATATTGAAGTAAGCGGTCGCGTGCATAGTACAAACTTCAAATTCTTGATTGTTTCGGTCTCTACTTGATGGAAATTCATCGTAAATGATTTGAAGTAAAAACACTTTATTTCCACTTATATTTATTTTTCAACGACAATTGTTTCGTCAATTACATATTGAATTCGTCAGGTGAGTATGGTAACTAGCTACTTTTACAAAATCTTTCTCCACAAATACATTTTATCACATATGTTTAGTGAAACTTGTATTTAAGGAGAAAGGTTTTTTAAAAGTAGTTAGTTACCATACTCACCTGACGAAGTCAATATGTAAATGACGAAACAATTGTCGTTGAAAAATAAAATTAAGCGGAAATAAAGTGTTTTACTTCAAATCATGTACAAACTTCACACAAACTAACTAGGTCATTATAAAATTGATACAGTACACCATCAGTTGGACGTGTTAATGGACGTTACAATGAGAAAAAAGAAATAGTTAAAAGGGGAATCAAACAATAGTACATTGAAATCAGTTATAAACATAAACTTTATTCTCATAATCAATGCAATCCTACAAATGAAAACAGGAAACCGTCAAAAAATATCACAACTTCTACAAGATCTGAAATAATATTCCATAAATTTCCTAATATAATATATCTATATCTACAATAATATTAGTTATTTCGATTTTGAATTGTTTTATAATAGATACATTGATGAACTCCTTAGGCAGTACATTGAACAATCATATACACATATAGTTTGTGTTTCTTTCAGTGACAAGGAATGCCTCGGAATGTGGTATGGAACAGTACGACTTGTGTTGTTTTTATTCAGCAAATCTTTAAAATATTGGGGATGTTTCTTACAAATAGCAGACATTCCAAAACATATATTTCCGGAAGTGGGCACAGAAATTATTTCTAAAATGAATGATTCTTTATATTATCAGGATATATCAGGATAATAATAATAATAATAATAATAATTTCAATCCTATTATTTACAGAATGAATAATCTATTTATATCACTGCCTCCACCTCATATGACAAGCCTGTACCCTAGAAGTGAAACAAAATTTGCATGATAAATTGTTTATAAAAGTTCCATATCCACTCTCCGTGACAATATCCTAATCATGTATAAAACTATTGAGTTTTTTGCTGACCTGACTCCCATGATCATTCCATTTCAGGTGACAACCAAACGGAACTCCAAGAAATTCTGTCGACGACAAAAATCTAACCTAGATTTCATCCAGAGTTATTGACTGTGGATACATATTTTTAGACTGACTCCTTCTAACAATCACACACTCATTCTTACTGACATTGCGAAGTAACTCATTTTGAGTGCATCAAAGCTGTACTGAATCGAAGGCTAATTCAGTTTGTTCAATACTCGAATTAAGATTCCTGATACGAAGCGAAGCACTCGCATCGTCAACAAACAATAAGAGGTCGAGTTCATTGATGTATATCAGAAATAAGGGAGGTCCAGGATTACAGCCTTGGGGAACTCCTACGTTGACATATTTGTCCTCTGACACAAGTAGTCCTCCACTATCAATACCAACCCTGTGAACTCGATCAGACAAATAGCTCCTGAGCAACTCCAGTTAACAATCGCGAATACCACAAAAAGAGAATTTCTTCAATAGGAATTCATGCCTTAGATAAATCTAGAAAAAGCTCAACAAGAACTTCATCACCTTCCAGAACATCAACAATATCATAAACTAATTTATACATCGCTGTAGTTCTATCGGGTGTTTTTGTAGACTGATAGAAATTTAAATTGAAATAAAACACATCTAAATTAAGATTGATGCCAAGTTTTTTTTTTATTTTAAAGATAAGCTTATGATATTTATGTTTTAAAAATAATTTCCGACATATGTCCACCACGACTAGCTCTAAGGAACCGCATTCGACCAAACCAATTTTGGACCACTTTTTTGAATAATTCAGACCTTTTTCATCAATAACACGAGTTATGTCGGCTTCCAAAGCGTCTATTGTTTCTGATTTATCAGCATAAACCAATTACTTGACACAACCCCAAAGAAAATAATCCAGTGGAGTTATGTCGCATGATCTTGGAGGCCAATTAATTGGACCATTTCTCGAAATAAAGTTATCGCCAAATCTTTCTTTCAATAAATCTATTGTTACGGTAGCAGCATGAGGTGTAGGACCATCTTGTTGGAACCAAAACACTTCTGGGTCAGTAGCATTCACATTTTGAAACAAATACTCATTGATCATCGATCTGTTACGAGCACCATTCACTGTAACATTGGCTCCAACATTTTTTTTAAGAAATATCGACCGATGATGCCTCTAGCGTGTAAAGCACACCATACAGTAGATTTTCCAGGATGCAAGGGAACCTGCAGAAATTCTTGATGATTGTTTTCACTCCGTATACGGTAATTTCGCTTGTTTGCATAGCCGTTAAACCGGAAATGAGCTTCTTCACTAAACACAATTTTACGATAAAAAAGTAGATCAACTTCAAGCTGTACTAGGGCCCTATCAGCAAACAAACGACGCTTATTATGGTCAAGTGGCTTTAGTTCTTGAACAACTTGGATTTATAGGTGTACATCAAGATCTTAACGCAAAATTTACCATGTGGTGGATGTCCAACTTGTTGTGAACGTCGACGAATAGAGAAATCTGAATCATCATTAACACTATGACTTACAGCTGCGATATTTTCTTCTGTACCTACAGTTTTTCGTCTTGTGGTTGTTGTTGCATAGAGTAGAGAAAATGTTGTCCGAAATCTATCGATACTTCGAAGAATAAGCTGCTCTGATGAACAATTATGTAAGCCATAAATTTTCCCGAAGTGCTCTATAACTTTGGCGAATGGAACACTGATTTTGAACATAAATTTCAACAATTTGTAAACGTTGTTGCGGCGTGAGTCTTCCAATGATAATTTGTCAATGCTTACTGAAAAGAAATGTCAAAACTACATGGCCTCTATCTTCTGTCAAATCACTGTTATCCCTATCGAAAATTCTATTATTCTAAAAAAAATATCCAATACTTCTGTTTTTTAGATAACCATGTTGTTTCTCAGAGAAAATCTTGAACTTATACATGAATGAGCAAAGCCTACTGACTTAAGTTTCTCGAATATTTTTGCGAAAAGACTGAATAAACTAATTATATACCAGGCACCGCGAATAATATGAACAGCACAAATAGAGAACCACTATCAATATATATAACAAACAATCAGACACTAGGAGAAATTATACAATATAAATAAATATTTTGTGAGGGTCGGGATGCTTCAGTTAACGTAGTCTGTATAATTTATGAGAGATTGTCGTACCCGTGTGATCTCGTCACTGTGAAACATATGGATGTTTTTAATATCAAACCTTCGTTTTGCGTTCCTATTTTTCCAAAAAACAAGTCTTAAACTTCCAGCTATCACGTTCGCTTCTGAACACATTGTTAATTCCAAAGAGCAGAAACTCAATTCCATATCTCCAGATCGAAGTGTGCGTGACTTAGACTTGCAACCCCTAACCCCCTCACACTCCTTTATCGTCTGAAGCCATCTCGCGACCAACGCTATGTGATCTAGTGAACTCTGTCTCTCATAACTTCATCCAAGCCGATCATTACCCGCTAGGGATTCTATGACAAATGTATCCTTCCGCCAACTTCAAATTAGTTTCGACGGTCGTCCGTATACGAGCGAGTTGAGCGAGGACGGGCAGGGGTCCCAACCCTCTGCACATATATATCTCACGTAATATAACAAATAATGTCAACGGTATCTTATACGGGTTATCCGTTATTTGCTCGGAGAGTAACCACCCGTTCGACCCGTGCGATTCGCCTCGATTTATGTCTCTTTTATTTTCCATTTTCCGCATGAATTCGGATGTTCCGTGGGGCTTGGGAAGGAATTTTTTCTTCCTCGTTCTGTAGGGCACCCTATTTAAATGACTATAAATCAGGATATTCATGCGGATTGTCTCAAAAGGTCAGGCTCTCCTTCGATAAGGAGTATAACTCGCTGAAACCAACCATATGAAGACACTGATCTTCATACTATTCTATCAGCTTTATAATAATGGAAGCTCTCGAAACCCTAGAAGTTGATGAAGCACTTCCCAAACTCATTAAAGAACTCTTCAGAGAATATCATTCATATGTGAAATCGGATATGGACTCTAGAAGCCTATAAAGACCACAAAGGGTTTAAGACAGGGATGCAGCTTGTCTCCCCTGCATTTTAATGCATATGTCGAAGTGGTACTGAAAGATTGGAAGAGGAGATGCAAGGGGATGGGAGTACCTTTTGGGAATGGAACACTTTTCTTACTTAGCTTCGCCGATGACCAGTTATGATTGCACAAGGCTCCTACGATATGGAGTTTGTGATGAAGAGGTTTTATGATGAATCCAAGAAATGGGGACTACAACTTAGTTTTAAGAAAACGGAGTACTTGGTTATTAACTTCGATATTCGCTTAGAAGTACTCATCAATGATAATGTGCACATCCAATTAGTTGACAAATTCAAGTACCTAGTAGTCACAATAAACAAGGATGGCGTTGGCAAGGGGGAAATAAGAACCAGACTTCAAAATAACAAAAAATTAATTGTATGTCTCAATGGTCTTTGGTGGCAACGAAACAATCGGAACCTTTGAAAGAAAAGTTTCCTGGCCGTGTTATTTCTCGAAGAGGTGATCACAACTGGTTATCGAGATCTTGTGATTTAGGCCATTGACATAAGCCATTTTTCTTTGGGGCTACCTGAAGGATGGGATCTATTCTGATACTCTACAATCGATTCAAGACCTTAAAGGTGATTCTATGTTTTAAACATCGGCCTGTCTGTCCTTTATATGTAGCATTACAAATACCACATTTAATTTAATAAATCTCCGCTTCGGGAAATTTGGGTTACCTTTCTTTATTGTTCACCAACATCTTAGCTAAATTATTTCTATTTACTGCTAAAGATTTAATTATCATTTAATGAAGACAAGTAGAGATCCGACTGCTGAAACCTTGTATATAAGCCATTGAAAACCATATTTTCTTTTCTTCATAAGGATCATTTATATTGATATAATTTTTTTTTGAAACAATATGAATGATCCTTATGAAGAAAAAATAATATAGAATTCAATAGCTTATATAAAGGGTTTCAGCAGTGGGGTCTTTAATGGTCTTTATAAAATGAGAATTAATTCCTTAGCAGTAAATAGAAATAATTTAACTAAGATGTTGGTGAACAATAAAGAAAGGAACCCCAACTTTTTCGAATCGGGAATTCATCAGATTAAATGTGATGATTGTAATGCTACATATATAGGTCAGACAGGCCGATGTTTACAATATAGAATCAAAAAACATGGGATGTCCATTTTCAAAAAACAGAAATCAACTGTTTTGCAGGACATTGTATAGAAAATAATAATTTTTTCAATGAGAAAGATATCACTTTACTCTATAATGTTAAAAAGGGTAAACTGATGGACCCTTTGGAGATTCTTTCAATCAATAAAGCCATTAAGTCATCGAGAAACAGGATAATTTAACAAATTCCCAAATACTTTTTGGGAACACACCTGTATTGGATGCTGTGATTTCCATGCGCCATAAAAATACACAGATATCCTAAGTGTTATGAAAGAACCTTTTCAATTTTAAGTTAAGTTACTTTTTGTACTCCTTTGAAGATGGTGGAAAGACCTAAACACTTGTCAGGATTCTGAATAAACTGTGAAACATTCTAACGTTTCGAGAGACTGGATCTACGGGCCAAATTAGTGTGACCATAAAATTGAGTTCAATCAACAACTAGTAGACTCTGCAGTGAAGGTACTCAAGGATCGACCTATTTCTATTGATAATGCTATCAACCTTGAACTGAATTCGTTGAAAATGGAACGCAAACAGCTGCAGATAACACAGCTACATTGCTAAGAAGAAGAGTAACGTTTTTTAAACAAAAAATCAGGTGGAGGTTTCTGAAGATATCGAGCATGAAGGATATCATTAGAGAAAAAAACGCTGGGTATAGCAAAGAATCTTCAGAGTTGGTTCTCCAAATTTTTGTGATATCTTAATATGGAATACGTTACCTTTATTATATTATGGACAAATTCAACATTCGTATCAAGAATAAACCAATTTAACACATATACTCGTAGAGGCTTGATGATCCCATTGAAACAAGAATTTTCTACGCAGAATCCACAAGAAACTAAACAATTTTTCGGAACAAAATCATACGACGATCAAAAGCAACATTCAAGAGAATTGATGCTCACTCTAAAGGTACAACCAATTATTTGTTACAATTTTTCCACTCAGAGAAAGAACAACCTTATCGATTAGAATTTAAGTTAGTTTTGATATAGACTTGTATCATTTTGTTCACTGCATTCATATCGAATTACTATCCAGTTTTAATATTAACTCCAGAATAAACTATTGGAAATCCAAATTGGCACACAAGGAATTCATACAAATTGGCACCCAACTTGGTTTTGTTATTTCAGAAAGTTAATTCATAATAATTGGCTCCCAATGTTATATTGTTATTTCATACCGTAATTTCATAATAATGTGCGCCCAACATGGGGCCACCATCAAGTGAATTAAAGTTCAATACATTTTGTAGGAGTTTCGAGGAAAAATTTTTGTTATTAACAATTCATACAAAGATAACAATGCGCTCTGGTTTGATAATAAATGAAACGAAGTTTTCATCACCATAGTTCTAATTCCTTCCCCTACCTGAATTAATATTTCAAGAAATGTCCCCTAATTAAACACCGTCCGCCCTCAGGAACCAGAATCGCTGAACTTCCCGTGCATAGACGATAAAGAATTGAATTAAAACAGGAGAGAAGTCGACAATCCTACCGAAGGTCCCTAGCTCCCCTTTATTAGCTGGAGGTAGACAATTTTTCTGGGTTTTACTAAATGAATTTAGGCCGACGAGTCCTGGATTGCCTCTCTCACGCTGCAGCGGAGTTATTAGCCCTGCTGCTTTCCCTATACTTTCGTCTTCCCACGGGACTAAAGTTGCGTCGCTGACAATTTGAAACTTATTTTAACATTCATATACAGTTATGCGTATCTGCTCTCTTGGTTGGCGGTCCTTAATTTATATGTATATTTATTAGAATATCTTGTCCGCGTAGTCGTAAATTCTGGACCCTGGGAAGGGTGAGGGACAGCATCGGACTCAGGTTCTGGATTACGTTGTACGAAGTCGATCGAGAAATAACGGTTTAGAACAAGTTGTTTGAAAAAACTTAGTATCCAAAATAAGGAAACTAAAGTCGAGCTCCGTTTTATCGACGTCACCATTTAATGGTTGGTATCTCATTTTGTAATCGAATAAAGCATCGGGTGTTTTTTTTTAGAGTGATAGAACTTTAAATTGAAATAAAACACATTTAAATTAGGATTGGAGCCAAATTTTTTTATTTGAAAGATAAACTTTCCGGTATATATCCACCTCGACTAGCTCTGAAGAACCGCATTCGGCCAGACCTATTTTGGACTATGTTTTCGAGTAATTCAGGCTTTATTTAATCAATTACACGAGTAATGTTAGCTTCCAAAGCGTCTATTGTTTCTGCTTCATCAGCATAAACCAATTACTTGACATAACTCCAAGGAAAATAATCCACTGGAGTTATGTCACCAACTCTTTCTTTCAATAAATCAATTGTTACGGTAGCAGCATGAGGTATAGTACCATCTTGTTAGAACCAAAACACTTCTGGGTCGATACCATTCAAAGTTTGAAACAAATTATCATTGATCATCGATCTATAACGAGCACCATTCACTGTAACATTAGCTTCAGCATCGTTTTTAAAGAAATATGTACCAATGATGCCTCCAGCATGTGAAGCCCAGCATACAGTGCTTTTTTCAGGTTACAATGGAACCTGCAGAATTTCTTGAGGATTGTTTTCACTCCATATATGGCAATTTTGCTTGTTTACATAGCCGTTCAACCACAAATGAGCTTCATCACTAAACACAATTTTACGATAAAAAAGTGGATCAACTTCAAGCTGTTCTAGGGCCCAATCAGCAAACAAACGAAGCTTTTTATGGTCAAGTGGCTTCAGTTCTTGAACCAGTTGGATTTTGTTTGGGTGAAGACCAAGATCTTCACGCAAAATTTTCCATGTGGTGGATACACAAAGTACAACTTGGTATGAAGGTCGATGAATAAACAAATCTGGATCATTATTAACACTATGACTTACAGCAGCGATATTTTCTTCTGTATGTACAGTTCTTTGTGTTGTTGCTGTTGTTGCATTGAGTAGAGAAAATGTTGTCCGAAATCTATCGATAGTTCGACGACTAAGCTGCTCTGAGGGATGATTATGTAAATATCACGAAGTTCCCTTTAAGTTTGGCGAATAAAACACTGCTTTTGAAAATAAATCCTCACAATATGTAAACATTGTTGCAGCATGAGTCTTTCCATGATAATTTGTCAATGCTTACTGAACAGAAATGTCGAAACATCATGGCTTGTACCTTCTGTCAAATCACAGTTATCCTTATCGAAAGTTCTATCACTCTAAAAAAAACACCCGATAGTTCAAACTTTGGTCGTGAATCTCCTTTTCATTTACCTACGATATAATTAGTTCAATATAATCTGTGCACATAATTTTGTTGGTCAGAAATATCTTGCTGGGATATAATTTGCTGCACTTGATTGAAGTGAATATTTTCTATTTGTGATAATATCCATATTCAATGATACATAGTTGTAGAATGTCTTGTTACGAGACGTCTCAAGACACATGGTTGTTGTGTCGTTTATTTCATTGTGGATCCACATTTAAATCGTTCTAAACTTTTTGAATCTTCAAACAAATCTCCAATATTCACTTCCTTCAGATTCAACTGAATGTAATGAATATTATAATAACGTTTTCATGTTTGAATTGTGTTAAATTGTCAACTCACCATCAACTGAATAATCAAAACAGTATAATTCAACAATGAATAAAGAATAGATGATACAAACTATAATCACGTTTAAAATCCATTACTGGAATACAGCTAATTATCTTTATACCTTGCTGGACCATCTATGTCCACATCTCTTTATGGCTACTCTTACTCTACCGAACAATGATGTCCCGTTTTTAACAAGAATAACTTATCACTCTTAAGCAGTGTTATCGTATCTACCAAAAATCGCCAATCTTAACATCACGCGAGTCTACGAAGCGACTATAAATAGACTCTCCTTTGTTTACATTGACAGTGACAGAAGTAGGCATGAACTCCTATTGCACCTTATTCCCATCAATTTTCGATTATCAAAGCGTATGGACCTCTTTGATATATCAATTCCATTAATTATACCCAGTTAGTAGAAATAGAACAAGAAAAATACATAAACTTAACATGATTATTGAATGAACTATTCAACTATTTTTCACTGTGTTTTTAAACTCACATCCATATTTCAAAAATAATTTCAATTACAATGCAGCTTCTAAAACCATTAGTAACCTAGGTACACTTATAGAAAAAAAAAACAATAAGGATCGAACAAGTAAAGAAAATAAATCTGGAGTCTACAAGTTGACTTGCAACGATTGCCCCTTAGTATACAATTTCCAGACAGGTAGATCATTCAAGAAAAGAATTCGAGAAGACACCAAAGGAGATACATATCGGATTCCGTACATTCGACATATGGTAATCATCTCAAGGAATTCAGGCATAATTTCAACAGGAACTATGAAATTATCCACGTCGAAAGCAAAAGTTCTAGATTAACACTTTTAGAATTTTTTCAAATCAACAGGTACAATGCATGTAAAATCCTTTTGAATGAACAAACAGATGTTGACAAGTCTCCATTATTGAATATTTTTTCCTAATGGCATTTTTTAGCGGCAAACCACAATGAACACGCAGAGTTTTTATGACTTGTGCTTCTATTATTTTGTCACGTACTTAATACTGTTTTCAAACTCAGTTACACTGGACACCATCAGCCAGTAAAATGTAGATGTGGAAATTGAAATAATGTCTCTCATATATTTTTCTGGTTGACAAATGAGTTTTGCACCAAGTAAAGTATAGATAATTTTCAATATATGCTATAGAAATTTCAAGAGGTAATTTTAACTTTAAAGTTAGTCTTATTAGTTTTTTCAGTATGGATTCACATTCAAATGTATGTTGGCGAATTTAGTCTGCTATAGGTAAGTTAACCTCATTCTTGTCAAGTTCCTTCAGAGTGAAGGTAGTGCAATTGCAAGGTCAATATTGTTTTTTATAGTTTCTCAGGTTTCATTTTTAAGGCTGAATGAAGAATACTGGCGTCTAGGTTTTCAAAGGTGTTATATTTTAATTTGTATGGTCCATTTTTCAGTTCAAAACTTGTCCAGCAAAAAAAAACGATGTCTCAACTAAGAGTGACTCATATTTATATCCATATGTCAATTTTTGTAGGTTCATCTCTATTTTGGAATACTGTACGATATTTGATAATATCAAAAACAGGGACTTAATGCTACTAAGACATTCTCAATTGAAGTTATTTAACATCAAATAACCATATGTGGTTTACATAATACATTGTTTTCTTAACTAAAATCAAATGTTAATAGTTATGGAGTAAAGACTCAATTAATTCATCCTCTATCACAGAGGAACCTGATTTCCTGTAAACTGATCATTCATCAAACTACTCCTTCATTATAATGAAGTTTTACTCAATTAGAATCTTGCGTAGGTTTCGTTCTCCGTTCAAATACAGAATTATTGAATTACCTGAAAAACTTACCATTTATCCCTATCTTTTATGACGGAAAAATTGAAGTACAGATTCTTGTGAGCGAAATATTCTGACTTGTTGTACTGTAAGCTCAAACAGATGCCATCTTATTAGGGATGACTTTATTTGATGAAGTTGCAGACCGTTCGATGAAGACATTAATTCAGAAGCTGTTCATTAAGCTAACGCAGTTTTGTCACGTGGGCTTACAAGGTCATTTCGTTAGCATCAGCCATGTAGCAAACATATGCCCGGCGCATTCGCCAATTTGTATCTCTCTTCATAGACCTTTTAGAGTCTGCTTTGAGTGTAATTCAAAGCACCAAAATCCACTCTAAACATATCCACGACGAGATAAAACGATGAAAATCCAATTTACCCACAATTTTACGCTAGGTAAACACCGCGCTTCGCTCATAATTGAGGCCGTATTGCATGGCATACCACGTAGCCGTCTGACAAGTGTCAGGAGTTTTCTACTGGCGCGACTTACTCCCGGTCCCGTCCTCCCGCTTGATATATGAGAAAAATAAGGAGCATAACGGGATGACGGGAGCGACGGGGTCCCGTAGGACCAAGGTTAACTGGATACATGATTAATGAATATTGTGTTACAAGTCCTCGTTACTTATACATGAACGGGGGCGGTGGAATAGATTCCGCCTGATTAGGCGTTTTTTCCGCTTTTATTAGGGAAATTGGAAGAGGCCGTTTGACCGGAAAAATCGAGAAGTGGGTGGTTATCCGATACCGTAGGGTTGGTGAGGAATAGATGGCTCTGATGACAGGATTCTATATCAGGATAAGGATAGATTGAAGCTATAATTCTGCAGTGTGTCCCTAGAACCTCTTTTTTGACGTAAAAACTATTTATCGGGAGTATAAATAAGTTTATGCGGTTTTTGGCAAAATTAGAACAATTGGTTATATGGTCCGATTAGTAAGTATCCGGAAAAACAAAACTCAATTGTAATTATTTATTATAGATTTTTAATTCTTGAATTAGAAAAAACGAAATATTCATCTTATTTATTTATAAAACCTCCATTTAACTGTAAACACTTGAGTAAACATCGAGGTACACCTGGAACTAGATCACATCCATAATTTTCGGTGATCGTAGTCCAGGACTGTAAAACTGACTGATTTAAATCATCTTCATTTCGTGACGCTGCTCCTTCAACTTCAATCTTTATTAGTCCCCATATATTTTCAATGAGACTAAGATCTGGTGAAGCTGCTGGCCATGAAATGGTTGTCACTTGGTGTTCTTGCATTCAAGCTTGAGTAAAGGCTGAATTATGGCATCTTGTTCAAGAAGCCTTCCCACTGGATATAAAAAATGCGCCGTTTCAAGGAGAAAACCGTTTAGAATGCCACAGTACTTTTCACTATTAATATTACCATCAACTATATAGGGAGGCGTAGCATTATTTTGGTGGGAAATTTGAACGGTAATAGGTTGTTTTGATAGGGTTTTTGGGTGATTTCCACCAAGTTAATATAAAAATTATCTTCTTGAAAACGTTGACAAAATTCTATCCTTCGTTCCTTTTGTGAAGGTGTCATTATAAAATTTTTTTTTGGTTTCCTTGATATGTAGTCTTGTCGTTTCAGTGATAAGTATATTGAAATTATGAAAAATAATAAATTCCGGATACTTTCTAGAAGGACTATACATTCAAAGTCAAGATATCGCTATCCACTATTTTTTTCACCTTTGTCAGAATTGACAGATCGTTCATGAAAAAAGGCTGGCTCTTTGGCTACTCTTTACGCATGGATCTATCAGATGGACCAGTGTCTGGGCTGTACAGTGGGTGTGGTAGGACCTTCAATTACAGCGTTTCTGAGTACGTTTTGATAGGCAATGCAACATGTGGCCTTGCATTTTCAATAACTTTGTCATGTCTGTCGGCGTATTGCGTTTTTCTCGCAATACTCAGCTCAAACGCACCATTATTCAGTACAAAAGTGGACATTTTCAGAGAACACACACAAACTATGTTGTTTACGTTTCAGCGAAATGATAAACTAGTAGGGAAATCTGTTGTTAAAACCGCACGATCTTCCTTATACTCCTAATAAAAATATTTTACTGAGTTTAGCTTGGTTGTATCCAAAGATCATAAATTTTATTCAGAAAAATGAGTAGGTTTTTTAATGAAAATAAAAAAAATAAATGGAATTAATACACAGTAAATATTGAACTCTTTCGGCCGTTATAGATTGGCAGTTACTCGTAATCAAAACAAACAAATAAACAATGTTTTGATAGGAAAAAATTGAGATAATAGAATAGCTTTGTGACTGCAGTTTAGAATTGTCACTTCATCTTCAACTTAACAAAAAGATTATTCATGAATATTCATGTACAAAAAAATATTCGAAACAACACAAGCATTATAACAAATGGAAAAAGTAATAGTGAAAAATAATTCTATAAAAATCTATGGACAATTATAATATAACAGAAAATGTAATTGAGCAGAAATAACATCAAACAACCATAAAACAATACCTCATGATGTAAACTGAAGAAACTAAAAAAACATTATCCAAAATCGGAAATATAAGTGAGAAACGTGAAAAGCACTGACTTGATCTCAGGAGCTTTTGTACGCTTATTCATATCACCCATGGTTCCCACGAAATTTTGCATTAGCTTTATTGTCATTATTTCGCTCTAAATGGTGAATTTTAACTTGACAGCAGGACTGAAGGTTTGAGGTTCAATAAAATGAGGAATATTTCGAAGGATTCCATGGTCTGTTTTTTTCAAATTTTATTGCACTTTTTTTAATTAAATAAAATGCACACCCTGTTATGATTTTTGAACTCCTGTTGCTACAATTTTTCACTTTTTTCAAACTTTATTTTTCCTATGTTATCCCGAATAGTGATTCTTTAATCTGTATTCTTCAATTCTAAGGCAATTGTTCCAGCTTGGAAAACATTGTCACTTTTTGCCGAACCAAATATTCAAAATAAAAATTTCTCCCAAATTCAATTGACTCTACTGAAAAAAGAATTGTACTACATCAGTTTGGCAAGTTACTTCAAAAGTTAGCATATTTAATAAGGATTCCAAAATGCTATAACACCAACTACATTCTTCTTTAGATTGGACAAAAAAAAGGTTTTTCTTAAAAATATTCAGTTTCGTTTTATGACAAGATTTAATAAATTCAGAAAAGATGTTCAAACTGCCCTCCTTCAGCCGCAATAGAAGCAAGACATCTTTTTAAAAACGATCTGAATGTCAGAAGGGCGAATCTTCCGTTATTGACTAATTGCATTGCTTTCCTTATCCTCTTCTGAAGCTCAATTACATTTTCAATTTGTTTTGAATAAATTTTTTCCTTTACTGCTCCCCAGTAAAAAAATTCTATGGGATTCAAATCAGGTAAACGGGCTGGCTACGAGATTGTACCACGTCTTCAAGCATTTAAAACCTCTGGCAACTCAAAAAGGGCCCAATGACTTTTCCGTTCAAAATTCCAGTCTACATTTTCACTCTAAAACGATATTGAGATCTATCTAGTCTCATTAAATTAGGATTTTCTGCTTGCTACTCGTGTAAATTGTGTAGGTTCATATACTGAATTGTTTCAGACGTTACTATTTGGTAGTTGATCATAATTAAAACAAATTGTAGAAATTACTATGTTTTACTACCAATAAAAAGATATATTACACATTTTCTTGTGACTCGAGTTTCGGGAATGAATGAAACTCTGATGATGTTCATTTCCCGAAACTCGAGTCACAAGAAAATGTGTAATATATCTTTTTATTGGTAGTAAAACATAGTAATTTCTACAATTTGTTTTTTAGTGTAGGTTCATGTTACTATCTTTTTTGAATGTTGATTCATCCGACCACAAAATTTTTTCTAAGAATTGTGGGTCTTCCCGGTTCTTTTGTAGCATGGTTTGGCAAAACGCAACCTTATGTTTTTTCAATAATCGGTGAAGTGTACTTTTAGGCATTCCTGAGCTTCACTGAATTTCAGGTAGCGAAGTACTTGGATCTTTCTCAACTGCTTGAAGAACAATATCGTCGTAAGTTAAAGAAATACTTCTTTCACCATGCACTTCGTTTGGAAGTCGGGTCACTGGTAAGAGTGGACGGTGCACATTCGTAAAAACTTGGTGATCTATATAACGATCAGCACTAGAGTATCTCTCGCGATACATTCTCGAAGTTGCACTAGCGTTACATCTGCATTCCCCATAAATGGGGTGCATTTTGGCATATTTCTGTGTTGTATACACAGACATGATGGCAATACACAATCACAGGTTAGTCCAGGTAAAATCAAAGTTCGTCATAAAGAGATCAGAACTATCCAAATCACAAGCAAACAAATCTGATAAACGAAGCCAAAAGTCGTAAGTACACAAATAACACGATCAAATACGGAAAGATGCGCAGTAGACCCAGGGGCGTAGCGTACTGATCTGTATTGCGTTTACGTGTGCCAATACCAAATAGTGTTTGACTCTCACTTTATGGAAGGACTCACCCCATTCCATTCAAACCAGATTCTTAAAGTATTGGATGCACTAGAATCATTTTAAGAAAGTTCGAAGAAATTGTACCAAACTGTGTTTCGTTTTTTTGACTGATCTAAGGAATAATGTAGTGAGTGTTATACCATTTTAGAATACCTAATAAATGCGCTAACTTTTAAAGTAATTTGCCAAACTATTATTTTTTCAGTAATGTCAGTTAAAGTTGTGCGAAATATTAATTTTGAATACTTGGTTTGGCAAAAAGTGACATTATTTTCCAAGCTGAAGTAATTGGCTTAAAATTGATGATCACAGATTACAGGAATAACAAAGGAAAAATAAAATTTGAAGAAAGTGAAGAATTGTAGCAACAGGAGTTCAAAAATCATCACAGGGTGGGCATTTCCTCGAATAATAGAAAATGCAGTATAATTTGAAAAGTAAACGACTTAGATTTTTTCAAATATTTTTCTGATGACTACCATGACGCAACCTGTTAGTCGATTTCGGCTTCACGCTAACTTCTGGGACACCTGCATATTCCCGATACTTTCTTACACAAAGTAGTGTCAACCAGATATCGTATCTTCTCGATTTCAACCCTTGTGTACTCACTTCTAATTAATTCAGAAGAACACGAAATATTATGTTCAAGCCCGATTACATCTCATCTCGTACTTACATCAAGCCCCAAACTGCCCATAACCCCAATTCATTATCAAAATTAACCCGAAATATAATTAGGTAACACGTTCCCACAGGTGACATACCTTCAGCTCGTATCACTCATCTCTAACTATCTGTCGGCGGTAAATCAAGAGCCCGACGTACTTTTGGGACATTTTTATGACAGAACGAGTAACGTAATTGCACGTTAAAAGGGTCAAATGTATAGTTTATGGCTGATTCGGTCTCCAGGGACCGACTCATTACCAACGAACAATTAATAGCGACGATAATCTTATTTAACCGTGCCCCAATGCTCGCTAACTGCATCGCAATCAATACCGGACATGTTTGAGCCTGTTTGCGGCCGGTGTTGATTTAGTATTCGACCAGGATGTGATGGTTATCCTTCATATTGGTCGTTTAGTTCGGGCGGCGGTATTTGATCGATGTTGCAGATAAACCACGGGTTTTACGATTCTATGGGTTTCACTCTGGATGTGATTGGCTGTGAATGAAAGGAAAGCAGCTGTAGTTTCGACAGGTTTGAGCTAGTCCCTTCCTTTCGAACAGAAACACATAAAACCTTTGATTTGAGGTTTGAAAAATTTTAATGGTGTGACCAATGATATTGTTTTAAATATTGAACTTGAATTTAATATTTGCTTATTATTATTGCTATGATTATGTGTTTCGATGAAAATTTTTAATTCAAAACGTTTCTGCTTACCCTTGTATGTACGTTTCCATTGTGGTCTGCCAGCTGACTTCAAGTGTATTGTTATTTTGTCATGGTAATTTAGAATTTTACTACTTGTATTATAAATTTGATATAATGAGGGGAGTTCTAATTTGAATTTGCTCATTTATTTTCTGCAAACTATAATGAAAAGAAAATATTTGGATATAATGAGTGTGAACAAACAAAAATAAAATAGAAAAAGGCTTTTTATTTGAGAGAAGAAATATAGCAAAATTTGAATATCAAAACAGATTTGATCTGTTAGTCTTCTACAATTTTAATTTCAAAAAAATTTTTATTCAAAAAACTTTTAGAATTAAATTAATGTCTACAATAAGCACCGCTTATATTTAATAGATGTATATATTCAAAACTCAATATACAATGTCAAATGGAATAAATGAACCAACCAATATAAAAAAGGCAATTAAAATTAATAAATAAATATTTGAAGGAGACAAAATTTTGTTTCTGATCTCACCATAGTGAAACCAATTCCTTTTCAAAAACATAAAACACAACTCAAGGATTTCTCAAGAAATATAATTTATTTGAAATAGTTAATATATTTGAATAAGTTAATTCAAAAATCTCTCAAAACATGCAATATATCTTCAAAAAACAATTAGAGTACGGATAATCTCTTCATCGGCCCCAGATAACATTTAAATATCAAAATCAACTAACCATCACTATATCATACCTTACAACTTAACACGTGAACTTGTTCAAAGAGACTAACTTTAATAAATAGGTTGTCAGTTCGTCACAAAATCACAGAGAACTGTAAGGCATTCTATGGTTTTCTTCAAACCATTGACTTTCCATAATGAGAATTATTCAAGCCTAAATATAATTATATATTATGTATTTAAATCTGTTTAATTTCAATTCAAAGTTATATTATTCTAAAAAAAACACCCGATACATATTGTACATTTAAACCAACCTCTTGAATCACTCTATCTCTTACTGAAAACTGCACTGAACATCTTCGAATAGTTTAAAAGCTCTGAACGAACAGACAGTGGAAGCGATTTAATTTTATACCGTGCGAAGATTTTCAACTTATTGATTCCACTTCACTTTCCTTCCTTCATCATTCATACATCACGTGCATTCATGTCATAAAATTGACTTTAATAGCTGCAAAACTATTGGAACAAAAAAAAACGCATTAATTGCGAAACTTTTGAAATTGAAACCTATTCGAACACATTTCAGGCCTCCATGTTTAATATAACACAAATTATTTTTCTGGGAAAATGCTCATCTTCGGCCACGTAACAATAAGCCCATTACAAAATGCTGGAAATGTTCAGTTCTTGAGTACTATGACGATTTGATGTTGATTGATGTTCAACCACATTCTGAGCTACAGCAGCAATATTTTTATGTGTGCTCACGAGTTATTTAATCAAACAACCAGTTACACGAACTCGCTTCACAAATTACCGTGAGGGCATTTCATTTCTATCGAATTTTTCACATAACAGTTTGAATAGAGGATTCACCACTTTGAAAATGAGTTTTTGATATTTATCAGTGTTATTCAACCGTATATCGATCTATTTCGTTACTGTCAAATATTAAACTAACATTCTGTCACAACTTGAATGACGTAAGTGTTGCTAGTCTCAAAATAATCACTACTTTAAAATGCAAATCTTAAATGCTCATTTGAATTGTCGTCTTTTATTAGATTTTTCCCGATTTAAGCCGGAAGCTCATAAATAAATATGTGGAAGATGTATACTTTTTTCTTTCAATGTTAATGTTTCACTAAACGAATACTCGTGAAATTTTTCGATAATAGTGAGATTATAAATTATATCTTTATCAACACTTATTTCTGAAGAGCTCAAAATATACCGATCAAATCGACAATTAACGGAAGTCACATCAACACACGCCGTCTGATCAGAAAAAGAAACTCATCTGAGATTTAAACGTTAATGTGCTGCATATGGTGCAGCTCAAATCTTCAGTAAAGACCGTATATTTATCTTTTAGGCAGGGGTGTTTGTAGTTTTTGCAGAACATCAATGTTAATTTGATGATAAGACAACGTACCGGCATATTACCCAACGTATTGGTTTATCGTGCGTGCGGTGATATTAAGGCACTGCTAAAGGGCTACAGTGGTCTACTCATAGAAGATTTCATGCTACTTTAAAGGTAAAAAAGGTTTTAAGAACAGAAAATAGTTTAGTTTAATTATTTCGTCGAGAACATGGACAATTTTCGGCTAAACCACCGATTGATTCGAATAATACATCTTTCTATTACGATCATCGATTTTAACCTCCAGCAACAAAAGAACTCACGTATAAGGGATGCAGCTTGCACACGAGCACACCCTTTCTGACCAGGGTACAATATGCGATCTTGGGCAAATAATTCGAATGATGATTGCCGAAGCAGTGTAAGACCATTATCGGGACAAGTGTTTGTTTAGGTCCGGAATGGAAAGATTAAAATGAAACGAAGCAGAAGACTTTATAAATAAATATTGGGTAAACATTAATCACTGCGAGGCGGCTATCGGTACAAGTATGGGGCCAACGGACCAAAGAATAAGGTCGATTTCAAATTTAATGAGTTGCTTGTGGGGTGGACGACGTCGACAAACGATTGTTTGGGTTTCCGATCGGACAAATATTACACTCGGTATTGTTGGTATTGAGGGATGAGGGAACTGTGGATTAAAGACTCGACTCTTGTTCTTTTAATTGACCAAGAGTGAATTCAGATTGAAATATTTGGGTCAACCTATTAAATAGATTTGGTATGAATAATGACATGGAATAATTATTATTTTATTTATATAAGTTATCTCTGGCTAAATTTCACGAGATGATTTTATAGACAATTTGCAACACAAAAGTTCCTAGAGAATGGTCAATCATTTTTCGTTGTAAAGAAATTCAGGATTCCGTTATCTTGTAACGTTTCACAATTCTTTGACTAAAAACATACAAAAATTGAGGAACTATCATATCGATGAAAATTCAGGGCGAACAGTTGGAAATATTTTAGACTAGGTGACTTTCATGGAGATTTTTAAAGAATACTTATCTATTGTAGGTTTCTTAAGGCAAAAATGGTCATAAAATTGTTTTTTATGTATCAGGTGTTTTTTCAGAGTGATAAAACTTTACGTTAAAACAAAACACATTCAAATTAAGATTGCAGCCAAATTTGTTTTTGTTTGAAAGATAATTTTAGGACATTTATGTTTTAAAAATGATTGTCCACCACGACTAGCTCTGAGGAACCGCATTCGACGAGATCAATTTTCGACCACATTTTCGAGTAATTCATGCTTCATTTCATCAATAAACGAGTTATGTTGGCTGCCAAAGCGTCTATTGTTTCTGGTTCATGAGCATAAACCATTCACATAAACCCAAAGAAAATAATCTAGTGGAGTTATGTCGCATGACCTTGGAGGCCAATTAATTGGACCATTTCTCGAAATAATGTTATCGCCATATTTTTCTTTCAATAAATGAATTGTTACGGTAGCAGCATGCGGTGTTGCACTATCTTGTTGGAACCAAAACACTTCTGGGTCGATACCATTCAAATTTTGGAATAAATAATCATTGATCATATCGATCTGTACCGCGCACCATTCACTGGAACATTAGATCCAGCTTCGTTTTTGAAGAAATATGGACCAATGATGCCTCCAGCGTGTAAAGCACACCATACAGTGCATTTTTCAGGATCCAATGTAGAACTTCTTGACTATGGTTTTCCCTTCGTATTCGGCAATTTTGCTTGTTTATATAGCCGTTCAACCAGAAGCTGAGCTTCATCACTAAACACAATTTTACGATAAAAAAGTGGATCAACTTCAAGCTGTTCTAGAACCCAATCAGCAAACAAACGACGCTTATTATGATCAAGTGGTTTTAACTTTCATTAACACTATGACTTACAGCAGCGATATTTTCTTCTGTACGTACTGTCCTTGTGTTGTTGTTGTTGCATCGATTAGAGAAAATGTTGTCCGAAATTTCACGAAGTGCTCTATAAGTTTGGCGATTAGAACACTGACTTTGAAAATAAAATTCAACAATTTGTAAACGTTGTTCGGCGTTAGTCTTTTCATGATTATTTGTCAACGCTTACAGAACAGAAATGTCAAAACAACATGGCTTCTACCTTCTGTCAAATCACAGTAATCCCTATCGAAAGTTCTATCTATTTTTCTAAAAAAAACACCCGGTACTAAGGTTATTGATGATTTTAAAAGTTGCGTTGTGATTGAAACTTTTTTTGAAATGTCTAGCATGTCATATAATCCATTAACACAAGATAACGAAATTTATTTCTGCGTATTGTCCTCTTGTATGATTGGGTACACGATATTTAATGCCATGTTCTTTTGTATATCGGATACGATTTTGTCTAGAAGAATGTGGCTATAACCATTGTTTGAGGCCATCTTCTAATATTTAATTCTTTAGGGAAGTTACCTGAATTCAGAGGGATTTTCAATTGTCTATGAATAAGTGTCATACGCTGACATCTTTCAGTTGGTGGTGAAGTTTTATGTATTGTAATAGCTATATGTGGGGATACTGAAATGATGTGAATTACTCAGTCTAGTTATTGCGAGGTCAAGAAAATCGATAATGTGGTTCGTTTCTTCGATTGTTAATTTGACTTTTGGAAGGAATTATTTAATGAAATTCTTGCGCATATGAAGTTGTTGGTCGGTACCTTTGAAACAACAAAAATTATCATCTACGTATCTATACCAATAAAGGAAGTATTTGCTTATCGGATATAGGTGTATTTTTGATTCTAAATCATCCGTGAAAATTTCAGCCTAAATTGAACTGAGTGGATTTCCCATTATTGAACGATAAATTGATAATAGTTTTTTTCAAGACATATTTCGAGGCAATTAAGAATATCATTCATTTTGATGGGGTTGGTGTTATTTTTAATCAATAGTTTTTTACAAGTTATAGTGTTTCTATAGGAGGTATACTAGGAAACAAATTTTGTACATCTAAAGAAATAACTCTACAATATTAGCGTGATTGTTTGTAATGTTATGTCTAATGCTGTCTCTTATATATTTTTTGATTAAAATTGGTTTTCACCAAGTAAAGATCGAATCAATCAAGGGAATGTATCATATATTGTTGGAAGCTTCATTTCGGCTGTTTTTTCAGAGTGAAAGAACTTTCGATAGGGATAACTGTGATTTGACAGAACGAAGCAGCCATGTTGTTTTGACATTTCTGTTCAGTAAGCATTCACAAATTATCATGGAAACACTCGCGCCGCAATAACGTTTAAAAATTGTTGAAATTTATTTTTGAAAATCAGTGTTCTATTCGCCGAACTTCGTGAAATTTATGGTTCACATAATCGTCCATCAGAGCAGCTTATCCGTCGAACTATCGATAGATTTTGGACATTTCCTCTACTCGATGCAACAACAACGTGATGACAAAGAACTGTACGTACAGAAGAAAATATCGCTGCTGTAAGTCATAGTGTTAATGATGATCCATATTTGTCTATTCGTCGACGTCCACAACAAGTTGGACTCTGTGCATCCACCACATGGACTATTTTGCGTAAATATATTGATCTACATACAAACAAGATCCAACTGGTTCAAGAACTAAAACCACTTGACCATAATAAGCGTCGTTTGTTTGCTGATTGGACCCTAGAAAAGATTGAAGTTGATCCACTTTTTTATCGTAAAATTGTGTTTAGTGATGAAGCTCATTTCTGGTTGAACGACTATGTAAACAAGCAAAATTTGCCGTATATAAGGTGAAAACAATCCTCAATAAGTTCTGCAGGTTCCATTGTATCCTGAAAATGCACTGTATGGTGTGCTTTAAACGCTGGAGGCATAATCGGTCCGTATATATTTAAAAACGATGCGTGAGCTAATGGTACAGTAAATGGTGCTTGTTGCAGATCGATGATCAATTATTATTTGTTTCAAAATTTGAATGGTATCGACACAGAAGTGTTTGGTTCCAACAAGATGGTGCTACATCTCATGCTGCTTTCGTAACAATTGATTTATTGAAAGAAAGATTTGGCGATAACATTATTTCGAGAAATGGTCCAATTAATTGGCCTCTAAGTTCACGTGACATAATTCACTGGATAACTTTGGAGTTATGTCAAGTCATTGATTTATGTTGATGAACCAGAAACAATAGACGCTTTGGAAGCCAACATGTGTTGTTATTGATAAAGTAAGGACTGAATTACTGGAAAAAGTGGTCCAAAATTGGTCTGATCGAATGCGGTTCCTCAGAGCTAGTTGTGGTGGGCGTATACCGGAAATTATTTTCAAAACATAAATGTCATAAAATTATCTTTCACATGAAAAAATGGCTTCAATCTTAATTCAAATGTGTTTTAATTTAATTTAAAGTTCTATGACTAAAAAAAAAAACCCAATACATAGGTTATTTATATCTATTGGCAATATTTCTAACTAGCTCTGCTCTATGATTTATAGGCATTTCGATCAAATTCAAATTCCATTTGCTATAAACTTATCGCAAAATTACAGCTTTTTTTTTCAAGTTTTCAGCTATATAAGAAGTAAATGTGTAATTTCAGGAGTTAGTTCAAAATTTAAACTTTACAAAGCCACATTGTTTTCCAAACAATTGTCGTTAACTCAATAAACTGTGAAATTAATCTATATTATATTATTTAGCTAAAATGAATTTGCATCAAGTAGGAACTAATTAAATTAAAAACAGATTTATTTATCAATTGATTATTAAATATAGCCAACGCATATTTTTTAGTATGAAGGATATGAGTCTTAATTTCACTTAAATCCACTTTATGCCACGGAATTTCAGTGTCACATCATTTATCGTTATATTCACCGTATCAGGAGTTCCTGATATATCTTTCAATTAAGGTTCCATTTAAGTACATTCCCCTGTTTATGGAAATGTGACGGCCGACCCCTTCTGCTCCAGAGGCGTACGGGTGGAGGGGAGGTCTCGTAAATAGCCTGAACGTCACTCAAAATTGAAGATAAAGGTTTTTCGCATCGGAATATCAGACAGTTTGAAAATTTAATGGCATTCAACGCCTTGCCCACGGGTATTTTAGCAGGTTATATATTCAGATTAATTCCATAAATGATTAGACTGGTTGACGTGAAAACCGGAAAAACCTATACTGGCTTCCTATTTAGGTTATACACTTTGTCCATTAGGAGCCGAAGGTATGAACCCTTTTTAAAAATTAGGGTGATTTCGAGAAGGCGAAATGTGAGTTTTTATGGGATTCACTGATTACTGAAGGAAAGTTTCCACATTATGATTTACTGAACATCTTTCCCATTGATATTTTCATTAGAAAAATTCGATTTAATCGGTCCTTACCTGATGGAAATTCATTTTAATTAAATGAAGAATTTACCGACAATTGTTTGGCCAACATTGTGACTTCTTCAAGTTTACTATTTGAACTAACAGTTTAAATTCCATCTTCACTTCCTACATAACCAAAAACATGAAAAAAGAGGAGGTACACATAAGTAACAATTTTTGGAAATAAAAATAAGAAAAACAGTAATATCAATAAAAAAAAAGGGAAAAAGGGTTACAAACAAGCAGAAAATATAGTGGGGACAATTTGCGACATCTGTTTGATGGTTGAGAATAAATTTAAGGTTCTGTATCTACTAATTTCTACTGTTTACAAATCTGTGAGTCCTGCATTTTCAATTTCATTACAGATAATTTCAATAATTTCATAGTTAGTTGTTTTTGAAATTATGTTCGAATTCTTTCAAATATCATAGGCGGAATGCGAGATGTTTGAATGTAACTCCGCAGATTTCCTGAATTCTTTTCTTAAAGGATCTAGCTGTTTGGCCAATATACTACTCTGTCAAGAAAGTACCGGGAATTTTCGATTAAAACATTATTTTTACATTTAATCGTCAAAATTTATTGGGTCGCCTTCAAAATAGGCTCCATTTGCTCTAATGCATCTATGCCAACGGCACTTCCAATTATCGAAACATTTTTTATAGGCGCTTTCCGGGATGGACTTTAGCTCTCGCGCCGAATTTTGTTTTATGGCTTCAATCAACTCAAAACGGGTGCCACGAAGGGGCAATTTTAGTTTTGGGGAGAGGAAAAAGTACAGGGAGCCAAATCCGGCGAATACGGTGGTTGCTGAAGCACGTTTGTTGAGTTTTTGGCGAGAAAGTCAGTCACAATCGTAGCTCGGTGAAAAGGCGCGTTATCGTCATGCAAAATCCATGAGTTGTTCGCCCACAAATTTGGCCGCTTCTTACAGATACGCTCACGTAAACGTTTCATAACGCCTAGGTAATACTCCTCCTTGTTTACCGTCTGACCCTCTGGAACGAATTCGTAGTGCACCACGCCACGGATATCGAAGAAAACAATGAGCATCACCTTCATTTTCGAGCAGCTTTGGCGTGGTTTTTTCGGTTTCGGCTCATTTTTTGCCACCCATTCCGATGATTGCTGGCTTGTTTGCATATCGTACTCGTAGACCCAGGTCTCATCACCAGTTATAATGCGTTCCATGAATGTAGAATCGGAATTACAGCGATCCAGCATGTCTGAAGCAACCTGTTCGCGATGACGTTTTTGAAGAAAATTCAGGTCTTTCGGTACGAGTCGTGCGGCCACCTTTCTCATGCCCAAAATATCAATCAAAATCGTACGTGCGGACTCGTGGGATATCTTAAGATCATGTGCTATCTCTCTCAAGCTGGTACCACGGTTTTCCAGCACCCTTTCCTTAATTTTATCGACGTTATCTTCGATCGAAGCCGTCGATGGGCGACCACTTCACGACCGTCCTTGAAGGCTCTGTACCACTGATATGCACGAGTTTTCGATAGAGCATTATCACCAAAGGCCTTCTGCAACATTTTCAATGCATCGGCACACGAAAATTCATTTGCAACACAAAACTTCAAACAAATTCTTTGCTCAACGTAATCACCCATAGTAAAAATCGGCACGCACTCTGACATCGACTGACTTAATCAGCTGTTGCAAACACACTAGTTGACAGATCCCGCTAAAGCTTGGCATAGTAATTAAGGACAGTGGTACCAACCTAGGAAAAAAAACTTTTGCCTGCCTCATTGCCCCGCCAGATTTAAATCGATAATTCCCGGTACTTTCTTGACAGAATCTAGGCTACAGATTTATTGTCTTTATCTGTTTGATATTTGTTATTTTTCATATATCGGTTTTTTTTTAGAGTGATAGAACTTTCGATAGGGATAACTGTGATTTGACAGAAAGTAGAAACAATGTTTTTTTGACATTTCTGTTCAGTAATCATCGACAAATTATCATGGAAAGAGTTCCGCCGCAACAACGTTTAAAAATTGTTGAAATTTATTTTCAAAATCAGTGTTCTATTCGCCAAACTTATAGAGCATTTCGTGTAATTAATGGTTTCCATAATCGTCCATCAGAGCAGCTTATTCGTCGAATTATCGATAGATTTCGGACAACATTTTCTCTACTCGATGCAACAACAACAAAGAACTGTACGTACAAAAGAAAATATGGATGCTGTAAGTCATAGTGTTAATGATTATCCAGATTTGTCAATTCCTCGACGTTCACAACAAGTTGGACTCTGTGCATCTACCACATGGATAATTTTGCGTAAAGATCTTGATCTACATACAAACAAGATCCAACTGGTTCAAGAACTAAAGCCACTTGACCATAATAAGCGTCGTTTGTTTGCTGATTGGACCTTAGAACAGATTGAAATTGATCCACTTTCTTATCGTAAAATTGTGTTTAGTGATGAAGGGCATTTCTGGTTGAACGGCTATGTAAATAAGCAAAATTACCGTATATGGAGTGAAAACAATCCTCAAGAAGTTCTGCAGGTTCCATTGCATCCTGAAAAATGTACTGTATGGTGTGCTTTACACGCTGGAGTCATCATCGGTCCATATTTCTTTATGAGCGATCCTGGAGCTAATGTTACAGTGAATGGTGCTCGTTAGAGATCGATGATCAATGATTATTTGTTTCAAAATTTAAATGGTATCTACCCAGAAGTGTTTTGGTTTCATCAAGGTGGTGTTACACCTCATACTGCTACCGTAACAATTGATTTATAGAAGGAAAGATTTGGTGATAACATTATTTCGAAAAATGGTTCAATTAATTGGCCTCCAAGATCATGCGACATAACTCCACTGGATTATTTTCTTTGGGGTTAAGTCAAGTCATCGTTTTATGCTGATAAACCAGAAAAAATAGACGCTTGGGAAGCCAATTTAACTCGTGTTATTGATGAAATAAGACCTGAATTACTCGAAAAAGTGGTCCAAAATTGGTCTGGTCGAATGCGGTTCCTCAGAGCTAGTCATGGTGGACATATGCCGGAAATTATTTTTAAAACATAAATGTCATAAAATTATCTTTCAAATAAAAAAAAAATTGTCTTCAATCTTATTTTAAATGTGATTTATTTCAGTTTAAAGTTCTATAAAAAAAACACCTGATACATTTCTAAATTATTAACCGTTCCAAATGCTAGATTTTAATTCAAAATACTAGGCAATTTTATCTGATATTTCATTCGACTGAGGAGTGAGAATGTATGTTTCAATCAAATTTTTTATACCAGGTTACACTTAATTCAATTTAAATTCAATCCTTCATCCTTTCGTTTAAATTTTTCTCCTAAAATTTTGTCTATTATAATTGGAGCTAGATCAATATCTAAACTTAAAGAAGCCACAGTATTGGCGTAACATTTGTAGTTAATTAATAAAATATGGAAATAATCCTTACCATCTCATTTAAATTCCCAGAAAATGTTGGGGTATTAAATACTTTTGTTGATTTCAAATCAATATTCTGAATTTTACTGAGTTCAAATCAAGAATTCACCACAATTAATTCTGTCGTTGTGTCAAAACAGATACAGGGTGTAGCAGAAAAGTAATGATACTGATTTGTTATTTACAAATGTTTTTATGGTAAATGGGCAAACTGAATTTTGCACCTCAACAGAAAAGACCAGAATTAATCATCAGAATATATGTAGTGTTCCACCAAGATAATGCAAGACTTTATACAAGTTTGGTCACTTGCCTAAAGCTTTTACAGCTTGAATGGGATATACTGCCCCACCCATCATATTGTCCAGATCTGGCGCCTTCGGATTACTATTTGTTCCGACCATTGCAAAAAACGGAAAACCTTCACTTCAAATGAATAGGTGAAAAATCAACTGGATCAGTTTTTTGCCTGCAAAGACCAAAAATTTGATGAGCGTGAAATCATGCTGCTACCAGCAAGATGGAAAAAGGTGCTGGACCACAATGGCCAATATATAATTCAATAAAATATTTATTTATAATAAGAAAATCGTCTTTCATTTCCCCCCCAAAAAAAGGAATTCACTTTTCAAACAACCCAATAATTTATTTCACATGGAAACATCAATGAACAGAGGAAAACGGTATTATTTTAGCATATATAATCCAAATCTATGCTTTTTAACCTTGAAATCAAATTTCTGCCAAATTTCAAAGTGTCTTTGTCTGAAATCCAGAAATAAAATACCAAAATTCCCCGTTTTAATGATAATGTTCGAGAAAATTATGGAATATGAGGAACCCCCCAAGCCAGAGATCAAAACAGACGATTTTGGAAATGGAATTACTACGAGATTGATGGCAAAAAGAAATAGTGACGACTGCAAAAGAACCAGCCTCAATTTTCCACCTGGATCCTTTATTCCCAACTCTAATATACTCCTCAATCGAATAAAATCGCAACTCATAGAGGAAGGTAATGCTATAAGAGCTATTTATTTATATTCGAACAATTTTAGGAATCTCATATTTATGAGATTCCTGAAATTGCTTTTTTGTATTTTTATTAACTGTTCCTGAAATATTATTCATCCTGTAATCATAATTCAATGATTATAATAAGATCAGATCTATAACTTTTTCCATCTCGTACTAACTTGAATTTTACTTCTCATCCTTAGTGAAACACTTTATCAAAAAGTTTAATTAAGCTAATAGAGGCAATCATGCAAATCAATTGTTAATTATATCAAGCAAGAAGAATTCATTGATAACGTTAAAGATTTCCTACTCCTGAAATCTTAGTCTTCCAAAAATTGTTAGTACATCAATTGACAAGCCTTGAAGAGATTCATAACTATATATCTCATACTTTTTGCTCTAATATAATTGTTTTTCAATTTTCCTTTTTCTATCTTCTTCATTTGCTACAGATTTCGTTAGTTGACAGAAAATGTGGTACATTTTGGAGAAAGTTTCAACGTCTACAGTTTTAATATTATACTTTCACACATATGTGATCTATAAATTTCTTCAGTCAAAGTGTAAGAATAGTTGGAATGGGCTACAATTCGAAACAAAATGATTCCAGGAACATTTTTGTAAAAATAACAAGCATACTCACATTTTGAAATATGACATGATGTGATGTGAAATAGAAGTGTATTCGGCTATTCTTTAATGATAAGGTATATCAATTATCATTATTGCATGCTACTTTTCGTAAAATATTGAAATCTCTCACTACAAAGTCCAAATTATATAATTTAACATTTTATGCAAAAATTACTCATATTTATGCGTAATTTTTGCATAAAATGTTAGCACATAACTTGGACTGAAGATAATTGTCTAATTTTAATGTAGCAAGTAACATGAATGTGTTCAGGTTGCAATATCTACAAGTCAGTTGGCTGGCTCAAAAAATAGGTCACTATATTTCTTCAATGAAAACGAATAATTTATATCGACTATTCTGAAAGTAAAAATGCTTTTACTGTATATAAAAATAAATGAGCGTCGATAGTATAGTTGAGAGCTGGTATCTTGGTGAGAAAAGAAATTTCCTCGCTAGGACGAGCAGCCACCATTTATTACACTGTTAGCTCCAAAATTAGCAGTGCTGTACCTAAGGTGGCGTAAGGAAATTTCATTTGAACTAAGATTCAGTTGACTTACCGACTGCAATTGATGAATAGATTCTTTTAAGCCGTTCACAAGGTAGATCAATCAACTACATTAATAAATAAATACTGGAATAGACGAAATCCAATAATACATATGTAAAATTGCTGATCTTTAGCATGATGCATTATGTGGATCCAAATATTTCAAATAGGAGACCCAATAAACTGAGTGAGATATTTTATTCTCGAGTAATGTATTCGAAAAACAAATGTTAAAAATTTTAGTTATGTCGTAGAGTGAAATTTCAGTATAAAAGTAAACACCCAATTAAATGAATAGAGTATATGGTTGACTTAGTTTTAATGTTTCACAGTTTACTGAGAGTCCTGACACTTATTTCGGTCTTTCGACCATTTTCAAAGGAGTACAAAAAGCAAATGAACTTAAAATTGAAAAGGTCTCTTATCATACTTGGGTTCTCTGTGTATTTTTATGGCGCATGGAAATAACAATATAGGTGTGTACCCAAAGAGTATTTGGGAATTTGTTGAATTCTCCTTTTCTCAATGGTTTTTTTGATTGAAAGAATCTCCAAATAATCCATCAATTCACCTTTTTTAACCTAATATAATAAAGTGACATATTTTCCATTGAAAAAATGATCTGTCATGAATGTTCTGCAAAACCCGTTGATTTCTGATTTTTCAAAATTAACATCCTACGTTCTTCGATTCTATGTTGTAAACCTCGGCCTGTCTGTCCTATATATTTAGCATTACAATTATCACATTTGATTTTATAAATCCCCAATTCTGAAAAATTGGAGTTCTCTTTATTGATCACCAACATCTCAGCTGAATTATTTCTATTTACTGCTAAAGAATTAAGTCCCATTTTAAGAAGACCATTAGAGATCCTAATGCTGAAACATTTTACATCAATACAAATGATCCTTATGAAGAAAAGAAAATATGGTTTACAATGCCTTATATAAAAGGTTTCAGCAGTAGTATCTCTACTGGTCTTCATAAAATGGGAATAAATTATTTTGCAGTGTATGTAAATATTTAAATTAAACAAAAACATATATGAGACCGTACTTTAATTCCACAAAGATGTTTGTACTACTACAACAATTGTTTCACCTTGATGTAGCTTCTTCAGGTATTACATTGTATTTTCTGATGTTATTCAGTGTAACCGAATTTAAAAACATTGGTACGTGACCAAATTATTTGATTTAATAATGGGAAATCCATCAGTTCAATTTTAGCTGAAATTTTCATAGATGATTTTGAATCAAAAATACACCCAAATCGATAAGCAATACTTCCTTTATTGGTGTAGATATGTAGATTAAATTTTTTTGTTGTTTCAAAGGCACCGACTGACAACTCTATATATTCATGAATTTTAACATATATAGAGGTCAATACATGATAGAAGGTATATAAAATTATTTAAATATTTCAATATTAGCCTTCTGCATATTTAATTCCCAAAAATTATATTCATTAGTTATAACTTCAGGAATTAAATTAAAATAATGTCATATAAGTACCATTTATATCAAACGAAAAATAAAATAAACATTCATTATAAGACATCCAAATGATATAACAAAATCCAATAAATAAAAATTGTTAACCAAAATTCTATAAATTGAATATTTTGTATAGACAAAATTTTGTTTCTGCTGATCAATCTTATGAAAACAAATATTTTTCAAAAATGTTTAACATAATCTTAAGAATTTCATCATGAAACTATCTAACTTAGAATATTCAATATTATTGGATATCTAACTGAGTTACTTTCTATAAAATCTCAAGATATGTAAGAACTTTACTGAAAAACAAGTTTTAAGAGGGACTTTGCTTCGTCAGTATTCGAATAATTCATATTCAATAAAATATAACATCAATCAACAACAAATATTTACTTACCCTTCAACAGTTTAGAAAACTTCTGGTAAATGAATATTGAAAAATTTAAATGGAGTAAGGTTAACTACAAATAAATAATTGTGTGGTTTACCCTTGATCTGAAAGATTGAAAGACAATTTAACGACCTCTGTTATAGCACAAGGACTATCTGTATAAAGAATGTTAAGGAAACCAAATAATTATATATTATGAATAGAATTACATAAATAGAGGTTAATACTTGATAGAAGGTATATAAAATTATTTAAATATTTTAATATTAGCCTTCTACATATTTAATTTCAAAAAATTATATTTAATAATTATAACTTTAGGAATTGAATTAAAATAATGTCATATAAGTACCACTTATATCATACGACATATAGAATAAACATTCATTAAAAGACATCCAAATGATATAACAAAATCCAATAAATAAAAATTGTTAACCAAAATTCTATAAATTGAATATTTTGAATAGGCCAAATTTTGTTTCCGCTGATCAATCTTATGAAAACGAATATCTTTCAAAAATGTTCAACATAATCTTAAGAATCTCATCACAAAACTATCTTACTTAGAATATTCAATATTATTGGATATCTAACTAAGTTACTTTCTATAAAATCTCAAGATATGTAAAAACATTACTGAAAAACAAGTTTTAAAAGAGACTTTGCTTCGTCAGTATTCGAATAATTCATATTCAATAAAATATAACATCAATCAACAACAAATATTTACTTACCCTTCAACAGTTTAGAAAACTTCTGGTAAATGAATACTGAAAAATTTAAATGGAGTAAGGTTAACTACAAATAAATAATTGTGTGGTTTACCCTTGATCTAAAAGATTGAAAAACAATTTAACGACCTCTGTTATAGCACAAGGTCTATCTGTATAAAGGATGTTAAGGAAACCAAATAATTATATATTATGAATAAAATAACATAAAGGAAGGTTAATACTTGATAGAAGGTATCGAAAATTATTTAAATATTTTAATATTAGCCTTCTACATATTCAATAATTTAATAATTTATAACTTCAGGAATTAATTTGATATAAGTAGTACTTATATGACATTATTTTAATTTAATTCCTGAAGTTATAATTGTGAAATATAATTTCTTCAAATTAAATATGTAGAAGCCCAACATTAAAATATTTAAATAATTCATGAATTTCATTAATAAACTTCATCCAAAAATTAAATTCACAAACGAAGAAGAAAATGACCACAGTATTAATTTTCTTGACCTCACCATACCTATTACTAGAGAATTCACATGATTTCAGTATTTTTTACAAACACACACATACAAATATTACAATAAATAAAAGTTCATATCACCCCACCTACCAAAAGATGTCATTATATAATATTTTTAGTCATAGACTATTGAATATTCTTCTGAATTCGAATAACTTTTCCAAAGATTTAAATATTATTAAACAGATAGCTTCAAACAACGGTTGCAATCCCTTTCAACAAAATGGTTTGTAATAAACAAAAAAACATGGCATTAAATCTCGTGTACCCAATCATAAGAGAGAACAATACACAGGAATACTTTTCGTTATTTTATGTTAACCGTATATCTGAAAATATTGCCATACATTCCAAAAATAGTTTCTCAATTAAAATGCAGCTTTTGAAACCATCAAAACCTGAGTACTTCCATGAAAAACAATAAAGATCGAACAAATAAAGAAAATAAATCTGGAATCCACAAGTTTACTTGGAACGATTGCCCTTTAGTAGATATTGGACGGATAGGTAGATCTTTCAAGAAAAGAATCCAAGAACATCGTTACATATCGGATTCCGTACATTCAGCATATGTTAATTCAGACATAATTTCAACAATAACTATGATATTATCCATGTCAAAAGAAAAATTTCTAGACTAACACCAGAATTGCTTGAAATCGACAGGTAAAATGCCCGTAAAATCCTTTTGAAAGGACAAACAGATATTGACAGATCCCCAATACTGAATATCTTTCCCTGATGGCATTTTTTAGCGGCAAACGCCAATAAACACCCTTAGTTTTTTTTGACTTGTTTGTACCATTATTTTGACTTATGCTCAATTGTATTTGAACTCTGTTACACTAGACACCAACAGTCAGTAGAATGTAGATACTTGAAGAAGCAACAACGTAGTGAAACAATTATTGTATTGTGAACGAATAAAGGAATATTCATACTTAGTATTCTCAACAACTTTCCGATATTTTCAGATAGTAAAAGCACATCAGGATCCGGAATAACGATATCAAACCTCGTCGCCTACAGGGAAGATCACGGAGAAAAGAGCACCACGTCTGAAACGCCTACTTCGACGGAATCGCCCCTGCAGAAGTTGCGCGAATCGGTCAGAAGGCGCTCGCGCAGCAACAGTAGAAACTCGACAAGTTCTCAGAGAACGCTTCAGAACGATCCAGAGAAATCTAACAGAAGGATATCTATGAGGACAGCTGAACTGGAGGTTGCTGAAGTTCGCAAGCTCTCGCCGGAGTCCCTGAGGACTTCCATCAACAATTCCGACCAAGAAGTATGTAGTGTTTGACGTCTGAGTATTATGTGAGTGTCTCCTAGCTTAGAGCTTGGAGAGTGGAGTTATTTTTAGCTACGAGGGGCGTTTAATGTATTCCCGATATAGGCATGGAATTCTATTTTTCAATGTAGTCCCCTAGAACTTCAACACATTTGTTAGATCAAGAAATAAGCTTCTCTAAACCTTTCAAAAAAAGGCGAAGGCTCTTTCTTATGAAAAAATGAAATGCGTTCAAGACAGGTGAAGGGATTGATCACAGACCGTCCGGGTATTCCTCATCGAAGAATTTTCTAACCGAACGGGCATAGTTCGTCAGGCGGCCGTCATGCTGGAACCACATAAATCTGTAGATGATAAGTGACATATCTATCAGCAAGTTTAGTGAATTTTTCTGTAGAAAATCCAACTAAACTACTACATTCACGCCCCCCCGCAGCTGAAAATGATTTTTCCATTTAAAAATCGGGTCCACATGTTTCCTTTGCATCTATACTGTGATCTACCTTGTCTCATCAAAAGTGGATATTCCACTTGATACTCATGTGAATTGTATGGATTCATGGAACCATCTTTTTGGATGTAGACTCATCATATCATAAAACTTTTAATAAGAATTGCGTATCTTCTTGGTGCCTCTGTATCGTCTTGGATGATAATCTTGGGAGAGTAAAGTTTGTACTCGCTGTACGTCAAACTGACGTGGCTCTACCCGATTGCAGATTATCTCTTCATAAGGGCGAATATTTCAGCAGTCGATATGTGCTAGCCTTAAGCGGAGGGAAGCAATAACATCTTAAATTCTTCGAGTTTTGGTTCCTGGAATCGGGTTAAAGTGGGTAATGATTTCAAATGCTTTTTTTAGAGAATGTGGTATAATTTTTCAGAAAAAGAAATAAAAAAGACTTTTTGAATCTAAATGGAACTTTTTTTGAAATGGAATCGGTTATTCATAAATATCCATTCGAAACAGCTGTCAATATTTTATATTTCATTTTGATTTTTTATCGGTTGACTAACGCAAATTTTCAAAGAGATTTTGCAGATTAAACTTTGTAGGGGTTTCAGAGAATTGTTCTAGTTAATAATTTGTAGAGTGCTTTCATGTTAGGGATATTGAAAGATAGTTGAATATTAATAGGTTCACAAATAGGAGCAGTGTTTTTGATACATTGATCTAATAAGAAGTATTTCTATAAAGTTTTTGATTGTCTCGGTCTTTACTTGACGGAAATTCATCTTCAATATAAGAAAAACAAATGTCAACTTCCGCTATTTTATTGATTTTCACAACAATTGTTTCGTCATACCATGACTTCATCAGGTGAGTATTTAAACTGAGGTATACAATGCAAAACATGACCTTAAATACACAGCTCTTGTACAAAAAATAGAGGGGTGGAAAGAGATGGTATAAAATTAATGGAAAATATTAAGTAGGGGGGATCTATCTAAATAGACAACTTAGTTCATTTTTGGAATCTATCAATAAAATATATCCAACAATTGAATTCACACAGGAAGATGAAGTAAATAATAGCATCAATTTCTTCGATTTAAAAATCACTGAAATTAATAATAGACATGACTTTTCCATATACAGAAAACCTACACATACAGATGGTACGATTCATTATACTTCAAACTATCCCTTTTCACAAAAATTGTCAGCTTATAATAGTATGCTTTATAGATTAGTTAACATACCCATGACGAAAGAAAACTTTAACAAAGAGTATAAAACGATTAAACAAATAGCTTTCAATAATGATTTTAATCCGTTAATTGTAGAAAATTTACTTGATAAAATAAATAACAAGAAAGCAATATTACTTGTATATCCAAAATTTCAAAATTCAAACGAAACCAAATTTATTTCATTATTTTACATAGGCCAAAAATCTGAAAAGATTGCTAGATATTTAAAGAAAAAAGAAAAATTTAACATCTCTTTTAAAACTATTAATTCTTTAGGCAGCTTAATAAAAAATAATAAAGACGTCATTCCTAAAAACAAAAAATCAGGAGTTTACAAGTTAACATGTAGTGATTGCCCATGTGTATATGTGGGACAGACAGGCCGTTCATTCCAAACAAGGATACGAGAACATGAAAAATGTTTCATTAATAATAAACCGAATTCAACTTATGCCAACCATTTGTTAGAGACTGGCCATAATTTCAATATGAACTATGAAATATTACATATTGAAAACAAAAGTCAGAAACTAAATCTGTTAGAAACTTTAGAAATCAATAGATATAATAAACGAAAAATTTTATTCAAAGATCAAATAGATTTAAATAGATCCCCCCTACTTAATATTTTTCATTAATTGTATACCATCTCTTTCCACCCCTCTATTTTTTGTACAAGAGCTGTATATTTAAGGTCATGTTTTGCATTGTATACCTCAGTTTAAATACTCACCTGATGAAGTCATGGTATGACGAAACAATTGTTGTGAAAATCAGTAAAATAGCGGAAGTTAACATTTGTTTTTCTTATATTTCTATAAAGGTTACAGAATATTCTATTTTGATATTTCAATTGAATATTATTCTGTATCAAGTATAAACTCAATTGGTTATTTTCATTGTTACTTTTAGCCAATGTGCTAAATGTTTGGATGACATTTCATGATTTGAGTGTCTTCCAAATTAAATTAAATGCGGTAAAAAAGTAGAAAGTGCTTTTCCAAGTTGTAAAATTTTCAATAAATGAAATTTTATTTCAGGTAGAGCTGCTTGATGTTGATGAACTGGCAAATTCTGAAAGAAGAAATTCAAAAGGACGCAATAGCAGTGGGAGAGTTTCTTTCAAAAGAGAAGGAAAGTGAAAGTTTTTTATTTACATAAGTAAACAAAATTGTATGGAAAATAAAAAATCAATCAGAGATTTAAATTATTCTACATAAGGCTGTATTAACAGCTTAACTGGAGTTAAGAAAACTGTAGTATGAGGTAGAAATCTAAATTAATCCTAGAAAAATAATCTACTGAATGACAAAGGCTGGTCCATCTAGAGTGTGCATTTTGAAGTAAATGTTACTTCGAATCTGGCAACATTTATGATATTCGTATTTTGACAGTATATTTGTTCTCAAAAAAAGATAAATTTTCGAGGGAATGGATATTCCACTATATAGAAACATGTGACTCTATGTATGATGTAAAAATAGGATATATAAATTATTACGGCACTTTGGATTATATATAGCGGAAGTTAATATTTGTTTTTCCTATATTGAAGACGAATTTCCGTCAAGTAAAGACCGAGACAATCAAAAGTTATACCAGAAGCTTCCTCATGTATTATATCTTGTTCTTTACGTATCATTATCTATTAAGTTTCTTAAATTTAATGTGGAATACCGAAACAACTTTTAAGAAAACAACATTATGAAACCACTACTTTATTAGCATCACATATGCGTCAAGCGTAAGCTTTAGTTTTAAAGGTTGCTGCATTAGCATCCCAAACAAGGTATCAAATTAATTATAGCCATAACAATGGTTTCTATAGGACTCAGAATAACTTTTCCTACAATAGGCCTCAAAGTCACAAAAATATAATTCATAGTATTTTTCAATACATAGTGCAATGGTGTTAGAATAATGGAAAGTATAAATCTTATAGGGCTAACGAGTACACCAATCAAAGATCTGGTCTGTTTCTGGTTATCTTCCGGTGAAATTTCCAAAGATCTCTTTCTAATAGTGCTAGATGGAGCTAGAAACTGATTTATAGATACTCTGATGTAGTCTACCAACTCAATGGCCTTCAAGGCAGTCTGATTTATAGCGCATGTAACAATCGATTTGATGTAATTGTATGAAGTTGGAATTACCGGATTGTAAAGTTTCATTAGTTGATCAGTAACATTGAAAAGTGTTTCGTTGATCCTCGATTGGTATGGTTTGATCATGATGATAACCAAATCCAATAAAAGTTTACGTATGATACTGTTCGCAGATACTTGATTTGATTCTTGAAGAGTAGTTGATTTGGAAGGGACTGTGAAGTTAGCTCTATCAATATTTGGTTTGATCTTATAGCTAAAGTCATCCACAATATTATTTACGATTCCTCCAGCAAAGCCCAAGATTACACCGTGCAGTTTCAAATTTTTTTCAAGAAATTGGTGGGCACGAATCTTTAGTATTTCGGTCAGATTAGCAAAACTTATTCCCAAGTGATTTCCTTTGAGAATTAAGACATCTTTTCCGAGGAAACTGTTCACCTTGGTTACGAACTTGGGGGTATCTGAGACTGCTTCTATGATGAACCTTCCAAGGGTGGTATTCAGCAGTTTTGGAACTATAAGGTCTATCAGAGAGATTTTAACGGGAGGTTTGAGTTCATTGGTGGTCTTAAGGGGGACAGCTCGTACGTTCCGGCGTAGTAATATATCTTCGTAAGAAGAGTCGTCAAAACTGAGGTCCTCATCTAGACATTTCACTAGAGCTAGTTGAGTAGCTAACTGAAAAAAAAATAGAATGTCTTTGATAGTATTGGATAATATTATTCAAAAATATGAAAAATTATTCTTTTACAATAGGAAATATTAAACCAGGGCTCCTTGTGAGTACAAGTATTTATTTCTCGGAAAAAAACATAATTTCTGCTGTTATCAAATGATATAAAAAGCAACTGTTCCTTGAATATCAAACTGTCTATGTAAAGAAAGGGAATTTAATAGATAACTTATCCATGAATCAATAATTGCGAAATATGATGCAAAGATTTTCAACAGGTGGATTAGTTTATTCCACAAACTGTATTCTTCTTCATCTCTTTCGATTCTCAATGTATCAATTGAGCGTAAACTTAACTACATAATTAGTTTCGAAAGTATGTCTTGCATCTAATAAAATGAGCTTAATGATTTTTATAAATTTTCTCATCCTTGTCTGGAAGAATGATCCCTTTCAAGCAACATAAATATTATTCAGGAAGTCATTTAAAAAGCCTGTTCTTCATGCTGAGGTTCTAGTTTGTTTTTAATGTTCCACTCTGTTATTTTATCCCAAATGTATTTTCGATTAAGTTGGCCTACGCTAAGTATAAAATATTCATACTCATTTCCGCAAATTTTCAGAGATTAAAATATATAGATAGTCCTTCAATCAATTCAGTAAGATCATCAATATTATGTTTTTCCTTCAACGGAAAAAGTATATATAACTTTGTTTCTAAAGATGAAATACACTTGTGAAAAGAAAAAACTTACCAAACTAACAACCCACACTAATAATTTATACGATGCCATTGTTCTCGAATATGAAACAACAATATGAATCTAAGAGGTGATTTTCATTACCGGATTTTTCTAGGAGTTAATCAGTAGATAAGAGATGTTCATTTATTGCATTTAATCCTCTGGGTTCTATTTAAAAACAATGAATATTTGTTTGAGTTTTTCCAGGTATTCGTAATAAAATTGACTTTGTAGAAAATGAAGAGGAATTATGGGCTCAGCAACTATAAACAGAAGTATTACGTTTACAGTTTAATTCGTCATTTGAAATATAATAAAATTAGCATATAGACGTTATTGACGATTTTTTCATTTTATGGAAATATAGTCCATCTGGAAAGTATCCGGAGTTTATTATTTTTCATAATTTTGATATACTTCTTTTTTGTAACATTCTAAGACAAAAAAATGTATAAAACAGGTTGTCCAGATAGTCGACTATGGCCACAGTTGCATGGCAACACTATTTGTCAAATATTGTTGATCGTCAACAGGTATGAAATTCATGAAATAATGTCACAACTAGAAAAAAGAAAACAGGTAGAATATTTATAGAAAAGGTTTTCGAAACGTTAAAAAATTAGTGCAATTGACTGAACTGGAAAAAGTGGTGTATATGAGACACTAAAGGGGATAAAAAATGGCATGGATATTAGGCATAGTTTATGGAAGATCGCGTAACATTGAAGGAAAAGATTTTAACGCTTTATTGGCCTTAGGACGACACAATCTGCGCCTGGGGTCTCGCAAATTGGCTAACAGATTTGGGAATTAACGAAATATAAAAGTATGTCCAGAAACCATTCATATGTCTCTGAAAAGACAAGGTTTCATATCAAGGAAACTAAAAATAATCCCTATAATGACACCTTTACAAAAAAAATGAAGGATACAATTTTGTCAACGTTTTCAAGAAGATAATTTTAATAATGTCTTTATATCTGATGAAAGTTGTTTTCAACTTGTTGGAAATCACTTAAAAATCCTATCACAATAACTTGTTACCGTTTAAATTTCCAAATTTCCCACTAAAATAATGGTCTGGGAGCAATATCTCAGCGTGGTGTTACGTCTCTCTATATAATTGATAGTACCATTAATAGTGAAAAATATTGAGGCATTCTAAACTTTCGTCTGCTTGAAAAGGTGAATGCTTTATATCGAGAGTGGTGGCGTTTTCAGCATGATAATGCAAGATGCCATACATCGACCCAAACTCAAGCTTGGATGCAAGAACACCAAGTGACAACCATCAACAAGGTTGTATAAGTAAATGAGATGACTATTTTGTTATAATTTTTTAATTCAAGAATTGAAGATATGTACTAAATAATTACAATATGAATATCTAGGTTGTTTTGTACAACCTTCTAATACATAACGTCAAAAATTCAACATTAGAAACTTTTTCCTCAGATTCGACGTCAGAAGAACACTTAAAAAGCGTTCTGAAGAAAGGTATTGAAATTATCTTTGTGTGTCAATAGTTTTTTATATTTTCAGATAGTTATTGTGAGTATTTTCGAATTCTTTAAATGTTCTGTTATTCAAAACCTGCTCTGAAAGTTTTGAGTCTGTTGTCTTTCGAAAGTTATAGTGTTTGGGGTAGCACTCAACTCTCAATTATAACCAATCTTCAAGCAGTTTTGAACTTATTCATTTACATAAACATAGATAAAAATCTGTCACAATCATGTAGATCACATTTAATCATTTCCATTATTGTTCAAATTTACTTTGAACAAAGAATTTTTAATTAACTATGCAGGTACATAATAATTATGATCCCCAGAGTTCAATAATTTTGACCGTTCAAATATGTCTCATTCACTTCCTAGAAACCTAAACGGGCCTAAACACCACTTAGAAAACGAAAATATTTGCGCCTTAGATTTTTCCTAGAAACCCATTAGAACCGTTTTAGCCGTTTCAAGACGACAACAGTCGAATTTCGTATCGGAATATACCTGGGCTACCTTTTCGAGCCTGCATCCTTTCTCTAATTCGCACAGTTAGCCGAAAGGCACAGTTGAAAACATTCTCTCGACCAGACGGTCACGCATTACTCACTCTGTATTACAATTAGCCGAAAGGCACAGTGGAAGCAATTATCTCGACCCAACGATCTTGCAATATTTTCTCTTCCAAGTTAAGTTCTGATTCAACGCACATTTTTTAGAAGTAAGTTCTCTTAACTTATGAAACACATTTATCCCTACTCTTGAATTATTTTATATTCGCATTTCACTTTAACCTTCCAAGGAACTCCCTCTCTTAGTTACCCATAACGCACAAACCAATAAAATTGTCTGTGACGTGAAGAACAATAGAAAAAGCTCGAAGAAGAACTATTCAACGATCAAGATAGTATTTTCACCGCATTTAGTGTTAAAACCACACCGAAACAACTCCTTCGATTTGGGTAAATAATTCAAATCTGTAAACTTTTATAATATGTATTTAGGCTGTGAATAAAGCTCTGAAGTCTAATATACATCCTTCGTTCAACCTCATTTGAAGTATGCTTTATCAAGAACTTGTATACTAATTGGTTAACGTTTAATCAATTACTTCCGAAGAGTTCAAAAAGGTATCTCTACATACCAAGTAATTCTTCACAATCATATTTCTTTAAATTTGCACGTTTCAATGGAGCACTCGAAGTCTATCGGTGTAAGAAATAATTTGAAAACACCGATTGGAAAAAAGCTGTTCAACATCCATTTGAACTCTTACTATTATATTCATTCACTAATTCTGTTTTAAACCTTATTCATCTAATTTAAAATGGTGGCCTCGTAAAATTTGATTCCAATTTTATCCTAGCGGTTGGGAGCTGAACTATAGAATCGTAAAGAACTCTGACAGTTCACAGAGTAGTAGTTAAGTTTTCTTTCGACAACGTATATTCGAATCTTTCATTCCCGTCTTAACGAAGGAATGTTGATGGAGAATTCTTCAGTAATCTTTGTTGACGGATGAGCTCTTTAAAGAATGGAAGAATCTTGTTTCATCTTTTCTTTAGTTCATCTAAGTGTCAAAGTTTATTGATTCTTATTAATGATAAAATAGTAGAAAATAACAGAGGTAGAGCATTGCTGGAGAGCTATCAAGATTCGACTATCTTTCCTTTGGCTCTCAGAAAATTCTATCCGCGTAATAGTTTTACTTCCGGCCCAAGAAACTCCCCTCTTCCCCGCGGCGTCGGCAAACACGCAGATTATGTCATGTAGAAATCGCTGCAATCCCCGATCCATAATTCAGTTACACCAACTCAGCCAGCTAATCGCGATATGATTAATTCAAACTTAATCAGATCACCCGAGCATTCACCGAACAGTTGGCATGACTGACTGGAGCGACGGCAACGTCGAAACGGGGCTTAATCAAGCGGATTACTAGATTACCTTGGCAACCTGATTGCGAGGAGCGAATCTTAGCATTACGTCAGGTGGGAATGCTAATTAATACGGCCCTAGACCGAGCTAGGTTCCTTAATTCGGTTATGAAATATTTAAGGCCCGGTTCAGACCGACGGGACATGCTGTCAACGATGCGTTGACGTTTAAAGCGTCATCGGAGCGGTAGAATGAGTTATTGTTGCACTATTAGGTGGAAATATGCAAATAAGACGGTTATGGCGGTGAATTATGGATGGGGTTATATGTTGAGTTATGAGAGATAGTTAAGGGGGTTATGGAACGTGTGTTGACATGTAGGAACTGATCGAGTCTAGTGATGTCTATAAACTGGTAGCGACATCTGTTATTTAAACCACACGAACTTATTTCTACCCTTAATAAGTGAAAGCTTGTTTTGACAATATTTCTTTTCATTTCTTTCACTTGTTGAACTCTTGGTCGTGAAGTAAATGGTTATCATTACTTTTGTAGCGAACAACTACTTCGCTCCTCTTCCAGAAACCTGCCTTGCTCTGTCATAGTTTGACCAGCGTACCGATAGAGGAACCGACCAGTCAACAGATTCGTGACTAACTGTCCCCGCCAGGTTCAAATAGAGTAAGGCAATGCGTTTGAAAATCAGCGTTCCAAGCGGACGCATGTTCACCGGCGTAACAGGGCATCAAGCGTATCAAGCCTGTCTGATGATTTCAGATGCGCATGCTCGGAAACGAAACGCCGTCTCCCGAACTAAGAGGTGGAAGTTCCCTCGCAACATCCACATTTCATTCGAAAACTTCACGTTTATTACACTAGTCGACAAGATTTTTTTGACAAAAAGCAAATCTTTATTTTTTGATGAAAATACCCTTCTAATAATAGGAAACATATTCCTTAAGCCTAATTTTCAATAGCTCAATAAGACCATTTAACATTAGCAAGTAGTCAATTTTATGAGGAGACGGTTAAAATGGATGCAGGATACAGAAAAAGTATCTAAATTATGTTGTTTGCAATATAAGACATAAAATTGAGGTTAAAAATGAGTCTTCTGTTGAGTTTCGAAGTGAATGGTTCCCTGTGTGTAGATAAGGAAGTGTTTTAAGGACGAAAATGTCGAGACAGACGCAAAATATCTTCTGGCATATCTACCATATTTTAAAGATTTCGTTTATTGGTACCGCTATGTAGATAACATAATTTGTTTATTTAATGGCACAAATAGACAACTTTGTTCATTTTTGGAATCTATCAATGAATTATATCCAACAATTGAATTCACACAGAAAGATGAAGTACATAATAGCATCAATTTCTTAGATTTGAAAATCACCAAAATTAATAATAGACACGAGTTTTCCATATACAGAAAACCTACACATACAGATTGTACGATTCATTATACTTCAAACCATCCATTTTCACAAAAATTGTCAGCTTATAATAGTATGCTTTATAGATTGGTTAACATACCCATGACGAAAGAAAATTTTGACAAAGAGTATAAAACCATTAAGCAAATAGCTTTCAATAATGATTTTAATCCGTTAATTGTAGATAATTTACTTGATAAAATAAATTACAAGAAAGCAATATCACTTGTATATCCAAAATCAAAATTCAAACGAAACAAAATTTATTTCATTAACTTACATAGGCCAAAAATCTGAAAAGATTGCTAGATATTCAAAGAAAAAAGAAAAATATAACATCTCTTTTAAAACCATTAATTTTTTAGACAGCTTAATAAAAAATACATGAAAAATGTTATATTAATAATATACCAAATTCAACTTATGCCAACCATTTGTTAGAGACTGGTCATAATTTTAATATGAACTATGAAATATTACATATCGAAAACAAAAGTCAGAAACTAAATCTGTTAGAAACTTCAGAGATCAATAGATATAATAAAAGACAAATTTTATTGAATGATCAAATAGATTTAAACAATTCCCCCCCCAACTTGATACTCTTCATTAATTGTAAACCATCTCTTTCCACCCCTCTATTTTTTGTACCAGAGCTATGTATTTAAGGTCATTGTATACCTCAGTTTAAATACTCACCTGATGAAGTCATGGTATGACGAAACAATTGTCGTGTAAATCAATAAAATAGCGGAAGTTAACATTTGTTTTCCTCATATCTCTGTGGTTCTCAATAAAAAAATGAATTAAAACTGGCAACCTCCATGTAAAAAAAACTTCCTCATGTAAAAGCCAGCTTAGTTTCCGACAGCGTTGACGTTGACAATTTGACGTAAATGGCCACCAAACAAGACAACTGACCGGCATCTATCCCACCCTAAGATGACCGTTGACCAGGCCATCAAACTATCCACCCCTCATTCGCATCGTTAACGGTGCGATTTGACACAGAAACCGTCCTTCCCTCATAAATGATTCAGGTTTGTTTAGCATGTTTGTATGTACGCAGAAAATCGGAAAATGAATAATTGATGGGGTTTGCGTAATGGGAAATACGCAGTTTCTCATCTGGGGACTCTTAAGTTATGAGTTATTGGAGCTGAATTATAGAAAGTGACCAGTATCCAATTTCGGTTCCATTCGTGTGGGACGAGGATTGAAATTGTGGATAGGATGGGGTCGTTTATTCGAGCTCTGGATTCCCAAAGAAAAGGGTGGAAAAATGTAATGGGTGTTTCAGTAAGAGCGCAAGATTTGAATTGCGCGCCATTTTTGACAGTCATAATGTCACATGATTATGACGTGACAGATTGAAAGTTGACAGATGAGAGTTAGTAAACATGAAGCATTACACGGTAGAACAACGCGTCCTGATTATCAGAAATTATTATCAAAATGACGAAGGCTTAATTGCCCATCGATTTACTCTTCCAGATAAAAACTCCATCCGAATAATTCTCTTGATTTTGGGTAAAACTACCCAATATTGTACAATGTACTGCGTAGTATATGGACTGTAAATAGATGAATTCTAATCCATTATTACATCTCTATATTCCAGTCGAAGTGTGCTTATCCTGGGGTTTGCATACTAATCTAATAAAGTTCTATCACTACTAAGGAAGAATTCCAAAAGTTATATCCATATACCAAGGCAAAGGAAAATTTCAAAAAGTAACAGCGATTTCAAGTTGAGTTCAATGTAGTTTTATTCCGTAATGGTTACAAAATAAAATTGAGAGGTGTCAAGGGACACCCGGATGGAACGAAGTTCCTTTCGATTAATTAGTGAAGGATTTGTAATAAAATTTAATTTTTTTTAAGTTGTAATAATATTTTTTTATTATTAACAAATATAATGTAATATAAACTTAATTAGTAGGCTCAATTTTAGTGATAATTGGCTTGTGGTAACTGAAGTAGGAAACATATGTTTGGGATTCTATGTTATTTAAATGTCTTGAAAAAACTGCATCGATGGTAGTATTATATTTTGCTGTTGATTCTGCTGGATTATTGTTTATTCTTAAATCAAATTCTTCCTCTAGAAACTGTGGCAATGGTTTTGATTTTTCATTCCTGAAGTTGATGTTAAAATCACCGGCCAAAATGAGTGGACGTTTATCTAAATTTCTGTTGCATCTGCTAAGCGTTTGAGATACATCTTTAGAATACTCTAGCACTGCTCGATGAATGAACTCCTGAATATCTATTAATTTGTTATTTGGTGAGACATATATGACTGCCATGATTAAAGTAACGCCGTTTTCCATTACACACCCTGCTGCACATAAATCTGCAACACTTGTACGTCTTACTTGCAAGTCCTGAATATTGTTTATAATGACAGACATATTTGGTGTTACAAGATTGGTCGTATCATTTGTGTTGTGATAAATCGCAACTCCACCTGAACGAACAAAATCACGTTTAAAGTGAGCTATACAATTAAAATTCGGCATATCACATTCTTCTTGATTGTCCAACCATGTCTCTGATAGTAACAAAATGTTCGTTTTTTCTGTAACAGAGTCGATTAAATCAACTGAATGCTTACGAAGGCTTTGGACGTTGAACGTACACAATGAAATGCCTTTATTTCTAGTAAAGAAATCAATTACTGATTTTGCCTTCGTTTCATGCTTATTTAATGACAATCTCTGAAACTCTTGTACTAGAGATATTGTTGATGAAGCTTGTACTCGATTATGATGTAATCGAAATTTATCATCATCAAATCTAACGATAAATAAACTTTCGATGCTTGTTACACGAGAGAGAGCAACATAAACAAGTTGTTGTGGATGTATTTTGTCATACTCGTAAACAATTTGGTCAAATGTTCAGCCTTGTGACTAATGAATAGTCATAGCACAAGCAGAAATTATGGAAAAGTGTTTACGTTTAACAGTAACTGCTTTATTCCTTGTCATGCTAATGTTGGATGTTCGCCATTCAATAGGTACAGCAGCATTATGTACTTTGCTTTGAACAGTTAGTAAAGCAGCTGTTTTTCTTGCTTTTTGCCCAACCTTTGGTGATCCACAGAATTCGAGCCAAACTCTGCCAACTACGTTGTCCTCATTGAAGTCTAGGTGAACTAATTTACCAACGGCACCATTAACTAATCCATCACTTACATCGATGTTTGTTGTAATAAGGTAATACTTTCTTTTTACAGAAGTGATTTGGTAAGGTAATCCCCCAGTATCGATGATAGATTTTATGTGTAGTTGTAATCTAAAAGAAGCTTTTTGTTCTTGATTTTTAGATCCAGTTATTATATCCTTTGTTATTGAGATGACTTTATCTAGAGCTTCTTGCAAAATTGAATTGTATTAACTGTCTACAGCGACATCAGTATAAAATAAACGAACATCATGAGAACTTAATTGTTGAGTTTCTTCTTTTTTGAAAAATCTTGATTCAGTAATTTCTAATTGAAACTATTCCAAAACTTCACCATTGACAATTTTTGTAAGTATCAATAAAAATGCAGCATTAGCCTGTCTCATGAGTTGCGTTAGTTCAAAGAATTAAACACCATTTAACCATTTAACGTGGACCAACCGTTGTCGTTTTAATTGATTTATATATCAATGTTGCCCTTACTGGTGGTGCCTGGCGTAAATCACCAATTAAAATGACGTCAATGCCGCCAAAATCAACATTATGATTTGCAGTAATTTGTTTTAAGCGTAAATCAATTTTGGCTAACAGTTCTGCACTGATCATGCTGATTTCATCAACAATCATTACTTTGACGTATCCAAAAAGAGATCTGTACAAATGTAACATTTCAGATGATAATGGTAATAGTATAGAAATCGAAATTTTAAGAGCAGTATGAACCGTAGTATCATCAATTGCCACAGCGGCTTTACCAGTAGATGCGCAAGCTATATAGGAATTACAGTAACCATCATTGTCAGTATATCTATTATAGATTTCCATTATAAGTTTAATAACAAAAGTCTTGCCACTGCCTGCTGGACCAGTAAAAAACTTTAAATGGTTACTGATTTTGAGTTTGAAGATGAGACATAATTAATTGAAAGTTCTTTTTGTTCACTGTTAGCCGACCTCCTTAAGACGTAGAATTGTAGAGTATCCATTATATTTTCTCTTTTTTTTGCAATAGCACCAAGTTTACTGAGTGTGGCATTTCGTATATCAGCATTAACGACAGAATCAACATCCTGTAGTAACCTTGCATATGGTTCTTCCTCAAATATGACATTAGCTTCGTTTCGCAACTGTTCGTCTTCATTGTCATCATCTCTACCTAACTGTCTACAAATTTCAAGGGTTTTTTCTAGGTCTAAATTATATTAAAACTCTTTCTTTCTGCGTTCTGAAATCAAGTTTTTATTATCTTCATAAATTTGAATGAATTTATTTTTAGCAAGATCTTCATTATCTTCACTTCTTAAAGGAATGTGTAGTAGTAACACCATTTCTCGTCTATAATCGTTGAAATTGTTAGCCATATCATAGTTACGGTATTTAATAACTCTAGAAATTTTTCTTTTGTAGTACTCTCCGTGTTTCCTCATACTATAATATGCAGCAAATTGAGCTAATGTTACATTTTACGTACTTATCCAACCAATTTTCCTTCCATATATTTGTACAGTCATCATCTAAATTTATTATTTTTTATTGTTTATTATGTACAAAAAACCTGTATACACTCAACAAAAATAATCATGGCGACACCACAATGTTTAAAAATAACTGGCTGGCTTTCTATGTGAAAAAGAGAGAGAGAGAAATTTTCGTAGTCAAAATTTTCTAAATTAGTTTTAAGTAACTGGTAATGTATTTTATACTCTTTAAACTGATTTGCAGAATAATGAGAATCTGTTTCTTTCATTGGCCTTAATGTTATTGTGTTATGTGTAGGTAAAAAAGGCGCTACAAATCTACAGTTATCTTCTTTATTAGGATCCATTTTTTTACAGCATGTGAATGTATGCTTATGTGTTTGCAGTTTAATATTTCCAGATGCATCTGATTCGGTTACTGAAACTAATTTCTCAACCTAAATAATCGTCGCGACACCACACTGTTTAATGCGAAATAGAAAGGCGAAACGAAAATAACTGGCTTGCTTTCTATGAGAGAGAGAGAGAGACAGACAGAGAAACACGTGCACGCCGCACGACTTGAAACTATAGCCAAAAGTGTCGTTACAACTTTTGGTCTTAATTTTTTTCGTCTAGCCCCCTTTCGCAACGCGCGATAAGGAACTTCGTTCCAATATTTCGTATTTATATTCACATCTTGTTTTCATCATATTTATGAGCATAATCGAAGCAAATTTGAATTTACAATACAAAATCCTATCTCAATCTGATATCGACAAGACGAAACTAGATGAGAAATTAACGCAACATTAGCTCGTCTCCTTTGCAATTCAACCAGCAAGTGAAATATGTAACAAATTGACGTGGCGCATAGGGGGTGGGTGTACATATACGTGCTCAAAACCCCAAGGGGTTCAGTTTCGACAGGTCCTCGAGCACATAGGCATATGGTGCTGCAACATACATTAGCAAGTTGCATATAACATGCGGCGGCTTATATGCGAGGGTTGCGTTGAGGGGTGAAGGGAGTATAGCGAGACGCAACATGAAACATGAATACCGTCGGAGGGTGTCCGCCCCTTCGATCTGAGGGTTCGAAAATATAATATATATCCGCTGGCTAATCTAAAACTATTTTATCTAAAGGAAAGGCGACGCAGAGAGTGGCATTAGATACTGGCTTATTTACAGTTATTTTCCGGTTGCAGTGAAAAAGAACTGGAAAGGAGCTGAAAAAGAGTTGTTAATACATATTTCTGAAAATATCTCTATTCGAAAATCACGCTTCACAAATTATTATCCGGACTCTGAAACATCAACCTTCTTTGTCCACAAACCTTGAGGAAAAATGTTCCGAATTTTTGCGGAATTGTTCAACATATAGCTATAATTATAATAAGTTTCAATTGATGAAGATTCTTCATCAAATCAAAAAATTAAGGGATCTCTGACTATTCTGTAATTTTAATATTCATAATAGAACGTGGTATTGTATATTATGATATCTAACATATATGATATCGTAAAATATATCAAATTATATAATATAATTCAATATACTATAATATAATGTAATGTAAAGTGATATAATATAATAGAATATAATATAACATAACATAATGTAATATAATATAATATATAATAATAAATAAATGATAATTTTTGTATCAATAAACAACAATAATTGTTTCACCGCTATTTGCTCCTAGTTCTGAACTATTTATGTGTGAGAAATTAAATGGCATCTTATAGTTGAGCAGGTACTGTTATGGATTTTATGTATAACACTTTATAAAAGTGTTATAAACAATCATTATTCAAAATCTCAGATAATAAAAATTACTGAAATCCAAGGAAAAGACTCACCGTTGAGTCGTTAGAGTGTCATCATATCAGAATAAATTAAATTAGATCAATTCAGGCAAAGATATCAATAATTGAACTCATAAACATACAAGCCAAAATTTTGAAGAAAAAAGAAATTCAGAGTACATAACGACTAGTTGAGTGAAAATTCTTAGATCAGTGATAGGAAATCGGTAATCTTGTTGACAATTTATAAATAGAATTCACAGGGAGATTTCAATTCACAATTATTCATATTTATTATTGTAAAAAGAGCCAAAGTTGCACTAAATAGAAGTAATTTGAAATTATATATCTACTTTGAACTTATGAATAAAATTGTTGAAACGATTTATATAATAACTATCATGAATTATATATAAAATTTAGTGAAATTATTGGCAAAAAACAATCTTAGTTAAATATAATTCACTAGAATTATGCAAATAGGACAAATTTGACTAAAATTCAATTAATTCAACGAAAGATAGAATCTACGTCAGATATTCTGAAATGATTAATGTAAGAGATATCCTTCAACATGTTTAGGGATCAATAGAATTGTACTAGCATCTAAGCTAAAGAAATTTAATCGATTTCATTAGTAATATTAAGTAATTTATAAATTATAAGCATTAGAAGTTAAACTTTGTTAAATTTTGACACTTAAAACACTTTACGGATGAAAAGCAAGACTTTCACTGTTCCGTTTAACATGAAACATACATCAAAATGTAGTTTAAAAAATAGCCTAACTTTCAGCTGTAATTTCAAACCAATAAATATTCTAAATTTTGTAAAATCATCGAAAGCATCATTTTTCAATAATTCTGACAGAAACTAGTAAGCTTTGAAATTCAATTTTCCGTGAAAACAATAAATAGAAAAGGCACAAAAAAATTTAATCAGTCTTAAAATTACGAGAGCAGAATTCACATCGGTCTGTCTCAAGGTAGAACATTTCTTTTTTCAATAATCCAGTTCCAAAACCTAACAAATAAATTAATATTATTATTGTAAATGGAAATGTGATAAAAAATACATTACCTGAGTGTAGTGAATGAAAAAATCCCAAATATAAATCAAGAATTCAATAATTTAAATAAAAAAGAAGCAATTAACGAAGAGGACTGGAAGATTCCAACATTCCGGAAATATTTTTCAGGGACCAAAACAAAATCCTGAAATAGAGCAAAGCCAACATCAAAGGAACATTGTTAATGGATGATTAAACTTACCAAAGGTAGGAATAAGTTTATTTATGTAAAGTTTTCCAATTTTAATTAAAAAAAACAAATCATTGCTTGTTTACGTTAGAATTACGTTACGATATTTAGTTAGAGTTAGGTTAGAACGTAGAATAAGAATTAAGATTATTAATCACTGATTATTTTATTTCAAATTACTTTGATATAATATATATTTTAAAAAATAAACTTATTAAAAATTCAAATTGAACTCTCCCTAAAAGTTTTTGATTGTCTCGGTCTTTACTTGACGGAAATTCATCTTCAATATAAGAAAATCAAATTTTAACTTCCGCTATTTTATTGATTTTCACAACAATTGTTTCGTCATACCATGACTTCATCAGGTGAGTATTCGAACTCACCTGATGAAGTCATGGTATGACGAAAAAATTGTTGTGAAAATCAATAAAATAGCGGAAGTTAACATTTGTTTTTCTTATATCTCCCTAAAAGATCAAATCATATTTAATAATATTTAAATTTCAATTATTCAACAACAAAATTATAATCTTAAGAGCTAGCTGGCAACATTGAATACATGCAACTATGTACAAGGGTGATGTAACTAGTATTTATTATGAAATCATTTATTTAAACCATATCAAATTGGATCTACGAAAGTGGGGTAGAAAAAAGTGAAAGTAAATTAAATATTTAATCAATATAATCCATAATAGTACATAATGTAGAAAAAGGGGCTCAATTGAGGTTTGTCAGTGGCATTCCAAAATACGCAAAGAAGAAAAAAGAGAACTGAATATGTGAATAAAAGATATTGTGGTTGGACGCTGGTAAGAATATAAGATAAGAAGATAAAAGCAACTGAACAGTTATTGGGGTTTGCAGCTGGTATTTCTGAATTACAGGAGAATATTTATTGACGGTGATCTTTTCACTTCTCTTTGTTCATTTGGAATAATATTTAACTTGCATTTTTATATTGTCGCTGTTGAAATGATGCCCGAGTACTTTCCAACGATTGAAATAATGATCAAGTTCTTTCAAATGATTGGCGTATGTTGAATATAATGTATTTAAAGTGTAACTTTTCAGATGTACATATAATGTTTTTCTGAGTGATTGTAGTTTTATATTAATAAATAAAATAATTTGAAAATTCAATTAAGAAGGCAGCTACTGACATGCTAGGGAGATGTTCTTTGAGAACATATAATTCATTTGAATAAATTTATGTTATCTTTGGAATGCAATTCTCAGAGCTTTGGAAAAATAATTCAATACCTAACCTGATTCAAGAATGATTAACAGAGGTTATGTGAAATTTCCCATAAACTTCTAAGACTTCCAATTTTTCCGGCGTATGTTCCCAGTCTGATAATGAAGTTACCACGAAAATTACACCTGATCTGCCGTTTTTTCTGGGCTTGCCCGTCATCTGACACCGCCCGCTGTGGAGGACGCCGCGCCCAGTAGCTAATTAGTTAAGGTGCTCGACACGTCGGTCATGGTTCAATATTGGGATTGGTTCATTTTTCGTTTTCCGATCATTGCAAATTTGCACAAAAAATTGCTGAGGTACAAAAGTCGATTAAATTTTTGACCAGTTCATACAATATATCATTCTGGGAAAACCCTGAATTAGACAAATTGGTTGTAGTTTTCGAAAATCCTTTAAGAATTAACAGTATTTGTGCCTCACTAATTGAGCACCAAATATCAGGCACGGTTTGATACAGAGAAATTTCTCAGATATCAAAATATTTATTCGTTTCGTTTCAATAGCAGGCCTTCTTTAGGAAATTATAATTATCTTTTGCTTACAATTAACAATAAACTCTCTGTAGAATAATTATGGGCAACGTACAAATCCTCAACTGGCATTATGTGTTGTGTATCCTTCAATAGTTAAGATTTAAACATTTGTCTTACTTTCATGCACAAGAATAAGTGAATACTTTATGCTAGCGAATATGTGGTCAAAATTCTAACCTTCGTCTTGATAACCAAACATAAAACCTTCTTCTCTTCTCTCAAGTTTATTTTGATAAATAGCATATGTTTCTATCATGATAGAACTTTCGATAGGGATAACTGTGATTTGACAGAAGGTAGAAGCCATGTTGTTTTGACAATTCTGTCCAGTAAGCATTGACAAATTATCATGGAAAGACTCATGCCGCAACAACGTTTACAAATTCTCGAAATTTATTCTCAAAATCAGTGTTCTATTCGCCAAACTTATAGGCAACATTTTCTCTACTCGATACAACAACAACAATAAGACAAAGAACTGTACGTACAGAATGAAATATCGCTGCTGTAAGTTATAGTGTTAATGATGATCTGGATTTGTCTATTTGCCGACCTTCACAACAATTTGGACTCTGTGCATCCACCACATGGAAAATTTTGCGTAAAGATCCTGGTCTACACCTATACACGATCCAACTGATTCAAGAACTAAAGCCACTTGACCATAATAAGCGTCGTTTGTTTGCTGATTGAGTCCTAGAACAGCTTGAAGTTGATCCACTTTTTTATCGTAAAATTGTGTTTAGTGATGAAGCTCATTTCTGGTTGAACGGCTATAAAACATTGTTGTGCTATGGTTGAACGGCTATAAAACGGCAAAATTGCCGTATATGGAGCGAGAACAATCTTCAAAAAGTTTTGCAGGCTCCATTGCATCCTGAAAAATTTACTGTATGGTGTGCTTTACACGCTGGAGGCATCATCGATCCATATTTCCTTAAAAACGATGCTGATCAATGATTATTTGTTTCAAAATTTGAGTGGTATCGACCCAAAAGTGTTTTTGTTCCAACAAAATGGTACTGCACCTCATGCTGCTACCGTAACAATTCATTTGAAAGAAAGGTTTGGTGATAACATTATTTCGAGAAATGGTCCAATTAATTTGCCTCCAAGATCATGCGACATAACTCCACTGGATTATTTTCTTTGGAGTTATCTCAAGTCATTGGTTTTTGCTGATAAACCAGAAATAATAGACGCTTTGGAAGCCAACATAACTTGTGTTATTGATGAAATAAGGCCTGAATTACCCGAAAAAGTGGTCCAAAATTGGTCTGGTCGCATGCGGTACCTCAGAGCCAGTCGTGGTGGTTTTTTTAAAACAGAAATGTTATAAAATTATCTTTAAAATAAAAAAAAAATTGGCTTCAATCTTAATTTAAATGTGTTTTTCTTCAATTAAAAGTTCGATCACTCTAAAAAAACACCCGATAGGAAGTCTTATAACAACACGTGTTTTCAGGCTTATTCGAAATTCGGCTTCAAGAGAGAAAGTGCATTCTGAATGTGTCGATGGTTTAATACAAAAAAGAAAATACTCAAATATTGTTTTAGCTTCATTCAAGGTTAGGATAATTCAAGCCAGAAATTGCTTAGGTGCAGATAATCAACTTGTCTTCAAAGAATTCAAGTGAAGGCAGTTTCCAAGATGATGAATGTTGAATTTTCGTTGTTGCAAACTTACCTGGAATGAAAGAACAAGTTGTAATGGTTAAATACATTTTTTTGATTAATCTTTACAAATTATTTCAGAGAACTATGCAGTAGGTTTTATGAAGTTTTGGATATTTAAGGATATCTATGAGAGAAATATTCACTTCAAATGTCTTCAAACCTTACCTTTATCAAAATTAAAAGTATAATATTTGAAACTCAGTTAAATAAAGCATATTTATGTTTTTGATTGTCTTGATGGAAATTCATCTTCAATATAAGAAAAACAAATAATAACTTCCGCTATTTTGTATTTTGTATATCCAAAATTTCAAAATTCAAACGAAACCAAATTTATTTCATTAACTTACATAGGCCAAAAATCTGAAAAGATTGCTAGATATTTAAAGAAAAAAGAAAAATATAACATCTCTTTTAAAACTACTAATTCTTTAGGCAGCTTAATAAAAAATAATAAAGACGTCATTCCCAAAAACAAAAAATCATGAGTTTACAATTTAACATGTAGTGATAGCCCATGTGTATATGTAGAACAGACAGGCCGTTCATTCCAAACAAGGATACGAGAACATGAAAAATGTTACATTAATAATAAACCGAATTCAACTTATGCAAACCATTTGTTACAGACTGGGCATAATTTTAATATGAACTATGAATTATTACATATCGAAAACAAAAGTCAGGAACTAAATCTGTTAGAAACTTCAGAAATCAATAAATATAATAAGAGACAAATTTTATTGAATGATCAAATAGATTTAAATAGATAATGTTTTTCATTAATTGTATATCATCTCTTTCCACCCCTCTATTTTTTGTACCAGAGCTGTGTATTTAAGGTCATGTTTTGCATTGCATACCTCAGTTTAAATACTCACCTAATGAAGTCATGGTATGACGAGACAATTGTTTCGTAAATCAATAAAATAGCGGAATTTAACATTTGTTTTTCTTACATATTTATGATGATTCACTATTATTATTTGAGAGTTGAACACATGACTCATTTTATTGCATCAAATGCATTGAAAAATTTACTGAAAAATTTGATAACAAACAATATTTAAATGGAATCAGTTTCGAAATGAGAGCAAAAATGAGTTTTTCAATACTTTTAGAAGAACCACTTAGTTTTTAGGAGAATACATCCAATAGAGAAGAACTAAACAACTCGTTCTGGTCATTTCTTAACTTTCTAAAAAGTTCAGCTTGTCGGTTATATTCTCCTTATAAAATTTCTTGAAGCGCTCATCAAAATCGTGGGTGTTTGATGTTATATGTTTAATTCAAAAAAGTTTCAAACAAAAATCCAAACATAGCCAGTTATGAACAGATGTTTCATCATCTTTGAGATAAGAATGTTCAGTACTCAAAAATAATTAATTAAATAATTGATAATACATATTTATCCTAATGTTATATTAATATTTCAGTCTTTATCTTTAATATACAGGGTAAAAATTTCGGGAAAAAATTTCTGAATATAATTTTACTCCAGACACAATATCAGCATACGTAAGAAACGGATCCATTCAAGTTTCCTTCAGTTCAGTATCAAACTACCACCCTTTATCCATTCCCGAAATCCCTCAGGATAGATAATGTGCCGGTCCCAAGTGACCCAAGAAAATTCCTAATCCATATTCATTTATCAATTAAACCGTCTTCGTTCCGATTAAGACTCCCGTTGATTCTAAATTCGATTATGATAAAAACTGCTTCAGACAAATTTAATTGCCGCTTGAGAACGCCTCTTGCAACTCGAAGAAGTTGTAGGGGGGTATTTAAAGTAGTTAAACTGAATTGGTATTTGAGATCTTAATTAGCTAACACCTTGGATTCCTTTGGGGATGGAAGGAATATTTTAAGCCTTTCTTCGGGGATATCATTTTTCGCTTTATCTTGTTGATCACTTTCTGTGGAATATTAAGAAGATAAAAAAATGTTTATTTTTTATTATGGTACCAAGAATATCATTTATGTAAAAATAATTCATTTAGTTCATACTTGATAAAGGTATGCTTAATTTATATGAACAAAATATTCTGTTACATTCAGAAAAAGATTCATGTTGAATTTAAAGTGAGTATATTCTAGAAATACACTTCCCATTTATGAATATATTAAAATTCAATCTCATAACGTGACTGCATAAAATAATAGAGTATTCCTAAAATTTATTGAAATTAGTTCAATTGTTCCGCCAGGCTTTACCAATTTCATATTTGGAACTAATTCTAGAAAACTAACGTCACATCTGATATATGTATGTTTCCGGAAAAACTTGACCAAAAATGTACAAATAAAAGTTAACAATCCGAAATATCGATATTCAAAAATATGAAAAAAAGAGATGCAAATATCCCTAAAATATTAGGGCCAATATATTGAACAAGGGAGATATGTTGACATTTGTTTTATGACTTTAGAGAGACTTGTATCTGTTGATTTAGAGCACTTCTAACATCTTTTCATTACGTATTATTTCATGTCCAAATTCTTTCAAATGACTAGCATATGTTGAGTGCGGACAGCTCAATGGTAGAGCGGTCGAGCATTGGGCTCGTGACCGAAAGGTCCGGGTTCGAATCCTGTTCTGGTGGAAAATAAATTTTCTAGTTGGTCGGGTGTCGGCCACCATTTCACTGTTGGCTCAAAAATTAACAGTGCTGTGACCTGAAGTGGCGCAAGATCGCAATAACAAAGCCTACTCAGAACACAACTGAACTCCTAACTCGCACAAGTCGAAAAAGCTTCTGAGCGATCTTCGTAGAAGATCTAGGAGTATCAGGATAATAATTATAATTATATCTAACGTAGAGCACTCATTACAAGGTCCTGAAAGATACATTAGAGGCAATATTAACCGATTCTCTCTTCACGTAAGTAATGGAATTGTATTTTCAGCGGAATCTTTTATAACGGTTTATACTAGTTTCAATTTCATTTTTGTTTGTTTCAAAATTAGAAATTTTTTGTCCAATATAAGTGTTTGGGCGGATACCACTTGGCTCTGAAGGATATGTATACGCCTACGTTAAAAAAACTCTTTTCATCCAATTCAACATGTTATCAACATATCACAGTATGACATATACAATATCAACAATACTTTATAGGCAAAAAATGTTATCCATTTAATAAAAGTTTTTCGCCATAGATAATTTCATAGATTTGCATTTAAAAGACTATAAAATTCAATTGGTTCAAGAATTGAAGGATACAGACTGTGCTAATGGATTGAGTTTAGCCAACGACATATAACAGCGGTTCAACAATATTGATAACATACTCTTCAGTGATAAAGCAAACTTGTATCTGAATGGTCATAGAGCCATAATTGGTCCTTATTTTCATAAATATCAACGAGACCGATCGCTCAATGTGAATAGTGACCGTTTTCGCGATATGTTGCTAAACTTTTTGGGGTCCAGATTTAATGGAATTTCAAGGTACTCAGGAACGTGGTTTTAACCAGATGGGACCATACGTCAAATTAACCAATGAGTTATTCCCTAATAAGGTAATTTCGCATAGGGTTAACGTCAACTGGCTTCCCAAAAGCCCCGACCATAGTCCACTTGAATATTTAGCATTGGGATAAGAATAATTCGATAAACCTGACGTGATTGAAGCAAAACATCAGGTCAAAAATGGCAGCAATATCGAAAGCTATGTGTCAGTGTATGATCGCCAATCTTTGTTCCCGGTTAGAAGAATGCCAGGTGTGTAACGATCACCATTTAAATAAAATCAACTTTTCCAAATAATTTTCCACTTTATATTGTAATAATCAACATTAAACCTTTCTCTTATCTTAAGTAGTTTTTGTTTTATCGAACCGATACTCTTTTTCCTTAGAATATAGTCCGTCTAGCAAGTATCCGGAAGAAACAAAGCTCAATTGTAATTATTTAGTATATATTTTCTTGAATTAGAAAATTATAACAAAATATTCATCTTATTTACTCAAATGATCCCCATTCAACTGCAAACAAGTGACTACACGTCGAGGTACACCCGAAACTAGATCACCTCCATAATATTAAGTGATGGAATTCTAGGACTGCAGAACTGACTGAATTAAATCATCTTTATTTCATGGCGCTGCTCGTTCAACTTCAATCTTCATTGGTCCCCACATTTTTTCAATGGGACTAAGATCTGGTGAAGCTGCTGGTCATGAAATAGTTGTCACTTGGTGTTCTTTTAACCAAGCTTGAGTATACGCGGAAGTATGGCATCTTGCATTGTACTGCTGAAAACACCACCCATCTGTATATAAAGCATGGGCCGTTTGAGGGAGAAAATCATTTAGAATTCCACAATACTTTCAACTACTTATGGAACCATGAACTATACAGAGAGGCCACGCTGAGATATTGGTCCCCAAACCATTATCTTGGTGGGAAATTTGGAAATTTGAAGAGTAACAGGTTGTTTTGATAGGATTTTTGTATGATTTCCACCAAGTCGGAAACAATTTTCATCAGATATAAAGATATTATTTAAATATTAGCCTCTTAAATATTTAATTTCAAAAAATTATATTTAATAATTATATCTTCAGGAATAAAATTAAATTAATGTCATAATAAGTACCACTTATATCAAACGACATATAAAATAAACATTCATTATAAGACATCCAAATGATATAACAAAATCCAATAAATAAAAATGATTGACCAAAATCCTATAAATTTTGTTATATCATTTGAATGTCTTATAATGAATGTTTATTTTATATGTCGTTTGATATAAGTAGTATAAATATAATTTTTGAAATTAAATAAGTAGAAGGCTAATATCAAAATATTTGAATAATTTTATATATCTTCTGTTAAGTATAAACCTCTATTTATTTTATAAAGATATTGTTGAAATCATCTTCTTGAAAACGTTGCTAAAATTCCATCCTCCTTTTGTGAAGGTGTCATTATAGAGATCTTTTTGGTTTCCTTGATATGCAGCCTTTTGTTTTCAGTGACATACGGACGGTTTCTGGACATGCTTTTATATTTTGTTGATTTCCAAATCTGTTAGTCAATTTTCGAAATCCCAGGCGCGGATTGTGTGGTCTTTATGCCAATAAAGCGTTTAAATTGTCTTCCTGAAACTATGTCTATGGTCTATACCTCATACCCATGCAAGTTTTTTTCTTCTTTATTGTCTCATATGAAGCACTTTTTTCCAGTTCAGTCAACTGCACTGATTCTTAAACGTTTCAAAAACCTTTTATATATATTCCACCTGTTTTCTTTTTTCTATTTGCGGCATTATTTCATAAGTTGTATACCTGTTGACAATCAACAATATTTAATAAATAGTGTTGCCATGCATCTGCAGCCATAGCCGACTATCTGCACAACCTATTCTATATATTGTTTTTGCCTCAGAATGTTACAAAAAAGAAGTATATTAAAATCATGAAAAATAATAAATTTCGGATACTTTCTAGACGGACTTTACATATTTCTGTGAATTTATGTGTTTTCAGTTATAATCGCTGAAGATCATGTTAATTATATTAGAACGACAGAGTTAACTTTGTGTCGCTGAATCTTTAAGGCAAATCGACTATTCATTCTGAAGACTGGAGAGTTCTCCAGTACAGCAATGGAATGAATAATCAGGCGTCAAATTAAATCAGTGGCTTTTATCGCTGTCGTTGATGTAATTCATATGAAAGGGCGGAAAATCGCTTTATTTACAATTCGTTAGATGATTCTTCATTTTCCGCAGGGCGGCTCTGTGTGGTGGACGTGAAAATTGCGTAATTAAGTGATCAGGGACTTGAGCTGCCTTGTCTGATCCATTATAATTACCGATCTTATTCCCCTACGGAACCCTGATAGCGGTATTCCGCTCAAAAGTGTTGAAATAAAAAATCACCGGAATAATCTTCGTCGTGGTATTGACGAAGAGGATTTAAATCTGACAGACTGTGAAATATTGAGTTTGTTCTTATGGTGTTATAATTGCCTAGTAGCGGTTGCAATGGCTGAGCAGGGAACACGGTTTTTAAATATAAACGGCGATTAAACTAACTGAATTCGCTCTGGATGGAACGTATTCAAAAACTATTGATTCCATGATACATTTTTGCCTTTCGATTCCAGATGTAGCATTTCAAGATCTAATAAAACACATACCAAACAAATCGAAATGAGAGTCGATGCTAAATAGAGTTAATTGAAATAACTTTGAGTTCAGAATTCTATTTTGAAACTTCTACGTCTTTAACGTTTCCGAAAGAAACAAAGCTCAGTTGTAATTATTTAGTTTATATTTCTAATTCTTGAATCAGAAAATTATAACAAAATATTCATCTCCAGTGTTAACACTTGACTAAACGTCGATGTACACCCGAAACTAGTTCACCTCGATAATTTTCGGTGATAGTAGTCCAGAAATGTGAAACTGACTTAACTAAATCATCTTTATTTCGTGGCGCTGCTCATTCGAATTCAATCTTTATTAGTTCCCATATGTTTTCAATGGGATAAGATCCGGTGAAGCTGCTGGCCATTAAATGGTTGTCACTTGGTCTTCTTACATTCGAGCTTGTGTATAAACCGAAATATTACATCTTGCACCATCCTGCTGAAAACGCCACCCATCTGGATATAAAGCATGCGCTGTTTCAGGAAGAAAATCGTTTAGAATTATTTTTATTATTATCCTGATACTCCTAGATCCTCTGTGAAGATCCCTCAGCTTGTGCGAGTAAGGAGTTCAGTTGTGTTCTAGGAAGGCTTTGTTACTACGATCTTGCGCCACTTTAGGTCACAGCACTGTTAATTTCTGATCCGACAGTAAAATGGTGGATGACACCCGTCCAACCAGAAAATTTCATTTCCACCTGAACAAGACCCACGAGTTCAATGCTCTACCACTCAGCTGTCTGCGCTCAATTCTTCTTTTCTCTAAATAATCCAGGAAGACCCTTTCCTGATTCTTCAATATCAGTCCGGTTTGGGAAAATTCTCATTGACTATGAACTGAGGCTCTTTAGTGGTTTCTAGATCTGGATTGATTTGAGCTGATTCCTTTCTGATGAAGTCCAGGATTTCATTATGCGTCCTTACTCTGCCGGGTTTCGTGTAAGTGAAGAGACCTATTACATGACCTAGCGTTTCCGGTTGTATACGACACTTCCTGCAATTCAAATCGTGTTGGGGGCGGGATAGAGTCATCGGAACACTGAGGCCTATTTGATTAGTCCTCATTCTTAACGTGGTAACGTATTTGTTGGGTTAAAGCACGCTGGGATTGCTAAGCCAATAGGAAACTATTGGGTCATCAGTAAACGATTGTACCGTTCGACCTTTTTCATCCTTGACTTGTATTTGATGGCGTCTTTGATATTGAAGGGCCAATTAATTCCAAGGGAGCCAGCCAGCCTCCTCAAGCTCGCTTCAAGGAGTAGATGGACAACTCATGGACCACAGGATCGGAACCTGCTAAGATAATCATCTTTTCAGGCGCCTGATGTCACAATCCACTCCAAACGGGAAATGCTGAGGCCACTCTCTCCGTTGGAGGCGCATATCGCATATTTTGAACGAGAGTGCTCCTTATGTAGAATATTTTCAACTGCAACTTATAACGCAAGGACTTGGATTTTTATCCAAGTGCATTAGACGTTCGTAAATGCCAAAGATGGTTCTCTAGGTTCAAATCCGGTAATTTTGACCTCTCCTACAGATAAGGAAGACCAACAAGATGATAAGGGCTGAAGAGGAAGCAAATCCATGTAAGGCAATCGAAGAACTCTCAAATACCCTTAACCAACCTTGGTCGACCATCCAAGAACATTTCGTACGCAGAGAAGGTCTTTGGGACCCCATAATTTCTCCGAGGAGGTCAAAACCAACCAATCCATCACATGCAACGTATTGCTTCAACGGCACCATACTGAACCGTTTCTTGATCGCTTGATCACTGGAGACGACTATATGATAATCTAAAACGCAAAAGGCAGTGGTTCTCTCCAAATGAATCACCTCAAAGTATTGCGAAACCAGGTTTACATCCCAAAAAATAAAAAATAAAATTCCCAAAATGAAGGATAGAATTTAAAAAAAATTAAATCAAAACATTTGATAAATACATTCAATTAGTTCGGCACAGTTATTGCCTCGTCAATATACTATATCCATCAATCAATTTTTGAATTTGACATTATCAGAAAGATAAAACTTGGAAATGAATCAACTCAAACATATTTTATTGTATTGGTGGCACTATAGAAATGATCTGTAAAAATAAACATCACTCATGTGTCAAATCATAATTGTAGATAATAGCTGGAATTAATTTTCCAGAACCTTTACCGATTTAAATCTAAATAAATCTCATGAAAACAATTTAGAATTGAATTTTAAAAAACATGTCCTAGATACACTGTATCACTTTTTAGTATGTATATTGCAGAAATGTCTGGTGAAAAAGGTACTTTTATTTATTTTTTAATTATTACTCTGTTTATTTAAATAACTCCTTACTGAAGAGATTTGGGTCAGAATTTATCAGGTACTTTCTCTGGAGAATATAGTATATATTCGTTAAAAAAGGAAAATAAAAAAATTATCTTTTTGAATTATATGTTGAACATTTTTTGGTGATGGAACTTATGATTCTTTAACATCCAATCGAAACATACATGTATAAGATGATGTCAAAATAATTTGGACATTATTTTATATTTCTTTAGATTCCTTATTAGTTAATTTCCACCACATGTGATGATATATCTATAAAGTCATACAGAGTATCTAGGACATGTTTTTTATAATTTAATTCTGAATGTTTTCATGAGATTAATTTTGATTAAAATCTGTAGAGGTTCTGGAAAATTAATTCCAGCTATTATCTGTAATATACAAATACTTCTTCATAGTAATTTTCAATTTATACAAAAACAGAACTGATGTAATTCTTTCTTTACAAACAATGTCTCATGATAAGAACAAATATAAGCAGAATTTCAAAGATAATACATTATTAAGGATTGTTTTGTCGATCTTTAACTCCATATGAATTTAATCCATAATTCACAAAACAAATTGAAATGCAAGTCAATCTATAATATAAAAATGAATCGCAAAATGTGTTGGTAAGCGCATAACTCAACAACGCCTGGACCAATTTGGCCAATTTTTTTTTAAATGTTCGTTGGAGTTCAAGGATGGTTTTTACGGCGAGAAAAATTCGAATAATTGCCGGAAAAACCCTTAAGACAGCCCTTTTCTTTTTCCCATACAAACGTTTTCTTACTAAAACGTAGTCGATTTGAGCTTTATTGCTATTGTATGAAGTTCATATTAAATTTCTTTTGTTTCCAACATTTACGAACTGTTGATGGTGAATTGTGTAGATCCTATAAAAAAGCCTGTCAACGTTTGCAATTGCTAGAAAATGACGCTCATTGGGATCAAACTCTCAATGATGCTGTAATATCATCATACGTTCATCAAATACGAATATTGTTTTCAATAATCATATCTACATGCCTCCCATCAAACCCAATTGATTTGTGGATCAAGTACAAGGATTATATGTGTGATGATATTTTGTATCAAATACGGAATAGAATGGGAAATCCAAATATACAAATCAGTGAAGAAATTTACAATGTAGCATTGATTTCAATTGAGGACATGTGCTTGATGATATCAAACAAACTATTAATTCAATTAGGTCTGGCCGCGCCTAATCGTCCAATGCATGATGCTTTTAACCAAGAGTTGCATCGAGAAAAACTGTATGATCTCAACACTTTGAAAGAATTAATTCAAACAAATCTGCCACTGTTGAATGAACAACAGAAGTATGTATTTGATACTCTTATGAAAGTAACAAATGATGAAACTGGCGGGATTTACTTCTTAGATGCACCTGGTGGTACAGGAAAAACTTTTTGATTTCTATAATATTAGCAACAATTCGCTCACAAAATAAAATTGCACTTGCACTCGCGTCGTCGGGAATTGCAGCAACTTTGCTTGAAGGTGGTCGAACAGCCCATTCAGCACTAAAATTGCCATTAAATATGCAAATCAATGAAACTCCAACCTGCAACATTTCGAAGAACTCAGCAATGGCAAAGGTTTTGCAGCAATGTAAAATTATTGTTTGGGATGAATGCACGATGGCACATAAAAAATCTTTGGAGGCTTTAGACAGAACCTTAAAAGATCTATGGAGCAATTATAACCGATTTGGTGGTGCATTGCGTCAAACATTGCCAGTGATTCAACGATCAACGCCAGCAGATGAACTCAATGCATGTCTAAAGTCCTCCAATTTGTGGAAACATGTCAAAGTACTTCATTTAAGCAAGAATATGCGTGCCGAGTTGCAAAATAACCAATCTGGAAACATATTCTCTAAACCCCTAATTTGACAACTTTTCAGTATCTGTCATTTCTCTGAAGTGAAAACAACAATATTTCTGTGTGCTCTGAAAATGTTAACTTTTGTACCGGATAATGTATTTTGTCGGGTAGTTTTACTTCATCACTTCAGTATGAAGAAAAAGGCTACCGAAAGTCATCGTATTTTAGTGAATGTTTATGTTGACCATGCTCTAGCTGAATGAACGTGTTAGAATTGGTGTGCTCCAATAGTTGCAGTATCTTTCTATGAAATACAAAATCTGGCGTTATAAATAAAACATGAGGTCTATCGAAATGACGTTGAAGAAAAGATACATCAGTATCCTTTCTCAAACACTCAACCACCATTAGACTCCGTTACTGGTACATAGTAACTTCTGAAAGAATCCCTTTCTATCTGGAATATTGAATTCGCTCCACTCAAAGCAGTCTATATATGCATGTTCCTCTTACGTTCCAGATTCAGGCATGTAAATTTCAGAGTCACACTACTGAAAACTGAGTTCCAACACCTCTGACGACTTGGTCCTCCAGGGTTTTTATAAATTGATTCAATTCTAAGCTCAAGGGAAATGCGGCTTGTTTCTGACAATATAGCGAGAGTATTGACTCAGTCAGGCAGTTGCCAGGGTTGGGTTTTCGCAAGAAAACCTAGAGCTCAGAGTTAACTTATTCTATGGATCAACAAAACCACTTTGTTCGAATTGTACAAATCAAAATTTTCAATCTTTCGAGCTTTCATTTCTTATTTACTATGAAGAATCTAATGTTCGTTCCAGAATCCATGAGGTTACGTTGCTAAGTATTGAATTGTATCAGTCCTTTCTTGGTGAAAATCCATATTAAATAATATTTAAATAAGGTTATTCTGATTTTCACAAATTTTTATTGTTATGTCCACAACAATTGTTTCGCTATCACAGTAGCATCATCAGGCAAGATCACATTTTGAATAACTAAGCTTGTTTCCGAAATCCGTTGCTATTTATATTACAGTAAGTACAATAAATTTTTATTGAGCACTAAAACCCAAAAAAGGGTCTCTGCAAATTCCAGCTTATCTGAATATATTTAACAGAGTTGAGTTATTTAAATCTACTTGTTCGTTAAGTAATATTCCAATTTTATTATGTCTATTTATCTCTAGGGATTCTAACAGATTTAAGGCATAACTTTTGCTTTCTATATGTAGAATTTCAAAGTTATGGTTCAAAGTATGTCCTGTTTCTAACAAAGGACAAAACTTGCAGAATAAACATAACAATCACAGAAGCTGTGGGGCCAGCTTGTACGCGATATGAACATGTTTAGTGTGCATCATTTATTTTCTATAAGCACAAGCAGACACATACATTAACATCCATACATACACTCATTTGCAGATATACATATATGTACAAGTATAATTTTAAATCCACACAAATAAATTCACCCCAATTTTTATGTTCATCACCTCCTAGATTTGAGTATTATTGATGACTTTGCTAAATATTGATCTCTCAGTGTTATGCAGCCATTGCTTGATTTCATATTTGAAAGTGCCATGGTTATTTATAGTTTTTAGCTGTATTGGTATTCAGTTGTATAGTTTTGAACTTAAAAAAATGAAACTTCTTTGACCCACAGTTTTTTCACATTTGTGAACTTTAACATTTTGTTTTTTATGTCTGGTGTGGTGACTATGTTCTACAGGTTGGAGTTGAATTTTTCTTTTTGTTGATATCAATTAAAATTTTCAGGCAATATAGCTGACGAATATCAAAAATTTTGCTTCCTTTGTATAAGTCGTCACTTGGTGAACTTCTTTTTTTTTTTGTACATTATTCTCAGTATCCATTTCTGAAGCACATTCACCTTATTCAAGTAAGTGTCCATCACACCACCCCACCCTATGATTCCATAGGTGAGTTGCGATTGAATGAAGGCATAATATACTGTTTTCAAGTGTTCTGTGTCTAGGAAGTCTCGCAAATACTTAATTCTGCCAATAAATCCTCTGTTTTTTTTTTGCCAAGTGGGACATTTGTAAATCCCATAGTAAATGTCTATCAACTATTACCCCCAGATACCTGATTGAGACTGCTTCTGGAATTGAGGTGTTCTGGTCAATTTCCAAGTTTCCTAGTTGAGGTAAGTTGTTAACATATGATGTGAACGGAAGGTACCGCGTTTTGTCAATGTTGAGAGTAAGCTTATTCAATTGAAACCAAGACTTGATTGCTCTGAAGTCTCTTTCTACCTTTTCTTTCAGGGAAGTCCATGTGTTTGATCTGTAAAATATTGCGGTGTCGTCTGCAAAGCTGATGGTCGTTCCCTTCAGATCCATTGTTAATAAACTGTTCACATATATTGTGAACAGAACAGGTCCAAGGACTATTCCCTGAGGTACTCCGTAGGTCACTTCCTTTGGCTGGCTTATAACATCGTTAATTTTGACAAGTTTTTCACGATCCGATAGGTAGCTTTCTAGGAGGTCATATGTTTTTCCTCTGATACCAAATAAATTCAACTTCCTCAACAAGGTTTCATGACAAACGGTGTCAAATGCCTTTGAGAGGTCTATAAAAACATACAGTGCTGGTTTTTTCGCATCAATTTCATTATATATCATTGTTGTCAATGACCGGATGGCATCGTCGGTTGACCTTCCCTCTCTAAATCCATACTGGTTATCAGAAATCACTTGATATTTGTCTAAGAACTTGACAATTCTAACTTTCAATACCTTTTCAAATATCTTGGCAAGAGTTGAGATCAGTGATATAGGTCGATAGTTACCAACTTTTGTTTTATCACCACTTTTGTGAATAGGTTTGATCAGTCCTGTTTTCATAGATTTTGGAAAGTAACCATTTTCGATGCACTTGTTCATTATATGGCATAGAGGGACGGCAATGAATTCTGCTATAGGCTTTAGATTATCAGCCCTAATATCATCAATTCCAGGTACCTTATTCAATTTCAGACTATTTATAATATTGATAACTTCTATTTCAGTTGTTGGAAATAGGTACATTGTGTTTTCTGTTGTAGGTATATCTTCATTGAAATCAATTGGCGCATCAATTTTATCGGCAAGATTTTTTCCTAATTCACTATAGTATCTGTTGAATTCTTCAGCTATCAAAGTTTCGTCAGTTACCTTGTCATTTTCTGTTTGGATGGTATCTATTTTTGTTTCCGATTTCGACTTTCCACATATATTATTTACGCATTTCCATAAACTCTCCGAAGAGTTTTTATTAGTTTCAATAGTTTTCCTGAAATAATCCCTTTTCGACTTTTCAATTATGTGGTTTAGTTTATTCCTATATGTTTTATACTTTATTTGTAATATTTCATTATTGGGTTCTTTCTGTGATTTTAAGTACAGTTCATTTTTCCTGTGCACGGATTTTAGTAGAGCTTGCGTTATCCATGGTTTTTTACTCCTACATTTATTTGATATTTTTATTCTTTTTGTGCTTTTTCGTATGTAATATTTTAAGATATTAGTAAATGTTTCCAGCATTAGATCAATATTGTCCATTTTATAAACATTCTCCCAAGTTTCACTGATGATCTCATTTTTCAAGTTTTTGTAGTCAATGACGGTCTTGTAATTTTCAATTGAATTTCCTTGAGAGCGTTTTGTCAGAGTGTTGAGTTTAATCAGAAGTATTATAGGATCATGATCGGTTATGGTATTATTTACAATGTAAGAGTAAACTTCGTCAAAGTATTTACGACTGCTTTTAACTTGAATGTGATCTAGACATGAATTGCTAATTTTTCTCGTGACTTCATTTATTTAGGAGTTGAAATCCGAGGAGTTTAGTATATTTTTATATTCCTCCGAATCATCCGTGTCTTCAAGTAAGTTGATATTTATATCTCCAGTAATGATGTGGTTTTTCAATTGCGAATTCTCTAAATATGCCAGGAGATCTGCATTAAATACCTTTGAGCAAGTACTGGGTGATCTGTAAACTGCAGTTAATGTAATTGGTTCTTCGAAATTTTGAATATTTAGTTCAATGGCTTGTGACGGTCCCATTTTTACCAACTTGTAACCATAATTAAAATGGCCCCTCAAATATATAATGATTCCATCGTTTTGATTGAAGTTTCCATTGTTATATACTATATTATATCCTGGAATACTCAATAAATCCAAGTCATGTACCAAAAATGTTTCTGTGAGAACTACCAGGTCAAAACCAAAGTTTGGTTGGCTTATCATTATAACCAGATCGTCAAAATGTTTATGAATGCTTCTTATGTTCATATGAATTATTTTAATATGTGATGTTTCAATTTCCAATGAATTATTTAGGTCTGATAAATTTCCAAGTACCCTGGCCCTGATCGGTTCATTCTCATATTCCTTGATCCCTTGAAATCTTGAAGATTTCAGGGACATAAAAAACGATAAAAGGATACAATTTCACGAAAGGTTTTTTGGTAAAATAGGTAAAATATTCCAAATGGTTGGAATATGTAGAATTACTTTTATTATTGAGGAAACTCTTCAAATGTTCACAAATTCTATGACGGAAAGCTCTTCCAGTCTGTCCTATGTAAACTTTAGGGCAATCACCGCAGGTTAACTTATAAACCCCCGATTTATCCTCTTTATGTATACAGTCTTTATTATTTTGAATAAATTTACTCAAGTTTGAATTCGTTTTAAATGAAGTCCTCAAATTATATTTATTTTTGAGGTCTGTAGCAATTGTCTCAGAAATACCTGTGGTGTATTTTAAGGAACTGTATTTAAAATTTTCTTTTATATTAGGAAACACCATATTTAAGGCTATTTTATTATTTTTATTCATCAACAATTTGTCTATCAACTTAGGATCATAGTCATTATTAATAGCTATTTGTTTAATTATGTTAAGTTCTGAAATATAATTTTCTCGATTCATGGGAATATTAACTAATCGGATCATACAATTAGATGCTGATAATTTTTGATTTAGAGGATGATTTGATTTATTGTGTATAATAGAATCCGTATAGGTTGGTTTGTGAAATATTGAAAAATCATGTGAATTATTTATTCGAGTAACAGTTAAATCAAGAAAATTAATAGAATTATTATGTTGGGTTTCCATAGTGAATTTAATTGAAGGATGTATTTCATTGATGAATAAAAAGAATGTTTTCAAAAGTCTGTCTGTACCTATGAAGCAACAGAAAATATCGTCTACATATTTATACCAATATAAAAAGTATTTCTTAAGGGGATTTTGGTGAATTTTAGTTTCAATATTGTCCATGAATATATCTGCTAATAAAGGAGTTAAGGGATTTTCCATAATCAAACCGTTTTCAGATTTATGAATTTTATTTTTGAATTGAAAATAATTTTGCTTAGTGCAAATATCTAGACATTCTGAAATATCTTCTTTGATAATTGTATTGCATCTGTTGTTGATTAATAGATTATCTACTAGTTTAATTGTTTCGTTTGGTGGTATACTTGGAAATAAATTTTGTACGTCAAATGAAATGAATTTAGCATTATGTGGTAAGTGGATATTCTTTATTTTATTTATTAGCTGTAGTGAATTTTTTATCGAGTACTCAGCTTGGAATTCAGTTTCTTTCAAAATAATCTGAATAAGTTCTTTTGAAAGTTTAAATGAAGGTGCACTAACGAACGAAACAACCGGTCTAATAGGATAATCTTCCTTGTGTAATTTAATCAAAGAATACATTTTTGGGTTGTTCCAAATGAGGCTGGATTCCGGGGTTATTAGGAACACAAACACAATCCAACGACAATTTTCCAAAATCAAATTAAGGATTAGGGCCCAACTAACACCATATTTTCAACCTTTTCAAAATTGTACCTGTGATCTACCCTACCATTATAGATAGGATTTTAAGTATTGTTATCTTGAAATTGAAATTAAAAACAGTTGGTTCGAGATTGAAGCCAAACTTTTTTTTATTTGAAAGATAATTTTATGACATTTACGTTTTAAAAATAATTTCAGGCATATGTCCACCACGACTTGCTCTGAGGAACCGCATTCGACCAGACCAATTTTGGACCACTTTTTCGAGTAACTCAGGCCTTATTTCATCAATAACACGAGTTATGTTGGCTCCCAAAGCGCCTATTGTTTCTGGTTTATCAGCATAAAAATGACATGACATAACCCCAAAGAAAATAAGCCAGTGGAGTTTCTCGAAATAATGTTATCGCCAAATATTTATTTCAATGTATCAATTGCTATGGTAGAGCATGAGGTGTAGCACCATCTTGTTGGAACCCAAACACTTTTGTGTAGATACCATTAAAATTTTGAAACAAATAATCATTGATCATCTATCTAAAATGAGCATCATTCACTGTAACATTAGTTCCAGCATCGTTTTCAAGGAATTATGGACCGATGATGCCTCCAGCGTATAAAGCACACCATACAGTGCATTTTTCAGGATGCAATGGAACCTGCAGAACTTCTTGAGGATTGTTTTCACTCTATATATGGCAGTTTTTCTTGTTTACATAGACGTTCAACTAGAAATGAGCTTCATCACTAAACACAATTTTACGATAAAAAAGTGGACCATTCTCAAGCTGTTCTAGGGCCCAATCAGCAAACAAACGACCCTTATTATGGTCAAGTAGCTTTAGTTCTTGAACCAGTTGGATCTTGTATGGGTGTAGACCAAGGTCTTTATGCATGACTCACAGCAGCGATATTTTTTTCTGTACGTACAGTTCTTTGTGTTGTTGTTGTTGTTGTTGCATCTGCTCTAATTGACGATTATGTTAACCATAAATTTCACGAAGTTCTCTATGAGTTTGGCGAATAGAACACTGATTTTGGAAATAAATCTCAACAATTTATATACGTTGTTGCGGCGTGAGTCTTTCCATGAGAATTTGCCAATGCTTACTGAACAGAAATGTCAAAAAACATGGCTTCTACCTTCTGTCAAATCACAGTTATCTTTATCGAAGTTTCTATCACTCTAAAAAAAGCACCCGATATATGTCAACAGACATATCAAATTAACAGCGAAAGCTTAAGCAAAGTTGTTTTTATATACTTTATTAATTCAAAAATGTTTCACCAAGTTATATGCGAGAAATCAATATCATTCATCGAAATTTTGTTGTTTTGCATTTCAATATATCTGTTGAGATAAACTCTACGATTCAAATTCAAACAAAGGATCATATTACTGATTTCTGATTGGTCTCAGGGAAACTTCCTGGCAAATAAAATAAAAAGAATTTCCAAGAGTAACAGATTAAGGAAAATTTGCAAATTCAGATGTTACTACAGTAGATTCACTTAAAAAACACACCATATTTCATATTCGTAAATCTAGCCTCCTGTTACCCTTTCGTCACATAAACAGCTAAACAGCAATCCAAAACAAGTCCAGCTCTGGTCACACCACTAAAAACTCGCTCGCCGCCCTCCAATTTTTATCATTTTTATTTTCACCGACGAGGATGTTTTATACTAAAAGCTTTTCATGGATGTAAAATTTTCCGTTTAATATTCATGAAACGGCGAAAAATCAACTGTCACAAATGACGCGTAGCGGATGGCCATCAGAAACTCGCGATTTCGCGTATTGATTCGTGTCGACAAACTGGTCATTGTTCGGAAAATCGGGACAAATATTTCCCGATCTGTATATTTCAGGGGTTCGTTAGTGTGATTGCTTTATGGAAAATACTTGATGGATCGGAAATATACGGGACGCTTTTTATGGAAATCGTTTTCACTTCGAAGAGCGGTGTAGATTATGGTTTTATTGCGTTTTATTTAGGGTTGTTTGGAGATTGTTGGATTGGAGGGAGATGAATCTTCATTGCTTTTTATCGGATCTGATTCAGTTGATCGAAGTATCATCATAAAATATTTATACTATAACTACCTTTTGTGAAAGAGACATATCTTCCCTTATACAGCATGTGTCAATATTGTCCAATATTTCTTGAAGTGCGGCCGATATTGTCACCTCCGATTTACCTTTCCCTATGATTGCCATGTCATCGGCAAATGGTTGAACCTCGATTGCCCACAGCGAGATGATCTCTAGCAGGTCATCGACGAGAAGAGTCTACAGTAACGATAAGAGAATACTCCCTGCGGGAAGCCCTTTGTAGCCTTGACCTCGAAGACATCACCATGGTATGAAGACGTTTTAATTCTGCTGCATAGCATTACACCAACAAATCAGCGGATTGATTCCTCTCGCAGAGATAACCTTAGCGACAGAAGCCGGAAGCGTATTGTTAAAAACACCTTCCAATCTCTCGATTATCGAGAGATTGGTTCAATTTTCCGACCAAATTGTGTAATGCAACTTCTGCTGATTTTCTGGCCTGATGGCGTATTCATGAGGGTTTGGTAGACTGTAAATTAGCATCTTCTCCCGAAAAAGATGTACAGATAACCATAAAATATATTGGGGCTCATTAACAGATACACCGCTCTAAGGAAAAATATTCAACAAAGTAGGTCTTGCGATATCTGTTGGATAGTTAAAAAAAATTTTAAGGTAAGTACTGTCATGGATTTTGTGAATTACACCTTGTAAACTAGTTAAAAATAATCATTATTCAAAAATTCAGAAAATGAAAATCAATAAAATTCAAGAAAAAGACTCACCGTTGTATATAGTTGACTCGTTAGAGTGAAATCATAAAAATTCATTAAACTAGATCAATTCATTCAGAAATATTAATAATTCAATTAATAAAAATACCGAACAAGACAAAATTTTCAAGAAAAGGCATATTTAGAATACATCAACACTAGTCGAGTGGAAATTCTTTAAACGATAGTCAAAAAGTAAAATTCTTGTTGAAAATTTCAAATAAAACACACAGAGAGATTTAAATTCACCATTATTCAATATAAATACAGCCAAAATTGCAAGAAATAGAAGTAACTTGAATTAAGATATCTAAATTTGGAAATCAAAACTGATTTAATCTGTTAGTCATCCACAATTTTGAATTCAAAATATTTATTCAAAAATCTTTCAGAATTAAATTTATACCTTATAGGCAGTGCTTATATGTAATAGACGTGTAAAATCGAAACTCACTGTACAATATCAAATGTTATCGATTTTATACGTCTATTAAATACAAGCAGTGCTTATAAGACATTAATTTCATTCTGAAAATTTTTTTAATAACATGAATGGAGTATGGCACTATGTAAAACCATTATAACAATTTTATTTAAAATAATTCACTCAGTTTGTATGTTTCACAATTTAAAGTATGCGGTTGGCACTAGGTGCCAACATAAAAACTGTGTGTATTATTTTAAATAAATTTATTTTAATTAAAATTGTAGAAGACGAACAGATTGAATCTGTTTTGATATTCAAATTCTGTAATACTCCTTCCATCAAGTACAAAACCGCTTCTTATTATTTTATTTTGTATAAAAGTAAAGAAATTGTTGAAAAGATTTGTTACTATCATAAATTATATATTAACTTTAGTCAAATTATTGGCAAAGAATAAGCTGAATCAAATCTTACTCACCAAAATAGCGTAAATAGGACAAATTTGATCAAAAAACAATTAATTAAAGAAAACAATGTCTATGTCAGATATTCTGAAATTATTAATGTAAGAAATATCCTTGAAAATGCTAAGGCATCAATAGAGTTTTTATAGTATATAAGCCAAAAAATGGTAATCAATTTCATAAGTAGTATTCAGTAAAAATCATTAGAAGTTAAATTATGTAAACTTTTTGACATTTGAAAAACTCTTTATATGAAAATAAGTATTTAAACTCAACCAATTTATATATATATATATATACCAAATTATTCATAAAATAAAAGGTTAATTATTTAGAATAATTTCAAAGCTAGGAATAGTATAAGTTTCGTAAAATCATCGAAAGCTCAATTTTTCAACAATTGTGACAGAAGCTAGTAAGCTTGGGAATCTTTCGTGAAAACTATAAAAGGACAACGGAAAACGTCATTCAGTATTGAAATACTCCATATCACGAACAGGTCACTTTGGTTAAAGAATTTTCTCCCTTAAATAATCTAGTTTCAAAACCTAAAAAGAAATTAACATAATTATTGTGAATGGAAATGTAATCAAGAAATACGTTACCTGAGTGTTTTAAATGGAAATATCCCACATATTAATCAAGTATACAATAGTTAAAATAAAAAAAAAAAGGATTAACGAATAGGGCTGGGAAATCCGAACATTCCAGAAATATTCTCCAAGAACCAGAAAAAATTTCTGAAATAGAGCAAAGCCAACTTAAAAGGAACATTATTAATGGATGATTAAACTTACCACAGGTAGAAATGACTTCATTTCTGTAATTCTTTTAAATTTAATTTCAAAATCAAATCCTTTCTTGTTTACGTTAGAATTAAAATATTAAGAATTAAGGTTAGTGGGTTAGAACCTAGAGCTTAGAATTCGATTAGTTTATTAGTCACAGATTTAATATTGAATATACTTTGATTAAATATATTTTTTAAAAACTAACTTATTGAAAATTCAAATTGAACCCTCCCTAATAAAACAAATCAAAATTAATATAATACTATTAAATTTTAATTTCTCAATTACAAAATTATAATATTAGGAGTTAGCTGGCAACATTTAATACATGCAACCAGTTACAAGGGTGATCTAACAAGCATTCATACTGAAAATTGATATTTCTTCTCAAATCATATATAAAAGTAAAACTCCATGATAATAAAACCCATTCCAAGGTACACTTATCTAATTTATTCTTGATAAATAATAAATACTAATTCAAAAATTTAATTAGTAATTAAAACATAATTTAATAAAACCATAACAGTAACTACTATTTCTACTGCTTTCAAAGTGTTAGTCTGGTATTTTTAATTTCATTATGGATGATTTAATAGTTATTGTAAAAATTGAGTCTGAGTTCTTTCGAATGATATAGAATTGAAAATTATTAGACAAATTGAATCTAGTAAATATATAGTTCAATTACAATAGACAAAATTTTAAATGAAACACAAAAGAAATGTACATTTAATCTATTTGTGTTACAAAATATTTGAATAAACAATACATTCCTTTTCCTTACGTAAATATAAAATCGAATAATATTGACAAATTCCTTTCCAAAAATTCAAAGCATGACCTCAAGAACTTCTTGCTCAAAATAAGTTCCATCAAAAAATTTCCTAAAACATTCAAATCACCTTCAAAAAGTAATTTAGAATTCTTACAACGGAAACTCATCAGCCCCACTTCTCATTTAAAAAGTAAAGATAATTAACAAGAAATATCTTACCGGACAAACTCAATGTACTTATCTGAAAAATCACTAGAATGAATTGAACTTTTGAAAATCCTACGTAACCTATGTTCGTCACAGAAATTACACAAAGTTTGCAAGGTATTTTATGGACTCCTTTATAACCGAATGATAACATGTTATAAGTGTAAGCCAAAATATATAATTATTATATATACAATAAGATAATCAAAAGAGGTTTTTTTTGATAGAATGATTATTACAAAATTTCTGTGACGAACATAGAATACGTAGGATTGTTAAAAGTTCACTTCATTCTAACGTTTGTTCAGATAAATACATTCAGTTCGTCTGGTAAGATATATTTTGTTAATCTTTTTTATTCTACAAATGTGAAATAGGATGAGTTTCCGTTGTGAAAATTATAAATTGGTTTTTGAACATGTTCTGCATGTTTTAGGAATTTTTTTGAAGGAACTTATTTTGAGCAAGTTTTTTTGGAAGAAGTTCTTGAGGTTATGTTTTGCATATTTGGAAAGGAATTTGGTTTTCACAAAGTACGAAACAAAATTTTGTACCCTTTAAGTACCTATATTTAGTAATTTTAATGAATAATTTATATTTTTTTGAATTCTGTTATTCCCTTTTGTAATGAGTGTTAATTCTTTATGTCTACTAAATTGAACCAGTATTTTTTAAGACGTTTCTTTGATTTTATTCTGAAAGTTTTCAAATAAAAAACTTTTTAAAATTTGTAGGAGGTTAACAGAATAAATCTGTATGATATTTTAAATATTAAACTATATTCAAGGAACAAATTTAGTAAAAATAATAATATTGCATTTAAGTTGTAAAAACGGTAATCTATCCTGACAGAAAAATAGACTAAAGAGTGAAAAAATATCAATAAAATGAAATAATTTCAGAGTAGTTGTAATAGGCTAATTAACAGACGGATGTTCCAATTTTTCCACAAAATTCCAAAAAAACAATGTATACTCTTGGGAATTTCACATTTGAAATTCTGAATGTTGAAAATAATGAGATAAACTCGAAACGGCATTTTCCTTTTTCTCTTTACATCATTCCCCTATCGAAATAACAATTCCCCTCAACTTCCAACGAAAAAATATGAACACCACAGCCCTCCATGATATTCGATACCGTAAATTCGCAGTTAGATCCACTTAAATATTAATTTGGTTGCATTTTCTCTTTTAGTCACGGCTTATTCGAACTCTTAACGATAATCGAAAGGGAACGGTTGTTTTGAATAAATATTGGCCTGAGGAATTGTTATAGACAGATGGTTTCCGTTGGTTCTCTTTGGATGATTCGATTTTTCATTTGGGATTCCGACTCTGAAATCCTTCAGATTAAGTTCTTGAAGTTGATGGGTGGTAAAAACGGAATAAGGAAACATTCAGAGTTAAAAATTTAAAGTTCTTATATATGCTTGAAGGAAGAATTCACTGTACTGAAGCTGACTATCGATGAGCAGTTACTGTAATTCTTCCTCAAATTTAAATGCGCGAATCTTGCCCATTGAAAGGATCTAGTCAAAAACTGATCATATATAGGGTTAAAATAATAAAAAGAGTTTTTTTCTTGATAGAAGTATTATTACAAAATTTTAAATATCAATATTCAAGAACTTCTAGAATTAAATTAAATAAATGCTATAGGAAACACTATTTCAATTTAGTGGACATATAGAATTAACACTTATTAAATAGTAACAAAAGGGAATAAGAGAATTCAGAGAAATCTGAATTAATAATTAAAATTACGAAATAAATACCTGCAGGGTACCAAATTTTGTTTCATATCTTGTTTTATGAAAACCAAATTCCTTTCCAAAAATGCGAAATATAACGTCAAGAACTCCTTCAAAAACAACTTGCTCAAAATAAGTTCTTTCAAAACAATTCCTAAAAACTTGTAGAACATCTTCAAAAAGCAATTTAGAATTCCACAACGGAAAATCATCAGCCCTAATTCACATTTGAAAAATAAAAATAATTGACAAAAATATCTTAACAGACCAACTGAATGCACTTATCTGAACAAACACTAGAATGAAGTGAACTTTTGAAAATCATTCTAACTCACGTTCGTGCTTTTCATCTTTTTAATTTATTACGAGAGAGGTTTGAGGAATTCTTAAAATTATGAGCCTGCAGGAACGTTTCCGCTATTTTGAAATAGTCTTCAATTTTTAGAAATTTGAATCTGTATGAAACATATTTGCATAGAGGAAGAGTTCTGTATGATACTAAATTTTTTTCCCAATAAAATATATGTTATATACTACTAAGTTCCTAAATGTGTTCCTTAAATGATACTGCCTGAATAGTTATTAAGTTAAAATGGGACTAGAAAATTTCGAGTGATTAAGTATGGTAATATAGAAACGTTGAAATAGAAAAGATTTTTTCGCTGTTGTTTTTCAAGAAGTTTCAATTTTTTTTACTCCAACAGTTGATTTTGCCATAAAACTCATAAAAGTATTATAATTTCTTAATTTTTGATTTGATTTGAAGCACATGTATGAAATAATATGCTAAAAGAACTACGAAAAACTTAATCTAACATTTCATATACGAATTTACATTTCCTTTCAACTCATTTGACTTGCAGATATTACTTTTTCTTAAATATATTGCAGTAAAACTTAGTTTAACAATAGTTAAAATAATTAGTGAATTCATGGGATTTTAAATGTTAAGAGATATTTGTCAGCTATATGTCACCCTTAAGATTTCAGAAAATAATTGTAAAGTTAAATGGAAGATTTTATGCTGTGAAAATATTTCTAAATATTCACGGTAACCTGAGGACCCTTGGAGACATTCGAGTTAAATATCATCACACGTTTGTAAAAATATTAAACTTTCGTCTCAATCTAGTCCATCATTGAACCTAAACCCCCAAAAAAAATTATTCATATCCGATGATTTCAAAGATATACAACGATGTTTAATACTCTTCATCAAACATTCTGAAAAATATTTTTATTGTTCTATATTAATGACATACAAGTTGCAGTTGTAAACGTAGTTATTCGAATCGGTTCTGAAGAATCTACTTGTTTTAATTATATACAAAAAGATTAATAGAAGATCTCAATCAAACCATGGATATATTTTTCCATTAATGTTGTTGATCTACCGCTTCTACTGATGTATCAAAGCAATCCACAAACTCATATTTTAACGAAATTTTAATATCAAAACAGATTTAAATCTGTTAGTCTCCTATAATTTCAAGTTCAAAAAATTATATTGAAAAACTTTTAGAATTAAATTAATCTCTTATAAGGACAGCTTTAATAGACATATGAAATCAAAACTCATTATATAATATCTAATGGAATAAAAAACCCAAAAAATATAAATTGTGAATTAAAATTAATAAATAAATATTTCATGGAGACAAAATTTTGTTTCTGATCTTATATTTATGAAAACTGAATCCTTTGAAAAAATACAAACCATAATTTTAAGCACCTCTCAAAAAATGATTTATTTGAAATATATAATATATTTAAATACTTAAATAAAGTAGTTCAAAAATTTCTCCAAACATGTATCACATTCTCAAAAAACAATTAGAAATCAGATGAGATCTTCTTCAGTTCAACATCACATTTAAAAAATAATTAATTGTTTATTGTTAATTGATTTTATTTTTTATCTTCATCTGCAGACAGCAGTTGTCTGAAGATGGGATAGTTAATTCCCGAAACTCGAGTCACAATTAAACGTGTAAAATATCAATTAATTGCTAGTAAGACAGTAATTTCTAAAACTTGTTTTGAGTATGATAAACTAGCAAATAGTATATAAAAAGCTGAATAATAATAGCAGGAATAATATTTAATGAGGTTATTCTGATTTTTACAAATTTTTGTTGTTATTATCACACAATTGTTTCGCTACCACAGTAGCATCTTCATGTAGGTGATATCTTACATAGTAGGAATGACAGTCCTTCTATTTGAAATTCAAGGATTCGTAGCTTTGAATTAAATGGATTTTGGGATGTAAAAATCAAACTAACTGATTTTGATAAAGACTGTTTTCATTTTCAGAACTCATCTCGAGGATCTCATATCTCGATTGAAGTAATGAATGTGCCATTAGCAAGATTGGGAAGAATAGATGCGGAATTTTAATCTCTGCGAAGTGGAACTCCTAATTGTTGGTGATGAAAAACCTGGCTGGAAATATTAACAGAAGACAAAGAGCCGAAACTTTTCATTATCAAGGCATAACTCTGTCCTCTTTCCAAAGAGACAAATGCTGGAGATGGATCAAACGACATATATTTTAAGTGTAATGAATGATGGTGAGATGGGAATATTCTTATTAAGGAACTGTAAGCTTGTAGTGTGTTGTGTACGTTAATAATTTCAACAAAGCCACTAAGATTTTTGAGCAGAAGTACGAATTTACGTACAAAATATTCACAAATTACCGTTACGAAAACTTCTTGAAAATTTTAAGAATCAAATTGAATAAAATGTCTAAGAAACACCGTTTCTTTTTAAAGACATTTAGAATTATCGAAACGTTTGTGCGGCAGTCAACTGAAATAAAATCAAATGAAAATATAGAATATTGACTGTGATTACCCAGTAAAGTTCATCCCAGATAAATGTTTCGAATGAATATTTATAAATAACAAAACTCCAAAAAATGCTCCACGTAGATTAGACAACTCTTTTCTAGTTCTTTTTGAAATATACATATAAATATATATCAACTCAAGATTTTTCGGATTAAACTATTTATAGGTTTCAGAGAATTATTCTAATTATTACCTGAAATATTTAAAAATATTTGGTAAAGTAATATTCATTTATTTATAATAATTGTAATTGTAATTGTAATTTTTCTAGTTCGTTTTGATAATTCAATATGTTTATAAAAATAAGCCGTATTTTTGGAACCTTTTATTAAATGTAGTTATAAAAATTTTGAAGAGATTTCTTAGATTAAAATTTGTACAGGTTTCAGAAAATTTTGTGGTAAATATTTGAAATATCTAAGTGTGAGAGTAGTGATTAAACCTTATTTATCGGGACACGAGCAACTTTGTGCCGAACCAACTTTATGCAAAAAAAGATATATAAATGAATAAATCATTGAATGAATAGATGAATGAATGAATTAATGAACAGAGGAAGGAGTGAGTCAATGAGTGAATGAATAAATCCTTGAATAAATAAATGACTGACATAAATAAACAAATAATTAGATAGATACATAGAAAGATAGATAGAAATATTGATAGATCGATAGATAGATAGATAGGTAGATAGATAGATGGATGGATAGACAGATACTTAGATAGATCGATAAATGAGTGAATAAATAAATGATACATGAAAATGAAATGAAAATAACAACTAAATAAATAAATAAACGAATGAATAATTTAATGAAAATATGAAATCGTATAATTACTTGAATATTTTAATATTGCCTTCTACATATTTAATTTCAAAAAATTATATTCAATAATTACGACTTCAGGAATTAAACTAAATGAATATCATAAAATTACCACTTATATCAAACGACATATAAAATAAACATTCAATACAAGACATCCAAACGATATAACAGAATCCAATAAATAAAAAGTGTTAACCAAAACCCTATAAATTAAATATTTTGAGAAGACAAAGTTTTTGTTTCTGCTCATAAACCTTATGAAAACAGATATCTTTTAAAAATGTTTAACATAATCTTAAGAATTTCATCATAAATTGATCTCACTTAGAATATTCAATATTATTGGATATCTAACTAAGTTACTTTCTATAAAATCCCAAGATATGTAAAACCATTACTAAAAAACAAGTTTTAAGAGAAAAGGGTCTCTGCAAATTCCAGCTTATCTGAATATATCTGGAATTTGCAATAAAAATTTATTGTACTTACTGTAATATAAATAGCAACAGATTTCGGAAACAAGCTTAGTTATTCAAAATGTAATCTTGCCTGATGATGCTACTGTGATAGCGAAACGATTGTTGTAAACATAACAATAAAAATTTGTGAAAATCAGAATAACCTTATTTAAATATTATTTAATATGGATTTTCACCAAGTAAGGACTAATTAAATTCAATAAATATTTTAATATTAGCCTTCTACATATTTCATTTCAAAAAATTATATTTAATACCTCTATTAATTTTATTTTATTCATAATATATAATTATTTGGTTTCCTTAACATTCTTTATACAGATTGTCCTTGTGTCATAACAGAGGCCGTTCAATTGCCTTTCAATCTTTTAGATCAATGATAAACCACAGAGTTATTTATTTGAGTTAACATTACACTCCATTTATATTTTCAGTATTCAATTTTCTGAATTGTTAAAAGGTGAGAAAATATTTTTGTTCATACATGTTATATTTTATTGAATATGAATATAATTGAGCGCTGACGAAGCAAAGTTTCTCTTGAAACTTGTTTTTTAGTAATGTTTTTACATATCTTGAGATTTTATAGAAAGTAACTAAGATATCCAATAATATCGAATATTCTAAGTAAGATAGTTTTATGATGAAATTCTTAAGATTATGTTAAACCATTTTGAAAGATATCTATTTTCATAAGATTGATGAGCTGAAACAGAAATTTTGTTTACTCAAAATATTTAATTTATAGGATTTTGATCAACAATTTTTATTTACTGAATTTTGTTATATCATTTGGCTGTCCTATAATGAATGTTTATTTTATATGTCGGTTCATATAAGTGGTACTTATATGACATTGATTTAATTTAATTTCTAAATGAAGAAATAAATGAATGAGTCATCCAATCATATGAACAAATAAATATTTGTTATCTAGATAGCTAGATAGATATACAGATAGATAGAAATGGAGATAGAAAGATAGATAGATATATAGATAGATAGATAGATATATAGATAAATAAATAAATCAACGAATATAAGAATTATTGAAAGAAAATCAACAACTAAATTAATAAATAAACGAATGAATGAACATAAAATCATATAAACAAATAAATATTTGTTATCGAGACAGGTAGAAGGATAGATGGATAGATAGATGGATAGATAGAAAGATAGATAGATAGATAGATATATAGATGGATAGATAGATAGATAAATAGATAGATGTATTGATAGATAGATAGATAGATAAGATAGATAGATAAATAGATAGATAGATAGATAGATGTATAGGTAGGTAGATAGAAAGATAGATAGATAGATAGATAGATAGATAGATAGATAGATAGATAGATAGATGTATAGGCAGGTAGATAGACAGATAGATAGATAAATAGATAGATAGATAGATAGATAGATAGATAGGTAGATAGACAGACAGATAGATAGATGGATAGATAGATAAATAGAACGAATGAATGAATATATAAATGATTCAATAGGTGAATGAACAGATGAATAAATACTTGTCATCCAGTCTATCAAGACATTTTTGTTGATATTAAACTGACGTTTCAGAATACATGTACCTCGATCTCGTATAGCCGGAAATATTTAATTTTACGAATACAAACTACGGCCGATTTTCAGCATCACCCATCGCACCTGTCCACTTCTCTCTTCCGACCCCATAACCCTCAGTCGTACACCATCTGAGGTAATAACTTCAAAACAGTTCGAGGTCGTAAAAAGAGTTAGGGTTCCCCGTCGATTTCGTGTCTCCTCATCGATATTTCAGGAGATCGCGCACCGACGTAATTTTTTCGCATTCCGCCGGCCATACGACGGTCCTCAGATGCCGTGTTTATAGCCTTTGGACGGCAATATCAATAACACGCCGGATGAATGTATTTCCGGATTTGATTTCGGGATAGCGCGAGTTTTACGGTCCCGTTACGGCGACGGGGGCACTTCCGGTGGAAATCAATTTGAATACTTCACGTTGGCAAGTTCGAAACGAAATTTGAGGTTATGTACAGCGCCAGGAGAGGCTAGGGAAATTTGTCGGGTGCAGCAGGTAGTAATTTTGGGATTTGGGCCTATTATTTCAATGGAATACGTGATTTCAAGAAGATACAAGGTATTAGTCATTGTAATGAATTAACATAATTGAATAATTTTTGTGAAAGTGAATTGAGATTTGAATTTGAAGTGCCCGGTTATTTTGTACTGTTGAGAGCCTTCGAATTTGGGAGGATTCTTAATTGTTGAAAATTTTTGTTTATTTGATATAAGAAATTTAAAATTGTATTGATATTCTCTATAGCATTCAATTGTATGATCCATAGGTCAGTTAACATACCCATGAATCGATAATATTATATTATATTTTAGGGCTCCGCATCATTAAACAAATAGCTATTGATAATCACTATGATCCAATATTGATAGATGAGTTTTTGATGACTTAAAATAATAAAATTGCTCTAAATATGTTATAACCAAATAATTGTATTAAATAACACATGTTTTGGTACAAATAATCATCCATATTATTTAATGCAAATGACCCAACTCCAAACATACATAAATTGAGAGTTTATGAGTTATCCTGTTCGACGTGCAGTAATAAATATATAGGACAGACGGGACGTTCCACGAGCATAAAATGAGTTTCATGAAAAATGAACAAACCTCTACTTTTGCCACTCATTGTTTAGAAAACGGCCATTCTTTTCCGACAATAGATAAACCTAAAATTTCACATGTAGAATCAAAAGGAAAGAAACTTAATTATTCAGAATCTGTTGATATTTTCAAATTAGTTCACAAAAGAAATAATGTAAAAATAATGAATGACGGATCTAGGTAAATCCAAAATTTTTGAAATATTTAAATAAGTAACATCTGTTCACCAATCTTCTTGCACGTACCAACATTCTAATAGTTGTAAGGTGTCCTCTCATTCAAACCTTTTTAACCTTATTATTCAAATATTTTTTAAATATTTCACTATTTACATATATATTCTGTTAGCTTTCTACATATTTATTTTCAAAAATTATATTTAATATTATAACTTCAGGAATTAAATTAATGTTATATAAGCACCGCTTATATCAAACGACATTTAAAATAAACATTCATTATAAGACATCCAACTGAGATAACAAAATCCAATAAATATAAATTGTTAACAAAAATTCTAAAAATTAAATATTTTGAGTACACAAAATTTTGTTTCTGCTCATCCCTCTTACGAAAACAGATATCTCTCAAAAATGTTTAACATAATCTTAAGAATTCCATCATAAAACTATCTTACTTAGCATATTCAATATTATTGAATATCTAAGTTACTTTTTAGAAAATCTCTAGATATGTAAAAACATCACTAAAAAACAAGTTTTAAGAAAGACTTTGCTCGTCAGTACTCAATCATATTCAATAAAATATGATATCAATCAACAAAAAATATTAACTTACCTTTAACAATCCAGAAAGCGTCCTGGCAAATGAATACTGAACATTTAAATGAAGTCCAATTTTGACCCAAATAAATAGTTCTGTAAAATAGAAAAAGGCTTTTTACTTGATAGAAGAAATATAACAAAATTTGAATATCAAAACAGATTAAATCTGTTAGTCTTCTACAATTTTAATTTCAAAAAAATTCTTATTGAAATTAAAATTGTAGAAGACTAACAGATTTAATCTGTTTTGATAATCAAAAAGTTCTGTGGTTTACCATTGATCTTAAGGATTGAAAGGCAATTTAAAGGCCTCTGTTATGGCACAAGGACCATCTGTATACAGAATGTTAAGGAAACCAAATAATTATATATTATGAATAAAATAAAATAAATGGAGGTTTATATTTGATAGAAGGTATATAAAATTATTTAAATATTTTAACAACAGAGGCCGTCAAATTGCCTCTCAATCTTTAAGATCAATGGTAAACAACAGAACTATTTAATTGAGTCAACATTGGACTCCATTTAAATGTTCACTATTCATTTGCCAAGACGCTTTCTGGATTGTTAAAGGTAAGTAAATATTTTTTTGTTGATTGATATTATATTTTATTGACTATGATTGAGCACTGACGAGCAAAGTCTCTCTTAAAACTTGTTTTTTAGTAATGTTTTTATTTATTTATTTATTTACTTCTACACAAACACCCAAATGGGTAATTACAGATGGAGAACAACAAAATACTATCAACAATCACTTAACCTAGGAGAACAGTCTTCTCACATTTTGTAAACTAGTATTGAATAAATCTATATCAGATTTATTAATCAACTCATTGCATATGGACATCATTTTATTAATAGGAGATGAACTACCTGGTGTTACATAAAAAATTTCCCTATCTCTAAGTCTCAGATATAAATTAGGAATCTTAAATTTCAAAAGATTAGTAAACTGGCAGTCTTGAAATGTTAAATTATTCACAACTTTAAAAATGAAAAGAACTGCGTTACACTTACGTCTATTAACTAAAGTGCACATATCGAAATCTGTCAACATGGAAATATATGACTTCATGAAAGGATACTCATTGTATTTTTTCAGGTGTAAAAAGCGAAGGAATTTTTTCTGCACTTTTTCAATTCTGTCAATATGAGATATGGTTGACGGCATCCAAACCACTGAAGCATATTCCAGCTGAGGTCTTACGAGGGCTTTATAGAGTGAAATGGTAGTGGAACAATCAAAATCTCTGCTATTTCTAAAAACTAAACCCAGTAACTTGTAAGCTTTGTTGGCGATGAAGTCAAAGTGGCTATTAAATTTAAAATTTTGTTGAAAAATTATACCCAAGTCCTTAGTTTCCGACTTGCGTTCAAGAATTTCCGATTCAATTACATAATTGAAATTTAGCGGGTTGGATCTTCGAGTGAAGCTGACCACGTGACACTTCTTTGTGTTGAGGGACATTTTATTATCTTTGAACCATCTCCCCACACTGTTCAAGTCTTCCTGCAGTAGAGAGCAATCAGTCAAACTCGAGACCCTCCTAGACAGCTTGAAATCGTCCGCAAACAAGAGTGCAGTGGAAAATCGTAGACAGGCAGGGAGATCATTAACAAATACAAGAAATAGTAACGGCCCCAAAACACTACCTTGGGGAACACCTGAACTCTGTTTTATATCTTGTGATAATTCATCACCGACCTTCACAACTTGCATTCTTTGATGCAGATAGGATTCAATGAAATCACAAGCATCCCTCGAAAAGTCACTCTTAGCAAGTCTATCAATTAGAAGTCTGTGATTTACTTTATCAAATGCTTTTTCACAGTCAGTGTATATCGTATCTAGTTGTAAACCTTCTTCTATTGCATCCACTGCAAGTTCAGCGAATGAACAAAGGTTACTTATTGTTGATTTCCCTTCTACAAATCTTGAGATTTTCTAAGTAAGATAGTTTTATGATGAAATTCTTAAGATTATCTTAAACATTTTGAAAGATATCTTCTTAAGTGGGATGAGCAGATACAAAATTTTGTCTACTCAAAGTATTTAATTTATAGGATTGTCCTTAAGAATTTATATTTATTGGATTTTGGTATCTCATTTGGATGTCTTATAATGAATGTTTATTTTATATGTCGTTTGATATAAGCGGTGCTTATATGACATCAATTTAATTAAGTTATAATATTAAATATAATTTTTTGAGATTAAATGTGTAGAAGGCTTACAGAATATATGTGTAAATATTAAAAATTTAAATAATTTTATATACCTTCTAACAAGTATAAACCTCCATTTATTTAATTTACTTTTTTAACCTTTTTTTATTTCCTCTTCTACCTCTGTATATGCATGAACACCCGGTTCTGTTTGTTGAGTCTTCAGTTGTCTGAAGATGGGATAGTTGATTCCCGAAACTCGAGTCACAATTAAAAGTGTAAAATATCAATTTATTGGTAGTAAAACATAGTAATTTCTACAACTTGTTTTAATTAGAATCAATAACATTTTACTTGAACTAATTATCAATTCAAAATGCTCAACTAAATGAATTATTGATTCCTATCGAAATCTTGTGTATTTTATCTTCTATTAGTCATTTCAGCTGTGGAAAATTATCCTCTCAGGAAATAAATATGTTCATTAAAACAATAAAACTTTCGGGTGCCTCCCTCATCTGAATGACCGTTTATCATTGCGTTTCATCTCATATTTGCTCATGTCCCGCAATATGGGAGCAATTTTTCGGCCCAGCCCGTACAAACTACCCCCTGTCACGCCACAGGTGACGTTGAACTGGCTTAATAACGTCAAATAAACATGTTTATCACCCCGTCAGTGAAACATTCAAGCCTAAGGTAAACATAACGGCGTGCTGGGACATTCTTCGTTCTGCGCCTTGAGTCCATTACTAGAGGGCAATTACACGTCGAAGGATTGCCGAAAACACGGTTCTTTCGGGTTGAATTAATTAGGTTTGGGGTGGTTTGTGGGCGTTGGAACACGAAAAGGATTTAGGGTTGGAAGTTTTTTCGATTTAGTTGTTTTATGGCTACTACCCCATGAATTCGAGGGAAAATTACAATTTTTTACACTTCAAACGAAAGTTACAGAAGGTTTCATTTTCTCCAGTGATTCGATCAAATATGGAACTAGTCTGTTATTACAAACACTCCTTAGATTATATCGTATCTCCGGAAAATATGTCACACTTTGTGATTTGCGGTATTTTTGAAGAGTATAAATAAAACTGGCAGGTATTCATTTATCATATCTAATCAATTTATACCAATATTCTCACAAGTAATAGCAACAAAAATAATGTCTATCGACACAAGCAGAAAAATTGACCCATCAATAAATTCTACATGGGCAATTCTTAAATTCTACCAGTTAGTGTATTGGCATGTGAGCGTAGCTCTTTCACCAAGTGACTAATTAGCAGTCTGCTGCAAGAGGCAAAAAGTGTAATAAGGGTTACGCCCGCTGGTGGGTTCATCTCCGAAGAGATGAACCCACCAGCTTCCAGTTTGGCTTCAGTTCGAAAACCTACACCATATAACTGGTAGCAGCGAAGCACTATCCAACCTCTACTGGCTCTGCATGGTCAGTACCCGTGTTAATTTGGACGCAACTCACACGCCGAAGGGGCTTCTTATTCATCCATCCGAACACAGTCCCATGAATCAAGAAAGTCTCAAGATTCATATCTCATTTACGAGCACCGTCATGTGGCCTGTACGTCAAGACCAACGAACCCTTGTGAAGTATTTCAATTGATCCTGGTGTCAAGCACCAACGGACTAGTCGTATCGAGATCCACAAACCCCAGAAACGTCTCACCATCAATCCAGGTTCAGGACGAGGCTGGTCGAACCGTTAAATCTCGCTAAACCTTGAAGCATTTCTCGAGAATATCCCGAACATGAGTGTCTGCAAACAGATAAAAGGAAGACCCGCCTGGTCCAGAATGCGGACTGTCAACCACTGCCCCCTCGAGTCCAACAACAATTGGTTGGCCAAGTCGTACGAATACTTCCCAAGAGCCTCAACCCTCCTGAGGTATCGCAGTATGCTACATAATGCAGTCGGCCATTGGACAGAAAAATCAGGAGATTTACTGCAATAGGGTAGAGTATGTTAGTTTTAAGTGAGAGGCTCAGTGCTGCGACATACTCCCTTGCCTCCGAATTGATCAACGCGGCTCAGCAGTCCATTCCACCTTACGGTGAAACAAGGTGATTACGTTAGATACCAAGACCCTCCATTTCACCGGGATGAAACTAGGTTCCTGGTCAAGACAAGCGCTCCCATCGCGACAAGCTCTAATGCCACGGAGGGCGATTCTACATGGGGACTCAAAACCATTTTCAATTGGTCAGGCCAAAAATAGGACAAACATCACAATAAACACAAGACATTCCATTTAATTATATCGCAGAAATATTCCTCTATACCATAGCATGCTTCTTCATGAACATTTTCTTATGTTCTTCCTTGAATTTTGTCCTTGTCATTTCTTCAAGATGCAAGATGGCATTTTGATACATATTTTGATTTCATTGCGGTTTACATATAGTTGGACAGCATTAACCCTATGGTGTTGGATGGTAAAGTTCTTTGTATTTCGCTATTATAGTCATGATTATGATCAAGAATGAACACAAATTCCTACTATTTGCTCAATGGCCAATGCAGTGAATTTGGATACGGCAAATTAGCGCAGAAACGAAGTTGTCCCCTTTTTTTTCAGTGAAGACTGGTTTCTTCGAAATACTACCCTACCTCTACGGGCTCTGCAGTGTTAGTGTCCAAGTTGTGTGGGACGCAACTTACACGCCGAAGGCGATTATCCAAAACCCTGTCGCAGCTGAAGGCCCTGAAACAGTCACAGTCGATCGAGTTCCATGCCCAACATCTAGCGTATGGTGAAAACCCTCAAACCTCCAAGAGATGTCCCAGACAATCAAAGGTCCAAGAACCACGAACGCAGTTGAATGGAACACTCTTGTAGACCAGCATGTAGGCTTTCAACTACTGCTGCCACATTTCCAACTTCAATTGGGTGGCCAGGAGTAGTACTTCTGTCGGCTTCCATCCTCCATCCATTTTTTTAAATTTGAAAGATAATTTTATGACATTTATGTTTTGAAAATAATTTTCGGTATATGTCTACCAAGACTAACTCTGAGGAACCGCATTCGACCATACCAATTTTGGACCACTTTTTCGAGTAATTTAGGCTTTATTTCATCAATAACACGAGTTATGTTGGCTTCCAAAGCGTCTATTGTTTCTGATTTATCAGCATAAACCAATCAGATAAGTGGTATTCTTGTTTCCCTAAGGAACCTTCGAAGGCTAATGATGACCAAGAAGAATTAAACTTGAAGCCAGAAACCACAAACTCCAGGAATTTGATAATTAATCAATTATCTCCGCTAAAGTTAGCACAGATCTGTTACTGACGTATTTGCCTTTAGAAATGAGATCATTGCAATCAGGTAGAACCAAGCTAGTTTAAGGGTTAGGCATCCTGTGCTGCAACGCCTACTCCCACGGACGAACATTGTAAATATTACCATTGCAGTTAATGTCATGTGTGCAAGGTGACCACCAAGCAGTCTTCACAAACACCCGAAAGCAGGATGTATGATAAGGATACGCGTCATCGTCATGCAAAACGAGAACCCCGCCAGTTCAGGCTGAAGTTCGAAAACCTACACCTCAACTGGTAGTAGCGCCACACTATCCAACCGTTACAGACTCTGCAGGTCGGTAACTGAGTTGTTTGGGACCCAACTCAATTGCCGAAGAGGCTTCTTACTTCTACCACCCTCTCGCAAATTTAAGAAAGAAGAAAAATCTCGACAATTCATGGTTCAGTCGATCCTGGTACCCTTCTAGTCCAGCATGCAGACTTCCAGCCACTGCTCCCTCGAGTCCAACATAAATTGGATGGCCAAGAATACTCCGTGAAGGCCGCAGAAGATTACCTAACGAACTCGGCTGTTGGTTAGAAAAATCTGAAAGAGTAATCTACATTGAGCTAGAGTAACGTTAACTGTGTCTGCTACCCATACCAGTTAGTAATCTCCTAATTTTTTTTTTGGTTTCTAAACACTCTTCCGCTGTCTTTGGATGCAAGCCAAAATAGTACACTATACTTGATATAAACAACCTGAAAACGCTGTTTTTGCCGCTTCTGAACTTGCTGATAATTTTCGGATCAGGTTGTCGATATGCTTCGAGAACTTCATAGATGGCTACAATGTTATGTTTATACCAAGAAACTTAAGATCTACGCTCGATGTTGTTCTACTTTCGAATAAAATCTCAAAAGTTTTTCCAGTATTGATCTTTATCCTATTTACATCAAATCAGAGTTTAGCCTGGATCCAGGTTTCCTTATCTTTATCATGTAGTTCTTTCTCATCTGATCCCATGTTCAAAAAAGATATGACGTCAATAAAGATTACAGTCTCGTCAACATCCACACTCTCCGGCAAATCATCAATATATACAAGGAACAAAAGTGGTCTAATATAGAACCTTGGGGGACACCATAACTTCAATGCTGTCATGTGGAATAATTTCCATTGAGGTATGTTGTTTGTTCCCCATTTTTAATGCAACTTCTCATTAGTTCCAACGTAATACCTCGAATACGATAGAACTGAAAAAATGTATCCAACAATATTTTATAATATAGAATCGAATGTTTTTGATAAGTCACATATTTAAAGGCTGCATTTCTTTTTATCATCAAAAGCTTCACTCTTTTTTTGAAGGACTTCAGTGAGTGCTGTTTCCATGGATCTTTCCGTTATAATCCATATTGTTTGTCTTTTAAAGAATTATAAAAACCTTTCTTTGATGACGATTGCTCCAAATCTTTTCGACAGAGATCTTAGAACTGATATCATCTTATAATTTCTTGGATGGTTCACATCACCATTTTTACGGATAGGTAAGATCTTTGTTTTCTTCAGTTGTTCAGGAAAAAGGCCTTCATGGAAACATTTGGTGATTAAAATGCTCAATGGAAAGGCTATATCTGGGATAATCTGTTACTACCTAAATGTAAAGTATGCAGTCTCACTTTGTGTACCTTTTTCTAACTTTCATTACTGCCTTCAAACAATCAAGTCTATTGCACTTAACAAGAAGAAACTGTGGTCATGAAAATTGGATCTACAAACACAATTGAAAAACAATGAAATAATAAACATTTTTGTACGCTTGATTTTTTATAGCATATTTAACTTATGGTCAAGAGGTTGTCCTAAGCATCACTTTCCCTCAAAATTAGCTTACGTAAAATAGAGTATAATGCATTATTTTATTATCATTCTGTATTAATAATAATAATCATTTTTGAATTGTATTTCTGGGATCAGTGGATTGAAAACGGATGTAACAATGAACATTTTTTATTAAATTCTGAATCAATGAAATAGCACTATATAGATATCCTTCCAGTTGGATCTTCATTTTACCCAATTACAGAAGTGTACAAAAGAAATAAATTCACCTCGTCCGTCCTCCCTACCTTCGTCAGAAACATGAAGAAAAAAACGAACATCTAGTTAAGCGTGAAGATCGGCATTCTCAAATGCTTAAGCGGGGGAGAAAACTCGTCTGGAAGAATCATGGGGCCCAAGAGGAGCAGATGAGAACGAAGGTAGTCCTCACGAGATCGGGTATCAACCTTTTTCTGGAGATATATCGAGGTCGGCTCTGACATTGACTATTTTCCGGTAATGGGAAAATACCGACTGAGCAGGCAATTAACAGCTTGTTCTCCAAACGCCCACGATCAGGGTTTTAGGGGTGTTTTACACTTATCTTGCATGGGAATAAGAAGGATTAGTTTGAACGGAATTGTAAGCTGAAAACTCTTTTAGGGATAATCAAAAAGGACTATAAAAATGTGAAAGAATTTTCGAATATTTCCGTGATATCGAACAATAGACTTTCATTCACGTTCTGTACATTGTTGCTTTTTTTGAATCTATAATCGTGTTTTCACTGAAAGTTGAAATTTTTATTTGTGGTTTGGATGTCACGTAAAGTCTAAATTCTACCTTTCGTTAGGAATTGAATGGTGATAAAAATCAGAATAACCCGGGATATCATAAGACATTTAGACCTGAACGCCATCGATTGTGGGTTGAAGAACGTCTGAAGATGTGGAAATATCGGGTGTTCTTTTTAGAGTGATAGAACTTTCGATAGGGATAACTGTGATTAGACAGAAGGCATGTTGTTTTGACATTTCTGTTCAGTAAGCATTGACAAATTATCGTGAAAGGACTCACGTCGCAATAACGTTTACAAATTGAAATTTATTTTCAAAATCAGTGTTCTATTCGCCAAACTTATAGAGCACTTCGTGAAATTTTTGGTTTGCATAATCGTCCATCAGAGCAGCTTATTCGGCGAACTATTGATAGATTTCGGACAACAGTTTCTCTACTCGATGCAACAACAACAAAACAAAGAAGAAAATATCGCTGCTGTAAGTCATAATGTTAATTATGATCAAGATTTGTCTATTCGTTGACGTTCACAACAAGTTGGACTCTGTGCATTCCACCACATAAAAAATTTTGCGTGAAGATCTTGGTCTACACACAAACAAGGTCCAACTGGTTCAGGAACTGAAGCCACTTGACCATAATAAGCTTCGATTGTTTGCTGCTTGGGCCCTAGAACAGCTTGAAATTGATCCACTTTTTTAGCATGAAGCTCATTTCTTATTTAACTATGTAAGCAAGCAAAATTTCCGTATATAGAGTGAAAACAATCCTCAAAAAGTTCTGCAGGTTCCATTGCATCCTGAAAATGCACTGCATTGTGTGCTTTACACGCTGGAGGCATCATCGGTCCATATTTCTTTAAAAACGATGGTGGAGCTAATGACACAGTGAATGGTGCTCGTTATAGATCGATGATCAATGGTTATTTGTTTCAAAATTTGAGGAGTATCGACCCAGAGGTGTTTTGGTTCCAACATCTCATGCTGCTACCGTAAAATTTGATTTATAGAAAGAAAGATAACATTATTTCGAGAAATGTTGCAATTAATTGGCCTCCAGGATCATGCGACATAACTCCACTGGATTATTTTCTTCGGCGTTATGTCAAGTCATTGGTTTATGCTGATAAACCAGAAACAATAGACGCTTTGGAAGCCAAAAACTCGCATTATTGATGAAATAAGGCCTGAATTACTCGAAAGAGTGGTCCAAAATTGGTCTGGTCGAATGCGGTTCCTCAGAGCTAGTCGTGGCGGACATATACCGGAAATTATTTTTGAAAAATAAATGACATAAAATTATCGTTCAAATAAAAAAAAAATTTGGATTCAATCTTCATTTAAGTGTGCTTCATTTCAATTTAAAGTTCTATAGCTCTAAAAAAATACCCAATAGTTTGATCAGGAAATAGCGACATAATATTTCTGGTATAGAGGCCTTGATGTCTAGATGTCTGGTTTTAGGTGAAGTTGCCCTTTAGCTGTTCATTGCACTAGAGTTTTATCTTTACTATCGAAAGCATCAGTTGATGAATGACAAAAAACAATGCAGTTTTTATAACTAAATTCATTATTTAAACATTTGTTATTTTTTCTATTTTATTTTAATGGTACTGACCTACCTTATGTCCAAAGTAGGCGCATTTCACCAGACCAATTTTTCTGGAATCGCAATACAAATTCTGTGATCTTCACTCAAACTTGGAAATTCCATCGCTTGATGTCTAATTAACAAAGCTATCAATTTAGACGAATTTACACAGAATGTCAAATTTACGCATTTGGAATTATTTTCCTTGATTTTATTTTTTCCGATAAGGTCAGTGGATCTGAATGAATAAAAAAATTTCCAGTTGAATTCATAGCATTTAATCTAGGTACGTATTTTTTCTGTATAAGTATTATAAAACCTTTTGGTGATTGTTTTGTTGGCTTAACACAAATGATATCTTGAATTGTATGCAGATAGTTGATTCAGTCAGTTTTCCTTTGTTATTCACTTTTCGTTCAACTGAATAACATTCTATTTTAGTGAATAGCTGCATATTTCATGAAGATTTAGCATCGTCCTTAATAAATTTAGCACTTAATATTCTAGAGTTATCTACAGTTTGTTCATTCGACGTAGCTTTCGAAATTATTATCTATGAATTAAATTAGAAATGAAATACTTTTATAGATTTTACATAATAAACCATTTACATCAATTAACATAAATGATAGGTTAGAAGACTAATAATGAAAAAACAATAATTAATTGAAATCAATTTGTCGTTCTATATTTTATGAATCGTTCAAAAACTAATTTAACACATATCATTGAAATGAAATCGGTATAAATGGAACAATTCGAGTACAATTCGAAGAATGAATTGAAAATTTGTTCCGAGGAGATTTTCTGAAATATTTCAGATAATAGTCCGAAACAAATGTAATCTAAGAAATCTCAAAAACAATTTTTAAGATTGAACTGAAGGAAATGTCTTGGAAACACTGTTTCACTTAATAAACATAGAATTATAAACACATATGATTTATGAAATAATAAAGCTCTTGTGTCAAACGATTTGGAAGAAAATAACAGATGAAATTGTCATAAATAAGAACAGATTAATTCTCCAGAACTTCTACAGAGTTAAATCTAAATAAATCTCATGAAAATATTCATAATTAAATTTATAAAAAACATGTCCTAGATACACTGTATTACTTTATAGACATATATATTATCATCACATATGGCGGATATTAACTAACAAAGAATCATTAAATACAGAAAAATAAAACAATGACCAAAATATTTAGACATCACCTCATACATATATGTTTCGATTGGATGTTAAAACCATTAAAAATTGAGGCCATTTCAACACGAGAAAACAGATTTCTCGCTATTTGGGCCACATTTTGAGTCCCAACCTAATCTCTGATTTTTTGGTCAGTTAGTCAAAGGTTCAGTTGAAAACATCCCTCGAAGTCGCTCGTTGACCCTCTCTTCGTGCTTCGACTAAACGGTCATGCAATATTCTCTACTCTTCGAACATTAAGTTCTGATCCCACACACATTCTCTAGAATTAAGTTCTAATCACATTTCTCTTTGTCTCTCAAATTATAATCACACATCTCTCTCAACTATTGAATTATTTTATATTCACATTTCACTTTAACCTTCCAAAGAACACCCTCTCTCTATGGCACAGTAACGCCCTGAAAGCCTGGAAGTGGATGTATTATCTATATTATTTATTTGTAATAAGATAGTAATTTATAAAAAGTGAACCCAACAGTGAAACCAATAAAAGTGAATTCGGTGAATGAACAACGGTGAAAATGCTCAAAGAAGAACAATTCCACGAACAAGATAGTGTTTTCACCGCAATTAGAGTTAAAACTACATCGAAACAACTCCCTTAATTTGAGTAAATAATTCAAATATATGTATTTAGGCTGAAAATAAACCATTAAAGCCTTATGAATTCCTCTCTCAACCCCATTTGAAGTATGTTTAACCAAGAATTTGCATACTGATTGATTAACGTTTAATCAATTATTAGGAAGAATGCAAAAAGCTTTCTCTACATACCAAGCAATTCTTTACAAATATCAACCACTTATTTTATCTGGAAAAATATAATTTCTCTTCTTCTGTATTTCGAGATGTAAACGCTGCAAAACGCCCTCTCCAGTCAGAGGAACACCCCTGTTGGCTTCAGCCCGATCAGATATCCGCGGAAAGTAGATTTAATACACCTGGAACGTAGCCGAAAGGCGGAAAAAGCGCAGATAAGTTAATTGACAACGGCGTGGATAACACATCCAATCCCATTTTACTCCTGCCCGTCCTGTAAACATAACCTAACGGCAGGATGGAACATTTCTCCGCTGCTTTTCGTCGGTTTATCCAGATTAAAACGATGTGTGCGTACAGATCGACACTGTTTGGGATCAGTGGCGTACGTTCGCGAGGGAGAAGAATTGTTTGCTGTTCATTCACATCCTGAGAGTAATAAACATAGATTGAGATAGTATATGCAGTAGGGGATTACTGTTTCCCAGGATTGAACTGAAACAAAATAAATTTCATTGTTGTCACATTAAGTGAACTTGTTTTGAAACTCAGCTGTTCCACAAGTGGCCGCCAGTTCGGTACAAAAAGGACTTCTGATGAACAAAATTTCTCGGAGTTGTTGATTCAATTGCATAGGGATATGCAGCCCTGGTAAAACGGCAGCTTGCATCATTTACTTCAGTTGCGTGGATCATCGACCGTGATACTATCTATAGAACAAGCACAAGCCGACAACTCTCCCTCTATGTTCCAACGACTGCAAACTGGCTACTGTAGCTGGGCAGTCATTCGATCGTACTGCTCTTTTCTGGATAGAATTCAAGAGACAAATGCTTCGATGCCGAGTTCCAAACATGAGAGCAGTATTCGAGTCCTGGTTTGATCTGGGCTTTATAGAGTAGAAGAACTTGATTTGCAGAGAAATATTTCCTAGCCTTAAACAAATATCCCAGCTTATTTGCAGCAGCTTCTGCAAGGTCAGTTACATATTCCCTCCTCCCATAGATCGAAGAATTGCAGTCACACCAAGAAAATGCATGAAATCGCTTCTTTGTTGCACTGAGTTTTTCAAGAAAAACTTATTATTTGGGCTCTCGAGGCATTGACTTGCTGACTCCATTCATTTATCTTTCTGAAATCTTCGTTCAGGGAAACTATCATCTTTGGAGGTGAGACTCAAAGATGCTCAAAGGTTTGTCACTGATGAAAGAAGACACCAGCGTACTATAATCCGCGATGTTCATAATGTGGTTCACGATCGTATTAAGAAAATGTGTGATCATGTGAATCAGGAAGAGGGTGGGCGACAAAAATGAGACTTAGGGCACTCCAGCACTCACGTTCAAATCATGAGAACAACATAAATGAGTAAGAAAACTCTCCACCCAATCACAGAGACTTTCGAAAAAGCCATACGAAGATAACTTATCCAGGAGAGCTTTAAGCTAGCCTTAGTTATGTTCAGAACAACTGACCTAGATCAGTCATAGCATTCAATAGCCCTTGTCCACATTTGTGTCATAAAGTTAGGAAGATCACCTATTGATCTGTGTTTGCGAAAACCATATTGTCTGTCACTGATGAGATCTTTTTCAAGCTTCCATGACTTTTGACAAAATGAACATTATGGCTTATGGGAGGTAGTTTGATTGAAAACACATCCTTCCCTTCTTAGGTATAGGCTGCCCCTCTACAATCTTCCATGAATCAAGGAAAATTTCTTCTCTGTATGATAAGGTGAACATCTATCTCACAGAGAACAGGTGTAAGCTCTGACGAAACTTATTGAATACAATACCAGGAATTCCTGGTCCAGTTGCTTTCTTGAATTTTAGTTCACTAGACACTCGACGAATGATCCGTGGTCTGAAGCATACAGGATGAATCATAACTGTCGAGATGTAGGTTAAGGACAGGTTCATTTTCCCGAAATATGGCGATTGACCAACTATATCTGAATAAAATATTGCTGTGAAAAAAGTCAAAGAATTTTTTTCTGACTACTAATTTCACTATCTATCATATTGTTACTTTGGACGAGGAATATTATTCTATGTATTACTTCATTTTTTATTATAGGCGGCGCCACGTGAATCATTCCTGATAATGAAATTGAGTGGTAGCTTTTCTGATAGCGATTTTGATTAGAAAATACCATGTAAAAATCATTTTCACGGAATATTGGTACTCTTTGAATACGATAAGTTCAGGCGTTTTTAAGGAAGAAGCAATTGAAGAGTTCATTGTCTCAGAAGGGAATTCTACAAAATTTATATTTTCGTCCAATTATAACTGTGACAAGTATGACCTATTTCTGCATTCTCTGTTATTCGTCTAATTACGTTAGTTGAAATTTTCTTCGAGAAATTTCACAACATCCTTGATAAAATCACAAGAGATTCTTGTGAATTCATAATTTCGGGTTACTTCAATATTGATATTCTCTCAGGGAATAATGTTGCTGAAAAGTTTATCTCTATTGTGGAAGGTTTCAATGCAAAGTGTGTGATTAATAAACCAACAAAGGCGACGCATACCACTTCGACTTGCATTGATAACATAATTACAAATATTTTTGGTGGAATTTCTAACTGTGTGTTGACTGAGAACATTTATGATCATACTGCTCAGGTGTTTTCTTTCTCTGCATTGTCGGGAGGTATAAATAGAAAAAAGAAAATAGCGCTCATTCACTGAAGGGATATTTCCATCTGCTCTCAAAATAGCTCTAATCAACCCCCGGCATAAGAAAGGATGTCAATAATGTCATATACAAGTTCAAAATTTTCTCTGAGAAACAACATGGCTATCTAAAGAAAAGAAGTACTACTACAGCGATGTTTTAATTAGTATGTGATTCTGCTGATGCTTTGGAGAGTGATGAAGTGCGAGTTGGGCTTTTTCTAGATTTATCTAAGGCATTCGATAGCGTGAATCATGAACGCCTTTTGAAGAAACTCTCTTTATGTGGTATTCGCAATTGTTAACTGGAGTTGCACAGGAGCTACTTGTCTGATCGAGTTCAGAGGGTTTGTATTGATAGTGAGGGACTAGTTTTTATGTCAGAAGGTTAATATGTCAACGTAGGAGTTCCCCAAGGAAGTGATCTGGGACCCTTTTTATTTATGATATACATCAATGAACTCGACCTCTTGTTGTTTGTTGACGATGCGAGTGCTTTGCTCTGTAGCGGGAATCTTAAGTCAAGTATTGAACAAACTAGATTAGCCTTCGCTTCAGTACAGCATTAGTGTACTTAAAATGAGTTACTTTTCAATGTCAGTAACACTGAGTGTGCCTGGATAACACCCAGGTCAGATTTTCTTTGAGCTTTTTTTGATTGTTATCTGAAATGAAATTATCATGTTACTCAGGTCAGCAAAAAACTCAATGAAGTTTTGTACATGATCAGGGTATTGTCACGGAGAATGGACATGGAACTTTTAAAAACAGTGTACTATACTAATTTTGTTTGACTTCTGAGGTAAGGGCTTGTTATATAAAATAGGCCTTCAGGGCAATAATAGGACTGAAATATAAAGAATCATGCAGAAGTCATTTTAGAAATAATTCCATGCTCACACTTCCGGGACTATATGTTATGGAATGAATAAAAACAACACAAGACGTACTGTTCCAAACCACTTTCCGAGGCATCCGTTGACACTTACTGAAAGAAACACAAAATATATGTGTATAAGATTGTTCAATGTTTTTCCCAGGGAGTTCATCAATGTGTCTAATATAACAAAATTCAAAATCAAAATAACTAAGTTTATTGTAGATAAAGAACCATATTCTATTAAGGAATTTATGTAATATTCTTTCAGATCTTGTTGAAGTTATGATAATTTTTGACGGTTTCTTCTTTTCATTTGTATGATTGCATTGATTATGAGAATGAAGTTTATGCTATGTTATGTTATGTTATGGACCATAATCAGAAATACATCAATCAACTATTTTCTCACCTTTTGACAATTCAGAAAGCTTGTTGGTAAATGAATACTGAAAATTCAAATGGAGTGTAATGTTAATTCTAAATAAATAGTTCTGTGGTTTATATTACACTTCATTCAAATTTTCAGTATTCATTTACCAAGAAGCTTTCTGAATTGTTAGAAAGTGAGAAAATATTTTTTGTTGATTGATGTTATATTTTATTGAATATGAGTATGATTGAGTACTGACGAAGCAAAGTCTCTCTTAAAACGTGTGTTTTAGTGATGTTCTTACATATCTTGAGATTTTCTAAAAAGTAACTTAGATATTCAATAATATTGAATATTTCAAGTAAGATGGTTTTATGATGAAATTCTTAGGATTATGGTTAACATTTTTGAAAGATATCTGTTTTAATAAGAGGGATGAGCAGAAACAAAATTTTGTCTACTCAAAATTTTTAATTTATAGGGCTTTTGTTAACCATTTATATTTATTGGATTTTATTTTCTCATTTGGATGTCTTATAATGAATGTTCATTTTATTTTATATGTCGTTTGATATAAGCGGTGCTTATATGACGTTAATTTAATTCCTGAAGATATAATATTGAATATAATTTTTTGAAATTAAATATGTAGAAGGCTAACTGAACATATCTGTTAATATTAAAATATTTAAAAAATTTTATGTACCTTCTATCAAGTATAAACCTCCATTTATTGTATTTTATTCATAATATCTATTATTTGGTTTCCTCAACATTCTTTAGACAGATGTCCTTGTGTTATAACAGTTGGAGGTCACATGAGACACCATTTAAATGTTCAGTATTCATTTACAAAATGTTTCTAGATTGTTAAAGTGAGTAAATATTTTTTGTTGATTATTGTTATATTTTTTAAATGTGATTGAGTACTGACGGGTCTTTCTTAAAACTTGTTTTTAAATAATACTTTTACATATCTTGAGATTTTGTAAAAAGTAACTTAGTTAGATATTCAATAATATTGAATATTTCAAGAAGGATAGTTTTATGATGAAATTGTTAGGATTATGTTAAACATTTTTGAAAGATATCTGAGAGCAGAAACAAAATTTTGTCTACTCAAACTACTTAATTTATGGGATTCTTGTTAACAATTTATATTTAATGGATTTTGTTATATCATTTAGATGTCTAATAATGAATGTTCATTTTATATGTCGTTTCATATAAGTAGTACTTATATGACATTAATTTAATTCCTGAAGTTATAATATTAAATATAATTTTTTGAAAATAAATATGAAGAATGCTAACAGAATATATCTGTAGATATTAAAATATTCAAATGATTTTATATACCTTCTATCGAGTATAAACCTCCATTCATTTTATTTCAGTAATACTTATGTATAGTATTTTAATTCGAACACAAATCCATCATCTGTTGCGACCCCAATAGTTAGTTAGAACAAAATCGAATAAATCAAATTCTCGTTTCAAATTTCACACAATCTGTTTGAAATTTTCAAAACAAAAAGATTACCGCGGTGAACTAATCGTTGTACATACAATCCAACTGCAATGGTTTCCGGCTACGCCCCTGCTCCCGATATTTCTTCCGGTAGAGATGAGTAGGAAATGGAGGCGAAACTGAATTTTATTACACTTTAGTACGACAGTCGAAGGTAAAATTGCGGAATTGTTAGCGCCGGAAACTGGAATCGACCCGGGATATCCCGAGGGAAGCGCACTCTCTGACACTTCCGATATCTCCGGAAATAAGATATCAGCGGTCGAATTCGGGAAACATAATTGATAACTCTTTTAGAACCGTGGACGTAAATATTTCAACCCTCCCTGTTTTCGACTTTAACCCGTGCTTTCGTCTGCGAGGGGTGGGGGAAGGCGGAACTTTTTCAACTTTTTGGTTATTGGAGTATTCCCAGATGATGATCTGGAGGTTCATTAGGATTTATTATCAGGTTGGAGTAAAAAAAATAGGAGATTATATATGGGGATATATAAATTGATGAATGTATTGGATGGAGGCTTTATTAATTTTATCCAAAGTTGTGTGAAATTAATATTAATAAAGATAAAATGAATGGAGTTTTCGAATGGTCTGCTATTGGAATTTCCTTCATATAAAACTCGGTGTTCCATCTCATTAGAGACGGCCGTGTCCTTCGAAATTAGTTTGTCATTCGATACTTATGTCTTTTAAGTTGATACTTCCATCTAGCAGTTTGCCGTTGGAACTGTTAACACTTCAGATTATTGGTTTTCTAATGATTATATATGGCATTAGAAAACTTGGAAAGTCATTTAGAGATTTTGATTTATGCCTGTTAATTTCACATGACGCAGCATTCAGAATTACAAACTGACTTTATCCTTCCTTAGTTGCATTATTCTCATAATTTTCTGTAACCAATAAGAAATTTTATTTGGTTCATTCAGTCCACCTCCAAATGGACCTTCCAATCGATTTAATTAATTTCCTTCTTTTTGTGTTAGAAGGGATGCATCGGGCTCCTCTAAAGTTCAGTCTTCGAAAAGACTGTAAAACCATTATTATTCCTAATAGTCAACATTGTCGCATGTAGCCTTTGCTATATCACGCATTATTATTCGAGTAATAGTCAAAGTGGTCGCATGTAGTCGTAGCTACATTAAGCACTAACTTTCATTCGGATAGTCAAATTGCTTGTACGTAGTTTGTTACATTTCGGTCCAAGCTATCGCGATTATTATTTGTAATAGTCAAAATGGTCGCATATAGCCTTTGCTTCATCGTGCATTATTATTCTAGTAATAATTAAAGTTGTCGCATGTAGCCTTTGCTACAGCATGCATTATTATTCTAGTAATAATCAAAGTTGTCGTATGTCGTAGCTACATTATGCATTATCATTAGTATAGTTGTTGTTGTACGTAGCTTGTGACATTTGGGTCCAATTTATCGTGATTATTATTGGTTATATAATACTTGCCAATACTTTGGCAAATTCATTACATTTGTTGATTGTGTAATAATCATACCTTTGACTTATACAGTTAACCAAGAAATATAGTTCATTGTTATTATAGTGTATTACGAGTGTTTTATTTTAATTCCTTATAATTTCCTTATCATTTTCGTTGGTTTATCTTATTGTATAAACAAAGCTAGTTCATCATCAATATAACTACATACAAGTGCCCTTGAAGTAAAACTATTCGCTAATCTAAATCAAAAATACCTTTCTAAATGAATCATCGAGATTAATTAATTTGCAGTTGTCTATTATTTCAAAATAATGAAATAATAGGCAATATACTGCGGTAAACTAACACTGGTACAAAACACTCGGTATAAATATTTCATCCTTTATGAGAGAACCCGACATGTGCACACATCGTCAAAAATCTTACCCTCCCCCTATCAACTCTAAACTTGTTGAATGTAACATGACAATTTTTTGTGAGTGGAATCTTCACTATCTTATCACTTAAATGAAAATAATAAACCAGCAAAATATGTTTCTTTTTCAAGAGAATACAGGTGTATTCGAAGTTAATCAGTTTTCAGCGATCAACGAGAGTTGTAATATTGAAAATATTCCGTGGAAAATGCCGGGACATCCAATTTCTCAGTTTGGCCGGGCAAGAATAGTAGCCCTACATCAAGAAGGTTTGTCGAATTACCAGATTGGGCAACGTGTGAACTTCAGTAAGGTGCATAGTGGCCTTTTTCCTAGAAACTGGCAGTGTTGCTCGGAGACCGGTGCCTGGTCGACCCAGAGTAACATCTGCGTAAAACAAAATTCATGGTAGTAACAACGAACCCAACTAGCGGAGACACGTTAAACATCAACAATGTCCAAATAGAAAGAGTAGACCACTGGAAGTATCTGAGAACGTGGATTCAACAACAATGTGGCCAAATTAAAGGAATTAAATCCCGAATTGAATTTGCTAGAGCGGCTTTGAATACAATGAAATTGTTCCCCCGTAGTCGAGATGTCAGGATGCATCTTAGACTAAGAATGCTTCGTTGTTATATTTTCTTCAGGCTGTTTAATGGAGTTGAGACCTGGACCATGAAACAGCTCCACATTGAGAAAATTGAAACCTTTGAGATGTGGTCTTACAGGCGGATGCTCAAAATATCTGATACCGAACGGGTTACAAACGTAGATGTATTATTTAGACTTAATACAAATTGTGAGGTTATGACTACCATTAAGAGGCGAAAACTTCAATACCTGGGACACCTTATGAGAGAAAAAAGTATACATTGCTGAGAAACATCATGCTGGAAAAGATAAGAGCGGAATGGAGTGTCGGAAGACGTAGAATGTCCTGGTTAAGAAACCTACCTTCAGCTGCAGATCTAGCGAATTATTTAAAAAAACTGCAAACAAAATTAGAATTTTAAGTATAATTTCCATCCTCCTTAGGAATGAGTGCTTCAGTCAAATGATTCCATGCATCTTTTTTAGAATGACTGTCAACTTTTCTGTTTATTAGACAAAAACAAGTTACTGAAATTGTGAAGTTTGTTGCAAATAAGGAGGGATATTTGTTTAAGTTCAGACGAGGACTTGAATTCTGCTCCTCTGTATGGAGTTCAGCATTCGTTTATTCTTTTGGATACCATCCAGAAAAGAGCAGTATGACTGATCGACTTCCCAACTATAACATCCAGTTTGCAGTCGTTGATACATAAAGCGTGTCTCAATAAGAGCGCAAGATTTGAATTGCGCGCCATGTTTGACAGTCATAATGTCACATCATTATGACGTGACAGATAGAAAGTTGACAAATGGGAGTAAGTAAATATGGAACATGACACGGTAGAACAATGCGTTCTGACTGTCAAAAATTATTATCAAAATGGTGGAAGTTTAGTTGCCACTATTCGTAAAGTGCGTCCAATGTTCGGTCGAAATTATGTGCCTAATTCATCTACTGTCAAAAGAATAATCAAAACATTCGATAGTACTGGTTCAGTTAGTGATGTGCAATATACGATACGAGCTCGTAGAGGTCGTTCAGAACAGAACATCAAGGCAGTTCGCGAGAGTGTGTCAGAAAGGCCAGAGACGTCAATTCGCCATCGGGCACAGAAAATTGGACATTTCAACAAGCACTCTTCAGCGAATTGTTACTAAAAATTCACAGCTGCATGCCTACAAAAGCCAACTAACTCAACAACTTCTGCCAGTATGAACAGCGAAGAGAATCCACTAATTGGATCCTTGAGCAACCTTCTGATTTTGTAAACAAAATCATTTTCAATGATGAGGCTCATTTTCACTTTGATGGCTTTGTTAATAAGCAAAACTGTAGTATTTGGGGCCACGAATGATTCATCTGAAACAAATGCATCCACAACGGGTCACTGTATGGTGTGCATTATGATCTGGAGGAATAATTGGACCGTTTTTCTTCGAAAACGAAGAAGGTAATGTCGAACGTTATCGTGCTATGATAACACAGTTTCTTGTGCCTCATTTGGAAGCTATTGATCTTTATGACATGTAGTTTTGGCAGAACGGTGCCACATGTCATACTGCCTGTGAAACATTGACGATCTTGCACGAGTTGGCTCCTAGTCGTGTCATTTCCCGATTTGGTGACCAGAATTAGCCTCCACGCTCTTGCGATTTAAAGCCTTTAGATGGCTGTGGGGTTATCTGAAGTCATAGGTTTATGCCAATAAACCTGCAACCATCGAAGCATTGAAAGCCGAAATTTGACGCTGTATTAATGAAAAACCATCACATGTATTCAATAACGTTATTGAAAATTTCGTCAAAATGGTACGTATATGCCAGCAAAGCCGACCATTTGCAAGATATTTTGTTTTATACATAATTCCCAAATGTATATTTTCTAAATCAATAAACCATGTTTTATTGAACACTGAAATCTTGCGCTCTTATTGAAACACCCTTTAGAAGAAGAGTTGTCGACTTGTGCTTGGTTTATAGATATTATCAAGCTCGCTGCACCACGCAACTGGAGGCAATAATGCAACCTGCCGACAGATTCACCCGTAGCACTAGGGCTTCGAACCGAGTACATCCCTATGAAGTTGAATTAGCAACTTGGAGAACTTCTGTTTATCAGAAGTTCTTCTTGCACAGAACTGGTCAGCTGTGGAACACGCTTCCAGCTGATGTGTTTCCTTCAGTTTATAATGTGCAACAGTTCGACACGAGAGTAAACAGGACACAGCTCTCCACTCGAGGCACCCTATAAGTATTTCTGCCCTGGGGCAGTCAAACATAAAAAAAAATCTCTTTATATCCTTCAATATCGCTCCAATTTCACCGCTTTCATCCCGTTAACTCCAAAACCACCGTTTCACACCTCCAACCATCCGCTCAACCTGCTTCCGTCTCGATTCCACCGGCTAACTCGTAATTTAACCACGTCAAAGCGTCGCTAACCGACGGAACCGCGTGACCTCCGTCCGACGTCGCATCCTGTTCCATCCGAGCGGCATTCTTAATAAGCTTTCCAGATGGCTGGACATCGGTGCAGGCCGCAAACGGCGTCGCTCGGCGGCCGGCCACTTGGCCGAGCTCAGATCGGATTAGGGTCCCGCGGGATGGCGGGGACTCCCCGAAATCAAATTGAGTCCGGATTGCCGCGACCTGAACCTGGAGGTATCGGGGGCGGCCGTCATCATCCGGCGGAGATGGGTAATAACCGAGTTAATAATATTCCTTGTCGGATTCTTGGGCGGAGGGATCTTTGAGCCCCGATCGGGTGGGTTTTTAATCGGGTTTCGGGGAGAGGGGAAGGAGACGAAACTTGTTGGATTCGAGATTGGACTGCGGATGGCTTCGTGATCGAATTTCAGGTGGAGGTAAGTTCAGCTCGGAGATAAAGAAGTTTTTTGAAGCTATCATTCCAGTGGGCTTGTCATTTATGAATATCCTCTGTCAATCAGCGTATGGCAGTATTTCAAGCATTCCAATAGCCGACCTAGAATAAAGCAACTAAGCATATTGAAGAGATTCGGATCCTATAAGGATCATACGAGTCACAGAGTCCCTCATAGATTATATAAATTCCACCATTACGTCATTGTATTTACCCGCGTTATTTTATGGTCCAAATACTCTGTGGCTCTGTAACTTGACACGTATGTGATTAGTGACAATAACAAAGGAGAACAATATCCTTACAGCATTCCCATTGTATATTGAAGTATTCGAGAGGAAGGTTCTTGGAGATAAACCTCCTGAGCAACTTAGTAACATACTCGAGATAATAGTACTTATAACAGCTTCCCCTTGGTAAGTAAACTTATTTTACATGCTTCTGATTAATTGCATGCTTTACATTTTGAATACCACCTTATTGTTAATGTGAAATCAGTGATTGCATGCTCGTTCATTGTACTTCCATTCATTCTTGTACTTTTGCTTCACTGTTATTTAATCCGACCGGAATGTTTTAACTAAAATGCATTGCCTTTGTATATAACTAAAGCGGCACGACCCTCACAAGTTATCTATTTGTACTGTATACTTTCTCTCGATGCCTGGTTGCTTTTTGCTGAATTTGTAAATAGTGGTTCTTTATCTGCGTAATACTTGCTAATAGGGATTTTTTTTTATCTGTTCTTAATAATTGCGGTGCTTGATATGTAACTGATTTGCAGGTACTCTTGTCTGATCCCCGGTTACCTATTTCTTGGTTTGTTCTTATTGTAATGTTCATTAACGCCTATTTGATGGGGGACTGTATCTATTTTATAATGTCCTAGTCAGTTTGTGTTACATATTTGTCATATGCACGTGCCTGCTTACCTGGAAAGATTGTATTCATTGTGAACCAGTGGCGTCCTTTAGGGTAAATCGCGGAGTAGTCCTAGTAGAGGACGACATATCAAATGGAGACAGTAAATAGCTCCGGATATCCAACGCTATTGTGAGAATGTGTGAGTGATTGCTAGAAAATTGTTCCGAGGTATTGTGATATCCCCAGAGGTTCGTTTGCGTGACCCTTCAATTAATGTTCGGTTCGTTCTTCAGTAAAAGCTAAGCCTTCCTGGGCCTTTGTCACCCCGAGGTGGAGAGATACAGTCCTTTTTGATAGTAACTTTTCTGGTCGACTGGAGTTATGTTAGATCCCCTCTTCAAGGAGATCTTCTGAACATACCACAGTTACCCTTACCTTACTGTAAGTTTAAACTTACCCCTTATAACGGAAGGTTCTGCACTGGTTACCGGAAGTGCAGTTGAAGGTGCAAGCTGACTTTATCCCCCTTTCCTGCATTACTCTAACCCTTTCCGCTGCATAAGAATGATATCTGATTTGAGCGAGTTACCGACCAAACGATATGTAGTAATAAGTCATTTAGACCCGGGGCGCTATTGGGTTCACTGGGGCGCTTTGTGAACCACTGCGTACAGTAGATTTAACCACAGGATGATAAATGTATTTCCATTTATTGAGGGTTCTTGCTTTTGAACATTATTAATAGAAATATATTATTCTGATATATTACTGTGATTCGAATATTTTAATCTCCTGTCACTGTTTCCTTGCTCTCGTTAGGTATAATTTGGGTTGCCTACACGTTCTATTCGCTCGCCACTAGACAATCACGATAAAAAGGTTAGCGCTCTCCAGAGTACTCCGTATAATTCAAGATCTTTAACAGTACTCCGTAAACCCCCAGATCTTTTAGAGTACTCCATATAACTCGGGATAGCTCAATATCCTTGGTATTTTGGATTGATACTGTAACATACTCCTAAACCATTAATAGTAGTCCGGTCTATTTACACATTCAAGTTTACATAAATTCCCATAAAGCTGAATATTGGCATAGTTGTTCAAAACATCATTATAAAGAAAATCTCAAAAGTTCTCATCGTTCCGAGGTGTGCTAAAAATTTGGCACGGGGTCAAAGGTCAAAAAAATGAGTTTTTTGCGATTTTTAGCGAAACGGTGAGTTTTTTCGCAAAATTACCCCAGTACAAAATTGTAGATCACAAAATTCTCTACAAAAAATATATCAATAATTTTTTTCCTAAAAGCCACCATTTTGGAGATATAACGTTCCGAAAAGTTGGATCAGTCGTAATCCCTCTATTTTGCACACGTTTCCACGCCACCTATGAGGTAGTGTACAAAGCGCGTTTTTTTTAACGTGGTTTCCCCAGTAGGCCTATTCCACGGGTCTGCTGAGATTTTATATGTTTTAAAACTATTGCAAAATAATATTATATATTCTAGTGGGCAAAAACAACGGCGGTGTAATTAAATAAAATACTTAAAATAAAAAGTTAGTCGTCTGATTCATAACTGTCCAAGATTTCTGTTTCTTCTTCTTCTTGATCTTCTTCTCCTTCTTCTTCCTGTTCATCCTCTTGTTCTTCTTCTTCTTCTTGTTCTATTTCACACGTAAACTGCCCCAATAGCGATTCCTGATCGGTATCAAACGAATCTTCAAGAGTTGGTGACTCAACATTCGAGCATGATCGGCCTTGACAGTGTGTGCATGCCAGGGAACAAAACAGTCCAACTTTTCTGCAACCACATTTTGCACTACAACGTTTCTTGCAGTTGCAAAATATTGTGTTGAGAAGTTTCTCAGGTGCTGGTGGAAGTAAAGTTTGAACTGGCTCTAGTGTATTGTCGATCAACTTCCAACCCCAGTCTTTAGGGTCCAGCTGATTACCAAGCCACACTTGAACTTGGTAATATACCCGAAACAGATGTTGATGAGCAGCTACTGAGGTTGGAGGAAGAGAAGCTAAGTTGACTTGTTTTTTATTACGCGTATTTTTCACGAAAGATGTGTATCGCAACTTATCTAAGCAAGTGGTTTTTTTGGGGGCTCCGTACATAGCAAGAAGAAATTGAACTCCGTTGGTGATAACATGTTGTTGAGTTGAATTACTATTTTTAAAAACTTCAGCACATTGTAGTAAATCTTTTTTTTCAAACATTTTGAAAACTGTTGTTTTTCCTCTCCTGTAAAAAGCAGATGTCGTATCGCAGCCAGTTATTGCGTGTAGAAACAATACATGATTTTGACATTTAGGAAAATTGGATAAACTGTTTGATGAATATATTTCCGATTGATTTTGGGCTTTTCCGGGTTTAAAAAAATAAATAATTTTTTCAGTTGGAGTTCGAGCAGTAAGCAAGACGAGTAAATCAACATCCTCACCAACAACAACAGTTGTATTTGTCATTTGTCGGTTTCAAAAAAGAAGTATAACATTCTTGGTGATACTTTGCTTCAGCAGCAACTAAATCATAGTCAAATTCGATTCGAGCAACAACAGCTTTCGATATAGCATCGGAACGAGTTCGTGCTACTTCCAAAATTGAATGTTTGAATTGGAGTGTACTTACTTGACAAATTTTACTGCGACGATCTAAGGATTTTTTTCTCTGCAACTCTTCATTCAATTTATTGCCACAAAATAAACATAGTTTTTTAAAACAAAAAGCTGAATCACTTGAACGGGATCTAGAACGAGGAGGACTACTTACTGTAGATCCTGTAGATGTGTTAGCTTCTTGTTCTTCGCGTTTTCTTTTGATGGCAGCAGCAATAGAACACTTCCGCGTATAAATTTTACGACAGTTGCTATGTATTGTCACAGATTTTTGTTTTTTAAGAAATTCCGAGTATCCATCATCTCTTTCAGCACTTGCATTAATCAGTGTCTTCATACCACGATCAACAGTTACAGTTTCACTTTCAGTTAAAAGATGAGTACAAATAAAACAATATTCTGACATTTTTCTTATAAAAATCTAAAACGCACAAAATAGGTTAAAAGATAGGTTAAGATAAGCACATGTTTTCCCTACGCAGTGGCGCTCAAGACTAACGGTATGTATTTCATATATTGGGCATGCCAACATAAAGCAGGTATACGACCCTAGCCACGCGGACAATAGAATAAAAGACAGATGTTATCCCAAGGTTATACTGACGTACAAATTTAGGAACGGGGTTTCATTATACCTGAGATTCTCGTAGTTTAACTTATATTTTACATAAGCAAGTTACAATAAATAATAGCGAACTTATTTTAGTTCTATTACACCTTTAGTGACTTTCATATGTGGCGTACGTGTGCAAAATAGAGGGATTACGACTGATCCAACTTTTCGGAACGTTATATCTCCAAAATGGTGGCTTTTAGGAAAAAAATTATTAATATATTTTTTGTAGAGAATTTCGTGATCTACAATTTTGTACTGGGGTAATTTTGCGAAAAAACTCACCGTTTCGCTAAAAATCGCAAAAAACTCATTTTTTTGACCTTTGACCCCGTGCCAAATTTTTAGCACACCTCAGAACGATGAGGACTTTTGAGATTTTCTTTATAATGATGTTTTGAACAACTATGCCAATATTCAGCTTTATGGGAATTTATGTAACCTTCCTCCTGATTTTAGGCTTAAATAGACCGGACTATAGGGTGAGCTATTGTTATAGAATGTTCTACAAATCGGGTCAGTGTAACGAACATCTTTATAACAATTCTAAACTCAAAGAAATCCATACAACTCCCACCACAAGCCTTCGGATGTAATGTCACGAAGTGATTCAAAATCGGTAATATGCTTGGGAAGATGACCATCGACTACTAGATATGTCTTGCTAAAGTGACACTTTCAAAGGATTATGGTGGCAGTCGCTGAGGTTGCGATTTTAGAATTGAGTAGGCTCTCTCTTCAATAATCCAGTTCTAAAACCTGAAAAGAAATTCACATTATTATTATTGTGAATGGAAATGTGATCAATAAATACGTTACCTGAGTGTTGTGAATGGAAATATCCCACATATCAATCAAGAATTCAATAATTTAAATCCAAAAGAAGCAATCAACGGAGTGGGCTGGGAAATCCGAACATTCCAGAAACATTCTTTAAAAACCAGAAAAAACCTTGATAAAGAACAAAGCCAACATAATAGGAAAATTGTTAATGGATGATTTAACTTACCAAAGGTAGTAATAATTCTATTTATGTAAAGTTTTTAAATTTGATTTCAAAAGTAAATCATTCCTTGTTTACGTTAGAATTACGATACGATATTTAGAATTAAGATTCAGATTATTAGTCACAGATGTTTATATTTAAAATTACTCTGATTCAATATATATTTAAAAAATTAACTTATTATAAATTCAAATTGAACCCTACCTAATGAATCAAATCAAAATTAATAATATTTAAATTTCTATTATTCATCAACAAAATTATAATTTTAAGAGTTAGCTGACGCACACACAAAACATTCAACCAGGTACAACGGTGATCTAACAAGTATTCATACTGAAAACAATTATTCATACTCAAATCATAAATAAATATGGAATCCATAATTGAAATGACCCATTAAAATGTTGACCAATCAAAAAAAACTTAGTTAATTAACTTAATTAATTCTGCTGATAATATAATTAATATCAAAAATTATTATATTTATTTCATAATAATATATTCTTTCGGAACAGATTTCACGCAGTTTCTTAGTGCATTTCATGCAAACAGGAAATTAACCCCAAGGATAAACCCTTCGAATGGACTGGAACCTCAACCAGAACAATCGATAAATATCTCAAAATCTGCACACCTCATTATCGCCTTCACACCAAAAACCATCCAACCAAATGACGCGCGCACAAAAGGGCAAAATCCGCGTAACTCATTACGAGGGGCAACCGAATAAAGACATATCGGGAATTCAATAAACTACACAGTTTCATGGACTAACTACCCCGCCACGCCCTCGCACATAACAATCCCTGGGGTTGCAAACAGTTAAAAACGCGGAAAAATAATTCCGTCCGTACGTACAATGGGCGCAAATTTGTATATGCAACAGAATCAGCGGGCATTCAGTGTTTATTGTGTTATTATACGGTGCAAGTGTACAGGGTATCTCTGACAGATGGGCTGAATCGTAATTTTTCGGATTGTTTGCCGGTTCAAACGTGATTTACGGGACCCCACACGCCTTCTGCGCGTTCACCGTCACCCTCCTATGTCCGTTTGGCCGTGTCGAACAGACAGGATCAAGAAACCATTTATAACAATGGGTTGTTATGTAATGAACAAGCGGGTAATTTGTGTTAAAGTATGGTAATATGGCGTTTTATATGAGGAGGATTGTGCTTGTTAGTTTTTATGAGGTCGAGTATACATAATTGAAATTAAAAAAATGTATATGAGACAGTAATTTATTTCAAGAAAAATGTTTGTACTACTACAACAATTGTTTCACCACGATGTGGCTTCTTCAGGTATTACATTGAACTGTCTGATGGTATTCAGTGTAACGGAGTTTAAATACATTTTTAGGTACGTGACCAAATAATGGAAGCACAAGTCATAAAAACTCTAGGTGTTTATTGGAGTTTGCCGCTAAAAATGCCATTAAGGAAAAATATTCAGTAATGGAGAATGATCGACATCTGTTTGTTCGTTCAAAAGGATTTTATGGGCATTATACCTGTTGATTTCAAGAAATTCTAAAAGTGTTAATCTAGAACTTTTGCTTTCAACGTGGATAATTTCATAATTATTGTTGAAATTATGCCTGAATTCCTTAAGATGATTAGCATATGTCGAATGTACAGAATTGGATATATAACCCCTTTGGTGTTCTTGGACACGTTTCTTGAATGATCTACCAGTCTGGCCAATGTATACTAAAGGGCAATCTTTGCAATTCAACTTGTAGACTCCGGATTTATTTTCTTTATTTGTACGATCTTTATTGTTTTTTATGTAGGTACTTAGGTTATTAATTGTCTTAAAAGCCGCGTTATAATTGAAATAACTTTTGAAATATTTAGCAATATTTTCAGATAATCCATTGACATAAGATAACGAAAAATATTTCTGTGTATTGTCCTCTTTTATGATTGGGTACACGAGATTTAATGCCATTTCTTTTTGTTTATTGGATACCATTTTGTCTATAAGAAATGAATTGTAACCGTTGTTTGACACTATTTGTCACTGTCTACTGTCTCATATAAATTTTTTTAATTAAAATGAGTTTCCACCAAGTAAAGACCGAATCTATTAAATATAATTGAAATTGGTTGAATGTTGATTATTGATAATGAATTTCAAAGGGTAAGATATAATTAAAATCTCAAATAAAATTGAAAATTTCTATTATCTCTTTGCCAATACAAATAATAATTTCAATGAGAAAAAATTGGAAAAGACTTTTTGAAATAATTAAACAAAGTTGTAGAAATAACTATGTTTTACTACCAATAAATTGATATTATACATAGTATAGTATACATTTAATTATGATTGGAGTTTCGCGAATTTAACTATCCCATTTTCCGACAACTGAAGACTTAACAAGCAGGACGGGGTATTTATGAATATACAGAGGTAGAAGAGGTGATAAAAACAGGTTAAAAAAGAAAGGACGCCTAACAACTATTAGAATGTCGGCACGCCAAAGAAGATTAGTAAACAGATGTTACTTATTTAAATATCTCAAAAATATTGGATATTCATAAATCTGTACATCATTCATTATTTTTACATTATTTTTGCTGTGAACTTATTTGAAAATTTCAACAGATTCTAAATAATCAAGTTTCTTTCCTTTTGATTCTACGTGTAAAATTTTAAGATTATCTATTGTCGGAAAAGGATTGCCGTTTTCTAAACAAAGAGTGGCAAAAGTTGAAGTTTGTTTATTTTTCATGAAATTCATTTTATATTCATTGAACCTCACCTTGAAGGAACTGTACTATATATTTATTACCGCACGTCGAACAAGATAACTCATAATCCCCTGATTTATGTATGTTTGGAGTTGGGTCCTTTGCATTAAATAATATGGGTAATAATTTGGTTCCTGTTTTTAAAACAATATTAACATCTAATTTTGAAACACTATTGGCTACTTTTTGACTAGTGTTACCGAAGTACGATAAAGAAATGAATTTTTTGTTTTAATTCATTTTTATGATGGGGTAATTTTGGTTTATAGCTATTTGATATTGTTTCTGTCGTTTTAAATTATCTATTATATTGGGGTCGTTTAACCAAAAGTGCTCAAGTAGAAGACCGATTCTAAATTACGACAAGCAAAAATGAGCTCCCGTTTCCATTCAGCGAACACCGCAACAAGATGCGCAGAAGAAATCTGGATCAAGAAAGAAACTAAATCAAGCGTGATACTGTACAACATTATGTCAAGGTATTGCATGCAGAACTGACTCATAACCTCCATCCAGTAGAATTTGATGTTTTTGATGATAAAATTAGAGACAAATTCATTAAATAAATTTTTCTCAAATATGTTAAACAGTTAAAAACCAAATTCATCAGAAAAAACTCAAAAACACCAGTCTATTAACAGAAGAGAAAATATAATATATAAATCAAATGATTCATCATAACATTAACATGTCAGAAACCCAATTTTCAAATAACTAACTGAAATTACTCGAAATAGGTCATAAATTTGCCCCAACAATGAAAAATAAAAGAGTAATAGAAATTCTTACTGTAGAATCCACAATTGCCCTTAAATATTCGGATGATGTGAACAAAATTACCTCAAGAATCTCAAAACACTAAGAAACAACAGAAATACAACTAACAATAATACTTTTAATACAATTGAATCCATAAAAGAAAATATTCAATCTGACGATCTTACTGTCACGAAATCAGATACCAGAGTTATCCTTTCTAGATCGAAGTATCGGGTGTTTTTTCACAGTGATAGAACTTTCGAATGGAATAACTGTGATTTTACAGAAGGTAGAAGCAATGTTGTTTTGAGATTTCTGTTCGGGAAGCATTGACAAATTATCATGGAAAGACTCACGCCGCAACAACGTTTACAAATTGTTGAAATTTATTTTCAAAGTCAGTGTTCTATTGGCCAAACTTATAGAGCACTTCGTGAAATTTATGGTTTACATAATCGCCCATTAGAGCAGATTATTCGTCGAACTATCGATAGATTTCGGACAACATTTTCTCTACTCGGTGCAACAACCATAAGAAAAAAAACTGTACGCACACAAAAAATATCGCTGCTCTAAGTCATAGTGCTAATGATGATCCAGATTTGTCTATTCGTCGACGTTCATGACAAGTTGGACTCTGTCCATCCACCACTAGGAAAATTTTGCGGGAAGATCTTGGTCTACACCCATACAAGATCCAACTAGTTCAACAACTAAAACCACTTGACCATAATAAGCGTCGTTTGTTTGCTGATTGGGCCCTAGAACAGCTTGAAGTTGATCCAATTTTTTATCGTAAAATTGTGTTTAGTGATGCAGCTCATTTCGGTTGAACGGCTATGTAAACAAACAGAATTGCCGTATATGGAGTGAAAACGATCCTCAAAAAGTTCTGCAGTTTCCATTGCAGCCTGAAAAATGCACTATATGGTGTGTTTTACACGATGGAGGCATCATCGGTCCATATTTCTTTAACAACGATGCTGGAGCTAATGTTACAGTGAAAAGTGCTCGTTACAGATCGATGATCAATGATTATTTATTCCAATATTTGAATGGCATCGACCCGGAAGTGTTATGGTTCCAACAATTTGGTGCTACACCTCATGCTGCTACCGTAACAATTGATTCATTGAAATGTTTGGCGATAACATTATATTCTTTGAGATTATGTCAAGTCATTGGTTTATGCTGATAAATCAGAATTAATAGACGCTTTGAAAGCCAACATTACTCGTGTTATTGATAAAATAAGGCCTGAATTACTCGAGAAAGTGGTCCAAAATTGGTCTGGTCGAATGCGGTTCCTCAGAGCTACTCGTGGTGAACATATGCCGGAAATTATTTTTAAAACATAAATGTGATAAGATCATCATTCAAATAAAAAAAAATTTGGCTCCAATCTTAATTAAAATGTGTATTATTTTAATTTAAAATTTCATCACCCTAAAAAAATACCCGATACATGCGCAAAGTGATTTGCGCATGAGATTACATAGTGTGGCGGGAGTTTACACCTTAACACATGTCTTCTTCATGCCATATTCAAATTTCATACTAATCAATGAAAATACTTTTCGCTTTTCCGATAAAGATAAAACAAATAATGAATAAATTTCATAGATTTTTCTGACTTCACAAAAACCAAATGAAATTTTATTCCTTCTTCAGTTACTAATGGTAATAACAATAACTCCAAAGCTAATCACAATAATATATCTGCAACACCCCCTATTTTTCGTGAAAATTCATCAACGGACTTATATGGAGTCAGAAAGACAAGATGATGCATTATGTAACCCCCTGTAATGTTAATCTGGCCCTACCGTTTTGTCAGTAGCAGGTTGAGCGATGGTTGTAGTAGGTCAGGGAGGGCAGCATGAGTCAGTCGAGATGGGGCTGAATCAACTCCTTGGGGACTTCATGGTGAATAACGTTGAAACGAAATGTTGTAATACTTGAAGAAAGTGCAGTTCTGTTATCGCCATTGATAAAAGCAAAGTCAAGTTGTAATCATGAACTTAAGGTATGCTTAGTTTTAAATCGTTAATTAGCCTCAAGTTGCTAATTCCAATTCAGGGGGACATAAATCGATTTAGATGAATTTATATAGAATTTAAAATATTTATGGAACTGTTTCAGCTGTTGCTATTTGGTGGATAATTCAATTTAATATTTGTATCCCTTTTTCGCATATTTTTCTTTATCGCTGACACCACATGGAAATTTTGCTTAAAGATCTTAGCCTACACCCATACAGGATCCAACTGGTTCAAGAACTAAGGCCACTTAACCATAATAAGCGTCGTTTATTTGCTGATTGGGCCCTAGGACAGCTTGAAGTTGATCCACTTCTTTATCGTAAAATTGTGTTTAGTGATGAAGCTCATTTCTAGTTGAACGGTTATGTAAACAAGCAAAATTGCTGTATATGGAGTGAAAATAATCCTCAAGAAGTTTTGGAGGTTCTGGAGGCTTTACACGATGGAGGCATGATCGGTCCATATTTCTTTAAAAGCCATGCTGGAGCTACTGTTACAGTGAATGGTTCTCGTTACAGATCGATGATCAATGATTATTTATTTCAAAATTTGAATGGTATCGACCCAGAAGTGTTTTGGTTCCAACAAGCCGGTGTTACACCTCATGCTACTACCGTAACAATTGATTTATTGAAAGAAAGATGTGGCGATAACATTATTTCGAGAAATGGTCCAATTAATTGGCCTCCACGATCATGAGACATAACTCCACTGGATTATTTTGAATTAAAAATTCGGTACATTTCTCAGATATGGATTGTGAATGGTATTTATTGTCTCGATACTGTAACAGCTAATTACGTGCAAATTTGTTTTCGTCATTCGTGAATTAATGAGACTCGGACACCAAGCGATTTGTAGGCATCTAATAGTGCCGTTGTAGTTTGCAGCCATATTGTTGCCCAAAAATCCTATTACTACAATAACAAATGAGTTCCTGCCTGGTAAGCTTCTCTGTAAAATTAACGTCGTCTAGTAATTTCCTGATTTGTGGTCCAATAAAAATGCCTTCCTTTAATGTGGCATCACTTAACTTCGGAAAGACTTGTTTTGTGCATTTGAATCCATCAACAACTTTATTCATAGGCTTCACATAGTTCTTCATCAGCCCAAGTTCAATGTGACGAGGAAGTAGAAGAATATTTTTGGTGTCTACAAGACTAAACTTTTGAAAACTCGGTTGAAATACACTTGTTTCTAGTCGAATTTTTGTTATATAATGCTGATTACTGCGCGACTGTCCCATAGACAAAGAAAACAGCAATATTCTGTTAATCCTGCCTGAAGTCTCACTAAAATTCCTATAACTTTTAAGTCCCCACATATCTGCACACAGCTTCTAAACTGATTAAGATGAATCTTTAAATAAACCATCAATATCAATCAGTACACACACACACAACAAATTTGCCATGATGAAGAATGTAGAAAATGAAACATTTCTTTTCTGATATTCGTAATTTTTGTTTCGTTGCCTAATAAGTTTCATTCCTTAAGACGGGAACCAAGAAGTTCTGACTGTTGCTTTCTTTGATAATCCCAAATCACTTACTGCAGGGGATTAAACCAAATTTCCATTTCTTGGTGTTAATTATAGATCTTTTTTTAGTGGACTGTACTTATTTAAAGGACGAAATTTGGACTAAACCTCTACACAATAAATAAGTATCAAATACCCGGACTTGAGAGAAAATGCTGGGGATGGAAAATAAGTGAAACGAGAAAAGAAAGATGTGAAGAAAAAGGTATCACCTGATTTCACTGTCTTCTGGGTTTTACCCCCCTTGGGCAATGGTGATATTTGGGAATTCGCAAACTGAATTGTCTTCTTATACTTAAAACTAACACTTAACTCAAACTTAACTACTAAAATTTCTTGTACAAAACTTGAATGTCTATTGTGGGTTTTCGATGAATATCGTGCGAATTTTCTACGTGAGAAAGCGATGAGTCGTTAAAAATTGTATTTCACGTTCTTCTCGAAATGCGAAGACCAAGTGTGGTAAGAAGGTGGAGGGGTGAGGAACAGAAGGAATCCAGAAGAGATGGAAATATTGCAGAAAATCCTCTCAAGTCCTTATATCGAGATTCGAAATCAAACACGTACTAAATCATTTAACTCACTTTGAAGAATAAAATGTGGCTCTTCCAAAACAACTTTTGGCTGATCTAAAGGTGAGATCGGCACTGGTAAATCTACGTTTTGAGGAACAGATCGTATTGCAGACTGCAAATTTGGATAATAGATCTTGTGCTTTCCATTTTTGGAATAACCTTCAGTCTTTGCCAAGCAATCGTCTAAAAGATTAGTGAAGTCGAAAACGTGTGAAAAAATCGGTATATACAAATTATATTGTAATGAATGCTCTGCATTTTACATAGGTCAGACGGAACGATCTATAAACATAAGGGTAGAAGAACCTAAAAAAAGTATTTTACATAATATAATGACATTAGGTTTTTCAGAACATTGTATAAATAACGACCATTACACAGATTTCAGTAGAACTGAGATTTCACACATAGGTAATAAAAGCAGAAGAATGGACCTTTTAGAAAGTTTGGAAATTTGTTTAGCACATGGTAAGAAGCTACCAATTAGAAATGAAAAACTTCAAATTAATTTATCAGCATTCCTCTTATCTGTAAAATATTAGGACCTAAGTAACATCATATTTTTACACTGTTCAAAATTGTACCTATGATCTACCCTACCATTATAAATAGGATTCTAAGTTTTGTTCTCTTCAGTTCTCAAAATGGGCTAAAACCCCGAAACATATATGTTAACAGACATGAAATAAACAGTAAAACTTAAGCTAAGTTGTTTTTATTCACTTTATTAATTTAAAAATGTTTCACCAAAGATATGCTAAAAATCAATATCATTTTGTATTATTCTTTTCACAGTAGATGAATAAGGCACATTATTTCGACCGAACATTGGATGCACTTTACGAATAGCGGCAATTAAACTTTCACCATTTTGATAATAATTTTTAACAGTCAGGACGCGTTGTTCTACCATATTTACTAACTCCCTTCTGTCAACTTTCGATCTGTCACGTCAAAATAATGTGACATTTTGACTGTCTAACATGGCGCGAAAATCAAATTTTGCGCTTTTAATGAAACACTTTTTATAACGAATAAATGCAGGCAATGGAAGTCCGAAATTATTCTATTTAATATTTGAAATATTGGAAAAACCCTTCGAAATAATATTCAATCAATGTTTATTGATAAATGAAATAGGTACCGTTTTAAACTTACATCAGTTCTCAATCAATCTTCATTCCCGCCCAAGACGCGGACTGTATCGTTTTCCAGGCATCCTCGTGGAAACGTGAAAATCCCTGGATGAAAAACGGCCGAGTAATCACCGCGACCGTAAAGAATCATGAGAAATTCGTGAGAAACGGTCGTAGATTATGTACGTAGCAAGGACGATTTATAAAAATATACGGGATGGAGGAAGAGAAACCCTGCCTTCGTAGAACAAAACGGGAAGGCAGCTTTATGATTCCTACGCAGGGATTTATGAGCGAGCTCTCCCGAAAATCCTCTGGGATCATCTGCCGCTGCCGGTGCTGCGGAAGCAACAATGCCGGCCAACTGGGGGATAAATAATTATCGAAATAGTGCCGAGAAAATTGGGAGTGCTGGAGGTGGGGTTAGTGAATGAGCAGGGGTAAATGGAGCGAAAGTTTTTTTGTGATTCTCGAACGAAAAAATCCGACTTTTAAAATTCTTGAGGTTCATCATAAAAATTTTTAACTATTTCAATATCCACAGATATATTTCGTTAGCCTTCTACATATTTAATTTCAAAAAATTATATTTAATGTTATAACTTCAGGAATTAAATTAATGTCAAATAAGCACCGCTTATATCAAACGACATATAAAATAAACATTCAAATGAGATAACAAAATCCAGTAAATATAAATTGTTTACAAAAATCCTATAAATTAAATATTTTGAGTAGATAAAATTTTGTTGCTGCCCACCCCTCTTATGAAAACAAATATCTTACAAAAATGTTTAACATAATCCTAAGAATTTCATCATAAATCTATCTTACTTGGAATATTCAATATTATTGAATATCTAACTAAGTTACTTTTTAGAAAATGTCTAGATAGGTAAAAACATTACTAAAAAACACGTTTAAAGAGAGATCTTGCTCGTCAGTACCCAATCACATTTAAAAATATAACATCCATAAAAAAAATATTTACTCACCTTAACAATCATAAACATCTTGGCAAATGAATACTGAACATTTTAATGGTATCCTATGTGACTTCCAAAAAATAGTTCTGTGGTTTATCATAGATCTTAAAGATTGACCGGCAATTTAACTGTCTCTGTTGTAGCACAAGGACATCTGTATAAAAAATGTGAAGGAAACCAAATAATCATATATTATGAATAAAATAAAATAAATGGAGGTTTATACTTGATAGAAGGTATATAAAATTTTTTACACATTTTAATATTAACAAATATATTCTGTTAATCTTCTTCATATTTAATTACAAAAAATTATATTTAATATTATAACTTCAGGAATTAAATTCCTAAACATCAAGAAGTTCTCGATCAACACACCAGAGCAAAGGACAAATATGTGCCACCATTTCACCGTCTGAAGAAAACCCAAAATATGCACATATATAACGTGTTCGAAATGTTCAACATATTACCTGAGCATTTAAAACACTATCTAGAGTGCGCTTGAAAAATGAAATCAGAAAAATTCTGGTAGAAGGAGTATTCTACTCAGTGGAAGAATTTTTGCTTCAAAAGTTTCAACAAACCCCTTATTAATTTATTGCACATCAAATTTTTGCATGTTTGTCATTACATGTAAATATATTTATATTTTTGTCAAATGTGATTTATTAGAGTGACTATTTTCATGTGAAACATTTTTTTTGTTTATAAACTTTTTGACATCTCCTGTAAACTTTGAGGAAATAAATGAATATGGATATAACAGACGCCGTTAAATTACCGGTAAATCTTTAAGATCTATGGTAAACAACAGAACTATTTGTTGGAAGTCACATAGAACACCATTTAAATGTTCAGTATTCATTTGCCGAAATGTTTCTGATTGTTAAGGTGAGTAAAGATTTTTGGTTGATTGATGTTATATTTTTTAAATTTGATTGGGTACCGACGAACAAAGTCTCTCTTTAAACGTGTTTTTTAGTAATGTTTTTACATATCTTGAGATTTTCTAAAAAGTAAATCAGTAAGATATTCAATAATATTGAATATTTTAAGTAGGATAGCTTTATGATGAAATTCTTAGGATTATGTTAAACATTTTTGAAAGATATCTGTTTTCACAAAAGGGATGAGCAGAAACAAAATTTTGTCTACTCAAAATATTCAATTTATTGTATTTTTTATCTCATTTGGATGTCTTATAATGAATGTCTATTTTATATGTCGTTTGATATAAGCGGTGCTTATATGAAATTATTTTAATCCCTGAAGATATAATATTAAATATAATTTCTTGAAATTAAATATGTAGAAGGCTTACAGAATATATCTGTTAATATTGAAGTATTTAGAAAATTATATATACCTCCTGTCAAGTATAATTCTCCATTTAATTCATTCATTATGAAATACTGAAAAAATTATATTTTATTTACTCAGCCGATTGTTTGTGTCTTTTACATTAGAAAGTAGTTTGAAAATTTTATGTGAGGGTATGAAAACTATTTTGTCGTTGGATTTTGAAAATATTCGAGTTTTTTGAGAGATTGGTCAAAAATATGTAAGTTTTACAATTTTTTTCGATTATTTCCTGTCGTGAAAATGGGAATATTTTTTTCAGAATGAGTAATTGTTTATGAGAGAATTTTGCTTTGAATTGATTGTTCGTAAAATAATAAAAGGAGGTTTTTTCCTAATAAAAGGATTATCATGAAATTTTACATATCATATAGATTCATTATGCTAACCTACAAATTTTTATTTCAAAAAATTTCATTAAAAAAGTTTTAGAATTACATTAAATAAATGTCTTAGAAAAGCACTGTTTCAATTTAGTTCACATATAGAATAAACACTTGTTACACATTACCAAAAAGGAATAAAATAATTCAAAGAAACATATTACATTTCATACAAAAATTTTCTCTTCTTGTAAAGTAGCCTTACTACCGTATGTTATATATATAAATATATATAGCATTAAAAGAAATATAAAATAATGACCAAATTCCTTATACATATATGTTCGAATTAGATGTTGACGAATCACAAGGTTCATCACCAACAAATGTTCAACATATAATTCAAAAAGCCTTGTTTTATTTTCCTTTTTCAAAGAAGCACATTCTCCAGAGAAAGAACCTGATTAATTCGAACGCAAATCTCTTCAGAAAGGAGTTATTTGAATAAACAAAATTATTATTAAAAAATATATAAAAACACTTTTTTCCACCAGACATTTCTGCAACAACTAACCAATTTTTGGATAAACATGGCCTATAAGAAAATATTAAGTTCAATGAAAGAAGATACGACTTAGACTCTTCATTAGATAATCGCCACGTGCATGTGATATAATAAAAAGAAATTTCTCAATTATTAATATATATTACATAACATATATTGTATGTATAATTACTATGAAAAAGTATTTACATATTACAGATAATAGCTGGAATGAATTCTCCAGAACCTCTACAGATTTGAATCTAAATAAATCTCATGAAAACATGTAGAATTACATTTTTAAAAACATGTTCTAAATACACTGTTTCACTTAATAGACATATATTTTATCATCACATTGTTGGTGGAAGTAAACTAATAAAGAATCAAAAGACCTACAAAACTGGCCAAATTATTTACACATCACCTTATACATATATGTTTCGACTGGATGTTAAATGATGTCTGGTGGATAAAGAAATTTTTATATAGTTTTTAATGATTATTTTGTTCATTCAAATAACTCCTTAGTGAGGAGATTTGAGTTATAATTTATCAGGTTCTTTCTCTGGAGAATATGCTATATATTCTTAGAAAAGGAAAATGAAAAAGGCCTTTTTGAACTATGTGTTGAGCGATTTTTGTTGATGGAAGTTGCTATTCTTTAACATCCAATTGAAACATATATATATATATATATATATATATATATATATATATATATATATATATATATATATATATATATATATATATATATATATATATATATATATATATGTATAACGTGATGTCTAAATAATTTGGTCATTATTTTATATTTCTTTTGATACTCAATTAGTTAATTTCCACCAAATATAATGATAATATATGTCTATATAGTAATACAGTGAATCTAGGACATGGTTTTTAAAAATATAATTCTAAATGTTTTTATGAGATTTATTTAGATTCAAATCTGTAGAGGTTCTGGAGAATTAGTTCCAGCTATTTTCTCTAATTGTATTTTTCTTTGAGTTGCTTTAATTTTTCTGAGTTTATTCAATGTTATTATTGAACACTCAGCTTTATTCATTTGTGTACTTATTTAGAATATGTATTCAATTGATCTTTCTTCTCCATATTTATCTGTGTGTCAAAATGGGTCAATAAATTATTAATAATATCAGCCTTTGTGAGTCATTTGTACTTCAAATCTGAGCGCTCTTATTGAGAAACCCGATATCCTCCAACAACGACCATGTAGCTAACAAATATTAAAAATTTAATTACTCTTTATTACGAAAAAATGTTCTGCACAAACTTCACCATCTTTTTTCGCAATTTCATTTCCTTAATGTTCATCCACTCTAGGGAAAACCCAAACACGAGTTCATAATACAATCAGAGATAAACCAGAGTTCATTCAGAACTTCCAACATTTTTTCCACCGTCTACACACGCTGATACCCATCGAGCTCGCCCCCAGACATGTTCTTAAGGGAAATGTTTCATTTCCATTCCGATTCAATTTACATACGAGTAAGGAGGCATTATCTATTCATTGTTACGTCGCGAAGAAGTCGCGTCGGATGAGATACAACGCGACGGTACGTCGCCTACTTCGATATTTATTGTCACGCTACATGTACGGCGCTCCATCCAGAGCCAGAAAGGCCGTGAGAGGTCTATTTGATGGGGTTTCATAGGTCCGAAGGGTGTCTTCAATTCTGGTTTGAAAATTCAGTTATAACGCGCGCTTTTTCAGGTCGGTGTATGTGTTTTAGGGAGGTGTCGCATTTTTTACTAGTTTATAGTAGATGGAGCGTGTAAAAGGGGATATTGTGAGATTAGGAAGTAGGGAAGATCATTACCAAGTTAAAATTTTCACCTATAACGATTACAGTTTCTTAAGACATCTGATACAAGTCTCAGAAAAGTAGAGGACAACGAAGAAAATCAACTGATCAGTCGAGGCGTACCAAGATTGGGGATCCAAACGAATAGCTCTAAGGTAGAACGTCAAATGTAATCCAGAAGGAGAATTCTCATGTTGGTTTGTTTTCTTTCGTATTCAGATATTTTTTCTGGAATTTCGTGATTTCCAATTTGTGTTTGTGATCTAAACAGTCAAATTCTATATTATGGAAAATCTGCCTAAGCTCACCATGGATGCATTTCAATGAAAGTTAATATAATCTAATTTCAGGTAGTACAATCACAAACCAATCAACACAATAACAACTAATTGCCAAAAATTACCATCATAAACAACCATTAAAAAATCCCTAAGAAAATAGAAGTGAACGCCAAAGCGGTTAGAGAAAACAGCAATATTTGCTTTGCCCTTTTTCTGTAACGTTTATTGAAATTTACAATCTTCTTTTCAGAAGTATTAAGTAAATGTGATATAACTCAAAGTTACCTCCACCAGTTAATCTATTGAGTATGTTCCAAGTTGTTTATTTACATTCCGTCTAGAAGTTTATTGCAAATGGAATTTTTGTGTGATCGAAATTGCCTAAGATTTGTAGCTGGTTAGAAATATTGCCAGTATATCGAAATAGCCTGCGTATTTCGGAATCAACGTAGGATTTGAATCCCTAAGATATACTCAATTTAAGTTGTCCTTGTGTAGACTTGGTGTTGGAATTATTATATATAACTAATAATATAGAGCAACAAACTAGAAAAGATATAAGTGGACTGTATCAAATGATTGTAGTAAATGTTTGAACGTGGTTTCAGGGATTGAAAGAATACTACAAGTATAAAAAATATATTGAAGTATAAAATATGTTGAAGTTTAAAATATGTGTCATAAAATGATAATGTATACAAAATTAACTTACTGTACTTCTTCTGTGTGTGCTATGTTCCATCGTTTCTGGGAGACTGTGTGTGTTGGAATACTGAATACTGAATTGTGAATAATGGTGAACCGTGAATATTGAATGAATAGTTGACTTGGTACATCAAGAATTACATGAAATTTCGTCAATGGTTTCTGTGGTTATTCCTTTTTCATAGAGAAATTAAGTTAAATTGGAAGCAATCACAGTAGAAAGATTATGCATCAGACAACAATATTGAAATACTATAGAATGTACATGCGCAAAAACTTTGCGCTTGAGATTACATGTTATGGCGGCAGTTTGTGCCTTAACAATTTTAATATACTTCTTTTTTGTAACGATCTAAGACAAAAGTATTATATAAAATAGGTGGTGCAGATATCAAGTATAAAAAAACCTTTCTCATGAAAACCGAAATTTCATTCTTGAGGATCCACCACGTGAGAGTGGGTTTTCGAACTTTTTTCTCGCTTCCTTGGTTCTTGACCCTAGAAAAATGCAGTCCCTTTCATTCTAAAGCCCCCTTACCCCTTTCAAATGTAACATCACAGTATTCGATAAAAACTTACTCATATCATGGCTGAAACCCCAATAATCAGCTCGTATCGACGACCTTCCAGCTCATTGTCTTCCGTTATTTCGAAGCGCGCCCGCACCAGCATCGTCGACGCCCGCGTACGCAGCAGAGATAAGCAATTTTCTCGACTCCTGATTGAGGATTTTCCTGTGGGAATAAAAACTCCATCTACAAATGAACGGTCGTGACAAGAGCCATAATTCGTCCTCGGTCCGGGAGGGTGTGAGAGAGGGGGAAGAAGACGACTGCTGGCGCGACGTAGAGCTATGGTCCGGTGGTCTCCGCAACGGCATGATGACCCTACGGTTACTTTCGACGTATCTCCTGTAGACGAAGGGGGAGAAGAGGATCGCGAGATGATTATATCCGGGGTGAAGGACCATATGGAAAGTAATCAGTTCTGTGCGCGGGATTTCCGGGGAGAATTTGCTCTATTGGCATGATACGAGGAAATGAAATGATATTGAGTCTAGATAGGGAGAAGATAGGTTTACAGTTTCCATGAGAACAAAATTATCTGGAACTCAATAACAAATTTTACTCACAGGAAATTGGCCGGCCCATGGCTTCACCATTATTTGCTGAAATCTATATGAAACACAAAAACAAATTCATAATTATGAATTAAAACATTTGTCCAAATTTTGGTTCTGATATGTTGATGATATTCTTATTTACTCGATTGAAACGATAAGTCAGCTGAATAGGTTCCTTAATGCTTTAACTCTAAAGTGGAATTCACATAAGACAACTCCTAATAAATCACTAAATTTTTTGGATCTAAAAATCTCTCAAAGAAAAACATATTCTTTCTATATATCACAAACCTACACACTAAAATACGCAAATAATCCATTAACCAGTATGTACAAAAATTAACAGCATATAATTCATGGGCTGATAAATATAACTCGAAAAAAAAACAGAATTTCAATTAGAATTAAACAGAACTAAAAAGATTTCGGTCCATAATTGACAAGAAACATCTTTCATAAACAAAATCCTGAAAAAACAGACTTTGAATTTAGTATACTGCATATAAAGGAAAAGCCTGACCGTCGCTATGCATGTCTTACATATCCTGGTGAATTTTTGATTGATTCGGTCTTTACTTGATGAGAACTCATTTCAATTAAAAAATAAATAAGAGACAATATTTTAATTTCCAGAAACAACAATTGTTTCACCATGATGTGGCTTCTTCAGGTATCTACATTCTACTGGCTGATGGTGTTCAGTGTAACCTCGTTTAAATACAGTGTTGAGTATGTGACAAAATAATGGAAGAACAAGTCATAAAATCTCGAGGTGTTTATTGGAGTTTGCCGCTAAAAAAAGCGAATTAGGGAAAGATATTCAGTAATGAAGACTTGTCAATATCTGTTTGTTCATTCAAGAGAATTATACGGGCATTGTATCTGTTGATGTCAAGAAATTCTAAAAGTGTTAATAAAGAACTTTTGCTTACGACGTGGATAATTTCATAGTTATTGTTGAAATTTTGCCTGAATTCCTTAAGATGATTAGCAAATGTCGAATGTACGGAATGCGATATGTAACTCCTTTAGTGTTCTTTGATTCTTTTCTTGAATGATCTACCTTTCTGGCCAATGTATACTAAAGGGCAATCGTTGCAAGTCAACTTGTAGACTCCAGTTTTATTTCTTAATTTGTTAGATTCTTATTGTTTTTTATGTGAGTACTAAGGTTATTAATTGTTTTACAAGCTGTGTTGTAATTGAAACTCTATTTGAAATATTTTGCAATATTTTCGGATAATCCATTAACATAAGAATACGAAAAGTATTTCTGTGTATTGTTCTTTTTTATGACTGGGTACATGAGATTTGATGCCATGTTCTTTTATTTGAATTTGATAATCATTAGATTAAACATGCGAAATTAGAAGAAGTATATAAATTCTGTAATATTATTTATTAATTGAATTCCGTATAAAATGCGCAGAATTGATTAAATGTGTCATCAACACTGATTTATCGAACAATTTAAATACAACCGTTTCACCTATCTACATAGATTTGTCAAGAAATTCAGTTAATTATTCTGATGAAATGAAACTGAAATGAATAAAAAATTTCTCCAAAACATCAAGAAACATCGGATTTTATATCTGCTTCAACGCGTTTTAATACTGAATCAACTTATAAAATCAAGAGTCAGAAAATTAAAAAAAAATGTAATAATTAAATTCGAAATCGATAGAAAAATCAAAAGAGCATTTGTACTACGCACAAATTCTCATTTCAAGTTCTATATTCAGCTAATGGTTTCTTGTTCGATTGCTTAAATTCCTATTTCTTATCCTGCCCTTGTTATCAACTTCTTCGATGGAATCTGCGGAGGATTAATCCAAACTCTCCTTATAAACAGAAAAAGGACCAATTAATCTTCTTTGAAGAATCCTGTCAGTGTTCGAGGAGCAATAAGTTACACGTATTTCAGAGAGCTAGAACAAACGTAAAAAGGTTTGTAAGAAGGGTGAATTACGCTGGTAGAACTAGTAACAGGGACGCATTGAGCGTTTCGGATTTATTTTATCTTTCCTCTTCCAAAACATGTTTCTTGAAATGCTTTATATATTATCTTGAAATTTTATAACATTCAACTTGACATGAAAATATTTTTTCAAGGTGATGACATCAACGCTTTTGATCTCTATACGCCTCAAATTTTTCGCTCAAATTGAACATATATTTCAGCGTTTGTACTCACAAAATGATGCATGCACTGCTTCATTAAAAATCCTTCAAAAATTAGTACCAGATTTCTACTAAATTTCATGTGGAGTATTTCAGGTAAGTGCTAGAATATTTGATGATTGCAATTACAGGCTTCTATAAGTTGTTTTGTGAAAATGTTCGGAGGGACATGGAATTGAAATGCTCTGTAAAACAGATCTGATATCATACCAATCAACTGCATTTTCTCGAATTCCATTTTACGTGCAGAGTCTTTAATGATATCACATCTCAGAGATCAGCGGAAATACTACATATACTGAGTAAAAGATATAATTAATTCCTTGAAAAGGTGTTCATTGAGTATAGAAGACTGCTTGAATCGTGGTGTTCAGCTTCCAGTTCACGCAGTTACAGAATGGCGAATGCGCCGGGCCTGTTTAAACAATTTTGAAAATGAATAAAAAACAAGTGTTCAAATATCTCATCGTTACAAATCTTGACGAAAAATAAAGTGAAATGGCATGAAATTGAAATACGCCGTAGAATGAATGCGTTATCAATCAGATGAGTTATTTCAAATTCGATTTTTATCAAAAACTCTTCAGTGAAGTAATCTTTTCTCAAGAACTATTGGCATTGTTTCCTTCCCTGAATGAACGATATAATAAACGTGTCGAAATAGTTTAGATTCCAGAATTACTGTTGGTCTTTAGTTTTGAGTCTTCGTGGTTACATATTGGTCCATGCGTCAATTCTCATTACGAAAATATTGCAGAATACACATGAACTGGATTTCTTCAAATTCCAGTATCAAATTCTCCTGTGAAATCATGTGATATGAAGTACTACCGGAGTAACTCCCTCAGCTAAATTAATGATATCGTAACTGTGTTGAAACAGTATAGATTGGATCTAAAATCGTACATTAATTATGGCGTTGAGTTCCAAGTCTACATGTGTTTTCATTTCAAAGTCGTGTAAAAATAAATATAAGCTTTCTAGGGAATATCCGTGTTAAATATTTCAAGTTAGAATTGAAATATATAACGATTACAACAATAGGTTTCATTTTAAAGGAAACCGAAGGAGTGTTCGAATTGAAATAGACTGTAAAACGAATATGAAGTTGTACATATCATATGAATTTTCCCAAAATCTCTTTGAATCGCAAACAACGCAGTGAAATCATGTGTTCTAGTAGACTAGCGGAAAACCGCTCGTCACCAAACATAACCTATTTGATGACATGCATTTATTGGATCCTACATTGATTTTAGCGTTCAGTTTCAAGTTTATGTGGGTACAAAATGGTGCATGCTGCAGGTTTCATTTCTAAATTCTGCAAACATATATATATCAAACAGCATACTCAGATGAAATATTTCATCTAAGTACTTTAATTTATAATAATTAAGATGATAATTTTCTACACAAGTCGTTAAAAATAACAACATAATATGACATGGAATTGAAATACGCTGCTATGCCAAACTTCGTATCGTGTTGGCCTTTAAATGATAGAAATCCATTGTACACTTCAGTTTAAATGATACACATATATATTTTGATTTCTATTAATTATTTTGAGTTGCTTGCATGATGCGTTTCGTTTACATAGTAACTTCTTTAAATGCTTATTAACATAGTTATTTATGAGCAGTTGAAGAAGTTACTATATAAACGAAACGCGTAATGTAAGCAACTTACAATAATAAATAGAAATCAACATCATTCAAACTAAAATGCTGTACCAGTCAATCGAGTTTTCTCAAATTCTATTCCAAACACTATGATATGATATATGTTATGATATGATCTGATCTGATATGATATGATATGATATGATATGATATGATATAATATAATATAATATGATATGATATGATATGATATGATATGATATGATATGATATGATATGATATGATATGATAAGATATGATATGATATGATATGATATGATATGATATGATATGATATGATATGATATGATATGATATGATATGATATGATATGATATGATATGATATGATATGATATGATATGATATGATATGATATGATATGATATAATATAATATAATATAATATTAGTAATGAATTAGCCTGCATAACTCATTGCAACAAATATGTTGCAGCGCATTTATGTTGCGAATTAATAGTTACAGAAGAGCTCATTTAACTCTATTTGTTATTCTCGGTACAAAATCTTTTATCTGCAGTACCCAATCTTCCTCGGTTGGAAAGTCCTGCCCTGTTGATCTTTGGTATACGGGCTCTTCATTGCAGAGGTCCCGAAGGATACAGTGATAGAGTGCAGTCTTGGGGTTAACCACTTACCATCACCTCTGGTGGAGTTTATAACCAGTCTTTCAGCCAGCCGCTGTTTGCCGGAAAAGAGAAGGCCAAACCTATATGGACTCCAGTAACCTTAATTATTCAAACAGTGTTTGTTTTCCCATGTTCAGATCATCAACTTTTCGGTTTTGAGATAGGTGAAAGTTAGGCCTTATTCGAAGATAATACGTGGGAATGCATAATTTATATTGGGAGTATGAAGTTTTTTACACTTGGGAAATCAAGTTGAAACAATTTCGATCCGCTTGTTAGGAGAGAGAAATTCTTTCTGACCCTTTCTTAGTGATAGAAACTACATATTAGTAGATTTATGTATTGTATTAATGAACGTAATGAAGCGATTTATTGTAATTATTAGAGATAATAGCTGGATTAATTCTCCGAAACCTCTACATATTTAATCTGAATAGATCTCTTGAAAACATTTTGAATCAAATCTTATGGCCTGTCTTTCTTTCCAGAAAACAGATGGTACACTCTACATAAAAAAATCTAAAAAATTGTGACTTCAACAGAAGTGTAATGAACAATTTAAAATAAAAATAAAATAGAAAGGCCTTTTACTTGATAGAAGAAATATAACAAAATTTGAATATCAAAACAAATTAAAATATATTTATCTTCTACAATTTTAATTTCAAAAAAGTTTTTTATTCAAAAAACTTTTAGAATTGAATTAATGTCTAAAACAAACACCGCTTACATTTAATAGACGTATATAATCTAAACTCAATATATAATGTCGAATGGAATAAATAAACCAACAGATATACGAAAGTCCTTAAAATTAATAAATAAATATTTAAAGGAAACAAAATTTTGTTTCTGGTCTTACCTTTAAGAACACCAATTGCCTTTTAAAAACATGAACACACCTTAAGGACTTCTGAAAGAATTAATTTATTTGAAATATTTAATATATTTAAATATTCGAATAAGTTAATTAAGAAATCTCTCAAAACATGCACTATATCTTCAAAAAACAAATATAATTCTAAGTAATCCCTTCATCGGTCCTAGATAATATTCCAAATATCAAAATAAAAAAACTACACCTATATCACAACGTCCACGTGTTGAAGGAATGCTTCAAAACTTTCGTATATCTGTTGGTTTATTTATTTCATTTGACATTATATATTGAGTTTTGATTATATACTTATATATTGAGGGATTTCTGAATTAACTTATTCGAATATTTAAATATATTAAATATTTCAAATAAATTATATTCTTTGAGAAGTCCTTAAGGTGTGTTCATGTTTTTAAAAAGCAATTGGTGTTCTTAAAGGTAAGATCAGAAACAAAATTTTGTCTCCTTTAAATATTTATTCATTACTTTTAATGACTTTCGTATATCTGTTGGTTTATTTATTCCATTTGACATTATATATTGAGTTTTGATTGTCTATTTAACGTAAGCGGTGCTTATTTTAGACATTAATTTAATTCTAAAAGTTTTTTTGAATAAAATTTTTTTGAAATGAAATTTGTAGAAGATTAACATATTTAATTTGATTTAATATTCAAATCAAGCTTAGTTATTCAAAATGTGATCTTGCCCGATGATTTTCTTTCAATTTTAAATAATCGATGATATAATTGTAATTAAGATGATCATTATGTGAATAAAGTTTCCAATTAGTGAAAATTTTTCGACAACATTTTTTAACATGAACCAAATTTATTCATCTTGATGGTAATCGTTACTTGGTTTCAAGGTTTTCATTTCATTGTCGTATCTCAGCGTTTTCAAAATTCCTAGCATGTATCTTCCGGAACCACTCTTTTATCGTAATTATTAACGAAACGTGATTACTTCTTAGTGCGTCGAATAATTGTTTCTCACTGTTTTTCTTTAACATTTTTTCCTTCAATCTCAGTGAGCGTTTGTTCAATAGTCCATTTTTCCTAAAAATTTCAAATCTGTGAATCACTTCTTAAAGGAGATTAAGATGATGAATAAAACGGCATATTCTTTGGAATTAAAAAATGATATCTCTGCCTCCCACAAAAATACTACATTTTCTTTCAATTTGAAATGGAATTTCTTGTTGAAATACTCTGAATATTTATAGATTTTCGCTTGAAAAGAATTTAGACTTGAAGTCAGAATTTCTAGAAATAGAATTTTCATCAAGATTACCGTGAACGTTGTTTCTTTATTCAAGAACTATCTAGAGGATATTCTAATATTTCTCTGACCGACTTCAGAGTTAACATAGGAGAATTAGTAGAACGAAAAACTTAATCTAATTTTTCTCACATCCAAAACGAAAAAACCTTTTCTCCTTCCATCTTCTCCAACACCCGCAGGACCTTCTTCCATCGTATCAATTTTACAAATACCGGAATGATCTTCTGGGACTCGAAATACCAGGAGCCAGCGGATCGCGAAGGACACGGGCGTGGCGTTGGGCGGCGCGACGCCCAACCAGCGCCCACGCGCCGCGGCGTCACACCTCTGACGGCCGCTATTCGCCTCCGTCTTGGACATACCCACCGAGTTCTCGGCGGTTTCCTTCGGGAGATCCTTTGGAGATTTCATCTTAAATTTTGTTTAATCGCAAGGCCCATCCGACAGTTTTTGGTGTTTGAGAAGCAGAAATATGATGAATTAGCTAGTTTAATCGATCGTGGAAGCAAAACCAAGGAATGATTGGAAGCATTAAATTTTGGAATGAGAAATATCCAGGTGGAAATGTGACTGGCGCATTCGCCGTTTAGTGACGTCCAGTTTTAAAATTTTCTCATGGTTTCAAATCTTTTCATTGGAATGAAATAAATACACTCTATAACTCTCCTCTAGACTGTTTATGGTTTTGAAATTTAATTAATCGGTATAATCATATTATATAATAGTTGATATATTTTTTTATATCCTTAAAATGTTGAAGTTCAATGATGTGCAATATTGTCAATTCATTATAATATTCAGAATCATATATATGTTTCAATACCAACTACACACTGATTTCGAAATATTTGTTAGTAGAAGTATATTCAAACGAAATTATGAAATATCCAATATAAGTTTTATGTAAGTTCTTTGATTGGCGTGTAATAAACAGGGTCCTGCAATAGTGCTTGGAGTTTATATAGCTGTCGATCCAAACATATTAAAAATTTCGTTCGAAATCATGCTCCTTGTACTTTCATTTCTGAGTCGCAGGAAATTACTTTCCAATATACAGGTGTCCCCAAAAGAAATATTCAACAAATGGACTTTAATATCTCTATCGCGACGCATAATTTAAGAGATATTTTTTCCACGGTACTGATCTTATTCAAAGGAAATTTGATCAAAAGTTTTGTTAAATGGAAGATTTGCTTAGTCATCATTACCAAATGACCAACCTATCTTATACAGGGTGTCCGCTATTAATGGCCAAATGAAGAATTCCAAATTGTTATTCCTCAGTGTTTTCGAACGTTAGATATGTTTCCACGATAATATATAGAATTGAACGCTTCACAGTCCCTCGGAAAAAACCTTTAGGTTATTTTCAATTCTGCGCACAGCATACATGAAAAATTACATAACAACTGAAATTTTTTGACCCACTTCTTTTCGCCAGTCAGAATTCTATACAAAAACCTCTCATTCAACCTTAGGAGCTGTTAAGTACAAGTGCAAAAACAGCGTTTGACGTCTGTTAGCTTCAGTTCTTACAGCGCCTAATCTCCTACATTTCGGATAATTCCTATTGCTTTTAAACGATGGCAAATGGCTGGTTGCTTGACTCCAAGTGATTTTGAGAGTTTATCTTGCGTTTGTGATGGATGTTTGTCGAACCTTGCCTCTAATTCTTCATCCCTAAACTTTGGTGTCGCTTCGGGTCCAAATCAAAATTGTCATTTTTAAATCGAGCAACCAATTCTGACACGCTCATTCAGCTAAAGCATGTTCATCATAAACATCCACTAAAATACGATGACTTTCATCAGCCTGTTTCTTCATATTGAATTAACGAAGTGAAACTACTCGAAAAACTCAGAAGAATAATTGACATTTTCAGAGCACACATGAACTGTGTTGTTTACACTTCAGCAGATAGATACTGAAAAGAAAGTCTAATGGTAACACTTGACAAATTAACACAATGAAATAATGAACTACTAGCGACATCTGCTATCAAAACCGCACGATTATGTAGTCCATCTAAAAGGTATCCGGAACAAACAAAACTCAATTGTAATTATTCAGTATATATTTTTAATTATTGAATATAGAAAATTTTAACAGAACATTAATCTGATTTAATTTTGATTTCAGACATCCATCGCCTGAATTCTTTACATACACAATATATTCTAACCTGCAAAACAGAAAACTTCCTGAAAATTAATACAAAAATAATTGTAACAAATGTCTAACATATACTGTAAAACAGGGACAATAATCATGGATGGAATCTGAATTAACAATTTCTTCATATACACAATATATTCTAACGTGAAGTGATCTTAAAAACTGAAAACGAAATGAATACTTGTCTCTTTAAAAATCAAGTTAAATTAAATTTAAAAATATATATACAATTACAAATCTCCTCAAAAAAATAAAGTTAAAAATTATGTTGTGTATAATACGACATTTCGGTCAGTAAAGTTTTCGGTCAGTCTGACAGTTATCAAGTGTCAACTGAAAATGGTCAGGAAGAACTTTGAGGAAGTTTTCTGTTTTTCAGGTTAGAATATATTGTGTATGTAAATAATTCAGGCAATGGATGTCCGAAATCAAAGTTATTAAAAAACTTTGCCTTCAACATATAAATTCATTTAATTTATGGTTGTGAATTCTTCCATAAGTATGTGAAAGTTATAATAAGGGTCAATATAGAAAAACACATTTTTTTGTTGAATATTAATCTATTGGCGATCGATTTCGGCAATAAGCCATCATCAGGCCAGCTGAAATAAACACATATATAAAAATGAAATTAAAAATGTACACTTTATAGTGAAAACACAGACAATCATTGTTAAAAATATTTTGGGGGGTATTTTTCTGGAATTTATTTATTGTTGTTATTTTGTCATTCATTATTAAACTAAAATTGTGTCATTCGGACACACCGTCAGCAGTAAGTTACAATATTAAAAAATATTAAAAATATACACATATCAAGCAGGTATATATAGAGGGGTAGCTTTTTTGTTGATGTAATATTTTATGTATAACCCTCGAAAACAGTAAACAATGGCGAAAATATACAAATAAGATATGAAAGAGCAGGAAACAGATAACAATATGCGCAAGTTAACGTCTGGCATGTGATGGATACTATTCAAACGGCGCGAAATATGAACAAAACTAAAACAGTTATTATGTGAGCGTTCCTAGTTAAAAAGGTTTCTATCTGGAGATTTTAAGATTTCATTCAATAAGTGTTCGCTTTGTTTGTTCTTCAGAATTTCATATTGTTCAAGAAATAATAGTCTCCGATAGTTATCTTCTCTGTGCAGGATTCTTAAATTTTCTATTGTTGTCTTATGATTCAGTTCCATCAAATGATTTCCCAACTCTGAATTTGGTCGATTTTTTACGTGTTCATTGAATTATTTGCTGAACGGGTGGTCATGTCTATATAAAATGAAGGGCAGTCAGCACAAGTTATTTTATATATGCCACTATATTGAACTGTACTCATTTTCTTCGTGTTTTTAATCAAGATGCTTTTTAGGGTCTGATGTCGTTTATTAATCAATGTGTAGTCATGTTTTCTGAGAGTTGCATTGATTTTTCTATTAAATCCTTCATAAAATGGCAGATCAATCAATGATACATTTCTCTGTCATTTTAAAAAGGATTTAATGAAAAAATCAATGGAACTCTCAGAAAACATGACAAGCGTTTTAATTGTTTCCTTTTATCTTACGCGGTCTTCCTGGAACTAAATCTTCTTTATGGTCTCATATACAGCACTTTTTTCCAGTTCAGTCAATTGCACTAATTTTTTAACGTTTCGAAAATCTTTTCTATACAAATCGTCTACCTGTTCTCTTTTTTCTAGTGCCGACATTATTTCATAAATTGTATACCTGTTGACAATCAACAATATTTGACCAATAGTGTTGCCATGCAACTTTGGCCACAGCCGACTATCTGCACAACCTATTTTATATATTACTTTTGTCTTAGAATGATACAAAAAAAAGTATATTAAAGTTATGCAAAATAATAAATTCTAGACGAACCATATTTCTACTCCTACTATATTGAATCCGTAACATTATAATCAAAGTTTCTACCTGTTTTTATATTATAAAAATTCGCACAGAAGTACACTAACAATTTTTTGATTGAATCGAGGCCTTCAGCGATCTTCGCAGATTTCTGGGTGAAACATACGTATACACCCGACAATCACCATAATTCAACCCTACTATCCATAGAAAGAAACACCGCTCGAACCGGGCAACAGCAGGGGGCGTAGAACCGTCAAAATCCTCTGGGACGCCTCCGCATCCAACGCTGAGCGCGCGTAAAGAATTATTCTTCGCCGTCTCACCCTCACCCCACATTTTTTAATCACGCCAAATCAAAAACCTTATTTTATTATTGTTTTACGGCCCCCGAAATTACCACTCTATGTGCCCGGATGAGAGGGGCAAGGGGGTGAAAATGAATAACCGCCGTGGGGTGGTTCAGGTCCGCTTTCTGGAGGTACACTTCATTGTGATCGCGGATATTGGTTTGGGGTGTCGTTTCGACTTGTTTATGGGTCGAGATCTGAGGAGTCGATATCGGGGTTGTTTAAATCGAATTTTTTGGAATATTTGTCATAATTTTGGGTATTGTGCGATTGGTATGATTCTCTAGGGATAACAGACATTACTGGTCGCCAGATTGAATAAAAAATATTTTAATTTAAGGGAACAATAGAATATTGTAAAGCGAAAATGCTTTCCAATTACCTCAACGTCCTGGTACAGCACCCAGATTTATATTAATTTAATATCAACTGTCATAAAATTTCGTCATAAGATGAAGTGGGAAGAATGCAAATTTAAATGACCCACCCCTCATTTATAATAAATTTAAATTCAGAATGATATCTCGATTGGAAACGTTGTTCGTTTTGTGGATGGTGCCAAGAATTTGGGTTTGACAATTGATACTGACTTACGATTTACGAGGCATATATCCAATTCGCTGAGCAGAGCTTACTTGAACCTAAGACTCTTATATCAATACAGAAACTACCTCAATAGATCGGACAAGATACAGTCGACTCTCGTTAATTCGAAACTCGAGGGACTCTTGAAATATTACGAATTATCGAGTGTTTGAAATATCAAATGGTTTGAAATTTGTGAGCGAAAATAAATAAAACTTCGAATTATTAAGTGTTGGTTAATTTTTATTTATTAATATAAAAATGACAAGAATTAAGAGGTACATTCGTGTACATACATGTATTCGTAATGTGAATTAATTAATCTTTCGAAAGAACTTTGTTATACTGGTTTGCTTTAAAGCACAATTCTGCTGCTCACACTGCTCAATAACTTTTTTTAAGAGAAAAAGTGCCTGAAATGCTTTTTCATCACTTTCGTTTTGTAGACAGAAGCTTTGTAAGGTATCAAATGAGGATCTTGCTTCCTTAACTGACACCTCTGCCAAAGGTTCCGATGTATCGTCCTCATCTTCATCGTTACTTTGCGTATCTGTCGAAGATAAAATTTCGCCATCGGTTAGTGAACCCTAGACAGCAACATTTTCATCCACTTGAACAAAATCAGAAAAACTCACACCGCTGATGTCAACTAATGGTTCTATTGCTGGTTCTTCATCATCTATAAGTATTGGAAGACAAATGACCAGGCTTTCTTCCAGACGAGGAAATTCACCTTTAGTAGTTCTTTTCCGTACTCCAGCAGTTTGAGCAGCATTAATTTTCTCCTTGTGCTTTATTATTGTTGAGAGAGTACTCAGAGGAATCTTAAATTCTTTTGCAACATCACTCTTCTTCTCACCTTCTTCTACTTTTTCGATTAACTTTTTCTTTTCAGCAATCGTCAAACATCTATACTTTCTAGGGCTCATAACTAACGCTAACTTTTAATCTGCATACCAACGAAAGAGTAACAGTAACTGAATAACTAAACAAACCAATTCGTAAGAAGTGTGTGCGTCAAATAGTCAAACTAATCATAACAAAAACAAAGGCTCATGTATCTTGATACAAGTTTGAACTTGTCGCATACAAGTTTGAACTTGTCGCAAAATGTACTTACAATCTTTCCGCCTCTTCTCTCTGCAACTTTGAATTGTCGAGTGTTGGACGCTGATGAGTTCGAATTAACGCGTCGTTTTGTTAAATAGCAATGATTTTTTCGTTCGAATTACCAAGTGTATGAAAATGTATTGATTCAGTTCGAAATATAAAGAGATTTAGTAGGGAACTCGTGATAACTTTGAATTATAGAGAGGTTCGAATTATCGCAGGTTTGAATTAACGAGAGTCGACTGTATTGCTTTGTGAATCCCTAGTACTGTGACATATGAATTTTTGTGATGTTGTCTACAGTCCTTGTTTGACAGTCTTTGATAAGAATCGAATACAGATGCTCCAGAATCGTTGTTTGAGATTCATTCACGGAATTCGAAAACGAGATCCAATAACATATACCCTCAAGAAAACAGGATGGCTCAACATGGAAGATAGGCGGAAATTTCATTCTTCGGTTTTGTTTTTCAAGATAATCATGAAGGGAGTACCGATAACACTTTTCAACAAAGTTTTGTTCCGATCTGGTGTACATTCTGTGAATATTCGCTCCAAATGTAGTATTTCTATACCGAAACATTCAACTGACTTGTTCACGAGAACATTTTCCTACCAAGTGCAAAAATTATGAATGAATTAAAATTTGAGTATAGAAATATCTCACTCGATAAGTTCAAATTACGTTTGCTCGGCAATTTTCGCAACGATCCCCTGTACGGCTGAAATGTTCATCTCACTTTTTTGGCTTCTGCAGTTCTGTTTACTGAAGAGTCTAATAAAGATGTTGTGTGACTGACTATTTCTGGGCTCTGTTTGAGGTGAGGTATACATAAACATTTAATTACATAATCTGCGGCATTGTTGAAGTTGTTATTTCTTAGTTGGGTATGCTCGGATTTCTTTAATTTTCGTTTGTGTTTTAAATTGGTTAGATGGAAGAATAGACGTATGACTTCAGGAGCACAGCTTTTAATTAATAGACGTATAAAATCAAAACTCAATATACAATATCAAATGGAATAAATAAACATATAAATATGAATTGTAGATTAAAATTAATAAATAAGCATTTGAAGGAGGCAAAATTTTGTTTCTGATCTTACCAATATGAAAACTAATTCCTTTTCAAAAATACATATTATAATTTGAGGACTTCTAAGAAAATATAATTTATTTGAAATATTCAATATATTTAAATAAGTTAATTCAAAAATCTTTTGAAACATGCATTTTATCTTCAAAAAACGATTAGAATTCCGATAATCTCTTCATTGGTCCTAAATTATATTTAAAAAATCAAAATCAACCAACAATAAACTTCCCTAAAAGTTTTCATGGGATTATCGTTTGGACCAACTTTTAGGCGAGTTATATTTATTGTTGGTTGATTTTGACTTTTTAAATATAATTTAGGACTAATGAAGAGATTATCGGAATTCTAATCGTTTTTTGAAGATAAAATGCATGTTCCAAAAGATTTTTTTAAATAACTTATTTAAATATCGGGTGTTTTTTTGGGGTGATAGAACTTTCGATAGGGATAATTGCAATTCGACAGAAGGTAGAAGCCATATTGTTTTGACATTTCTGTTCAGTAAGCATTAGCAAATCATCACGGAAAGACTCACGCCGCAACAACGTTTACAAATTGTTGAAACTTATTTCCAAAATCAGTGTTCTATTCGCCAAATTTATAGAGCACTTCGTGAAATTTATGGTTCACATAATCGTCCATCAGAGCAGCTTATTCGTAAAACTATCGATAGATTTCGGACAATATTTTCTCTACTCGATGCAACACCAACAACAAGAAAGGGAACTGTAAGTCTATTCGTCGACGTTCACAACAAGTTGGACACTGTGCATCCACCACATGAAAAATTTTGCGTAAAGGTCTTGGTCTACACACCATAATAAGCGTCGCTTGTTTGCTGAACAGCTTGAAGTTGATCCACTTTTTTATCGTAAAATTGTGTTTAGTAATGGAGCTCATTTCTGGTTGAACGGCTATGAACACAAGCAAAGCTGCCGTATATGGAGTGAAAACAATCCTCAAGAAGTTCTGCAGGTTCCATTGCATCCTGAAAAATATACTGTATGGTGTGCTTTACACGCTGGAAGCATCATCGGTCCATATTTCTTTAAAAACAATGCTGGAGCTAATGTTACAGTGAATGGTGCTCATTACAGATCGATGATCAATGATGATATGTTTCAAAAGTGCTACACCTAATCCTGCTATCGTAACAATTGATTTGTGGATACTTTGTGGACGCAATTCTGTTTGTATGTAAAATTGATGAAATAAATAAACTAGTTAATTAATCATATTATATTATGCGAAATAATACATAGTTTACTGGAAATGACTTCATATCTTTCGCTTGAATTTACAAGCGCTCACCTTTTTCTGATTCATAACGATACTTTAATAATTCTGTATAAAAGAAATAATTAATAAAATAAAAAAATTCAATACTTTATTCGTTCTGTTCTTATTTCTTGATGAAATTAGATTTTATATTTTCTGAAAGCTATGGATTATCGAAATTTTTCGCCTATGAGAATTTGTTCAATTCAGAATCCTCGAGTACACGTTCTCATCCCGGTAGCTGCATAAACAGATTGCCTCAATATCTGCACAACATGTTCGCGTATCAGATGGATTAGAACGATTAATTAGTCCCTATACGACACAGAAACTACAACATACTTGAACGACATGATAGCTCCATGTATTCTGTGCCGCAGTTCAAACTACTGCCATCTATGACATGTCATCCGAATCATTGAACAAGGGAAGGCAGTGTAATGAAGACTTTCGAAATAGATTAGATCAACATGGATCATGAACTCAGATCATCCTGGACAAGAATGAGAACTGAAATAACTATTCTGTCAAATTAAATCATCTAAGGTGCAATCTACGTTAGATAATTTAACACAGTCAGTTTTTTCGTAGATAATGGAATATATTGGATTATCTCAATTCATTGTTTCACTCTCTGTTACCTCAATTGATGAACTATTTGGATCAATATTTCTAGTAATTCAATCGAATAGTGCCCCGCTTCAACTCTTAGTAAAATTGTGTTTCACTCAGAAGGAATAATCTTTTCAATTTTATTTTTTAAAAACAGAATGCTCTATTTGAAGCGTGCTATAGAAATAATGTCAATTATCAAGAATAAAACTGTTACTCCATAGTTTTTTTGTGAAGAAAGCTGTTAATGAAAACTAGTACAGATTTTTCGAATATCGCGTTCTTTTATTATGTTTGAATTATTATATTTATATGTGGTTTACATTTAAAATATTATGCCATTTTGAAACATTCACAGATTCGAAGTCATTCTGTTGAAAAATCTCAAATCCATTGTTACTACAATTTATGTTAATTTCTAACAGTGTTGGCCTTCACGTATAAGATAATTCTTTATGAATATTATAATAACTTTCTGTAAATTCCAACTAAATCAAAAATTCAGAAGTACTTATGGACATTGAAATCCCATCCAACTCAAAATCAGACTCATTCGATATAGTATTGGGTGTTTTTTTTAGAGTGATAGAACTTTCGATAAGGATAACTGTGATTTGACAGAAGGTAGAAGCCATGTTGTTTTGACATTTCTGTTCAGTTAGCATTGACAAATTATCATGGAAAGACTCACGCCGCAGCAACGTTTACAAATTGTTGAAATTTATTTTCAAAATCAGTGTTATGTTATGTTCTATTCTGCGAACTCATAGAGCACTTCGTGAACTTTACGGTTTCCATAATCTTCCATCAGAGCAGCTTATTCGTCGAACTATCCATAGATTCCGGACAACATTTTCTCTACTCGATGTAATAACAACAACAAGACAAAGAACTATACGTACAGAAGAGAATATCGCTGCTGCAAGTCGTAGTGTTAATGATGATCCAGATTTGTTTATTCGTAGATATTCACAACAAGTTGAACTTTGTGCATCCATTACATGGAAAATTTTGCGTAAAGATTTTGGTCTACACCCATACAAGATCCAACTGGTTCAACAACTAAAGCCACTTGACCATAATAAGCGTCATTTGTTTGCTGATTGGACCCTAGAACAGCTTGAAGTTGATCCACTTTCTTATCGTGAAATTGTGTTTAGTGATGAACCTCATTTCTGATCGAACGGCTATGTAAACAAGTAAAATTGCCCTATATGGAGTGAAATCAATCCTCAAGAAGTTCTGCAGGTTCCATTGCATCCTAAAAAATGCACTGTGTGTGTGCTTAACACGCTAGAGGTATCATCGGTCCATATTTCTTTAAAATCGATGCTGGAGCTAATGTTACAGTGAATGGTGCTCGTTACAGATCCATGATCAATGATTATTTGTTTCAAAATTTCCATGGTATCGACCCAGAAGTGTTTTGGTTTCAACAAGATGGTGCTACACCTCATTCTGCTACCGTAACAATTAATTTATTGAAAGAAAGACTTGGCGATAACATTATTTCGAGAAATGATCCAATTAATTGGCCTCCAAGATTATGGGACGTAATTCCACTGGATTATTTTCTTTGGGGTTATGTCAAGTAATTGGTTTGTGCTGATAAATCAGAAACAATAGACGCTTTGGAGGCCAACATAATGCGTGTTATTGATGAAATAAAGCCTGAATCACTCGAAAAAGTGGTCCAAAATTGGTCTAGTCGAATGCGGTTCCTCAGAGCTAGTCGTGATGGACACATGCCGAAAATTATTCTCAAAACATAAATGTCATAAAATTATCTTTCAAAAAAAAAAATTGGCCTCAATCTTAAGTAAAATGTGTTTTATTTCAATTTAAAGTTGTATCACTCTAAAAAAGAAATCCAATATCAATATTTCTGAGAATTTAATCGGATATTGTACCGCTTCAACTGTTAGTAAAATTGTTTCACTCGAAATAAATAATGCTTTCAATTTTATATTTTAGAAACAGAATGATCTATTTAAAGCGTGCTATAGAAATTATGTCAATTATCAAAAATTAAGTTTTTACTCAATAGTTTATCGTGAAGGATGCCGTTTATGACAACTTGTACAGATATTTCGAATTTCGCGTCGTTTTATTATGTTTGAATAATAATACAGTAGAAACTCATCATTTGAAATAATCAGATAATTTTCGTTGTTTTTCAACTGTAAGAGTAAAATAATGCTCAACTATAGCTTTCTCCTGATATCTTTCAGGAGCAGAATATCAGTAATTCCAATATTGTTCTCTTCTGCTCATTGCAATCCCAATGTTAAATATGTTATTGTGTTGACGTGCTTGATTTTGTTTGGGTTGATATCGACTTCTTCATCATTCCTGTCCCATCATCTATAATCTCATGCTCAAGATCGCCATCCTCTATAACTTTTTCAGCGTCTTCCACCCATTGATTCAGTTCAACATTTGAATTAACCTCACCATCAGTTTGTATCAGCATGTTTGAAATGTCTTGATAGTCCTGACTTATTTGCTGCATTTTTTTCTGTAATCAGTTTAGGGGAATCAAATCATCTGGATCAGAATGAGGAAAGTTTTCTGATAAAGGTTTGTGCCAACACTTTTCCAAAGAGTTCTTCACTAATCAATTCCTCCTCAGAGCAGTGACTCGGAGCATTGTCAATCAACAATAAGGCTTTTTCAGGAAGCCGTTGATTTTTCAAAACTGATTTCACTTGCTTCCAAAAAGAATCTTGAAACCAAGTTTTAAAAATTGCCGAAGTCATTCACGCGTTTCCACTAGAGACGTATTCCACAGGTAGAGTTTTGTTCTTGAATGCCCTTGGATTCTTTGCTTTCCCAAAGACAATAGGTCGAAATTTATGAGTACCATCGCCGTTTGTGCAAGCTAGAAACGTGGTTCGTTCTTTGCTTGATTTTCTGCCGTGTGCCATATTGAAGGGCAGGTAATTTGCCACTAACATCACCCTTCAATTTGTTTAATATCTAACTTTTAAGTTTTATAGACAAAGTAACATGTTTCCGCTTCACCATTGTGCACTTCAATATACTAAAATACGTCCGACCGTCAAAATAATAATAATACAAATGAGTTTTCGTTTAGAAATCAGATTGAGACAAGTTAGAACCGATAACCACGTATGCAACGATCGCAAATTCGGATTATTGAGTCTTGCGATCCGGATTATAAGGTACATAATACAATCTTGACGTCAATACGGACTAGTAAGATATCCGGATTATCGTTCTCCTGATTATCGAGTCTCTACTGTAGTAATATGTGGTTTATATTTGAAATTATCCCAATTTGAAACATTCATAGATTCGAAGTAATTCAGTTGAAAAATCTCAAATTCATTATTACTACAATTTCAAGTATAAAATAATTTTTATGAATATTATAATAACTTTCTGCAATTTCCAACCCAATTGAAAATTCAGTGGTACTTATGGACATTGAAATCCCATCCAACTCAAAATCAGTGTCATTCGATATAGTAAATTTATTTTCAAGCATATCACTTGAAGATGTAATAGTCCTCATAGAAGGAATGCTATTCGAAAATGAAGTGAAATGTGTATTGAGATGAGATATCGTGAGCCAATTTAAGAAATGTTTTCCGGATTTATTCTTACGTTACAAACGTAGAAAGGTTTCCTCATACTGAAGTCAGATCGTGTTACGCCATGATGCTCATAATTAGCATATTTTTATGTTACACTGTCCCGCTCTGAAGAACTTTCTATCACCATAGATCATACTCCTCATTAGAGATTTTTGGTACAGATTATCACCGGAATTAATTCATTTACTTAGGTAGACATTCAAGAATTACGATTAAATGTATTTATTTCTATCCGAGATTCATAAGAGTTATGAGTCCTATTGAACCATAATCAACAAGCTTGAGGTGACATATTTTTGATGATCACTCAAAACATATCCATTGTTTGTTTGCGGGAAGCTAATGCTGATTCAACCCTGTATGAAACCAGGCCTGCAACCTTAAAATTTAACGCTGTCTTGCGGTTCATACATGTGCCTTGGTCAACTTTTCATGCTCACATAAATATTTCATCATTCCCAAACCTACGTATATGTGTCATCTTCGTTACCAAGAATTCCCACAGCACCTCTGCTAATTTCACTGCACGACCCTCTCCGCTTCACCCTGCAAAAACGGCATACATGATTATCCTTTCTGCTGAACTTTGACAATTACAGAACTAAATGTAAAGTCAACAGGAGTGTAGCTGCTTCTGTATGGCGAAGTCGGGGGCAAAAAAAGAATGAAGTTTTAATTTTTAACCGCTCCAAGTTGGCAGGAGGTATGACGAACGTCCCAAGAGTTGCCGGCAGTATTGCCAACGTAGGTACGGGAGGTTTTAATGGCGATTAAAGGGCGGAAAGAAGTCGCGAAGAATTTTAAATTTGTAAATGAGCAGTTTGGCGAAAGTATGAGTTGGAGGAAGAAGAGTCTCTGGAGATTTGTTTGTTTCAGTCTGAGTTAGGTCTTGAGACCCTCAAACAGATATATGTATTCCACATTGATAAAGACATGAAAACAATTCAATGTTACTGTTTACTGAGTTTTTGGCTGAAAGAAACAACGACAAAAGTTTCACTAGACTCTGAAGAATTATACTTTCAATGTAAACATCCCATTTTTAAATTGACATTACTCACGAATGGCAGCCACTGTTTATCTGTGACATTGACAGTTGTATTTGTCAATTTTTGATTGTCTCGGTCTTTACTTGACGGAAATTCATCTTCAATATAAGGAAAACAAATGTTAACTTCCGCTATTCTTGAGATTTACACGATTATTGGTTCGTCATACCATGACTTCATCAGGTGAGTATTAAAACTTAGGTATACAATGCAAAACATTACCTTAAATACACAGCTCTGGTACAAAAAATAGAAGGGTGGAAAAAGGTGGTTTACAATCAATGAAAAATTAGGGGGGATCTGTTTAAATCTATTTGATCATTCAATAAAATTTGTCTTTTATTATATGTATTGATCTCCGAAGTTTCTAACAGATTTAGTTTCTGACTTTTATTTTCAATATGTAACATTTCATAGTTCATATTAAAATTATGACCAGTCTCTAACAAATGGTTGGCATAAGTTGAATTTGGTTTATTACTAATATAACATTTTTCATGTTCTCGTATCCTTGTTTGGAATGAACGGCCTGTCTGTCCCACATATACACATGGGAATCACTACATATTAACTTTTAAACTCTTGATTTTTTGCTTTTAGGAATGACGTCTTGATTATTTTCTTTTTTCTTTAAATATCTAGCAATCTTTTCAGATTTTTGTCCTATGTAAGTTAATGAAATAAATTTTGTTTCGTTTGAAATGTGAAATTTTTGATATACAAGAGATATTGCTTTCTTGTAATTTATTTTATTAAGTAAATTATATACAATTAAGGTATTAAAATCATTATTGAAAGCTATTTGTTTAATAGTTTCATTCTCTTTGTCAAAATTTTTTTTCATCATGGGTATGTTAACCAATTATAAAGCATACTATTATAAGCTGACAATTTTTGTGAACATGGATGGTTTGAAGTATGATGCATCGTACCATATGTATGTGTAGGTTTCCTGTATGTGGAAAAGTCGTGTCTATTATTAATTTTGGTGTTTTTTAAATCTAAGAAATTGATGTTATTATTTACTTCATCTTCATGTGTGAATTAAATTGTTGGGTATAATTTATTGATAGATTTCAAAAATGAACAAAGTTGTCTATTTGTGCAATTAAATAAACAAATAATGTCATTTACATAGCGGTACCAATATTTTGAAGATTTCGTTTATTAGACCGCTATGTAGATGACATAATTTTTTTATTCAATGGCACAAATAAACAACATTGTTCATTTTTGGAATCTATCAACAAATTATACCCAACAATTGAATTCACACATGAAGATGAAGTAAATATTATCATCAATTCCTTAGATTTAAAAGTCAACAAAATTAATAATAGCCACGACTTTTCCATATACAGGAAACATACATATGGTACGATTCATCATACTTCAAACCATCCATGTTCACAAAAATTGTCAGCTTATAATAGTATGCTTTATAGACTTCAACATACCCATGATGAAAGAAAATTTTGACGACGAGTATAAAACCATCAAACAAATAGCTTTCAATAATGATTTTAATCCGTTAATTATTGATAAAATAAATTTCAAGTAAGCAATATCACTTGTATATCCAAAACTTCAAAATTCAAATGAAACAAAATTTATTTCGTTAACTTACATAGGCCAAAAATCTGAATTAATTGCTAAATATTTAAAGAAAAAATAAAATAAAAACATCTCTTTTAAAACCATTAATTCTTTAGGTAGCTTAATGAAAAATAATGAAGACGTCATTCCTAAAAACAAAAAATCAGGAGTTTACAAGTTAACATGTAGTGATTGCCAATGTGTATATGTGAGACAGACGAGCCGTTCATTCCAAACAAGGATACGAGAACGTAAAAAATGTTATATCAATAATAAACCAAATGCAACTTATGTTGTTAGAGACTCGTCATAGTTTTAATATGGACTATGAAATATTACATATCGAAAACATAAGTCAGAAACTAAATCTGTTAGAAGCTTTAGAGATCAATAGATATAATAAAAGACAAATTTTATTGAATGATCAAATAGATTTAAACAGATCCTCCCCTCTTAATATTTTTCATCGATTGTTAACCATCTCTTTCCACCCCTCTATTTTTGTACCAGAGCTGTATATTCAAGGTCATGTTTTATATTGTATACCTCAGTTTAAATACTCACCTGATGAAGTTATGGTATGACGAAACAACTGTCGTGTAAAACAAATAGCGGAAGTTAACATTTGTTTTTCTCATATTGTAGTTGCCAATGTCTTCCGTTTAATAATGGAAAGGCACACACCTATAGAACGTTCACAAATTATCCATATTCAGTTCAGAAGTTCTGCAGGTTCCATTGCATCCTGAAAAATGGACTGTATGGTGTGCTTTACACGCTGGAGGTATCATCGGTCCATATTTCTTTAAAAACGATGCTGGAGATAATGTACCAGTGAATGGTGCTCCTTACAGATCGATGACAATAGGTTTATTGAAAGAAAGATTTGGTGATAACATTATTTCGAGAAATGATCCAATTAATTGGCCTACACGATCATGCGACATAACTCCACTGGATTATTTTCTTTGGGGTTATGTGAAGTCATTGGTTTATGCCGATAAACCAGAAACAACAGACGCTTTGGAAGCCAACATATCTCTTGTTATTGATGAAATAAGGTCTGAATTACTCGAAAAAGTGGTCCAAAATTAGTCTGGTCGAATGCGGTTCCTCAGAGCTAGTCGTGGTGGACATATGCCGGAAATAAATAAGAAAAAATTTGGCATCAATCTTAATTTAAATGTGTTTTATTTCAATTTAAAGTTCTATCACTCTAAAAAAACACCTGATACTATTATAAATCAGAAAATTTTGAATTGAATAGTTGTATATTCAAACAGAATAACGTTTCAGTAACTTATCTGTACATTTTTATCAGCACTCTCTCTCTATATTCGTTAATATTAATTTAAACCCTTTTGTTATATTTATGTTCTAAAAAAAATTCTTTGTATAACGTCACATGCACGTGGGAGTTATCTTCTTTCATTGTTTATTTCTGTGATATAACCTTATTTTCTTACTGGCGATGCTTATCCAAAAATTGGTCAGTTCTTGCAGAAATCTGATGGAGCTTGTGATTCTTTAACATCCAATTGAAACATAGATGTATAAGGTGATGTCTAAATAATTTGGTCATTAGTTTATATTCCTTTTGATTCCTTATTAGTTAATTTCCACTACATGTGATAATAATATATATGTCTATAAAGGGATACAGTGTATCTAGAATATGTTTTTCAAAATTTAATTCTAAATTTCTTCATGAGATTTATTCAGATTCAAATCTGTTGAGGTTCTGAATAATTGATTCCAGCTATTATCTGTAATATGTTCTTGATTTCAAATTTCAAACGCCACATCTTGTGGTGATTCCTCACAACACGTCATTAGTTATGGTATCAAAACCAAGTTTCAATTCATCTAAAGTGAAAAAAGAAAACTTCGAAAGGAACCTTTGAAATGAACTAAACATTCTTTGAAACTTTATGGAATCTCTTACCTTCCATCGATTCTTTATTTACAAAGATTTTGCATTCAGCGACGAACTCCATCTACCACTGCTCGCATCTCCGGCTTCTATTCAATAGATGTTGATCGATGCATCCCTTGAGATCTCGGTCAAAACATTGAGAAAATTGATTAATGACGAATGCGAAACGTGAAAACTTTCCTCGACAAAAGTTGGCGAAATGCCGAAATGGAATATTTGTTCGCTTGACGGTTTTGTCGATAGCTGCGGAAATATATGTTATTTGACTTTTATTCGTGATATCTGAATGCATTCAATATTGAATGAGATTAATTGAAAATTTTTCATATTACTTATTCATGTTTCAAAATTTTGATACAATTTTCCTTGATCATTTTGATTGGAGTTATTATTTGGTAGTTGGCATGTGTGGTCGATTTTCGAGTGTTCCCGTAAGAAATTCCATTCTGTTTTCGTTTGCAAACGATTTTTTTAAACTTTGAAAATACGTATCAATACCATTTAGAAATATAAAATCTACTTGCGTTAATATACAAACGATACATCATTCTCAATTCTGAATAAGAAGAAAGAACCCGGGAAACCGAGTCAGGTATATCTTATCTTATCAGTTATCGAAAACAAAAAAAGAAAACGATCGCTGTGCGAGTTCCGTTGTAAAGGTGTACATACATTAACGGAAATGCTGGAGAACCAGGGAGAGGTCACTTTGGAACGATTGTATGACGAAGTGGTGAAAACTGGGGGTGAACTCAGGAGTATCAAGGAGGAACTGAGGGGTTTGCTGCAGGCGAGTGAGGCTAGGGTTTTGTTGAAAATTGAGGAACTTAATTTCAAGGTTAAGGAACTTGAGAGAGAAAATATTGGTTTGAAGTTAGAAAATGAACGTCTGGATCAAGTTAGCAGAAAAAAGAACATTGTAATGTTCGGTCTCAAAAAGCCTTCTACTGCTTTGTCGGTCGGATTTGTCTGCGGTGAAGTTCAACGCTTGCTTGGAGTCGATTTAAGACCATCAGACATTAATAATTTTTACACTATTGGAAAATCTGAAAAAGCTCCCATCAAACTGGAGCTCATCTCTGAGTTGAGAAAGTGGGAGATCTTGAGAAACTCCAGCAAACTAAAAGGTACGAATATATATGTATCAAACGATCTGACAGAAAAACAACGTGAGGAATATCAAATCCTCAGGCATCATTTGGCCAAATACAGGGAGAACCCTGAGAATATATGCTACATCAAGAAGGGAAGGTTGCACATTAATAATACACCTTATTCCGCTGAAGAATTGACTGAGCTCGAGAACCGCAGTAAGGGCAAAGTGAATAGTGCCCCACCAACACCAGCACGAACATCGGATGCGAGACCTGCCCAAGTTTCTGTGACCAGGGTCGATTCCGGGAAACCATCTGCAGCAGCCGTCCGAGGGAAGCCTGAAGTTGGGGAATCTGTGGGAGGAACGGTGCACAGACCACTCAATACTCCAAAAGTTGGTGGTTCTATCAGGGGACAGGGCATATTGGAAAAGGCGAAGAGAGGTAGGACTCGTTCCAATAGATAATTTTATTGCATTTTTGTTTATATTGCACATTTACTCATTTGATTGTCTTTTTTTTACATTTGTTGTTTTATTTATATTACTCAAATTCTTTGTTTTTGTTTTTTTTTTTTTTTTAACTCTCTCTTCATTGGTTGGTACCTGAAAAAGGAAAAAAAAAAAGTTATTTCTGGATAGTATAGAACTAGAAAGGAATGGATCCTTATATTGATGATTTTGTATGCGATAATGTTGTAACAGTGGAAGCGGAGTCAATCGGTGAACTTGATAATATGCTACAGGTGAGGGGTTGCCATTTTGCTGTATTCCATATGAATATAAGAAGCATCCAGAAGAATTTCATACATGTTGAGGTGTTGCTTTCTCAGATCGATCTTCCGGGCTGCATTGTTCTGACGGAAACCTGGAAGGTGGAGGACAGGTCTCTGTTTTCTCTTGAGGGGTATAAAATGGTGGTAACGCAGAATAGGGCGAATCAGAATGACGGTGTTGCTGTATACATAAGAGAGGATATTTCCTTTGTTTCATCCGATATAAGGGTAGGTCCTGCGAACGCACTTAAGTTGATTCTGGAGGTGGGGGGCGTTAACATCGGTGTGGTTGCTGTATATCGATCGCCAGGATCAAATGTCGAGGAGTTTGTGGACGGTCTGTATGAGGTTTTGCGGGATCGGTCTTTTACTTGCTGTGAACATGTATACTTGGTTGGAGATATAAATATAGACATCATGCAGGCCACCACAGAGTCAGATATGTACCAGAATACACTATATGAAAATGGGTATATATCACTCATTAATAGGGCCACTAGGGTCACGGACTCATCCATAACGTGTATAGATCACATTTTTGCACGTAGCAAGTGTCAGAGCTTCGAATTTAACACAAGGGCAATAATACTCAAGACGTGTGTTACGGACCACTATGCGACCATAGCTTCGACCAGCCTTCGGGGCGAGATACCTGAGGTATCAGGCGGGGATAAGAGTCGCGGCATACTGGGTCAAACAGGACTTCTGAATTGTCTGGAGCGGGCGGATTGGAGCGATCTCTATGAGTGTGATAATGCGGAAGATGCCACGAGTTTGTTTTTCACCAGAGTGTTGGATGTTGTAGCTGATTCAACGTCGATTAGTAAATTTCACGAAAAAAAGAAGAAGAAACCTTGGATCACTCGGGGACTTATAATATCCATAAAGACGAGAGATAGATTATACAGGGTTTACAAGAATTCACCGCATGACGCGACTTGCAGGAAAACTTTTGTCGATTATCGGAACAAGCTGAACAAGCTGCTGAGAAGGGCAAAGAGTGCATATTTCAGGACTGAAATAGAGCGAAACATGGGATCATCTAGGAACATATGGAAGGTGCTGAATGAATTCACGAACAAGTATGGGAGAAAAGATCAGGGTGTTAAAAGGATAAAGATGGACGAAAATGAGGAAATAACGGATACTCAAGAGATTGCTGATCGTTTTAATAAGTTTTTTGCGGACGTGGGCCCTGATATAATTTCCAGATTAGATGATGTAGAAGATGGAAACAATGAAAACAACGATAGAACTGAGAACACACGCAGGACACATTCAATGTTCCTCAAGCCAACCAGTACCTCTGAAATAGACAATCTCATATCATCACTGAAGGACAACAAGGCACCTGGTCCGGATGGTATTAGAAATGAAACAATTAAAATCATGAAGGATTTCATTTTGGAACCACTATGTCATGTATTCAATTTGTGCCTGTCTCAGGGGTTTGTCCCGAATATGTTTAAAACAGCTTACATAATACCGGTACATAAAGGCGGAGAAAAGGATAATATGAACAATTATAGGCCTATCTCGTTGACATCATCATTCTCAAAAATATTCGAGAAAATAGTGGAGACACGCCTTAGGGAGTACCTCACTGCGCACAAAATACTATCGCCGAATCAATTCGGGTTCAGAGAGCGGCTTGGTGCTCAGGATGCCATAGCACAACTCACGAGATTGATTTACCAGTCCATTGATGATGGAAAGCCATGCTTGGGGATTTTTATAGATTTGAAGAAGGCGTTTGATACGGTGAGCCATCGGCTGCTATTGGAAAAACTTGAACACCTGGGTGTAAGAGGGGTCGTTCTGAAGCTGTTTGAGAATTTCCTCACCGATCGTGGACAAATGGTAAAGCTCGGAGGAAAGATCAGTTCGAGCAGAAGGGTTTGCTGTGGTGTGCCACAGGGTACCGTCCTTGGGCCAATATTATTTATTTTATTTTTGAATGGTTTGCTCACCTCGGAATCCCCGGGTACGGCGATTTCCTTCGCAGATGACACAACCTTTCTGTATTGCGCAGACTCGTGGACTGAGGTTAGGAATATGGCAGAGATTGATCTGCAAAGGATAAATAACTGGCTTCGAAGTAACTTGTTGACAGTAAATGTAGCTAAAACGAAGGTCGTACCTTTCACGCCATCTCGGGCCTCACTGCCCTCCCATAATTATGTTTCTTTCGGTGCGGAACAGGCTGGGATTGTTGATGGTGTTCGTTATCTGGGTGTTCACATTGACTCCTATTTAAGATGGGACATACAGGTTACTAATCTGAAAAAAAAGATCCGTTCATTGTTTTACAAATTTTACCAAATACGATATATACTACCTTTATCACAGTTGAAGCTTGTTTATGCTGCCTTGGCTGAGTCGCTGCTGAGCTACGGGATTGTTGGATGGGGTGGTGTAAGGAAAACTATACTTACACCTCTAATGGTCGTTCAGAAGAAACTTTTGAAGATTATGTCCTTTAAGCCTCCCCGATATGATTCGAATCAGTTGTTCATGGACTTGGGAGTCCTCGACGTACGACAGCTGTTCCTCAGGGTTATATTAGTTTTTGCAAAGGAGGGCAAAACTTTCCTCAGGAAACTGGATCATCCATATAACACTCGTGGAGTACTGAATGACAACTTTCACTTACCGAGAGCCAATAAGTCTATTGGTCAGAGATCCTTTACGTATATTGCACCTAGAGCTTTTAGTCTGATCCCTGAGAGGTTGCGCAGTATGCGGTCGAAATATGGATTCAGGAGAGAACTGAAGTTGTGGATTCTTCAACAGGGTAGAAGATTTACTCACTTGTTGATTGACCCTGTCTAGTGGTTGAGAATTTTAGGTGTCCTTAACAAATTGGACTTTTGTTCGCTGATTGTTCCGCTCACTGATTGGCAAAATTTTGGGTTGGGAGCAAATTTTACCTCCTCTTTCTTCATGGATCTCTATGTATGTGTTTTTGAATATCACTAAATTGAATATTTGTATTGTGTAAGTTTTTACTCTAATGTTGAAATGTTAAGTATCCGTGATGTATGTGCGAGAGTTTTAGAGTCTATATCCATAGACAGTACCGGAAACGGTACTACATGGATTGTGTACTGTTTATTTGCTTAAATCTAGCACATTGTATTTATTGTTAATTCTATATATTGTTGAGTAAAAAATAAACTTATTATTATTATTATTATTATTATTTAATTTTTTCACTATTAATTGAACTATGTAAAGTTGTACAAAATGTTCTGTATTTATAATTGAAATTAACCAAAACACTGGTATTTTTTGACGAACCCATAGTAAACTATTGGTTGTTTTGTTTAGAGTGATAGAACTTTCGAAACGGATAACTGTGATTTGACAGAAGGTAGAAACTATGTTGTTGTTTTGACATTTCTGTTCAGTAAGCATTGACAAATTATCATGGAAAGACTTACACCGCAAGAACGTTTACAAATTGTTGAAATTTATTTTCAAAATCAGTGTTCTATTCGCCAAACTTATAGAGCACTTCGTGAAATTTATGGACATAATCGTCCATCAGAGCAACTTATTCGCCGAACTATCGATAGATTTCGGACAACATTTTCCCTACTCGATGCAACAACAATAACAAGACAAAGAACTGTACATACAGAAGAAAATATCGCTGCTGTAAGTCATAGTGTTAATGATGATCAAACTTGTCTATTCGTCGACGTTCAAATCAAATTGGACTCTGTGCATCCACCACACGAAAAATTTTGCGTATAGATCTTGTTCTACACCCATACAAGATCCAACTGGTTCAAGAACTGAAGCCACTTGACCATAATAAGCGTCGTTTGTTTGCTGATTGAACCCTAGAACAGCTTGAAATTGACCCACTTTTTATAGTAAAATTGTGTTTAGTGATGAAGCTTATTTCTGGTTGAACGGCTATGTAAACGAGCAAAATTGCGTATATGGAGTGAAAACAATCCTCAAGAAGTTCTGCAGGTTCCATTACATACTGAAAATGCACTGTATGGTGTGCTTTACATGCTCGAGGCATCATTGTTCCATATTTCCTTAAAAACGATGCTGAAGCTAATGTTACAGTGAATGGTGCTCGTTACACATCGATGATCAATGACTATTTGTTTTAGAATTTGAATGGTATCGACCCAGAAGTGTTTTGGTTCCAACAAAATGGTGCTACACCTCAAACTGCTACCGTAACAATTGATGTATTGAAAGAAAGATTTGGCGATAACATTATTTCGAGGAATGGTCAAATTAATTGGCCTCCAAGATCATGCGACATAACTCCATTGAATTTTTTTCTTTGGGGTTATGTCTAGTCATTGGTTTATGCTAATAAACCAGAAACAATAGACGCTTTGGAAACCAATATTTTTTGTGTTATTGATGAAATAAGGCCTGAATTACTCGAAGAAGTGGTCCAAAATTGGTCTGGTCAAATGCAGTTCCTCAAATCTAGTCGTGGTGGACCTATGGCGGAAATTATTTTCAAAACATAAATGTCATAAAATCATCTTTCAAATAAAAAAAATTTGGCTTCAATCTTAATTTAAATGTGTTTTATTTCAATTGAAAGTTCTATCATTCTAAAAAAACACCTGATACATAACTTTCTTTGAAATTAGAGCGTTTTTTCCATGAATAAAATCGCCCAGAGTTCACCGCTTCCAGAAGTCGACACCCCGTGGGATTGAGTTTGCAAACACATGCTAAGGAGATGTGCGGACGGCCAAGGAAGAACTTTCAGGGTTTTCCTGTGTGTGTACATCCGGGAATTCCATCATTTCGGATCACCGGATTTATTTAGTTTGCGTGTAGTTTGCAACTTGTATATATTCAGCGTGGACAGGATGAAGGAATCTGTTTGGTCTTGGGGATTGAGACTTGGACGGTATTTTATCTAATTTGGGAGTTTGCTGAGAGGCGAATGCAAAATAACGAAAAGGACAGACAGACTGGATGGGATGATTTAGATAAACTATATAAAGTCAGAAAAATATTTTCGTCCTTGGTAGGAACCTATTGGGATAATGACATTTTTCACTAATATTTTTTCAAAAGCCAAATACAAAATATCATGTAATCCTTAGAAAAACTGTCAATATCAAAACGGAACTAAATTTAAATTAATCGGTTATACCAGGAAAACACCGAGTTGCTAGTTTTTTGATGTACCATAATTAATTTCGAGGGTGACAGAAGATACCTTCGATTATACTAAAAACAAATGTAACTCATGTTTAGATAATTTAATAATGAAAATAGATTTTTATTGATAGAAAGATTATTACAAAATTTTAAATATCTTCCAGATTTATTCTATCAACCTCCTACAAATTTTAATTTCGAAAATTTTTATTCAAACTATTAGATTTAAATGAAATAAATACCTTAAAAAACACTGTTTAAATTTAGTAGACATAAAGAATTAACACTTGTTACACACTGTCAAAGGGGAATACAAGAATTCAAATAAATATAACTTATTATTCAAAATTACTAAATAAATACTAGAAGGGTACAAAATTTTGTTTCGTACCTTGTTTTATGAAAATTAAATTCCTTTCCAAAAATGCAAAACATAACCTCAGGAACTGCTTCAAAAAAAACTTGTTCAAAATAAGTTCCTTGAAAAAATTCCTATAACATGCAAAACATCTTGAAAAAGCAATTCAGAATTTTCATAACTCATCAGCCCCACTTCTCATTTAAAAATTGAAAATAATTAATGAAAAATATCTTACCAGACAAACTGAATGTAAAATAAGATGGAACGGTTTTTTACTTGATAGAAGGATTATTACAAAATTTGAATATTGAAACAGGTTTAATCTGTTGTCTTCTACAATTTCAATTTCAAAAAATTCTTTGAAGAAACTTTAAGAATTAAATTAATGTCTTTATAAGCACTGCTCATATTTAATAGACGTCAAAATTCATCATACAATATCAAACGGAATTAAGAAAAACCAACAAATATGAACTGTCAATTGAAATTAAAATATAAATAAGCAAACATTTTTTGTTTCGTTCCAGGCATGCGTAATGAACTCTTCAGACAAACTTACGAAGCCCTGTTCGTTACAAAATGTATTGTTTTCTGATCCTATATTAAGAAAAATAACTCTTTCTCAAAAATATAAAACATAATTTCAAGAACTTCTCAAAAACTAATTTATTTGAAATATTCAATATATTTAAACCAATTACTTCAAAAAATCTCAGAACATGTAGCACATCCTCAAGAAATAATTAAAGTTACGATAAGATCAGTTCAACTTTACATATAAAAAAATAATAAAATCAATTAAACAATGTATAGACTTACTCAGTGCCATCACAGAACTGCACGATCCTCAACAGACATATAAGTAGGCACCTTTATATCCAAGGTACTCTAGGTTCTATGTTCACAGAAAATCATACAAAGCTTGTAAGGCACTTGGCCTTAGAAAGATTTGGCGATAACCTTATTTCGAGAAATGGTCCAATTCATTGGTCTCCAAGATCATGTGACATAACTCCAGTGGATTATTTTCTTTGGGGTTATGTCAAGTCATTGGTTTATGCTGATTAAAGAGAAACAATAGACGCTTTGGAAGCCAACATAACTCGTGTTATTGATAAAAAATGGCCTTAATTACTCGAAGAGGTGGTCCAAAATTGGTCTGGTCGAATGCGATTCCTCAGAGCTAGTCGTGGTGAACATATACCAGAAATTATTTTTAAAACACAAATGTCATAAAATTATCTTTCAAAAAAAAAAAATTCGACTTCAATCTTAATTTAAATGTGTTTTATTTCAATTTAAAATTCTATCACTCTAATAAAAACACCCGATATATACAATTAAATAATGTTTTGAGTTCCTGCATTTCAAGAAATAACAAGCGACGGTTATTGTGATCAAATGGCTACATTTTTTGAGCCAGTTGAATTTTGTAAGGATAGAACCCCATTATGTTGAAAAATAAGATCACAATGAATTTGTTTTAATCAGATTTCATTCAATACATTTTCGAAACTGCGGTCCTGTCCACAGCTCAAGATTTTTGTGAATACTGCAACAAGCACCATGGAATTGTGACACTGATTGAAATATTGGCCAACCTAACGCTGCTTTCTTTTCTTCATCGTCGCTGTCCAGCCACAGGGGATGCAACCGACGACGTGGTCCAGAATTCCGATCGGGAATTAGGTGCTCCAGAAGGAGCAGCTTCCGATTTCAATCTAACCGATGAGTGTGTGTCTTGGAGAAATTGGAGTGGTACATGTGTCGAGAATACTCCTTGCTTGCTATTCTTCAGAGTATTCCGAGAAATCGGAAAGGTTGGATTTAACAAGGGCTGTTCAGTCTTGAATACTGTAAGAGAAATTACGGGATTAGAAAGAAATTGTTCAAATTTGTTTAACGAAGGGAGATTTTACTCCTGATGCTCATCGAATAACTGATCTTGGTTTCCTTGTTTTAATTAATAATTCTTCCCAATCAAGAAGTGAAATAACTGCTTTCTCTCTTGATGTGGTCTAAATATTTTACAAATATGAAATCGTGCCGAACAAAATGCCTAATAAATTTGACGAAGACGCCTAGTTACTTTCAGAAAAACTTATTCCTACAATTGGAATGTAGTCTTGCACGATGTTAACAGAACTCTAATAGTGCTTCTCCAGAGGGGTTATCAAGGGTTAGTCATCTAAAGTTTGCCCTTAACCACTTGGGACTTTTTAATATTTTTATTTGTACCAGTACAGAAAGTAACATCAAGAATATAGAAGCAATTATTTCAGGATACTCGAACAGGTGTTATTTATACAGAACATGAAAAAACAAACAAGATAAATAACACAATGAATGGTAATCCTAACTATTAAATATACAACACGAATACTCCGTGTTGCAAAATGGCGAAGGAGCCAGTCTAAATATAATGGTCCTGGTGTTACAAAATGGCGAAGGCGAATTCCTGGAATTAATAAAAATAATTAATAAAAGTCTCAAAATATTGTCATTATTGACACGGCACCACTATATGACGGTGAAGGCTCTCAACACTTCCGTCCTCTCGACTTATCTCCCGCACTAAAGATTTTTCACTGGATCGAAAGAAAAACAGTTAACATATCAGGTATTAGTAGTAACTAGTGGGAGAAGCATAATTTTCGGCAATCTTCGCAACAGTTCGTGGACAAAACAGGTCGTAATCACTCACACAGTTACTAACCACTCAGTTTGTTACGTGTAACTATTGTGGACCCACAACTCACAGTGTTCGATAAATCAAAATTAATATTCATGTTGATGGACTAAAAGAAATTTCAAACACTGTGTCGCCTCGTTTTGAAAACGAAGAGTATGCTGATATTTTAAAAGAAGATTAGATGAAATTTAGGTTCAATTTGGAATATATCCTACAGATTCAACGAAAGAAGAGGCGGGTGCTTTAATTTAATACAGCACGATAATATCCACACCAGTGAACGCAATTGAAGAGAGAGATCCAGTCCAAAGACCATGAACTTAAGCTGATTTCTCATAAACTGTATCATTGAAGATCCCCAGTATGCAAAACGTATTCTTTGGACGGATAAATCTAAATTTGACCAAGATGGGTTTTTTATCACCATGCACAATGTTGGACACCTATTTGGAACAATTCTAGAAAACTATCCTGAATTTTAATCTATATTTTGGTTCCTGCTTTACTCAATTTGCTTCAATTTTAGTTGAAAAGGCATCAAGAAGTCATCAAGGTGCCACAAGTTTCGAAATTTTTAACTACTGAGGTAAATATTGTCTGTAGAAATGATAACGTTTCTTCAGCTTATATCTTATTTATTATCGTATTTATCCATGCCAAAAGGATCTTAGATCATAGATCTCGTATAAAATTTTCTACGTTATTTATCAAAGTCACATTTCTTCCTTGAATTCATTGGATTATTTTTCGACAAAATTACATGGCCTTGATGAGTTTTAACTGATTAAGCTTATAAAGGCTCTTTCGATGGGAACATCCCATTTTTAAATTGACATTATCCACGCATGGCAGCCATTGCTTATTTATGACATTGACAGTTGAATTTTTCAATGTCTCCCATTCAATCGTAGAAAGGTACATACTCCAAAAACGTTCACGAATAATCCAAATCCAATATGAAATATCGCGATTTGTTACTCTAACTTTAAGTGCTTTAACTCCAATTATTGGTTGTTATAATCGTCCGGATAAAATAACATTTGAACGTTTAGTGAAGAAGTTTTAATCAAATTTTACCCTTCTTGATATTACAGTGTCAGTGAGAAAAAAAAAGAAGTGAAGAGAATATTGCTGTCGTGTTCGTGAAGACCAAATTTTATAGATTTCTCGACATTCACAAGAACTAGGCATCTCCCAGATGTCTTTGTGGTGAATTTTATGAAAACACCTTGGTTTAGATCCATACAAAATTGTTCTAACCCAAGAACTCAAACGAAAAAATCAATTATAGCGTCGCGTATTCAGTAATTGGTGCTTAGAAAAATAGGAAATGATGCAGATTTCCATAAGAAAATCATTCTCAGCGATGAGGGTCTTTTCTGGTTAAACGGTTATGTTAACAAGCAGAATTACCGTATCTGGAGTGGTGATAAACCTAAAGAATATTAGGAACTGCCATTACATTCTGGCAAACTCACTGTTTGGTGCTGATTTCATGCTGGAGGAGACCTTATTGTTCAATGTTGACTGATTTTTTAATGCCTAAATTGGTTCGTCTTTATTTGCGAAACATGTGGTTTCTTCAAGACGGTGCCACTTGTCATACTGCCAATGACACAATGGCTTTATTGAAAACAAAAATCGGTGATTCGATGATTTCAATAAATGAAACCGATAAATTGTCCGCCTCGTTCCTGCGATTTAAATCCGTTGGAATTCTTTATTTGGGGTTACATTTAGTCATTGGTTTACAGCAGTAAATTTAGACGATTTATAGATCAATATTGAACGAGTAATTGCTAACATACGACCTGATTTGTGTGAGAGAGTTATGGAAAATTGGGTTCAAAGACTTCATTCCTGCCAGCGTTTCCATTGTGGACATTTAAATAATGTTTTGTTTCATAACTAATGGCATCCATTCTACTGTAAAATGAAATAAAAATTTGTATAATTTTCATATAAATAATGTGTTGTTTTATTTTCAAAACAAAATGTAGCGCTGTTAAAGAAAGACCATTCATAAGGAGTGTGAAATTTTAAATTTGCATTTTTGATAGCCTATAAATAAAAAACATGAATATTTTTAGAAGTTATCAGTTCATTGGAAAGGTTGAACTTTGACATTCATGAGTGGAAAAGTATATCATTCAATTATTTTCCACCATAGTTTCAGGATATGTATTAAAATTCAAATTACTTACGATTCTTCAAACTTTGAATGTTTCAAACATTAAATATGGTAAATTAAATGCTCCTTCTTTAATTCTATTTAAAATTCTCATTTTGACTACCGTTCGAAGAATTTTCGCTAGAATAGTTGATATTTACTTCAAACAGGCTTTTCATTCAAAATTTCGTCTTATAAGTGTTTTAATTAGTTGAATTATAAATAAATATATCCGAATTATCTCTCTAACGAATATTCGATGGATTTGGTCTTTACGATGAAAATTCATTTTCAACTAGTAATTAATAAACCGTTTATTTTTGAATGCCAATTGTTTCGCCACACTTTGGCTTAATCATATTCTATGTTTGAAGCACAAGATCGCAGTAACAAAGCCTACCTAGAACATAACTGAACTCCTAACTCGCTGAAACAGCTTCTAAGGGATCTTCACAGAAGATCCAGGAATATCAGGACAATAATAATCATAACTGCTACTGTGTGAAAGCTTACATAGGTTCTTATATATGTATTGACAGGTATTAAAGGAAGTGGAGCTACAAGAACAATGATATTTATTGGGGTATTCTCAATTAAGTGGAGAGATAACGTCAATGGTAATAAAAGTTACTGGGGTAACGTTGGTTTTCCCAAATTACATGAAGATATTCAATAAAGGTGACTTATTCTTGTCCGTTTGTTCATTTGGAAGAATTTTCTGAGAATTATATCGGTTTATTTCAAGTGATTTTAAGAATGTTAATCCAGAACTCTTACTCCCGATATGCATAATTTCATATTGGTTATAGAAATTATGTTCAAATTCAATTAGACGATTGGCATATGACGAATGTGTTGAATTTGAACTATAGCTCTTTTGATGTTGGTGTATTCTTTTCTTAAACGATTATATTGTTCAGACCGGTATATCGCTTGAGAAAAGAATACACCAACATCAAAAGAGCCATAGTTCAAAAAAAAAATAGAATTTGAGCATAATTTAATAACGAATATGACATTATGCATATAGAGAGTACCTAGATTAACATTCTTCGAATCACTTATAAACCGATATAATTCTGAGAAAATTCTCCTTAACGAACAAACGGACACGAATAAGTCATGTTTATTGGATATCTTCATGTAATTTGGGAAGACGAACGATATCCTCAAATTTTTTGTTACCATCGACGTTATCTCTCCACTTAATTGATAATAACCTAATAAATACCATTCTACTTGTAGTCCCACTTCCTTTATTACCGGTCAATATATATCGGATGTTTTTTTTTGGGGTGATAGAACTTTAAATTGAAATAGAACACATTTAAATTAAGATTGAAGCCAAATTATTTTTATTTGAAAGGTAATTTTATGACATTTATGTTTTGAAAATAACTTCTGGCATATATCCACCACGACCAGCTCTGAGGAACCGCATTCGACCAGACCAATTTTGTAACACTTTTTCTAATAATTCAGGTCTTATTTCATCAATACCACGAGTTATGTTGACTTCCAAAGCGTCTATTGTTTCTGGTTTATCAGCATTAACCAATGACTTGACATAACCCCAAAGAAAATAATCCAGTGTAGTTATGTCGCATTTTTTAATATCAAAACAGATTTGATCTGTTAGTCTTCTACAATTTAAATTTCAGAAAATTAAAAAAAAAACTAAAAAAATTAAATTAATGTCTTAAATAAGCACTAGTTATATTTAATGGACGTATTAAAATCGAAATTCACCATACAATATCAAATGCAATAAAAAAACCCAAGAAATAAATTACAAATATACGTCTATCAAGTAAAAATCCGCATCTTATTATGTTATTTTATGTCGCATGATCTTGGGGGCTGATTAATTGGACCATTTCTCGAAATAATATTATTGCCAAATCTTTCTTTCAATAAAACAATTGTTACGGTAGCAGTATGAGGTGTAGCACCATCTTGTTGGAACCAAACCACTTCTGGATCGATACCATTCAAATTTTGAAACAAATAATCATTGATCATGGATCTGTAACGAGCACCATTCACTGTAACATTAGCTTCAGCATCGTCGTTTAAAGAAATATGGACAGACGATGCCTTCAGCGTATAAAGCACACCTAACAGTGCATTTTTCAGGATGCAATGGAACCTGCAGAACTTCTTGAGGATTGTTTTCACTCCATATACATCAATTTTGCTTGTTTATATAGCCGCTCAACCAGAAATGAGCTTCATCACTAAACACAATTTTACGATAAAAAAGTGGATCAACTTCAAGCTGTTCAAGGGCCTAATCAGCCAACAAACGACGCTTATTATGGTCAAGTGGCTTTAGTTATTGAACTAGTTGGAACTTGAGCCCAACTTTTTGTGAACGTCGACGAATAGACAAATCTGGATCATCATTAACACTATGACAGCAGCGATATTTTCTTCTGTACGTGCAGTTCTTTGTCTTGTTGTTGTTGTTGCATCGAGTACAGGAAATGTTGTCCGAAATCTATCGAGAGTTCGACGAATAAGCTGCTCTGACGGACGATTAGGTAAACCATAAATTTCACGAAGTGCTCTATAAGTTTGGCGAATAGAACACTGATGATGAAAATAAATGTCAATAATTTGTGAACGTTGTTGCTGCGTGAGTCTTTCCATGATAATTTGTCAATGCTTACTGAACAGAAACGTCAAAACAACATGGTTTCTACCTTTTGTCAAAGTACAGTTATCCCTATCGAAATTTCTATCACTCAAAAAACAGCCGATATATTAGGAGTACAAATAAGTTTCCGCCGTTTTATTGTAGATGGCGCAGCACGGAGTTTCGGTTAGCTTTCTCAGATGATAACCGGCTTAAAAAATAGTTTGGACATTCAAGAACAACATAACCTGTTAATATCATTGATTTTGTATTGGTAAAGTATAATTTTAATAAGTTGAAAATGTCAAAATTTTAGCCAAGTAAGCGTCATTTGCGGGAAATATTAGTTTACTTCTTTAATCTAAAGAAATCTTCTGCTGAGGCGCATCAATTGCTCGTAGAAGCATATGGTGAGGGTGCTTTCAGTGAGAGAACGTGTCGAGAGTGGTTTCAATAGTTTAAAAACAGTGATTTCGGCGTAGAAGACAAAGATCGCAGTGGAAGGCCAAAAATTTACGAGGATGCAGAATTGGAGGAATTATTGGAGGAAGATTCATCTCAAACACAAAAAAAACATTAGAAGTCACTCAGCAAGCAGTCTCACACCGTTCTTCTATAATAAGTATTTTATTTGCGTTAAAAAACGGCGGAAACTTATTTGTACTCCTAATATAAGAACCTATGTAAGCTTTTACACAGTAGCAGATCAAATGAAGAATATGATTAAGCCACAGTGTAGCGAAACGTTTGTCATCCAACAATAAAAAGATTGTGTAAATTGAATTTCATTTATTACTACTCTATAACGAGTTCAAAGGTTCCTAGACATTTAGGTATATTTGTATAATTTAATGATAGATTCCATGAAAGTATTAATTGATAACAAAAAATTGGTAAAGAAATTACAGGAGCAATTAAGGTAGTTTCACTTCAAAATTGAGATGAATTTTCGTTGTGTGAAGAGCACACATACATTGAATTTTATAAGAAATATTGAAAGTTTTCAAAAATGTGGAGTAACTTTGAACTTTTTGCTTCCTTGTGATCCTAATGTCACCCATTCATCCTAAAACTTACTCAAGGGATTCAATAATCACCATGAAAATACAAATTCCAGTTAATCACCGTCCTTCTAATATACCCCTGTCCAACATAAACGACCGCATTCAACCCCATTGTGTCCGAACAAAAGTTCCACCAACATTCTCTAGCAGCTTTTCACAACATTTCGATCCATTATTCATCGTAGACGAGGCAAAATTTCGACTATTTATCATCTTTAAGTTCTTCCGCGGTACGCAGTTGTTGTCCCGTCCACTTTTGACAGTAGCCCTAATTCAAAACAAATTTCGCATCTTCTTTTGCGGTCAAAATTCCCTTAGGACAGCACAGGAAGGAGAGAGGGCAGAAGAAAAACCATTGCTTATTTCTGAGTCGAGGGAATTCATGGCAAAAATTCGTTACATTTTCTTGGTAACTGGAGGAACAGGGTTGGACCCTTAGAATCAAGGATGGTTTGAGAGTTTCAAACAAATGAATGTGAGAGATTATTTCGCGATCGATTTCTTTATATTGTCCCCTACATATAAGATAACCTAAAATAAGTAGGTAATGAACAAAAATTCATTTCTTTATCGTACTTAGGTAGCATTAGTCCAAATTAGATGTTAATATTTCTTTCAAAACACAAAATAAATTATCATCCGCATTATTTAATGCAAAGGACTCAACTCCAAACATACATAAATCGAAAGTTTATGAGATGTATTGTTCGACGTGCAGTAATAAATATATAGGACAGATGGGACGTTCCTTCAAGACGGGGTTCAATGAACATAAAATGAATTTCATAAAAAATAAACAAACTTCTACTTTTACCTTTTATTTTTCAGAAAACGGCCATCCTTTTCCGACAGTAGATAAACTTAAAATTTTACATGTAGAATCGAAATGAATGAAACTTGATTATTCAGAATCTGTTGAAATTTTCAAATTAATTCACAAAAAAATAATGTAAAAATGATTAATGACTTTGCGGATCTCTGTGAATCCAAAAGTTTTGAGATATTTCAATAAGTAAATCCTGTTTATCAATCTTCTTTGACGTGCCGACATTTTAACAGTTGTTAGGAGTCTCTCATTTTAAACCTTTTTCAACCTGTTTTATTACTTCTTCTACCTCTGTATATGCATAAATACCCTGTTCTGTTTGTTAAGTCTTCAGTTGTCTGAAGATGAGATGGTTAATTCCTGAAACTCGAGTCACAATTAAATGTGTAAAATATCAATTTAATGGTAGTAAAACATAGTAATTTCTACAACATGTTTTATCTTCACAGAAGATCTATGGTAGCAGGATAACAATAATAGTAATAATGAAAATTGATGCCTCTAGCGTGTAAAGCACACCATACAGTGCAATTTTCAGGATGCAATGGAACCTGCAGAACTTCTTGAGGATTGTTTACACTCCATATACGGCAATTTTGCTTTTTTACATAGCCGTTCAACCAGAAATAAGTTTCATCACTAAACACAATTTTACGATAAAAAAGTGGATCAATTCAGGCTGTTCTAAGGCCCAATAAGCAAACAAACGACGCTTATTATGTTCAAGTGGCTTTAGTTCTTGAACTAGTTGGATCTTGTATGGGTGTAGATCAAGATTTTTACGCAAAATTTTCCGTGTGGTGGATGCACAGAATCCAACTTGTTGTGAACTTCGATGAATAGACAAATCTTGATCATCAATAACACTATGACAGCAGCGATATTTTCTTCTGTACGTACAGTACTTCGGCTTGTTGCTGTTGCATCGAGTAGAGAAAATGTTGTCCAAAATCAATCGATAGTTCGACGAATAAGCTGCTCTGATGGACGATTATGTAAACCATAAATTTCAGGAAGTGCTCTATAAGTTTGGCGAATAAAACACTGATTTTGAAACTAAATTTCAACTATTTGTAAACGTTGTTGCGACATGAGTCTTTCCATTATTGTCGATGCTTACTGAACAGAAATATCAAAACAACATGGCTTCTACCTTCTGTCAAATCACAGTTATCCCTATCGAAAATTCTATCACTCTAAAAAAACACCCGATATATTGAATAACTGGTTCAAAATCTGACGATAACGAAAATTTTCGAGAACACCTCGTATTTGCATATCTCCATCTGCTTTCCTATTCTTAGTAATTAGATACATTTGCAGGTCCACCAACAGAAACAGCTTCTCCCTTGAGTTTGGCATTGTCGTAATGTCTGTTTTGTGTATTTTAATTAGGACATTTACGGAACACATTAAATATTATGTGTTCACTGTACGGAGTTTTGATATTTATTGTTCAACTTCATAATCTACGGAGAGATGATCTTCTTGTAATGTTGAAGCAGGGGAAATAAATTGTTGAGTTTCTAATTTTGAGTTACCATAGTGACATAACTTTTCGATGAAAATATATGTAACTAGTTTACGTGCTTGTTTTCACATAACTCTGAAATATCTTCCTTTAGACATTTTTCTGTGGAACAGTTCAGTTTTTTAAATGGTTCTCAACTAGTTTATTCGAATCGCTTTCAAACAGAATATTTGGTAAATGAAGATATGTAGATATATTTTTCTGATTGCTTTCATTTAGCTTCCGAATGAATTCCAGCTAAGGAGAAAATGGGTTAGAATTTAAGATTCCTTTTCTGAAGATTGTGTTATCCATTTTTTGAAGAGGAATATGAATATGCAGATAACGCTATGAAATATTTTTCAATATCTAGAAAAGAACACACATTTCCTTTGCGACATGAAACGTATCAATACAAATTTATTGAAAAAACATATAATATATTGGAATATATATAAAAATACACGTACATATCTTCCATTCCAAAATTACAAAACTATTTTTATTCTAAATTTGAATATTAAAACAAATTGAAATATGTTTATCTTCTACAATTTTAATTTCAAAAAAATTTTATTCAAAAAACTTTTAGAATTAAATTTATGTCTACACAAGCACCGCTTACATTTAATAGACGTATATAATCAAAACTGAATATATAATGTCAAATGGAATAAATAACCCAACAGATATACGAAAGTAGTTAAAATTAATGAATAAATATTTAAAGGAGACAAAATTTTGTTTCTGGTCTTACCTTTAAGAACACCAATTGCCTTTTAAAAACATGAACACACTTAAAGGACTTCTCAAAGAATATAATTTATTTGAAATATTTAATATATTTAAATATTCGAATAAATTAATTCAAAAATCTCTAAAAAATGTGCACTATATCTTCAAAAAACCAATATAATTCTAGACAATCCCGTCTTCAGTCCTCATTTAATATTCCAAATATCAAAATCAAAAAACTAACCTATATCTCTCACGTGTTAAAAGACTAAAGCTTGGAAATACAGATCAACTATATAATTCAAGATTGATCTATGTTCTAAAAAAATCAAAGAACAGTGTGAGTTATTTTAAGGTTTATTCAAATTCATTGACATTCCATAATTAGATTTATTGAAGCCAAAATATAATTATATATTATATATAAAATAAAATAGAAAGGCCTTTCACTTGATAGAAGAAATATAACAAAATTTGAATATTCAAATTTTGTTATATTTCTTCTATCAAGTAAGAGGCCTTTCTATTTTATTTTTTTTTTATTTTTATTCTTTCCTTTATTTTTAGAACTTTGTTAATTTTCAAATGTTAGATGTGCAGGTTTATATGCATACCTATATATGTTTTGTAAATACATTTGTATTAATACGTTTCGTGTTTTTAGGAAAAAAATTTCTTCTCAGACTTTGAAAAATATTTTATATTGATTATATATTATCATTTTATTTTACTATTTCAGTATATAATTTTCAACAACTTTCAAGATAAAATTCCGAATTTGAATAATTTCTCCGTTTAATTTTAGAAATTTTTGTAGAAAATTTGAAGAGAGATATGACAGAATTACTCTGCTTAAAATCCAGATCGTTCATAAGGAACGAGGTATACTGCAAACACTTAATACGATTAGATCCGGCAAGTTCTTCATATATTATTTATTATATCGACCAAACCCTCACCTATAACTATCCCATAACTCGATATGTAAAGGATAACTGTGTTATGGACTGAATTATACTGATGTTTGATACACCATTGCACTCGTAGGTCAACCTCGAAACCCTCAATGGACATTGGTCGAAGGGTTTCGACTAAATTGGATTGGCTTTGACAAGTTAAACTCTCTCGAACGATAAGAGGTATTCCGTTTCGGTCCATAGCAGCTCTATTGAGATTCGACATCAGAGGAATTACTCGAAACATCACAGACTATATGTTGGTGAAAACATTTGTGCAGTATTATTTTGCTATTTACATTAACAAATGAAACCCGCTAATAGTAGAATTTTTTCTTAAATAATACGTCATTATTCTAAAGGAAAAATGAAATGAATTTTCTGATTGTCTCGGTCTTTACTTGACGAAAATTCAGCTTCATTATAGGAAAAACAAATGTTAATTGTTTTACCTATTAATGTTAATTGATTTACACGACAATTGTTTCGTCATAGCATGACTTTATCAGGTGAGTAAGGTACAAAAAATAGAGGGGTGGAAAGAGATGGTTTAAAATCAATGAGAAATATTAAGTAGGGGGATCTGTTTAAATCTATTTGATCATTCAATAAAATCAGTCCTTTATTATATCTATTGATCTCTAAAGTTTCTAACAGATTTAGTTTCTGATTTCGATATGTAATATTTCATAGTTCATATTAAAATTATGACCAGTCTCTAACAAATTGTTGGCATAATTTGAATTTGGTTTATTATTAATATAACATTTTTCATGTTCTCGTATCCTTGTTTGGAATGAATGGTCTGTCCCCCATATACACATGGGTAATCACTACATGTTAACTTGTAAACTCCTGATTTTTTGTTTTTAGTAATGTTGTCTTTATTATATTCTATTAAGCTGCGTGAAGAATTAATGGTTTTAAAACAGATGTTATAATTTTCTTTTTTCCGTAAATATCTAGCAATCTTTTCAGATTTTTGGCCTATGTAAGTTAATGAAATAAATTTTGTTTCGTTTGATTCTGAAATTTTGGATATACAAGTGATATCGCTTTCTTGTAATTAATTTTATCAAGTAAATTATCTATAATTAACGGATTAAAATCATTATTGAAAGCTATTTGTTTAATGGTTTTATATTCTTTGTCAAAATTTTCTTTCGTCATGGGTATGTTAACCAATCTATAAAGCATACTATTATAAACTGATAATTTCTGTGAAGATGAATGGTTTGAAGTAGAATGAATCGTACTATCTGTGTGTGTAGGTTTCCTGTATATGAAAAAGTCGTATCTATTATAATTTTAGTGATTCTTAAACCTCTTGACACACATGAAGAAGAAGTAAATAATAGCATCAATTTTTTAGATCTAAAAATCACTAAAATTAATAATAGACGCGACTTTTCCATACAAAGGAAACCTACACATGCAGACATTACGATTCATTATACTTCAATCCATCCATTTTCAAAAAAATTTATCAGCTTATAATAGTATGATTTATAGATTGGTTAACATACCCATGACAAAAGAAAATTTTGACAAAGAATATAAAACCATTGAAAAAATAGCTTTCAATAATGATTTTAATCCGTTAATAATAGATAATTTACTTGGAATGAAATGAGAAATTAATTTGTTTCCTGTCACTTTATAAATAAAATAAAAGGGCAAATTTTATTGAATTATCAAATAGATTTAAACAGATCCCCCTACTTAATATTTTTCATTGATTTTAAACCATCGCTTTCCACCCCTCTATTTTTTGTACCAGAGTTGTGTATTTAAGGTCATGTTTTGCATTGTATACCTTAGTTTTAATACTCACCTGATAAAGTCATGGTATGACGAAACAATTGTCGTGCAAATCAATAAAATAGCGGAAGTTTACATTTGTTTTTCTTATATGAAATGAATATTAATTTTTCCAAAAAAAGCTTGATGTCATTTCTTCCTTTTTACCATATGAGTAAATCTTTATTTTTCACTTAAATTGAGTTGAGCTTCAAACATTTCAGCAGGAACCACTTACTTAGTAATTTGTTGAGTATATGAAATTGTTCAAATTCGACGAGAACGGATGTAAATGGGTCAATATTTAGAGGTTACAATCTGTTGTATATATTCGTTTGTTTGTGCAAAACATCAAAAAGTGGGATGTGCCAAAGGTCCGTCTGCTCATTTCATAGTTTTATTTCTAACACATACTTGCCCTTAACTATTTCTATGGATTACAGGATGTCTAGTTTTCTGCATTTCGCTTCCAGGTGTAATATTTTAAAGTTGTCCTATTCTTGGGAAGGTCATGATTTGTTTCGAAAAAATTTTTCGCAGATTTAGAGTTATCTTTCTGGTTTCCAAATGACGTTTGATGTTCTTTGAACCTTTTTTGGAATATCTCCCAGTTTGTCCCATATATACGCTACAGCACTGTTGACATATTAATTTATAAACTCCATAATTATTCAGGCTTTTTTCTTGTCTTAGGCATCAAAAAAGAGGCTGGAAATTTTATCTGAGGATGGGGAAGCTATTTTTGTGTTAGTTTTTGAAATTATGTGAGCAATTTTTGCAAGATTGGTTCAAAATATGTTAGTTTTATGAATTTATTGCCATTATTTTCTGTTTTGAATGTGGGGTATATTTGTTTCAGAATGATTTGTTTTCTTTCTTTATAAGATAATTTATGGTTCTTGTTTCGAATTGATTGTTTGTAGGTAGTTGTTTGATTGTATTTAGTTTCCTTTCCAACAAAATATTATTGGTGGGAATTGAAAAAAATTTACGTTCAATTTATATGCCAGCAAATTCATGAGTGTTCGGATCGTTTGAAAGTTTGTGTATGATTGTATCTGCCGTTGTAGGTTTTCTGAATTCAAAGAAAATTTCATTAATGTTCTTAATTAAAGTTATGTCCAGAAAATCTACTTCCATAGCTGCAATTAAGAATAGTATTGAAATTTCTTTTGATATATTCAGAAAAGTATATAAATTGAAAATTACTACGACGAAGTGATTGCATATTACAAAATAATAGCTGGAATTAATTCACCAGAAACTCTACAGATTTTAATCTACATGAATATCATGAAAACATTTAGAATTAAATTCTGAAACATGTCCTAAATACACTGTATCACTTTATAGGCATATATATTATCATCACATGTGGTGGAAATTATTTGATGAAGAATCAAAAGAAATATAAAATAATGATAAAATTATTTAGAAATATTTATATATTTTGATTGGATATTAAAGAATCACAACTTCCATTACCAAAAAATGTGGAATATATGATTTAAAAAAGGCCTTTTTTATTTTGTTTTTCTAAAGAATATATAGCATATTCTCCAGAGAAAAAACCTGAAAAATGCGGACCCAAAATCTCATCAGTAAGGACTTATTTGAATAAACAAAATAATGATTTGAAAATATATAACAATACCTTCTTTAACACAACACATTTTTGCAACAACTAACCAATTTGGGGGTAGGAATGGCCTAAACGTAAATTATGTTATATCACAGAAATATATCCAATAATTTCCACCACTCCACTTTTAAAAAATAAAATCAATTAACAATAAATAACTAAGACCTCGTGGAATCTTTATCTAACGATGAAATTAGAAACCTTTAAAATCCGAGGTATTCTATGTTCTATACTCTTCACAATAATCACACAAAGCTTGTAAGGTATTTTATGGTCTTAGTTGGACCGCATGATATTTATATGATGAAATTTTTTTATAACCTAAATATAATTATATATAAAATAAATAATGAGAAGTGATTTTTTTACTTGATAGAAGGATTATTACAAAATTTGAATATCAAAACAGATTTAATCTGTTAGCCTCCTATAATTTTAATTTAAAAAAATGTTATTAAAATACTTTTAGAATTAAGTTGAGGTCTTATAAGTACTGTGTCACTTCACTAGACCTATAGAATTAAACACTTATCACACAGTAGCAAAGATAATAAAAGAATTCTTAGACATTTAATTAATTTAATTCTAAAAGTTTTTTAATGAAAATTTTTTTAAATTAAAATTTGTAGAAAGTTAACAGAATAAATCTGTATGATATTTAAGAATTTTTACAAAATATAAAATATTGAGCTAGATCATCCAGCAAACATCATCCAAGGTAGCCTATTTCGATTAGGTATTCAGAAGTAATAAATTACCAAAAATTCCACACATAGAATTCAAAAAAAACTTTTTCATATCCCCTTTAAAAAAATATATAGCACATTCTCCAAAAAGCATTTGAAATACTTACCAATGTTCTCATCAGTCGGATTTTTAGATTAAATATTAGAGGTTTTAGAGAATTCATCTGAAATACTTGAAGAAACTGATCCAAGTAATTTTAAATTCATAATTATTTTATTTTTATCGTAAAGAAAAAATAATCTTTTGCATTAAATTTTTACTGGTTTAATCCATTCGACTAGAAATTGTATTTATTTCATAAGTTTCACCAGAACGTCGAACTTTTTCCAATTCCCACATGAACATAGAAAAAAACCGTTTTAAAAAATCAATCAAAAAGTTGTTCGTATGGATCAAACGTGTTAGAAGGAGGGAGCGATCCCCAGACGCTCAGAACTAATAATAATTCATTTCGAGTTTCATATTTTTCAGTTTGCCGACGGTGTTCCCTTGTGCAACCAGGAGTTAAACTTTCTTATTTCCCGGCTTGGAGAATGACAGGTCATGTCCAGCCCTATGATTTATGGTAAATATTTCGGACAACTTCTGGCGAAGAGATGGCATACACGCACACACTAGACTATAACACAGGGTTGTACTTTTATGGGATAAAAATACGTCAAGTTTCTTGTAACAATGCACGAAATAAACAAAAATGAAATGTTCAATTGTTCCATTCAAATAGTTGAAATTTAAGACCGTTTTTTCATACCATATTTAAAAATTCTCTATAGAAGTTAGAAGATATAGCATGGAATTAATTTAAGAGTTCTTATATTCTTAACAAATTTTTGATAGCAACGCGGTGAGCTACTAATTCATTATGGAATTTACTGATGAAATTTTGATCTGAAACTTTTTCTTTGTATAAAGGGTGTCTACTTTTTAAAAGGCCAAACTTCAAGGCGGGAATATAGAAGATATTTGCAACAAAAAACTTCTTTTAACATATGGTCGAAATGTTAACGGTTTTTCTTCAATTTAGCATTTCTTCAAGTGTTTCTATAAAATCAATCATACTTCAGTTATCTTTGTAGCCACATCAAATTTGACTACATATCTGGAAACGGCATTAAATTTGCTATAAGATAAAAAGTTTTGTGTGCCAAAAAATTCTTATTGCGGGCGTGGTAAGGAGATGAATATAACGATTCTGAAGAGAACAAAATCAATCATATTTATTCCAATGGTTTTATCCATGAAAAATTATTAATTATTGACATTTTTTCTTTTCAGCATAAAATACCTCATTATTGTGCTTTCGAATGACATATGAACTTTTGTGCCAGCTGCTTGTCTTCTGCCATAATATCATTAATATCATGGCTAAGAAGATAACAACGAAAAGTTGAAATATTCCAAACCTAAATTTGCTCTATCTTGAAGTTATTTTCTTTGTTATCTTTCTACCCATGATATTAATGATTATGGCAGAGGACAAACGGCTAGCACAAAAGTTGATATGTCATTTGAAAGCACAATAGTGAGGTATTTTCTGCTGAGAAGAAAACATGTTCATAATCAATAATTTTTCATCGATAAAACCATTGAAAAAATATGACTGACTTTGTTCACTTCAGAATCGTGATATTCATCTCCCTGCCACGCCCGTAATAAGAATGTTTTGGCACTTCTTGTCTTGTAGCAAATTTAACGCCGTTTCAACGTATGTGGTCAAATTTGATGAGACTACAAGGATAACTGAAGTATAATTGATTTTATGGAAAAACTTTTGTGACATCAAGAAATGTTAAATTGAAAAATAACCATCAACATTACGACCATGTGTTATATAACATTTTTTGTTCCTAATAACTGGTGTAATCTCTCCTTGAAGTTTGGTCCTTTTAAAAGTAAACATCCTGTATAGTTAGATTGTATTTTGGGCTGTCAGTTTACTTAGTGTATTTGTATTTAGTGATTATACACTGTGGAGTTAAGTTTAATTTTGATTTGATTTAACAGGGAAGGTTCTATTTTTAATTTGTAATTTATTTTCTGAAAATGAAATTGACAAAGAAGTGATTTGATAATCAAAACCTGAGAAAAAACTAACCTATTTCTATGTTCTACGATTCAACTTTATATCAGTAATTATCTTAAAAATGAAATGCATCACGAAATCAACAATTTACAGAATCAATAATTTATACCATTGATGAGTATCAACTTCATTTAATCAATAATCCTCTTAATTGTCACCGTATTTTTTTTTCAGGGATTTCCACTTATTCTGGATTGTCCCACTTGTCACTATTTCCGTCTATCTTGGCAACCTTGTCAAATTATTTTGTCGATTTTCTTGGCCTAAACTAGATTTAGTGCTGAAATTTTCCATCATAAGAGTAATTTTTTTTTGTCATAATATTTTCTTCTTTCAAGGTTATGGGGGAATGCTTCAGAAGAAATTTCTAGAAAGAACGAAGTGATCAAGACTCTAGTGATTTTGATACTTAATGAATGACGTTTTGTGTGCCATTTCCTTTTTAGCTTCACGAATAATCGAAATTTCCAAAGCTCACTAGAATTTCCAATCGCTTCAAAAACGACAGGTGTCCTATTTAAATGAAAATAATAATATTTTTCGATATAAAACTACTGTAGAAAATTAGCCCGAATTTTATCTATATTTCGGTACCTGATTTATTCCATTCACCTCAGTTTTAATCCCAATATTCATCGAATTGTCAAAAGTTGAAAATGATTAGATTTCTTCAGCTTATGTCCATATATACTTTCATACAATTCTATACTGAAACAAACTGGACAAGATTTTGTTGATCAAAAAGCAAAAAGGCAACAAAATCTTGTTTGAGTATAGAATTGTTGTAAGATGTATGTTACACTGTTTCGTTTTCTAGAAATTTCAATTTCCATAGCTCATAATCCTTATTAATTCATTTTGGTACAGATCAGCCGAATTAATTTAGATGAAACTGTTTTTCATCTCCTTGGTTTTTATATCTGGAGTTTGTTACACTCTTACAGATACCTGTAAGAATCTCCCAAGCCCAGTTTTGGTATTGTTATATCCTCCATCATTGCAATCCCAGCACCCTCTTGTATTTAGATTCTTTTGACGTGAACGACTACACATTTATCTAAGCCCAATTCCATTCCAATAGACTTCATTCTAAGTTTTGTTTCAATTTGTTCTTCAGTAGCAGTATCGAGCTTGAGATCGTCCACATACATTTGGTGAGCTATTTTTGAGTTTACTGCCTTTTCAATAACATATATATGGAGTGGTTTTTTAGAGTGATAGAACTTTCGATAGGGATAACTGTAATTTGACAGAAGGTAGAAGACATGTTGTTTTGACATTTATGTTCAGTAAGCATTGACAAATTATCATGGAAATACTCACGCCGCAACAACGTTTACAAATTGTTGGAATTTATTTTCAAATTCAGTGTTCTGTTCGCCAAACTTATAGACCACTTCGTGAAATTTATGGTTTATATAACCGTCCATCAGAGCAGCTTATTCGTCGAACTATCGATAGATTTCGGATAACGTTTTCTCTACTCGATGCAGCAACAACAACAAGACAAAGAACTGAACGTTCAGAAGAAAATATCGCTGCTCTAAGTCATAGTGTTAATGATGATCCAGATTTGTCTATTCGTCGAAGTTCACAACAAGTTGGACTCTGTGCATCCACCACATGGAAAATTTTGCGTGAAGATCTTGGTCTACTCCCATACAAGATCCAACTGGTTCAAGAATTAAAGCCACTTGACCATATTAAGCGTCGTTTGTGGCCCTAGAATCGCTTGAAGTTGATCCACTTTTTTATTGTCAAATTGTGTTTAGTGATGGAGCTCATTTCTGGTTGAACGGCTATTTAAACAAGCAAAATTGCCATATATGGACTGAAAACAATCCTCAAGAAGTTCTGCAGGTTCCATTGTATCCTTAAAAATGCATAGTATGGTGTGCTTTACACGTTGGAGGCATCATCGGTCCATATTTCTTTAAAAACGATGCTGTAGCTAATATTACAGTGAATGGTGCTTGTTACAGATCGATGATCAATGATTATTTGTCTCAAAATTTGAATGGTATCAACCCAGAAGTGTTTTGGTTCCAACAAGATGGTGCTACACCTCATGCTGCTACCGTTACAATTGATTTATTGAAAGAAAGATTTGGCGATAACATTATTTCGAGAAATGGTCCAATTAATTGGTCTCCAAGATCATGTGACATAACTCCACTGGATTATTTTCTTTGGGGTTAAGTCAAGTCATTGGTTTATGCTGATAAACCAGAAACAATAGACGGTTTGGAAGCCAACATAATTCGTATTATTGATGAAATAAGGCCTGAACTACTCGAAAAAGTGGTCCAAAATTGGTCTGGTCGAATGCGGTTCCGGACTCATGTTTACATTCTGTCAAGAAAGTACGGGGAATTATCGATTTAAATCTGGCGGGGCAATGAGGCAGGTAAATATTTTTTTTCCTAGGTTGGTACCATTGTCCTTAATTACTATGCCAAGCTTGAGCGGGATCTGTCAACTAGTGTGTTTGCAACAGCTGATTAAGTCAGTCGATGTCAGAATGCGTGCCGATTTTTACTATGGGTGATTGTTGAGCAAAGAATGTGTTTAAAGTTTTGTGTTGCAAATGAATTTTCGTGTGCCGATGCATTGAAAATGTTGCAAAAGGCCTTTGGTGATTATGCTCTATTGAAAACTCGTGCATATCAGTGGTACAGAGCCTTCAAGGACGGTCGTGAAGTGGTCGAAGACTTGCCTCGTTCCGGACGCCCATCGACGGCTTCGATCGAAGATAACGTCGATAAAATTAAGGAAATGGTGCTGGAAAACCGTCGTACCAGCTTGAGAGAGATAGCACATGATCTTAAGATATCCCACGAGTCGCACGTACGATTTTGATTGATATTTTGGGCATGAGAAAGGTGGCCGCACGACTCGTACCGAAAGACCTGAATTTTCTTCAAAAACGTCATCGCGAACAGGTTGCTTCAGACATGCTGGATCGCTGTAATTCCGATTCTACATTCATGGAACGCATTATAACTGGTGATGAGACCTGGGTCTACGAGTACGATATGCAAACAAGCCAGCAATCATCGGAATGGGTGGCAAAAAATGAGCCGAAAATGAAAAAACCACGCCAAAGTCGCTCGAAAATGAAGGTGATGCTCATTGTTTTCTTCGATATCCGTGGCGTGGTGCACTACGAATTTGTTCCAGAGGGTCAGACGGTAAACAAGGAGTATTACCTAGGAGTTATGAAACGTTTGCGTGAGCGTATCCGTAGGAAGCGGCCAAATTTGTGGGCGAACAACTCATGGATTTTGCATTACGATAACGCGCCTTCTCACCGAGCTACGATTGTGACTGACTTTCTCGCCAAAAACTCAACAAACGTGCTTCAGCAACCACCGTATTCGCCGGATTTGGCTCCCTGCGACTTTTTCCTCTTCCCAAAACTAAAATTGCCCCTTCGTGGCACCCGTTTTGAGTCGATTGAAGCCATAAAACAAAATTCGGCGCGAGAGCTAAAGTCCATCCCGGAAAGCGCCTATAAAAAATGTTTCGATAATTGGAAGTGCCGTTGGCATAGATGTATTGGAGCAAATGGAGCCTATTTTGAAGGCGACCCAATAAATTTTGACGATTAAATGTAGAAATGTTGTTTCAATTGAAAATTCCCGGTACTTTCTTGACAGAGTAGTATATAAAACTTTTTTCTTAATTTGAGGTCTAGAATTAGCTCCCAAAATATTAAAGCGTTATTTTTTATCACCTAGTATATAATGAAAGTGTTTTAGATTTCTGATATTGATTTTTAATTCAAAACAAAATATATCTGGCTTAGGTACCATAGGTTTTAATCATATTTCACCTTGCGATTTCCAATGAATGTTAAGTGTGGATAAAATCATACACATCAACTGACCCAAATTGAATTCTGCACATACCGTATCTATTCACGTTAGCTGTCTGTAATTCATAGAAATATCCACTTTGAAGCTACTTACAGTCTATTATACAAAAAGTAGCCTCCCATTATTATTTCTCCGCTCTCATTGTCACCAAGCATGATACTCTCGACTAAAAAACGCTCTCAACAAAGGCCCCATATGTCGTCCCATTTGGTCACTGCAATGCGGATGGATCACCCCTACGATTCTTCATCCACCATAAACTCATTCTTGTTTTCCGTCCCCCTTCTTGTTGCACCAGCAACCACCCCAAACAGGCACTTCGGCCTATCTCGTTTACAACCTGCAGTAGTTAGTGTAGTGTCTTTTGTGAAAGAGGCCCACTACCACAAACAGATTTATCAGGCTACCCTTGACAGCTTCCGCGCCAAAGGGTGGTTGGTTTGCACCCCTAAAACTTAATCTGAAATGGTTTTTAGATAGAAATCGGTTCATCTGAAACAAACGTACAAAAATATATATTTATTTGAATAATTTAATATTTACAAATATATTCTGTTAGCCTTTCACATATTTAATTTCGAAAAATAATATTTAATTTTATAACTTCAGGAATTAAATTGATGTCATATAAGCACTGCTCATATCAAACGACATATAAAATAAACATTCATTATAAGACATAAATGAGATAACAAAATACATTAAATATAAAAAATCCTATAAATTAAATATTTTGAGTAGAAAAAATTCTGTTTCTGCTCATACCTCTTATGAAAACAGATATCTTTCAAAAATGTTTAACATAATCTTAAGAATTTCATCATAAAACTATGTTACTTAGAATATTCAATATTTTGGATATCTAAGTTACTTTTTCGAAAATCTCGAAATATGTAAAAACATTACTAAAAAACATGTTTTAAGAGAGACTTTGCTTCGTCAGTACTCAATCATATTCAATAAAATTTAACATCAATCAACAAAAAATATTTACTTACCTTTAACAATTCAGAAAACGTCTGGGCAAATGAATACTGGACATTTAAATGGAGTCTGATGTTGACTAGAAATAAATAGTTCTGTGGTTTACCATTGATCTCAAAGATTGAAAGGCAATTTAACGGCCTCTGTTATAGCACAAGAACCATCTGTACAAACAATTTTAAGGAAACCAGATAATTATATATTATGAATAAAATAAAATAAATGGAGGTTTATACTTGATAGAACGCATATAAAATTATATAAATATTTTAATATTTGCAGATATTTTCTGTTAGCCTTCTATTTAATTTATAGGATTTCTGTAAACAATTTATATTTATTGGATTTTGTTATCTCATTTGGATGTCTTATAATGAATGTTTATTTTATATGTCGTTTGATATGAGCAGTGCTTATATGACATCAATTTAATTCCTGAAGTTATAAAATTAAATATAATATAATTTTTTGAAATTAAATATGTAGAAGGCTAACAGAATATATCAGTTGATATTAAAATATTTGAATAACTTTATATACCTTTTATTAAGTATAAACCTCCATTTATTTCATTTATAATGTATAATTATTTGGTTTCCTTAACATCCTTTATACAGTCCTTGTGCTATAACAGAGGCTGTTAAATTGCCTTTCATTCTTTTGGATCAATGCTAAATCACAGAACTCTTTATTTCGAGTCAACATTAGAAAATTAAATGTTCAGTATTCATTTGCCCAGACGCTTTCTGAATTGTTAAAGGTAAGTTAATATTTTTTGTTGATTCATGTTATATTTTATTGAATATGATTGGGTACTGACGAGCAAAATCTGTTTTAAAACGTGTTTTTTAGTCATGTTTTCACATATCTTGAGATTTTCTAAAAAAGTAACTTAGATATCCAATAATATTGAATATTCTAAGTAACATAGTTTTATGATGAAATTCTTAAGATAATGTTAAACATTTTGGAAAGATATCTGTTTTTATAAGAGGGATGAGCAGAAACAAAATTTTGTCTACTCAAAATATTTAATTTATAGGATTTTTGCTGACAATTTATATTAATTGGATTTTGTTATCTCATTTGGATGTCTTATAATGAATGTTCATTTTATATATCGTTTGATATGAGCAGTGCTTATACGACATTAATTCAATTCCTGGAGTAATAATATTAAATATAATTTTTTGAAATCAAATATGTAGAAGGGTATCAGAATACATCTGTAAATATTAAAATATTTGAATAATTTTATATACCTTCTATCAAGTATCAACCTCCATTTATTTTATTTTAAAAATATATACTTTCCAGCATGAGTTTTCACGAATTTCTAGTCCTTCAACATCCCAAATCCTCAAGAAATTTTTTTAGATCCAGCTTGTAGGGTTTTCGGAGAATTAATCCAACTATTATCTGCTATACCTAAAAAATACGTTTGAAGTGAATTTTCAATCTACCAAGCTCATTTGATTGAGAGACCATCTTTCACCGCTCAAAATAAACTTCAAAAACAATTAATTGATTACTTTAAGATTAGAAATTTGCTTGATACATTTTAAGCTCGAATGTGAATATAATATTCGATAGTTGATGAAATCTAGCAATTTTATTCTTCAATGCACCTATTTACAATTGTGTTTTCCCAATATATCCAAAAATTTTATGACAGAAAGAAAATAATTTATCATGTATAAAACTTAATCTTATTTTTTCGTTGGAAGAATAGCATTCATTGTATTCTATTTGAATTTCATTGCAACATAAGTTTTTCGTTATGTCAATATGTTGGAAACAAGTATAGGAATTTTAGTATTTTCATTGAAGATTGCCCCACTTCTCGATGATCTCTGCACAATGAGAAGTACGGGTGTTCGAATCTCAGAGTATCTAAACTTTGACTGCACAAAAAATAGTGACTATTATTTACTTCATTTAATTCTGAAGCAAATTTAGTTGAAGAATATTTTTGTGGTCTTGCTTATGAATAATTCTTGATTAATTTTCAAAGGATGTCCGTTCGTCCAGTCGTTTGTAAGCTGAATTACTTTCGGACGGATCAACTTAATGGATGAAATTTGCAAGGTTTGTCTCAAGGCCAAATTGGAAAGATCATGTTCGCCAATAGGTCAAGTACCAAAGGCACATCTTACAAAACTTGCAAAGATAGAAGTGTAAGCAAGTAAATGTAAGTCAAATTAGATGAAATCATATGAGGTTGCGCGCAATGATGAATATGGACAACTTATTTAAATTTGCCATCAATGCTGTCAATGAAAAGCTGGTTACATACTGATTGTTATGAATTTTTTGTAATTTCACTGGAAACTGTTGCGTTGTTACTATCTCGATATGGAAGAATGCTTAAAGATTGCTCAGATTTTCCTATCTCTTCGAAAATGGTGAAGCTGAATCCTCTGCTCCAGTTGCCTTAATTGAACGATATGTAAACACTTCTTGAACATCTCTACATATCTAGAAAAACATTTCGTTCACAAAATACATAGATAAGGCTATTTACCTGACCGTATCTTATTGTTGCAATACGCAAATTATCATTAAATAAAGCAAACTACTTTAACTTATATTCAAAACACTAGAAGTTTTGGTGAGCCTTATATTTAGACTAAATATACGCTTTCTGGTTTCAGATCCGGCTCGGAGGATCATGATATGACGCAGCCGTTCTGACTGCTACAAAAAATGAATAATGGGATCTAACCACTCATAGATATTTCCCCCGAAAGTGGTCAACCGAATCATCTGCTCAAGGTTCCTTAATAAAACGATAACTTCTTAACAATTTCTACGCATCTAGAAAATTGCCTTGGTTACATATATAAGGCTTTTTGCCTTTCGGTATCTATAGTCCGTCTGGAAAATATCTGGAAAAACAAAGCTTAATTGTAATTATTTAGCATATATTTTTAATACTTCAATTTGAAAATTATATCAAAACATTTATCTTATTTAATTATGCTACCTCAATTTAACTGTAAACACTTGACTAAACGACGAGGTACATCCGAAACTAGATCACCTCCATAATTTTCGGTGATGGTAGTCTAGGACTGTGAAACTGACTGAATTAAATCATCTTTGTTTCGTGGCGCTGCTCGTTTAACTTCAGTCTTCATTAGTCCCTATATGTTTTCAATGAGACCAAGATCTGCTGAAGCTGCTGGCCATGAAATGGTTGTCACTTGGTGTTTTTGCATCCAATCTTGAGTAAAGATGGAAGTAGAGCATCTTGCATTATCTTGCTGAAAACGCTACTCCTCTGGATAAAAAGCATACGCCGTTTCAAGAAGAAAATCGTTTAGAATGCCAAAATAGTTTTCACTATTGATCGTACCATCAAATATACAGAGAGACGTAGCACCAAGCTGGGATATTGCTTCCCAAACCATTATTTTGGTGGGAAATTTGAACGGTAACCGGTTGTTTTGATAGGATTTTTAGGTGATTTCTACCAAGTTGGAAACAACTTTCATCAGATATAAAGGTATTATTAAAGTTATATTCCTCAAAACGTTGACAAAATTCTATCCTTCGTTCCTTTTGTGAAGGTATCATTATAGGGATTTATTTGGTTTCCTTGATATGTCTTTTCAGTGACCTACTGGTCTATGCCTCATATCCATGCCAGTTTTTATCCTTTTTATTGTCTCAAATACAGCACTTTTTCCCAATTCAGTTCAACGTTTCGAAAACCTTTTCTATACAAATGTTCCACCTGTTTTCTTTCTTCTAGTTGCGACATTATTTGACAAATAGTGTCGCCATGCAACTTTGACCATAGCCGACTATCTGCACAACTTATTTTATATATTACTTTTGTCTTAGAATGATACAAAAAAGTATATTAAAATTATGAAAAATAATAAATTTCAGATACTTTCTAGACGGAGTATAATTGTTGCGAGAGGCAAATATTAAGTTCCTGAAATTACTTCAATTTTTATCCACAATAATAAAAGCTTAGGTGAACCTAATATAAAACGAAACTTAAAAATAAACTTACATTGTAACACGTGGATCTCACTTGACAGAGCAAGGAGATGTTCTAACGTTGCTGGTCAGGTAACTTAGACTCAAAACATGAAAAAATCATACAAATTCATAATATTTTAGAGAGCGCAATGTACCTTGATGGATTATAGCCTCAACGCAACATTCTATTATTAACCAGATGAAATACGTTTTCCTACTGACCCCAATATCGACGTTAACACTCTGGTCGTCCTACAAATTGAGGGCGTTATATGATTCTTTTCAACCATGAGGCACCGAGCGACAACTACATTTCTTCACGAATTTTACTAATAAACTCCACCCAAAAATATTATTTACAATTGAAGAAGAAAAGAACCAAAGTATTAATTTTCTTGACCTCACAATAACAAGACTAGATAATTTACACGATTTTAATATTTTTCACAAACCCACACATACAGACATCACAATACATAAAACTTCAAATCACCTCACCAGCCATACACTACTGAATGCCCCTTTGAATTCAGATAACTTTTTGAAAGAATTAAATATTATTAAATAAACAGCGTCAAACAACGGTTACAACTCCTTTCTTATATACAAAATGGTATCCAATAAACAAAAAAAAATAGCATTAAATCTCGTGTATCCAATCATAAAAGAGGACAATACACAGAAATATTTTTCGTTATCTTATGTCAATGGATTATCCGAAAATAGTGTTAAATATTTTAAAAATTGTTTCAATTATAACGCGGCTTTTAAGACCATTAAGAACCTTAGTATCTACATAAAAAACCAAAAAGATCAAACAAATAAAGAAAATTAATCTGGAGTCTACAAGTTGACTTGTAAAGATTGCCCATTGGTATACATTGGCCAGACAGGTAGATCATTCAAGAAACGTGTCCAAGAACACCAAAGGAGTTATATATCTGATTCTGTACATTCGACATATGCTAATTGAGGAATTCAGGCATAATTTCAACAATAATTATGAAATTATCCACGTTGAAAGCAAGAGTTCTAGATTAATACTTTTAGAATTTCTTGAAATCGCCAGGTACAATGCCCGTTAAATTCTTTTGAACGAAGAAACAGATGTTGAGAAGTCTCCATCTGAATATCTTTCCCGAATGGCATTTAAAGCGGCAAACAATAAACACCTTGAGTTTTTAGGACTTGTGCTTCTATTATTTGGTTACGTACCTAACAATGTACACTACAATGTAAATACCTGAAGAAGCCACATCGTGGTGAAACAATTGTTGTAGTACAAACATTTTTGTGGAAATAAATACTGTCTCCTATATGTTTTAATTAAAATGACCGAATCAATCAAATATACAATATCATTCATTCCTGTCGAAGACTAGCTCCACATCTGGATATTGGTGCAAATTACCAACACACGGCCTGAAGCACCATCGAAATGATTTAGCAAGTGCACCCCATCGCTTGTTTGCCATGCACTTTTTATCCAACCATTATCATTTTAATTATTCAACGTAGAAGCTAGTAGGGGTCTTCCGTATCGCATAACCAACATAACTAAATGGCAGGCTCTTCGTTTCGTTGAGGGCGCTGGGTGGATGGTCACGCTGCAAGAACCATCAATGGGTGGATGGGCGCCGTGATTAGGGAGCATTGTTGGATGATGTATCGCGAAAGACGACAGGTCGTTTTGGAAGAGAGGTCGCAGATGTTTACAATGGACGATTGATAAAAACGGGAACATATTTTTCGAGTGGACGATGGTGCTTTGGAGCGTCATCGATTGATGGGTAGGTTGGTATCAGTTGGAAACGATAGGGGGCGGATGTCGACGCGCTTTGGAAGCGTCGTATATGCACAGACTGGTCTGTCAAAGAAATCAACCCGATTGAAAGTTTTTTGCCGATGAATAATGGATGCTCTATTGAATTCAACACAGCTAACCCATAGCATAATGTTGTAGGAGAGGTTACTGTGAATAAAGCTATAATAGACCTGAATAAATGAGCTGAGTGATAGCATATCCTTTACTCTATTGATAGTTAAAAATTAATTACTGAGTGAATGGGTAAATCATTTATGTAATAGTGGGTACAGCACAGACCCTTGGGGAACACCACAATTCATATGGAATTGAACCTAATAAGTAGATCCAACCTTTACACGCATCGTTTTCTGGTTACGATAGATACGCAAACATTCGAGAAATATTTCCTTAAAACCTAAGCTAAACACTTATTTAAAATTATTTATTGAAAAGAAAGTCTGTTAAAAGCATGAGTTTAATCAAACAACAAATTACCAACATGTAAGTTGTGGTTCATATATTCCTAAACGAATCTGTGAAATCAAGCACAGCCGACCAATTCTAAAGACAAGCTGAGCTGAATTTATAAATACTTCAGATATGTTAACATTCTAACAGAGACGTAAGATAGTTCGTGATCTCATCCAGGTTGTCGCCCTCATGTACCGGAATGACAATGGATTCCTTAAGAGTGTTGGGAACTTTACTTAGCGATATTGGAAGATTTATGATGAGCAAAATGCTCACTAACTGTCTCAGTAGTCAGTGGTCGGTAGTGGTTTCCAAAATTTTGGTTGAGATGCATTTGAATATTAAAACAAATTGAAATATGTTTATTTTCTACAATTTTAATTTAAAAAAAAAAAAATTTATTCAAAAAACTTTTAGAATTAAATTTATGTCTACACAAGCACAGCTTACATTTAATAAACGTATATAATCAAAACTCAATATATAATGTCGAATGGAATAAATAACCCAACAGATATACGAAAGTAATAAAAATTAATAAATAAATATTTAAAGGAGACAAAATTTTGTTTCTGGTCTTACCTTCAAGAACACCAATTGCCTTTTAAAAACATGAACACACTTGAAGGACTTCTCAAATAATATAATTTATTTGAAATATTTAATATATTTAAATATTCGAATAAATTATTTCAAAAATCTCTAAAAAATGTGCACTATATCTTCAAAAAACAAATATAATTCCAGACAATCCCGTCTTCAGTACTCATTTAATATTCCAAATATCAAAATCAAAAAACTAACCTATATCTCTCACGTGTTAAAAGACTAAAGCTTCGAAATACAGATCAACTATATAATTCAAGATTGATCTATGTTCTAACAAAATCAAAGAACAGTGTGAGTTATTTTAAGGTTTATTTAAATTCATTGACATTCCATAATGAGATTTATTGAAGCCAAAATATAATTATATATTATATATAAAATAAAATAGAAAGGCCTTTTACTTGATAGAAGAAATATAACAAAATTTGAATATTAAAACAAATTGAAATATGTTTATCTTCTACAATTTTGATTTAAAATTTTAGAAGATGATTGTAGAAGATAAAAGAAAATAACTCACACTGTTCTTTGATTTTGTTAGAACATAGATCAATCTTGAATTATATAGTTGATCTGTATTTTCAAGCTTTAGTCTTTTAACACGTGAGAGATATAGGTTAGTTTTTTGATTTTGATATTTGGAATATTAAATGAGGGCTGAAGACGGGATTGTCTAGAATTATATTTGTTTTTTGAAGATATAGTGCACATTTTTTAGAGATTTTTGAAATAATTTATTCGAATATTTAAATATATTAAATATTTCAAATAAATTATATTCTTTGAGAAGTCCTTTAAGTGTGTTCATGTTTTTAAAAGGCAATTGGTGTTCTTAAAGGTAAGACCAGAAACAAAATTTTGTCTTCTTCAAATATTTATTTATTAATTTTAATTACTTTCGTATATCTGTTGGGTTATTTATTCCATTTGACATTATATATTGAGTTTTGATTATATACGTCTATTAAATGTAAGCGGTGCTTGTGTAGACATAAATTTAATTCTAAAAGTTTTTTGAATAAAAATTTTTTTTTGAAATTAAAATTGTAGAAGATAAACATATTTCAATTTGTTTTAATATTCAAATTTTGTTATATTTCTTCTATCAAGTAAAAGGCCTTTCTATTACATTTTATCAGATGCATTTGTTTTTTCAAATTTTCTATAGCATCTAATACCTTATACTAAGTAATCGGATGGAAGAATAAACTACAGTTGATATCGGGTGTTTTTCTTAGAATGATAGAACTTTTAATTGAAATAAAACACATTTAAGTTAAGATTGAAGCCAAATCTTTTATTTCATCACACCCACCGGTATGTTTATTTTTGAGGAGTTTCCCTATTTCTAAAATTTCTGTAAGATTAGTTGGTTTTAAGTACATAAATCGGTCATTATGTTCAATGTTATATTGGTTGTATCAATGTCTGTGGCATGATGTTATTAAAGTGGTAGTTGAATTTTTGTGCTCAAGTGGTGCTCAAGTGGAGCTCCTTCTACCCCACATTCCTCTATATTATTCTGTCCTCTAATTTCCTTGGAAATTGTCCACATTGTCTTGCTCTTGTTATCTGATTTTCTGATTCTTTCTTCGAAAATTTGTGCCTTATAATTCCTGATCAGTTGTTCATATTTCTTATTGGTCTTATCATATAGATCTTTATAAATGGGATTCTTTCTAACCATCAACAATTAAATGTCGAGATGGCTTTTGTATTTGTCGATCTCATTGTTTGAGGGTGTCTGCTTCCTTGTTTTTTGTACACACTTTTTCATCGGAAAGCATTCATAGAAGATAGATTGAAATTTGTTCAGAAAATTTTGCCATTTTAAATTAATATTGTTATTTCTTCCTTCTTGGTGAACAAATGACCAGTATTGTTCTCTTATTTTTGTTATAAACTCACTTTTGGATTTTTATTAAAGGATCTATATTGCTTCTCTTGTTGTATTGTGGGTCTTGTGTTTGTAATGCATAGTTCCTGTGCCTTATGATCTGATATATGTAAATCGATTGTTTTAGATGTCCAATTTTCAATATTAGTGAATATATGGTCTATGCAGGACCTAGATTTGTCTGTTATTCGCGTATGTTCATTTATAGTTTGAACTGAATTGAAAGAGTTCATTAGCTTGGCCAATCTGGATTTCGGTAGATTTTCTGTCATCATTTCAAGATTGAAATTGCCTGCTATAATCATTTCCTGCTGACATCCATTAGCCTGTATTAGTGGTTCTTCCATTTCATCTAGGAAAACATCTGAGTTTCCATTTGGAGGTCTGTATACTGAAATGATCAGAAGTTTCCTTGATCCTACCTGGCAATCCGCAGCTGCACATTCGAAATTTATGAATATTTGTTCTTTCTAATGTTGTACATAATTCATCAACATAGATGGCTGCTCCTCCATATCCATTTTGTCTGCAATATTTAGAAGCCAGTTTGAAATTGTTTATTGAAAAATGATCCAATTGCTCCAGTGCTCAGCAATACATATTATTTTGCAGTTTGGGATTTGTTTGACACTTTCTTCTATTCTGTCTATTGCATTTCGTATTGATTGAACGTTTTGGTGGATGATACTTATTGAATTTTCAGATTTGGGGCTTTTTGGTTCTGCATTAATTGCGAAACCCCTGCTGCTTCAACATATCTTTATGCGTGGTAAAATAAAATCTTTTGATGCCTACCCCTGCTGGCCAAAAGTCGGATTTATACATCTCCTCTTTTTTTTTAATGGTGCTGTGATTAAAAATCTTATCGATCTTTCTTCGCACTTTAGTTTCAGCCTGTTCAAATCCTTTTTTCTTGGAAAGATATTCTTTCATCATTTGGCTTCAATCTAAATTTAAATGTGTTTTATTTCAATTTAAAGTTCTATCACCCTAAAAAAACACTCGATACAAACAACCACGGTGGTACAATAAATCAAACAACTTCTGTTGGCTTCTTGATCGCATTAAGCTTTTCAAACAAGCCACGAAGAAATTATTCGATTGAATGAAATTCCGATTTGCCATTCGTGGTCATCGAAGCGTCAAAACAACATAAGCTCGACCTTTGTGCTTAGGGGGTGAAGCAAAGACCACATGACATGAACACGAAGGGGGTAGTATAAATAATTTCAAACACCAAGTACTTTCAACTCAGGTCAGGACTCAGATTCATTCACTGAAGGAAGATTTACAATTCTGAATGTAGGTTTATCATTTTCTTTTAAGGATATTGCATATTTATTTGAAGAGAAATTTGAATTAGTTATTATGATAGAAGTACGTCTCAATTGAGTTCTGAATCTCCTTCCTGCTGGAAGTTGGTGATTCAATCTGCTTACTGCATATTCAACATAATTGTTATCATTAATTTCAAGTTATTCCAGAAAACTTTCTTTCATTGTACTCTGTATAGGAGTGTTGTACTCTATACAGATATTGTGAAGCACAAAACAAGAATTATTGCTCTGCATGCCACATTTGGTTTCTAACGTTAGAGCTTGGGAAGACGTCATACTCAAAACATTATTGTTCTTTTCAACTGAACTTCCAGTTCTTTTGTGAGGCACAATATTTTTATATTCAGGAGAATTCTTATTGGTTCAGCTTCCAATGGTATCACAATTCAAAGGAATACCTTGCGTCAATCCTTCATTAAAGATACATAGGAATACATGTTTTAATCGGAATTTTAGCCAATGAATAATAATTTTTGTCCCCTTAATGCAAATTATATTTCTTTCTATGGCCACCTCGTAACTTCCAGAAGCCAAAAGTTCGGCCCTGCATAGCGACCTTATGGGCTCTCCAGAAGTCGACCAGGCGTGACAATGCCAGATGCACCTTGTAATAAACACCCATCGGGCGCTCTTCTATTCATTCTGCGTCACATATTACAATTAATTACAAGCATTTTGACTCTGCAACCTCTGATTTATGGATAGGTGTCATTTGAACCCTTTGTCCCGTACACGACGGACAATTGCCCGTTTTCGCGCACGAGGGCTCGTTAATTGCTTGTTAGCGAACATACCGTATATGATTTTTCATCATCTGAAACATTAGATCAATCGATACGGTGCTGTTAACAAATCTGTACATATACCATTCTTAGTTTTCATAGAATGATAATAGTACTAATAACATATTTACCATCATTATTTACATAGAGTTGTGAATCATATTCGTCCACACATTCATATTTATCTCATGCGAAATTACAAAAAAAAATCCTTCTAAAGGATAGAAAAGGCCTTTCAAAAAAATTTCTTGTATTCTTATTTCTGTTAAGTTCTTTAGTTCGACGGGTAACTTGTTGAAAATTTCAATGTCCCAGTAGCTCGAGTAATTTTGCGTGTTCTTTTTTCTATGTATGGACTGAAGGGGTCATTTTTGTACCTGATGTTTATAAGTGGTAAGTCCCATTTCGTGGCAAATTGTTTCTATTTTGGAACACGTATCGGGTGCTTTTTAGAGTGATAGAACTTTCGATTCGGATAACTGTGATTTGACAGAAGGTATAAGCCATGTTGTTTTGACATTTCTGTTCAGTAAGCATTGACAAATAATCTTGTTGAAATTCATTCTCAAAATCAGTGTTCTATTCGTCAAACTTATAGGGCACTTCGTGAAATTCGAACTATCGATAAGTTTCGGACAACATTTTCACTACTCGATGCAATAACAAAAAGACAAAGAACTGTACGAACAGAAGAAATTATCGCTGCTGTAAGTCATAGTGTTAATGATTCAGATTTGTCTATTCGTCGACGTTCACAACAAGTTGGACTCTGTGCATCCGCCACATGGAAAATTTTGCGTAAATATCTTGGTTTACACCCATACAAGATCGAACTGGTTCAAGAACTAAAGCCACTTGACCATAATAAACCTCGTTTGTTTACTGATTGGGTCCTAGAACAGCTTGAAGTTGATCCACACTTTTTTATCGTAAAATTGTTTTTGGTAATGAAGCTCATTGCTGGCTGAACGGTTATGTAAACAAGCAAAATTGCCGTATATGGAGTGAAAACAATCCTCAAGAAGTTCTGCAGGTTCCATTGCATCCTGAAAAATGCACTGTATGGTGTGATTTGCATGCTTGCTTTGAGGCATCATCGGTCGATATTGCTTTAAAAACGATGCTGGAGCTAATGTTACTGTGAATGGTGCTCGTAACAGATCGGTGATCAATGATTATTTGTTTCAAAATTTGAATGGTATCGACCCAGAAGTGTTCCAATAAGATGGTGCTTCACCTCATGCTGCTACGTAAAAATTGATTTATTGAAAGAAAGATTTGGCGATAACATCATTCCGAGAAATGGTCTAATTAATCATGCGACATAACTCCACTAGATTATTTTTTTCTTTAGGGTAATGTCAAGTCATTGGTTTATGCTGATAAACCAGAAGCCATAGACGCTTTGGAAGCTAAAATAACTCGTGTTATTGATGAAATAAGACCTGAATTAGTCGAAAAAGTAGTCCAAAATTGGTCTGGTTGAATGCGGTTCCTCAGAGCTAGTCGTGGTAGACATATGCGAGAAATTATTTTCAATACATAAATGTCATAAAATTATCTTTCAAATAAAAAAAAAGTTTTGCTTCAATCTCAATTTACATGTGTTTTATTTCAATTTAAAATTCTATCACTCTAAAAAACACCCGAGATATTTGAGACTTTTCCTTTTAAATAAGGATGAAAAAGCGAGTATACCATGGTTCACAAAAAAAAGCTTTACAGGAACGTCTACATAATACACTTTGCTTTATTTTGTAAAATGGAAACTTTTGTAGCGTCTGAGTCATTTCTCCACAGAAGCATACCTTATAAAAGCACCCTCTGACAATTTGGAAAATATGTTGTAATTCCCAGAAACGGTTCACTCGCTTGATTCTCTTCGCCTCCAAACGTCACAATTTTATTTGAGTTCAGGTTGATCGAATTCAGCGTAAATCATCTCTCAACTTTTGCCAGGGAGACTGTATCATCTCATTGATATCAGCCTTGCACTTTGAATTATGGACGTGCCAGCATTGTAAAACATAAGCAATTTCTGATTATGATTTTCAGTCAATTAATTTGAATCAGAAAAAAGATGGGCCCAATATGGATCCCTGAGGTGCCCCAGGCCTTCATTTCCTGAGGAAGTAGCACAATTCCAATAATCTCTCCTAGTTATATTGCCTATGTAAGACTGTATTAACTCAAATAGACTGGCTCGGAAACCACAACCGTGCAGTCTCTTCAGTAACACTGCATGTGAAACTGAATCAAAAGCTTTGCTCAAGTCGAAATTAAGTTCAAATCAAATTTGTATTACGATTGCTTCTGGCAATAAAGTTCTTTAAGCGAACTATATTTCCTAAAGTTTTTGTAGTTTTCTCTGAATAAGAGCTGTACCGTTCGACCAATTGAAAAATATCTCTAATTTTTTGCGTCATGATCTGAAAGGCCACTGAAAATATATAGGGTGATTCATTTGAAACATCGTCCATTTGTTGAATTTGTTTGAGAACACCCTAGAAAAAAATTTCCTGAGTAAGTATACAAGATGACTGCTTTCGAATTAAATTTCTAACATGTCTGTTCAGCAACTATGAAAGCGCAAAGCACTATTGCAGGACCTTGTATAGATATGAATTTATCATCTTATAACCCTAACAGGCGCTTTCACCAAGTACTTAAATGATTACTTTTTTCAGAAATGCGTTAGTAAGGAGTGTGATATATTGTAATAAAAAGTTCTAGAAATGGAAACAGTGTAATATACGTCTATATAATTATTCTATACTCAAACAAGCCTGATCAGGTTTAGCTGATCCAACTCTCTGATGGAAATAGTTAATAGAATAAAGGACTCAACGAACTATTTTCCTCTTCCATCGACAATCCCAAGAAGTGCAGACTGATTCAACTCTGTCCACTCGTCGAATCGGCATCCACAGACGTGAATCCCTCCAGTTCATAACTCACCGCGGAACGCAGCCCCGGACCACAGAGAGATGCATCACGGTAGAAGTAATAAACGCGATTATATCAAACGCATATAATGCTAAATAATTATCGTCGTTGCGTGTATATCTGCGTCCCCGCGGACGAATTAGCGGGACGTCCGTTCGAACGGTCGTCGGACGTGACGTACGTTTGCCGATCGGGCCCGTAATTTACGGGCGAGGCTTGGAAAATAAATTATATTAGGCATAGATTGCGTTATGGCAATATGCATCTATGGCTCAATTGATCATCGACTGTGTCTCCTCGGCAGAAGCGGACGTCAATTTCTGTAATTGTCCCTTGTTGGTTTTGATCGTTTGTAATGGCCGCGGATGGCCAGTTATATCGGATTTATCGATGTTTTTGTTAGTTTGCCGACAAGAGGAACAAAAATTTGAATATGGACTCTTTGAAAGAATTGTAGATAATAGTGAGTCGTCATGTGAAGTAACTCACTTGAGTCCTTTCCTCTTCAAAATGTTACTGGACGAAATTAGAATATAACTATGAGAAACAGAAAAAGCTTTATACTGATAAAAGAAAATGGGGATGAATAATACTGGCGATACCTGAACAATATTCACAGTCGCAGGACATACTAAGCCTACTTCGATCAAAGTACTTTACTTGACGATTCTAGTATTGGCCAATGGCCGGTTAAGCGCAGGTGTGCGTTTTATACTGATATGACAGAACAATGGAAATGGTAATTCCCAGAAATATTTATTTCTTTGAACTAAATAATTGAGGATTTGATGAAAAATTCCCAAAACACTTTTGAATGAATAAATCTCTGTTTTAATAAAACACATAGGGTAAGTTCGTTAGAGATGGCCATAGTTTTTTTGAAGCATCATAAAATGAAAAATAATTATGTTATAATCAAATCTTTATTTCTAAAACAATTAACAATAATCAGTCTTTGAATAATCAACATAACGTAAAGGTTTTGACGTGACAACGTCTTATAAATTGGTTTGCCGGGTGACACTTCAAGAAACTGCGTTACGCTCCGCTCACGTTATGCGCTCACAATGAGAGCGAGTGAGAGGCACGCGTCCCTTCCACTCGGGCATGGTTAGCCCGCCTAAGAGCGAGAGAGACAGACATAAAAAGTGAAAGGCACGCGTCCCTTCCACTCGAGCACAGTTAGCCCGCCTAAGAGCAAGAGAGACAGAGCGAGAGAGAGAGAGAGTGAGAGAGATAGGCATACACACCGGTTCATGTCTTGCGCTTCTATTTCGCTTAGGCGCCTGCATACAAGTTTACACGTTGCCAGTTAATTGTAAAACGATTGTGTAGTGATAATGTGAAGGTAGTTTCGTCCATCGCAACAATTCAAACAGCAAAGGTAAATAATTTCAGACTGATAATATAACATGATGAAATAAATGACTAAGACATAAGTGAATAGGTTATGTTGTAGTAATCACAATGTTGTGGTAGTTTTCAATCAAAAAAGTAGTAGAAATCGTTTCTCAACCAATAATAATTTGTTTAACTTGAAAAAATGAGCGCGACTTGCTATGTAAAAAATTGAAATAACAATGTTTAACCTCCAACCTGTCAAATCGAAACTTTCAAACATTCAAACCGAGACGACTAATCACTGCGCAAGGTCGTAAGCGCGCGATTTACAAATTCAAAGATCAAATGTGAATTAGTTTTCTCCTTTTAGAAAATACACTTTGAATTAAAATCGATTGATATTAACAATTAATGTGATTTAAATAAATGTTCTAACTTTTAAATTTAGTTTTTATATTTATAACAATGTAAAACAAGTTAAATTTATTAATAACTTATAACAACTGATTGATAAATAAAATTTTGTTAATATGAAATTCAGTGCGAGATTCTTTGTATAAATTAATGTTTTAAATATAATTCTTTGTATAAATAAATGTTTTAAATTGTTACTATTATTTCATTCTTCTTCCTACTATACGAATGAATATTCACATTAAAATTATTTTACCACTCAAAGTCGTTGTCACGTAAAACTTTCGCCCGTATACCGACTTTACAGGCAACAAATTTTTATTTTTATTATTTATTTTTAATGTCTTGATTTCATACAATGAATTAAATTTCTATACAATCTGAAAGTTAATAATGTGAAACATTCCAAAATTATTGAACATATCAATGGTAGTGTATTGAAATGAACAAAATATACAGCTCCATGGAAAAGACAGTTGGAAACATAGGATATTCAGCAGTTATGTTAGGTCCAGTGGACCAGTGGAAGAATCAAAACCTCAGCACGATGCGATGACGAATAAATGACTGTTCTTTCACAATGGCAGTGGACAGATGCTTCGATGGAAAAGAAGCTCTAGATTAACACTGAATTCCCTACGTTTCCGACTGTCTTTTTATAATTAAAATGACATATAAAAAATATTTGAAAAAAAAACGTAGTTGGCCATCTCACCCGGTACATCAGGGGGAGTTGGCCTTAGGTGTACGGGATAGATGGCCACTGCTAGATTTCCCTTTTCCCTTTCCTTTTCTACTAATTCTTCCTTGTTTATGTTCAGTTTTTTTCTTCTGTCCACATTTTGAACACATATCGTCAAATTCTGTACAATTTTCGTGTACCCACATTTCACAAACTAAACATTGAAGCCAATCTTCAACAAGACGTGTTTTGTAATAGTCTTCGCCGCATGCCGCGCAGTTATTCGTTTCATTTTCTACATCGTTGTCGTCCGAAGTATCACATAGAATTGGTTCATCACTATCTTCATCAGAGCTACTCATTGTAATCTGTCTAACCGCTCTACGTTTCCTTACTGTGGTGGGTTTATCAGTCTTCCTTTCTTTGGTTTTAGGTACGTTACTCCTTTCTTTGGTTTTAGGTACATTACTTTTTTCTAGCTTAACTTTATGCTTATTTTCTTTCAGTGTTTTTTCTTCTTCCTTTCTTTTTCTGATTGCAATATGCTCATTAGATGTTGAAAGCTTGCCCAGTTGCTTACTACGTTTACGGATCTCTATCAACTTTTGTGGAATAGGAGATATGTCTTTTAAAATTCGAGACGGCGTCCAATTGTCTTTGTCTTGTTCGGCTGATGTACCCGGTATAGGTTCATTTTCAATGTTTTCTTGAGCTTCTAGTGTATCAGAAGGTATTATAGTCGGAGTAGCTAAACGAGGAGGTGAGTTAGGTACAACTGGTGAGTCAAAAAAGCGTAATCCGGAATTACCTTTGGATTAAAGGGAACGATGCCGCATGCCTTAAATCCAGAAATAGCGTTTTCCGTTGAAGCAGCTTTACCCCAGGCTTTATGCAGCAGAGAACCAAATGTTAGTCTTGTAATGCGACGACCTTGATGTTGATTTATCTATAGCCGGCATTGTTCATAAAAATGGTGTTTCAACGATTTAAACACAGCCCGATCAAGGGATTGTAAAAAATGCGAGGTGTGGCTAGACATAGATAGCAAAATTATATCATTTTGATTAGCATATTCAAGCATTTCGACTGAGTTACAATGAGTGGAATGTCCGTCAAGCAACAATAAAATTTTACCAGCTGGCTTCCTAGGCGTGAAATGAATTTTGAGCCAGTCTAAAAATATCACTGAGGTTATGTAAGCAGATTTTTCTGACATAAAGACATGAGATCCAGGAGGCATTCCATCCTCAAATTCACTTTTTTTGTTCTTGCCCTTCATTATGCATGCCGGTGGCAAAAACATACCTTCTGCATTGCAACAAGCTACGATAGTAATGGTCTCACCCTTTTCAGTCGATGTCGTAGTGGATACAGCTTTAGAGCCTCTCTCGGCAAGTACGTGTCCAGGACGATTATTTAATTGCAATCCAGACTCGTCCATATTAAATATGCAGTTAGGTTTTGACATTAAATCATTTTCTATCAAAATGTTTTCGAGTAAACGAAAGTAGCCATTCACTTCAACCCTGTTCATAGCTTGACATCGAGCCAGTGATACTCCTTCAGATTTCCTCAAAACGATGTCGGGGTTTCTGCGTAAAAACATTTGTAGCCAATCATAACCGGCCCTTTGCTCTGATTGATTAAATCTGTGTTGTATATTTAACTGTTCAACAAACTGAAAAGCAATTGTCCTCACATCCATCATTGTCAACGGGAAACCTCTTTCTTGCATCATTTTAATATGACTGGAAAGTTTTTTTTTCGTTTTCATCCCCAAGCATTGACGTGGGCCCCATTGGGCCTTTTTTATCATTATTATTTTTGTACCGTCTTTCAAGTGTTTTTCGAGGTATGTTATAGATGATAGAAGCTTTGTATACAGACAATTCTCCATTTTTTACGCTTTTAATAGCGGCTTTCAACGAATCCTCACTCCAGTTGCCACGAGAGGCAATAGCTTTTCTTTGATACTTATTTGGCATCTGTAACAAAAAAAAATACAATTAAATATAAAAGAAAATAACACGAACTAATATGGCCATCTAGGCCAAAGTGCATACGGCCATCTCTCCTTTTTGTATGGGAGAGATGGCCATACCGAATATTAAAGTAACAAGAAACTAGTTGACCGCCATTTTGAGGTTAGAACGAACACATGTTTATGCAAACTATAAAAAAAGTATAAAAACGCAAGTAACTTATTGGAAAAATACAATTTCAAGTAAAAATATGAACCCTGTATAAAATTTTTGCGGTACTATTTATATTAAATCCAATTTTACTTACTTTTAGATTTTTTTTCGTGCGAAGTCTCGATCAGCTGCTGCTCCCGAGCAATGTGCCCGGTCAACTAACCGCAAAACAACACCATCTAGCGAATATTACTAGAAAATATTTCGACTGGCCATTTCTCCCGTACGGCCATCTCTAACGGTTTTACCCTACAAATAATTAAATATCAAACATAGTAATTCTGTTGTATCGGGTGTTTTTTTTTTTAGAGTGATAGAACTTTAAATTGAAATGAAACACATTTAAATTAAGATTGAAGCCAAATTTCTTCATCATTTGAAAGATAATTTTATGACATTTATGTTTTGAAAATAATTTCCGGTATATGTCCATCAAGCCTAGCTCTGAGGAACCGTATTCGACCATACCAATTTTGGACCACTTTTTTGAGTAATTCAGGCCTTATTTCATCAATAACACGAGTTATGTTGGCTTCCAAAGCGTATATTGTTTCTAGTTTATCAGCATAAACCCATGACTTGAGATAACCTCAAAGAAAATAATCCAGTGGAGTTATGTCGCATGATCTTGAAGGCCAATTAATTGGACCATTTCTCGAAATATCGCCAAATCTTAATTTCAATAAATAAATTTTTACGGTATCAACATGAAGTGTAGCACCATCTTGTTGGAAGCAAAACACTTCTGAGTCTATACCATTCAAATTTCGGAACAAATAATCATTAGTCATCGATCTGTAAAGAGCACCATTCACTGTAACATTAGATCCAGTATCTTTTTTAAAGAAATATGGACCGATGATGCCTCCAGCGTGTGAAACATATCATACAGTGCATTTGTCAGGATGCAATGGAACCTGCAGAACTTCTTTGGGATTGTTTTCACTCCATAAATGGCAATTTTGCTTGTTTACATAGCGGTTCAACCAGAAATGAGCTTCATCACAAAACAAAATTTTACGTTAAAAAATGGTTCAACTTCAAGCTGTTCTTGGGCCCAATCAGCAAACAAACGACGCCTAATATGGTCAAGTGGCTTTAGTTCTTGAACCAGTTGGATCTTGTATGGGTGTAGACCAAGATCTTCACGCAAAATTTTCCATGTGGTGGATGTCCAACTTGTGGTTAACGTCGACAAATAGACCACTCTGGATCATCATCGACACACTTACAGCAGCGATATTTTCTTCTGTACGTACAGTTCTTTGTCTATGTTGTTGTTGCTGCATAGAGTAGAGAAAATTTTGTCCGATATCTATCGATAGTTCGACGAATAAGCTGCTCTAATGGACGAGTATGTAAGCCATAAATTTCACGAAGTGCTCTATAAGTTTGGCGAATAAAACACTGATTTTGAAAATGAATTCCAACAATTTGTAAACGTTGTTGCGGCGTGAGTCTTTCCATGATAATTTGTCAGTGCTTACTGAACAGAAATGTCAAAACAACATAGCTTCTACCTTCTGTCAAATCACAGTTATCCCTGTCGAAAGACTCTAAAAAAACACCCGATATCTCGCTAAAAATTTTAATTTTCTAAAATTTCATGAAAATTTTTTTATATTAAATAAAATGAATGCCTCCCAAATACTGCTTCTTCTTAATTGGCATATAGAATTAACACAAATCATCCACTATCAAGAGGGGATGAAAGAATCGAAAGAAAATAAAATATATTGATCGAGCTTACCCAACAAACATTCGATGGAGCACTGTTCCATAGCGGTATTATTAAAAACAAATTCCACTTTGAAAATATCCATCATAAACTCAGAATATTCTTCGAAACTGTCAGCGTGTAGGTTCGTCTTATCTGGTTAATAGCAGAATATTGTGCTAAGGCCAACATTTGAGAAAAGGATTTTCTATATCCAAGAATTAACCTCATACTCTGTGACGAGTGTATCACACGTTTTCATATATTCAAGTAGTTCAATGAACTTCTATTGTGATGAATAAATGTTATAAAGTGATTTTGTGTATTTAATATTTTTGTATCGTAATGTAAGATATCGCATTTTAGTGAACTAAGCAATTTCTACATACTCAGCAATTGTTGAAAAACGTTCACATATCATTTTAAGGAACTTGAAGTCGTAGATTCAGGTTCACAATTTCGAGGGAAGTAACTAGAAGCAATGAAATCCTATTTAATACGTTTTTTTTGCTTGAACACGATTACGTCAATGCACTCTGTTTAACAAGCTTTCTGATTAGTTCTGAAATTACACGTGGTTGGGTAAGTATGAAAGATATTTATTGATTGTTTTCATTTTGCTGATATGAAAGTGGGCTGACGATTATGGGTGAGTTATTTCAAATGCCTTTTTGAAGATGAGCTTCATATTTTTGAAGAGTTTTTTGAAAGGGCTCTTTAAAGGAAGATTGTTTCGAAGAATTTCTCGTTGGGCATTTTTACAGAGGAATTTTTTTTTCATAATGCCGGTATGAAACAGTGCTGTCTGCACTAAATGTTCGTTAGGTAAGTTCGATCAGTAATTTATATTTTTGTTGGATTCTTTCATCTCTTCTCGATATTGTGTGATAAGTTTTAATTCTATATATCAGTTAAAAAACAGTGTTTCGAAGGCATTTATTTAATTTAATTTCGAAAAGTTTCTAAGAAATTCTATAAAATAAAAATTTGTAGTGAGGTATAACAGAGTTACTCCGTTTGATATTTAGGATATTGAAATAATTATCAAGTTGAAAATCTTTTTTCTAATTATTTCAAATGAACACTTTATAAGAATATTGTACAAAGATTTTTGTAGTGTGAGATCAAATCCGGCATATCCAGTTTATTAATTTTCCTGTTTCAAGACAAGAAAAGTAATTCTAAGAAACGTCAGAGCATAACAACCAATCACAGATATACATGAGATTATGCTGCTTATGTGATTAGATGTAAGCGTTCTCGTTGAATCAGAAAATGCTCTTCATGTAGATGATTCCGAAACTTAAAATACGAAACTTTGCAATATTTTAATGGTTACAGTAGAGAAATCATTCATTCATCACACAGATTTCATTTCATTGACAACCAACTCCAATCTTCACCGAAATCAGATAGCGATCAGTGGCGCACGACGGTGGCGGTATAAAGGTCAGCGATAGTCATCTATCCGGCTGTCACTAAGGCTATAAGTGACGCTATCTGGATAGGGAATCGGATGTAGCTCGCACTAAATGCACAACTGTTCGGATGTTCTGTTCGGAGACATAATAGAATTATACAATCTCGCCCCAGCGTATGGACCGCTTCCATTAATCCTGAATTAATGTCCGGGATGGGGGTAACTCTTCCCTGATGGAGTTCTTTTGTCGAGATCGATCTTTTGGAACAGGTGATTAAGGAAGAAGTACTCGTTTCAACATATGATGTCGATAATGAGGATATAAATTCGGGGAGAATCGTTAAACTATAACTACATACATAACAATCGAGATAAATGACTTGAAATTTGCTGGATGTGTCTAGTTTTTGAATAGGCAAAATCTGTTCAGGGGTTCAAAATGATATTCAATCTATTCGTAATAGAAAATTAAAACATCTCAATGATAATTCAAAATTTTAAGCTGCAACAAAAAAATTTGAACAAATTGTAAATGATAAAATTTCTGATCACCGTCACAAAATGAAAGTATATTTCAAAATTTGAATATCAAAACAGATTTAATCTGTTAGTCTTCTACGATTTTAATTTCACAAAATTTAGTTAAGAAACTTTAAGAATTGAATTAATGTCTTTATAAGCACTGCTCATATTTAATAGACGTATAAAATCGAAATTCATTATACAACATCAAATGGAATTAAGAAAAACCAACGAAAATAAATTGTCAATTAAAATTAATAAATAAATAAACGAACATTTTTTGTTTCGTTCCTGGCATGCGTACTGAACTCTTCAGACAAACGTACGAAGCCCTGTTGGTTACAAAATGTATTGTTTTCTGATCCTATATTCATGAAAAATAACTCTTTCTCAAAAATATTAAACATAATTTGAAGAATTTCTCAAAAAATTTATTTGAAATATTTAATATATTTAAATAAATTACTTCAAAAAATCCCAAAACATGTAGCACATCCTCAAAAAAAGTATATTTAGTATTTATCAATAAGATTCAACAGTAGTAAAAAAAATTTGAATATCAAAACAAATTAAAATATGTTTATCTTCTACAATTTTAATTTCAAAAAACTTTTAGAATTAAATTAATGTTTAAAACAAGCACTGCTTACATTTGATAGACGTACATAATCAAAACTCAATATATAATGTTAAATGGAATAATTAAACCAACAGATAAACGAAAGTCATTAAAATTAATAAATAAATATTTGAAGGAGACAAAATTTTGTTTCTGGTCTTACCTTTAAGAACACCAATTGCCTTTTAAAAACATGAACACACTTAAAGGACTTCTCAAAGAATCTAATTTATTTGAAATATTTAATATATTTAAATATTCGAATAGGTTAATTCAGAAATCTCTCAAAACATGCACTATATCTTCAAAAAACAAATATAATTATGAGCAATCCCTTTTTTCGAAATAAAAATTGTAGAAGATAAACATATTTTAATTTGTTTTGATATTCAAATTTTGTTATATTTCTTCTATCAAGTAAAAAGCCTTTCTATTTTATTCAACAGTAGTCAAAAATTGAAAATATCAGATAACTAATAGTTGAGATATAGTTGTTTCGTCCTTCGTGACAAAGAAATTTATATATTTAATATATGAAACTCACCACACACGTCCTTCATTGAAAAAGAATGACGTGTGAATCTAATACCACGTGCTCAAGACATCAGCTTTATATCCCAGATTAACAGTACATAGGAAACAAACGATATTTTTGAATTATTTTAATTTTGTAAATCCTTGCTTTTTGATGATAAATCAAATATAAATAGAGAATGGTTTTCATGAAATATCGTTAAGAATCAAAGTTGTTTGTATCGTCGGAGTACTTATTTAATATTTTCAATTAATATTTCATAATTTCTCCGTATTCCTTTTAGTGCCGTGTAATGAGTGGTAATTATACATGTCTACTTAATTGAAACTGCGTTCTCTAAGGTATTTATATCATTTAATTTCAAAAAGTTTTTGAGAAAAAAATTTCATAAAATTAAAATTTGTAGTGAGGTTAGCAGAATAAATTATTTTATTCCATATAGAAAATAGAAAATATTGACGTTTATCAAGCAGTAAACATAACCCGCATTATCTTTGGCAGATATGTTTTGAAAATTCCACTGGGCGAGTCATAACTATTGGGACATCGGCTAATTTGGATAAAAATGCGACGATTAGACTAACCACGCCACAATGAAATATAGCTGAGGAAAATGAAACAGGACGTTAAATTTAATTTTTTGCTAATTATTTCGATGTTTACTACTCAATTGCAATTAAAATCGACACAGAGGCATAATTTTGGACGAGGAATCGTTATAATTTACCAGAACATCAGCATTGTATATCTGGTTGTGAGTGAGCTGAAATTCCTCTATCAATTGAACCAACTCAATTTTAAATGGGCTAAATTATGCACCTCTGATGATAGTTTTTCTCCCCAAAGTATCAGAAATCTAAGACCATAACGAACCTTGAACTTTTGCAGCCATCCATCACTCGCGGTAAATTTTTCATTTCCATTTTTCAAGGTTTCATGAAGCTGAAGAGCTTTATGCTTCATAATTTCCCCTGTCATAGGCAAATTCACTAAACATAATTTTACGATAAAAAAGTGGATACACTTCAAGCTGTTCTAGGGCCCAATCAGCAAACAAACGACGCTTATTATGGTCAAGTGGCTTTAGTTCTTGAACCAGTTGGATCTTATATGGGTGTAGATCAAGGTTTTTACGCAAAATTTTCCGTGTGGTGGATGCACAGAATCCAACTTGTTGTGAACTTCGATGAATAGACAAATCTGGATCATCAATAACACTATGACAGCAGCGATATTTTCTTCTGTACGTACAGTACTTCGGCTTGTTGCTGTTGCATCGAGTAGAGAAAATGTTGTCCAAAATCAATCGATAGTTCGACGAATAAGCTGCTCTGATGGACGATTATCTAAACCATAAATTTCACTAAGTGCTCTATAAGCTTGGCGAATAGAAAACTGATATTGAAAATAAATTCCAACAATTTGTAAACGTTGGTACGGCGTGAGTCTTTCCATGATAATTTGTCAATGCTTACTGAACAAATGATCTACTTTCTGTCAAATCACAGTTATCACTATCGAAAGTTCTATCGATTTAAAAAAAAAACACCCGGTACATTAACTTCCAGGCCTTAACTGTGTTGTGGGTTATTAAGAGAGAGATAGAGATATCTTTGGAAGGTTAAAGTGATAAATGTCTTTCATAAGTTAAGGAAACTTGAAACTCGCGAGTGGTTTGTTTTGTGCTTTTTGGGCAAGCGACAAAATGCGACTATTTTGGGGATGTTTCTTCAAGGGTGATTTATGGATAACTGAGATGAGAGGACTGTTTGATTATAACTTGATAGACAAAGAGAAATGTGATTAGAACTTACTTCTAGAGAATGAGTGTGTAATCAGAACTTAATGCTCAAATAGAGAATATTGCATGACCGTTTGGTCGAGGGAATGAATTCAACTGTACCTTTCGGCTAACTGTAGTGAGAGAATTGTTTGTCAAGTAAATTTTGAGACGACATTCGACTGTTTTTGTCTTGGAACGGGTGAAACGGTTCTAATGAGTTTCTACGAAAAATCTGAAGGACAAATATTTTCGTTTCTCAACTGATGTTTAAGCCTGTTTAGGTTTCTAAGAATTAAATGAGACATATTTGAAAGGCCTAAATTGTTGAACTCATGGGACGTAATTGTTATGTACCTGCATAATGATTTAAAAATGCTTTGTTCAAAGTAAATTTTAACATTCTGATAAACCTGAACACAGGATTTCACACCATCTTAGGGTTGTATTTTCTGCTTTCAGACATTTATGTAGAAGGTTTCAATTTCAATTACAAAAAGGGTTTTTTCATAACTAGCTGTAGAATATAGAATTTAACTTCAGCGGAATTTCTGCTAGTAGAACAACTTCGAAGCAGCATCCTGATAAATAAAGAACAACACTGAGATTTACAGTACGCTTTATCGCCAATCCTGTAGCAGTTTTCATCACACGTCCCAGAATGGGGTAAGACGCTTCCTTACGTCTGCCGATATAAGATACAGTAAATGAGATTCGAAAGCTGGAGAAAGGGGGAAAGTAAAGTGACGGTGTCTATTCGACTCAAGGGGGCAATTCGACCACTGCTCTTTTCTACCGCTCGATTGCCGCGCAGGATGGGTATCACGAAGACATAATTCGAGGTTATCTGTAGACATAATTGGAAATGCTGACCCCTCTAGCTGAAATTCAAGCGTTTTTCACGGGCGTTTTTCGGAAGAGGCAAATAATATATTTGGAAGTTCTGTCACTTGTTTGGGGTAGAGAAAATGGAAATGACGTAATCGATGTGATCAAAAGAACGTTGATCTTGTAGATATTTCCCTCGGAAATGGTAAACGTGAATCATCTGCTCCAGGTTCCTTGATTAAAAGATATATGAACATTTCATGACAGCTGCTACGTATTTAGAAAATGTCCCGTTTCACCGAATAAAGATATAAGGCTATTAACCTGTCAATATCTAATTGTTGCAATATGCAAATATTAAGTAGGCGAAATTATAGCCCGTCTAGAAAGTATTCAGGTAAAAAACAAAGCTCAGTTGTAAGGATTTAGTATATATTTTTAATCATTGAATTAGAAAATTATTACAAATTATTCATTTTATTAACTTATACAACTTTCAGTTAACTATAAACGCTTGACTAACCGTCGAGGTACACCCGAAACTAGATCACCACCATAATTTTCGGTGATGGTAGTCCAGGACTGTAAAACTGACTAAATTAAATTATTTAAATATTTTAATATTAGCCTTCTACATATTTAATTTCCAAATATTATATTTGATAATTATAACATCAGGAATGAAATTAAATTAATGTCATATAAGTACCACTTATATCAAACGACATATAAAATAAACATTCATTATAAGACATCCAAATGATATAACAAAATCCAATAAATAAAAATTGTTAACCAAAATAGTATGAATTCAATATTTTGAGTAGACAAAAATTTGTTTCTGCTGATCATTCTTATGAAAACAGATATTTTTCAAAAACGTTTAACATAATCTTAAGAATTTCATCATAAAACTATCTCATTTAAATTTTTCAGTATTCATTTACCAGAAGCATTCTGAATTATTAAAAGGTGAGTAAATAGTTGTCGTTGATTGATTAATTAATTGAGTACTGACGAAGCAAAGTCTCTCTTAAAAATTGTTTTTCAGTAATGTTTTTACATATCTTGAAATTTTATAGAAAGTAACTTAGTAAGATATCCAATAATATTGAATATTCTAAGTAAGATAGTTTTATGATGAAATTCTTAAGATTATGTTAAACATTTTTGAAAGATATCTGTTTTCATAAGATTGATCAGCAGAAATAAAATTTTGTCTACTCAAAATATTTAATTCATAGGATTTTGGTTAACAATTTGTATTTATTGGATTTTGTTATGATATATCATTTGAATGTCTTATAATGAATGTTTATTCTATATGTCGTTTGATATAAGTGGTACTTATATGACATTAATTTTATTAATTTAATTCCTGAAGTTATAATTATTATAGTAAATATAATTTTTTGAAATTAAATATCAAGAAGGCTAATGTAAATATTAAAATAATTTTATATACCTTCTATCAAGTATTAACCTCCATTTATTTTATGACTGAATTAAATCATCTTTATTTCGTGGCGCTGCTCATTTAACTTCAATCTTCATTAGTCCCCATATGTTTTCAGTGGGACTAAGATCTGGTAAAACTGCTGGCCATGACATGGTTGTCACTTGGTGCTCTTGCATCCAAGCTTGAGTATAGGACAAAGTATTGCATCGCATTATCATGCTGAGAATACTATTCCTCTGGATATAAAGCATGCTCCGTTCAAGGAGAAAATCGTTTAGAATGCCACAATACTTTTCACTATTAATTGTACCATCAACTATACAGAGACTTTATAAAAACTATATAAAGACATTTTTAAGATTATCTTCTTGAAAACATTGACAACATTCTATTTTTTTGCTTTGATTGATATGTAACCTTATCTTTTCAGTGACTCAGGACGGTTTCTGGACATACTTTTATATTTCGTTGATTTCCAAATCTGTTAGCGAATTTGCGAATCTTCAGGCGCGGACTGTGTCGTCCTAAGGCCATTAAATTGTTTCCTTTAATCTTGCACGATCTTCCTGAAACTGGTCTCTGCCTCATATCCATGCCAGTATTTATGCTCTTTATTGTCCCATATACAGCACTTTTCCCAGTTCAGTCAATTCCTCTAGTTTTTTAACGTTTCGAAAACGTGTTCTATACAAATATTCTACCTGTTTTTTTTCTAGTTGCGACATTATTTCATAAACTATATACCTGTTGACAGTCAACAATATTTGATAAGTAGTTGCAACTCTGCCCATAGCCGACAATCTGCACAACCTATTGTATATAGTACTTTTGTCTTTGCATGTTACAAAAAGTATATTGAAATTATGAAAAATAATAAATTCCGGATACTTTCTAGACGGAACTCTACTTCAACCTTTATTGACAACAATAGCAGAATAGAATAGCCTGATATAATATAAAAATGAAACTTAAATGTAACTTACATTTTAGCAATGTAGATCTTACTTCAGGGGTCAGAGGGTTGTACTAACTAACCTAGTTTTCCAGCTTAACACTTAATTATAGAAAAAAGCATATATTTATAGCTCATTCAGAGCAGTGCAATCTTCTCGGATGTTGACCTTAACACACTATTATGCTGTCAACAAGCTAGAATGAGAATGCGTACTAATGCCAATATCGGTGTTAACATACTGCCGATCATAAAATGTCCACATGAAAGGAAATAGACAAAAAATGAAATAACTATTTACATTTCAAAACAAGACTTATAAATGAGATGTAAATGTGATATGTTGAATATTCATATACAGCGTGCTCCAACGGAAATCTTGATAAAGATAGTCAAATCGACCCAACGAAAAATTAACCACCTCCCAGAACTCAGGAACGAAAAACTTTAGAAGATTTAAAAAAAACAGGTCAACTTGTTTTTTGAGGGGGACGAATTTCAAACATGAGTTTGCTCCGAAAAATCCACTTTCATGAAGATTGTATCAATCCCCAATATTTTTTGAATAGGGAAGAGATATCGAGTGTTAGTTGGTTTGAAAATGATTTATGTTCTGTACACAACCCAGTTAAAATTTTCAAAATCGGTTCATTATTCACGAAATAATGTAGTACTGAAATTACCGTCAAAAGGTGATGTTGCACAGACAGTTGAACCACCCCAAACTCAAGAACCTAACAGTCTTGAAAATCCAAAAATAATTTTTAAGTTCTGTATTAGAAAGAAAGAATTCCTATGACGACATTGTTTCGATAAAACAGCCCTAACATTCTTCTGAATAGGTAGAAGATGTTGGATGTGGTTTGGTTGAGAAGTTTTTTCTGGTCTTTCAATATCGCAGTTAAAATTTTCAAATTTGTTTATTTGATGGCAGAACAATTTGAGTTTCTTTGACTTTCGGTTTTCTTATCGTTCATGATGGGAAATGTGTGAAACGCATGAAATTCATTACAACGTATACTACTTTTTTGGAGATTCTTCTCAAATGTGTTTCAGTCACTCGTTTCTGCATCAAAATTGGGTTTGAGACTTATTTACGTGGGCGAAAATAGTCTATTCAATGGAAGAAAGGGTAGAAATTCTCAAATTATAATATCGGAATGACGAAAATTCTAGATTAACTGAAGGTATTTCAATAACAATCATCCAAAAAGAAATGTAAGTCACCAATATGTAAAGTATTTAATGAATAATTTGGAAACTACTGTTTCCATTCAGAATCAGAAACACGAAGTCTGAAATGAAGCTATTGAAATAGCAGTAATGGAACATTTACAGAAGGATAATCGGCAATCTGTAAGAACTTTAGCACGAGCATCTAATCTTCCGAAATCTAGCGTTCATCGAATTGTGAAAGGGCATAAATTTTACCTTTATAAGATAAGGCTGGTGAAACAGTTGAATAAAGATGATCCTGACTCGGACTCAGTTTTGTTACCAATTCAGTTAGTTACTGAATAAAAACCCACACCCCACTCTACAATACAATCTTTTCTGACGAGTGTACCTTTATGTTGAATGGGAAAGTCAATAGACATAATTGTCGGTACTGGAGTGATAGTAATCCTCATTTATTCATGGAAACACATACACAAATTCCCCAAAAATGAAATTTTTGGGTAGGAGTATTAGGAAACCATATTGCTGGACCAATTTTTATCGATGGGAATCTGGACAGAACAACCTATTTGAATTTATTAGACGACATTATTGATCCAATGATTACTGACATTCTGGAAAATGACGACCACCTATTAGATAATGAACTCACATTCCATTTTTTGAACGAACGTTACGCAAGACGTTGGATTGGCAGAAGGGGTCCTGTAGAATGGCCATCAAGATCACCGTGTCTATCGCCATTAGATTTTTTTGTGGAGACATTTGAAGTTCAAAGTCTAGGTAACTCCACCTGAAAATCTTGCAGAACTACGACAAAGAATCATCAGAGAATGCCAATTACTGACACCAGATCAAATCAAAATGTACTATACAAAACTTTACATTCTAGGGAATCGTAGCCTACTCTTTTTATCTGTAAACACAGAATATAAATAAGGTTTGCTCTACTAAAGATGCCTTCTGAAGGCGTCAGTGAACAATCATCAATTAGATTGACTGGAAACTTGACCTTGAAATAGAAATCAACTCAATTCTAGGAAAAATGAAACTGAATTAAGAATGTAGAACATATAACACTCCGAGAAACTAATTTTCATTCGTTGCTACGTGGCTCTTTCAACCCTCAATTTTCCCTCTCGTAAAACAGCCCATCAAACGGACAACACCAATTTTCAATCAGAGGAGATTTACGGCCTATCATTCCATTAAACCGGAGATTTAGGAGCGTCCCGTACGTTCCAAAGTCGCAAACGCAAACACACAAACGACAACCGGGCAATATTAGGCTGGTAGATCAGATTTTCGCAATGTCGTTTACACCTGTTTGCGATCCTCCGAACGGCTCCCAGGTCGATCGTGCAGGGGTCGCCACGTGGCCGTTTCGTAGCCGCTATTTACCTTTCGCAGGCAACATAATAGCGGCGATAACGTTCTCACGCCGCAATATGCAATCTTCGACGCGGCAGTTGGATCCGGTCGTATCGACGGACAGGGGCGTTTGGTAGTATGGAAAGTGGACCAGGAGGGGGGAAGGAGGAAATGCTGGCGTGTCCATATTTGAAGAAAGGTGTAGGTTGCGTTTTCTGAGTTACTGAAGGGTTATTGGTGTACGCACAATAATAGCAAAAACTTTATATCTGTAGTATCATAGTTATAACTGCAGTATCAAACAATTAACACTTAACTGAAACAATATATTCCAACTGACGAAGAACACCCAGAAGGAGCTGTTTTAATTAAAAAATTTTTAAGGTAAAACATAGATAGTATAGCGAAGGTCTTTTCATGTAAACATGTTTTGTTACTTAAATATGTAGTCGTTTTTTGCAAATTTTTTGAACTTTACAACAAACCAACTGTTCGAGAAGATCCAAAGTGGATGTGTAGTTGTAGTTAAAATGCCTAGAGCACCTGTACGCGGAATTTATCGCCATCTAAGTGAATTTGAAAGAGGTCAAGTTATTTGTCTACGTTTATTGGAGGCGGGGTTGTCATTTCGAGAAATCGCTAACCGTACGAACAGAAATCCAACTAATTTTATGAGATGTTGTCAAGCGTGGTTTGATAATGTCCAAAATCTAAGAAGAGTAGGCACCGGACGTCAAAGGGCACAAATGAAGTTCAAGATCGACGTCTAAGACTTATGGTTATTAGAGACCGATTTACGACAATTCGATCTTTGGCTGATTGAGTGGTTAGGAGAACAAAGCCATCCTGTGACGTGAATTCTACCAGGTTTTCGTATAGGCATGACGAGCATAGCTCTTTCACCAAGTGACTACTCAACAGTCTCCACAGTCCACCTCTAGAGGTAGAAAGTGTGATAAGGATTACGCCATATCATAGCAATAAGCGAGGACGCCCCCGAAGAGATGAACCCACCAGCTTCCAGTTTGGACCCCTCGAAAAGCTCGAAAGCCAGAACCATCTGACTGGTAGCAGTGAAGCACTATTCAACCTCTACTGGCACTGCAGGTCAGTAACCGAGTTGGTTTGTGACGCAACTCACCCGCCGCAAGAAAATATTATCCAAGCATCTGAACGCAGTCCCATGAACTAATATAATCTCAAGATTGATGACTTCTATTGATCCTGGTACGAGCACCATCTAACGGCCTGTACGTCCTGACCCACAGAAGCCATGTGAAGTCATTTGATTGATCCTGGCGTGAAGCACTAACGACTAAGCCATTTCGTCGAGATGCACAAACCCTAAAACGTTACGCATTGATCCGCGGCCAGGACAAGCCGGTCGAAAGGTCAAGTCCCGTTAAACTCCGAGTTATTTCATGAGAATATCCCGAACATGGGGATCTGCGAACAGATAAATGAAATACCTCCCTAGTCCAGCATGCGAACTTCCAACCACTTCCCCCTCGAGTCCAACAGCAATGAGGTGGCCAGGTGGTACAAGTAATACCTGAGGGCAATTCACCCCTCCGAGATAACGCAGTATGCTACATAACGCACTCGGCCATTACACAGAACCCGGAGATTTATACTGCGATAGGGTAGAGTACGCCAGTTTTAAGGGAGAAGCCCTGTGCTGCGACAGTTGCTGAGTTAATCAACTGGCTCAACCCTCAATTTCACCAGAAAGGTAAAATTAGGGTCCCATTCGGAGATCTTCCACCATACAGTTCCAGTGACTGGCGCGAATGGCATTACGTTAGGCACCAAGACTTAACCCTCTATTTCGCCAGGACGAAACTAGGATCCTAGTCAAGGCGTAATGCCATTCGCGCCAGTCACTGGACCTGTATGGCATTACGTTAGACTTAACCCTTCATTTTGCCGGGACGAAACTAGGGTCATAGTCCTGACGAGCGCCCCCATCTCGTCAAGATCTAATGCGCGGGAGCGGGCCCTCCTGTAACTCAGAATTGTACAAGTTAAAATGTGAGCAGAGCTCTCTAATAACATTAAAGTACCATTGTCATTACCGTTGTCCCGGGTTTCTGCTCAAGTTTTGACACTCCAGCAGACCTCCGATAAGCTGAAAGAGAAAGGGAGGAATTTTTGAAGGAAGTTTGCGCCGGTATAACTAGGTGAGGAACCCCCACAAGTCACCTCCCCCGACCCAAGAAATAAAATCGCCGTGCCGATCCCAACACTAGGTCATTTGAGCAGAGTGTCTCTATGGTTATGAAAGATTGAAGCAACGAATCAACACAAATAACAGCTTTTCAACATGGACCCCCTGCACCACAGGATAGCTGTTGCTGTTTGCTGCTAAAAGCGAGGCTCCGAAGCATCAATGAGGTGGGCTTTAGGATCAAAAATGGCATCAGAGTTGGGGGAGAGCAGAGCATTTCTTCCAGGACCCTCAAACCTCGTCGAAACGTCGTAGTCTTCCTTTCCCTCTAACGGACTACTTTCGACCCTGCAGCGAATAAGATAAGCTTAAGGATGCACGAATGGGGCCGAAGTTAGGGGCAAGCAGAACGAATATCCCAAGTACACCAACTTGTTCAAAACGTCGTAGTCTACCTTTGTCCTTCAACGGACCAATCAGGACCCCGCAGCGGGAACTTCAGGATATAAAAATGGAGCCAAATTTGGGGGCGAGCAGAGCGAATGTCCCAAGTCACCCAACTTGTTCGAAACATCGTAGTCTCCCTTTTTTCTTCAGCAACCATTTAATATCCTTCAGCGCATAAGAGGACGAAGGTTGGAAAACCCACGCTGATATTCAGCAGGGTATCGCCTTCACCATTGAAAGGATTACAAAACTCTAATCGATCGCAGGGTTGCAGATTCTGGTCGACAATCAGAGCCAGCTTCCCCGTACGATTCCAAGCCTTACGGTAGGAAAAGGATGGAGTGGGAAAACATGATGGAATGGTATTATGCCAGAAAGAAAGAAAATAAGGAAGTTTGGATTGGGAATCATCAGCTTTAGGCATCATAACCATATCCTTCATTTCATAAATGGAACTAGCACAAGCTCCCCCACCACGACAAGGTACAGAGACAGGGGAGAGCATCCTGTAACTGTCCGAATGGTTTACTGCCGGATAAGGTCTTTTGGACTGCAGCATTTTCGACTCCATCTTGTGTTACCCCTGACGATTGAGCATCGCCGGAAATGATTACAGGGGTAAGAGAACGTCAACATTGAAATGTGGAATGGTATTAGGTCGTCTTTTCTGATGAATCTCGATTTCCCTTGGGTGCACAAGATGGTCGAAGAAGGGTTAGACTACATCGGGAAGAAAGACGTGAACCTCAGTTCGACATTGAGCGTCATGTACACCGGACAGTAGACGTTATGGTATGGGGTGCTATTGCACATGCAAGTAGGTCACCTTTAGTCTTTATTCGAGGTTACATGACAGCGCTAATTTCAAGAAATAGTGGAGCCATATGTTCTCCCTTACAGTAACCGGTTCGAGAATCCAATATTTCAGCAAGATAATGCTCGACCTCATGTTGCCAGAGTTAGTTTAAACTTTTTTTAAGCGACCCATGTGAATGTTTTGCCATGACCGCCCTGATCCCCCGATCTTTCGCCCATAGAGCATCTTTGAGACATCATGGGTAAAACGCTTGGAAATTTACCCCAGCCCCAACGGACCCTGGCGGCTCTGAGACATAAACTGCAGTAGCTTAGGATAGTATCCCTCAAAAAGAAATAGAACATCTTATTGCATCAATGTCAATACGTGTTGGGGGTGTATAGATAATCGCGGTGGTCAAACACATCAATAACAAATTTATAAAAAAAAATTGTAAATCCTTCGTTTTTTTCTCCAAATTTCAATCATTCACTCCTTGCTATACTATCTATGTTTCACCAAAAAAAAATTTAAATTTAAACAGCTCCTTCTGGGTGTTGCAGTTTCTTCGTCAGTTAGTATATGTGTTATGCCTCCAAATTTTTCATTAAGAATGATGAAAATAATAACAACTTGATTCATTCCTTTAGAAAAAGGGTATAGAACCTGTCTTTAAACCATTTAAAATCAAACAAATAAAGGATTTTCCAATAAGTGGTTTCATTTTGTTGACGTAGACTTGAGATTTCAGATAGCTCTAAAGAAAATTATCGAGAGGGTTAAGTAATTGGCATATGTGCGTGGCTCTTTCACCAGGTGACTACTCAGCAGTCTTCATAATATATCCAAAAGCAAGTTGCGCGATAAGGGTACGCTCTATGATCGCGCAAAGTGGGAACTACTCCGAGGAGTTGAACCCACCCCGCTTCCAGTTTCAGCTTCAGTTCGAAAACCTACCCCATAACTGATAGCAGTGAAGCACTATCAAACCGCTACTGACTCTGCAGTGTCAATAATTGAGTTGTTTGGAACGTAACTCATGCGCCAAATGTGGTTTTTGCTTCCATACACCCGAACGCAGACTCAAGAAACAAGAAAATCCCAAGAATCGATGCTTCAATTGATCCTGGTACGAGAGCCGTTAATCCGGCTCGTACGTCAAGACCCAGGTACCCTTGTAAAGTATTTAAATTGATCCTAGCTTCAAGCAAGCTTCAAGTGGCCGGGTACTAGTAATACTTCACGAGAGCCTCCACCCTCTCGAGGTAACGCAGTATCATACATAACGCATTCGGCCATTCTATAGAAAAATACGGAGATTCACACAGGGTAGAGTAACGTTAGTTTCAAGGGTGTGAGCTCTAGACTACGATAGATACTCTTGTCACTGTGTTGGACAACGCAACTCAGCTCTCCATTTCACCTTTGTAGTGAAACTAGGGCCCCAGTACCAAAAGGAGCAAAATGAAACTAGAATCTTAGTCATGACAAGCACCCCCACCACGTCAAGGTACACACACAAATGGGGGGGAATCTAGAGATGAGAGTTCACATAACATTAGCGACCAATTCATGAGAGTTTTCGTCGGGTTTATGTCATCTAGCCCGCGGTGGCCATTTCTATCTATGACCACTCAATCTCTATTAATAAAGATCCAATGACGCCATCATGCTGTAAATCTCACCATACAGTCAGTTTTTTGAAATGCAACGGAATTTCATGTAAAAGTTCTGGGTTGTTCTGGTACGAATAAAGGCAATTTTTTTATGAAAAAAGGCAGTCAATCAAAAATGTGCCTGGTCTGAGGAGAGAGAGAGGCTAAAATCTGGATCGTGTTCCAAGTGCTAAAGGGCCCAGACAGTCAACTCTCGACGCAATCATTTCGCTTTATTTCTTGAGCCAATACGACTTTGGCAAGATGGAAGCCCAGATCCTTACGCCGTATTATCCAAGTTGTTGCGATAGTCGTGAAATTGACAAATTTGACCCATAAACAATAGTGATCTTTGCAGCTGCAATATTCTCCTACCTTCGCAACCACAATTCTCACCTTGGACAAACATGAAGGTTATAAATATCGGGGGATGAAGCAGGCTTTAGAAATCAAGCTCCTCAGATGAAAATAAATACTTCATAAAAGAGTCAATATATTGCTTGAATACAAGCTCAACTCGAGATCACTGCTCACTGCATTGAAGACCTGGACAATACCAAGCCTAACTCTAACGTTTTGACCTGGTAGCTTACTTAGCTTCGAGAAATAGATAGAGCTCAACTTGGAAACCGCCCATAATGAGAATATTCATGCTGTCAAAAATTACTTCTTTAAAGGAAACATTCCATTTTTCCTGGAGATCCGTGAGGCTGATGATGGAATCTCAGCACTGGGGTTGTCGTTACCAGAGGTTTAGAACAATAGACGCTTGATGAAGGAATGGAGTGCCAAGGCGCTGCATGGTAGATATCCCGATCACCTGAAAAATGCGGAAGTGAATAATGTTGATCTCACTTACCTATACGCGTGGGATACCTTTTTCCTGAGACAGACGGACAGCTTATGGCAATCCAGGATTAGGTCAAGCTAACGAGAATGTACCTGAAACATATCGCACAACATACATTCTTACCAACAGATGTCGTAGGTGCTTCCAGTCACTTGAGTCAATGCACACATAAAGTCTCCGTGTTCAATGTTAGTTCTAAGGAATTATCTCGATGAATAAACTGCTGTGGCTAACACCTATCATGAACAAATGACGCTCAAACGCAATTTACTTCATTATAAAGCCTCACAGACTCTATACCAACCGAAAACTTTGCTACGGAGTAAGCACGACATTTTTAACTGAAAGAGGGCGCACAACAGGCTTGACATCGCACTCATGAGAACAACAGAAGGAGATCTTACATTTCTCAAAAACATGTTCAGTTACATTCACAGGGTCTTGAGGGATATTTAAAAGAGAACCTTTTGACTCTTCTTTGTCATTTTTACTTTAGTTTTACCGGAATTTGGTTTACATTTTCATTCTTGATATAAACGAATCTTTTTCCTATTCATCTATTTATCTTTGTCTCGAATCATCATCAATCAAACTTGTATACACTAATACCTCTGTCAACCTCAGATGATAACTGTAACAAACAACAATTTTGATAACGAATCTCAAGACAAAGGCCCAAGTGCGAATCTTCCTCCAACGGCGCAATATACCCTTTATCAAGCTGGCCCTGACACCGCTTCGCGATTAAAAAGCCGACAATTGCCCATCAGAGCTTCCCGAAGGCGAGCCGGGATAGCGTCCTGAAGCCGCGTAACGCCGTTTCGTAATCTGATTGTCCATTAAAAAGTACAGATCGGTCGTTACGACTGATTGTTAGTGCCGGTGAAGAGTCGTTGTGATTTCGGCTCGACAGATTGAATAGAGGGGTTAGCGGGGGTGGGACAACTGGACCAGAGCACAAAGGGGATGATGATTGCGCTTCGATCGGTTATCCACAATGTAACAATGATTGGTACATTCCACTTCGCTCTGCATCTATTGCAACAAGAGTAACTGTTCAGTTTCTCTGTTATGATAATTAAAATCCTACATTAACAATTAATGTGAAATAATGACAATAAGGAGTTCACTGAACAATTCATTACACCCGCTTAAATATAAACTTTGAAAAATTGTCTCTCAACAGCTCCGAGATCTTTTGCCAGAACTTTGGCAACAAATTGAGCAGAATATTCTTGATAACTTGGTGGAAAGCAAGAGGAGATGCCAAGCAGTTATTGATGGACGTGTGGTCAAACTTTGTACTGAGGAGGAATACAAGTATGAATTTTTGAAATTTGCAGTTAAGGTTTTTCGTGAAATGTTGTACTTTTTCAAATATTGTGTTTTTATTATTCCACATACATCAGTTCTTGGAAATCTTATTATAGCATGAGTGCTTAACAAAATCCCTTTTATGAAAAAAGTTAACAAAGATACGAGTTTCAGGTAGGTACAAACTTCTTCCTTCTTTCAATCGCTGGAATCTATAAATCCTGGTATCCAGATAAGGAGCGCCGATCCCCTGTTCCGATACTTGGCGTAGAAAGGACCATTATCCTCCGAAGTGGCAATAAAGATGCAGGAACGGATCACATTATACCAAAAGTCAATACATGTTATTATAGTCAGTATTCCTGATAGTGAGGCGATAACAGTTTACGGCCTTTATGTGCCGCTTCTTCATAATTCGAAAGGCGACGTTGCGAGTTCAGCGTGTAATATCCCAAAATTCAGGAAATGAGACAAATCAAAGTTTGATGAAAAAACTGAATGTTTTTCTTCATTGTGCCATGGTTAGATAATGAAAAATAAAACATTATATTTCATCAAATTTTCTAAATTTGGCTGATATTAATCTTCCACCTCTCAACTGTATCATTTAAATGGAGTAGGACTGGAAGAATAAAAACATGCATGAAAGATACGCTTATACACCCCACAGTCATGTTGTAGACACGCTATTATCCACCACTTATCTTAGACAAGGATTCCTCATACCGAAGACCGAGGGATTCATCCATGAGATTCAAGATTAATTATTAATTAATCTCTACCAGGAGCTACCGCTGAAACAAAACTTACCAAATGGTAGATGCAAACTCCACACAAGATACCATACAACACCTTACCTTGGTTTGTAGTTACCTGGTTCCTAAGAATTTTATGGACAGGCACAACAAAGTAGCATTAATTTTACACCAAGAAATCTGCAGAAACCAAGAACGGCTCAAGGAAATTCAACCCTTTTTTGTGTACAAGGCAGTTGATTTAGTATAAAACGACTCAGTGAAGATATATTAGGATATGGGGGTTATTACAAATAAAGAAATAAGGCATAATAAGCCTGATATTCTAATCAGGAATAAGAACGATAATACTGCCTTCTTTATAGATATCACCGTACCCCTCGATGAAAATATGAGAAAAGCTAGACTGCAGATTTGGACTTTAAAGGAAAAATATTTACAAACATAAAAAGGTTGATATTGTGCAAATAATCATTTCCTTTAATGGCCTTATCGAGAGGGAGCTGTTTGGAGCCTTGAAGCTTGTTGTAAGCTTATGGAAAAGGCTATATTGTCTATCTGCTCAGCAATTAGAAGGATGGCTAGGAATTGAATCGTTGGTAAACGACACCCCAGTTCTATCTGCTCGACCATTAACTGTGAAAATAAAAAACATTATAATTATAATATGACCAATGTAAAACGTAATGACAGAACACTGCAATGTAATACATAAGATTCAATAAAAATATAATAAATTACGGCGCAATCCAATCAAATACTACAGACAAATACTTGATATCGCAAAAAAAATTACAATAAATCACAATGACACATAGTCAATGATGAAAAACAGCAGAACAAAATTCAACCTAATATGCAATGACAGCTCCCGCCAACCTTTCAATTAATCAAACTTTGAATATCAAATCAGATTTAATCTGTTAGTCTTCTACAATATTAATTTCAAAAAATTTTTTTTTAAACGTTTAGAATTAAATTAAGGTCTAATAAAAAGCACTGCTCATATTTAATAGACGTATCAAAATCAAATTTCACTATAAAATGACAAAATAATGTCACTAAATAATAAAAAAACATAAAAATAAATTATTAATTAAAATTAAAAATAAGTAATATCCAATGTATTGTTCCAAACATAAGCACTCGAACTTGTCAGAAAAGCCGTGGTACGAATGTTTTGCCTTTGACATACATTTGAAAACATGTTCAGTTTCTGGTCTTATATTTATGAAAACTATATCTTTTTCAAAAATACACAACATAATTTTATGAACTTCGCCAAAACTGATTTATTTGAAATATTTAATATGTTTGAATATTTAAATAAGTTACTTCAAAAACTCTCAAAAACATGAAGCACATCCTCAAAAACGATTAGAATTCAGATAAGGTCAGTTCAACTTTACATTTATAATATAAATTCAATAAAAAATAAATAAACTTGTAATCTTACCAAACAATTTCTGGAAAATCTGTGAATGCAATTAAATTAGATAGGTACATTTAATATCCAAGGTTTGTCTATCTTCTATGCTAAACACAGAAATCACACAAAGTTTGTGAGGCATTTTATGGCCTTCATTAAACCATTGGAAACTGTATAATAAATTTCATCATTCAAAAACCTAATATAATTATATATTATATATAAAATAAAATGATAAGATTCGGTTTTTTACTTGATAGAAGGATAATTATAAATTTTGAACATCAAATCAGATTTAATCTATTAGTCTTCTACAATTTTAATATCAAAAATATTTTTTCAAAAAACTTTTAGAATTAAATTTAGTTTGATGTTGCCCACAAGTGATGGATCTCAACGAAATGGCTCTGCCAGGATCAATCAAATGACTTCACATAACGTAGAGACCATTAGACGGTGCTCGTACCAGGATCAATAGAAGTCATCAATCTTTAGATTATCTTAGTTCATGGGACTGCGTTCGGATGAATGGATAAGAATTCCTTTCGGCGGGTGAGTTGTGTCTCAAACCAACTCGGGTACTGACCTGCAGAGCCAGTAGAGGTTGAATAGTGCTTCGCTACTACCAGTCAGACGTGTCAGGCTTTCCAGTCGGGGCCCAAACTGGAAGCTGGTGGGTTCACCTCTTCGGAGGGGTTCTCGCTTCGCACGATGATATGGCGTAATCCATATGTGGACTGTGGAGACTGCAGAGTAGTCACTTGGATAAGAGTTATGCTCGCATGCTTATAACATTACCTGGTAGAATTCACTTTCCGACGTGAAAAAGTTGATTGGTGTCATAGGCAGACTTGCGCACTAGGCCTATCTGGTGAGTTCAGGTGCGCAAGTTCGGAACAAAACGCCGCCTCCGAATTAAGAGGAAGAAGCTTCCTTATAAGAACTCCATTCACTTCAGAGCTTCAAGTCGATCTCTGAAATCTTCGTTGTCTTCAATTGCGGAGTTGGATAAATAATGAACAAAACTAGATATTGAACGAGGCTTCTTCCAGTCGAATTTTTTGATATTTCAGCACCCTAAAACTAAAGGGTTCACCCTGTTTCACCTCCAAATGAATACCCCCGTCCCTGGTGACCGAGATTGGCCGTTCATCTCCCGACAAAAACGACCCAGCCGCCTTGCGTGCAAACATAATATAACAATTTGTCGCGTACCACACACACCTAGTCGCCCATTTCGAAACGAGAGTACAAAGGCAGACGCGTGGACTTCTAGGGTCAACATCGGCAATTTGGTCCATCTACGGAAACCATTCGTTCTCATTTCCAGGGACGCCGCCGTGTTTGTTGTAAGGCGGCTGGGCAATTAGGCCCAGTGGCGTTATTGCCCGAGAAACAGTTCAGACGCTGTTGCCGATAAAAATTGAAACGTTGGTGGCGAAAACACCAGAGAAAAACGTGGAGATTGAATCAGATAAAATGAATTACTACGTAATACCTTTAGTGAATATCTTAGGATGTTTTCATATCTTACGACTTGTCAACGGAGCAATGCTCTAAAAATGACAAATTTTTAATTTTATCAACTGAAATATAACAATCAAAATAAAAAGTCAGCGAAGTAAATAAATATAACACGCATAATCTAAATACAATATTTTATACGTCGATATTTCATTTTATTTGAAACTCTTCATAAATATCCCATCTAAACTATGCTAATTATATCAAATTTGTATACTCACATGTTCCATCCCTGAGAATAGGAATAAAATGGCAAAACTGACGTTTATTTGACTTCCGGGTGATAGAACACAGAATTTTTTTTTATGCCTCATAAGTATTGGGTGTTTTTTTAGAGTGATAGAACTTTAAATTAAACTAAAACACATTTAAACTAAGACTGAAGCCAATTTTTTTTTATTTGAAAGATAATTTCATGACATTTATGTTTCGAAAATAATTTATGTCCACCACGACTAGCTCTGAAGAGCCGCATTCGTCCAGGTCAATTTTGGACCACTTTTTCAAGTAATTCAGGCCTTATTCCATCAATAACACGAGTTATGTTGGCTTCCAAAGCGTCTATTGTTTCTGGTTTATCAGCATAACTTGACATAACCCCAAAGAAAATGATCTTGGGGGCCATTTCTCGAAATAATGTTATCGCCAAAACTTTCTTTCAGTAAATCAATTGTTACGGTAGCAGCATGAGGTGTAGCATCATCTTGTTGGAACCAAAACACTTCTGGGTCGATATCATTCAAATTTTGAAACCAATAATCCTTTATCTTAGATCTGTAACGAGCACCATTCACTGTAACATTAGTTCCAGCATCGTTTTTAAAGAAATATGGACCGATGATGCCTCCAGCTTGTAAAGCACACCATACAGTGCATTTTCTAGGATGAAATGGAACTCGCAGAACTTCTTGAGGATTGTTTCCACTTTCATTACGGCAATTTTGCTTGTTTACATAGCCGTTGAACCAGAACTGATCTTCATCATTAAACACAATTTTACGATAAAAATGTGAATTACTTTCAAGCTGTTCTAAAGCCCAATCAGCAAATAAACGACGCTTATCATGGTCAAGTGGCTTTAGTTCTTGAATCTTGTATGGGTGTAGACCAAGATCTTTACGCTAAATTTTCCATGTGGTGGATGCACTGAGTCCAACTTAATGTGAACGTCGACAAATAGATAAAACTTATCTCATCATTAACACTGTGACTTACAGCAGCGATATTTTCTTCTATACGTGCAGTTCTTTGTCTTGTTGTTGTTGCATCGAGTTGAGCAAATGTTGTCCGAAATCTATCGATAGTTCGAGGAATAAGCTGCTCAGAAGGCCGATCATGTAAACCACAAATTTCACAAAGTGCTCTATAAGTTTGGCGAATAGAACAATTATTTTGAAATTAAATTTCAACAATTTGTAAACGTATGCGGCGTGAGCTTTCCATAATAGTTTGTCAATGCTATCATGACTTCTTCCTTCTGTCAAATTACAGTTATCCCTATCAAAAGTTCTATCACTCTAAAAAAAAACACCTGATAGATTATTCAGGATTTGTGATTGTGATTACTGTCATGAAGTCAGGAATGTCAGATTATGTAAATGAACTAAGTTGAATAATAAAAATATTGTATCTTTGTTCATACTGCAATGAATTTGTATATAAAATTATTAACAGTTTAAAATACTGCATATCTCAAGCAAAAACTATAACAATTTCAAGGAACACTGAACTGTTTCGGTCCTTACTACTCGTATTTGATAGTTGATCATAATGCGTTTCAAGAAATTATTGTTTATCATATAAAATAAAATAATAAAAAGGGGGTTTCTTACTTGATTACTTGATAGAAGGATTATTACAATATTTCAAATAACTTACTGATTCATTCTGCTAACCTCATTACAAATTTTAATATAACAGAATTAGAGCTGAAATTAATTCTCCAGAACCTTTACAGATTTTAATCTAAATAAATCTCATGAAAACATTCAGAATTAAATTTCAAAACATGTTCTAAATACACTATCACTTTATAGACATAAATATTATTAACACATGTGGTGGAAATTAACTAATACAATGTCAAAATATATATAAAATAATTACCCAATTATTTAGACATCACGTTATACATATATGTTTCGATTGGATGTTAAAGAATCACAAGTTCCATCACCAAAAAATGGTCAATATATTATTCAAAAAGGCCTTTTTTATTTTCTTTTTTTTTAATATATAGCACATTCTCCAGAAAAAGAACCTGATTAATTCGCACCCAAAATCTCTTCAGTAAGGAGTTATTTGAATAAACAAAATAATCATTCAAAAATATATAAAAATATTTTTTTTTCACTACAAATTTTTGCAACAACTAACCAATTTTAGGATAAGTATGGCCTATACGAAAATTAGGTTATTTTTAAATAATATGTTAAACATATTTTGGTTATTCTTTAACATCCAATCGAAACATATATGTATAAGTTGATGTTCATTGTTTTATATTTCTTTGGATTATTTATTAGTTGATTTCCACCACATGTTATGATAATATATGTCTATAAAGTGATACAGTGTATTTAGGACATGTTTTAAAATTTAATTGTAAATGTTTTCATGAAATTTATTCAGATTAAAATCTGTAGAGGTTCCGAAGAATTGATTGCAGCTATTATTGAGTAATATTCAAATATTTCTTCGTAGTAATATTCAATTTATATACAAATTTTAATTTTAATTTCATAAAGGATATTTTCAAAAATTGAGTTGAATAAATATCTTAGAAAACACAGTTTCAATTTAGTAGACATATAAAATTAACATTCATTACACAGCACCGAAAAGAACAAAAAAATACAAAGAAAATATAAAATATCAAATAAAAATATTAAATAAATACTTGGAGAATGAAACCTTTGTTTCGTACCAATGTATTATGAAAACCAAATTCCTTTCCAAAAGTGCACAACATAACCACAAGAATTTTTCAAAAATAAATCTCCTTAAAAGTGTTCCTTTAAAAAACTTCGAGGAAAAATATTTATAAAATTAAAATTTAGCCGAATAAATCTGTATCATATATAAGATATAGTTTTACTGCGAAGTATTTTCTGAAAATTTGTTCGACTATCAAGTAGCTACTTTTCATTAATTGAAAACTAGCTTCTTTTCAACCCAATCTAGGTTCCTTCAAACTCAATCTGTAGAGACATTCGCACTTCTCGGAAAAATAGACCAAAATCTAACGTTTTCTCACAACAATCGAAAAAGGATCCACAAATACCATATTCATTCAAAGTATCACTTTCTGAAACGCCCTTTCGTGTAACAGGATTACAAGGTACCCATCATTTGTCCAATGATCATCTTTACACTAACTCATAATTCCATCAGTGCTGTTTGTTTCCTTATAAAAACCTATTATTACGGTCACGCTGACGCACCGTAAGTGGTCAACCGTACAAAATACCAATAAATAACTGGTTTTGCAGATGTCACCGAGCTTTTTGAGATTTGCGGAAGCTCTGCGGTCAAAACTGAGATGTTTCTAATGGGATGGACGGGTTGAAATCATGGGGATATTGTGGGTTTTCTGTGAAACGAAGCGGTAAATGTTCGCTCAGCAGGTTGCCCAAAGTTGTAAATCAGCTTATAACAATGTAATACAAGTTATGGATCTTACGGATGAGATGAAGAATGATATTTTAGTGTTTGATGGCGTGTGTTTTGCCGATTTTAAAGATTTCGCGTTTGTTACGATAGCAATAAATAGTCTATTCATATTCTCAGAAAATTGGAATTTGACAGTTTGCTTCGAACATTGAAAAAAATAATGAACAGTAATTTACAGACATTTTTAAATAATAATATTTTTCTTGATTGTTTCTGTCACTACTTGACGGTAATTCATCTTATACGATTTAAAGTAAAACACTTTATTTCCAATAATATTAATTGCTTGCACAACTACCTAAAAAAATTACAAAATCAGCCTCTTGAAATACAAATCTAAACAAAACGAAACATGATAACATGAATTTTTAGAGTTTATTCCAAGAAATTTCGAGATAGGAGTTATATATTCAAAAGAAATGCAGTAAATAATAAGTAGAACCCATCAATTATCCACAAACTATTATATTAAATAAAATCCAACAGAAACAATCCATTTCATTAGTTTACCCATCAATTAGAATGAAAAATGAAAACTATATTTGCTAATCCTATATAGGACGAAAATCTGAACTGATAGCTAGGTATTCAATGAAAAATCGAAATCTCAATATTTCATATGAAATATTCTGAAGGTAAATCGATAAGAAATAATCGTCAATTACAACTAGAGATCAAGAGTATATAGGTTAACCTGAGATACACGTTCATATGTATACATTGACCAAACAGGCAGAGCTTTCGAAGAAAGGATAAAAGAACACTAAAATTTATTTGTTAAAAATACATCAAATTCTACCTATGCAAATCATCTTCAAGAAACAGGACACGATTTTGACCATAATTTCGAAGTTGTCCATATATTACTTATACCCTTTCAAAGTTTAAGTAGCCGTTTTTTTCATTTCATTTGTTCAATTGTATTGAAAATACAGAAAATGCCTTTCCTATTCAATTTGAACAGGCTGTTTTATGACTACTAAATCCTCCATTATTCTTTTGAACTTCTAAAATCTCCTTTTAGCCCTTAACTCTACATTATCTTGGATAAATATTGAAACTTACGACTATCAAAATGTATGTATTCATACACCCTTAGCTGTCATCTCTAAGTGTCAATGATCACAATTGATACTGTTCTTTGGGGGAAAATAAACCAGTTTTATTCGAATATAAGTACAGGGGAGATGAAAAAGGTATATGGTAATCGAATACCCAGATTCCGAACAGGAATTCATGGAAGTCCCACAAAATATTAGAAATAATTGATCAAAGTAAAATCTTCTTTCTGTAATATATTCAGAACTTAACTTACATTGAATTTTTATATTATAAGTATAAAGTATTCTTAACGAAAATTATGTCAATATACGTGTTCCACATTTAACGTAATCAGTTCAGATTAAGACTGGGTTTTTTTCTGATCTGATGTCGGCATAAACTATACAAAATATAATAATTTTTGTTGAAATGATTCTTTTTCCAACCTTTCTTGTAATGATGCAGTTCGAAGGGAGCCTTTTAACCATGTATTTTTCATTCTTATTATACTTTTTGCTTCTTCAGAAAAAAAAATTCTAAAATTGCAAAAAATGACGTTTATCAGACTCTCGGATGATAAAACAAATAATTCTGTGTTTTTGTTCAGCTTATTCAAGAAGTAATTCACAGATTTGAAGTTTTCAGGAAAAAAGGACTGTTAAACAAACGTCATACTTCACGTCAGTGCTTTGCAACATTATTTTCAATGTCCAACATTATAGAAATAGCAAATTTACTGTTTTTTCTAGGTAACTAGTTTGGAGGCTTAACTAGAATTGAGAACCAAGAGAAGAAGAAAATTTTGAAAACTTACCTTCAATTGCTGCTTCCTCAGCATGAATCTTCAGGTTTTCCATCAACAGGTCTAATTCTTGTTGGTCAAGAAGATACAACATGACACGGAATATTCGAAAGCAGAGTTGAAGATCTGGGAAGTTAAAAATTATTTCTTGTACACCTCGTTCTTGCTAGCAAAGTTGATAATGTTTCTGTAACGTGTTGATCTTTCTACCTTTTAGAAATGATGCATCTGTATTCCATCGGAAGAGTTTTCTATTCTTTGGAAAGTGAAAATCAATACTTGTGTAGCGAATTCTTTTTCAATTCTTCGTGCTTCGTATGTAACGGGTTAAATATCAGTTTTTTCCTTTAGGCTTGCATATTACTGTTTCAAATAAGTATTTCAGTATTCAGAAAAAGTCTGATGGTATATTACAGATAATAGCTGGAATTAATTTTCCGGAACCTATAAAGATTTATATCTAAATGAACTCATGAAAACATTTAGAATCAAATTTTCAGAAAACATGTCCTAGATAACACTGTATCACTTTATAGACATATATATTATCATCATATGTGGTGGAAATTAACTGATAAAGAATCAAAAGAAATATAAAATAATGACCAAATTATTTAGACATCCCTTTATACATACATGTTTCGATTGGATCACAAGTTCCATCACCAAAAAATGTTCAACATATAATTCAAAAAGGCCATTTTTATTTTCCTTTTTTGAAGAATATATAGCATATTTTCCAGAGAGAGAACTAATAAATCCGGACCCAAAATCTCTTCAGTAAGGAATTATTTGAAATCATCATCAAATATATGAATTTTTTTTCGCCAGACATTTCTGAAACAACTAACCAATTTTTGGATAAGCATGACCTATACGGAAATTAGGTTATATCACAGAAATATACAATGAAAGAAGATACAACTTAATAATAAATTATATTATAATATATTATATTATATTTACTATGATATACTATTATATATATTTACTATGAAGATGTATATGAATATTACAGATAATAACTGGAATTAATTCTCCGGAACCAATACAGATTTAAATCTAAATAAATCTCGTGAAACCAATTTTTTTAAAACGAAATATCATTTTTTTGTTTAAATATTTATTTTTGATGAACATTTATTTTACTCTAATGATATAATAAAGAGTAAATTGTAAAATTAAATTATGGATAGTTTCGTTATTTTATTTAAGTTGCGCAATCTGTTTTTCAAAAAAAAAAGATGCACTGAAATGACAAAGAAATATGAATTGACTTGTTGAAGAGTAATTTAGTCTAAATTATTAAAATAACACACTCACTAACAAGTCAAAATTTGAAGAAGCAGCCTGTTCGGAGTAAACATTAAATTGTTCATGAAGAAATTCTTAAAACGTTAGTCAAAATCTGAAAATCTCTTGATAATTTTATCTATAACTAAAAAGATAGTATCCAAGCAATGTAATTCTGATTAATATGACCAGAATGCAATGAAATTAGGGAATAAATATTACCACGATCAACGACGTTCAAAACTGTATACAAAATGTACGATCCAAGATACGTTTGGCATGGATAAATTGGTTATAAGCTCTAAATAACTGAATTTTAATCAATTTTATAGCTAATAGTCAGTAACTATTGTGTTAAAAGCCTTAGAATTAGGAAAAATTATAAACTCCTAACAACTAGATGAATTTTTGATGAATATTGCAACTAAAAGATAAAAATTCAGGCTCATTTTGCAGAGTAGTTTTAGAGTTTGTGAAACTGAAGTTTTCAAGAAAATAGCAGAAGCATTATTTAAAAAATTTTGGTAGTTCTAAGCAAGTTGTCCAAATTTCAATTTCATTGAAAATCTGCGTCACTTAGTATCCAAATTTAAAAGGCCAGAAGCACGTGTTTCCACATAATTATCTTCCTCGAAAAAAGATACTTCCATAAGATAAAATTATAAGAGTGATATTTTTAAGGAACACGTTGTTACCTTCAACATATTATGGAAAATTCCAACATAATCAACGAAGGAAGTGAACCAATAGCTATAGATGAACAAACATTTTTCTAGAAGATAACAACTAAACTGCGATTGAAGTTGCAGAATCCATAATAATAATAAATTTTGCTGGAATAAAATACAGAAGACAATTAAAGAGGAATATTAAGTGAAATTGATACTCACTAGAAAGTGCAGACAATTATTCTGTGTAATTTCCAAAGGATTTCAACAAACATCTTCTGAATAGAGATTATGTATGTATAACGTAGAACTACATCAATTTTTCACTGTCTTTATTTCAAATTTCTTTTCAATTTAATATATATTTCAAAATGGAATAGAAAATTAAAATTAGAATTCTCCTTCTTTATCGATTGATAATTCATAAAGTTAAAAATTCTGATTAAAACCGGGCAGCTCAAAATTGAAACCTATATAACAAACACATTTTTATCCAAAGTATTGCATAACAAATTGTAACCCAACGGGGTGTAAAAAAAATGTGACACTTGAACTTCCAACGCAGTGATGATTAAGAGTTCATTAAAGTTTATTTCATAACAGTTTGGCTTCCAACGCAGGGGAAAATTCATTAGAAAGTAGAAAAGGAAATTTCATAACACATTTTATAACAATTCAGTGCCCAATGAAGGGCTTAGAGAAGTTCATAACAATTTGCCATTCAACATGGAGGAAATTTATAATACATTGTCATTCATAACAAAAGTTTCTGTTTTCTTAAAACTGGCGTCACTTATTTTATAAAATTCCTGGCATAAACTAGCCTAAAATATCTGGAATCTTCGACCGATCCTTCAAGCAACCCCTTCCTTCCCTCAACCCTCTACCAAACTCCGATACCCGTCGCGTTATGGCTCGAAACGAATATGGTGATGGATCGCGCAAGTAGCCCGGGGAATTCCCCAACCCTCGACAGGATCATGCACTCGCCGACGCTGATTATCTGACGCCATACGCCGCCGACGCTCCTCCTTGACGTCCCGCGTCGTTTCCGGCGTCTCTCCTAATGATATTCACCTACTCCGGGTCCGGTGAACGGCAGGCCGGACTGCCGGAGTCCATTAGACCGCGCGGAGAACGGCGATTTTCGCAAATTAATGAATGGGACGGGAAGTCTCGAGGGATGGGAAGTATAAGTGAGTTTTTTGGGAAGGGTTTGATTATCGCCAGGTGCTTTGGGGTGGCGTTAGGGTTTATGGAATGTGGGAGAAATCGATGCAAATTTTGCACAAGGGTTTTCTCTCGTTATTATTGACATGAAAAACATGTCTATAAATTAATTAATCAATGCGGTGGATATTTTCTTTTTTTTCAATTTTACAAAAAACAACAACATCCTTATTGAAAAATCAATTTTTTAATTGAACTTTGCATCGAGTGCTACTTGGAGGTAACAAAGCATACTTAAATTTTGTCTTTATATCCTGTACTAACTCCAGGACTATATAGAGGCAACTTAGATCTCTGAATGCTAACAATTCCAATACTTTGCTCCCTACCCTGTTGGGTGACGTTGAAGAAGTTATAAAAGGTATTTTCAATCGGTTGTTGATTATTTGAATGAGGGTTGTTCTGATATGATATCGGATTATAACAGCGCTAGATCCTATTATAGTTCATCCTTTAATTTCCGTCTTCCCAGTCTTGAAAATGTATCCCTTATAATTTCTAATCTCAAATCCAAGGCTGTACTTTTTTTCCAGTGTCATAATCATACCTTTTGACTTGGTTTATATACAGTGAACTTAGAATTATAGTCCGTTGTTGTTATAAGTGTTCAAGTGTTTTACTTCTTCTTCTTCTTCTTTACGAAAGCTTGCTAGCTTGTTTCACCCATTTTCCTCCTCTCGTTCTTGAGATGTTGAGGTCCAGCTGTCCTTCCACCTCTTTGGCGGTCTTCCTACGGGTCGTTTGGATGCTGGTCTTCCGTTTCTAGCGATTTTTGCTATTCTGTCGCCTTCATACGTGAGACATGTTCATTCCAGAAACTTCTCCTCGCGCGTGTCCATCTAACTAAGTCCTCCGTCTGGCATTCCCTTCTGATCTCGTCGCTCCCTCTCTGGTCTCTCAATGTGTTCCCCGTTATTGCCCTCAAAACTCGCATCTCGTTTGTCCGTGCCATTCTTTTAGCTTCAGCTGTATCTGCTCTGGTTTCCGCCGCGTATGTCATCACGGGTCTGACGCACGCTTTGTAAATTCTCACTTTACTGGTTGTTGTCAGATGATATTCCTTAGGGCTTCCGCTATTCTGGCCTATTCTGCCTTATTCATCTGATGTCTTACACTATCTTTTAAGCTCCCATTTGGCGATATCGTTACGCCTAGATAGTTAAAGGAGAATACTTGTTCGATGATGTTGTTATTTATCTCCAGCTTACATCGGCGGGGTTCCCTGGCAATCACCATGCTCTTAGTTTTGGGGATCGATATTACCATGTTGAGTTTCAGAGCCTCCCTGTGAAATGCCTGCATCAACCATTGCAGCCCTGTCTTCGCTATCCGCAAATAATGTTGCGTCATCTGCATAACACAAGATCTTCAACAGTTCGTTCTCCATTCTGTATGTTTTACTTCAATTATACTAACTGACAAAGAAACTGCAACACCCACGAGGAGCTGTTTAAATTTTATTTTTTTTTTTGGTAAAACATAGATAGTATAGCAAGGAAGTAAATTATTGAAATTTGAAGAAAAAAACGAAGGGTTTACAATTTTTTTTAATAAATTTGTTAACAATGTGTTTGTCCACCGCGATTATCTATACACTACCCAACACGTCTTGGCATTGATGGAATAAGATGGTCTATTTCTTCTTGAGAGGTGCTATCCCAAGCTACCTGTAGTTCATGTCTCAGAGCCGCCAAAGTCCGTGGGGGCTAGGGTAAATTTCCAAGCCACACTCTATGGGCATGGCAAGAGATTCACATGGGTCGCTTCAAAAAAATTTAAACTAACTCTGGCAACATGAGGTCGAGCACTGAAATTTTGAATTCTAGAGCCGGTTAAGGTAAGGGAGAACATATGGCTCCACTATTTCTTGAAGGTAATGTACCGCTGTCATGTTATCTCGAATAAAGACTTAAGGTGACCTACTTGCATGTGCAATAGCACCCCATACCATAACGCCTACTGTCCGGTGCACATGACGCTTAATATTAAACTGAGGTTCACGTCTTTCTCCCCGACGTCGTCTAACCCTTCTTCGGCCATCATGTGCACCCAAAGGAGAATCGAGATTCATCAGAAAAGACGACCTGATGCCATTCCACATTCCAATGAGGACGTTCTCTGCACGACTGTAATCGCGCCCCCCAGGCATTAGATCTTGACGTGATGGGGGCGCTCTCTTGACTAGGACCCTAGTTTCGTCCCGGCGAAATGGAGGGTTAGGTCTTGGTGTCTAACGTAATGCCATTTCGCGCCAGTCACTGGACCTGTATGGTGGAAGATCTCTGAATGGAGCCCTAGTTTTACTCAGGTGAAATGGAGGGCTGAGCCGGTTGATTAACTCAGTGACATGGGAGTCTGTCGCAGCACAGGGCTTCTCCCTTAAAACTAGCGTACTCTACCCTATCGCAGTATGAATCTCCGGATTCTGTGTAATGGCCGAGTGAGTTATGTAGCATACTGCGTTACCTCGGGGGGGTGGTCTTGCCCACAGGTGTTACTTGTACCACCTGGCCACCCCATTGTTGATGGACTCGAGGGGCCAGTGGTTGAAAGTCCGCATGCTGGACTAGGGGGGTATTTCATTTATCTGTTCGCAGACCCCCATGTTCGGGATATTCTCATGAAACGACTCGGGGTTTAACGGGACTTGACGGTTCGACCGGCCTGTCCTAGCCCCTGGATCTGTGCGTAACTCTTTAGGGTTTGTGGATCTCGACGAAATGGCTCAGCCATTAGTGCTTGACGCCAGGATCAATCAAATGACCTCACATGGGTTCGGTGGGTCAGGACGTACAGGCCGCTAGACGGTGCTCGTACCAGGATCAATTGTAGTCGTCAATCTTGAGTTTATCTTAGTTCATGGGACTGCGTTCGGGTGGATGGATAAGAATTTCTTCCGGCGGGTGAGTTGCGTCTCAAACCAACTCGGGTACTGACCTGCTGAGCCAGTAGGGGTTGGATAGTGCTTCGCTGCTACCAGTCAGACGGTTCTGGCTTTCGAGTTGGGGCCCAAACTGGAAGCTGCTGGGTTCATCTCTTCGGAGGGGTTCTCGCCACGCGTGATGATATGGCGTAATCCTTATCACACTTTCTACCTCTAGGGGTGGACTGTGAAGACTGCTTGGTAGTCACTTGGAAAAGAGGTCTCCCTCAAATAGCCAGTAACTATTCTGGTAGAATTCACCACTGTAATCGTTGCCGGCGATGCTCGATCGTCAGAGATAACACAAGATGGGGTCGATAATGCTGCGGTCCAAAAGGCCTTATCCGGCGGTAAACCATTCGGACAGTTACAGGATGACCTTGTTCTCCTAACCACTCATCAGCCAAAGATCAAGTTGTCGAAAATCGCTCTCTAATAGCCATAAGTGTTAGACGTCGATCTTGAACTTCATTTGTGATCCTTCGATTTTGAGCATTATCAAACCACCCTTTCGCGTACACGTGATCTAACAACAACTAAACATTAAAATTTAAAACATTTGCAAAAAACGACTACATATTCAAGTAACAAAAAAAGTTTACATGAAAAGACCTTCACGATTTTTTCCTCCTTATGTTAATCATTTACTCCTTGCTATACTTTCTATGTTTTACCAAAACAAAATTAAATTCAAACAGCTCCTTCTGAGTGTTGCAGTTTCTTTGTCAGTTAGTATATTTATCATCTCCGTTGGTTTATCTTATCAGATAAACGAAGCTAGTCCACACAAAATAATTTTCCCATATTCATAAAACAGTCTTTTTGCTTCTCGCAACCCCCTCCAGTCGTCCTTGAAACAATCCCGTCGAACCAATCTATTCTCCCTCCTCCCCCTTAGAGTTGTCGGAAATTGTTGGTAGTTAACATAAAACGGCAATTAGACAAATTTATTCGGCTCGTAAAAACGCTACTTTAATCGCCGGAAATCGCAAGAAAACTCCAGAGCGGGGGCGTCGAGGCGTTGAGAAAGACCGGAGGGTTGGTGGAATGCAGATTAAGACTAATGAAGGAAATTGGACCTAACGCATCTTTAATTTCGCGGCATGTTGTCGGGGTTGTTGAAGTTTGACGGGAGACGCTCGCGGGGTGTCGCCTTGAAAAATAAATGGAAGGGTTTAATGAAAGGGGCTTTATTCTAGATTTGATCATCATTGTAAGGACAGGATTCAAGAATAATTGCCAATCTCTATTGGAGACAAACCATATCTGTTAAAATAGATAATGAGGAGTCTGATGGGGTTTCGATTAGGAGAAGGTGTTCGACAGGGATGCTTGTTTTCCCCACTGTTATTCAATATCTACACAGAATACATCTTTAAGGAAGCTCTTGAGGAGGGTGGTGATGGCATTGTTGTGAACGATGAAATAATTAACATTATTAGATATGCAGATGACACTGTTTTTATGGCGAGTGATATACATGGGCTGCAGAGGTTGATGGACAAAATAGAAGTGAGTGAAAGATATGGCTCACACCTAAACGTGAAAAAACGATATTCATGATCATATCAAAAAATAAACAACTAACCACTCGATTGAAGATCCACAACAAGTGTATACAGAGAGTCATCAATTGTAAGTACTTGGGAACGAACATCAATGAAGAATGGGATCACTCCATTAAAGTGAAGTGCCTTCCCGAATATGAAAAAACTTTTTATGAGCAACTTGACTATAAAGACCAAGATCAGACTATTGAGATGCTATGTCTTCCCACTGCTTTTATATGGTGTCGAAGTATGGATATTAATGGAGGCGTCCTGTAAGAAATTAGAGGTATTTTAAATGTGGTTGTACCGTCTTATTCTGAAGATTCCATGAGTAGACCACATCACCAACGAAGAAGTTCTCAGGAGATTCAACAAGGGCAGTAAATCTTGTACCAGGTGAAAAAACGGAAACTCGGGTAACTTGATCATGTTCTGAGAAGTCTGGACAGGTATCGACTTCTGCAACTTATACTCCAGGGAAAAATTCAAGAAAAGAGAAGCATTGGAAGACGAAGAATATTGTGGTTGAAGAATTTACGAGTTTGGTTCAACGAAACAACCATGTGAGCCATGTGTTTTTATGCCTCATAAGTACCGGGTGTTTTTTTTAAGTGATAGAATTTTAAATTGAAACAAAACACATTTAAATTAAGATTGAAGCCAAATTTTTTTTTAGTTGAAAGATAATTTTATGACATTTATGTTTTAAAAATAATTTCCAGCATACCACGACTAGTTCTAAGGCGCCGCATTCGACAGGCCAATTCTGGACCACTTTTTCGAGTAATTCAGGATTTATTTCATCAATAAAACAAGTTATGTTGGCTTCCAAAGAATCTATTGTTTATGGTTAGTCAGCATAAACCAATGAATTGACATAACCCCAAAGAAAATAATCTAGTGGAGTTATGTCGCATGATCTTGGAGGAAAATTAATTGCACCATTTCACGAAATAATGTTATCTCCAAATCTTTCTTTCAATAAATCAATTCTTACGGTAGCAGCAGGAGGTGTAGCACCATCTTGTTGGAACCAAAACACTTCTGGGTCGATACCATTCAAATTTTGAGAGAAATAATCATTGATCATCAATCTGTTACGAGCAGCATTCACTGTAACATTAGCTCCGGCATCGTTTTTAAAGAAATATGGACCGATGATGCCTCCAGCATGTAAAGCAAACAATACAGTGGTTTTTCAGGATGCAATAGAACCTGCAGAATTTCTTGAGGATTGTGTTCACTCCATATACGGCAATTTTGCTTGTTTACATAGGCGTTCAACCAGAAATGAGCTTCATCACTAAACACAATTTTACGATAAAAAAGTGGATCTACAAAAGTGGATGTTCTAGGGCTCAATCAGCGAACAAACGACGCTTATTATGGTCAAGTGGCTTTAGTTCTTGAACCAGTTGGAACTTGTATGGGTGTAGACCAAGATCTTTACACCAAATTTTTCATGTGCTTGATGCAGAGTCCAACTTGTTGTGAACGTCGACGAATAGACAAATCTGGATCATCATTAAATACTTCTCCACTTCTATTTTAACAGCTGTTAAAAAATCGGTGTTTTTCAAAATATCATCAACTTTATTGTCAAAATTGTCCCAAATACTTTGTTTTCTCTTACAAGGTATTGAACTATCCGGAACAGAAAAGGACAAAATTGATTGAGTTGGATTTTCAACTCCTCTGACCAAAACTCTTGAATCAGTATATGCCTTCTTGAAAGCATCATTTCTGAAGCTAAATCTTTTGAACCTTGGATTTAGCAAACGTGCTCTGAGGTAAATCGAATTTTCTTCTTTAAGAAAAAATCGCGAAATTAGTTCCTGCGGAAGAACTACTGATCTATCGGTAATTTTCACCATTTTTATATAATACTTAATTCTTTATCTGATTATTAATATGAAAAGAATCTTTGGTTAGAATGTTAGGTTGAATAATTAACATTCTAACCAAAAATTCTTTTTACTTCCTTTATCAATGGGGTGCTAGATTTCTGAAAATGTGTGTGTCATAAAAAGGATCGTCCTCTGATTCAAATCTCTCTAAACGTGGCTTTAAGTTAATTCTGCCCCACTGAAGAACAGGAAAGTTTTTCAAATTTAGAATATTTAAATTTTTTAAGCAATATAGTATTCCAATAGGAATTCAAACAACTTTGCTGCTTATTACTGGGTACAGCTTCTAATTTCTAATTTCTGATTTTTGGTGATTCCTATTGTACAATACTAGTTTTATACTTAGTGTGGATGGAAAAGCTTCTTCCTAGAAATAGTATTGATATTAACTATTTGTTGAGATTTTTCAGAATATTCCAGTTTTCAATTTTTTTTACGTAATAATTCTTTGAAATTACCCTCTGATCTGTCTGAAAATTTCAAAGGAAGATACAATGAAATAGAAAAATAAATTAATTCGGCTGATCTGTACCAAAAATAATAAATAAGGAGTATGAGCGATGGTAATAGAAATCTGTAGTCACTGTGATCTACAAAATCTTGTCGAGTTTTTTTGAGTAAAGAATTGTTATACAGATGTATGTTACACTGTCTCGATTTCTAGAACTTTCTATTACCATAGCTCATACTCCTTATTAATAAAATAGAAATTCACTTAGTATCTTATGTGCGAGTTTTACTGCCAATTATTCAATACATCTACAGTTTTCGAGAAAGATTATTAAATATTTAATCCAATGGAGAATTTATAATGCTTCTTAGAAAACTTGTATCGATTTTTACCTCTATATTTTTTCAGAAGTTCCTATGAGAGGTTCGTCAGGTTTCTTCCTATTTTCAAAATCTTTCTTGAAAACTGTAGCTTTATGAATAATTGAGAGTACAACTCCTCTCAAAATACTAAGTGGATTTATGAAATTTAATAAACCTTTTGACGTCGAGAGTCTTTTAGTCGAACTCTAGATAATGGTACTGATATTTTCAAAAGTATCTAACCATTTGTACCATTATATTTTGAGAATATTTACATCCTACTTCAAAAAATTAATAATGAAAGATTCAAGAAACCAAAATGTTTTCGATATCAGGGAATAAACTGAATTCCAAGAAAGTTTTAGTGCAAATAATATTCACCCAAGTTTTAAACATCTTGAATGGCGTGCTTCATATTGATTTTCATGAAAATCCGCCGAAATATGTGTGATAATTGAACTGAACCTAAAAATTATTCGTTCTGATGTGTATGAAGTCATAGATGTACAATAAGAATGTAGAAAAAAACTGTAGAGACACTGAACATAATTAAAGGGTGACTAAGTGTGACAAGATTGCTTATTGTTACAAATATTTAGATGACATTATCGTGTTCTTTCAAGGTACGTGTAATGATGATTTTTTTCTATTACATAAATTAATTACATGAAAATATTGCGTTCACCATGGCAGTAAAAATTGATGAAAACTCAAATTATTTGGGATAAAAACTTAAATCGAAAACAAACATAATTTTTCATTTTTCGTTTTTCACAAACCTCCTCATAAAGGCAAAATCTCGTTTCATACAATTCAACATGAGCTCACCATAGTATGACACATAAATTATTAACAATTCCTTCATCTTAGAAAAGGTTTTATCCCGATTTGAATTTAATCAAATAAGTATGAACTAACAACGGCTATTCGGCATCAACAATAGACAATGGGATAACCAGAAAATAATATGAGAATGCTATTTAATTTGATCCAAACTACCTTTATTTGCAGGAAAAATATATCCAAGAAACTTGCTATGTTACAGGAAGTGTTCAATTATTTCGAAATCCTTATTAAATGCGTCAACTTTCGAAGTGACTCGTTTTTTTAGCGAACTACATTTATTTTTTAGCAATTTTATGTGAAAAAATCCACACAGTTTTTAAATATTTAATTCATTTCCACAAAAATGTTTTGTACTACTACAAAAATTGTTTCACCACGATGTGGCTTCTTCAGGTATTACATTGTACTTTCTGATGGTATTCAGTGTAACCGAGTTTAAATACATTGCTAAGTACGTGACCAAATGATGGAAGCACAAGTCATAAAAACTCTAGGTGTTTATTGGAGTTTGCCGCTAAAAATGCCATCAAGGAAAGATATACAGTAATAGAGACTTATCAACATCTGTTTGTTCGTTCAAAAGGATTTTGGGGGCATAATACCTGTTGATTTCAAGAAATTCTAGAAGTGTTAATATAGAACTTTTGCTTTCAACGTGGATAATTTCATAGTTATTGTTGAAATTATGCCTGAATTCCTTAAGATGATTAGCATATGTCGAATGTACATAATCAGATATATAACCCCTGTGGTATTCTTGGACACGTTTCTTGAATCTACCAGTCTGGCCAATGTATACTAAAGGGCAATCTTTGCAAGTCAACTTGTAGACTCCGGATTTATTTTCTTATTTGTTCGGTCTTTATTGTTTTTTATGTAGGTACTAAGGTAATTAATTGTCTTAAAAACCGTGCTATAATTGAAACAACTTTTGAAATTTAGCAATATTTTCAGATAATCCATTGACATAAGATGACGAAAAATATGTCTGTGTATTGTCCTCTGTATGATTGGGTACACAAGATTTAATGCCATTTTCTTTTGTTTATTGGATACCATTTTGTCTATAAGAAAGGGGATGTAAATTACAATTACAAACCCTTTCTTTTTCGTTATCGATTTAATCGACTCTGTTACAGAAAAAACGAACATTTTGTTATTATCAGAGACATGATTGGACAATCAAGAAGAATGTGATATACCGAATTTTAATTTTATAGCTCACTTTAAACGTGATTTTGTTCGTTCAGTTAGAGTTGCGATTTATCATAACACAAATGATACGACCAATATCTTGTAACACCAAATATGTCGGTCATTATGAACAACATTCAGGACTTGCACGTAAGACGTACAAGTGTTACAGATTTATGTGCAGCAGAGTGTGTAATGGAAAACGGCGTTACTTTAATCATGGCAGTCATATATGTCTCACCAAATAGCAAATTAATAGCTATTCAGAAGTTCATTCATCGAGCACTGCTAGAGTAATCTAAAGATGTATCTCAACCTCTTAGCAGATATAACAGAAATTTAGATAAACGTCCACTCATTTTGGCCGGTGATTTTAACATCAACTTCAGTAATGAAAAATCAAAACTATTGCTACAGTTTCTAGAGGAAAAATTTGATTTAAGAATAAAAATAATCCAGCAGAATCAACAACAAAATATAATACTACCATCGATGCAGTTTTTTCAAGACAATCAAATAAAATATAATCCCAAACATATGTTTGCTCCTTCAGTTACCACAACCCAATTATTACTAAAATTGAGCCTACTAATTAAGTTTATATTACACTATATTTGTTAATAATAAAAAAATATTATTATTACTTTAAAAAAATTAAATTTTATTACAATTCCTTCACTAATTAATCGAAAGGAACTTCGTTCCATCCGGGTGTCCCTTGACACCTCTCAATTTTTTATATTTTTGTAGATTTAAGAAGGCATATTCCTAGATCGAGCGAACGGATTGTGGTATTCACAAATTTAATATTTTCACGTTTCACAAACAATTTTTCATCTATGGGCCCAAGTGTAATCAGCTGGGACCTTTAATTTGAAAAAATTCAGATACTTGAACTAAATGATTTGTACTCTCTGGAAAGACTAAAATGGTGAAAAATCGAAGTAATTTTGTTTCCTATGAATCCAAATAAATTCCTCAAAATCCAGTTTTGTTTTCAGACTCGCAAAATACGCACCTAAACTCGCAAGATCTCGACGAACCTCTCTCAACGGAGTCTCGTTTTAACCTGCCGTCACTAGAGACCACCACCGATGGTCTCTGGAGCCGCAGCATCACATTCCCCCCACCGCGATCATCACCCGCCAAAACCCCGCCCACGACACGTCACTGGTCGCCTGCGTTCCCGCCGAAGCCATCTATTCGACGCGTTCGCAGTAGGCGTGCGCCCAAACGACGCTTGGCGACGCCCAGCGTCGCTCTCGCGGGCCTCAGGGAGGCGCCAGGGCGCAGAACGCGTCACACTCCACCCCCGGGAAGCTGACGGTGTCGAATAGACGGTGGATTGCTCGATGGTTATCTGCCAGTCGCTGTAGTCCCAGCAGTAGGTCGCGAGCGACGGACGACGTCGTCACAAGTGGTCTCCAGACGCGCGATATCTCAGAGACGCATATCCGCCGGGACGTACTGATAGTCCACGAGGACACACGTCGAATCTGAGCAGATTCGCCCACGATTTCGGTCGCGTTACGCTAAACTAAGGTGCGGTTTGTGCGAGCGTCGGTTCATGAAGCGTCTCGACGCTTTCTGAGACGTGACACGAGGGATTTGCAGTTTGACAGTTGTGGAGATAGAAGGTTAGGATTATTGTTTGCATGTTGTGATGTTTATTTGGATACGTCACGAATTTCTGAGTACAAATTAAAATTTTCATATTTTGAAAATAATTTTGTGAGAAGAAGAAAAGAGAAGAAAAACACGGAGTAGAAATAAAATAAAGAAACCAAGAACGTTAAGCGTGAATAAAGACTGAAACTATAGTTCAATTTGATATGGTAAGCAAATTCAAATTATAAAATAAAAATGTTTGAAGAATAATTCACCTGGCTTTAGAAAATTAAAATGAAACTCCAAAAATCTAGTATTTGCTTTGGCATGTGGATCACAACACACATATATAAATCAAATTTTCCAACCTCAAAAATTGCTCATAAATTAGATAAAATTTAAAATAAATGCAAAATAAATTTACTTAATTATTATTGACATCTTCTTGAATCTATCTCAAATCAATGGAATAATATATTTGGTGGAATACTAATTTGAAAGGTACAAAATATAATTCTTCTTCTTATCCCCTAAAAAAATTATTTTACAACAATGTATTAAGTGTAATGAATAATATTTTGTTATGTCACTAAACGAAAATAAATAAATTCTACCTATACATCTAATCGTTTACTCTATGTTTTTCAATCTTTTTGCCATTTTCATCAATTCACAAATATAAATTTTATGGCCAAGAGAACTGAAAATAAAATCTTTTGTGTTAAAATTACTAACACAGTTAGATTATAAAATCAAGATGATATTATTTTAAGTTTATTTTTATCTGAAAAAATTTAAAGTTAATACCATGATCTCGAACTGATCTTTCTTATTTCTTATAAATTTTTTAAAGTTGGTGCAAATCCCAAAAATTCCTACATTTATAGTTATTATTTTTGTCTTTCAGTAATATATAAAAATAATTTATTTAAATTGAATAAAATCTTTTGTGTTAAAATAAGTAACACAGTTAGATCATAAAATCAATATGATACTCTTTTACGTTTATTTTTATCTGAAAAAATATATACTTAATTCCATGATCTCGAACTGAGCTTTCTTATTTCATATACATTTTTTAAAGTTGGTGTAAATCCCAAAAATTCCTAATTTAAAGTTATTATTTTTGCCTTTCAGTAATATATAGAAATAATTTATAATAATGAATTAACAATTTAGTACTTATTTTACAATGTAGTAGGACAAATATCGATTTGAACTAACAAAATGCCTGAAAGTTAAAAATATTTCTTGACTTCTTGAAGATGGAAAGTTATAATTATCTAAAATTGAAGAAATGAGACATCCAACACTTCATGAATTTTTCTCGTGAGGAGAAATTTCTGAAACATTGTACAAAATCATGTATATACTCACAGATCGTCTTTTTGACTTTCCAGCCAAATCGATTCACTTTAGCCACAATTATATTTTTCGATAAAAAATTTACCACATTTATTTATTTTTCTAACATAAAAATTTTATGAAATATATTTCCACTCATTTTTCTGGTACTCATATTTAATTTCTTTATTTTTCATTCTCAAAACTACATACATACCTGTATAAACGATTTGGGATCAGAAAATAGAGTTTTCCGAATGACTGTCAAATTTTTATTTATAATAATGATGATCGAGCGATAGAAATTATTATGTATATTCACAAATTTCGCAGTCAACATTTTAACAGTTTCAAATTCAATGTTATATGAATATACGTGAACAGTGAATAAAACCAATAATTTGGATATAATTAGACGAATAAATTAATCAAATGAATAATTAATGGCATATATTCTGCTGCATCGATTATAAATTATTCCATTCGAATTAATTATTAAATTTATTCAATTCATTTTTGAACAAATTGACTTTTGAACTATCCAATATTCGAGAAAAAATTTGGAAACGATTAGATTAAAAAAAATGATACTTTGTTTAAGCAGCCAAATGTGAATGTTATATTGATGTTAAATAGAGCAAAAACCACATAAATTAAAATTTTTTCAATGTTTTGTGTCAGCATCTGATATTTTGTACGGTTTTTCTCCGAATAAAATAATACCAATAAAAAAATGAGTTCATTTTCAATATAATTACAATAATATACATGGAATAAACAAAAACAAAAATTTCCAACAAATAATACCTAAGCAAATGGATTTATTAATTTAATTCCAATAATTATCCATACAATATGATATTGATTATAGTATATAAAATATTGTTGGTTTTATATTACACCTATAGACCCTTCGACAATTAATTCATAACTAATTAGGTAATAATAAAAATATATCGAACGCTACATGGAAAACTTTGATTATTTTATTGAAAGTGAGACAACATTTAAAACAAAGATTTGTATAGAGGGTGTTAAAATGGGGAAACAATTAATTATAATATTATTAAATTTAAAACCACTTAATATTTCTTTATCGTGAATATCAGCATCCTTCAGAATATTTAGGAGAAAAATTGTAAAATAAAATATATATTGATTATTCACATATTTTTTGTTCTATTTCTTCATTGGGGTAATTAAGTTTTTTCATCATTAATTTTTTTCGATTAAGGTATTTCTAGGATTTGCATAATTGTGTTAATTGGTCAAAAATTATTGAATATGTTTGTTCATTTATTGAGAAATTTTGTAATATGAGCAACAATTTTAAACCTTTTTTAACCATTTTGGCAATTGATTTCGATAACTTTGGAAGAGAGGGGGCTATGAATTTAATCGATATAATTTTATGATTTTAGACTAAAAAACTATTTCGATAATCATAAATTTGAAATATGCGGAACTACAGTAGACATTAAAGATAAGTATTTCTTGTAGATAACTCTTTATTCTTATTACATTATCATTGCTCATTTGTATCCGAGAATATACAAGCTAAAAAATGGTTATATTCAACTGGAATTTATTTTTTTTTAATTTCTGCAGTTTGATATTTTCGATGCAGAAAAATGTTATGTTTAGTGGAATGTAATAGTCAGGGTTGCAATGACATAATTTATGAAACAAAGCAGAACAGTAGTTCGCTTGAACGTATGAAGGAAATTTTAGACATTTCTCTATTTTTCCCAGGTTCTCTCAGCCGTCAAAACGCGGTCCGACGAGTCTTTACCCCCCTCGGAGCGCTCGGGCTCGGGAGGTTACCCTACAGCATCTCCTTGGCCGGCACTGTCTCTGCCAGCTCCAGAACTGGACCCTGTAGCAGCCGCTTGGGGTAGAAAACTCTACTCCGGTTCTGCGGGAGCAGGACCAAGGGTCGCGGCCGGACCTGGACTCATGTTCGGGCTGCACCATCACCAAGACCATGCCACGAGCGGGTTGCACCATCACCATCAACCCAGAGGGCCGAGTCTCAAGGAGGAACCCTTGTCCAGCACTAGGGCGTGGATGCAACCTTCTGTGCAAGACCAGAATGGGTAAGTAATCGCTTGATCTATTAAGGGAATGGTGTTCGTTATGGTTCAGTCTTTGGATCGATTCCTACTGGATGTAAATCATTATAATGGACGTATTTTTGGTACCTTCAAAGAACGACAATACAATTAAAAATTCGCGCATAAAATTATCTGAAATTGTTTGACGTTTTAGTGTATTGAGGAATGAGTTCGGATACCATTAGGAAAGTGAATTTGAAAGTTATAGTTTACAAAATCAAATTTCAAATTAATATTCTTGTTTGTCAAATATATTTTTTTGAAAATTATGCCAGCCAGCATTTCAATCCTAAGGTAAATTCAGTAGCTTTATTTGAATATTCCTTTTTTTTCTTTATCAAGTGGAATCAATGTATGTGATGTAACACAATTCCAGTGCTGAGCCGATGAATCGACACGTGATAGACGAACTGTAGCTCATTTTAACTGAATTATTGAGGATTCTACGGAAAGTCAAAAATTTTTGTCTTAGGTTTCTTAAATGATTCAAATCCTATTTGAAAATTATTTAGCCATCATGTGAATGTAGGAAGTTATAACATGGAATACTTTGAATCCCCAAAGGGGCCCTTAATCTAACCTGCAGTCACCATTCGCCCATCCACCTCGCGACACTGACGAATTCTCACCTGTAATCCCCGTTCCAGGAGCACGAGAAAGCAAAAAACGTCCGTTGCCTGGATAAACGGTTCAATTAGCGGCTAACGACGTGCCCCGCGTTGGGCGCCATCCATGCCCGTGGGCGATTTATGCGATCCGCGGACCGGATAATGGCCGCCGCGACGTCAGTTTTTCGGCCGTTTATCTGCCTGGTCAATTGGCCGCCCTGCGTTTTAACGACGAACGCGCCCATCGAGCGGGCGATTATATTGAAATACTGTCGCCCGCAACGACGGGATATCCGCGCGTAGTGATTTACGACGCGTAGCGATGCCCGCGGCGCCGGCCTCCTCTAAAATGGGAGAATCATGCTGGTTATAATGTCGTTGTTATGTTAATGAATGCGGATGTGGAGGAGAAAGAGGTGCTCGTGATGTTGGTACTATTAATTTAGCCCTTCATATTACCCCGTCAATAGGAATAATGTTGAGGTCAGAAATGCATCATCTCAAAAAATATGAAAAAGGTGACATTTTCGGAGCACACACAAACTATGTTGTTTACACTTCAGTTGACAGATACTGAACAGAAATCCTAATGATGATACTTCAAAATGAAGATGTTGCCAGATTAAACAATGGAATAAATAACTAGTAGCGACATCTGTTATGAGAATTGCACGATTATTTCCACTCCTAATATAAGCAAACCGCTTAACACTTCGTCTTTCAATTTTGTAACAATGCACAATTTGAACCATTTGAACAGTATTCAAAGTTATCTCTTCTTGGGCATCCTACGTTTTTCTACTTCAAATGGGAAATAAAAGTTGTAGTTTTAAAACAACCTTGATTTGAAGCATGATAAAATAATAAAAAACGTTTTTTCTTGATAGAAGGATTATTACAAAATTTTAAGTATCATACAAATTTATACTGTTAACATCCTGTAAATTTTAATTTCAAAAAATTTCATTCAAAAATTTTTAAAATTAAATTAAATAAATGTCTTGAAAACACACTGTGTCAATTTAGTAGACATAAAATTAATACTTATTACACACCACCAAAGATAATTAAAGAATTCAAAGAAATATAAATTGTCAATCAAAAAACTATTGAATGAATACTTGAAGATTACAAAATTTTGTTTCGTTCCTTGTTTTATGAAAACCAAATACCCTTCCAAAAATGCAAAACATAACCTCAAGAACTTCTTAAAAAAAAAATTGCTCAAAATAAGTTCTTTTCAAAAAAATTCCTAAAACATGCAGAACATCTTCAAAGCAATTTAGAATTATTACAACGGAAACTTGTCAGCTCTAATTCATATTTAAAAAATAAAAATAATTAACAAAACATATCTCACCATACAAAACTAAATGTTAAGATAACTGGACAAACATTAGAATGAAGTGAACTTAAAAACCCTACGTATTCTATGTTCGTCACAGGAATCACCCAAAGTGTGTAAGGTATTTTATGCACTTCTTTAAAATCAAATGATAATATGCAAGAATTGTGAACCAAAATATATAATTATTATATATTTAATTAAATAATAAAAAGAGGTTTTCTCTTGATAGAAGGATTATTTCAAAATTTTAAATATCATAAAGATTTATTCTGTTAACCTCCTACAAATTTCAATTTCAAAAAATTTTTATTCAGAAACTTTTAGAATTAAATTAAATAAATGTGTTTAGAACACATTGTGTTAATTAAGTAGACATATGGAATTAACACTTATAACAAAGTACCAAAGAGAATAAAATAATTCAAAGCAATATTAATTGTCATTTAAACAATTATTACATAAACACCTGAAGAGTACAAAATTTTGTTTCGTTTGTTGTTTTTTGAAAACCAAATATCCTTCCAAAAATGCAAAAGTTAACCTCAAGAACTTCTTCAAAACTGAATAAAGTTATCTAGACAAACACTAGAATGAAGTGAACTTTTAAAAATCCTACTTATTCTATGTTCATCAGAGAAACTACATAAAATTTGCGAGGTATTTTATGGACCCTTTAAAACCAAATGATAATATGCAATAAGTGTGAACCAAAGTATATAAGTATTATATATACAATAAAATAATAAAAAGAGGTTTTTCCTTGATAGAAGGATTATTACAAAATTTTAAATACCATACATATTTATTCTGTTAACCTCCTACAAATTTCAGTTTAAAAAAATTTCTATTCAAAACTTTCAGAATTAAATTAAATCAATGTCTTCAGATCAATGTCAATTCATCAAGAATTAAAATTTTGTATAATACCATCAAGAAAGAAGCTGTTTTTATTATTTTATTGTAATAATTGGAATGCAATGAGAAATTATTACAATCCAACGGACTACTCCATCCAATAGTATATATAATAATTATTATATATTTTGGTTCACACTTATGGCATATTATCATTTGGTTTTGAAGGAGTCCATAAAATACCTTGCAAACTTTATGTAGTTTCTGTAGAATACGTAGGATTTTTAAAAGTTCACTTCATTTTAGTGTTTGTCTAGATAACTTTATTCAGTTTTGTAGGGTAAGATAAGTTTTGTTATTTATCTTTATTTTTTAAATATGAAGAATAAAATATGAATCGTCCATATCAATGTCTTCCATTTCCGACCAAATCGATAAGGAATCGACAAACCTGGGTATTCGTCAACTCTACGTACTACAGCAGCCATATTCTCAGTTGTTCTTGAGCAACGCACAAGGTTTCGATTCTTTGCATCACTAACTTGTCTCCACAGCTCAAATTTTTGCATCAGTTTCATTATTGCCGGTCGAGAAAGTGCTTCACGAGCTTTGCGAACTGTAACTGCTAAATTTTCACCATTTTTGTGGTGAATTTCAACAATTTCAATGCCTTTTTGAAGCGTGTATCCTTACAGTTTTGGTAATGACGTAATTTTCACTTGTCAAGTGTCAAAATATGACAGCTGCGCAGATGGCGGGCTATTCAAAATGAAACCTCTTATTGAAAAACCCCTTACAACCAACTTTTCTAGGCTCCGCTTGAAAATTTAAAACACGTTGTTTCCTTCACTTCATTTAATTTATTATCTTGTTCACATATCAAATGTCCCGAGACGTGAAAGCTTTCACATAACACCTTCTCACTTAACTTGCGTTTCCGTAGCTTTTCCGCTTCCTCCAATCGAACGCCATAAATAAAAAAAATTAATATCTCCATTCGCGATAACAGAACGGAAAAATGCCAGATCCATGGCATAGTAATTCGATCGCGTTTTCATTAAGAGCCTGGCGGTCGCGAGCGTCCTATAGACCATTCGATAATTACCAGATCTCATGACGCGATAAGTCGACGGCAATTACTCCAAATGTACGACGCGTCGATATCGCGACTGCGATATGAGCGGAAAAAATAGGAGCGGTATTAATGAGCTGTTAATACTCGAATAGAGTTAATGAATTGGCGTCCGGACTCAGCTCACGTGAAGAGAACGCGTTCTCTTGGGAGCGTTCGATTGGTTAAGTTTGGAAATCCGGCTCGGAGGACCAATATTTGGTTATTATTTGTCACTGGATATCTAGTACTCTACCACTTGTTTACAGCTCAGCGAATTTAATGAAGGTAAGGGGTGGGCCATTTAAAATTAGCATTTCTGATCTGCTATAAATAAAAGACTTATGAATATTTTTTCAATGTTATGAGTTTATTAGAAAGGTTGAACCTTGACGAATGGATGACCGTCACGAATGGTTACAGCACCCCATCCGATCAACTCAATTTTTCCTCACAATGTCGATTTTTTGGGATTCAATCTCATGAATGACAACTTAGATTTCGTGTCTCAAGACATCAATCGTTTTTGGATAGTTAGCGTAACACGAATCCTTAACGGATCCCCACAAAAAAGGTCCTCCGAGCTAAAATTGAGCTTCATCGCTAAGATGATTTGTTTACTTCTTTATAATCCATATACAGAGAAGATTTTTATCTTTGAATCTTCCGAGGCCTAATTCTTTAAATCTCAATCTAAATATGATCCTTATAGCCAATTTTTGAGTACGGAAAATATAATCGATTACTGAAATGCTGTTAGAGATCTACATGAAATGTACAACGTATGTGATATATTTAATTGGATAAGGAATAATAGTGTATTGTATAGAATAGCTTGGTCAATAACACATATTTTTTTGTTATATGTAAAAGACAAATATGATTACTGCATCCTTTGGAGATAAATATATACCAACGTGTACTTTTTATCGATCTACACTAATTTGATCTATCTCGTAAGGTTTAGCCAGTGTTTGTGATTTAAGCGCACAAAAATATGTTTGTTACGACATCGCATTACAAATCTTTGAATATTTCGGCTTTTTTATTATACATTTGAACCTTCCTCTTGAATCACTCTATCTATTGCTGAAAACTGCATTAAAATCCGTTGGATAGTTTGAAAGATCGAAGCGAACAGACAGCGGAAATGATTTTATACTAAAGAGTGTTACAATAAGAGCGCACTGTTAAATAAAACATGGTTTTCTGTCGCAAAGTATTGAAATATTTATTGATTTAGAAAATATACATTTGGGAATTATGCATGAAATGAAACCTTAGCTGGCACATGAGTACCCTTTCGACGAAATTTTTAATAACGTTATTGAATACATGTGGTGGCATTTCATTGATACAACGTCCAATTTCGGCTTTCAATACTTCGATGGTTGCAGGCTTATTGGGTTAAAGTAACTTCAGATAACCCCACAGCCATAAGTCTAAAGGCGTTAAATCATAAAAGCGTGAAGGCCAATTATGGTCATCAAATCGGGAAATGACACGACCTGGAGCAAATTCGTGCAAGATCGTCAATGTTTCCAGGTGGTATGATTTTGTAGGCATGCAGCTGTAAACCTTTAGTGAGAATTAGGTGAAATATCCAATTCTTGTGCCCGATGTCTAATTGACGTCTCTGGCCTTTCTGACACACTCTCGCGAACTGCCGTGATGTTCTGAACGACCTCCACGGGCTTGTATCGTATGTTTCACATCACAAGCCGAACCAGTACTTTCGAATTTTTTCATTTTTCTTTTCATAGTTGATGAATTAGGCACATTATTTCGACCGAACATTGGACGCCCTTTACGAATAGTGGCAATTAAACTTTCACTTTTCATTTTGATAATAATTTTTGACAATCCGGACGCGTTGTTCTACCATGTTTACTAACTCCCATCTGTCAACTTTCGAACTGTCACGTCATAATCATGTGACATTATGACTGTCAAACATGGCGCGCAATTCAAATCATGCGCTCCTATTGAAACCCCCTTTATAAAGATGTTCTTTGGAACTCTATGTCTCATAGAAGGCAAGGACGGATTTTATTCCATCGTTGTCTTTCAACAGCTCTTTTCTTGTGGTTATAGTTGGCGTATTTAAACCCGGAAACATCCAGATCAAGAATTTCACAGTTCTGATCTCATAATACCTCTTAGTCCGAACCAATCATTCGCTCCATCGAAAACTACCCCTCCTCCACGTTAGGGGTGACCAAAATGTCCAGCAGGCAGGTTGTAAGCCGATCATGGCTGTTTGCGGTCGTCCTTCTAGCCGCAGGATCAGGCTCGCGAGATAGGACTAAAATATACCCCTGAGCCAGCGTAGAACCAGCCTACGAATGAATGGGGTACGCAGAGACAGGTTAATTTATGTCCCCAGCCCGTTAATTTGCAGGCCAGATATAATCTAGTGCGCCAATATACAGGCTGAGCTATTTCATGTGAACAGTTTTGTGGCTTTAAGTTTGATTTTTGTCGTTTCTTCAGTATAATTTTTTACATACAACTAGTCTCTAAAGGTAAATTTACAAAATGTGACTAATATCCTACTGAATGGCTGTTTGAATCTTCCCCCACCCCTTTGCACTACCTAACATTCTGCTACAAGTCTAACTCGGACTCTACACGTCAATATGAAAATGTTAGAGCGAGGGTATGCGTCTGTCTTACTGGTTGAGAGGCTGTTTACGACATTCCTTCCGCGTGAGAAGTTTATTTTTTGCAATAAATGCAACAAATGGTTTCTCTTCTGAAAATAACTGTTTCAATAAAAAATTTGAATATCCATACAGATTTGTCAGCCCCCTTTAAATTTTAATTTCAAAAAATTTTCAGAATTATATTAATATCTTATAAGCAGTGCTTATATTAAATGGACATATAAAATCAAAACTCATCATATAATATCAAATGGAATAAAAAAACCCAACAAACATAAATTGTCAATAAATAAAAGAATATTTTTAGGAGACAAAATTTTGTTTCTGTTCTTATATCTATGAAAACTTTTCAAAAATACAAAACACAATTTCAAGAACTTCTCCAAAACTAATTTATTTGAAATATTTAATATATTTAAATAAGTTACTTCAAAAATCTCTCAAAACATGTAGTACATCCTTAAAAAACAATTTGAAATTAAATAAGATCTTCATCAGTCCTACTTCACATTTAAAAAATAAAATCAATTGACAATAAATAACTCACCCTTAAGAACTCGTGGTACCCTTGTTTGAACAAACACTAAAATTAAAGACCTTTAAAAATCCAAGGTATTCTATGTTCTATGTTCATTACAAAAATCACAAAAAGCTTGTGAGGTATTATATTTTATGACCTTAGTTAAAACAAGATATTTATATAATAAATTTAAAACATAAATATAAGTATATATTATATATGAAATAAATTAATCAAAAGAGGTTTTTTATTACAAATGTTTGATATTAAAACAGATTCAATCTGATATTATATAATGAGTTTTGATTTTATATGTCTATTAATTATAAGCAGTGCTTATAAGATATTAATTTAATTCTAAAAGTTTTTGAATAAAAATTTTTTTAAATTGAAATTTAGAGGAGACTAACAGATTAAATGTTTTGATATTAAAATTTTGTAATGATCTTCTATCAAGTAAAAAATCTCTTCTTATATTGTTCCAATATAAAATAAAATTGAATAAATTCTGATGAAACAAAATGAATTCTAAAAATCATAAGAAAACCACTAACTTTAGAACAAAAGTTTAGAAATTCAATGAATTAAGGGTTCAAATAATCGACCTATTTGAGCTAAACAAAGGCCAATACAATTATACAGAGAGCTCATATCTCTTAGTAGATTTAGCTTATTGTTGCCACATGGTTGAATAAATTTCAACTTTAATTCATCAAGATTTGAAGCTCTGCCGACATCATATCCATAGATACATGTTTTCCGATATCCTCACAGAAAGAAATCATTTGGGGATGAATCTGGTGATCTGGGAGGCCACGAAATTGTACCATTCGTAGATTTACACGATCAGGAGACATGTTTTGGATAAACTGTGTCACTTCTCGTGAGCTATGACTTGGGAAACCATCTTGTTGAAACCAAATGTCCTTAAAATTGATAGGAATTTGAGCAACTCCTAAAATTCCTGTCTAAACACTGAGTTGCTTAGGATACTGAGTTTCAATGGAAAATAATCCGGTGCTGATTCTATCGGGACTAATATAGTAGAACGGGTGGATTATGTTTCTTTTTCAAATTGTCGTTTCTTTTTTCAATAATATTCAGCACAGTTTCCAGAAAAAGCATTTCAAATTCTTACACATATTTTATTTTCAGAAAATAATAATATAATAATCAAGCACATTTTGAATTATTATTAAGATATGGGATCAGTCTTTGGAGTTCGACACAAAATTAAGAACAAATATTCATGATTAAAAAAATAGTATTCAGCGTAATATTTAACTTAGGCTCTAGGGAATCCTGTACATATTTATTCAATAGAAACAATATCAATTTTATTTAAAAAATTCACACAATTTTTATATTTAACAATTTATTCAGAATCCTGACACGTGTTTCAGTTTTTTGACCATCTTACAAGGAATACAAAAAGAAACTAACATAAAATTGGAAAGGTTCTTTTATTACACTAAGGACATCTGTGTAATTTTATGCCGCATGGAAATAACAATATAAGAGTGTTGCCAAAGATTATTTGGGAGTTTGTTAAATTATTCTTTATCTCAATGGCATTTTTGATTGATAGAATCTCCAAATAGTTAATTAATTTACCCCTATTAACATTATATGGTAAAGTGACATCTTTCTCATTAAAAAAATTATGATTTTATATACAATGTTCTGCAACATCGGCATGTCTATGTTTATAACAATTGTTGTCATTTTGAGAAACCAGAAATCTATCGATTTTGCAGAACATTGTATAGAAAATAATCATTTTTTTAATGAGAAAAATGTCACTTTACTATATAATGTTAATGAGGGTAAATTGATGGGCTATTTGGAGATTCTTTCAATCTAAAAATTCATTCAGAAAAAGGAGACTTCAACAAATGCAACACCCCTATATTGGATGCTGTTATTTCCACGCGCCATGAAAATACACAGATGTTCTAAGTGTAATAAAAGAATCTTCTCAATTTTAAGTTTTGTTCCATTTTGTACTCCTTTAAAGATTATGGAAAGACTGAAATACATGTCAGGATTCCGAATTAACTGCGAAACATAAAAACTGTGCAAATTTTTTCAAATAAAATTGTTATAAAGTTTCACCTACAGCCAACCTCATACTCGATTCATTTAAGAAACAATTTCTTTACAGTGAATGGTTTGTTTTCATTTGAATGCTTGATTTTTCTTCACAAACATAAATAGAAGTTCACCCAGATAATATACTCAATTTGAATAGACTAATAGTGAATGGAAAACATACACAGTGCAATATAATTTTGATATAAATGAACCTGAAGGAATTAAGTATTTCAAATATTTTAAAGTCAAGGTGAAGTGTTTCTTATTAAAACTAGAACTTTATAATATGCATGACTTTTTTAAGTTATGAAGTTGTTGTGAACATTATTTCATTTATGATCATTACCTGTTTATGTAAGGGGTAGGCGATTTAAAATTTGCATTTTTGATGGACTATAAATGCTTGTAATTATGATTGTAACAAAAATGATGACTCTCAACTCATCCAAATCAAAAACTGCTTCTGTTGCATTTTTTCCGATCTAGAATACAAATTGAACCTTGTTCCCCTTGATCGAAAAGCGTTTCATCTCCAGTGGGTACAGAATTAAATTTTCCACACAATCGGGCATCCATTTGAACCCATATGGCCTTAACACCATCAAGAGCATCGTTTAATAGTACTTAAACGAAATTCAACACTGCGTCCGGCTGCCTCGCAGCTATCTGGAGTGCCGGTAATATAAGTGGCACTCGATGGAAATGACAAGAATGGACCTTATCAGTCGACCCAGAACACTTCCTAGGAACCCCTTACTTACACGCCCACGCACACATGGTGTTACGTTGTGACACTTCAAATAATAGATATTTCGATTGAATACTATGGGGTTATTTGGGGTATTAGCGGATTATATCGGGACAAAGACGATGTAAACTAATACTAGGGGGGTCTAATCTAGAAGGGGTGAATTGAAAGAAGCGCACGGCTGACTCAGTAATAATTGTCGGTCTAGCAAAAATGGTTTATAGCCACGAGAATTTAAAAACTTTCTCCAGCACATAGCTGCATTGATCGATATCTCGTAAAATATCGGTCAAACAATTTCAGATTTATGTCAAAGTGACATTTCACACAAAAAAATTCTTCTGCTGTTTTTTGTTTGGTCTATTTAGTTGTAAGTCACAGGATGTTAAAAATGGAAGTCAACAAAGAGAAAATTCCGTTCCAATAAATTCAGAACTAAATGTTTGATTGTATCGGTCTCTACTTGTCGGAAATACATCTTGATGATGATTAAAGTAAAACAACTTAATTTCCGCTAATTTATTTAATTTCACAACAATTGTTCCGTCATGATAACATGAGTTCGTCAGGTGAGTATGGTACTAACCACAATAACTACATATTTGAGATTGAGTTCTTTAAATATTCAAAATGTAGAGAAAAGAAAGTAGTGGGAATTTACAGTAATTTATTTTCTTATTATTACACAAAGTTTCAGAAAAAGTTAAGTGAGGGGGATTTATTCAGGTCCGTCTGGTCGTTTAGGAGAATCAGTTTTTTATTGTATCGTTAACTTCGTTTCGATGAGATAATCGTTTAGAATGCCACAATACTTTTCACTATTAATTGTACCATCAACTATACAGAGAGGCGTAGCACCACGCTGAGATATTGCTCCCCAAGCCATTATTTTGGTGGGAAATTTGGAAATCTGAACGGTAACAAGTTGTTTTGATAGAATTTATAAGTGATTTCCACCAAGTTGATAACAACTTTCATCAGATATAAAGACAGTATTAAAATCATCTTCTTGAAAACGTTGACAAAATTCTATCCTTCGTTCCTTTTCTATAGATGTCATTATAGGGATATTTTTTGGTTTCCTTGATTTGTAGCCTTCTTTTTTCAGTGACATACGGACTGTTTCTGGACATACTTTTATATTTCGTTGATTTCCGACTCTGTTAGTCCATTTGTGAAACCCCAGGCGCGAATTGTATCCTCCTTAGGCCAATAAAGCCTTTAAAATTGTTTTCTTTAATCTAGCGTGGTCTTCCTAAACTGATCTATGCTTTAATTAAAAAAATGTATATATGACAGTAATTTATTTCCACAAAAATGTTTGTACTAATACAACAATTGTTTCACCACGATGTGGCTTCTTCAGGTATTACATTGTACTGTCTAGACAGTACAATGTAATACCTGAATTCATATTCAGTGATTTCAGTGGTCTCTGGCCTTTCTGTCACACTCTCGCAAACTGCCATGATGTTTTGTTCGGAACGATCTCTACGATCTCGTATCATATATTTCAGATCACTTTATTTCGACCGAACATTGGACATTATTTCGACCGAACAATGGACGCACTTTACGAATAGGGATAATTAAACTTTCACTGTTCTGATAATAATTTTTGACAATCAGGACGCGTTGTTCTACCGTTTAATGCCCCATTTTCACTAACTGCTATCTGTCAACTTTCGAACTGTCACGTCATAATCATGTGACATTATGACTGTCAAACATGGCGCGCAATTCAAATCTTGCGCACTTATTGAAACACCCATCATATATCTATAAAGTGGAACAGTCTTTCTAAAAGCCTTTTGTTTAATATAATTCTAAAGAATTTCTCAGTTTTTTCAGATTAAATTTGTAGAGGTTCCGGATAATCAATCCAGTATTTATCTTTAATATTTCAAAAAAACCCTTCGAATTAAATTTTCAACAACATTCTGTGTCGTTTATCCAATGTGACACATAGAAGTCTGAATATTTAATTTCTTAGATGACTCATTTTAATTCGTCCACTGTTACGTTGAAAATTATATAATTTTCCTGGAATTTCTAAAATTTTCTTTATAGCGTTTTAATGATAGGAAAATTCGCCAATTTTTGTTTTAATCAAGTGGCTATCCTATTTTGCTTACTGTCTATCATATTTCGCTTATTTTAGCCATATACGAAGCGCCAATAAACATCTCCACCTCAAATTCTACTCCAGCATGAAAATAAATAAAAATAAAGCAATAAGAAGTAATAAGATAGAACAAAAATGAATCGATATCACCTGAAGTCACACAAACATCTCTGCGCCCTATACATAATCCAATAGGGTAATGCGCCCTCCGGAAAATATTGTAGATTGAACCATCTCGTACTTGGTTCCCCCCCTCCTCCATTACTTGCCACCCCATATCCAATCGACGGAATATACATCCGGAATATACAATCGACGGTTTTTCCGGAGTCCCGTTTCCCGTATCAATTCCCGCATAACCTTCGGGCGGGTTTTACTGCTTAATAAAATATCGCTAACGCCCGGGCGCATCGTAGTTGAAGGTGTGTGGGGTGCCCCCGCCGTCCAAGGGGGGGCTATGGGTTCGCGACGTCGTCGCTTCGATCCTAGTTGGCATAGTTGCGATATTTGCAGTTATTCGGGATTATTGCCTTAGATGATGTCGATTGGCGGGATGTAAGATGGCGAATATATTGGAATTTTATGGGGGTCGTTGCTAACAGTGGCGGCGTAGTAAGCTGTGGGTGATAAATAAGGGAATAATCTGTTTAGAAGTTCATGTCATTTTATTGAACCACTTATAATAATATCATTTACTGTAAAGAAAACATACAAAACAAAAAGAATATTGAACGATTTACTAAATATCTTAAATATCACAAAGAGTTATTCTGCTAACCTCACTACAAATTTTAAATTTCTAAAAGTTTTTTCTCAAAACATTTTTAAATGAAATTGAAAACATACTTTGAATTCAGTATATATAGAATTGGCACTCATTACAGAGCATCAAAAGGAATAAAAGAATACAAAGAAAATATTAATTATTTATTAAAAATATTAAATAAAACTTGAGGGATCCAAAATTTTGTTTCGTATCAATCTAGTATGAAAACTAAATTTCTTTTCCAAAAATGCACAACATAACCTCAAGAATTCCTTCAAAAATAACTTTCTTTAAAAAATTCCAAAAACATGCAGCACTAATGCAGTTTAATTTCGTATCCAAAAAATGAAAGTAATTAATAAAAATATATCGCACCCGACTGAAACCTTTGTCTTTCTATCAAAAAACTTAGAATATAGTGAATCTTGAAATATCAAAACCCTTCGTATTCTATGTTCCTCACAAAAATTACACAAAGTTTATTAGTATTTTTAAGGACTCAGTTATATCCAAATAATTATTATATATAATATAAAATTTTAAAAAAATTGATAGAAGGCTTATTGAAATATCTTAAATATCACACAGATTTATTCTGCTAACCTCACCTCAAATTTTAATTCTATAAAAAATTTTCTCAATTTTCTATATATATTAAATAATGTTCTTTAAAATTTCCATATTTATTAATTTATGGAAATTGTTTCACTACACAACAAGTCCCAATGAATTTTAAAAGGGGAGTGAATTTTTACTTCTTTTTTGACTCTGTAAGTGAGTTGTATTTTTATCGTACCTTTTTGTTTCTACAAAAACAAGTTCAAAGTGTAACTAATATTTTGGATATGCAGAATTTCCTTCTTATGATTCGGATAACTTCGGAGATTATTCTGATTTGGAGCTCTTATTGCCTAAATTATTTTTTATACACAATATTCCTTAAATGATAAAAAAACCTGAAATAAAAATTTTCAACAATGCCAAATGGAATGAAAAAATAATAAAATATTTTTTGAGGTGATCATAGAAATATAATAGTTTAACTGTATTTTCGTTGTTAAATTTACTATAATTTTTTTTCAGTAATGATAAAATGATTTGAAATTTTCTTGAAATATGTGCCGGGATAGATTCAATAATTAATTATATTCAGATACGGATTCTATCTCTCCCGGAACACATTCCAACGACATTCAAAATCATTTTATCCTTTCTGAAAAATGAAACTAATAATAAATATTTACATAAAAAAATTTAAATAAAAAAAATTAATAAAAAATACAAAATAAATTTAAAAAAATCCAATTGAACAATTTATCTGATCATATTCAATCCATAGTAATTGTTTCCATCTAGGGATATATTTTAACATGTTTGTATTTTATTTCCCTTTTTTTTTCTTTGAAGATAGGCTCAAGTTTTTTGTCCACATTGAGGAATATTGTGTACCAAAAATAATTCAGGCAATAAATTGTGAAATCAGAAAAATTTTGCCATTAACATTCAAGTCAACTTCTTTGATATTCTTCTATTTTCTTTTAGAATTTTTTCTTCTTAAACAAAGCACTTTTCACGAAAGAATTACCTCTTTAAAATATGTTTTGAAACTCTTGCAAAATTTATTGTTACTTGTAGTGAACAGCTATTGTGTGGTGAACTAATCATTAGATTCGAATAAATGTACAGAAATGTTGAATTATATTTATTTCATATGACATTAGAAATGAGTTTTCACCAATTAAAAAAAAATCGATGTGAATGAAATATGTCAATCTGTGGAAAATATTTGGGAAGGAAAAATGCACTGACGTGAAATAGGGAGACTTGACTCACAAAATATTTTTTTTGGGCTTCTTATTATATAATTTCCACGAAATTTTGTGATAACCCTATTGTCGTTATTTTACATGAAAATTCTAAATTAAAATCCGATTATTCTGACTCTTCTGATTATACAATCCTTATAATATTTCAGAGAAAATTATATAATTATAATTTATAAAATTCCGTTCCCTGGAAGTAGCGGACAAAAAGATATTTCATCAAAACTATACGAAAAAACTCAAATATTTTCGAAATCTAAACACAAATATCTCAACCATAAAACACTCAAACCAAAACAATGTCCAGACATAGAACTTCTACGAAAACATACAAATTTATGCAAAAAGGAAAATCCCACGTTTTTCAATAAATAAAGAAGATAATCTCAAAAGACAATTTGAGGTAGTATTCAAGAAGATAATTAGAATCAGGGATAACAAAAAAAAATGATATTCCAGAACATAAAGTTTCTAAACTCTTTTTGAGTAAAATTATCACTATTCTATATGTTACATCTTTTAAAGAAGAAATTTAAATTTTTCAGGATTGGCGTTGGAAGGGCGCATTTCGAGAAACAACCCCCTTCCAATCTTCGAAAATCAAATTTCTTTCATTTTGTCATCGCCCTCTACGATAGATCAGGTCAACCTGTCGAAATTGAGAGGACGGCATTTATTGGTTTCATCGAAAAGGACCAGGTAAGTGTCACTGATATAATTTATGATAGAATTTCCTCTGCTGTATGCTAAATTGAAAGCATCAAATAATATTTAAATAAGGTTATTATTACATTTTGAATAGCAGTTATTCAAAATGTAATCTTGCCTGATGATGCTACTGTGATAGTAAAACGATTGTTGTAAACATAACAATAAAAATTTGTGAAAATCAGAATAACTTTATTTAAATATTATTTAATATGGATTTTCACCAAGTAAGGACTGATTCAATTCAATATATAAAAGCATCAAAAATAAAAACCAGAAATAAGTTCATTGGTATAATGATTTTTTTCTCGTGGAACTCTACATTGCCTACATTGGTGAGTAAAAGTAAAAGCAAAGCTGACAATTTGCTCTTAACAATCGAAACCAGAATAATTCTCGTGGACCACCATAAACAATTTGTGGTCCCCCATTTTCTTCACGCCACCATAAAGTACTTAGGGAATCACTGGTATAATGTAATAATGATCATTATTGTTATATCATTTATCGATGAATTAACACTTTCGTATTATAACACCGGGTAAGATCGTTATTTAACTGAACTAAACGCCTTCATACTAAATGAAATCAATCTTTCAAACTGAAGTTCTAGAAATAATGGAACATATGCCTTTACCATCTCAAGAGGATTGAACGTAATATGTATAGCTCATCAACAAGAGAGTTCTCGAGCGTTGAGCAAGCAACAACACTTCATTTCATTACCGGACAGGACTGATGTCATCCAGGTCTGTGGTTTCATGCTTCAGCCCCTAATTAATTGCCACAAACGGTGCGGCAATTGAAAAATACGAGGGGCGAAGCCCGCCTTAGACTGTTGCAACTTCTCTTGTTTCGCATTAGCAAAATTAGTCTAACATGCAAAAACTTGCATGCTTGTGTCCGCTGGATTAACTGTCATGCCGGTTGAAGTGCCAGGATCGGTTTAGGTTTTGCGAATTTATTGAGTCCTGTTTTAAATAGTCTGAATCAAGAAAAATAACTGTTATTAAAAAAAGAAACGAAGAACTTGATGTTTTTTTATTATTCCAAAAAATTATAGAATTTCATAAAAATATTTATGACGACAGCACTCCATTCATACGTATATTTTATTCCGCAATAAACGACAGATAAATATTTAGAAATTTTGCATTTTGCTATAAATACTTATTTCTTTCTTTCGTATAGAAAATTTCACGATGAAATTTCTGTTGAAATATGAAAATATTAACGCTAAACAATTTCAAATTTAAAACACGTAAGATAATATATTTAAATTTATTGTCTTAGTTATTTGGTATATGAAAATTGATTCATTATAAAAGTTACAATTTTAAACGAAATATTCTATTTAATATAAATAACTCTATTGAATACTTTAATATTGTCTAAATTTGTAACAATAATACATTAAATCCAATATAGTAATGAACAAATTTTCTGGATAAAATGACTAACTGAATTTACAATATATTTGAAATATCCATAATATCAGCAAAATAATAGCAATACTAACATTCAATGTGTGGAAATTCTAATTATTTATCTTTAAAATGTTCATGACATCAAATTTTCATTAAGTAAATGCTGCATCAGTTGCATACATTTTATATACAGTGTGATCCAACGAAAACTTAACACCTCGATTTTCCGGCTTTGAAATGAATATGTGGAAAATCGCTCGGACCCGTAAATTTCTAATTCGAGGGGGAATATCTTTTCCGCTCTTCGCATCTCCGTAACTACAACCCCCTAACGGGGGTAAGTACAACCCCTTAATTTAAATAGGGATGAGGGGTATTGCGATACCTCATTTTGAAGATCTTATCGAGTACTGTCTGATCCTGAAACTTGGCTTCAAAATTTCCATCGATAACGAATTGACAGATAAAATAATGGAAGAGTACTTAAGCAGCGAATACATTTTTTCCAGGATATCGTTCGTTAATTAAAGCCGCTGTTCGCCCCTTTCTTTTACGGAATACACCGTTTTAACACTACGAATTTACAATCGCTTTGACACACTTGAACGTTCTTAAAAATTCACGATAGACTAAGGTAAATAAGAAACATTCTCCGTCCACTTTTTCAGACAAGAAATTAATACTTTTTTGGATAAAAAATCAACAAAATAACTGCATAATACCTTTGAAATGTGTGAAATGTGGAAAAAGCAGAAAAGTTTTTCCCCCTCGAATTAGTCGGAAAATCGAGGGCTTTAGTTTTCGTTGGACTACCCTGTATCTGTATCAACTAAACATTTGAACTGAATTAAATCCACCACATTTCAAAAATACAATGAACAAAGTCAAAATCACAAGCATGATGAACTTAATACAGCCCTGTTTGTCGTGTCACATATTCATATCTTCATTAATCTGTATGCACTTGCATAATGCGTACATAATATCACACCCGTTGTTTATACATTTTAATATTTTAACGCTATCAACAATTACATTAAATCCGACGCTTTTCGCGGCAATTATTCAAGTCGTCCTCAATTTTTTTCGCTAAAACTTAATTGGATTAACTGTATGACGGATATCGCTGTTTTGAATCATATGGGACCTCTCAGCTAATTAACTGAAAAATCATAGAAACTGTCTGAGTGCTTTGACCTTTTTGTGCCAGCAATTTTGCAGTCAAGCTTTCAAGTTGGACAGAGTGCTTCATCAATTAAAGACTCGTTTGCGAGAAAACACTCAATCCGTTTTCCGAAAAATTAACTAAATGTCGATTGGAATAAAACTGAATATGTTTTAATCGTCTTTTGAAATGCTCCACTACTTAATATCGAAAAAAGTTGAAGAAGGTTCTTAAATGGGATGGAGCTTGAAAAAGTTTTCACAACTTAATGTCAAGATCCCGATTTTCAATGATTCATTTCGTTAAAAGAAAGCATTACTTTTTATGCCACAAAAATCTTTGCTCATACTCGATTCAAAAGATATATTGTAGGGGTTTCCAATGAGAGGTTTAATTTTGAATAGCGCACTGTCTGGGGAGCTGTCACTTCTGAAACTGTCATATTTTGTCACTTGACAAGTACCTCGTCGATCTTTGGAATTAGGGATTTCACAAACGACATTACACCGTATTTTGCATAAAAACTTAGGTTTGAAGACTTCTAAAGTTCAGTTAATACAAGAACTCAAGACGGTCGATCATCAGAAATGTCATATCTTTGCTGATATTTTCCTTGAAATGCATCAAAATGATCAGGGCTGATATCGTTTACGTTTGTTAATGGCATACTTTCTTCTTTACAAGGAAATAAACATTCAATGATTTCTCTTAAAAAATATTCTTTTTTGTATCAAAACGAAGCCTCTTATTGGAAAACCCTTTAGTTCTAACCACATCATACTTATATCTCGCTTAAACATATCATATGCAAAAATAATACATTTTTTCCATTATATAGAGCTTCCTTTCAAATCACGAACATTCTGACGTCCAATCGGTGTTGCCAATTACCCGTCCAAATCAGGCAATGAAGGAAAACAAATCGAATTTACTTCAACAAGGAAAATTATCCCGCTTTCAAGAAGCAAACCCCCAATGTAGTCCTCCATCGTGCCGCAACACGTCGGAGGCCTTTGACGAGCGTCGGCGGCGTCGGCGGAACGAGGTGGCGGCGTCGTAACCATGGCGACCGTGGAAAAGGGCCCACGGTGAAATGTACAACAATGAAGGTCCGAACGGCGGATACCGAAACAGCATCGGGGGAAAGTGGTATGAATAAATACAACACGCTGTTTTGGATCCATTGTTGCCAACGGGAGTGAACAGGGGCAGTGGGGGAACAGAAGGGGACTCCCGGAAAGGCGGAATTATGTACTGAAATGCTATTCGGTAAACTGGCTTAATTGGGACGTAAACATATAAAAGTCGTAGCTTGTTCGTTCATGCAAAACTTTCACTTTTAGGTTCTTAGAGAACACAGAAGGGTATTTTTGATGGTGGAAAACGTTGAGAAGTTTTAATGGTTTGCGATCCAGAAGTCTTTTTCTCTGCATGACTATTCTTGAACATGGTGATCGGTGAAATCATCCTGTTGAGTCCTGTAACCTGATTATTTTAGGAGATAAGTCGTCGTAGTTTATTCAGCAAGTGGGACCATAGAAATATTGTAAGAAAGCCTTCTCTAAATTTCTATAACAGAAAGGTCTCAAGTATCGCAATGTATTTCCTTAGATGTTCAAACACAAATGGATAAAAACGCGTTCTATGACTAACAGCTTCAATCCTTTTGAAATACGAAAAATTCAGCATAATAATATAATAAAATTATATATCAGGAGTTTAACCGTCATCTGTCACTTGATGAAGGATGGCAAAAAGTCTCTTCTGTTGTTCATATTGTTGAAAGTTTCACTTCATAATTTGACTTAAGTAGTAGACAGTGCTATATTATTTTAAAGTTAAATATATAAAAAACTGTTACTTTCAACAAATAAATAATTTGACAGTTTTTTAGATTGGGTAATTGTATTTTTCGAACCCAACTTCACACTTAAGCCGCCTAATCATTATATGTTTTTATAGCTGATATAGCAACACTTGTGTGTGAAAAAGTTAAATTAATTTACGAAGTAGTTTTTGGATGGTGCCCTTTTAAAAATGGAGACAAACAAGCAGCATTCTCGTCATATTTTACTTTTCTAATATGGAAAAGGTAAAAATGCTGTTCAAGCCATAAAGAAATTAACCGATGTGTATGGAGAAGATGTGTTGACAGTACGTCAGTGTCAGAACTGGTTTGCAAAATTTCTATCAGGCAATTTTGATGTCGAAGATACACCATGTTCCGTTAGGCCGGTTGAAGGTGATAAAGATATGACAAAAGCATCAGTTGATGCAAATCGACGAATAACAACACGTGAGATCGGTGAGAGGTTAAATTTATTGAATTCAACTGGGTTTAATCTCGAAGCTGGATATATGGGATCTCAATGTTCTCATGGAGACAAATTTGTTCGTCGCATTGACGTCTGTGATTCGCTCCTCCGACGTCACGAAAATGATCCAGTTTTGAAGCGCATCATTACTGGAAACGAAAAATGGGTTGTATATAACAATGTTAAACGCAAGAGATTGTGGAGCAAAAAAGACGAACCGGATCAAAGCATTTCGAATTTTAAAATAATCGTTATTTTTGAGCTTTTACCGGATAACACAACAATTGATTCAGAAGTCTAGTGTCACCAGCTGGACAAACCAAATGATGTACTTCAACAGAAGAGGCCAGACAGAAGAGGTCATAAGTTTGGTCACTCGCCAAAAGCTTTCACAGCTTGAATGGGATACACTGCCACACCCACCATATTGTTCAGATCTGGCGCCTTCGGATTATTAGTTGTTCATCTTTTGGACGGTAAAACCTTTAAACAAAGAGGTTAAAAGTCACCTGGATCAGCTTTTTTGCCAGCAAACAATTTTATGAACGTGGCATCATGCTTCTACCGGAATGGTAGCAAAAAGTGTACGACCAGAATAGCCAATATAAAATTTAATAAAATATTTATTCATTAAACAAAAATTGTCTTTCATTTTCGAAAAAAAAAAAACGAAATTATTTTCCGAACAACCCAAGCGATATATAACAATTAAAATCACAGATCGAACATAGTATCAGAAAGTTTTCTGGATGGGAATTTTTCAGAACTTAAAAAATCGAAGCATCTCTCCCACGCTTATTTTGACGTTAAATTTACAACACAGTATATTGAAACATTTTCAAACATTTACCTGTTGAAAAAAGTAGTATGAGTTGGTTGATTAGAATAAAATTAATTAACGAAATTTCATTCTTTTCAGGAAAGTGAAGGACAAAAAACGAACAATGGAATCCAATACAGGCTGCAACTTTTATATTCTAACGGTAAGTTGAACCTTCAACCTGAATGTGTGTTTCTTTCAACGATACTGTGAAAGGCTTACGATTAAAGCTGCCATTCAATCCTAGTTTTCGCGACCTGTTATATTGGTCGCAAATCGTTGCTCTTAAGCAACAAATCATAGTGGACTGTATGATCGTTGTTCGTTATCTACTTAAAAAATCAACCGATTAAAAGAATAGTTTGTGAATCTGAACAGTTTCGTAGAAGTAACATTGAATTTCTTCTTGTTTCTGAACCCGAGATAGAAAAAACGAACTAGGAGTTGATATTCGACAAAAAATTCTTTTTTTCTACAAAAAGGCAAATCACAGTTCCGAAATTACACAGCGTGAATTGAATAAAACAGGTATCGGGTATTATTTTTAGAGTGATATAACTTAAAAGTGAAATAAAACATATTTAAAATAAGATTGGAGCCAATTTTCCTTTATTTGAAAGATAATTTTATGAAATTCATGCTTCAAAAACAATTTCCGGCATATGTCCACCACGACTAGCTCTGAGGAACCGCATTCGACCAGACCAATTTTAGACCACTTTTTCGAGTAATTCAGGCCTAATTTCATCAATACCACGAGTTATGTTGGCTTCCAAAGCATCTCTTGTTTCCGGTTTATCAACATAAACCAATGACTTAACATAACCCAAAAGAAAATAATCCAGTGGAGTTATGTCGCATGATATTGGAGGCAAATTAATTGGACCATTTCTCGAAATAATGTTATCGCCAAATCTTTCTTTCAATAAATCAATTGTTAAGTAACAGCATGAGGGGTAGAATCATCTTGTTGAAACCAAAACACTTCTGGGTCGATACCATTCAAATTTTGAAACAAATAATCATTGATCATTGATCTGTAATGAGCACCATTCACTGTAACATTAGCTCCAGCATCGTTTTTAAAGAAATATGCACCGATGATGCCTCCAGCGGATAAAGCACACCTAACAGTGCATTTTTCAGGATGCAATTGAACCTACAGAACTTCTTGAGGATTGTTTTCAGTCCATATACGGCAATTTTGCCGTTTAACGAGAAGTGAGTCATCAATAGACACAATTTTGCGATAAAAAAGTGGATCAACTTCAAGTGGTTCTAGTACCCAATCAGCAAAAAAACCACGTTTATGATGGTCAAATTGCTTTAGTTCTTGAACAAGTTGGAACTTGTATAGACGTAGATCTTTACGCAAAATTTTCCAAGTGGTGAATGCACAGAGTCCAACTTGTTGTGAAGGTCGTAGAATAGACAAATCTGGATCATCATTAACACTATGACTTACAGCAGCGATATTTTCTTCTGTACGTACAGTTCTTTGTCTTTTTGTTGTTGCATCGAGTAGAGAAAATGTTGTCCGAAATCTGGTGATAGTTAAACGAATAAGCTGCTCTGGTGGACGATTATGTAAACCATAAATTTCACGAGGTGCTCTATAAGTTTGGCGAATAGAACACTTATTTTGAAAATAACTTTCATCAATTTGTAAACACTGTTGCGGCGTGAGTCTTTCCATGATAATTTGTCAATGCTTACTGAACAGAAATGTCAAAACAACATGGCTTCTACCTTCTGTCAAATCACAGTTATCTCTATCGAAAGTTCTATAACTCTAAAAGAACATCCGATAGTTGAGATGATTAAGGAACCGTCGTTTCATCGAATGTTGGAAAAGAAATCAACCGAATCATAATCAGTTCATCAAAACTCCGAAACTGGAAGGCGAGTTGTATTACAACTTTTATAGGGGGGCACAATAGGTCTTAAGGTAGTGATGCCAAGTAACCGCGATCTTACAATCTACAAGATTCTTCTGGACTCGTTTATATATGATCCAAATAATAACGAATTTAGAGACAGCCTGACTATATATTATAAGCATTACCCATATGACACCTCTGTTCTTTCAAGATGAGTCCGCTTCAGAAATGTAAACAGATATACACTTTTTTTGGGATGCGCTGTTGCCAAGTCCTTCGAAATTTCCTGAAATTTTACTAAAATCTCAAGTTGCAATCATATTTGAGCAAAATGTTCACCAAGTACGTTGGAAACTCCAAGGTTATTCAACTTGAAAGTATCTTAAGTAATAATTATTTAGACACAACGTCAAATTAACAAAGTCTCTTCCAGCAACCACCCTCTCGACTGAATCATTCACGAAAGTCCCGATTACACGCCCCAACTATCTCGCGCGATAACTTCCGCTCTCGGCAGCCGAATTATTAACGAAGTTTGATAAATACGAGGCCTGGGGGGCGGCGGAGTCTACCACCTCACGGAAACTTGGACGGGACGTTGCGGTCGTCGAGAACTAAAGATCATTACTCGGTAGAACGACCCTGAGAAATTTGCGGCGCTTTGTCGGCAGCTTCTTGCGGCTTCCAAGTTCGAAACTTGGGGTAGTTGGAAGATAACCGCGTGGTTTGGGAAGCTGGGGGTTACATGGACTATGGTCATCCGCAAGTTTACGAGGAGGATCGTGGGGGCAACGAAGACTAATATGGGAATTGCGAGTTTGGCGAAACGCGGTTTGGGGTCGAAAACTTGGCTGCAAGTGCGTTTTTAAGCGCTAGTTCTATGAAACAGTGTGATATCGCTTTGCCAATTGTCTTATTTTGAATTCGGAACCAAAACAGGTCTTAAACAACTGAGCCGAGCTCGCTGATGAAGCCGGTCTGATCCCTACGTAAATATTCTTACTTTCTAATGAGAGAAGCTAGAGACTTTAAATTTTCAGGATTGGTTGAGGTTCTCAAAATCTCGGTTGAGTTCTTTTATGGGCAAAATCGGTCTAATGGTTCAGCAATTATTCACATTCAACTTTTTTCTTAATTTCCTCACTACTTTTGAAAATAATCATCCAATTGGAAGTAAATTTGACACTCATTTGTAAAAAACGCTTTCATAAAAGGTAGAAATCAGGAAACGAATTGGCTTAGCATGGTGGAGTACGTATATGAAGGGTTTAAGGAACAATTTCAAACCAATATAATATTATTATAGTGATCTGAAGAAACTTTACAAGAATCATGAAATTACTGTAATGGCAGAAAAAAGAGAATTGCCTAAAGGAGAATGAAACTTTTCATTCGTTTTGTATAAAAATTATAAGGTTTTTTTGAAAAATTAAAAACTTTGAAATTAAAAGTATCGTAACTGTGAAAATTACTGTATCAGTATGACGTGTAACCTCGCGTAGCTCTGATAACAGCTTCCAAACGTCTCTGCATGCTCGTGATGAGCCTTCGAATATTCTCTTATGGAATATTCTCATATTCATGACTAAGGGCTTCACGGAGCTCTTGTAAATTATTGGAGGATGGAACCATAGTTCTGACTCGGCTTAACAGTTCGTCCAATAGATGTTCGATGGGATCATGGGAAATCAAAACTTCGTGCTAGCCAGTTGAACCTTGAAATTCCAACCTCATTCAAGTACGCTGTCACTATTCGAGCAGTATGTGGGCGTACATTGTCATGCATAAAGTTCGCTGCTCTCCCAGAAATGGTATATAAGGTACAACATAGTCCATAAGAATTTCCTCTATGTACCTTACTGCTGTTAAAGATCCATTTACAAAACCAACTATGTGCGGCCCTCTCGATTCTGAGAGACGTCGTCTCACAGTTCATTCACTCACGCTTACCTCCATCAATTCTACTGCTATTGAAAGACAATTTTATGACATTTATGTTTTGAGAATAATTTCCGGCATATGTCCACCACGACAAGCTCTGAGGAACCCCATTAGACCAGACCATTTTTGGACCACTTTTTCGAGTAATTCAAGCCTTTTTTCATCAATAACACGAGTAATGTTGGCTTCCAAAGCGTCTATTGTTTCTGGTTTATCAGCTTAAACCAATGATATGACATAACCCCAAAGAAAATAATCCACTGAAGTTATGTCGCATGATCTTGGAGGTCAATTAATTGGACCATCTCTCGAAATAATGTTATTACTAAATCTATCTTCCAATAAATAAATTGTTACGGTAGCAGCATGAGGTGTAGCACCATCTTGTTGGAACGAAAACACTTCTGGGTCAGTACCATTCAAATTTTGAAACAGATTATCATTGATCATCGATCTGTAATGAGGACCATTCATTGTTGCATTAGCTCAAGCATCGTTTTTGAAGAAATATGGACCGATGATACCTCCAGCGAGTAAAGCGCACCCTGCAGTGCATTTTTCAGGATGCAATGGAACCTGCAGAACTTCCTGAGGATTGTTTTCACTCCATATACGTCAATTTTGCTTGTTCACACAGCCGTTCAACCAGAAATGAGCTTCATCACTAAACACAATTTTACGATGAAAAATTGTATCAACCTCAAGCTGTTATAGGGCCCAATCAGCAAACAACCGACGCTTATTATGGCCAAGTGGCTTTAGTTCTTAAACCTGTTGGATCTTGTATGGATGTAGGCCAAGATCTTTACGCAAAATTTTCCATGTGCTGGATGCACAGAGTCCAACTTAATGTGAACGTCAACGTATAGATAAATCTGGATCATCATTAACACTATGACTTACAGCAGCGATATTTTCTTCTGTACGTACAGTTCTTTGTCTTGTTGTTATTGTTGCATCGAGTAGGGACAATATTGTCCGAAATCTATCGGAAATTTCAACAATTTGTAAACGCTGTTGCGGCGTGAGTATTTCCATGGTAATTTGTCAATTCTTACTGAACAGAAATGTCAAAACAACATGGCTTCTACCTTCTGTCAAATCACAGTTATCGTTATCGAAAGTTCTATCACTTAAAAAAAACACCTGATACAAACCCGATCGATATAAAATTCAGGATTTAAAGGCGAAATGATAGCGAGCATGTTCATGTAGAATTTTGTGTGAAAGATTCAGAACAAAACTAAATATCTTGTGAATAGAGCAACATTGTTCCTACCGAAACCATAGTAATAATCCTACGATCGAGTTTAAGTTTTCCATTTAGATTTAAATTGACGACATAGAGGTTAATTCAAAATTTCGTGAAGATCGTACATTTAAAAGATTAAAAAAATATATGTTTTAGCAGAGCTATCGTTATTAGATAGCATTCAGCAAAATTTTGTGAGAATGGTGGGGGATATGAACAAGCGCGCCAAAAGCTCTTGACTTCAGTATTTCTTACCCTTGTTTAACATTTTTCATGGATTATTCAACTATATACAGGGTGTATATGAGTAGTTGCGAAAAAATATAGGGGGCGATTCCTTGTCAAAAAATAGGGTGAGTCTTTCATATAAAGTTGATTTTTTAAGCCCCCTCAGTTTAGTTACATTCCCCTAAAGATGGCGCTCGATAATTAGTTTTTAATTTTCTTCTTAAAAACCAAAAAACTGACACGAATAAAATTAAGCAGACACTTTATGCGAGCGAGAAGTCACACAAAAAATTTTTGATGGTGTTTCTCTATGATTGCAAGGAGTGGAAAAAACCACCCCCAAACCTTCGTTCGCGAGAAACTTTTTTCCATATTCCTAATTCACAGTAAAATAAATTATTTTGGATAGCTTGATCCATTCTCAACAAATAAGGTATCTTGTAATTTCTTGTTAAAATTCAAGGTTTTTCAGAAAAAAAATATTTTGAACATGATAGCGTGAGTCGTGAAGGCTGGAATTATTTCCGAACTAGAATTTATATAGTAGGCGGATGTCGTTTTGTTATGACAACTGACTAGTTTTGATTAACTTTGATTCAATTACAATAATTTTCAGTTTTTTGGTTTTTAAAAATAATTAAAAACTGTTTTTCGGGCGCCAACGTCAAGGGGCTGTTACTAAGCAGGGGAGCTCAAAAAAAAAGTTTATATGAAAGACCACCCTATTTTTGGACGAGGAATTGCCCCCCAAATTTTTTCGCAACTATTCATATACTCCCTGTATAATGAACTAGTGCACTTTCTTTCGCTAGAGAATAAGTATTTCATACGATAATAATATCATAACATCCAGTATTGATCCCTAGGAGTGTTTAATCTGATCCACAATAGTAAGGCATTAAATTTAGATAATTAATTGAAACAAATCAATTCTTGAGAAGCGTTCAGATGAGCTTCTCTTGAATAATAACTTATATGGCAGAAAATCTTAGTTTTCAAAGAATACTAGTACCATTTTGAAAAGGTCAACATCCTGAGGAGACGTTTCAATGTTCAGTATAAATCAGATACTGATTCTTTCTCGCCAAATTAACAAATTGTAACGCCCTATTATTACCAGTCATAACTCGACATTCTTGCAGTCAATTGACGTTTCCAATTGTTGAAACCACCGAACTCGATGGGATGTCAGCCATCGTTGATTTATTGTAGCAATTAGGGATGGTTGTATAGATCTGTCAACGTTTCCCAGCACCACTCAGGAGGTTTCAACACGATCCAGCTTCCGGTAGCAAATATGACTAAATTCGATATGGTGTAGTAGTTATTGGAAACTTGGAAGTTTTGATGAAAGATGTTAGGTGACTGTTGACGGTTGAAGCTGTGAGAATGGGGTTATTGTAAGGAGGTGTAAATTGATGAGGATTAAAAGACCACCCCATATCGATTTGTATGAAGATAAGAAGATAAATTTTATTTATACCAATTCACACAGTTTTTATGTTCCACAATTTATTCAGAATCCGGACACGTGTTTTGGCCTTTCTGCCATTCAAAGGAGTAAAAAAGGAACTAAACTCAAAATTGAAAAAGTTCTTCCATTACACTTAGGACATCTGTGTACTTTTATGGTGCATGGAAATAACAGCATCCTATATAGGGGTGTTGCCAAAGAGTGTTTGGGAATTTATTAAATTCTCTTTTTTCTCGATGGCTTTTCTCATTGAAGGAATCTTCAATTTACCCTTATTAACATTATATAGTAAAGGGATATCTTTCCAATTAAAAAAATTATTATTTTTGTTCTGCAAAACCGGTTGATTTCAGGTTTTTCAAAATAGACATCCTAAGTTATATCTATTTACTGCTGAATAATTCATTACCATTTTATGAGGACCATTAGAGATCCTACTGCTGAAACCTTTTATATGAGCCAATGAAAACAATTTTTTTCTCTTCATAAGAATCATTTATATTGATATATTTTTTTAAAATGTTGTGATGAGTTTTATTTTCAATCATTTTGTCAATGTCAAAATATTCAGGGCCCAAACTTACATCAAAAGTTTGAAGTCCCTAACTATTTCCGTCCGAAAGTTATAGTGTTTAAAGTAACGATCAACGATAATCAGCACAAAATTTTTTAAAAAATTATTATCATAGGACCCCTACAATTCTGCACGTAAGTGCACGTAGTTATTCTACTACTTAGTGCCAAATGTCGGATTGATCAAAGTCGTAGATTCGAAAATATTTGGAAAATATAAAAAATGTTCAAACGTGAATAACTGCAAAACCATTGAACCCGTTTTGCCCATCAACAAATATAGCCGGAATGTTTATACCATAAACCTTCCCTGAAAGTTTCAAGGCTCTAGCTATGTCGGTTAGACATTTATCGCATTTACGGACGGATCGACTGGAAAGAATTACTTTTGATCTCGGATTCTTCATCAGTAAGTCCAACGATTTAAGACTATTTTCGACTCAAAATTCGTAAATTACAGACGGAACGATAGCAAGCGCGCAAAAATGGTACAATTCATTTTTTCATTTCAGTTTGAATCAGGGGACAAAATATCAAAAAATACAGTTGTTGAGAATGAAACAACGTTATAAGCATGTAGGCAAATGAGTCATAATAAGTTTTCTGTGAAATCACACTCTAACCTAGGAAATATCAGGTGTTTTTTTTAGATTGATAGAACTTTAAATTGAAATAACACACATTTAAGTTAAGATTGAAGCCAAATTTTTTTTTATTTGAAAGATAACTTCATGACATTTATTTTTTAAAATTAATGATGATAGTGGAGCTCAATTAATTGGACCATTTCTCGAAATAATGTTATCGCCAAATCTTTCTTTCAATAAATCAATTGTTACGGTAGCAGCATGAGGTGTAGCACCAACTTGTTGGAACCAAAACACTTCTGGGTCGATACCATTCAAATTTTGAAACAAATAATCTTTGATTATCAATCTGTTACGAGCATCATTCACTGTAACATTAGCTACAGCATCGTTTTTAAAGAAATATGGAGCAATGATGCCTCCAGCGTGTGAAGCACACCATACAGTGAATTTTTCAGGATGCAATGGAACCTGCAGAACTTCTTGAGGATTGTTTTCAACCGGAAATACGCTTCATTACTAAACACAGTTTTACGATAAAAAACTGGATCAAGCTGTTCTAGAGCCCAATCAGCAAACAAACGACGCTTATTATGGTCATGTGGCTTTAGTTCTTGAACCAGTTGGATCTTGTATGGGTGTAGACCAAGATCTTTACGAAAAATTCTCCATGTGGTGGATGCATAGAGTCCAATTTGTTGTGAACTTCGACGAATAGACAAATTTGGATTATCATTAACACTATGACTTACAGCAGCGCTATTTTCTTCTGAACGTACAGGTCTTTGTCTTGTTGTTGTTGTTGCATCGCGTAGAGAAAATGTTGTCCGAAATCTATCGATAGTTCGACGAATAAGCCGCTCTGATGGACGAATATGCAAACCATGATAATTTGTCAATGCTTACTAAACAGAAATGTTAACCTTCTGTCAAATCACAGTTATCCCTATCGAAAGTTCTATCACTCTAAAAAAACACCAGATATTATGTACATGTTGTACAAAAAATTATAAACTTAAAAATAAATGAGTACTTCCTCGTACAAGGAATATTAAAAATAGATAATGTGACAAAATTCAACACCTACGTCTATTTCCCCAATTATGTATCGATATTCCGAGCCGTAGTCAGGAATTCTCGAAACCACATCTGCACCTCATGCAATATATCGTGTAGCTCCGAAATTCAATAATCTGTTGTGGAAGTTACAACTGACAGATATACAAGCAACACTAATAGACGTCATAAATCAATAGGAATACCATCGAGCTAAGAGCAACTGGTGCTGTTGCATTTTGAGGGTGAAACCGTATAGTACCACGCCTAGCTTTGTGTTGGGTCCATAAAAATGATTCGTTCTCGCGACTGAATTGAATGCAAAATGAAAATAATTATAATCATCAATTACCGCGAAAAGTTTCAATGTATATTACAACAATTATTTCGCTACATTGTATCTTCTTCAGGCTACATTATGTACGGATATTGAAAACGTATCGGTTCTTAAATAGTCTGATTGAAGAAGACGCGCAATATAGCGATAAGGTATATTGTAGACTAGAGATGGGATTCCCAAACTAACTGAGGAGTTTTGACAGGGCACATGTGTTAACATCTTTGTTCGTTCAATAGAATTCTTATGGAATTCTGCTCAGGGAAGTGCGAGAAATTTTCGATTCTTGAGAAAGTGACGAGTTGATGTTGATGATGTTGATTCTACCGAACTATTAACTAGGATTTAGAGAAACCATTCAGTATCATCATATCAAATAAACACTATTCCAAGATTTAGACTAAAATCTGTAGAGGTTCCAGAGAATTAATCCAGCTTTTATCTTCAATATCGGGAATTTCATTTTTCTGTCAGGAGCCAAAAGAATATTTAAGAGAATCAGGTTGAAGAAGAAGACAAAAAAATATAATCGCCTCATTTACATCTGTACGGCAAACAAACCAACGCAATACTACATCAGAAGACGACGTCAACAGACTCCTTCGAATGGCAATGTGCAAATTGGCCCGACTAACAAATCCGGGCCCGTTTTTTGCCCGCGGCCGGCTCACTCCTTTTTGTGCGCGTCGCTTGCGTAGCCGGTAAACCATCGATGCGCCTGTTTGATTGCCGGACACATGCCGTGAACGTTTTTCTGTGTTCATTTCGGATTCCGCTTGCGACGGTTCTTTTCTGGCAGTGATTCCGCTTTTCGAGACTTATTCGGACGGTACGGACACTTCTGGGCCGTGGGCAAAAACCCCAGGCATCGTCTGGCCCCATTGGCGTAGAAAACGCCGCGAAAAGTTTATAGTATTGGAGACTCACTCCAACTAGATTCTTATTGTACCGTGAAATGGAGCACATGCCACCAACTTCGTTTCCAATTTATGTTTATGTATTGTGAAAATTCCAAGAACCATCAGTGAAAAAAGATCTTTGTAATCCCTCTTTGATTCGTGGACATAACCACATCAAGGCTAATTTCATTTTCCGAGGTCTGGTCTGCTTAGAATAATGGTATCAAGTACAAACATTTATTATTTTCTTTGATGAAAAGACTACATTTTTCTGTGGCTGCAAAATTCATATGGGCTTTTTGAACAAGAATTCCAACTGCTCAATTGTCCTTGGAAAAATAGCTATATTTTGAACTGAAGCGTGGGCGACCTAGCGTTTGTATTTTGAAGTAGTGGTTATTTCGAGTCTGGGTGGTTTATTTGGTACCCACAATTTTTGAAATAATTTAGAATATAGCTGAAAAATGTGTAGCTTCTAACAAATGTTTAGTATTTTAGGCCCCCACTTGATGTAAATTCAAAATGTAAACCTGCGCAGGCTACAGTGTTGATGGAATAATTGCTGTTTATCAATGAATCTGTAGAAATTGTTCTCCATTGTTTTAGTCAAATAAAAAGTGTATTTTTAAAGAGATAATTTTAAGCTATTGTCAATTATCTAATCACTTCGACTAAAGAATTGGATCATTCGACCATCATCTGCCTTCTTCATGGCATTTTTTTTGTTAAACCACTGAAAATTCAATACAAATAATGACCATTTAAGACAGGGGGATTGCAATAAGACAGGAGGATCGCACTAAGACACGAGTATCTTCTCCTGGCCAGTAGATTCATAATACCAATCGATTGAATTTATTTCTGCCTCTTCATCACTGTTCAATTGTTTATCATTATCTTCTCCAAGTTGTACAAATTTAATGCTAAAACTATAGTAAGTTTCGATAGTTGTGCATAATAGAATTGTTCTTAATAATTCCAGAACCCGTAAGAAAGAGTCTATATATATATATATATATATATATATATATATATATATATATATATATATATATATATATATATATATATCGGTTTTAAAACGTCTTTCGTCGTTGTCCGATGCCTGATCTCCATGATCTCCTGTCACTCCACTGGTTTTCTGCCAGGTTCCTTGAGCTCATCGCTTTAGAAACCCCCTCTATCCAAGTTTTTCTCGGTCTTCTTCGTTTTCTACGATGTGATGGTATCCACCCCATCATCTGCTTTGGTAGTCTAGCATCATCCATCCTCTGTACATGTCCGTACCAAACAAGTTGCCCGCGTTCAACGTCTGTCATGAGCGTTCTTCTATTCCCATTCTCATTCGAACATCTTCATTCCGCATTCGGTCCCTTCTAGATATCCCTAATGTTCGTCTAAACACATCCATTTCTGTGGCCTCCAGTTTACTTTTGTAATTCTCTGTGATTCGCCACGTTTCCGATCCATACAATAAGGAGCTCTTAATCATTGTTTCGTAGATGTTGTATTTTCGCTTTTTTCCTATTTCATTACTCCAAAAGACTCCGTTTAAACATGAGATAAGACCCCTGGCTTGGTTTATCCGTTTCTGAATTTCCCGATCGTCCTTGCCTGTAATATCAAATTCAACCCTCAAGTATGTGTAGCTAGTGCAGGAAGCGATTTCTTCTGTATCGAGTTGAATGTTTGCTAATTCCCCTCCGATGGGAAGATATTTGGTCTTTTCGGTGTTATGTTCTAGGCCCCATTGTTTATACTATTCCTGCAACTTTCGGGTCATATATTCCAAGTTATCCTTTTCAGTAGAAATTATGACTTGGTCATCGGCGAACTGGAGCGTAAAAAGACAAGTGTTGCCCAGGTCTATTCCCATTCCCCTACATTTTCTCTTCCAAAGAGCAAGAGCTCTGGCAACATAGATTTTGAAGAGCGTGGTTGATACACAGCAGCCTTGACGCAATCCTTTGCTGACCGGAAAACTTCTTGATATTCTATTACCTACTTTTATTCTTGATTCTGAATTCTCATAAAGATTTTGTAGGGCCTTAATTAGAGTGTGATTAATATTCGACTCCTGTAATACATTCCATAGTTTTTTAACGGGTATTGTATCATACGCTTTGTGAAGGTCTATGAACATAAGATCCCTTTTTTGGTTTGTGCTCAGTCTAAAGAACACAATACAACCAGAACACACAAACAAGAGATCACACTTTCAAAACACCAATGTGCAGGGATCAAGTAATGAAGACCCGAAGAATAACGAGATCGATCCTTGTGGCGAGTGTGATATTCGACTCCAAGTGCTGAAACTCTTCTACCTGGCTAAAGGAGGAGCTTCACAGAAGACATCGGTTATTAATAAAGAAAAATCTAATAATAATATTGAAGAAAGACATCTATTAGAATTTGAACAATGATAGAAGACATGCAAGTATCTGCCTGGTAGGAGACGAAGGATGTCTACACGTACTACAAGAAGTGAAATTTCCGCCATACCGAGTAGTGAGAAACCCTTCTTGTCGCCCGCCCTGTCGCTCGTTAGGAGATCGCTCAATAAACATGCATGGCCATACGATCCACCCGACAAGCATAATCTCCAGGATTCCAGCATAATTCCTTGCTCGTCGTATTCGACGCACATGGCACCAATAAGAATCGCGACTCGGAATCTACCCGGTTGCCAAATCGGGCAGATCTGATTGACCGGCCCGGGAATAATTATCGGCTAATTAAAAGCAGCGCATGTCGCGATTTGCGATGCAGGCTGCGTGCCTGACTCGAGCCCCACGGTGGTCGCTCGGCCTTATCGCTTCCTTATACGATGCTATCGACAGGGGCGGAGACGAGTTCCCGATTGCCAATTTTCGGGACTAGCAGGTGACCACTCGACATCTCGGATACTCATAATCGAGACCATGCCATAATTGCCTCAAATTCGAGGTCTCCCTGAAATTTTGAATGATCATAAACACTGTATTCATACAACATTCTGACGAGAGACCTCAAATATAAACAGTTCAGGTCAGAAGTAAATTTAACGTTCATGAGAAGAAGAAATTTAGTTTTTAGACCTAGACCTAAAACTTCTAATCAGTCGAAAATCTACGTTGTACGAAGACGTGTACAATCAGAGATGTGATATAGCTACTCTGACATCAAAGCAGTATCCTTATTGCAAATAGAATGAGTTGAGGCAGTGCCTCTACACAAAACAAGACCAATTTGAATGTATAAGAGAAAAATGGGGTTGTAGAGCAGAAACAAGTCGAAAATAAACATCCTCAGACACCACGCATGGTCAGTCACTCATAGCGGAGTCACCTGTCGTAATCGTTCTTGATGAGTTCACCAGCTACATAGAGATTAAGTTTACTCGCCTAGAGACTTCCAATTAGATCACCCTCTTGAACATGGAAGTGGCTAATATATGCAACATGTGGTAAAGCAGAGGGAGCCTTCACTCTGGAGATCGATGAACAAACAATCACATCCAAGTAAATCAGGACTTAAGAGACATGATCTTGCAATCGTGTCTGTAGATGGAGCAGCTGTAGCTAAGACTCGGCAACCGAGATAGAAGTCGGATGGTGAAACCTAACTTATGCTAGAAGTTCAAGATATTATGAAAGCAGAGACTGGGTGTTGGTGAAGATGATAAACCATTTGTATTAACCCATCAGTTTTTTAACTTATTGGAATGGTGTAATCTAGTAATGGTCGCGATACCAGGCAAATACTTGATACTTGTAGATTCCCCTTTCTTTATTAAACTGCTCAGTTCTCTGATTTGAAAAGGAGTCTTATCATCCAAAATGCTAAAACTGTAACAATTAGGTACATTTTTAATTACACGTTTGCCCTTGAGTATTCTGCTAAAAATGGGTTAGGGAATGATATATTCACGATCCTTAGTTTGTCGCCAGAGGAATCACCAAATCTTGACACCGAAAAGCGCTGAGCATAATCGAGAATCTTGGAAACGATAGACAGATCTTCAGAAGGCTAGACCTCATGTAACCCGTGGATTTAAGTATGTTCCAATGTCAACAGTTTGAAGATTCGTTTTGTTGGTACTGAGGGAAAGGAAACAAGAACACTTACGTAATAAACAGTAAAGTGGCACTTAAACCTATCTAACATTTAGGGAAATACACCTACAAAGCAATGTTTAGAAGGAATAAACATAGTATCTTCCAAATTTCAAACAGCCAAAAGAGTTTTTTGCCACTTTTGCATTGAGAAATTGAAAAAGTAGCATGATTTCAGCCTGCTGCGTCTTTTCATGGACTTCTTCACAGGATATCTGTACCTCAGGTAACACGAAGAAGTTAAAATTAACGAAAACAGCTTCTTTGAGGAGGAAGAAAAAACTCCTGAGGACCTTGGGACAGAATGAGTCCTATTGGAAACCAACGCAGTGATACATACTCTTCTTGAAACCATCGCAGCTGTTGGAGTCTGTTCAAGTATTGAATTTGTAAATAGGACATTCGAAATTCCTTCGAACATGGTGAAAAGAGGGGTCTTTTAATACACCTTCCGAAGCCGACCCTGACCAGCCTGATCGCGCCTTACTATCAGCCAGCTCATACAAGTGCAAATGGGCGTTTTTCGACGGCGAATAAGAACAGACGACCGTACAACGGTCTGCAACAAACGTCGGCCGTGCAATACACAAGTAATTGCCGATTGATAAGCCGCGTACTTAAGGCTAATTAATTAATTGATCGCGTCGCTCTGTGCCTACGAGGGATATAATATGATAGTTGAGGGCCGGTACACGTTGATCCGCTTGTGATCGACTGCTGATGTTTTACTTCTGAAGAGTAGACTGATTGATTGGGAATTTGATGAATTCGCGACGTTGAAAAAGTTTGGTGTAGAAGGAATGATTGGAAGGGACTCATTTATCGTTAGCATCTTGTCGATTGCAGAGGTCTTTGATCTTCAGCAGAAGATAAGACGTTCAAGACATTTGGCAACGACATATTGAACAAAAATTCAACAATAAGCATTTGCTCCCTGAAGTCTTAGACTCTCGAATTTTTTACTGAAAATGTAAGTGTGTTATGTTTTTATTTTCATTATTGAAGCAGAAATAGAAAATTAATATTCATCCTAATGTATAATGTATAATTTTTACAAATTGTTAAAATTTATTTTCAAAATCAGTATTCTATTCGCCAAACTTATAGAGCACTTCCTGAAATTTATAGTTTATATAATCGTCAATCAAAGCAGCTTATTCGTCGAACTATCGATATATTTCGGAAACATTTTCTCTACTCGATGCAACAACAACAACAAGACAAAGAACTGTACGTACAGAAGAAACTATCGCTGCTGTAAGTCATAGTATTAATGATGGTACAGATTTGTCTATTCGTCGACGTTCACAACAACAAGTTGGACTCTGTGCATCCACCACATGGAAACTTTTGCGTCCAGATCTTGGTCTTCACCCATACAAGATCCAACTGGTTCAAGAACTAAAGCCACTTGACCATAATAAGCGTCTTTCGTTTGCTGATTGGGCCCTAGAATAGCTTGAAGTTGATACACTCTTTTATCGTTAAATTGTGTTTAGTGATGCAGCTCATTTCTGGTTGAACGGCTATGTGCACAAGCAAAATTGCCGTATATGGAGTGAAACCAATCCTCAAGAAGTTCTTCAGGTTCCATTGCATCCTGAAAAATGCACTCTTTGTTGTGCTTTACACCCTGCAGGCATCATCGGTCCATATTTCTTTAAAAACGATGCTGGAGCTAATGTTTCAGTGGATGGTGCTTGTTTCAGATCGATGATCAATAATTATTTCTTTCAAATTTTGAATGGTATCGACCCAGAAAAGTGTTTTGATTCCAACAAGATGGTGCTACAGCTCATGCTGCTACCGTAACAATTGATTTATTGAAATAAAGATTTGGCGATAATATTATTTCAATGGTTCAATTAATTGGCCTCCAAGATCATGCGCCATAACTCCACTGGATTATTTTCTTTGGGGTTACGTCAAGTCATTGGTTTATGCTGATAAACCAGAAACAATAGACGCTTTGGGAGCCAACATAACTCATGTGATTGATTAAATAAGGCCGGAAAAACTCGAGAAAGTGGTCCGAAACTGAGTAGATCAGAGATGAATATTTCCTTCTTAATAGTCATGAAGACATGATCACCTGAATCGAACCTTCAATGTATTATAATCTTCGAAACAAGTCCTTCTCAAGACTGGTACTAGTCTAGCATCAAAATCACATTGATCATTATTCATACCAAAGTTCCTGAGTATCCTTCAGCAACCTCGAGGAAACTGACTAGATCAATATCTCTCCAGTGTATTGTACATGGACGTATTCCTGGGAGCATAAGAATGATGAGGAAGTTCCTAGAAAATAAAGGAGAATTAATTAGAAGCATATCGAAACTAAGTATCATAAGTCCATGTACCAGAACAAGGAAGAATACGAAGAAAGTCTAATATTTAGGTGAAATAATCAAAATTCTTCTAAACCTTATGTTTAGCACCTAATAATTTCAACGACATCATTAAGAAACTTGAACTCAATCAAAATCTCTTCAAAGTAATGCCCAAAATAAGATTATTGATTCGGATACCAATTAAGGGATTGATTCGTACAACAAACTAAATAAGAGCTCAGTCATTCTGGTATCTGATACCTGAGATGATTGCCAGCTGTGAAAGTTTAGCATCAAAATCATCCCGATCATAACGTCTACTACTTGCGAGAAGTTTTTAAGGAACAAGAAGAAGCCAAAACAAGAGTCCAGAAAACCAAGTACTGGGACATCTCTCATCGAAGGAATCTTAATTGATTTCAAACTTTGATGAATACTGGGACATCTAACAAGAGTTCACAAAACCAAGAAAATCAGCACCAAGTAACCAAGGATGAGGACGAAGAATACAACGGGGAAAAAACAGAGCAATACATCTGATATTTCATATTTACCATTGAAAAGTATTCCTCATATTCACAGGATTCTGTAGACTCTATTTCTGTTTCAAACTATAAAAATAATTTCAATCGGAAGAAAAATGTAGATCTATATTTCATTCAGTAAATTATAAAAACATTGATAAAAAAATTCCTGCTCAAAATATCTCACAAGCTTTTGCCAGTAGAAGTAAACGGTATCCCCCATCGATCCACTGCCCCAACCCCCAAATCCCCCCAAACACATAGCGACAACTCGATAACGTCATACGTAGCCTTACATCAAACTACTCCGACACAGATACACAACCGGCTATGACAACACACTCCAGAAAGAGCGATAAGAAAGTCATAAGGGTTGAAACGACCGGGGGTGGGAGGCCGGGAGCAGTCTTAGGACCCCTTAATGTGTGTGCGTCGAGACAAAGGCCTGCTACGATACGCGAGGCCGAGAAAAGGGCCTCGGGCCGCCATCTTTCTCCTCGCGGCCCCCTGGAGAGCGTTTGCGGAGTTATTTTATTACAAATAAGGAGAGGAAGAGTGCTCCTGGGGGATGGAACTGAGTGAGGTGTGTCTTTTCTAGTCGATGAGATACGATGGGGATCCCGTCTTGGGGCCGGAAGCTATTCTGGAGTTCTTATGTCGGACATGTTCGCAGATTTGTGAGCAGGGAGATATTTCAATGGCGGCGGCATAAATAACTGCTAGCTAAATGGGAGATAAAACAGTCTTGAGCGAATGAAGCGCAGCACGTATGAAGTCACTTGTTATGTCTCTATTTATGTGCTCAACTTTGTTAAGAATTCGATATGGCATTGACTCACATTCAAGTTGATAACCCAAATTTTAGTTGAAGTTATTGATGCTTACCTGCTTCCTAAGAGGAAGGAGTTAAATTTGACAGCTCATGGAGGCCATGTTTGCTTTCAGTGTCTTATAAAATGATTTCTGTTTGATTTTTGTTTGTTATCGAAGAACGTTTATGGGAAAACGTGGTACCGATACTTTTCCCAACAACTTTTTTCACAACTGGCGTTATGATATACTTACTGGGTGAAAAATTTGGATACTTCAAACTTCGATCCTATGAAATATAATCTGTAACTGACCATCTCACGTTAAATTTGATAATAAATAAAAATATTACTTAATTTTTCAAGGTTTCTCCTCCTTCCACACTAATTGTTGTATTTTTTCAGGAGTACGACAAGAACAGGATATATTCGTCAGACTCATAGATTCCGTCACAAAACAGGTGAGTCCTGCTCAGATTTTTGTGCAAATATAAATAGTGATAAGTATTGAAGTGCTTACGATTTCAGAATTTCTGTGAATAATCTTGAAACTGAAATACAATGCATAAACTGGTTGATTTCTAATCATTTGCCCGTAACAAACTGCAGCAGCTTTTAAGATAAAAAAAAAGGTGACGTACCTGTAGCGTTTATGGACAACTCTGTATCTCTCCAAAAGGAGGAGTTTTTCCCAAAACCAACCAGATAGATCCATACTTCATGGTGAATCGTGATGAATGAGCTTTCTTGTTCCACTCGTACACGATTGTACTCACCAAGATGGGTAGTTTATTCTTCCTCTAATGTTAGTCCTTCGATTTCGTGTTAATGGCTTCCGACTATTTTAAAACGTATGTAGGGTATTCCATATAATTACTTTAGTAATGAAATAGTATAATTTTTTTTTAAATACTTTAATATTAACAAATATATTCTGTTAGTCTTCTACGTATTTAATTTCAAATAATAATATTTAATATTTTAACTTCAGGAATTAAATTAATGTCTTATAAGCACCGCTTATATCAAACGACATATAAAATAAACATTCATTATAAGACATCCAAATTAGATAACAAAATCCAATAACTATAAATTGTTAACTAAAATCCTATAAATTAAATATTTTGAGTAGGCAAAATTTTGTTTCTTCTCCTCTCTCTTATGAAAATAGATATCTTTCAAAAATGTTTAACATAATCCTAAGAATTTCATCATAAAACTATCTTCCTTAGAATATTCAATATTAATGAATATCTAAGTTACTTTTTAAAAAATTTCAAGATATGTCAAAAAATCACTAAAAAACACGTTTTAAGAGAGACTTTTCTCGTCAGTACCCAATAACATTTGCAAAATTTTATACTTGATAGAAGGAATATAAATTTTTTTAAATATTTTAATATTAACAGATATATTCTGTTAGCCTTCTACATATTTAATTTGAAAAAATTATATTTAATATAACTTTAGGAATTACATTAATGCCAAGATGTTGAGGTGAGTAAATAATTTTGTTGATTGATGTTATATTTTTTAAATGTGATTGGGTACTGACGAGCAAAGTCTCTCTTAAAACGTGTTTTTCAGTGATTTTTTCACCTTTCTTGAGATTTTCTAAAAAGTAACTTAGTTGGATATTCAATTGAATAATAATATTCCAACTAGTTTTATAAATAAATTCTTAGGATTATGTTAAATATTTTTGAAAGATATCTCTCTTCATAAGAGAGATGAGCAGAAACAAAATTTTATCTACTCAAAATATTCAATTTATAGGATTTCTGTTAACAATTTATAGTTATTGGATTTGGATGTCTTATAATGAATGCTTATTTTATATGTCGTTTGATATAAGCGGTGCTTATATGGCATTAATTGAATTTCTGAAGTTATAACATTAAGATAATTATTTGAAATTAAATATGTAGAAAGCGAACAGAACATATTTTTTAATATTAAAATATTAAAAAAAAAATTTATATACCTTCTATCAAGTATAACCCTTCATTTATTTTATTTCGTATATATATAATAGTATAAAGTAATTAATTAATAAACATAAGTATTGTAAACTTGTCAAAAGTATACAGAGAAGAAAACGAAAAACAACGATATGTAGAAAAATCTCGAGTAATGTTCCTGGATAAAGTGGACTGTGGGTTTACTTCTTAAGGGAACGGACATAATTCAATGACGAACACAACAAAGAAAGCTTGAAGCATTACACATTCGCTTATACTAATGAAAAGAAGTTTACCAAAGAATACTAGTCAATTTTGAGATATTGTTAAACCAAAAACATATTAAAAATTAAATGGTGATGAAACATATGTAGTTTCTATAAAGGTGCTTCGCCACAAGACACCCCGAAAGCAAATGGAGAACCAAACGGCCCAATCTAGAACGTTGTACGTCATTCCATTAACGCTACTAACGCAATTAGAATCAGCGATACGCCGTCTAGATAGTTGGCTGCTTTACCGCTTCCACCCCTACCCTGATCCCTGCGCCGACGCTGCGATGTAATTTTAACGAGACGGTGAATAAACACCCAGTTTGGGAAGTTCGTAATTTGCCAGACACACCGCTAGGATGTCGAGACTGAAGGCAGCATTTTGTAGGAATTCGGAAGTGCATACTGCATCCGCTATGGTTGGTGAAGATTAACTGACTTGGTAGTATTTTGGAGTTCCCAGGGCTCAGCTGGATTCAATGGAGGGGCCCCTTGAAGATCGAAGGGGTTGCTTCAGTATTCCTGAAGGATGCTCTTCTTGTATCTTAACTGAATCTTGATAAAGCGTAGCCTTTGTTTGGTTGTCTTACTTATTTCCAGATAGTATAAGTATCAAAAGTAGAGAGGTTATGTCTACGTGTTATATTGTACTTGTCACCAGCTAATGGAGTGAAACATTCTTGGCCACCCTTAGGCTTTCAACCATAGATGAAACCTGGAAGAAAAGAATTCAATGAATCCTTTCCTTACTTATAGCAGTACACAAGTCTTGGCACTCTTCTCTCATCTGATCCTAATCTATATTCCTATTAGGCAAACTCCAAGTGTCTTCCTCTGATAGTGAAGAATTGATTCGATACATGTGTTGCGGATAACGGTAAACTATATAGAAGGACAATAGCATATAGGTCCTTTGAAAGACATCTCTTTGACCTCATGAAATGATAAGCTTCCTTTCTGTGGATGGGCAATATCAAAGTAATCATGCTTCATTGCTTTCATTCTATATTTGTTTGATACTTTCATCAGAACTATTCAGTTCATGCTCATTTTGCTGCATAATGTCCAGAAATCCTCAACTTGAATTTTTCTTCAGTAGAGTTCAAGAGATGAATAAGTAGTTCTTTCATCGTTAAACATCCAGTACAATGACAGCTTTAAAATTTGTGCATTAGCACAAAGTTAAAGAACAGTACCATTCTATATGCGAATTATGTATCGGTGTTTTTTTTTAGAGTGATAGAACTTCAAATTGAAATAAAACATTTTTAAATTAAGATTGAAGCCATTTTTTTCTTATTTGAAAGATACTTTTATGACATTTATGTTTTGAAAATATTTTCCGCAATATGTCCACCAAGACTAGTTCTCAGGAACCGCATTCAACCAGACCAATTTTGGACCACTTTTTCGAGTAATTCACGCCTTATTTCATCAATAACACGAGTTATGTTGGCTTCCAAATCGTCTATTGTTTCTGGATTATCAGCATGAACCCATGACTTGACATAACCCCAAAGAAAATAATCCAGTGGATTTATTTCGCATGATCTTGGAGGCCAATTAATTGGACCAGTTCTCGAAATAATGTTATCGCCAAATCTTTATTTCAATAAATCAATTGTTACGGTAGCAACATGAGGTGTAGCATCACCTTGTTGAAACCAACACACTTCTGGGTCGATATCATTCAAGTTTTGAAACAAATTACCATTGATCATCGATCTGTAACGAGCACCATTCACTGTAACATTAGCTCCAGCATCGTTTTTGAATAAATGTGGGCCGATGATGCCTCCAGCATGTAAAGCACAACATAGAGTGCATTTTTCAGGATGCAATGGAACCTGCAGAACTTCTTGACGATTGTTTCCACCCCAAATACGGCAATGTTGCTTGTTCATATAACCGTTCAACCAGAAATGAGCTTCATCACTAAACACAATTTTACGATAAAAAACTGGATCAACTTCAAGCTGTTTTAGGGCCCAATTAGCAAACAAACGACGCTTATTATGATCAATTGGCTTTAGTTCTGGAACCAGTTGGATCTTGTATGGGTGTAGACCAAGATCTTTACGCAAAATTTTCTATGTGGTGGATGCACAGAATCCAACTTGTTGTGAACGTCGACGAATAAATAAATCTGGATCATCATTAACACTTTGACTTACAGCAGCGATATTTTATTCTGTGCGTACAGTTCTTTGTCTTGTTGTTATTGTTGCAGCGAGTAGAGAAAATGTTGTGCGAAATCTATTGATAGTTCGACGAATAAGCTGCTCTGATGGACGATTATGTAAACCATAAATTTCACGAAGTGCTCTATAAGTTGTCAATGCTTACTGAACAGACATGTCAAAACAACATGTTTTTTACCTTCTGTCAAATCACAGTTATCCTTATCGAAAGTTCTATCACTCTAAAAGAACACATTATCAAAGCCTCAAAATCCAATTCGAAGGACCACTTAAAATGTATCTACTTTCTATAACAGAATCTAAATTACCCCAGGAGGGAAACAACCTGTCCTCATCTCAATTCATTCCACGATTGGCAAGTCTATCAACCAAATAACCCCCAACTTCTTCTACGATCTAATCGTCCTGAGTACACTCCCCTCGTTCCTCAGCACTGGCCCAAGTCTAGAAATGCAGATTGCATGCTCATCAGTATTCGCGAGGCCAGAAACGATACGTCTGACGTCCGTCCGAAGGATGGGATAGAGATCTCGACCCGTTCTCATTAGCTGATTGCGTTAACTCTGAAGACACGAATAGTCTCGTCCTTATAATAAAACCCTGGTCCGTGACTTTCATGTAAAAATGGGGGAGCAAGGGCGCATTTACATCGGAAAGCTGTTACCGGAAATTACGGTAGTCTTGGAAGATTTTCCGCTGGAGACAGAGAAGAGCATTTGGGTTTTATGGTTGATATAAGGTGTGCAATCAAATTGCTTGTTTACAAAAACACACGTGTTACAATTGTTGCTTAACAGCTCCACTTTCTCTTCATGGTTTGAGAAGATAACATAGATCTCAAATTTGAAATGGTACTTTTGGTAAAAGGGAACCATTTACAGTCTCTATAGAACAATATGCTAGTGGATTTAAATAACTATAATCAAATCAATACTATAGTATAGATAATTGAAGTAAAAGTAGTCAGGTACACCATTACAATATAACATACTCAAGCTTGGATGCAAGTGACAACTATTTCATGGCCAGCAGCTTCACCAGATCTTAGTCCCATTGAAAACATATGGGGACTAATGAAGATTGAAGTTGAACAAGCAGCGCCATGAAATAAGGATGATTTAATTCAGTCAGTTTTACAGCCTTGGACTACCATCCCCGAAAATTATTGAGATCTACTTTTGGGTATACGTTGGTTGACCTTTAGTCAAATGTTTACTGTTGAATGGAGGTTGTATAAGTAAATAAAATGAATATTTTGTTATAATTTTCTAATAAAAGAATTAAAAATATACACTAAATAACCACAATTAAACTTTGTTTTTTCCAGATACTTTCTAGAATAAAAACTATAGTAGATATAACCGAAGTTAAAATAGTCAAGTAGATTATTACAATATTACATTCTCAAACATTCAGAGTTTGATGTAGCCCCGTAAGGAAAAATATGACTACAACACAAAATTTTCAACATATAATTATTGGCATATTGTTTAGTTATTCATATAGACCATGCAACTTAATTTTTCATAAAAGCTACGTCTATCTCAGTATCATAAAATGTTTTTTTGATTCTTAATTGCCCTGGATATGACAGAAGGTAGAAGCCATGTTGTTTTGACATTTCTGTTCAGTAAGTATTGACAAATTATTATGGAATGACTCACGCCGCAACAACGTTTACAAATCGTTGAAATTTATTTTCAAAATCAGTGTTCTATTCGCCAAATTTATAGAAGCACTTCGTGAAATTTATGGTTTACACAATCGTCCATCAGAGCAGCTTATTCGTTGAACTATCCATAGATTTCGGACAACATTTTCTCTACTCGATGCAACAACAAGACAATGAACTGTGCGTACAGAAGAAAATATCGCTGCTGTAAGTCATTGTGTTAGTGATGATCCAGATTTGTCTATTCGTCGACGTTCACAACAAGTTGGACCACCACATGGAAAATTTTGCGTGAAGATCTTGGTCTACACCCATATGAGATCAAACTGGTTCAAGACCTAAAGCCACTTGACCATAATAAGCGTCGTTTGTTTGCTGATTGGGCCCTAGAATGGTTTGATGTTGATCCACTTTTTAAGCGTGAAATTGTGTTTAGTTATGAAGCTCATTTTTGGTTGAGAGGCTATGTAAACAAGCTAAATTGCCATATATGGAGTGAAAACAATCCTCAAGAAGTTATGCAGGATCCATTGCATTCTGAAAAATGCACAGTATGGTGTGCTTTACACGCTGGAGGCATCATCGGTCCATATTTCTTTAAAAAAGATGCTGGAGCTAATATTACAGTAAATGGTTCATGTTACAGATCGATGATCAATGATTATTTGTTTCAAAATTTGAATGGAATCGACCCAGAAATGGTTTGGTTCCAACAGGATGGCGCTACAGCTCATACTGCTACCGTAACAATTGATTTATTGAAAGAAAGACTTGGCGATAAGATTATTTCGAGGAATGGTCCAATTAATTGGCCTTCAAGATCATGCAACATGACTCCACTGGATTATTTTCTTTGGGGCTATGTCAAGTCATTGTTTATGCTGATAAACCAGAAACAATAGACGCTTTGGAAGCAAACATAACTCGTGTTATTGATGAAATAAGGCCTCAATTACCCGAATAATTGGTCCGGTCGAAAGCGGTTCCTCAGGGCTAGTCGTGGTAGAGATATGCCGGAAATTATTTTTGAAACATAAATGTCATACTAATATCTTTCAAATAAAAAAAAAATTCGCTTCAATCTTGATTAAAATGTGTTGTATTTCAATTTAAAATTTTATCACTCTAAGAAAAAAACATCCCATATATCAACGTTCTAAAGTCTATAAACTCGTACACAGAGTGAAAAAGTCACATGTGATCTAGATACGATACGAAGAAGAATCGATGTAAGAACGATCGAAGAATCGATTCGACCGTGAACTATCTTGAAGAAAAAGTACAATTCGTTGATTTCGCGAACCTCTTCAAGGGAAATGAACTTGAACTTATCATAACCTCTATCGGGATAGAACCATGTTTCCTTTAATGTGAAAAGCACTTACGTGAAGTCACAAGCTTTTGCACGCTAGTTTGTGTCAGCCACAAAATAATTTGTGTTTTGTCCTCTAATAATACGATCTTCACTAAATTATCACTATTTAATGCTAAATTTGAACTCGATCATTGCACTGCTGCTATGGTTTCTTTAGCGCTTAACGCTATTCCTCTCACAATTTTTTTTTCTTTGTTTTCAATCTTCTAGCATAAGTTCCTCATGAAATTCTGCAGCAAAATTAATGTTATCATTATCCTTTTAAACTCCAAATTTCAGATCAATCGGATTCTCAGTTTGAAAAATATTGATAAAAATAAGAGAAAATTTCAAATGTGAATAACTGTGAATCCATTGAGCTGATTCTGTCCAGTAACTCGACCGAGATATTCAGGCCCCAGATCTATACTGAAAGTGTTAAGTCTGTATCTCTAGCCACTTGAAAGTTATAGTGTTTAAGGTAACGCTCAACGCTGCTCTGCTCACATTTTTTTTTAACTTAACCTATAAATCTACGTCGCCTTCATAGACATTAACAAAGATATTTACAAAGTTCTTCTTTGGGCATTCGATATTTCAAAAAATTTCAACCATCTAATGATAGTGAATATAGAAAGTGGAAAATGCATTTTACATATAAGTAATTGTGAAATAATAAATTTATAAGTTATCACCGGTAGTATCTGAATTTAGTTGAGAGACATCTTTTGAAAGAAATCTCCTAATCCAACACGTATCGCTCACTATAACACCCGTACTCCAACACTGCGTACCGCGTCGACCAATTATTTAATCTAACGCAATTAAATCCGGCATAATAGAAGGACGGCGCTTCTGCGGCCGCCGCGAAATCTTATCATTGAATTACGAGCCGGTTCTAATGAAACTAATTACACATGCATTCATTTCAGGCGCTCCTGTAGCGCCGAGCTGCCTCCGACGGCGGCGGCGTCGTTTAGCCCCTGTTTTCATTAGGGTCTTATCTGGGCGTCCCGTTTTCCCGCGTATCTATGCATGAAAATTTTTATGAATATTAAAATTCGAGACTCGGCAGATAAACTTGGACGAACGGCGTATTAAGGGCATTAGAGCGCCGTTACGTATTTACGTGCGTTGTTTATGACGTTAGAGCAGTGGCGTAGCCGCGAGTCGGTCTAGGGGACAAATTCCCTGATGATAAAAATGGGGAATTATTTTTTTAGTTGAATTCTTTTTAAATGAATTTGGAAGCACAACATAAAGTAAGGCCACTGAAAAAAGTCGTGTGCTGTATGGAACGTAATCAAAGGAGCATATTTCATATGCTTTTTATGAAGACGGTTATAAATTGCGAATATTACAAGAGGGAATCTTTAAAGAATTAAAACAAATGCCAATGGTGTAGAAAATCAATTGTTTCCATAATATGTTTGATTGAAACCACAAAGCAAGCCTAATTATGCGTCGTCTGTTTGCTGATTGTACCCTAGAACAGCTTGAAGTTGATACACTTTTTTATCGTAAAATTGTGTTTACTGATGAAGCTCATTTCTGGTTGAACGGCTATGTGAAAAAGCAAAATTGCCATATATGGACTGAAAACAATCCTCAAGAAGTTCTGCAGGTTCTATTGCATCCTGAAAAATGCACTGTATGGTGTGCTTTACACGCTGGAGCCATCATCGGTACATATTTTTTCAAAAACGATGCTGGAGCTAATGTAACAGTGAATGGTGCTCATAACAGAGCGATGATCAATGATTATTTGTTTCAAAATTTGAATGGTATCGACCCAGAAGTGTTTTGGTTCCAACAAGATGCTGCTACACCTCAAGCCGCTACTGTAACAACTGATTTATTGAAAGAAAGATTTGGCGATAACATTATTTCGAGAAATGTTCCAATTAATTGGCCTCCAAGATCATGCGACATAACTCCACTGGAATATTTTCTTTGGGGTTATGTCAAGTCTATAGTTTATGCTGATAAACCATAAACAATATACGCTTTGGAAGCCAACATAACAAGAAGGCGTTGTCCTTGTGCGGACGTATTTGGAAGTGCTCCTCAATTTGCACCATTTTGATGCACTTGTTTTTGACAGTTGAAAGTTTAAGTTGGTTCATTTGAATGCTAAGGTAGGAATTATCCATTATTTTTATTCATTCCGATTTTTCGTTTTGGATTGAAGTCATTTTTCATTCGGGGCATCGTTTGTTTATTTCCATTCACGGCGGCGGCAGCGAGCACCCGCGTATGCTTATCTCATGTGCTGTATCGCAGGTGTTCACACTTTTGATTATAATATTATCTGTTAGAGATTGAAATACGCTAATCAACATTAAAACGCTTATCCTCTGTTTTTCTCCTCCTCCTGTTTCCTATTTGCCGCGGTCGATTTTCTGTTATAAGTCTCTCCTATAGGCCCGGGAGAGTGAAGTGCGTTTGATCCTTTTTCCCTTCCAACAGATTAAATGATCGGTTAGTATCGGTTTATACTTCTGATCTCGCGACTTGTCAGTTTCTTTAGTGTTTTATATATTTCTTGAGTCGATTATTGCCAAGTCGTCATAATGCCAGCTTGTCTGAGTTGTTCGAGGGCTATATCACAGGATTCTGTTTTTGTTTCTTGCTCATCTTGTGGAAATCATTTTCACCTACAGTGCGTCCATTTAACCCCTGATGACAAGAAGGCCCTCGACGAGGTAGGCACCAAATGGTATTGTACCTACTGCACCTCGTCAAGGAGAAATAAGCGCATTCCTCCTACCAACTCTGCCATCAGTGATGCTAACAAGCAGTCCAGGTCCACTTCTAATCCTGATGATGCACCACTCACGATGCGTGAGTTTCGACTGATGATGGATAAATTGGATAGTCTGTCAACCAATATCGTTGCTATTCAAAACGATATTGCTACAATAAAAGAAACCCAACGTGATTTACAGATTGAAGTTTCTCGTTGCTCTTCTTCAATTGCCGAGCATGAACAAGTTCTAGCCCAACATGAACACAGGCTGGAACGGCATGAGTCTGATTTATCTAATGTGGTCGCCAACATTTCTGAGGTGAGGAAGGATGTTCAAGAGCTGCGGGCAGACCCCCGTTCATTTACCGAACCAAGCACTCAAGTAGACGCAGCCGAAATTATGGAGCGGGTTCGAAGATCGAACAATATTATAGTTCGAAACGTTCCGGAGTCGAACGTGGTTGAGCGGGATACTACCTTGGTCAGTCTAATCATAGAGCATATTATTCCTCAGCAATCTCATCATGTCGTCTCGATATCCCGGGTCGGCACTTTAGCTCCTTCCAGAAACCGTCCAATACTTGTGTCCTTCGGCAACCCTACAATTGTCAAAAAAATATTGAGGAATAAAAATCTTTTGAAGCGAGTGGACTCTTTTCGGGGAATTTCTATCTCTGACGACATGACACCAAATCAGTCCAATCATCTTCGAGAGTTGCGGGATAGACTTAGGCAGCGGCAGCAGCGAGGGGAGACTAATCTTACTATAAAGTTCATCAAGGGTACTCCAACTATTGTCTCCAGGGCTGTTGATGCTGACTCGGAAAACTGACGGGGCCTGTGCATCAATGGAACCTACTCTATGCAAATGCGCGTTCGCTGAAAAACAAGATGAATGAGCTCGCTGCGCTGGCCCACCACTTTAGACCTCACTTGATGTGCATCGCTGAGACGTGGTTCCATCCAGAGATACCGGACTCCACTTTCAGTATCGACGGTTACTCGTTGTTTCGGAGTGACAGTTCCACGAACGTTGGTTTTGGTGGAGTTTGTATTTATGTTGTGGAGGAGTTGTGTGATAGCTTCGATATCGGGGTCACTAGTCTTGCTTTGTCTGGCATTGATACTTTGTTTTTGGACTTGTCTTCCCCTCAATTCTCAGCCTATATCGGCTGCATTTACCGCCCACGTCCCTCGCCTTCGGATGGTTCTCTTTTCGAGCATCTAATCTCCATTACAGGTTGCAAGAAGAATATAGTCGTTGCCGGAGATTTCAACTTCAGAGAGCTCACATGGCCAATTACTGTTTCCCCACCTGGTGCTTCCCTGGCTGCGCAGTTCGCCTCGGTTCTCCAGGATGCAGGTCTTTTCCAGCTTGTCGACTTCCCCACTAGATTTGTGCCAGGCCAGACTCCGTCCACACTTGACCTTTTGTTGACCGACGATGATGCTTTAATTAATGGAATCACTCCTCATGACCCTATCGGAAGATCGGACCATGTGGTTATTACGGCTAATATCCAGTTCATGGGTTATCCGAAGATTAACTGTCGCAGGCAAAGGAAGAAAGTAATCAATTACCACCTCCTGAATCAGGGTTTGTCGTCGGTGGAGTGGGATCGGGTGTTTTACCCTGGCACCGATGTTGAGTCCGCCTGGAACTCCTTTGTGTCCGTCCTGAGGGGGAATGTGGATGATAGCACCACATTTCGCATCATTCGAAGGATACCTACCAAACCATGGCTGAGCGATGAGGTGATCAACCGGATCCGCTACAAAAGAGGTCTGTGGCAGAGATACCTACGTAATAGATCGCGGTCCAATTACGAAAACCATAGACGCTATTCGAACAGGCTGTCAGCATCCATCAAGGTGGCAAGGGACAATTTCGAGACCAAGTTGGCTGGCTCAGGAAACCGGAAGCAGTTCTATAAATATGTGCGATCAAAGCTCAATTCAAAAGTTTCAACACCTCATGTACGAAACCCAGATGGCGAGATTAGCGCTGATTTCCTGCAATGTGCAGAGTCCTTTGCTAATTCTTTTGCTTCTTCGTTCACATCAGAGCAGGATGGTCCGATTCCAGCAGTGAAGACACCAAGATGCAACCAGACATTGGATCGTGTCAGCTTTGTTTCAACGGAGGTTGGTGATATCCTGAGATCACTTGACCCCACGTCCGCGCCAGGTGCTGACAACATCTCGGGAAGCATTCTTAGAAACTGTGCTGAGTCTTTAACAGATCCCATTACCAGACTACTAAATATGTCTTTTGAATCCATGGAGCTGCCTTCATTATGGAAATGTGCTAAAGTGACTCCAGTTTATAAGAAAGGGGACAAGCTTGATCCTTCTAATTATAGGCCTATAAGCCTGCTTCCGATCGTTGGCAAGATCGCTGAGAGATTGGTCAGTTCGAGACTCCTGTCATTTTTTCAGCACAATAACGTTATTCCGAGCGATCAGCATGGTTTTCTTCCGGGAAGGTCGGTTATAACGGCCTTGCTAGAGTGTTTGAACGAGTGGACTAAGTCGGTTGATCGGGGCATTCCGATGGATGTTGTGTACTTGGACTTCTCGCGTGCATTCGATCGTGTGCCGCACAGAAGGCTCCTTTACAAGCTCGAACATTTTGGTGTCAGGGGTGGACTGCTTCGGTGGATTGAGTCGTTTCTGCGGGATCGCCGGTTTCAGGTGAGGGTGGCTGACGTTGCTTCTCGGGAATTTGCGGTTGGTAGTGGTGTTCCCCAGGGGTCTGTCCTTGGTCCGGTCCTTTTCCTGGCCTACGTGGCTGATCTTCCGACGGGTTTGGTCTGCCGTCACTCTTCATATGCTGATGACATTAAGATCTTTGCCGACGTCTCCTCAAGTGTTGGTTTGCAGCAGGATTTGGATCGGATATTCGAGTGGTCCAATAGGTGGCTCTTGCCGTTGAATGTTGGGAAGTGTGTTGTCATGCATTTGGGAAGAGGAAACCCCGGGCATGATTACTTCATTGATGGGCACATGGTTCGCGTTACACGTTCCCATAGCGATCTTGGAGTTGTGGTTTCTGACGACCTCAGTTGGTCCCAACATATAAATGGTGTAGTAAGCAGAGCAAACAAGCTCATATACCTCATTAGGCGAACATTTCCTCGATGCTCAGTTGAAACCTGCAAATTACTCTACACGACCTACATTCGACCTATTCTGGAGTATGCTGGTCCTGCCTGGGCGCCTGTGCTCGTTCGAGATCGTGAAGCCTTGGAGTCGGTCCAGCGTAGGGCTACCAGGATTCCGTTTGGTGTCACACGTCCAACGTGCGAGGAGAGACTCAGGTTGTTTGGTCTACCATCTTTTTCGGACCGTCGTGCGCGAGGTGATCTCATCGTAACTTATCGAGCCCTTCATGGGCTTTTCGGAAGTGACGTGAGTGGTCTGTTTGTGCTGGATCGGGCGGGCCTCCGTGGTCACCGTCTTAAACTATACCACGAAGTTTTCAAGTGTACGGTTCGTGAACATTTCTTTTCTAACCGTGTGTTCCACGCTTGGAACGCCCTTCCTGGTGAAGTGGTATGTGCCCCGTCAGTGAACGCTTTCAAAAATCGGCTCGACCATCACTTAACAACTGGACCGTGATTATCATTCATTATTGTTTTTGCCTTGTCATTGTTGTGTTGCTTTTCTTTATTGGGTTCTTGTACGTCGTACACCGACAATGTTCTTTTTTGTTTTTGTATGTTTCTGAGATGTATAGGCATTTGCCTCTTCTCTTAGCTATATTAAATAATAATAATAATAATAATAACTCGTGTTATTGATGAAATAAGGCCTGAATTACTCGAAAAAGTGATCTAAAATTGGTCTGGTCGAATACGGTTCCTCAGAGCTAGTCGTGGTGAACATATGCCGAAATTATTTTTGAAACATAAATGTCATAATATTATCTTTCAAATAAAAAAAAATTTGGCTTCAATCTTAATTCAAATGTATTTTATTTCAATTTAAAATTCTATCACTCTAAAAAAAACACCTGATATATGGAAGGAATGAATATTATCAAGAAATTCTAAAGCTTTATGTATTTTGATATAATTTTTTTTCAATGATGTTGATGTTTTTTATTTGTGCTTTCTGTAATTAATTGAATTCAGAATTTTTTTTACATTGTTTCCATCACCAACCTTACCTTGAATATCCAATAAAAATTTTAAGCCCCTTTTGGACGAAATTCTTCTGATTTCAGGATCTCACGAATTGAGGATACACCCTAGAATCTAATTCCATTTATCAACCCACCGAGATAAAGGAACCTCTACCATCCTCTGAAATACTAAAAACAACTACCACGCCATTTTATCCAGACCTAATCTCCGAAACAAGAAATCCTTGCGGCCCCTTTTCAGAGGCAATTTTCTCATTCAAGCCGCGCCTCCACATTTGGCAGGGCCCTTAAATTAAATTCAACCTCAAACCATCCTCAAACTGACTGACTGAAATTAAATTCGTTGAGTGTAACGGTTATTTTGGCGTTTCTTTCAAGCGACCTAGGCAGACGTTCTTGCTTGCAAGTTCTCGGCGGCAGTTTTTCCACGGCATCCCTGGAAGATTGTTTGGATAAGGCAGGGACGCGTGGTGAATTTTAAGAGCGGGGAGAGGGGCGTTTTGAAATCGTTCATTTTGGAATATTCGTTTTAATGTCGCATAGAATGATATGCAGGTTTATTTTTTTTTGAAGAAATATCACTTATTAAAATGAGTTCAATGAGTATATCCTTGATAAAAGTTGATATTCCATTTAAAATAAAGAAAATAAACAATTTTTTAGAGGAGGAATCCCCTATACAACTAAAAAAAGATCCCACCCTAAACATTCAACTGAACATAAATGCAACCCTCAAGGATGTCCAAAATACTTTATTAGACTATGATAAATTCAAACTTACTAATATGAATCCTACCCCTCCCAAACTATCGGGTGTTTTTTTTGACGCGACAACGTCTTATAAATTGGTTTGCCGGGTGACACTTCAAGAAACTGCGTTACGCTCCGCTCACGTTATGCGCTCACAATGAGAGCGAGTGAGAGGCACGCGTCCCTTCCACTCGGGCATGGTTAGCCCGCCTAAGAGCGAGAGAGACAGACATAAAAAGTGAAAGGCACGCGTCCCTTCCACTCGAGCACAGTTAGCCCGCCTAAGAGCAAGAGAGACAGAGCGAGAGAGAGAGAGTGAGAGAGATAGGCATACACACCGGTTCATGTCTTGCGCTTCTATTTCGCTTAGGCGCCTGCATACAAGTTTACACGTTGCCAGTTAATTGTAAAACGATTGTGTAGTGATAATGTGAAGGTAGTTTCGTCCATCGCAACAATTCAAACAGCAAAGGTAAATAATTTCAGACTGATAATATAACATGATGAAATAAATGACTAAGACATAAGTGAATAGGTTATGTTGTAGTAATCACAATGTTGTGGTAGTTTTCAATCAAAAAAGTAGTAGAAATCGTTTCTCAACCAATAATAATTTGTTTAACTTGAAAAAATGAGCGCGACTTGCTATGTAAAAAATTGAAATAACAATGTTTAACCTCCAACCTGTCAAATCGAAACTTTCAAACATTCAAACCGAGACGACTAATCACTGCGCAAGGTCGTAAGCGCGCGATTTACAAATTCAAAGATCAAATGTGAATTAGTTTTCTCCTTTTAGAAAATACACTTTGAATTAAAATCGATTGATATTAACAATTAATGTGATTTAAATAAATGTTCTAACTTTTAAATTTAGTTTTTATATTTATAACAATGTAAAACAAGTTAAATTTATTAATAACTTATAACAACTGATTGATAAATAAAATTTTGTTAATATGAAATTCAGTGCGAGATTCTTTGTATAAATTAATGTTTTAAATATAATTCTTTGTATAAATAAATGTTTTAAATTGTTACTATTATTTCATCCTTCTTCCTACTATACGAATGAATATTCACATTAAAATTATTTTACCACTCAAAGTCGTTGTCACGTAAAACTTTCGCCCGTATACCGACTTTACAGGCAACAAATTTCATTTGTTGCCTATCGGGTGTTTTTTTTAGAGAGATAAAACTTTCGATAGGGATAACTGTGATTTGACAGAAGGTAGAAGCCATGTTGTTTTGACATTTCTGTTCAGTAAGCATTTACAAATTACCATAGAAAGACTCACGCCGTAACAACGTTTACAAATTGTTGAAATTCATTTTCAAAATCAGTGTTCGATTCGTCACTCATAGAGCACTTCGTGAAATTTATGGTTTACATAAAATCGTCCATCAGAGCAGCTTATTCGTCGAACTATCGATAGATTTCGGACAACATTTTCTCTACTCGATACAACAACAACAACAACCAGACAAAGAACTGTACGTACAGAAAAAAATATCGCTGCTGTATGTCATAGTATTAATGATGATCCAGATTTGTCTATTCGTCGACTGTACATTCACCACATGGAGAATTTTGAACCAACTGGTTCAAGAACTATAGTCGCTTGACCATAATAAGCGTCGTTTGTTTACTGATTGGGCCCTAGAACAGCTTGAAGTTGATCCACTTTGTTATCGTACAATTGTGTTTAGTGATGAAGCTCATTTCTGCAAAGCATATCACTTTTTGTTACAGGTATGTAGACGATATATTGGCTTGCTTCTGCGGAACACATTCAGAATTAGAAAACATAATAGAATATCTTAATAGTTTGCACTGGAAACACAGTATGATAACAAGATAAATTATCTGGACATAACATTAACTTAGAATAATGATGAAATTTCCTTTGATATATTTAGAAAACCCACATCGACAGACACAACCAAACCCAAGTTTTCAAACCTTCCGAACACTCATAATCTAGCTGCATACAGATCAATGATACATAGAGCATTTTCAATTCCTTTAAATAATGTTAAGTTAAAAAAAGAATTGAATACAATCAAACAAATAGCCACAAATAATTATTTCGAAACTAAAATAATAAATTCTCACATAAGCAAAAAACAGAAACAACTAATTCGTAAGCAAATTTACCCCATTTCCATATCATATAATATAGACAAGAAATTAATGATACTTTGGACCAGTCTTACAAAAAATTACTCAAATTTTGTCAAAAATCAACATAATAACAACTTTCACACCCTCATATAAAATTTCCAATTTCTTTTTCAATGCGAAAGACAAAAACAATCGGCTCAATATTTCTGGAGTCTATAAATTAAGTTGTAAACAGTGCAGTAGCGTATATATTGGACAAACCGGAAGATCTCTCCAGAAAAGGAACAAAGAATATCAATCTACCTTTAGGAACCGGAAAGATAACTCTAATTCTGCGAAACATTTTTTCTTAACCTACCATATCTTCCCAGAATTGGATTATCTTGAAATATTGCACGTGGAAGCAAAAGGAAAAAAATTAGACATCCTGGAATCCATAGAAATCCACAAATACAAAAAGCACGTACCGAAAATAAAACTATTTAATGAGCAGGCGAACCTGTGACAAACCCTACTTTTTGCCGAAGCCATCAAGAAAAACATATATATGTCGGGTGTTCTTTTTAGAGTGATAAGACTTTAAATTGAAATAAAACACATTTAAATTAAGATTGAAGCCAATTTTTTTTTATCTGAAAGATAATTTTATGGAATTTATGTTTTAAAAATAATTTCCGTCTGTCCACCACGACTAGCTCTGAGGAACCGCATTTGACCAGACCAATTTTGGACCACTTTTTCAAATAACTCAGGCCTCATTTCATCAATATCACGAGTTTTGTTGGCTTCCAAAGCGTCTTTTGTTTCTAGCTTATCAACATAGACCAATGACTTGACATAACCCGAAAGAAAATAATCCAGTGGAGTTATGTTCACTGATCCATGATCTTGGAGGCCAATTAATTGGACCATTTCTCGAAATAATGTTATCGCCAAATCTTTCTTTCAATAAATCAATTGTAACAGTAGCAGCATGGGGTGTAGCATCATCTTGTTCGAACCAAAATACTTCTGAGTCGATACCATTCAAATTTTGAATCAAATAATCAGTGATCATCTATCTGTAACGAGCACCATTCACTGTTACATTAGCTCCAGCATAGTTTTTAAAGAAATATGGACGGATCATGCCTCCAGCGTTGAAAGCACACCATACAGTGCATTTTTCAGGATGCAATGGCACCAGTAGAACTTCCTTAGGATTGTTTTCACTCCATATATGGAAATTTTGCTTGTTTACATAGCCGTTTAGCCAGAAATGAGCTTCAAGTAATTCTAGGGCACAATCAGCAAACAAACGACGGTTATTATGGTCAAGTGGCTTCAGTTCTTGGACCAGTTGGATCTTGTATGGGTGCAGACCAAGATCTTTATGCAAAATTTTCCATGTAGTGGATCCACAGGGTCCAACTTGTTGTGAACGTCGGCGAATAGACAAATCTCGATCATCAATAAAACTATGAATTACAGCAGCGATATTTTCTTCTGTACGTACAGTTCTTTGTCTTGTTGTTGTTTCATCGAGTAGAGAAAATGTTGTCCGAAATCTATCGAAAGTTCGACGAATAAGCTGCTCTGATGGACGATTATGTAAACCATAAATTTTACGAAGTGCTCAATAATTTTGACGAATAGAACACAAAATAGCACAGAAATGTCAAGAGTACATGGTTTCTACCTTCTGTCAAATCACAGTTATCCCTATAGAAAGTTCTATCACTCTAAAAAAACACACGAAATATGTAATAGTTGAGACTTAATTTGTTTATTCAGTTTGAAAATGTAGTATCACTATTAAACTCGAGTCACTGTATAATCATTAAATAAAATGATAGAAAACAAAGTAATTTCTCATTCCATTCCAATTAAAATGATCTATCACAAAGTAACGGACTACTCCATCCAATATTCTATATTTTCCTGGGATTTTTTTATTCCTCCTGGTAGTATTTACGAATGTTTATTTTAGATGTCTTCTAAATTGAAACTGTGTTTTCTAAGACATTTATTTGATTTAATTTTAAAAAAATTTGGAGAAAACATTTTTATCAAATTAAAATTTGTAGTGAGGTTAGCATTTAAGGTATTGGAAATCGTTCTATCAAGTGAAAAACCACCTTTTTTATTGAATATAATTTAGTTCACCCCGATGTTCATTTGAAATCACTTACTTTATAGTTATAACAAAGTAGAAATGGAACACAGGAAATTTGGAAGAAAAGGTATATGGTAGGAAGACATAGTGAGATTTTTTTATAAATAAAAAACTTATGTGAAGGTGAATGTGTAGTTTCAGTTTTACATGCAATTTTCATCTCTAAGAATGAATGAATTGGCAGCAGAAGAATAAGAATTCTGTCTCAGAATAGGAGACTCCTCTTCTTATCTAAAATTCAATCTACTTTCTCGTTACATGATTACTTCAACCCCCTACGCTCTTGATGACTTCTATTCTTATCCACTTATTCCCATTCTTAAAACGATGATATTTCAGGATTTACCAGGGGGTAATCCTGACAGGAGTCATACGTGTTTACCGATCGGCTGAGGGACTTTTCGATAAAGAAGACCGGAGGGCGCCTATTGTGCACTCGCGCCCAGCGACATGGGCTGGACACGCGACCTCCACGTGCCTGAAATCGGAACTGTTTGCTTATTACGGATAGTAGATGCAATCTACAAACTGGATAGATTATTCACTTGGTAGAAACTGGGGATTATGCAATCTGGATGGTAGTTTGAATTAATGCGGGGGATGATTGGAAGTAGTTATATTTAATGATGGTTGGGGAATGTGGGAGTGTTGCTTAGGTTTTCTGAGGCCTACTGAGATTCTTTTCCAGCTAAAAAAAAGAGGGTAAGGGCCCAATTAGTCACTCAACCTTTTGCGCCGTTATTCTAGAGGAGAGCGTTCTATTCTTTTGTCTAAATTTCTGCAGTTTTCGAATTTTGAACCAAAAATAGTCCCAAACAACTAGGCTGGACTCCCTGATGAAAAATCCGAGGTCAAAATCTCTCCAGCCGTAAACATTCTAATTGTAGAACGAAAACAGAGACTTGAAACGTTCAAAGTAGGTTCCCAGTAGTTCCGAAACAACTTATTACCGACATAAGGACCAAGAGACTTGAAATTTTTAGGGTAGCTTTGGAGTCTAAATATATCAGTTTTCTTCAAAATCGACAGAATCGGTTTGATGGTTCCTGAGTTGTTCTCTCTTAAACTCTCATTTTCCAAATGTTCTCGACAGTACAAGGACGATCGAGTCAAAACTCATTGTGCAGATGTAGAATAAAAAGCGAGAATTTTTTTAATCTGATGTCGACGACATCCAACGATGTAGATGGAAAGAAGGTTGCTGCTTTTCAACCATGTATTCCTTTTCATTTCCATGAGATTTTTTTGAGGAGAACACTCTTAGAATTGAAAAATTGCATTCATCTGACTTTTGGAAGATAGAACAGAATTCGGTTCATTAATCAAACGTAGGTTCTTCTATAATTAATTGAACAGGAGCTCAAAAGCTTCTGATTTTGTGCTTTTCAGTCAAATTGAGTCTTATTTCTCCGTTATCTATTTCTCAATAATAACCTTAATTAATAAACAAAATGAACTGAATGAAAATGAAGGTCTGAAGTTAAATATATAAAATAAATATGCATGAAATAAAAATGTTATACTGCGATAATACCTATACAATAAGCACAAGTTGACAGCTCTCTTTGTATGGTCCAACGACTTCAAACTGGCCATAATAGTTGGCAGTCAATCAATCTGGATGATAACTAAAGGTGTAACGAATGCTTGGGTACTGAGCTCCAAACAACACTGAGTAGTGTTAGAGTCCTGGTCTCATCTGGGGTATATACTGTAGAAGAACCTGATCTGTAGAGAAATATTTCCTAGCCTTGAACAAATATCCCAACTTACTTGCAGCAGACTTCGTACTGTTAATCACATGTTCCTCCAACAGAGCGAATAGTTGACAGTTACGCCAAGAAAATGCATGGAATCACTTGACTGGAGCATCTTGATTTCCATCATCAAGTAAGAAGTCACGAATTGAGTTTGACAAAAAAATTTTCATTTTGTTATTTGGGTCTTCCAGGCATTGCACAAAATTCCGTTGATCCCATTCGTCTATCTTTTCGAGATCTTCGTTCGGGGAGTCGATTTGCTGCCATCTAAGAAGGAGCTCAAAGATTTGTCACTGGTGAAAGAGGACATCATCCGCGAAGCTAACAATGTGATTCTCGGTCGTACTGAGAAGATACTAAGAACAGGGTGGGCGACGAAAATGAGCCTTGGGGCACGTGTTAACGTTGAACCGACACCATCTTTGACCATATTAATGTTCCTGTTGGTGAGGATACTCTTCATCCATTGCAGATACTCCCATGAAAACCATACAAATACAGTTTATTCAGAAGAGCCTTAAACAAAACACGATCGAAAGCCTTGGATATACCGAGAGTACCTTGATTCGCCATAGTTCTTAATAGCCCTTGTTCACACTTGCGTCACATAGCGAAGGATGTCATCTCTTGTTTGCGTCCACCAAGTACTAGAGGAGTGATCCGTGATCCGTCGTCCTAGATGAAGCTGTTGGAATTGTTGGAGGTTCTCAACTAAATGTTTTGATAGTCGAACTAGCAGCGAATATTCGCGCGAAGAGATTGGCGTTAGCTTTTAGTCTAGTTGCAAATGAACCATCCTCTTCTATCAGAGGGAGGAAACTTGAGTGAGAGAAGTTGTTGGCAATTTTCTTTGCCATCGACCAGAATTGGCACGTTTAACTGGAACACTCTTTAAACTGGTTGGTTATTCTTAAAATATACGGTATTTTGGCTTCATGCATGGTCGGATTGCATGCGTTTCTGAACTGAATCTAGTTAGCATGTGCCTCGTCAGATAAATTTGACCCCCTTATCGGTAGGCCCTATTTTTCTCAGTTGTGGACCGCCTGCAGTCACTACAGAACTATGGCTTGCTGTTTGAGCTTTGTTTGACTGTATTTGGAATAAGGGTGTCCAATCCGAAAAGAAGTTTCTATAATCGAGTTAGTAGCAAATATACGCGAGTAGAGATCGGCTTTAGATTTGGGCGATGTTGCAAGTAAACCATCCTCTTCTACACTTTAATGTGAGAAATTGTTGCACATTTTACTTGTCATCGACCAAAACTGGTGTGATCCACTGGGACAGTCTATGAGGTTGTAGGTTATTCTTCAGTTATATGTTTCTTTGGCTTCATGTATGGTCTGATTGTCTATTATGAACAATTTCTAGTTCTCTGTCATCCCTAACACTAACTCATTAAAATATTCTGAGGTATACCTGGTAGACCTACCCTAACAATCGATCGACGGTAGTTTCACAATTATTTTGGATCTCGGTGTCTTCCCTCCATAAACCCCTCGACATAATTTTCTCCCATAGAACCCCGTATGTCTCCACCGGCTCAGTTATAAATAATTTTCGATAAGGCCCTAAAACCCGGTCTACTGACAAAATAAATAATAACGAAATACGGCCAGGTATAGAGAGGCTGCAAAGGAATTACCCTCCTTAGTAAAGTGCGAAATTAATCCTTCCCCACCTGCCTCCCGCGTCCCCCCGCAACCTCGATCCTCGTCCTGAATTAGTTCCGCTGCGATAAATCTGCGATAATTGGGTATGGGGCCACTGCATTAAACCATAAAACTCGAATTTCCCAAGGAAAATTATTATTTCAGCCGCAACGGCTTCGTGAAGGAGAAGTGGGAGGTGATGGGGATCTCCGGCGTCTGCTCTTATATTTCGGTGTAATCTCGGCCTGCTACGGCCTTTCGTATTCTTGAATTTGTGCGTGGGACCCGGATTAGTCGTTAGAGCTATCTGCGCTTTCTTGAAATGTCGACTCTAGGGTTTTTCGTTGGAAGGGTCTAAGGGTGCGTTCACACCAAATTGAAATGAAGAACTGATTTTCCTAAAGTCTCAAGATTCAAACGACATCACAATAGATGAGTAAAAAATAAGATTCGGATGATATTGGATGGGGTAGTACGTTAATTTTTGGAGTTGTTTTTACAAATGAGTGAAGTCTTTCTTCAAATCTGAAATAACCATTTTGAATTATTTGAATATTTTAATATCAGCCTTCTTCATATTTAATTTCAAAAAATTATATTCAATAATTATAACTTCAGGAATTAAATTGAATTAATGTCATATAAGTACCACTTAAATCAAACGACATATAAAATAAAATAAAACATTCATTATAAGATATCCAAATGATATAACAAAATCCAATAAATAAAAATTGTTAAAAAATCCCATAAATTAAATATTTTAAGTAAGTAGACAAAATTTTGTTTTTGCCCATCAATCTTATGAAAACAGATATCTTTCGAAAATGTTTAACATAATCTTAAGAAATTCATCATAAAACTATTTTACTTAAAATACTCAATATTATTGGATATCTGAGTTACTTTTAATAAAATAAGATATGTGAAAACATTACTAAAAACAAGTTTTAAGAGAGTCTTTGCTTCGTCAGTACTCAATTATATTCATATTCAATAAAATATAACATCAAGAAACAAAATATATTTTTCACCTTTTAACAATTCAGAAAGCTTCTGGTAAATTAATACTAAAAATTCAAAGGGAGTGTAATGTTAACTCAAATAAATGATTCTGTGGTTTACCATTGATCTGAAAGATTGAAAGGCAATTTAACGGCCTCTGTTATAGCACAAGGACCATCTGTATTTGTCTACTCGAAATATTCAATTTATAGGATACTGGTTAACAATTTTTATTTATTGGGTTATGTTATATCATTTGGATGTCTTATAATGAATGTTTATTTTATATGTCGTTTGATTTAAGTGGTACTTATATGACATTAATTCAATTAAATTCTGAAGTTATAATTATTAAATATAATTTTTTTAAATTAAATATGTAGAAGGCTAATATTAAAATATTTAAATAATTTCATATACCTTCTATCAAGTATAAACCTCTATTTATTTTATAACCATTTTGAAGCACCGAAACCATTTTCTACATGACTTGTCAGTTGAAGCATTGTCATCGTAAACTTAACATAAGCATACGATGGGGTTAAGCTACTTTTTTTTCCAATGTGTTCAGATTTTACATCGAACAAGGAATTTAATTTACTATGCAGGCACATACAATTATCATCCCCGAGTCAGGAATCTAAGCCTTTCAAATATGTCTCATTTTTTCTAGAAATCTAAGCGGGACTAAACACCAGTTGAGAAACGAAAATATTTGTCATTCAGATTTTCGTTTGAAGACGACAACGGAATTCACCTGACAAACAATTCTCTTACTACAGTTAGTCGAAAAGTTCAGTTGAAGACATTCCCCTGACCAGACGGTCACGCAATATTCTCTACCTCCTCGAAGTTCTAATCCTACACACATTTTCTCTAGAAGTCCCCAAAATAATCGCATTTTGTCGCTTGTCCAAAAAGCACAAAATAAACCACTCGCGAGTTTTAAGTTCTCTTAACTTAGAAAACACATTCATCTCACCTCTTGAATTATTTTGTATTCGCCTTTCACTTTAACCTTCCATGGAACTCTCTCTCTCTTAGTAACTCATAACGCAGTAAAGACCTGGAAGTGAATGTATTATCTACTTTATTTATTTTTAATTAGATACTTGTTTGTTAAAAGTGAACCCAAAAGTGAAAACAATAAAATTGAAGTCGGTGACGTGAACAACGGTGAAAAAGCTCAAAGAAGCACTGCTAATCCGCGAACGAGATAGTGTTTTCACCGTAATCAGAGTTCGATATTACACCAAAACAACTTCCTCAATTTGGGTAGATAATTCAAATCTGTAAACTTGTAATATATGTATTTAGGCTGTAAATAAAGCATTAAAGTCTAATATACATCCCTCTTTCACCCCCATTTGAAGTATGATTAACCAAGAATTTGCATACTAATTGATTAACGTTCAATCAATCACAAGGAAGATTTCAAAAAGGTATCTCTACATACCAAGCGGTTCTTCACACAATCAAAGCAAATAATTTCAAATTCCCGGAAATGCTGTTTAGTTATCAAAAAATCTGACATTTTCAACAGCGTAATAAAAAACGTTTTATATGTAACTAAAAACCATTCAAACTGGATATCATCGGTTGATTTCCAATCTGTCTGAGACTTGTTATCAATCGCCAAGGGTTGTGATTGATTTTAAAGCGCCTAACATTTCTTTTTTATTCTCATTTCTATCAATTAAAAAACCTGATGTTATTTATACACGTATATTTGTAGGTATTATATATATTATATATATGGATTGAACTGCCTGGCGTGTTTTAACCTGTGTTCGAAAGTCCACGATGTCCACTTCCCTTAAAATTAAAGAATAACTCTCATATATTCAAAATCCTGGGAAATACGTCATATTTTATGCTCTGGTCAATCATTTCCCATCATAAATAATCTTTTATTCTGAAAAGCGTTTTTCAACTATCAAACCAAAAGAAATGTTACAAAGTGAATTGGTAGCTTCTAAGATTAACCAAATGGTGTTCGAAAGTTTATGGTATATCCAGATTTAGCCTCCACACGATCCTATAAAGTTAAAGCTACCATCCGGTCAATTTACCTAATGTACAATTAGAAATTATATTTGTTCATACGAGAAATCCAGTTCCCATATACATTTCTATTTATATAGAAAATTAGCCAAAATTTTTAGCCGATAACCAGAAACTAAAATGACAACCGCTTCCTCTTTATCGTTTCTCGATTCAGCGGCCAAAAATAATCGCGTTAAGTGCCGCTTTTACCTAAAAAGGTTCAACGGCTCGCGAAAAGAGGGTAAATAGAATTAGCACGAAACGTGTTGTTCCGCCACTTAAAAGACTCCGGGAAGATGTACCGATAACCGGAGTTGTGGGAGGAAATCCGGCGTGTTTTTGCCACTTGATAGTCGCTACCGCGTTCTTTGAATTTTTAAGGCCTCCTAATTAAATTGAATTATGCATCCGGCCAGGTATAGACGAATTTTTCCGGTCGGCAGAGGTGAAAATTCGATAAGAGGGTCCCTACTGAAGGGAACGGCGATAATTGTCTGTATTATGTTGGAAGATATCGATGACGTTTTATGAATGAAGTTTCAGTGTTATAAAAAGTGCTAAAACTAGTTTAGAACATCAAATTTACAAGATGAAACATGTTGGAATGTCTGACCTCTTGGAATATTTGTTGATTCAATTATTTTATCCAACTGAAAAACGCCTTCAAATTTGCTTTCCAATAGATAGTTTGTTTTCATATATTGAACATTCAATGTTGTTTCATATTCCTTCAGCCTCTGAAATTATCCAAAGATTCTATCAGCATTGAAGAAGTTTTGTCGTTACTAAAAGAGAATTTATGGAAGACATTCGTCTACTTTTGAACGATCTATTGGTGGTATGACTGAAGAATTCAAGAAAGGACTAACTGTCCTCACTTAGTTTTTAAGTCAAGCCTCAAAAAGTCGAGCCAAGCCTTAACAATCAAGCCAATCGTTCATAATTCGTTCATAATCGTTCATAATTCATAATTCGCAAGAAGCCAAACTTCATTAAAATAAAGCTGGATTGTTCAAACGTCAAACTTCATTGAAGGTAAAAATTTTCTCTATTTTCAATCTTTTCCCTGTTCCTTAGATTTAATCGACTCTTGACGATATAAATTAGTAGATTGGATAAAAAAATCCATTATTCTTGCGTGAACTTCAATACTTTATTTCATATGTTTCGAATTGTCAGATTAAGTTCAAATATACACAGTTATGTTCTATAATTTGTTGCTATTTTAGAATAAGCTCCATAATGCCTCTCTCATACAACTCTTGGTCCTTATTGGCGGAAAACTCTAGTAATCGATTTTCACAGTCTTCTCTTGATCCCAATTTCTTATCACTTAGGAAGTTTTTCAATGCGAAAAAAAATTGTAATCGCTTGGTGCTAGGTCCGGACTAAGTATATGGTGGATATATCGATTGTTTTTTTTTAGAGTGATAGAACTTGAATTGAGATAAAACACATTTAAATTAAGATTGAAGCCAAATTTTTTTTTTATTTGAAAGATAATCTCATGACATTCGTGTTTTAAAAAAGATTTCCAGCATACTTCCACAACGACTAGCTCTGAGGAACTTCTTTCTACCAGATCAATTGTGGGCCACTTTTTCGAGTCATTCAGGCCTTATTTCATCAATAACACGAGTTATGTTGGCTTCCAAAGCGTCTTCTGTTTCTGGTTTATCAGCATAAATCAATGACTTGACATAACCCCAAAGAAAAAAATCCAGTGGAGTAATGTCGCATGATCTTGGGGGCCAATTAATTGGACCATTTCTCAAAATAATGTTATCGCCAGATCTTTCGTTCAATAAATCAATTGTTACGGTAACAGCATTAGGTGTACCACCATCTTGTTGGAACCAAAACACTTCTGGGTCGATACCAATCAAATTATGAAACAAATAATCATTGATCATCGATCTGTAACGAACACCATTCACTGTAACATTCTATACGTAAAGTTCTTCGTCTTGTTGTTGTTGTTGCATCGAGTAGAGAAAATGTTGTCCGAAATCTATCGATAGTTCGACGAATAAGCTGCTCTGATGGGCGATTATGTAAACAATAAAATTCACGAAGTGCTTTAGAAGTTTGCTGAAAAGAACACTGATTTTCAAAATAAATTTCAACAATTTGTAATCGAAAATTGGCGCAAATAACAGTGTTAAAGTCCTGCATTACTTGAACTATGAATAGCATGAAATTTTGCCTCCTTATGAAATAGTTTCTATACTTGTTCACTGAAATAGACTTTGTTTAATTTCACTTTTTGATCTGGTGACTCTTATTGGAAAAAACGGTATAATTATTCAATTTTTGGACATCCCTTGTATGTATGTAGCCGCTTCAAACGCCACGCACCTGATTATCAGTCTAGAGTCCTATAATATGTATGAATTATGGATCCGGTTGAACCAGAAACAAAATTCGCCAACACCGTTCCATTCAAAATAGATCAAATTGGCCCTGTTGGTAACTAGATGACGTAATCGGGTGATAACTGATGTAAAATTCAAAAGTTCATGAATCCCCGTTGCCGACCGGGATCCACATCAACGACCCGGAAATTTTCGAAAGCATATATCGATGTAAATAGGAAAATGCATTTAAATAAAGCATTATACTTGCCGGCTGGGACTCGAAATCGGATTTGCAGTCTGTCACTTCAAATCTGGTGATACCGATCTGATCCATCATTCAAGAATTTTTCGTGACCTTGGACATAATTGTAGTTCGTTAGTGTAAATGCAAACCACCCAGAAACGATTGATGCCTTGAAATACGAAATCGAAGTTACCATTTATGAGTTTGCGCCCCAAACAATTGACAGTGTAAAAAATTGTCTTCGATGCTCCACAGGTTTTTAGTACTTCATTTTATGTATCCAGTGCGATAAGTTATTGATTTTTCAATTTTTATTCTAATAGACCAATGTCAGTATTCCTTTCTGCTACTTTGAGAACGATAAAATTCCCATGGGATCATTCTAACTGGTCTATAGGGTATCCATTCCAACGTCCCGTGAGAAAATCTGGTATCTACGTCGCAGAGTATGTAGGTGGATCCATCTTCCTCAGTGGGGTGATAATGCGATCTCAACTTTACCCCCTTGAGGTCTATGGTGTGGAAATCTCTGTGGGGACCGTTGATCAGGAACACACTTCTAATTTAGAAGTTCCCTATGGGGCTATGATGTGTGGAGAGATAGTACTCTTGAGATATTCACGTTCTTCAAAACGCAGAGAAACATTCAGCCATCTGGAATCGATTGCTTGGTGAAATAACTATCATTAAAAGAAGCAACTGGTTACTTGTGAACTGTAAAGGAACTAATACTAGATTTTGTTCAATTCTAAGGTATTTTCTCATAGTTTGGAAGCTGATATGTTATGAAGAGGGTCTAAACTCTCAAGGAAATCAGCAGAGAAAATTCTGGAGTGATGACTCTGAAAAAGACATCAGCCTTAACGCTGTAACCACTAACTCAGTTTTGTCCTTTGCATTTTTGTCTAATTTATAAATTCAAAAACCATTTCTACTGCCTTGGTGAAACAACACCAAACACAAACGAACGGTCGAATTACTACATCCAGTTGGCCGAGCATGTTTCGATTTATTATTGCTTTGAATTATTTTCGAATTGAGTTTTTATGGATATGGGTATTTATATCGGGTGTTTTTTTACAGTCATAGAACTTTCGATAGGGATAACTGTGATTTGACAGAAGGTAAAAGCCATGTTGTTTTGACATTTCTGTTCAGTAAGCATTCACAAGAAAGACTCACGCCGCAACAACGTTTACAGATTGTTGAAATTTATTTTCAGAATAAGTGTTCTATTTGTCAAACTTATAGAGCACTTCGTGAAATTTACTGTTCATAATCGTCCATCAGAGCAGCTTATTCGTCGAACTATCGATATATTTTGGAGAACATTTTCTCTACTCGATGCAACAACATCAGGACAAGGAACTGTACTTACAGAAGAAAATATCGCTGTTGTAAGTCATAGTGTTAATAATCATCCAGATGTGTCTATTCGTCGACGCTCACAACAAGTTTCATCCACCACATGGAGAATTTTAGTAACGATCTTGGTCTACACCCTTACAAGATCCAACTGAAGCCATTTGACCATAATGAGCGTCGTTTGTCTACTGATTGGACCCCAGAAGTTGATCCACTTTTTTATTTTAAAATTCTAAATGTAAACAACCAAAATTGCCGTATATAGAGTGAAAACAATCCTCAAGAAGTTCTGCAGGTTCCATTGCATCCTGAAAAATGCACTGTATGGTGTGCTTTACACGCTGGAGGCATCATATTTCTTTAAGAACGATGCTGGAACTAATGTTGCAGTGAATGGTGCTCGTTACAGATCGATGATCAATGATTATTTGTTTCAAAATTTGAATGGTATCGACCCAGAAGTGTTTTGGTTCCAACAAGATTGTGCTACACCTCATGCTGCTACCGTAACAATTGATTTATTGAAAGACAAATTTGGTGATAACATTATTTCGAGAAATGCCCCAATTAATTGGCCTCCAAGATCCTGCGACATAACTCCAAAGGATTGTTTTCTTTGCGGTTATGTCAAGTCATTGGTTTATGCTGATAAACCAGAAACCATACACGCTTTGCAAGCCAACATAACTAGTGTTATTGATGAAATAAGGCCTGAATTACTCGAAAAAGTGGTCCAAAATTGGTCTGGTCGAATGCGGTTCCTCAGAGCTAGTCGTGGTACATAAATGTTATAAACTTTTCTTTGAAATAGGAAAAAATTTGGCTTCAATCTTAATTTAAATGTGTTTTATTCCAATTTAAAGTTCTAACACTCTAAAAAACGCACCCGATACTAATTCAGAATTAATGGTGAGTTTTACAGTAAGTTGTTTCATTTTCATATTGACAAAAATGATTAAATTCTAAAAGAAATCAATGGATGTGTACATTTCATTATAAAGAGAAACGTATGTCATGAATTTTCCATCACCAATTCACAAATCATTTGTGGAATATTGGCATAGACCTCATCTTTCACGTGGTCCCAAAGAATTAAGTCTAAATGCGGTAAATCACAAGATCTCGGTGGCCAATTCACCTCTCCGAGAAATAACATGGCCAGGAAACTCTTCTTGCAAAATTGCGATTGTTTCATTCCTTGTGTGGTACGTAGCATCATGTCTCGTTGAAAATAAAAGTCATCCACATCAATATCTTCCAGTTTCAGCCATAAAAAAATCATTAATCTTAGCTCGGTGGCGTAATCCATTCACCGTAACCGATGCAACAGCATTATTTTCGAATAGGTATGGTCCAATCACACCGCTAACCCAGAAACCGCACCAAACAATGACACCTTGAGGATGGAAAGGCTTGTCAACAATTATTCTTGGATTTTCCGAGCCCTTAATGCGACAAAGTTGCTCATTAACGCAGCCTCCTAGGTAAAAATATGCTTCATCACTGAAGAAGATTTTTCGAAGAAAATCCGGATGATTTTGAAGCATTTCAAGGACCGAATCAGCGAAGATACGACGTTGCTGCTGATTTACAGGCATGAGTTCTTGTGTTACCTGAACCTTAAAAGCCTTAAGACCTAAATCTTCATGCAAAATACGGTGTAATGTCGTTTGTGGGATATCTTATTCCAAAAATCGACGAGGAATCGACAAACCTGGGTTTTCGTCACCATTACGGGCTACTTCAGCAATATTCTTAGTTGTTCTTGAGCAACGCTAACGGTTTCGATTCTTCATATCACTAACTTGTTCGAACAGCTCAAATTTGTCCACGAGTTTCACTATTATCGACCCAAAAGTGCTTTAGTTTCGCGAATTAGGACTGCACAATTTTCACCATTTTTGTAGTTAATTTCAACAAATCCCATGCATTGTTGAGGCATGTATCGTTCGTCTTTTAGTAAGGTCGTAAGTTTTACTTGTCAAATGTCAAATGATGACAGCTTCGACTTGAGCCTCCCACATGGTTCCTTGAATTTGAGACTCTGTAGTTCTTAAAATAAGAAAGATAGACCGAAACATGCAGACATATTCGTAATTAGAAGAGAAAGAGCTAGCTAACAATAAGAAAATACACAGGTAATCCATTAGCAAAAATGAAGTTGCACTCAATATCTTGTCCATATATACAGGTATATATTCCATTTTGTGGAACCATTTTGAAACACCCCAGTTGATTTCGTACAACTTTTGTGAATACCTTTTTTGGTACCTCCATCTGTAACAAAGTTAGAGGGGAGATCAAATTATAGTGAAAAACTCGGTACAGTGACTGCAGTATCTTTACTTCTTCTTCGGTCACGTGAAAACCTAAAAAAGTCAATGATGACTATTCACGCATATTCAGGTAAACAAACACGTTTACAAAATGTGAACACACTCTTGAAACTAATATAATGATAATTCCAGTTCTTCTGACAACTATACGTAGAATATTCAAAGTAAAAAGGCCACATATGGTCCATTATATAATAAACCCCGGTGGTCAATATTTCTTCACGCTTTCCACATTTCTGAATAGGGGATTTAGAAGGAGATTTTCGACATTAATAAGGCAGATAACATCGATACAATGGCCCTGAATAAGGCAGATTATGTTATCCCTCCCTGTCCATTGGCAGGGTATGTTGTATCGGGTGTTTTTTCTAGAGTGATAGAACTTTAAATTGAAACAAAACACATTCAAATTAAGATTGAAGCCAATTTATTTTATGTGAAAGATAATTCTATGACATTTATGTTCTAAAAATAATTTCCGGCATATGTCCACCACGACTAGCTCTGAGGAACCGCATTCGACCAGAACAATTTTGGACCACTTTTTCAAGTAATTCAGGCCTTATTTCATCAATAACAAGAGTTATGTTAGCTTCCAAAGGGTCTATTATTTCTGGTTTATCAGCATAAACCAAAGACCTGACATAACCCCAAAGAAAATAATACAGTAGAGTTATGTCGCATAATTTTGAGGCCAATTAATTGGACCATTTCTCGAAATAATGTTATCGCCAAATCTTTCTTTCAATAAATCAATTGTTACGGTAGCAGCATGAGGTGTAGCACCATCTGGTTGGAATCAAAACACTTCTGGGTCGATATTCAAATTTTGAAACAAATAATCATTGATCATCGATCTGTAACGTGCACCATTCACTGTAACATTAGCTCCAGCATCGTTTTTAAAGAAATATGGACCGATGAGCCTCCAGCGTGTAAAACACATTATACAGTGCATTTTCAGGATGCAGTGGAACCCGCAGAAGTTCTTGAGGATTGTTTCACTCCATATACGGCAATTTTGCTTGTTTACATACCCGTTCAACCAGAAATGAGTTTCATCACTAAACACAGTTTTACGATAAAAAAGTGGATCAACTTCAAGCTGTTCTAGGGCCCAATCTGCAAACAAATGACGTTTATTATGGTCGAGTGGCTTTAGTTCTTGAACCAGTGGGATCTTGTATGGGTGTAGACCAAGATCTTTACGCAAGATCTTTACGCAAAATTTTCCATATGGTGGATGCAGAGAGTCCAACCTGTTGTGAACATCGAAGAATAGACAAATCTGGATCATCATTAAAACTATGACTTACAGCAGCGATATTTTCTTCTGTACGTACAGTTCTTTATCTTGTTGTTGTTGTTGCATCGAGTAAAGAAAATGTTGTCCGAAATCTATAGATAGTTCGACGAATGAGCTGCTCTGATGGACGACTATGTAAACCATAACTTTCACGAAGTGAACCTAATATAATATGAAAATCGAACGCTATTATAGGTATAAATAGGTTTGTGTGGTTTTGCTAAGGCTACTAGTTCATTATTTCATTGTTCCATCTGCCAACACCTTCGTTTTGAAGGGTTATCATTAAGTTTTAACACAGTTTAGGTACTTTTCCTTTTATAAAATGCCTCCATTTTGACCGTCCTCTCATGAAATTGACTACTTGCTAATATAAAATGGTCTTATTAAGCTACTGAAAAATGGTACATGTAAGGGATTAAGGAATATTTTTCCTATTATTAGAAGGGTATTTCCCCTTCTTTGTATTATCAAAATCTTGTCGCCCAGTGTAATTTTCAAGTTACGCTATGCTTTTAGTGAATAAATTGTGAAACGTTACAAAATAGTGTGTTCTCGAATAACTTTACAACGAAGATGATTGGATCACACGAATTTTTACCAATATAAACTGATACTTCATTCCTAATACATTCTTTAAGTTATCTTAGGTGACTGAAGTTATTGCTTCAATTTTTGAGTGTTATTCTTACAAGATTTCACTCACAAACTAAAATGATCGATTCAAAATTATAACTCTCATTTAGTGTACAATATTGTTTATTTCTGTCCAATTTTAACTCTCGTAAATGTTGAAGTTGATAATAAATTTCAAATGTAACAGTTACTCTTCATCTTCCAGCTACAGTCGTAACTGCAGCTGGAGACGTAGCCGTCGGGGATGACTGCGTAACCGTTGTAATCGTCGGGGATGACTGCGTAACCATTGTAGTCGTGGTAGGTGCAGTTGTAGATGTTGTTTCTCTTGTTGTAACTGGTGATGTGACTGTTGTTGGTTTGGGACTTTCTTCGACTACATCATAGCAGAATAGGTCACACATTATTTCCGTGAACCAATCTAAATCGTCGTCGTCCGAGCAATAATAGTTACAGTCGTCATCAGTCTGAAAAAAAATGTTCAGCAAGGTTTTGTAGATTACAGAGGTAAATTGCAGTATACAAAATACATACACAGAGACTCTAAGGTATTAATAATACACTAACGCCATCTAGATTATGCAAAATACATACAAGACATACCTTTGAGTGTTAATTCAAGTAAAGGAATGTATTCTCTGTGATCTACAAAACCTTGTTCGAGTATAGAATTTTTATACAAAAAAAGTTCAGTATCTCCCACACGAAAAGCTCTATGAGTCTATAATCACTTATAATGAGAAATTTTTTACAGATCATAATTAGTACTAATCCTTTTGAAGTATCCAATTGCATCACTCATTTCTACAATTATTTGTTTTCGAATGAAAATGATACTTAAACGTTTCTTTGAGTACCTCTTGATTTTTTAAAAGAAGTAATAACGCCCAATCGAGGTTGGCTCCCTGCATCTCAAATTCAGGAATCTCAAGGAGGCTACGTTGAATTATACATAATAATAGGTTGGGAAAAAATTCTTTTATTTTTTCCAAGACTTCTAAGATGGTTCGGATTGTCCGATATGGGTCAAATATGCACTGTTTTTTTAATTTGTAGTAGTCTAGTAATCGATTTTCACAATCTACTCTTGATGCCAATTTCTTATGACAAGTTTTGCAACGCAAGGAAAAGACCATTACCATCTTTTTCCTGCGTTGCAAAACTTTTTGAGTCATAAGAAATTTGCATCAAGGCACCAAATACTTTGTAGTAATCTAGTAATCGATTTTCACAATCTACCCTTGATGTCAATTTCTTATGACTCAAAAAGTTTTGCAACGCAAGAAAAAGACGATTACCATCTTTTTCTTAATTTACAAAACTTTTTGATTCATAAGAAATAGGCATCAAGGCACCAAATAATTTGTAGTAGTCTAGTAATCGATTTTCACTATCTACCCTAGATGCCAATTTCTTATGACAAGTTTTGCAACGCAAGAAAAAGACGATTACCATCTTTTTCTTACTTTACAAAACTTTTTGATTCATAAGAAATTGGCATCAAGGCACCAAACAATTTGTAGTAGTCTAGTAATCGATTTTCACTATCTACCCTAGATGCCAATTTCTTATGACAAGTTTTGCAACGCAAGAAAAAGACGATTACCATCTTTTTCCTGCGTTGCAAAACTTTTTGAGTCATAAGAAATTTGCATCAAGGCACCAAATAATTTGTAGTAATCTAGTAATCGATTTTCACAATCTACCCTTGATGCCAATTTCTTATGACTCAAAAAGTTTCGCAACGCAAGAAAAAGACGATTACCATCTTTTTCTTACTTTACAAAACTTTTTGATTCATAAGAAATTGCCATCAAGGCACCAAACAATTTGTAGTAATCTAGTAATCGATTTTCACAATCTACCCTTGATGCCAATTTCTTATGACTCAAAAAGTTTTGCAACGCAAGAAAAAGACGATTACCATCTTTTTCTTAATTTACAAAACTTTTTGATTCATAAGAAATAGGCATCAAGGCACCAAACAATTTGTAGTAGTCTAGTAATCGATTTTCACTATCTACCCTAGATGCCAATTTCTTATGACAAGTTTTGCAACGCAAGAAAAAGACGATTACCATCTTTTTCCTGCGTTGCAAAACTTTTTGAGTCATAAGAAATTTGCATCAAGGCACCAAATAATTTGTAGTAATCTAGTAATCGATTTTCACAATCTACCCTTGATGCCAATTTCTTATGACTCAAAAAGTTTCGCAACGCAAGAAAAAGACGATTACCATCTTTTTCTTGCGTTGCAAAACTTTTTGAGTCATAAGAAATTGGCATCAAGGGTAGATTGTGACAATCGATTACTAGACTACTACAAATTACTTGGTGTCAGGTGTGGATAACTGTATGGCATCAAAACTTTGGAACTAAGCTCCTGGAGTTTCCAGCGAGTCACTCCAGACGTTTGTGGCCTGGCGTTGCCCTGATGTAACACAACACCTCTTCTGTTGGTCAATTCTAGCCATTTATGGTCCATCGCTAGCTTCAAACAGTCCGGGTGTTGACATTAGAGATACAAATTTAGTGTTAGGCCATGTGGAAGCAACTCATAATGAATAATTCTTGTCCAGTCCCACCAAATGCACAGTAGAACCATCCAGATCCTATCAGTCACTATCTATTCTTAAGTTTAGGTGGATTTTATTTCTTTTGGCCTGGATTTCGCAGATGGAAATTTGGTCTATCATGTTATTCAGTGTTTATTGGTACTCAATAATTCTTTAACAGGTTCTAGGTCCAGGGTTACAGTAATACCAACTTTTCAGGAAAAAGACCTACTAGTTTCGAAACTAGTTGGCCTTCTTTCTCAAAAATTTGGTATTATTGTAACCCTTGACCTAGAACCTGTTGAAAAATTATTGAATTGTTGTGTACGTAGGTCTTATCTTAATTAATTATGTTCATTGGTATGTTAACCAAAAATCGAGCTTCTTTTTGAATCCAGCTTTGCGCAAAATGGTTTGAAACTATTTTATCGTCGATATTTAACTCCTTGGAGACGCTACGAATACTATAGTCTGTCTTGAAAGTATACAGAAAAAACAAAGCTCAATTCTTATTATTTAGTATATATATTCAATTCTTGAATTAGAAAATGATTAGAAAATATCCATCTTATTTACTTATACAATCTAAACGTCGAGGTACACCCGAAACTAGATCACCATAGATCGGTGACCCATAATCGGTGATAGTTGTCTAGGACTGTAAGACTGAATGAATTAAATCATCTTTATTTCGTGGCGCTGATTGTTCAACGTCAATCTTCATTAGTCCCCATATGTTCTCAATGGAACTAAGATCGGGTGAAGCTGCTGGACATCAAATGGTTGTCACTTGGTGTTCTTGTATCCAAGCTCGAGTATAGGTCGAAGTATCTTACATTATCCTGCTGAAAACGCCACGCCACGTCTTTCTGTTTAGTTGATGGTCTGAATGGTGACAGGTGATAGGACTTTAATGCGATTTCTACCAAGTTGTAAACAATTTTCATCAGATATAAAGACATTACCAAATTATCTTCTTGAAAACGTTGACAAAATTCTATCCTTCATTCCTTTTGTAAAGATGTCATTATAGGGCTTTTAAGGGTTTCCTTGATATGTAGCCTTGTCTTTTCAGTGACATACAGACGATTTCTGGACATACTTTTATATTTCGTTGATTTCCAAATCTCTTAGGCCATTTGCGAAACTCCAGGCTCGGATTGTCTTTTCCTAAGGCCAATAATGCCTCATACCCATGCCATTTTTTATCCTCTTTATTATCTAATATACAGCACTTTTTCCCAGTTCAGTCAATTACACTAATTTTTCAACGTTCCGAAAACCTTTTCTACACAAATATTTCACCTGCTTTCTTTATTCTTGTTGCGTTATTATTTGATAAATTGTATACCTGTTGACAATCAACAATATTTGACAAATTGTGTTTCCATGCAACTTTAGCTATAGCCGACTATCTTCACAACCTATTTAATACATTACTTTTGTCTTAGAATGTTAAAAAAAAGAAGTATATTAAAATTATGAAAAATAATAAATTCCGAATACTTTCTAGACGGACTATATATAATATGCCGGTAAACTTCAATTATTTATGTGTTTTTATCGACATTTTGATGACGGGCCTGCCTGTGCCAGGTGCATGTGTTGATAAAGAACGAAAGCTTGGCTTGATAAGTGTTGTCCAGATTCTCCACCAGAAAATCGACCATTATTTCGCACGAACATTTGTCTATAAGACAGCTGGTTCCGATGAGCTGAGTTTGTCAATTGTGGACCAAAAACATCTACTGAAAGACAAAATCGCTTCAGAAAGAACACAATATTTTGTCTTTGATGAGATCAGAAGGGCTTAAAGTATTATGAGCCAATAAAACCTGGTGAAACAGTTAACACTGATAGCTATAAACAGCGAATAATTCATTAAATCATTATTATATTCGAACAACATACGTCTAATATAAAAAATATTCCTGATTTCATATTTCTTCACCTGGTTTGGAGTTGGTCACCTAACCAAATGCCTATTTCGAGGCAAAAAGGTTCTTCAAAAAGATATCGAAAGGTTAGAGAAGCACTGGGACGGAATTTCAAGCTGCGTTAGTATCTCGGACACAGAATGCAAACCTCAAGAATTCTTATTGATACTCACCCATAGAAAAGCAGATGTCGTTGACGCAAATGTCAACACAAGGAACGAAAGGGTTACTACTAAACGCATCTTCTATTCAGTTTCGACTTCTCGCCAATCAATATAACCGGCATTTTCATAAAACACAGTTTATATACTATCTCGATCGTGAGTGTGTATAATGAACCACTCGCTCCATTAATACAAATCAACAAATGATTTTACACAATATGTGATGGGTTTGTTTGTTAGCATCCTAGAAAAACTTGCTCACAAAGCGAGATACCTGGAATGTTGGAGTATAATCCAGTTGTTTCGCACAGTTTTATCATTATGTTGGTCCTTGCTTCGGATTTATTCGAAGATAAAAGCTGCGAATGATCGTTTCGAATCTTTGGTGTTATCCAAGGTCAACTAATGCGTGGAAATGTTGGGAAAATATTGAGTTATATTCAGAGCAGAGAGCTGTGGAAATTTCGCGTTATGATCAACAGAGGCGTACCGCTTATTGATTTCCTTCATGGACAACGTACGATTAATTTTGAGTATTATTGCAAGCCTTCATGAGGTGGAGCTGGCATATCGAAAAAAAGACGAAGTTAATCCATCCGAAGTATGATTCTTCTACTGACCACGCTCGATTACAGGCAGCGGCTTCGATCGGTGAAAAACTGAAATAATTTGATTGGGAAATACTCGAACATTCGCCCTACAGCGCAGACTTGTCCCCCTGTAACTATCACATGTTTGGTCCACTCGAAGAGTGAAATTCGTCATGAGCGATTGGATGAAGATACGACTGGCTACATTCTTCGATAAAGGGGAAAAAGTATGAGTGTATAAAATTGCTGAAAGCAATTATATCAAATTTTTTATAACAATACATATGCATTGTTTTCATCTAAAATCGGTTTATATTTGATGCACGCTCGTATATTCAACTGATTCCCATAAGCCTTATGTAACATATTTGTCTCTTCTGCATACAAACTTTTCTCGCAATGCAAAATTTAAGGTAGATTCTTTGTCTTTATTTTTATCTATAGTAGATTTTGAAAATACACCCCAAATGAACTGATGGAGTTCGACTGTTGATAGAACTTTAAATTGAGATAAAACACATTTAAATTAAGATTGAGGCCAATTCTATTTTTATTTGAAAGATACTTTTATGACACTTATGTTTGAAAAATAATTTCCGGCATATGACCACCAGGACCTGCTCTGAGGAACCGCATTCGACCAGACCAATTTTGAACCACTTTTTTGAGTAATTCAGGCTTTATTTCATCAATAAAACGAGTTATGTTGGCTTCCAAAGCGTCTATTGTTTCTGGTTTATCAGCATAAACCAATGACTTGACATAAGCACAAAGAAAATAATTATTAGTTAGAGTTATGTCGCATGATCTTGAAGACCAATTAATTGGAACATTTCTCGAAATAATGTTATCGCCAAATCTTTCTTTCAATAAATCAATTGTTACGGTAGCATTATGAGGTGTAGCACCATATGGTTGGAACCAAAACACTTCTGGGTCGATACCATTCAAATTTTGAAACAAATAGTCATTGATCATCGATCTGAAACGAGCACCATTCACTGTAACATTAGCTCCAGCACCGTTTTCGAAAAAATATGGACCGATGATGCCTCCAGCGTGTAAAGCACACCATACAGGTGAATTCTACCAGAATAGTTATTGGCTATTTGAGGAAGGCCTCTTTTCCAAGTGACTACCAAGCAGTCTCCACAGTCCACCCCTAGAGGTAGAAAGTGTGATAAGGATTACGCCATATCATCGCGCTCGGCGAGAACCCCTCCGAAGAGATGAACCCACCAGCTTCCAGTTTGGGCCCCGACTCGAAAGCCAGAACCGTCTGACTGGTAGCAGCGAAGCACTATCCAACCTCTACTGGCTCAGCAGGTCAGTACCCGAGTTGGTTTGAGACGCAACTCACCCGCCGGACGGAATTCTTATCCATCCACCCGAACGCAGTCCCATAAACTAAGATAAACTCAAGATTGACGACTACAATTGATCCTGGTACGAGCACCGTCTAGCGGACTATACGTCCTGACCCACCGAACCCATGTGAAGTCATTTGATTGATCCTGGCGTCAAGCACTAATGGCGGAGCCATTTCGTCGAGATCCACAAACCCTAAATTGTTACGCACGGATCCAGGGGCCAGGACAGGCCGGTCGAACCGTCAAGTCCCGTAAAACCCCGAGTCGTTTCATGAGAATATCTCGAAAATGGGGGTCTGCGAACAGATAAATGAAATACCGCCCTAGTCCAGCATGCGGACTTTCAACCACTGCCCCCTCGAGTCCAACACCAAATGGGGTGGCCAGGTGGTACAAGTAACACCTGTGGGCAAGACCACCCCCCCGAGGTATAGCAGTATGCTACATAACGCACTCGGCCATTACACAGAATCCGGAGATTTATACTGCGTTAGGGTAGAGTACGCCAGTTTTAAGGGAGAAGCCCGGCACACCATACAGTGCATTTTCAGGATGCAATGGAACCAGCAGCATTTTTTGAGGATTGTTTTCACTCCATATACGGCAATTTTGCTTGTTCACATAGCCGTTCAACTAGAAATGAGCTTCATCACTAAACACAATTTTACGATAAAAAAGTGGATCAACTTCAAGCTGTTCTAGGGCCCAATGAGCAAACAAACGACGCTTATTATGCTCAAATGGCTTTAGTTCTTGAACTAGTTGGATCTTGTATGGGTGTAGACCAAGACTTTACGGAAAATTTTCCATTACTAATCTGGATCATCATTAACATTATGGCTTACAGCAGCGATATTTTCTTCTGTACGTACAGTTATTTATCTTCTTGTTGTTGTTGCATCGAGTAGAGAAAAGGTTGTCCGAAATCTATCCATAGTTCGACGAAATTTCACGAAGAGCTTTATAGGTTTGGCGAATAGAACACTGATTTTGAAAATAAATTTCAACAATTTGTAAAATTTGTTGCGGCATGAGCCTTTCTATGATAATTTGTCAATGCTTACTGAACAGAAATGTTAAAACAACATGAATTCCACCTTCTACCAAATCACAGTTATCCCTATCGAAAATTTTATCACTCTAAAAAAACACCCGATAGTATAAGCAAACTGAAAGACAGATGACGCTCAAACTCTGCTTGAATGTAGAGCGCAGTTTTACCTAATTAGCGTTGACAAAAATTTCCACAATACCTCTTGAAAGAATCGCTTTTGAATTCGTAGTTAGTAATTGATCGAACTTTGATCAATTAATATGCAAATTCTAGGTTGAGCATACTTCGAGGGAAATATAAAGATATAAGGATAAGACAAGAGTAGATCGATGGGCTTTCACTGTTGTTGACATTCACTTTGATTCATTGGGTTCACTCACAAATTGATGAATCTTAATTATATAATAGATTCACGTTCAGGCTCTTTAATTGCGTTATTGTATTACTACGAGAAGGTCATTGAAAATGTTCCTTCAAATTGAATCTGTTAAGTTGCAAATGAGTACGAACAGAGTTCTTTATTGGAATGCGTCGTAAAATCTTTAGTGTTATAACGAGAGAGATGAGTTTATATTATTACTTGGGAGTCGAACAGAGAGTGAATGTGAGACTTGAGACAAGGAAAGGGATTTAATTTGCTGGATGAGTGGAAGCGAGTTAATTCGTGGATTGCGGATTTAAAGACGAACTCGCAGTTATATAGTGGTACAGGTTAAAATTCTACTAATGGGATTTATACAAAAAATGACGGATTTTTTGGAGGTTTAGTTCAGAGAGCTGGTTTGTAGAGTTGAACAAAGGGGAGCTGCAAGAAATCATACTACTTGCCAGGTCAAAGTCGACAAAACTTAGTTCATGTTAAACATACCTTTCAACAGGCTTTTAAGTGATCAATTACCAGTACTTTCTTGACTGTATGTATTTCAAAACCATATGTGATATGCATTAGATGTTCAATACCTTCGAACGTCAGAAATCGGTTGAACATGTTACTTGCCCATGGGAGTTAGAAAAATTCATCAGTTCCAAACTATAAAACAAAATACTTTTGGCGAAAGTTTTCTCTTTAAAACAAGGTAATTTTCCTCGCATTAGATAAAATCATACATAAATCTCATGCAATTATGAAATCAGACCTACCAACCAGACTTAATCCCTCTCAAACTCACGTTAAATAAGAAAAATCAATCGGATCTCTACCAAATCTCTCCAATTCTTGCCCATTCAACCTTCCCCTCCTGGCTCCCAGCGAAAGCCGGGGATCTGCGGGTACACTGGCCATCCATTTACGGGGGATTTCGGCAACCCAGCCAGAGTCACTAGTCCCTGGATTATGCTGACTTAGGTTTAGAACAGTTGATAGATTTTTGTTTAATTGAATATATAAAGGGAGGTCCCCAAGTTTGTTTTGTTGGGGGCTCCAAGGGGGATTAGGAAGATACCGAGCAACATGTGTTCCAATGTAAAGACGCCATTAATTCTTCGTCCGAACTACCCCTAACAGGATGGGTAATGCTTGGGGTATTCGATGATCTTCGGGTGAATTTCAGGGTTGCTGAATGGGTCGTTATGGTGTTAACGAAGTCTGAAGGGATTCTGACAAAAATTATAGGGAATTTCATCCAAATGAGAAAGAAATGGAATCCTATAGATTCAAAATTCACTTACGAGTCACTTGAACAAATGAGCGAATGTCAACCAATAAAGAATCAAAAAAGAACATAAAGTACTGACCGTTTAACAACAAGAATCATAATCCAGGACAAGTTTATTTCGATGGGATATTCAGAAATAACAAATTCCACCACTCAAACATATTCCATATAGAATTTAAAGAGATCTTTTTTTATTTTCCTCTTCAAAAAGTAGATAGCACATTCTCCAGAAAAAGAAACTGAAATTCTTAATCATATTGCCCTAAGTTGGAAGTTATTTGGATGCTAAATAAAAACAATCAATAAAATATATCTACATACTTTCATTCACCAAATATTCTAATCGAAAGCGAACTTTAATAAACGTGGTCAACTGGTTCAGAACCATTTAAAAAACTAGGCAATTCCACAGAAAAATATCAAAAAGAAGATACGATCATACGCCATATCTGAAAAATGCCACGTCCAGGTGTGAAAAGAAAAATTAATAATATAACGTACAAAATATAGGTTGAAAATTTACTTCGAAAAGTTTTTTTGCAATATTACAGATAATAGCTAGAAACCTCTACAAATTTAACTTACAAAATCTCTTGAAATCCCCATTTAGAATTAAATTTAATAAATAGCTTTACAAACAAAAAACAACTAAAAACAACATTTTTACATTTAATCGTCAAAATTTATTGGGTCGCCTTCAAAATAGGCTCCATTTGCTCCAATACATCTATGCCAACGGCACTTCCAATTATCGAAACATTTTTTATAGGCGCTTTCCGGGATGGACTTTAGCTCTCGCGCCGAATTTTGTTTTATGGCTTCAATCGACTCAAAACGGGTGCCACGAAGGGGCAATTTTAGTTTTGGGAAGAGGAAAAAGTCGCAGGGAGCCAAATCCGGCGAATACGGTGTTTGCTGAAGCACGTTTGTTCAGTTTTTGGCGAGAAAGTCAGTCACAATCGTAGCTCGGTGAGAAGGCGCGTTATCGTCATGCAAAATCTATGAGTTGTTCGACCACAAATTTGGCCGCTTCTTACGGAAACGCTCACACAAACGTTTCATAACGCCTAGGTAATACTCCTTGTTTACCATCTGACCCTCTGGAACGAATTCGTAGTGCACCACGCCACGGATATCGAAGAAAACAATGAGCATCACTTTCATTTTCGAGCGGCTTTGGCGTGGTTTTTTCGGTTTCGGCTCATTTTTTGCCACCCATTCCGATGATTGCTGGCTTGTTTGCATATCGTACTCGTAAACCCAGGTCTCATCACCAGTTATAATGCGTTCCATGAATGTAGAATCGGAATTACAGCGATCCAGCATGTCTGAAGCAACCTGTTCGCGATGACGTTTTTGAAGAAAATTCAGGCCTTTCGGTACAAGTCGTGCGGCCACCTTTCTCATGCCCAAAATATAAATCAAAATCGTACGTGCGGACTCGTGGGATATCTTAAGATCATGTGCTATCTCTCTCAAGCTGGTACGATGGTTTTCCAGCACCCTTTCCTTAATTTTATCGACGTTATCTTCGATCGAAGCTGTCGATGGGCGACCACTTCACGACCGTCCTTGAAGGCTCTGTACCACTGATATGCACGAGTTTTCGATAGAGCATTATCACCAAAGGCCTTTTGCAACATTTTCAATGCATCGGCACACGAAAATTTATTTGCAACACAAAACTTTAAACAAATTCTTTGCTCAACGTAATCACGCATAGTAAAAATCGGCACGCACTCTGACATCGACTGACTTAATCAGCTGTTGCAAACACACTAGTTGACAGTTGACTATGCCAAGGCATAGTAATTAAGGACAGTGGTACCAACCTAGGAAAAAAAAATTTTACCTGCCTCATTGCCCCGCCAGATTTAAATCGATAATTCCCGATACTTTTTTGACAGAATGTAGAATTATTAATACATATGAGCGGCAGTTAACCAATAAAGAATCAAAAGAAAGCTAAAAGTACTTACTGAGTATAGTCATCCAGAACCATCATCCAAGATAAGCTTGTTTCGACAAGATACACAGAAATAACATATTCCAAAAGAAGAAAATTCTCCACATAGAATTTAAAAAGGTCTTTTTTATTTCCCTCTTATAAAAAATAGATAAAATAGACACATTCTCCTGGTTTTTTGCTCAAAAGAAAGTATCATTCAAAAATTATTATGAGTAGGGTCAATTATATATCATCAATCAAATGAGTTGGGATCATCAAAATCAAATGAGTTGGGATCCTGAAACTCAACTCAAGATGAAATGGTATAAAATAAAATAGAAAGGCCTTTTACTTGATAGCAGAAATATAACAAAATTTGAATACTAAAACAAATTGAAATATGTTTATCTTCTACAATTTTAATTTCAAAAAAATTTTTTATTCAAAAAACTTTTAGAATTGAATTTATGTCTAAAACAAGCACCGCTCACATTTAATAGACGTATATAATCAGAACTCAATATATAATGTCAAATGGAATAAATAAACCAACAGATATACGAAAGTAATTAAAATTAATGAATAAATATTTAAAGGAGACAAAATTTTGTTTCTAGTCTTACCTTTGAGAACACCAATTGCCTTTTAAAAACATGAACACACTTAAGGGACTTCTCAAAGAATATAATTTATTTGAAATATTCAATATATTTAAATATTCGAATAAGTTCATTCAGAAATCTCTAAAAAAATGCACTATATCTTCAAAAAACAAATATAATTCTAAGCAATTCCGTCTTCAGCCCTCAATAATATTCCAAATATCAAAATCAAAAAACTAACCTATATCTCTCAACACGTGTAAAAGGACTAAAGCTTCGAAACACAAATCAACTATATAACTCAAGATTGATCTATGTTCCAACAAAATCAAAGAACAGTGTGAGTTATTTTAAGGTTTATTTAAATTCATTGACATTCCATAATGAGATTTATTGAAGCCAAAATATAATTTATATATTATATATAAAATAAAATAGAAAGGTCTTTTACTTGATAGAAGAAATATAACAAAATCTGAATATTAAAACAATATAACAAAATGATGAAATGGTGTTCATTAATGAAATTTCCGCAAGTTTATTTTCCATCATTATTTTGTACGGAGTCAGTATTATCAATTTTGATGAAAATCAGTGCTATTAAAATTCCCCAACTCCATAAATTTCAATAAATTATTCTCCTTTGTTTCAGGCCATCATCTATGAAGGACAAGACAAAAATCCAGAAATGTGTCGAGTGTTGTTAACTCATGAAATTATGTGCAGGTAAGTTCAATTGAATATTTTCGTGTTAAAAACTTAACTATTATTTATTAAAAGAACGGTAAAGGAAATTGTATCTCATTCGGTAAATATTTGAAATAAATTCCTTTTTTTTATATTCAAAGCTTCCAATCTGCGTTGAAAAATGTCAACAATTTAAACCTGAAAAAGCTTCAACTTCAAGCACAACTCAGTTGTCTAAATAATCGTTGAAATCCGATGGAATGGTCCGTTGCTTTGATATAGTTCGTTTTGAAAAAGGAATAAATAGGAAATTACTTTGTTTTGTATCACTGTTTATTGACATACTTAATGTCAAATACAGGGAAGAGTACGGAATTTGTCCCTAACTTCACTCCGTTGTCGATTTCGAGAAACATGAAATATGACGCTATACTTTCGAGAGTTTGTTTATCATTTAATTACCTTTCAGACGCGCGTCTACTTGTGAAAATTGATCAATAAAAACGGAAATTATGGATTCAAAAGCAGAAAACTCTACGATAATCGCTTCAATTTCGAGTGAAAAATTGACTAGTGAGATTGTGAAAAGGCGTGATTTCTTTGAGAGATTAAGAATAATTAAATAATGCAAAGGCGGTTACATAGAAGATCAAGGATTCTGTTTTGTTTAAAAAAGAGGTTTTTTTAAATATTTACATACGATTATGTAAACCCTAAATTTCACAAAGTGCTCTATAAGTTTGGCGAGTAGAACACTAATTTTGAAAATAAATTTCAACAATTAGTAAAATTTGTTGCATCGTGATTCTTTCCATGATAATTGTCAATGCTTACTGAACAGAAATGTCAAAACAACATCGCTTCTACCTTCTGTCAAATCGCAGTTATCCCTATCGAAAGTTCTATCACTCTAAAAAACCAGCCGATACTATATAATTTAAAAAAAAGTTTTTTCGAAAACTTTTAGAATCAAATTAAATAAATGTCAGACATTTATTCCGTTTAATTCTAAAAGTTTTTGAATATACTTTTTTTTTTTTTAATTTGTAGGAGTACGAAGATCTTGATTCATCTGTGATTTAGCAGCGATTCTAGATTAGATCAGAGCACAAAATGTTTGGTGAAACTCTATTTGTCCTTGATCGATGATCAACAGAGGTTGATCTGTCATAGTTTTACACACTGACTAAATCTGTGATCAGAGAACAAAGAACTAGATAAACTCCATGATCAACAGGCAAGATCCGATGATTAAGTTTTGTGAAACCTACTGTAAATGTATGGAAACGTGAACTGTGAAAGTTTCAAAGGAGTTAATTTATTTCCCGTCGCTTATATATTATTTTCTTGCTAAATTGCTCTTTCGGCCGAATTTTTCTGACCATAAAATGTTGTGATAGAAAATAAGATTCGACCTAACAAATCTAATAGTGGTTCCTGCATAACAGGAATTATTTTTAATTCAATGACAAACACCATACGATCAAAACCGTGATATGATGGAACAATTGTACAAAAATAAGCACGATATATTAGAAACAAGAAAAAATTCGATATGAAAGTGCGCTCATATAAGAATTATCATGATATAAAAATGATTGATAATTCAATCTTCATCGATATATTGAATCATATGATTCAATATAAATATATGAATAAATTTCCATCAATCCAATAATAAAATCTTCTTTACTTATAAGTTTTCTTTCGAGAGAACACAATAAAAGTCATTTCCCTCGTCTCTCCTTTCAAGAATTACAATCGAACGAAAACATCCATAAAGCGAAACATTTTTTATGAGAGTAAAATTCCAAGCGAGATAAAACGAAGAAAACCCCTAGAAGATGGAAATGTACAATGATGAGGGGTTGTGAGATTGGCGAATGAGAGAGCGATGCTCACTATGTTAAGACAAGGGAGAATGGGAAAGATGGCGTCCCCAAGGGAGCGCATAAGGCCCTTCGATCGCTATCCAGGTCCGGTTGAGTGACGTCATCGATGGCAATTTTCATTCAACGCAAAGCGATTTCGTGCATGTTTCACGTTGTTCGTTTCAACCAAATATACAAAGAGTCTTCTTATTTTCTATAATTTATATGTTATATTAAATGGGACCCTTTAGAGGTACAAGAAAATTGTCTTTTATCAATTTTCCCACTTCAAAATTTTATTCAAATGTATTCAGGTCAATTCAATCTCAAAAATTTGCATTTCAAAACATATTTTCTTGGATATGATACTTTCTCATTCTTTAATGGTGAGCGATCTAGATTTGGAAGTGGTTATTTTGAGTCTGGCACCATTTTTGCTATTCGTGTTTTGACAGAGAGTTAGTATATTTTTTGACATAAAGAAATGAGTAGATTCACGCTTGAAGAAAACTGGAAAATATAAAAAACTCATTTCCAAGAGACGAAGCGAGTTCCTTGTTTCAATGCTTTCAATAATAAATATTTGATAGATTCGGTCTTTACTTGGTGGAAACTCATTTTAATTAAAAAAATGTATATGAGACAGTAATTTATTTCCACAAAAATGTTTCTACTACCACAACAATTGTTTCACCACGATGTGGCTTCTTCAGGTATTACATTGTACTGTCTGATGGTATTCAGTGTAACCGAGTTTAAATACATTTTTAGGTACGTGACCAAATAATGGAAGCAAAAGTCATAAAAACTCTAGGTGTTTATTGGAGTTTGCCGCTAAAAATGCCATTAAGGAAAAATATTCAGTAAAGGAGAATGATCGACATCTGTTTGTTCGTTCAAAAGGATTTTACGGCATTATACCTGTTGATTTCAAGAAATTCTAAAAGTGTTTATCTAGAACTTTTGCTTTCAACGTGGATAATTTCATAATTATTGTTGAAATTATGTCTGAATTCCTTAAGATGATTAGCATATGTCGAATGTACAGAAGTGGATATATATCCCCTTTGCTGTTCTTGGATACGTTTCTTGAATGATCTACCAGTCTGGCCAATGTATACTAAAGGGCAATCTTTGCAAGTCAACTTGTAGACTCCGGATTTATTTTCTTTATTTGTACGATCTTTATCGCTTTTTATGTAGGTACTAAGGTTATTAATTGTCTTAAAAGCCGCGTTATAATTGAAACAACTTTTGAAATATTTAGCAATATTTTCAGATAATCCATTGACCTAAGATAACGAAAAATATTTCTGTGTATTGTTCTCTTTTATGATTGGGTACACGAGATTTAATGCCATTTTCTTTTGTTTATTGAATACCATTTTGTCTATAAGAAAGGGATTGTAACCGTTGTTTGACGAAGTCTACAAGTTGACTTACAAAGATTGCCCTTTAGTGTACATTGGCCAGACTAGTAGATCATTCAAGAAACGTATCCAAGAACAGCAAAGGGGTTATATATCCAATTCTGTACATTCGACATATGCTTATCATCTTAAGGAATTCAGGCATAATTTCAACAATAATTATGAAATTGTCCACGTTGAAAGCAGAAGTTCTAGATTAACACTTTTAGAATTTCTTGAAATCAACAGGTATAATGCCCGTAAAATCCTTTTGAACGAACAAACAGATGTCGATCATTCTCCATTACTGAATATTTTTCCTTAATGGCATTTTTAGCGGCAAACTCCAATAAACACCTTGAGTTTTTATGACTTGTGCTTCCATTATTTGGTCACGTACCTAAAAATGTATTTAAACTCGGTTACACTGAATACCATCAGACAGTAAAATGTAATACCTGAAGAAGCCACATCGTGGTGAAACAATTGTTGTAGTAGTACAAACATTTTTGTGGAAATAAATTACTGTCTCATATACATTTTTTTAACTTTCAATAATAGTATTACAAATGAAACAATGTTACTCCATTTCATTGCCAATAAAATTATATCCTTCTTCATTCCTTAATAATTATCTTCTATTTTGTACTTCGAACACCCAAATAGTGCCGTATACTTCTGGTGAACTATCTAAGACTTAATAAAAATTATTATAGCCTCTTATCTCTAAGTTTATCCTTGCATGCTTATCACTGAATTGAAATATTGTAACAAAAACTAATTTTACTTTTTTTTCAGTCGATGCTGTGACAAGAAAAGTTGTGGAAATAGAAACGAAACTCCTTCAGATCCTGTGATAATAGACAGGTAAGTCTTTTATTCCTGAATTCATAATTCACATCTATGCCAAATGAATTGAAACGATTATTTTTCCTAAGTTCAATTCTGATAAAGAAAGAAAAATATTAAGTACAGAAGTGTTTAGCCATAAACTCAATGAAACCACCCAGAAAACCATCTATCGATTGAGCGAATGTGCTCAGAGTTTTGAAGCATGAGCATAAATACGATCAAAGACATATTAAAATTGACCCAATTATTCATTAACTTCTTTTACTGAGGCTAACATTATATCGTTCATTATTCAACCGGTCCAATGTGAAAACTGCTAGGTCCTCTATTGCCAAACAGCTCATAGATAATATGTTTCCTTTTAGAACCGTCGTTAGTATTCAAATCTCACAATATTATTAATCCTATAAACCCTTGCTTTATTTAAGTTTCTCACAGTTATATCTGCATATTAATATTTTATCAAATATAATTAGTTATCCATTAACCAATAAAACTAATGAACCTTTACCCCTATGATAAAACCGTGTACAAGAAATTTCATGTAGAAGGTGAGAATCCTGCAAACTAAGGGACCTAATAACATGAGTTCATCGTTAATAAGGAGTACAAGCTATGGTAATAGGAAGTTCTAGGAATCGAGACAGTGTAACATACATCTGTATAACAATTCTATATTTAAACAAACTCGACAAGATTTTGTAGATCACAGAGGCAAATTCCAGACATGCGCACGCTCCAAATTGATTGGTTTTCGTCAGTTAGTGTGTTAGTGACTCCAAATCTGTCAAATATCTATATTCGCTATATACAGAGACTCTAAGATATTAATAATACACTAGCGCTATCTAGAGTATGCAAAATGAATACAAGACATACCTTTGCGAATTAATTCGAGTAAAGAAATGTATTCTCGATATTTTCACGTTACTAACGCAGAATAAACTTTCCTCATGCTCAAATCAGACCATAATTTGCCGTAATGTTCCTAATTAGCATATTCAAATTAAAATAAATAAATTAGGCTGATCTTTAGCAAAAATCATTAATAAGAAGTATCAGCTATGGTAATAGAAAGTTCTAAAAATCTAGACAGTGTAACATACATTTGTATAACAATTCTATACTCAAAAAACTCGACAAGGTTTTGTAGATCACAGAGGCAAGTTGCAGACATGCGCAAGTTTCACACTGTCAAATATCTATCTTCGCTATACACAGACGTACAAATCATTAAATTTGGATGGCGCGAAGAATAAAAATCTTACACGGAACAAATGGAACGGTGAGACTAAACTCTCTTTTTGTATTTTTGTGATGCTTCAAGCTTTTGGAGAATCTTGAGGAACACAGGTATCAGGATGATGGGAACTGTAGCAGAGCCAGAAAAAATTATACTGGCAAGTTCTAAGGAAAACAGGAATATTTCGTTGGAATATTGACGTGGTTGTAGCTAGTGTTAGAGAAAATCCAAATTTTTCGGTTCACGTCGTCCTCAACAATTAAATCTTTCCCAAACGACAATTTGGAAAATTAAAAGAAGAGATTTCGGTTCACGTCCTTACAAAATTGAACTGAAGGCATTTTAGTACAATAACCTTGTTGAACCGATAAATTTGGATTCTCTTTCTGCAACCAAGTCAATATTTCCTCGTGTGTGAGCATTTGTTTCGTACTGGTATTCTAGTATCATGTGAAGAAAATTGACTTTCAAATTTGTCTACAATACGACTAATAGTGGATTAACGTCGTCCATGAATTCGTCTTAAATTTATCGCAGTTGAGCATTGATTTCGATTAAATAATCTAACAATTTCTAAACGCTGTTGAATCGTGTATCTTCCCATCATTAAATGGCGTAACCTACTGAGCACATATGACATGGGAAATGTAATATACAGTGTTGCCATTATAATCATTTTAAATTAATTCTATCGGAAGACCCGTTATTAGCTCTTCACTTGATATCTGAACGGAAATCTACAAAACTTTCTCCTAGAAATGTGTAAGATGAATCAGAAAACCGGCAAGGTGGATATAGATATCCCTATCTCCTATCGCCGTACGATATACGATACAGGGAATCATTCTGCCGTCCTCCCCTAACTCTCGGGGGCGGCGTAGTCTTCACCCCATCCCAAGGGAGCGGGAAATAGACGAGGGGAAGGAAGACATCTTGTAGAAAGACCGGTGTAGTAAAGGTTGGCAAGCGACCTCAGTCCCTCGCTTACAAATGGACGATTTCTGGTGAATGAAAGGGGTCTGAGGGGAAACGATGAGTTATGCTGAGTACCAGGGAAAAATTTTACAATTTCTAGATGAACGAAATGGAAGTAGTCCATCCTTTGTTTTAAATGGCCAACAGCTTATATCATATTTACATCAAGAACAAAGTCTCGATAGACAGAGCGAACTTGTTATCGCTAAGCTCACATAACTGTCATATGTCATTCAGTTTGTTTACAGTACTTCATCTTGTCTTTAGATTTTCGGCCTTTTCCAATGGATAAAAATATCGAATAAAGAAATATCTTGAATTTTGCATTACAATTTTGTACGCCGAAACGCTGGAAATGGTTTACAATTAATCGACATTTCCAAAAACGCGTGTTTATGAGCGCACTCAAAAGCGGCATGTTGTCATGTGATATATGAAATATCAATTTTTCATATCGTTCTGGTACTCCTAGAAAAAATGAATTGTAACATTTTATAGGTAATCAAAAAGTCAGAAGAATCAAGCAGATCAAATATAGGGTGTTTTTTAGAGTGATAGAACTTTAAATTGAAATAAAACACATTTAAATTAAGACTGAAGCCAAATTTTTCTCTATTTGAAAGATTATTTCATTCATTTATGTTACGACTAGCTCGGAGGAACCGCATCCGACCAGAGACCAATCTGGGACCACTTTTTCGAGTAATTCAGGCCTTATTTCATCAATAACACGGATAATGTTGACTTCCAAAGCATCTATTGTTTCTGGTTTATCAGCATAAACCAATGACTTGACATAACCCCAAAGAAAATAATCCAGTGAAGTTATGTCGCATGATCTTGGAGGCCATTTATCGAAATAATTTCATCGCTAAATCTTTCTTTTAATGAATCAATTGTTAAGGTAGCAGCGTGAGGTGTAGCACCATCTTGCTGGAACCAAATCACTTCTGTCTGTCATCGATCATCGATCTGTAACGAGCACCATTCACTGTAACATTAGATCCAGCATCGTTTTTGAAGAAATATGGACCGATGATACCTCCAGCGTATAAAGCACACCGTACAGTGCATTTTACAGGATGCAATGGAACCTGCAGAACTTCTTAATGTAGTTCTCACTCCATATACGGCAATTTTGCTTGTTTACATAGCCGTTCAACCAGAAATGAGCTTCATCACTAAACACAATTTTACGATAAAAGAGTGGATCAACTTCAAGCTGTTCAAGGCCCTTTCAGCAAAGAAACGATGCTTATTATGGTCAAGTGGCTTTAGTTCTTGAACCAGTTGGATCTTGTATGGGTGTAGACCAAAATCGTTACGCAACATTTTCTATGTGGTCAATGCACAGAGTACAACTTGTTGTGAACGTCGACGAATAGACAAATCTGAATCATCATTAACACTATGTCTTACAGCAGCGATATTTTCTTCTATACTTACAGTTCTTTGTCTTTTTGTTGTTGTTGCATCGAGTAGACAAAATGTTGTCCGAAATCTATCGATTGTTCAACGAATAAGCTGCTCTGATGAACGATCATGTAAACCATAAATATCACGAAGTGTTCTATAAGTTTGGCGAATAGAACACTGATTTTGAAAATAAATTTCAACAATTTGTGAACGTTGTTGCGGTGTGAGTCTTTCCATGATAATTTGTCAATGCTTACTGAACAGAAATGTCAAAACAACATGGCTTCTACCTTCTGTCAAATCACAGTTATCCCTATCGAAAGCTCCATCACTCTAAAAATAACAGCCGATACTTAGTAAAAGCTTTGAATCAAACTGTTTTCGAAAAATATGCCTCAAACATTTTAAGGGTTTGATTCAACATAGAAAAAGGAACTCTTGGAAATGAAAGGGATATTTCTCAATTAATAAGGTGAATAAGAGAGACGTTCAATATGACCCCCATTATTTTCGATTCAAGCATGCGAAGGGTGAATACTTGTATAGAATGGTATTCGAGAAAACTGAATTTCGATATCTCCTAAAAATAACTGTTACATTGAAAAAATGAATATTCCGTTTATAATTGCGTGACCTTAACAAACGAAACCATTGATCACTGGCTAATTCTGTCGTTCACAAAAACAGACAGTACAAAGAAGCCTATTGGCGCCCCTAATTAAATTATCCCCTTTGTTTCACGACAGCGCAGCGGGGGTGCGGTTTTTTAGCTCACCCTGAAGAGGCTTAGTCGGCTAATATAGGGTAGTTGACAAAACAGTCTCTGCTATATTTCCGTGCTGTGTCAATTAAAGCGCAAGGGTAAATGACGTAAGCCTACACGGATATTGACAGCAACAAGTCAAGCGGAAGCATGCCTGCAGGGATTTTTTTATGCTAGTTTGTTCTTGGTTTTTCCAAGTATACACGGTGTTTCAAAGATGTTAGAACATTTAGAATAATTAAAGCTGAAATGTAATGGAATAAACAATAGTTGAAAACGTTTTAGAAAAAGACGCTGAAATAGCAAATAACACCAAACAACAAGAAAGGATTATTACAGATAATAGCTGGAATTAATTCTTCAGAACCTCTACAGATTAAAATCCAAATAAATCTCATGAAAACATATACAATTAAATTTTAAAACATGTCCCAGATACAATGTATCACTATAGACTTATATATTTTCATTACATATGGTGGAAATTAACAAATAAAGCATCAAAGGAAATATAAAATAATGATCAAATCATTTAGACATCATCTTATACATTTATGTTTCGATTAGATGTTAAAGAATCACAAATTCCATCACCGAAAAATGTTCAACATATGATTCAAATAGTCCTCTTTTTATTCTCCTTTTTCGAAGAATATATAGCACATTCTCCAGAGGAAGAACCTGATAAATTCGGACCCAAAATCCCTTCAGTAAGGAGTTATTTGAATGAACAAAACAATCATTTAAAAATATATAAAAATGTCACCAGACATTTCCGTAATAACGAACCAATTTTTGGATAAGCATGGCCTATAAGAAAATTAGGTTATATCAAAAAAATATACAATGAAAGGATGATTCAACTTAGACTTTGCATTAGATGACCGCCACGTCGATTGTTTGGGGCTCAATCTAATGAATGGAGACTTCGATTTCTTATGCTCAAATGGCTTTAGTTCTTGAACTAGTTAGATCTTGTATGGGTGTAGACCATGACTTACGCAAAATTTTCCATTACTAATCTGGATCATCATTAACATTATGACTTACAGCAGCGACATTTTCTTCTGTACGTACAGTTCTTTGTCTTGTTGTTATTGTTGCATCGAACAGAGAAAATGTTGTCCGAAATCTATCGATAGTTCGACGAATAAGCTGCTCTGATGGACGATTATGTGAACCATAAATTTCACTAACTGCTCTATAAGTTTGACGAATAGAACACTTATTTTGAAAATAACTTTCAACAATTTGTAAACTTTGTTGCGATAATTTGGCAATGCTGACTGAATAGAAATGTCAAAGCAACGTGGTTTCTACCTTCTGTCAAATCCTAGTTAATCCTATCGAAAGTTATATCACTCTAAAAACATCTGATATAAAGCGCAGATCGAAACGTGATGGATGAAGAATTTTAACGATGTATTCTTCATTCATTCTCTTGAGATTTTGTCGTCTTTCCAAGAGAAGAGTTCTAAATTTGCAAAATATGACGTATATTTGACTTTAGGATGACAGAACATAGAATCGTGTGCTTATATCACCGTATGTAACTTCTTCTAGAATTTATTCACTGATTCATCATTTTCAGGACTGTTAAACAAGCGCGTAAAAGCTTTTGACTTTGAGCGTTATTTCTTCTCAACACTTTTTACGATATCATTAAATTTCAAATAGTTTTTGATTTCATTGGAAATGTCTCTTGTGTCCAACCAGTTAAATTCCACTAATTTCTCTACTCGTGAAAAAAATGAATGTGCTGAAATTACATTCCTAACAAGGAAGTACATCGTTCGTTGCATCGCACTGCTATCGTGACAAAAATCGAATAAGAAGTCAACAAATTGGCGAGCATCTTCTAAATCTGATATGGATAATGGCCGCTTAAAGCAGTTTTAATGATCGCCAGATCATTTGAAGACGCCGAAAGCGAAAATATCAATTCGCCACGTTTGGGAACGCGTTTTTTCGTGTGAATTAACATTTGAAGAACGCTCTTTTATGCTTTATAGACGGATGAATGTCGAGAATACGTTATAAAAAAATTATTTGTTCCATGTCAGTCTCTCTAATAATCCCTATTTGGTGCATCAACTTCTTGAAAACTCCGTGAATTCAACATGTAGTTCGTTAAATTCTCATCGAATGATTCCGCCAAGTTAACTCCGTTGGATTGATTTGTTTCATAATTTCAACCATCAGCTTTCAATTCCAGAGAACTGGTGTCTAAAAATATCCAATTTCTACACCAGATTTTATATATCGATATGATTTGACAGAAGGTAGAAGCCATGTTGTTTCTACATTTCTGTTCAGTAAGCATTGACAATTATCATGGAATGATTCTCGCAACGTTTACAAATTGTTGAAATTTATTTTCAAAATCAGTGTTCTATTCGCCAAATTTATAGAGAACTTCGTGAAATTTATGGTTTACATAATCATCCATCAGAGCATCTTATTTGTCGAACTATCGATAGATTTCGGACAACATTTTCTCTACTCGATGCAACAACAACAACAAGACAAAGAACTGTACGTACAGAAGAAAATATCGCTGCTGCAAGTCATGGTATTAATGATGATACAGATTTGTCCATTCGTCAACGTTCACAACAAGTTGTACTTTGTGCATCCATCACCTGGAAAATTTTGCGTAAAGATCTTAGTCTACACCCATACAAGATCCAACTGGTTCAAGAACTAAAGCCACTTGACCATAATGAGCGTCGTTTGTTTGCTGATTGGGCCCTAGAACAGCTTGAAGTTGATCCAGTTTTTATCGTAAAATTGTGTTTAGTGATGAAGCTCATTTCTGGTTGAACGGCTATGTAAACAAGCAAAATTGGCGTAAATGGAGTGAAAACAATCATCTAGTACTGTAGGTTCCATTGGTGTGCTTCACACGCTGGAGGCATCATCGGTCCATATTTCTTTAAAAACGATGCTGAAGCTAATGTTAAAGTGAATGATGCTCGTTACAGATCGATAATCAATGATTATTTGTTTCAAAATTTGAATGGTATCGACCCAGAAGTGTTTTGGTTCTAACAAGATGGTGCTACACCTACCTCATGGTGCTACCGTTACTCCACTGAATTATTTTCTTTGGGGTTATGTCAAGTGTTTGGTTTATGCTGATAAACCAGAAATAATAGACGCTTTGGAAGCCAACATAACTCGTGTTATTGATGAAATAAGGCCTGAATTTCTCGAAAAAATAGTCCAAAATTGGTCTGGTCGAATGCGGTTCCTCAGAGCTTGTCGTGGTGGACATATGCCGGAAATTATTTTTAAAACATAAGTGTCATAGAATTATCTTTCTAATTAAAAAAATTGGCTTCAATCTTAATTTAAATGTGTTTTATTTCAATTTGAAGTTCTATCACTCTAAAAAAACATATTTCTTTCCTGCAACTCCAAAGGAAACACACATAATTGGACAGAAATTTGTTGTGAACTATAAAAGTTTTTCTCCTGGAAAAATAAATCGCCAACTCGAAAATCACATCTATGGAAACAATTTAGGACCTGAGAACCAGTACTATCTATATTTGTGCAAACAATTGTACTTAAACCATAGGTGTGCAAATGAAACAGTATTAGTTAAAGGCCAAATCCTATCTTCCCAACAAAGGAAAGATTTCCATTATTTTCTACTGCTGCCTACGACATCCTTGATCCGGCGATATCCTCCCAGCCAACTTCGCACTTTTCCATGGAAATTCGTTCGACTAGTCGATATGCAGAAGAAACACCCTATTTCTATTCTCAATTGGATTTGGGGCCTAAGGTGTTCGAGCGTCGGGAATTGCAAAGAAGGGTGAGAAGGTGAGTCTATTTCGACGAGTTCGATGTCGTTCTTATGGCAAATCAGGATTTAGCTCCAACTTTGAGTTGTCGGGAAGAATGTGGGAATTGCTCAAGTTTCGACATAAAGAATATATTATTTAACGTAAAACACTTTATTTCTGCTTATATTTATTGTTCACAAAACAATTGTTTCGTCAATTACATTTTGACTTCTTCATGTGAGTATGGTATCTAAGTATTGAATTGAATCAGTCCTTACTTGGTGAAAATCCATATTAAATAATATTTAAATACGGTTATTCTGATTTCCACAAATTTTTATTGTTATGTTCACAACAATCGTTTCGCTATCACAGTAGCATCATCAAGCAGGTTTACATTTTGAATGACTAAGCTTGTTTCCGAACTCCGTTGCTTTTTGTATTACAGTATGTACAATAAATTTTTATTGAGCACTTAAATCCAAAAGAGGGTCTCTGCAAATTCAATCTTATCTGACTATATTTAACAGAGGTGAGTTATTTAAATCTCTATGATCTTAAGTTGATGGACAAATTGTTGATGAATAAAGATAATAAAATAGCTTTAAATATGGTGTATCTTAATATAAAAGAAAATTTCATATACATTTGCTTATAATACACTGAAGGTATTTCTGAGGAAATTGCTACATACCTTAAAAATAAATATAGTTTAAGAAGTTCATTTAAAACCAATTCAAACTTGAGTAAATTTATTAAAAATAATAAAGACTGTTCACATAAAGATGATAAATCGGGGGTTTATAAGTTAACCTGCGGTGATTGCTTTAAAGTTTACATAGGATAGACTGGAAGAATTTTCCGACATAGAATTTGTCATTTGAAGAGTTTCCTCAATAATTAAAATAATTCCACATATTCTAACCATTTGTTAGAAACAGGACATACTTTCAACCACAATTTTGAAATTCTACATATAGAAAGTAAACGTTATGCCTTAAATCTGTTAGAATCCCTAGAGATAAATGAACACAATAAAATTGGAATATTACTTAACGAACAATAGATTTAAATAACTCACCTCTGTTAAATATATTCAGGTAAGCTGGAATTTGCAGAGACCCTTTTTTGGGTTTAAGTGCTCAATAAAAATTTATTGTACTTACTGTAATATAAATAGCAACGGATTTCGGAAACAAGCTTAGTTATTCAAAATGTAAACCTGCCTGATGATGCTACTGTGATATCAAAACAATTGTTGTAAACATACCAATAAAAATTTGTGAAAATCAGAATAACCTTCTTTGAATGTTATTTGGTAACTAAGTACTTTTAGAAAATAGTTCTCCTTAAATGTTAGTTTGAGTAGAAAGAAACGTGATAAAATGAAGATTTTTGGAAATTTTCACAATTTATTAAAAAAGGTTCAATAACGAAGATCGGTTCACATCTGTTTCGTTGTGAAGTAAACTAATATTTTTTTATGATAGTGTATAATAAACGACGAGAAATATCTAGTGCTTCTCAAAGGTCCAGTCTATTGCACTTGTTCTCGATATGGAGAACTTCGCAATTATGGTCAAAATCATGTCCTAATTCTTGAAGATGCTTGGCATAAGTAGAATTCGATTTATTCTTAACGAACGAATTCTGATGTTCATTAATCCGTTAAGTTAAAAAATATATAAGAGACAGTATCTTATTCCCACAAAAATGTTTGTGCTACAACAATTATTTACCACAATGTGGTTTCATCAGGTATCTACATTCTACTGGCTGATGGTGTTCAGTGTAACCGAGTTTAAATATTAGGAGTACAAATAAGTTTCCGCCGTTTTTTAACACAAAATGATTTTAAACGATGTGAGACTGCTTGCTGAGTGACTTCTAATGTTAGAGCAAGTTCTTTTTGTGTTTGAGATGAATCTTCCTTCAATAATTCCTCCAATTCTGCATCCTCGTAAATTTTTGGCCTTCCACTGCGATCTTTGCCTTCTACGTTGAAATCACCGTTTTCAAACTTTTGAAACCACTCTCGACACGTTCTCTCACTCACAGCACCCTCACCATATGCTTCTACGAGCAATTAATGCGCCTCAGCAGCAGATTTCTTTAAATTAAAGAAGTAAACAAAAATTTCCCGTAAATGACGCTTACTTGGCTCAAATTTTGATATATTCAACTTATAAAAATTATATTTTACCAATATAAAATCAATGATATTAATAGGTTATGTTGTTCTTGAATGTCCAAACTATTTTTTAAGCCGGTTATCATCTGCGAAAGCTAACCGAAACTCCGTGCCGCTCCATCTACAATAAAACGGCGGAAACTTATTTGTACTCCTGTTACATTGTTAGGTAAGTGACAAAATAATGGAAGAACAAGTCATAAAAACTCAAGGTGTTTATTGGAGTTTGCCGCTAAAAAATGCCATTAGGGAAAGATATTCTCTAATGGAGACTTATCAACATCTGTTTGTTCGTTCAAAAGATTTTACGGGCATTGTACCTGTTGATGTCAATAATTCTAGAAGTGTTAATCTATAACTTTTGCTTTCAACGTGGATAATTTCATAGTTATTGTTGAAATTATGCCTGAATTCCTTGAGATAATTCGTATTTGTCGAATGTACGGAATTCGATATTAACTCCTTTGATGTTCTTGGATTCTTTTCTTGAATGATCTACCTGTCTGGTCGATGTATACTGAAGGGCAATCGTAATGATCAAGTGACCCCTTTTTTCTGATCGCCAGTGATATACCTCAATAAACTTTCCCAAGTTTTGCTGAATCTCTCGTAACAATTCCAACTTTTTCTCCGTTGTGCTCCTTCCGATCCGTTCCTCGCCAATCCCGTTAGCGTGTGTGAGGGTCCTCTTCAAGACGTTCGATTTTTCGGGCTATTTGACCCCCTCTTACGTCTCTGCGACATGGCGATGAAGGGACCAAGGCCATTGGCGTTGAGTAATGTACTCGAAAGCTACGATCCCGGTTACTGCGAAAGACGGGACCTTCAAAATTTCTCCGGGACGCCGTCCATTTATTACGCCTAGCGTCCGGACGTCGAATACGTGGGAAGAGAAAGTAACTGATGATATTCGAGCATCATATCCGAAGTATCGATTGGTAGCTTATTAGGGGAGGTTGAAGTTGGCTTTTTGGGGGATTGTGGAGGATTCTCGGGGTTATTTGTTCGGCGATGTCTATGGAACTTTGTGAGTTTTGGAGGTTTTGAGTGGGAAGGAAAACGGGAATACTGCTGGTTGGAGTTTTATTTCAGCATCGTCCTTGAGCTTCTTAAACTCGAAGAAACACAAGATTAAATAAATATTTACGTGAAGCCTATTTCCTGGAAATAAGGAAGACAATAGAATTGTTGGAGTATATCAAAGTGATTTCATGATGATTCAAATTTCAGCTGGACTTATCCAGGGATAAACTTCAAAAAAGCTGCACTATCCAGGGATAGTGCAGAACGAAGCTACACATGATAAAATCTAAAAATGAATACTTTACTTGATTTTTCTTTAGTTATCTTTCATGTTGAATATTAGGAGAAAGTTTTCCTCTGTATTAAGAACATCGACTGTTGTTATTCTCAATCGGATGATGGACTAACTAACTAGATTCAAACAGGTTAACAACAGCCAGCAAGGTAGATCAAAACAGTCAGCTATTCTTACATTTGTTGAACACATCTATAAAAGTCTTGATGATGTCGAGGGGCTATTCTTCGATCTCTCCAAAGCCTTTGATTGCCTCATCTTTGATATTAAAATTAATAAACTTGACAGCCTTGAATAAGGAATTATATTTCTGGACTCAATAAAAAGTTACGTTCAGAGAGAATTTTTCTTATTAAAATGAAGGAAACATGCTCCAGTGATTCAATGCTACCTTGGGAGTTCCTCAGGGCTCCGTGCTGGGACCCCTGTTATTCAATATTTTCATCAAGGATCTATCAGAACATATTTCAGTTGCAATTATCATTATTTTTGTTAATGAAACTCAATTTGGTGTTACAGCGTGAACTCAGGAGGAGTTTGCAAAGGTATTTAAAAATATTATAAGCTTCTTTAATTGTGAGTGTTATGAAAATGCTTCCAATTTGAATGTTAATAAAATAGACTGTTTATGCTTTGGTCTCAGGTTTGCTGGTGGGTCACATCTGAGTTTTGATGATTCTTTAATATCAAAATTGTTCAGATCATGTTTGTAAAAAATTGAATAACGCTTATTATGCTTTGAATGGGATGAAGGTATCGTTGCCAGACAAGTCTCTAATAACTATCTATCACAATCTGGTATACTCGTTCATCTTTAAATATTGTACTATCAGGTAATGAGGTAGAAATAAGCCTGGTGCTTATTCTACAGAAGCGATTTCTGAGAATAATATTCCTGTGAATTTATATAGATCTGTTTTCATTAGTGGGCCATTTCGATAATTCCGTCGATATATTTTTACGGATATTTACTGTACATGAAGCTAACTTCTCAAAACTCTCTGGTTTTCACACGATTATGCAACGACAAATCCGTGAACACCACTTTTAGCAAAACATCGAACTTCCAAATTTAAAAGCTCTACTGCATATCAGAGCTTCAAACTGTTCAGTCATTTACGTCAGCATTTGAGAGTTAAACCAATAATACAAAAATGTTCAACTCGATCATTAAGTATTTCCTTCGGATTATGAGATATTACTCCGTCAAAGAGTTCTTGGTGAATAATATAGCTGTAGACCCATGTACACACTTGTATCGGGTGTTTTTTAAAGTGATAGAACTTTCGATAGGGATAACTGTGATTTGACAGAAGGTCAAAGCCATGTTGTTTTGACATTTCTGTACAGTAGGCATTGACAAATTATCATGGAAAGACTCACACCGCAACAACGTTGACAAATTGTTAAAATTTATTTTCAAAATCAGTGATTGATTCGCCAAACTTATAGAGCACTTCGTGAAATTTATGGTCTAGATAATCGTCCATCAGAGCAGCTTATTCGTCGAACTATCGATAGTATCGGTCAACATTTTCTCTACTCGATGCAACAGCAAGACAAAGCACTGTACGTACAGAAGAAAATATCGTTGCTGTAAGTCATAGTGTTAATGATGATCTAGATTTGTCTACTCGTCGACATTCACAACAAGTTGGACTCTGTGCATTTACCACATGGAAAATTTTGCGTAAAGATCTTGGTTTACACCCATTCAAGATCCAACTGGTTCAAAACCTAAAGCCACTTGACCATAATAAGCGTCGTTTGTTTGCTGATTGGGCCCTAGAACAACTTGAAGTTGATCCACTTTTTTATCGTGGAACTGTGTTTAGTTTTGAATCTCATTTCTGATTGAACAGCTATGTAGAAGCAAAATTGCCCTATATGGAGTGAAAACAATCCTCAAGAGGTTCTGCAGGTTTCATTGCATCCTGAAAAATGTTTAGTGATGAAGCTCATTTCTGGTTGAACGGCTATGTAAACAAGCAAAATTGGCGTAAATGGAGTGAAAACAATCATCTAGTACTGTAGGTTCCATTGGTGTGCTTTACACGCTCTAGGCATGATCGGTCCGTATTTCTTTGAAAACGATGCTGGAGTTAATGTAACAGTGAATGGTGCTCGTTACATATCGATGATCAATGATGATTTGATTCAAAATTTGAATGGTATCGACCCAGAAGTGTTTTGGTTCCAGCAAGATGCTGCTATTGAAAGAAAGATTTGGCGATAACATTATTTCGAGAAATGGTTCAATTTGGCCTCCAAGATCATGCGACATAACTCCACTGGATTATTTTCTTGGGGGTGATGTCAAGTTATTGGTTTATGCTGATAAACCAGAAACAAAATACGTTTTGGAAGCCAACTCAACTCGTGTTATTGATGAAATACTCTAAAAAGTGAGTTCGAAATTGGTCTGGTCGAATGCGGTTCCTCAGAGCTAGTACTGGTGGAAATTATCTTTCAAACATAAATGTCATAAAATTACCTTTCAAATAAAAAAAAATTGGCTACAGTCTTAATTTAAATGTGTTTTATTTCAATTTAAAATTCTATCACTCTGAAAAACATCCGAGATCTATTGAGATTAATGAATATTATTCGCAGTTTGCAATTGCAGTTGTAGTTATTTAATGATTTAATGGAAATATAAAGAGAGACAATCAGATGAGATGAAAATGTTGAATTGTAATCGCCAAATGAAGAAAAAAGATTATTGAATTTTTGTTACAAGTACAAAAGCAGAGAGATAACATACTGGCATCTAAAAAAAAAAAACGATTTGTTTTTAATCAAATCTAACCAAGGACACCACCGTCATTCTACGCTTAATTTTCAATCTTCCCCCGTACAAAACCAACCAACCCAGTCAGCAAAGGCGGAAGGTAGAAATAAAAGAACCTAACAAATTGCTACGGATAAGATAGTTGTCAGTTCCTGTGCACGCGTTCATCCTCGAAAATTAATGTTTGTGTAGTCACCGAGTCCTCCTTTCCTAACAGCAAGTATCCCCAACTCTCTCCCGAGTCCCGTCGTCCTTCGACAAGGACGGCAAATGGGCACTCTATCCTTGTCGTCCGTTTGCCCTCGCTGTTGAACTTCGAAGCTAGTCGCAGTCTGATAATTTTGCTGTATTGCGTAATCTTCAAGCTGTCGAAGCGCCTACGTGGATTGATGTCGTACGTCGTGGAGGGGGGAAAGTTTGGCCAGGAATCTTTGAGGTTATGTCCCGACTAATTGCCATTTAGTTCGAGTTATTTTCGAGATCGTTTCCCGCTGGTCTCGAACGAAAGCGAAAGTGTGAAATTTTGTTCTGATATCTCAGTCATATTCATGAAAGCAATAAAATCTGTGAGGATTTTGAGCTTAGAGAATTATTCCAACAATCTTTAGTATTATCACCATGGACGTATTGAAGCAACCCAGTTAATTTTGTTTTCTACTGGTCCTCTATAAATATCGGGTGTTTTTTTAAAGTGATTAAACTTTAAATTGAAATAAACACATTTAGATTAAGAGTGAAGCCAAATTTTTTTTTAATTGAAAGATAATTTTATTACATTTATGTTTTAAAAATAATTTCCTACATATGTCCACCAGGACTAGCTCTGAGGAGCTGCATTCGACCAGACCAATATTGGACCACTTTTTCGAGTAATTTGGACCTTATTTCATCAATAACACGAGTAATGTTGGCCTCCAAAGGGTCTATTGTTTTGGTTTATCAGCATAAAACAATGACTTGACATAATCCCAAAGAAAATAATCAAGTGGAGTTATGTCGCATGATCTTGGGGGCCACTAAATTGGGCCATGTCTCGAAATAATGTTATGGCCAAATCTTCATTTCAATAAATCAATTGTTACGGTAGCAGCATGAGGTGTAGTACCATCTTGTTGGAACCAAACACTTCTTGGTTCATGCCATTCAAATTTTGAAACAAATAATCATTGATCATCGATCTGTAACCAGCAGCATTCACTGTAACATTAGCTCTAGTATCTTTTTTGAAGAAATATGGACCGATGATGTATGCAACGTGTAAGGCACACCATACAGTGCATATTTCAGGATGCAATGGAACCTGCAGAACTTCTTGAGGATTGTTTTCACTCCTTATACGTTAATTCTGCTTGTTTACATAGCTGTTCAACCATAAATGAGCTTCATCACTAAACACAATTTCACGATGAAAAGTGGCTGAACTTCAAGCTGTTCTACGGCCATTTCAGCAAAGAAACGACGCTTATTATGGTCAAATGGCTTTAGTTGTTGAACCAGTTGGATCTTGTATGGGTGTAGACCAAGATCTTTACGCAAAATTTTCCATGTGGTGTCTTGTTCTTGTTGTCGCATCGAGTAGAGAAAATGTTGTCCTAAATATATCGATAGTTCGACGAATAAGCTGCTCTGATAGAAGATTATGTAAACCACAAATTTCACGAAGTGCACTATAAGTTTGGCGAATAGAACACTGATTTTGACTTGAGTCTTTCCATGATAATTTGTCAACGTTTACTGAACAGAAATTTCGAAACAATATGGCTTCTTCCTTCTGTCAAATCACAGTTATCCCTATCGAAAGTTCTATCACCCTAAAAAAAAACACCCGAAACTACCAAGTCCTGTGTTGCCAAACTACTCATTTGAGAATATGTTTACTTTTAAAACAGTCGTTAGCATTCAAGTTCAACAATATTAGTAATCCTACAAACCCTTGCTTTGTTCATATGTTTCTCACAGTTATACCTGCATAATAATATTTTATCAACATCTTACTGCTATGATGATACCGTGTATAACAAATTTCTTGTGAAATGTGCAACCCTGCGAACTGAGGGACACAACCGAAAGAGTTTGTATCCTTCTCATAGACAACGTTGTTAAAGACGGTTCTTTTTTCTTTCTTCAAATATCAGTACATACATTCCCGAGTTTGAATATTTTTTTGGAGCATTGAGCTATTTAGGATAAATTTGGCTATAATTTATGTTTAACATGGTTCGTCAATGTGAAATATGTAAAAAAAATCAGAATTTCCATCATGATTTATACTAGTACATACAAGAAACACTTATTATGCTCCCGTGGTGTAATGAATTTGAAGAATATTGACTTTCTTACAACGTTGCCAGCGTAGAACTATCACTGAATGATCTGTCTAACATAGTTGAATCCGTACATAAATTTCCATTAAGTAACAAAGGCATTTTATTCTGATTTCCATAATAACTTCTTTTGGTGTTTCTTAGTAACTGTTTATATTAAATCCAAGCAGATTTATAGATTTGCACAGAATTTTCGGTTCTCAAATGTGAGTGTAGCCCAAACGAATTCTTCAAATGAAGGCCAGTTTGTTTTATCTCTGGTGCTAACAGCTCTTTAACAGCAAAAAATTACCGAAACATAGACCCATTATACTCAGTCTTCTTAAGGAGTCATCTGTGTCCAAAGATCAAAATATAAGTTTCTTAATAATACATTTGGACTACAAAAATGTTATTTAAGCCGCTACCTTCAATATATGCCGCTAGATAGACACACAACCAGTTTCTAGACTCGAATTTGATATATTTCATATTTCTAATTGGCTCAAAAGACGTGAGATATAAACATTTTTACAAAACACAATTGTACGAGCATACAAGAAACTAAGAAAAGAATTCATTTTGTTTATTTGAAAACAAAGCTGGAACTTAGGAACAAGTTTTACAGAAGAATTAATACAGTTTCTTCCACATAACCTCTATCTACATTGCACCCAAGGCCTTCATCATTTATCTCGTGAAAAAGCCCGAATAGGGGTGAAAATGGAGCCGTAATCAAAAAGCAGGCGTGGTAGGTGAGTTGTCACCATCACCGAACGAGATCTCATAGATTCAGCCACGAGGGTTAAATGGGCAATTTGTATAACTCCTTCGAACGAAAAAGGTCCAAACAAGATTACTCGAATGGTTGTTCAATGGCAGGAATATTAATTGGAAATGGGAAGAGTTGGGAGTTCTGCTTGTTGGCGGAATTTCAGGAAGAAAAATGAAAATTCGGCAGGAATTGTCGTGTCTTTCCGCAGATTCAGATTGATATATCTTTCCGCGAGTCCTTAAATAATGATACCTCGTTTACATGAAAATATCGCTCTGAAGAACAATTTTAAACCTGATTCAGTTTATAAACTCTTTCCTCAAAACCTGAGGACTTTTGCCGCGAGCTTTGGTTTACCAAAATCACACCAGGCAAAAAAAAATTAGTGATTATATATAGTTTCTGCTCACTTCATGAAGAACAAACACAAATGTTAAAAGTATGTTACAGAAAAATGGTAACAAGTTTATTAGGAATCAAATTAGAAGACCGAATAAGAAATGTAGATATCACAAGAAAAACACAAATAAAAGATGTAAGCAAAGAACTGTTCAAGAAGAAGTGAACTTGGGCTAGCCATGTAGCAAGAATGTCAACTGAAAAATCGACCAAGTCGGTGCAGGAATGGTATCCAAGAGATGATAGAATAAGCCGTGGTCGTCCAGCATGAAGATGGCAGGATTCTATTAAGGAAAGAAAAGGAATGTTATGAACCCAAATCGCTCAAAATAGGAACAGTGGAAGAAATTTGGAGAGGCCCTTCCTCCAGATGGGCATTGTACGTGCTCATGATGATGACGCAATTTGCTTCAATTTATTATCCATCTGCACCCTGTTGGTCAGGCTTCCTTTTGCCAATTTCCGCCTTAGGCACTTGCAGATATCATCGATTAGGTTCAAGTGAAAAGAGTTGCCGGCCCATGGAAAAAAACTATATCATAGAAAATGCTTTACTCTTTTCAAGACACAATCTGTACGGTATTTCTCTTGTGATTGTCTTCAAACAATTGAGCTCGTTCATCTATTAATTGTAAAGTTTATTGGTCACTGAAGCACACCTCATTGTAACCATTGTAAAGTATTGAAAAACTTTATTACTTACTGCCCGCAAGACTTCAGAAGAAAGTTTTGCATGCAAATTTGTCCAATTTATCCGCTTTTTGATCATGAGTTGTATTGCATTTGGCTTTTTAATTGGTCTTTGATTTCTGACCTGCATTCCACCCACCGAAATAATGTAACACAAAGCCTTTTGTTTCATGATATCACTCCATCACACCCAGTAAAATGATTTAAGGAAACGATCGAGGCTTTCAATTGGGAAATACTAAATGATGTGGCTCATTCTCCAGATTTAGCTCCATCCGATTATCAACAGTTCATATCACTGGGATACGCCCTCGCTGAACAATGCTTCAATTAGTATAAAAATGTACAGAAACACCTCGATTACTGGGTTTCTTCAAAGGAGCAACTGTTAACTGTTTTTTTTTTGGTATGACATTCATAAACTGTCTTAGAGGTAAGAATAATGTATTAATGTCAATGGAGATCCTTTTAAGAACTTTTTATATCATTTTCAAGCAACAGACTTGTAACTTCCGATTAAACACTTGTACACATGGTACATTCAGATGATTCTATTTCACATCGATTCGAAAGAGTGATCCCTGATGAGCAATCCACACGAGCTCTGGAGATCTGTTAGCTATAATTTTCCGCTTTTACCCTTACACACACTCCCCCCTTTTCGCCCCTTAAAGAAGTTTTCTTCGACTTCCGTCTTACCGTCAGGTTCGCAACAATTTCCGGTTTCCTTCTTAACTGCGTTCTGCGTGGATGGTGAGAGGCAACTGGATCTCCTCTCCAGGTAATGGAAATTTCATCAATTATTTAACCGTCTTGATATGGGTTTTATTAATTGATGACAGTTGCCGTTGAGAGGAAATCGATGTGTATAATGCAGAAGACGATGCCTTGAACCGGAAGTAGGGAATAGGTGTTGCAGTTTCGAAAGATAGCAGGAATAGTTGACAAGATTTAGTAAAATTCGTCAGCTGTTGGTTTTCGAGAGTGATGAATACTTTTCAAGTACTTTTTTATGTAACTTCATCTGAACACCTAAAAATTAGAGTAAAACCCTAGACAGCTTGAGTCTTGTATGCAAATAAATACAATAAGTACGAAGAGTTTGCATTTTGAAGTAGTGGTTAGTTATTTCGAGTTTGACAACGTTTTCCTCATTCGTGTTTTGACAGGAAGTTAATTTAATATTTCACATGAACGAAATGGGTCAATTTGCGCTTGAACAGAACTGGCAAATATCAAACTCTTATTTCCAAACTGAAATTTACGTGAAAAGTTCAGTAGAAATGAAATGCCCTGACGGCAATTTGTAATTCAATTTTTTCGTAAAAACTGGATCGTTATTTCACAAAACAACTTGGCAATTTAAGTTTACCATAAAGTAGTAGTGATAGATAAGTCTATAGTTTATATTATTGGCTGCTTGTCCTATGAGGCAGGTGAAAGAGTGCCTCACCTAATAAATTATGGAAATAACACGATTTAATCGAATTAATCGTATATTTTATTGGTCCATTTCATCCCCAATTTCACATCACACGTACGGTAATAGGTCTCTGTTCCATAATATCCATGCTCAGTCTCACGATTCTTGTATATTCATCTCACTTCCTGTTTAGGAGTAAACGGTTCGAGGCATGCCTTACGCGCTTCTTTGTCTAGCGCGTTATTTACCGGCTGTTTTTTTAGAGTGATGAAACATTCGATAAGGATAAATGTGATTTGGCAGAAGGTGGAAGCCATGTTGTTTTGACATTTCTGTTCAGTAATTATGGACAAATTATCATGGAAAGGCTCACGCCACAACAACGTTTACAAATTTTTGATTTTTTTTCAAAATCAGTGTTCTATTCGTCAAACTTATAGAGCACTTCGTGAAATTTATGGTTTCTTCCGTGATCGTCCATCAGAGCAGCTTATTCGTCAAACTATCGATAGATTTCGGATTATTTGTTTCAAAATTTGAACGGTATCGACCCAGAAGTATTTTGGTTCCAACAAGATGGTGCTACACCTCATGCTGCTACCGTTACTATTGATTTATTGAAAGGAATATTTGGCGATAATATTATTTCGAGAAATGGTCCAATTAATTGGCCTACAAGATCATGCGACATAACTCCACTGGATTTTTTTCTTTGATGTTATGTCAAGTCATTGGTTTATGCTGATAAACCAAAAACAATCGACTTTGTTGTCGGCTTCTAAATCCAACAGAACTCGTATTATTGATGAAATAAGGCAGGAATTACTCGAAAAAGCAGTTCTGGTCGAATGCGGTTTCTTAGAGCTAGTCGTGGTGGACATATGCGGGAATTATTTTCAAAACATAAATGTCATGAAAGTATCTTTCAAATAAAAAAAAAAATTGGCTTCAATCTTAATTAAAATGTGTTTTATTTCAATTTAAAGTTCTGGCACTCTAAAAAAACACCCGATATTTGTATATTAAAGATAATAGCTGGAATTAAATCCCCAGAACCTCTACAGATTTAAATCTAAATAAATCTCTTGATATATTATTATTTTAAAATCTTCCATCTTTATCTAATCCTTTATTTCCATCATATTGATCCCTCACCTGCCAAGAATGCTCTACCCCCCACGTTGGTTCGTGTTGGATAGCTGCATAATAATATTTTCATAATTAGAGCAATGAAACATGTCGAAAAAAAGCTCGAAAATCATCCACCTATTGGGGCATAAATTCCAACGGATTTTTTTAAAAACTGAAGACAAGAACAATATAGCCATAATATGATGAGGATTTGTTTTTGGATTCAATAATTCAAATTACTAAGTTTAATCAGCAATTAAGGTCCAAAAAGGGTATCTGCAGTACTGAATTCAACCAAACATTTCAATTCTAACTTTGAATCAACATTCAAATTTTCAAAATTGAGTAGAAATTGAATCCATTACTTGTATACTGATTTTCGAAGAAATACTTCAAGTTGAATGAGTAAGAAAATTTGTTGTCCTGGGGCAGAAAATAACTTTTCGACCTATTAAACTAGTGTTAAAGAAAACCCTTAACAGGTTCATCAAGCTGAAATCATATCTAAAAGATGAGGTCTTTATAGTAGATGTAAATCAATTTTTTATTTTCTGAGACAAATTGGAAGTAATAATATCTGGTATTGAATGAAATGAAAAAACCCCTATTTTCTTTTACTCCAGTGGAGTTTGTCCGCAGAAACAAAATAAGCCACACTTTTTCCTGTTTTTAATGTACGACAGTTGGATTTCCCACCCTTACCATAAATTATCTCTAGAATCACTGGTCGTTAGTTCTATTATTGTGTTACTTTATGCAACCTTTGTTATTTATGTCCTACAAAATGATATAGGGAGGGAGTTTGCGGTGAACTCGAAGCATTGCACGGTTTTAATGCGCTCTTATACCTTCTAAATTTGTTTCATATTATGCTGTTTTGTTTTCAATTAGTTTCGACATACTTTGGTAATTTTTCTGTATGATTCGTCCAGCAACAACGAACACTTTGAAATGTTTGATTTGGAAAATCTACGTGCAACAAATATAATCCTCGACATATGCGTACATAAATATCGAGTGTTTTTTTGAAGTGATTGAACTTAAAATTGAAATAAAACACATTTAAATTAGGATTGAAGACAATTTTTTCTATTTGAAAGATAATTTTATGACATGAATGTTTTAAAAATAATTTCCGGCATATGTTCACCACGACTAGTTCTGAGGAACCTTATTCGACCAGACTAATTTTGGAATTTTCGAGTAATTCAGGCCTTATTTCATCAATAACACGATTTAGTTGGCTTCCAAAGCGTCTGTTGTTTCTGGTTCATCAGTATAAACCAATGACTTGAATTAACCCCAAAGAAATTAATCCAGTGGAGTTATGTCGCATGATCTTGGAGGCCAATTAATTGGACCATTTCTCGAAATAATGAATCCATCGAATGATTCCGGGGTTATTCACAATTGAAATAAATTTATATAAATAACATAAACGCTCTTTACGTTTGCATTATTACGATATACTCTTTAGATTTGAGTTGTCTGGGAATGAAGTAACTCCTCCAAACTACAATCTCAAAATGTGTGAAAATTTCAACTTTTTGGAAGTAAGACTTAGTTCCTTATTAATAATAATAAATTATAACAGTACGACAGTTGAATATTTTAATACTCTGGTAGCTCAAGATATTGTGCGTGTTTTTTTTTATGTAATGAAGTGTGATCATTTACATGCTTGATGTTAAATTAGTGGTAACTCGGTATATTGTTTTTATTTCGATAAATGTATTTGAGACATTCTATTGGGAACAAGAGTTCGATAAATGTATTTGAGACATTCTATTGGGAACAAGAGTAGGAAATTGAATATACTATGCTTCACGAAAAAAGTTCTTCAAGGATCTCTAGTTGCCACGTCATACATAGTACGCATAATACGTCCGAGGCACTTCCTCACAGAAGTGTACCATAGAACTCTAGAAATTTGCAAAATATGCTGTTTTAACCATGTCGACTGTACCGAATCTCCTTAATTTCCTCAGAAGATAGAGTATTTTGAATAATTAACCAAAGAAAGACATAGTTGACATTCGCCGCTCAATTCAATTTGTTGTTGAAGATAAGTTCCAATAACATTTAACCTGCTTGATTCGCTTCTGGTCCCAAACGTCAACTTGTCCGAATTAAGTTTGAGCTCAAACCATCTTTCAACTTTGCAGTGCAAGCACATACAACTACAGTTTATGATGTTTAGATCGTTAATATAAATAATAAAAAGAATGGGCCCCAATTCGGATCCCTGAGTTACCCCATGACATTCATCTTCTTTTGCGGAAGTAACACCATTACAGTTCTATTGCTCAAGTAAATCTCTATTAATTTGAGTAGATTGGCTCTCAAACAAGAAGCGTGCAGTTTCTTCTGTAACACTGCATGGAAACTGAATCGAAAGCTCTGGTTTTGGTTACCTCAACAATTTCATTCGAAGCAACTCCATAAGTGCAGTAGTGGTGCTTCTCATAGTTGTTTTGAAAATTTTTGACAAGCATGACAGAACAACAATAAGTCTTACATTCAATTTAATTATAACCTTTATATTTCATTTCTGTTAATTCTCTATCCAATTACCACCGAAAAAAAATATTGCTTTACCGATAATTGACTATCGTGACGCATACTTCACGTTTCGAGTGTCAAACAACCCCTAAGTTCACCCCATCGGAAGAATCATACGCTAATAGTTAATAAAAATAGGCAACGACGATTGTAATGCAATTTGTACGGCCGATATGGAGTTACATAATTGGGACCAACATTCACAGCAGGGTAGCTGGGGGATATTGGCAGAATCGGTAGCAGGAACGTGGCTCGAAATGCTTTGGGGTGGACCATGAGCATTATCTTATTACCCTGCCCATATGGCCGCAGGGCTAGTTGCAAAGTGAGCGCCTTATGTCGACTGTATTAGGAGGTCGAATACGTTTCGGATGCTTAATATATTCATCAGGATCGGACTGAAGCGGTGAACAGTAATTTCTAGTTGATACTTGTGAAAAGAAAACATTCGAAGTCGATCCAAAATTAAACAAAAAATGAATGTTAGTTCGAAGGGTTTTTTTAAATATTTCAAATATTGACTAGAACCATTCTCTGAAAGCCACAAATTTTAATCTCAAAACTCTCTTGAAACCCATTTCAATCCAATAAAATTATTAAATAAAATAAAGAAGAATATTTCCACAGTTAATTATCAACAACAACACTGCGGCTTCTTCAAGTTCACATTTCAAGTTAACTGTGAAAATTGTATCTTAAATTCTAATATATTCATTAAAACTTGAAAAAATCTCACAATTGCCGCAAATCAAGATGAGGAAACATATGCAAAAAAAAAATATCTTTGAGGAACCGCATTCGACCAGACCAATTTTGGACCACTTTTTCGAGTAATTCAGGCCTTATTTCATCAATAACATGAATTATGTTGGCTTCCAAAGCGTCTATTGTTTCTGGTCATCAGCATAAGCCAATGACTTGACATAACCCTAAAGAAAATAATCCAGTTGAGTTATGCCGCATGATCTTAGAGGCCAATTAATTGGATCATTTCTGGAAATAATGTTATCGCCAAATCTCTCTTTCAATAAATCAATTGTTACGGTAGCAGCATGAGGTGTAGCACCATCTTGTTGGAACCAAAACACTTCTGGGTCGATACCATTCAAATTTCGAAACAAATAATCATTGATCATCGATCTGTAACGTGCACCATTCACTGTAACATTAGCTCCAGCAACATTTTAAAAGAAATATGGACCGATGATGCCTCCAGCGTGTAAAGCACACCATATAGTGCATTTTTCCGGATGCACTGGAGCCTGCAATACTTCTTGAAGATTGTTTTCACTCCATATACGACAATTTTGCTTGTTTATATAGCCGTTCAACCAGAAATGAGCTTCATAACTAAACACAATTTTACGATAAAAAAGTGGATCATCTTCAAGCTATTCTAAAGACCAATCAGCAAACAAATGACGCTCATTATGGTCAAGTAGCTTTGGTTCTTGTACGTACAGTTCTTTGTCTTGTTGTTGTTGCATCCAGTAGAGAATATGTTGTCCGAAATGTATCGATAGTTCGACAATAAGCTACTCTGATGGACAATTATGTAAACCATAAATTTCACGAAGTGCTCTATAAGTTTGGCGAATAGAACACTGATATTGAAAATAAATTTCAACAATTTGTAAATGTTGTTGCGGCATGAGTCTTTCCATGATAATCTGTTAATGCTTACTGAACAGAAATGTCAAAACAACATGGCTTCTGCCTTCTGTCAAATCATAGTTATTGCTATCGAAAGTTCTATCACTCTAAAAATAACACCCGATACAAATAGTCAGAAACAACTCACTCGATTTATTGTCTTAATTTGTTTTATCTTTGTTTGTTTTTCATAAAAATTCCGGAATTATTAAATGTCCTGAAAGTTTGCGTCAAATTTCATTTTGAAATATTTGGAAATATTATCTGATATTGAGAAGAAATTTATCATTTAGTCAAATCCTTTATAACAGGATGAACTAGACGCAATGCAATTTTCTTTTGTTTTTTGTTTAAAATTTTTTCTATTATAATTGAAATATAGCCGTTATTAAATGCAACTTGCCTTATAATATTCAATTCTGTAAAAGAAGTTATCGCGATTCATAGGTTCGTTAACTCATCTATGGATCATACTGTGAAATGTTGCCATTTTCCGGTTAAAAGGATGGCTACACGAAAGAGTTTACGTGCATTCAAACGAAGACTCTATTCGTACTCATTTGTTGCTTCATAATTTTAATCTCAAGGAACATTTTTGTTCACCCTTTCTTGATAATACTATACTGCAATGAAAGGCCTGAAGGTGAATGTATTATCTGTAATAATTATTTTTGTAATTGAGTTTAATACATTTATGAAGTGAATCCAAGTGAAATCAGTGAAAGTGAACATTGGTGAAGAAGCCCATTGATCTACTCATCTATCAACAAGCAATATACTGTAGAGAAAAATAAACGGCATCATTTATTTCAGTTCGACACTGGTATCTCATTTCAGCGACATAATATCACATTTCGTCGCTCAAGATCAAATATCTGGTGATATGAGCTCTAGAATGAATATCGCCTTCAATATGGTACATTATTGAATCTTAGAGAAAACACTTCGGGCTATCGGTGGTAACAAACAAAATTCAACGGAGCCTATCCTGTATTCCAAGTTATGACTGGGCTGGTTTCGGGGTTCAAAACCGGGAGGAATTATGTGCGAAGATAAATAGGTCTGTAGTTGCCTCCGGCAAAAGGACTAACACGATATAAGGACCCTCCTTCAGTCCTCCTCTACCCGTGTCCATTTCTTGTAACAAGATTATTCGACGTGATGTTACTTTGTGCCAAATACATGATGTATGTATTCGGCTTGGAGTGAAATACTTCGAGCTATTAAGAACCTTATTCTTGAAATATCAATGAATAGTGGGCACTCAAATTTCACAGGTGTTTTAAAACACTTACGCTAAGTACCCTTATATTTGAATTTTTATGTATTTAAGTTACTGACCATAAATAATCCTATTAAAACTGTATAAAATCGCTCACTCTGTATCAATGTCAAAGATTAAAGATATTATAGTTCATTTTGTGACTTCATAAGGGTAGTAATATTATTATTTGGAAACGTGAAATCAAAATGATATAGTTAAATATTATAATAAAAAGGGGATTCGTTACTTGATAGAAGGTTTTTAAATCTCTTGAATATCAAACAGATTTATTCTGCTAACTTTACTACAAATTCGAATTTTTAGTTTAAAGTTATGTTGACTTCCAGATCGTCGATTGTTTCTGGTTTATCAGCATAAACCGATGACTTGACATAACCCCAAAGAAAATAATCCAGTGGAGTTATGTCGCATGATCTTGGAGGATAATTAATAGGACCATTCCTCGAAATGGTGTTATCGCCAAATCTTTCTTTCAATAAATCAATTTTTACGGTAGCAGCATGAGGTGTAGCACCATCTTGTTGCAAACAAAACACTTCTGGGTCGATACCATTCAAATATTGAAACAAATAATCATTAATCATCGATCTGTAACGAGCACCATTCACTGTAACATTATCTCCAGCATCGTTTTCGAAGTAATATGGACCGATAATGCCTCCAGCGTGTAAAAAACACAATACAGTGCATTTTTCAGGATGCAATGGAACCTCCAGAACTTCTTGAGGATTGTTTTCACTCCATATACGGCAATTTTGCTTGTTTACGTAGTCGTTCAACCAGAAATGAGCTTCATCACTAAACACAATTTTACGATAAAAAAGTGGATCAACTTCAAGCTGTTCTAGTGCCCAATGAGCAAACAAACGACGCTCATTGTGGTCAAGTGGCTTCAGTTCTTGAACCACTTGGATCTTGTATGGGTGTAGACCAAGCTCTCTACGCGAAATTTTCTATGTGGTGGATGTACAGAGTCCAGCTTGTTGTGAACGTCGACGGATAGACAAATTTGGATCATCATTAACACTATGACTTACAGCAGTGATATTTTCTTCTGTGTATACAGTTCTTTGTCTTGTTGTTATTGCATCGAGTAGAAAAAAATGTTGCCCGAAATCTATCGATAGTTCGACGAATAAGCTGCTCTGATGGACGATTATAAAACCATAAATTTCACGAAATGCTCTATAAGCCTGGCGAATAGAATACTGATTTTGAAAATAAATTTCAATAATTTTTAAACGTTTTTTCGGCGTGAGTCTTTCCATGATAATTTGTCAATGCTTACTGAACAGAAATGTCAAATCAACATGGCTTCTACCTTCTGTCAAATCACAGTTAGCCCTATCGAAAGTTCTATCACTCTAAAAAAACACCCGATATTATGATCACATGTGGTGAAAATTAACTAATAAAAAATCAAAAGAAATATAAAATTAGGACCAATTTATTTCAACCAAAAATGTTCTACATATAATTCAAAAAAGGCTTATTTCTATTTTCCTTTTTTAAAGAATATATAGCACATTTTCCGGAGAAAGAACCCGATAAATTCGAACCCTAATCTCTTCAGTAAGGAGTTATTTGAATAAACAAAATAATCAATTTTTTACTAGACATTTCTGCAACGACTAACCAATTAAAAAGGTCATTTTGAATTATATGTTAACCCTTTTTATATGATGGAACTTGGACTATATTCCAGTTCTCCCTTATAAAGATGTTTGTTGAGAGTAATAAACCAGCAGACGATATCACCAATCTGCTAATAGCACTTCCGATGAATTATTTCTAACCAATTGAACACCAATCTTCCAAATGACCCGTGTCGATTTGGAGCTCCTACTTTGCACCCCTGCACAAAGAAATCTATTAAATAACATATAAAATCGGGCACAATCCTTCTCATTGAAAAGACCATTCATACCAAATGAGACATAACTGAACTGGAGTAGGAAGATAAGAAGGGTGACGGATCGGAATGAATAGGATTGCGGGGGTGAAGCAAGGGGATAGTAGGTTTGAAGAGGAATCATTTGCGAATATCGTGTGGAATGATTGGATGTAAAATTGCGGGACAATTAGCGCATATTTGTTATCTGGGTTAGAACAGTTAAATCCAAGAAAATATGAATTTTCAAACGATTACGAATTCCAGTTTCTTTCCCAGAGATATACAAACAAAATTTTGTATTAAGACTCTCCAGTTCTTGGATATGGAGTTCTTTCCCATAATTGGATGTGAAAGTTTTCATCGACTAAAATGTTAATCCATTTGGTGCCCATAGTGTTATTGAGTCAAGGTATATACCAATTAGTTTCATGACCTAAGATTCCTCAGATATCTGAAACAGGTTATTCGAATATTGTTCTCTATAGACTACTCAAGATATATGAATAAAAATTGATACATAAATAATTTGTACTTGAAATTTAATAACAATCAACAAAAAATATTTTCTCACCTTTTAACAATTCAAAAAGCTTCTGGTAAATGAATAACTGAAAATTTAAATGGAGTGTAATGTTAACTCAAATAAATAATTCTGTGGTTTATCATCGATCTAAAAGATTGAAAGGCAATTTAACGGCCTCTGTTATAGCACAAAGACCATCTGTATAAAGAATGTTAAGGAAACCAAATAATTGTATATTAAAAATAAAATAAATACAGGTTTATACTTGATAGAAGGTATATGAATTTATTTGAATATTTTATTATTAGCCGAAATCACTTTTCTAACAACATTATAAAATATTACGGATGAAGAGACATCTAAATAAATGAAGTACATGAGAATCTATACAAAATATCTCGGATTCACCGCAGATTTCACGAGAACCTATAGGATATAAGTCGGATACATATATGGGAATTAGTCTTATGCCTTGAGTTTCTGCAGATCTCCAACCATAATAGATGCAGTTAATTTGAACTTAAATGTTATTTATTTATCGAAATCTGGACGTTCTCGGATATATAATTCTACCGTTTTCATGAAATTTTTCAATAGAAGTACGATATATCTCGAATACACAGGCATGACCTACATTTTAAGTCTTCGTTTAAGTCTTGAGAGCCTCGCAGATCCGATTTCATAAGAATCATTTTGGTATTACTTGTATACATATCGGGTGTTTTTTTTTTTTGGAAGACAGAACGTTCGATAGGGATAACTGTGATTTGACAGAAGGAAGAAGCCATGCTGTTTTGACATTTCTGTTCAGTAAGCATTGACAAATTATCATGGAAAGACTCACGCCGCAACAAAGTTTACAAATTGTTGAAATTTATTTTCCAACTCAGTGTTCTATTCGCCAAACTTATAGAGCACTTCGTGAAATTTATGGTTTACATAATCGTTCATCAGAGCAGATTATTCATCGAACTATCGATAGATTTCGGACAACATTTTCTCTACTGGATGCAACAACAACAAGACAAAGAACTGTACGTACAAAAGAAAATATCGCTGCTGTTTGTCATGGTGTTAATGATGATCCATATTTGTCGACGTTCACGACAAATTAGTCCAACTGATCCACTTTTTTATAGTAAAATTGTGTTTAGTGATGAAGCTCATTTCTGGTTGAACGGCTATGTAAACAAGCAAAATTGCCATATATGGAGTGAAAACAATCCTCAAGAAGTTCTGCAGGTTCCATTGCATCCTGAAAAATGCACTCTATGGTGTGCTTTACATGATGATGGAGGCATCATCGGTCCCTATTTCTTTAAAAACGATGCTGGAGCTAATGTTACAGTGAATGGTGCTCATTACAGATCGATGATCAATGATTACTTGTTTCAAAATTTGAATGTGATCGACCCAGAAGTATTTTGGTTCTAAGAAGATGGTGCTACACCTCATGCTGCTACCGTAACAATTGATTTATTGAAAGAAAGATTTGGCGATAACATTATTTCGAGAAATGGTCCAATTACTTGGCCTTCAAGATCATGCAACATAACTCCACTGGATTATTTTTTTTGGGGTTATGTCAAGTCATTGTTTTATGCTGATAAACTAGAAACAATAGACGCTTTGGAAGCTAACATAACTCCAGTTATTGGTGAAATAAGGCCTGAATTACTCGAAAAATTGTTCCAAAATTGGTATGGTCGAACGCAGTTCCTCAGAGCTAGTCGTGGTGGGCATATGCCGGAAATTATCTTCAAAACATAAATTTCATAAAATTATCTTTCAAATAAGGAAAAATTTGGCTTCAGTCTTAATTCAAATGTGTTTTAAATCAATTTAAATTTCCATCACTCTAAACAAAACACATATACAACTTAATTTGATACCGTGGTGTTTGAATATTTACGATATATGTAAAAAAGCAGATATAGTGAATTTGTATTGGAAAATTATTGCTGTTTAGAGATATAGATGTTTTCAGCTACATAATTCTGCCAATTTTATTAAGTTTATGAGGAATTATACGGAATATCTCGGATGCAGAGACGTCGCTTAAATTCCAAGTGTTGGACTACTTAAGATATACAGGTATGGTACAGCACAGGGCTTCACCCTTAAAACTAACGTACTCTACCCTATTGTAGATCCGGATTTTTTTGTCCAATGGCCAAGTGCGTTATGTAGTATACTGCGTTACCTCGGGCAGTATTCGTACAACCTGGTCACGCAATTGGTCTTGGTCACGAGGGAGCAGTAGTTGAAAGGCCGCACGCTGGACTATTCCATCTATGTGTTCGCAGAAACTCATGTCCAGGATATCTTGAGGAATGCTTCACGGTTTAGCGGGAGTTGACGGTTCGGCCAGCTTAGTCCTGAACCAGGATCGTTTGCGAGACGTTTCTGGGATTTGTGTGCTTGAAGCAAGGATCAATTGAAAGACTTCACAAGGATTCGTGGATCTTGACGTACAGATTGACGGCACTCGTACCAGGATCAATTGAGGCATCAATCCTTGAGACTTTCTTGGTTCGTGGGACTGATTTCGGATGGGTGGATAAGAAGCCATTTCGGCGAGGGAGTTGCGTCACAAAAAACTCAGCTACCGACACTGCAGAGCCAGTAGAGTTTGGATGGTGCTTCGCTGCTACCAGTCACGGTGTAGGTTTTCGGAATGAAGCCGAAACTGAATGCTTGGTGGGTTCAACTCTCCGGAGTGGTTCTCACGAATGCGCCATGATAAGGCGTATCTTTAAGATGTCTTTTCCATACCTGTATGTGAAAAAATAGGATATACTTAATGTGTACTTGAATGATATTAAATGTTCTTGGATACATCATTCAACTGAGTTTGTGGAGTTCATGAGAACCTATACGAAATACAATAGATAGAGAGGAGTCGTTTGGATTCGCACAAGTCCCGAGAATCATGCGCAGATATTTTGAATTCAGTAGATTCCTCCCTCTTCAACAAAATTCGAGAAAAAATGCATTCTCAAGCACCGAAACCACCTACTTTTCATCTACATCTAAACGCCCGGCGACCCGATAAAATCAAAACGATGTTAACGCGACCCGACCCAACGCACACATAAATTTATGATAATCGACGAAATTAACAATCGACGGTCAGACGAATAAATTGGACAGATTGCAACAACACCGAAAAAACGGGACGTAAATCAAGCGGGCCGGGGCGGTCGCTGTTAAATCGACAACGAAATGTCGCTCTGTCGCGTGTGACAAGCGACTATGTCATATCGGCGATGACAATTCGGCGTCATAACTCAGGCCAGTGTGCGAGGTCGGTCGTGTAAATTTGCGTGCAATCAAGGCTCGTATAACTCATTTACATTGAACGCGAGCTCCATGTCCAGGCAGGTTGGACGTAATTTGTCATTTCGGTATACGGGTTGACGGATGGAGAGGAGTGTAACGTTTTGCCGCTCGTGTTACAGCGGCATCGGTGATGCGTCGAGTGGCGTTAGAGAAGGACCATCCGATTTCTTCAAAGCAGATCTCGAGCGCATAGGTATTTGTTTGTTCAGATCTAGGAAGTCATGTTTGAGGTTCTCTGTCACTGTACTGTCCCGCACTTTTTGAAGTTTCTGAAAACCCTTGTTTTCCTATCGTGAGGAGACGATCTGCAGAGAATGTTACACAAATTCGAACGAGTACCGGAGACAATCAACCTGAATATTGCAGAAGACCTCACAACATCTAAACAACTAAATCGTGAATAAGCTGTTCATGATCAGGACGTGAATCAGGTTGGAAGTTTCAAAAACCTCGGCGTCAACATTACCATTAGCAAAAATCTAACAGAAGAAGTGAAGTGCCACTTTACAAAGGCCAGTATGATATCGAGCTTTTTTAAGGAAATCGTCTGTATAAAACCTGTGTGAGACCTTCTATGACATATGCTGGAGAAACAAGAGCTGAAATGAGAATAGTGCGGGCAATAACAGACCATACTGTACCACCAAAGGAACAATGAGATAAGACAACTTTGCAAAGCGGAAGATGTTGTCAGATGAGAAGAATAGGTTGAGGAGATCATATGGATAAAACGACTAGTGATCGGATAGTCAAAATTGTCAAAAATATTTACCAAGCAAAGGAAGACCTCCAAGCACACCATTGCAGAGATGGTATGAAAGCTAGATCTTAGCATCCCAGGAATGAGGTCGAGGTGTAGCTCCAACACAGGAAAATGTCCAAAAAAAGAGTTCAAAGAAGACGATATTTGGTCGTGGCAGACAGTCTCTCGCAACTGACTAATATGTGAGCGCGAGATGTCATAAAAGAGTCAGAGAGAAAACTCCACCTCTCTTCATCGCCAACGCACCTTTCAAACCTGTAGTTTTTATTGATGCAATTAAGGTTATAGAGATCAATAACCTTCTTATACTTTTAAACATAGTAAATGTGCAAACAAATACTAATGCACCAGTGAAATGAGTGATAAAACGGATAACTTGGCAATAGAACAAAGATCTTTGAGGCAGTTCAAACAATGACTCTTTGGTCGGAAATACTCCATTCATATACTCACCATCTAATTAGATTATCATGATTTCGACACAAAAATCGTTAGGTAGGAATGTCTTGTTGTGACATTTATTGTGCCCAGTACAGCTGAACTTTGCTGTAGTGATGATTTAACTATCGGGTGTTTTTTTTAGAGTGATAGAACTCTCGAAAGGGATAACTGTGATTTGACATCAGGTAGAAGCCATGTTGTTTTGACATTTCTATTCAGTAAGCATTGACAAATTATCATGAAAAGACTCACACCGCAACAACGTAAAGAAATTGTTGAAATTTATTTTCAAAATCAGTGTTCTATTCGCCAAACTTATAGAGCACTTCCTGAAATTTATAGTTCACATAATCATCCCTCAGAGGAACTCATTCGTCGAACTATCGATAGATTTTGGACAACATTTTCACTACTCGATGCAACAATAACAACAACAAGACAAAGAATTGTACGTACGGAAGAAAATATCCCTGATGTAAGTCAAAGTATTAATGATGATCCAGATTTGTTTATTCGTCGACGTTCACAACAAGTTGGACTCTGTGCATCCATTACATGGAAAATTTTGCGTAAAGTGCTTAGTCTACACCCATACAAGATACAACTGGTTCAAGAACTAAAGCCACTTGACCATGATAAGCGTCGTTTGTTTGCTGATTGGGCCCTAGAACAGCTTGAAGTTGATACACTTTTTTATCGTAAAATTGTGTTTAGTGATGAAGCTCATTTCTGGTTGAACGGCTATGTAAATAAGCAAAATTGCCGTATATGGAGTGAAAACAATCCTCAAGAAGTTCTGCAGGTTCCATTGCATCCTGAACAATGCACTGTATGGTGTGCTTTACACGCTGGAGGCATCATCGGTCCATATTTCTTTAAAAACGATGCTGTAGCTTATGTTAATGTGAATGGTGCTCGTTACAGATCGATGATCAATGATTATTTGTTTCAAAATTTGAATGCTATCGAACCAGAAGTATTTTGGTTTCAACAATATGGTGCTATACCTCATGTTGCTATCGTTATAATTGATTTATTGAAAGAAAGATTTGGCGATAACATTATTTCGAGAAATGATCAAATTAATTGGCATTCAAGATCATGCCTCTACACTATCATAACTCTACTGCATTATTTTCTTTGGGGTTATGTCAATTCATTGGTTTATGCTGATAAATCAGAAAAAATATACGTTCTGGAAGCCAACATAATTGGTGTTATTAATGAAATAAGGCCTTAATTACTCGAAAAATTAGTCCAAAGTTGGTCTGGTCGAATGCAGTACCTCAGAGCTAGTTGTGGTGGACATATGCCGAAAATATTTTTAAAACATAAATGTCATAAAATTATCTCTCAAATAAAAAAAAATTGGCTTTATTCTTAATTTAAATGTGTTCTATTTCAATTTAAAGTTCCATCACTCTAAAAAAAAACACCCGATACCTTTTTGTAATGAAATTTTTATCTTATAATATCGTTATTCAGAAATATCTTGTTCCGACATCCTGAAGATACATGCTTGTTGTGACAATTATTCAATTGTGAATCCATATTTCATTCACTATAAACACTCTGAATTCTCAAATAAAGTTTCATCGTTAACCATCCCTAGATTAAAATAAATCCGAAACCTATAAGTTTTCATCATTTATAATAAACTTTCAACGACATAAAAAAAACTTTTTTCTTCAAGCAATTACGACAAAATCATAGTGCTGTTAAAATATGTTACACCTGAAAAAACTATGTTACATTGCTATAAAACAAATGCTTTCTGAAGTTAATGCAAATTATCATCCCAACTTTACGCTCGTCAGTGTAAACTAATAGAGCATATACATTTTTATTCACCTTAATTCGATTTTCAAAATGTTCCAAAATATGTGATAATAATTTATGAATTTGTTTTTGAATGGAAGTCATATCTCAAAATTCTTCTGTTCTAGAAGTACAATGTGTATTCACATTGGACTAATACTGAGGTATCTCGAAAATAGAATATTATTATATGAAAAATATTCCCCTTGATAAATATTCAATACGAAAGCATGTGAGAGCTGCAATTCAGATAGTTATAGAAAGTCTAGAGGTTCCGAACTTAGTTGCATCAACTTTATGCTTCATACCTGTTATTTCATCATAACATTTCGCCGAGGGAAAATAGCGAAACGAAGTAGTAAAAGTGCTGTAAAGCTGTTGAAGATGAAGATTCTGCAATCTCGAAGCTTGAGTACATCATAACGCCACACTGTTGTGTCGTTAGAGAATCTCATGAGATTGAGAACAAAATGTGTTATGATAGAAGGTATTAAACTGGTCATTGAAATGTTTACCGGTTTTTGGAACCAATATCGATATGAGCATATGGAGTAATATTCCATGCTCAATGACATCTGTCATTGATGTTTCAGAAACATCTAATTTTATTTAATCGAGAACTGTTGGATGTATTAATTTTAATACTTAGAATTTATACCATGTTTACTCAAAATTGATTCTGATTGTGGATGGATCGGGTGTTTTTTTTAGAGTGATAGAATTTTGAATTGAAAAAAAACACATATAAATTAAGATTAAAGCCCAATTTTTTTTATTTGAAAGATAGTTTTATAACATTTATGTTTTGAAAATAATTTCCAGCATATGTCCACCACGACTAGCTCTGGGGAACAGCATTCGATCAGACCAAGTTCGGACCACTTTTTCGAGTAATTCAGGCCTTATTTAATCAATAACACGAGTTATGTTGGCTTCCAAAGCAACCATTGTTTCTGGTTTAACAGCATAAACCAATGAATTGACATAACCCCAAAGAAAATAATCCAGTGGAGTTATGTCGCATGATCCTAAAGGCCAATTAATTGGACCATTTCTCGAAATTATGTTATCGCCAAATCTTTCTTTCAATAAATCAGTTGTTATGGTAGCAGCATGAGGTGAAGCACCGTATTGTTGGAACCAAACTACTGTTGGATCTTTTATTGGTGTAGAGCAAGATCTTCACGCAAAATTTTCCATGTGGTGGAAATCGAAAGTTCTATCAGTCTAAATAAAAACACCCGATACAATAAAAGAAAATCATATATGCTAATTGACCCTTGAAAGTTGAAGAATATGCATAATTTATTTCTGCAGATTTGGCATTTGCAACTTGAAGTCTTCACAATTCCAAATCGCTAATTATTTCTGAATTAACCTCAAAAGTTGAAGTTGACAGAATTCTTTAAGACCGATGATTTAAGAAACCACGTCGTGGACACCATCTGAAGTTCTAGAGATTTATTTCTATCAATGAAGCAAATATCCATTTTAACCTGATTCTCTTCAGTTATACTCGAGCACATCCGGATTACAAACGTCTTAGATATGCCTTATGGTATTTTTTTTTTCTATTTCAAAGACTTGTTATCTGAATGATTCAATATGTAATGGCGTCGAATGATTGAAAATAAATCAAGCCAAAATTTGATTCTGGAAACTATTGACGTCTTAAACTAGCAGCATTGACGTAAATGAATTTCCATATGTCCTAGGATTCCTCGAATTCAGAATTAAGTTCATGTATATGACCTGACTCACTGACATTTGGTAGTGAAATATCAAACGTTCTTTCTCTACGTACACTCGAATATGCTGACGTAAACAACAGCTCAATTTGGATCTGTGGAAAGTGTTGTTATGACCGAAGATGCCCCTGGAATTACAAGAGGAACGGAGGAAAACGTTTAGTACGAACGACAAACATTCTGGTCGCTCTATTATAAAAAATTATTTACTGCAACAGCTGCAGCACGGAGCAGCAGGTAACTACGTTATACGACGAGTATATCACCAACTACGCCGTCGTTCCTTGGGGGCTAAAGCGTCCACACACGGCGCGATTGCTGCTCCTCTAGTTACGCCAACGTTCAGGGTGAAATTGAAATATTAATTTCGGGGAAATGTTAATTCTCGTAGTCAAAAACTCTTATTAAAATTGTCATAGTGGTTCCTGAAATTATTCTATACGAATAGAGACAGAAACATGGGGTTACTACTGCATAATGTTCAATGAGTTTTTTTAAAGAAGATTTAAGAACTTGAATTTTGAGGCTGCAGCGATATGCTAAGTTCATCGTAAAAACATCAAGTAGCAGGATTTTGCATCGCTTCACACATCCAGATGACCCTTAGGCATCTGTGGTCCATAAAAATAGGCATAAGAGCTGTAAACTACTATACTCTTTCAACTGGCGAGGAACATAAAACTAATTCTAGCTCAGCTACCGGCTCAATAGGCTATTAAACGAAACCACAGGGTAGTTGACCTTCAGAAAGAAGGCGCAAATTGAATTTGTATTACCTTATACGCCATTTCTTCCGTTAAGGCCAGATGCTAGTTGGCGGATAAATAATTTTTGTCAACGGGCAATACTTATTTCACTGTGGTTTCATCAGATTCTATATCTGAACTGGTTAGGAGGATTGGATTGAAATTTGTAAGAAGATATTTGTTTAATTATATTAAGTTCTTTAGGAATATTCTGAATGTTCATAGGTTTTTTTAATGATATATGCGGAAATATCGCTCGGTTTATTGAGATATCGGGTGTTTCTTGCAGATCGATAGAACTTTAAATTGAAATGAAAAACATTTGAATTAAGATTGAAGCAATTTTTTTTTATTTGAAAGATATTTTTATGACTTTTATGTATTAAAGATAATTTCCGGCATATGTCCACCACGATTAGCTCTGAGGAATCGCAATCGACCAGACCAATTTTTCAAGTAATTCAGGCCTTATTCCATCAATAACACGAGTTATGTTGGCTTCCAAAGCGCCTATTGTTTCTGGTTTATCAACATAAACTAATGACTTGACATAACCCTACAAGACCACATAAAATATTCCAGTGGACTTATGTCGCATGATCTTGGAGGCCAACTAATTGGACCATTTCCCGAAATAATGTTGTCGCCAAATATTTTTTTCAATAAAGTAGCAGCATGAGGTGTAACACCATCTTGTTGGAACCAAAACACTTCTGGGTCGATACCATTCAAATTTTGAAACAAATAATCATTGGTCATCGATCTGTAGGGAGCACTGTTCAGTGTAACATTAGCTCCAGGATAGTTTTTAAAGAAATATGGACCGATGATGCCTCCAGCGTGTAAAGCACACCATATAGTGCATTTTTCAGGATCCAATGTAACCTGCAGAAGTTCTTGAGGATTGTTTCCACTCCATATACGGCAATTTTGCTTGTTTACATAGCCGTTCAACCAGAAATGTGCTTCATCACTAAACACAATTTTACGATAAAAAAGTAGATCAACTTCAAACTGTTCTAGGGCCCCATCAGCAAACAAACAACGCTTATTATAGTCAAGTGGCTTTAGTTCTTGAACCAGTTGGATCTTATATGGGGTAGACCAAGATCTTTACGAAAATTTTCCATGTGGTGGATGCACAGAGTCCAACTTGTTGTGAACATCTACGAATGGGATCATCATTAACACTATGATTTACAACAGCGATATTTTTTTGTGCGTACAGTTCTTTGTCTTACTGTTGTTGCATCGAGTAGAGAAAATGTTGTCCGAAGTCTATCGATAGTTCGACGAATAAGCTGCTCTGATGGACGATTATGTGAACCATAAATTCCACGTAGTGCTCTATAAGTTTGGCGAATAGAACTCTGAGTTTGAAAATAAATTTGAACAATTTGTAAACGTTGTTGCGACGTGAGTCTTTTCATGATAATTTTTCAATGCTTACTGAACAGAAATTTCAATACAACATGTCTTCTAGCTTCTGTCAAATCACAGTTATATCTATCAAAAGTTCTATCACTCTAAAAATAATACCCGATACCTTTATGAATTCTTCGTTAGTAATTGATTGAATCTTAATAAATTAGTATGCAAATTCTAGGATGAACATTCTTCATGGGGATTATATTGAGTTGTTTCAACCAAAATTAATGGAGTTGATGTGTAGTTTTGAACTACACTTGTAGTGAAAACACTATCTTTTTCGTAGAGCAGTTGATTGCTGGGCTTTTCACCGTTATTCATTTTCACTGACTTTACTCAGATTCACTTAACAAATGTACTCATTAATTACTAGTGTATATTACAGAGAATTATTTCTCTTTAAGGAGTTTCAATGCGGTATTACGAGAGGTTGAACCAAAATTTGTGAAGTTATAAGTGAAGGCGAATACACTTCTTGCATTGAATGCATGTAAACTCTTTAGTGTAGCGAAAGAAGTGAGACATAGGCCACTGGAAGTAGGTTATTCCTTGACTGCGGATTTAGTAGGTGGATTTCTGTCATCACCGTTTGGTCGAAGCGCGCTAGAGACTGTGGAGATATGACATGGGTAGATGGAAAAAACGACTCTGAATTGAACTTGAGAGTTATTGTCGCGACCGATTGGTAAAAGCGCTTTGCACTAATGCTGTAGAGATAGTCAATGAGGCATGTAAAAATTCTACTGCCTGATGTCTAAGCGAGCTTTCTCTAATTGGTTCTCGTTTGACTACTATCCTATTAAGATTTTCACGAAGAATGGGTGATTTTTGAAGGATTTCATGATAATCGGTAATTTCTCCATTGAATAGGTAATTGGGAAGAAAAAAATAAGCTACTATCTTACGTCCTAGAAATCCGCCCTTGTATGGCGCCTTTACCCCGCCGCCGTCTCTCCCTCGGGAACCTGGCCATTCCCTCGGGCCAGTATTGACTCTTCTCTCTCTCCCCAGTGAGCCAGTCGTCAATACCGCTGGGAGCGCGTTGCCGGAATCGCCCGAAAATCGACGGGTTTTGCCGGAGCTTTCCTCGCCCGGCGGGTCTGTTCTTCGCGAAAATTCCGCGATAGATCTACGGCTTGTTGATCCGGAAAATTAGCAGATTCAATTTGGCGGGATGACTGTTCATTTGTTCGTCATCCTAATCGACTTTCGGATTGATTGACGCAGGAAAAATCGAGGGAAAGCGGGATGGGACAGCGGGATACGATTTTAACCTCGTTTTCCGAATAAATCATCTCGGCTTTGTACTCTCGTCCGGTTGATGAATCGAAATAATATTTGCGATTGTGTGAAGAATTAGAAATATTATTTTTTGGATTCATGAAAGCTCTGACATGACATGATTGGCTGAGTGCTCTTTCAATACGATAAAAACGTCTTCCTCAAAGGTTAATTCTTAATACTGTCATGAGTTGTCCAAAAGAAGGTGCAACAAACTGATAGGGCAGATTATACTAATGCAAATTTCCTGCAAACATACTTCAATTTTTTAATAATTCCAATTCAAACCTGGAGAGCAATGGTCTCATCAATGACAGACAATATGGTTTTCGCAAACACCGATGAATACGTGGGCTTAGCTATGTAACACAAGGGTGGACAAGTACTATTGAACGTTATGGTAAATCTAAGTGAGTTGTTCTGGACATATCCAGGTCTTCCGGTTGTGTCTAGCATGAATCTCGTCTGCATATAAGATCAAAATTCCTGCAAACATGTGTCCAACTTTATTCACTTCCAGGACACAAGGTATTTTAATTGGAAAAATAACTCCCTTTCTTGCAAAAATTCCGATTTAAATGTGGAGGGCAAACGTCTCATCAGTGACAGTGATGGTGTGGACAAGTACTATTGAGCGCTATGGTGAAGTCAGTTATTCTGGACATATCCAGGGCTTTCGATCGTGTCTGACGTAAATCTCTTCTGGATAAGCTATCTTCTTATGGTTTTTCCTGGAGGCTGTGCGATCAGATGAAGGGTTTCTTCACCAACAAGAGAATTCATGTAGTCGTAGATGATGTCGGATCCATTCGTTTTAACGTGAACGCTGGTGTGCCCCAAGGTCCCGTTCTGTTGCCCACCCTCTTCTTAATCCACATAAACGATATCTTCGGTACGACCGAGAATCACATTGTGAACTCCTCGGATTATAGTACGGTGATATTCTCTGTCACTAAAGACAAATCTTTGAGCATCATTGAGTCTCACCTCCATAAATGCCATCAAACTGATTCCCAGAACGAAAATGTCAAATAGATAAACGAATGGGGTCAACGAATTCTGGTGCAATTATATATTTAGAAGGATCAATCGACAACTATCTTTCGAAAAACTCAGTTTGTGATTTCTAACTTGATAATGGAAAACCAGGTGCTCCAGACAAAGGATTTCATACATCTTCTTGGCGTGGCTGTCAACCCATTGGTCTGTTGGAGGTAACATGTGACTGACATTGACAAGTTACCACAAATAAGCTGGGATATTTGTCCAACGCTAGGAAATATTTCTTCTCAGATTAGGTTTTTTTACCGCCTAAAGCCCAGATTAGATCGGGACTTGAATACTTCTAAGCAGCCAAGTATTCGTTACAACTTTTGACTTATATCTGTAAAACAATAGTATGACTGATTTACTGCCTAATTATGACAGCCAGTTTGCAGTCGTTGGAACATAGAAGGACAATTGCCGACTTGTGCTTGTTCAGTAGATGGATGCTCCACACAACTGGAAGAAATGATGACAACTACCGCCAGAATTGCTCTCATCACTAGGGCTGCGCAACGAACACATCCGTATGCAGTTGAACAACAACTCCGAAAACTTCTGTTTATCAGAAGTCCTTCTTCCACTGAACTGTCCAGTTGTGGAACATTCTTCCAGCTGATTTGTTTTCATCAACAATTAAAGACTAGGGTAAACAAGACACAACTATCCGTTCCACTGTTTCAACTTGTACAAAAGACATTGGCAAAAGAAAAGTTCCGCAGTAGCCTTTTCTCTTCGTAAATCAAAATCAATCCTATTTCTTTTCACAGATCCAAATGGACATAGTCTAATATGTTTTCTTCCATATGAGAAGGAGCTCTTCGATTAAATAAACAGCAATGTTGAGAAGATAAGTTGTTCTTCTATTGCTATTTACACGGCTATAAAAAAGTGCATATCTGCTACTTCAGCTAATGTGTACGGTTTCACCATTTTCTTTGAAGTGAAACGAATTAAGTTCTCAAATCAAAATAGTACAGAAATAAAAGCAATTTAAAATAAAATGAATGGAGATTAAGACTTAACAGGTAGAAGGTATAAAAAATTATTTAAATATGTTAAATGTTGAATATTTTTGAAAGATACAGAAACAAAAATTTGCTAACTCAAAATATTCAATTTATAGGAGTCTGGTTGACAATTTTTATTTATTGTATTTTGTTATATCGATTGGATGTCTTACAATGAATGTTTATTTCATATGTCGTTTGATATAAGTGTACTTATATGACATTAATTTAATTTAATTCCTGAAGTTATAATTATTAAATATAATTTTTTGAAATTGAATATGTAGAAGGCTAATGTTAAAATATTCAAATAATAATAAAAGCAATTTGTTCCTGAGCCAACCGTAAACACATTTTTGGACAAATCGTAGAAGGCCTTTCACGTACATTTCAATGCCCAAAGCAAAAATAATTAAAGAGTTCAGGAAAATTTGAGACTAATGGTAAATGCTTATACCTAAAACAATGATAGTTGTTGTTTTCTGTTTTAACTTTCTCAATTTTTCAATAGAATTTAGTTAATTCACATATGTTCTTTCTTTATGAAAAATTAAATCTTAAAACGTTTGAGACCGTTCTTCTGGAAAACGCTATGGTTTGAAGCTTACGACTCTATACCCTTGAAAATGTTGGAAATATTCAAGAAACCCTTCAACAATCAGTGTGACTGTTTTGAGTCCCATTGAAAAATCTTCAGCCATTCTGGAATTATTGTAAAAGAACGAGTTATTTTTTCCAACTTGCAGAAATTTGTTCTTATTTTTATTAGTACTATATACCCTATCAATTTGTTGCACCTCCCCTGGTACACCCTGTATATTGCAAAGTTTACTGCACTTTACTTTAGATATGGCCGCTGTTGTTGAAGAACCCGATAGAAGAGATTACCACAAATCCAAAGAGTCGATACATACATAGTGAGCCCGCAGTATATTACCAATCATCTGTTAGTTTTTGCGAGCGCTCTTTAAGCACGTAATCCAAACAACCTCCGTTTAGCGGAAAACCAGTTTCGAAATAGAGCACTTCCATGTTACGCCGTTATTACAGATCTGATTTATTTGACGTGGACTTAATCCGATTTGTCTTACTCGGATTCCGCCGTGGCTCGTCCGGCGTTTTTTTCGCGACCCGCCGGTCGTAGATCAGGCCGCCGAGACGGCCGGCATGCGATAATTCGCAGGTGGTGCGTTCCGCTCTCCATTTTTTCAAAGAGGGGATGTCGAATCGAACCGTCATCGTGTTCTGTGGTCTTCACGTGGCGCGGCGCGAGAAATGCGGCCGTTTTAATAGGCCCACGGGACGCTTAGGCACGCGAGATTAAATTGACGGTCGTGGCAAAGCAAATATTTGAACGATCTTGGTGATGCGTAGAGCTGGGTGACGTTGGTGTTTCTATCGCGGACGTGTCACATATCGGAACCACGATGCTTGTCTGTGACCAGCGAAACGGGAAAATTTTCTTCTTGTGTCGACCGTTATGTTTTTTATTGGTTTTCAAGGAATGTTCGTCAAATCTCTGAATATAAAAGATTTTCCAATAAGAGGTTTCAGTTTGAATAGCCCCGATATCTGGGCAGCTTTCACATTTGTAGCTTTCATCTTGTGACATTTGACATGTCAAAACTACGCCATTACTAAACATGGAACGACAATAACTAGTAATCCATAAAAGGTCTCAGGTCACAATTGGTTTTCTTTTTTCTGCCTTCATCGCATTCTCGTCACGTTCTGGAATCCATGTCATAATCGGCATTTTGTTTTCTCTTTATGATGAGTTAATCACTATGAATTGAGGAACTATCTTCAGTGCTCAACTAGTTTCTTATTTCCCCTTTGAATTTTTTTTTACTTTTCAATTCTCATATTTTTCTAGGTATTTTGCTGAAAATACAAGAAGCTTGCTCCATTATAGCTATATAATGGAGCAAGCTTCTCTGGCCCAGTCTCTTTTCTGCCTTCTATCTTTCATAGTTTCCTTTTTTCTTCTGATCGAGTTATTGTATTCCTTCAACACCAATAATGGTATCTTCTTCTGTTGGACGTTCTTTATCATCTTACTAGCATATATTCGTCTTAAATCTGATGCTTTCGATGTCTCGTATATTCACTGCACCAATGCATCATAGAGTATTTGGAGATGTCTTATGGATTGGATATTCTTTCTTACGATTCTAATCCTGAACGCGATATCTCTTGACTTTTTTGTGCTTTAAACGATGGCAAATGGCTGGTTGTGTAACTCCAAGTGTTTTTGCGAGTTCCTCCTGCTTTTGTGATGGATCTTCATAGAACCTCACCTCTAATTCTTCGTCCTTAAACTTTGTTGGAGCCACAGGTCGTTTTCCGTTATCCAAAACAAAATTGTCACTTTTAAATCTGGTAAACCACGTTCGTTCAGCTAGAGCATGGTCCGCATAAACATCCCCTGAAATACGATAACCCTCGGCAGCCTCTTTCTTCATATTGAAGTAATGAAGTTAAACTAACCACGAAAACACCTCATTTGACAACAATAGTTGAAATTTTCAGAGCAGACAGAAATGATCTTGCTACCACTTCAGCGACATGACAGATACTGAAAAGAAAGCCTAATTATGACACTTCAAACTTAAGTTGTTGACAGTTGAAACAATGAAACAATAATAATGAATCTAGTAGCGACATCTGTTACCAAAACCGCACGATCCATAAACATTTTGAGATCATACGTTTCGTAATCAAATACTGAGGACAACAACCGTTCAATACACCAAGATGTTATCTTCTTCGTTGCACACACACGTCACAGCACCATAAATCGAGATCTGTCCGTCCATTCGTGTCGTCCACGCATAAATTAACGCCCCCGTAAACGGGATACGGGGACCTATAAAAAGTTAATGAAAATTGGAGGACGAAACGGTCCTTGCACGATATGTAGATTAATTTTTCAACTTAATTTTCAGACGCGAACGCGCGTCGGTCTTCGACTAATTAATTAATTCCGCCGTATCGACGACGCTGATCTGCGTCGCTTTCACGGACGCGTCGCTACGAAGGGCCGTTGATTTATGGGGAAAAATGAGGTACCTGGGGCATATGGCGTTTTAATAACATGTCATTTCGACCGTGCCGGTATTTTGATAGGTTTGTACGTACGTAGTGACCGGAAGTTGTCGGGAATGATGTTCCAACATGTGACGTGATGACTCGTGTACGATTTCAATTTTTCAATCAAGAAAATTGGAGATTCAACAATTGTTTTTTAAGTTAACCCTTTCTGCCAAACGCCCATGGAAAGGGAAACTTAGTTGATGCCCCGAGCAAAAAGTAGGATTCTGTTTACTGTCGTCTTGAACTTCTGAAGATTACAAACTGAAGAAAATACATCAGCTGGAAGCGAGTTCCACAACTGGCTAGTTCGGTGGATGAAAGACTTCTGATGGGCAGAAGTTCTCGGAGTTGAATCAACAAGTGCATGTGATGTGCTCGTTGCTTAGCCCTAGTGGAGTAGAAAAGGATTTGCTGGCATCTATGGTCTCAATAGTGCTCAAAGGTTTGTCACTGGTGAAAGAAGACATCAGCGTGCTATCATCCGCGAAGCTCACAATGTAGTTCTGGGTAGTACTAAGAGGATCGTGAAAAGGGTCGGCAAGAATACTGAGTCTTGGGGCACTCCAGCGTTCACGTTGAAAACACGGGAACCGATTCCATTCACGATCATATGTATGTTCCTGTTGGTGAAGAACTTCTTCATTCAATTGCAGAGACTTGCAGGAAATCCATACCATAGGAAGATAGCTCATTCAGAAGAGCCTTATGCCGGACAGAATCGAAAGCCTTGGATATGTCCAGAGCCACTAATCTAGAATCTCCATAGCACTTAATAGCTCTTGTCCACACTTGCATCACATATCTAAGGAGGTCACCTGTTGATCGGTATATGCCACTGATGAGACCTTTGCTCCCTAGGTATCTAACCATTCCGAGATTGATAGCTGCTTTCATGAATTTCAACAAAATGGATATATCGCTATTGGACGGTACTGTGATGGAAACTATTTCCTCCCTTCTTTGGTATAGGTTGCACTCTTTCATGAACCAGGGGAAATTTCTTCCTGGTATGACAGTGAACATCTTAAATAGAAAGAGTGTCAGCTCTGATGAACAATTTTGAAGAGAATGAGAGGGATTCCATCTGGTCTAGTTGATTTCTTGAAATTGAGTCTACCAAGCGCTCGATAAGTTATCCGTGATCTGAGCTCTATATTCGTCATCCTAGGTGAAACACTTGGAGGTTCCCGACCAAGTGTTTCAATAGTCGAGTTAGCAGCAAATATCCTCTTGAAGAGATCGGTTTTAGCTTCAGGTGAAGTTTCAAGTGAACCATCCTCTTGTCAGAGGGGAAAACTTGAATGATAGAAGTTGTTGCTAATTTTATTTGCCATCGATCAAAACTGGCGCGATTCTCTGGACAGTCTATGAGCGTTATTCTTGAATTATACGCTTCTTTGTCTTCATGGTTGAATGCGTTTGTGTGCTGAATGTAGTTAACCTCTTTCGGGACTTGTGGAGACTGCTTAGTGGTCACCAGTTAAGAAGCCATGGAATGTCATTAACTCTAATTGTCGTACTTACTCTGTCTCGGATAACGATTGGTGTGTTTACTGCATGAGTTTTTGAAAAGGTTTCGACCAGCCCAATGTAGGTACGTTATTTGGCTCAGTAGTGAGATAGGGACAGTCTGAAATTTTAACTAAATTTGGGCTAAAGTGACTTGCTGTTTGAGAAATAATGGAATGCTTTTACTACTTTGCTGAGTAAACGAATAATTGACGAAAAGACTTTTTCCAAGCTACAACTACGAATTTCTATGATTTTGTAGTTTTAGGAAATCTCGGAACCTAAGAGGTACTTGGGTCACGCTAGGATCACGAAATTGGCACGTATGGAAACATCTAAACTTCCTCCTTCGATAGCGACTCACTAAATATCCCACGTTTGTGGTTTCATCTTACAGTATCTGTTAAAAAACCTAAAAAATTCCCTAACCCTACATTTTATTTATGACAAAAAGTTCTTCGTTCGGTACCAAATATGATAAACTGTATAGCCTGTATTATGACTTCGAAATGATGGCCATCTGCATGAAAATTGCTGTGTTACCCCCAATTATCGGAGCGCCGTTACAAAATTTCCACAGACCAATCGCAACGTACAATAATCACTTTTCCGAAAAACAATTAATCCCGTATTCGATAAACAATACCGTCCATCGAAACGGGAAGAGGAAAAAAGAATTTTCCGACATCGCGGCAATCAATTGCATATCGTCCGACGCGCTTCAGAGGCCACCCGAAATCGTCCGGAAAAACCATTTTCGGCTAATAGGTTTATGATGCCGATTTTCGATAGGGTCGTATCCGTTTGTTTCAACGAGCATCGGTCCCCTATTTGCCAATCCGGATGCTTTTAATGTTTCAACGCGTTGTTGCGTTCTACGGTCGGATGGAATTTATTCGCGGGATAATTTCATATTTTGCTAGTCATATTTTTCAAGAACGCCCCTGTGGAAATTGAATTAGCGATGTTCTAGGACGATCAGTTTCAGAATTTTTTTCGCGCGTTCTTTCTTTTCGTTGCTATGTCTGTATTTTGGTGAATTCGAGCAGAAAATGGTCTGGAAACGCTGAATCGAACTGCTGTTTTATTGTATGTAATTAATCTGCTCGATCAAAATGAAAGATATTGAATTAATTTGTGTTTTTTCTTCAGAAAAACCAAATTTACTTTCGAAATATGTATATGTAAAGTCTTCAGGCTAAACTACTAAGATTTCAAAGAAATGATGTATTCGGATTAACTTAAATACACTATTTGAAAAGTATACAATTTTACAAAAAGTCGAAACTGGAAATTTCAAAAGTTAATACTTGTATTCAACCCCAATATAAAGTTTGACCACCACGTGCATCAGTAGGTGCTTGGCATTTTCTTTGCATGCTTCCCTTCAAGTTGTTGAGAATATTTTGATTTGTGGCCAAAGTTGTGACAAAAGATCTCAAAGCTGTTGAAGCGGCTGTGGGCTGTAGGAATTAAGCGTTCCTTGTAATTGGTCCCAAGCGTACTCCAAGGGTATGTTAGAGATGATGTGATCAAGTCGTGGGAGGTTTACTGCCCACGAATTAAGTTTAAATGACCTTTAAATTAACATATGACAATTTTGGAATCATTAAGGCCTGAACTTCTTTCATTTACGTGAGACTTTATGCCAGTTGAGCATGAACTTGATGCCAATTAGGAAATAATCATGGATGATCGTCAAGAAGACATGAAAAGGTTAGCTAAACCTCGGAAAAACCAAATCTGCTGATAAACTGATGGGTCCCTAAGAGAGCAAGGGGTAGGTATAGGCATTGATGGTCTCACGTATAGGGAATCATTGCCTTTGCTGAAGCCTATAAGTACGCTTCTAACCAAAATTCCGGCTATATAGAGAAGTGCCGAAGTCTATCTGTCGGGGGAAACTAAGGGGGACTAAATCTCATATTGTCTCAGATAGTCAGATGGCATTGAAGCCACTAAAGGCCATTGTGTCAAAGTCAAAAACCACCTAGTGCTGTAAAAATTTCCTTAATTTCACTTGCGAAAATCAACAAACTAGTTCTAGTTTGGGTCGCATTGATACATTGGGGCAAATAAGAAAGCAACATCCTTACAAAAAGTGAAGAACTGAACTTTGGTTCTTAAGAGATTCTATGCCAGTTGATTAGATGTGATTCTGTATATGGAGAGATGTGCCGAAGTCTGTCTGTTCAGACATGTTAGTCTGGAAGCTAAGGATCTGAGGATAATCTCTTCTATCACTTGCGAATTGCAACAAACTAGTCCTAGATCAGACTGGTCTAGTAGATACTCACGTCAACCGAGATAAGAGTCAAGTATCCCAGGAAAATAATCAACTTGGCGAAGGAGATAAACTTCCTGGGAAAAATCTAGTATTATGGGCACTCAAAGAAGACCTTATTGGTCGAGGTGCAGAGAAACTGTCATTAGGCTAAACGACCGCAAATAAATGTATTCTAATCTTACCTTTAAATTCTAAAATCAACAATTTAAATAAATAGTCGATGCTTTTTCTTGTAATAAAATTAATTTCTTCTGGATTGTTGACTCCAATTTGCTTGCGATATATTCAACTCCTTGTCGAATTATGGTTTTTCAGTTGGGTATGATTTGTTCTCATTATTGAGCTCTAATCACTTATTGAAGATGTTCATTTCTAGGGTGACCAGATTCAAAAACTCATAGTGATACGATGTGACCTCTTACCAGGGTGGAATTGAACTAACTGTTGTTCTCCATCATGAGAAGAAATAGACGTCTGTCAAAAATTCAATTGCAATTGTGTTCTCGCAATTTCCTATCGAGAAATGCATTTTTGATACTAGATATTCTAAATATTCGCTTGTGTTCTTCACTTTATTTTGACAATAATCACATTCAAAAGCTTATCCTTAATATTTGAAGAAGCTTGTTCAAGTCTTGATTTTTCACTTGAATTCAATTCTGTGTATTCACGCGACAATAAGATTATAAATAAAGTAATAATCTTGACGAATCAGTGTTATTTACAATTTTACACAGAATTTTTTATATCTTATTTAGATTAAACTCCAGTTATGAGCAAATTGATAAAAATGTTTCAAATATGACAATCAAATTGGGTTAAGCGTCTGAATTATCTTGAACTGAGTTATACATATTAAATTTAATTATTGAAATTTTCATGAAATTGTCATATTTACTCCATTTGAAACTTCATTCACAAAAAGTCCAGGTTAATGCTTAATACATTTCATGAATGTCATTTGTGTTATTTCAGTAATATATTGAATTTTTTTAGGAGGAAAAAACCCTGTTAATAAATTTACAGTATTTAAGTATCAATCCAATCGGGCAATCTTCAGCGAACTCAAAGCTCAGCTTGCTTACAGATTCGTCTGCGCACATATGTGCACCAGCGCCGGTTAATGTATATTTTATGACCGGTCCCGCATATATGGCACGAGTTTTCGAAGAAAAACAATCTTGGAACGAACGGCGTATTGCCGATTTCCAATTTTAGCCAAAACCGAATCACGATTTAATCGCAGAACACAGGGGCGGTCGTTCAGAAAATCAGACAACTAGATTTAAAGGCATCATCTGTTTGTGACTCATGTCATTGCAAAATTGATATACGTGAAGTACTGGAAATTATTTGGAAATAGACCACGTATGCTGAAGGGAATACTATCACAACTCTTTGGTACCACGGTTAGTTTACTATGGTATTTGTTTCTTATTCCAATATTTTGAATTAACAAGCAGCAAATAATTGAAAAATATATACGAAACGATGTGGCTTCTTCAGGTATCGACATTCTACTGTCGAGTGTAACCGAGTTTAAATACAGTGTTAAGTACGTGACAGAATAATGGAAGAACAAGTCATAAAAACTCAAGGTGTTTGACGCTCAAAAAATGCCATTAGGAAAAGATATTCAGTAATGGAGACTTGTCAATATCTGTTCATTCAAAAGGATTTTACGGGCATTGTACCTATTGATTTCAAAAAATTCTAAAAGTGTTAATCTATGACATTTGCTTTCGATGTGTATAATTTCATAGTTATAGTTGAAATTATGCCTGAATTCCTTAAGATGATTAGCATATATCGAATGTACGGAATCCGATATGTAACTCCTTTGGTGTTCTTGGATTCTTTTCTTGAATGTCTGGCCAATACTAAAGGCAATCATTGCAAGTCAACTTGTAGATTTATTTTCTTTATTTGTTCGATCCTTATTGTTTTTCATGAAAGTACTAAGGTTATTAATGGTATTAAAAGCTCCGTTGTAATTGAAACTATTTTTAAAATATTTAGCAATATTTTCAGATAATCCATTAACATAATATAACGAAAAGTATTTCTGTGTATTGTCCTATTTTATGACTGGGTACATAAGATTTAATGACATGTTCTTTTGTTTATTGCATACCATTTTATCTATAAGAAAGGGGTTGAAACCATTATTTGATCTGTTTAATAATATTTAATTCTTTGAAATAATAATTCTATGAATAAAACTATATTGTGTTGACATCTTTTGGTGGATGGGGATTTGAAGTTTTATGTATTGTAATATCTGTATGTGTGGGTTTATGAAAAATACTAAAATCAGTCTTGTTATTCTGAAAACAAGAAAATTTTAGCTGAATTTTTCATGGATGATCTAGGATGTTTTAACAGAAAGTTAGTTTAACGAATTTGGACGATTTACGCTTGAACAAAAGTAGGATTTTTTCGTGGCCATAACCTTAAAGAGCATTTTTATTTCAGAATGACAATATTCTTCCACAAGATATTATGAGTTTCATATCTACTTCAAATTTGTCTTCGACAACTGAACTTTTCTGTGAAAATTGCATACAGCTTAGTCATACACTGAAGGAAAAAGGAATATCAGAAGCTACTGAAACGGGACGAAGCAAAGATGAGATGAACGAGATACAGAAAAGAAATGTAATGAATGACACCCAAGTAAAATACAAGGGACAAGGCAAAATATATACTCAGATTAAAATTTGAAAATCTTACTCTCTAAAAATATTAGAAAACTTTCAATGAAGATCGTGACCTAAATTGGAGAAATTGACCATTAGTCATGACATCATCAAGAAAATTCTATGGAAAGATGACCATATTCTTCGTTAGGAGTTGCATCAACCAGATACGCCTCTGATCATCTAAACCTAACATGAACGCACACCGAAGTTACCTTCACAATCGATCGGTCTCTCGAAGAAGCACAGAAGGACCCGGACAAAAAAGACGAACAGGAATTTGCGAATATGTGCAGACATGTGGAATTAATTGAATCTTGCGGACGACAAGATTGACCACCGTAATTGGCGCGAGGGAAGGGGGAAGACGAATGCTGTGGACAGCGGTGATTTGATCCTAGTTTAATTGCTCAATTCCTTTTTTTCTGGTGGACGAATTAGGAAAGATGAAGACGCTAGGTAGGTCTTGAGGTAGCTGTTCATGGGAATGCGAATGGTATACCTGATGTAGATCATTGCAGGTTGCTGTACATATTAATTGGTTTGTAAGGAAATTGGTCAATCCTTGACTTATTCAATTTGCATAAAAACATATCGTAACAACAACATAACCAACAAGTTCAATTCAAACACCTTTTTTTGAGCTGACACAATATTTTGTTGATGCTAGGATGGAATGGCTAAGAAGAGAGTGAATATATTAAAACTGAGAATGAAATAGGAACCATCTGCATAATTTCGTCATTTCAATTCGAATTCTACGTACTTCCAGGATATAAAATTTACTTTCAGTGTTTCAAATCATTAGAATATAGGAATAAATCAAAATAGGACATATGAATTCAAGTTGTCCACTAGTTTATTCCAAAGGTAATAAAAAGGTCTTTATTTACTTTGACTTTTTTATGGAAAAGGGATACGATTACCCAAATGTTCGTAGTGTTTTCAAACTATTGTATTGTTGTGTTTTAGTATTTTATATTATAGTCCGTTTAGAAAGTATCCTGAAAAAATAAAGCTCAATTGTAATTATTTAGTATATATTTTTAATTCTGGAATTAGAAAATTATAATAAAATATTCATCTTATTTACTTACACAACCTCCATTTAAATGTAAACACTTGACTAAACGTCGAGGTACACCCGAAACCAGATCATCTCCATCATTTTGGGGGATGGTAGTTCAGGACTTTGAAACTGACTAAATAAAACCATCTTCATTTCATGGCGCTACTTGTTCAACTTCAATCTTCATTCAATATGTTTTCACTGGGTCTAAGATCTGGTGAAGCTGCTGGCCATGAAATAGTTGTCATTTGATGTTCTTGCATCCAAGCTTCAGTATGGCATCTTGCATTATCCTGCTGCAAACGTCAGCCTTCTGGATATAAAGCATGCGCCGTTTCAAGGAGAAAATGGTTTAGAACGCCACAATACTTTTTACTGTTAATATTACCATCAACTACACAGAGAGGCGTAGCACCACGCTTATATATTGCTCCCCAAATCATTATCTTGGTAGGAAATTTGGGAATTTAAACGGTAATAGGTTGTTTTGATAGGATTTTTGAGTGATTTCCACTAAGCTGGAAACAACCTTCATCAGATATAAAGACATTATTAGAATTATCTTCTTGAAAACGTTGATACAATTCTATTCATCGTTCCTTTTGTACACGTGTCATTATAGGGATTTTTTTGGTTTTCTTGATATGTACCCTTGTTTTTTCAGTGACATACGGACGATTATATTTCGTTGATTTCCAAATCTGTTAGCCAATTTGCGAAAACCTAGGGGCGGATTGTGTCGTCCTAAGACCAATAAAGCGTTTAAATTGTTTCCTTTGATCCTACGCGGTCTTCTTGAAACTGGTCTATGCCTCATATCCATGCCATTTTTATTCTCTTTATTGTCTCATATTCAGCTTTTTTTTCCAGTTTAGTCAATTGCACAAATTTTTCAACGTTCCGAAAACCTTTTCTATACAAATATTCTACCTGTTTTCTTTTTTCTAGTTGCGGCATTATTTCATAAATTGTATAGCTGTTAACAATCAGTAATATTTGACAAATAGTGTTGCCATGCAACTTTGGCCATAGCCGACTATCGCCTTAGAATGTAACAAAAAAGAAATATATTAAAATTATGAAAAATAATAATTTCTGGATACTTACTAGACGGAGATATATATGAAAGTAGCTCATTCTCTCGGGAACTTAAAGAGTGAGAAATTCCACAATTGATCTGTTCATTTAGGAAGTTTATAAATGATGTGTCTAAGAATCTGTATTGATTTCAAGATATCTATTTTCTGCTTTTTCACTATAATTAGTCATAATTTTCAAAAAACGCATAGTCTTTGTCTTTAGTCACTAGAATAAAGGAACACCGACGCTCTTTCCTCAAGAATAAGTTGAATTATACGTATGCCGAACATGTAATAAAACAGAATAATTATTTTGATGAGCATTTTAAGACATTGCGCCTCGAAAATAAGGGTCTGAACTGAACCTTTTTTTGATATTTCGAAATGAACCAATTCAAAAATTCACGGAATTTAATGAATGAACAGTTATCTAGTTCACACCATTTGGGTGTATTCACCTAAGGACCCCGTAGTTTTACCAAAAGCAATGAAAAATTCTTCATGTTACCATTACCTCAAAACAGAAACCTTTTAAATACATTACCAAATCTCAGTCTAGTTGTTTATAAGCATTTAGAAATGAATATGAAACAAGTCATATTTTTATGAAAACAATCCATTTTATATGGGAATACTTTTCAATAAACTTCCTCTTGATTTAAAGAGTAAAGTGCATGTTGGAAGATTCAAGAAGGATTTATCCACGTTTTTGGTATCACTTGGGCCATATGTTATGAAAAATTATTTGGGTTGGTGAGTTCAGTTTTCGTTTTTTTTTTTGATACTTTTTCTTTTTGTATTCGTTTTCATTTGTATATTTGACACCATTTCCATTCTTTATGTGCAGAAATTGAAGATAAAGACATTATCCATCTATATATCTATATAATCAGTGTTCTGTTCGCCAAACTTATAGAGCACTTCGAGAAATTTATGGTTTACATAATCGTCCATCAGAGCAGCTTAATCGTCGAACTATCGATAGATTTCGGAAAACATTTTCTCTACTCAATGCAACAACAACAAGACAAAGAACTGTTTGACAGAAGAAAATATCGCTGCTGTAAGTCATAGTGTTAATGATGATCCAGATTTGTATATTCGTCGACGTTCATAAAAAGTTGGACTCTGTGTATCCACCACATGGAAATTTTTTCGTGAAAATCTTGGTCTACACCCCTACAAGATCCATTTGGTTCAAGAACTAAAGCCACTTGACCATAAGCGTTGTTTGTTTGCTGATTGTGCCCTAGAACAGCTTGAACCACTTTTTTATCGTAACATTGTGTTTAGTGATGAAGCTCATTTCTGGTTGAACGGCTATGTAAACAAGCAAAATTGCCGTATATGGAGCGAAAACAATCCTCAAGAAGTTCTGCAGGTTCCATTGCATCCTGAAAAATGCACTGCATGGTGTGCTTTACACGCTGAATGCACCATCGGTCCATATTTCTTTTAAAACGATGGTGTAGCTAATGTTACATTGAATGGTGCTCGTTATAGATCGATGATTATTTGTTTCAAAATTTGATTGGTATTGACCCAGAAGTGTTTTGGTTAAATCAAGGTGGTGCTACACCTCATACTGCTACCGTAACAATTGATTTATTGAGAGAAAGATTTGGCGATAACATTGTTTCGAGAAATGATACACTTAATTGGCCTCCTAGATCATGCGACATAACACCACTGGATTATTTTCATTGGGGTTATATCAAGTCATTGGTTTATGCTGATAAACAAGAAACAATAGACGCTTTGGAAGCCAACATAACTCGTATTATTGATGAAATGCCCGAATTACTCGAACGAGTGGCTCAAAATTGGTCTGGTCGAATGCGGTTCCTCAGAGCTAGTCGTAGTGGATAAATGCCGGAAATTATTTTTGAAACATAAATGTCATAAAATTATCTTTGGAATAAAAGAAAATTTGGCTTCAATCTTAATTTGAATGTGTTTTATTTCAATTTAAAGTTCTATCACTCTTGAACAAACGCTCGATACATCTATAGAAAAATTGTATACTCAAAAAAAATCGACAGGGTTTTGTTGATTATAGAGGTAAATCAAAGACATGCACACGTTCTAACATATTAGTTTTTATCAGTGGAATGAATGCCAGCCACTGCAATTCTGTCAGGTATCTATATCAGCTATACACTTAGGTATTTATCATACACTAGCGCCATCTAAAGTATGCAAATATACATAGCAGACATACTTCTGGGAGCTAATTCAAATAAAGAGATCTATTCCCGATTTTTCTCGTAACAAACACTCACACTCCTCATTAGTGATATTTGGTAGAGATCGGTGCTTAACATTCCAGCTCAATGTGCTGGAATGTCACCTATTCTATTATGTTTTTTCGTTTGGAACACGTTTCTCCAGAAAAACACCAATTTTATGATCGCCGATCTCTCAGTTATCAATCCATTCTCAGACAGCCGAGGCTTGTTCGCCCCTCTGAAAAACAGTATATTTCCCGACGTTACTTGAATTCAGAATTTTCCATTTTTACGAGGCTCCACTCGATCATGTCTGCCGTCCCGGTCGCCTTATTTCTTACACCGACGGCAATTTCGAAGGTAGTTTGAAGGTGGATATATCGAAAGTTCCCGGTTGCCGCTTTCTTTTTTCCATTTCCGTTCACTGGAAGGGAGTCTCTTGGCCTGTTTCCCATTCTTCGGAAACTAAGATCTCGCATGGTGGTCCCGAGCGTTGCCATGGAAACGTTTGTGGATGTTTTAGGTGGCCAAGGGTAGGTTTTCCGATGTTTGGAACGATCACGAAGTATTTGCGAGAACACTTCATGGAATCAAATTAAATAAATTATTTCCACAATTTATGAACACTGTGGTTTTGTTTACATCTCGTATTAACTCTAAACATAGCACAATACTTCTTATATAGCTAAATACTTGAAAAAGTGGCAGTACAACAATAACTATGAATCCACAGAAATACCAATAAATTTTCTGTGTATTGATGGTTATTGCGTTAGAGACACAATTGTCGTTAATAATAAATTGTGGAAATAATTTATTTTATTTTATTTAATTGAAATGAATTTCCACTCTGAGACGATGTCCATGGCTGTTTCAGTGTTCTCAAGACACAGCCTGCATTCATCGTCTTCTGCCAGACAGATTTTGTGCAAATGCGCTTTCAGCCTGCAGTGACCTGCCATAATTCCGACAATAATGTTCTCAGTTTGGCCCTATCCAGACCTAGCGCTAGGTCCGCCTTCTTATGGTTCGAAGCTGTTCCAAGGAACCCCTTCGAATGTTTCTAGGTCAAGATAGCTTAGCCAGAAAGACTCTAATCATGAGTTCATTCTGTCTGTTATCGTCCGCTTAGTCACGTCATGTGGTATTCCCAGGAATGGTTCCAGGCCTATCAGAGGCAGCGTGACTTCAGCATATGCCAGCCGATCTGCCCCTTCGTTACCCCAATAGTTTTAGTGGCTCGGTATCCAAACAAGAGTGACTCTGTTATACATACCAAGCCTGTTGAAAGTGCTGCAACTCCAGACTGTTTTCGATGTACAACATTCCAGAGCTTTTAGTACTGACTGACTATCACTAACTATTTTGATTTTGCCGTGGTGAGTTTGCAGTTTTATCAGCAGATCTGCCGCGGTCTCAATGGCAAACAGTTCTGACTGGAATATGGTTACGTATTGACCAAGATTCAATGATATGTTGAATCTCCATTCATCCCGGCTGGGGACGATTACATTGAAATGCTGTTCTTGGCTCGTAATTTTTGACATTAGATCCGAGGGAATTGATAGGATGCTGTTCGTTAAAAACTCGTCCAGCAACTCTGAGCCTCTCATCACTATTGCTTCTGGCCTGTCGATCGCCAGTTGATGTAGTTTGTATGTGCTCCCCCTGCACGAGCAGTTGCAGGGGTGGTAGATTTGCTAGGATCTCCATAGCTGCCGTGGGTGTGGTGTGAAACGCACCTGTATTTGCAAGGCAAGTCTGCCACTGTTGTCGTGTGAGCTTATGTTGGTCAATCGTTTGTTGGCCCTTCTTCCACCACGCAACAGCGCCATTCGTTATATATGGTCTAATTACCATGGTGTATAGCCAGTACATCTGCCTGGGCTTTAAACCCCAGGTTTCACCGGAGATTCGCCTGCGGGTCCAGAATCCCATTCTCGTTTTATGACACACATTGTCTAGGTATGCATTCCAACTGAGAGTTTTGTCCAGGACTATTCCCAGGTATTTTGCTTCATTGGAGAATTGTATTGTTCCACCACGAATTGTCGGCGGTTCTAAACCATCCAGCTTTTGTTTAAAAAATGAAAGTGAATGACTAATTCCAACTTTATTTAAATATTAATCATATACATGTAGATTTCTATTCTACATTATTGTGTTGCTCATCTGACGCGTTTGAATTACATGAAAACTTCTTCAAATGCTTATAGACTCCTCTGGAAACTGCAAAGTGTACTTAAATGGTTTCTGTTTTGAGATAAGGGTACAATAAAGTTTCTCGTTACTTTTAGTAAATTTACCACGTCTCTACATCAATAGATCCAATAGACGTGAATCAGATAACTCAGTTTGTTCATTCAATAAGTTCCCCAAATTTCTTCATCGATTTGTTTCTAAACTTAAACAGGTTGAGCTTGAGGTACTATATAATTTCAAAAATGGAAATGAAAAAGTCATTTCCCAATTCTTTGCGGAGCATTTATGGGGGATGGAGTTTGTTATTTCTGAATATCCGTTTGAAACAGTCTATCTTGATGATGTTTGCTGGATAATCAGGGTCAATTTTTATATTTTCCTTCGATTACTCATTGGTTAACTGCCGCATATATGTACTGATAATTCTATATGTCTGTAAACTGTTTCTAAAACGTTTTATTCATTTAAATTTCAAAAAATTTTCAAGGGATTTCTTTTAGATTAAATTTGTAGCTGTTTCGGAGTTTTACTGCCTGAAAAATCTCTGAATTTTTTTCCGGCTGCTCATAAAAATGCGAAACCATCTCAAGAACGCCCACCCTCCGTCATTTTTACCGTCTCAATTATCAATAATCGCCCTACCATCATCCCTCGCTAAAATAAAGGATGCCATTAACTAGATGGCCCAAAATTAGTTATTCTACTTGAAACTACCCCCGTACCCTCGCGTGCGGCATCCTTGGAAAACGACGACATACGGACGGCGGTTCAGCGGCGTTCTCCAAACCGACGCGACTACACATGTAACAAAACAGTAGCACGCGACCGAATTAGGGGGCCACGTGCCGTCGCGACGGTTTCCCTTCCGCTTAAGGCAAATTGCGGGAGGATTAGAGATACCCCCAATCAATCCGCTTGATTGGTTTGGGACGAAAGAACCCGCGGTGGATAGTTATTGCGTGGTTTTTGAGGAACAATCGGCCATAAAAGAACTTGTTTTTTTTTTAATTTATGAGTCCAGTGAAAAAATGGGTTTTTATGAGTTCAATTGGGGAAGTTGATCGAAAGGACACGCCATGTGAGGCTATTGGATTTTGGTGGTTCAGAATTACACCTAGATTCTTCCTATGATTGTCCTTAAGTTGTTATCCAAAGTCTAATTGCTCTATCAGTCGTTCAATTTCCCCCTCATGTGTTTATTTGTTGACTGGCAGACATAACATCCTCAATAGTTTTCAACACTTCCTAAATTTCCTTTTAGGTATCTTTATTCATCATGATACTCAACTACTTATCTTCTGAGATTATCGGTGTGTTGTTAGTTTTTTTGCTGAATTTGGAGTTTTAGTGAGCCGAGAATAATTTATTGTTGCTCAATTCTTTGGAAAAATTATCTGAATTCAGAGGGACATTCAATAGTCTATGAACAAAACTATTATATGCTGACCTCTATTGCTTGATGGGGTAATTTGAAGTTTTATTCATTGTAATATCTGTAAGTGTGTGTTTGTGTAAAATACTATTACAATATATAAACTTCAAATCACCCCACCAACCAAAAAAAAACAGCATATAATGGTTTTATTCATACGTCTCTCTGATTTCAGATAATTTCACTAATTAAATATTATTTAACAGATAACTTCAAGCAACGGTTACAACCTCTTTCTTATAGACAAAATAGCATCCAATAACCAAAAAAACCTAGCATTAAATCTCGTGTAAGCAGTCCTCAAAGAGAACAATTCACAGAAATATTTCTCGTTATCTTATATTAATGGATTATCTGAAAATATTGCTGAACATTTCAACAATAGTTTCAATTACAGTGCAGCTTTTAAAACCTTCAATAACCTTAGTACTTATATAAAAAACAATAAGGATCGAACAAAAAAAAATCTAGAGTCTACAAGTTGACTTGCAACGATTGCCCTTCATATTGGCCAGACAGGTAGATCATTAAAGAAAAAATCCAAGAACACCAAAGAAGTTACATGTTGGATTCCGTACATTCGACATATGCCAATCATCTTAAGGAATTCAGGCATAATTTCAATAATAACTATGAAATTATCCACATCAAAAGCAAAAGTTCTAGATTAACACTTTTAGGATCTTTAGAAATCAACAGGTACAATGCCCGTAAAATACTTTTGAATCAACAGACACATGTTGACAGATCCCCATTACTGAATATCTTTCCCTAATGGAATTTTTCATCGACAAACTCCTATAAACACCCTAAGTTTTTATGGCTTGTTTTTACAATTATTTTGTCTCGTACTTGAATGTATTTCAAGTCTGTTATACTAGACACCACCAGTCAGTAGGATGTAGATACCTGAAGGAGCCACAACAATTGTTGTATTAAACATTTTTGTGAAAATTAAAATACTATCTCTTAGATATTTTTCGATTAAAATTATTTTTCACCAAGAAAAGACATAATCTCAAACAAATCTAATAAAGCATGTGAATTCTCGATATGCCATAATCCCTTATAAACAGATGCCATCATAAACATTAATGACAGGAACCTTTCACTCAAAAACTATTAACATACAATATGATCCACAGACTCATTAAAACTCCAATGAATCAAGAACAACATTATTAAAATGTGACGAATGTTTTGAGTTAACTTAAAAAATTCTGTCTTCTCAAACCAGTTTTTAAAAGATTCATAAATTTGTTTATAGCATTTTTTGAGATACAGTTTCTTATCCGTGAGGTTCAACTGAAATAGTTATTAATGAAATTTCACCCAATATTCAATATTTTCTATGTTTTTGTGTGTTGTGTGAAGTTGATTCTATCACTTCTCTCACTTAAATAGACATAGTGTTTTCAACGCATTTTTACAAAATTTTAAACAATATTTTTAATTAAATCATGTAGATGTTTCACAGAATGATTCTCTTGAATATTTTGAAAAAGTAGTTTAAATACGAGTTAGTGATTGAAAATCACAAAATAGCTTAAGAATTGAAGGAAACATAATTTAAGAAAACTTTCCAAATCTATTTTGAATCTTGGTGAATTGATTAAAAACAATTAGGGCAAAGTATCTACGGATAATAATTCGCAAATTTATAGCTTAACTTCTTCTCATTACCAAAAAATTTACATAGGACAAACAGCTAACAAATTACTAACGAGAATAGGACAATATCACAAAAGATATCTTTATCTCGAAAATAATCCCATATATTGTATATTACTTCCCATATTGGAAACATCTTTCACTCTTTTTTGTAAATTTTATTAAACTTAATATACATAAATAAGAATTCTTTCAGACCCTTAGTGAAATGTAAACTACCATTTGAATAAAAAAATTCGTTAAAATAATTCAGTTCGTCAAAATGATATCTGAAACAGCTTCTATGTAACGAAACAATAATTTTATTTGAATGGACGTGTAGAAATCTCAAATTGTATTATATTATTTTATATATGTATTTTCGACCCGATACCTTAACGATATCAATTGATCAATCTTTTTTTTCATAGAGACAAATTGAAAAACTACTTCCTTTTCATCATTTTCAGAGGTCCAGAGGTCAGTGATATTTTACAACTTCCGAAATCTAATCTCACTTTCACCGCTTAAACAGCATCGATCCAGTTTCCAACGTTCTCCACAAAACCGAAGAAAAGTCGAAGCTTTCCATATCATAAAATATTTCCTTAATCTCCATACTTTCAGCCACTTTACCAACTCTTTATTAAACTTGTTCCGGCTTGTTTACAGCGGAACAAGTTCGCTAACAGTCTACGACACCTCCGGGAAGTTTTCATTCCGGCCAGGTTGTTCGTTTAAATGGGACAAGATCAGCGATTTGAGCACCGCGTCCTGCTTTTTCCAGACGGAGATAAAAGAGATTAGAAATTGGATACTGAAGTTTGTCATTGGATATTAACACTGTGAAACCGTCCTGTTGAGCGATTAGAATTACCGTAAAACGAATGATGACGCATTCTAAAATAAAGGGTGACGAAAGGAAATCATTTCCCTTCAGGTTCAGACATGTCTCATAATGTTTTCTAGGTGACAGGTTATGATTCCATAACTTGTCTACCATATGGTGAATGGTATATATATATATATATCTCTTCTTGCATGATATGTCTACCTTGATCCACAAGATTTCTCTTCTGGAATCTATAGAACGATAAATCTAGTAACAGTAAGCCTTCATGTACAGAAACTCATCTTAGAAGACGTCCAACACAATAATGCTCCTTTACTGGTTGTACATTACTTTTTAGGTAGATGGCTGTAGTGATCAATATATCGTAAAGTATCGATCAAACAATTCTATAGCTCGTCTAGAAAGTATCCGGAAAAAAACAAAGCTCAATTGTAATTATTTAGTAGTTAAAATATATAAGACCACACTTAAGTGAAATACAGATGCGCTTGCTTTACCACACATTGTTGACTTACGGAATAGTTGCTTGGGGAGCAGCAAACATCTGTTATTCGAGGAAGCTGAAACAAATACAGAAATCAGTGTTGAAGATGATTTTCAAGAAGAGAAGAACATACCTGAATGAAGCTTTATTTGGAGAAACATTGATCTTGGACGTGAGATAGCTTTACTTTCTTAAAACCGTAATCAGACAACATATGAATAAGCACACACTCGAAAGAAAGTCACATAAAAATATCCTGCAGAGTTCTAGTTCTTACTTGGCTCCTAGATTCTATAACTCGATACCGGTAGAGATCAGAAATACTAGTAGTATTTGTGTATTCAGGAGTAAACTTAAGGAGGGGATACTGAATTGGACAGGAATTGGCATCAAAAGGAAATTGTCTAAATCGATTACTAGAGTTTTTCCCCAATAAGGATCAAGACTTTTATGAGTAAGGCATTATGAAGCTACCTTTAAAATGGCAACAAATAAGAGAACAAAACGGTGCATATTAGACCCAAATTGGCCAATCCAAAACATGTTAAATAAAGTCTTGAAGTTCACGCAAAAATAATGGATTTTTTCCCCAACCTATCATAAAATTGGAATCTTGGATCTGATATCATGATCATGTTCACCTACTGATCTTTACTTGTGTTATTATACCTGGCAATTTCATCTGCACCCTTCTTGAATAACTTAATTTCTCAGAGACACTCAAACTGAAATTTGGTATCTTTTCCTCGAACATGATGCCGCTAAAATTGCAGATCTAAGTACTCTTTGGACATGCTTACAATAGATTTCTTCTCTTGGGCGCCCTATTAACCCTGAGAAGCTTGTTTATTATTTTATTTCTGTACTTAGCACTTGAAACTTGGTATTCAAATTCGTCTTTCGATATAATATACATTCGTGAGTGAAAGAAATGTGTCATTATAGTCTTGTACTAGACTACCTAAGCTGGCTTCAAACTGGTGCAATATAGGACCCTCCCTTTTATTCACTGTTCTCTTTCTACAATCAAATATAGATATATAAATTCTAGTTTCACAATGTACTGAGGTCTTCATCTGCTACTTGATATGCTGAGACCTAACATCTTTCAAAGTATTCAGAAGAGTAACATCTGCTCATCTTTCCACATTGCGTTACTTTTTCGTAGCATTTCGATACTATAAACGTTCGAAATATTCTGAACATAGAACAGTTTGAATTTCGAGCCTAAACTAATCTTAAAATTACGGGTCTTCTCATTAATGACTGCTTCATGAGAAACTTCCTAACATTAAGATCAGCAGAGAGGATTCTGATATTTGTTGGCGGTTGAAATGAAAGAGTAATCATTTGGTTCAAACCATTGGCACAATTGAAACTTCTTTTCTTAGGAAAGAGCCTTAAAGCTACAATTATCAGAGGCAGAATTCTCAGAAAAGATTTGTAAAATCTCTGGAAAATAGAAGCATTATCTGATTGGTCTTAGTACTGGAAGGATCTACTTACCACTTCTTATCTCAATACTTTTGATAATATTCTTTCATATGTCTCAAGAAATGAGCTCAGCCTTTTTCATCATAAACCCTAACTTTGTCGAGTCTTAATCATCTTTAGTGAAGCACCACACCATCGAGCTCATTAGCCTGCAAATATGCCGACTTCATAATTCGTCATTACTTTCCCTTCATCTTTTTTCATCACTACATTGTCCTTTCGAATTAACGCCTTCTCTTGCTGTAATTGTGGGCGGAACAAGGTCGCTTCATATCCGGTATCCTGCGGTCAAGCAATATCCGGTGGCTAAGCCAGCAATGACCTGACGCTCCCTTTATCTGGCTCAATTAGTTTTTATTTGCCGCAAAGAGAGTCCGGTTACTTCTACATTTTGTGGGACAAATAGGAGGGAAATTTTCTAGGCTGTTTGGGTGTAAATACAGAAGCAGTTATGGTATGTTACACTTTTGAGCAATATAGTCGCACGTAATTCGAGTAAGGAAGAAAGATCTTTATTAAGTGTTGAGTTTAAGTATTCGCCATCTTTTCCTAGAGGATACAAGTCTCTTCAAGAAACGTTTGGAACGTGGAACATGAACTGAGTAGTTACTATACCACTCGACTAATATTGTAGTAGTTTCTCCATAATAATTACAAAATTATGAATTTCTGAGTTAAACTTAAGGAATCTTTTTCTTTCTCATAATTAAAATGAAAAAACTCTAAAAATCTACACACTATTGTGTCTAGAAAAAGTATTTTCCATTCAATAACAAGTAAAATGTACACATATAGCATTGATCAATTTGTACTCCGAATATTGTATATAGTAATAAACATTTTCATTACATAATTATAGAAATTTAGTTGGAATAGAAGTCGAGTAAAATACTTGTGGGCGGTAAATATGTTGTATTTGCCGGCGTTTCGACCTAAATTAGGCCATCCTCAGGGCACTAGAAAATAGGATTTTAAAGTATTACACGACAACAAAAATAAATTTGGATAAAAACATAACATAATACGAAAATTAAAAAGAAATATCACCCACATCCAAGTAATTACTCCAGTGTTCTGATTGATAAAATGTGAATGCTCTTAAAAGGCATTATGTCCAAAAATTTTCCAGGAATTGAGGTACTATAAAATTACTCGAATTTCTTTCAGATGTTAGGAAATCTATCAGTTCTTGCGACTACCAAACCCAGTTGACATGCAAATTATGACTAGCATGTTCTCTGTTGCAGTGAGGGAATAAAAACAAATGCGTGCACCCGAAAAACAACACACAATCATATATATGGAACTTGTACCGGGCGTTGAACGCTTTTTAAAGTGCCTTGATGGATGGGACTCAATTTTTCGACGTCTTGTTTTTTGTTCATACTGTTAGGATGTTTTTTGATTTCAATCATTTCATTTAGTAGTCGTTTGCTATAATTGTTCTGTTTGGCTTAAAATAGCGACATTATTAAAATCGAAATCAGGTTGCTTGTCCTCAAAATGCTCAGCTAATGCTGTCTTATTTTTTGCATTGATAATGTTAGCCGGTCTTACGCTTCGTTTATGCTCTGAAGTTCTAGTCTTTGAATACCTTCGGGTTTGACCTATGTAAATGTCATTACATTTATTACATGGATTTTGTATATAACATTGCTTTCGATGTCTTTTCTTTTTGCTTTATAAACAGTTTCTTAATTTTATTTTCACTTTCAAAAGCAACTTTCATATTTATATTCTTGAGTTGTGCGGCTATTCTTTTCAAAAGATATTTTATATATGGAATCTTGAAATATTTCGCTTCTTCATTCTGGACTGGAACTGATATTATAGGGGAAGGGAAGAATAAAAGTTTGTTTACAAGTTTATGGGGGCAGTTTTTCACCAAGTAAGTGTTTATCTTGTTGAAATTTTTTAAGCAGAAATCAGGGCGTGAAAGTTTAATTATGCTTCAGGTTATTGATGATATTGAGGTTTTGTTTAAGGGAGTGCTCTGGATGAAAATTGAGAAATTTCTCGGAAAAAGTAGCCTTCTGGTACCAATCTGTTTTTATTTTATTACTATCAGTTCTTATCAGTAGGAGATCTAGAAAAGCTATAAAACCGTAGTTAACCTTCTCTATGGTGAATTGTAATCTATGGTGAAAGTTGTCAAAAAGTCTAGAATAGTAGGTAATTCGTTTTCTGGTATATACGTTATGATATCATCAACGTATCTTTTGAAGATAGGAAGTCGAAATCTTAGTTTTTTTTATACATTGTGTTTGTAACTCTGATATCACTACATCTGCGCAAGCCCCAGACAACAATTACCCATTCCAAGTCCAAAATTCTGCCTACAGAAGGTTTTATTGAAAGCGAAATAACCATTGTCAAAACAGAACTGTGTAAGATCTACGAAATTTTCCATCGACAACTTACAGTTGTCAACAATAATATGCCATCTTTTCTTCAGTAATTCTATTGTGAGGTCAGTTGGAATATTGGAGATATATTATATATATTGGAGATCAATCAGAATATTGGAGTAATAACTTGGATGTGGGTGATATTTGTTTTTAGTTTTTGTATTATGTTATGTTTTTATACAATTTATTGTTGTTGTCGTGTAACACTTTAAAATACTATTTTCTACTGCCCTGAGGATGGCCCAATTTGGGTCGAAACGTCAGCAAATACAACATATTTACCTCCAACGAGTATTATACTTCTCATATTGTGATGTCCGAATGTTTATAGCTAAAACAGTACAGATAATTTTAGATGCTTTCATCTTCAGAAAGAAACAACAGATGAAACTTCGATAAACTCGCTAATAATTTTTTTTTTCAGATTTTTTTTGAAATTCTTCCTCAAGTGCAATCAAAACTGCCTCAAGAACGCTGGAAATCCAAGAGATATGCGTCGATTTCAGGTAAGTGTTCTACAAATCTTTTTTCCCAAAAATTTCATATCTCTAGATCGTCAGAATTCAGTTTAGTCTGAACCTTCAACTGATTATTAAAATCTTTAATAGTTTCAACCTAAAATAAGCCAATGAACGTTCTGTAAGGACCCATAAGCATACAAAAGAATTCAGGTGATTGCATAAAACAAAATGATAATGAAATAAAAAATTATTTTCAGTAATAATTATTCGTTTCTGCATCAACAACCAATTGGTACATCTCAGCTCCAAAAAAATCTTCTAGTTATACGAGTTCTAACAGCAGGTTGAAACTATAAATTTAATATTTAATTCGACTGCAAATTTTCGATATGAATGGCCACTTGGTTGAGTAGTTTTCAGCTAGCAGTGGAAATTGGATATTGGGAGGTGCTCCGTTGATAAAAGCAGGGACGTACTCAAAGTCGTTCAGCCGAAATGTTGACTCACAATTTCAGATCAAAGATTATGGGCTCACTCAGTAATTTTTCAAAGCGTTGATAAAATTAATGACATAACTATCTTGCTCTAGCAGAGAAATTTGATAATCTCGTTTCATTCTAATCTGGGAATAAAGTTGTTAATTTTTTTTTAATTATGTGATCGGTTCTTCAATAAGTGGTTTCATTTTGACGCTTCAACAATGCATTGAAATTGTTAGAATTCATTACAAAAAAAGTGAAAATTTTACAGTCACAGTTCGCAAAACTAAAGTACTTGTGAATAAAATAAAATAAGTGGAGGTTTATACTTGATAGAAGGTATATAAAATCATTCAAATATTTTAATATTTACAGATATATTCTGTTTGCCTTCTACGTATTTAATTTGAAAACATTATATTTAATATTATAACTTCAGGAATTAAATTAAGGTCATGTAAGCACCGCTTATATCAAACGACGTATAAAATAAACATTCATTCGAAGACATCCAAATGAGACAACAAAATCCAATAAATATAAATTGTTAAGAAAATCCTATGAATTAAATATTTGAGTAGACAAAACTTTGTTTCTGCTCATCCCTCTTATGAAAACAGACATCTTTAAAAAATGTTCAACATAATCCTAAGAATTTCATCATAAAACTACCCTACTTTCAATAGTTTCACCAATTGAAAATTTGTTAGAGAAATGTATATCATTGAAAGTCCTTTGTATCGTGTGCTTTTTTTTAATCTTAGCTTCTAGCCGTTATACGACGAGAAATTCTCCTAGAATAAATAAATCAATGGCGAGATTTCTATTCGCAAAACCACAGTGAATTTAGAAGCCTATACCTGTTCCACAATACCATAAAGTATCGGGTCCTTTTTTAGAGTAATAGAACTTTCGATAGGGATACCTGTGATTTGACAGAAGGCAGAAGCCACGTTGTTTTAATATTTCTGTTCAGTAAGCATTGACAAATTATCATGGAAAGACTCACACCGCAACAACGTTTACAAAGTGTTGAAATTTATTTTCAAAATCAGTTTTCTATTCGCCAAACTTATAGAGCACTTCGTGAAATTTAAGATTTACATAAACATCCATCAGAGCAGCTTATTCGTCGAACTATCCATAGATAGTTTGGATAACAACAGTTTCTTTTACTCGATGCAACAACAACAACAACAAGACAAAGAATTGTACGTCAGAAGAAAATATCGCTGCTGTAAGTCATATCATGAATGATGATCCAGATTTGTCTATTCGTCAACGTTCATAACAAGTTGGACTCTGTGCATCCACCACATGGAGAATTTTGCCTAAATATATTGGTCTACACCCATACAAGATCCAACTGGTTCATGAACTAAAGCCACTTGACCATAATAAGCGTCGTTTATTTGCTGAATGGGCCCTAGAATAGCTTGAAGTTGATCCACTTTTTTATCGTAAAATTGTGTTTAGTGATGAAGCTCATTTCTGGTTGAACGGCTATGTAAACAAGCAAAATTGCCGTATATGGAGTGAAAGCAATCCTCAAGAAGTTCTGCAGGTTCCATTGCATCCTTAAAAATGCACTGTAGGGTGTGCTTTACACGCTGGAGGCATCATCGCTCCATATTTCTTTAAAACGATGCTGGAGCTAATGTTACAGTGAATGGTGCTCGTTACAGATTGATGATCAATGATTATTTGTTTCAAAATTTGAATGGTATCGACCCAGAAGTGTTTTGGTTCCAAAAAGATGGTGCTACACCCCATGCTGCTACCGTAACAATTGATTTATTGAAAGAAAGATTTGGCAATAAGATTATTTTAAAAAATGGTCCAATTAATTGGCCTCCAAGATCATGCGACATAACTCCATTGGATTTTTTTCTTTGTGGTTATGACAAGTCATTGATTTATGCTGATAAACCAGAAGCAATAGACGCTTTGGAAACCAACATTACTCGTGTTATTGATGAAATAAGGCCTGAATTACTCGATAAAGTGGTCCAAAATTTGTCTCATCGAATGCGGTTCCTCAGAGCTAGTTGTGGTGGACATATGCAGGAAATTATTTTTATTTGGCTTCAATTTTAATTCAAATGTGTTTAAAGTTCTATCACTGTAACAAAAATACCCGATATTCTATTCAAATCATGGTCGAATGTTGTAACAAAAATTTAAGTACCACGTTTGAATTCATCATGAACATCGTCCACGAGCTACAACCCTGTACAACCTACTACACTGCTCACCCAGCCCAGTCGGATAAGTTCGTCGAAAATAAATGAAAATCGCAGGCCGCGATTCTACTCATGGTTTTTTCACTGAGACCGTTTCGATTCTTTCTCATTCTCCGGGATTTTCTTCTCCGGTAACGCTTCCCCCTTACTCCTTCAACCCCGCGAACTTAGTACGCTCAGAATGAAGAGGTCTCCCTTTTTAATGCTCAACTTGACGAGGGGCGAGCAGATCGTGAAATTCTTGTTTGTTTCCGGCGTAAAAGAGGAAGAGGAAATGGAATAAACGATGTCGTTCGGATGTTTTCTAATTTTTGCGATTTCATCGGGGCGTGCGACAAACCCCGTTTTGTTGAGTTTTTTCCATTATTTCAGATCTGGTCGATTTCAGTTTTTTCTCGGGGGTGTTATGAATACCTTTTTGGCTGGTATCAATTATTTTTTCTTTTATTTTGCACACCAGTATAATTGATAACTTTATCTCTTGAAGAAAAGTTTAAGACTTCAAACAATTTTTGTTTTCTTGTATAGATTTTCCTGAAGAAACAAAACAGAACTACTTAGTGATTAGATCCCTCTTACTAAAAATAGTCCATAAAATAAGTTCATAGAATTTTGTAGGTATCCATGCTCCAGAAACATCTGGAGTTATTATGAGTCAGATTATTTGTAAGTCCGTCTAGAAAGTAGCCGGAATTTATAATTTTTCATGATTTTAATATAATTCCTTTTGTAACATTCTAAGATAAAAGTACGTATAGAAGAAAATATCGCTGCTGTAAGTCATAGTGTTAATGATGATCCAGACTTGTCTATTCGTCGACGTTCACAACAAGTTGGACTCTGTGCATCCACCACATGGAAAATTTTGCGTAAAGATCTTGGTCTACACCCATACAAGATCCAACTGGTTTAAGAACTGAAGCCAGTTAACCTTAATAAGCGTCGTTTGTTTGCTGCTTGGGCTCTAGAATAGCTTGAAGTTGATCCACTTTTTTATCGAAAAATTGTGTTTAGTAATGAAGCTCATTTCTGGTTGAACGGCTATGTAAACAAGAAAAATTGCCGTATATGGAGTGAAAACAATCCTCAAGAAGTTCTGCAGGTTCCATGGCATCCTGCAAATGCACTGTTTGGTGTGCTTTATACGCTGGAGACATCATCGGTCCAAATTTCTTTAAAAACGATGCTGGTCTAATGATACAGTAAATGGTGCTCGTAACAGATTCATGATCAATGATTATTTGTTGCAAAATTTGAATGGTATCGACCCAGAAGTGTTTTGGTTCCAACTAGATACTCCTGCCGTAACAATTGATTTATTGAAAGAAGGCCTTGGCGATAACATTATTTCGAGAAATGGTTCAATAAATTGGCCTCCAAGATCATGCGACATAACTCCACTGGATTTTTTTCTTTGGGGTTATGTCAAGTCATTGGTTTATGCTGATAAACCAGAAAAAATAGACGCTTTGGAGGCAAACATAGCTCCTGTTATTGATGAAATAAAGCCTTAATTACTCGAAAAAGTGGTTCAAGATTGGTCTGGTCGAATGCGGTGTCTTAAAGCTAGTCGTGGTGAACATATGCCAGAAATTATTTTTAAAACATAAATGTCATAAAATTATCTTCCAAAATTAAAAAAATATCTGGCTTCTATCTTAATCTAAATGTGTTTTATTTCAATTTAAAGTTCTATCACTCTAAAAAAAACACCCGATATATTAGTATACTCTTATATAAAGGAAAAGGCCGACCATCGCATTTGAGAAGTTAGTCCTAATTTAAATTTTGCAAACCTTCTTATCGAACAAGAATTTACAACAGAAAAATCGAAATTTCAAATATCCAACCTAAAGGTTTCAAATGAAATAATTCAAAACGCTACAAATTAGGGAACGCTCAAATAAGGGCAAAAACCTCGTTCTGAACGATCAGGTAGATTTGTATAATTCACGTATTATAAGTATTCTCACTTATAACAACCCCAGATTCCCTAGAAACAGGGATGGTTATAAAATTCCTAGAAAATAATTGAACTATTTGAACTGCTAAAGCACATGTAAAAACTATTTAAGGAAACGATGTTTTTGATGAAGTTCAGTTTATAACGAGCTCAAATGATGGTACTGTGTGTTGAAACATTTTTCACCTTTATAAAGACTTATTCTTTTAAATAAGGAGTGTTAATTGGAAATTATATTTTATTTCTCCTTTATTTGTCATTTACATTTATTCGCAATAACAAAAGTAGAGGTAGGCGAAACTTACATTGTGAAATACGTGGACTTACAGCCCGTGTCGACTACGAAAGCCGATAACACGAAAGATTCAAGACGATGAGATAAAAATAGATGATAAGACAGTAGCCAGGCTACCTGGTCTTGTAACATGGAGGATTTTTCAATAATGGGTTTCATTTTGATATTTAAGAAACGAGTAATTTGTGAGAGAAATCAATATATGTTTATTTCATCGTAAGAAGAAAGATATGCCATTAACAATGAAAAACAATAATTTCACTGATGTTTTTAATTCAAGCACTTTAATCTTTTTCGTAGCATTTTATTCTGATCACTTTTATATTATGCAAGTACCTCCACTATCAATTTCATCAGCCCCTCATTCAGAAGATCTCCAAACAGGCTTCTGATTAGAAATAAGCGACGAAACAGCGGAAACAACGAAACGGCGATGTTGTGGCGCGAGAACTTAATAGTCGGCCATTAATTTGATTACGTTTCCCCCCGTCCTCTTGCTCCAAGACCCCCCTCCACCCGTCCAACCGTTCCGTTCTGCCTTCGTGGAGAGGAAACGGTTCCCTCCGCGTTGTTTCGACGAGCCGCCTGCACGTTTTCCCGTTTTTCCACGCATTTTAAACGCAACGATTAAGCGGGGCACCCCCATGGGAGCACAAGAGCGACTTTGTAGTTCTTGCCGACTCTGCAGCAGTCGTTAACGATGCTCCAGCGACTGAAGGTAGGTGAGGGGTTTTTGCGAAATGGGTTCCACTATCGCCTTGTAAAGGGTTATGGGATGTTTGCGTTTGGGTGTGTGGTATATGGTTTTTCTTCCTATTCTTCGCGTTCATCAAGTAATTTTTTCAGTTTTTGATCAGATGTCCAAGATAACTCGTGAAAAATCGCAGCAAAATAAGTTCCTAATATTCTTTATCGAGAAATGTGTGAATTAACTGGTAGAAACAATGTACCGGGTTTTTCATTCTTATAATTTGACCACCCCCTTTAACTTTGTCACAGATGGAGGTACAAAAAAGTTATTCACAAAAGTTGTATGAATTTTCTCAAAATGATTTCACAAAACGAAATGTATACAGGATAGATGCGATACTCTTCACATGAAGTGAAAATATTTCAAATTTTTCCGCTTCTGTGTAATGTTTCAGAAATAATTCTATTGAATGTCAACGTGTGTCATATTGTTACCAATGTAGTTTGTTGATTTATCACCACTTGACAACTGATTACTGAGCCTGCCACATGGTTCTTCTAATTTGACACTCAGTAGTTCTCAAAATAAGAAAGATAGACCGAAACTATATAGCGTGATCCATTCGAAAAAATGAAGTTGATTTCATATAACTTTAGTGAAAAACTTCTTTGTGTATCTCCACTTATAACAAAGTTGGCGTCAAATTATAGTGAAAAACCGGGTACTATATATTAACGAATTTGTATGAATATTATCAATATGGTGATTAAAATATCCTTGACATATTGTTGTGGAGCATTTGCATTTTGTGTTTCTACCCTTGGAAATGTGAACGTTCTCTCAGAATTGTGCCACTTGCCATACGAAAGTTCAAACGGGAACCAAACGCTCCCAAAATTATCGATCCTTGGTAAATTATGATCCCAATTTTTCCTTATTCTTATGGAAAGGTACATTTTTGATCCCACAAGGTTTGAGAACCTTGTCGGATCGTTGCTCTTCTTGTGTGAGGTTTTTCCAGCTTTTAACGTTTTTTGGAAGTCTATCTCCTATATTCCACAGTTACGTCATTATCAAACCCAAAATCGAATCAATCAGATTGTATTTAAATACCTGTGTATCTTATTCTGTAGAATATCTAAATAAAGGACCTATCAACCTCTTTAAATCGCTGCTACTCTTTCAACTTTCATCACAACTATCGGGTGTTTTTTTAGAGTGATAAAACTTTAAATTGAAATAAAACACATTTAAATTAAGATTGAAGCCAATTTTTTTTTATTTGAATGATAAATTCATGACATTTATGGTTTAAAAATAATTTCCGGCATAAGTCCACCACGACTAGCTCTGAGGAACCTCATTCCAATTTTGGACCACTTTTTCGAGTACTTCAGGCCTTATTTCATCAATAACACGAGTTATGTTCGCTTTCAAAGCGCTTATTGTTTCTGGTTTATCATCATAAACCAATAACTTGACATAACCCAAAAAAAAAATAATCCAGTGGAGTTATGTCGCATGATCTTGGAGGCCAATTAATTGGACCATTTCTCGAAATAATGTTTTCTCCAGTCTTTCTTTCAATAAATCAACTGGTAGCAGTATGAGATGTAGCACCATCTTGTTGGAACCAAAACACTTCTTGGTCGATATCATTCAAATTTTGAAACAAATAATGATTGATCATCGATCTGTAACGAGCACCATTCACTATAACATTAGCTTCAGCACCGTTGTTAAAGAAATTTTGACCGATGATGCCTCCAGCGTGTAAAGCACAACATACAGTGCATGTTTCAGGATGCAATAGAACCTGTAGAACTTCTTGAGGATCGTTTTCACTCCATATTTGGCAATTTTGCTTGTTTACATGGACGTTCAACCAGAAATGAGCTTCATCACTCCAAAATTTTACTATAAAAAAGTGGATCAACTTCAAGCTGTTCTAGGACCCAATCAGCAAACAATTGATTGATTATTATAGTCAAGTGCCTTTAGTTCTTGAACCAGTTGGATCATGTATGGGTGTAGACTAAGATATTCACGCAAAATTTTCCATGTGGTGGACGCACAGAGTCCAACTTGTTGTGAACGTCGACAAATAGACAAATCTAGATTATCATTAACACTATGACTTACGGCAGCTATATTTTCTTCTGTACGCACAGTTCTTTGTCTTGTTGTTGTTGCATCGAGTGATCGATAGAAAATGATGTCCGAAATCTATGGATTTATCGACGAATAAGCTGCCCTGATGGACAATTATGTAAACCATAAAATTCACGAAGTGCTCTATAAGTTTGCCGAATAGAACACTGATTTTGAAAATAAATTTCAACAATTTGTAAACCTTGATGCGGCGTGAGTCTTTCCATGATAATTTGTCAATGCTTACTGAACAAAAATCTCAAAACAACATGGCTTCTACCTTCTGTCAAAACACAGTTATTCCAATCGAAAGTTCTATCAGTGTAATAAAAAACACCCGATACTTATTTACTACTTTTCATATTCGTTTAATCTACTTGTTCACTTGTTTGTGTATTTTATGAACTTGTACTCTCATTTTTCTACGAAAAGGTGATTTTTGTCGAATTGTATCACTGAGTTCATATACAAATGATTAGGTTTACAACCTATTCCTTCCATCGATTGGTTATAAATAACCATTCCTCATTTAGACAACCCACTGAAACAAAAACATTTTGTGATCAATATAAGTGCTTCCAAACACCAGAATTAGAAGCCAAGACTAATTCAAATTCTCCACGGTAAACTAATCGTGGACGAAATATATATTCTGCACAATATTTCAAAGAACAAACACTTTCTTAACAACCTAGCTCAATGTTAGAGGAAAATATGAAATAAATCAAATTCATTCATATTACTAATCAAGTGAGATTTTGGAAAAAGAAAAAACGTGAAAGATGCAAAAAGTTAAAAATAATCTGTCAGGAAAACATTCAAATGGGTACAGTGTTAATCTTTCATTATTTCTTGGCATTATTACTCCATTCGTCCTCAATTTCTGACGGATTATTTTATCTCAAAATGATATATTGTGCGTCTAGAAAGTATCCGGAAAAAACCAATTGTAATTTTTCCCAGTTCAGTAAACATTATTTCATAAATTATATACCTGTTGACAATCAACAATATTCTACAAACAGTGTTGCCATGCAACTTTGGCCATAGCCGACTATGTGCACAACATATTTTATAAATCACTTGTCTTAGAATTTTGCAAAAAAGAGGAAGATTGAAATTATGAAAAATAATAATTTCCGGATACTTTCTAGACGGACTATATAATTTCAGACATCTGATTTAATTTGAAGATATACCCATATTTCAAAGCTTACTGGCTAGCTCTATTGGGATGCAGCCTAACAATATGATCCATATACCAGGTGTAGAAGTATGAAATCGGATTTTTTCGTGAAAACTGCACGTCATTTCTTTTGAAATGGTGGCGAATATATTATTTCAATTAAGCTCTATTGCTGATTATGCATCTTTCCCAGTTCTGCGGGAGTTTTTCTTTTCAAGCCAACCAGTCATTAAGCCATTTTCTACATTTCATACGAATTGAAACGTTATTCTGCGAGAGCGCGTCTCAGTGATGCGAATAGATGATAATCGAACGAAGCCAAGTATGAGGAGTAAGCCGTACGCGCTAGTATTTTCCACGTGAATCCCCGATCGTTTCTCTGACCCGTTTTGCCCTGGATGGGGCATTATCATGGAGCAAAATGACTTTGTGTTTCCCTTTTCCACATATCGGTCGTCTCTCATGTAATGCTCGAGTTAAATCGATGATTTAGTGTTGGTAGCGATCGGCGTTGGTGGTTTCAGTAGCTCATATTACAACCTTCTGATCCCACCAAACACAGAGCATTGTCTTCTTTCCAAAGCAGTTTGGTCTTGCAGTAGATGTCGATGCTTTGCCTTAATTCACGTCACTTAGGACTCTCAAAAGTGTGAAACAAGTGAATATCGAGATTAATTTGATGCATTTCTTGCAAATTTGTTAGGGGAAACTGTGCTTCCATAGTAAATACGCCACTGCGAAGAAGACAAATCACTCAGAATTCACTGAGAAGTAGCATCTTCTCAGGCATGTTAAAAAAGAACCACCAGGCTCTTGCAACAACCAGCATCTTTCAAGCCAAGACAATATCCCCCATTCCAACTTGTCCTTCTGCCACCCCCTTCGCTTCCACCACTTCTCTCCAGGTTTTTAATCTCGCCGTCCGACGATGGCCGTCGTATATTTTCTTCCGTTTATCGACGCCGCCCACCGGCCGCCGTCGTCATCATGTCAGTCTTGCCGTTCCCATGGGAACACCGCGTGTGTATCGCGGCATCATGGTCCCAGGGGACGGCCGGGTGTCCCGTGGGAGGAGCTCTCTGCGATTCAGCGGCCGCCGTCGAGGTGCGGGGACGGCGAAAAGATGCCTCTTTGTGCGAGCGGCGAACGGTGAAATGGCCGACGGAAACGGACGCCTATGGAGTTCGTGGATGGCCGGGTATCGACGCCGACTATGGTCGGAGGAGAGGCTAGAAGACAGAGGCGTCGCGAAAATGTGGTACATAGGTATATCTAGATTCTCAGTAGAAAGTTTGTTAACCAGTCACGTGTTATGATGAATTCTGAAAGAAAAAATATATTTATAGAAGTAGTAATAATAATCAAAATTCCTCCATTCCTTCATTTGGAACGACGTATAAGCGAACAAACGGGAAGCCTGAGGTACCTGTCTGAATCCTGGAATCTAAAGCAATACCTAACGTACGAGGGTGGTTCAAATATGTTCGAGACAAATACTCTAAATGAGTAATTCCATGATAATTTGTCAATGCTTACTGAACAGAAATGTCAAAACAACATGGCTCCTACCTTCTATCAAATCACAGTTATCCCTATCGAAAGTTCTATCACTCTAAAAAAAACACCCGAAACTTTTATATTTCATTGATTTCCAAATCTGTTGAGCAATTTGCGAAACCTAAGGCGCGGTTTGTGTCCTAAGGCCAATAAAGCGTTTAAATTATTTCTTTTAATCTTACGCTGTCTTAATGAAACTGTTATATGCCTCATACCCATGCCATTTTTCATCTTCTTTATTGTCTCATATACAGAACTTTTTCCCAGTTCAGTCAATTTCAATAATTATTTAACGTTTCAAAAACATTTTCTATACGAATTTTCTACCTTTTTACTTTCTTCTCGTTGCGACATTATTTCATATATTGTATACCTGTTGACAATCAACAATATTTGACAAATAGTGTTGCCATACATCTTTGGCCATAGCCGACTGTCTGCACAACCTATTTTATACATTACTTTTCTCTTAGAATGTTACAGAAAAGAAATATATTAAAATAATGAAAAATAATAACTTCCGGATACTTTCTAGACAGACTATATATAGTGTAGCGCTAGGCAATTATGCCGGTATTGATATACCAGCGTAGTGTCAGATAATTTTGACTCGTTTTAATGCATTATCTGCAATATACTAAAACAAGGATTGAAATATTATGATTCAGAGAGATGACAGATTATCACAGCAGGCAGGCTAACTCCTGCTTCTAAATAATTAAGGAAAGAAACATAGTCGTATGTTGGATTAACAGAGGAAACGTGAGAAACTCAGTGTACCTAATGAAAAGTCATTTATAAATTCCGAACACTTTCTGTAGTGACTATAATCGGAACTTAGGGTTGCCCCAAGGCTCTGTTCTGAAACTACTCTGATTTCTGTTATTTATTAACGACCTTTCAATGAATCTGGAAAATTTGCTCATTGAGTTACCCAACTATCGGCTCATTATATCTCAATCTGTCAGATTGATTCTGTTCGCTGATGATAAAACAAGGACCTAAGAGGAACTGCAGCGTTTGTGTGAACTGCTAGCACAGAGATTTTAAAGGATTAATAAAATATTATTATTATTATTCAGTTAGTCTTGTATTTGATTTCTGGTGAAAAAGCTTTTGAAATAACAATGGTTTTTCATTCGTGCAGGGGAATTCGATAACCAGATAAGGAAAAATTGATTGAATATTTAATTTTCTTAATGAAAACATGAGTAGAATTTATTCGTTAATGCATCCATTAGTTTATTTGCAGCGAGGGATAAATTTTCGTATACATGTATGTATACAATGTACTGAAATGAAAAATTAATATTTCTCTTGATGAGTTTGAATTTTGTATTAGTGGAATAGATACATTCTAATACATACTACTCTGTTAAGAAAGTACCGGGAATTTTCAATTAAAACAACATTTTTACATTTAATCGTCAATATTTATTGGGTCGCCTTCAAAATAGGTTCCATTTGCTCCAATACATCTATGCCAACGGCACTTCCAATTATCGTAACATTTTTTATAGGCGCTTTCCGGGATGGACTTTAGCTCTCGCGCCGAATTTTGTTTTATGGCTTCAATCGACTCAAAACGGGTGCCACGAAGGGGCAATTTTAGTTTTGGGAAGAGGAAAAAGTCGCAGGGAGCCAAATCCGGCGAATACGGTGGTTGCTGAAGCACGTTTGTTGAGTTTTTGACGAGAAAGTCAGTCACAATCGTAGCTCGGTGAGAAGGCGCGTTATCGTCATGCAAAATCCATGAGTTGTTCGCCCACAAATTTGGCCGCTTCTTACGGATACGCTCACGCAAACGTTTCATAACGCCTAGGTAATACTCCTTGTTTACCGTCTGACCCTCTGGAATGAATTCGTAGTGCACCACGCCACGGATATCGAAGAAAACAATGAGCATCACCTTCATTTTCGAGCGGCTTTGGCGTGGTTTTTTCGGTTTCGGCTCATTTTTTGCCACCCATTCCGATGATTGCTGGCTTGTTTGCATATCATACTCGTAGACCCAGGTCTCATCACCAGTTATAATGCGTTCCATGAATGTAGAATCGGAATTACAGCGATCCAGCATGTCTGAAGCAACCTGTTCGCGATGACGTCTTTGAAGAAAATTCAGGTCTTTCGGTACGAGTCGTGCGGCCACCTTTCTCATGCCCAAAATATCAATCAAAATCGTACGTGCGGACTCGTGGGATATCCTAAGATCATGTGCTATCTCTCTCAAGCTGGTACGACGGTTTTCCAGCACCCTTTCCTTAATTTTATCGACGTTATCTTCGATCGAAGCCGTCGATGGGCGACCACTTCACGACCGTCCTTGAAGGCTCTGTACCACTGATATGCACGAGTTTTCGATAGAGCATTATCACCAAAGGCCTTTTGCAACATTTTCAATGCATCGGCACACAAAAATTCATTTGCAACACAAAACTTTAAACAAATTCTTTGCTCAACGTAATCACCCATAGTAAAAATCGGCACGCACTCTGACATCGACTGACTTAATCAGCTGTTGCAAACACACTAGTTGACAGATCCCGCTCAAGCTTGGCATAGTAATTAAGGACAGTGGTACCAACCTAGGAAAAAAAATTTTACCTGCCTCATTGCCCCGCCAGATTCAAATCGATAATTCCCGGTACTGTCTTGACAGAATGTATAAGTTAATATTCAACTAAATTTCAACATATTTCTTGAAAATTAATATAACATGGTGATATTTCAATCTTTCGAATGAAAAAGTCTTTAGTGGTCTTTATTGAAACAATTTTAATATTTCGTACTTTGATGTGATTCTTACGAGGAAATTTCTTTTCAGGTCGTCATAGCAACTCAGGTATCAGTAGACGGACCTCTTCTGGCTATATCTGACAATATGTTCGTCCACAATAACTCTAAACATGGACGAAGGGCGAAGAGAATGGACCCAACAGAAGGTGAGAATTTCCATGTTTATCAGATTTATACTGAATATTCATTGATTTTTCACAAAATATCAACATATTTTTTTACTTTATTGGATTCTTTATTTTGAAGAATCATATATATTAGTCAATATTAACTCTGAAACGATAAATAGAAAAGGGATTTGAATTTCCTACGTATTCTCTCATCATTCGAAACTTATTTAGATGCCAAATAAAAACAATCAATGAGACTCGTCGTATCTTCTTTTGAAGATTTTTATGTAGAAGAACTAAGTTTTATAACTGCTGTTCAGTGAGCTGAGTGCGTTTGTTTCAGTTCGCTACAAAACAGGATATTTGTTGAATGAAGATATTTGTATATATTTTTTATCGATTGTTTGTATTTAGCATCCTAAATTATTTTCGAGTGATGAAAAAATAAATAAGAATTTCAAATGCTATTTCTGGGGAATATGTTATATATTTTTTAGAAAGGAAATGAAAATGACCTCTATAAATTCTATGTGGAGCATTTTTGGGATGGAATTTATTATTTATGAATATCCAATCGAAACAGGCTGTCTAAGTTAATGTTTGCGTGATGATCGCAATCAATAGTCTGAATTTTTCCTTTGTTTACTGCCGCACTTAAATGTTATATGTCTTTGAAAAAAAACAATGTTTTTTGGACATTTTAATGAATTTAATTTCAAAATGTTTTTGAGAAATTTTATAGATTAAATCCTGTAGGGGTTTCACAGAATTCATCTAGATAATGTTTGAGATAAGAAAATTATTGTTGAGTATATGTTATTAATCAGTATTTGAATAACTTAATGATAGAACATGCGTATAGTATGATGTTAGGTAGATAATACCAGTGTAACCAGTATTGGTATATTGCTAATAATTTGATATTATATCAAGGTTGCGTTGTATTATACTTTCCTGTCGAAAGGGAACAATTTATATAATTATTTTTATTATTGCAATATTATCCACAAAATTTTGAATCAAGTTAAATTAAGAACTTTTTACGATGTAAGATCGCTCAATTTCATTCTTATTCTTACCATCCCTGCAATTCACAGCGCGTTCAAATCAAAAGCAACATTGGAGGAACAAGTTGGGATATCAACAAGGTTTTCGAAACAAACGTGGTTCCGCTCAGAACACCCCGCTTTGTTCCACTTTATTTTCCCCATCTTAATCTTCCCGTTCCTTACGCTATTAAAAGTTAAAAGTGAATCCGTTGCGTCCCGACGCGGAATGCGCGTGCGCCCGTAAAGTTCCGAGGTTTGGTGGCGCTTTGCGAAATGAATTTATGGAGTTGTTAAACTTCTTTAGCGTCGCTCCCGTTGTTTGTTGTACTTCACGCGATGTTTATTGGGTTTCTTGTGGGCAATTGAAGTAATTCGGGTGATTATGTCTTCTTCGCGATACGAGTGATGTTGTAAGATGTTACAGAAGCAAAAAAATATGCTTCATGCTTTCGATGAACAAATTTAATGGACTCTTACTTGATGGAAATTCATTTTGATGAATAAAATAATAAAGAATATGTCCACACTTTATTAATTCACAACAATCGTTTCACCAACACTGTTGGCTTCCTCGGGTTTCAATTATGAACAAAACTTCATTCTCTGATAAAACTTAACAAAGATAATAATCCAATAAGGCCACTAGTTTCTCATATTAATTCGCCTAGCGTTAAACTGCCAGAGGCTTTAGTTTCAATTATCCAAATGTCCGGTCAAATTTTGATAATTACTTATCGATAATCTTTCTGATGATGGTTCACTTTGTTATCTCTAAATAGATGAGCAACCAGAAGTAGAGATATAAATGATAATTGACATGTTAATGACAGCCGAAGTGCTGCCTGACTCGAAATAACCACTACTTCAAAATGCAAACTCTAGAGGGCCTACCCTTTACTTGGGACGTCAGGACTAGTATCGGTTTTTTTTTTAGAGTGATAGAACTTTCGACAGGGATTAACTGTGATTTGACAGAAAGTAGAAGCCATGTTGCTTTGGCATTTCTGTTCAGTAAGCATTGTCAAATTATCATTGAAAGACTCAAGCCGCCATAACGTTTACAAATTGTTGAAATTTATTTTCAAAATCAGTGTTCTATTCCAAACTTATAAAGCACTTCGTGAAATTTATGGTTTACATAATCGGCCTTCAGAGCAGCTATCGATAGATTTCGGACAACATTTTTTCTACTCGATGCAACAAAAACAACAAGACAAAGAACTGTACATACAGAAGAAAATATCGCTGCTGTAAGTCATAGTGTTAAGAATGATCCAGATTTATCTATTCATCGACGTTCACAACAAGTTAGACTCTGTGCATCCACCACATTGATAATTTTGCGTAAAGTTCTTGATCTTCACCCATACAAGATCCAACTGGTTCAAGAACTAAAGCCACTTGATCATAATAAGCGTCGTTTGTTTGCTGATTGGGCCCTAGAATAGCTTGAAGTTGATCCACGTTTTTATCGTAAAATTGTGTTTAGTGATGAAGCTCATTTCTGGTTGAACGGCTATGTAAACAAGTAAATTTGCTAGTCCTGGTGGACATATGCCCGAAATTATTTTTAAAACATAAATGTCATAAAATTATCTTTCAAATAAAAAAAAATTGCTTCAATCTTAATTTGAATGTGTTTTATTTCAATTTAAAGGTCTATCACTCTAAATCACTCTAAAAGACACCCGATATTTAGTAATTTCGTAGCCGCAAATGAAAATGATATAAATTTCAAAACGAAAAAAAACACTAGTGAATAAATCTGGTATACAAAGAGGATATATCATTCCCTGAATCCATGCAAGAGATAATTAAAGGTGTATATTTGACGTAACCGGTTAGGACTATTTGCGACTTCAAACGATCGCGCAAAAACGACGAAAACTGCCGAAATCAAAGGACAAACCAACCCCGGCGCCCCTTCGGTTCGCTCCCGCGAAGATTTTCATCAACCCCGCCGTGCGCTACGAAACGGAACGGCATCGGGGCCCTTACAAATCATTTCCGGCCTAGTTGTTATGCGTCCTGCGTCCTTCCTCCACACGTCGACTTCTCGCACCGACGGCGACGGCGTCGTTCCACCGAAGCCGCCGCGACGTCCAAAGTCGGTTTCGCGTCGTAAAAAAGGTCTCGTTTGTATGCGGGGCCGGGCGGCGTATCCGAAACTTCGCGAAATTGGTTCCCGATTCAGTTCAGTGGAGTAAGGAGGAAGACAGCGTGGGGGCGCCGGTGTATAACTGGGTGGCGAAGGGGGAAGCAAACGTAACTCGACGACTAGCCGGTTCTTTCTTCATTCACCGTCTCCGTTTTGCGCCGTTTTGGGTGTGAAAGCGGACGGAATGAAGGTGCGGACGCGCGTTGGGATTTGTCGTAAGAACTTGTCGTACAGTAAATGGGCCTACAAATCTTCAAAGCCTTATAATAGGTTTTTCGAGATCACTGTTCGATTTCTTCGAAATTGAATGAGGTTTATAACTGTGCAGTTGGTCCTGCACTTTCTCGGGGATGTCACCACCTAACACTTCAGAATACAGTATCAAGAAACATTTGTTGTATATTAATAAGTTGTGGACAAACTCTCTATTATTTTATTTAGTTAAAATTAATTTCCATCATGTGGGGACCCATTCAATTAAATTCGAAGAAATAATGTTAGTTTTTGAAGCTTTTTCGAAGTTTTCTATTACTGAGTGAATAAGCGAGATACATCATGTGTTTAGGTCAATTTCCAGGACTCTACCCTCCTCTTCCCGTAGCAACACCCTGTATAAAGGCCATCAGTCCGAGTGAAGGCTGGACAGCGGGAGGCTCTACGGTGATCATAGTAGGCGACAACTTCTTCGATGGGCTTCAGGTCGTGTTTGGGACGATGCTGGTTTGGAGCGAGGTAAATAAGAAAATCTAGATTTTGGAATGAGTTTTTTCACTCCTAGTTTAATTTATTTACCCATTTTACTTTATCTATTTTAAAATTTTGCAATTTTTCATTGTCTGCTCAACGTTGAAAGTATCGGGTGATTTTTTTTCAGAGTGATAGATCTTTAAATTGAAATAAAACACATTTAAATTAGGATTGAAGCCAATTTTTTTTTATTTAAAAGATTATTTTTATAACATTTATGTTTTAAAAATAATTTTCGGCATATGTCCACCACTAGCTCTGAGGAACCGCATGCAACCGGACCAATTTTCGACCACTTTTTCGAGTAATTCAGGCCTTATTTCATCAATAACACGAGTTATGTTGGCTTCCAAAGCGTCTATTGTTTCTGGTTTATCAGCATAAACCAATGACTTGACATAACCACTGGAGTTGTGTCGCATGATCTTGGAAGCCAATTAATTGGACCATTTCTCGCAATAATGTTATCGCCAAATATTTCTTTCAATAAATCAATTGTTACGGAAGCAGCATGAGGTGAAGCACCATCTTGTTGGAACCAAAACACTCCTCAGTCGATATCATTCAAATTTTGAATTAAATAATTATTGATCATCGATCTGTAACGAGCACCAGTCACTATAACATTAGCTCCAGCATCGTTTTCAAATAAATATGTACCGATGATGCCTCCAGCGTATAAAGCACACCATACAGTGCATTTTTCAGGATGCAATGGAACCTGTAGAACTTCTTGAGGATTGTTTTCACTCCATATACGTCAACTATGCTTGTTTACATAGCCGTTCAACCAGAAATGAGCTTTATCTTTAAACACAATTTCACGATATAAAAGTGAATCAACTTCAAGCTGTTCTAGGGCCCAATCAGTAAACAAACGACACTTATTATGGTTTAGCGGCCTTAGTTCTTGAACCATTCGGATCTTAAATGTTTGATGGTATCGGTCTCTACTTGTCGGAAATACATCTTGATGATTAAAGTGAAACAACTTAATTTTACTTAATTAAAGTAAAGGAAAATTTTGCCTAATGATCCAAATGATGATTAAAGTAAAACAAGTTAATTTCTGCTAATTTATTTAATTTCACAACAATTGTTTCGTCAGGACAACATGACTTCGTCAGGTGAATTATTTAGTACCATACTCACCTGACGAATTCATGTTGTCATGACGAAACAATTGTTGTGAAATTAAATAAATTAGCGGAAATTAAGTTGTTTTACTTTAATCATCATTTGGATCCTATATGGGTGTAGACCAAGATCTTTACGCAAAATTTTCCATGTGGTGGATGCACAGAGTCCAACTTCTTGTGAACCTCGATGAATAGACAAATCTGGACCATCATTATATACGTACAGTTCTTTATCTTGTTGTTGTTACTGTATCGAGTAGAGAAAATATTGTCCGAAATCTATCGATAGTTCGACGATTATGTAAACCATAAATTTCACGAAGTTCTGTCAAAACAACTTGGCTTCTTCCTTCTGTTAAATCACAGTTATCCCTATCGAAAGTTCTATCACTCTAGAAAAAACCCGATACTTTTTCCACATTGAGGTTTATTCATTGATATTACCTATATCTTGAAAAACCTTCAGACTTATTCCCTCGAATTCTTTCAGCTGGTAACTCCACATGCCATACGAGTTCAGACACCACCAAGACATATACCTGGGGTTGTAGAAGTGACGCTTTCATACAAATCCAAACAGTTTTGCAAGGGAGCTCCAGGTCGATTTGTATACGTATGTAAGTAAATATATTCGTACTTAAAGAGGATCACAATCTGAATTTTGACCTTATTCCAGCACTAAATGAACCAACGATAGACTACGGTTTCCAGAGGCTTCAAAAATTAATACCTAGGCATCCAGGTGACCCTGAAAAGCTTCCGAAGGTAATTAAGATTTAATTCACATTTTTTGTTTGAGTTTCTTGAATGATTATTAAAAGTAAGCAATTGTAGTAACTTTCTTTATTGTTTTTCTTATAAAGAAAATTTCTTTCCTGATGAACCATGACGAAAGAATTGTGTAAATAATAAAGTGCAGCGGAAGTTTAAATTGCATTTACCTTGTATATATCTATATGTTATTTTCTTTCAGGAAATCATTCTGAAGAGAGCTGCAGATTTAGCAGAAGCGTTATACTCAATGCCAAGGAATAACCAACTGACCTTAGGTGGACCAAGATCTCCCTCGATGGCTAACAATGGTATGGCGTCTGCAACGTTCAATGCATACGCGGGGCAGTTAGCCGTAAGCGTACAGGAGAGTGGAAACGGTCAGTGGACTGAAGGTGCTTACCCTTCTTTTTCGTCAGTGTCGTCTGCATGTTACGCTTGTTTGAGTCGCTTTAACACTTAATACGCATTTTGCTCAATTATATTCCAATTTTCACGCAGAATAAATATCTAGTATTCACACAATCGAAATGAAGAAAATTTCATTTAAGTATAATGCATTCGCCATTTTGCAACTAAAGTTTATATTGAAATTGTGTCATTTATTCATGATAGTTAGGAAAATATTGAAAGATAAGTAAGGAAATGAGTCATTTTCATTCATAATTCGAAATAACTTCACCATAACTTCGGTGAAACCTTCGAATATTCGGCTACGGCACGAAAATTCAAAACGGGCGTATTCGCCATTTTGCAACCACGTGGTATTTTTGAGATGCTGTTTCCAAAGATAATATGCATGTTTAATATATTCAAGAATTTATTTCAATTTTTGTATTGATTCTATATTTGAATTGAAAGTGAATGTTTCTGAGTTAAATATAAGTATCTGAAAGAAATATTGAGATAATTTAGAGCATGTGCACGAATTTACTTGAAAACCTCTCGATGTGTGGACGATTTTCCATGAGTACTGATTGGTGGTTTTCTGATCGGTAGGGTTTTTCTTTTAGACGAGTACGGACGAGCACAGAGTAGCAGCGTGTCACCGAGGGGGGGAGGGTATTGCTCTAGTGCCTCGACCCCACACTCGTCCAACGGTGGCTCATTCGTGAATGGTGCTGCCTATGGAGGCTCCACGCCGACTAGTACGCCACTGAACTCCTCTAATATGCTGCCTGGATCGCCGTCAGCGGGGATTTTCAACTCCATACCCAGTAAGTAGAAGCTATTACCTTAAATTCAAAGTTTCCTTAAATTATTCGATGTGATACTAGTTTGAACTGAAGTTCTGATTGATACTGAAAAAGAATCGAACGTGTTATTCAGCAATAAATATTTTTGTTGACGGAAATATCAAGAATTGCTCGAGACAACAAAAAAGGTTTATTCATTATCAAAGGTGAAAATTTCAGGTTGTTCCCATTTTTCTCTGAAACGGTATGTTTTATCGTAAAAATAGGCCAGACAAAAGTTGAAGATCAAACAGTTCTCTACAGAAATATCACTTGGTGCATTTTTTAACGTGATTATCCGAGTAAGCGATTCCGTTTCCGGCTTCCGAACTGTCAACACCGTAGTGATTAACTCCGAGTGAAATTAAGAGAAATAAAATAGCAAACGTGATTTCTGCCTGCTGGTATTCATCGATACGGTGCTGGGACCCCCTGGAAGTGATTATAAACATACGGGGAAGCGCGATTACCCCATCGTCGATCTACAACCACAATATCAAATATTGGATCGGAGGTTAGAATACACGAAAACAACACAACGTTCACTCAGTGACACTTGTCATAAACGTCAATAAATCCGACAGATTAAACAGTGTTGCCAATTGAGAAAAATATTTCTGCCATATTCCACTACTGCGTTCCGTTACACACGGGAAAATTATAAGATGGAAGGTCAATTCCAAATATTATTCGAAAAAATGAAAATAGAGATGCAAACTCAGAATGCAGAATTGAAGGATTCTATAACAAATAGTATTATGGAAAAAATTGATGATAAATTATTCCCTATTATGGAAGAAAATAAGAACCTGAAAAATAAAGTAGAAAAACTGGAAAAAGAAATAGAATACCTTAAGAGGATTGAGAAAGCCAACAACATCATAGTATTCGGCTTAGAAAAAAACGAAAAATCCTCTTACGAACTAATACAAAAGCTCAAAGTAACCTTCAATCTAGATTTAAATATTATAATGGAAGAACGTGATATCAACAAAATTTATCGCTTAGGAATTAGAAAGAGAGATAGCAATAAACCGAGGCCGGTACTGTGCTGTGCTCAGTTCACAAACAACTGGAAAAAGACCGAAATTATCAAAAACAAAAAGAACCTAAAAACAATATACATTTCGGAGGATTACTCGAAGGAGGTGTTAGAAAGAAGAAAAGAGCTGCAAGCCAAGTTATCTGAAGAGAGACAAAAGGGCAATATAGCGTATTTGAATTATGATAAATTAATGGTTAAAGAGAACAACAACAGCCAGGGAAAAAGGAAAAGGGGATTATCCACTTCACCCTCTTCAGAAAACAATCAACCAAAAAAGCAACAAACCGTAAACAAAATGAAGACCAACAGGACAAATGCTTTTGATTTAATGAGACATAGATCCAGCTCCCTTTCAAACATGCCTAACACTGATAAAAACGAATAGCAACTACAGAACGGCAAACGGAAACCAAAACCAACCAAAGGAACAAACAAGAAAGAAACAAAAAAACAACGAACTCCCCCAAGCCGACTGGTCCTCGAGGGGGAAAGCGACCACAACCCTCCAACTTACAAAGACAACAACCACCGAAAATCAGTAGTTTACATAGCATGCCTCATGAAAGAAAGGAGTGGAAAAGGTTGGAGGAGGCCTTTGCCGACTGGCAAACAGATCTTGGCAAAATAACCAAGGACCAAATATTAGTTTAATTTTATTACCATATATTAAGTTTAAGTCTTTAAAGTTAGATACTAAATAAGATTATATAGATAATGTTAGCTAAACAAGGCTATATGTTAGTAAGATAAGTTAAATAAGTTGATACAGTTTTACATAAGTTTAAAAACCATTGTAAGAGATCTGAATAAAAGGCTATATTATTATTATTATTATTTATTATTATCCGAGTAAGCATACTCCACGATCTAGTGTGATAAAGAAAGTTAGATCACATCATATGCTATTGATTGTAGGAACGGTTCAATCACTAATGATCAAGGTGGAACGGGTTGTATTCTTGTAAATGTTATTATGATAGATAATTTTCAAATTCTACTTCGACAATTATCTCTTTATCTTCAATTACTTCTTCTTCTCCTTCCAGAATTCCTGTGCGATGTTCTAAGAATAGAATTGAATTCGTTGTCTCTTGCGTTACGAATACTGAATCGTTCTTCGATTGTATTTTGTTTTTTATTTTCATACCGAGCTTTATTGAGAATATCACGCTGATTGTCAATAAAACAGATTATTGTTGAACTCTCTTCTTTCTCAGTTATAATAATTTTATTAACATATCGGGTGTTTTTGTTAGAGTGATTGAACTGTGATTTGACAAAAGGTAGAAGCCATGTTGTTTTGACATTTCTGTTCAGTAAGTATTGATAAATTCTCATGGAAAGACTCACTCCGCAACAACGTTTACAAATTGATGAAATTTATTTTGAAAATCAGTGCTCTATTCGCCACCAATTTATGGTTTACATAATCGCCCATCAGAGCAGCTTATTCGTCGAACTATCGATAGACTTAGGACATTTTCTCTACTCGATGCAACAACAACAAGACAAAGAACTGTACGAACAGACGAAAATATCGCTGCTGTAAGTCATAGTGTTAATGATGATCTAGATTTATCTATTCGTCGACGTTCACAACAAGTTGGACTCTGTGCATTCACCACATGGAAAATTTTACGTGAAGATCTTGGTCTGCACCCATACAAGATCCAACTGGTTCAAGAACTAAAGCCACTTGACCATAATAAGTGTCGTTTGTTTGCTGATTGGGTCCTAGAACAAGAAGTTGATTCACTTTTTTATCGTAAAATTGTGTTTAGTGATGACGCTCATTCCCGGTTGAACGGCTTTTGTAAACAAGTAAGATTGCCATATATGGAGTAAAAACAATCCTCAAGAAGTTCTGCAGGTTCCATTGTATCCTGAAAAATGCACTGTATGGTGTGCTTTACACGCTGGAGGCATCCGCGGTCCATATTTCTTCAAAAACGATGCTGGAGCTAATGTTACAGTGAATGTTTCTCGTTACAGATCGATAATCAATAATTAATTGTTTCAAAATTTGAATGGTATCGATCCAGAAGTATTTTGGTTCCAGCAAGATGGTACTACACTTCATGCTGCTATCGTAACAATTGATTTATTGAAAGAAAGATTTGGCGATAACATTATTTCGAGGAATGGTTCAATTAATTGGCCTCCAAGACCACGCGACATAACTCCACTGGATTATTTTCTTCGGGGTTATGTCAAGTCATTGGTTTATGCTGATAAACCAGAAACAATTGACGGCCAACATAACTCGTGTTATTGATTAAATAAGGCCTGAATCACTCAAAATAGTGGTCCAAAAATGGTCTGGTCGAATGCGGTTCCTCAGAGCTAGTCGTGGTGGACATATGCCGGAAATTATTTTAAAACATAAATGTCATAAAATTATACTTCAAATAAAAAAATTTGGCTTCAATCTTAATTTAAATGTGTTTTATTTCAATTTCAAGTTCTATCACTCAAAAAAAAAACACCCGATAGTAGATACTTCGAATTCAAGTGTAGATACTTATATACTTTACGATAAACATTCTGCGTTTTCCTCTTTTCAGCTTCTTCGTTTGCTCCATAGCCGAAAAATAAGCAATATCATTCAAAATCTGGCTCACTTCTTCGTGTTCTACTATGAGATTTCATTTGAGATGGGCTCATTGTGGATGGACTATCTTGTTCTGCCTGGTGCGGTGTTTAAGCTGCAGCAATACTTCTCTTACGAGTGTACATTTCACGATACTTCACATAGATTGTCACATATTGCTTGTCTTTCAAGTATTTAAAAAATTTATCATTTCTTTCAACACTTGCATCAATCAAAGTCTTCATTCCACGATAAGCTTTATCACAGATAAAGCAAACTTCTGACATTTTGTAAGGATTATTTAACAGCACAAAAAGGAAATTGAAAAAAGACCAATAAGCACGTTTGCTCATTGCAAAGAAACATTCAAAACTGATAGTAAATACTTAATTATTTCGTTTACGCCCTTCAAAAATAGACAGTTATGCGACCCTCAACATTCGAACAATGATGTAGCTGGCAGATACTGCTCAAGGTTACGGACGAAGGGAATAAGAGACTGACAGTGTATTCTCATACTTTAAAATACTCATTCAATTTCTCTAGAGTGTGATTAACACAAACCAATAGTTTCGTATATGGTACGTCCGATGTCGTATAGAGGCTGCATCTGCCTTATGTATAATCGCGATATCTAACTAATAGTGATTCCTAAAAAGAAAGTATGTTATTATTAATTACGATATGATATTTGATATTTGAACGATACGGAGTTTACGAAATCAGTCTAATTTCTCCCTTTTGAATTTTGTTATTTTAGTCTCCACTGAAGCCGCCCATTACCACTTTGGCATCCACTACACGTCCAGCAACATCAACAATAACAACAACAACGACACCCCCACCATCAAGGCCGAAACGACGGACAAAGAAAAGAGCGCTTTCGCTCCAGTGATCAGGGCAGGCTGTGACGTCTCCCCCTCCACCTCAGCCAGCACCCGGACCCCTGCCCCCGCGCTCTTCCACCACCAGCCCATAACAGGCTGGCATCACTTGGCTGCCGTGCAATGTTAGTACATTATTTTATTATCATATCGCCCGCGGCCGTTCTGCTTATAATTTTCCATTATCTGCAACAGTTCTCTTTCCACGGTTCTAATTGCGTTACCTTCGCTTTCATAAACGCTGTACCGTTCGTGGGGTAAGTAGATTTCGTCTCGTTTTAAACGGTTCGGGTCCCGTAACAAGCCGTTACGCGAAAAGCTTTTTACCCCGTTTTCATTCTCGCTCCGATAAATTTCGCGAGGAAGTTATTTCGACTGGTTCTGAAGCGGTCCGTTTTTACGAGGTTCAGTTTAATTACGTTCTTATTGTTATTGGATTTGTATTTGTTTTCATGACTCCATTAATATGGTTAGGATGAACAAAATCGGACCAGGAACTTATAAATAGGTTTACCTACTAATAAATCCTTATACATAGCTAGTAAAAAAAAATTAAATTAGGGATAATGGAAGGATTAACATTTTTCAATACGTTTTAAAGTGAAGTCAGTACTGTGGGGTTTAGATGACTGCTAGTTCTCATTTATAGATGGCCCTGTCTACGTTAGAAATAATGCAGTAATTTCTATCGCTGGAGCGATGCTTGAATATTTCCATGTTGATATTTTCAACCTAGCAGTTGTTTAGCTGTAACATTCGAACTTTGAAGTTTTTTTGCATCTGGATCTTCGGCTTATATGCTATCACATGGGTTTATGGCTTCAATAACATGAGAAGTCTTCGAAGCTCTAGATATATCAAGGGCCTATTAGTTATTGGAATTATAATCTATTTCGTAGTTTCCTTTTCGATTAACAAGTATCTCATAATTTTTTGTATAACCAATGAGAAAGTTCACTCATTCAGTTCACCCACAAATTAGCTTTCCAATCAATTTCTTCAATTTCCTTCTGTTTGTTAGAAGGAATGCATAGAGACACCTTCAACCTTCAGTTATAAACTCATTATCCCTATGATAGTCACTCTTATTACTTTGGTAATAATCAGCCTTTCTTGTTTGTAGCTTTGGCCTAAATTATTCCACAACCACTGTGATAGTCAACTTGATTGCTTGTGGCATTTCGGTCTACGCTTTTGTATCAAAAACCAGTTTTATCGCTTGTGTCTTCGACACAAATTATAGCATTATCCCTGTAATAGTCAAACCTTTTAGCTTGTGGCCGGTCGGTTCAAGATATCGCATTATACTCGTAATAGTCTCGTACAAGATTATCACGATTATTATTTAATATAGTAAACTGCATATAATCGATGGACAATGAATTCGCAAATTTTTTATATTTGTTCTTAGTGTAGTTATCGTACATTTTCACTGGGCTTATATACAGTAAATCAAGTGTTATATTTGATCTTCAGTAATAAGTTTTTGTTATTTAAATATTTCAAAATTAGCCTTTTACATATTTAATTTAAAAAAATTATATTTAATAATTTTAACTTCAGGAATTGAATCAAATTAATGTCATATATATCAAACGACATATAAAATAAACATTCATTATAAGATATCCAAAAGATATAACAAAATCCAATAAATAAAAATTGTTAACCAAAATCTTATAATTTAAATATTTTGAGTAGACAAAATTTTGTATCTGCTCATCCCTTTTATGAAAACAGATATCTTTCAAAAATGTTCAACATAATCTTAAGAATTTCATCATAAAACTATCTTACTTAGAATATTCAATATTATTGGATATCTAACTAAGTAACTTTTTACAAAATCTCAAGATATGTAGAAACATTACTAAAAAACAAGTTTTAAGAGAGACTTTGCTTCGTCAGTACCCAATTATATTCATATTCCATAAAATATAACATCAGTCAACAAAAATATCCTCTCACTTTTTAACAATTCAGAAAGCTTCTGGTAAATGAATACTGAAAATTTAAATGGAGTGTAATGTTAACTCAAATAAATGATTCTGTGGTTTATCATTGATTTAAAAGATTGAAAGGCAGTTTAAGGGATTCTTTTATAGCACAAGGACTATCTTTATAAAGAATTTTAAGAAAACCAAATAATTATATATTATGAATAAAATAATTCTTCATATTTAATTTCAAAAAATTATATTTAATAATTTAATGTCATATAAGTACCACTTATATCGAACGACATATAAAATAAACATTCATTATGAGATATCCAAATGATATACAAAATCCAATAAATAAAAATTGTTAACCAAATTTCTATAAATTAAATATTTTGTATAGGCAAAATTTACCAATTAGCAGAAGCTTTCTGAATTTTTAAAAGTTGAGAGAATATTTTTGTTGATTGATGTTATATTTTATTGAATATGAATATAATTGAGTACTGACGAAGCAAAGTCTTTCTTATAACTTGTTTTTTAGTAATGTTTTCACATATCTTGAGATTTCATAAAAGATGACTTAGTTAGATATCCAATAATATTGAAAATTCTAAGTAAGATAGTTTTATGACGAAATTCTTAAGATTATGTTAAACATTTTTTAAAGATAACTGTTTACATAAGATTGATGAGCAGAAACAAAATTTTGTCTACTCAAAATATTTAATTCATAGGATTTTGGTTAACAATTTTTATTTATTCGATTTTGTTATATCAGTTAGATATCTTATAATGAAAGTTTATTTTAAGTCGTTTGATATAAGTAGTACTTATATGACATTAATTTAATTCCTGAAGTTATAATTATTAGATACAATTTTTTGAAATTAAATATGTGGAAGGCTAATACTGAAATATTTAAATAATTTTATATACCTTCTATCAAGTATAAACCCCTATTAATTTTATTTTATTCATAAGTTTTTGAGTTTACTTTACTTCCTCCCCTTAGTTGGTTCATATTATCCGATAAACAAAGCTAGTTCACCATCAAGATAACTACAAACAAGTGCATTTAAAAATTCAACAACCTTCAGTACAGCCCACAGCAACAGAGTGTAATTAATCATTTACTCTTGCTTGTTGTTCCTAAATATTGAAACAATAAGCAAAACACGGCGGTAAAATAACCGTGGTACGATACAATGATTAAAATAGTTCTAGAAAATACTATAAAGGAGAAGAGACTGTAATTATTATTCTAGTAATAGTCAAACTTGTCGCATGTAATCTTTGCTACATTATGCGCTATCATTCGAATAGTCAATTTTATGGTACGTAACTTGTGGCATTTCGGCCAAGGTATCGCGGTTATTTTTGTTAATATAGTAATACAGTCAATTGCCAAAGTATTGGCAATTCATTACATTTGTTTTTAGTGTAATAATCATATCTTTCGACTTGGTTTATATACAGTTAAACCAAGAATTATAGTTCGTAGTTATCATAGTGTTTTACTTTAATTCGTTACAATCTTCGTTGGTTTATCTTATTGGATAAACAAAGCTAGTTCATCATCGAGATAACTATAATACATACAAGTGCCTTTGGAGTAAAACTTTTCGCTAACTACGTCAAAATACAGTCGTAATTAATCATCGAGAATAATTAAATTGCAACGGCCAGTTATTTCAAAATACTGAAATAATAGGCAAAATACTGCGATAAGCTAACCGTGGTGCGTTACAGAGATTTTCGTAAAAAAATCATTCTCAGCGATGAGACTCATTTCTGGTTAAACGATAAACCTGAAGAATATCAATAACTGCCATTAAATTCTAACAAACTTACTGTTTAGAAACTCTTAGGAATACAAGTTTTAGGCAATTGTTATTTTTTATCACGAAAATTTTGAATTCGACCAATCTATTCAAATTCTGCTTTATTTTCAGAGATGACAGGAAATTCCTACGTTTTCCCACCAAAACAACACAAAGGGTCGACCAGTGGCGTCTTCAGTTGATAAATCCAGCCTATTCATGAAGCCCCAATCATACCTACCAGTGCAATTTGTGTATAGTTCAACTCGAACCAAAGACTTTCTATTTGTAAATATAAAGAGGACGAGATAGTGCGAATTTAACATAGTTACCCCAATTTTAAATCATACTGAGTAAAATGTATGAAAAACAAGGGCGCAGACAATGCAGCAGTGGTATTTTGTTTCGTAAAAATTTCTAGATTTTAGTTTGTAATTCCATGGCAAAAAAAATTCTAAGATGACGTTACAAACCAACATTCGCCGCGTTCTTATATGAATAAACATAGAAATTGTAAATATTGACGTAGTGAATCAACCCAATGATCTGTGATTTCCACAAATATTATACGAGAATTCTAAACAGGAAGGGGCAACTCCACTTTCGATAATTTTTTGTCTGAAATTGTTAACATATCTTTATGAAGATTATATACATATCGCTTCAAGCTGGGATTCATCTTGTATATTGTTGATATCAATTAGTTTAAGCTGTATATAAAAAGATGCAACATGGAAGATGCAACCTCTAACAGTATTTGTATAATTGAAAATGATTTTTGTCATCAAGAAAATTTGGTAATCATATTCGGAACACACTGTAGGAGGCAAGTCATTCCATGTACTGATATCTTGTACAAAGTTGTAATTAAGTGAAAAGTAGGTGACACAACGATTTATATAGTTGGTATTTATTTTTCATATTAATCATATTATCGATCGAAAAAATCTATAGTTGTATATAGCAGAAAGTATATACGACAATGGTGGTTTTCAAAATAAAATTCAGTTTTCGAAAAGTTAAGGGATATATCACGTGTTTCATGTTTCATCGATGAGTTGAAGGGATAATTTCATTGCAAAAAATTAACTTAATATATATAATAAAATATTATGAAAACTGTTTCTAGAGATCTAAGTCTTTTTCGTTTTCTTTCTCCTTTATCAAATGTTGGAATTAACTGAATATATATATAAAAAAAAATATTTAGATTCAGGTATAATAAATTAAATTTTTTCTTTCTTTCCATTGTGTATCATGTATTATAAATTATAGGTTATTTTAGTACAAATAAGTAGCATTCAGGATACAGGACAAAATTTTAGAGAATTTATCTATAGAATTGTTTCTGCTTACACAGGGACAAAATTTTACTCATGAAGTTTATCGATTTATTTATGAAACATTCATATATCCGTTTGGGAAAAGTTCTTGGAATAGATAGTTTTATGCGAGCTATTTTGAAGATTTTTACAGATAAGTGAGATTCAAAATTTCGATGCTATTGATACTTGATTTTGTGACATTTTTGTGTAATAGTTCTTGAAGGCTAATTTTATATTTTAACGCTTTAATCCCCGGATACTGTGTGGATGGAATCAGCTGGTACTTGTCAATTCCTATTTTTTCATTTTCAATACTCCTTTCTTATTATTGACGATGCATGATATTGTTTCAAGTTTCTTGACATTCTTATATATCGAATTCAATAACATTTGTTGCAGTTACAATAAATTGAGAATAAACGCAATTGCAATATGAGACAACACCAGTGTAGGTAACATAATCCTATTTCTCACTGAAATGAAAGGAAATATTTGTGAAATGGTTCATTTCCATGGTATTTACCTCTAATAAAATAGACATCCACTAGTAAATAATCGAAGTTGTACACTTTCAGGCGTACAAAAAAATATAAGCTGATTTTTTCGTTATTCATCAGATTAATTACAATAGAGATTAATTAAAATAATTTATTAAAATAAAGATAAGTTATCTGGTTCAAAACTTTTCTTCATAATATTATTAATACATTTCGAATACTGAATTTAAAGTAATGAGGCACAAAGTGAGATCAAAAACGTATACGACATGAAGATACCACTTTTCTACTCGCTACAACATATTAATCAAAGGAATCCTACGATTTCTGTACCTTTCGTAAAAATTTCTTGAATTGTTGCACTAGATACACTAAAAAATACATATCAAAAGTCTATTTTTCTTTCACTTGTAAAATTTTTCGATCAGGTCTTTACTAAGCTTCTTTAATATTGCCACCGAAATTAACTAATTTGTTTGATTGATTTTGTATTGTTTATTTATAGTTCCTAATTTGTATGTTTCCTTGTTAACTGTTCCCTCTTGATCTTTCTGATACGAGCACATTCGGAATATGTCATCTTTTCGTATTGTGTTTAATTTTTTCCGCATATTTATATTCATTGTTATTTTACAGAGATTTTTTATTTTGTACATATGTAATAAATTTTATCGATTTGTAAATCGAGAGATACTCGTTTCGTATCTAACTTGACAAATGTTTTCCTTGATTTTTCAAGATGTTTAATAAGAAATAAAATTTTAATCATAATTGTTGAGTTTTCTTTCATGGATTATGAAAATATTACGAATTCTTCATAGTAACAAAATAATTCGGTTGATACATAGCTTCAAATAATGTTTTTTCATTTCACAAAATAGAAATATTTTCACATAAACATTATAGATCTATAAATCGAGAGAATTTTTTCACATCCTTAATGTTTCAGAAAAATATCGAATTATTACTTTCAAGAAATAATTGAAAATTTAGAATTCAGCACAGAAAGAAAGATATTTCGAACAGAAAGGAAGTGTTAGGATGGAGAAAATCAAATATTCAATAATCGAGTATATTTTCAATCTAACATAAATAGAGGTTAATTCTTGATAGAAGGTATATAAAATTATTTAAATATTTTAATATTAGCCTTCTACATATTTAATTCCAAAAAATTATATTTAATGATTATAACTTCTGAAAATAAATTAAAATAATGTCATATAAGTACCACTTATATCAATATAAAATAAACATTCATTATAAGACATCCGAATAGTATAACAAAATCCAATAAATAAAAATTATTAACCAAAATCCTATAAATTAAATATTTTGAATAGACAAAATTTTGTTTCTGCTGATCAATCTTATGAAAACCAATATCTTTCAAAAATATCTAACATAATCTTAAGAATTTCATCATAAAACTAGCTTACTTAGACTATTCAATATTATTGGATATCTAACTAAGGTACTTTATATAAAAACTCAATATATGTAAAACATTACTGAAAAACAAGTTTTACGAAGGACTTTGCTTCGTCAGTATTCAAATAATTAATATTCAATAAATATAACATCAATCAACAACAAATATTTTAATTTATTTTCAGAAGTTATAATTATTAAATATAATTTTTTGGAATTAAATATGTAGAAGGCTAATATTAAAATATTCAAATAATTTTATATACCTTCTATCAAGAATTAACCTCTATTTATGTTATTTTATTCATAATATATAATAATTATTTGGTTTCCTTAACATTCTTTATACAGATAGTCCTTGTGCTATAGCAGAGGCCGTTAAATTGTCTTTCAATCTTCTAGATCAAGGGTAAACCACAGATATATTTTTGTGTGTAGTGAACCGTTCTCATTACATATAAAGATCTTTCATTTCGGCAGAAGTCTTTCTAGAAGATTGAGGGGTAAGCAAATGTTTGTTGTTGATTGATGTTATATTTATTGAATATGAATTATTTGAATACTGGCGAAGCAAAGTCCTTCTTAAAACTTGTTTTTCAGTAATGTTTTACATATCTTGAGTTTTTATATAAAGTTCCTTAGTTAGATATCCAATAATATTGAATAGTCTAAGTAAGATAGTTTTATGATGAAATTCTTAAGATGGACTCTGTGCATTCACAACATGGAAACTTTTGCGTGAATATCTCTACTTTATTTTGATTCAATATATATTTCGAAAATGAACTTATTAAAAATACAAATTGGACCCTCCCTATTGAAACTAATCAAAATTATTAAAATTTGAATTTCAATTTGCAATTACAAAATTAACAAATTAAGAGTTAGCTGGCGCACACACACAATCATTCAATTAGATACAAGGGTGATCTAAAAAGTATTAGTAATGAAAAAAATAAAAAGTAAATTCCATAATAAAATTAACCTATAGAAGGCAATCAAACAAATATTTTCTCACTTATTATTCCAATTAATAATTAATAAAAATAAAATTTCATATATAAAATTCATAATAGTACTTAGATTTCGACTCATTCACTGATAGAAGATTGCTGTTTTAATCTTTTTCAATTCAAGCTCGCCTTCGTTGAGAGATCATTCCTCATATGAGAAATAGAATCGGCCCGAAAACTGTTCCCTGAGGTACACAACATTCCACTATTTCATTTTTGCTCATATAGTTACCGATTTTAACCTTCTGAACTATATTCGTCAAATAACTTTCTAATAACTCCAAAGCTTTACCGTTATTCCAGTATTACTCAGTTTTTCGAGTAAAACTGAATGACACATTGTGGCGAAGGCCTTTTTTAGGTCTACAAAAATACACAGAGTCTTTCTATTCTTGTTAGTAGCTCCATAAACTTTTTCCATTAAAGCATTCAATGCATCTGTTGTTGACCTACCACGTCTGAAGCCGAACTGATTTTCCGACCAAATCTTGTATTTATCCAAGAAACTACAGAGTCTTCTGCAAAAAGTCTTCTCAAATAATCTCGAGAACACAGATATGACCGATATAGGCCTATAAATACTAGGATATTCTATATACTACTTATCTTGCTCTTACATTGTTAAATGGTCATATTATGTCTGGACTGTGGTAATTCTATCAACTCATATTGTTTTACGGATAAATCATTCTTTAAATGTCATTTTGATGAACGGAGCATTTAAATTTCAACTATTCGTCTTATGGAGTTATATATTCATAACCAAACTTGAACAAATCATCCCTTATTACACAAACAAACAGGATACAACAATCATCACTTCAAGAGGGATCAAACACCCAAGATTTAATCTTAATGCAGCGCAATATTCCCATCATCCCATTCTCATCAAACGGAATTCCCACCCTTAAAAAAGACACTCAACACGTAATTTTTAATCTGACCCATCCACCAGCCCTCAAACACAATCCGACCATTCATAATTACGAGACGTAATAAGCGGTACACAAAGTGCACACGGGCGAATGAACAGGCAAAAAGGACACTGCCAACATTGCGCGTCTTAATCCGATCAGAGGCACGTTTCTAATTGACATCAACACGAGTGAACACAAGTGCCTAGAATCGGGTGTCATCCCCGATGTCAATCTCAACGTTGTTGCTTTAGATTTGGTATCTCCTGAGTATGCCTTGATGGGAATAAGGGTTATTTTTTAGAGAGGGTGATAGACGAGCTTGGTTCGATGAGAAGTGGTTTGTATTCGAATTAAATTTTTATTTGTAGACACAAGTTCGTATTAGTTCTATTATCCGATAGACTAACTGGAAACTGACGTCATCAATTTGATTGCGCAAAAATACGTTTTAGACTGGCAGGTTCTCTGGTTTCGATGCATAGAGAAATTATATCGGGTGTTTTTTTTAGATTGATAGAACTTCAAATTGAAATAAAACACATTTAAATTAAGATTGAAGCCAATTTTTTTCAATTGAAAGATAATTTTATGAAATTTATATTTAAAAATAATTTCCGGCATATGTCCACCACGACTAGCTCTGAGGAACCACATTTGACCAGACCAATTTTGGACCACTTTTTCGAGAATTTCGGGCCTTATTTCATCAATAATACGAGTTATGTTGGCTTCAAAAGGACTATATTTTCTAGTTTATCAGCATAAACCAAAGACTTGACATAACCCCAAAGAAAATAATCCAGTGGAGTTATATCGCATGACCTTGGAAGCAATTGTTATAGTAGCAGCATGAGGTGTAGCACCATCTTGTTGGAACCAAAACACTTCTGGGTCAAAATTTTGAAACAAATAATCATTGATCTTCGATCTGTAACGAGCACCATTCACTGTAACATTAGCTCCAGCATCGTTTTTAACGAAATATGGACCGATGATGCCTCCAGCGTGTGAAGCACACCATAAAGTGCATTTTTCAGGATGCAATGGAACCTGCAAAACTTCTTGAGGATTGTTTTCACTCCATATACGCCAATTTTGCTTGTTTACATAGCCGTTAAACCCTAAATGAGCTTCATCAGTAAACACAATTTTACGATAAAAAAGTGGTTCAACTTCAAGCTGTTCTAGGACCCAATAAGCAAACAAACTACTCTTATTATGGTCAAATAGCTTTTGTTCTCGACCCAGTTGGTTCTTCTATGGGTGTAGACCAAGATCTTTTTCCATGTGGTGGATGCACAGTGTCCAACTTGTTGTGAACGTCAACGAATAGACAAATCTGGATCATCATGACTTACTATGACTTACAGCAGCGATATTTTCTTCTGTACGTACAGTTCTTTCTTTGTCTTGTTATTGCATCGAGTTGAGAAAATGTCCGAAATCTATCGATAGTTCGACGAATAAGCTGCTCTGGTGGACGATTATGTAAACCATAAATTTCACGAACTGCTCTATAAGTTTGGCGAATAGAACACTGATTTTGAAAATATATTTCAACAATTTGTAAACGAAATGCGTATTAATGCCAATATCGATGTTAACAATTTTATTATTTTATTGTACATATAATAATTAAATATTTTGGTTTACACTTATACATAGTACATATTATCTTTCAGTTTCAATAGAGTCCACAAAATAGCTTACAAGCTTTGTATTTTTTTGAATATGAAGTAGGGCTAAATTTCCGTTGTGAGGATTATAAATTGCTTTTTGGGGATGTTTGCATGATTCAGGAATTTTTTCAGAAAAACTCATTTGGAGCAAGTTGTTTCTAGAGAAGTTCTTGAGTTTGTGTTTTGCATTTTTGAAAATTTATTTGGTTTTCATAATACAAGGTACGAAACACAATTTTATACCCTTCAAGTATTTATTCAGTAATTTTAATTGATAGTTTATATTTCTCCGAATTCTTTTATTCGCTTTTGATACTGTTTAATAAGTGGTTATTCTATACGTCTTCTAAATTGAAACAGTGTTTTTCTCAGACAGTTATTTATTCTATTCTAAAAGTATATGAATGAAATTCTTTTTTTTATTTAAATTTGTAGGAGGATAATATAATAAATCTGTATGATATTTAAATTTTGTTAATAATAAGGTTGAATAATAAGATTTAGTTGTTTCATGTATACGTATGTAATTTTGTAATGAACTATTATTTTATTTATTAAAAAGAAAACGCTTTCAATTATGTTATTTAAATTTAATTAATAATAAATAATGAATGTTGAATAATAGATAATTGATTATAAATAATGAAGAATAAATAATTAATTATAAACCATAAACATTAAATGAATGAAAAATAGATAATAAAAAATAAATGATAAATACTAAAAAAAAATAAATACTAGATAATAAAATCATAAATATATTGAATGTTTATATGAAAATGCTCTGCACTACTTGGAGGTGGCAGAGAATAATATTCTCAGGGTAATTTTAAGGAGAAACCGTCTTTACCGCACCTTAACGTTATTTGAGGAAACGTATGTACCGTTATGAATTTTCTTTCAGTTTTAATACGACTTATTAATTTGAATAATTATTGAGAAGAGTTTTGGTTAATTACCTTTTAATTCTATTATGGAATTTACTTTCTATATTATTCAGTGTTGTCAGCTAACTCTTAATATCATAATTTTGTAATTGAAAATTGCAATTTCAAATATTATTAATTCTCAATTGTTTTATTAGCAAGGGTTCAATTTGAATTTAAGTAGTTGATTTTTTTTAAATCTATATTGTCATATATCAAAGTAATCTGAGATATAAATCGGGGACTACTCAACTAATCTAAATGTCTAAGTTCTATATTCTAACCTACTAACCTTAATTCTAAATATGGTAATTCCAACGTTAACAAGAAATGATTTGATTCGAAATGAAACTGAAAAGATTTACAGAAATAAACTTATTTCTACCTGTGGTAAGTTTGTTCATCCATTAACAATGTTTTTTTATGTTGGCTTAGCTCTATTTCAGGAATTTGTTCTGGTTCTTGGAGAATGTTTCTGGAATTTTTTGATTTTCCAGCCTTAATTTCTTCTTTTGGATTTAAATTATTATATACTTGATTTATATGTGGGATCTTTCCATTTAAAACCCTCAAGTAATCTATTTCTTGATCACATTTCTATTCACAATAGCAATGTTAATTTGTTTTTAGGTTTTGTAACCGGATTCTTGAAGAGAAAAAATCTTTAATCAGAGCGACGTGTATGTGCTATGAAGGATTCAATCCTAAGTGACGTTTTCCGTGTTTCCTCCTTTTATAGTTTTCACGAAAAATTGAATTCCAAAGCTTACTGGCTTCTGACAAAATTATTGAAAAATGATGATTTCACAAAATTTACACTATCTTTAGGTTTCAAATTATTCTAAATAATTAACCTAAATTTTCTTTCTTTGAATTAATTGATTTTTGATTAATTTTGTCCTATTTACAATATTCTAGTGAGTTAGATTTGATTCAGCTTATTCTTTACCAACAATTTCACTAAACTTTATATACAATTCTGATAGTAACAAATCTTTTCAACAATTTCTTTACCAATTTCAAACTGGATATCTAAATTCAAATTACTTCTATTTCTAGCATCTTTGGCTGTCTTTATATTGAATAATTGTGAATTGAAATCTCCCTGTGAGTTCTATTTAGAATTTTTAACAAGATTTCTGATTTTTGATCACCGTTCAAAGAATTTGCGCTCGACTAGTGTTATGTATTCTAAATATGCTTTTTCTTCAAAATTTTGGCTTGTGAGTATGTTTATGAGTTGAATTATTGATATTTCCATCTGAATTGATATAATGTAATTGATTTTGATTTGATTACACTCTAACGAGTCAACATATATACAAATGTGAATCTTTTCCTTGAATTTAATTGATTTTTATTATCTGAGTTTTTAATAATGATTACAAGATGTAATTCACAATATTCATGACTGTTTGGAAACTTTATATTTGCCAGGCCATTATGTATTTCAAAGCAATATAATCGCTGACTGCTGCGTCACATAACTAGGCAAGCTGATCATCTGGAGGTGCCCTTTTACAGATAAAATTTTACAAAAAAAATGTACTTTATTATGATACAAGGTTATTGAATTTATGTATAACCGTGGGGGATTATACTATTGGCTCCTTCTAGATCCTTCAGAGCAGTAATAAAAGAGTACGTGAATTCAAATGGTAAGATATTCTTGAATATCTGCAAGAGAAACCATTTGTACAAACCTTCCGGAAATAGTTTCTGATATTTGTTTTCTTTTTCTGGTCTTAGTTCTCTTCTTCACTGATTTAGATAGTGATACTCTATTTACTTGATTTGTATCTTCTGTTTATCATTCACCATGTACAGTTCAGTTTGTTGTTGATTTAGCGCTAATTACATGATTTTATTCAAACCGCAGGAGTTTGTTCACATGCAAATTATCAGTGTAGGTGAAAAATTTAAATAACTGTTAGAAAATGAAGAAATATTAATGAAAAATCTAAAACTACAAATTCAAAGCATTTTCAGCCTCTCAAATGAAATCAGCTTCACCCTAACCCCAGTACTCCAACGAAACGAGTAATAACCCACTAGAAATTATCACATCGGGATGGCATAATTTAAATTGACGAGCATAAATCCAATTATGGTACAACTCCCATCATACATCGAGCCACGAGTCCAGGCCTTGATAACTTGATTCGTTTTGTTATATCATATTCAAATACATCCGAAATATAACCAACCACTCACTGCTCGTATTATTGACTGGGGCTGGGATCGAATGACGAATTTAAATGTAAATGCGTGTCGTAGAACTGAGATCGTAATTGGAAGGTATCGAATTTCGCGTGTCATTTTACGGACAGTGATGTATTTTCTTTTATTCGACGTGCGGAAGATTGCCAAAATTGTACCTCAAAAAAGGGGGATTCAACACTTATCAGCAATTATAGACCGATTTCATTCTTTCCAATTTCTCCAAACCGTTCGAGATCATTTTGTTCAATTTCATAAATCCTAAGTTTAAATATAGAGTTAGGATGGAGCAGCTTGGTTTTATGTCTCGGAGATCTTGCATGTCTAACCTTGTTACCTTTTCAGAATTTGTAGTGAAAATTTTGGATGATTCCACGCAGGTGGATGTCGTATACACAGCTTTTACGAAAACATTTGATGCATAAATCATAAGATCATGTTGAAAGAGTCGAATACCAGATGGAGTTGTTCGGACGGTTTGGTATTGTTGGTTGAATCTTATTTGTTCGATAGTCGCCAGTTTGAAAGTTTCGAAGGGCACTCTTCTTTTGGGTTTGTGGCGGGATCTGGTGTTCCACAGGGCTCTAATTTGGGCCCGTTTCTGTTTCCCCTTTTTGTCTCATATATGCCAATAATTTGAAAATATTTGGTAAACTAAAGACCGTTAATGATTGTATCAATTTACAGATGGGACTCGGTGCTGTTTCAGATTGGTGTGCGGTGAACAGATTGAACTTGAATGTTGAGAAGTGCAATGCTGTTATATATATCCATAATGTATACTTTGAGTTGAGTGTTTCGAGAAGGGTTGACGAGATTTGGGATCTTGGCATTCTATTCGACCAGCGTTTAACTTTCGAATCTCATATAAACTCTTCCTTTTCTTCTGCATTCAAGGTGTTTGGTTTGATTGTTTGCAATGCTAGATGCTTTGTGAACACTGGAACACTTCTAAAATGATTTAACTCATTGGTTAAAAGCAGAATGATTTTTGGCTGTATTATTTGGCACCCTATCTGATACATCCATTGTCGCCATTTAGAATCAGAAATTTCTAAAATATTTAGCTTGAAGGGAGGATGTTTATTTAGTGAGGGGCTTCGTTCCGATCAGTTTGTTGGATAGGTTCGGGGTCGTATCACTTGAAATCCAGTATTAAGTTATTATCCCTAAAGTAAATTCACAACCTTCTATATGGTAACATAGATTGTCGTGATCTTCTTGAATCTGTGAATTTTCTGGTTCCGAGGTTGCATTCTAGATCCAGTCATGTATTTTACTTGAGTACTCCTAGAGCGAATTCTCTTATTCAGTCACCCATAAGGCATATGTGGTCCTTGTTCGAGGAGATTTCTGGTTTTTTAAATATCATACAGATTTATTCTGTAAACCTCCTACAAATTTTAATTTCAAAAAAATTTTATTCAAAAATTTTCAGAATTAAATTAAATAAATGTCTTTAGAACACACTGTGTCAATTTAGCTGAAAAATAGAATTAATACTTATTACACAGGACCAAATGGAATGAAAGAAATTCAAAGAAAGATAAATTGTCAACTGAAAATTATTGAATAAATACTAGAAGAGTACAAAATTTTAAAACAATGTGCCAATTTAGCTGAAAAATAGAATTAATACTTATTACACAGGACCAAAGGGAATGAAAGAAATTCAAAGAAAGATAAATTGTCAACTGAAAATTATTAAATAAATACTAGAAGAGTACAAAATTTTAAAACACTGTGTCAATTTAGCTGAAAAATAGAATTAATACTTATTACACAGGACCAAAGGGAATGAAAGAAATTCAAAGAAAGATAAATTGTCAACTGAAAATTATTAAATAAATACTAGAAGAGTACAAAATTTTAAAACAAATTTTTTTATTACTATGTTTTACTACCAACAATTTTCAGATGTTTTACAATGTGTAAGATTTACATTTTTGCAAGTAGTTTCGAACTTACGTTCATTTTCAGTTACAAAAATGTAAACCTTACATATTGTAAAATATCGGAAAATTTTTGGTAGTAAAACATAATAATAAAAAAGAAATTTGTTTTAATTATGATCAACTACACAACAGTAACGGCTGAAATAGTTCAGTACAAAATTTTGTTTCGGTCCTTGCTTTATGAAAACTAAATTCCTTTCCAAAAGTACAAAACATGATCTCAAGAACTTCTTCAAAAACAACTTGCTCAAAATAAGTTCCTTTAGAAAAAATCCTTAAACATGTAGAACATCTTTAAAAAACAATTTAGAATTCTTACAACGGTAACTCATGTTTCAGGAACTTTTTTTCAAAGAAACAAGGAACGAAACAAAATTTTGTACTCTTCAAGTGTTTATTTAATAATTTTTAGCTGGCTATGTTTCCGTAATAAGTATTAATTTTAATGTCAAGGTTCAGTCTTTATAATGAACTTTGAAAAAATGCTCATTATTTTTTTATTTATATCATATATTAGGAGTATAAATAAGTTTCCGCCTTTTTTTAACACAAATTAAATATTTATTATAGAAGAACGGTTTTAAACGATGTGAGACTGCTTGCTGAGTGACTTCTAATGTTAGAGCAAGTTCTTTTTGTGTTTGAGATGAATCTTCCTCCAATAATTCCTCCAATTCTGCATCCTCGTAAATTGTTGGCCTTCCACTGCGATCTTTGTCTTCTACGTCGAAATCACCGTTTTTAAACTTTTGAAACCACTCTCGACACGTTCTCTCACTCAAAGCACCCTCACCATATGCTTCTACGAGCAATTGATGCGCCTCAGCAGCAGATTTCTTTAAATTAAAGAAGTAAACTAATATTTCCCACAAATGACGCTTACTTGGCTCAAATTTTGACATTTTCAACTTATAAAAATTATATTTTACCAATATAAAATCAATGATATTAATAGGTTATGTTGTTCTTGAATGTCCAAACTGTTTTTTAAGCCGGTTATCATCTGCGAAAGCTAAACGAAACTCCGTGCCGCGCCATCTACAATAAAATGGCGGAAACTGATTTGTACTCCTAATAATAATGCAAGTTTCAATTGGCTCATCCCTTATTTTGTATTCCATGGACAAATTCTAGGTACTTTTTAACACTGTATTATTTCTCACTCACTTCAACCGGATGATTCGTGATTTTTTATACAGAACAGCTCTAGTGGCTGCACAAAGAGGCCAGCAAATAATGATATCGAGAGTTCTCCAGTTGTTAGTGAAGCAACGTCGAACATACGGTTTTGAATAATTCATCCCCCAATAAAAACAGACAACGGAGAGTGACAGAAGAGGGCAGAATTTGCAGCATGTGGTCCAGGACCGTATGCCACCCTTTAGATATAAAAGTGATCAGAAATAAGAAGGGGAAGCATCTCGATGGATTTTGTTTATCTATCACGATCTATCCCTTTGTCGTATTTTGGAGAGGGTGAATTAGAAGGATCGAGTATGTACGAAAAACTGTACGTACATAGTAACAGATGTCGTGCGTGAATTAGTCCATGCATTTGAATTGACCTGTTTGGAAAGAATTAGGTATTATTTCTCAGTACCACCTTAAACTTTTATTTATCAAAGTCAAATATACTGCTCAATTCATGAACTTTCCGAAATTAAGGCCTATAATCTTGAAATAAGGTAAAAAAAATTATTTGAAATGTTGATGACAATTGTGTTATTTCTGAATTACTTTTGTTATTTTTGCGTTTGAAAAAACTCACCGGTAATCATAAGTATTGAAGATTTTTTTAGTGATAGTTTTTATTTGGCTCATTTGAAAGTTCATTCATTATTTGATTACTGATAAGTTTTTTCTTGAAGATGTGTTACATAGTTTCAGTGGGCTTTTTGAAAGAACTTTTTTAAAGAGACGAAAAATTTCTCAATTTTATGTTGGACATTTTATTTTCTTTGGATTCTTCTATTTCCTTTTGAATCTCTGTGATTTGTGTTAATTCCATGTCTATCAAAAAATGAGCAGCATTCTCTAGCATTCATTTGATTCAATTTTGAAAGTTTTTAAGGAATTTTATGAAATTAAAATTTCTAGTAAGGTAGTACAGAAATTTTCTGATTGATATTTAAGATATTAATTGTATGATACTCAAAATTTACGAAACCATTCAATTGAATTCGTAACGCAATGATATAAGTTCCTAACTTTAACTCGATGAACAATTTGAATGTGAGTCAATACTTGATAAAAGTAATTTTAAAATGACTTTAAATTCAGAATTATAAATTCTAACTTCTACCAATATATATTGAAACTATATACAAAACCTATCAAAACGATATCCTTGTATATAATCAATATAAAATATTTTTCATGTATTAACAAAAACTATATAAGTATATTGTATATTGACATAGAAATACAAGCAAATCCACTAAATTTCTCGAAATAAAGGATTAAATAAAAATAATTGAAAGAGGACTCCAACATTATATAGCTATTTCGACCTCTAGACCTCTTCAGAAATTTATTGAATTCAAGTTCAAAATTTTACTCACCAAATAAGATAAAACCTGAAACGAATAAACTCGAAGTAAGTTTTAAAGTATCCGAAATAAAACAGTACAACAATATTTAACCATTTGTACTCGGAATACAGAAAATCATAATAAGAATTATTCACCCCAAATAATGTCCTATGATAATAAATAAACAGAATTTCAAAAATAATAAATAATTGAGGAATATATTGTGGATATTCAGATATGTATAAGTTAGAATATATAATTCTGAATTTAAAGTAATTTTAAAATTACTTCTGTCAAGTATTGACCCACATTCAAATTCTTTTTTAAATTATGAATTAAATTCATATAGAGTGTAAATATCCACAATGTATTCCTTAATTATTTATTATTTTCGAAATTTTGGTTATTTTTCTTATCATGGGACATTATTTGGGATGAATAATTTTTGTTATGTTTTTCTGTGTTCCAAGTACAAATGGTTATGGGTTAATGGTAATAACACGTTGATTATTCCTGCTTTATTGTGGATACTTTAGAATTTACTTCGAGTTTATTCGTTTCAGATTTTATCTTATTTGTAGAGTTAAATTTTGATCTTGTGATATATTTTAGTCTGAATTCAATACATTTCTGAAGAGGTCTAGACACCGAAATAGCTATAAAATGTTGGAGTTCTTGTTCAACTATTTTTATTTGATCCTTTATTTTGAGAATTTTAGATAATTTTGGAATAGTGGATTTTTATATTATTATATTATTTTTTATTAATACGTTTCATGTCGAGATGTAAAAAGTTTTTTTCCGAGAAATTGAAAAATATTCTATATTGATTATATATAAGGACGTCATTTTGATAGTTTTTGTATATAGTTGCAATATGTTTTGTAAAAGTTAGAATTCTTAATTTAAAGTCATTTTAACTCGATGGTTCAAAATGTCAATTCACAACTGAAATGTCAAATGAGATAGATTATAAGAGAATAATTTCGGATTACATTTTAATCGGTATTTTAGGCTACGTTGCCTTCATAATTTTAATAGTATTGGTTCGTTGCATAATACATCGTAAAATTTATATCCCAAAGAGTTGCGATGAGTGTTTAGCTTGTGTCAAGTCGCAAAAATGCTGTCCAGAAGGTTGCTCCACCTGCCAGAAAACTGAAAATACAAGAAGGATGTTATGCTGTACGAATGAGGATAGATATGAAGAATCTTGCCTGGACAGGATACCGACTGTTGGTGTCAGGTGTTACAAACCTATATGTACCAATATATCGTGTATTTGTTGTGAAGTTTTCCTGAAAAATGAGATAGTTCCTGAAGATGCTTATGTACCTACTGAGAACAGGGAAGATTATGGGACAGATGCTGAGTTATTGAATACTTATAGATCTATAAATGATTCAGATGGCAGAGGCGATGGAAAATAACTATTTTTTTTCGCATATATTTTACCATATTGAAATCCTCAATATTTTTTATATCGTAAGTATATACGAAACACGTGAATTCAATATAAAGTATTCAAAGACTGGAAAGATTTTACTTCCACTTTTGAAAGCTAGGTATGATAGGGATTATTGAACGAGGGGTGCCATCTAGCGCATACATGTCTAAAGTCGATGAGGGCGCATTAATTCCCTGCAGAGAACTGCAGCTTACTCCATTGTGCTGCCTTCTGTAGGAAACGAAGTACGACTCATAGGAAGGTAGATTTCAACGCTTCACCAATCAAAGTTCCGCTAAAGATCGGAAGAGGGCGCATCATACATTAATACATACTCACCTCTGACATCTGAAATTTAAGAAGTTCCATTGCATATGGAAAAATTATTTATTAAAATCTCTGAGGAACACTCCTCAAACTGAACCAGTTTGCTTAAAAATATAAGCGAATAATTTCACTGATATTTTGTCAAGCACTAAAATTTTGAAATTTAAATGATATCTTGAAATTAGGAGGAATTTATGATCACATGGATAACATTAAATTCAAAATCCATGAATTTTTTTTATAGACACCCTTTCCTAAGGAAAGTTTAACATCAAAGAGATTTGAAATAGCAAAACAGATTTATTCTCTTAGCCTCCTATAAATTTTAATTCAAAAAAAGTTTATTCAAAAACTTTTAAATTGAATTAATATCTTATAAGCACTGCTTGAATTTAGTAGACATATAAAATCAAAACTCTGTATATAATATCAAATGGAATAAAAAAACAAAAAAATATAAATTGCAAATTGAAATAAATATTTGAAGGAGACAAAATTTTGTTTCTGATCTTATATTTGTGAAAACTAAACCTTTTTCAAAAATGCCAAACATAATTTGAAGAACTTCTCCAAAACTAATTCATTTAAAATATTTAATACATTCAAATATTTGAATAAGTTAGTTAAAAAATATCTCGAAACATGTAGCACATTCTCAAAAAACAATCTCAGAAAGACCTTATGGTATCTCTGTTGTACAAACACTAAAATTAGAGAACTTTAAAAATTCCACGTTTGTTTATCACCCAAAGCTTGTAAGGTATTTTATGGCCTTAGTTGAAACCAAATGACATTTATATAATAAGATTAAAAACCAAAATATAATTATATATATATATATATATATATATATATATATATACAATAAATTAATAATGAGAGGTTTTTTACTTGATAGAAGGATTATTAAAAAATTTTATTCAAAAATTGAATCAATGTCTTATAAGCACTGCATAAATTTAGTAGACATATAAAATCAAAATTCATCATATAATATCAAATTGATTAAAAAAACCCAACAAGCATAAATTATCAATTAAAATTAAATAAATCTCTTTTGAAATTAAAATTTTGTGAAAATTCTTCCATCAAATAAAAAACCTCTTCTTATTATTTTTTCGAAGAGATTTTTGAAGTAAAATTTTTGAACAACTCATGCTAGAAAATTTTTTTCCTTTCTCAACAATTTGTTCAATACGTCATTATATTGTTTTTTGGTTTTTCCAATCATGCAATCCTCACGAAATTAGGCAAGAACAAACGCCATATTATTCTACTTCTAAATGCTAAATTTCTGATTGATTGAATCTATAGTTTCGAAAATATTGGGGAAAATAAGAACATTTTTCCAACTTGAATAACTCCAAAACTATTGAACGGAATTTGCCCATTAACGAATTCACTCGCAGCGTTTAGACTCCAAACTTTCCCTGAAAGTTTCAAGACTCTAACTTTTTCCGTAGAGAACGTCTAGCGCGCAAAAACTATTGGGTTGTACGGAAAGTAATTCCGTTTTTTTTTGGGAAAATGAAAGACAATTTTCGTATAATGAATAAATATTTTATTAAATTATATATTGGCCATTCTGGTCCAACACTTTCTGCCATCTTTCTGGTGGTAGCATGATTTCATGCTCATAAAATGTTTGCTCTTTACTGGCAAAAAACCGTTCCAGGTGATTTTTGACTTCTTCATTTGAAGTAAAGATTTTACCGTCCAAAAATTTTGCAACGACCGGAACAAATAATAATGCGAAGACACCAGGTCTGGAGAATATGGTGTGTGTGGCAGTGTATCCCATTCAAGCAATAAAAGCTTTCGGTGAGTGATCAAACTTGTATGAGGTCTCGCATTATCTTGGTGAAACACTACACTTTTTCTGTTGATTAATTCTGGCCTTTTCTCTCGAAGTGCAATTTGTCCAGCTGATGAGAGTAGACTTCCGAATTAATTGTTGTGTAATCCAGTAAAAGCTCAAATAATTCAAATCCTGATCTAAATGGATTCTCAAGAATGGTAGAATATCTTCAGCTCTTTTGTTCTCACCATGATAAATTAAGTTGATGGCATGTTGATTATTTTCTCAAACTATTATCAATTTGGTCTTGGTGATGATCATTGGGAGATTATTCTTCCCGAACCATTTTTCGAGGTTTTCCAAATGTTTTTCAACTGCGGCCTTGCATTCATCCGTAGTGGAACCAACGCAGATTACTGATACGTCACCAGCATACATTACAGTATCATTGGATGTTACTTTAATGAATCGTTTGTGTAGATTATATAAAGCAGGGTACCTAATATTGATCCTTGGGGAACCCATCTATCTACATGCAAGGCATTTGATATTATTTGCTTGTCATTTTTTTCTGTTTCAGTTGTCCTCTGTATTCATCTCTTAAATATGATCGGAATAATTTTGACGTTATAGCTCTTATACCATAACGTTCCAATTTGTGCAGTAAGATGTCATGATGGACTGTATCGAACGCTTTGGTCAAGTCCAAGAAAAGTGTTGCTGTTATCTTATTCAATGATTTTATTGCAGAGTTAAGAACTCGATATAGTGCATCTATGGTCGATTTGCCTTTTCTAAATCCACTAATATTTTCTTCCCAAAAAACTTCATTACTCTATCAAAAATTATTCTTTAAAATATTTTATTATATTAACATTTGAGAGTAGACATATTGGACGGTAGTGATTGAAATTGTCTTTTTCTCCTTTCTTGTGAATCGGTTTAACACAAGCTTCTTTGAGGGCTTGTGGATATTTTCCGTATTGAAACATTTGATTTATTATATGTGCTAGGGGTAACGTCAACATCGGTGGACAATTTTTCAGTAGATCTGCAGGTATCTCATCACATTCTGAGGATGTTTTCTTTTTAAGTTTAATTATGTAATGGTACATTTCTTGCTCTATTACTGGATTCATAAAAATGGCTGAATCACAATGATTTATGGTTTCTGCAAGATCGGTGTTCTTATCGTTGTTTAAGATATTAAAGCGTTTAAATTGTTTCCTTTAATCTTACTGAAACTGAAATAAAATAGAAAGGCCTTTTACTTGATAGAAGAAATATAACAAAATTTGAATATTAAAACAAATTAATATATGTTTATCTTCTACAATTTTAATTTAAAAAATTTTATTCAAAAACTTTTAGAATTAAATTAATGTCTAAAACAAGCACCGCTTACCTAGCTGGATGATTATATACGTCTATTAAATATAAGCGGTGCTTGTTTTAGACATTAATTTAATTCTAAAAGTTTTTGAATAAAATTTTTTAAATTAAAATTGTAGAAGATAAACATATATTAATTTGTTTTAATATTCAAATTTTGTTATATTTCTTCTATCAAGTAAAAGGCCTTTCTATTTTATTTTATATATAATATATAATTATATCTTGGCTTCAATAAATCTCATTATACAATGTCAGTGAATTTAGGTAAACCTTAAAAATAGCTCACACTGTTCTTTGATTCTGTTAGAGCATAGATAAATCTTGAATTATAAAGATGATCTATGTCTCGAAACATTATTCATTTACACGTGGTGAGTGCTTTGGTACAGGTTAGTTTTATGATTTTAATATTTTGAATATATTTCAGGACTGAAGACGGAATTGCTTTGAACTATATTTGTTTTTTGAAGATATAGTGCATGCTTTGAGAGATTTCTGAATTTACTTATTCGAATATTTAAATATATTAAATATTTCAAATAAATTATATTCTTTGAGAGGTCCTTTAAGTGTGTTCATGTTTTTAAGATGCAAGTGGCGTTTTGAGGGCAAGACCAGAAACAAATTTTGTCTCCTTTAAATATTTATTTATTAATTTTAGGGACTTTCGTGTATCTTTTGGTTTATTTATTCCATTTGACATTGTATATTGAGTTTAGATTATATACGTCTATTAAATATAAGCGGTGCTTGTTTTAGACATTAATTTAATTCTAAAAGTTTTTGAATAAAATTTTTTAAATTAAAATTGTAGAAGATAAACATATATTAATTTGTTTTAATATTCAAATTTTGTTATATTTCTTCTATCAAGTAAAAGGCCTTTCTATTTTATTTTATATATAATATATAATTATATCTTGGCTTCAATAAATCTCATTATACAATGTCAGTGAATTTAGGTAAACCTTAAAAATAGCTCACACTGTTCTTTGATTCTGTTAGAGCATAGATAAATCTTGAATTATAAAGATGATCTATGTCTCGAAACATTATTCATTTACACGTGGTGAGTGCTTTGGTACAGGTTAGTTTTATGATTTTAATATTTTGAATATATTTCAGGACTGAAGACGGAATTGCTTTGAACTATATTTGTTTTTTGAAGATATAGTGCATGCTTTGAGAGATTTCTGAATTTACTTATTCGAATATTTAAATATATTAAATATTTCAAATAAATTATATTCTTTGAGAGGTCCTTTAAGTGTGTTCATGTTTTTAAGATGCAAGTCGCGTTTTGAGGGCAAGACCAGAAACAAATTTTGTCTCCTTTAAATATTTATTTATTAAGTTTAGGGACTTTCGTGTATCTTTTGGTTTATTTATTCCATTTGACATTGTATATTGAGTTTAGATTATATACGTCTATTAAATATAAGCGGTGCTTGTTTTAGACATTAATTTAATTCTAAAAGTTTTTGAATAAAAATTTTTAAATTAAAATTGTAGAAGATAAACATATATTAATTTGTTTTAATATTCAAATTTTACTGAAACTGGTCTATGCCTCATATTCATGCCACTTTTTATTCTCTTCATTATTTCATATACAGCATTTTTTCCCAGTTCCAAGTCAATTGCACTAATTTTTTAACGTTTCGAAAACCTTTTATATATAAATATTCTACGTGTTTTCTTATTTCTAGTTGCGACATTGTTTCACGAATTGTATATCTGTTGACAGTCAACAATATTGGACAAATAGTGTTTCCATGCAACTTTGAACATAGCCGATTATCTGCAAAATCTATTTAACACATTACTTTTGTTTTAGAATGCTACAAATAAGAAGTATATTAAAATTATAAAAAGTAATAAATTCTGGATACTTTCTTGACGGACTATACATAAAAGCTGATGATTTGTGCGCTAAACAATGTAAGCACCAAGTATTGAATTCAATTGAGAAGTATATTATACGGCGGTCGGTCAATAAATAACTCAACTACTTGAAGGTTTCAACAAAGTTTGTCGTTTAGATAATAACCATTGTGTGAAACTCCCAGGGTTTTCGCACGAAAACAAGAAAGTACGTCTAAGTGTGAAATTAGGTCATAACCGTCTTTGCCAATTCATCATCACTTCTATTCAAAATAGGGGCAAAATTCCACCCAGCACGACACAGACAACCGAATCAGGTGTACCAACATCCATCATAAGACCCTGACGCTGGGTGTTACGTACTTCATTGCGAGCATTGCCAAGATAATGAAGCTTTGTGAAGGTCCTCGAAGCCGATATTCTTGGGCGTTTGCCGATGGTTATTTTGTTTCGTGGACAGGCCTGCAATTACGGTGCTCGCCGCTCGACTCTATTCGGCCGCCTTTTTAATTTCGGTAAATTTATATGCGGTTACTGGGAAAAGTCACTAAATTGATTTCGGTTAACCGTTGCGCCATCTACGTAATTGACGGGAGCGGTGAACTAGGTGCTGTTTGCAAAATGGGCTGGGGTTTTGTTATTGCTAATACTGAAACGATGCCGGTCTTCAAAATTTCACGACTTCGTAAGCGATTTTTCCTCAGTGAAAATGCAATTCTTTAGTCTAGAAGCTTTCGAAATTCAATTCAATTTATTCATCCAATTAGGGCATCTACTTTTAAAAGGGCCAAAGTTCCAGGGCATATCATACAAGTTTTTTACAACGAAAAATGTCATATAACACATGGTCGAAATGTTAATGGTTATTCTTCAATTTAACATTTCTTGATTTCACGAAATATTTCGAGTTTTCCCATAAAATCAATTATACTTCAGTTATCGTTGTAGCCTCATCAAATTTGACCACGTATCTGAAAACGTCATTAAATGTGCTGCTAGATAAGAAGTTCTATGTGCCAAAAAATTCTTATTGCGGGCGTGGTAAGGAGATGATTCTGAAGTGAACAAAATCAGTCATATTTTTCTAATAGTTTTATCGATAAAAATTATGAATTAAGCACATGTTTTGTTTTCACGAAAAAATACCTCATTTGGTGTGCTTTCGAATGACATATCAACTTTTGTGCTAGATGCTTGTCTTCTGCCATGATATCATGGCTAAGAAGATAACAACGAAAAGTTGAAATATTCCAAACCTGAATTTGCTCTATATTGAAGCTTCTTGTGATTGGATATCAAAGTAAACATTGAATTTAAAATCTTACAGATTCTGTCGCTGAATTATTTTGGGTATTAATACGTTCTCTTCAATTGACAGATGATTTCATGATTTCCATGAGAATAACTTTGATATTCAATCATAAAGAGCTTCAAAATAGAGCAGAATATTACAACTTTTTATTATTGTCTTCTTAGCCATGATATTATGGCAGAGCACAAGCAGCTAGCACAAAAGTTGACATGTCATTCCAAAGCACAATAAATGAGGTATTTTTTGTGCAAAAACAAACATCTTGTTTGAAACAATATAATTTTTTTCTTCATTTGAATTCAGCTCCTTTTTCTACATAGTAAACTTTTCGAAAAATAAATCCTAAATTAGTAGACACCGCTAATGTTTTTATGTTTAACCGTCCAAAGTATTATAAAATGAAAGAATTAGTTTGGTGTCAAACTAGCCTTCAAATGGTACTAGTCTGTTTAGGTGATACACAAAATAATATTCATCGTCCAAAGTTATGCCTCTGCATATTTTCGTCGAATTTCACGAAGTCGACTCTTTCTTCAACATGTGTCAAACACAAACTAAGAGTCGTAGGTTGCTGAAAAATTGTCAGAATGTGTTCGACAGTATCAGTATTGCAGTTGAAGTAGCTGGGCAGAAAATACAAAATGTCACTAATTCATCAAACTGCACTGGTAATAAAAATTTAATTGAATCGGTTCTCAGATAATGTAAATTCATGGATATAGTCCAATTATTATAGATGAAAATTTCAAACAAAAAACAAAAGAAAATTGTTTGATTGATTCGGTTTTTACTTAGTGGAAACTACTTTCAATAAAAAAATATATGAGACAGTATTTTAATTCCACAAAAATCGAAGAAGCAAAGAACCACAGTATCAATTTTCTTGGCCTCACAATAACAAGACTGGATAATTTACGTGATTTAGTATTTTTAACAAACCCATACATATAGATATTACAATTTATAAAACTTCAAATCGCCCACCAATCAAAAAATGTCAGCATATAATAGTTTTATTCAGACTATTGAATGTCTCTTTGAATTCAGATAATTTTTCGAAAGAATTAAATAGTATCCAACAAATAACGTCAAACAACGGTTACAACCCTTTTCTTATAGACAAACTGGTATCAAATAAACAAAAAAAAATGGCATTAAATTTCGTGTACCCAATCATAAAAGAGGACAATACACAGGAATATTTTTCGTTATCTTATTTAAATGGATTATCTGAAAATATTGCCTCAATATTTCAAAAATCGTCTCAATTAAAACTCAGCTTTTAGAACCATTAATAAACTTAGTACCTACATAATAAAGAAAATAAATCTGGAGTCTACAAGTTGACTTGCAACGATTGCCCTTTAGTATACATTGGCCAGACAGGTAGATCATTTAAGAAAACAATCCCGGAACACCAAATGAGTTATATATCTGATTCGACATTCGACATAGGCTAATTATCTTGAGGAATTCAGGCATAATTTCAACAATAAGTATGAAATTATCCATGTCGAAAGCAAGAGTTCTAGGTCAACACTTTTAGAATTTCTCGAAATCAACAGGTACGATGCTCGTAAAATCCTTTTGAATGAACAAACAGATGTTGACAAGTCTCCATTACTGAATATCTTTCCCTAATGGTATCTCTTAGCGGCAAACTCCAATAAACACCTTTAGTTTTTATGAATTGTTCTTCCATTATTTTGTCTCCTACTTAACACTGTACATAAACTCGGTTACACTGGACACCATCAGCCAGAAGAATGTAGATACCTGAAGAAGCCACATCGTGGTAAAACAATTGTTGTATTATAAACCTTTTTGTGGAAATTAAAATACTGTCTCTTATATATTTTTAATTAAAAGAAAATTGCATTGTATTTAGTTTACCCTGTTGCAAAAAATTTAACTAAAAGATACGTTTCCATTTATTACGTGAATAAATTATCAGATAATATTACCAAGTATTTCAGAATGAAAATTGACTTGAATGTAGCTTTGAGAACGGTTAATAATTGAGTCGATGTCGCAAGATCCTCATTGTTAAATATTTCAACTTAGTGAGGTCTTTCCGCTAAAACATTTTATGGCTATTTATAATCCTTTTTTCGCATATTTTTCTCAATGGGTATTTCTGTGAATTGAAGGTTATTTATATCCCCTTCTTGCAATGTTTTTCTTATCTTTATTTCCAAAAATTGTTAGGCAGTTGTACCGTCACTTTAAAATTTTCAGCTTATAAGAATTGTTTAGAGTTAGTGATGTGAACTTGACAAAGCTACAGTGTTGGTGAAACAATTGTCGTTAATAATAATGTCTAGGGTAGTCTTTTCTCAACTGAATCTTGGGTATAATATCAGTTTCCATAATGCCGCTCATAGTCTTTCTAAAAACGCCTATGGCCTTCCTCTGTATCCTCCAATAACTTTCATTTTATCCCGACCATGTTTTTCGCAATAAAATCCGGATAATGTCGCGCATCATACCCTTATCACCACTTATAAATATCCCGCCGAAATATACAGACAGACTCCACCGCAAAAACGAATAAACGTCTTCTCGGTGCCAGATTTATGGGAAATATCGCCTGGTAAAACTCCAAGTTACAGCATTTGTGTAATATTATAGCGAATGATATCCAATCCTCCATATATAAAATTTATCGTCCATTTGTTTCAAAGTTTTGCACTGAATACATGTTGCCTCGTTTGTAACAGAACCTACACTGTGCGTGTACTTGATTTAATAACTTGTTTATTGTCCGAGATAACACACACGCGTACTCGTGGACAGACTGGAAATTTAAGGTTAGGAATTGTTGTCTGTTGATATTTCACATTGTCCTCAAGTCTTGGAATATCGCAGTGGCGGGACATTCTATAGAAATTTCGATAGCACACAAACTCTTCATTGATAATGTCCAGAATTTAATTAATTGTGGACAACTTCGAGTGCCAATAGCAAGATCACAGTCAGAAAAAACTGGATCAGGCAAACTTGAAATTTTTTTAACAAGCATTTGAGGCACTGACTATGAAAACGGATAGTAGTAAGTCCCTGGAAAATAAATTGGAGGAAAACAGTAAGTCCATGGAGTAATATATTAGGTACATGGAATAAAACAGTAAGTCCATGAAGTAAAACAGTAAGTCCACGAAATAAAATAGTAAGTCCATGGAGTAAAATAGTAAGTCCATGCAGAAAAATATTGAATCATTGATTTCTGAAACAAATTCAAGATAATTAATTGAAAATGAAAAAAATGGATGACTAAATAATAAGGTTATATTAGTAGATACAGGTGCAGCCAGGATCATCGTAAGTCGAAGGAGTTGGAAAGAGCTTACCTGCGATTATACGCTTACGGACATCAACAGGCGAAGGTGTTCTAACAAACGAAAAAATGAAAATAGTTATGGATGAAAGAAATTAGATGAACATGATGAGTTATTATTCAGTTAAATTTTTTCTTACTACAGTCTAGGCCAGGGTTGAATACCTCTTGTAGTGTAATCTTTATGCTAACTCATGAAAAAAACTTACTGATTAGTTTGCATATTGTTATACCTTTAAAACATGGTTGCAACGTTACCAATCACTAGCTGTAAAATGAAGCGCTATTTCTCCAGGATATCGTATATAGAAAACAAATACAGGACGTCAATATATAATCATCGACTAAATCATTTATCACTTTTTGACGTGACAACGTCTTATAAATTGGTTTGCCGGGTGACACTTCAAGAAACTGCGTTACGCTCCGCTCACGTTATGCGCTCACAATGAGAGCGAGTGAGAGGCACGCGTCCCTTCCACTCGGGCATGGTTAGCCCGCCTAAGAGCGAGAGAGACAGACATAAAAAGTGAAAGGCACGCGTCCCTTCCACTCGAGCACAGTTAGCCCGCCTAAGAGCAAGAGAGACAGAGCGAGAGAGAGAGAGAGTGAGAGAGATAGGCATACACACCGGTTCATGTCTTGCGCTTCTATTTCGCTTAGGCGCCTGCATACAAGTTTACACGTTGCCAGTTAATTGTAAAACGATTGTGTAGTGATAATGTGAAGGTAGTTTCGTCCATCGCAACAATTCAAACAGCAAAGGTAAATAATTTCAGACTGATAATATAACATGATGAAATAAATGACTAAGACATAAGTGAATAGGTTATGTTGTAGTAATCACAATGTTGTGGTAGTTTTCAATCAAAAAAGTAGTAGAAATCGTTTCTCAACCAATAATAATTTGTTTAACTTGAAAAAATGAGCGCGACTTGCTATGTAAAAAATTGAAATAACAATGTTTAACCTCCAACCTGTCAAATCGAAACTTTCAAACATTCAAACCGAGACGACTAATCACTGCGCAAGGTCGTAAGCGCGCGATTTACAAATTCAAAGATCAAATGTGAATTAGTTTTCTCCTTTTAGAAAATACACTTTGAATTAAAATCGATTGATATTAACAATTAATGTGATTTAAATAAATGTTCTAACTTTTAAATTTAGTTTTTATATTTATAACAATGTAAAACAAGTTAAATTTATTAATAACTTATAACAACTGATTGATAAATAAAATTTTGTTAATATGAAATTCAGTGCGAGATTCTTTGTATAAATTAATGTTTTAAATATAATTCTTTGTATAAATAAATGTTTTAAATTGTTACTATTATTTCATCCTTCTTCCTACTATACGAATGAATATTCACATTAAAATTATTTTACCACTCAAAGTCGTTGTCACGTAAAACTTTCGCCCGTATACCGACTTTACAGGCAACAAATTTTTTTTTCCCAAATTATGATTTAACCAAGGACTTGAAACCTGAGGGGCGAATAAAGGATTCTGCTGCACAAAAATGCAGGACGGTTGCTTTAAGATTTTGATAACACAACTAGACTTTTCCTGTTGATTTGTTTTGTAAAAATATTACTGTTCGTGTGTCCGAAATCTACCGAAGAAAACTTGAAATTTTGCTTTTCATTTTTAGTATCATATTATGTTATAAATAAATTGAAAAAGTTTGGGCTCAACCGGGATTTGAACCCGGGACCTCTCGCACCCAAAGCGAGAATCATACCCCTAGACCATTGAGCCGAACTGATTAAGACTTGGTAAGAATGCTATATTTACGTGTATACAAATACTAATGGAAACTTTCACTTCTTAAAATATTCGATCTATCGATCTCTAGAATGTGGGTCAAATCTCGATAACAGGTTGGTACTATCATCGGTTTTCAGTTCGGCTCAATGGTCTAGGGGTATGATTCTCGCTTTGGGTGCGAGAGGTCCCGGGTTCAAATCCCGGTTGAGCCCATTTATTTTTGAAGAGAAGAAATACTTGTCAAGTGTTCAAAAAAATTCCCATCTATATTCAGTCGATTTTTCTGAATGATTAATAATAATAATCAATAAAAATAATCACCTTGTAGTGCATTCTCCTGATCAACTCGATCACCAACAATTTCTTTTCTAGGATAGAAAACACTACCAGTGAGTTCAAATCGATCTCTCAACCTTTGGAATGAAACCACCTGTGGAGTTTTTGCTTCCGGATATTTTTCATTGTAGATTCTGTGTGCTAATGAAACATTTCTATTAGCTTCGCCAATAAAGAAAACCATTTCCATTAATTCTTCGCGTGTGAAATTCATTATTGTGTTATTGTTTTTACTTCGACCAATTGCATAAATATTTTATTTCTTCAAATTTCAGGATTTAAATGATGAGAATTCTTTATATTTAGCCGTTTAATTCAAAACTGAAGGTATCATTCTCGGTATACATTTGAAGCATCTCCCGAGCATGTGTAAATAAATATCAACATACCATTCTTATTTTCTTATTTATCATTAATGTTACAAAAAAAGTGTATTAAAATTATGAAAAATAATAAATTCCGGATACTCGCTAAACGGAGTGTATATATTTATTATTAATTGATCTCTGCAGAATACCTCACTTAGTATCGGATGAAATATCCTAGATTCACTACCAGATCGATTAAAATTTATTGTTAAGTAAAAAAAATACGTATGTGTGAGCTATAAAAATCATACAATTCTTCAGATATTACTATATTTACGTTCTTAATTCATATTATTCAAGAATCGAACTACAAAATCTCTTCAATATGCTACAGTGTCGAAATTAGTGGGAACGAGGAATCAATCAATGAAACACGTTACTAATATCGAGTGTTTTTTTTAGATTGACAGAACTTTGGATAGGGATAATTGTGATTTAACAGAAGGTAGAAGCCATGTTGTTTTGACATTTCTGTTCAGTAAGCATTGACAAACTATCATGGAAAGACTCACGCCACAACAACGTTTACAAATTGTTGAAATTTATTTTCAAAATCAGTGTTCTATTCGCCAAACTTATAGAGCACTTCGTGAAATTTATGGTTTATATAATCGTCCATCAGAGCAGCTTATTCGTCGAACTATCGATAGATTTCGGACAAAATTTTCTCTACTCGATGCAACAACAACAACAAGACAAAGAATTGTACGCCCAGAAGAAAATATCGCTGCTTTTAGTCATAGTGTTAATGATGATCCAGATTTGTCTATTCGTCGACGTTTACAACAAGTTGGACTCTGTGCATCCACCACATGGAAAATTTTGCGTAAAGATTTTGGTCTTCACCCAAACATGAACCAACTGGTTCAAGAACTAAGGCCACGTGACCATAATAAGTGTCGTTTGTTTGCTGATTGGGCCCTAGAGCAGCTTGAAGTTGATCAATCTTTTTATCGTGAAATTGTGTTTAGTAATGAAGCTCATTTCTGGTTGAACAGCGATGTAAACAAGCAAAATTGCCGTATATGGAGTAGAAACAATCCTCAAGAAGTTATGCAGCTTCCATTGCATCCTGAAAAATGCACTATATGGTGTGCTTTTTACGCTGGAGGCATCATCGATCCATATTTCTTTGAAAACGATGCTGGGGCTAATGTTACAGTGAATGGTGCTCGTTACAGATTGATGATCAATGATTATTTGTTTCAAAATTTGAATGGTATCGACCCAGAAGTGTTTTGGTTCCAACAAGATGGTGCTACACCTCATGCTGCTACCGTAACAATTGTCCAAGATCATACGACATAACTCCACTGGATTATTTCCTTTGGGGTTATGTCAAGTCATTGGTTTATGCTGATTAACCAATAGATGCTTTGGAAGCCAACATAACTCGTGTTATTGATGAAGTAAGGGCTGAATTACTCGAAAAAGTGGTCCTAAAATGGTCTGGTCGAATACGGTCACTCAGTGCTAGTCGTGGTGGACGTATGCCGCAAAATTTGGCTTCAATCTTATTTTAAATGAGTTTTATTTCAATTTAAAGTTCTATCACCCAAGAAAAAACACGCGATATTTCACTATAGTTTTGATTCAGTTATGCCTGATTAAACTTGTAGTTAGGTTTTACTGTTAGTATAGCATTACTGTCCTGTTATAACATTAAATAACCTATGGGCGTTGGTTTATTTTTTTCAGATACTCTGATAGGTGATTAACGTGAATAGTAGTTGAACTGTTAAATCAATAATATGATGCAAAACTTAATATTTGTTCTCTTTGGTCTCCTTTAGATTTTCCAAATTCTATCAAAATGTCGCAGTGGGCTGATATTGTGCGTTTGTCATCAGCAAACTGCTTGAATCTACTGATTTCTCTCAGAATTATTTCCTGGTTGAACCCACCACGTAAGATGAATTGAGGATCTTCCTCTCTTCTTATCTTCAACGCCGAATGCACATGGAAATTTCACATTGTTCCACAAGATAAACGCCACATTCTCCAGTCAAAGTATAAATCTTATCAAATTCGTTATATTTATGGCCTATACAACGTCCGCTTGTGTAACGCTATTCAGATACTCGAGTAAAAGTCGGCAAAACACAACGCGATTAGTTAAACACTTCACTTTTATCTCAATTTATGCGCTTGAATTATTCGATCAATTTCTATGGTGTTTCCGTGTTCTTTGCTCTCAACCGACGACCGTCGCATTCTTGGGATAAGGGGCAGCTACGAGATGGACTTTTCCAGTGATTCATCGCATATTTGGTGGATGAAACTTGAGAGGAATTCTTTGAATTTGACGTGAATCACGCGGATGACAATTTCTTTCAGCTGGTGTTGAGAAGAAAGTTGTGAAGGAATCAGCTTCTGGACGGCATATATTCTTAGGATTTTCACTATCTTTCGTTATACTGCGTTTATTCTTTTCAATAATATAACACTGTTTAAAAGTACACATATCGTCAAAACTCTTGGTCTACCATCTCAACTCATAATTTGTTGAATGTAACATGACAATTTTTTGTGCGTGGAATCTTCACTATCTTACCACTTAAATGAAAACAATAAACCAGCAAAAAATGTTTCTTGTTCGGGAGAATACAGGTATATTCGAAGTTAATCAGTTTTCAGCGAATAACGAGAGTTGTAATATTGAGAATATTTCGTGGAAAATGCTAGGGACATCCAAGTTCTCAGTTTGACCGGGCAAGAATAGTAGCCCTACATCAAGAAGCTTGGTCAAACCACCAGATTGTGCAACGTTTGGATATTCCACGGAATAGTCAGGAGCATAGTGGCACTTTTCCTGGAAACCGGCAGCGTTGCCCGAAGACTGGTGACTTTTCGACCTAGAGTAACATCTGCAAGGGAAGACCATTATACCGCAAATTTTACTAGAAGAAATTGAACGGTATCTGTAACAGCTCTTCGAGGTCATTTTTTGAGGACCTATAGACGGGTAGTCTCAACCAGTACCATAAGGAGACGGTTGCATTCCTCAAATTTAAGGGCAAGACCTTTAAGAGTACCTCAGCTATCACCTGTACATAGAGCTACCCGTCGGCAATGGGCAGAACACCACCAAGACTGGCTTTTACCACAATGGCGCAACGTACTTTTTTCGGACGAGTCACGATTCGGTTTACAGGGTGATAGTCGACGAGAAAGGGTTTGGAGAGGTCAAGGCAGACTAGAGCGACTCAATTTCGCCCGAGAAGTTGTGCCCTTTCAAGGCGGATCAATAATGTGCTGAGGGGGTATAATGTTCGGTCGTCGTACCCCTTTTATTATCGTTGAAAGAGTAATGACTGGTGCCATCTACGTAGAAAACAAATTGTTCCTTTGCACCTCGAATTTGGGGATAATTTTATTTATCAGGATGAAAACGCCCCACCAGGCCGCACACGAAATATTCTTCAAGAGAACAATATCCAGCGAATGAACTGGCCAGCAAACTCACCAAACATGAATCCAATTGAGCACGTATGGGATTGCTTAGGGAGAGTAATATCTAATCGCCACGACCCACCTTCAACTTTTCAGGAATTGAGTTTAGCCCTTCAGGAAGAATGGAACGATATGCCTGAAAATTTCATTAATGACTTGATTCGTTGGATGTCTAGGTACATTGGGCAGTTGATTGAAAGAAGATATGCTAATACAAACTATTGAATTTGGTTTCAGTTGTGGAATAATTATAATTAATCAAAAATAAATAATCGATGAATTTAGATTTTCCCTTTTTTCCCTTTTTTCTCTCATCCTGCATAAAGCAAAGAGAAACAAACGAAGACTTTCTTTCAAATATATTGCAGTTGAAATAGAGGGAAATATTCATTTCCAGAACATAGATTGTTCATTTCTTGAGAAAACTAAGAGATAACCTAAGGATATCGAATTTTTCTGAAGATGCATATTTTCCGTATCATTTTTATGTTTTTTATAAATTAATTGAAGTTCTTAAGATTATAGAAACGTTTTCTGTTTCATTCTGAAACAAGTTTTCATCCAGTTCAACGATTTTTGTCCATGTGTATGAAAAATACACATTCTAATGATTTTCTTAAATGATTTGAATTAAAACACTTTATTTCCGCTTATTTTTATTTTAACGACAATTCTTTCGTTAATTACATATTGACTTCGTCTGGTGAGTATGGTAACTAACTACTTTTACAAAATCTTTCTCTCTAAATACAAGTTTCACTAAAAATACGTGATGAAATGAAGTTTACAAGGAATTTATTAAAAAAGGTTCAAAAACGGAGAACGATTCACATCTGTTTGGTCGTTCAACAAAATATTCATTTTATGATGCTGGTTTATTTCCATTGCTTCTAAAAGGTCCAATCTATTGCATTTGTTCTCGAAATGGAGAACTTCAAAGTTATGGTCAAAATCATGTCCGGATTCTTGTAGATGTCTGGCATAAGTGGAGTTTGATTTATTCTTAACGAATGAATTCCGGTGTTCCTGGATCCTACTCTCAAAATATTTAACCCTTTATACCGTCCTAGGGGTAAAAGAATGCGTTTTAGGGAAAAAATGGAAAAAATGACATAAAATTTTATGCTCTACAACTTTTAGTTGAAACTTTTTTTGATATTTTCGAAATTTAACCCAAAAATCGTATTTTGGAGTAGTTTTTCATTTTTTTCACCCCCTTCCCGGGGTTTGAAAATTTTTTTACTTTGCCCACAGTTTTATACGCTTTTTTCTGATTATTTTCATATAAATTCAGCCCTATTAGCGAAAAACCCGATTTCACGATTTTCTTCATTGGACTAAAAGATCTACCCGTTTGACCAATGTATACATATGGACATGTACCACAATTTAACCTATATACGCCTGATCTCTTGTTCTCATTGACGATATTTTTATTATTTTTTATTAATTTACCTAAAGAATTTATTGTTTCATATGAGATATTGACATTTCGTTTTTTCTTTAAATATCTAGCTATTTGTGCAGATTTTTGTCCTATGTATGGTAAACAAATAAACTTTTCATTTTTTCTGATATGTGGATAAACTAATGACATAGATTTTTTCAATTTGATTCCATTCAATAGTTGATCAATAATTGATGGGTTATACCCATTATTTACTGTTATTTGTTTTATTAAACTGAAACAATCTATGTCATTAGTTTATCCACATATCAGAAAAAATTAAAAGTTTATTTGCTTACCATACATAGGACAAAAATCTGCACAAATACCTAGATATTTAAAGAAAAAACGAAATGTCAATATCTCATATAAAACAATAAATTCTTTAGGTAAATTAATAAAAAATAATAAAGATATCGTCAATAAGAACAAGAGATCAGGCGTATATGTGTTAAATTCTGGTACATGTCCATATGTATACATTGGCCAAACGGGTAGATCTTTTGAGAGTAGGATCCAGGAACACCAGAATTCATTCGTTAAGAATAAATCAAACTCCACTTATGCCAGGCATCTACAAGAATCCGGACATGATTTTGACCATAACTTTGAAGTTCTCTATTTCGAGAACAAATGCAATAGATTGGACCTTTTAGAAGCAATGGAAATAAACCGGCATCATAAAATGAATATTTTGTTGAACGACCAAACAGATGTGAACCGTTCTCCGTTGTTGAACCTTTTTTAATAAATTCCTTGTAAACTTCATTTTATCACGTATTTTTAGTGAAACTTGTATTTAAGGAGAAAGATTTTGTAAAAGTAGTTAGTTACCATACTCACCAGATGAAGTCAATATGTAATTAACGAAACAATTGTCGTTGAAAAATAAAAATAAGCGGAAATAAAGTGTTTTACTTCAAATCATTTACGATGAATTTCCGTCAAGTAGAAACCGAAACAATCAAGAATAATGATTTTCTGTTCAGTCTGTATTTCGTTTTTAATGAGATCAGACGAAATCATCGAATTTCCATTATGTCAAACAAGTTTACTCTTGGGGTGCTTCAGACTGGTCGAAAACAAGTGGGAGCGGTCAATTTCTTCAATGTTTGATTGATTCGGTCTTTACTTGGTGGAAACTCACTTTAATTGGAAAACATATAAGACACAGTATTTTAATTTCCACAAAAATGTTCAATACAACAATTGTTTCACCACGATGTGGTTTCTTCAAGTATCTAAATTCTACTGACTAAAGGTGTCTGGTATAACAGAGTTTAAATACAGTTGAGTACGTGACAAAATAATGGTGAAAACAAGTCATAAAAACTTAGGGAGTTTATTGGAGTTTGCCGCTAAAAAATTCCATTAGGGAAATTTTCAGTAATGGGGATCTGCCAACATCTGTTTTTTCATTCAGGATTTTACGGGCGTTGTACCTGTTGATTTCTAAAGATTCAAAAAAGTTCATCTAGAATATTTGCTTTCGACGTGGATCATTTCATAGTTATTATTGAAATTATGTCTGAATTCCTTAAGATGATTAGCATATGTCGAATGTACTGAATCCGATATGTAATTTATTCGGTGTTCTTGGATGTATTTCTTGAATAATCTACCTGTCTCGCCAATATATACTAAACGGCAATCGTTGCAAGTCAACTTGCAGATTTATTTTCTTTATTGGTTCTATCCTTATTGTTTTTTATATAAATACTAAGATTAATGATGTTTTTAAAAGCTGCATTGTAATTGAAACTATTTTTCAAATGTTAAGCAATATTTTCAGATAATCCATTAACATAAAAAAACGAGAAGTATTTCTGTGTATTGTCCTCTTTTATGATTGGGTACACGAGATTTAATGCCATGTTCATTTGTTTATATACTAAACGGCAATCGTTGCAAGTCAACTTGCAGATTTATTTTCTTTATTGGTTCTATCCATATTGTTTTTTATATAAATACTAAGATTAATGATGTTTTTAAAAGCTACATTGTTATTGAAACTATTTTTCAAATGTTAAGCAATATTTTCAGATAATCCATTAACATAAAATAACGAGAAGTATTTCTGTGTATTGTCCTCTTTTATGATTGGGTACACGAGATTTAATGCCATGTTCATTTGTTTATTGGATACCATTTTGTCTATGTCAGGTGCCACATGCCAGTTGAAGACCGTTTTCAACTATTTCGGTGAGAAGACTCTTCTCAGCAATAGCAGAATGGTAAGCGATGTCTTCGAGATGCTTGATTTTTAACTACTTTAGTTTTCTTCGATTTCAACTTAAAATCATAGATATTTATTTGAAGGAGATAAAACAATCCAAAGAAAATATGGGATACTAATCGAGCAGCTCTGTTCCACATCGGTATTATGAAAAAACAAATTCCACTCTGAAAATAACCAACATAAAATTAAGAAATTCTTCGAAACAACCCCTCTTTAAAAAAACACTTCAAAACTATAGAATATCGAATGGTTGTTTAGTTTAAGTAAAATAGAAAGGCCTTTTACTTGATAGAAGAAATATAACAAAATTTGAATATTAAAACAAATTGAAATATGTTTACCTTCTACAATTTTAATTTCAAAAAAAATTTTTTTATTCAAAAAACTTTTAGAAATAAATTTATGTCTAACAAGCACTGCTTACATTTAATAGACGTATATAATCAAAACTCAATATATAATGTCAAATGGAATAAATAACCCAACAGATATACGAAAGTAATTAAAATTAATAAATAAATATCTAAAGGAGACAAAATTTTGTTTCTGGTCTTACCTTTGAGAACACCAATTGTTCATGTTTTTAAAACGCAATTGGTGTTCTCAAAGGTAAGACCAGAAACAAAATTTTGTCTCCTTTAGATATTTATTTATTAATTTTAATTACTTTCGTATATCTGTTGGGTTATTTATTCCATTTGACATTATATATTGAGTTTTGATTATATACGTCTATTAAATGTAAGCAGTGCTTGTTAGACATAAATTTATTTCTAAAACTTTTTTGAATAACAAAACTTTTTTTGAAATTAAAATTGTAGAAGATAAACATATTTCAATTTGTTTTAATATTCAAATTTTGTCTGGTTTAAGCACTAAGTTTACTATTTACGTTCTTTCTGTTCTAGATACACGTGACAAATCAGTTTAAAAGATATTTTTAGCTATTGTTTTTATTTTGCGAATATGAAAGTAGACTGAGGATTACCGGTGAGTTTTTTCAAATGCCTCTTGAAGATGTGTTTCGTAGTTTTGAGTCAATATAATAATATAGTTTATGCATCCATTAATTAATCACAATTGAAGTGAATTAATCAAAAGACAAATTCGAATATATTTTTCATATTTCGTTGCTCATTATTGAAACACATAATATATCACAAAACTTACGGAATTAAATAGATAATTTCTCTGCACTGAAATAAAATTGCTTGAAAATTTCCCATTCGTTTGTTTGCTGATGTGCAGATTTGACTCCCTTCACGTTTTTCCTGTAATTTTTTATGCAAATAGAATTGCATTTGACCTCGGCAATGACCCCCAAAATAAGAGATTTTAATCGAGGAGGTTGGATGCATTAAAGATCAAAGGAACCGTCGAAGATTACATTACATATCGATAACATTTTTGTGTAATGATCTGTACGTGTTCATACAATATTGAAAAATTGTACTCTAGGCTTGAGATACAGTGGCGGTACTTTCATGGCATCTTATAAACGTTTAGTATATGAAAAATATTTCTTATCGAAAAAAAATCTTTCGCGCTTAGTTCCTCCAAATGGGAAAAAGATTTTGATTCAAATTAAAATATAATATAACCCTTTATACATATTACGTAGGTTATTGTCTAGAAAATTTTCATCAGAATGTAATACTTGTTAGAGGAAATTACGAAAAATTGATGATCTGTACACTGTTTGCGAAGAAATTTCTCCCTTTTTATATTTCTCTTGAAGAGTATCTTGAAAAAAACAACACTTGGAACAAGACACAGAAACACGACACTTGGAGAAAAATCTAGAACAACACTAGCAGATATCCTTCAATTGATGGCAAACGCCATCGAGAGATGACCTTTAAATGGATTTGTTTACAGTATTGACCAGCATTTTTTGCTAAGGAAACTGTAAATCCATGGAGCCAGAAGAGTGCTATCAGATTTTGTTGTGATTAATCTGGAAAGCAGGTACCAACATGTCACCAGGGAATGCAAATATCACTTTAACTGACAATTGGATAAGAATTCCTGCAAATATAAAAACTGTAAACTAAATTGAGTTTATAAATGATATATTGATGATACCAGCTTTCTTGGTGCATGTTGCTTCTAACCACCAAGATATACGAAGCATTATCAGGACAACTTAGAAGGAAGCACAACTTGGGTTCACCTTAAACAGAATAAAGATTTATCTTGAAAATATCCAGCCAAAACGCTTCTGAGCTGGATCTTCCGATACTTCCTGTCTCAAATTCCTACAATTTGACCTTACCATATAATGAAACTAAGTAGGAATTTAACAAGAAGAATCTTCACCATAAAAAATGTATCAAGTGCTCACTCAGCAAACCTCAAAAATGGTGTTCTTTAACATAGTCTTAAAGTAGAATTTTTCAGCAAAATAACAACAATAACAGGAAAAACGTACACAAGAGAAAGTTGGTTTAGAAAGCTGCCTACAAATAATTGATTGGTGCGGTAATATTTTGTTCATTCTATCCATTATATTGGATAACAGACAAGAGCGAATTTATAAATCAGAATTATTAATTAACAGGTGTTGCTAAGAAGTGTTGAGGTGTTCAATTTTAAAACCTCCTCGTAAGCAGTTATCTCGAAGACTTATCACCACTATTTGTTTAGAAATAAGACAAACTACAATGATGAGGAATTGAAGAAAAACTTGAATACTTTTAAAGACAACATAATGAATTTCTTGAGCCACTTTTTATGACACCAAACTACAAGTATGATTATTACACTAACAAAAGAGATAAATTCTCCAACACTGGAAGTTGATTGCTACGTTAATAATGAAAGCAATAATTCTTGGGCCAGCGGACACAAAAGACAGAGGTAATTATTACGGAACATATGTCCAGTGGATTGTTTTCCGTTTCCCACCACATGTCTTGTGATGAAGTATCCCGTTCAACAAAAATAAAACCGTTAGAATATCTAAATTGTGGATTGACTAAATACGGTCAATTAAATGACTAAATTTAGTCACAGTTATCTACCAACTGGCATCTTTCCATATCATCTTCAGAATCTTGACTCTACTTTTGCATTATCAGAAAAAAGAAGAGGTCCAAGGTATCATCCTTGTGGAACACCTTATTCTGGAAGTGATAGGTCTCGTTATAGAAGAAATTCCTCATCTTTTTCCATATGTTATGAAGAGACTTGACTATCGAAGTCCCGCCACTGCTTCCAACGAAATCAACGTATCGTAATATGAATTTTAAACGGTTCATTCCTCGGATAATTACTTTCAATTATGATGCCTCTGAAACGCTTCAGCTCGACTTCACTGTGCCCTCCAATCGATCGATCCTGCCTGATGATATACAACGGGCTTAATGTCCAACTACACGTCACTATCGCTTTGGCAAATCATTATCCTGTCTTGTCGTGGATGTTTTATTGGTATACATTGTTGGATCGCGCCTTTTAATTGTATTTTTTCGAAATCGATAAATGATTGATTGTGTCGAAGGTGTATTATAGCGTGCCGCGTTCGATTATGGGGAGATGAGAGGTGTTATTGAAACTAGCTCGAGATTTATTGGATCTGACGTGAATTTCTCTTGGGAAATATGGTGATTTTTATTTTTCGGCTTGTGTCTAAGTATGTATGTAGGTTGCCTCAAATTGATGAGCTGTTGGCTGCTTCGAATTATATCCGTGTTTCTTCGGCATTCTTATATCACGTTTTTGGTTTGATGACTAATTGAAAATTTATTTTTATTAATAATGGAGGCACCGAAATATGGACAATACTGTAACATACGTGTCAAATAAATTATTTTGATCTGCGTTGGAAAATAATTCATATATTTCAGCAACTTCTGGTGTGCCTCAGGACTCCCATTTGGGTCCCACATTGTTTATTATATACATAAACAAAAATAGTCAATATTTAAAGATTTGTGAAATCAATTCAAGAAAATCATAAGAGTTTTTTACTTGATCAAGTCAGAAACTTCTTATTATTTTATTGTATATATATATAATATATATATATATTTTGGTTTTCTTGACTTTATGATTTCGAAATATGGACAATACTGTAACATACGTGTCAAATAAATTATTTTGATCTGCGTTGGAAAATAATTCATATATTTCAGCAACTTCTGGTGTGCCTCAGGACTCCCATTTGGGTCCCACATTGTTTATTATATACATAAACAAAAATAGTCAATATTTAAAGATTTGTGAAATCGCAGACGATTGTGAAATCAATTCAAGAAAATCAGAAGAGTTTTTTTACTTGATCAAGTCAGAAACTTCTTATTATTTTATTGTATATATAATATATAATTATATTTTGGTTTTCTTGACTTTATGATTTCGAAACAATTCTGTAACATACGTGTCAAATAAATTATTTTGATCTGCGCTGGAAAATGATTCATATATTTCAGCAACTTCTGGTGTGCCTCAGGACTCTCATTTGGGTCCCACATTATTTATTATATAAATAAACAAAAACAATCAATATTTAAAGATTTGTGAAATCGCAGACGATTGTAAAATCAATTCAAGAAAATCATAAAAGTTTTTTCACTTGATCAAGTCAAAAACTTCTTATTATTTTATTGTATATATAATTATATTTTGGTTTTCCTGACTCATTATATAAAAGTCATTTGATTTTAACTAAGGCCATAAAATACCTTACAAGCTTTATGTGATTCTTGTGATGAACATAGAATACGTAGGATTTTTAAAGTTCTCTAATTTTAGTTTAAGGTCTGTATGGTAAGATATTTTTTGTTAATTGATTTTATGTGAAGTAGGACTGATGAAGATCTTATTTGATTTCATATTGTTATTTGAGGATGTACTACATGTTTTGATAGATCTTTCAAGTTATTTATTCGAATATATTTAATATTTTAAATAAATTAGTTTTGGAGAAGTTCTTACAATTAATTTTTGCATTTTCAAAAAAAAATTGGTTTTCATAAATATAAGATTAGAGACAAAGTTTTGTCTTCTTCAAGTATTTGTTTAGTGATTTTAATTGATAATTTATATTTCGTGGGGTTTTTTATTCCGTTTGATATTATATAATGAGTTTTGATTTTATATGTCTACTGAATTTAAGCAGTGCCTATAAAACATTTATTTAATTCTAAAAGTTTTTGAAATTGAAATTTGTAGGAGGCTACCAGAATGAATCTGTTTTGATATTTCAATTCAAGACTTAGGAATCTAAATGAGTGTCTCATTCTTCAGCAATAACTCAATATTTCATCAAATTTCGTGAAACTAGTGCACTTATCCTGAATTTAACTATATGCCATGTGATTTCCTTTACAAGAAATAAGAATACCATATATTTTCCACAGTCGCTTTAAAATACATTTCCTTGTCGTCTAACTCATGTAATAGATCAGGAAATAATGCTGGACTGCAAACTCAAATCTGAAGTACACATCGATTATATTGCAATATCTTGTAATGCTTTGATGGGATTCATGCTGAAAACAGAGTCAACATTTTGCTGATCGGAAAACTGCAGTAATTCATAAAGGTTGTTTTTTTTTAGTGTGATAAAACTTTCCATAGGGATAGCTGTGATATGACAGAACGTAGAAACCATGTTGTTTCGACATTTCTTTTCAGTAAGCATTGACAAATAATCATGGAAAGACTCACGCCATAACAACGTTTAAAAATTGCTGAAATTCATTTTCAAAATCATAGAGCACTTCGTGAAATTTATGGTTTACATATTCGTCCATCAGAGCAGCTTATTCATCGAACTATCAATCTATTTCGGTCAACATTTTCTCTACTCGATGCAACAACAACAACAAGTAGAAAAACTGCACGTACAGAAGAAAATATCGCTGCTGTAAGTCATAGTGTTAATGATTATCCAGATTTGTCTATTCACAACAAATTGGATTCTGTGCATCCACCACATGGAAAATTTTGCGTGAGGATCTATTTTGCATCCACACCTTTACAAGATACAACTGGTTCAAGAACTAAAGCCACTTAGCCATAATAAGCGTCGTTTGTTTGCTGATTGGGCCGTAGAACAGCTTGAAGTTGATCCACTTTTTTATCGTAAAATTGTGTTTAGTGATGAAGCTCATTTCTGGTTCAACGGCTATGTAAACAAGCAGGATTGCCGTATATGGAGTGAAAACAATCCTCAAGAATTTCTGCAGGTTCCATTGCATCCTGAAAAATGCACTGTATGGTGTGCTTTACACGCTGGAGGCATCATCGGTCCATATTTCTTTAAAAACGATGCTAGAGCTAATGTTACAGTGAATGGTGCTCGTTACAGATCGATGATCAAGGATTATTTGTTTCAAAATTTTAATGTTATCGACTCAGGAGTGTTTTGGTTCCAACAAGATGGTGCTACACCTCATGCTGCTACTGCGATTTATTGACGGAAAGATTTGGCGATAACATTATTTCGAGAAATGGTCCAATTAATTGGCCTCCAAGATCATGCGACATAACTCCACTGGATTATCTTCTTTGCTTTATGTTGATCAACCAGAAACAATAGATGCTTAGGAAGCCAACATTATTCGAGTTATTGATGAAATAAGGCCTGAATTACTCCAAAAAGTGGCCCAAAATTGGTCTGGTCGAATGCGATTCCTCAGAGCTAGTTGTGGTGGACATATGCCGGAAATTATTTTCAAAACATAAATGTCATAAAATTATCTTTCAAATAAAATGAAAATTTGGCTTCAATCTTAATTTAAATGAGTTTTATTTAAATTTAAAATTCTATTACTCTAAAACAAAACACCCGAAATATTTAGTAAAGTGAATTTCGCTTATGTGATCTGTAACCATAATATGATCTATATATACATCGACTCGAAAAAGTTCAGCAAAAATTCCTTCGATTTTTGAGTCTAAGATTCAATTTGTATCTAAGTCGGGGAGATCACAAAAATTATAACATCAGACTGAATTATTTTAACATGATTCGATTATATCACATAAATATACAATGAAAAAAGATAAGATTTAGTCTCTGCATTAGATAACCGTCACGTGCATGTGACTGTATTATACAAATACTTCTTCATAGTAATTTTCAATTTATATATATTAATAAGTCTTCTTTCATTGTATATTTCTGTGATATAACCTGATTTTCGTATAAGCCATTCTTATCCCAAAATTGATTAGTTGTAACAGAAATGTCTAGTGATTTAAGAGGTATTTTTAAATATTTTTAAATGATTATTTTGTTTATTCAAATAACTCCTTACTGAAGAGATTTTGGGCTCGAGTTTACCAGGTTCTTCACTGGAAAATGTGCTATACTACTTTGACAAGAAAATACCGGGAATTTTCAATTAAAACAACATTTTTACATTTAATCGTCAAAATTTATTGGGTCGCCTTCAAAATAGGCTCCATTTGCTCCAATACATCTATGCCAACGGCACTTCCAATTATCGATACATTTTTTATAGGCGCTTTCCGGGATGGACTTTAGCTCTCGCGCCCAATTTTGTTTTATGGCTTCAATCGACTCAAAACGGGTGCCACGAAGGGGCAATTTTAGTTTTGGGAAGAGGAAAAAGTCGCAGGGAGCCAAATCCGGCGAATACGGTGGTTGCTGAAGCACGTTTGTTGAGTTTTTGGCGAGAAAGTCAGTCACAATCGTAGCTCGGTGAGAAGGCGCGTTATCGTCATGCAAAATCCATGAGTTGTTCGCCCACAAATTTGGCCGCTTCTTACGGATACGCTCACGCAAACGTTTCATAACGCCTAGGTAATACTCCTTGTTTACCGTCTGACCCTCTGGAGCGAATTGGTAGTGCACCACGGCACGGATATCGAAGAAAACAATGAGCATCACCTTCATTTTCGATCGGCTTTGGCGTGGTTTTTTCGGTTTCGGCTCATTTTTTGCCACCCATTCCGATGATTGCTGGCTTGTTTGCATATCGTACTCGTAGACCCAGGTCTCATCACCAGTTATAATGCGTTCCATGAATGTAGAATCGGAATTACAGCGATCCAGCATGTCTGAAGCAACCTGTTCGCGATGACGTTTTTGAAGAAAATTCAGGTCTTTCGGTACGAGTCGTGCGGCCATTTTTCTCATGCCCAAAATATCAATCAAAATCGTACGTGCGTACTCGTGGGATATCTTAAGATCATGTGCTATCTCTCTCAAGCTGGTACGACGGTTTTCCAGCACCCTTTCCTTAATTTTATCGACGTTATCTTCGATCGAAGCCGTCAATGGGCGTCCACTTCACGACCGTCCTTGAAAGCTCTGTAACACTGATATGCACGAGTTTTCGATAGAGCATTATCACCAAAGGCCTCTTGCAACATTTTCAATGCATCGGCACACAAAAATTCATTTGCAACACAAAACTTTAAACAAATTCTTTGCTCAACGTAATCACCCATAGTAAAAATCGGCACGCACTCTGACATCGACTGACTTAATCAGCTGTTGCAAACACACTAGTTGACAGATCCCGCTCAAGCTTGGCATAGTAATTAAGGACAGTGGTACCAACCTAGGAAAAAAAAATTTGACCTGCCTCATTGCCCCGCCAGATTTAAATCGATAATTCCCGCTACTTTCTTGACAGAATGTATATTCTTTGAAAAATGAAAATAAAAAAGGCCTTCTTTGAATTATATGTTGAACATTTTCTGGTGATGGAACTTGTCACTCTAACATCCAATCGGAACATATATATATAAATTGATGTCTTAATAATTTGGCCATTATTTTATATTCATTTTTATTCTTTGTTAGTTAATTTCCACCACATGTGGTGATTATAAATATGTCTATAAAGTGATACAGTGTATTTAGGACTTTTAAAATTTTATTCTAAATGGGATTTATTTAGATTAAAATCTGTAGAGGTTCTAGAGAATTAATTCCAACTATTATTCTGTAATATGCAAATACTTCTTCATAATAATTTTCAATTTATACATACCTTTATTTAAATTTACCAAGAGTTGCGGATTTGAGTAACACTGATCCAGATATAATAGAAGACGAAGAAGAGCCAGAATTTTAAAAATGGGGTGTTTTAAAATTGTACCTACTATTGTTATATTTATCAGTAGACTGTTTAGTTGATGTTTAGAAAAATAAAGTTTAGTTTTTTCTACCGTTTTTAATTACTGCAATTTTGACTGAAATGAATGAGACCCAAGCACCCAAGTCCGATGAAATGATAACTCTTACATTAGGAGTACAAATAAGTTTCCGCCGTTTTATTGTAGATGGCGCGGCACGGAGTTTCGGTTAGCTTTCGCTGATGATAACCGGCTACAAAAATAGTTTGGACATTCAAGAACAACATAACCTATTTGATTTTATATTGGTAAAATATCATTTTTATAAGTTGAAAATGACAAAATTTGAGCCAAGTAAGCGTCATTTACGGGAAATATTAGTTTACTTCTTTAATTTAAAGAAATCTGCTGCTGAGGCGCATCAATTGCTCGTAGAAGCATATGGTGAGAGTGCTTTGAGTGAGAGAACGTGTCGAGAGTGGTTTCAAAAGTTTAAAAACGGTGATTTCGACGTAGAAGACCAAGATCGCAGTGGAAGGCCAAAAATTTACGAGGATGCAGAATTGGAGGAATTATTGGAGGAAGATTCATCTTAAACACAAAAAGAACTTACTCTAACATTAGAAGTCACTCAGCAAGCAGTCTCACATCGTTTAAAATCATTAGGAATGATTCATAATCATAAATTTTTGTTAAAAAACGGCGGAAACTTATTTGTTCTCATAATAACATAAGCAATTTGAATAAAATATTATCAAATATTTTCACGAATTATTTTTCAATAATTTTGAGAAATCAATTTTCAAATCATTCAAATACTTTAATATTAGCCTTCTACATATTCAATTCCAAAAAATTATATTTATTGATTATAACTTCTGAAAATAAATTGAAAAAGTGTCATATAAGTACCACTCATATCAATTGACATATAAAATAAACATTCATTATAAGACATCCGAATGGTATAACAAAATCCGATTATTCCAATTATTGGATTTTGTTATACCATTCGGATGTCTTATAATGAATGTTTATTTTATATGTCAATTGATATAAGTGGTACTTATTTGACATTTTTTTAATTTATTTTCAGAAGTTATAATCATTAAATATAATTTTTGGAATTAAATATGTAGAAGGCTAATATTAAAATATTTAAATGATTTTATATACCTTCTATCAAGAATTAACCTCTATTTATGTCAAATCAATTTTCTCTCCGATTTTGATAAAACTTTATCCGGTAAAGCGTTGTTCTCGTTTTATCAGATTTTCTGTTCCTCCTGTAAAGTTACAGTTTTTCACTCATGTGCTTCAGCTTTTCTGCCCTAAAAATAAAGTGATATAATTAAATCCCAAATTGATTATACGTGAATTTAATGAAATCTCTATGAAATTCCGAGCCAAACAATATCCCAAACCCTAAATATTTCTATTTCAACATTCAACCTGTCCTCCACTTCATGCCTAAAAATAATGACGGTGTTTATACAATACGTTCCGCATTTTATAGGCAACTCCTCAAGTTCGTGGGAAAAAGAAACAATTAGAGACGGTAAGCCGGCGACTAAACAGTTGATGTAATGCTATCTGCTGCAACTGTATCGCTGCATCTACAACATGTACGACAGATTTATCTGGTAGTCTGCTATCTGCCCAGGAAAAATTGAGCAGTTACCTTTAATGAACGAAAATAGATAAAATGTAATTGGAATGGAGTGGAGGATACTTCTAGAAATAACTTCTAGGAGAGCGTTCCGAGTATCAGGTGGTCTTTTATCTGCTTCGAATTGCCAGGAAATTCAATTCGAAATATTCCATACCCTGATGCTGGGTTCCATGAAGTTTCTGTGATCACTAGATCAACAGATACTCTTGTCAAATTTGACAAATGGATCAGCGAATTTGGGTTTCACAAAACAACTTCAAGTACTTGGCCACGTGGATCAGTTGATCAGAGAAGACAACGTCGCAATTTCTAAAATCTGACCGCTCTACTATAGAAGTAGAAAGAAGGAGAATAAGAATGTATATATTTCTATGGTAGCGCTGTTAAAAATAATAATAATAATTCATTAATTACCCTCAAAACTTTACAGGGAATGTCATGCATATATATATATATATATATACATTCTGTCAAGAAAGTATATATATATATATATATACATTCTGTCAAGAAAGTACCGGGAATTATCGATTTAAATCTGGCGGGGCAATGAGGCAGGTAAAAATTTTTTTTCCTAGGTTGGTACCACTGTCCTTAATTACTATGCCAAGTTTGAACGGGATCTGTCAACTAGTGTGTTTGCAACAGCTGATTAAGTCAGTCGATGTCAGAGTGCGTGCCGATTTTTACTATGGGTGATTACATTGAACAAAGAATTTGTTTAAAGTTTTGTGTTGCAAATGAATTTTCGTGTGCCGATGCATTGAAAATGTTGCAAAAGGCCTTTGGTGATAATGCTCTATCGAAAACTCGTGCATATCACTGGTACAGAGCCTTCAAGGACGGTCGTGAAGTGGTCGCCCATCGACGGCTTCGATCGAAGATAACGTCGATAAAATTAAGGAAAGGGTGCTGGAAAACCGTCGTACCAGCTTGAGAGAGATAGCACATGATCTTAAGATTTCCCACGAGTCCGCACGTACGATTTTGATTGATATTTTGGGCATGGAAAGGTGGCCGCACGACTCGTACCGAAAGACCTGAATTTTCTTCAAAAACGTCATCGCGAACAGGTTGCTTCAGACATGCTGGATCGCTGTAATTCCGATTCTACATTCATGGAACGCATTATAACTGGTGATGAGACCTGGGTCTACGAGTACGATATGCAAACAAGCCAGCAATCATCGGAATGGGTGGCAAAAAATGAGCCGAAACCGAAAAAACCACGCCAAAGCCGCTCGAAAATGAAAGTGATGCTCATTGTTTTCTTCGATATCCGTGGCGTGGTGCACTACGAATTCGTTCCAGAGGGTCAGATGGTAAACAAGGAGTATTACCTAGGCGTTATGAAACGTTTGTGTGAGCGTTTCCGTAAGAAGCGGCCAAATTTGTGGTCGAACAACTCATAGATTTTGCATGACGATAACGCGCCTTCTCACCGAGCTACGATTGTGACTGACTTTCTCGCCAAAAACTCAACAAACGTGCTTCAGCAAACACCGTATTCGCTGGATTTGGCTCCCTGCGACTTTTTCCTCTTCCCAAAACTAAAATTGCCCCTTCGTGGCACCCGTTTTGAGTCGATTGAAGCCATAAAACAAAATTCGGCGCGAGAGCTAAAGTCCATCCCGGAAAGCGCCTATAAAAATTGTTCGGATAATTGGAAGTGCCGTTGGCATAGATGTATTGGAGCAAATGGAGCCTATTTTGAAGGCGACCCAATAAATTTTGACGATTAAATGTAAAAATGTTGTTTTAATTGAAAATTCCCGTTACTTCCTTGACAGAGTATTATGTTGCTATGTCTCGGTTTCTAGAACTTTCTATTACCATAGCTTATACTCCTTAAAATGATTTTTGGTACAGATCAGCTTGATTAATTTAGCTTATATAAAAGGTTTCAGCAGTAGGAGCTCTAATAGTCTTCATAAAATGGGAATCAATTCTTTAGCAGTAAATAGAAATAATTTAGCTAAGATGTTGGTGTACAATAAAGAAAGGAACCCCAATTTTTCCGAATCGGGGATTGATTGTATATATATATATATATATATAATAATTATATATTTTGGTTTACTCTTATTACATATTATCATTTGTTTTTAAAGGAGTCCATAAAATACCTTGCAAGTTTAATGTTATTCCTGTGACGAACATAGAATATTTGGGATATTTATAAATTCACTTCAGTCTTATGTTTGTTTTCAGTAAAGAACATGCAGTCGGTCTGGTAAGATTTTATTTTTTAAACATGAAGTCGAGCTGAAGGCTTACCGTTGTTATAATTCTAAATTGTATTTTAGAGATGTTCTACACGTTCGAGGAATATTTTTTTAAAAGGAACTTAATTTGAGCAAGTTACTTTTGGAGAAGTTCTTTAGGTTATGTTTTCCATTTGTGAAAGGGAATTTAGTGTTTCCTAAAATAAGGAATGAAACAAAATTTTGTACCCTTCAAGTATTTATTCAACAATTTTTAGCAGACCATTTATATTTCTTTGAATTTCTCTCATTCCCTTTGTTACTGTGTAATGAGTATTAATTATTTATGGTTACTACATTGACAAGGTGTGTTCTAAATAAATTTATTCAATTTATGTCCTAAAATTTTGAATAAAATTTTTTTGAAATTAAAATATGTGGAAGGTTCACAGAAGAAATCGGCATGAATTAATTGTGTAATTGTAATGCTACATACAAAGGACAGAGAGGCTGATGTTTACACTATAGAATCAAAGAACATAGGATATCTATTTTGAAAAACCAGAAATCATCCGGTTTTACGGAACATTGTATAGAAAATGATCAATTTTTTTAATGAGAAAGATGTCACTTTACTACATAATGTTGATAAGGGTAAATTGATGAACTATTTGGAGGTTCTTTCAATCAAAGAAGCCATTGAGAAATTCAACAAATTCCTAAATACTCTTAGGAAATACCCCTATATTGGATGCTATTATTTCCATTCGCCATAAAAATACCCAGATATCTTAAGTGTAATAAAAGAATCTCCTCAATTTCAAGTTCAGTTCCTTTTTTACTCCTTTGAACATAGTCGAGAGACCGAATTACGTGTGCGGAATCTGAATGACATTTTTTTTGAAATAAAATTGTTATAATGTTTCACTTAGAGACAACCTCATACCTCTTTCATTTAATTAAGTACAAAATATTATGTAGCCTTTGCAAATTTAATCAATTCAATATTAATATCTGATAAGAAAAGACTTTTGGCCACTTCTTGAATTTTTGTGCTTTCACTTTGTAGGATGGGATAAGTTTACGGTTTGAAATTGTTGCTGTTTTACCAAGATCTCCATAATATTATGTTATTGAAAAATATAATGTTATATAATGTTATATAAAAAATGTTATATAAAAAATATTTTAAAAAATTTTCAAAAAATTTCAAAAAATTAGCCTTCTACATATTTAATTCCAAAAGATTATATTTAATGATTATAACTTCTGAAAATAAATTAAAATAATGTCGTATAAGTACCACTTATATCATGACATAAAATAAACATTCATTATAAGACATCCGAATGGTATAACAAAATCCAATAAATAGAAATTATTAACCAAAATCCTATAAATTAAACATTTTGAATAGACAAAATTTTGTTTTTGCTTATCAATCCTATGAAAACCAATATCTTTCAAGAATATCCAACATAATCTTAAGAATTTCATCACAAAACTATCTTACTTAGACTATTCAATATTATTGAATATCTAACCAAGGTACTTTATATAAAAACTCAAGATATGCAAAACATTACTGAAAATCAAGTTTTAAGATCGACTTTGCTCATCAGTATTCAAATATTCATATTCAATAAATATAACATCAATCAATAATAAATATTCAACTCACCCTTCATCCTCTAGAAAAAGTTCTACTAAAATGAGACCTTTAAATTTATTTTCAGAAGTTATAATCATTAAATATAATCTTTTGGAATTAAATATGTAGAAGGCTAATTTTTAAAAAATTTTTTAAAATATTTATTTAATTTTACATACCTTCTATCAAGAATTAACCTCTATTTATGTTATTTTATTCATAATATATAATTATTTGGTTTCCTTAACATTCTTTATACAGATAGTCCTTGTGCTATAGCAGAGCCGTTAAATTTGTCTTTCAATCTTCTAGATCAAGGGTAAACCACAGATATATTTCTGTGTGTAGTGAATACCATATTTAAAGGTCTCATTTTAGTAGAACTTTTTCTAGAGGATGAAGGGTGAGTTGAATATTTATTATTGATTGATGTTATATTTATTGAATATGAATATTTGAATACTGATGAGCAAAGTCGATCTTAAAACTTGTTTTTCAGTAATGTTTTGCATATCTTGAGTTTTTATATAAAGTACCTTGGTTAGATATCCAATAATATTGAATAGTCTAAGTAAGATAGTTTTGTGATGAAATTCTTAAGATTATGTTGGATATTCTTGAAAGATATTGGTTTTCATAGGATTGATAAGCAGAAACAAAATTTTGTCTATTCAAAATGTTTAATTTATAGGATTTTGGTTAATAATTTTTATTTATTGGATTTTGTTATACCATTCGGATGTCTTATAATGAATGTTTATTTTATGTCATGATATAAGTGGTACTTATACGACATTATTTTAATTTATTTTCAGAAGTTATAATCATTCAATATAATCTTTTGGAATTAAATATGTAGAAGGCTAATTTTTTAAAATTTTAAAAAAAATTTTTAAAATATTTATATAATTTTATATACATTCTATCAAGAATTAACCTCTATTTATGTTATATTATGTTATGTTTTTATGGTTTAAATTTCAGTTTTTTTTTTTTCGTTCTTCAATATGTATGCATCATCAAATCCCAATTTTCAGGCGGTTTCAGTAATAATTGCTGCTTCTGGTTTGTCGCTCCCATTATATTTTTCATTGAACACGCGTCACTTTTACAAAGCACACCCGAATATAAATCAAACTCTCAATCGGGGGAACCTGAAACCTACACGAACTCTGTAGCACAACATTTGAAAAGAACCGAATTCAAGATCCGATAATCCACTTCATTAATTCCTAACATGAAACCATCGCAGCGCAGTGCCCCTTGGTTTGAAGCCCGACGAAAACTAGAATAATTTATATATTGCTCGTACCAGATTTAATATGAAATACAACCTGGTGTTCCTTTGGTTGTTCTTTCTCATGGCCACCATATCGATAAGACTAGAACTAATTGGACCTTGGTGAACTAATATGCTTATTGATGATAGATCGTGGAATGGGCTAGAAGAAAGCTGGTCCAGATCTTGTCGAGCATTGATTGATTGGTTACACGATATGTGGATTGGGCTATGGAATATGACCATCTAGAGATTATCTCGGAGAGTTCATGTGAAAATACGTGTGAAGAAAAAATTTGATGAATCTATCCGGGAGTTCTCCAACTGTGCGAAGCAGATGTTTCAATGTAAGTAAGATTCAAGGCTTAAAATAATTATTACAGTAGTGAAAATAGGTATGAGTTGAATTCCTGAAAAAAAAATTTCAAACCAGCGTTCTCGGATTTTTGTTATACTTATTAAACAGTTGTTTGATCAACTGCTTTATTAATTTATAAGTTATAGCATGAATAGAATTTAGAAAAATTTTAATGCCTTAAATATAAAACCTAGAAATGATGAAAAACCTATTACAAATTTCAATGCTATGATATTTCTTAGAAATTAAATTAAATAATTACCTTAGAGAACACTGTTCATTCTTAAATAGACATAAGAATTAACACTAATCACAGAGAACCCAAGGGAGATGAATCCAAAGAAAACAAAGAAAATTGATCGTTATTGATTATTTTTATTGGGCGGGTTTGAAGGTGGACTGATGATTACCGGTGAGTTTTTTCAAATGCCCTTTTGAAGATGTGGTATGCAGTTTTGAAGGATTTTTTGAGAGAACATTTTTAAAGAGAAGTTGTTTCGAAGAATATGAATTGATAATTACTATGAAGAAGTATTTGCATATTACAGGATAATAGCTGTAATAAGTTCACAAGTGATGATAATATATAATATATGTCTATAAAGTGATACAGTGTATTTTGGTGAATCAATTCCAGCTATTATTCAGTTTTAGAGTGATAGAACATTCGATAGGGATAACTGTGATTTGACAGAAGTAGAAGCCTATGTTGTTTTGACATTTCTGTTCAGTAAGCATTGAAAAATTATCACGGAAAGACTAACGCCGCAACAACGTTTACAAATTGTTGAAATTTATTTTCAGAATCAGTGTTCTCTTCGCCAAACTTATAGAGTACTTCGTGAAATTTATGGTTTATGTAATCGTCCATCAGAGCAGCTTATTCGTCGTATTATCGATAGATTTCTGAGAACATTTTCTCTACTCGATGCAAACAACAACAAGACAAGGAACTGTACGTACAGAAGAAAATATCGCTGCTGTAAGTCATAGACTTAAGGATGATCCAGATTTGTATATTCGTCGACGTTCACAACAAGTTGGACTCTGTGCATCCAGCACATGGAAAATTTTGCGTGAAGATCTTGGTCTACACCCATACAAGATCCAACTGGTTCAAGAACTGAAGCCACTTGATCATAATAAGCGTCGTTTGTTTGCTGATTGGGGCCTAAAAAAGCTTGAAATTTTATCGTGAAATTTTTTTAGTGATGAAGCTCATTTCTGGTTGAACGGCTATGTAAACAAGTAAAATTGCGATATGTGGAGTGAAAACAATCCTCAAGAAGTTCTGCAGGTTCCATTGCATTCTGAAAATGCACTGTATGATGTGCTTTACATGCTGTAGGCATAATCGGTTCATATCTCTTTAAAAACGATGCTGGAGCTAATGTTATAGTGAATGGTGCTCACTACAGATCGATGATCAATGATTATTTGTTTCAAAATTTGAATGGTATCGACCCAGAAGTGTTTTGGTTCCAACAAGATTGTGCTACACCTCATGCTTCCCTTAACAATTGATTCATTGAAAGAAAGATTTGGCGATAATATTATTTCGAGAAGTTGTCTAATTAATTGACCTCCAAGATAATGCGATATAACTCCACTGGATTATTTTCTTTGGGATCAAGTGTCAAGTCATTGGCTTATGCTGATAAACCAAAAACAGTCGACGGTTTGGAATCCAACATAACTCGTGTTATTGATAAAATAAGACTTGAATTACTCGAAAAAGTGGTCCAAAATTGGTCTGGTCTGGTCGAATGAGGTTTATCAGAGTTAGTCGTGGTAGACATATGCCGGAAATAATTTTTAAAACATAAATGTCATAAAACTTTCTTTGAAATTGGCTCCAATTTTAATTTAAATGTGTTTTATTTCAATGCCAAATGGCATTGAAATAAAACACAATATAAAATCGTTTCTTATTATTTTATTTCATATATAATATAAAATTATATTAGGTTTTTTAAATAATGAAATTTATTATACAGTGTCGAATGTTTTCAACTGAGACCATTATAATAATAAGTGCCTTATAAACTTTGTGTGATTTTATTGTGAGCATAGAACATAGAGTACCTTGGATATTAGTATACCAAGTTGAATGTTCTTCAAATCACATATTTCCAGACGGCATTTGGTAAGTCTATTTATTGTTAATTGATTTTATTATAAGTTTTTATATGTGAAGTTGAACTGGTCTTGTCTGAATTCTTATCATTTTTGAGGATGTGCTACATGTTTTGAGAGTTTTTGAAGCAATTTATTCAACTATATTAAATATTTCAAATAAATTGGTTTTTGGAGAAGTTCTTAAAATTATTTTGTATATTTTTGAGACAGATTTAGTCTTCATCAATATAAGATCAGAAAATAATACAATTTGTAACAAACAGGGCTTCGTGCGTTTGTCTGAAGAGTTCAGTACGCATGCCTGGAACAAAACAAAAAATATTTATTTATTTATTATTATTAATTGACCATTTATATTCGTTGGGTTTTCTTAAGATTCTGAGAATAAAGTTATTGTTTATTGTTTAAGGCGGAACCCTTGCTACGCTTTCTGCCTCTGTGGGCAGACAGTGAAAACTACTGAGTAGTCACTTGGTGAAAGAGCCACGCTCACATGCCAATACAACTAACTGGTAGAATTCACTCCACGCAACTGAAGAAAATGATTCCAGTTGTCACCAGATTCCCACGGGGCAGTAGGGCTGCGCATCGTGCACGTTCCTATACAGTTTTATTCACAACTCCGAGAACTCCTGTTTAGCAGAAGTCCTTCTTCCATCGAACTGGACAGTAGTTGAACACGCTTCCCGCTGATGTGTTTCCTTCAGTGTATAATCTTCAAGACGAGAGTAAACAGGACACAACTTTCGGTGCGCTGACTAGGTGACATTGGTTTGCCTTTCCTATGGCGGTCAAACATAAAAAGAATTTGGGATGAGTGAATATTATTCCTCTCAGCGGGGACTGCGATATTCGGGTTAAGCATGCCCTCCTTTGCTGATGACACGAGTTGGACAGTAACAAAGTGTTGCATAAACGTATACCCATCGAAAAAACAGTGTCAGAAAGACATCAAACACATCAACGAACGCCACTGTCCATTTTCGAATCCGAGAGGTAGACACTGGCGCTGTGTGGGATCGGGCCAACCGATAATATAAATAACAGTAATAAATGGTGAAGCATTCCTCTTATATCCGTTAAAGATATCGGGGGTAGTGGTAGTTATCGAGTGTTAACAATACATCTATCTATTCTTTCCCGCATTAACTTTTTGATTTATCACGGAACGCTAGACGCGATCATGACCGTGCACGCGGATCACGTTGCCTCGGAAAAATAGAAAACAAAACAATAACGATCAGTTATGGTTCGACCGGGGGCACGAACTATAGCTTCTCTGGTTACAACAAACGGTGAAGGGGAAGGTAATATCGGTCAGGTGTCGCATTAACACCCAATTTAGGTATTTTAATCGGTCGTTAGACGGGCTGAGCCGACTGTGAGAATTTCACGCCACCATAGGTTTGACACTCATTCTGTTGCAGCATAATCGCAACCTAGACATGTGATGGGCTTAACACATGCCTGGAATGAAATAAGGAATCACTTCGTTATAGTGACTCGAGTTTCGTAGTGTTTACTACATTTTCAAACTGAATAAACATATTGTATCTCAAAAATTTTCCAATATGAGGTTTCATAGTAACATTAAAAAAAAAACTAGTATATTTGACGAAAAACTAATGGATATTTATTTCATTGTAAAGAGGAAGGTATGCCATCAACAATGAAAAACAATACCGAATATCATATATCGGGTGATTCATTTAGAGGTATGGTTTCTTTAATAAAAAAAATGAATAAAAACAATTTTAAATCATTATCACACAAAAGAACCGTTCTTTACAATAATTTTGGAACGAAGTTCCTTATCGCGCGTGGCGAAAGGGGGCTAGACGGAAAAAATTACACAGTTCTCCGCAACTGGAGCTGTTCATCAAGGACCCAGTAGTGGTAGACAAGGTGCTACAACCTCAGAGAAGACCGTTTTTTTAACTCTTTGATGCGAAGACTTCCTCTCAGAACTCGCAGAATGGTAAGTCTACGTCTTCCAGATGCTACATGTACTTCAGTTTTCCTTAGCACAGCCAGGAAACTTCTCCAATCCTACATCAAGGTGCTTGCTAAGAAGAGTTCCACTCACTTGCGAACAAAATCGTAAAAAATTATAGTGGGAAATTAATGAATGAATGATGCGTTATCTTTACTGACGATTTCAGATATGGACGCTCGTTGCTTTATTCATCTACAAAGAAACAGGTAATTAAATACCCAGCTGGTCGGTGAGTATCGGTGTGCAGATGTTTATACATAACGAAGGATCCGCAGCTCTGTTTAAGAAGTCCATACTTGTCAAGAAGGCACAATTATGGTTTTGAGTGGAGTTTGTTTCGATGGCAAAACTTACTTATTAGTACTACCAGGAACCTCGACGTCTCAGTCGTATATTGATGAAGTTATTAATGGAACAATTCCACAATTGCACTATTTTGACGAAAATTTTTTTTGTTTTTCTGGATGATAATGCACTCAGGAACCCAGCAGGTGATTATCGCTAGAGAAAACCAGAATATGCCACATCTACCATTACCTCCAAGATCTCCTGAACTAAATCCCTCAGGCCACAGGCCACGTTTCAACAGCTCCGTGATCTTTTTCCACAACTATGGCGACAAATTGAGCTGACTTTTCTCAATACTTTGTATTGAGCTACGAATTATTGATATTTTCAGGATTTCGGTTTTTCGTCAAGATTTATATTTTTTCAAATATTGAATTTTTGTTGGTGTGAATAGAGCATTACTACGAAATCTTACTATTCTAACCTGACACTCTACATTTCTATATTCCAAAAGAAAATTGGTGTTTTCTTGAGGGACGACACGAACTAATTCTCTAATCTTAACTTTCTACGAATGGGTTTGAAGCTCTATGGGAAGGTGGGAGCTCCTACCTCTTAATTTATGAGGCAACGTTTCGTTCTGACCATGCGCACCTGAACTCTTTAGGCAGGCCTGGTGCGCATGTTTACCTGTGACGCCGGTGACCTTGTGTTCTACGTCGAAATGGTCCTCGAACGCTGTGTGCCTCGCTCTACTCGAACTCGGAGGGGACAGTCAGTCAGGTAGTTGAAGACTAATCGTGTCCTCTATATGATACGCCGACAAGCTGCGACAGAGCAAAGCAGAATTCTGGACGAGGAGCGAAGAAGTCTACAGTTTATTGTGCAAAGTTAAAATACCTTCAATTCAAAATTCATCAATAATACAAGTATGCTGGGTTGTTCGGAAAAAATCTTTTTTTTTTTGGAAAAATGAAAGACACTTTTCGTATAATGAATAAATATTTTATTGAATCATTTATTGGCCATTCTGGTCAAACACCTTTTACCATCTTTCTGGTAGTAGCATGATTCCACGGTCATAAAATCTTTGGTCTTTGCTGACAAAAACTGATCCAGGTTAGTTTTGACCTCTTCATTTGAAGTAAAGGTTTTACCATCCAAAAAATTTTGCAATGACCTGAACAAATAATTATCTGAAGAAGCCAGATTTGGAGAATATGGTGGGTGTGTCAGTGTATCCCATTCAAGCTGTAAAAGCTTTTGGCGAGTGAGCAAACTTGTATGAGGTCTCGCATTATCTTGGTGGTACACTACCAATTCTGATCTTTTCTGTTGAAGTACATCATTCAGTTAGTCATGCTATGTCATGATGACAGTAGACTTCCAAATTAAACGTTGTGTTATCCGGTAAAAGCTATGAAAAGACGATTTATTTAAAATCCCACTAAAAAGACAGCTTCACCTTTTTTGATGGATTTTGCTCTCAAGATGCTTTGAGACGATTCTTCTTTTTCTCCACGATCTTTCGCTCTCGACATTGTTATATACAACTTATTTCTCGTCCCCAATAAGGATGCGCTTCAAAAATGGATCATTTTCGTGACGTTTGAGAAGCGAGTCATAGACGGCAACACGACGACACAAATTTCTATCCGTGAGACAATGGGGAACCCATATATCGGGCTTCGAGATTAAACCCAGGTCTTTGAATTGGTCATAAATAGTTGCATTCGATAAATTTAACCCCTCACCGATCTCCGTGTTGTTATTCTCCAATTTTCATAAATTAATGCCTTTATCGTGTCTTTATCAGCTTCAACTGGCCTTCCGGAACGTTGTACACGTTCGACATCAAAATTGCCGGATTGAAATTCTGCAAACCAGTTCTGGCACTTGCCAACTGTGAATACAGATCGGTTGATTTCTTTCTGGCTTGAACAGCATTGTTCCTTTTCCATAGTAAAAAGTAACAAAAATGCTGCTTATTGCCCTCCAAATTTAAAAGGGCCCCAACAAAAAACTGCAGCGTAGATTTAATTGAACTTTTTCACACACAAGCCTTGTTACATCAGCTCTCGAAACATATAATGATAATGCGGCTTAAGTGTGAAGTTGGGTTCGACAAAATACAATTAAATCCTCTATCGAAATTACTTTCCGAACAACCTTATAAAAATTATTCAGAAATTCAACACAAGAGTGTAGTTCTTCATAAAAGACCGTCTTGACTAAGGGATAAGTATGAAATATTATCTTTTAATTATTATTTCCTTTTCCTCAAAGCAAATAGCAAATTTCTATCACATGTAGCACAATACAGTTTTCGATATTCCTGAAAAATGTATTCTTTTGAGTTGTTACACTTTTGATCTAGAGAGGGATGATAATCTCAAACAAGCACCTGCTTTTGTGTTCGACTACTCTCCTTGCAAATGCAGTATCCAATGTTAAGCCCGAAAAACATAAAGACATTCAAAATTTCATCACCTTCAATCGAAAAACTCTGTTAATCCGTTCATAAATTAATCTAATAACTTTCGCCCAAAGCCAATCCACAGAACCACCCGTGAAATTTCTCCATAATTCCGAAACTCCAGAGGACATTGACGTCTTCGCGCAGTCAGATCGAGTACACAAATCCTATAAAAGGATATAGGAATTTCTCTGCGTTTAAAAATAGTTTAATTAGCGTTTCAGGTGATAAATATTGAACCTTCGGCCATTATTTTTATCTAGATCTCGGTGTGAGAATTCGTGTACCAGATATCTTATTAGGCACAAATTGGAAATTAATTCCTAACATCGCCTGTAACTCTTCCGAAAGAAGGAGTCCGGGATATTTTCGATCTAATTTATATGATATTGGCGCTTGTCACGTTTTTGAGGATGGCTCGCTCGGAGTGTCTTGGTGATTTTCGTTAGATGATGGCCTGTGAAATGGTAATGTTATGGCCGGTGTTCTAATGGGTCATCATGTATCTTTAAAAAATTTGAATGTTGCACAATTATTTGTAGGTGGTTTGATCTGGAAGTTTTATTCGTATGATTCTGGGGCTTTAATCGTTAGAGTCAGTGAATTACCGTTATGATGGATCTAAACCTTTACCACTTGAAGGCTGTTAGTAATGAAAACATACTATATTTTACGACCAGAAACTTGTTTTCACTTCAAATCACTGGTCGACAAGATTTTTGTAACACAAAGAAGATCTTTATTTCTTGATGTAGATACTCTTCTTATAATAGAAAAAATATGCCTAAAGCCTTAACATGTACCACTTTTCAATAGCTCATAAGACCATTTTACATTAGCAAATAGTCTATTTTATGAGGGAAAAAGCAGAAAAAGTACAATTATCAAACCCCGCTTGACAACATCTCATAACCTCTTTCAAATTCACTTAGCTGGCGATTAATTCCGCGAAAACGTGTTCTAGGCATTTTAACAACAACTAAACATCGACTGTGAATCTCCGCGAACAGCTGGTTTGTTGTAAAATTTAAAAAATTTGCAAAAGACGACCACATATTTAAGTAACAAAAAATGTTTACATGAAAAGACCTTCACGATTGTTTTCTCCAAATTTTAATCATTTACTCCTTGCTATACTATGTTTTACCAAAAACATTTAAAATTTAAACAGCTCCTTCTGGGTGTTGAAGTTTCTTTGTCAGTTAGAATATTTATTTATTTATTCGTTACGGTGGACGTACAGAATTTAACCCATCAAAAATTATATGGGGAGTCATAGATATTATAAGCTAACTTTCTTTACATTTTAAAATTAGATAAATAATTAAAAGACATGTATGTGTATAAGACAATGAACAACTTATAAAGGTAACAAAAATTTCAGCATATTGTATCTGCGAAGTATTCTTTCAAGTCCTAATCTTTCTGTAGGTCACTGATTTATACTCTTCTGGCAATGCATTATAAATTTTCATTGTAAGGTGGTTCACACTTAGCTGCCTTACTGTGAGCTTATGGTACGGAACCTGTTCGCATTCCTGGTATTATACGAATGGTTCAAATTGTTTTTTGCAGGTTATCTTTGCGGGTGTGGACAAAAGAAACACATGCAAGAATGTAGAGAGAAGTAAGAGTAAGAATGTTCTCTTGCCTGAAAAATGGTCTGCAGATTTATATTCTCCTAGTACCACATAATATTCGGACGGCATGTTTCTGTTTGATGAAGATATTTTCTATATTATGGTTAAATAACAAGCCCGACCATTTTCTAAAAATGTTAAAAAAGCCTACCTCCACGATTTTGGTGTTTAAATTGAAGATCAAGACAAGCAGGGTCTCCCCATGTATGCTGTGTCAGTTTTTTGCCTATCAGTGGTGCAGTGGATGAATGGGAACAGAAAAAGAATACCTTTTGCAGTCCGTATGGTACAGCGAGAACCCACTTATGATTTAGATTGCCTTTTTTGCCTGACAAAGACTGAAGGTTATTCCAAAAAGGGAAAGCACAATATCAATTGTCCAAATTTGCAGTTTGTAATACGACCTGTTCCTGATAATGCAGCCGTGAAATGTTGTTTTGGAAGATATTCGATCATCAGGCAGTTCCGAAAAATAGTGCAATGACCCTATTTTTACTCCAGGTTTCAGTTCCAGCGAGCCACATTCAATTGTTCGAAGTAAGTTAAATGATTTGGTACGTGATTTGGGGTTATCAATAGCAACAGTCAGATCTTCTTGGTTCCCGTCTTAAGGAATGGAACTTATTAGGCAACGAAACGAAAATTACGAATATCAGAAAAAGGATTGCTCCGTTTTCTGGATTCTACAGTTTGGAAAATTCGTTGTGTGCGTGTACTGTTATTGATGGTTTGGGAACTTTATATTGAGCATTCCCCCTTCTGAGTGGCGTTTATTTATAGATTCGTCTAAATACGAATTAAAAGCTGCGTTATGACATAATGGAAATTTAAAATCCTCTTTACCAGTTGCTCATTCAGTAACGATGTGAGAGTTATGAAAATATGCGCACTCTTTTGGATAAAATAAACTATGTGACAGTCGTTCAGTAAATCAGCATTATATAACAAAAATTTGTCCAGAAAGAAGTGTATTTCAACGGGGATCTCGAAATGTTAAGTGTACACCTCTTGTAGACCCCAAAAACGTCCTTCTGTCTCCTCTTCTCATTAAACTTGGGGGATGAAAAACTTTGTGAAGGCTATGAATAAACATGATGTCTTTCTCAAGTTAAGTGATGCCAAATTGAAGGAAAGCATTTTTATTGGATCACAAATCAGAAAATTGCGGGAGGACGTTAATTTTACAGAGAAGCGGGAACTCAGAGCGTGGAACTCATTTGTAAGTGTAATAAGAGGATTTTTCGGCAACAATATGTAGCTTCTTCAGGTCACATAGTGGTGGAACAATTGTTGTATTATAAACATTTTTGTGGAAATTAAAATACTGTCTCTTATAAGTTTTTCAATTGAAATGAGTTTCCTCCAAGTAAAGACCGAATCAATCAAATAAGTACTCAGGTCATTCAGCATTTGTAGAAGTTCTTCTAGACTTTCTGAAAAGAGGACAATATCTTCAGCGAATCTAAGATTAGATAAATACTTCCCATTGATCTTGATGCCTTGTTCATTTCCCCAATCAATAGTTTTGAATATTTGCTCTTACAGTGCTGTAACTAGCTTTGGGGACATGAGGTCTCCTTGACGTACACATATACATTTCTTTACTTGAATTAGCTCGCAAAGGTATGTATGTTTGTATACTCTAGATGGCGTTAGTGTATAATTAATATCTAAGTGTCTCTTTGTATATCAAATAAAGATATCGGGTGTTTTTTTTAGTGATAATGATAAAACTTTTTATTGGAATAACTGTGATTTAACAGAAGGTAGAAGCCATGTTGTTTTGACATTTCTGTTCAGTAAGCATTGACAAATTATCATGGAAAGACTCAAGCCGCAACAACGTTTACAAATTGTTGAAATTCATTTTCAAAATCAGTGTTCTATTCGCCAAACTTGTAAGAGCACTTCAAGAACTAAAGCCATTTGACCAAAATAAGCCTCGTTTGTTTGCTGATTGGGCCGTAGAACAGCTTGAAGTTGATCCACTTTTTTATCGTAAAATTTTAGTGATAAAGCTCATTTCTGGTTGAACGGTCATGTACACAAGCAAAATTGCCGTATATGGAGTGGAAACAATCCTCAAGAAGTTCTGCAGGTTCCATTGCATCCTGAAAAATGTACTACATGGTGTGCTTTACATGCTGGAGGCATCATCTGTATTTCTTTAAAAAGATGCTGGAGCTAAAGTTACAGTGAATGGTGTTCGTTACAGATCGATGATCAATGATTATTTGTTTCAAAATTTGAATAGTATCGACCCAGAAGTGGTTTGATTCTAACAAGATGGTGCTACACCTCATGCTGCTACCGTAACAATTGATTTATTGATAGAAAGATTTAGCGATAATATTATTTCGAGAAATGGTCCAAATAATTGGCCTCCAAGATAATGCGACATAACTCCACTAGATTATTTTCTTTGTGGTTATGACAAGCCATTGGTTTATGCTGATAAGCCAGAAACAATAGACGCTTTGGAAGCCAACATAACTCGTGTAATTGATGAAATAAGGCCTGAATTATTCGAAAAAGTGGTCCAAAATATGTTACACTGTATCGGTTTGTATAGATTATTTACACAATTTATTATTTACGATAATTGCTTATTCAAGTTTACATTTTGAACCAACTCTAGACATTACACATTCACTTCTTATATAGGTAAACTCTTGAAAAATGTGGCGGAAACCTAACAATTTTTTCTGGTTTTGTTTCAAGGTTTTAGGGATATGAATGTGTAATATTTAGTTATTTAGTTTAAGATGTAAACTTGACAGGGCCACAGTGTTAGCGAAAAAATTGTTGTTTATAGTAAATTGAGGAAATAATCTATATTATTTTCATTTAATTAAAATACATTTCCATTAAGTAAGGACCGATTCAATTGATTTTTTTTATTTAAACGGAGATAAAGAAAATTAACTTGAAAATGCCTTATACTTATTATATCTATAAAGAATATCTTCTCTACCTCTAGCAGTATCCACATTCTTTTGACCCTATTTTTCCCAAATATATTATTCTACCATGCTACCATCTAATTATTTTCACCATTCACACATATCTAATTCATATTTTTAACTTCCCATTCATCTTAGGTGTCTGAAGATCCATTGTGGAATTCACGAAATTACTGTCTCAAATCAATTATTTATTTCAGGACAATCGATAAATTCTGGTTTCTTGAGAAATTAAAGGGTTAACTGTGAACCCTTCCGATTCAGGACCTCACAGACACACATTCAACGTGAATTTCCTTGACTAATAGCCCGAAATTACAGTAATAACCGTGTCATCATCATCTTCAGGTGCTGGATGTGAAGTGGCCACTAGTTTCTGTGATCTTGTCGATTTCGTCGAGCCCTTCTGGCCTGTAATTGCATATTTGTTGTTTAATGAGTGGTCGCAGACCAAGAAGGCTGTTATCAACGCCTTGTTAGAATTGAATAGTCTTAGGACATAGGCGTAGAGTTTGTTCATTCATCAAGGTTTACTGTTTTATTCGTTATTCAGAAGTTCTATTTTATAATAATAATAATATTTATTGATCCCTTAAGACATATATACATACAGGTAAAGGAGAGGTCAAAAACAGAGAAAATAATAACTCCAATTAATTAATTAATGTGCCCTTCACAATTTTTCGGATATTCTTGAGCTCTAGAGACTCAATGCACTTTAGTAGATGGTTAAAAAGTTTTATACACTGGTATGTGGGTCAGTAATTGTATTTATTGATATTATATTCGGCAGTAAAAAAAAAACTGCTCCATTTCTGGTATTAGAGCTGTGAAAGCTTGAAAGTTTTATCAGGTTCTTTTATTCCCCTCAACCAAGCACTTGAAGATTTAAATACATGCCACCATTTTCTATAAAAAGAAGACCTTATCCGAAAGATTTTTTTCTAACCTACCAACTTCAGTGGGGATCTCCCAGAGTATTATATTGTAAGATAAGTAAGTAACTGTACACTAGAAAATAGTGATCATTGATAATAGCACTTAATGGAAGTAAGTTCTTGACTCTACTTATTGCTTGTGGAAGCGACTGAGTTTCTTAAATATGGAATCAATATGTATACCCATCTTAAATTAGAATCAATATAGATTCCGACTAATTTGGAATGCTCTGCTGATGAAATGATGTCATTCAAATGGCGAATAACAAGCTTTCGCTCACTATTCTTCAGTGTTAAGTGAACAATAAAATAGGAAAAGGATTTGTACTTGATAGAATAAATATTAAAAAATTTGAATATCAAAACAGATTTAATCTGTCAGTCTTCTACAATTTCAATTAAAAAAAAATTTTAGTCAAAAAACATTTAGAATTAAATCAACGTCTTATAAACACGGCTTATATTTAATAGACGTATAAAATAAAAACTCAGTATACAATATCAAATGGAATAAATAAACTAACAATAATAAATTGTCCATTAAAATTTATAAATAAATATTTGAAGGATTGATCTTACCATTATGAAAACGAATTCCTTTTCAAAAATATAAAACATAATTTAAGGACTTCTTAGAAAATATAAGTCATTTGAAATATTTAATATATATATATATATATATATATATATATATATATATAAATATTTAAATAAGTTAATTCAAAAATCTCTCAAAATATGCATTATATCTTCAAAGAACAATTAGAATTCCCATAATAGTTTCATCGGTCCTTAATCATATTTAAAAAATAAAATCAACGAACAATAAATATAACTCACCTAAAAGTCGTCCTGGGATCATCGCTTGAACAACTAACTTTAAAGTCCAAGATATTCTATGTTCGTCACAAAAATGACAGAAAGCTGTAACGTATTATGAGGTCTTCTTTAAACCAATGATTTTCCATAATGAAATTTTTATTCAAGCCTAAATATAATTATATATTATTTATAGAATGAAATATGAAAAATCCTTTCACTTCATAGAAGGAATATAACAAAATTTGAATATCAAAACAGATTTAATCCGTCAGTTTTCCACAATTTTAATTAAAAAAAAAAATTTATTCAAAAATTTTTTAGAATTAAATTGAGTCTTATAAGCACGGCTCATATTTAATAGACGTATAAAATCAAAACTCAATATAAAATTTTTATGAAATTAAAATTGTAGAAGACTGACAGATTAAATCTGTTTGATATTCAAATTTTGTTATATTCCTTCTATCAAGTAAAAAGCATTTTCCTTTTTTATTTTATAAAAAATATATAATTATATTTAGGCTTGAATAAAAATCTCATTATTGAATATAAAAATGGTCCAAAGAAGACATTATAATACCTTACAGCTTTCTGTGATTTTTGTGACGAACATAGAATATCTTGGATTTTAAAATAAGTTGTTCAAGCGATGATCCCAGGACGACTTTTAGATCAGTTATAATTTTTGTTGGTTGATTTTATTTTTTAAATGTGATTTAGGACCGATGAAGATATTATCGGAATTCTAATTGTTTTTTGAAGATATAATGCATATTTTGAGAGATTTTTGAATTAATTTATTTAAATATATTAAATATTTTAAATAAATTATATTTTCTGAGAACTCCTCAAATTATGTATTGTATATTTGATAAGGAATTGGTTTTCATAATGGTAAGATCAGAAACAAAATTTTGTCTCCTTTAAATATTTATTTATCAATTTTAATTGACAATTTATATTTGTTGGTTTATTTATTCCATTTGATATTGTATATTGAGTTTTGATTTTATACGTCTATAAAGTACAAACCGTGCTTATAAGACATTAATTCAATTCTAGAAGTTTTTTAAATAAAAATTTTTTTAAAATTAAAATTGTAGAAAACTAACAGGTTGAATCTGTTTTCATATACTACAGTGAACACACTGAGCAAGCCAACGAAGCAGTGTACCAACTATTGACATAGCTCCTGCAGGTCATCAAAGGTCTGGGTAAAGATCGAGGTATTGTCAGCAAAAAAGGGCATTCTAATTGATTTAATTAAAAAGAAGTAACACGAAAAATTAGCCAAATCAGCCATCGTTTTCCTTAATTCACGAGGAAAGTCTTTGATGAACAATAGGAATAGAAGAGGTCCTAGAACAGAACCCTGTGATACTCCAAGGTTCAATTCCCGCCAATCAGAAATAAAGTCATCAACTCTGACGGAGATATTTCTACTTTCTAGTTAACTGGATAGCCAGGTGTGAAATATACCTCTAAAATTCAAATTGTAGGATTTGTTAACAAGAACTTCAAGAGAAAGACTGTCAAATCTCCGTGAAAGGTCGAAGAATAACCCCGAGACGAATTATCGAGAGTCTCGACTGTCTGCATTGAACCATCTGATCGAAACCTATGCTGTGCAGTATCTAGTATATGATATTTGTCTAAGTAGTTCATCATTTTATTGAAGACAACTCGCTCAATTTGTTGATTACCATGGGGTTAAAACACACTCAAAGGAAGATCTGGAATGACTCGAAAGTTGTTGGAGGAATATCAACAATGTGGATTAACTGTTAATGTGGACAAAACCAAATAGATGTTGTGTCGTGAAGTATGTGGTTGATGGAAATTTAGACCTTGAAAACAAAACAACAATATAAAAATGTGGTAATTTAAAATATTTGGGAAAAAATTAATAAGAGTATATTTAATTAAATATAGGACTTGACTCAACCACGATATAATATTATTTAAGTCATATAACTTGTCGCCTGTTTTGCAGATCAGGCTCTATCAAAACTCACCGAACGAAGAATTTCCGAGAGCAAAAGTGATCCCATTACGTCCAAACAGCTACAACGACCATTTCAACACCTGAGACCCAGTAATAACCAAGATGATTGACCGTGATGATCCACGAATACATGAATACTAATGCGAGTATTTTTCAAAGTACACAATTTACATTTTAGCGGAACCCACGAGAACGTTTCGGCAGCATCACCGTAAAGCTGATCGATGGCGGCCGGTAAACGGATTGATCAACCTGAAACAGGCGAAACTGGCTGTATAATTTAACACTTCCACCGACAAAATGGGTTTTGTCGGCTAGATCATAGTAGGCGATGAGATGTGATCTTAGAAGCTCACGCCACGGCGAAAATTTGGAATATATAATAGAAGAATCAAATATGCTGTTATTCGGATATAAACGACAATACTTCTTGCAATCAGCGAAATGCTGCCCTACATCTTTGATACCATGTTCAGATACTTCAAGAGAAACTGAAACTTATCATAACAAAATTAATTTTCAGTGAAGAACAACCTGACCAAGTAATCGGTTCTAGAAATAAAGGGTTTTCCGATAAGAGGTTTCATTTTGAATAGCCCGGTATCTGGACAGCTGTCACATTTAAAGCTGTCATCTTTTGACATTTGACAAGTAGAAGCTACGCTTCACTAAAAATGTGATGAATGTAATGCTACATATATAGAACAGACAGGCAGATGTTTACAACATAGAATCAAAGAACATAGGATGTCTATTTTCAAAAACCAGAAATCAACCGGTTTTGCAGAACATTGTATGGAAGATAATCATTTTTTTAATGAGAAATATGTCACTTTACTATATAATGTTAATAGGGGTAAATTGATGGGCTATTGGGATGCTGTTAATTCCATGCGCCTTAAAAATATACAGATGTCCTTAGTGTAATAAAAAAACCTCTTCAATCTTAAGTTTAGTTACTTTTTGTACCTTTTTGAAGATGGTGGAAAGACTGAAACAGGATTCTGAATAAATTGTGAAACATAAAAACTGTGTGAATTTTTTTTTTAATAAAATTGTTATAATATTTCACCTAGAGCCAAACGCATACTCCATTCATTTGATTTATTGTTTAGTACAGACAATTAAAATTGGGTTTGGTAATAAATTTGAATAATTATTTGGGTGACATTTTCTCCTAAGCTGGGGCAGTGAGCATGAAATATCAGGCAACAATTCACAATAGTATTATTCAGAGTTGCGTAATAAAAATGAAATTGATAACAATATGAAGATTTATAGTGGAGAGATTCAAAATTCTATTGCAAGTTTAAATATTTTTAAATGCTGATAATTTTAAAATATGTTGCTTTGATTTTCTTATATCTTTCCTATAATTATCATAATTTGACCCCCTTCGTACTTGATTCTGACAGTATATAGTTAAAGTTTTTCAGAATTCAATAATGAATTTTAAATTTTTTAAATATTTCAATATTCACAGATATATTCTGTTAGCATTCTACATATTTAATTTCAAAAAATTATATTTAATATTATAACTTCAGGAATTAAATTAATGTCATATAAGCACTGCTTATATCAGACGACATAAAATAAACATTCATTATAAGACATCCAAATGAGATAACAAAATCCAAAAAATATAAATTGTTAACAAAAATCTTATAAATTAAATGTATGAGTAGACAAAATTTTGTTTCAGCTCACCCTTTCATGAAAACAGACATCCTTCAAAAATGTTCAACATAATCTTAAGAATTTCATAATAAAACTATCTCACTTAGAATTTTCAATATTATTGGATATCTAACTAAGTTACTTTTTAGAAAATCTCAAGATATGTAAAAACATTACTAAAAAACAAATTTTAAGAGAGACTTTGCTCGTCAGTACTCAATCATATTAAATAAAATATAATATCAATCAACAAAAAATATCTACGTACCTTTAACAATTCAGAAAGCGTCTTGGCAAATGAATACTGAACATTTAAATGGAGTCCAATGTTGACTCAAAATCAGAGCGCAGAATATATCTGTGAATATTAAAATATTTAAATAATTGTATATACTTTCTATCAAGTATAAACCTTCATTTATTTTATTCATAATATATAATTATTTGGTTTCCTTAACATTCTTTATACAGATGGTCAATGTGCTATAACAGAGGCCGTTAAATTGCCTTTCAATCTTAAAGGTCAATGGTAAACCACAGAACTATTTATTTGAGTCAACATTGGACTCCATTTAAATGTTCAGTATTCATCTGCCAAGACGCTTTCTGGATTGTTAAAGGTAAGTTAATATTTTTTGTTGATTATATTTTATCTAATATGATTGAGTACTGACGAGTAAAGAGTCTCTTGAAACTCTTGTTTTTTAGTAATGTTTTTACATACCTTGAGATTTTCTAAGAAGTAACTTAGATATCCAATAATATTGAATATTCTAAGTAAGATAGTTTTATGATAAAATTCTTAAGATTATGTTAAACATTTTTGAAAGATATCTGTTTTCATAAGAGGGATGAGCAGAAACAAAATTTTGTCTACTCAAAATATTTAATTTATAGCATTTTTGTTTACACTTTATATTTATTGAGGTTTGTTATCTCATTTGGATGTTTTATAATGAATGTTTATTTTATATGTCGTTTGATATAAGCAGTGCTTATATGACATTAATTTAATTCCTGAAGTTGTAATATTTAATATAATTATTTGAAACTGAATATGTAGGATTAGAGAATATATCTGTAAATATAAAAATATTTAAATAATTTTAAATACCTTCTATCAAGTATAAACCTCCATGAATTTCAAATTGACTAAAAATATATCCTTTTTGATTTGAAAATGTCAGTATACACTATGCAAGAACATAATACTGATTCATCCCGAAGAACGAAACCTATGGAAGCTGGTTCAACCACGAATTCCAAAAATTACCATACGTCTAGTTAACACCCAGACTAATAAGCAGTTAGAGAAAGCATTAACACTTCATCTCGATTCCGAGTACTTGGTCAAGACGCATAGGGCCTTGACGATGATTAGAGGCTGCCTCAACAGGCTGGTACCCCTCATAAACCTGCATCCTTTCACATACCATACATTTGGAAGACCATCAATAAAATCGAACCGTCCAATTCACACTTCGCCGCCATATCCAACTACGCGTCGTGGCCAATACTCAATACATCCACCAGCATGAATTATTTATCGTCCGATGAACGTGGACGCAGTCCGAGGGCCAAATTACAGAGATCAGGGCCATCAGCATAAATTTCACCCGATTTGGTCGGTCATTAGTCGAATGATGTGGATAAAAAGTGACCACCCAATATAATAAAGCGTGCGAATTGAATTCTGGCCTGTGTGATTTATTTACATTTCACTCTTGGTATTTCGGAACGCACCTGCCGCGTCGAGTTCGATTGGAACGCACCAAATCAGCGTAATGATGGTGCTCTGGAATTATGCAGAGTGACTGGAGATATGAAGCTACGAATTTAAGCTATAATTTATTCCTCGCGATTCGAGCACATTGTTGTATTTTGGTCTTACAAGAGGTCCCACAAGGTTCTATTCTGAGAACCAAGATTAGCGTCGATTAGAATAAGGGGAGTCTTTGTTCATGTACACAAATTATGAAGGATGACTGGAATTTTACAACATCATATTTAAATACTTCTCTTCGATATGCCTTCATTTCTTAAAGTCCTTCTGTATGCTTTCTAAGTTCTATGGCGACTTCTCTTCGATGTGCATCCTCCCATTACAAAATTTAACTTGAGATACAAGAAAAATTTACGATGAGTTTCAATCTGGCGAGTATAGATAACAAAATTTGTTTCTTCGTGAATTGAGGAATATTACAGGCCAATATAATGAACCACGTCTAACGAAGTGGTGCAAACTTTTAGGGCTCCATGTATTAAACTGAGCATATGTAATTTAATAATATGGTAAATAACACTGAGAAAATTCAGCAATTCCTCAGACCCTCAAAAGAACACTCAAAAGTTGATTGCTTTTACAAGCATTTTTGTCTACTCATTGAAATCTGAAATTAAAACTGATTTATTTCGTTAAGGTATAGAAAAGCGGACTGTAAGAAGGATGTTCAGAAAAAAACTTTATTTAAATTTGACAGATCACTGATCTTTGTCCTCTAGAATAAAACACAATTCGAATGTGAGTCAATACTTGATAGAAGTAATTTAAATGACTTTAAATTCAGAATTATATATACTAACTTCTGTAAAATGCAGGATGTATAAATAGTTGCGAAAAAATTTAGGGAGTGATTCCTTGTCAAAAAATAAGGTGGGTCTTTCATATAAACTTAATTTTTTTGAGCCCCCCTTCTTAGTGACAGCCCCCTAAAGATGTATGTGACAACAATCTCAAAATGATAAGCCAGATCAAAAAATAATTGCAACTGGATCAAAGTTAATCAAAACTAGTCAGTTGTCATAACAAAATAACATCCGCTATTTTTCGACAGGGTATCACCCCCTATATTTTGTCGCAACTATTCATATACACTCTGTATGATGAAACTATATACAAAAACTTCAATATTTCAATGGTAAGAACACGCTGATCATTAATAATAATATTTTTTATATAAAATGTATCGAAGAATGGAGAACCTTTAATTTTCCATAAAAAGAAATACAACTTTATATAACATATAAAAACATTGGACAAATAATCATACAATAAAGAACTAATAAATTACAATCAAAATTCCTTCAGACGAGAAAAAATATTCTTTGAGTTCATGCTCGATGATGAAAATTATCACTTCATATTAGCGATTTAGCTCGGCTTGCAATTATTCTGGTCGAACACCTGAGGTTTTGTTTCGACCTTTTTTACTATATCCAGGACGGCTTTCTCGAACTCAATTAATTCTTTCGGTTTTTTGTACTAAAAAAACCTAATCATTATTCCAAAATAAAACTGATTTACAATTTATCTTACTGTTATAATGAGTGTGTTGCACTTATGAACAAATGAAATGTGGTCCTGCTTGGGTAAAATGCTCAATCTGTCCAGTTCTGGTATCGTTAGAGTTTTGAAGTATTTCTTGTTCTTCGTTCTTACCGTAATAGTTTTACTTTCTTCGTTACAAGATACTGAATATGTTTCTATGGGATATGGTAAGTTTCTTATCCTCCATTCCAGATTATTTTTGGTGTTCCTTCGACTCAGAGTAGGCTAAAAGGATAGTTATATTAATTTCAATAAAGATATACAGACAAGAAAGAAATTAAGAAATTCATTGTATTTGCCACAACAGATGTAATGAATAAAAGATAAATTTCAGTATTCAATAATGACCATAATTCCTGTATTTTTCATGAGCTTACTCAAAATTGTACTCAGAAAATAGCTTACATAATTAAAATCTTAGAAATTACTTTATTTCAGTGCAAAAAATGCAAAGGTTTACACATTTATTTGTCTACAGTTTGTAGGTATATTAGTTATTTAAAGATGGTAAAATACCTAGCATGTGACATCAATAACTTGTAGTTTCTGATGAAATAGAAAGGCTTTTTACTTGATAGAAGAAATATAACAAAATTTAAATATCAAAACAAATTGAAATATGTTTATCTTCTACAATTTTAATTTCCAAAAGAATTTTTTATTCAAAAAACTTTTAGAATTAAATTAATGTCTAAAACAAGCACCGCTCACATTTAATAGATGTTTATAATCAAAACTCAATATACAATGTCAAATGAAATAAATAACCCAACAGATATACGAAAGTAATTAAAATTAATAAATAAATATTCAAAGGAGACAAAATTTTGTTTCTGGTTTTATCTTTAAAAATACTACTTGCCTTATAAAAACATGAACACACTTAAAGGACTTCCCAAAGAATATAATTTATTCGAAATATTTAATATATTTAAATATTCGAACAAATTATTTCAAAAAACTCTAAAAAATGTGCACTATATCTTCAAAAAACAAATATTATTCTAGATAATCCCGTCTTCAGCCCTTTTTCAATATTACAAATATCAAAATCAGAAACATAACCTACATCACTCACGAACTACAGATCAACTATATATTCAAGATTGATCTATGTTCTAACAAAATCAAAGAACAAAGTGAGTTATTTTAAGGTTTACTTAAATTCATTGACATTCTATAATATATATTTGAAGATATAGTGCACATTTTTTAGAGTTTTTTGAAATAATTTGTTCGAATATTTAAATATATTAAATATTTCAAATAAATTATATTCTTTGGGAAGTCCTTTAAGTGTGTTCATGTTTTTATAAGGCAAGTAGTATTTTTAAAGATAAAACCAGAAACAAAATTTTGTCTCCTTTGAATATTTATTTATTAATTTTAATTACTTTCGTATATCTGTTGGGTTATTTATTTCATTTGACATTGTATATTGAGTTTTGATTATAAACGTCTATTAAATGTGAGCGGTGCTTGTTTTAGACATTAATTTAATTCTAAAAGTTTTTTGAATAAAAAATTCTTTTGGAAATTAAAATTGTAGAAGATAAACATATTTCAATTTGTTTTGATATTTAAATTTTGTTATATTTCTTCTATCAAGTAAAAAGCCTTTCTATTTTATTTTATATATAATATATAATTATATTTTGGCTTCAATAAATCTCATTATAGAATGTCAATGAATTTAAGTAAACCTTAAAATAACTCACTTTGTTCTTTGATTTTGTTAGAACATAGATCAATCTTGAATATATAGTTGATCTGTAGTTCGAAGCTTAAGTCTTTTAACACGTGAGTGATGTAGGTTATGTTTTTGATTTTGATATTTGTAATATTGAAAAAGGGCTGAAGACGGGATTATCTAGAATAATATTTGTTTTTTGAAGATATAGTGCACATTTTTTAGAGTTTTTTGAAATAATTTGTTCGAATATTTAAATATATTAAATATTTCAAATAAATTATATTCTTTGGGAAGTCCTTTAAGTGTGTTCATGTTTTTATAAGGCAAGTAGTATTTTTAAAGATAAAACCAGAAACAAAATTTTGTCTCCTTTGAATATTTATTTATTAATTTTAATTACTTTCGTATATCTGTTGGGTTATTTATTTCATTTGACATTGTATATTGAGTTTTGATGATAAACGTCTATTAAATGTGAGCGGTGCTTGTTTTAGACATTAATTTAATTCTAAAAGTTTTTTGAATAAAAAATTCTTTTGGAAATTAAAATTGTAGAAGATAAACATATTTCAATTTGTTTTGATATTTCAATTTTGTAGTTTCTGCATAAAACGTGTTTTAAGTACACGGATTAGTCAAATAAAATAATTCATTATAATTAGACAGGTTAGTTCAATAATAGAGTGAATCTAATCGTAATAGGTGAAATTTTGTATAATAATATGAGGTAATAAGCATTCTTTCGTTAAAGAATATTATGCTCCCGTTAAAGAAGAGACGAAAAGTGTTTTGAAACTGTGGTTATCAAAAAGTCTTTTGACGAAAATTCTTATCAGCAAATTTCCAACAGAAATGCCACAAGTGTTAAAAGCATTTGAATTCTTCGTCCAGTCGGTATCTTCGCAAATTTAAAATCTTTTTCTTCAATCTTTAAAATTCTCATTAATTGCAAACCAACTGATAAATGACTCAGAACGAGACTACACACCCATTTGGATAATAACATAAAATCAATTTATTATTTTATCGAATTTTTTATTTATTTGATTTATCATTATAAATTTTGTTTGCTTCTCGTTGGAAACTGATTTATTATGGTATTTACATACACAATTGTTTTGGTTTGACACTTTTTTCGATTTCCCTTGTATATATTCTGGGCTGCCGGCTAAATTCAAGTTTTATTTAAAATCTGTAATTAAATTGAATTTTCAAATTTTATCAATTTTAATTTGATGTAATAGAAAGGGTTTTAATTGGAATTTCTAATTTGAATTTGAAAAAAATTTATAATTGAAAAAAATTACACATGCTTGATACATTTAAATTCTGTGAAAAAAACTATCCTACTTCTATGTTTTACGATCTAATCTTGAATTTATGCAAATATTAGAATTTAACTGTGTAGGAGTCGTTTAGAAAGACCGACGTGTTCTTGACTCTGGAGGATTTCATACTGAATGACGTGTTGCGTGCCTCTTTATTAAAGCATTTCAAAAAACTGAATTTTACAAATTTTACTAGTATTTGTCAAAATTTTTCAGAAATTATTTACAATCAGGAAAAATTTAAAAAAACGTAATTTTTTGGTAATAGAACAACAATTTCGAATAATTATCAACTACCAACAAGCTGTTCAACATATAACTTGGTAACAAGGCACTACTTCATTTGGATAGCGTTCCATCTAGAAACGCTCACCTATTTTCCCATTTTTTTTCCATTTGCAAGGCTATAAATGAGTTGCATGTCTACCATTTCAGAATTCGTTTAACTCGCCATGTTCAGATTGCTATCAAGGCAGGTTTCGAAAAATTTCGTTATTAAAAACAAATGAGTTTCATATGATAATTGAACCAAGAAATAATCCGAAGATGCCAGAGCCTACTGAAATGTTCTCGAAATTTTGATTCACAACTAACAAATATTTAACATTTTTTTGTAACTAAAAGCGTAGCGGCTACCAGAAAAATTTATGAAATGAAAAAGTATTTGAGTGAAATATAGGTTTTTTCAAACTCTCGGAAGTAGCAGTGGCGCACCACAAAAAAGTTTAGGCGGGAAATTGCTCCAGAAAAAATATCACCCTGTGGATTCTCACAAGCAGTTGACATGTCACATGATGTAAATCTTGAGAAGTAATATTTCTGCCATATTTCAGTTAAATATCAAGAGAAACACAGATGCTTTCATGGGAAAACTTTAAAAAAACTCAAATTTCAACACAATATATCCGGAAAACAAATCCGTATTCATGAGACATTTATATACTTGATGTCATCTCTATGTTTGTACCTCCAACTTAAGAACACTCTCTAATTTCAATTCCTACCTCTTAAAAACATGATAGATACCGGCTTAAAAGGCACAGTATTGCTAAACAGTTGTGTCCTTTATAAGTTTACAAGTAGTTGTTTTATTTGAAATGAATTTTCATCAAATGGGGATCGGAATAATCGAATATCAAGTTTTTATTTATATGAATTTGTTGTTGGTATCAATAATTGGTTCTATGTTTTTTTATGAAATTTAATCCACCAAAACGATTACTTAGAATATAAGAGTAGGATAACAATTATTATTATTTTACTATTAACTAGTAGTTTGACTATCGAATTAATTCATAAACAAAGAAAGATTAATTTCTCATAACATCTTCTGTTGAAAAACTCAACTTATATATATTATTCTCACCTGACAGGAATTTTCTCTTATTGAAATCTTACTCAAATCTTCCAAATTAGGTTCTGGATCTCCCAATTCTATATTCCACTCCTTTTGGTTCCCGATTTTATCTTTAATCTTCCACGCACGTCTGGTGACTATATTTGATTGAAGATCGTACTCCTCCACTAGCTGTCTTCCGTCTTTTAGCTCATACAAAACTTTTTTCAAGGAATTATCAACGATAGAAGACTTTTTTGAGTCCTTCAGTTCGTCTAACCAACTTCTCATTGTGACTTTTTGTGACAATTAAAGGCGGAATACCAGAGAGTGATATGCAGTTTGAAGTTTGATCGATAGCATAGAGTTGCTGTGGGGCTGATTGATCGTTGATACAAACATCCAGATTGTTTATAGGTAGGATACTCTTTCAGGTTTTGGTAGGCATATTTTTAGTAGACATGTAGAATAAACAATATCTTAAATATCAGACAGAGTCATTCTGTCACGCCTGTATACCAATCTTAATTTTAGAAAATTTCTTAAAAACTAAATTGAATAAAATATATAAGAAACATTGTTTACTTTAAGTAGACATATAAAATTAAGAAACTTCGTGGTATGACAGAATTACTCTACTTGTTTTTCAAGACATTGGAAAGATGTGATGGAATTATTCTTATTGATGTGTTCTAGAAGTCCACGTCAAGCCGGAATCGGGTAATAGGCTGAGTCATCAGAAAAATATTCAAATAAATTTAAGTCTTGTACGTACTTTTCAAATTATATTGCATTTTATATTATTCAAGAAAATAAACGCCCTGTGATGATTTTTGAACTCCTGTTGCTACAATTTTTTTTACTTTCTTCAAATTTTATTTTTCCTATGCTATCCCGAATAGTTTTTTTGTAACCTGTGATCTTCAATTTTAAGCCAATTACTCCAGCTTGGGACATAATGTCACTTTTTGCCGAATCAAGTATTCAAAATTAAAGTGTTTTACTTCAAATCATTTACGATGAATTTCCGTCAAGTAGAGACCGAAACAATCAAGAATTCAAAATCAATATTTCGCACAACTTTAACTGACTTCAATGAAAAAAACTGTACTACATCAGTTTGGCAAACTGCTTTAAAAGTTAGCGCATTCATTAGGGATTCTAAAATGGTATAACACTTACTACATTAATTCTTAGATCGGTCAAAACAAACGATCTTTCTTAAAGAAACACAGTTTCGAACAATTTCTTTGAACTTTCTATAAATGATGCTAGTGCATCCAATACTGAAAGAATATGGTTTGAATGCGATGGGGTGAGTCCTTTCATAAAGTGTGAGTGGGACAGATAGTGACGCCATCATTTGGTATTGGCACACGTAAACGCCCCTTGGTCTACTCGGCATCTTTCCGTATTTTAACGTGTTATTAGTGTACTTACGACTTCTGGCTTCGTTTACTAGATTTGTTTGCTTGTGATTTGAATAGTTTTGATCTCTTTATGACGAACTTTGATTTTACCTGTGATTGTGTATTGCTATCATGTCTGTGTATACCATAGAGAAATATGCCAACATGAATCTCATTTATGGGGAATGCAGATTTAACGCTAGTGCAGCTTCAACAATGTATCACGATAGATACCTTAATGCTGATCGTTAACCAGATCATCGATTTCTTACGAATGTGTACTGTATACTCTGCACAGCGGGCCGACTTCCAAATAAAGTGCACGGTGAAGGAAGAATTTCTTTACGTTACGACGATATTGTGCTTCAAGCAGTTGAGGAAGATCCAAGTACTTCGCTACGTGAAATTCAACGAAGCACAGGAGTGCCCAAAAGTACAACTCACCCACTATTGAAAAAACATAAGCTCCACCCATATCATGTACAGCGAGTACAAGCTCTGGGACCTCAGGATTATGAACCTCGGGTTGCGTTCTGCCAAACCATGCTACAAAAGAACCGGGAAGACCCACAATTCTTAGAAAAAATTTTGTGGGCGGATGAATCAACATTTAAAAAAGATGGTTCCACGAACCTACACAATTTGCACGAGTGGCACGTAGAAAATCCGAATTTAATGAGACAATATAGATCTCAATATCGTTTTAAAGTAAACATGTGGACTTGAATTTTGAACGGAAGAGTCATAGGAGCTTTTGAATTACCAGAGGTTTTAAATGCTGAAATTTATCTGGATTTTTAAGAAATCAGTTGCCAAGTTTACTTGAAGACGTGCCACTTTGTATTTTTATAGAAAAATGGTTCCAGCAAGGTGGCTACCTAGCGCCCTATGCCCTCTCATTTCCAGAATATCTGATTTGAATCCCTTAGCTTTTTATACTGGGGAGCAGTGAAGGAAAAAATTTATTCAAAACAATTCAAACAGTTCAAAATTCATCACAGGGTGTGAATTTCATTGAATAAAAGAAAGTGCAATATAATTTTAAAAATACAGGACTTGGATTTTCTTTTATATTTTTCTGATGACTATTATAACTTAACCTGTTATCTGTTTCCGGCTTAAGGTCAACTTCTGGGACACCTGTATAAGATATTGAAAAGGTTAGACAGGATTACTTTGCTTGATATTTGAAGATTTTTAAGAAAATTTATTGATTTGAAATTTGTAGAGTGGTATGACAGACAGTCTGCTTGAAATTTATAATTATTATGAATAATATTATAAAATATTTTGAATGTACTCAGGAACAGTATTTCTAAGACTTTTCATTCATTTTGATTCTTAATAAATTTTCCCATATTAAAATTTGTATAGGGGTGCGACTGAAATATTCTTTGAACTATCGATAGATTTCGGACAATATTTTCTCTACTCGATGCACCAACAACAACAAGACAAGGAACTGTACGTACAGAAGAAAATATCGCTGCTATAAGTCAAAGTGTTGATGATAATCCAGATTTGTCTATTCGTCGACGTTCACAACAAGTTGGACTCTGTGCATCCACCACATGGAACATTTTGCGTAAAGATCCATGAAAGATACAACTGGTTGAAGAACTAAAGCCACTTGGCCATAATAAACGTCATTTGTTTGCTGATTGGGCCCTAGAACAGCTTGAAGTTGATCCCCTTTTTTATCGTAAAATTGTGTTTAGTAATGGAGCTCGTTTCTGGTTGCACGGCTATGTAAACATGCAAAATTGCCTTATATGGAGTGAAAACAATCCTCAAAAGTTCTGTAGGTTCCATTGCATCCTGAAAAATGCACTGTATGGTGTGCTTTATATGCTTGAGGCATCATCGGTCCATATTTCTTTAAAAACGATGCTGTGGCTAATGTAACAGTGAATGGTGCTCGTTATAGATCGATGATCAATAATTATTTGTTTCAAAATTTGAATGTTATCGACTCAGAAGTGCTTTGGTTACAACAAGATGGTGCTACACCTCATGCTGCTACCGTAACATTATGTGATAACTTTATTTCGAGAAATGGTCAAATTAATCCGAGATGATGCCACATAACTCCACTGGATTATTTTCTTTGGGGTTATGTCAAGTCATTGGTTTATGCTGATAAACCAGAAACAATAGACGATTTGGAAGCCAACATTACTCGTGGTATTGATGAAATAAGGCCTGAATTACTCGAAAAAGTGGTCCAAAATTGGTTTGGTCGAATGCGGTTCCTCAGAGCTATTCATGATGGACATGAATTATTTTTAAAACGTAAATGTTATAAAATTATCTTTCAAATAAAAAAAAATTTGGCTTCAATCTTAATTTAAATGTGTTTTATTTCAATTTAAAGTTCTATCACTCTAAAAAAAAACACCCGATATCTGAAGCCCATTTAAATATGCAATCTACAATTCATAAACTTATAAGAGGTTTGAAGGTGAGCAGATTACCAAATAAAGGATTGGCCATCTAAAGTTTGCATTTTGAAGTAGTGGTTATTTCGAATCTGGAAACTTTTCTGTCATTAGTGTTTTGATAGAAAGTTAGTTTAATATTCGGCATTAACGATATGGGTCAATAATTATATACATCCTTTTCAGCAAAAAAAGTAACACTCAAGGTGCTTTGTGAAGATTACAGCATATTTTGTGTCTTCATTGTTTTCGAAACACTTTATTAACAACAACAAATTCACCTTCCAAACGTCTTCACCCGAATCCAAACGTCCTAGATAAAACGACAACAGGAATTTTGAAACCAATTAAAACTGATATGGCCGGTTGATGGATGCCTAGCCGCGATCGATAAATTCCGATTGATGTTGCATCTATATCCAAAGTTTAGGAGCCCCTCTAGCACGACCCCCCACAGCATCGGGCTTGCGCTCGGTACCAATTACAGGGCCGTGTAATGGGTTCTCTGATCGCCCGGCCATCGATCTGGAACCATCGAACTTCCTCAGTTCAATTTGTGGTCTAAACGGTGCAATTATGTATTTTGCGGAATTGAGGTCTTCATTAGGATCGTGTTGTTTTCTCTATTATGAGATCAGTGGAAATGGTCCAGAAAGGGAGTTTAATTCTGAATTATCCTCTTATGGACTTATTATTAAGTGAATGACTCAGAATTTAATAATTCCGAATTACGAACTTCTTAGATATTGTGTAGGATTAAAGGAGTACTTTCAGTTAACACTTAAATTAAATAGTTGCATAAAAATATTAAGGAAAAGACTCACCGTTGTATGTAAGTTGACTCGTTAGAGTGTAACCAGGCCAAAATTAATTGAATAATATCCATTCTGATAGAAATATTAATAATTCAATTCAAAAAAATACTCACAAGCTAAAAATTATGAAGAAAAAGCATATTCAGGATACATAACGACTAGTCAAATTAACTTTGAATGGTTATCAAAAAACAGTAATCTTGTTGACCGTTTATGAATAGAATTCACAGGGAGATTTCAATTTACAATTATTCAATGTAAAAACAGCTAAAGTTGCAATAAATAGAAGTAATTTGAATTTAGATATCCAATTTGAAATTGATGAAGAATTTGTTGAAAAGATTTGTTATTATAATGAATCACATATAAAATTTAGTGAAATTGTTGACAAACAAGCTAAATTAAATATAACTTACCAGAATTATGTAAATAGGACAAATTTGATCAAAATTGACTTAATTCAATGAAAGATAGCATCTACGTCAGATATTTTCAAATGATTAATATAAGAGATATCCTTGAGAATGTTTAGGCATCAATAGAATTGTAATAGCATCTAAGCTAAATAAATTTAATCAATTTAATAAGTAATATTAAGTATTTTATAAGTTATAAGCATTAGAAGTTAAAATTTGTTGAATTTTGACACTTGAAATACTTTACGAACGAAAAGCAAGATTTTCACTGTTCTGTTTAACATGAAACATACATCAAAATGTAGTTTAAAAAATTAACTAATTTTCAAAAGTAATTTCAAACCAGGAAATATTGTAAATTTTGTAAAATCATCAAAAGCATCATTTTTATATAATTTTGACAGAAGCTAGTAAGCTTTGAAATTCAACTTTTCTTGAAAACTATAAATAGGGCAGACACAGAAAAAGTCGGCAGTCTTCAATTATATGCAGAGTAGAATCCTTGTCGGTCCATAACTAAAAAGTTCAAAAAAATATCATCATCTACAAAAAAAAGATTATTTGGTTATTGTGAATGGAAATTGAATCCAGAAAATACATTACCTGAATGTGAATGAAAAATCCCAAATAGAAATCAAGTTTCAAACGAATTGGATATATTGAAGGAAATCAACAAAGTAGCCTGTGAATTTCAGAACGTTCTAGAAGTGTTGTTTCCAACGGAACCAGTGTTATTCCTGAAACGAAAAAGGGACAATAAAAACGAACAATCATAAATTGAAGAACAAACTTACCAAAGGTAGTAAAAATTCAATACTGTTAATCTTTCCACAAAGAAGTTTAGAAATAATAATCACTGTTTACATTAGAATTACGTTAGGTTAGGTTAACATAGAATTAGAATTTAGGTTATTGATCACTGATTATAATATTTCAAATTACTTTCATAAAGTAAAATTTGAAAATTCAACCTTTAAAAAATTCAAATTGAACCCTCCCTCAAATATCAAATCAAATTTGATAATATTTAAATTTCAATTATTCAAAATTATAATCTTAAGAGCTAGCCGGAAACATAGAATACATTAACTACATACAAGGGTGATCTAAATAGTATTCATTCAAAAATTTCTTATAATTATTTCCATAATATGTAACAATAAAACTGTTATTTTTAGGGAAAGAAACTTTGTAACTTCTATGGTCTATGTCTAAGATTTTAACCTAAAAGTGTCACATGTCTATTTAGTTTGTTGTTAGAAATGTGAATCGAGAAACCCAAAGAAATAGCATAGTTTTTGATTTATTTCGGGTTAGTAAGCTATTTTTTTATTTATTTCTTTTTATTTCTTTATAAGTTATTATTTTATTTTGTGTATGTTATTCTGTTATATTTTAAACTGAAAAAAATAAAATCTTTCAGAATCATGACATCAAATCGTCTATTTCTCCAATTATAAAAATAAGAATTGATTATATTCTAATAAATCGAAAACGAAAGCTATAATGACGACATCCATGAAGATTTGCATCGCTTTGGAAGCATCAAAGACTGATAAGAAGAAAAATACATACAAATTCAAATGGATCCAAACTACGGGAACGGGAAGTACATATTATGAAATATCAGAGGACAAACAAGATATATCATCTATCATGAACTCTTGGCTCTACCGAAGGTGAAGAATATCTTGAAATCGATTAAAGTAAGAGGTTCATTTCGTACGTGTGTCATTTCATTAACTCCGGAATTGAAAGAAATATATTTTGATGCTGAAGAAGATGTGATTTTTAAGAATGAATATTTACAACTGTCTTATTCACCCGCATACGTGAGAACAGTATTTGGACAAGAATCACCAAAATCACAGGATCCGGTAGAACTTTTAAGAAAAAGCAAGGATTACAAGAGGATAAAGGAGGATTTTGTGCTGAATAATTTTGATGGTAAGAGTGTTTCAGTGAATTTATGGTTCGAAAAATTCGAGACGGAATGCACGCGTTGTGAAGAAGAAGAAGATAGAGACAAGATTTTGATTTTACGGTTGTTTCTGGATGGAATAGCCAAAAAATGATTTGATTCTAAATTGATTACATTAGGTTTAGACACAAGTTTCCAAATACGGAAAGATTACTGCTTAGAGAGTTTTTGTGAAACGAATTGGCATAAATATAGAGAGGCCTATTCATTTAGGTACATAGGAGGAAGTTCAGTTGACTACGCTTTTAGGAAAGAAAATTTGTTGTTGAATCTCCGAAATAATTTTCCAACTAACATATTAGTTGATTTAATTGTGACAAGTTTGCCAAATATTTTACTGGATATGGATTTGCGAGCACTTCAAAACACCAAACAACCGAAGATTTCATCAAATTAATTAATAAAATTCAAGATAAACGACCAATAAAAACACTAGTAACAGATCAATACAATCGAGAAACCCGAAGAAAAAGCATTGTTTTATATATATATATATATATATATATATATAATAGAAAATAATGTTGGAGTTTCTTGGTGGGATATTGGATTCCACAAACAAAAACAGAAAAGTACTATTTATATTAAAAAGACATTTCGGTCCGGTTGACGACAGTTTCAATTTTATCAGCAACAAATTAAATATTTCCAGTCACATGACAAGTCTGTAAAAAATATTACAATAATTAACATATAAAAAAGAAATAAGAGGTGATTTACCTAACCAGAAAATTGTTATTATCTCGAAGTCAAATATTAAAACAATGATTTATCTTTCACTGGTACGCAGTATCGTCTATGTGTTAGTTATTCTGCATAAATGCCGCAGTCCAAAGTGAAATATCGGTGTTTTTAACATTTCCGAATCTCTTTCAAAAGAAAACATTAGCAGTTATAGTATGATCGTGAACTCAATAAGTGATACTGCAAAATTTCTTGTATTGTTGTTTGGTTTTGTATCAATTTTGAGCATTTATCTTTATATAATGGTGTGGTAAATCTGGATCAGGTTCCTTATATCGGTTCTATCATTCATGGCGTTCTTGTTTTTCTTTAACTATAACATCTCTTTTATGTTCCTTTTGTCACTATTAGTCTCGTATGCAAGAATCTTCGTATTTTTGAAGTCTAGATTGTGGTTGTCTCTTATTATATGTTCGTTTAGTGCAGTGCTAGAGTTTTTCATGTATTTGTGCCCATTTAATCTGTTGTTTAAGAGTTGTGATCTCATTCCTATATATACCTTCTCACAATCGTTGCATGGTATACTGTATATTATTAAGTTTGATTTTTTCATAGGTGGTATTTCACTTTTAATGGCGTAAAAAATGTCTTCAGTGTATTATGTGTTTTATGGCATATTTGTAAATTATGTGCTTTCAGAATCAAGACAACAAGATGGGGAGCAGGAAAGAAATTCAAGAACAAAAATACATCTCGATTACTTACATACAAACTTATCAGAAAATATAGATGAAAGCACCTAATTTACAAATATGCCATAAACACATAATACACTGAGGAAATTTTTTACGGTATTAAAAAGTGAAATACCACCTCTGAAAATATCAAACTTAATATACGGTATACCATGCAACGATTGTGCGAAGGTATATATAGAAATGGTCAGATATCAGGCTATTCAGCATGAAACCTGTCATTGGAAAACTCTTTACTTATATTTTTTAGTAGCTCTTTTCTCTCTTGGCATTTGAAACCTCTCCTGAAAATATCTACGCCACTGACATGACAAAAAACAGCCACCACAACTGACTCCAATCAACCGCCAATTAAATTTTACCCCGAGTTTGAATTCTTCCAGACGATTTATCGTCCTGTGTGGGGTGGTTTTTCACAATTACCCTCTTAAGTAGCGTTTATCTGTAATTGACCTCCCCATATATAAAATAATTTGACAGACCTAATTGAGACAAAGCAATATTTCATTGATTTACGACGTAATAAACGTGCCTTATCATGGTTTCGGAAATTAGCCAGAAAATAATTGACTATAAAATATAAATTGCATAAAATGATAAGACATTGTTTCAAAACTTCTACTTTAAACAGGAAGTAGCGCAATGGGGAATAATGCAGCTGTTTTATTAATGTCAACGTTTCTATTGAACAATATTTTTTAAATTTATTGGCAAGGTGAGAGAAGCTTCAATGCGTTCCAAATAATTGATTTAGTTCCACTGTTTTGTGACTCAGTGGATAGAGTTGAAACAACCAAGAAATATGACTATTACGATTCAAAAATTTTCTTTATATATATAGTATTGAATGAACAAAATTGTAAAATTTATAAGCTTCTATGGAAATTATTTGAATATTTTAATATTTACAGATATATTCTGTTAGCCTTCCACATATTAATTTAAAAAAATTATATTCAATATTATAACTTCAGGAATTAAATTAATGTCATATAAGCACCGCTTATATCAAACGACATATAAAATAAACATTCATTAGAAGACAACCAAATGAGATAACAAAGTCCATAAATATAAATTGTTAACAAAAATCCTATAAATTAAATATTTTGAGTAGATAAAATTTTGTTTGTGCCCACCCCTCTTATGAAAATAGATATCTTTCAAAAATGTTCAACATAATCTTAATAATTTCATCATATAACTATATTACTTAGAATATTCAATATTATTGGATATCTAACTAAGTTACTTTTTAGAATATCTCAAAATATGTATAAAGTCAACAAATTATATTTATTGAGTTTTATTCTTAGTTGGATGTCTTATAATGAATGTTTATTTCATTCCATTTATTTTATTTTATTCATAATATATAATTATTTAGTTTCCTTAACATTCTTCATAAAGATGTTCCTTGTGCTATAACAGAGGCCGTTAAATTGCCTTTCAATCTTTAAGATTAATGGTAAACCACAGAACTTTACACTCCATTTAAATTTTCAGTATTCATTTACCAGAAGCTTTGTGAATTGTTAAAAGGTGAGAAAATAAAATATTTTTTGTTGATTGATGTTATATTTTATTGAATATGAATATGATGGAGTACTGACGAAGTAAAGCCTCTCTTAAAACTTGTTTTTTAGTAATGTTTTTACATATCTTGAGATTTTCTAAGAAGTATCTTAGATTTTTGTTGACATTTTATATTAATTGGATTTTGTTATTTCAGTTGGATGTCCTTTAATGAATGTTTAGTTGTCGTTTGATATAACCGGTGCTTATATGACATTTATTTAATTCCGGAAGATATAATATTATAATAAATACAATTTTTTGACATTTAATATGTAGAAGGTTAACAGAATATATCTGTAAATATTTAAATAATTTTATATACCTTCAAGTATAATCCTCCATTTATTTTATTCCATAGAAACATCATTCTTTGCCGATACAGCTTCTCTATCATCGGTTAGTCATGCAATTCTTCTCAAATTGCTGCAAATAAAATATTAAATTAAAAAATGTATAAGAAATAGTATTTTAATTTCACAAAAACCTTAATAATACTACATTTGTTTCGCCACGATGAGGCTTCTTAAGGTATCTACATTCTACTGGCCGATGGTGTCCAGTGTAAAAGAGTTTAAATATAGTGTTAAGTACGTAAGAGAACAATGGAAAAACAAGTCATAAAAACTTAAAGTGTTTATTGGAGTTTGCCGCTAGAGAATGCCATTAAGAAAAAATACTCACTAATGGGGATTTGTCAATATCTGTTTGTTCATTCAAAAGTATTTTACGGGCATTGTACCTGTTGATTTCAAGAAATTCTAAAAATGGTAATCTAGAACATTCGCTTTCGACGTGGATAATTTCATAGTTATTGTTGAATTTATGCCTGAATTCCTTAAGAGGATTAGCATATGTCGAATGTATGGAATTAGATATAGAACTCCTTTGGTGTTCTTGGATTCTTTTCTTGAATGATCTACCTGTCTGGCGAATGTATACTAAAGGGCCATCGTTGCAAGTCAACTTGTAGACTCCAGATTTATTTTCTTTATTTCTTTGATCTTTATTGTTTTTTATGTAGGTACTAAGGTAATTGATGGTTTTAAAACTGCGTCGTAACTGAAACAATTTTTGAAATATTTAGCGATATTTTCAAATAATCCATTAACATAAGATAACGAAAAGTATTTCTGTATATTGTCCTCTTTTATGATTGGGTAAACGAGATTTAATGCCATTATCTTTTGTTTATTGGATACCATTTTGTCTATAATAAAGGGGTTGTAACCGTTATTTGAAGTGAAGGTGATTTGAAGTTTCATGTATTGTAATATCTGTATGTGTGGGTTTGTGAAAAATACTGAAATCATGTGAATTATCTAGTCTTGTTATTGTGGGGTCAAGAAAATTAATACTGTGGTTCTTTTCTTCTTCGATTGTGAACTTGATTTTTTGGATGGAGTTTATTAATGAAATTTGTGAAGATTAGTAGCTGTCGGTCGGTGCCTTTGAAACAACATAAATATTGTCTTCATATCGATACAAATAAAGGAAGTATTTGCTTATCGGATTTAGATGTATTTCTGATTCCAAATCATCCATGAAAATTTCAGCTAAAATTGAAATGAGTGGATTTCTCAATATTCAAACTTTGTTAGAAATATAGATTGATCCGTTAAATTGAAAACAGTTTTGTTTAAGTATATTTCTTACAAAGTTTTAATAATGGCAAATCCACTCAGTTCAATTTTAGCTGAAATTTTCATGGATGATTTAGAATAAAAAATACAGCTATATCCGATAAGCAAATACATCCTTTATTGGTATAGATATGTAGACGATATTTTTTGTTATTTCAAAGGCACCGACCGATAACTAATATCTCTATCTCTATCTAATATCGAAAAAGGAAAGAACCACAGTATCAATTTTGTCGAATAAAAAGTTTCATTTCTCTTTGGGCAATTCTCTTTTCCCTAATATTTCAGAAATTCCATGATTCCCGTAAAACTTTCAACTAAGAATGGTATTTGAACAGTAATGATCAAGTGACTTACCTAAAACGTTTTTCGGTCGAGTCTTCAAACGCTAGTAGAAAAAATGTTAGTTTCAACTCATGTGTAAAATTCTTTCTAAACACTTGTTAAGAAAACATAATTATTAGTGAATTTCCATTGACTGAGTGGAAACAAAAAATTCCGCGAAGTTGGGTAGAGTCCTTGTATTGAAGTGACCAGTGTAAATGTAATATAATTCAGCTCTGTATTAAAAACTGAAACCTCTTCGTTTTTCTCACACAGATATCATCGACAAAACGCATTCACCAAACCTCTTCACATTACACGCGAAACTATTGAGTTTTTGTACTTTGTACCTATCAAGTTTCAGGCACGGCATTTAAACAAACAATTGAAAAAACGAGTTTTCAAGCTACAGTTGAAATCTCAGTGTGTTTTCTGGGAAATATTGGTGATGGGATGTCATTACGACTAACTACATTCATTAACAAGCCTCTTTTATACAAATATTTGCATAGATCAACGAGTAGACATGTAGTATTCACATTGAAACAGATTATCAGTGTCGTAGCCAGAAATTCCAAAGCATTAATCGTTAAGAAGACCGAGATAGCAGGAATATAAGCGAAGGCATAATTTCTAGATGTATTGTAGCTGGTTGTAGAATTATTTATTAGTAAATGTACATAAATATTTGTATGTGGATAAAACAGGGACGGTTTTACAAACAAACGGAACTTCAAGAAAGTATTGGATATTCAATATTGCAGATCTTACGAAATTATAAAAATTTGACGCCGAAATTCTCGACATAAAAGATGAAAAAAAAATAAAAATAAAAATAAACAATAGATCAGAACCTCGACCAATAACTCGTCAAATTCAAAACGTATAGAAGTATAAAACAGGAATTTACCTAAGGATGATGCCAGTTCACAGGCACTCAACTTCATTAAAAACCCGAGTCTCGCATACTGATCTATTTTTCTATAACCTTAAGTATAGTCCGTCCTGCAAATATTCGGAATTTATTTTTGGAACGAAGTTCCTTATCGCGCGTTGCAAAAAGGGGCTAGACGGAAAAAATTAATAAAATAGAAAAAGGCTTTTTACTTGATAGAAGAAATATAACAAAATTTGAATATCAAAACAGATTTAATCTGTTAGTCTTCTACAATTTTGAATTCAAAAAAATTTTCATTCAAAAAAAAAACTTTTAGAATTAAATTAATGTTTACAATAAGCACCGCTTATATTTGATAGACGTATATAATAAAAACTCAATATATAATGTCAAATGGAATAAATAAACCAACAGATATAAAAAAGTCATTAAAATTAATGAATAAATATTTAAAGGGGACAAAATTTTGTTTCTGATCTTACCATTAAGAACACCAATTGCCTTTTAAAAACATAAACACAACTTAAGGACTTCGAAAAAAATATAATTCATTTGAAATATTTAATATATTTAAATATTCAAATACATTCATAAACATTCGACCAGACCAATTTTGTACCACTTTTTTGAGTCCTTATTTAATCAATAACACGAGTTATGTTGGCTTCCAAGGCGTCTATTGTTTCTGGTTCATCAGAATAATCCAGTGGAGTTATGTTGCATGATCTTGGAGGCCAATTAATTGACTATTTCTCGAAATGATGTTATCGCCAAATCTTTCATTCAATAAATCATACGGTAGCAGCATGAGGTGTAGCACCATCTTCTAGGTCGATACCATTCAAATTTTGAAACAAATTATCATTGATCATCGATCTGTAACGATTACTATTCACTGTAATATTAGCTCCAGCATCGTTTCAAAAGAAATATGGACCGATGATGCCTCTAGCGTGTAAAGCACACCATACAGTGCATTTTTCAGGATGCAATGGAACCTGCAGAACTTCTTGAGGATTGTTTTCACTCCATATACGGCAATTGTGCTTGTTCACATCGCCGTTCAACCAGAAATGAGCTTCATCACTAAATACAATTTTACGATAAAAAAGTGGATCAACTTCAAGCTGTTCTAGAGCCCAATGATCATTCAAATGACGCTTATTACGGTCAAGTGGCTTTAGTTCTTGGAACAGTTGGATCTTGTATGGGTGAAGACCAAGATCTTTACGCAAAATTTTTCATGTGGTGGAGGCACAGAGTCCAACGTGTTGTGAAAGTCGACGAATAGACAAATATGGATCGTCATTAACACTATGACTTACAGCAGCGATATTTTCTTCTGTACGTACAGTTCTTTGTCTTGTTGTTGTTGTTGCATCGAGTAGAGAAAACGTTATCCAAAATCTATCGATATTTCGACGAATAAGCTGCTCTGATGGACGATTATGCAAACCATAAATTTTACGAATGGCGCTGTATGTTTGGCGAATAGAACACTGATTTAGAAAATAAATTTCAACAATTTGTAAACGTTGTTGCGGCGTGAGTCCTTTCATGGTAATTTGTCAATAATAATAACAATTATTTATTCCCAAATGGATAGGCACACTTCACAATATATATATATATATATATATATATATATATATATATATATATATATCTATGTATATATATATATATACATTCTGTCAAGAAAGTACCGGGAATTATCGATTTAAATCTGGCGGGGCAATGAGGCAGGTAAAATTTTTTTTTCCTAGGTTGGTACCACTGTCCTTAATTACTATGCCAAGGTTGAGCGGAATCTGTCAACTAGTGTGTTTGCAACAGCTGATTAGGTCAGTCGATGTCAGAGTGCGTGCCGATTTTTACTATGGGTGATTACGTTGAGTAAAGAATTTGTTTAAAGTTTTGTGTTGCAAATGAATTTTCGTGTGCCGATGCATTGAAAATGTTGCAAAAGGCCTTTGGTGATAATGCTCTATAGAAAACTCGTGCATATCAGTGGTACAGAGCCTTCAAGGACGGTCGTGAAGTGGTCGCCCATCGACGGCTTCGATCGAAGATAATGTCGATAAAATTAAGGAAAGGGTGCTGGAAAACCGTCGTACCAGCTTGAGAGAGATAGCACATGATTTTAAGATATCCCACGAGTCCGCACGTACGATTTTGATTGATATTTTGGGCATGAGAAAGGTGGCCGCACGACTCGTACCGAAAGACCTGAATTTTCTTCAAAAACGTCATCGCGAACAGGTTGCTTCAGACACGCTGGATCGCTGTAATTCCGATTCTACATTCATGGAACGCATTATAACTGGTGATGAGACCTGGGTCTATGAGTACGATATGCAAACAAGCCAGCAATCATCGGAATGAATGGCAAAAAATAAGCCGAAACCGAAAAAACCACGCCAAAGCCGCTCGAAAATGAAGGTGATGCTCATTGTTTTCTTCGATATCCGTGGCGTGGTGCACTACGAATTCGTTCCAGAGGGTCAGACGGTAAACAAGGAGTATTACCTAGGCGTTATGAAACGTTTGCGTGAGCGTATCCGTAAGAAGCGGCCAAATTTGTGGGCGAACAACTCATGGATTTTGCATGACGGTAACGCGCCTTCTCACCGAGCTACGCTTGTGACTGACTTTCTCGCCAAAAACTCAACAAACGTGCTTCAACCACCGTATTCGCCGGATTTGGCTCCCTGCGACTTTTGCCTCTTCCCAAAACTAAAATTGCCCCTTCGTGGCACCCGTTTTGAGTCGATTGAAGCCATAAAACAAAATTCGGCGCGAGAGCTAAAGTCCATCCAGGAAAGCGCCTATAAAAAATGTTTCGATAATTGGAAGTGCCATTGGCATAGATGTATTGGAGCAAACGGAGCCTATTTTGAAGGCGACCGAATAAATTTTGACGATTAAATGTAAAAATGTTGTTTTAATTGAAAATTTCCGGTACTTTCTTGACAGAGTAGTATGTATATATCTAAACAATAAAATAATTATGAAGAAATCATTGCGAATACAAAACCACAAATTTCAATGACTGTCTGTGGAAAAATGAAAACATGTGGCCAAAATAATACCAAAATACGAGGGTTCCCCTGAAAAGGAAACATCAACACACTGAAACAGTCACAATATTTCTGAAAAAAAAAAATCTTACAAGCTATTGTGGATCAATTAGTGAGAGGTGAAAGGATCTTTCATTCTGCAGTAACCACTTTTTTGAAAGCATATTTTGATCTCGTCTCTCGTAAGTAGTCAGGGAGAATATTATGTATTCTTGGGGCTATGAAGGCGAATGAACGCTGTCCAATAGATTTGTTCGCTCTTGGAGCGAAAGCCGGACGCTTTGAATTGCCGAGCGTATTGTATGGAAGTTCTAGCTTATTCAGGTAAGAACCATCTTCATTCACAAATATTATCATCGCTCTCACGAACATCTGACGTATATCCAAAATATTCAATTCACGATACAATCGGTCAGAGTCATATGTGAGTTGCCTGAACGAAATGATTTTTAATAATTTCTTCTGTATTACCATCAAGGGCTCGAGTAATGTTCTTCTTACCCCACCCCATCGAATAATTCCATAGCTCAAAAGCGACTCCGCCAAAGCACAATAGACAACCTTCAGTCCTGAGAGTGGCAGTGGATCTGATAGAACCTGGACCACAGAGAACGGATCTTTTTCTTGAGGTTTACAACATGCATATCTCATCTCAAATATGAATCGATTTGAATTCCCAAATAACGAACGTTGTCCGCAAAACCGACACTTTTTCCATCGAAGCATATACGATCATAGGGCGGCATAGTCGCACTATTAGACGTAAACGGCAAAACTTTCGTCTTTGCTACGTTAACAACCAACAAGTTATCTCCAAAACAGTCATTCACACTCCTTAAATCAAGCTCCACCTTTCGCCTAACCTCAGTCCAGGAGTCCGCATGATACAAAAAGATCGTGTCATCCGCAAACGAAAAAACCACACCAGGGGAGCTCGAGGTGAGCAAACTATTCAAGTAAACTACGAACAACACCGGACCGAGAACAGTACCCTGTGGAATACCGCAACAAGACTAACCGTATCGAATGCCTTCTCCAAATCTATAAAAACACCTAGACATGGCCTCCTGCTATCCAGGCACCTGTAAACCAAGTCGGTGAGGCAATGCTTACTGAACATGGCTTCTACCTCCTGTCAAATCACAGTTTTCCCTATCGAGATTTCTATCACGCTAAAAAAAACACCCGATAGTAGGTTTTCACAATTTTTACATGTTCAGCAGTATATAAACAATCCACGTTGTTAAATGGCTAACCTCCAACTAAACATATGAGTCTTCGGATCACAGTTCTGTTCGACATATGTCATTGAAACAGGGCTGTGAAATCCGGATCAAGAAATGGAAAACCCGTTATTATATAAATCACTGGAAATCGTTCATCAATATACTATCGCGCTAAATCTCTTAACATCAGTTATTCCTAATTTTTCGTCATTTATTTTTCAGTCAATGTACTACCGTTCCAGAAATCTTTGATTGCCATGATGATAAACCTGAAATCTGTTCACTTTTGATTCTCTATACGGAAAGGGAACATCGTGAAACCTCAGCGCACCAAAAATATTCACATCTCGAACTTTCTCACCAACTCAATACCAAATGACCATAATAAATTGGAAATGCAACCATGTCACCAATTTCAGCCGTCGCTAATTAAAGGAACGGCCATCTAGGACGCCCACCCAAGGGTAGGATCAGCGCAAGGCGCCAGCCTCACTTAACCGACATCACTCTAACCTTGCCAGTTCTTCGAATCGACTTTGCAATTCAATTTTTTCCGGTGTTTATGTTCTTACACCAATGGCGACAAGACATTAACATGACCATCTCGACTGGTCCATAGCACGAATAAATTAACGTTATTACCTTGTATACCTTTAATGGTGTATGTTACTTACAATTATTTCTAATTGCTTGTAAATAATGGAGGAGATGAATCATTTGGCTCGGTTCTCTTTTTGTCTTCCTGGTAGATCACATCGAGTCGCATGAATTAACTGGTTGAGACTTCTGTTTTATAAGGTAGCAGATGATTATGTTCCGTGCCGTCAGCGTTTAACGTTGATCATCATCTGTTGGTTTATGGTATGTAAAAGAGATGAGGAACGTGATCTGGTATGGATGACTACCGGAAATTAGTTGTGTAAGACCAAGTTGAACTCACAAGTTCTAAGTTGGGAAAATCAAAGTATTTTTGGCACAGTTGATGAGCATTCTCAATGTTTAAAAATATGATGAAAGTACCTGGCATTTTAGTAAAATAAAAAATATATTCGTCATTCTTATCCACTCTGAGTAGAATAAAAAAGTAGTTTAACAGAAAGTTAGTTTAATATTTGACATTTATGAAATGAGTCGATTTATAGTCAATCTAGAAAGTATCCGGAATTTATTATTTTTCATAATTTGAATATACTTTTTTTGTAACATTCTAAGACAAGAGTAATGTATAAAATAGGTCGGGCAGATAGTCGGTTATGGCCAAAGTTGCATAGCAACACTATTTGTCAAATATTGTTGATTGTCAATAGGTATACAATATATGAAATTATGTCGCAACTAGAAAAGAGAAAACAGGTAGAATTTTGTATAGAAAAGGTTTTCTGAGCGTTAAAAATTAGTGCAATTCAATGAAAAAGGAAAAAGTGTTGTATATGAGACAATAAAGAGGATAAAACATGGCATGGATATATTATTTATTATTATTATTTATGGCGAGCTACCACTGCGTCCGCACGGACTATTGTGGTTCACCCCTAATTTATATCTCCCCGACGAGATCCAGTTTTTGGATAAAACCGATAATCTTGTTCAGGGGTAATTTTTTCAGTTCACTGTGGACTATGAAAGCCTGGCCAAAGACCTCAAATCTGATGCGACTCACCTCTGGGCACTCTGAGACGATGTGCATGGCTGTTTCAGTGTCCTCAAGACTCAGCCTGCATTCATTGTCTTCAGCCAGACCGATTTTGTGTAAATGCGCTTTCAGTCTGCAGTGAACTGTCATAATTCCGACAAGTGTTTTTAGTTTGGCCCTATCCAGGCCTAGCGCTAGGTTCGCCATCTTTTTGTTTGAAGCTGTTCTAAGGAATAACTCCGAGTGTTTCAGGCCAGAATGGCTACGCCAGAAAGACTATAGCCTTGAGTTCATTCTGCCTGTTATCGCCTCGTTAGCCACGTCATGATGTATTCCCAGGAATGGTTCCGGTCCTACCAGAGGCAGCGCAGCTCCAGCAAATGCCAGCCGATCCGCCTCCTCGTTACCCAAATAGTTTGAGTGGCTCGGTATCCAAACCAGGGTGACTCCGTTATACATACCGAGCCTGTTTAAAGCCGTGCGGCAACTCCAGACTGTTTTGGATGTAAAACAGCTGGATTCCAGAGCTTTTAGTAATGACTGACTATCAGTAAATATTTTGATTTTACCTGGTGGATTTGCCGTTTTATCAGCAGTTCCGCCGCGGTCTCAATGGCAAATATTTCTGCCTGAAATATGGTAGCGTTTTGACCGAGACTCAATGAGATGTTAATTCTCGGTTCTCAATAGAATCTCAGCATGCTGGGTCCATTCGTCCCGGCTGTGGACGATTACATTGAAAGTCCGTTCCTGGCTCGTGATTTTTGACATTAGATCCGAGGGCATCGATAGGATACTGTTCGTTAAAAGCTCGTCCAGCAGTCCTGAGCCTCCCATCACTATTGCCTCTGGCCTGTCAATCGCCAGTTGATATAGTTTGTATGTGGTCCGTTCCGCCTCCCTCTGCACCAGTAGGTGCAGGGGTGGTAGATTTAGTAGGACCTCCATGGCTGCCGTGGGTGTGGTGCGAAACGCACCTGTAATTGCAAGGCAAGCCTGTCTCTGTAGTCGGGTGAGCTTTTGTTCGCCAACCGTTTGTTGGCCTTTCTTCCACCACGCTACAGCGCCATACACTATCCGTGGTCTGATTACCATAGTGTATAGCCAGTACATCTGCCTGGGTTTTAGGCCCCAGGTTTTACCACAGATCGCCTGGAAGTCCAGAAACCCATTCTGGCTTTATGCCACACTTTATCTAGGTGTACACTCCAGCTGAGGGTCTTATCCAGGACTATTCCCAGGTATTTTGCCTCAAATGAGAATTTTATTATTTCGCCACGGATAGTCGGCGGTTCTAAACCTCCGTGGATTACAGAGGTAGAGTAGTACATGACATCCCCTACTTTTTGCATGTAACACTGGTCAGTCATATTGTCTCTCATAGAAAGCAAAGAAGACTTCATAAACCAAAAAAAAAACCTATAATGACACCCTTACAAAAGGAACAAAGGATAGAATTTCGTCAACGTTTTTAGGAAGATAATTTTAATATAATAATTCCTTTATATCTGATGTAAAGTTATTTCCAACAATGGTTTGGGGAGTAATATCTCAGCGCGGGGCTACGCTTTTCTGCATAGTTGATGGTACCATTAAGAGTGAAAAGTATTATGGCATTCTATTTTAAATTATTCAAGGAAATCAAAAGTCAAGAAGATGTGATTCTGCTACAAAATGACGTAGATAGAGTTTACGAGTGGTCCCTGGCAAATCGCCTCTCATTTAATGTTGACAAATGCTTTAGTATGTCAATTACTAGGAAAAAAAAAACGAAATGATTTTTAGTATAAGATAAATAATGAAAATTTAGCCAAGAAGACTGAATGTAAGGCTTTGGGAGTTACGCTAGATGAAAAACTCAACTTTGAGCAACATGTGACAGACATTGTAAACAGATCATATAGAATGCTTGGATTCATTATTAGGAACTCATTCAAACTCACAAAAATATCCACGTTACTAACACTTTATAATGCATTTGTGCGTAGTATTCTGGAATATGGTGCCATAATATAGTCTCCCTATTATGCAATTCATAAAAATGAAATTAAAAAGGTACAGAAAAAATTCCTAAAATTTCTATACTACAAAAAACATGGAGAGTATATTTTGTAATCTCAGTTATCAAACTTCCTTAAATGAGTTTAAATTCACAACTCTAGAATTTAGAAGAAAAGTTGCTATTCTATTGTTTCTCTTTAAGCTACTGCATAATGAAGTAGATAATCCAGAATTGTTGTCACAAATTTGCCTGAACTGTAGTACATATTTCAATAATAGAAGAAGAGATATATTTGTTCTGCCTAAACCTCGAACCAACCTAGTTTTAAATTCCCCACTATACAATATGTGTTCTCTTGCAAACTGTTTGAGGAATATAGATTTCTATATTAAATGTAATGTAAAAACATTTAGAAAAAAAATTGAAATTGGGATGTCATCCTTAGAAGTAAATGCGAATTGTAACTGGAAGCCAATTTAAATGAAGAGGGTCCATTTGTCATTGTCAACTAAATGTGTCTCTCAATTTGATTTTGATTCAGGTCATTTGGAGTAGATTTAGTTAGTTAGTTAGTTTGAGGTATCGTGTTATTTTGAGAATGGTGATTTACTTAGTTTTTAATATTGTAATCGATTATTGGAACTACCTGTTCTGTAGATTACTTAATAACTAAAATAAAAATAAAATAAAATAAAATAAAAATAAAATAAATAAATAAAAATGAGACAAAATAGGAAAAATGAGAAAAAATTTAATTTATCGATTATTTATTTTTGATAAATTATAGTTATTCCACAACTTAATCCAAATTCAATAGTGCGTATTACCACCTTTTCTTTCAATCAACTGCCCAATATGCCTAGGGACCCCACGAATCAAGTCATTAATGAAACTTTCAGGCATATCGTTCCATTCTGTCTGAAGGGCTAAGCTTAATTTCTGAAAAGTTGAAGGTGGCTTCTGGCGATTGGATATTGCTCTTCCTTAATAATCCCATATGTGCTCAATTGGATTCATTTCTGGTGAGTATGCTGGCCAGTTCATTCTGTGGATATTGATCTCTTGAAGAATGTTTGGTACCCTTCGTGTGCGGTATGGTGGGGCGTTATCATCCTGATAAATGAAATTATCCCCAAATTCGTTGCGCAGAGGAACAATGATTGGTTCAATGATGTTTTCTTCGTAGATGGCAGCTGTTATTATTCCTTCAACTATAATAAGAGAGGTACTGCGACCGAACATTATACCCTCAGCACATTATTGATCCGCCTTGAAAGGGCACAACTTCCCGGGCGAAATTGAGTCGCTCTAGTCTGCCTTGACCTCTCCAAACCCTTTCTTGTGGACTATCACTTTGTAAACCGAATCGTCACTCGTCCGAAAAAAGTACGTTGCGCCATTGCGGTAAAAGCGAGTCTGGGTAGTGTTCTGCCCATTGCTGACGGGTAGCTCTATATGCAGGTGACAGTCAAGATACTCTTAAAGGTCTTCTTGCCCTTAAATTCGAGGAATGCAACCGTCTCCTTATGGTACTGGTTAAGACTACCCATTTATAGGTCCTGAAAAAACGACATGGATGGGCCGTTGCAGATACCGTTCGATTCCTTCGAGTAAAATTTGCTATATAATGATCTTCTCTTGCAGATGTTACTTTGGGTCGACCAGGCACTTATTGAAGTCCGTGGAATATTCAAACGTTGCGCAATCTGGTGGTTCTACAAAGCTTCTTGATGTAGGGCTACTATTCTTGCCCGGTCAAACTGAGAAATTTGATGTCTCGCCATTTTCCATGGAGTATTCTCAATATTACAATCAATTTTATCACCCAAAAGAAAACAATAAACCAGCAAAAAATGTTTCTTGTTCGGGAGAATACGGGTGTATTCGAAGTCAATCAGTTTTCAGCGAATAACGAAAGTTGTAATAGTGAGAATAATCCGTGGAAAATGCCGGAACACCCATTTCTCAATTTTACCTGCCAACAATTGTAGCCCTACATCAAGCTTTGTCGAACAACCAGATTGCGCAACGTTTGAATATTCCACTATGCCAATAAAGCGCATAGTAGCCCTTTTCCTGGAAACCGGTAGCGTTGCCCGGAGATCGGTGCCTGGTCGAACCAGAGTAACATCTGCAAGAGAAGACCAAATTTTACTCGAAGGAATCGAACGGTATCTGTAACAGCCCATCGAAGTCATTTTTTGGGGAACTATAGACGGGTAGTCTCAACCAGTACCATAAGGAGACGGTTGCAATCTTCAAATTTAAGGCCAAGAAGACCTTTGAGAGTATCTCAGCTATCACTGGACACAGAGCTACCCATCGGCAATGGGCAGATTATGACTCAGACTAGCTTTTACCACAAAGGCGTAACGTACTTTTTTCGGACGAGTCACGATTTGGTCTACAAAGTGATAGTCGATAGTCGTCGAGAAAGGGTTTGTAGAGGTCCAGGCAGATTAGAGCGACTCAATTTCGCCCGCGAAGTTGTGTCCTCTCAAGGCCGATCAATAATGTGCTGAGAGGATATAATGTTCAGTCGCCGTACCCCTCTTATTATCGTTGAACGAACAATGACTGGTGCCATCTACGTAGAAAACATCATTGAACCAATAATTGTTCCTCTGCGCAACGAATTTGGGAATAATTTCATTTATCAGGATGATAAAACGCCCCACCACACTGCAAACGAAGGGTTCAAAACATTCTTCAAGAGATCAATATCCAGAGAATAAACTGGCCAGCAAACTTACCAGACATGAATTCAATTGAGCACGTATTGGATTACTTAAGGAGAGCAATATCCAATCGCCAAAATCCACCTTCAACTTTCAGGAATTGAGTTTAGCCCTTCAGGAAGAATGGAACGATACGCCTGAAAATTGCGTTAATGACTTGATTCGTCGGATGCCTAGGCGAATTGGGCAGTTGATTGAAAGAAGAGATGCTAATACGAACTATTGAATTTGGATTCAGTTGTGGAATAACTATAATTAATCAAAAATAAATAATTAAATTTAGTTATTGTCTCATTTTTCCTATTATGTCTCATCTTGCATAAAGCAAAGAGTAAAAAACAAAGATTTCCTATCAGATTTATTGCAATTGAAATAGAGGAAAATATTCGTCCCATTTCCAGAACATAAATTGTTTATTCCTTGAGAAACCTAAGGAGCCAAGACTTTTGACGATATGTGTATATGTCAACAACATTTTTGTGAAACTTAAGCCAAGTGATTTATTTACCTTATTAATGAACTATAAATGTTGACTTTAATATAGTTTTTCAATGGATTCAGACTAAGAAAAAGGATATTTGAAAATTATATTGTTGATAACTGGCGACCGAAGATTAAAATGAAAATTGATCAATAAATAATGTAATTGGTGCACTTTGAAGAAGTATTTCAGAACCTTCCGTGAAGATTGCTTGGGAGGAATTTTCTATGGAAGGATAACATACTGATTACAGTGGAGGAAATCCCTATTTTCGTATGTGTGCTGATTTCAAATTCTACAATACTCAGGAAAAAGGCATCGGATTATCTAGAATGAAAAATTCATGTCACAGATATCCATCCATTCCATAAATTTCCCATGACAATAGAGACTTGCCGTCGATTTCAAGTGGAATTTAAGCAACATTTATGGTGGAAATTGTCCCATATAAAGTAGTTTTCATTGAAATGCATCAGGTTATCTTGAAGATCATCTCACGTACCACTGAGGTTTCAGAATTTGGTCAAAAATGACTTGGGAATTCAGCCAATTAGGAATAACAACAATATTTTATTGCGTTAATAATGAGCACCCACTATCATGAGATGGAAGAAAGTCGGAATTTCTACGAACGAGTGAAATCGACTTAATCTCATATGGAGTTTGTACGTTTTTACAGTAAGTGTAATTTGAAATATAAGCGAAAAATTTGTATCTACAAGAATAGTTAATTCAAAAAAGAAACTCAAAATAACAGATGGTCGCCAAATATTGGAAAAGTTTAAACAGTACTGGGATGTGATTTGTGTAGACATGACATTGAAAGTTGGAAAAATCTTTATCTCCATGCTTAACAATTCAAAGAATCGACACAGGAATTAGATTTTAAGTTGTGTTATTCTGTTGATATCAAAAAATTCTTGTTCATATCACCGGCAATACTCAAGAAATTTTGTATTAGCCTTTTTGTCCATATTTTACATGCTAAATGCTACATTTAAACCCAATTATAGGATCCTTGCTATAGTTTTAGTAGCACTTGACGCTACTATGCTCACAAAATAAATTTTTTGATCTTATAATTTTATGATAATAACGGAACGTTGCAATGGTCGATTATTCATCTTAATGGTAAATTGAATTCGTTTATGGTACTATGGTTTCTTCAATGCTCAACCCTATTCACGAAAATTTTATTTTTGTTTTGAACCTTCTAATCGTACGGTCCCAATAACATGCAGGAACTTGTAAATTATCATTCCTCTTTTGAAACTCAGATATCAGATCAATCGGATGTGTTTAAAATATCATAAAGATTTCTTCTGTAAACCTTCTACAAATTTTAAATTCAAAAACATTTCTATTCAAGAATTTTCAGAATTTAATTAAAAAAATGTCTTAAGAACACAACATGTCAATTTAGTGAACATATAAAATTAATACTTATTACACGGTACCAAAGGGAATTAATTAAATTCGAAGAAATACAAATTGTCAATTAAAAATCATTAAATAAATACTTGAAGAGTACAAAATTTTGTTTCATACCTATTTTTTGTGAAAATTAAATTCCCTCTCAAAAATGCAAAAACATAATCTCAAGAATTTCTTCAAAAATAACTAGTTCAAAATTAATTTCTTTTAAAAATATCTTAAACATGTAGAACACCCTTAAAGAACAATTTAGAATTATAACAACAGAAATCTTCAGCTCGATTTCATATTTACAAAATAAAACTAATTGATGAAGATATCTTACCGAACCAACTGTATGTTGTTCACTGCAAAAACATTGGAATACGGTGTACTTATAACCATTCTACATATTCTATGTTCGTCATAGAAATAACATAAAGTTTGCTAGGTATTTTATGGACTCCTTTAAAACCAAATGATAATATGTAATAGGCGTAAACCAAAATTTATGATTGTTATATATACAAAAAAAATAGACTTTTTTTCTTGATAGAAGGGGTATTACAAAATTTGAAACATCATACAGATTTCTTGTGTAAATATTCTAAAATTATAATTTGAAGAAAATTTTTATTCAAAATTTTGTAGAAATGAATCAAATGTATTTAGAACACACCGTGTCAATTTAATAGACATATAAAATTAATACTTATTACATAATACCAAAAAGAATGAAAGTAATTCAAAGAAATACAAATTGGCAATTAAAAATTATTATATAAATATTTGAAAAGTACACAATTTTGTTTCATTCCTACTTGTTATGAAAACTGAATTCCCCTTCATAAGTGCAAAAACATAATCTCCAGAATTTCTTCAAAAGTAACTTGCTTCAAATAAGTTCCTTCAAAAAATATCCTAAAACATGTATTGGGCGTTTTTTTTTAGAGTGTAGAATTTTCGATAGGGATAATTGTGATTTGACAGGAGGTAGAAGCCATGTTGTTTTGACATTTCAGTAAGCATTGACATATTATCATGGAAAGACTGACGCCGCAACAACGTTTACAAATTGTTGAAATTTATTTTCAAAATCAGTGTTCTATTTGTTATACTTATAGTGCACTTCGTGAAATTTATGGTTTACATAATCGTCCATCAGAGCAGGTTATTCGTCGAACTATCGATAGATTTCGGATAACATTTTCTCAACTCGATACAACAACAACAAGACAAAGAACTCTACGTACGCAAGAAAATATCGCTGCTGTAAGTCATAATATTAATACTGATCCGGATTTGTCTATTCGTAGACGAATACAAGATCCAACTGGTTCAAGAACTAAAGCGTCATTTGTTTGCTGATTGGGCCCTAGAACAGCTTGAAGTTGATCCACTTTTTTATCGTAAACTTGTGTTTAGTGATGCAGCTCATTTCTGGTTGAACGGTTATGTAAACAAGCAAAATTGCCGTATATGCAGTGAAAAAAAATCCTCAAGAAGTTCTGCAGGTTCCATTGCACCCTGAAAAATGCACAGTATGGTGTGCTTTACACGCTGGATGCAGCATCGGTCCATATTTCTTTAAAAACGATGCTAGAGCTAAGGTCACTAATATAATTTTTTGGAATTAAATATGTAGAATGCTAAAAGAATATATCTGTAAATATTAAAATATTTAAATAATCTCCTAGACCCATTTCGGAGCTGTTTTCTACTCCAATTGACCTTGAACAAAATATGCTATAATAGTACACATCTAACTTCACCGACATAAAATTACACTGATTTATTACAATAAGGGGCCGAACTTTGGGGAATGATGTCCTTAAATAAAATCGATATGAACATCTGAATGATATGTCTTTTAAAACAGTTGTTATAAATTGTACTTTGAAAGAAAAAACTTTCGAATACACCCCAGTTATTTTGTATTTTATTCCATTTTAAGAACTCTTCATGATCATTTTGAAAGAGAGCTTCATTCACATTTTATAGTTGCCCCAATTCATTTCAATGCATTTCAGTCCTGAAATTATACAAACTCAATGTGTTAAAAGATGAGATTGAATGGATCCTGTTGTGATCACCACATCGTCAACCATAACAAATCGTTTGCGCCATATTAGGTAACGAGATCCAATATAACGGATGATTTGGTCCTTCGACCATATGGATTTCACGCCAATTTGATTGAAATCTATTCAGGGCAAGGTCATCTGCCCCGTCAACCTTTTCATTCGGAAAACGCAATCGGATATGCGAAATTGGCGAAGTCAGGGATGGTTATGTGGTTCATTCAGGCATCGTGATATATCCCGAGAGGGGCATTGATCCAGAAGATATATGCGATTGGGCCTGAATGGAAATTAGGCTGTAGCGTTGGCAAGAGAGTGGGCAGATGGCGGCCGCACTCGAAAAGGGACAGATTCTTCGATTTGTGCGAATTGTCGACTTGCGGAAATGAATGTGCCTAAAAGGTGTCGATGAGAGCGTGAAGAATCAAGTCGGTTGGCAGTCATCGAACCAGGAACGGACTCCTAGTTTTTCACTAGTGAAACGGACTATGTGTTTCAGATAATTACATAGTTGTCCGAAAAATATTTCCATCTATACACATGTCATGTGATATCGTGATGATGTGACCTGTAATTAAACGTGGGGAATTTCTTGTTTTCTAATTTTGGAAACGTATCCTTTGAAAGAGTTATTACTTAAATATCACATATATCCATCATACATTTTCTGCTTTACCCTACTTTGTTCTGAGAAAAGTCGAAAATAACATTTTGATGGAATTTTGTGTGTTCTTTACTCATCAACTGGAATCTAGATGATTTTATGAAAGCACCGACTACGCCAGAAACTTCAGCGTGCTCGTACATGAAAACCAAATAAATTTAACCAATTTATACCACAACTGAATATTTCAAAAATAAATCAGAATAATTCTCTGAAATCTCTACAAATTTTAATCTGGAAAATCTCTCAATAATTAAAGTCTTAGAAATACGCCATATTCAAAAAGTCTTTTGATTTATCATAAATATCAAACAGATTGATTCTGATAACCTCACTACAAATTTTAATTTTATAAACATTTTCTCAAAAACTTTTTAAAATTGAATCAAATAAATGCCTAGAAAATAGTTTCGATTCATTTGACTCATTACATAGCAACAAAAGGAATAAAAGAATACGAAGAAAATATAGAATCTTGGCTGAACTTATCCGTTAAATCACTTAATGGATACAACGCTTGTTTCATAACGGTAATATAAAAGCCATATTCAACTTGAAAAATGCAGGATAAGCATGGCCTATACGAAAATCACAGAAATATACAATGTTAAAAATTTCTCAATTATTAAAATATATAAATTTGAAATTACTATGAAGAAGTATTTGCATATTGCAGAATAATAGCTGGAACTAATTCACCAGAACCTCTACAGATTTTAATCTTGTCTTGTTGTTGTTGTTGTTCCGAGTAGAGAAAATGTTGTCCGAAATCTATCGATAGTTCGATGAATAAGCTGCTCTAATGGACGATTATGTAAACCATAAATTTCACGAAGTGCTCTATAAGTTTGGCAAATAGAACACTGATTTTGAAAATAAATTTCAACAATTTGTAAACTTCGTTGCGGCGTGAGTCTTTCCATGATAATTTGTCAATGCTTACTGAACAGAAATGTCAAAACAACATGGCTTCTACCTTCTATCAAATCACTGTTATCCCTATCCAAAGTTCTATCACTCTAAAAAAAACACCGGACACATATGTATAACAATTTCATACTAGTATGGAGAGTATGCTAATTATGAGCATTACGGCATATTATGGTCTGATTTGAGCATGAGGAAAGGTAAATTGTAATGTATGTTACACTCTCTTGATTTGTAGAACTTTCTATAACTATAGCTCACAATCCATATTATATTATATTTGGTACAGATCAGTCGACATTAACATATCCTTCAGAACCAATAATTTCTTGCGAAAAATGTTCAAAAACTCTAAACCTAAAATGAATAAATAGAAGTAATCAGGAGTTCATTAATTACCGTGGGGCATCTGCCCAAAAACTTATATTGGACAAACTGAAATGTCCTTTAGTTCTATAATAAATGAACATAGCCATTTTTTTCCAATAGTAAATTAGATTCTATGTATGCATAATATTTAACATTTATTTCCCATTTTTCATACGGACAATAAAAGTCTGAAGCTGAACTTCTTCGAAAGTTTAGAAATGAACCGATTAAGGAATTCTCAGAATTTATTGAATGACCAAACAGATTAATCCAGTTCACTTTTACTGGATATAGTCTCGTAGAAGCTCGGTGGTTTCTCCAAAATTCATAAAAACTTTTGCACTCATTCTCGGAACTTTGAATGTATTTTAATGATGTAATATGTCACCAAATTTTTTAATACTTGTCTAAAAGCATCTTTAAAAGATTCAATGTAGTTCGTCGTGTTCATTTCAGAATAGTAAATAGAAAGCAACCTATATGTGTATTATTTAATAAGCAATACAATGAAGTGGATCAACTTTAAGCTGTTCTAGGGCCCAATCAGCAAAAAAACGACTCTTACTATGGTCAAGTGGCTTTAGTTCTTGAACCAGTTGGATCCTGTATGGGTGTAGACCAAGATCTTCACGCAAAATTATCCATGTGGTGGATGTACAGAGTCCAACTTGCTGTGAGCGTTGACGAATAGACAAATCTGTATCATCATTAACACTATGACTTACAGCAGGGATATTTTCTTCTTTACGTACAGTTCTTCGTCTTGTTGTTGTTGTATTGAGTAGAGAAAATTTTTTCCGAAATCTATCGATAGTTCTACGATGATGGACGATCATGTAAATCATAAGCTTCACGAAGTGCTCTATAAGTTTGGCGAATAAAACACTGATTTTGAAAATGAATTTCAACAATTTGTAAATGTTGTTGTAGCGTGAGTCTTTCCATGATAATTTGTCAATGCTTACTATTGAAAGTTCAATAACTCTACAAAAAACACCCGATACCTGTATCTATTGGGATTAATAAATATTCATGTTAAGAGTTACATAGATACCCCAAGGTCATAAAGAAGTATAAATATCTCACTATTTTGGTAGTAAAACTCGGTAGTTTTTGAAAACTTGTTCTATATATTCTCCACTACTAAATAATAAATTTAGTAAATGGCAATTGATGTGAATGGGATAAATAAATCAACAGTGTAATGTTTCCGAAAACCTTCATCGCTGTGCTAATTGTTTTCATCAAAAATGATAAGATATTTGGTTTTTTTGGAAAAAATGACACTTATGATTGACGAAGACATAATAAAACATTTCGTAAGATGCTTATACACTCACTTAAAACATTACATAAATTGTTTCTACAATTTTTACTTGATCAACAGTTTCTTAATTCTTCCACTTTCTTCTACGTCGATTTCTCCGTGTCGTTTGAACGTAGGCGAAAATTTCTACCTTCTTAACGGCCCGACTGGTGGCGCCACTCTCCATCATCCAGACGATCCTCCAAGGATTGATCATAAAGCCAATTAATTATAGTGATTATCATTACAGCGCCAAGGTGTGTCACCGCCAGCTCTGATAAACAAAACGTCGGGATGGATTCAAAGTCGGGAAATAATCGACTTATCTGTTTCGATAAAAACAAACAGATATCTAATTCGTTAGGCCGAGATGGACGGCGTTTTGTTTGGTTTTATTTATTGGTTTCGTTGTACGTCCATTCGAGTCACGCCCACCTCTGTATATCGTGTTACGGTGTTATATAATTTTTCTTTTTTTTCTGTTGTCGGTTGTGTAAAAGAGACTTCCGGGTATTGTAGGGTTTTAACGATTTTATACCATAAATTCCAAATGATAATTATTGTTTCGAAGTTTGACTGAAACAAAATTTTTTCCAGTTCATATTTCTCGGTATATACTAAGTTCAAAAATCATCTCTTATTTTCTATCAATTCAATTTCGTCTTATTATTTCCGAACTATTGTTGCTGTAAATTTCCAGAAGATTAAGAAGATTTATTCGCACTAAGATTCCACACATTCATTGTTAAGGGTCTTTCATTAAGCGCCCCACTTTGTTTTGTAAATGAAACACATCATTTATTCGAAAATTATTGAATTTTCTATTTCATTATAAAGTATGATGGATACCATTAGTTATGAAATAAAACATCAGGAATGAAGTCTTTGAACCCAATTTTCCATGACTCTCACACAAATCATGTCGTACGTTAGCAATTGGTGTGGTTCTATATTGATCTGTAAATCGTCTAAATTTGCTAGATGATCGCTGTAAACCAATGACTCAATGTAACCTTAAAGAAAGAAGTTCAATGGAGTTAAATCGCGGGGGCGAGCAGGATAATTTATCAGTTCATCCCTTCCGATTTTTTCTAAGCACCAATTACTGAATACACGACGCTTTAAATGGTCTGCCGGTTTGAGTTCTTGGGTAACAAAAAAATTTGTATGGATGTAAACCAAGGTCTTTTCGTGAAATTCGTCACAAGGACGTCTAAGAGATGCCTAGTTATTCTGAAATCGATAAATTTTGGTCTTCACGAACAGCGGCAATATTCACTTCTTACATTTCTTTGTCTCAATGGCACCGTAACATCACTAAACGTTCAACTATTCTTTTACCCGGACGATTATAAGGGCCAAAATTGGAGTTAAGGCACGTAAAGTTAGACTAAGAGATCGCGATATTTCATAATGAATGATAGGCACTGGCAAATACAACTGTCAATGTCACAAATAAATAGTAGCTGCTATGCGTGAGTAATGTCAATTTAAAAATGGGGCGATCCTATTGAAAGACCCTTTATGGAAGATATTGAATCCATTTGTTGTCTTCTCAATGTATCGATCTTGTATTTCATAAAGAGTAATGGAACAGATTTAAGATCCACGATAGGTTTATACGAAGAATCACCAGTTATACGGATTTGGGAACTAACATCAAGGAAGAATGCGATCACTTCATTGAAGTGGAGGGGCGAATCGAAGAACCAGAACTGCATTCCTCAAAATGAAAAAACCTTTCAGAAGTAACTATTTAGCTTTAGCAATCTGAATAAGATTATTGAGATGACTTTTAATGGTGTTGAAGGATTCTGTGAGAGATTGGAGTGTTCGCAATGTGGTTGTACCGTCGCATTCGGAAGATCTCATGGGTAGATCACATCACTAATGAAGAAGTTCTTGAAAGATTCCACAAGGAGAAGGAAATCTTATAACAGGTGAAAAACGGAAACTCAAATATCTCAGTCATGTTACGGTGCTCGTTATAGATCGATGATCAATGATTATTTGTTTCAAAATTTGAATGGTATCGACCCAGAAGTGTTTTGGTTCCAACAAGATGGTGCTACACCTCATGCTGCTACCGAAGCAATTGATTTATCGAAAGAAAGATTTGACGATAACATTATTTCGAGAAATGATCCAAGAATATGCGACATAACTCCACTGGATTATTTTCTTTGGGGTTATGTCAAGTCATTGGTTTATGCTGGTAAACCAGAAACAATAGACGTTTGAAAGCAAACATAACTCGTGTTATTCATGAAGCAAGGCCTGAATTACTCGAAAATGTGGTCCAATGTGGTCGAATGCGGTTACTCAGAGCTAGTCGTGGTGGACATATGCTGGAAATTATTTTTAAAACATAAATGTCATAAAATTTTCTTTCAAATAAAAAAAAATTTGGCTTCAATCTTAATTTAAATTCGTTTTAATTCAATTTAAAGTTCTATCGCTCTAAAAAATTTCCCAATATTACCATTTGTTAACAACTACGTGTAATATTAGTCCTATTTTCTCGTTCTTAACCTTAAAAATATACTTAATTAACCATACTGTGTCACTTATGTTAGATTTTGAAAAAAAAAATATCGAAAAACTTAAGTACTACCCTGTTCGCACATCCTGGTCATCTCGTGACCCCAAAGGCCCATTGAATCGAAAAATCGAAAGGCAAACACATTGCCTACGTTCACCCTTTGTCCTGGCCTTCATTTCTAAGACCACCTCCCGCTCTAATATCTCTATGATTGTGCGTAATCTCTGACTTAACCCAATAAATATCAATATCAAAGCCGTTATCCAATCAAAAGGTGCGATGTTGTGTGAAATTCAACGATACCGGATTCCTTTATAAATGGAGGGATCCAAATAAATTAGTAGAATAAATCCGGATACAATAGCAGATATTCGAAATTGTTATCTTTTCTTGACAAGTATATGGACAAATGAGTTGGGGGTCTAGTGTTATAGCTGTCAAGAAAATAATAGATGTTTGTTACATTTAGGAAAAGAGGAGGTTGTTAGAGTTATGAGATTTGAACAATACACATATACAATAGTACAAGGAAGTTTGCAATGAATCGTTTCACGAGAATCTTCCATCAAATGATTATTAAAATATTTTAATATTAACAAATATATTCTTTTAGCCTTCCACATATTTCATTTCATAAAATTATATTTAATATTAGAACTTCAGAAATTAAACTAATATCATATAAGCAACGCTTATATCAAACGACATATAAAATGAACATTCATTATGAGACATCCAAATGAGATAACAAAATCTAATAAATATAAATTGTTAACAAAAATCCTATAAATTAAATTCTTGATTGTTTTGGTCTCCACTTGACGGAAATTCATCGTAAATGATTTGAAGTAAACCACTTTATTTCTGCTCATTTTTATTTTTCAATGACAATTGTTTCGTCAATTAAATATTGACTTCGTCAGGTGAGTATGGTAACTAACTACTTTTACAAAATCTTTCTCTTTAAATACAAGTTTCACTAAAAATACGTGATAAAATGAAGTTTACAAGGAACTTTTTTTAATACCAAACAGATGTGAACCGTTCTCCGTTGTTGAACCTTTTCTAATAAATTTCTTGTAAACTTCATTTTATCACGTATTTTTAGTGAAACTTGTATTTAAGGAGTTACCATACTCACCTGACGATATGTAATTGACGAAACAATTGTCGTTGAAAAATAAAAATAAGCGGAAATAAAGTGTTTTACTTCAAATCATTTACGATGAATTTCCGTCAAGTGGAGACCAAAACAATCAAGAATTTAATTTATAGGATTTTTGTTAACAATTTATATTTATTAGATTTTGTTATCTCATTTGGATGTCTCACAATGAATGTTCATTTTATATGTCGTTTGATATAAGCGTTGCTTATATGATATTAGTTTAATTTCTGAAGTTCTAATATTAAATATAATTTTTTGAAATGAAATATGTAGAAGGCTAAAAGAATATATTTGTTAATATTGAAATATTTTAAAAATCATTTGGTTTATTCAATTTGATGAAAGATTCTCGTGAAAAGATTCATTGCAAACTTCCTTATATATTGTTCAAGATTTTGTAAAAGTAGTTAGTTACCATACTCACCTGACGAAGTCAATATGTAATTGACGAAACAATTGTCGTTGAAAAATAAAAATAATCGGAAATAAAGTGTTTTACTTCAAATCATCTATAAATTAAATATTTGGATTAGACAAAATGTTTAGTTTATATGTCGTTTGATATAAGCGGTGCTTATATGACATTAATTTAATTCTTGAAATTATAATATTAAATATAATTTTTTTAAATTAAATATGTAGAAGGCTAACAGAATATATCTGTAAATATTAAAATATTTAAATAATTCCATATACCTTCTATCAAGTGTAAACCTCCATTCCTTTTATTTTATTCATTATCTATAATTATTTGATTTCCTTAACATTCTTTATACAGGTATCCTTGTGCTATAACAGAGGCCGTTAAATTGCCTGTCAATCTTTAAGATCTATGGTAAACCCCAGAAATATTTATTTGAGTTCACATTGGACACCATTTTCAGTATTCATTTGCCAAGACGCTTTCTGGATAGTTAAAGATGAGTAAATATTTTTTGTTGAGTATTATCGTCGTTTGATATAAGCACTGCTTATATGACATAAATTTAATTCCTGATAATATTGAATATAATTTTTGGAAATTAAATATGTAGAAGGCTAACAGCCTGTAAATATTGAAATATTCAAATAATTTTATATACCTTCTATCAAGTATAAACCTCCATTTATTTTATTTTAAACCAAATGATATTTAAAATTTATACAGAGGGTGTCCCAACGAAAATTTGACCCCCCCAGAATTTTCGAAGATTTTAAAAAACAGATCAACTTCTGTTTTGAGGGGAACGAACTTCAATGATGAGTTTGTTCCGAAAAAACCACACCATGAGATGGCATCAACCCCCAAGATTTTTTGAATAGGGAAGAGATGTCGAGTGTTGGTTAGTTCGAAAACTATATAACCCAGTTAAAATTTGCAAAATCGGTTTATTATTCACGAAATAATGTAATATTGAACTTACCGTCAGAAGATGATATTAAAGGCAGTTGAACAGCCCAAACTCAAGAATCTAAGAGTTTCGAAAAATCCAAAAATAATTTTCAAGTTCTGTATTAAGAAGGAAGAATTCCTTTGACAACATTGTTCCGAAAAAACCACCTGAGGGTAGCAATAACCCCCAACATTTTTTTGAATAGGGAGGAGATGTTGGATGTGGTTTAGTTGAGAAGTTTTTTTCTGTTCTCTAAAAATCGCAGTTGAAACTTTCAAATTTGTTCACTTAATGGCATTAAAATTGGAGTTTTTGAATGTTTTTACTGTAAAAACATTCGATTTTCTTATCGCTCATGATGGGAAAATGTATGAAACGCATGAAATTTATTACAATGTATACTACTTTCATGAAGATTCTTTCTTAAATGTGCTTCAGTATTTCTTTTCTGCATCATAATTGGGTTTGAGACCTAGTTAAGTGGTCGAAAATGTTCTATTCTATGGAAGAAAGAATAGAAATTCTCAAATTATACTATCGAAGTGACGAAAATTCTAGATGAACTGCAAGGTATTTTAATAATCAATCATCCAGAAAGAAATGTACGTCACCAATATGTTAAGCATTTGATGAATAAATTGGAAACTACTGATTCCATTCAGAATAAGAAACATGAAGTTGAGCGTCCAGTCCGAAATGAAGCTATTGGAATAGCACAGTCTTGGGACACTTAGAGACGGATGATCAGAAATATATTCAGCACGAACATCTAACCTTCCGAAATCTAGCATTCATCGAATTGTGAAAGCTCATAAATTTCACCCTTACAAGATAAGGCTGGTGCAACAGTTGAATGAAGATGGTCCTGACCGTCGTACTCAGTTTTGCGAACAATTTAGTGAGTTACTGAATAATAACCCACACCGAATCTACAATATTTTCTGACGAGTGTACCTTTATGTTGAATGGGAAAGTCAATAGACATAATTGTCAGTACGGGAGTGATAACAATCCTCCTTTATTCAGGGAGACACATACACAAAACATATAAAATTATTTAAATATTTTAATATTAGCCTTCTACATATTTAATTCCACAAAATTATATTTAATGATTATAACTTCTGAAAATAAATTAAAATAATGTCATATAAGTACCACTTATATCAATTCACATATAAAATAAACATGCATCATAAGACATCCGAATGGTATAACAAAATCCAATAAATAAAAATTATTAACCAAAATCCTATAAATTAAATATTTTGAATAGACAAAATTTTGTTTCTGCTGATCAATCTTATGAAAACCAATATTTTTCAAAAATATCCAACATAATCTTAAGAATTTCATCATAAAACTATCTTACTTAGACTATTCAATATTATTGGATATCTAACTAAGGTACTTTATATCAAAACTCAAGATATGTAAAACATTACTGAAAAACAAAATTTAAGAAGGACTTTGCTTCGTCAGTATTCAAATAATTCATATTCAATAAATATAACATCTATCAAAAACAAATATTTACTTACCCTTCAATCTTCTAGAAAGACTTCTGCCTAAATTATTTTCAGAAGTTATAATCATTAAATGTAATTTTTTGGAATTAAATATGAAGGAAGAAGGCTAATATTAAAATATTTAAATAATTTTATATACCTTCTATCAAGAATTAACCTCTATTTATGTTATTTTATTCATGATATATAATTATTTGGTTTCCTTAACATTCTTTATACAGATAGTCCTTGTGCTATAGCAGAGGCCGTTAAATTGTCTTTCAATCTTTTAGATCAAGGGTAAACCACAGATATATTTTTGTGTGTAGTGAACCTTTCTCACTACATTTAAAGATTTTTTCATTTAGGCAGAAGTCTTTCTAGAAGGTTGAAGGGTAAGTAAATATTTGTTGTTGATTGATGTTATATTTATTGCATATAAATTATTTGAATACTGAAGAAGCAAAGTCCTTCTTAAAACTTGTTTTTCAGTAATGTTTTACATATCTTGAGTTTTTATATAAAGTACTTTAGTTAGATATCCAATAATATTGAATAGTCTAAGTAAGATAGTTTTATGATGAAATTCTCAAGATTATGTTGGATATTTCTGAAAGATATTGGTTTTCATAAGATTGATCAGCAAAAACAAAATTTTGTCTATTCAAAATATTTAATTTATATGATTTTGGTTAATAATTTTCATTTATTTGATTTTGTCATACCATTCGGATGTCTTATAATGAATGTTTATTTTATATGTCAATTGATATAAGTGGTACTTATATGACATTATTTTAATTTATTTTCAGAAGTTATAATCATTAAATATAATTTTTTGGAATTAAATATGTAGAAGGCTAATATTAAAATATTTAAGTAATTTTATAAAGCTTCTATCAAGAATTAACCTCTATTTATGTCAAATCATATAAGTTAAGATGGCAAGTCGTGGTAGTTATTTGAATGTTATTGAGTTTATTCGTAGATTTCAAGGTTCAATCTTTCTAGTTAACGCATAACTTTGTAAAGATATTCATTAGTTTTTTCTTTATAGCACATCAAAAATGAAAATTTCAAGTGGTGCACCCGTTAAAACAGCTATACACAGTTTACAACTCTTGGAGTTTTTTGAGATTGTTTGCCTGAATTGGAATTAACTGTTCAATAAACTCTGTTATTGTTATTAGGCTGTTTCGTCATTGATGTCACATTGAAGACCCTTTGATTTTACTGGTGTTGCAATTGTGTTATCTGTTTTTCAAAATTTAGTAAGAGTTGATAATCTATGTTTTTAACTATACCCCATAACTTCATGTCATAAAAGCAATTTTTGTACATGTCAATTCTTCCTAACATTCTTGTTCAACTCGGCCAAAAGCCTCCGGTCGAATCGTCAGCGACGTCGGACAAAGGGAACAAGATCTTCTCAGTCCCTTGGATAAATCATCCGCCTAGTCGGCCGTGAATCGACGACCGTCCTTTGTCGCACTTTTTTCGCATTTCTGCTTCACCTTTTGAAGAGTACGCTGGTAGGAAGTCCGAGAGGGTAGACAATGATCCCCGAAAGCGGCGGTGAATTATGTGGTTCTGTGATTGTAACTCTAAGGAGATGATGGCGTCCAGGACGACCTGGAATCCCGAAGGGAAGACGTTTCTATTACCGCTCTTCAAGGTCGGGTTTTCGATGAACTTGAGTTGTCGTGGAAAATGGGTGCCTTTCAGATCGAATGTGTCTTTGAATTTGCTTTTATTGGCTTGTTAATTCCTCTATTCAACGCAAATGCAGAGAAATGCCGAAATGAATGAATTTACTAATTGATGCTATCTGAATGTGACGTTTTCCTGACATTTCTCTAGAGAGAGAAGAGTGGGAATGTTTTTGAACGTTTCATATAAATATAACAAATAAGAACTGGATTAGTTCTCCGGAATCTCTACAGAATTTAATCTTAATTAATCTTTTGAAAACAAAATAATAAGAAGCGATTTTTTACTTGATAGAAGGATTAGACAGATTTAATCTGTTAGTCTTCTACAATTATAATTTCAAAAAATTCATTTAAGAAACTTTAAGAATTAAATTAATGTCTTTATGAGCACTGCTTATATTTAATAGAATCGAATTGATGGAAACTCATTATACAATATCAAATGGAATTAAGGAAATCCCAACGAATATAAAATGTCAATTAAAATTCAAAAAATAATAAATGTTTTTTGTTTCGTTTCAGGCATGCGTACTGAATTCATCAGACAAACGTACGAGCCCTGCTTGTAACAAAATGTTTTGTTTTCTGATCTTATATTTTTGAAAACTAAATCTTTCTCAAAAATATAAAACATAATTTTAAGATTTCCTCAGAAACCAATTTATTTGAAATATTTAATATATTTAAATAAATTACTTCAAAAACTATCAAAACATGTAGCACATCCTCAATAAATAATTAGAATTAAGATAAGACCAGTTCACATTTAAAAGTTGAAATCAATTAACAATAAATAAACTTACCTAATACGATCTCTAGGAATATGTGTTTGTTGAATATTCAACCAGGTACATCTAATATCCAAGGCACTCTATGTTCTATGTTCACAACAAAATCACACAAAAAGTATAAGGCACTTTAATGGTCTTAGTTAAAACATTCAACACTGCATAATAAATTTCTTTATTCAGAAACCTAATGTAATTATATATTATATATAAAATAAAATAGAAAAAAGTGGTTTTTTACTTGATAGAAGGATTATTACAAAATTTGAATATCAAAACAGATTGAATCTATTAGTCTCCTACAATTTTAATTTAAAGAAATTTATTTAAGAAACTGAATTAATGTCTTTATAAGCACCGCTTATATTGAATAGACGTATAAACTCGAAACTCATTATACAATATCAAATGGAATTAGGAAAAACCCAACGAATATAAATTGTCAGTCAAATCTAATAAATAAATAAATGTTTTTTTGTTTCGTTATTTCAAATAAATTGGTTTTTAAGAAGTTCTGAAAATTATATTTTTGAGGAAGATTTAGTTTTCATATAGATAAGATCAGAAAACAAAACATTTTGTTACAAGCAGGGCTCGTACGCTTATCTGATGAGTTCAGTACGCGTGCCTGGAACGAAACAAAAAAACATTTATTTAATAATTTTAATTGACAATTTATATTCGTTGGGTTTTTCTTAATTCCATTTGATATTGTATGATGAGTTTCGATTTTATACGTCTATTTAATATAAGCAGTATAAAGACATTAATTTAATTTTTAAAGTTTCGTGAATATATTTTTTGAAATTAAAATTGTAGAAGACTAACAGATCAAATCTATTTTGATATTTAAATATTTTGAAAACATTTAGAATTAAATTTTAAATATGCTCCAGATAACTCTGAATGTTGACGAACATAGAATACTTAGAATTTTTAAAAGTTAACTTTTTTCAGTTGTTTGTTAAGCAGACATTCAAATTTTAAGTGATACAGTGTATCTAGAATATTTTTTAAAATTTCTTCGTATTATATAACATGCACGTGGCGGTTACATAATGCAGAGTCTTATCTTCATTCATTGTATATTTCTGTAATGTAATCTAATTTTCGTATAGACCATGCTTATCCAAACATTGGTTAGTTGTTCCAGAAATGTCTAGTGACAAAAAGGTATTTTTAGATATTTTTAAATGATTATTTTGTTTATTCAAATAACTCCTTACTGAAGAAATTTTGGGTCCGAAATTATCAGGTTCTTTTTCTGAAGAATGTGCTATATATATTCTTTAGAAAAAGAAAATAAAAAAGGGCCTTTTTGAATTATATGTTGAACATTTTTTGGTGATGGGACTTGTGATTCTTTAACATCCAATCGAAACGTATATGTATAAGGTGATGTCTAAATAATTTACTCATTATTCTTTTTTTATTCATTATTAGTTTATTTTCACCACATGTGATGGTAATATATATGTCTATAAACTGATTCAGTGTATCTAGGACATGTTTAGAAATTTTATTCTGAACGTTTTCATGAAAATTATTCAGAATAAAATCTGTAGAGGTTCTGGATAATTAATTCCAGCTATTATCTGTAATAGACATTCAGTCTGGTAAGATATTTTTTGTTAATTATTTTCATTTTTCAAATATGTTGTGTGAATGAGGAGTTTTCGTTGTGGAAATTCTAAATTGCTTTTTAAAGATGTGATGCATGTTTTAGGAATATTTCGAAGAAACTCAATTGAAGTGAGTTGGTTGTGAAGAAGTTCTTGAAGTTATGCTTAGAATTTTTGGAAAGGGATTTGGTTTTCATCATACAAGATACGAAATAAAATTTTTAATTAATAATTTATATTTCTTGGAATTATTTTATTCCTTTTGGTACTGTGTAATGAGTGTTAATTCTGTAAGGTTACTTAATTGAAGTGTTTTTCTAAGACATTTATTTCATTTAATTCTAAAATGTTTTTGAATAAAAACTTTTTTGGAATTAAAATTTGCAGGATGCTAACATTAAATACAAGCTGAATGGGAACAAGTTAACACGTAAATAAACAATGTTTTCGAATGCTTTCGATCGAACAACCATTAATCCGGTATTGTATTGGGTCTATTGTAAGATTTATGTACTATTGAGATGTATGGTATATACACTATCGACACGAAAACGACATTAATTTTGCAAATCAATTTCCTTCAATGTCATTTCTGTCAACTCTCAATAAAATTTATTCATGGAAGGATAACAAACTAGGAAACTCATAAACGGATAATTATTCCTCACTCTTCAAAAAAATTATGTCGTTAACCTTTTGAGCCCCGTAATATGATGAACATATTTAGAAATCATTTTATATCTTCGCCAAAGATAGGAAAGGATATGAAAGTCTTTTCACTTATACCAAATGTTTATTACCCATGTGACATCACCTAGAATTTAATTGAATCGGTCCTTACTTGATGGAAATTAATTTTTTTTAAATAAAATTATACAGAATATTTTCACATTTTATTATCAACAACTGTTTTGCCAACAAATTTTCTCACATTCATACAATGGTCTTTGGTATATTCTAGTTTCGAACATAGATATTTTTATGCTATAATCTGCAATTTGGAAGAACACAGAGCTAAAAACTTGTTGAGTGAACCTCCTTTAATCAGTATTTCAGATTTCAGATTATAATATGGCTTAAGAATATTATATGTTTTCTATAATTTTTTTTATTTTCAAAGATTTTTCTATATTTTGTAGTGTTGTACGAGATTTGAGAGTTCTATATGTCTACTCAAATTGAAGAATAGTTTTTATCAGACATTTTGATTTGATATTTTTCAATTAAATAATGTAATCAAGACAAACCTATTCCGTAAAATAATAAGAAGAGGTTTTTCACTTAATAGAAGGATTATTACAAAATTTAAATATCAAAACAGATTTATTCCGCTAGCCTCCTATGAATTTTAATTTGAAAAAATGTTATTAATAAATTTTTAGAATTATATTAATGTCTTATAAGCAATGCTTCAATTTTATGGACATGTAAATTCAAAACTCATTATATAATATCAAGAGGAATAAAAAAACCCTACGAAACATAGATTATCAATTAAAATTTCTAAAAAAATATTTTAAGGAGACAAAATTTTGCTTCTGATCTTATATTTATAAAAACAGAATCTTTTTCAAATATCCAAAACAATTTTAAGAACTTCTTCAAAACTAATTTATCTGAAATATTTAATATATTTAAATAAGTTTTTTTTGCAATTTTTTTTTTGTGAAAATTTTTAAAAAAAATTTTTTTGGTCTCTTAATTTAGGGAGACAATTTTTTCAAATTTTTTTTTTGGTGAAAATTTTTTTTGGTCACCTGTTTTAGGTGAAAAAAATTTTTTTTTCGGGAGAAAATTTTTCAAATTTTTTTTTGTGAAAATTTAAAAAAAAAATTTTTTTGGTCACTTATTTTAGAGTGACAATTTTTTCAAATGTTTTTTGGGTGAAAATTTTTTCAAAATTTTTTTTGGTCTCCTTTTTTAGTTGAAAAAAAAAATATTTATGGGGAGAAAAATTTTCAACTTTTTTTTTGTGAAAATTTAAAAAATATTTGTTTTTGGTCACTTACTTTAGGAAGACAATTTTTTCAATTTTTTTTTTGGGTGAAAATTTTTTCAAAATTTTTTTTTGGTCACCTTTTTCAGGTGAAAAAAAAAAATATTTAAATAGAGAAAATATCTAAAATTTTTTTTGTGAAAATTAAAAAAAATTTTTTTTGGTCACCTTTTTTAGGTGAAAAACAAATTTTTTTTTGTGCAAATTGAAAAACAAATTTTTTTGGTCACTTATTTTAGGGAGACAATTTTTTCAAATTTTTTTTTGGGTGAAAATTTTTCCAAAATTTTTTTTGGTCACCTTTTTTAGGTGAAAAAAAAATTTTTGTTCGGGAGAAAATATATACATATATATATATATATATATATATATATATATATATATATATATATATATTTAAATTATATTTCAATTTAATAAAAGGCGTTTTGCGATACACGAATCTCAAGAACTCGAAGGCTCGAACTATGAAAATTTAATGAAATAAATGGAGGTTATTTATACTTGATAGAAGGTATATAGAATTATTTAAATATTTTAATATTTACAAATACATTTTGTTAGCCTTCTACATATTTAATTTCGAAAAATTATATTCAATATTATAACTTCAGGAATTAAATTAATGTCATTTGAGCACTGCTCATATCAAACGACATATAAAATAAACATTCATTATAAGACATCCAATTGAGATAACGAAATCCAATAAATATAAATTGTTAACACAAATTCTATAAATTAAATATTTTGAGTAGACAAAATTTTGTTATTATATGAAAACATATCTTTCAAAAATGTTTAACATAATCTTAAGAATTTCATTATAAAACTATCTTACTTAGAATATTCAATATTATTGGATATCCAACTAACTTACCTTTTAGAAAATCTTAAGATATGTAAAAACATTACTAAAAAACAAGTTTTAAGAGAGACTTTGCTTCGTCAGTACTCAGTCATATTATTCGATAAAATATGACATCAATCAAAAATTATTTACTCACCTTCAACAATTCAGAAAGCTTCTTGTCTATAACAGAGGCCGTTAAATTGCCGTTCAATCTTTAAGATCAATGGTAAACCACAGAACTATTTATTTTCAGTCAACATTAGACTTCATTTGCCAAGAATCTTTCTGAATTGTTACAGGTGAGTAAATATTTTTTGGTTGATTGATGTTATATTTTATCGAATAATATGATTGAGTACTAACGAAGCAAAGTCTCTCTTAAAACTGGTTTTTTAGTAATAATTTTTACATATCTTGTGATTTTCTAAGTAACTTTGATATCCATTAATGTTGAATATTCTAAGTAAGATAGTGAGTCTTAATTCTTAAGATTAGGTTAAACATTTTTGAAAGATATCCGTTTTGATGAGAGGGATGAGCAGGAACAAAATTTTTTCTACTGAAAATATTTAATTTATATGATTTTTGTTAACAATTTATATTTATTGGATTTTGTTATCTCATTTGGATCTCTAATAATGAATGTTTATTTTAGATGTCGTTTGATATGAGCAGTGTTTATATGACATTAATTTAAATCCTGAAGTTATAATATTAAATATAATTTTTTTAAATCAAATTTGTAGAAGGCTAACAGAATATATCTGCAAATATTGAAATATTTAAATGATGAAAATTTAAGGTACTGTTTTAATAATAATAATAATACTTCTTTATTTCAAATAAGGCTTACAGATAAGATGCTCACCTGAAGTGAAATAGTGTCCAAATAAAATTAATAGGTTAGCTCTCTAATGTAACATTAAAAAAATATCCTAGCTCATAAGGCTCAAGTTTTATAATCAAAGATTTCACTCTGTTTTTGAAGATTCCTAAATTATTTATGTTCTTAATGTTATTTGGCGATTGATTAAATATTCTTATACAACTATATGTCGAGTGTTTTTCACTTAAAGTCAATCTATGAATTGGAAAATTTAAATTTTGTGTTCTTGTGTTGTAACTATTACTGTGATTATATTGAATGAATTTTTCTTTGTTCTTATGTAAGAATACAGCACATTCGTAAATGTATAACCCATAGACTGTGAAGATGTTATTTTGCTCAAACAATTTTCTACAAGTTTCATATGTTCATTATATTTTAGCTTGAAAATTACCCTTATTGTTCTTTTATGTATTTTAAACATTTCTTCTGAATTTTTTTTAGTTCCCCAAAAAATAATGCCATATCTAAGTCTTGATTCAAAATTTGCATAATATAAAATTTTCATTGATTTATCATTCAGGTATTTTCTAGATATTCTAATTGCAAAATTAATCTGAATCAATTTCTGACTTCAATTTTCCACGTGTGCTCTAAAATCCATAAACGAGTCCATGAATACACCCAAAAATTCAGTACTGTCTACAATATTTATAACCTTATTTTCTAAAGTAATACTGGTTGGTTTGCTTTTATTACTTCTGTTAGTACTGAAAACTATAAGGTTGGTTTTTTCTACATTAAGGGTCAATTCGTTCTTCTGTAGCCATTCATGTGTCCTATCGAAGAAGTTGGTACCTGCACGAATCAATGTATACTCATCTTTTGCTCCTACCAATAGGTTGGTGTCGTCCACATAACTGATTAGTTTTTCATCTTCCTCTGCTATATCTTCCAAATCATTCAGGAATATTAAGAATAGAAGCGGTCCCAATACACCTCCTTGTACTATCCCTCTTTTATTTATCAACTCAGTGGATTCAGCATTTTCTCCTTCCTTGATGATTTTCACTTTTTGTTTTCGTTTGCATATATATGATTCAATCCACTTGTATGCATTTCCTCTTATTCTATAAGCCTGAAGTTTCTTCCAGGTGTTCCTGGTTTATTGAATCATACGCTTTTGACATATCCAAAAATATGGTCAGTGCTAAGTTGTCTCCTTCCAACAGTTCCAATATGTTCTTTGTTAATTCAAATATGGCTGTTTGGGTAGATTTTCCTTTCAGAAATCCGTGTTGTGTGTTACTGAAAAAATCACAACTATTCAGGAATTCTGTGATTCTGGAGCACATTATCAGTTCGAATATTTTTTTTCCGCTCAGTCAGAAAAAACAGATAATAACCGAGAAATGAAGACCGTAGAAATCAATTCATTACACTGCAGATTTATCTTCAAGATCAAACAATGATATGAGCCTATCATGTATATATCTTGATCAGATAAATCAAGTATGCTCTCGTAATCAACGATTTCAGGATTATTTGACAAGAACACATTAACTTTGAATATAAAACACAGCTCGTCTTTCTTCTTTCCCTTCTCTTCCGTGATAGAGCATCACTGAAATCCATGTGGATCGGGTAAATATTTGAAAGGTGTGTTTTAACGAACTACAACACGCATGTTTGACGAACGGTAAGGTACATGAAGCACGTTGAGAGATGATTTACAACGTGTTTGTATACCCGCAACAATGGAATACAAATTTAATACTTGCTCGCAGTCGAAAATGAATAAAGGTGTACACGCATTCAGGTGGGCTTCTTTGGAATTTATTATGGAGACGTATGCGCTAGCGTTTGGTGTAATTTACGTGATTTCCTCATTTGGGACTTTATGGATGATACGGGCGACTGGTGATTTGAGTTCGATCTTGGGAATGATGATTCGAAAGTAATAGGTTACCTAAGATTGGAGTGTTTTTGAAATTTTGTGTAAAACGAAATTTTTGAGACGAGAGCAAACAATTTTTCTCCAACTGTAGTGCGTCTAAAAGTATACGGATAAAACAAATCTCAATGTTAATTCTTTAGTATATATTTTTGATGTTTCAGTTAGAAAATCATAACAATGTATTTATCTTATATACTCTTACAACCTCCATTTAACTGTAAACACTTGACTTGAACGTAAAATTTTCAAAAAATTTTCACCAAAAAAAATTTTTTTTTATAATTTTCACCTATAAAAAGTGACCAGAAAAAAAAATTTTCGAAAAAATTTTCACCCAAAAAAAAAATTTGAAAAAATTTTCATCTAAAAAGAGTGACAAGAAAAAATTTTCACTCAAAAAAAAAATTTGAAATAATTTTCTGCCAAAAAAAATTGTTTTTAACTTTCACCTAAAAAAAGTGACCAAAATTTTTTTTTATTAGGAGTACAAATAAGTTTTCGGCGTTTTTTAACACAAATTGTTTATGAATCATTCCTAATGATTTTAAACGATGTGAGACTGCTTGCTGAGTGACTTCTAATATTAGAGCAAGTTCTTTTTGTGTTTGAGATGAATCTTCCTCCAATAATTCCTCCAATTCTGCATCCTCGTAAATTTTTGGCCTTCCACTGCGATATTTGTCTTCTACGTCGAAATCACCGTTTTTAAACTTTTGAAACCACTCTCGGCACGTTCTCTCTTTCAAAGCACCCTCACCATATGCTTCTACGAGCAATTGATGCGCCTCAGCAGCAGATTTCTTTAAATTAAAGAAGTAAACTAATATTTCCCGCAAATGACGCTTACTTGGCTCAAATTTTGACATTTTCAACTTATAAAAACTATATTTTACCAATATAAAATCAATGATATTAATAGGTTATGTTGTTCTTGAATGTCCAAACTATTTTTTAAGCCGGTTATCATCTGCGAAAGCGAACCGAAACTCCGTGCCGCGCGATCTACAATAAAACGGCGGAAACTTATTTGTACTCCTAATAAATTTTTCCAAAAAAAAATTTGAAGTGATTTTCAACCAAAAAAGGTGACCAAAAAAAATTTTTTTCGAAAAATTTTCAACCAAAAAAAAATTGGAAAAAATGTTCTCCCTTCTATGGCGGACATACAAAGCTTCAGACGCTTCCTGAAATTTTCTGCAATGGGCCGCAGCTCTTCGGGCGTTTATCGGTCCCATTCCCGGCGCTGGGATTGCTTCAGCGACTCCAAACTTTTGTGGTGTTCAGCACACGCCCTGAGCTCCAGAATCGACCACAAGCTGTAGTCCATTGGGTTGAGATCCGGCGAGTAGGGCGGCCATTTTGCAGATGTGAAACCCGGAAAATGAAAGTGCAGATAATCTAATAGAATAAAAATCATTTGGCTGTGCCAAAATACTTTTGTTCCAGAACACACTAAAATTTGTCCGAAGGGTTTCTTGTCCGCCTGTATAATTATAATTGAGGATGAAACTGACAGCTCTTTTAAAAATCTGATAAATACTTTCATATTTTCCAATGTTATCCGAACGAAAATCTGCCAATTTCCTCGTGGCAACCCTTACCTTTTCGGCTTTGACGCTCCTCTCCAATTCCACATCTCCGCCCAAGAATCCAAAATTTCAGGTATTCCGACCTTAAGTTCAATACGGAATCGAAAAGCGCAGCGATAACCATCACCCAATCAATTCCCAGGCAATAAAAGTTTCGAATAACTTCATTACGTAACTTAACGTACCCCTGAAGAAGCTCGGAAAGCACTAAAAACCGCTTTTATTGAGGTGGAACAGTATGTGAGGGGGCTCTTGTACAGTTATCGTGAACATATATCTAATTTAATGGTCATATAATTTGGTGCGAGGCATTTTTCTGCGCCAAAATTATACGCTCTGTGGTGGGAAGGTATTCTGTAGCAATTCCAGGGCAGTTGAGCTTAATGTCGTCTGTTAAGTTCTCTGAACTGGCGGTTGTGTAATGTTTCAACACGTTCATTACTGGGGGCAGTGTAACTACATAAGATGCAATAATGTTTATGTGGATTTGAGGAATTTGAGTACACAATTTTTCAACTAATGTTCTGGAATGTCTTTAATGCCGACAGAGTGTATGATTGTATTTTTTCGAACCCAACTTCACACTTAAGACGTTTAATCATTATATGTTTTGAGAGCTGATATAGCAAGGCTTGCGTGTAAAAAATTTCAATTAATTCTACTCAGTAGTTTTTGGTTGATGCCCTTTTAAATTTGGAGAACAATTAGCAGCATTGTCGTCATATTTTTCTTACTATAAAAAAAGTAAAAATGCTGTTCAAGCCAGAAAGAAATTAAAAGATGTGTATGGAGAAAATGTGTTGATAGTACGCTAGAAATGGTTTTCAAAATTTCGATCGAGGTTAAATTTATCAAATCAAACTGTTTATGACGACTTGAAAGGCCTGGGTTCAATCTTAAAACTTGGTAATATGGAAAACCAATTTTAATGTGAGCCAATACTTGATAGAAGTAAAATTCAAATGACTTTAAGTCCAGAATTATATATTCTAACTTCTACATTATATATTGTATTTGATAGTTTTTGTATATAGTTTCAATATATAATGTAGAAGTTAGAATATATAATTCTGAATTTAAAGTCATTTAAATTTTACTTCTATCAAGTATCGACTCACATTAAAATTGGTTTTTTAAATTATGAAATAATTTCATATAGAGTCTTTATATCCACAATATATTCCTCAATTATTCATTATTTTTGAAATTCTGGTTATTTTTCTTATCATGGGACATTATTTGGGGTGAATAAGTTTTGTTATTGTTTTTCTGTGTTCCGAGTACAAATAGTTATAGGTTATACGTAACAACACGTTGATCATTTCTGTTTTATTTTGGATACTTTAAAGCTTACTTCAAGTTTATTCCAACAAGATGGTGCTATACCTTATACTGCTACCGTAACAATTGATTTATTGAAAGAAAGATTTGGTGATAACATTATTTCGAGAAATGGTCCAATTAAATGGCCTCCAAGATCATGCGACATAACTCCACTGGATTATTTTCTTTGTGGTTATGTCAAGTCATTGATTTATGCTGATAAACCAGAAACAATAGACGCTTTGGAAGCCAACATAACTCGTTATTGATGAAATAAGGCCTGAATTACTCGAAAAAGTGGTTCAAAATTGTTCTGGTCGAATGCAGTTTCTCAGAGCTAGTCGTGGTGGACATATACCGGAAATTATTTTTAAAACATAAATGTCATAAAATTATTTTTCAAATAAAAAAAAAATTGGCTTCTATCTTAATTTGAATGTGTTTTATTTCAATTTAAAGTTCTATCACTCTAGAAAAAACACCCGATATTTGCATATTAGAGATAATAAGTGGAATTTATTATCCGGAAGCTCCACAGATTCAAATCTAAATAAATCTCATGAAAACATTTAGAATTAAAGTTTTCAAAAACATGTCCTAGATACACTGTATCACTTTATAGACATATCATCACATGCGGTGTAAATTAACTGATAAAGAATCAGAAGAAATATAAAATAATGACCAATTTATTTAGACATCACCTTATACATATATGTTTCGATTGGATGTTAAATAATTAACAAAAAATGTTTAACATATAATGAATTGTTTATAAAAAGGTACTCCGAGTTGACATTACACCTAACACATATAATAAATCAAGTATTTCAAGCCCTCGAAGAAGCTTGGGTTAAACCGAATCACAAGAAAGGAGAAAAAGACAATTTCAATAACTACTGTCCAATATCTCTCAAATGTTGATAAAATATTTTAGAGAATAATTTTTGATGGAGTAATGAGGTTTTTTGAGACGAATTACATATTGGAGGAACAACAATGTGGAAAAGGCAAATCGACCATAAATGCGTTATATCGAGTTCTTGACTCTGTAATAAAATCATTGAATAAAAATCAGATAACAGCAACACTTTTCTTGGACTTGACCAAAGCGTTCGATACAGTGAATCATGACATCTTACTGAAAAAATTGGAGAAAGATGGTATAAGAGCTATAACGTCAAAATTAAGAGAACTACTGAAAAAGGAAAAAATGGCAAGCAAAAAATATCAAATACCTTGCATGTAGATAGAGGGGTTCCCCAAGGATCAATATTAGGTAACCTACTTTATATAATCTACACAAACGATTTGATTAAAGTAACATGCAATGATACTGTAATGTTTGCCGATGACGATCAGTAATCTGCATTGGTCACACTCAAGATGAAGATGAAGATATTTAGATAAAAGAATCAACATGCCATCAACTTAATTTGTCATGGTGAGATCATAAGAGCTGAAAATACTCTACCATTCTTGGGAATCCATTTAGATCGGTATTTGAATTGGCGGCCACACATTGAATATTCGGCAACAAGCCTATGCTATGCTTTAAGTATCATAACAAGAACAATTGGGTCAGATGCTTTCCTGACAGCATATCATGCATACGTCCACTCTAGACTCAGGTATGGAATCATCTTCTGGGCGAATTCTGTTGATGCTGAAAGAGTCATCATCATACAAAAAAAAATGTTTGAGAACTGTCTTTAAACTAAAATAAAGCGACTCATGTAGATATATCTTTTGGAATAATAATGTATTAACACTATACTACCTGTATATATATGAGTGCTTTATGTATGTAATCAATAACTTCACAAACTTTGAAATGTTAATGGTTGATCATTGTTATAATACCAGAGGAAAAACTCATCTTAGTTTAGAAGTACCAAAGTATGCCTACATACAAATTACCACAAACATTCAAAACCAGACCTTAAATTATACAAAAGAAAACTTTGAAAACATTTTCATATAAAAGAGTCACTACAATGTGAAAGAATTTAAGGCTGAGAAAGACTTTAATGAACTTTTCTATCTTAGTTATGATATTTGTGACCTGATATACATCATTTTTGGGAGAATTTCAGATTAAATAAAAGTCTATTATAGTTATTAGTATAATCTAATTTTCGTATATGCCATGCTTATTCAAAAACTGATTAGTTGTTGCAGAAATGTCTGGTGACAAAATGCTCTTTTTATATATTTTTTGATGATTATTGTGTTTATTCAAATAACTCCTTACTGAAGTGAATTGGGTCCGAATTTATCAAGTGCTTCTTCTGGAGAATGTGCTTTATAATCTTTAAAAAAAGGAAAATAAAAAAGGCCCTTTTGAATTATATGTTGAACATTTTTTTGGTGGAACTTTTGATTCTTTAACATCCAATTGAAACATATATATAGGGTTATGTCTAAATAATTTGGTCATTATTTTATATTTCTTTTGATACTTTATTAGTTAATTTCCACCTCTCAAAGGCCAGTGTAAGATGGGTACTGAGAATGCTCACTGCACCTCAGAAGAAAGTGCGAATCGAGTGCGGGAATGTGGCTTCGAAGTAATTACTTATGCTCCCAGTGACTACTACTTATTCCAAAATGTGAAAAAATATCTTCTTGGAAAACGATTTTCCGACGATGAAGAACTGAATGTAGCACCTATTTCGAGTAGAAGCCGGAAGAATAGTTTTTACAAGGATCAGAGAAGCTTATCCCTCGATCTAACAAATGTATTAAAATTCTGGGGGACTACCTTGAAAACTAGAATGAAATAGAGTTTTCTTTTATGTCTATACCAAGAATACATTAAACGCCCCTCGTAACTCACAAAAACTTGTTTCAATTTATTTTTATTTGGAATATTTCCTCTAAGTTACTTATTTCACTTATCGGTTTGTTGATAGTTAAATTCCTTCATACATATAATTCGAACGGTATGATAAAATTACCATTTCCTACAAGAAACGTTAAGGCTTATACTCGACAACATTAAATCCTATTTTTATATGATACTTTAGTGTGCACCCAGTTATATATTTATAATATAAAACTTGATACCGGAATACCTCATGCACGAATCATAATTACTTCAATCATTATTTTGTGTTTGTTATAAACTCAGGACAAATCAAATATTATCTATATGACACTCCCGATTGTATCTGCTTTTTCTTTTTAATCGAGGTTAACAAATGGTATTTCGTTGGTCCATAAATTTCGATCAGGAATTTTGACCATTGTGGGTGTAGAATTTCAGATATGATTATCTACAATTAAAATTCTTTGTATTGGTTATAGATGGCATACATTATATTGAAACTTGAGATGTTCGAATAACAAAAAATTTCAGGTTGAGAATTTGCTTTTCAATCTGTGTTTCATCAGATGAATGAAATTGTAATATATTTTAAGTGAATGTTCACTTTGTATTCATGCTAAGATGACCAAGTGACCTTAGAGCATATGCTTTGTATTGTATAACATCCCATATACTTCATACTAACGAATTAATTAAGGTTTTATTTACCATTATATGAAGGATCTAAACTCGGGAAACAGAAAACGGACTGAAAATAGTAATAGGTTTATTTTGAGAAACCAGAAATCAACCTGTTTTGCAGAACATTGCTTAGAAAATAATGATGATGAAGAAACTATTTGGAGATTCTTTCAATCAAAAAAGCCATTAAGAAAAAGGAGAATTCACCAATTCCAAAATACTCTCTGGCAGCACCCCTATATTGGATACTGTTATTTCCATGCGCCATAAATACACATATGTCCTGAGTGTAATAAAAAAACCTTTTCAATTTTAAGTTTAGTTCCTTTTTGTACTCCTTTGAAGATGGTCGAAAGACCGAAACACGTGTCAGGATTCTGAATAAATTGTGAAACATAAAAACTGCTTGAATTTTTTTGAAATAAATTTGGAATGAAGTTAGTGAAAACTAAATTTAGTATCTCAAATTGAAGATTCGACTGCACTGGTATGATGTGCCAAAAGATATTTTGGTAGTCCCAAACGTATACTTGGGATTTTCAATATTCATCGCACAGAGAGATATCAGTTCTTTATATGAATCATATCGTACAAATTTGAGCTGATCTGATTGAGTTGTGAAGACAATGTTGGAGTTAAGTTTTTTGGAGTTTTTCGATAAATCATCCCATACATCCCACAAAAAAAACATAGGACCCTTACATGAAGGTTATTGCAATATGCTCTCTTCATTTCAAGTTTATCTCTCTCGCAGAACCCTTATATAATTAATACTTATTTGAATCCTACTTGATAAATTAATTCGGTCTGTCTAATGGCCCTAAAAAAATTTTTACATAATAACAGCCGCTTGGCTCGGGTTCAGACAGATTGGATATGTATCGTAACATTCAGTTTAAATTGTTTGAGTTTCATACAAAACATTTTTTGTTATGCTGTTGAAAATTTCAGATTTTTTTATCATTTAACAGCATTGGCGAGAAGTTTTAATTTTTTGTTCTAATTGTAAAAAAGTCCAACTGAAGCTGATCGTTGCTTTTGGAAGTTTACGTTGATAATTCTCCAATTTACAAGTCATATAGAGAATGGTTTCGACGTTTCAAATGACGACGAATTACAGACATTACTCGGTGTATTTAAAAATTAATATTAATGATTTTGTAGAGGTTCAAAGATGTAGGCGTTTTAAGTTTTATTTCTTTGAGAAGGAAACATTATTTGATTAAAGAATAATATTAATATTTGGAGAAAATGAATCTGGTGGGTACAGTGTAACTTGATCTTAGGATAGTTTAATGAAAGAATAAAGAAGAATGCATGCCATCTTCGCCATCCCACACTTCTTGTTAATTCTTCTTGAATTCTAATTTTTCCCAGCGTTCGCCAGCAAAGGTCCAAGCTTTCAATTTCAGTCGAGGAAATTTATGTCATAGTTCGAAGAAATCGTTGCAAACCGCAATGAATCAAATAACTGTGCCCGTTTAACAACGCCGAAAAAAATCCATATTTACACTTCGTGCGTGACAATGTAAATTAGGAGCACTTAAAAGTTTTATTGTCCATTAAAAATATATTCAGTCAAGTCCTACACATTATAAATTCATTCCACATTCTACACCACATTCTCTGTTTACATTCCCGGGCATTAGTATTAATTACCGATATAAATAACTAGCATTGCATAGAGTCATGGTGTCTTTTAGGCGTGATTGTGAAATTCAATGGTGTCATAAAAATTTGTAGCGTTAAGCCATTCTTCTGCCATATTTTATATATATGGGAATTATGAATGGACGGCTGTAAAAATGATAGATTTAGGATGTTGGAATATTGATACACTCCGATGGTTGTAAAATTTACTCAGATCAACCCACGCTTGACCGATAATATGACAGTTCTCGGGACAATTCACATTCTGCAGAAGATGAAGAGAAACTCCCACGCAATTGCCAACCATTTCCTCATCTTCAGTCAGCATTTTTAATGGGAGTGCCGCAAGGTTCCGACTTGGGACTTTCCAGTCATCATTTCATTAAACGAAACGTGCTTGGTAAGGGTTTCAGAGCAATGAACATGATTAGTGGTTTTGAATCATGAATGAACGGCTGTAAAAATGATAGATTTAGGATATTGGAATATTGATATACTTCGATGATTGTGAAATTTCCACAGATCAACTCACTAATATAACAGTTATCGGGACGATTCACATTCTGCAAAAGAAGAGAAACTCCTACGCAATTGTCATCAGTTTCCTCATCTCTGGTGAGCGTTTTGAATGGGAGTGCCGCAAGGTTCCGACCTGGGACTTTCCAGTCAGCATTTTATTGAACGAAACGTGCTTCGGAAGGGTTTCACAGTTATAAACATGATTACTGATTTTGAATTATGAATGGACAGCTGTAAAAATGGTAGATTCAGGATATTGTGACCGATAACATGATAATTCTCAGGATAATGCACATTTTCTAAGAGATGAAGAGGAACTTCCACAAAATTCTCATCCATTTACTCATGAGATTGAGCCTCAAAGATTCGACAATATGCTGGAAAATTGAGTTGATAAATACTCAATTACAAATGTAAGCCATTACACTCTCTATTGTATGATTATTTTGAATCTTCAGATGACTCTAACATCTAGAATGAAACAAAATAACACTGTTAAAAACTTACTGAATCGTAACAGTTTTCGGAATAGAAATACCAATACAATTACACGTGGTTAATAATAACATTGAATCTTCATATTTTAAGGTTATAATCAAACAAACCAGAAGTTACAATACAGCTGAATTCTTCTTTGCAATTATCTCTACACAAATTTTAAAGCGCCTTTCAATTACTCTCAAAATGTCTCAACAATTATACTCGATGAAAAATGATCAAATAAATAGAAAGAATACACAATTATTAAAATTAATTATTTGAATTCAGAATCTTCTTTGTAGAAGTTCTAATTTGAAATTGAAAATTAAAATTAACTTTAAACTGAAAATTGAAGTTAAGAAAGTGGATCTACAATTCAAAAGTTAAATAATTAATAAAAAACTGCGATTCACTTTCGGAGTTATTATCCACTGAGACTTTCTAAGGATGATCGAAAGAAGCTTTCACACTGTTGTCTAACTTCTTAATCTTTTAAAAATTTCCTTATCATACGATCCTCACGAAATTTTGCATAAACATGTGTGTCATTATGGTACTTCTAGATACCAAATTTCAGACTGCTCGCAAAAACAGCTCAAATTTTGCATAATATCGCATCTCATATCAAGCAGAGAAAGTGTCATTATCAGCACGTGGAAGTTTAATTCATAAATTATAACCGTATTCAATTGTTTGAAATCATGATTGATTCTGTATACTAATGAATGCCAAAGTCCATGTGGAATTTTTGGTGTAACTATGGAAACGCATTTGCTATACTCGTAAAAATTTTCAAACTTGAATTATGGGAATATGATGATATATTCGAGATTATCATGAACAAATGAATGGAGTAACTTTTTTTGAACCTGTGAATGTAGTATGTGCACAGGCAGCAGGTTTTCAACCAATATTCAAGGATTAAGATGTTTACCTGGCAGAAAATCAACACCAATTCCTCTTTCCTTGAGTATACTTAGACTTGGTGTGCTGCAGGGTTCTGTGCTGAGACTTCCGTTTTCCTTAATTCAGTTTATATTCAAAAGAAGCTTTATTCATTTAGGCTTTGCAACAAAAATGATTATTGATGAACTTCTTGAAATTTTTAATAGAAGAAATTTGCAAATTCAACGAATCTTCATTTTCAGTTGAATGGCTGCCTTAATAACGATGAAATTGAAGAGAAAAACCTAAAATAATTCATTGAGATAAGAGATTTTCTTGTTTGAATCAAATATTCTATAACTATGTTTGTTAAACTAAGTGACAAAAGTGTTATAATACTTAAGTAGATAACAATCCGATAAGAAAGCAAACTAGTTGTATCTAAAAATAACCCAAATCAAGATTTTCGTATGATAAATGCTACATGTACGTACAAGAAGTAGGAACTGTTTTAATTGCCGTCCAAATGAATAATATTACTTCTTCCTCTGGTCATTCAGGCTCGTATCTCACCATTTTCCATTTTTAATCTGTTATGTACAACTGTCATATCTGAATCAATTTTTTTAATATTATCCTCTTACGATATACACATTCTGTGCGTTTAATCATAGTTGTTCATTATTATGAAGTGTCCACGTGTCAAATGACCTAAGATGACGAGAGATGTTTATTTAAATAAATAAAAGTTTACTATTGACAAAATGACAGATGATAATGTTAGGGTGTACTTCAGCTTTCTCCTCTTGTCTCTAAAACTCTTCTTTCTCACTTCTCTGAAATATTTTGGCACTTCTACAATAATCTGGGTTAAAAAACTAACAAAGCATCTTCGGTAGAATATTTATTGCAAATCATGAGTTATGGAATGTATATATTATAATAAGTACATTAGCTACAAATGGCACAGATCTCTTATGAAGCTACTTCTTATTCCATTTAGCATAAAGCACACATCTTAACATTTTACAATATTTTGTATTACTGAAATTACTGAATGTACCGAGTGACAATAAAAAAATTACACTTTATCAAATTCCTCAAAAAAAAAATTACACAATTCCGAAATATTGTTAATGAAAATGTTTCAGTATGAAAATCGAAAATATACTTTTTTTCAATTTTTCTTTTATTAAAAAATTAGCTTCATTTCTCCTTTAAAACTGGACTACCAAAATAGACACGGCAGAAAGCTTCTCTAGAAAAATACTTTCTATATTACCAAATTGAATTATGTTCAATTTTCCTATTCTGGTCAGCATTCAATTTAAATGACACTGAAAACTGAATATTTAAGAAAATCTCATTGTTATAGTCCTGAGGACATTTCTGCAGGTAGAACTATCAATACTATGCTTTTGAAAGCTTGTAGGTATGTAGTCCAGTCATACATAAAGTGAAAATTTGGGCTGTATTTCCAATGAAAATTTAATTTACTGCTTAAACTTCGATTTATTCAGAAATGGATAAACGTAGCTCATATTATAGGCACAGATTTTCATTTTTAATGATCGAAAATTTATGGAATCAAGATATAAATACTGCTGAAGGTACTGAATTCATTCGATATTACGTTGAAGATAAGAAATGCAACATTCGATTAAATTCTGAAAATTGAAATTCGAAATACTTATCGAATAATTTCAGATCACTCGAAAATAATGAACACACCAAATATTACTCAAATTTGGTTCTCGAATGGAATGAATGGAATGTAAATTGACAAATGACAGAAATGGAAGTATGAAAATTCAACGTAATACCAAATATATTCTGAAAATAAATACAACATATATACACATCAATAATTAAAACCTATTAAATAATACCCCATGGGGGTAAAAAAAACTGTACAACTATCATTATTAATGACTTGTTAATATACAAAAGAAAGGAATTATACAAAAGCTAAAATTACAACGCTTACTCAAATACAAAAAATAAATTATTAAATTTACAACCAAGGGGAATTTATTGATGTTTTTGGGGTTGAGTAATAATCAAATTTTGTTAATATATAAAATGAACACATTGAAATATTTATACGTATATGTAGAATCACAAAAATATGAGTACAAGCTAAACCTCAAGAGTTGTAAACTTACAAATAGAAATTTTTCTAAATATTTGTAATTTTGGAATATTCATCTCTTATTGAAAAACAAGTGGAGTTTAAACGATCTAGATTTTCATTTATATTTTATCTTCCTACAATAATGTGATGTATGCTGGCTATAAGGGGTCAAGTATTCTACTTTAAAATGACTAGTAAATACTCAACTATGCACTCACAAATTCAGGAGTATTCTAGAAAAATTTAAGGGTACATCCTTGACATTGATAAAAAATTGAACACCAGAAGACACAATTAGGAAGCGTCAATATATTTTACACTTTCGAAATTTATTGAAATAAGTCACAAATGAACAACTTGAGTTAAGAGTTTGAAGCCAGAAACAATTTTGTTGATCAAATTGAAAGAGATGTTTAATGCTTAATCTAGATTAACAATGAGATTGTCCTGAATCATTATTTCTTCGTGACTGTTTGAAATCTATTGAATTTCCATGTTGTATCTTTGGTAGAGGTTTCAGAGGTAAGGCTTATGGTGTTCCTTCAGATCGAAAAAAAATGCAGCCCAAAAGCTCGTACGGAATGAAGACATTGACAATTACTCAACCAAACGCCTACCATCTTCATACATTCTACAACTTCACTATCTATAATTTTGTACATTGAAAATTAAAAATCTTTCATGCTGTATAGCTTCCATATATAACGCCGACATCTCGTAGCTATTCATATACACATAAAAATATATAAAATAGTCAGCTCAACACACATTCGGTCAATACTCTCACACGCTGCTACTTTTATTCACCTACCAAGCGGTTAAGCGTTATTGCCAAGTTGTCAGTCTCAGGTGTTTTCGCAGTATTTCGTCTTTAGATCGTGAATAACCCCTCTGCTCTTGCGCACGTTCTTGACCTTGTCGCAGAACCTCCGCTTGCCGTCTTTGCAGGCCGATATCAAGAAGCCGCTGTCGCTCCTGCAAGTCTTCTTCCGTTTGTGTTGGTGATGGTGAATAGGGTTCTTGGTGCAGTTGCGACTCTCTCTGTCAAAGTAAAGACCGTTTTGACCGATGGTGATCATGACCTGTTTGTCTTTGTGGTAGTTTGCGTAGCTACGCAGGGCCGTGGACATTTCTCTGGAGGCTTCTTCTCGAAATAAGCAGAGGTCAATCTTGCTCTTCAGAGGGTTTCTCTGCAAAATAAAATGGAATCTCTAAAATTGTCTCAATTCTATCAGATCAGGAATATAGAAAAAAAATACTGCTACACTACTGAGCAGATCAACTTATAACAATGATGAGTTCAATTTTTGACCTTCACATATGCAAAGATGATACTCGGATCACTTGCAATACCAACATTTTTGTGATATGCTCACATGGTGATCTACGAACTTCATTGAAGACTTCTTTGAACCCTCGTGCATGGGCTCTGTTATACTGTATAGGTTATTCGTGTAGGTTTTTTGCTCAAATTTCAAGATTTCTGAATTTATTAAATCTGCTAAGTCTAGAATTACACCCATTTCAAAACTTGTTTCCTTATAATATTAAATAGAGGATGAAAAAGAAAAATTACTAGTGAGGTTAGAATATTCATCTCCTTCGAACTTCGACTTCATTTGAAAATATTTATATTTAAGTCAATTCAAAGAAAGTTATCAGATAATAGAAAAAGTTTGTGTGGATTTTTGTATGCAGCAGAATGCTTTGAGAATTTTTGAAGTTAATTCCTCAAATTATTAGATTTAATTCAAGTTTTTTAAATCTTCAAGTACCAATTTGATTGCCTGGTGCAAATGTGGCATTCGAAGATGGTACTGTTAGTGATAGAACAGAACAGAAATGGTTCAAGAATTTTTTTAGCAAGATTTCAGCACGAGCAAAAGGAAGATCATCAACAACGAAGATTATGAACACGATGTGGAATCAAATATTCGTGTAATATATGTAGAGGTTGCGGTACTCACAGTACTATGAGTCATTTGCACCACCATCAGCCAGACAAGACTTGGAGGATGAGTGACTCAACAAATGTGATTTTTCAAATAAAACACCAAGGTTTGCTGAGGTTTGCCATAACAATAATAAAGACTTTCTTGTTTTCTTGCAGATTTGCTAATAAGCCGTGAAAAGTGAATACTGCATTCAGATTATAAGAATTTAAATCACTGATTGTCACCCATTGATTTGGTATCATGCTCCTCGAATGCTGTTTTTCAGTCACACAAAAAATTATTTCTCATTTGGTGAAGAACAATAGGATTTGTTCATTATAAGTTTTTCCAAAGGAATTGTATCTATATCTTTTTTAATGAATCAAACGAACAGGATAGCGTCCAACCGCAAAGTTGAGCTGGGAAATTTTTCCCTAACTAAAAATATAACCACAATCTCAACTACATTGCTTTGTCTCTATGAGAAATAGTATGTAATGAATACAGACCGTAAATCATTTGTTCAACATCCATCAATTTCAACAAGTGTATGATGTTAATTACACCGATGAATTTAGTGATTTAATTTCTCCAGTGATTATTCGTGTTTTGTTACAAACACTCTGATTTGTTTAGCTGAGCTTGAGAGTTATGACTTAATAGATTCCTGTTCGAATGTTCTGAATTTTTTCTATTTTGAAATTCTATTTAATCTGTTGATTGATTCAGTATTCACCATTTCAAATCTGTGAAATTCATTCTGCTATTAATGCACATAATTCATGAGCCAGCTAATATGTAACTGCTTCTTTTACCGAAAGAAGCTTCTACAACATTTCATCTAAAGTCAATATATGGGGTGTTTTTTTTTTTAGAATGATAGAACTTTCGATAGGGATAACTGTGATTTGACAGAAGGTAGAAGATATGTTGTTTTGACATTTCTGTTCAGTAAGCATTGACAAATTATCATGGAAACACTCACGCCGCAACAACGTTTACAAATTGTTGGAAATTATTCTCAAAATCAGTGTTCCATTCGCCGCACTTATAGAGCACTTCGTGAAATTTATGGTTTACATAATCGTCCATCGGAGAAGCTTATTCGTCGAATTGTCGATAGATTTTTCTCTACTCGATGCAACAACAACAACAAGAGAAAGAACTGTCCGTACAGAAGAAAATATCGCTGCTGTAAGTCATATTGTTAATGATGATCCATATTTGTCTATTCGTCGACGTTCACAACAAGTTGGACTCTGTGCATCCACCACATGGAAAATTTTGCATAAAGATCTTGGTCTACACCCATACAAGATCCAACTGGTTCAAGAACTAAAGCCAATTGACCATAATAAGCGTCGTTTGTTTGTTGATTGGGCCCAAGTACAGCTTGAAGTTGATCCACTTTTTTACCGTAAAATTGTGTTCAGTGATGAAGCTCATTACTGGTTGAACGGCTATGTAAACAAGCAAAATTCCCGTATACGGAGTGAAAACCATCCTCAATAAGTTCTGCAGGTTCAATTGGATCCTGAAAATTCACTGTATGGTGTGCTTTACACGTTGGAGGCATCATCGGTCCATATTTCTTTAAAAACGATGCTGGAGCTAATGTTACAGTGAATGGTGCCCGTTACAGATCGATTATCAATGATTATTTGTTTCGAAATTTGAATGGTATTGACCCAGAAGTGTTTTGGTTCCAACAAGATGGTGCTACACCTCATGCTTCTACCGTAACAATTGATTTATTGAAAGGAAGACTTGGCGATAACATTATTTCGAGAAATAGTCCAATTAATTAGCCTCCAAGATCATGCAACGTAACTCCACTGGTTTATTTTCTTTGGAGTTATGTCATGTCATTGGTTTTTGCTGATAAGCCAGAAACAATAGACGCTTTGGAAGCCAACATAACTCATGTTATTGATGAAATAAGGCCTGAATTACTCGAAAAAGTGGTCCAAAATTGGTCTGGTCGAATGCGGTTCCTCAGAGCTAGTACTGGTAGATATATGCCGGAAATTATTTTTAAAACATAAATGTCATAAAATTATCTTTCAAATAAAAAAAAATTGGCTTCAATCTTAATTTCAATGTGTTTTATTTCATTTTAAAGTTCTATCACTCTAAAAAAACGCCCGATACTTTCAATATCTGCGTTAAACGCAGAAGCTCTTCTTTCAAAATTTTTGCATTCTGACACATAATCTTCGAGATTTATCCACATGTACGTGCTGCGTTCACAAGATTGTGAAAATGATGTTTTTCTCTCAAAAGAAATTGATATCTTACCTTAGGAATTAGTTTTGTTCTTTTTGGGTTGAAGCAGATGAAATGCATGGCTTTCGGGTCGTAGAGTAGGAGATTGAGCGATTCATACTTTATGAATAGCAAGGGAACTGAAACAAAGAAATGATTTCTTAATGTTAACTTGAAATGAAAAATTCGAACGTCAATAAACAATCATTATATATTTAAGAGAATGAGATTGAGACATAAGACATTCCGAAATAATTTTTAGAATATTCACATCTACTCGAATCAAGGAGTTGAAACTCATCAAAATTACTTCCTCTTATTATCCTGGGGGGTAAACAACATACCCAACAATTCAGATTCATTATTCTCGACCTGTCAGAAAGACGTCAGCTCATTACCCGCAGGGCACGATGAATCAATGCTCTACTACTGAAATTACAGATTGCTCAGTAGGTGAAAACGCGCCAACTAAGATTTATTTATCGCCTATTACTAATCTTATTACTCTATACCGCACAATAAATATAGAATGATACCACCGGCGCAACAAACGCTTGCACCAGTTCACTGAGCTCTTGGAATAATGATATTCAACCGACTAATTGGATTCTGCCAATTGAATGTGGTGTCCTCAGGGCGATTCGTTATAAATTGTACGTTTCAATCCTGGAACAATCGGAATGGTAGGATACTAATTTAGAGCTGCTGGATAGATAGGCATTTCCTGGATGCATAAGGCTACTCTTGATGATCGAGTAGAACTGGGTCTTTTGAAGGGTATCATTTTTGGAACAGAAGTGTTTCAATCGACAACACTGTTTCCTGCGACGCACTATTTGACAGTCCGCTGTTGTTTTGAGGCTATTTGATTTCATGATTCATCATAAATCGACTCAAAGTCATTGAATATTACTTGCATTTTGTGATGCTCATAGTCGTCCATCAGAGTGATTTTTTCTAGAAACCGTGGACCATACTAGCAATAAGTCTACTCCGAACGATAATTCGCTTACAATAAACGATTGATGATGTGCCCTGTAGATCTAATGTAGATGATGATCCAAATATCGTCTTCACTCTCAACAATGAACTTGAGTCCATCCTTCTTTTGGGGTATTTTGTAGGTAAACTTACTTGAATGATTCAACTTGTGTAGGAATCGAAGCCACATGGTCATCCTTCTGGCTAATGGTCCGAAAGAAACATTGTAATTGATCCAATATTTCATTTGAAGATTTTGTTCACTGGTGGAGCACACTCCAGGTTAAATGGCTATGTCAGAATTGTAGTATTTGAATGATGATCGATAAGCCGTTGAAGAAACACCATTACATCCAGAAAGAAGTGAAATATATATTCTTATTTCATTCAACTACTCCTTGTTCTTTTCGTGCTCTACCTTCCTTTGTGGATGCTGAACTATCCGATAAAGGTGACTTCTCAATAATTATAATAAGGATTTATTGCAATTTATGGGAACCCAGTTTCAGGAAACGTACAAATCATCAATGAATAAAAAATAAAATATAAATTCTTAATAATGTTAACTCAATTCATGAAAGGTGAACATCACCAGACGTCGAAGGGGAACAAATGAAGTTCAAGATCGACGTCTAAGACTTATGGCTATAAGAGACCGATTTGCGACCTTGTAACTATCCGAATGGTTTACCGCCGGATAAGGTCTTTTGGACTGCAGCATTATCGACCACATCTTATGTTGCCTCTGACGGTTGAGCATCGCCAGCAACGAATACAGTGGTGCAGAGAACGTCAACATTGGAATGTGGAATGGCATCAGGTCCTCTTTTCTGATGAATCTCGATTCTCCTTGGGTGCACATGATGGCCGAAGAAGGGTTAGACGACGTCGGGGAGAAAGACGTGAACCTCAGTTTGATATTGAGCGTCATGTACACCGGACAGTAGGCGTTATGGCATGGGGTGCTACTACACATGCAAGTAGGTCACCTTTATTCTTTATTCGAGGTAACATGACAGCGCTGCGTTAACTTAAAGGAACAATGGAGCCGTAGGTTCTCCCTTTCCTTAATCGGCTCGAGAATCCAATATTTCAGCAAGATAATGCTCGACCTCATGTTGCCAGAAATAGTTTTAACTTTTTTGAAGCGACCCATGTGAACCTTTTGCCATGGCTGCCCAAATCCCTCGCTCTTTCGCCCATAGAGCATGTTTGAGACATCTTGGGTAGAAGGCTCGGAAATTTACCCCAGCCCCCACGGACTTTGGCGGCTCTGAGACATGAACTACAGGTAGCTTGGGACAGTTTCCCTCAAGAAGAAATAGACCATCTTATTGCATCAATGCCAAGACGTGTTGGGGAGTGTATTTATAATCGCGGTGGACAAACACATCATTAACAAATTTATTAAAAAATTGTAAACCCTTCGTTTTTTTTCTTCAAATTTCAATCATTTACTCCTTGCTATACTATCTATGTTTTACCAAAAAAATTTAAAATTTAAACAACTCCTTCTGGGTGTTGCAGTTTCTTTGTCAGTTAGTGTACAAACTACTGAGATTGAGTCGAAGTGAATATCACAAAGACTTAAAATATGATTATTTTTAGAGCTCATTACATTCACTACACACAGTATTATATATGTTCTGGGAACAGCAAGATCGATCAAGTAAGTGCACAGATATGGAACCACAGTGACTTACATAGAAGTTAACCCTAACCAATAGAACTTTCAAAACTCCATGAAAAAATCTGAGGCACACAAAGCCTCTCCTGATATGAAGCTCAACTGCTCTGAATCTAGGCAACAATGAAGTATGATCGAAACCCCAACACAGATGAATACCATCCTATCTGAAAACAAGATGCTTTAGAAGTCTTCTTTGGATTTAATTTATGAGTTTTCTTTCTTGTGTATGTGAAGCCGTTGTACTTAAAGATGTTGAGGTGAAGAGGATTTTTGCCATCCATTTCGACAAACCATCTAATAAACGTTGTAAGCAAACAAAGAATTCATACAAGGGACATCATAAAAGAGTTTGATGTCGTTAGAATACGTCAATACAAGCACTCCTTCTGTAACCTGCAAAGTTTGCCATTCCCTTTTGTAGCCCGCACCACTTAGACTAGGTAATCCTTATGAAGGGGTTGGTTTCACACAATGTCATGGAAAAAGTCATTAATGAATAAAATGAAAATAAAAGGGCCCCAGTTAGAACCCCGCAGTACACCAGAAGCAGAAGTATAAACCACAGAACAGCACGCCTCCACATGCACAAACTGCAGAATATTCATCAAATAGAACACAAGGAAATTAGCGAAATGATCTGAGAAACTAAACTGTATCCTCAATTCATGTACTAAGACTACATATTTGACCTTATCAAAGGCCTGTATGTACAGCATCTACCTGACCAACACCATCTAGAAGCTCAGAAACGTATTGCGTGAACACCCGCAAGATCTGCTTGGTATGAAACCATGGTGTTCAGGTCTGATCAGATTCCTGACCTCAGGATATATTTTCTGGTTCAACGTGACATCAAACAACTTGACAAAATTTTAATGTATGAAGGTTTCTTCTTGTCGAAGTGGAATTAGAAAAAATCTTTCACTATATTATCGGAGAAATTCATTTTGAAAATCCACTCAAATTTGGACACAAAAAATCTATTGACATTCATGAATAATATTCAATCTTTCTTTATTTTAGCTTTAATTCGATTTGCAGTTAAGTATGTATATTTATTAACCTGAATATATTCATTGTAAAAATGTAAATAAGCTGGTAAATACTAAGAAAAAGTTAGTGGAAATACTTACATAGTTCTTTTTCGTTTTGTGGCGTCCTGGCGACGACTTTTCTATTCTCGATTCTTAGATTACGTGATGATGGAAACAGGGTCATTACGGCCGATCTGATTTCAGCACTGGGACAAAAACCAGATGCCGACTCGGCAAATATATTGGTTACCTGAAACAAAGAGAAAAAACAAATAACATTCAGCGTTCATCTACATTAAACATATAAGAATTCCTTTCCACTTCTATAGAGTTTATGACAGATTTCAATCCGCAATTGCGATACTGACGAGTCCGCTGAGTAGAAATTGGGACGAAACTTTTTCAACATCCTGTATATCTGAACTATGAGAATACATTCGAAAAGCCAAACCTACTTGTACAAAGTATCCAAAAAGAGTATCGGTTATTTGTTACTTCGATAAAACAAAAACTACTTAAAAAAAAAAAGTTTTTTGTTGATTATTACAATATAAAGTAATCTTATCCGGAACGAAGATTGGCGATCACACACTGACACATAGATCTCGATATTTCTGACATTTCTGACCTGATATTTTGCTTCAATTGCGTCAGGTTCATCGGATTATTCTCATAGACCTTACTTTTAAGTTATCCTCATGCAAAATAGTCAAGTGGACTAAGATTGGGGCTTCTAGGAGGCCAGGTGATATTACCCCTACGCGAAATGACCTTAATTGGAAATAATTCTTTAGTAGCTTCCATTGCTTGATTTGATGTATGGCAAGTGGCCCTTTCTTGTTGAAACCACATTCTGGAGTTGAAATCTAGAAACTCCTGTAAATCTGGACCCAAAAAGTTTCGCAGCATATCGAAATAACGGTCACTAATAAGGACCGATTATGCCTCTAGCAGATATAGCGGCCCAACAATGACCTTTGAGCTGTGTAGGGGTCGTTCATGCTTTCGTCTCGGATTTTCCTCAGTCCAGTATCGAGAATTCTGTTTATTAAAATGACCATTCAGATGAAAGTTTGCTTCATCACTGGAGATTATGTGTTCAAAATTTTTGAATCGCCGTAACATTTCGTTCAACCGATTAGCATAGTCTGTATCCTTCAATTCTTGAACCAATTGAATTTTATAGGCTTTTCAGATGCAAGGACGATTTTTTTGTTCAATGATTCGCCTTGCTTTCGGATGGATAAAGACGGATTTTGACGAACTACACCTTCACTTCTCGAATCGTTTCTTCGTTGCGGACTGAACGAGGGCGGCCAGAGTGTTGAATTTTTATCGTCGAACACCCGGACACATTTTCTAAGACTGTCGTCACTTGGTGCATGGCGTGTACGATATTTCGCACGATACTAACGTTGAGGAATCACTACCCCACTCACCGTCGCTCAGTTTCAAATGCAGCACCAAAAACAAATACCCAACACGCTTTTTGGACACGCTATACAATATCTTAAGACTTTGGAGTTAAGTGAAAATCTGTTTTACAAACTACTTCCTCAATTGATGGAACTCAAGATTGAAGTATACACCCTGAAAACTTTTCGGCATTTATCTTTAACCTCAGATAAAATGGAAAAGAGTAAAAAATATAATTATTATTATTTATAAGGGTTGATTGGCCGATGCATCAGTAATACTAGAAGGAACACTTTAAGTTCTACAATATAGTCATAGTGACCGTTATTCTAATAAAACAATTCAAATGATTTGTTATATGATGGCATGATACCCTGTTACACAGTAACAATTCTAGTCCTGTTGAAAGCAAGCAACTTATTGCTGGGTATTTTTATGTCTGCTCACAGAAATTCCCATTTAATACTGGACTAGAATAGTCGATTGATCCATATAACCGATTGATACAATTTTTTCGAGGAGTTCAAAAAGCCGCTAGGCCGAATAAACCAGCATTAATGACGAAAGAGCGTGTCTCCGAAAACCGGGCAGAACTGAGAAATGTCACATTTTCTCTCGTTCGTAGCAAATAAACGAAAAACAATTTGGGAATTAAAATTTTATCGGTTTCTCGACTTTAGACTTGTATTAGGACTTTTTCTGAAAGCTCAGTCGGAAGAGCAATGATGCTAACTGCTATAATTAATTATGAACGATGTATATTTTTGTATCATAGGATCAAAGGTTACTGGCAATTTTTTTGCTATTGCCATTTTCCACAATTTTCAATTGTAAACTAGATCCTTTCGTCAAAATGGATATGTATATAATACATTCTTTTTTTTCAATAGCATATTCCAAGGTCAATAGCGAAGCTTAACTTAAGATCCTCTCTTAATCACAAATTATACGGTAGAGACGATATAATTGCGGAAACCATATGTATCCAATACTATAAACAAGGATTTACTGACGATCTTCCGTCATAGGTATTTTCCTTAATGTTTCCACGTCTCTGAGGAATTTTTATTGTCCATAAAAATTACAGATTTTTCGCACATCATCACGAATACGTCAATCAATTATCAAGCGTTGTCTTAAATGGAAGAAACCAATAAGAATAATAATTCCTGAGACAATCAGAAGCCATTACAGGAGTCGAAACTACTGTAAGAGAAACTGTTGACGTCTTGTTTTTTGAAGGTATGCAACTTAAGCGGATGCGTGGGTATCAAGACGTACAGCCTATGTAGCGCTGACGCCTGGATTCATTATCAGATGCTCGACTTATAAGGCGCAAATATTACCGATATTCTGCAACAGGTCCGTTCTAAGACGCAAAAGTATTCGTATGATTCATTTGCTAAAAAAAAACTAATTGTAGTCAGTTGGTCCTCTGTTATCTCCTTATGTTGAACAGGCTTTCTGCTAGCTCATTTCTAATGCTGTTTTCATGTCCTTCAAACTTCAACAGTTTAGTGGTATTTTCTTGAATGCTTTCTGATTTCATCTCTAATGAGAGGGATCTTCAAATGATTAGGTTTTGTCGAATTAGAAACATACCATGGTCCATTTGTTAATGAATGTAGTATTTTGCTTGAAGTTACTATATAATCTGAACATTCGGAGTCTTAGCACATACCCATAATTGGATACCGTATGTCCATATTGGTTCATTTATAAGTTTATAGATCAATACCTTATTCATCTTATATTGCTATGTGTTGAAAACATCTTCATCAGCTTTAAACTGTAGCAGGAGATGATGGCACTGCATGAGTGGTCTTACGGTACCTAAACTGATAGCTAACACCATCTATAGGGAAACTCCGATTTCATACTTCTACAGCTGTCATGAAGGAGTGATTGATTGAATCTTTGGTATAGTTTGTGGTAAAGCATTTGAAGGCTTCATGTAGTAACCACCTCAATTTCTTCTCCTCGATCTAAATATACGATCTAAAAGTAAGCTACCAACACATAGATCTGATGAAAAATCCGTTACCGTCTTTGACGTGTGGCAAATTTTCTCATACCCACTGCCATTTCTTAAAGATGCTGTAAATTAAAACCAGGATCTTAAGCTCGAGCTCAGGTTTGTATTTTGGTCGGAACGCAATGAAAGGGTGAAAATTAATGAAAGATGCAAAAATTTGGATCTCTTAAACTAGTACGCGCCTGGATGCACCAATCGTTCACACTTCATGCGTTACCAACCTTACCGTAACAGAGCCACTGTGGTACGACCTGCAAATTGCGACCGCGTCTGTCTGTCGATCTGATTATAGGTATTATTATCGATATTCCCTAATTGATACCATGTTTGGTGCTTTCTATGGCGGTACCGTGTTTTATTGTGGCTCAATAAAGTGCTGCTTGCGTGCTATCGAACCTGACATTTTCATTGGCTGGACTTGCTACTGCCAATTACTGGTGCTCCATAAAGGAGGCCTTGGATCTATGCCGGTTTAAGTGTCAGTTATTTTGTTTTGTGATCAGTTTTTTGATCCTGTATCACGTCAATATTGCAGGAAATTAGAATCTTCATTCATTTCTTCAAAAAAAAACACACAAATAAAGTAAGATTTTGAACAAAAACGATCCGATATATGACATCACGGGCTTGAGGAAGAACACACTCAAAGTGATTCCATCCAGAAAGTTTCATGTTCGTTCTATTACTGAATTAATAATCAGTTCCAACACTTAATGACATTCATATATATATTTTTCTAATTAGTTTAATTTAAGTTATTCAGTCGTCAAGTTAAAAAGATTCAAACCTTAAAAAACTAGAATTTGTCTATAACCCTAAAACTACTCGTAGCATATTCAAAACATTAATATTTTTCAGTCCATTAGTTCCAGTTATATTCTTCAGCAACTTTATCATAACATTTTGATTTAGATATCCTCGAAATTTCATAAAATAAAAATAGAAAGTTACAATGACATTTCAAAAACTTTCTGTGACGAGTTTTTTCAAATAATATCAAATCTCTAATAGTTCCAGCTTACTTTATCAGTTTGGTTTCAAACGTATTATCAGCGTTATTGACCATGTGTAAGTGGCATTAAAATGTACTTTTCCACTTGTACATATCTTTTATTGAAAAACATTTAATACGTATGCAAATATCAGGGGCTTTTTTTTAGAGTGATAGAAATTTAAATTGAAATAAGACACACTTAAATTAAGACTGAAGCCAATTTTTTTTTTATTCTAAAGATAATTTTATGACATTTATGTTTTGAAAATAATTTCCGGCATATGTCCACCACGACTAGCTCTGCGGAACCGCATTCGACCAGACCAATTTTGGACCACTTTTTCAAGTAATTCAGGCCTTATTTCATCAATAATACGAATTATTTTGGCTTCCAAAGCGTCTATTGTTTCTGGTTTATCAGCATAAACCAATGACTTGACATAACCCCAAAGAAAATAATCCAGTGGAGTTATGTCGCATGATCTTGGAGGCCAATTAATTGAACCATTTCTCGAAATAATGTTATCCCGAAAACTTTCTTTCAATAAATTAATGGTTACAGTAGCAGCATGAGGTGTAGCACCATATTGTTGGAACCAAAACACTTCTGGTGTGTTCAAGTGGTTTTAGTTCTTGAACCAGTTGGATCTTGTATGGGTGTAGATCAAAATTTTCCATTTTCCAACTGACGAATAGACAAGTGTGGATCATCATTAACACTATGACTTACAGCAGCGATATTTTCTTCTGTACGTACAGTTTTTTGTCTTGTTGTTGTTGTTGCATCGAGTAGAGAAAAGATTGTCCGAAATCTATCGATAGTTCGACGAATAAGCTGCTCTGATAGACGATTGTGTAAACCATAAATTTCACAAAGTGCTCTATAAGTTTGGCGAATAGAACAATGATTTTGAAAATAAATTTCAACAAGTTGTAAACGTTGTTGCGGTGTGAGTCTTTCCATGATAATTTGTCAATGCTTACTGAACATAAATGTCAAAACAACATGGCTTCTACCTTCTATCAGTTCACAGTTATCTCTATCGAAAGTTCTATCACTCTAAAGAAAACACCCGATATATGGAAGTGTTATTGAATAATCAAAAATAGAATAATAAAAATTTTAACTTGATAGAAGAATTATTACAAATTTAAAACATCAAAAAAGATGTATTTGGTAAGCCAAATTTTAAGGCCAAAAAATTTTATTCAAGTACTTTCAGAATTAAATTAATGTCTTATAAGCACAGCTTCATTTTAGTAGACATCAGAATCAACCCTCATTATATAATATTAAATGGAATAAAAAACTCAACGAAACATAAATTATCAATTGAAATTACCCAATAGATCCTTAAAGGAGACAAAATTTTGTTTCTAATCTTATTTTTATGCAAACCAAATATTTTTCGAAAATGCAAAACATAATCTCTACAACTTCTCCAGAGCTAACTTATTTTAAAATATTAAATATATTTGAATAAGTTACTTCAGAATATCCCTCACATTCCTAATAATCTGAATACTTCCATTTCTTTCTTAATATCCATCATTATTCTGTCTATAAAAACGAAATCACAATCGATTCTATTTTCGTTCTAGACATGGAAATATAAAAATCAAACTACAAAGTGTACAATGCAAATTATCGCTACCTTTTACGGAAATTAAAACTTAAGTGTACTCACCGTTATCAGTATTATCAGAGACTTTAGTCCAAGCAGTATTTTTGATTTCCTAGAAAGAAAATACAAGTCATTAGTTACCAAACTCTACAAACATTGAGGCGTGAATATGACATTTTCTTCGAGTTACCAGAATTGGCATTAATGTTGATAAATAAACGGGAATTAGAAAAACCTATCTCGTCAAAATTGAGCTGTAACTTTGTTCCGTCCACTCCAGCCTCAAGGACTAATGAATTCTCGAACACATTGTTATAGAATTCGCGAGCTTATCAAGAATGTTTTCACAAATTAACAATTTTCATTGATATTTCAAATGGGGCAAACTCATTAGAAGTAGGTAATTGATTTCGCACAAATTTAGAGATAAAAATTACATAATTCATGCTGATATGTATTGAATAACTGTATTGCTCGATTTTGTATTAGTAGTAAATATCGAAGAAGTACGTAATAAAAAGGCAATCATAATAAATCATAAGATACGAGGCATTTTTATTGCGAAAATGTGGAAGAATATTTATTGCAAATATTGTGAAATTGCATGTGGTCCCACTTTGTAATTCTAACTATCCCAAAATAGTGATATAATATTCAAAAAGTATTTGATCCACGTGTTATTTCATGAGTTCAGATTCTCAAGAATAAATATCGACATCTTTCCAATACAGAAAGTTTTGTTTGTTCAAACCATTCGAAATTCTTTTCAAACGAAATTTTTTTCGTAAAATTTAATGCATATAAAATTTGGTAATCATTATTGAATACTTTTATGCAACAATAGATCAATGTTCTTCGCAGAGTATCGGTGAGTACCGAAGTAATTATAAAGTACCTGAGGTTTATATATGAATAGTTGCGAAAAAATTGAGGCGCTGATTCCTTGTCAAAAATAAGGTGGATCTTTCTTATAAACTCAATTTTTTTGAGCCCCCCTGCTAAGTTACAGCCCCCTAAAGATGTATGTGACGAAAATCTCAAAATGATTGTAACTGAATCAAAGTTAATCAAAACTTGAGTTGACTTGAGTTGAGTGAGTTGACAAATTCTAGTTCGAAATAATTTAAGCCTTTGCGAGTCACGCTATCATGTTGATAAATTATTTTTTTCTCAAAAACCTTGAATTTTAGCAAGAAATTACTTATTTGTTAAGAATGGATCAATCTATCCAGAATCAATTTTTTTTTTACTATCAAAAAAATTAAAATATGTTTGTCTTCTACAATTTTAATTTCAAAAAATTTTTATTCAAAAAACTTTTAGAATTAAATTAAAGTCTAAAATAAGCACCGCTTACGTTTAATAGACGTATACAATCAAAACTCAATATATAATGTCAAATGGAATAAATAAACCAACAGATATACGAAAGTCATTAAAATTAGTAAATAAATATTTAAAGGAGACAAAATTTTGTTTCTGGTCTTACCTTTAAGAACACCTTTTAAAAACATGACCACACCTTAAGGACTTCTCAAAGAATATAATTTATTTGAAATATTTAATATATTTAAATATTCCAATAAGTTAATTCAGGAATCTCTCAAAACATGCACTAAATCTTCAAAAAAAAAAAATATAATTCTAAGTAATCCCTTCTTCAGTCCTAGATAATATTCCAAATATCAAAATCAAAAAACTAACCTACATCACAACGCACAAGTGCAAAGAAATGAATGTTTCGAAACCAGATCAACTTTATAATTCAATATTGATCTATGTTCTAACAAAATCAAAGAACAGTGTAAGTTATTTTTAAGGCTATTTAAATTCATTGACATTCCATAATGAGATTTATTGAAGCCAAAATATAATTATATATTATATATAAAATAAAATAGAAAGGCTTTTTACTTGATAGAAGAAATATAACAAAATTTGAATATCAAAACAAATTAAAATATGTTTGTCTTTTACAATTTTAATTTCACTGTTGTTTGATTTTGTTAGAACAGATCAATTATAAAGTTGATCTGGTTTCGAAACATTCATTTCTTTGCACGTGTGCGTTGTGATATAGGTTAGTTTTTTGATTTTGATATTTGGAATATTATCTAGGACCGAAGAAGGGATTACTTAGAATTATTGAAGATTTAGTGCATGTTTTGGGAGATTTCTGAATTAACTTATTCGAATATTTGAAAATATTAAATATTTCAAATGAATTATATTCTTTGAAAAGTCCTTAAGGTGTGTTCATGTTTTTAAAAGGCAATTGGTGTTCTTAAAGGTAAGACCAGAAACAAAATTTTGTCTCCTTTAAATATTTATTTATTAATTTTAATGACTTTCGTATATCTGTTGATTTATTTATTCCATTTGACATTATATATTGAGTTTTGATTATATACGTCTATTAAACGTAAGCGGTGCTTATTTTAGACATTAATTTAATTATAACACTTTTTTTGAATAAAAATTTTTTTGAAATTAAAATTGTAGAAGACAAACATATTTTAATTTGTTTTGATATTCAAATTTTGTTATATTTCTTCTATCAAGTAAAAAGCCTTTCCATTTTATTTTATAAATTTTTTTATTCTAAAATAGGAATATGAAAAATAGTTTCTTGCGAAAGAAGGTTTGAGGGTGGCTTTTTTTACCCCTTGCAATCATAGAAGAAAATTTTTTTGAGTGCCTTTTCGCACGCATAAAATTTCTGTTCAGTTTTGTTTTTGTCAGTTTTTTGGTTTTCATAAAAAAAATTAAAAACACTTTTTCGGGCGCCATCTTTAGACTGAGCAAGGGGGCTCGAATAAAGTTTATATGAAAAAACCATCCTATTTTTTGACAAGGAATCAACCCCTTGATTCTGTCGCAACTATTTATATACAAGTGGAAACCATTAAGTGCACCTCTAATTATTGAAATTTTTGCTGCAAAAACAAATCATGAACTCAATCTGCCTCGTCATGAGATAAAATGCCAACAAAACGTTCACAAATCTACACACGCCATATAAATACAATAACATATACTACTGATGACGTTATCCCAACCAAAACCTGACTTATATGACGAAACAGCCATAGATATAGCAGATAGTTATAGCGCTAGCATATTTTTGCGAACAAAGAGCGATAACTTTTTTTACGACATCTGTGTATTAATCGCGATACGCCATTGTTACTTTCCAGATCAAAATGGACGTGCATCAACATTCCTGAAATATTTCGTTTTATGGCCATCCCAATAAAAAATGAATCCATTGTTTAACATGCTCATAATTTGTAACGAGGCTTGTTGGTATTGGATTACATGAGCAATGATATGGAATATTTGTTTTCGCTACAAGGTACATTCCAGAGTTATTATCTTGAAGGTGTAAGTGATCACGGTCAAGTGGTGAGGTAATTGATAAGCAGGCCAACGGTGTTGGAGCAATTGGAGATGTAAAAAAACTACGATATAGGTGGTCTACAAGTCATGGAAGGTATGTGGATACCAGTGGATAAGAAGATTTAATACTGGTGTATGATTTGGTACAAAATATTTAATGTTGTCTTAGTCACTTTATTATTCGATAAGCAGTTTCCTTTCAAAATCGTAACAAAATCACCCTGTGCATGTACGACGTAATGGAGAAAACGATGAAGAAGAAAAACCATTGCGTTCCAGCGTTTTAAAGATGAATCCACTGGATATGAAGTGACTACAAGGGTTCTCCTAGTAGCATACTTGAACTTATAGAACATCTTGTTCATTTGAACCAAAATGCAAAACTATATGAAGAACCAAATTAAAAGCTGCAACAACAAAACAAACAGTATCCACCCTTCCAAACCGCACAGGAGGAAAGTTAAAAGAAGATCTTGAATGTCAACAGAGATATTGTTGGTGGATAACCTTCTACATATCAAAATATTTGAGTGAAGAATCGATACTTTGTTGTCTAGATATGACATTATTCAAACAAAACTTGAAGAAAATATTAACTGTACTAGGACATAGAGTTTTCGAATCTGGTCTGTATGTTCTTGATGGAAAAAGAACCAGTGCTGTTCCAACCAATAACAGTATTTAAGTCAGGCTTGAATTCATGTAGACTGAGAAACTTCAGATGTTTCAGTTAACTAGAACTGCACTATCATAGTAACGTTGATCCTTCTACTCTTCTGAAAAGAACATTTTTACAGAATCAGAAGTTAAAGCTGAAATTTGAATTGAAAGCAAGATCAATGAACTCTTAAGAGGACCTTGAAATGTATCGGAAATGCAGAGGAAAAACTGCATTGTTCAATTTATTTTTCATTCTTGAATGAAGCAGTTCGAAAGTGACTGTCAGTTACTAAAAATATGAAAGATGAGAAAAGGATCAATGGATCTTATTGATGACATTGAGAGATTTTGGAAATATAGAAGAAAAATATAACAATTATATCCGAAAAATGATTTAAAGAAAGAAGGTTGAGAATAGAAAAAATGGACCAGACTGAAAGAAAACTACACCAAGAGTATCACAATCAGAAGAGAAAAAGGATAGAAGTTTGAAAATTGAAGAAGTGGAAGAAGGGACAACAACCTCCAAATAAAATCCAGATAATTCAGTTAAACGAAAAGGAATAGGGAGGTAGAACTTTACAAACTTCCGAGTGTCAAAAAATTAAATGTATCGGGTGTTTTTTTTAGAGTAATAGAACTTTAAATTGAAATAAAACACATTTAAATTAAGATTGAAGCATTATTTCATCAATAACACGAGTTTGGTTGGCTTCCAAAGCGTCTATTGATTCTGGTTTATCAGCATAAACCAATGACTTAACATAACCCCAAAGAAAATAATCCAGTGGAGTTATGTCCCATGATCTTGGAGGCCAATTAATTGGACAATTTTCGAAATAATGTTATCGCCAAATCTTTCTTTCAATAAATCAATTGTTACGGTAGCAGCATGAGGTGTAGCACCATCTTGTTGGAACCAAATTACTTCTGGGTCGATACCATTCAAATTTTGAAACAAATAATCATTGATCATTCATCTGTAACGAGCACCATTCGCTATATCATTAGTTCCAGCATCGTTTTTAAAGAAATATGGACCGATGATGCCTCCAGCGTGTAAACCACACCATACAGTGCATTTTTCAGGATGCACTGGAACCTGCAGAACTTCTTGAGGATTGTTTTCACTCCATATACGGCAATTTTGCTTGTTTACATAGCCGTTCAACCAGAAATGAGTTTCATCACTAAACATAATTTTACGATAAAAAAGTGGATCAATTTCAAGCTGTTCTAGGGCCCAATCAGCAAACAAACGAGGTTTACTAAAAAGAGATGTCAAAACAACATGTCTTCTACCTTCTGTCAAATCACAGTTATCCCTATAGAAAGTTTTATCACTCTAAAACAAACACCCGATATATATATAACTACAACGAAAGAGTACCTTAGGTGAACATCAATAAAACAACGTTGCAGTGAAAAAAGTGGAAAAGTGTTCACGACGGAAAATTGAAGAAGATGAGCCAAACAGCTACAAAACAGAAGTGACAGGTGAAATTCTGGAGAAGTTTCCAGATCCACTTATGCACTTTCGCGGATTGCAAATCATCTGACCACTTCAGATACCATCTCGCGATCTCAAAAACTTTGTGTTTTTATTGAAAATTACATCTCCGTTTTATCTCCAAATGCCGCATATTTGGCATAGTTTGGCGATAACCCACGATCCCAGAGTCGCCCTAAAACCGTACTCACTCATGATAACATCCCATAACTTCCAGATACGCCACCAGCACACCACGATACGCTCGCGTTAACCAGGGCCTGCCGAGATCTCGAGTTAGCGAACATTTCAGACGTACTGCTTGCGAGGAACGATATCCAAAATACGGGTACGATCAATCGTATCGAAATCGCCGCGGACTAAGTGTGTGCACTTCAGATATGCTGTGAATTGTTGCGGTATTATCGGCGGTACATTGCGAGAGACGCCAAGCGACAAAAAATTCAGATTTTAGGCCTGAGATGGACGTGGGGACAGGACCGAATTTGGCCACAGAAGATGGGACCTCCCTTTGTGACTGTTCCTTCAAATTTGCATCTTTGTTATTTTCATGTAACCAGGGTGAGGGCTCATTAAGATTCTCACGTTGACATATCAATTAATTTATTTTCTCTATAAAATAGGGCCCCATAATATTGTAACGCCATCCGCTTCAACTTTTTGCTTTTCTGGTCTAATCTAAACTTTCACTTCTTCAGTTTAGCCATAGAAGTACATATTAAACCTTGAAACCTTGAACCTTAAATGGAAGTGAAGAGAAGACTTTATTTGGCTATAGGAAATTGCTATAAAGTCCACTTGTTTGGAATACTATTTCGATATGTGTGCGTCTTTAAAGTTGCTTCTTTATTCTTCTTCCATATGATCAATGATAATGATCCTTAGACTTAAGTCCACCGCATTCTTTGTATCGGCTAGAGAGGGCATGACGATCTTTTTATAGCTCTACTACAAAGACCTCATCCAAAAACTTTCTTGTCTCATCTGGATTTCAACGTCTTCAATATAGCAACAAAATTTGCTTGAAATTGATACAGCACATAATTTCACCATAGAAGATCACGATACCCATTGCTCGAAATATTTCGGAGTACTTGCGTCTTAAAATCCACTTCTTTCTTCTTTTTACTTGCTTTATAGCAGCTCCTATGTCCTAATCCCTATTCTCAATATAAACTTGTTTCTTTGGATCTATATAAAGATGCCCTATCACCTTGTCTGTACTTGGAACTTAGTTTGTAGCTGTTATACGACGAGAAATTCCTCTAGAATAAATAAATCAATGGCGAGATTTCTATTATCAAATTATCATGGAAAGACTCATGCCGCAACAACGTTCACGAATTGTTGAAATTTATTTTGAGAATCAGTGATCTATTCGCTAAACTTATAGAGCACTTCGTGAAATGTACAGCTTATTCGTCGAACTATCGATAGATTTTGGACAACATTTTCTCTAGTCGATGCAACAATAACAAAAAGACAAAAAACTGTACGTACAGAAGAAAATATTGCTGCTGTAAGTCATAGTGTTAATGATGATCCAGTTGGACTCTGTGCATCCACCACATGGAAAATTTTGCGTGAAGATCTTGGTCTACACCCACACAAGATCCAACTGATTCAAGAACTAAAGCCACTTGACCATAATAAGCGTCGTTTGTTTGCTGATTGGGTCCTAGAACAGCTTGAAGTTGATCCACTTTTTTATCGTAGAATTTTTTTCAGTGATGAAGCTCATTTCTGGTTGAACGGCTATGTAAGCAAGCAAAATTGCCGTATATGGAATGAAAACAAACCTCAAGAGTTCTGCAGGTTCCATTGCATCCTGAAAAATGCACTGTATGGTGTGCTTTACAGGATGCTGCAGCTAATGTTACAGTGAATGGTGCTCGTTAGAGATCGATGATCAATGATTATTTGTTTCAAAATTTGAATGGTAACGACCCAGAAGTGTTTTGGTTCCAGCAAGATGGTGCTACACCTCATGCTGCTACCGTAACAATTGTTTTATTGAAAGAATGATTTGGCGATAACATTATTTAGAGAAATGGTCCAATTAATTCGCCTCCAAGATCATGCGACATAACTCCACTGGATTATTTTCTTCGGGGTTATGTCAGATCATTGGTTTATGCTGATAAATCAGAAACAATAGACGCAACATAACTCGTGTTATTGATGAAATAAGGCCTGAATTACTCGAAAAAGTGGTCCAAAATTGGACTGGTCAAATGCTATTCCTCAGAGCTAGTCGAGGTGGACATATGCCGGAAATTATTTTTAAAACATAAATATCATTAAATTATCATGCAAATAAGAAAAATTGGCTTCAATCTTAATTTAAATGGGTTATTTCAATTTAAAGTTCTATCACTCAAAAAAAAAGACCCGATATATACAGGCTCATTTTGCATTTATTCTGAAAACTGTACTTTTTTCTGGAAGTCCTCTGCCAGTTTTTCGTTGATTTTCTTCTTTAAATACATGAATAAAAGGTGAAAAGTACTGACGTGAAGTCAGGAGCTTTTGCGAGCTAGTTCAATTCAACCATGATCTTCACAAAATAATTCATTCTAATTACATGAACCTCACGAAATAATATTTTTGTCAACATTGTTTTGTTCCTGAACTCCATAAATATTTTGTACTTATGTCGAATTTTACATTTTTGAAACTCCGGTAACATAAAATGTGTATCTTTAATTCACACGCAAATGCTAACTCCTAAATTTTGATAGTTAACATTTCCAAATTTTGTTTCAAAGTAGAACTACTTCTTATATCCGGAAATGGAACAACGAGAACTGTAATGAAAATCCTTGACGTTTTTTACCTACAGGTACATATTTCTGCTGTCAATATTGTAAAACTGTTCAATTGTGTTCTGAGTCCAAGCATCGACCCCTGTAGAACACCATTACTTAATATTATGTTAAAACCTTCCTTAAGATAGGAATATATGAAGAATTTTTAAGAGTTCAGAACCTACTAGAAGTATTAAACAAAGACGATTCAAGGCGAGTACGCTCCTGCGAATTCCAAGGTGGGACTTTATGGCAGACGCGCTTTTGGCGTCGTGTTCGCGAGCGGCGTCATCTCCAAGCCGCCTTCAAGTGTCAAGTTGTCCGCTGGTAGTATCCGATGTCGCGTCCACAGATGTTTTGATTTATGAGTACGGTTTTATTAATCGATGCTGATTCGAAGATACATGGAGGTGGTGATGAGGCAACTTCTTATGGAAAGACACGCTCTTCAGTCATTTGTTGGCGCCAAATGTTTAGTAACTGGAGACAGGAGTGTAAAATATAGCTGGGTATGGACGGTTCTAGAAAGGATTACGATTATCCCAGAAAAATATGATAAAAATACAGACTAAAAATTTTCCGTGCTCTCTGGAATGATAGACGCTGTTAAGTAGCAAGCAATGGACACCGATCATATTAATTGAGTTGTGAAGCCGACTTGTCGCTCTGTCTGTCAATCTGAGGTCGCAACTATAACTAGTGGCGCCCTCTCAAGTGTTCATTCTCTCTTAGGATTAATATGATGGCTCGCTTAAGGCTATCAACTTGCTGGAACCAAAACATTTCTGGGTCGATACCATTCAAATTTTGAAACAAATAATCATTGATCATCGATCTGTAAAGAGCACCATTCACTGTATAACATTAGGAATAAAAAATAAAAGTAAATTATCAATTAAAATTACTAAATCAATACTTGAAGGAGACAAAATTTTCTTTCTGATCTTATATTTATAAAAACCAAGATTTCTCTCAGTTTTTCTTCTTATTGGTTAAATTTGATTCGAACTTTCAAAGATTCGCCTGATATCAAGGAGCAAAGGATGACTATGCATGTTTTAAAAAGATTACATAGAATTTAAACGAAAGAACGGATATTTTCATCAAATTTTTGGAAGACATTCCGTTTTTCGCCATGACGAATTGTCAAACTTCATTGAGCACAAATGACATCTAGTGACATTTGACAATTTCAAACATGGCTCTAAGGATATTTCAAAATGTCCTTGCACTGGCAATCTCTTTGTTCAACCCGTTTGACACTGAATATTCAATTATATAAAGACTTTTCGATATAACAGATAACGAGATTTTTTATTAAATTTCGATTTGGTGCATTCATAATTACAAAGTTACGAATCGAAAGTATACAGGAATTATTGCAGTCAATGATTCGATGATGGTATCATTTGTCAGTATCTCTTAAACTGGGAACCAAGTTTCTCTTCGTTTTATCCTGAACTGATGGCGAAAAATATGTACGTGTTTTAACGCTCATATTTTTCTAAAAGTAGAGTCGTTATAGCGCCAAACAAAGCTCGTAGCAAACTGAAAAACTTTTATCTGTTGGATCTCACCGTTTTAATGTCCCGTCCATAACATAATACATGGCAAATAAGGCAAACGTACTGCGGGCGTTAGGCGCCAGACGACGTTTCGCGGCAATATACACCATCAGTTTATTATTTCAGCAATAATTTGAATCCCAGGCCGTGTTTATGCATATTTTTGAAATACGGAACAGATTGATTTTCAACACCTTCGCTCGGGGTATTCGATTATCTCCCTTTCCTGCTGTGATCCACTTGTTAGTCTGCAATGTTTTCTGTTCCTGCTTCATCAAGAAATTTGCATTTTTCTTCTTAGAAAGACACATATCTTTCGCTTTGACATATTTAATGAGATTTTTTAGAAACACGACTGTAACACCTCATAACTAGTCATTTTCAACCAGCGATGTAAAGAAATGACAACTCACAACTCACAATTTGACTATTCCAAACTTTTTATAGCACTTTAACTTAAGTGTATTCTTAGATTAACATTTAAATAAATGTTTTCATTTTATGATGCTATATTCGAATATTAGATATATATGCGAATCATTTCAATTGAACCTCATATGTATAAAAAATGACTATAAATTCAACCCAAACAAAATAGGTGCTCAAGATTGTACACAATTTCAATTGTAACTAATTTTAACTCGGTTTTTTATCACGTTACGTTTGTAAACCTCTGTACCACTATTAGGTGTTACCGAGAATCTATTGAAATTTTCAAAATATTCAACACTTTTGTTCAAATACCTCTGTACCACTGTTAGGTCTTCAGTTGTCTGATGATGGGATAGTTCATTTCCCGAAACTCGAGTCACAAGAAAAAAAATGTGTAATATATCTTTTTATTGGTAGTAAAACATAGAAATTTCTACAATTTGTTTTAATTATGATCAACTACCAAATAGTAACGGCTGAAATAATTCAGTATCTAATTTTTTCTACCCGAATTCAGCATAACTAGTGTCTCGTTTTAGTTTCGCAGTTGATATTCGGGCATTTTGTAATTTTGGCGTACAGATTCATCTGTGGTACACTTTGTCGAGTATTAACGGTAGGTTTACTTCAGCGCAAGGAGCGCTGATTTTTGTAGAATTACCGCGTAATTATGTTTTCTTTACAGACGACATCGACCATTTTGAACATTTTAGTTGAATCTGATTGATTAATTGATGACTTAGTGCGGTTGAATGAGCTAAAAGTTCATTTTCTAGACTTTCTTTCGAAGAATATAGTATCATTTAATTTTGGATTATTCGGAGGATTGTTTGAACTTGACAGTGTCCGAAAAGTTTCAGGGAGGTATTTAATTGTTTCATGAGATACATATACACAAATAATTGTAATTTATCTAAAAACATTGAAGCATAATATAGTCCGTCTAGAAAGTATCTGGAATTTATTGTTTTTCATTATTTTAATATAGTTCCTTTTATAACATGCTAAGACAAAAGAAATCGGGTATGGCCAAAGTTACATGGCAACACTATTTCTCAAATATTGTTGATTGTCAATAGGTATACAAGTCATGAAATAATTTCGCAACTAGAAAAAACAGGTTGCATAAATAAGATTTCAAAACGTTAAAAAACTAGTGCAGTTGAATGATTTGGGAAAAAGTGTTATATATCAGACAATAAAGGGGATAAAAAGTGGCATTCTGTCCTTAGGACGACACAATCCTGGCCATATGTCACTGAAATGACAAGGATACATATCAAGGAAACCAAAAAATCCCTATAATGAAACCTTTACAAAAGGAACGGAGGATAAAATTTTGTCAGCGTTTTCAAGAAGATAACTTTAATAATGTCTTTATATCTGATGAAAATTGTTTTCAACTTGGTTGAAAACACTTAAATATCCTACAAAACAACCTGTTCAAATTTACAAATTTCCCACCAACTTAATGGTTTGGTTTTTTTTCCATCTCTTTATTGGCAATCAGACAGTCTTACACTCTATGAGCCAATATGATGGCTGATACAATTAATTCATTGTATACTAATGGCGTGATGAGGTAGCCTCTAGCGATGTTTCCTCAATTTTCCCTCAGGTCTATTGGCCATTTTCTTCTGAGTTTCCTGTTACGAGGGGATCGAAGCAGTTGTTGTTATAACGGATTCGAATGTTCTTCTAATTTGCTGTGGTGCGTTGTAGTATTTGCTTTTATGACATCATTCACGAATGGTATTTTAAGTTCGTTATGTAGCGTACTGTTTGAAACATACCATGGCGCATTAGCTATCGTTCTGAGTAGCTTTGGATAATGGCGGTGTTCGATTTGCTAGCACACCTCCAGAGCTCTATGCCATATGTCCAAATGGGTCTTAGCACTGCTTTGTATATGAGCACCTTGTTTTCTAACGAGAGATTGGATCTCCTTCCAATGAGTCAATTGATTTCTCTAGCCTTGAGATCTAGTTGGCTCCGTTTTTTGCTTATGTGGTGTTTCCAATTGAGCTTGCTGTCGAAATATAGTCCCAGATATTTAACCTGGTTTCTTTTAGGAATTGTGGTCTGATTCATGTTGACTGGAGGGCAGGTTTCTCTTCGGAGCGTAAATGTGACATGAGAGGACTTGGTTTCATTTTCTTTTATTTTTCATTTCTTCATCCAACCATCTAGCAAATTCAAGTGTTCCTGGAGATTATCACTTGCCACGGTTGGGTCCGTATCTGTGGCAAAAATTGCTCTGGTTTGGTGACCAATATCTCAGCCTGGTGCTACGCCTCTCTGTATAGTTGATGGTACCATTAATACTGAAAAGTATTGTGGCATTCTGAATGATTTTCACGGCACATGCTTCATATCCAGAGGGGTGGTGTTTTCAGCGAGATAATGCAAGATGTCAATACTCAAGCTTGGATGCAAGACCACCAAGTGACAACCATTTGGATTTGGCTAAGGCCTTTGATACCGTTGCCCATACTCTACTTCTTGATAGACTGGAAAAAGTTGGTGTCAGGTTGGATGGTCGGATTCAGTGGGTCAAGATAGAAAGCGTCTTGAGTCGGCCATTGAAGGTTGATATCGGCATCCCACAGGGGACTGTACTTGGGCCGATCCTCTTCTTGGTTTTTATTGACAGGTTGCTTCGTGATACGAGTCTTGAGGTGGTCGCGTATGCTGATGATTCTGTTTTAACTTTCAGGGGGGATACATGGGAGGAAGCTTATCAGATTGCGGTTAAGGGTTTCAACTGTTATCACATTATTTGTTTGAATATATTTAAATCAAAGTTCATTACATTTTCACTTAGAGCATCTGATCAGCCGGAGTTTGAGTGGATACATCTGCACATGGATCAATGTAATTTGTTGACATGTCAGTGCCTGGCTGTTGAAAAGGCCCAGTCGGTCAGGTATTTGGGAGTTATTATCGGTCAACATCTGAGATGGAGCGAGCATGCAGCTTACCTTGTGGAAGAAACTGTTTCATATTTTCTATAATGTCCGGAATATTCTTTCTGTGAAGGATTGTTTCCGAGTGTTCGACGCTTTAGTTTTGTCTGTACTGAGGTATGGAATTGTTATATGGGGTAGTATAAATGAAAATAACATGGGAGGTCTCGAAATAGTACATAAGACGATATTGAAGATAATCTTGAAGTTGAGTAGAAGGTTCGGATCTGAAAGGCTGTATATGGAATCTGACCGGTTGAATATCAAACAGCTTCATATTTATGAAGTATTGTTGAATCAAATAAAAGGGAGAGGAGAATTGGTGCAGCATGCATTTCTAACAAGACAGGTTGTGAATAGAAATCTTGTCATTCCGTGGTTCCATAGAAAACATCTGCAAGAAAGTAGGTTGTACTATGGTCCCAAATTTTATAATCTTCTTCCTTATGAGCTGAAGGTATATTTCAATGTAAAGAATAAAGTATGTAAAGATCATCTCAGGAAATACATTATGTTGAATTTTAGTAGATTCGAGGCCATTCTTTCTGCTTGATTCTGTTTTCCATTCAGTAGTAATTTTTTTTTCTTTTTGTTGTTCACCTTTTCAAGTATGCAAACTTATTTGTTACTCGATCACATTAGAAAGGAGTTTTCATCGTTAGTATGTACAGAATATGACAGTATAGAAGCTTGGCTTAGACTGTAATATTTCTGTGAACGAAATTGTTTATCATTTATTTTGGTGTTTTTTTTTGATGAATGAATTTAATTGAAATTGAATTGAATTGAATTTCATGGCCAGCAGCTGTACCAGATCTAAGTCCCATTGAAAATATATGGGGACTAATAAAGACTGAAGTTGAACGAGCAGCGCCACGAAATAAAGACGATTTAATTAGGTCAGTTTTGAAGTCCTGGACTACAATCATCGAAAATTATGGAGATGATCTAACTTCAGGTGTACCTCGACGTTTAGTCAAGTGTTTAAAGTTAAATGGAAGTTGTATAAGTATATAAGATGAATATTTTGTTATAATTTTCAAGAATCAAAACTATATACTAAATAGTTACAATTTAGCTTTGTTTTTTCCGGATATTTTATAGACGAACTATAAGTATAATAATTTTTTGAACTAATCATTATTACAATTAATTGTGACTGTAAGTTTCTGAAGGAAGAATATTATTTTTATGTATAGAACATACATAAAATTATTACAAAAGGATACAAAAATTGATAAAAACGTAAAATTGTGTTCAATTTTGTTGAATATTATTTTTCAATTACATCATTGAATTTTGAATAAAATTAAGTACGATTTGGCTTCCGATTTACGTCGTATCCATCATCCGAATATACAAGGCTGGTTGGTATAGAATAAACCAACATTATCGACTTTTTAATGGATAAAGAAGTCTGAACTCTTAATGTTTCCTCAGAGAATTCATCCTTATGAAATTAATCCTCAACTAACTCCTCTTGACTGCAAAGCTATCCAAACGGCATGCATTCACCCCAAACCTTCATCCCCAATAAACTCCAGAGCAATACAAGAGACCTCTTTCACGCACAATAAACAGAAATAACAATCCTATTTCACAAATTAGGCGCCCAGAACGCAGAATTGACAGCTCCCGAACGCTCGGCAATTGTTAAATGAGCTATGGCGAGGATAATAGGATTATCAAGACGAAGAAATATTGGTAGAAAAGCTGCTGACTTCCGACATCAGCTGCTAAGTCCCTTCTATTGTTGCCATTGTGAAGTGACCATTCGTCAACCCATTTTTCGACTACAATGGACGCTTAGCAGCCGCTGAAGCAGCAGATATGCCACCCAATAGGTCTGCGTGTGTGCTAACAGATAGAGGGTATTGTTGGTTCGAGAGGATAATGAATTAATTGTTTTATCAGTGAACGACTAGAGCTGTAGGCTCTTAATCAACGATATCCATGAGTGAAGGAATGAAAACACTCTATAACAAAGAAATTTGAGCCTGTTTCATGGAGCCCTTATCTGAGTCTTTTTATATTTTTTAATCTTCTTCAAGAATTCTTATTTGCAAATCATCATTATAACCACGAAATGATTTCACTTAGGATGCCTTTAGCTTCTGCATTCTATAGTTGACAACGAAGTCAAGTGTTCTCTCTAAAAGTCTACCGTTACATAAACATGGCCATAAAAAAGCGGTATCTAGATTCATTAAAGCTCTGGGGACAATTTCAGAAGACAAGCACCAAATATGGATTATCTGATTTCTTCCAGGAGAAGAAACATAAATCAATCAACTCAACCAAACATCTTACTAGCTACCGGGTGTTTTTTTAAACTGATGGAACTTTAAATTGAAATAAAACTCATTTAAATTAAGATTGAAGCCAATTTTTTTTATTTCAAAGATAATTTTATGATATTTATGTTTAAAAAATAATTTCCGGCATATGTTCACCACGACTAGCTCTGAGGGACCGCATTCGACCAGACCAATTTTGGACCACTTTTTCGAGTAATTCAGACCTAATTTCATCAATAACACGAGTTATGTTGGCTTCCAGAGCGTCTATTGTTTCTGGTTTATCAGCATAAACCAATGACTTGACATAACTCCAAAGAAAATAAAACATAAAATCCAGTGGAGTTATGTCTCATGATATTGGAGGCCAATTAATTGGACCATTTCTCGACAGAAGGTAATCGCCAAATCTTTCTTTCAATAAATCGATTGTTACGGTAGCAGCATGAGGTGTAGCACCATCTTGTTGGAACCAAAACAATTCTGGGTCGATACCATTCAAATTTTGAAACAAATAATCATTTATCATCGATCTCTAATGAGCATCATTTACTGTAACATTAGCTCCAGCATCGTTTTTAAAGAAATATGGACCGATGATGCCTCCAGCGTGTGAAGCACACCAAACAGTGCAATTTTTAGGATACAATGGAACCTGCAGAAGATCTTGAGGATTGTTTTCACTCCATATCCATTGCTCATTTACATAGCCGTTCAACCAGAAATGAGATTCATCAGTGAACACAATTTAACGATAAAAAAGTGGATCAACTTCAAGCTGTTCTAGGGCCCAATCAGCAAACAAACGACGCTTATTATGGTCTAAATCCACTTGATTTAGTTCCTGAACTAGTTGGATCTTGTATGTGTATGGATATAGACCAAGATCTTTACGCAAAATTTTCCATGTGGTGGATGCACAGAGTTCAACTTGTTGTGAACGTCGATGAATAGACAAATCTGGATCATCATTAAAACTATGACTTACATCAGCGATAATTTCTTCTGTACGTACAGTTTTTTGTCTTGTTGTTGTTGCATCGAGTAGAGAAAATGTTTTTCGAAATCTATCGATAGGTCGACGAATAAGCTGCTCTGATGGACGATTATGTAAACCATAAATTTCACGAACTGCTCTATAAGTTTGGCGAATAGAACATTGATTTTGAAAATGAATTTCAACAATTTGTGAACGTTGTTGCGGCGTGAGTCTTTCCATGATAATTTGTCAATGCTTACTGAACAGAAATGTGAAAACAACATGGCTTCTTCCTTTTGTCAAATAACACTTATCCCTATCGAAAGTTCTATCACTCTAAAAAAACACCCGATATATCGCCAATGAAAAAAAATTGAATCAGAAACGACTTGAAATATTACACTATCTGCATGAGATGCAAGACGCTTTATTAGTGACATCTACACCTTGGTTAAAGAAGTTGTGATTCATCATCCAAAATTATTCGTTCACTGTATTCCAAATGAGATAACTGCAATAATTTTCTTAAAATTACTATGTTTCAGAGTCCGTCTAGAAAGTATCCGGAATTTAATTTAATTGAGTCCTCACTTGATGAAAATTCATATTGAATATTATTGAATAAGGTTATTATGATTTTCACAATTTTTTTTATTATTATTTAATGCAACAATTTCTTTGCTATCACAGTAGCATCTTCAGGTAAGTTCACATTTTGAATAACTAAGCTCGTTTCCGAAATCCGTTGCTATTTATATTACAGTATGTACGAAAAAATTTCATTGAGCAATTATTGGATTAAATAACAATAAATTTAAAAAAAAATTGTGAAAATCGGAATAAACTAATTCAATATGATGTATCCAGAATTTATTTTTTTCATAATTTTAATATACTTCTTTTTTGTAACATTGTAAGACGAAAGCAATGTATAAAATAGCTTGTGCAGATAATCAGCTATGGCCAAAGTTGTATGGCAACACTATTTGTCAAATATTGTTAATTGTGAACAATTCATGAAATAATGTCGCAACTAGAAAAAAGAAAACAGGTAGAATATTTGTATAGAAAAGGTTTTCGAAACGTTAAAAAATCAGTGCAATTGACTGAACTGGGAAAAAGTGATGTATATGGGACAATAAAGAGGATAAAAAATGGCATGGATATGAGGCCTAGACCAGTTTCAGGAAGATCGCGTAAGATTAAAGGAAACATATGTCTAGAAACAGTCCATATGTCACAGAAAAAACAAGGCTACATATCAAGGAAACCAAAAAAAATCCCTATAATGACACGTTCACAAAAAAAACGAGGAATAGAATTTTGTCAACGTTTTCAAGAAGATAGTTGTAATAATGTTTTTATATCAGATGAAAGTCCTATCAAAATAACATGTGAACCGTTCAAATTTCCAAATTTCCCACCAAAATAATGTTTTGGGGAGCAATATATCAGCGTGGTGCTACGCCTCTTTATACAGTTGATGGTACCATTAATACTGAAAAGTATTGTGGGATTCTAAATGTGGCAGATGCTTTATATCCAGAGGGGTTTGTGTTTTCAGCAGAATAACGCAAGATGCCATACTTCGCCTATTCTTAAGCTTGGATGCAAGAACACCAAGTGACAACCATTTCATGACCATCATCTTAGTCCCATTGTAGACATATGAGGACTAATGAAGATTGAAGTTGAATGAACAGCGCCACGAAATAAAAAAGATTTAATTCATTCAGTTTTACAGTCCTGAAGTACCATCACCGGAAATTATGGAGGTAATCTAATTTCGGGAGAACGTCGACGTTTAGTCAAGTGTTTACAGTTGAATAGAATTTGTGTAAGTAAATAACTTGAATATTTTCTTATAATTTTCTAATTAAAGAATTAAAAATATATGCTAAATAATCACAATTGATTTTTATGTTGACGCTCAGGTATCATATTTTTGGAATGTTCTGAAGTTTTCTCTAGATTTTGAAAGATATTTCAGTAGAATTCTCTAGAATAAGAAGCAGAAATTCCGAGAAAGCATTCTTTGATCGAGTAAACCTGAATAATTTCTACCACAGGTTTCATTGTTTCAACTATTTTCAATATCCGTTAGTTATTATGTTCATTATGCAAATAAAATTTTCAATTGTGATGTCATTTTTCATGACTGCTGAAGTGAAAATAGCCCTAAAGTTATTTCTGAGAAAATGTGAGTCATTCGGTTTTCTGAATTATCGTGAAAAAATAGAGGATATTACATTTGAAAAAATCGTCAGGCTAGAGATTGAAGGACATTGAAAATATATCAAAATATACGGGGTAACCCATTTATAAAATCTCCCATTTGTTGAATATTTTTTTGGTGCAACCAGTGTATTAGAAAATAATTTCCAGAGATGCAGAACTGGAAGAACAAGGAGCCTGCTTTCGAACGAAATTTCTAAGTTGTCTGGTTCGGCAGCAATTGAAGCGCAACGTAGTATTGCAGGACTCTGTATATATTAAAAAAAAAATGTAATATTAATAAGAAATCAATACTGCTCTACAAAAACATGTCATAAAATCAAAAATCTATATTTTTCTAGACATGTAATATTAATGAAATATAAATATCAAATATTAATTTTCAATTCTTAAGTTGTGTATTTAATAGTAATAATTTTTTTAAATTCCAATGAATGTATAAAATTTGTCTATAATTTAATAACGGTTCAATTAACACAAATAAGAGATAAAATAAAAAGATGCCGTTTTTTACTTGATAGAAGGATAATTACAAACTTTGAATATCAAAACAGATTTAATCTGTTAGTGTACTACAATTTTAATTTAAAAAAAAATTTTAAAAAACGTTTAGAATTGAATTAATGTCTAATAATAAGCACTGCTTATATTTAATACACGTATAAATATCAAAATTCACTATACAATATCAAATGGAATAAAAACCCAACAAAAATAAATTATTAATTGAAATTAAAAATAAGTAATATTCAATGTTTAGTTCCAAACATACGCACCTGAACTCGTCAGAAAGGCCGTGGTACGTATGTTTTGCCTTTGACAAACATTCGACAACATGTTCAATCCTGGTCTTTTATTTATGAAAACTAAATCTTTTTCAAAAATACACAACATAATTCTCCAAAACTAATTTATTTGAAATATTCAATATGTTTAAATATTTAAATAGGTTACTTCAAAAACATGCAGCACATCCTGAACATGTTGTCAAATGTTTGTCAAAGGTAAAACATAAGTACCACGGGCTTTCTGATGAGTTCAGTTGAGTTCAGAGAATGTTTGGAGCGAAACATTCGATATTACTTATTTTTAATTTTGATTAATAATTTATTTTTGTTGAGTTTTTTATTCCATTTGTTATTGTGTAGTGAATTTTGATTTTTATACGTCCATTAAATATGAGCAGTGCTTATTATTAGACATTAATTTAATTCTGAAAGTTTTTTAGAGAATTTTTTTGAAATTAAAATTGTAGAAGACTAACAGATTAAATCTGTTTTGATATTCAAAGTTTACAAATAAGAGAATAAACAAAAATCCATACAATTGATAAATATTAATAGTTAGTCTTAGAAATATTTCTCATTCAACAACATTAAAAACATTTTTATAAAATTATCAATTTATCGTTGCGTCAATAAAATCAACAATATTCAACTTTCTTCCCCAAAATGGTGAGCGAAAATTAAAAAAGGGGCCACTATCTACGACACCCAAATATGTTAATCGTTTTCCAAGCCGGTCAAAATTCAATTAACAAACCCGATAAATATTCGGGCTCATAATGCACCATGAAATAAAACAAAAAGGTAGTCTTCTAATATTAAAGAACCGCTTCTTCATCAAACGGTTATTCTATTATCTCTCCCCATTCATCCATGGACCTCTTCGGTCCATAATTTCAAGTAAAGACCAAGACGCAGATGATTAATGGACGCATAAGTAATTCATTCCTCACATATTTCGACCGTGTAAATTATTTATTGCTACCTAAAATTTACAAAACAATAAACTACATGTCGTAAAAAATATGGACGGTAGAGGCACCGAAAATTCTGAGTTTCCAAATGTTAATAGAAGAACTGGTCGATTTACATATCCGTATATTTCCTTGTAGATGAGGTAATAAAATATTTTACCATATGTTGGGTCTTTTTTTATTTATGGGACCCCGTTTAGGCGCCACCGTATTGCCGGAGATGGCGGATTGTGTTTGTTTATCGACTTGTTTGTTTTTGACGCTAATTTATCAATGACCAATGTGTGGTCTGGCGACAGGTCTTGCGATGACACCTACAAGAGTGGTCAAAGATGAACGTCGAAGAAATTATGTTGTCGAGAATGCGGATTCCGTGTTTTTTTGGGCTAGTCCGGGGAATCATGTCGGAAATTTCGACAGATAACACTTATCAACGTTGAATTTTGAGGATATTCGTTTTGTTAGTTAGTTATCATTTCGAAGTTTTCATTCAGATTAAAAATTTCAATATTTTTTATCCTACGCATTCCGGAAATTAAGCTTTTCCTTGATAAATTTCGATGATCACAGAGATACCAGACGGTTGTTTGTAAATAATAACTGCGTTGGAAAGTTCTGACATCAGATAATAGCTGGATGAATTCTCCGGAACCTCTACAGATTTTAAGCTAAATAAATCTCTTGAAAACATTCAGGATTAAATTTTAAACCTGCCCTAGATAACACTGTATCACTTTATAGACATATACATATAGCATCACAAAATCGAAATTTAACTCATCAAGTAAGATAAAAGTTGTAACGAATAAACTCGAAGTAAGCTTTAAAGTATCCAAAATAAAACAGAAATGATTAACGTGTTGTTACCATTAACCTTTAACCATTTGTACTTGGAACACAGAAAAACATAACAAAACTTATTCACCTCAAATAATGTCCCATGAAAAGAAAAATAACCAGAATTTCAAAAATAATAAATAATTAAGTAATAGAGTGTGGATATTTGGACTCTATATGAATTTGTTTCATAATTTAAAAATCAATTTGACTGTGAGTCAATACTTGATAGAAGTAAAATTTAAATGACTTTAAATTCAGTATTATATCTTCAATTGTGGAAGTTAAAATATGTAATTGTGAATTTAAAGTCGTTTCAATTTCACTTCTATCGAGTATTGACTCACATTATATATTGTTTGAAAAATTCTTTGTATTATCATACATGGGTGTAGCGGTTTCCTAATGCTGACTCTATGTCGTATCATCTTTCATCATATATTTCTGTGGAATAACCTAATTTTTGCATATGCCATATATTATCTAAAAATTACATGGCTCTCCCTTTATGAAGTAAAATAAATTCAAAGATTTAATTTTCTATAGATTTTAATGAATAATTTTAAATATAAGAACAAAATTATTCTTTGAAACTTCTATATGAATTAATTAATCTAAATTATGTAGAAGTTTCACAGAATATGTCTATTTCATGAAGCTTATTGTAATGATTTTTGTTAATTTTAAAGGTTTTTGCTACTTTTCTGAATTTCCTCTAGATATTTTGAACCCATAAATACTTAAGTCTCTTGGTTTTTCAGTTGTTTTTTTCGAATGTTAACTTAACCACGCAAGGACGGATTGAATTTTATCACGAATTATCCATTTTGAAGCCCAATGAAATCGATTAAGCCTTGAAATTGGAAGAGGGTGTTACAACTGCAAAAAATCTAGTATGCTTAACTTTTCAGAGCCGTCTCTGCGTCTCGGCGTTGAGCCACAAAAAGGCCGAAGTATTTCGCGCAGAATTCTTCTAATTCCGTGTCATTATTTGATCCAGCCGCCTATTTATTTAGGTGGTCGTAAATTCGGGTGTTTTAATTAATACATTTTACCACACCGTAGAACGAGCGTTCGTTTTTCATCTGCTGAGGAACAAACCAATTTGGCCGAGTGACTTCGGCATCGACCACTTGGTACCTGGGCCCCGTTCCGACTGACTCGCCGAAAAAAAATAGAATAAATAGATAAATCCCAAATATGAATGCAAGAAGAATATTATGCCAGACTACGTTCAGTGCAGAAATTTTTTTTTCACCTATATGTCCTATATGCAAAATTTCAAATTTGCACTAAAATTTCATCAATTTCTCCTCTAATGTTTGAGTCCTATCTGGGTAATGCCAAGAGGTCGTGTATGATATATATTTTTATTGGGTGTTTTTATTTTGCTGGCATGAAAGTGGACTGAAGATTATCGGTAAGAATTTCAAATCACACTTTGGAAGATGTGCTACATATTTTTGAAGGAGCTTCTTAAAGAAATTTATTAAGTTTATGTTGGGTATTTTTGAAGTGGAATTTGGATTTCATAAAACAGTTATGAAACAGTTCTATTTCCATTTAATGTTCGGCTAATCTCAGCGTTTTCTGAAAAAACTGATCCGAAATATCCAGCTTGACTGTTTTATGTGAAAATATAATATTTTGGTGTACGCTCTACAAGATAGAGCGAAAAACAGAAGTTTTTCGCTTACTTTCACATTTGAGGTTATGTACCGGAATGTCATAAGATCCCTATCAGAATATTCTATGAACCAAAATCCCCTCCATCAATATCACCATTAAAGTGTGGCAATCGATAACGAGAATTTCTTCGACTTCTGTCTCCTTTAAGAAAATGATATTTCTTTCTTGTTATAGATAGAATCGATGGGAATGTCGATTACGTCGCCTAATTTACCACATTTAGGCGTAACATCAATTTAAGCCGACGCACGCTGATTGAGATCTAGAATAATAATATAAGAGGTGTCAAGGAGACTGAAGAAAGCAGTCGATTCAATTCGCTTCAGGAGAAATGGTTTTTTCTTGTATCTAAACGAGTGCAAAGGCTAGTTTCACACTTGGTGTGATAATTTAAATGAGTTTATACCTGATGAAGGTTCTTAAAATTGAAGGACCATAGAGTATTATGTACCCTTTGAGGTATTATTAATATAAATGATCAAATATTCACGAGTAACTATTGAGGAATTCTAAACCTACTAAAGAAGCAAACAAAATTCGAAACTCAAAATGTTTTGTCAATCAACCTGACCTCCTTTTAATTGGATACATTTATCATAAAGAACCTGTAACTCCTATGGGCCTATCAAAGACAACTTTTACCTATTACCCTTCGTTGTTAGAAAATTTACGTTTTAAAATTTATTCAGTTGAGCAAATTTTTTTTTAACATTTTCAAACATCAGAAGTGTAATTAACATGTAAAAAATAATAAATAAAATATTTTCCGATGAATATTTATTCCAATATTAATCATATAAGTTTTTTAATATAAAGAAAGTGTATTTAAAGTTGAGACTTTTTAACAGAAGGTTGAATACGTCAAAATATGTAAAAATCACTTACGAAAAATATTCAAGGCGGTGAAGTTGGAAAAAAAGAAATATTATTATAATTTAGTCTCAGAATTGAAGAATTATTACAAACTTTGAATTTCAATCTGTTAGCCTCCTACAATTTTAATTTCAAAATTTTTTTTTTAAACTTTTAGAACTAAATTAATGTCTTATGAGCACTGCTTATATTTAATAGACATTTAAAACCAAAATTTATTATACAATATCAAATGGAGTAAAAAACCCAACAAATATTTATATTATATTATTTACTTTTTAATTTAAATTTACAATTTATATTTGCTGGGTTTTTTATTCCATTTGATATTGTATAATGAATTTTGATTTTATACGTCTATTAAATATTAGCAGTGCCTATAAGACATTAATTTAATTCTAAAAGTTTGTTAAAAAATTTTTTGAAATTGAAATTGTAGAAAACTAACAGATTTAATCTGTTTTGATATTCAAAGTTTGTACTAATAATATGAATTAAATATTAGGAGTACAAATAAGTTTCCGCCGTTTTATTGTAGATGGCGCGGCACGGAGTTTCGGTTAGCTTTCGCAGATGATAACCGGCTTAAAAAATAGTTTGTAAATTCAAGAACAACATGACCTATTAATATCATTGATTTTATATTGGTAAAATAGAATTTTTATAAGTTGAAAATGCCAAAATTTTAGCCAAGTAAGCGTCATTTGTGGGAAATATTAGTTTACTTCTTTAATTTAAAGAAATCTGCTGCTGACGCGTATCAGTTGCTCGTAGAAGCATATGGTGAGGGCGCTTTGAGTGAGAGAACGTGTCGAGAGTGGTTTCAAAAGTTTAAAAACGGTGATTTCGACGTAGAAGACAAAGATCGCAATGGAAGGCCAAAAATTTACGAGGATGCAGAATTGGAGGAATTATTGGAGGAAGATTCATCTCAAACACAAAAAGAAGTTGCTCTAACATTAGAAGTCACTCAACAAGCAGTTTCACATCGCTTAAAACCGTTCTTCTATAATAAATATTTAATTTGTGTTAAAAGACGGCGGAAACTTATTTGTACTCCTAATATTATTCTAATGAAGTATTTATTTAATATTAATAAAAATATATCTTTTATAAATATAGTGTGGGAGTTTTCAGAAATGTGACTTTATATTTTTCACAAAGTGAACTCATAACCAGTAATTTATATGATTATTTAAAATAAGTGTTAAATCGCTTTCTGAGTCATTTATCCTTTATTGTAATTATTAAGAACTTTCAAAGATTATAGTAAAAGATTTTAAATTCGCCTAGACTCTGTTTTTGAATTCAAGTACTTCTGTGACGAATCTGTTGGTAACCTTGAAATTAAGTTCGATAGTTTGATGTAGGACTTGGTGTCAGCTTGGGGACATGCTTAGGGTCATGTGTTTTGGCTTTCTTGAAGAATATTATTGAATTATAAGTTTTCAAATATTGTTATTATGTTTAATTTCAAATATTGGTGCTGTCCGTAGATTTTCCAAGAATATGAAATACGAATAACGATGTTTATTTCGAATTGGGTGTTTCACCATTTTTGAAGTTTTTTTTGAGCTTTTGCGCCACTGGATAAACATTCCTTTATTTACAGTGAAACTTTTCAGAAATCTGATTTTGAATTTTTAATTTGAAATCGATCTTTCATGAAGTAGATTGAACTTCAGTAATTTATATGATTATTTAAAAATGTATATTCTCACATTTATTGTGCATGTAAACAGACGATCAAAATTGAATTTAATCACGAATTTTTCATTTGTTGCTACATTGTTATTATTCCTGACCATTTTAACTTCAGAAGCTGATTTAAGCTTATGAATTTAAGTACAACAAAATTATAATGCTGAAATATTCCCGACTCTGTAATAAGACTCAACGTCAAATATCTCAATTAGCTCTCTATCATTAACAGGAAAAATTTATAGTACCTCTATTTCGCCGTAATTAGCGCTACAAATTAACTCCGTGTATCCAACCACCAACTATCCAGACGAGGCTCTTTACGACGTATCAGTTAACCATAATGGATCTAAACCATTCCACTATCTTTACGATTAATAACATACTAGAATATCCCAAGGAATTGAACATGGGAAGATGGAATCTACTTGTAGGTTATGTTATAGCGGGTACTGTACCGTCCAAGGCTGGCGTTATTTTATGTCGGACCATTAAAGTTGTATCGGAATAAATCAAAATCCTTTATGTAAAGTGGATACCGCTATATGTTGTACATACACCAATATATCCTTATAATAATAAACCAATACAATCATAATATCTAATGAACATCGCAGAGGGCTGTGTGCACAACGGGGTTCCATTCGCGATGCGGCTCTGTGTTTCGCGAGACGGCCCTTGCAAGCACAGGTACGAATCAGCAATTTTCCAGTAACTCACCTGATAATTTCAGAACATCTACTGGTTTTTTCAATGGCGACGTTCCGGTAAAAAAAATGAAATCATGTGAATTATCAAGTATTGTTATAGTAAGTACAAGACTACATTATTCACATGATTTCAGTATTTTCCACAAACCCACACATGCAGATATTACAATACATAAAACTTCAAACCACCCCACCAACCCAAAGATGTCAGCATATAAAAGTTTTATTCATAGACTATTGGATGTCCTTCAGAATTCAGATAATTTTTCCAAAGAATTATACATTATTAAACAGAAAGCTTCAAACAACGGTTACAACTCCTTTCTTATAGACAAAATGGTATCCAATAAACGAAAAAACATGGCATTAAATCTCGTGTACCCAATCATAAAAGAGGACAATGCACAGAAATACTTTTCGTTATTTTATGTTAATGGATTATCTGAAAATATTGGTAAACATCTAAAAAATAGTATCAATTACACTGCAGCTTTTAAAACCATCAATAACCTCAGTACTTATATAAAAAACAATACGGATCGAACAAAGAAAGAGAATAAATCTGGAGTCTACAAGTTGACTTGCAACGATTGCTCTTCAGTATATATTGGCCAGATAGGTAGATTATTCAAGAAAAGAATCCCAGAACACCAAAGACGTCACATATCGAATTCCGAACATTCGACATATGCTAATCATCTTAAGGAATTCAGGCATAATTTCAATAATTACTATGAAATTATCCACGCCGAAAGCAAAAGTTCTAGATTAACATTTTTAGAATCTTTAAAAATCAACAGGCACAATGCCCATAAAATCCTTCTGAATGAACAAACAGATTGTTACTGGATATCTTTCTCTAATGGCATTTTTAACGGCAAACTCCAACAAACACCCTATGTTTTTATGACTTGTTTTACCATTATTTTGTCACGTACTTAACTGTATTTAAACTTTATACACCATCAGTCATTAGAATGTAGATACCTGAAGAAGTCACATAGTGGTGAATCAATTGTTGTATTAAAGATTTTTGTGCAAATTAAAATATGGCACCTTATATATTTTTGACTCAAAATGAGATTCCTTCAAGTAAAGACCGAATCAATCAAACATTTCTTTCATTTCCATTGAATTTTTGATATGAATTTCTAACAGTTTGGATAAAAAGTTCACCACTTACGAAATGAGTTTCTAATATTTAGTTTTATTCAAACTTAAATCAACCATTTCGTTAATGCTAAATATTATACTAACTTTCTGTCAAAATACGAATGCTGAAGTGTTGCCAGATTCGAAACAATCACCCCTTCAAAATGGAAACTCTAGAAAACCGAAAACAGACTACAGAAATGATAAAATACTTAACTCATATTATAAGATTTTATACATGTTTCATGGTGGTTTCCAATTTTCAGATAGCTCTAACATTTAGAATTAAACATAATAAGATGAAAAGCTTAGCCATTGAAGAAAATTCTAAACAAAAACCTAAACACTCTCAGCTATAAGCTCGTGTCTCTATCTGCTAATCCCTTTAAAATTAATACACAGAATTTAATTTCAAGGTTATCAACAGATTTGCCACAAGCCACAGAAGCATATGAATTGTTCTTCTTAACAATCTCGAAATTTAATCGTGAATTTAACATGTTTTTATAATCCTTAAAAGGTTTCACTGGATAAATGAGCTCAGAAAGCGATCACACGCTTATTTATATAATTATATAAATTATCAGTGGTGGTGAAAGTTCTCATTAAGAAATAAAATTAACCATCATATATCAGAGAAGCTTTCACCATGTATATATAATAAAAAATATATATATTAGTTATTAAACTAAACTTCAGATATTGAATTACGTAGAGATTGCCAATTCAAATGCTTCAAAATAAAATTCTGTGGTTTTATTTCAAAGTTAATATCAGATACATACACGGACTGATAGTATTTGAGCTTTTGCTCAGAATTTTCTTGAAAAACTATATAACAAAATTTGAATATCAAAACAGATTTAATGTGTTAGTCTTCTACAATTTTAATTTCAAAGAAATTTTTATTCAAAAAACTTTTAGAATTAAATGAATGTCTACAATAAGCACCGCTTATATTTAATAGACGTATATAATCAAAACTCAATATATAATGTCAAATGGAATAAATAAACCAACAGATATAATAAGTCATTAAAATTAGTAAATGGATATTTAAAGGAGACAAAATTTTGTTTCTGAGCTTACCTTCAAGAACACCAATTGCCTTTGAAAATCATGAACACAACTCAATTCTCAAAAAATATAATTTATTTGAAATATTTAATATATTTAAATATTCGAATAAGTTAATTCAGAAATCTCTAAAAACATGCACTATAACTTCAAAAAACAAATATAATTCTAGGTAATCTCTTCGTCGGTCCAAAATAATATTCCAAATATCAAAATCAAATAACTATCACTATATCCCAACTTACACGTGTTTACAGGATGATTGCTTCAAACAGACTAACTTTAAAATTCAAGATGGTCTATGTTCTAACGAAATCACAGAAAGGTGTAAGGTATTTTTAAGGTTATATTCAAATCATTGACATTCCATAATGAGATTTATAAAGCCTAAATTTATTTTATTTTATATATATAACAGTTTCTTATATCACTATTATGTCTAATTCTAAATGTGAGAGCTAACTAAATTTGATTGATTGAAAAAAATCATAAAATACATATAATAACTTATATTTGGAGTTAAGTTTCTCGTTTTTTCTGTTTTTTTCTCGTCTTTACACCGATAGATAAATATTTGTTGTATACATTGTCATGAAATATAAAATAAATATAAATAGGCATGTGTTAATTTCATATTAATCTAAAACTTATCCTTCGAATATATATAGTGAAATATTGTACGATTTTGATACTTTTGAACTTTAAATTAAAATAGGCAATTATAAGCGAACGTAATTATTTGAATATTTCAAGAATTCTCACAAGAGTGGTAAGAGAACAGCAGACACAAGTCATTACCTCAAAATTCCTACAAATCCCCATCTCAAACGTAATAAATCAGATTTTGGCCAATTTTCGAACCCAATGACTGCCTGTGGCTCCAGAATCACCGCTAAATAAGGCCCCGGCTACGAGATGAAGATAGTGTGGACGGACCCCTGGGAGGCTCAAGTCCTCGTCACTTTCGCCGAACGCTTTAAATTGCTCAATTTACACGCGATTACATGCCTTTTTCGTATATGAAACGCACGAACTTAAGAAAATTGATGCCGCCATCATCACTTCGATTGATTTTTATTCAAATGGGTTCCTCGATATATTAAAAGAAATTATTTCAATTTCAGTTTATTCATTGAAAATATTTCGATTTTCTTAAACTTCGTTCTTGACGAACATATTATTTCTGATATGATCGGAGATAAATTAAAAGAATTTAGTCAAATCAATAAAAGCAATATAAATGACTTAGCCGCGCTGATGGACGAAATAGTATTACAGCCATTCCAAGAAAAATATTTGTTTCTAAAATTCCGATAAATTCAAAATAATTACCAAAAATCTCACTGAATACTTTTGAGAACAAATCGTAACAGTAATAACTCAGTCCGCTAGGATTTTTCAAAATATCCCACCATGTAAGCTCACTTCAATGAACTACAGATTCTAAAACTCTAATGAAACTCTAAAAAAAATATAACTCGGTTATATCATCAGTTTCTTTTATAACTTTTCCTAACTTCTGAAATTTTCCAAGGGTTTAATTTCAATAATCCAAATAGAGACAAAAAATTTCATGATATATTTTCAACAAAAAATGTTCTGAAGTAATGGGCAAAATTAAAAATTTCAAATAACCGGAAAATACCTAGCATTCCATCTATAGAAACAATAGACATTATCAACAAACTTTTGATTGATAATATGATTCAACGTGTAGGAATGATACGGAAATTGGTCTTAATCAAAACTATTTTTAATTTAATAATACTATTTACCGTTCAGATGGAGATTTAATTATGGGATTTAAACAGGAACTTTATGGATAGTTTGGAAAGGAGAATTCGCTTAAATCCTTCTAGCAAATGTTTTCTTTGTTGGTTTAGAAAAGTAGATGATATCATTTGTTAATAGACAATTACGCAATTTTAATGAATTTATCAACAAAATCCATCCAAATATTATAATAAATAATAACTTCTGAGGAAGAAATGAACTGTTGTGAATAGAATATATAATAATGTTATCAAATATATCAAAGAAAAATTTTACTATAATGTAGCTTTTAGATCGATTTATTTATTTATTCATTTATTTTATTTAATAATTTAGGAATTCTCATAAAAAAACAAAGATAAAACTAATGAAGATAATAAATCTGACTTGTTATGATTGCTTGATAGTGTGTATTAAAACGGGTAGATCCTCCAAAAAAAAACATGAACACCAGAATAGATACGTCACATTCCTTACACACAACATATGCCAGTCATTTTGAAGAATTTAGATATAATTTCAACAACAATTTTAAATTCAAAATTACTTTGAATTCAGAAGTGTGTCTTGCAGCTTCTACAATATATATTGAAATTTATATACTGAAATATTAAAATAATATCGCGATATATACAGTTTTTTTGTATTACGACATGAAATGTATTAATACAAATGCATTAATACAACATATATAGGTCTGTAAATGAACATACATATACAGAAAAAATCTATTGTCTCAAAATTATATGAAATTCTGGTTCAACTATTTTTATTCCATCCTTTATTTCGAGAATTTTATATATAATAATTTTGGTAGAGAAGATTTTTCTGTACATGTTTCTGTACATTCTATGCATTAATAGATACGTTTAAGGTTGTAAAGCGACAGAAATTCAAAAATATTTCTTAATGATAAAATATCATGATATTATTTTAAAATTTCAGTATATAATTATCAATATATATTTTATGAAATAAAATAATAGGAAGAGGTTTTTTTTAGTTGATAGAAGGATTATTACAATATTTGAATATCAAAACAGATTTAATCTGTTAGCCTTCTATAATTTTAATTTCAAATAATTTTATTCAAAAACTTTTAGAATTAAATTAATGTCTTATAAGCACTCCTTATACTTAATAGACATATAAAATCAAAACTCATTATACACTATCAAATGTAATAAAAAAAATCGCAACAAATATAAATGGTCAATTAAAAGTAATAAATAAATATTTGAAGGAGACAAAATTTTTTTTCTGATCTTATATTTATGAAAACTAAATCTTTTTAAAATATACGAAACATAATTTAAAGAACTTCTCTAAAACTAATTTATTTGAAATATTAAATATATTTAAATAAGTTATTCCAAAAATCTCTCAAAACATGAAGTACATCCTCAAAAAACAATAAGAATTCAGGTAAGGTCTTCTTCAATACTACTTCACATTAAAAAAATAAAATCATTTAACAATAAATAACTTACCCCTAAGACCTCGTGGTATCCACGTTTGAACGAACATTAAAATAAATGACCTTAAAAATCCAAGGTATTGTATGTTTTATGCTCATCACCAAAATCACACAAAGCTTTCAAGGTATTTTATGTTCTTAGTTAAACCGCATGTTATTTATATAATGAAATTTTATAAATCTAAATATACTTATATATTATATATAAAATAAAATAATAAGAAGAGGTTTTTTACTTGATAGAAGGATTATTACAAAATTTTAATATTTATTTAATTTATTGAATATTAATTTAATACTAAAATTCCTGAAATTAAAATTATAGAAGGTAACAGATTAAATCTGTTTCGATATACAAATTTAATTAAAATTATATATTTCATGAGTTTCAATATAAAATTCTGAATTTAGTTATTTCAATTATTTCTATCTAGTATCAACTCACATTGTAATTTAATTCGTGAATTATGGATTAATTTGATTTAGCGTCGTTTTTTGGGAACAATAACATCTATTATGTTTATCTGTGTTCTGGCTACACGTGAGTAATGTTTATTTTCACAATTCCTTTCTCTAGTGTCTTCAATACATTACAGAGTTTAGAGTTGATTCATTTCAAAGTCTCATATTTCTTATAAGATGAAAATTGATGTTGTTATTTATTTGAATAAGAATTTAGTACATATCTTATGTGGTCATTATGCTGAAACTTATGTTTAAGTTTTGGTTCAACTCTTTTCATTCTATTCTTTACTTAGAGAATTTTATATAATTTTGGAATAGTAAATTTTTCTGAATATGTATCTACATACCTATATATGTTGTGTTAATACATATTATGTCTTAAAGGAAAAAATGTTTTTTCCTAGATAGTGAAAACTATTTCATATCGATTATATATTGTGATATTAGTTTAATATTTTAATATATAATTTTCAATTTATCTTATAAAGATATAATTCTGAATTTGAAGTTATTTCCGATGATTGACTTCAATATGTTTTAGTGTTATTTGTATCCTTTTTGCATATTATTATTTAGAAGTTCAAAATATAGACCTAGCGACCACAGTATTGTCGGAAAAATTGTTCTTCATTTAATAAATTCCGAAATCATTATCATTTATTTTATTTAATCAATTCGTCCTCTCAAAAAGGAGATTAATATTTGAAAACACCCTGTAATTGTTCAAATAGTTTAAATAACATTTACCTACTTACTTGAGTTCATCGCTATTCTGAAATATCCATGACTATCCATTCATGTACAGCAAATACGTCGTGATTTTTTTCAGTAATATGATACCACTATCAGGTTTTTCTCTCCCCGTCCCTCGTCCCGGTGCATAAAGTCAAATGAGATACTTCTCATTAAAAAAAACCTGCATATTCAAATCCAAAATGTTATACTCATAAATCTCGACCAATGTGAGATGAATACTGTAATTATTACTGTTGCATTTAATAGATATTATCAGATTGTTTCATTAACATAATACTTCGATATACCTTACGTTAAAGAGCTCGCGGCAAGAACCTCGGCTGGCGTGAAGTGTAGATAGGTGTGTTTTTGCCCAATTGATTGATGGCGTACGAAGAACAGAATACTTCGCTATTACGTGCTGCCGTTGGAATGATACTTGCGAGCGGGAAGTACCGAAGATGCTATTAAATGTCGAAATTTGGTTGTGGGAATATTCATTAGCAGTTGGGAGGTAACGGGGATGTCTAGACTTTGAATTGCTTGTTTATTCAAACTGCTTTATACTATTTTCATTTGAATATACAGATTTTAAATGTCACACAGATTTATTCTTTTAACGTCACTACAAATTTTAATTCTAATTTTATAAAAATCTTTTCACAAACCCTTTCAGAATTGAATAAAAAAATGTCTCAGAAAACACAGATTCCATTTGGTGAACATATAGAATTAACAATCATTACACACCACCGAATGGAATAAAAGAATACAAAGAAATATAAATTATTAATTAAAAATACTGAATAAATGCTTTAACAACACTATGTATTTTTCTAGTATTTATTTAATATTTTTAATTAATGATTTGAATATTTTTTATTCCTTTTGACATTTATTTTATCTAATTCTTTAAAAGAAAGTTTCACAGAAATTTTTTTTATTAAATTAGAATTACAGATTGTATAAAGTAGTTTCAAAACCCAGAAAATACCGTGTGTATGAGTGAAGAAACAAATTGTTATTATTATTATATATTAAGTGAAATAACAGAAAGGGAAATTCACTTGATAGAAGGCTTTTTCAGTACTTAAGTAACAAAGTTATTCTTTTATACCTTGTCACAAATTTTAACCTAGAGAAGTATAACAGAATTACTTTGTTATTCAATATATTGAAAGAGCCTCTTATCAAGTAAAACGTCTTCGTTTTACTTGATTACTTTATCAAGTGGTTTAAAGAAACTATATAATACCTTACAGCTTTCTGTAATTTTTGTGACGAACATAGAATACCTTGGATTTTAAAAATTTTGTGTGTTCAAAACAAGGATATCACTAGGTTTGTCAGCTGAGTAATATTTGTTATTAATTAATTTTATTTTTTAAATGTGAAGTAGCACCTATTAAGGCCTTATCGGAATTCTAATTGTTTTTTGAAGATATAATACATGTTTTGAGAGATTTTTTAAGTAACTTATTTAAATATATTAAATATTTCAAATAAATTAAATTTTCTGAGAACTCCTTAACTTATGTTTTGTATTTTTGAAAAGGTATAAGTTTTCATAATTTTAAGATTAGAAACAAAATTTTGTCGCCTTCTTATATTTATTTATTAATTTTAATTGACTTTTTTATTTGTTGGGTTATTTTTTCCATTTTTATATTGTATATTGAGTGTTGATTTTATACGTCTATTAAATATAAGCTATGTTTATAAAATATTAATTTAATTCTAAAGAGTTCTGAATAAAATTTTCTTGAAATTAAATCAATATGTTTTTCTTCTCCATTATCAAAACGATGATGCAAATCTTTCAGTTAAAATCTGTCTAATTTAAGGGGTTTTAAGACGAGAAATTTGATTAAAACATGATATCCATAACACTTGAATACAATTCTAAATGTTGTCACAATAAAAGCAATTTTTGTATCCTTTTTTAATGATTTTCATATATGCAATTTCAAAAATATCAAAATATCAAATATCAAATAATGTGTCCTGAAAATTATAATATTTAGTTTGCTTTTACATCGCGTTCTACACTCAAGTGGCGCATATTACATACCTTCGGTATATTATTTCTCCAATTATCCATTTATACTAATACCTGCCTTGCAAAACGCAGATTAAGTCGACTCAACTTCCCCGAGCACAAAATCTGATATCTCAATTTACCAGACCATAAACTTATTATTTAAAATCCATTAACGCAGGATTGCCCAACGATTGTTAAAACTACACGATGTTTTTTCAACGCCTCACACTGCGTTAATAAGTTTTTAATGCGAGTCCGTGATAATGAAGATTTCTTGTGCGAAACGTTCCCTTGTGCGTTGCTTGTGAAATTGCTGGGTGTTCCGAAGTCAAGAGATCGATGGCATGTTTGTTTTCTTGTTGTCTTCATCAACCTTCTGGTAATCTATCAACTTTGAGTTTGGTTGATTATTTTCGAGAATAAATCATAGAGCTCTTTGACATTTGGAAATGTATGGGGGATCATGTACTTTATTCGTCAAGCGTACGAGGGGCGAGTGATAAAACCATTTTTGAGCAGATATTTTCTTTTTGAAGAAGTCGATTCATTTTGGTTTGAAATATTTCAGCCGTTATTACTACATAATTGATACTTGCTTTCAGAAATTACTGTTTTACTAACAAAAAATTTGAATGTTCACACACTTTTTCTACTGCAATTTCGAAGTCTTACTTCATCTCCAAACCAATTTAAAATTGTGAAAATCAGAATAACCTCATTTAAAACTTATTTAATTTCGAGACTGTTTAGAAAAAAAAAAGAATACCAAGTCTCTCAATGATTCCACCCAATTTAAAACAAATGAATTTGAATTTAAATAACGAATCTTTGAATTGAAATTCCATTGTTCGTAAATATTGCCTCACAATTAAGGTTAATCATGGGTAGTTATAATATATTAACTTATAGTTTATAATTTCTAATACAGTTCTCAATAGTTATATTTTAATAATAATGGATATATTCTGTTAGCCTTCCAAATATTTAATTTCAAAATATTATATTTAATATTATAACTTCAGGAATTATATTAATGTCATATAAGCACTGCTTGTATCAAACGACATATAAAATAAACCTTAAGATCTATAGTAAGCCACACCATTTAAATGATCAGTATTCATTTGCCAAGATGTTTCAGGATTGTCAAGGTGAGTAAATATTTTTTGTTGATTGATGTTATATTTTTTAAATATGATTGTGTACTGACGAGTATAGTCTCTCTTAAAACGTTTTTTAGTAATGTTTTTACATATCATGAGATTTTCTAAAAAATAACTTAGTTAGATATTCAATAATTTTGAGCATTCTAAGTAAGATACTTTAATGATGAAACTCTTAGGATTATGTTAAACATTTTTGAAATACATCTGTTTTTATAAAGGGATGAGCAGAAACAAAATTTTGTCTACTCAAAATATTTAATTCATAGGATTTTTGTTTATATGACATTAATTTAATTCCTGAAGTTATAATATAAAGAATAATTTTTTTGTAATTAAATATGTGGAAAGCTAACAGAATATATCTGTTAATATCAAAATATTTGAAAAATTTTATAAACCTTCTATCAAGTATAAACCTTCATTTATTTTATTTTAGTTTTCAATAGATTTTATTGAGGATTATAAAATATTATTATTATAAAATATTATTTCAAAATAGTTTTCATATTAATTATATATATTAATTTCAGAAAATTATGTATATGAGTTTTCCATAAAATGAATTAAAAATTTATTCAGCAATCAATAATCCTCCCTAATACGAAATAAATTCCATCAGTATATTATTAACAATTTAAGCGGGCGTTTTGAATCGACGTTCAAATCAACAGTTACAATATCGAAATTTGTTTATCTATTCATGCAAGTTCAGGTAAAAAAGAATGATAACAAAACACACTAGTGTAAAGAAATGTTGTTACAATATAAATAATTTTTCAAGAGGTATTATTCAAATATGATAATTTTTTTATAAACATTTTTATAATAATCAGAAAAATATTCATGGCTTAGTTTGAAGTTTATAACAAGAAAACATTCGGATTAAATTCGTCAATTGAATGATAAAAATAAGAGAAATAAGGCAACGTTTGGAAATAAAATCAGGGAAAAAACTTACATAAGTATATTTGCGAATTGGTACTGAGGACACAATCTTACTTTTTCCACAATTTCACTTTCACAAAAAGTTACAAATAGTATTGGTTTTATTTTTTCAAATATCGATCAAATAGAATAATATATGAGGTAGAAAACTCAGTTCTGCGGAATTTATTCCGCTGTATATTTTCTTGAAAAGTGTGACTTTCGATTCAGGTTTCTTTTTGACATACATTTCGAATCACATGAGATTTCATGTTAAATACTCTTGAGAAGTTAGCCAGCTTAGGAGGTGGATTCTCAACTGTTGAGCTTCAAAGAATCTGAACAAGGATTCTCTGGGAAAATCCATCGAGAACTTCAAGAAATAAATGTGATTTTCGCTTATAAAATGCTACCAGTCACACTGAATTCATTTCTCAGGAAAACAAAGATTTCGTTTCAATATATTCAATGACACTGAAACAATTCGTATATTTCGAGATGTTTAACCTACGAATTCGAGCAGATGACCTCAACAGTTCACATTTCAAGAAATGAAAAACTTCCTGATGACAAAGTTCCGATGAAGAATTTACAGGATGACAATTTGCTCTTGAAAACAACATTCTCGAGCAAAGGTTGGAAACGACCTCTCATATATAATTCTGTGATTTCTATTCAATTTCGATCGTGAAATTCTCTTCCATATAGGGAAACTGCCAAAACGCTTTAAGAGACCGAACTAATCTAGTTATCTGCCATCGTGAAAGGCCCAGAGGAAAATCACTGGACGCATTAGAGCTTTTACGATTATATCGCGTATATATGAAGCCAGATAAGATCTACTAAATGCAACAGTAATTACAGTATCCATCTCTCTAACTCGATACTATTTATCAAGAAAATGCTCGCTATCAGTGGTACAGTTATTGGTTTCTCAGATAATGTAGGTTTGCCACGTGGAGACTGGTTGAGAAATTGCTCTGTAGGCCAGAAGGAGTGGATGGTGAGAAATTCTTGTGGTTTTGTTCTTAGCTGACAGAAATTCCCTCTGTGCAATATTCACAGAATTTAACTTCAATCTTTAGAAGAACAAGATTATTGATTGTGAAATGTAGATATTCTGAATTACAGGCCAGTGTTGTAACACTTATTTTTCAGCTTGGTAGACCAATGGAAATTCTAAATGATCACCCTGGGTTCATATGGAGAATTCAAATTCTAAATTATTCCTTAATGGTTAGGATATTAACATTCTAACGTGCTGCTCAAGAAGAAAACTGTCCACTTCACAATGAATCGATCTGGTTTTAACTAGATAATTCTATCGCCCTAAGCCTTGCAGTATCATATCCCCTCGTTCCACTTCTGCTTAAAAAAATCTCAATGCTACTCACATATCATTACAGCGCCATCGATTACCGGAAACAAGACCTTACGAGCTGCAATAGTTCGATTTTAGGTTGGATTACAGAAACCACAATGATTCAGATCTGGCCTACGAGTTCACTCGATACCCTTTTAAGTTTTCTTTGCTATATTTCCGTTTCAACGCCTGTATCAATATTTAAGAATGTATTTTCTCGGCCTTATATCAGGTCTATTATTGTTCTGATGATATAATGAAATTCGTGAAACGTAGACGTTTTGTCTCTGCTGGAATATTACCAAAACACGAGATAGCGTTCTTCAAATATTTTTCTGAGATACTCAGCAGGTGTGCGTTATCTTTTGTTTTTGTAACACAATGGACGGAGCTTAAAGAATCAATCACAGCAACGACAACTGAACACAATTCAAGAAAGGTGTCTGTTAGAGGTGGTATATCACTACAAATGTATAGTCAAATTTTCACGAGTTTGTAGATGGATACTCTGATACGTGAAGATATCATACGTAGACAATGACATTGAATGAAAAATTAATAATCTCATAAAAGTTGAGTTTGAAGAAAATATCATCTGTCTTCGAATGTTTCGGTCTTCGAAAGGTTTTCGAATGTTTCGGGCCAGGATGGCTCAGCCAGAATATTTTGGCTTTGCCGGGAGGGAATTGCCGCAAATTTGCTGCGGTCTCAATGGCAAATAGTTATGCCTGGAATATGATTGCATATTGATCGAGACTCAATCAGATGTTTATTCTCTGCTCAAACCGGCAGGTCCTTTAACATCGGGTGCTTTTTCAGAGCGATAGAACTTTTAATTGAAATAAAACACATTTAAATTAAGATTGAAGCCAAATTTTTTTTTATTTGAAAGATAATTTTATGACATTTATGTTTTAACAATAATTTCCGGCATATGTCTACCACAACTAGCTCTGAGGAACCGCATTCGACCAGACCAATTCTTCGAGTAATTCAGGTCTTACTTCTTCAATAACACGAGTAAGGTTGGCTTCCAAAGCGTCTGTTGTTTCTGGTTTATCAGCATAAACCAATGACTAAACGTAACCCCAAATCTTTCTTTCAATAAATCAATTGTTACGATAGCAGCATGAGGTGTAGCACCATCTTGTTGGAACCAAAACACTTCTGGGTCGATACCATTCAAATTTTGAAACAAATAATCATTGATCGTCGATTTATAACGAACACCATTAACTGTAACATTAGCTCCAGCATCGTTTTTAAAGAAATATAGACCGATGATGCCTTCAGCGTGTAAAGCACACCATGCAGTGCATTTTTCAGGTTGCAATGGAACCTGCAGAACTTCTTGAGGATTGTTTCCACTCATATACGGCAATTTTGCTTGTTTACATAGCTGTTCAACCAGAAATGAGCTTCATCACTAAACACAATTTTACGATAAAAAAGTGGATCAACATCAAGCTGTTCTAGGGCCCAATCAGCAAACAAACGACTCTCATTTTGGTCAAGTGGCTTTCATTCTTGAAACAGTTGTATCTTGTATGTGTGTAGACCAAGAGCTTTACGAAAAATATTCTATGTGGTGGATGCACAGAGTCCAACTTGTTGTGAACGTCGACGAATAGAAAAATCTGGATCATCATTAACACTATGACTTACAGGAAATGTTGTCCGAAATCTATCAATAGTTCGACGAATAAGCTGCTCTGATGAACGAGTATGTAAACCATAAATTTCACAAAGTGCTCTATAAGTTTGACGAATAAAACACCGATTTTGAAAATGAATTTCAACAATTTGTAAACGTTGTTGCGGCGTGAGTCTTTTCATGATAATTTGCCAATGCCTACTGAACAGAAATGTCAAAAGATCATGGCTTCTACCTTTTGTCAAATCACAGTTATCCCCATCAAAAGTTCTATCACTCTGAAAAAAAAACACCCGATACTAGAATAAATGAACATAGTTGATATATCCTCAATAAATTTCATTTAATGTATACAGAACATATACTGATAGAGAAACATGATTTCGATGAGTCCTTTGGATTTTGCATAAGAAAAATAAGGAATGAACCTTTTAGAAAGTTTGAAATGAACCATTTGAGGAATTTACTCAATGAGCAGACCGAATTATTTAGTTTAGCTCTATTGAGTCTATTCTCGAAGAAATCCGGTCATTTTTCCAAAGGCAATGAAAACTTAATTGTACTCTCATCTTAAAACTAAATCCATTTGAATATTGTATGTTACAAATTTTTCAAAATTCAATTTCAAATGTTTTCATGAGATTTATTTAGATTTAAATCTGTAGAGGATCTGGAGAATTCATTCCAGCTATTATCTGTAATACGCAAATACTTCTTCATAGTAATTTTCAATATAGAAAAATCTGGAAAGTATCCGAAATTTTTTATTTTTCTCAATTTTAAGATACTTCTTTTTTGTAACATTCTAAGACAAAAGTAATGTATGAAATAGGTTGTGCAGATAGTCGGCTATGGCCAAAGTTGTATGGCAACACTATTTATCAAATATTGTTGATTATCAACAGGTATACATACAATTTATGAAATAATGTCGCAACTAAAAGAATAAAACTGGTAGATATATGTATAGAAAAGTTTTTCGAAACTTTAAAAAATTAGCGCAATTGACTGAACTGGGAAAAAGTGCTGTATATGATGCAATAAAGAGGATCAAAAATGGGATGGATATGAGGCGTAGACCAGTTTTAGGAAGACCGCATTGCAAACCAAAAAAACTCCCTATAATGATACCTTTGAAAAAGGAACGAAGAAAAGAATTTTGACAGAGTTTTCAAGAAGATAATTTTAATAATGTCTTTATATCTGATGAAAGTTGTTAACAACTTGGTGGAAATCGAATAAAAATCACATCAACATAACCTGTCACCATTAAAATTTTGAAATTTCCCACCAAAATAACGGTTAGGGGAGCAATATCTCAGCGTGGTGCAATGCCTCTCTGTGTAGTTGATAGTACCATTAATAGTCAAAAGTATTGTGAAATTTAAACGATTTTCTCCTTGACAAGGCGCATGCTTTATATCCAGAGGGGTGGCGTTTTCAGCTGGATAAGGCAAGATGCCATACTTCTGCCTATACTCCAACTTGGATGAAAGAATACCAAGTGACAACCATTTCATGGCCAGCAGATTCACCAGATCTCAGTCCCATTGAAAACATATGGAGACTAATGAAGATTGAAGTTGAACAAACATCGCTACGAAAAAAAGATGATTTAATTCAGTCAGTTTTACAGTCCTGGACTACCATCAACGAAAATTATGGAGGTGATCTAGTTTCGAGTGTACCTCGTCGTTTAGTCAAGTGTTTACAGTTAAATGGAGGTTGTATAAGTGAATAAGATGAATATTTTGTATTAATTTTCTAATTCAAGAATTCAAAAAATATTCTTAATAATTACAAATGAGCTTTGTTTTTGCGGATACTTTCTAGACGGACTGTATATATATTAATAATTGAGAAAGTTCGTTATATTATATCACATACTATCTAATGCCAAGCATAAGTCGTATATTCTTTCATTGCATTTTTCTGTGACATAACCTCGGTTAGTTGTTGCAGAAATATCTGGTGAAAAAAACGGTATTGTTATATATTTTTTAATGATTATTTTGTTCATTCAAATTACTCTTCACTGGAGAGATTTGGGTTAGAATTTATCAGATTCTTTCTCTGGAGAATGTGCTATATATTCTTTAAAAAGCAAAATAAATGGAACTTGTGATTCTTTAACATGCAATCGAAACATATATGTTAAAGCAGATGTCTAAATAATTTGGGCATTATTTTAAATTTCTTTTGATTCTTTATTAGTTAATTTCTACCACATATGATAATAATATAAATATGTCTATACCGTGATAAAGTGTATCTTGAACAAAATTTGAATATCAAAACAGATTTAATCTGTTGTCTTCTACAATTTTAATTTCAAAAAATTTTGCCTGGAACGAAACAAAAAATGTTTGCTTATTTATATTTTAATTTCAATTGACAATTTATATTCGTTGGTTTTTCTTAATTCCATTTGATATTGTATGATGAATTTTGATTTTATACGTCTATTAAATATGAGCAGTGCTTATAAAGACATTAATTTAATTCTTGAAGTTTCTTCAAGAATTTTTTTTTCTTTTTGAAATTAAAATTGTAGAAGACAACAGATTAAATCTGTTTTGATATTCAAATTTTGTAATAATCCTTCTATCAAGTAAAAAACCGTTCCTTCTTATTTTATTGTATCTAGGATATGTTTTTCAAAATCCAATTCTAAATGTTTTCATGAGATTTATTCAGATTCAAATCTGTAGAGGTTCTGGAGAATTAATTCCATCCATTATCTGTAATTTTTAACTAATTGTTCAAGAGCATTTGCAGAAGCGTTAAATGTAGCGAAACTCGTGGTGTTCAACTCAGGATAATAAATAGAAATCAACAAATATGTAGAATATTCAATAAAGAAATAAATTAGAACTAAATGATGCTTTGGTTGTCTTTAAATGTTCGATTTTCTCGTTCTGAGATGAAGATTTATTTGAAAATGTGGTTTATGAAGTTTTTATGTTTTCTACTTTTTAAAACGACTTTTCAACATATTTGGTACATTAAATGTCGACAGTTCCAATAAAGCTGCTTATGTAAGAAATTCAGGTGTGTCCAATAAATCTGTTTCAATAAGACTACCGAATTTTATACCTTTCACAACCTTGAGAATAGCCAATTCTCACTCACATAATAACTATCACTCACTGCAGCCTTCTTAGAACTATAACTGTGTGAAATAACTGTCAAAACACCATTGATTTGATCACACAGATGACACTAATTTGTCTAATGTGTTCTGTCTAAGTGCCATCAGATATGTGGCCTACTTCAATTCCTTAGAATTTCCAAAAATAAACCAAACAATCATCTTCAAATTACTAATCGAGTATTTTCCAGCAATCCAATCAAATTTCTACGAACGACGAAGGATGCTGAGCTCTTGTTCATCTCCGTTTAGTCATTCAGCCAGCTGCTCGCCGCCAGTTTATAATTTGAGGCAGCTAATATCGCATTCATACCGGCAATCATCACCTATACGTGTTGGATCCGAGCTTAAACGGCATCAATCACCGACCATTAAGTGTTAAATGGCGACGATTTGTTTGTTATAAATGTGCCATTGCTCCGATTCATCCATCAAAACTGCCGGTAATAATACACTACGTCCACGCTCCAGCCCGAGGTAGTAGTCTTCATTTTCATTTTGATTAATCCAATACATTCGAATTGGCATGTGAGAAAGCGGACCTTGGCGGCCAATTGTAGGCTATCAATTTTCGTTAATCGACTCTGTGATTTGATTATTGAAATTATGTCTAATTTTGTGGTATTAATGGTTCGGGGAATGAAGACATCAGCGATGAGAAAAATTGCCTTGCGCTTGGATGTTACTAATTAAGAAGTTATAGGTATGATGCAAGGAATGGTAAAATGTTCACCCATCGGTATCATCAACAGAAATCCGCCTTCGTCATACAATACCCTCAGTTTTAGTTCCTTTCTTGAAGTTGAGTCTTGAACCTCTGACTGTTGTCTTCTATTCATTCATCCCTTGGTGTTCTTCTTCTGCCCTGTTTCCTGTTAGTCTCTAATCTCTTTCATGTTGCTTGCATAATATTAGTTTGAGGTAGGCTCTTCTGGGCAGACTATTTTGAATTCTTTCATTCTTTTACCCCTGATATACCATGGAAAGTCTGGCAATCTCTTAGGGTCTTGTTTACTCTTAAACAGTAAGTTTTGGCTTACACATGTCCTCATTGATCTGGCTGTTTGCTATTTCTGTTTCTTTATTGTACAGTTCTACCTTTTCTGTTGTGTTGTCGCCTCTTTCTCAGACTGAAACATTATTGCTTGGCCCATATTTTCATTTAGTCAGGGTGAGAAATCGAGCGTTTGCATTTTGAAGTAGTGGTTATTTCGTGTCTGAAAACACTTGTGTCGTTCATTGTATTCAAAAAAAATTCACACAGTTTTTATGTTTCCCAACTTTTTCAGAATCCTGACACGTGTGTCGGTCTTTCGACCATCTTCACAGGAGTAAAAAACGGAGCTAAACTTAAAATTGAAAAGGTTCTTGTATTACACTTAGAACATCTGTGTATTTTTCACAGGAGTGAAAAACGGAGCTAAACTCAAAATTGAAAAGGTTCTTTTATTACACTTAGAACATCTGTGTATTTTTATGACGCTTTTTTGATTGAAAGAATCTTCAAATAGTCCATCAATTTACCCTTTTTAACATTCTATAGTAAAGTGACATCTTTCTCATTAAAAAAATGATTATTTTTCATACAATGTTCTGCGGAACCGGTTAATTTCTGGTTTTTCAAAATAGGCATCCTATGTTCTTTGATTCTATGTTGTTAACATCGGCCTGTCTGTCCTATATATGTAACATTACAATCATCACAATTAATTTGATGAATCCCCGATTCGGAAAAGTTGGGTTCCTTTCTTTATTGTTCACCAACGTCTTAGCCAAATTATTTGTAATTACTGCTAAAGAATTAATTGCCATTTTATGAAGACCATTAGAGATCCTACTGCAACCACCTTTTATGCAAGTCTTTGAAAACAATATTTTCTTTTCTTCATTAGAATCATTTATATTGAAATAATATTTTTTTCAAATACCTTACCACAATATTTAAAAAAAAATTTGTATCAAAATAATTCTAATGAAGAAAAGAAAATATAGTTTGCAGTGGCTTATTCAAAAGGTTTCAACAGTAGTATCACTAATAGTCTTCATAAATTGGAAATTAATTCTTCAGTAATAAGTAGAAATAATTTAGCTAGGATGTTGGTGAACAATAAAGAAAAACACCCCAAATCGGGGATTTATCAAATTAATTGTAATGATTGTAATGCTACATATATAGAACAGACTAGCCGATGTTTACAACAAAGAATGAAAGAACATAGGATGTCTATTTTAAAAAACCAGAAATCAACCTGTTTTGCACAACATTGTATAGAAAATAATCATTTTTTTAATGAGAAAGATGTCACTTTACTAAATAATGTTCACAAGATAAATTGATGAACTATTTAGAGATTCTCTCAATCAAAAAAGCCATTGAGAATTCAATTCCCAAATACTCTTTGTAAACACCCCTATATTGGATGCTATTTTCCACATGCGCCAAAAAAATACACAGATGTTCTGAGTGTAATAAAAGAACCTTTTCAGTTTTAAGGTTAGCTCCATTTTGTACTCCTGTGAAGATGGTCGAAAGAGCGACACACATGTCAGGATTCTGAATAAGTTGTGAAACATAAAGACTGTGTGAATTTTTTTTAAATAAAATTTCTATAATGTTTCACCTAGAGTCCACCACATACTCCATTCATTTAATGTGTCATTTATGTTTTGACAGAAAAATAGCTTAATATCTGATATTAATTTACGCTTCAACAAAACTGGGAAATATTGAAAACGTATTTCAAAAGTTGCGAACCTTTTATCCAAACTGTTAGAAATTTATGTTAAAATTTCAATAGAAACGAAAGGACCTCACGGCAATTTGTGAGTTTGTGAAGCTGGATCCTTATTTGATAAAATAACCCGTTCACGTTCTCGTCCAGTGTTCACACGCTCAAAGACTTGTTCGTTTCTTACACGACTCGTTCATGATATTTTTAGTATGCAAAGAAATGACCGTTCCAATCGACCTAACTAAAGGGTTTTCCAATAAGAGGTTTTATTTTAAATCACCATCTGGACAGCTGTCATCTTTGAAGCTGTGCAATTACTGAAAATGGAACCATATACGCTTCACCAACGCATTTTAATTGTTAAAACTCACTGCAAAAATGGTGAGACTGTTGCAACACTAAAAGAATATCAAAAAGGAGACGCATGGAAATATAAAAATTCATTCTTTCATATAATAGACTTGATAGTATTGTTTATCCATATTCATTTCCACATTATCAAAACACCTGACATTAACTCTAACACTTTCCATCATCAATCCTCTAAGCCTTCAACTATTTTGACCATTCCGATCCGGCCTTGATACAAAGATATATCACACAGTGGCATACTTGAATGATACCGTGACGAAAGGCAACAAATCATCGATCAAACCACAGAGGTTAATAAAAACACCGTGAAATCGACAACGTTTCGTATACGTCAATTTGTTAATACGCCAACTAGATATACGGGATCGAAGCACGGTTTCAGAGAAATCCGATTCCGAATAAACATGTCACGGTGCAGTATCGTTGCGCCTTATTGATTTGATGTCGTGCTGGGACTTATTAATTTCGTTAATTATTGAAAAAACAGAGGGACTCACGCAAATGGATACGCAGGATCGGACCTGTGTTCAATATAACCTTTTCTTCGATGTCAGAGCTGTTTCAATACGTGCGTTCACATTGAACTGCCATCAGTTTGAAATCTCTAAAAGGTAATAATTTGGAAAAACCTGTAATTAACAGGTAGAACATTATCCTAGAAGTGAAGGGTGTCATTTTTAGATTTGGATAACTTTAAACTGGCAACACTGTTTTTTTGTGACAACCAATTTGACAGTTCTCGGTTGTTTTGAGGTTATTTTGATTTGTTAGTTCATCTTGAATAGAGCCACGCTAGAACAGTGTTTGCGAGTTGTTTAAATTAATTTTGAAAAACTTAAATCTATTCGAGATACACATCGAGCACTAAGTGAAGTTTTTGCTGCTCATAATCGTCTATTATAGCGACTAATTCAAACTATGGACTGTTTTCGAAAATATGTTCGTTCTATACGATAAGGTGTATGATTCAAATGTCATTTAAATGTCAAATTGTTATTTAAATTCGTCATGGTTGAAACCAAAATCGCTAACCCACCACAGCGAAGGCAATGATAAAAAGATAAAAGGAAATGAAACTAAAACGCTATATTTTGAGTCAGCGATTTTGTCCTTCTGCACATGAAACATCCTACTTCGTAAAATGGCTCATAGTGCGCCAATGAAAAGATAAATAAAACTTGTCTTTCCTGAATGAATCCCAAATTGTCAATCCCTTACTCCCTATCTATTTATTTCAATTTTACAATTAAAATAGTGACTCTTATTTACGGTATAATACAGTTTTACACCTAGCTTGAAGTCCGGGATTTACATAAGGACTTATCTTTAAGGTTCTCCTGGAATTTTGTTTTTCAACGTGTCGGAGTGATAGTGCTTCTCCAAGGATACTTTTTATTTTTCATATAATCAGTATGTCTTCAGTTTCAGTTTGTTCCAAATGACCAGTAGAGATTCCGGAACTAAGATTGTTCGGTAATAATATACTCTAAATCTGGCACAAGGAAGATTATCTCGTCTTAAGATAATCCAAGCAAAAAGGCACGATAAAAATACTAATCGGTATGTCTTCGTGTAACCTCACAGTACCTGAAGAAAAGAAATCTGGAAAATTCTACGCTTCTTGAAAACAATGCAACTCAACAGCGTCGATTTTCAGTGCGGAAACTCCAAACTCCGTACGGTCTAAGTTTAATCACATTATATAACTATATTTAATGCCATTTAATATTAATATTATCGGGTGCCATTTAATATTATCGGGTGTCCATACTCCAGAAGGGGCCTGCGTATCATCTTATATATATTGGCATCTGTGCTAGTGCTTATACCTTTGTCTTTATATGATAATTACCTGAAATGTTTTGCTCTAGTTACAGACGCTTGTTACTTAGATTTGGTGTCGAGTTTGAAGTTAAGTTTATGGTCTATCTGAATGTCATATTTGCAATGGCTTGTGTGTTGTAAGGTATTGTTGATCAATTGTATAGTTGGGGAATTGACCTTCATCTTGTGGTTGAAGAATATCAACTTAGATTTTGAAGGGTTAGTATGAATCCTCCACTTTTGCATCCATGAAGCAGTGTTGTTTGTAAGTTCCTGGAGTTAGTCCATGCATTGTTTCAGTGAACTGCCATGTGATATGAGAGTAGTGTCATCTGTGAATGTAAGCTTCTTGGTTAATTTGTTTATTATTTCTTGGACCATGATTGTATATATCAACACAATAGAGATCAAAGAGCACAGGAGAAGAAGATGAACACTGAGGAAGTCCTTGTATGTCCTTGTCTTTGTATTCTTCATTAAAACGGTCGATTATCAACCGATGTGTTATGAGGTTAACTTGTGTGCTTAGCGGAAACTTCAAGAAATAGTTCCGCTCGCAAATGTACACTCACCGCCATCCACTTCATACTGTAGCACCTTGTAATACTCGTAGGTAACGTGATGCTCCATAAACACCTCAGTTCACGTAATAAAGAGTCGTTCATATCAAGAGAGGCTTTTTACGACCCTAAATATTTCCGGCGTCAGTTTAAGGATCAAGTAGCATCTGTCCATCTGTCGGGAGTAGTTACTCGAGACGCGATATGCGTGATATGATATTAATACTTCCACGCCTTCAAGTTTTATTACACGTGTTAAGACTGGCCCGGCGCTGATTACAATTGTATAAAAGCGGTTTTTAACAGCCGCCATAAAATAATAGGGGGTGACGGGCAGAGACGCTTAATCGAAAACTGTAACGCGCTGTTATCGCCAGTTGTGATTTATCGCAACGCGTTTAGTGGCCCAAAAACGGGATTTAATTAGTTTTATCTTTATGTAACAATCGGCTTTGTGGGAGCAGAAGTTTTAACGACGGTTGGTAACGAGAATTCCACCTGTAATTCGAGCATTATTCGAGGCGAATGTGAAATGTTGCCATATCTTTCACAGAAATCGGGGAATTTCACATTAGAGTAGGCCAAGAACAAGGGTTCGTACTGGTCTTCATTTCGGAGTCACACAACAACCAGCTGATCTCCCAGACTTAAATCTATTTAAGACATTTTGAATGTAATCCAAAAGAAGGCGCAAACAACAATTGTTGTTATTTATAACAAATTGTGGAAATATTTCATATTAAATTCAATAAAATTCTAATTTTTTCCGGCTCATCAAAATCAGAACAAGATTCTGAGTCTATTCAATTCAGTTCTATCGTGAAATATAAACTAAAAGTGTTGTTCTTCATCTTCAGTTATAATTCACCCTAGGATAGCTTCATCAGCATATATTTCTCATTACCTCTTGCAGAGCAAGAGAGTTATGTTGCAACTCAAAATATGGGTCGAAACCTTGAATTAATCACAAAAACTATCTGGTTAGTCTGCGATTTCAATGCAAATAAACTCTTGAGACAGTACTTGACTAGAAGCATTGAGGAGGTCCAACTAAAAGCTACCTTGTATAAGCCTGTAACTAAAAGACTCGGAGCAATTCACGACATCCTCAAATGTCAAGGGGAACTCATTACACAACCGTCAATCAAAACGTAATTAATTAATCAATCAATCAATATCTTCAGCATCTTCGGTAGCTTTGCATGCGCTTCCGTTGATTAAAAGACAGACAACGATGTTTGTTAACATCCCACGTGACTATTGTTCTATTATCACATACAAATATACTCTCTCTACTCATCTGATATTCCAGGCGACCGAATGGTGACTCAACTTCTTATGGTTCTGTAAAAATCAACGAACAAAGATAGGGTGTGCACTGTTATGATGCGAGATTCGTCATTAACAAAGATGCCGGTCATCTAGGAAGCCATGTGTGCAACTTCTATGGTTAGATTTAGGATTGCTGAATTGAATAAAGTGAGCATTATAAAATTTTAGGAAATAAAAACGCAAGTATTACTAATAAATTTTCGTTAATTAGTTTGTTTCACCAACAAAAATTGGGATCATTAATAAGTAGTATGAGCTATGGTTGTAGAAAGATCTAAAAATCGAGACAGTGTAAAATACACCTGTATAATAATTCTATACTCAAACAAACTCGACAAGGTTTTGTTGGTCACAGAGGCAAATTGCAGACATGCGCACGTTTAAAACTGATTGGTTTTCGTCAGTGCAATTAATCCAAATCTGTCAAGTATCTGTATTCGCTATACACAGGTATTAATAATACACTAGCGCCATCTAGAGTATGCAAAATTTATACAAGACATACATTTTTGCGTTAATTCAAGCAAAGAAATGTATTGTCGATATTTTCACGTTACTAACTTCACTTGAATTAAGACGCAAAGGTATGTCTTGTATATATTTTGCATACTCTAGATGACGCTAGTGTATTATTAATGCCTTAGTGTCTCTGTGTATAGCAAATATAGATACTTGATAGATAACCAATCAGTTTGAAACGTATGCATGTCTGTAATTTGCCTCTGTGATCAACAAACCTTGTCGAGTTTGATTGAATATAGAATTGTACAGATGTGTGTTACACTATCTCAATTTCTAGAACTTTCTATTACCATACTTCTTATTAATGATTTTCGTTACATATCAGTCGAATTCATTTATTTGAAAAATTGGAATGTTCAGACATTTTTGTGATGGCAGTTGCAAAGTATTGCAGCAACCTCTGTCAACAGAAAATTTATTACTTTTAAACCACAGAACAAAATATTTTCTTTATTATTTAATGCAAAATACCCAACCTCACACATATATCAATACATAAATATTCTAGTTGCAATAGCATTATACACAAGATAGATGAAACTTCAATTCCAGACAAGATTCAACAAACATATATTGAACTTCACCAAAAACAAGCTAACTTGGAAATTTGCAACCTACTGCAAGGAAAAATTCTATTCTTTTTCCTACAATAAAAATCTGAAAATTAGTCCATAATCTATTAGGAGTACAAATAAGTTTCCGCCGTTTTTTAACACAAATTAAATATTTATTATAGAAGAAAGCTTGCTGAGTGACTTCTAATGTTAGAGCAAGTTCTTTTTGTGTTTGAGATGAATCTTCCTCCAATAATTCCTCCAATTCTGCATCCTCGTAAATTTTTGGCCTTCCACTGCGATCTCTGTCTTCTACGTCGAAATCACCGTTTTTAAACTTTTGAAACCACTCTCGACACGTTCTCTCACTCAAAGCACCCTCACCATATGCTTCTACGAGCAATTGATGCGCCTCAGCAGCAGATTTCTTTAAATTAAAGAAATAAACTAATATTTCCCGCAAATGACGCTTACTTGGCTCAAATTTTGACATTTTCAACTTATGAAAATTATATTTTACGAATATAAAATCAATGATATTAATAGGTTATGTTGTTCTTGAATGTCTAAACAATTTTTTATCATCTGCGAAAGCTAACCGAAACTCCGTGCTGCGCCATCTACAATAAAACGGCGGAAACTTATTTGTACTCCTAATAATTAATATGAAAGTAATGAATAAACAAACAGACTTATGTGAATCCAAAATATTTGATGGGGAAATTTCTAAAAGATTCCCCAAACTCAAGCAGATCATTGGCAGAATATCTAACTTAGATTGTGGTCTTTGGTTAGTTCAAAATTGATATAAAGGGTGATCCTTTTTGAAGTAGTGATTATTTCGAATCCGGCAAAATTTTTGTGATTCGTCGTCTATAGAAATTTAGATTAATATCTGTCATTAACGAAATGGGTCAATATACGCTTGAACTCTTGAACAAAACTGGGAAATATCAAAACTCAATGCGGATATGCTGGATCTTTTATCTAAACTGTTTGGAATTTACATGGCGAATTCAAAAGAAATTAAACGCCCTCACGGCATGAGGAAAGATTATTCTGCATTCGTAACGTGAAAACATCGAGAATACATTTATTTAGTTGAATTAACACGCAAAGGTATGTCTTGTATGTATTTTTGCATACTCTAGATGGCGTTAGTGTATTATTAATATCTTAGAGACTCTGTGTATGTATTTTGCATACTCTAGATGGCGCTTGTGTTTTAGTAATATCTTTGGAGTCTCTGTGTATATCGAATATAGATACTGGACAGATTTGGAGTCACTAGTACTGATGAAAACCAAGCAGTTTGAAACGTGCGCATGTTTGCAATTTGCCTCTGTGATCTACAAAACCTTGACGAGTTGTTCGAATATAGAATTGTTATACAGATGTATGTTACACAATTGTTATACAGATGTATGTTATACAGATATATGTTCTGGATCGATTTATTCGTGAAAACTGGATCGTTGTTTGATGTAACGATCCGTTCACGTTCTCGTTCACTGAGCACATCTAAAAACATTTCTGCTGTAGCCCAGAATGAAACATCCATCAACATCCACTCGCAGTTCTCAAGAACTGATTATTTCTCGCACGTCTCTGAGGAGAATTTTGCATAAAGAGCTCGGTATGAACGCTTACACAGTTCAATTATTGCAAGAAGTGAAGCATCTGTCACTTCGCTCAATAGGCTAATGATCGCATGGCCAAAAATGAGCATTCTCTCAGAAAAATCATTTTTAGTGATGGAGGTCAATTTTTTTGTGGGGATTCGTGTAAGATAGTGTTACGCTAACCATTCAGAAATGATTGACGTCTTGAAACACGAAATCTAAGATGCCATTAATGATATTGAGCCCCAAACAATCGACAATGTACTGAAAAATTAGGTTGATTCGATGGGGTACTTTAATCAGTCGTAATAAACTTATAATTTTGAAAAAAATATTCATTAGTTTTTTATTTATAGCCGATCAAAAATGTGAATCTTTAATGTCCCATCCTTTATCACACAAGTGCTGGTTGGTGAATAGGACAAGTAACAGTCAACGTTTATTTGTTTTTCCCATGGTTCATCATATACTGGTCAACACATTTGGCGCCACTTTTTGAATAAAAACTGGTTGTTGTACAGTGGACACGAATCCCGTATATTGATTGTCACTAAACTCGGGCAATTTCTGGCTTGCATATTTCGTGATGAAATTAAGTTTGTCCGAATGTAATATCTAAAGAAACCACCAAGTAGTGAAAGAATAAAAATTTTATTGAACATGTGAAAACTTCAAATTGTTCGAAATGAATTTCTATCAAGTTTAGACCGATTATATCGAAACTTTGTGCTGCACAAAAGATCTAATTGGTCGCAGTGCAGAAGAGCCCCATCAAATGCACTACCAATCAAGTATAATCAATTTTATCAGGCATGTGGTAACTATTCATGAATTCCACGAATCAGTCCTATCCTGCATGAATTTTTCACACCGCTATAACTTCTAATCAACACCTCTATTTAGAAACTTGAATTTATAGCCGTAAGATCGTAGATACCACGTATTTGGGCAGTACCCATTCTCATTGCATCCTCAATACGTCGAAGATCTATTCAACAAATTCGATAAAAATTCATGAAATTTCCTTGGGTTGATGTATTGGTTTTCTATCGGAGACCGAGTGTTGAAATTCGACACTCTCATATTTTACCAGGTTGCGTAGGTTTTCGAACTAACAAACAAGCCGATAGATAAACGCGGATATTGGGTAACCATGTCAAATTTGTAGAAGAACAACCCAATTGCCAAGTCTTTAACTATAATGACAAGAAATGACGGTTTCATAGGTTATTCAGGTTTCAGAATTTTCAATATTTTCGAAACAAATGACTTGATCGATCTGCAATTCAGCTTCTTGAAGTAGAATTATTAATTATACAATCTCCATTTAACTCTAAACACTTCACTGAACATCGAGGTACTCCTGAAACTAGATCACCTCCATAATTCTCTCTGATGATAGTTCATGACTGTAAAAATGACTGAATTAAATCATCTTCAACTTGTGGCGCTGCTCGTTCAAATTCAATCTTCATTGGTACCGACATGTTTTCAATGAGAATAAGATCTGGTGAAGCTCCTGACCATGAAATGGTTGTCAATTGTTCTGTTGGCCAATTTGCGAAACCCCAAGCGCGGATTGTGTCATCCTAAGGCCAATAAAGCGTTTAGATTGTTTCCTTTAATCTTAGGATGTCTTCCTGAAACTGGCCTATGTTTCATATCCATGCCATTTGTTATCATCCACTTTATTGTCTCATATACAACTTTTATTCCCAGGTCACTCAATTTCATTAATTTTTTAACGTTTCTAAACCGTTTTCCATAGAAATATTCTTCCTGTTTTCTTTTTTATAGTTGCGACGTTATTTCATAAATTGTATACATGTTGAAAATCAACAATATTTGATAAATAATATTGCCATGCAACTTTGGCCATAGCAGACTATCTGCTCAACCTATTTTATACATTACGTTTACCTTAGAATGTTACAAAAAAGAATTATGTTAAAATGATGAAAAATAATAAATTCCGGATACTTTCTAGACGGACTATACTTTTTTCTGTAGAAACTAGAAAGTGTTTTGGATAGAATACTTCCAATGCTCGAGTATTGTAGATTCTCAGTTGGAAACTGATGAAATGCTTTCTTTTTTATGAAGATCCAAGTGACAATCTTGATTATGGTATTCTCGCTGGTACTGCGAGAATTTTATTTTGCTTGAATTTACCTCTACGTGTTCATGGTTCTATCAAGCATAATCCTGTAATGTATTCTTGATTCGAAAACTCCATAGTATGAAGTTTTCATTATTAGATCATCCAGGTATTTAACAATAACACATGGATAAGCTTATAGAAGTTATTGATCTGCATAACTGGTGTATCTGCTTAGCCAAACTTAAGGTATCGTCCGAGTGAATTCCAAAAAACTTCTTTAATGAGCAGAATTTCATGATGGTCACCTCTAAGTTGATTGTTATTAAACCGGAGAAACTCTACCTGCATAGAACAACCACTATTGTCCTTTGTTAAGCAACAATTCGTTTGTTCTAAACCAGGGATGACAAGTATTGATCCTAATATGCTACCGTGTGCCATTTATTTCTTCAGACATCTCAGTTTTTTCATCTTTTGTCAGAGTGGTCGTTTGTCAACTAATATCGAAACCAATTCAATCCAGCTCCTCTTATTTCATAAGCAATTTTTTCTAGGATGTAGTCATGTGAGAGTCTTAGAAAGATACAAAACTACATTTTTAAGAGCTTGGTATATACTGTGGAAAACTATGGGTGTCTTTGTTGCATGAAACCGTGTTGAGAATTGGATATTATCCCCTTCAGAAAGCTAGACAATCTCTTTGAAATCACTACCTGCAGAAACTTAGAGAAACTTGACAATAATGAAACTGGACTATAGTTTCGTACTGAGGCTCTGTCTTCACTTTGAAAAATAGGCTTTGCTTATGCCAGTTTCAAACTATCTGGAAAAATACCTGATTTTATTCAATTATTGACAATGAAACTCAATGATGGATTCAAAAATACTTAAAGGAATGCCATCAATTCCAAAAAAAAATTATACTTGCATGGTTTTACTATTTCAGCGAGTTCGACGTAAGAGTACTACTGATACTGTATATTGTGCTCAAAATTTTGCTTCAGTAGGCTGAGCAAGGCATTATAAGCTGAAGAGAAAAAGTGTATATTAAATCTGTTAGCAAGACCTTTTAGATCGTCAGGTATTCCAATTTCTGATTCAACATCTTTTCTTTTTGAAAATTACCTGCATGTATTTCAATTTATTTTCTGAGTTTCTAATTTTTGCATCATATTTTTCTAATGTTGTTTGCAGGAGATTATTTTTTTCCACCAGGTATAAGTTTTCAGAGATTTCATTCATTGACTTGTTGGTGTACCAAATATCCAATTTCTTTGCTATCTTTGACCTTTGGACGGTTTAGCTGTTTTGCTGCTGACTGTGATATGTTTTTTTCAGAGGGATATAACTTTCGATAGGGATAACTGTGATTTGACAAAAAGGTAGAAGCCATGTTGTTTTGACATTTCTGTTCAGTAAGCATTGAAAAATTATCATGCAAAGACTCACGCCGCAACGTTTAACGTTTGAAAATTGTTGAAATTTATTTTCAAAATCAATGTTCTATTCGCCAAACTTATAGAGCACTTCGTGAAATTAATGGTTTACATAATCGCCCATCAGACAGTTTATTCGTCGAAATATCGATAGATTTCGGACAAAATTTTGTCTACTCGATGCAACAACAACAGCAAGACAAAGAACTGTACGTACAGAAGAAAACATCGCTGCTGTAAGCCATAGTGTTAAGGATGATCCAGATTTGTACATTCGTCGACGTTCACCAAAAGTAGGACTCTGTGCATCCACCACATGGAAAATTTTGCGTAAATAGCTTGGTCTACACCCATACAAGATCCAACTGGTTCAAGAACTAAAGCCACTTGATCATAATAAGCGTCGTTTGTTCGTTGATTGAGCCCTAGAACAGCTTGAAGTTGATCAACTTTTTTAACGTAAAATTGTGTTTAATGATGAAGCTCATTTCTGGTTGAATGGGCAAAATTGGCGTATATGGAATGAAAACAATCGTCAAGAAGTTCTGCAGGTTCCATTGCATCCTGAAAAATGCACTATATGGTGTGCTTTTCACGCTGGAGGCATCATCGATCCATATTTCTTTAAAAACGATGCTGGAGCTAATGTTACAGTGAATAGTGCTCGTTACAGATCGATGGTAAATGATTATTTGTTTCAAAATTTGAATGGTATCTACCCAGAAGTGTTTTGGTCCCAACAAGATGGTGCTACAGCTCATGCTGCTACCGTAACAATTGATTTATTGAAAGAAAGATTTGGCGATAACATTATTTCGAGATATGGTCCAATTAATTGGCCTCCAAGATCATGCGACATAACTCCACTGGATTATTTTCTTTGGGGTTGTGTGAAGTCATTGGTTTATGCTGATAAACCAGAAACAATAGACGCTTTGGAAGCCAACCTAACTCATGTTATTGATGAAATAAGGCCTGAATTACTCGAAAAAGTGGTTCAAAATTGGTCTGGTTGAAGGCGGTTCCTCAGAGCTAGTCATAGTGGACATATGCCGAAAATTATTTTTAAAACATAAATGTCATAAAATTATCTTTCAAATAAAAAAAAATTGGCTTCAATCTTAATTTGAATGCGTTTTATTTCAACTTAAAGTTCTATCACCTAAAAAAACACCCGATACTTGTGCATTTTTCCATAGAATTCAACAAGAATAATATTGTCATTATAAAATAAAACACTTGTTTACATTTTCTACTTTATTTTTGGTATTGACGTACGTTTCGTCTTTGCTAGAAAGACTTCATCAGAATACGAAGTAACAGTTGTTGTACAATGAATTTATAAGATTTTTTACAGAAGGTGTACATGTGTTTTTAATTGTTCGTCGGGTTGGTTTTCTCAAAGAATATTCCCTTCAGAATCGTGTTCACTCGATCCCTTGTAAATATTGAATAGAGGGGTGTAATAAAAATCTATTTGTTCATTTACTAGGTTATTGCTGTTTTTATGTCTATTTATTTCGTAAATTTCCCATAAGTTCAATTTTAGACCTCTATTTTCAACATGTAGAATTTCTATTTCTTTTGTGAAAGAATTGTTATTTTCAAGAAGGTGTTTAGCATAATGTGAATCTTTTTTATTTTTATCGAAACTTCTTTTATGTTCGGTTAGGCGTGTACCGAAATTTCTACCTGTTCTACCAATATAAATCTTTGGGCAATCTGGGCAAGTGAGTTTGTATACACCTGATAATTGAAGTTTATCCATACTGTTTTCATTGTTTTTGATGTATTTGCTAATAGGATTGTTTGTCTTGAAAGAGACTTTAATATTTTCTTTTTTGAGTAGGTTTTTTAGTTGAATACTAATGTTTCCGAGATATGTGAGGCTAACGTATTTGTGTTCAGATAGATCAGATGTTACTGGATAAATTTCTTTTATTGTGTTTTTGTGTATACGTTGGTTAATTAAATTATCTATTAGAGATGTATTATATCCATTGTTGTAAGCTATTTGTTTAATTATACATTTTTCTTTTTGGAAATTGACTTGGTTTAGTGGAATGTTCAATAAACGGTATATCATACTATGGAGAGCTGCTAGTTTGTGTTGGAATGGATGAAAAGAATTACGGTGTATAATGGTATCTGTTTGTGTTGGTTTATGATAAATTGCGAAGTTATGTTTATTGTTTTCTCTAGTTATCGTGAGGTCAAGAAAGTTGATGGATTCATTATGTTCTATTTCTGAAGTGAAAACTATTTTTGGGTGGAGATTATTTATAAAATTCTCAAATGTTGATATTTGTCTGTTAGTACCTACGAAACATGCAATTATATCATCCACATACCTATACCAATAAAGGATGTATTTTTTGAACGGATGTTTATGAATTTTGTTTTCTAGGAAATCCATGAAGATTTCCGCGAGTAAAGAGCTTAGTGGATTTCCCATGATTAAGCCTTCTTCGCTAGTATATAAAGTATTGTTAAATTTGAAGAAATTTTGGTTTATACAAATATTTAATAAGTGTATTATTTCTGATTTTATGACGGGGTTTACTTTGTTATAATTTAAAAGTTCTTCTATCAGTTTTAATGTTTCCATTGGGGGGACACTAGGAAAAAGGTTTTTTAACATCCCACGAAATCAATTTTGCATTGTTAGGTAAAGTTATATCTTTAATTTTTTTAGTTAGTTCTGCTGAGTTTTTTATGGAATATTTAGATGAAAATTTGGTGTGTTTTTTTATTATTTCAATAAGGTGTCTAGATAATTTGAAGGCCGGTGCTGTACAGTATGGAACTACGGGTCTGATGGGATGATTTTCTTTATGTAATTTAATGAAAGAGTATAATTCTGGTGGTTGGGGATTACTATTGATCAATCTATATTTTTCTCTATCTGTTATAATGACTTGTGTATCTTTTAATGCATTTTTTATGGCTTTTTGAAACTTTTGAGTTGGGTCTTTGTTTAAGATGTTATATTTGGCAGAATTAATAAAATTTTCGGTTTTCTCAATGTAATCTGTCTTGTTTATTGCAACGATTGAATTGCCTTTATCGGCTTTAGTGAAAATTAGAGAGTTTGTTTTGGTTTTTGTTTTGATTGATTTGAGTGTGGAAAGGTTTCTGTTTATAGGTGTTTGGGGATTGAAAGATTTTATTATATCAGTTGCGGCAAATTTTGTTTGATTATTACAGTTTTTTAAAGCTAATTCTGTTTCTATAATTAATGTGTCGATATTTTGTTTATTTTTAATTACCATATTATGTTTAAAGCCTTTATTTAGGAGTGATATTTCTTTTGTGTTAAACTGAGTTGTGGATAAATTTATGAAATTTTCAAAAAATACATGATCTGAAAATTTGAACTTGTGGGTGGTGTTGACTGAAGTTTTATCTGTTTTTTGTGTTTTGATAAGGTTTTTAAGTTTTTTACGTTGATTCAAATATTTTTTATGAATACGTTTATCTATTTTTTCTCTAATATTTATGTCTAGACAATCAAATTCAATGGGATGGAGTTTGTAACATAGTTCTGAATGGATTACCTTTAGAAAAAGTATGATGTTATTCCTCTTTCGGTATAGAAACTTCATGTCTTCTTTGAGCCATATTAATTTTCCTTTATGGCTTCCTACTTCTGCTGAATGGCTTTTGTTGCTTGTTCTTAGGTTGATGTATTTCGGAATTACTTGGTTGGTGAGGCATTTCTTCAAGAACCATAAATCTTGTGTACATGTAGATGATTTCAGTAAATAACTGTAGTACTTCTGGGCCAAAAAGCTGGTATCAGCATTTCTCAAATTTATGATAGATTGGGCCGTTGCTTGGTAGAAATCAGTTGTAATTGTCATTATAAAATAAAACACTTGTTTACATTTTCTACTTTATTTTTGGTATTGACGTACGTTTCGTCTTTGCTAGAAAGACTTCATCAGAATACGAAGTAACAGTTGTTGTACAATGAATTTATAAGATTTTTTACAGAAGGTGTACATGTGTTTTTAATTGTTCGTCGGGTTGGTTTTCTCAAAGAATATTCCCTTCAGAATCGTGTTCACTCGATCCCTTGTAAATATTGAATAGAAAACCGAAAATTTTATTAATTCTGCCAAATATAACATCTTAAACAAAGACCCAACTCAAAAGTTTCAAAAAGCCATAAAAAATGCATTAAAAGATACACAAGTCATTATAACAGATAGAGAAAAATATAGATTGATCAATAGTAATCCCCAACCACCAGAATTATACTCTTTCATTAAATTACATAAAGAAAATCATCCCATCAGACCCGTAGTTCCATACTGTACAGCACCGGCCTTCAAATTATCTAGACACCTCATTGAAATAATAAAAAAACACACCAAATTTTCATCTAAATATTCCATAAAAAACTCAGCAGAACTAACTAAAAAAATTAAAGATATAACTTTACCTAACAATGCAAAATTGATTTCGTGGGATGTTAAAAACCTTTTTCCTAGTGTCCCCCCAATGGAAACATTAAAACTGATAGAAGAACTTTTAAATTATAACAAAGTAAACCCCGTCATAAAATCAGAAATAATAAACTTATTAAATATTTGTATAAACCAAAATTTCTTCAAATTTAACAATACTTTATATACTAGCGAAGAAGGCTTAATCATGGGAAATCCACTAAGCTCTTTACTCGCGGAAATCTTCATGGATTTCCTAGAAAACAAAATTCATAAACATCCGTTCAAAAAATACATCCTTTATTGGTATAGGTATGTGGATGATATAATTGCATGTTTCGTAGGTACTAACAGACAAATATCAACATTTGAGAATTTTATAAATAATCTCCACCCAAAAATAGTTTTCACTTCAGAAATAGAACATAATGAATCCATCAACTTTCTTGACCTCACGATAACTAGAGAAAACAATAAACATAACTTCGCAATTTATCATAAACCAACACAAACAGATACCATTATACACCGTAATTCTTTTCATCCATTCCAACACAAACTAGCAGCTCTCCATAGTATGATATACCGTTTATTGAACATTCCACTAAACCAAGTCAATTTCCAAAAAGAAAAATGTATAATTAAACAAATAGCTTACAACAATGGATATAATACATCTCTAATAGATAATTTAATTAACCAACGTATACACAAAAACACAATAAAAGAAATTTATCCAGTAACATCTGATCTATCTGAACACAAATACGTTAGCCTCACATATCTCGGAAACATTAGTATTCAACTAAAAAACCTACTCAAAAAAGAAAATATTAAAGTCTCTTTCAAGACAAACAATCCTATTAGCAAATACATCAAAAACAATAAAAACAGTATGGATAAACTTCAATTATCAGGTGTATACAAACTCACTTGCCCAGATTGCCCAAAGATTTATATTGGTAGAACAGGTAGAAATTTCGGTACACGCCTAACCGAACATAAAAGAAGTTTCGATAAAAATAAAAAAGATTCACATTATGCTAAACACCTTCTTGAAAATAACCATTCTTTCACAAAAGAAATAGAAATTCTACATGTTAAAAATAGAGGTCTAAAATTGAACTTATGGGAAATTTACGAAATAAATAAACATAAAAACAGCAATAACCTAGTAAATGAACAAATAGATTTTTATTACACCCCTTTATTCAATATTTACAAGGGATCGAGTGAACACGATTCTGAAGGGCATATTCTTTGAGAAAACCAACCCGACGAACAATTAAAAACACATGTACACCTTCTGTAAAAAATCTTATAAATTCATTGTACAACAACTGTTACTTCGTATTCTGATGAAGTCTTTCTAGCAAAGACGAAACGTACGTCAATACCAAAAATAAAGTAGAAAATGTAAACAAGTGTTTTATTTTATAATGACAATTACAACTGATTTCTACCAAGCAACGGCCCAATCTATCATAAATTTGAAGAATAATATTTTCGATTAGATAATTAATCCAGGTTATATTTGAATGAAAAATTTGATTTTGTTCATTGTATTAATTTAAAATTACCCATCATTTTAATCCTAACAGTATTTTCTGAGAAAATGGTGAACCCCATACCTAATATAAACGTCCTCGTTAAAGAACAACATTGTCTGCATTCCACACAATACAGAGCTTTGTTCAACCTATCGAGCAAAACTGCTGCTTTGGCGTTCAACGCTACTGGCACAAAATGAAACCAAAGCAAACATTGAGGTAGGTTCGGGAGATACGCCTTCTCAGAATGAAAGTAAAGAAGTGCTTCATTGCATATGTTGAGTACTATTCACCTACTGCATTTATCAGTGAGATATTTCAGAATTGAAAAATTTATGCCACCTGCCAAGAGCTGAATCCTATCAGTAACCGTCATTGGGAAATTTAATACTTCATTATTCGATTATTTGGCGGCGTTAAATTGAATTGATATGGGTTCGGCGTATCAGAGTTCATTAGCATTGTTTCTATCGAATTTGTGTTCGCAGACATCAGCAGCGTTAAAAAGTTGGAATGCATTGTAGACTATTAGATAGGCGGAAACGAATTTGAAATGATAGATAGTTTGGTGGTGCTTCTTTGGTTTAACGTAGACTTTCTGCGCCATTGATTTGTTCGCGCTATGTTGGGCTTCAATAGTTTCCCTTATAAAATTGTCAAGTCCGTTAGGTTGACTGTCTTCCAAACAGTTGCTTTTACGTCTCCTGGAAAGTAAGTGTTGTGATAGCTTTCAAAATTCGTTATCCTTTTATTAAATTTTTCCTTCCGCGATGAGTATAACATCTAATATGAGAGCTCTAGTAAGATGAATAGTACATTGGCACCTTTCGTGTAAAGGTAGTTTTTCTTGATACCCTAGTGATCAAGTAGATTCAGAGCTAGAATGCCTTTGCCAGTTGTTAGTTATCTGAATATAGTAATGAGAGCTTTATGGGCTCTTTGATGACAACGAATTGATGGTGACTCGATGCCATCTGTTTGAAGAGATGCCAAATATTCTCCATTGTATTGCCTGGAGAAGTACACTTGAGCCTTTTCACTTGTACAAAGTAAGCTAGAAACATGTCGTCATTGATTCTTTGAACTACTGCAGGATCGCTGGAAGATTGTAACCAGAAATAGAAGGCTTTAAGGAGGCAATTCAAAACCAAGCAATGCAGACGGGAAGCTGTCAAAATATATCCTTCTTAATGATTAAATATAACAATTTAAAGACAATGTATCATAGTGAATGCCAAATTAAGGCTCTAAATAAAAATTCGAATAAGGAAAAGCATGATAAAATAACTAAAAAACTACATTATCTAAGAGTACAATTAAGATGTTTTATCTCGAAACCATTCCAATCGTTATGTTGTTTCTAAGAATCTCAAGACCTCTTCAAAGTAATACAGGCTGTACCTTTTGGTACTATGATAACGATTTAGGAATTTCTGAGAAACGATAGGCAACCAAAAGAACACCAAACACCAGAAAGTAGAATACTGAGGAACTCGATAGCCTCTAACAAGCAAACAATAATTTCTAGAATTTATTATATATTCCAGAGAAAAAGGAAAATCCCTAGATTAGATTATTGCTTCTCTCCATAAGCCAAGTGCTATCGATGATAATCGATATCACATTCGCTCAATTTCTATCGATACAAAAACTGAACCTCGTGCAGAACACATGCTTTTACATTTACAGGATCTGAGAAAAATCTTCCTCTACACTATACAGCATATACCTCCGCAATTAAATCGGATCAAATCTAATAATAGTGACATCTAGTCCATAAATAGGGTCTCATCTCACATTCCTCCAGGCGATGTTGGATCATCGAGAAACATGAAGCATACATAATCAACAGGCGACAAAGTGTTGTATAGAATATCTGTATCTCAGAGAAGATAGAAACTTCTTCCAGGCTTGCTTCTGCCATAAGTCAAGAGCTATCGATGACCTTTCAATTATCACAATTTTTACCGACACAAAAACTAAACATCGTGCACAAACACGTGCGTTTAACAAACGTGTCTTCTAGAGTTTGTGTATTCAAGAGAAGAAGGAAAAACTCTCAATTAGATTATTGGCTGCTTCTCGTCATAAGCCAAGTGCCATTGATAATCATCCAATTATCACATTTGCTCAATTCCTATCGAGCAAAAACTAAACGTCTTTATACATTATCAAATTGTGATAAAAACAAACAGTGTTTTCTTGAATTTTTTTATTCAAGAGAAGAAGGAAAATCTCTCAATTAGATAATTGGCTACTTGTCACCATAAGCCAAGTGCCATTGATGATCATCCAATTATTACATTCGTTCAATTCCTATCGAAACAAAAACTGAACCTCGTGCAGAACACATGCTTTTACATCTACAAGACATAAAAACTGTCTTCCTCAACACTATAAAACTTCTACCTTCGCGATTGAATCGAGTTTATTCCGATAATAGTGATATACAGTTCATAAAAAAGGGTTCATCTTCACCATTCTTCAGGTGATTTGGAATCATCTTGGCACAAAAAGTACACAGATGTATTTATACATTAACAAATGGTGATAAAAACAAACAGTGTTTTCTTGAATTTTTGTATTCAAGAGAAGAAGGAAATCTCTCAATTAGATTATTGGCTGCTTCTCGCCATAAGCCAAGTGCCATTGATGACGGACACATGTTTTTACATCTTCACAATTCTTCAAGCGATTTGGAATCATCGAGGCACAAAAAGTACACAGACGTGTTCATAGATTATCAAATGGAGATAAAAACAAAGAGTGTTTTATAGAATTTTTGTATTCAAGAGGGAAAATCTTTCAATTGGATTATTGGCTGCTTTTCGCCATAAGTCAAGTGCCATTGATCATCATCCAATTATCACATTCGCTCAATTCCTATCGACACAAAAACTGAACCTCGTGTAGGACACATGCTTTTACATCTACAAGACATGAGAAATGTCACCCTCAGCACTATAAAACATCTACCTTCGCGATTGAATCGGATTTAGTCCGATAATAGTGACATAAGGCCTCATCTTCACCATTATTCAAGCGATTTGGAATCTTGGCACAAAAAGTACACAGCCGTATTTATACATTAACAAATGGTGATAAAAACAAACAGTGTTTTCTTGAATTCTTGTATTCAAGAGAAGAAGGAAAACCATCAATTAGATTATTGGCTGCTTCTCGCCATAAGCCAAGTGCCATTGATAATCATCCAATTATCACATTCGCTCAATTCCTATCGACACAAAAACTGAACCTCGTGTAGGACACATGCTTTTACATCTACAAGACATGAGAAATGTCTTCCTCAACACAATAAAAGTTCAACCTTCGCGATTGAATAGGATTTAATACGATAATAGTGACATATAGTCCATAAATAAGGCTTCATCTTCACCATTCTTTAGACGGTTTGAAATCATCTAGACACACAAAGTACATAGACGTGTTCATACATTATCAAATGGTGAGAAAAACAAACAGTGTTTTCTAGAATTTTTGTATTCAGGAGAAGAAGAAGAATCTCGCAATTAGATTATTGGCTGCTTCTCGCCATGAGCCAAGTGGCATTGATGATCATCCAATTATCACATTCGCTCAGTTCCTATGGACACAAAAACTGAACCTCATGCAGAACACATGCTTTTACATCTACAAGACATGAAAAATGTCTTCCTCAACACTATAAAACATCTACCTTCGCGATTGAATCGGATTTAATCCAATAATAGTGACATATAGTCCATAAATAAGGCCTCATCTCCAGCATCCTTCGGGCCATTTGGAATCATCGAGGCACAAAAAGCACACAGACGTGTTTATACATAATCAAAAGGTGATAAAAACCAGTATAAAACGACCAGCCGGGATTAAACAAGACGAATAGTCCTGACTGCAATATCTGAATTATGTATTACAATCGCGTATAATCCGATTAAGAACCGATAAATAAATCTCACGATTACCGAAAGTGGTACCGCGCTAAACGGTCGGTTGCGAAACGTTGGAGAACGATGAGTTTGAAAGTTGTTTGGAAGATAAAATTGATTGGTCGATTCGATGCATGGTTTTCTCGAATTATCGTTATCATGTAACAGATCGATAGGCTGTTATGTCCGAGGAAAGCGATTAGGTGTAATAGGTGTTCTCAGAATATATTCTTTCATTAGTAGTTCATTCGGAATATTAACTGCTTTAATGATTGGACTATCTATATTTCATTTATTATCTTCTGATGAAAACTAATAATAATTATCTACATTCCTGTTCAAAACTGCATAATAAGGGGACCAAAAGGTACTGTCGCTTCCACGCATGTCGATATTTGATTGTCATTTGGACTTCGAAATCGTGTCAAAGATATTTTAAGGTTATTGTGACTTGTTCACTTGAGTTTCGCAAGGGCAGTAACGTAACAGTTGCGACCAAAAACATTCACGATGTATATCCAAGCGCATTAGACGTTCGTTAATGCCAAAGATGGTTCTCTAGATTCGGATTTTCCAATTTGGATCTCTCTGACTTCTACCGATCAGGAAGACCAACAACATCAGACAACGACATGCCTAGGGCAAAAGTGGAAGCAAATTCATGTCAGATAATTGGAAAGCTCTCAAACGCCCTTAAGTAACGTGTGGTCTTCCATGCAAGAACATTTGCAGTAGATTGGAAAAAGAAGCAGAGCAGATCGTTGTGCCATTTAAAAATTCTATACTTGATCGATGATACAAATAAGAAACGAATGAATAGTTTCTCAAATTTATGAAATCATTAGAAAGGTTGAACCGTAACATGTACGAATAGAATTCATTCAAATGACATTCACGACTGGCTACACATCACCCCATACAATCAACCCAATTTTTTGGTACATTGTCGATTGGGGTTCAATCTCATAAAAAGCAACTTTGATTTCGTTTATTAACCGATAACTTCTTTCAAACAGTATTTCGATCCTTCTAAAAAACAAGAAATCTTTCTCCTAATTCATGAAAAACAACGTAATTATCCAACGCCGCATTGTTTGTTGTTTAAATTATATTATTATGTAATCGTACTCCACGCAAACATAACACAACGATGTCGAATTCCCGGGAATTGAGTGAATTCAGAACTGGAGCATCAGATTTCATCGAATAATTGTTTTTACTCAAGGTAAATGTTTGTCTATCTATCTACAAATGAAAACATGTAAATACCGACTTTCTTAAAGGGAAAAAGTCTACGTGACAGACCTACCGTCACGCAATCAGGCAGTTTTGAGACATTGTATTCATTTAGCAGCCGAATTTGCTTCATAGGTGAATTTCATTCATATCAAGTATGTCTGGAACAGCGTTATTACTTAAATTGATTGATAAGTACTACCGAGGATATCAGAGTTGAATTTAAAGTAACTCCTTGAGCTTAAAGAAATTTTAAAAAATGTCTATAATATAGTCAGATTAGAAGAATTTAAGACGAATCATTTACACGGGAAAATAACTATGAAGAAGTATTTGCATATTAGCGAATAATAGCTGAAATTAACGGTGGTTATCTAATGCAGGGTCTAAGTCGTATCTTCTTCAGTGTATCGGGTGTTTTTTTTAGACTGATAGAAATTTAAATTGAAACGAAATTGAAGCCAATTTTTTTTTATTTTAAAGATAATTTTATGACATTTATATTTCGAAAATAATTTCCGGCTTATGTCCACCACGACTAGCTCTGAGGAACCGCATTCGACCAGACCAATTTTGCACCACTTCGAGTAATTCAGGCCTTGCTTCACCAATAATACGAGTTATGTTGGCTTCCAAAAAGTCTATTGTTTCTGGTTTATCAGCATAAACCAACGACTTGACATAACCCCAAAGAAAATAATTCAGTGGAGTTATCTCGCATGATCTTGGAGACTAATTGGACCATTCCTCGAAATAATGTTATCGCCAAATCTTTCTTTCAATAAATCAATTGTTACGGTAGCAGCAAGAGGTGTACCACCATCTTGTTGGGACTAAAAAACACTTCTGGGTCGATACCATTCAAATTTTGAAACAAATAATCATTGATCATCGATCTGTAGCGAGCACCATTCATTGTAACATTAGCTCCAGCATCGTTTTTAAAGAAATATGGACCGATGCTGCATCCAGCGTGTAAAACACACCATACAGTGCATTTTTCAGGGTGCAATGGAACCTGCAGAACTTCTTGAGGATTGTTTTCACTCCATAAACGGCAATGTTGCTCGTTTACATAACCGTTCAACCAGAAATGAGCTTCATCACGAAAAACAATTTTACGATAAAAAAGTGGATCAACTTCAAGCTGTTCTAGGGCTTAATCAGCAAACAAATGACGCTTTAGTTCTTGAACCAGTTGGATCTGGTATGGGTGTAGACCAAGATCTTTACGCAAAACTTTCCATGTGGTGGATGCACAGAGTCCAACTTGTAAACGTCGACGAATTGACGAATCCGGATCAGCATTAATATAAAGACTTACAGCAGCGATATTTTCTTTCGTACGTAGAGTTCTTTGTCTTGTTGTTGCATCGAGTAGAGGAAATGTTGTCCGAAATCTATCGATAGTTTGACGAGTAAGCTGCTCTGATGGACGATTATGTGAACCATTAATTTAACGAAGTGCTCTATAAGTTTGGCGAATAGAACACTGATTTTGAAAATAAATTTCAACAATTTGTAAACGTTTTTGCGGCGTGAGTCTTCCCATGATAATTTGTCAATGCTTACTGAACAGAAATGTCAAAACAACATGGCTTCTACCTTCTGTCAAATCACAGTTATCGAAAGTTCTATCACTCTAAAAAAAAACACCCGATATATTTCTGCAATATAACCTAATTATCGTATAGGTCATGCTTATTCCAAATTTGCTTAATAATTGCAGAAATGTGTAGTGGTAAAAAAGGTATTTTTATATATTTTCATATGATTATTTTGTTTATTCAAATAACTCATTACTGAAGAAATTTTGGATTAGAATTTATCAGGTTCTTTCTCTGGAGAATGTGGCTTATATTCTTTAAAAAACGAAAATAAAAGAGGCCTTTTTGAATAATATGTTGAACATTTTTTGGCGATGGAACTTGTGATTGTTTAATATCCAATCGAAGCATATATGTATAAGGTGATGTCTAATTAATCTGGTCGATATCTTATATTTCTTTTGATTCGTTATTGGTTAATTTCTACCACATGTGATGATAATATTTATGTCTATTAAGTGATACAGTGTATGTAGGACATGTTTTAAAATTTAAGTCTAAATGTTTCAATGAGAATTATTTAGATTTAAATCTGTAGAGGTTCTGGAGAATTAATTCCAGCTATTATTAGCTAATATTTACACGGAATATCAGGATAGTCAGTATACTTAATTATTCAATTTACATGATAGCATGAAGCTTACCTAATTTTTGTGGTGAATTTTTTTGTGTGAATTGTATGGTCTGCAACTTTTGTCTGACGTATTGTTACCATAAAACTTATTGTTACAGAGAAAAATGAATTTTTCTCTTTTGACCTTGAATAAATTTTATTGCAGGAGATGGATCAAAAGGGGTTTTCGCCATTTGAATTGTAATGGTTTATTTAACGTCTACCTAAATTTTCAGTTCTATGCAAATTTTGGCTAAGTTAACTATCTATTCTGATTGCACTAAAAGGTCTATTCCTTGCATTAAATCAGTAGTATTCCGTCAGTGCACCAGTAAACCTAAAGACTTCCTTACAAAAAGGCACATCGACAAAGCTGATGACTACCGTCAACGCCGCCAAACTACCAGGTAGAATTCTCAATTCTGCACCGTTGATGGTGTTGTCGAACCCGTCCCGAGAAAACCTGCAGTATTTATTCGCCTTCCTATTAACTGAAAGTGCAAGATGAATGTGCCGTTAAACAATCAGATTCTTCGGACTTCCAATGCACAATGGTCAATAATACGCCATAACATCGTCAGTCTAGGAGCGTTAAAGGATGGAGAACTGACTTCCAAACACGTATTGTTTAAATCTCCGCGGGACCCGCCGCAGTACATTGGATATGGAACTGTTGAGTTAATTAGTAAAGTACACTGCTTAGAGTACGATGATGTAGTTTTGTGTGATCTGCCGAAGATGTACAAATAACCTGGTTTTGTTGTAGCTCGTATCCGAACGGTCCTGTTACTGAAGAACTGAAAGCATCTCATGTCTTTGTCAGACACTAAACTGACCAAGGAAGTTGATGAACTCGTTTAAGAGGAGGCTTGAAATGAATAAAACGAACATTTCAATAAGTTCAATGATCAATTGAATAGCAGTCTGTGTAAATCTTGTTGCCTTTATCAAAATGCACAAAGTATGTAGAATTTTCCAGATTTCCCAGCTCAATGATATGAGAGGAGTCAAATTGTAGGGTTTTATAAAGGTGTCGATAAGAGAATTCTTCAGAAATAAACAGCAGAGATTAACGTACCATATGTATATTATGTAAATAGTGTGAACGACGACACAAGAAGACCAAAATAGTGATAGGACTTTCCGATGAAAACATACTGCGCGAAGGTCACTGATAGAGACCTATGGCACCCAGAGACATACCTACCTTTGACAGCTGAAGATTCATATAACCTGCTATATGTCTGCTATTTTATGGCGACAGAAATCATCTAGGGCTCGAGGTGACAAAATAATGTGGTGAAGAGTAACAGGAAAGCCCTGCCTTATATTCAGGAGATAATCGAATCACATGTGATTCCATACAAATATCATCCAAAATTCTACCCTTCAACAAGATGTTGCCAAAGAAACGCTTACCTTGGCCCTTAGGATTATCTAATTTGACTCCGATTAAACATATCATGGAGCATGATTGGTCGTAAGTTGTTGACCCTCCAAAGACTTAGCTGCCCCTTTTTCGTTAAAAGTAGGCAGTCTGGAATGAGATAGCCAAAGGAGATATTAACCACCTACCTCATCAGAGACTACGCTAGGCTCATGAATGAAGGCTGAACATCTTATTTACTTACACAACCTCAATTTAACTGTAAACACTAGACTAAACGTCGAGGTACACCCGAAACTAGATCACCTCCATAATTTTTAGTGATGGTAGTCCAGGACTGTAAAACTGACTGAATTAAATCATCTTTATTTCGTGGCGCTGCTCATTCTACAAAGTAATTCCATACGTGCTCAACTGGATTCAGGTCAGGTCAGTTTGCTGGCCAGTTCATTGTCTGGATATTGTTCTTTTGAAAATGTTTTGAACCCTTCGTTTGTAGTGTGGTGGGGCGTTATCATCCTGATAAATGAAATTATCCCCAAATTCGTTGCGCAAAGGAGCAATGATTGGTTGAATGATGATTTCTACGTGGATGGTACCAGTCATTGTTCGTTCAACGATAACAAGAGGGGTAGGGAGACTGAACATTATACCCCCACAGCACATTATTGACCCGCCTTGAAAGGGCACAACTTCTCAGGCGAAATTGAGTCATTCTAGTCTACCTGAACCTCTCCAAACTCTTTCTCGTCGACTATCACTTTGTAAACCGAATCGTGACTCGTTCGAAAAAAGTACGTTGAGCCATTGTGGTAAAAGTCAGTCTTGGTGCTGTTCTACCCATTGCCGATGGGTAGCTCTATGTCCAGGTGATAGTCGAGGTACTCTTAAAAGTCTTCTTGCCCTTAAATTTGAGGAATGCAACCGTCTCCTTATGGTACTGGTTGAGACTACCCGTCTATAGGTCCTCAAAAAATGACTTCGAATGGCTATTACAGATACCGTTCGATTCCTTCGAGGAAAGTCTGCGATATAGTGGTCTTCCCTTGCAGATGTTACTCTGGGTCGACCAGACACCAGTCTCCGGGCAACGCTGCCGGTTTCCAGGAAAAGGGCCACTATGCGCCTTACTGACGTCCGTGGAATATTCAATCTGGTGCTTCGACGAAGCTTCTTGATGTAGGGCTACTATTCTTGCCAGGTTAAACTGAGAAATTGGATGTCCCGGCATTTTCCACGGATTATTCTCAATATTACAACTCACGTTATTCGCTGAAAACTGATTAACTTCGAATACACTTGTATTCTCCCGAACAAGAAACATTTTTGCTAGTTTATTGTTTTCATTTAACTGATAAGATAGTGAAGATTCAACACACAAAAAATTGTCATGTTACATTCAATAAGTTGTGAGTTGATAGGAGGGCCAAGGCTTTTGAAGATGTGTGTATATCGATGCAGATCGAACTTTATTTGACATTCGAATGACAAAACATAGAATTATGTGGGTTTATTCATCGTGTGTAGTTTTTTCGAGAAGGAATTCACAAATATGAAATTTCAAGGGTAAAAGGACTGTTGAACAAGCACTCACCATTTTATTATTGGTTCTCTTTTTTTTGTCTAGCAGTTCTTGAACTCGTTTAAAACGGAACCTTATAATGAAAACCTCAAATTTCAACGCAATCCCAAAATATCAACAGTTATTTTCAAAGAACAATATTGAAAAAACTGCTTTGCCCTTGCCAGGATTCGAACATGAACTTGTATATATCGGTGTTCTTTTAGAGTGATAGAACTTTCGATAGGGATAACTGTGATTTGGCAGAAGGTAGAAGACATATTGTTTTAAAATTTCTGTTCAGTAAGCATTGACAAATTATCATGGAAAAACTTACGCCATAACAACGTTTATAAACTGTTGAAATTCATTTTCTGAATCAGTGTTCTAATCGCCAAACTTAGAGCACTTCGTGAAATTTATAGTTTACATAATCGTCCATCAGAGCCACTTATTCATCGAACTATCGATAGATTTCAGGCAACATTTTCTCTACTAGATGCAACAACAACAAGACAAAGAACTGTACGTACAGAAGAAAATATCGCTGCTGCAAGCCTAGTGTTAATGATGATCGAAATTTGTCTATTCGTCGACGTTCACAACAAGTTGGACTCTGTGCACCACATGGAAAATTTTTTTTGAAGATCTTGGTCTACACCCAAACAAGATCCAACTGGTTCAAGAACTAAAGCTACTTGACCATAATAAGCATCGTTTATTTGCTGATTGGGCCCTAGAACAGATTGAAGTTGATCCACTTTTTTATCGTAAAATTGTGTTTAGTGATAAAGCTCATTTCTGGTTAAAAGGCTATGTAAACAAGCAGAATTGCCGTATATGGAGTGAAAACAATCCTCAAGAAGTTCTGCAGGTTCCATTACATCCTGAAAATGCACTGTATGGTGTGATTTACACGCTGGAGGCATCGTCGTTCCATATTTCTTTAAAAACGATACTGGGGTTATATTACAATGAATGGTGCTCGTTAAAGATCGATGATAAATTCAAAATTTGAATGGTATCGACCCAAAAGTGTTTTGGTTCCAACAAGATGGTGCTACACCTCATGCTGCTACCGTAACAATTGTTTTATTAAAAGAAACATTTGGCGATAAAATTATTTCGAGAAATGGTCCAATTAATTGGCCTCCAAGATCACGCGACATAACTCCACTGGATTATTTTCTTTGGGGTTATGTCAAGTCATTGGTTAATGCTGATAAACCAGCAACAATAGACGCTTTGGAAGCCACCATAACTCGTGTCCAAAAATGATCTGGAAATTATTTTCAAAACATAAATGTCATAATATTATCTTTCAAATAAAATAAAAATTTGGCTTCAATCTTAATTTAAATGTGTTTTATTTCAATTTAAAGTTCTATCACTCTAAAAAAAACCGTTTCTCCTGCATCATCATGACACGTGCAGCACCGTCAATTTTTTGTGAAGAGTGAAATTAAATAGAAGGCTAACTTAGGTTATTCACTGCTCCATCAACCATTATTTCCATCCGACTTGAGCCATTTCACCATTCCATTTTATGAACCTTTTCGAAAAATATAATTTGACCGCTCGAATCGCCCATTTCGGTTGCGTAAATCAATATTTAATCGTTAGATTGTAAATCAAGACGCTACGCCGACGAATGAAGTTTACCGAAGAAGTATTTTCCACAGATGTAAACGTCATAAATGCTAGTTTTATATCATTTGAACTGAGGGCCCTTGCTGAGCACTCGTTCCTGCAGCACAAATCAGGCAGGTATTTAGCACATAACTTTTATTACGTTCAATAAGTAACATGTTGAATGTTGCGCCACACACGTTTTATTTGTTATTAAATATTATGGAGGATTCCCATAATCTTCGGAAGGCGATAAATCTTAGGTATATGGCGGATTGACCCCTAGATATGGATGTTTATGGTTACTTAATACGGCAGAAATGAGGATGGATATTTTTATGGTGTTGGTTTTAAAATTCGTGAATATGCAGAAGATGAAGTTTCCATTGGAACGAAGGTTTTGTCCAATAATGCTGGTGCTACTGTGGTTTTCAGCAGACGAGAATAATAAATGGTAATTCCTTGCACTCGGCGGGTAAATTGTGATTTTATTGATTGCGCTCTGTTCTTTTATGTGGATACAGTCGATACATCCAATATTTTCCAATAGATGACCAAAACTCGTCCATGTATAGTCCGTCTAGAAAGTATCCGGAAAAAACAAAGCTCAATTGTAATTATTTATTAGGGGTACAAATAAGTTTCCGCCGTTTTATTGTAGATGGCGCGGCACGGAGTTTCGGTTAGCTTTCGCAAATGATAACCGGCTTAAAAAATAGTTTGGACATTCAAGAACAACATAACCTATTGATATCATTGCTTTTATATTGGTAAAATATAATTTTTATAAGTTGAAAATGTCAAAATTTGAGCCAAGTAAGCGTCATTTGCGGGAAATACTAGTTTACTTCTTTAATTTAAAGAAATCTGCTACTGAGGCGCATCAATTGCTCGTAGAAGCATATGGTGAGGGTGCTTTGAGTGAGAGAACGTGTCGAGAGTGGTTTCAAAAACGGTGATTTCGACGTAGAAGACAAGGATCGCAGTGGAAGGCCAAAAATTTAGGAGGATGCAGAATTGGAGGAATTATTGGAGGAAGATTCGTCTCAAACACAAAAAGAACTTACTCTAACATTAGAAGTCACTCAGCAAGCAGTCTCACATCGTTTAAAATCATTAGGAATGATTCATAAGCAAGGAAATTGGGTTCCGTACGGCGGAAACTTATTTGTACTCCTAATAGTACATATTTTTAATTCTTGAATTAGAGAATTATAACAAAATATTCATTTCATTTACTTATACAACCTCCATTCAACTGTAAACACTTGACTAAACTTCGAGTTACACCCGAAACTAGATCATCTCCATAATTTTCGATAATCCAGGACTGCCAAACTGACTGAATTAAATCATCTTTATTTCGCGGCGCTGCTCAATCAACTTCAATCTTCATTAGTCCCCATATGTTTTCAATGGGACTGAGATTTGGTGAAGCTGCTGGCCATAACATGGTTGGTCACTTGGTGTTCTTGCATCCAAGCTTGTGTATAAGCCGAAGTATGGCATCTTGCATTATCCTGCAATAAAGCATGCGCCGCTTCAAGGAGAAAATCGTTTAGAATGCCACAATACTTTTCACTCTTAATGGTTCCATCAACTGTAGAGAGAGGCGTAGCACCACGCTGAGATATTGCCCCAAACCATTATTTTGGTGGGAAATTTGCAAATTCAAACGGTAACAGTTTCTTTGATAGGATTTTAAAGTGATTCTCACCATGTTGGAAACAATTTTCATCAGATATGAAGACACTATCAAAATTATCTTCTTGAAATCGTTCAACAAATTCTATTCTTCGTTCCTTTTATAAAGGTGTCATTATGGGGATTTTTTTTAGTTTCCTTGACTTTTAGGTGACATATGGGCGGTTTCTAGACATACTTTTATATTTTCTTGATTTCCAAATCTGTTAGCCAATTGGCGAAACCCCAGGCGCGGATTCTTAAAGCCAATAAGGCATTCAAATTGTTTCCTTTAATCTTCCTGAAACTGATCTATGGCTCATATCCATGCCATTTTTGGATCCTTTTTATTATCTCGTATACAGCACTTTTTCCCAGTTCAGCCAAATGCACTAATTTTTTAATGTTTCGAAAACCTTTTCGATAAAAATATTCAATCTGTTTTCTTTTTTCTACATGCTACATTATTTCATTAATTGTATACCTATCGACAATCAACAATATTTAACGAATAGTGTTACATACAACTTTGGCCTTAGCCGAGTATTCGCACAACCTATTTTATACATTACTTTTGTCGTAGAACGTTACAAAAAGAAGTATATTAAAATTATGAAGATAATAAATTCCGGATACTTCCTAGACGGACTAAAGTTCAAGTTAGTAACTTATTTCACTGTATGTATTTGATGGTATCTATTAGTGCTATCCCTTCGTCCAAATGTCTCCAATTTTCGCATTTTGGGCCGACTGAGTTGGACTCACCGATGAAGAATCCGAGGCCAAAACTGATTATGTCTGTAAACACACTTACTTAAGAAGAGGAAGAGCTAGAGCCGTGAAAGTTTCAGGAAATATTTTGCGTGTGAAAGTGGCATTCAGGTTCGTTAATGGGAAAAATCGATTCGACAGTTTCGCAGTTAGTCGCGTTTGGAAATCTTTCATATTTTTTCCAATATTTTCGATGGATCTGAAATTCGGCATTTAGAAGAATAGAAACGCACATGTTCGTGCGAAATTTTGTGGAGATCGTATGGTTAGAAGTGAAAGAAATTTGTCAGCGTTGACCGCTACCTGGTACACTATAACTTTCAAATGCAAAGGGATGAAAACTTGAATCTTTAGAGGTAGTTTCAAAGCCTGAATATCTGGGTTGATTTAGTTACTAGGCAAAATCAGTTCGATGGTTTCGCAGTTATTTCCATTTGAAATTTTCTTTAAATATTATCAATGTTTTCCAAACTAAAAATCCGACTGATTTGAAATTTGGGGTTTGGGTTTGGAAAGGATTTAACCTAGAATTGTACAATTTTTCCATAATCGAACGATATTATAGTCCTTTTCACGGTTTCAGAAATACCAATGATTAATTTCATATTTCACCCTGTACTTCTAACCGTTGTTTTTCATAGTATTGAGCATATTGAAAATTCGTCCTCAGTTTGCGATGTCTTTTGAAAACTTAGCTTTGGAGTGCAATTTCGCTTACGGACAAAATTTCCTCATGATTTGAAGGGTTTCGTTTTGAAAAGCCCACTATCTAGTCAGCTGTCACTTCTGAAGTTCTCATCCTAGGACATTTCACAAGTAAAAACTACCCCATTACTACAAATTGAACGATACACTCTTCACCAACACATTGAAATTGTTGAAATTCACTACATTTCATGAAAAGGGTATGGTGTTGTAACCGTCTGGCTGATATCGTTTTCCATTGTTAATGGCAAAACTTCCTCTTCACAGTGAAGTAAACCTTCCTTGATTTCTCTCAAAATATACCGGTTTTGTTTTCAAAGTCTAAATGAACCTCTTACTGGAAAACCCTTTATATTAATTCGTGTTAGAAATTTTGCTTTTCAACGGCTCAAAATGTGAGGGTCCATCAAAATTAACCTTTTGAACGTGCATGCAAAATTCCACGACAATTAGAGCAGCAGAAGCTCAGAAAAACTCATTTGAATAATTTCCAAATATTCCGACAACGAATGCCTCATAAATCTTCAACCATACAATAACCACAAAACTGTAAACTGGGTTCAACATCCATTAATAAATGTCGGTGGCAGCTTCTACAGAAAACATGAACACGAGAAGAATAAAAATTTCTAGACAACTTCTGTACTTAACAAATTACTTGGTAATCTTTGATCAATAGCTGACCAACTACTGTTAAGTGGAAAAATACCTGGGGTGAAAATAAACATAATTCCATTGCCCTAGGGACCTTTAACATCTACTGGAGAAGCCATTATTTCCTTAAGGGCCATTTGAGAACTAGACACATTTTTCAGAGTGTTCAGAGAAGAAGTTATACTACATTCTCGTCTATAACACTTATACAAGTAAATAATAAAACTTTTGTTTTTGGACTCAAAATTACTGAAATTATTGAAGATAAAGATTAAACTTGTTTGAATTTGGACAACCTGACTCGACTTCGAGAGATATTTATAGAATTTATATTAATTAAATTTTCACCATTACAATTTGAATAGAGATTTTCAGATATTACAGTTTATAGTTGGATTAATTAATTTTCTTGAAAAATTTCTAGAATTAAATGGAATAAAACCCTTAAAAAATTTAAAGATATAAAGTATTACCAACACCTATGAGTGGCGATTCACCAATGAAGAATCAAAAGCAAAGATAAAGTACTGACAGTAATCATCGAGATATATCATACAAGACCAATTTGTTTCGATTGGATACTCAGGAATAACATATCCCAAAAAATTTCCCACATAAAATTTAAAGAGGACTTTTCAGTTTCCTCTTTAAACAATAGATAGTACATTTTTCACAAAAGGAATCTGAAATTCTTACCCGTATTCTCCTCAGTTGAAAGTTATTTGGATGCTAAATAGAAACAATCAATAAAATATACAGACCTTCATTCACCAAGTATTCTGTTCGAAAGCTAACTTCACTAAAAATGCTCAACCAGGTGAGTACCATTCAAAAAGGTAGGCTATTTCACAGAAAAATGTCGAAAAGAAGAAATGATCATAGACCTCATATTTGAAAACTATCACGCGCATGTGTGAAAATATAAATTATGAATAATTTAAACAAATATAAAATTCAAATCTACAAATGTAATGTGAAAAATCTCTTGAAAGCTTTTCAGAATTAAACTGAATGAAATGCCTCAGAATCACTGTTCCACTTCATGAACATATATCGGGTGTTTTTTTTTTAGAGTTATAGAACTTTCGATAGGGATAACTGTGTTTCGACAGAAGGTAGAAGCCATGTTGTTTTGACATTTCTGTTCAGTAAACATTGACAAATTATCATGGAAAGACTCACGCCGCAACAACGTTCACAAATTGTACAAATTTATTTTTAAAATCAGTGTTCTATTCATTCAATATCAACCTCCATCAAGTACAGCATGAATTTCACTTAATGATAGTATAACTCAATTAACATCACCCTCGATAATGAATCGACCTTAATTTCAAACTTGTGTGAATCATGAAGTGATTACTTGATCCTTGAGTTCACTACAAATTTTATGGAAATTTTTTCTCAATAATTTTTCAAATTAAAATTTAATAAATGTCTTAGAAAACACTGTTTTAATTCAGTAGACATATAGAATTAACTCTCGTTACACAGCACCAAAAGGAATAAAATAAATAAAAAAATACAAAATATTAATTAAAATTATTAAATATATACTTGAAAGATGCAAACTTTGTTTCATACCAGAGTATTATGATTTTTTCGGAAGGGCATTTGGTTTTAATAATACATTGAAACAAAGTTTGTTACCTTCAAATATTTATTGGATATTTTTAATTGATATTTTATATTTTCTTTCTACTATTTTAATCCTTTTGGTGCTGGGTAATGAGTGTTAATTCTATATGTCTACTGAATTAAAACTGTGTTTTTCAAGACATTTATTAAATTTCATTTTAAAAAGTTTTCAGTAAAATTTTTTATAAAATTAAAAATCGAAGGTTGTTGTGAGGTTAACAGAATAAATCTGTATAATATTTAAGATATTGTGTGAATCATTTTAGTTGATAGTTCAATTGGTATAATTATTCCTTCTGTTTGAAAATACCCCATACAAGATCTTACAATAAAAATACTATTTCTGCAATATCCATCTACTTTCGTGAAAGATCTTCGAGTCCTCCACATAATTTCTGTAGAAAATGAGTTATGTATTTTAATCAAGCTGTAACCGCATTTTAGAACTCATTAATTCCTATTTTTATACTGGTGAATCTACATATTAATACGAAAAACGCTGGGCTTGCGCATACTCATTAATTGAGTTGAATAATGATACACTGTATCGAATCCAATGAAATCGCCTGATTATACTGATATACGATATTCAGTCTATAAGCAAAGATGAATCATTACAGTTTACGTCCTGAAATCGGATATATGGAGGTCTTCTTCTTAATGTATGTATTGAATTAATAAATCCATACAGCGCCAATAAAAATTTGAATATGCATAATTTCGATGTCTGAAGAAGAGGCGCCGAAAGGTTCAACAATGAAGGTTTGATTAATTGATGTTTATGGAAATTCATAGTTGAAATTCAGGCACATTGACGTCTAAAAATGCGGATGGCCTCCAAGATCTTGTGACCTGATATCTTTTCACTTTTCCTCTACTGTGATTTCAAAAGGTTCATACAAAAAAATAGTTAATAATTAAGGATTTACAAGGAAAGGAATTTGGTTTTTATAAAACAAGGAACAAAGCAAAATTTTGTACTCTTCAAGTATTAATTTAATAATTTTTTAATTGACAATTTGTATTTCTTCGAATTCTTTTATTCCCTTTGTTACTGTGTAGAAAGTATGTTCTAAATACATTTATTTAATTTAATTCTAAAAATTTTTTCATGAAAATTTTGTGAAATTAAAACCTGTAGTAGTTAAAATATCTCAACCCATTTAACCCAGGAAATAGCGGTACGCCACTATATAAACTTTGAAGCATCTCTCCACCGATCATCTGCTCCTCTTCTACCCCTATTTATACGTTGAAAAATTTACTCCGACCGAATAAAGTTATTTAAGCGTAATATTCGAGCCATAAAATGCAACATACAAAAGCCTAGACACGCTCCAATGTATGCAATGCATACCTTCAACAATAACAAAACCCCCCCAGGATCATCCAGCAGCGATTTTTTTCAACCAGAGCTAAATTCTTTATTTTACGACAAGCAGCCCCAATAAAATACCTTACTTCGGACCACCCTTTGATGCAACAAGGGGAGGACAACGAAGGTCCTCGTTGAAAAGAATAAATTTAAATTTTAATTAGAGTTACTTCGATAGCACCAGTTTAGATCGCGTTATATCGCTTTTTCGGATCTTTTTACCATTCGGATTTTATTGATTCTTAACCCCTTGGCTTCGTGGATGTGATTTCGGCCCGTTTGAGCTGTTAGCGTGAGTGGAATAGTTGAGGAGATGAGGTGATTTGGCTTTAAATGTTCATTTGATTGCAGTTGGATTCCTTAATGAAGAATTAATTTAAGAATGGTGCAGCTGCTGTTTGCCGGACGATTCTTGCAGGCTTTCGAATCAAGAATATTTTCCCCTGCTTAGATACAAAAAATATTCATAGTCAATATTCTGAAAAATGAACTGACTTCCAGAGAAATTCATAAAACATTTATTCAACTGAAAGGACCTTCAGTACGTTCGCTCATTATTATCTATAGCTAAAATATAATTAATTCAATGAGTGCATCCTTGATAAGGGTTAATATTTGATGGTAAATATGAAAACATAATTATTCTGTTGCGTTTCTAGATAATTAAGTCTTATAAAATTAAAAATCTTTTTGTCTGTAGACATAGTAAGCGTAGAAATAAGTTCGTGCGGTTTTGATAACCGATGTCGAGATTAGTTTATTATTCCATTGTTTTATATGACGACACCTTCATTTTGAAGTTTCATCACTAGGCTTTCTCTTCAGAATCTGTATTTCACTGAAGTGTAAGCAACTTTGTTTTTGTGTGCTCTGAAAATATCAACCGTTGCTACCGACGGACAAAACTTTGAACATTGAATGAATAACTAATTTTTTACAATAAAACTTAAATTTTCGCAAAAAAACGCATAAACCTATCCATACTCCTAATATATAATTCTCAAATCTCCTTACCATTCCAGAACACAAAGAAATCTATGGAAAATTAAAAAAATTGATAGAAAATGAGTAACATATTGTTATACTATGCTGTCTCAATAAGATATTCTGATAAAATAGAACTTATATAAAACTAAATGTGACAAAAGAATGTTTGAAATTTTCAGTGAACCTTCAAAATGAAGAATTAAATCCATCAAGAAAAAACGTGTCATTATCTTAAAATACAACACTATCTGCAAATTTCTGAAGTGTAAAAGGTTAACTCGAACCGAATTGTCAACTTTTGAATATCAATACAGATTTAATATGTTAACCTCCTATAATTTTAATTTGAAAAAATTTGATTCGAAAACTTTTAGAATTAAATTAATGTCCTATAAGCACTGCTTATATTTAATAGACATATCAAAATTCATTATATAATATCAAATGGAATAAAAATAAAAACCCAGCAAATATAAATTGCCAATTAAAATTAATAAATAAATATTTGAAAATGACTAAACTTTGTTCGTGATCTTATATTTATGAAAAGTAAATCTTTTTCAAAAACACAAAACATAATTTTGAGAACTTCTCCAAAACTGATCTATTTAAAATACTTAATATATTTAAATAAGTTGCTTCAAAAATCTCTCAAAACATGTAGCAGATCTTCAAAAAACAATTAAAATTCAGATGAGGTCTTAATCAGTCCAACTTCACATTTAATAAAGAAAATCAATTAACAATAAATAACTAACCCCTAAGATGTCGTGGTATCCTTGTTTGAACAAACACTGAAATTAGGGACCTTTAAAATCCAAGGTATTATTCTATGTTCTATACTCATCACAAAAACCATACAAAGCTTGTAAGGTATTAATTGTTAATTGATTTTATTTTTTAAATATGAAGTTTTACTGAAGAAGACCTTATCTGAATTCTAAATGTTTTTTGAGTATGTGCTACATGTTTTGGGAGATTTTTGAAGTAACTTATTTAAATATGTAAATAAATTAAATATTTCAAATAAATTAGTTTTGGAGAAGTTCCCAAAATTATGTTTTGTATTTTTGAAAAAGATTTAGTTTTCATAAATATAAGATCAAAAACAAAATTTTGTCTCCTTCAAATATTTATTTATTAATTTAAATTGAAAATTTATATTCGTTTTTTTTTATTCCATTTGATATTATATACTGAGTTTTGATTTTATGTGTCTATTAAATACTAACAGTGCTTATAAAACATTAATTTGATTCTAAAAGTTTTTGAATAAAATTTTTTGAAATTAAAATTATAGGAGGCTAACAGATTAAATCTGTTTTGATATTCAAATTTTGTAATAATCCTATCGAATACAAAAACCTCTTCCTATTATTTCAAATTATCATCTGATAACAACAAATATATTAAATGAGTATATTCTTAACAAGGCTGATATTTCATTTAGTATATGAAAACAGCATTTTTTAAATATTTAACAGAATAATTTTAAGAAAACGAAATCTCAAAGTATCAGTTTCATACTGCACACAAAATAATGAAGAAGTTATATTTACTCATAGGTGTGTAAAATATAATACTTTTAGTTCCTTTAATTTCATGATTTGTTCGGTTATATAATGTTGAATATTTATTTATGGCATAAAGTCGAAGATTTTCTTTTAGGCATATGAATTAATTTTTTGAATAATTATTTTGTGTAGGTATTCAAAATTAATTCCTGTTTTCCCAATTTAATTGAGTTAGAAATGGCTTGAATTAAAATGTTCATATAAGAGCGTAGCAAAGCTACTTGTCGAAAATTTATTGTAGAATAATTGTAATTATTCAGCTTACAGTGAATCAGTCAATTCGATTGAAAAGCTTGGAGTGGTAATTAACAATTTCTTTAGTAAACATCCCAACTTTCTTGCCAATAATTTAGTATGAATGTCCAAGGATTACGATCCGAAATATACAAATTTATGCAGAGAATTGTATCTACGCTTTATGATTAGTATATTTTAAATATTTAGCAGAATAATTCTGTGGAAATTTTATTTCAAAGATTTTCTAACAATTAAAAAAGATTAAATCAAAATCTTTTACAAATATTGTTTTCTTTCAAGTAGTCAAATAAAATTATGAAAAATCCTAAAGGAATCTAAAGAAAATATAGAATAAAAATTACCTATCAAACTTCAGCAGATACAGCTGTTTCAAATGGAATTTATGAATAGCAAATTTTTCCAAGAAAATGCTTTTTGTACATAGTAAAAAGTTTTTCGAAAAAATATTGCACATTATCCAGAAGAGCATTCAAAACTCTCCTAGGAGATGTCTTTTGACAGTTGTGATGTTGATAATTCTGTACGTTTACTTAAATAGAAACTTCTACGATATTCAGTTTTAATTTCATAAATTTTTCAAGTAATCTTTTAAATTAAATTTTGTTGAGGTTTCACAGAATTATTTTGCTCAATATTTAATATATTGAAAAAAGATCCCCTTCCAAATAATATATCCTTTTAATTTATTTTTATTATTTGTAGTTTTCACAATTAAAATCTCCAAAAACAAATAAAAAAGTTAAGCCAAATGAAAGTAACGAAACACAATAGATCCATTCATATAAACGTAATCCTATTCTTTTAAAACTATCACTATCTCGCACAAGAAGAATGAGTTACCACTTTCAAAAACCATCCCAACACGCCCTCCCATTACTTTCAGTAAAAAAAAATCTCCCCAACTAATTCAACCACGCTTTGAGGCATGACCGTAATTGAATTTTCATTCAGGGGTGGATCTTCCAAGGACCGAAGGTAGCAAGTTAGGGAGGATTTAGGGGATAATTTGTATCAGAAATTAGAGGGCTTCTAATTTAACGTGCCTAAGGATTATATGGTTTATAATCTTAATTAGCGTTCTTTAAAGGGGGAGTAAAGTCTGTTGGAGATATATGGAACGATTTCCTTGATATCAGAAGGGTTGAGTTTCATACTGTTGGAAAATTTCTTGTGCCTGAAGTAAAATAATTTTCTTAAAACAGTGGAAAATTCTTCACAAACATTGATTGCTCTTTTTTTTCTTGGTCCCACTAGATTTGCTGTTTTTTTCGATTTTTTCGTAACTAGCGAACTCTAAAGATTACCATATTGCGATAACTTTAATGTATTCGAAATGACAAAATTGACTTAAACTGTTAAATGAGATAATAGTTGGATTAATTTTATGAAACCTTTACAAATCTGATCTGAAAAATCTCTTAAAAAATTTGCAGAATTAAATTGAGTAAAATGTCTTAGAGCACTGTTCAACTTTATAGACATATAGAATCATTAAAATATATGAGCAGCAGTTGATCAATAAATAATTATTTATTGATTATAATCAAAAGGAAACATAAAGTACCGACCGTGGTCGTCCAAGAACCATTATCCAAGAAAATTATTCCAGCTATTATCTATAATTTTTCAAAAAACCCTTCGAAGTGAATTTTCAATTTCAAGACGTTGAGCAATTTCTGCAATTTCTAGAATCATTTTTGCATCTTCATAGTATATAAAAAAACCTAATTCAAATAATTCTTTCCATGCCATAAAAATACACAATCATCAATGTCATATCATCAATCCGCAGAAAAAAAAAATTTCATGAATTATGTTTGTATTAATATAACTTTATTTGAAAAATTTTTAAATATCATACAGATTTATTGTGGTAACCTTCTGCAAATTTTAATTTCAAAAAATTTCTATTCAAAAACATTAAGAATTAAATTAAATAAATGTCTTTAGAACACATTGTGTCAACTAAGTAGACATATAGAATTAACACTTATTACATAGTATCAAAGAGGATAAAAGAAATTTAAATGAATATAAATTATCAACTAAAAATTATTAAGTAAATACTTGAAGAGTACAAAATTTTGTTTCGTTCCTTGTTTTATGAAAACTAAATTCCTTTCCAAAAATGCAAAACATAAGCTTCAGAACTTCTTCAAAAACAACCTGCCCAAATTGAGTTCGTTTAAAATAATTTCTAAAACATACCGAACATTTTCAAAAGACAATTTAGAATTATTACAACGGAAACTTATCAGCTCTACTTCATATTTAAAAAAAAATCAACATAAAATATCTTACCAATCCAACCGAATGCTGTTTACTGGACAAACACTTGAATAAAGTGAATTTTTAAAAAATCCTACGTATTCTATGTTCGTCACAGAAATTACATAAAGTTTGCAAGGTATTTTATGGACTCCTTTAAAACCAAATGATAATATGTAATGAGCGTTAATTATTATATATACAATAAAATATTAAAAGGAGGATTTTTCTTGATAAAAGGATTATTATAAAATTTTAAATATCATACAGATTTATTCTGTTAACCTACAAATTTTAATATCAAAAAATTTTTATTCAAAAGCTTTTATAATTAAATTGAATATATGTCTTTAGGACACACACTGTCAATTAAGTAGTATGTAATAAGTATTAATTCTATATGTGTACTAAATTGACACAGTATGTTCTAAATACATTTAGTTAATTTAATTCTAAAAAGTTTTGAATTAATTTTTTTTAAATTGAAATTTTTAGGAGATTAACAAAATAAATCTGTATGATATTTAATTTTTTAACATTATAAATATGTAAAAATAAATAACAATAAAATATGAAACTGAACCATATTAATAATATTGCTCCTGAAAGATATACTCAACTTTTCGATAACTTTCGTGATATTATCAGATCTTCTAGTAAACGTTAACCGAAAAAGGATTTCGTATGCAAATCCGAAAAACAGGAAATAATTAAGCCCTCAAACGTATCGATCTTGCTTTTGCGTGCCAGATAGAGTCCTGCTTTTATTCTACGTCAAAAATACCTAACAGTTAAACCGGGAAGCATGTTCTTCCGACTATACAAGGACTATCGATCGAGCGTTTGCGATGTTTTGATTGTCTAGATAAATTAAAAAGTGAAAAATGAACTGTTTGAACGATTATGTAGATTCAAAAGCGTTGGCATTCCTACGTGTGTTTGAAGTGTAGATATAGATATTTTGTCGATAATTAATCAATGATAAGACTATGTATTTTATTTGTTGTGAATTTTTAAACAGGAAGCTGAATATATGATGAATGAATTCCAGAGGAGTATGTTTGGAAAATATATAAAGGAATAATTCTTTGTAAATTGCAGAAAAATATTCAATTATTTATCCCAATTCTCCGCAACTTACTTATCGAATAAGACATTTATCTGCATCCTTAAAGTCAATTTTGCATACATGCATCGCTATAATCCAATGTGTTAAGGCATAAAAACGGATTAAAGTCGGTGGTACTTGCTTGACAAATTCTACTCAATGTTTAAGGAATATATTGTTCATATAATAAAATAATAAAAAGACGTTCTTCATTATATAGAAGGATCAAACAAATTTATTCTCTTACAAATTTTAACTTAAACAATTTTATTCGAAAACTTCTAGAATTAAATTAATGTCTTATAAGCACTGCGTCAATTTGGTAGACATATAAAATCAACACTCATTATATAATATCAAATGGAATAAATAAAACCCAGCGAAATATAAATTATCAATCAAACTTACTAAATAAATACTTGAAGGAGACAAAATTTTGTTTCTTATCTTATATTTATGAAAACCAAATCTTTTTCATATATGCAAAACATAATCTTACAATAATCACACACAATTCTTAAGGTATTTTATGACCTTTAGTTAAAACCTGGTTTTCCTCAATCATTATGTAAAGGTAATTTGGTTTTAACTAAAGGCCATAAAATATCCTACAAACTTTGCGTGATTTTTTGACGAACATAGAATACATAAGATTTTTTGAAGTTCTCTAATTCTAAATGTTCAACAAGAATACCTCGAGGTCTGTCTGGTAAGATATTTTATGTTAATTAATTTAATTTTTGAAATGTGAAGTAGGACTGACGACAATCCTATTTAAATTCAAATGTTTTTTGAAGATGTACTACATGTTTGAGATTTTTTGAAGTACCTTGTTTAAATATTTAAAATTAGTTCTTTATATTATGCTTTGCATTTTTGAAAAAGCTTTGGATTTCATAAATATAAGACTTTATTATATAATCACTGTTGATTTTATTTGTCTACTAAATTAAAGCAATTATAAGACATTAATTTAATTCTAAAAGTTTTTGAATAAAATTTTTCGACGTTAAAATTTGTAGGAGAATATTTCATTTCTGAACATATATGACAAAAGCTTCAAATAATTCCTCGTTTCACAGACTGTTTATTTGATTTCTCAAGCTTAAATTTCATATATTTTGGAGTGTAGGGATTCTATGAAAGTTATTATGGATTTCAAAGGTTTTTGATCTAATTTCGTAAAATAATTTGAATCTGCAGATAGTATGTTAGTCTGAGTTATATCTGATAATGATCAAATTGCAATCGAATTATTGCACAAAAACGCAGTCAAAGATTATTTCAATTCATTGATTTACATTGCTCTACTGGAAACTTTTTAAATAAACAATTTCTTATCATTTAATTCACACTCACTTAAAACATAGTGTATAAAATGATTCACATAGCTAAAATTGTTGAAATGATTATTTCCATACGGAACTTTCAGTTTGAAACAAAAAGACAATAACTATTCATCATACCCTAAGATTCTTTATGTTAGCGTTTCTCCTATCTTAGCGTTATTTGTTATGGATTCACATAAAATATCATATACAAATTCATTCAAGTATCTATTTAATTATCATTCAAGAGATTTTCAAAATTTTAAAGTATCTGTTGAAGTATCTTCAAATAAATAGAAACTGTCAATCGAATAAATATTGTAAACTATTATTCGGGTTGTAGTGGATTATATAAATAATCGAAAATTTTCATGTTCTTGAAATTTCAGAAAGTTTAAGTCTTCAAGAATTTGAAATATGAAAGAAATAGGCCCTTTCGTATTTTTTATGTATCAAACTGTACTCAGTGAATTCACCTCGAAGAAAAAATGTTAGGAATTTTCTGCTTTTTTATTGCTGTAGACTTTTTCTATATTATTTTCATCATATTTTCTATATCTTTCTAAAATCAGCAATTTCTCGATTTTTAATTGAGTCCTACCAAGCTGAAATATTGACTGGAAATCGTTATTTTGTTCAGATAAAAATCCAGTTATCACCCTTGAAATGGTGATGTGTTTGGAGAAGCTATTTATTGTTCATTCACTATTGCACTCAGAGACATCATTAACAATATGGGAACATAAATTCAATGACATAAAAACATTCCAGATTATTTTCCAATTCCTTCCAACGGTTTAAATGAATGTTTTAAATGATAAAAAGCTATTCGAATATTTCTCTTCTCAAGTCTGTATCGGTCATAGACGATACCAGATATTACTTTTAAACTCGTCAAGTATTTAAATATCGACCTGATAGAAATGGAGTGTTGGTAAATAAACGAACCAATAGTGGAAACAAGGTGAAGTTGATATCGTTTTTATTGTAATTTAGAATGTTTCCCATTACAAAAATAAATAATTTCAATTCCAATAGTGCAGGCGCATCTGAGAATGAGCTTCGATTTCAAAGTCGATCTGAAATTGGATACAATGTTTATCCACTAACTGAACGACAAAATTATTCACTAAACTGTATTGAATTACTTAATTATACACTACGCATTTTCTTTCTTATTTATGATTAATTCGAAATTTTACACTTTGTCGTAAAATTATCTAATGAAATGATATGTTTCAAAATGAATTTCATTGCAGTTCCTACAGGTTTTTTAAATTAAATAAATTTTTTATATTGATACTAGAAAGTCATCAAATACAAAATTTTTCAACTCAATATAAAATTAATGAATTGAGAATCTTGTATTAAGTCAATATCATAAAATGAAAATTGAAGATTTTCAAGAGAGTATCATTTTGATATTAATTTCATGTATAGGTATACTTTTTCAGCTTTTTCAGAATTCTGATTTCAATTTGAAATTAGTTTCGCCAAGTAGACTCAAATTTCATAATTTATATAATTATTCAAATGAGTGTATATTCGGTTTCTGAGTCATTATCGATTTAGTATAAGTTTTGATACCTTTTAAAAATTATTGAAAAAAGGTTTTAAATTTACACACTTAGTCGAGAAGAAGAACTCAGCTGCTTGTTTGACTTCTGCTCTGTTTTGGTTGAACCTTGAAGTATGAAACTCTGTTTCTTATTTTGGGGGTTTCATCAGAGAAAATTATGTGTTATAGTTAACTGTACTTGGATTCCTCCAGAAACTGTTTCGACTCGGTAAAATTTTTTATTTGAACTTGTTATTTTTTATGATTATAAATGTCTGAAGCTTGAGAGTAATCAGAGAATATATAGAACGGATTATATTTTCTGAATTAATTATTTCATCATTTCTGTAGTATTTTTAGGTTCTCTTCTACATTTACATTAATGGATAAATGTACGTATACATATAAGTATAATATCATTAAATGAAAAACAAAGTATTTTGGAAAAATATCAATTCTATATTTGTGTTATATTTATTTTAATATATAATATATATATATATATAGTGAAAATTTTTCCAGAATTTTTATTTTCATTTGAATTTTTGATTTTAAAATAAAACTTTCATCAATTTTACTCAAAATTCATAATTATTCCAGTTTTCAACTGAGCTGATATTTTCGAAATAAAAATTCGACTGATTCTCATATCAGAGTCGTAAAATTCATAAGGAAAAAAATTGATTTTCGAAAAAGTTCTACTTTAAACTATCCAACTGGGAGCATTAAACCTTACGATGAGCATTAAACTTTACAAATCCCACCAAACAAAATTTTAATTTTGATTTTGACCACTAGTTCGTATTTCACGTTGTTATGAACAAATCTGAACTTAAGATAAGATAAAAAAATTTTAAAATACAGGAAATTTTAAGATATTATGAAATATGTGTTTTATATTATTCGCTGAGAAGACATAACAGATTGAAAGTTCTTTTCGATATTAAGATAATTCAATTCGCCCCATAACTGAAAATCATAACATTTTTAATTCGTAGGCTTTCTATATGAGTTTAAGAATTTCTCTTTCTACGTAGGAACATCAGAATCAATTGCGCATTTCAAATTCTTCAATTACATTTTTGTGTATCATTAAATTTTTCAGAAACGAATGTTTAATTTTTCCTTTTTTGTTTGAAAATTTCAATTTTAATTCAAAAAATTTTTTTCAGTCATTCAAATATTTTTGGGATTGAAGGTTTTTACAGTTTTACATATGTGTCATTTATAAATAGTTTATAAAAAAATATTTAAAATATTGACCAACGGTTTCTCATTTCAACTGAAAAAATAAAAGTTACATCAGTTCATTCTCGAAATTGATTGAATTTCCTGAGTGTTATTTGTTCCCCGACATTTCCGCTCAAATTTTTCGTCAAAAATTACTCACTTACACATTAGGGTGCATCCAGTAGATCAGAGGCGAGTGGTGCCGCGGGGGACATCACTCAGAAGCATCCTAGATAACTCCAAAAATTTAATACACCTATCCGTTTCCACTTCCTGGTCCTTCAAGCCGGAAGTCCGCGAACCAAACGCACAAAGTCACCATCAAAAACTCTATAATCACTCTCTCACAATTCAGCAACGGGTAAAGGCAGAGCCACCCCCGCGAACCTGAAGATAACACACTCGACCGAAACCTGGTCGACGCTGCGGGTCCCGGGAAACATCGGCGAAAAATTCGCAAGCCGTCCGTGCGGTTTTTTTCTTCTCGTGCGGAAACGAACGCGCGCCAGCCGAAAAGCGTGCGTTTATCTGTCAACGGTGTTCGACGGTGCAGAGCCGACGTGATAATACAATGGATTATAGTAGGCTTTGGAAAACCCCCCACCCCGATCATGCTCCACTACAGGTGCGATTGAATCGACGACGCGGTTGCGCAAATCAAAAAAGCGCTCACTTGATCCGCTTGTAGCACAATTTTGTAATGTGTGTACCTATTTGTGCTTATAAAGTGTGATTTCATTAGGACGCGATATCGGAAAGCGGGGATTGGATTCGCGGATAAAGTGGTGAGTTTCCTAGCGCGATCTTCTCAGAGCTTTCGGGAGATTAACGGGGACACAGAGCTTTATATCGAGACGTGAAAGAGTTGCGTTTGGTATGAGAGGCGTTGAAAGTTCAAATGGTTATCACACATCGCACGATCTGATGAATATGTAGCTGCGTTTCGATGGTTTCCCAGACTTTATTCTAACCATGTATAAACTTAATGATCCAAGTGATCAAATTGTCGTACGCCTTCTCTTGAACACAAAGCAATCCGATCGTTAAGTGACCTACTTACTCTGGTCAGTATGGCCGTAGTAATGCTCCGAAAAGTATTCACTAGTCTCTTCCGCATATTGAGAGCTGTTATTGGAATCTCATCGTATACAATTCCCCATATGTGACCCCACAAAAAAAATCTGGTTTGGTGAGATCCGGTGATCAAACAGGACATCTTGTCGATCCGCACCTACCAATCCATCTACTTGGAAACTGGTGATCCAGAAAACTCTCACGTATCTTATTTGCGTAGGTAACACAGCTCATAATCCAGAAAGAATATCCTGATGTAAATTTCGAAAAAATGAGGACCCATCAGACATTTAATGATCACTTGTGTGGATAGTCCACTTTCCTAAGTGGATTTTCAAAGAGAAATAATGGAAATTGTGCCTATCGACAAGACCAGAATTGTAAGACGTCGCTTCATCGCTGAATAAAACCAAATCGAAAAATGTAGAACCATCCATTTAATTATATATTTTTGATTCAATTCGAAAAATTCCCCAGTTACAAATATTCAAATTTCCAAATCACTATTGGCAAGAGCCTGGTGCATTTGAATATGGTAGGCGTGAAACTTGTGCTTTTTAGGATTGTTTTGACTGAACGCTTACTTATAACACAGGCTACACTAAGCTTTAAATAAATTAATTCGGCTTATCTGTACCAAATATCATTAATAAGGAGTATAAGCTATGGTAATGGACAGTTTTATAAATCGAGACATGCACACGTTTCAAACTGGCTGGTTTTCATCAGTGCAATGACTACAAATCTATCAAGTATTTATATTCGCTATACACAGAGACACCAAGGTATTAATCATACACAAGCGCCATCTGGAGTATGCAAACATACATACAAGACATACCTTTGCGAGTTAATTCGTAAATGAAGAAATGTATTCCCGATATTTTCACGTTACAAACGCAAAACAAACTTTCCACGTGCTCAAACCAGAACATAATATGCCGTAATGCTTCCTTTGGCTTTTGTACATCTTCTGTTAAATTCAGTGAAACCTCAAGATCCTTGTATTTATTAGTGACTAATTTTATTCTTCCCTTTTTTGTATTTGACATCTCCTGTCTCTACAAATCTACTCAAAAGCTCCCGAAAACTAGATTCCTTTGGATTGGTTTATTTATTCCATTTGACATTATATATTGAGTTTTGATTATATACGTCTATTAAATGTAAGCGGTGCTTGTTTTAGAAATTAATTTAATTCTAAAAATTTTTTTGAATAAAAACTTTTTTTGAAATTAAAATTGTAGAAGATAAACATATTTTAATTTGTTTTGATATTCAAATCCTTTGGATTCCTTCTGCAGCATAATTGCGTCTCCTTAATAAACAGTTTCTGAAGAACTGTCTGGGCATGAAAATAATTTCAATCATTTTATTTTTTCCGAAATTCGTCCCGATTAATTGAACTCAAAAGTTATCGGGAACTTTCGACATGGATAACTGTGGTTTGACAGAAGGTAGAAGCCATGTTGTTTTGACATTTCTGTTCAATAAGCATTGATAAATTATCATGGAAAGACTCACGCCACAACAAAGTTTACAAATTGTTGAAATTTATTTTCAAAATCAGTGTTCTATTCGCCAAACTTATAGAGCACTTCGTGAAAATTATGGTTTACATAATCGTCCATCAGAGCAGCTTATTCGTCTCTACTCGATACAACAACAACAAAAAGACAAAGAACTGTACGTACAGAAGAAAATATCGCTGCTGTAAGTAGTAGTGTTAATGATGATCCAGATTTGTCTATTCGTCGACGTTCACAACAAGTTGGATGTGCATCCTCCACATGGAAAATTTTGCGTGAGGATCTTGGTCCACACCCATACAAGATACAACTGTTTCAAGAACTAAAGCCACTTGACCATAATAAGCGTCGTTTGTTCCAACAAGATGGTGGTGCACTTCATACTGCTAACGTAACAATTGATTTATTGAAAGAAAGATTTGGCGATAACATTATTTCGAGAAATGGTCCAATTAATTGGCCTCCAAGATCATGCGACATAACTCCAGTAGATTATTTTCTTTGGGGTTTTGTCAAGTCATTGGTTTATGCTGATAAACCAGAAACAATAGGAAGACAACATAACTTGTGTTATTGATGAAATAAGGCCTGAATTACTCGAAAAAGTGGTCCAAAATTGGTCTGGTCGAATGCGATTCCTCAGAGCTAATCGTGGTGGACATATGCCGGAAATTATTTTCAAAACATAAATGTCATAAAATTATATTTCGAATAAAAAAAATTGGCTTCAATCTTAATTTAAATGTGTTTTATTTCAATTTAAAATTCTAACACTCTAAAAAATCACCCGATACTTTGAGCTCTGAGGAACAATAACTTTATTGATAATCGTTTTTTGGAATGCCGATAAAATTTTATATTGATGTATAATATTCATTGAATAAACATGTGATCAATACGTCAATGATTTTATGTCGACGCTCAGCGATTATGATTTTGGGAATTTTCTAAAGTTTTGTGACTAGTTCAATAAAAATAATTTCATGTTCTGGAACAGTTTTCGCCTAAATTTTTACAGATTTTTGAACAGAATTTCCTAGAATGAATAGCAGAAACTCCTAGAAATCATTTATTGATCGAGTTAAGCTGTACTGACTATTACCTGAATAATTTCAACCATAGGTTTTATTGTTTCAACTATTTTTAATATCCGTTAATGTTTTGTTCATTATTCGAATAAAATTTTCAGTTGTAATGTCATTTTTCGTGCCTGCTGAACGCAGTGGTGAAAAATAACCCTAAGTTTACTCCTCAGAAAATGTGGGAAATCCAATTCTATACGTCGTTAAGAAATAGAGAGTGTAACGTTGGAAAAAATCGAGAAATAATAACTTCTTGTAGTTTTCGCTGAATAAGATCTGCACCGTTGGAAATATATCTCTAATATTTTGCTTCCCGATAATAATAGAAGGCCATTGAAAATATTTGAAAACATGTGGAATGATGCATTTAAAAAATCACTCATTTGATGTAACTATTTTTTTTAAACCCTATACATCAAAAAATAATTTCCTGAGATGTAGAAACGAAAGTACAAGATGTCTGGTTCAGCAGCTATGGAAACGCAACGCACTTTTACACTTTAAGATGAAAGACATGTTATGCACATATATTTGGTGTTTCTTTCAGTAAGTGTTAAGGAATGCCTCGGAAAGTGGTGTGGAACAGTACGTCTTGTGTTGTTTACATTCAACAGATCATTAAAATATTGGGGATGTTTTCTCACAAATAGCAGACATTCCAAAACATATAGTCCCGGAAGTGTGAGCATGGAATTATTCCTAAAATGACCTCTGCATAATTCTTTATATTTCAATCCCATTATTGCCCTCAAGGTGTATTTGTGCAAAATAAATAATCTATTTATATCACTGCTTCCACCCCATATGACAAGCCCGTACCTCAGAAGTGAAACAAAACTTGCGTACTAAACTGTTTTTAGAAGTTCTATGTTCACCCTCCGTGACAATACTCTGATCATGTACAAAACTTTATTGAGTTTTTTGCTGAACTGACTCACATGATCATTTCAGGTGACAATCAAACGAAACGCCAAGAAATTCTGTCTAGGACAAAAATCTGACCAGACTAATTAAAGGAGGATACATATTTTTAGACTGAATACATATTTTTAGACTGAATATATATATATATATATATATATATATATATATATATATATATATATATATATATTATAAGTATTTTGAGTGCACCAATGCTGTACTCAATCGAAGGTTAATCTAGTTTGTTCAATACTCGAATAAAGAAAAATATTATTGAATAACCAAACAGAATTAAGTAACTCCCCTTTGTTGAATCTTTTTTGAACCATTTTTCAGTTTCCCAAAAGTATCGTAAAACTCTCTTCACCCCCTCTTCTATTTTTGTTATATCCATGTACTATAAAATGAAGTTCTTGTTCATGGTATACTCAGTATCTTGTAATACTCACCTGAAGAAGTCATGGTATGACGTAACGATCGTAGTGTTAATAAAACATTAGCGGAAATTAGAATATTGTTTTTATTCATATTTTCAAGATGAATTTCCGTCAAGTAAAGACCGAAACAATCATAGATCTAAAGGTTTCTGCTACACATCAAAGCACTCGCATCGTCAACAAACAACAAGAGGTCGAGTTCACTGATATATATCAGAAATAAAAAGGCTCCCAGATTACTTCCTTGGGGAAGTTGACGTTGACATATTTACCCTCTGACATAAAAACTAGTCCTTCACTATCAATACAAACCCTCTGAACTCAATCAGACAAGATGCTCCTGAGCAACTCTAGTTGACTACAACACAAAGAGAGTTTCTTCAAAAGGCATTCATTTTTCATGCTATCAAATGCCTTAGATAAATCTAGAAAAAGCCCGACAGACACTTCATCTCTCTCCAAAGCATCAACAATATCACATACTAATTCATACATTACTGTAACAATTACGACGCCCTCAAAGCTTCGAGACCGGCTGATTTTCCAGGTTTGAGATGCCCTATTATTGAAAAACAGATACCGAGATAAAGGGTATAAACAAGCAATTAAAATTTTTTTCTTCACATTTATACCCTGTGTTTTGAACATGAACTTGAAAATGTAACCAGTTCGAAGTGTAAGGTTAAGATAGTTTTGTGTAATTTGGCCTAATTGTCTCTACTTTTAAGATTTTTGAATCACTAGAAACACCGTTTTTTACCCAGAGCATGTTTCTCGTAAGCTTCTACCAGGATTCGATGCCAATCTGCAGCAAATTTCTACAAATGATTACAGAAAACTCATTATGTCCTCAAATCGTAGTTTGTAGGCGAAAACCTCGGCAAGATTAAGGTTATAGAAAACTATATCATTATATGGAACTCGGGTTGTTGTGTGCTGAAAATCTTCGTCAGCTACTTGAGGGGGATGATGGCGATGAAGAAGTTGTTTGGCGGTTTCATACTTCTACAACTGATAATGTTTATAATAGTTTTAGGACACCCATAGTCATACTCAACCCATAATCATTCATCGAGAAAGCATTATGATGTATTATCCTGATACTCCTAGGTCTTCTGTTAAGATCCCTCAGAAGCTTCTTCAGCTTGTGCGAGTTGGTAGTTCAGTTGTGTTCTGGTTAGGTGTCGTACGCCACTTTAGGCCACAGCACTGTTAATTGTCTTCCCAAAAGTTGAATGGTAGCAAAATCCATCCAACTATAAAATATAGTTCGTACTTAAACTGGAATTGAACCCTGGACATTTCGGTTCTTAGCTTCAGGCTCTAACCACTGAGCTATTTGTATAGTCATTGAAAGATTGAATGATGTATCTTAAAGAGCAGATCTTATAAAGAGAAGCTTATTTCTTATTTGAATTAAGGTCTTCAAGCACAGCGTAAATCAATTTCAAAATCTTCGGTATCAAGAAAGTATATTTTCTCAAGGTCTGTATGATACGCGGATTCCTCGTCATTCTCTACCTTGTCACCATTTGTATCAATCATAACTTTCTTTATCTACGACTGAATCTTCATATTTTCTTCACCTTCTGTTGAAATCAAAACCTCATACCATATTTTGGAACAACCTAAAACATTTTTTCTTATCACACCTTCATACTCCTAACCCAATTACGATCTCGAATCGCTCGAAAAATGGCTGTGAAACTTAAATAACGAAATTCAACAACAAACGACTCACATTATATTTGATCTGAGATAATCCAAATGTTCATGACCCACATTGATTAGGTCTCTCAATCAACCAAAAAAGGGTCCTTCATATTTACGACGCGCGTTCCAGCCTCCGGGGCCAGTAAGCCACCTCCAAAATGAACTCCCAACTCACTCCATCCCGCGAAAAGTTTCTCACAAACTAAGCGATATTGTTTAGCGAAATTGTTGGGGGGCAACCTGGTACTTTGAATATCTCTTATCGATTCCTGATCCGTCTCCAAATTATCATAAGGATATCATCGGCACCAGGATGAATTTTCATTTTACATTTTAGGCGAATTGTGTTATAATAATTCGTTTCCATGAATGGGAAAACAATAAGAATTCCTCGGAGATAAGAATTTTCGAGATGAAATGAACCCACCTATCACGATGAGATTGGGATGTTTCGAAATCTGCATCTTTCTATAGGTGGCAGAAAAGTGTCACGGTTTTAAGAAACTCTGAAACAGTATTGAATAGAAAAATTGTAAAAACTCTGGCGTTAAGACCACCAATCTATTTTCCTTGAAAATTTCTCCTTAAAGAAGGTACGTATGATGAATAAAAATATAGGATTCTGTCATCCGAAAGTCAAAATTAAATGAACTTCATTTTTTGCGATTCAAAAATGTTTTTCTAAAGAAAGAAAAAATCTCATGAAAATGAAAAATACTTGGTTGAAAGGCTTCATCCTTCTCTCTTCGATCTGCATCCTCTGTTAGCTTGATTTAATGCAGACTTCTTCTGATTATGCTTAAAGGCCTTTGGTAGCTCGAAGATGTTCACTTTTTATTCTGCCAGTGCTGAGAGGCTTCCTTCTCGCCGAAAAAAGGAAAAAATTTTCTTCTACTGGCGTTGTAGCAAGTGATCTGCCACACTGAGTCTTTACCAAACAGTTCCGGTGACAAATTCATCATTATCATTCCCATCTGAAGCAAATTTATTCCACTTATTTTGAGCGATTTGTGTCCATAATATTCCTTTCTTTTCCTTAATAGAATCCTACCATCTTGTTGCTGGACGACCACTGCTTCTTCTACCATTTCTTGCATACCATTCATGCACCATCTTTCAGTTGACATCTTTACTACATGGCTAGCCCAAGTCAACTTTTTCTTGAACAGTTCTTTGCCTACATATTTTATTTGGGTTTTTCTTCTGATGTCTACATTTCTTATGCGATCTTTTAATTTGATTCCTTATAAACTTCTTTCCATTCTTGTTTCAACTTTTGTGTTTGTTTCCAATCAGGGACCAAGTTTCAGTGATATAACAGGCAGTACACACATATTGATCACTTTCCTCTTGATATTCATGGGAATATCCTGACTTCAGGATAAACGGAAGTGACCAGTACTGACTCCAAGCGTTTTATATTCTTCTTTTATCTCTTTGTTTTGAAGGTTTGTAAAAGAAAAGACCTGGCCAAGATAACAGCTCCTGAACATAGTCAATGGTTTTAATATTCCATTTAATTTATTTCTCTTCACCGTTCGTCATCACTTTAGTTTTGGTTTCATTTATCGTAAGTCCAGCTTCTCCACCATGAGTAACCAGGTCATTCAGTATTAGTTGAAGTTCTTCTTGGCTTTCTGAAAAGAGGTTAAATATCGTCCGCGAATCTAAGAGTACGTAAATACTTCCTATTGATTTTGATGCCCTATTCATTCAATGGTTCTGAAAGATTTGCTCTAACAATGCTGTTAACAGCTTTGGGGAAATGGGATCTCCTTGACGTACATCTTTTTCAATTTTAAAGGGCTTTTCTACTTTCAAGTTTGATTTTTGCTGAGTAATTGTGATAAATTTGTTGTAGAATATGAATGTATGGTTCTGATTGATTAGAGCTTTTATAAGATAGGTAGGATGCAACCATATCAACGTCCTTGTAATCTGCAAATGGCAAAGTACCGTGCCAATAAACGGAATATCACACTTTGGTTAACACTTGTTTTCGAACATCCTTAAGCATTCCAAGAATTCTGTTGGCATCTTCTCATGAAACCTGTCTTGGTATTCAATTTTTAATCGGGTAAAATCTTTTGATCTTATTGAAAAACAGACTGAAGAGAAAATCGTTAAAATCTGCATTTCTGACACACAGGGATAAAGAATTATTGAACTTGATAAAAACTTGCTTCACGATGAACCAAAAGATGTTTCTATAATTGCTACAAGTGTATGTAGGGGTAAAAAAATTTTAGATGATACGGAATATATGCATCTTCGTTTAATAAGAATATCCTTAACTTCTGAAAATCAGTTTTTTTGAAGGCTTTATATGTTCCGTTTTGAACATTTGGAACTTTTAAAAATTCTTGTCTCCACGAAAATTATTGATGAAACTTCGTGCCGTTAGTTCACATCTAAATATTCAATATTAACTTGATCTGTTTTGCACTTTTACGAAAATAAGGGTGGGCTATTTGAAACCTACATTTTTGATAGGCTATAAATAAGAATCTAACAATTTTTTTTTGAAAATAATGAATTTGTTAGAAAAGTTTGAATAACTCAGGAACCATCAGGTTTATTCTTAAAATTGGTTTTTTGTTTTTGAATTAAAGTTAAAGTAGTCCAGTTCAGGTTGACATAATCAAATATCGGGTGTTTTTTTAGAGTGATAGAATTTCAAATTGAAATAAAACACATTAAAATTGAGATTGAAGCCAATTTTTTCTATTTGAAAGATAATTTAATGACAATTATGTTTTGGAAATAATTTCCGACATACATCCACCACGACTAGCTCATCAATAACAAAAGTTATGTTGGCTTCCAATGCATCTATTGTTTCTGGTTCATCAGCATAAATCAATGACTTGACATAACCCCAAAAAAAATAAGCCAGTGGAGTTGTGTTGCATGATCTTGGAGGCCAATTAATTGAACCATTTCTGGAAATAATGTTATCGCCAAATCTTTCTTTCAATAAATCAATTGTTACGGTAGCAGCATGAGGTGCATCATAATTAAAACAAATTGGAGAAATTACTATGTTTTACTATCAAAAAAATATATATTACACATTTTCTTGTGACTCGCGTTTCGGGAAATGAACTATCCCATCATCAGACAACTGAAGACCTATCAGTGGTACAGTAGTATTTAAACAAAAGTGATGAATATTTTGAATATTTCAACAGATTCTCGGTAAAACCTAATAGTGGTACAGAGGTTTACAATCGGAACGTGATAAAAAAACCGGTTAAATAAGAGGGGCCTTCTAACAGATATCGGAATGTCGGCAATCGACAAAGGAGGTTGTTAAACAGATGGTACCCATTTAGATATCTCAAATAATTTTTTGGGTTACATGGCATTCATTATTTTTTACATTATTTTTATTGTGAACGAATTTTAAAATTTCAAAAATCAAGTTCTTTTCTTTTGAATCTAAATGTAAAATTTTCTTAAGAAAAAAAACAGAGCTCGGCGCATTTAAGAAATATTTATATGATAGATTCGGTCTTTACTTGGTGGAAACTCATTTTAATTAAAAAAATGTATATACATATACATTTTTTTAATTAAGAAATATTGCTTTTATGAATGTTATTATTCAATCTATTAATTTCTAATCGTCGTTACTTTAGAGCCATCCTATACTCAATAGAGAAAGTCTAGAGCATGATGTCCAATTATAAAATATTTAATATAAACAAGATACTTAAGTACCTTCTACCTATTTTTAGCACGAGCTGTCGATCATCTAAACTCAGGATGCTCGACTAGATAACACAGTCACTTCAATTTTACCTGGTGACCGAATTAAAAGTTTCGAAAAGTTTCAGGAGAAAATAGCGAAAACTTTTTCTCCCTATCGGAAAGAAGAATTTTTTCGATCTAGTTTTTTTTTTGTAAGAACACGATTTTCAATTGAAAACAAAACTAATAGTTCATGTTATTATGTCCAAAATAAGACTATTTAGATGAAGTTCAACTTCTAGTACAAAGATACTTTATTTATTACCTATATCACTCACGTGTTGAATGTGTTGAATTATATAGTTGATCTGTATTTCGAAGCTTAAATGTTTCAACACGTGAGTGATATAGGTAATGTTTTTGATTTTGATAGTTGGAATGTTAAAAGAGGACTGAAGACGGGATTGTCTAGAATTATATTTGTTTTTTGAAGATATAGTGCACATTTTTTAAGAGATTTTTGAAATAATTCATTCGAATATTTAAATATATTAAATATTTCAAATAAATTATATTCTTTGAGAAGTCCTTTAAGTGTGTTCATGTTTTTAAAATGCAATTGGTGTTCTTGAAGGTAAGACCAGAAACAAAATTTTGTCTCCTTTAAATATTTATTTATTAATTTTAATTACTTTCGTATATCTGTTGGGTTATTTATTCCATTTGACATTATATATTGAGTTTTGATTATATACGTCTATTAAATGTAAGCGGTGCTTGTTAGACATAAATTCATTTCGAAAAGTTTTTTGAATAAAAATTTTTTTTGAAATTAAAATTGTAGAAGATAAAGATGTTTCAATTTGTTTTAATATTCAAATTTTGTTATATTTCTTCTATCAAGTAAAAGGCCTTTCTATTTTAATTTAAATGTGTTTTATTTCAATTCAAAGTTCTATCACTTCAAGAAAAACAACCGATATGATGGTCCATCAAATGATCATAATGTGAGGGCCGACAGACTATCGACAAAAAGTACTTGTTATGTTGTTTGGTAACAGACGAAACATACAGAAAAGCTTATCGATCCAAGGAACACATGTAAATTTCGGTTGAATATCAAAGTAAAATGTTCCTTTTATTGCTGCAGTTATAACAGTAAACACGAAGAACCTCTTCTTCTATCAGACGTACAACTTGGTTATCATTTTCAATTAATTCATTGATAACGATATCGTTTTATTGATTCCGAAATTTTATTGGTGAACTTGGCTTGCTCAGAGAACACCTGTACTATTCACCTCCAAGTCTTGCAGAACACTCTAAATTATGTGCAGTGTTGTGTGGTACTCGTATACTGATTTTGATTTATTTCAATTTGAATAATTACATTACTTGTAGATATTATAACTTACTCCGTTGTTTACTCCTTTGAATTTCTATGAAATAATTATTTTTACCCAGAGAAATCAATTTGAACTCTTTTAATTTTCAGAGCGAACGGTGGTTAGCTGACGAAAACCAAAATAACGAGCAAACCTCAACATAGTTTAGATTGATTGTGATCTAACAAACTTGAAGTCTCTGATATTCATAATTTTTAACATAAATAGTGGTTAATACTTGATAGAAGGTATATAAAATTATTTAAATACTTAAATATTAGCCTTCTACATATTTCATTTCAAAAAATTATATTTATTATTTATAACTTCAGGAATTAAATTAATGTCATATAAGTACCACTTATATCAAACGACATATAATATAAACATTCATTATAATACATATGATATAAGAAAATCCAATAAATAAAAACAAAATTTGTCTACTCAAATTATTTAATTTACAGGATTTTGGTTAACAACTTTTATTTATTGGATTTTGTTATATCATTTGGAGTCTTATATAAATGTTTATTTTATGTCGTTTGATGTAAGTGGTACTTATATGACATTTATTTAATTCCTGAAGTTATAATCCTTGAATATAATTTTTCGAAATTAAATATGTAGAAGGCTAATATTAAAATATTTAAATGATTTTATATATCTTCTATCAAGTATTAATCTCTATTTCTGTCATTTTATTCATAATATATAATTATTTGGTTTCCTTAACATTATTCATACCGATGGTCCTTGTGCTAAAACAGAGGCCGTTAAATTGTCTTTCAATCTTTTAGATCACGGGTAAACCAATTATTTATTTGTAGTTAATATTACACTCCATTTAAATTTCTCAGTATTCATTTACCAGAAGTTTTCTAAATTGTTGAAGGGTGAGTAAATATTTTTTGTTGATTATTTGAGTACTGACGAAGCAAAGTCTTTCTTAAAACTTGTTTTTAAGTAATGTTTTTATATATCTTTGGATTTTATAGAAGGTAACTTTGTTAGATATCCAATAATATTGAATATTCTAAGTAAGATAGTTTTATGATGAAAATTTTAAGATTATGTTAAACATTTTTGAAAGATATTTGTTTTCATAAGATTGATCAGCAGAAACAAAATTTTGTCTACACAAAATATTTAATTTATAGGATTTTGGTTAACAATTTTTATTTATTGGATTTTGTTACATCATTTGGATGTCTTATAATGAATGTTTATTCTATATGTCGTTTAATATAAGTTGTACTTATATGACATTAATTTAATTCTTGGATTTATAATTATTAAATATAATTTTTCGAAATTGAATATGTAGAAGGCTAATATTAAAATATTTGAATAATTTCATAATTTTTAATATCTTCAAGAATCGGAAGTTACAAATCATAAGCTATATATAAATTGAAAGTAAATTCAATGAGTTTATTCTTGAAATTATGAATAAAAAACCATATTCTATTTCTGCTGATATTTTATTCCACTACAATCGTTTCGTCCTACCATGACTTCTTCAGGTGATAACTACTGGATACTGATTTTACAATTTTCGAGAATTTCTATATATAGTGAAGGTTCATAACAAAAAATAGAGACGAAGAAGAAAGTCTTACAATTCCTTGGGAATTCCGAAAAATAGTTCAAAAGAGATTCAATAGGGGGGAACTACTCCATTCTGTTTGTCTGTTTAATAATATATGTTTTTCATGATATCTATTAATTTCTAATGTTTCTAATATGTTTAATCTGAAACTTTCATTTTCTATGTGAAAAATTTCAAAATTACTATTTGAAATATGTCCTGTGTCCAATAGGTGTTCTGCATAGGTTGAATTTTTTTTTGTTACAATAACATTTTTCATGTTCCCTTAGTCTCGTCTGGAAAGGTCTTCCTGTTTGACTAACGTATACAAAATGGAAAGTACCACAAGATAGCTTATAAACATCTGATTTCTTGTTCTTAGATATTTTATCTTTATTATTTTTTATTAATTTTCCTGATAAATTCTTTGTTTTGAAAGAAATTTCAAAGTTGTGATTCATCTGTTTTGAATCGTAAGTATTTTAATGAAATATATTTACTTTCAGTTGAATTATTTATTTTTGGATATACTAATGACAGAGCCAATTTTGATTGTATTTTTGCGAAAAGATTCTCGATTACTAGAATTGTTCAAATATTTTAATATTAACAGATATGATCTGTTAGCCTTCTACATATTTAATTTCAAAAAATTTTATTTAATATTATAACTTCAGGAATTAAATAAATGTCATATAAGCAACCGCTTATATCAAACGAAATATAAAATAAAATATACATTCATTATAAGACATCCAACTGAGATAGCAAAATCGAATAAATATTAATCGTTAACAAAAATCCTATAAATTAAATATTTTTAGTAGACAAAATTTTGTTTCTGTTCATCCCTCTTATGAAAACAGATATATTTCAAATATTTTTAACACAATCCTAAGAATTTCATCATAAAACTATCTTACTTGGAATATTCAATATTATTGGATGTCTAAGTTATTTTTTAGAAAATCTCAAAATATGTAAAACCATTACAAAAAAAAACACGTTTTAAGAGAGACTTTGCTCGTCAGTATCCAATCACATTTAAAAAATATATTATAACATCAATCAACAAAAAATATTTACTCACCTGAGTTTTCCTAAAAACTAACTCAGTTATATATCCAATAATATTGAATATTCCAAGTAAGATAGTTTTATGATAAAATTCTTAGGATTATGTCAAACATTTTTTAAAGATATCTGTTTTCATAAGAGGGATGAGCAGAAACAAAATTTTGTCTACTCAAAATATTTGATTTATAGGATTTTTGTTAAAAATTTATATTTATTGGATTTTGTTATTCACGCATATTCAAGTATATATACTTGTTTGTCTGAAGGGGTCAACATAAATCTTTTCTATTATATTTTCTGAATATTTATCACTTCATCTTCGTATATACAAATCGTATTCAATTTGAAAATTTATGTTACATTTTTTATTTAAACTTTGTTGGAAAATATATTGTGAGTTTAGAGTTATTAGATTCGTAGATATTATCATTCGTACTCAAGCTCTTCCTACATTTCCATCAATTTGAGTAATAGTTAATGGCAAATTGGGGAACTTAAGACACAAAGTGTAACATAACATTATCAGATTGAAATTTCCTTTTCGGTCCGATGTATGGTGCCGTCTTAAGTGAAATAAAAGCACAATAACATTTGTTTCAATCTCTTTTACGACGGTAATTCTTCATTCTAGCGTCTGTGAAGCCGGCCGAAAAGTCCGAGAATGATAAAATATGTAAAAGACGTCAAGTTTTACGATCAGCAATCGTAAATATATCCGACTGGACACAGTATATTTAGCATTTTTATGATAGTATCGTATACTCCATATACAGAAATTACAACTAGCAAATTTTATATATTTATCTCTGTTGAGGAACAATAAAAAGTGGACTCGCGATAAATCTCAGCTAACATACTGGGACGAAGAATGTTGGACCACCAAGTCGATGTCGTTTCCGAAGGATTAAGCAGGACGATGCTACAAAAATAGGGATGCATTTACGAAAATATAACATTGTAGAAAGAATAGGATTGAATTTATGCTTATTACAATTTGCTCGAGTCTTATCTATTAAGGTATATCAATAAATTTAAAACTTTCTGGAATATATTTTTACATATTACAATAATACTAGATTCAATCAAAATATAAAGTTATAATTTCGCTTGATCCTTCTAAATATCTTCAACGACTTGTGTTATTTATATTTTATTTCGAATAGAAAACTACACACAATTACGCATGGAATGTGGAGTCTTTTGAATATCGAGTGTTTTTTTTTTTTTATTCAGGTATTTTCATAGAATAGACCTGACTGAATAAATGTGAACACATGTGTAATTGAAGTTTTTTTTCACAAAGAAAGTGAAGAAGAAAAATTATATGATAATTGATTTCGACCCGTAAGTGAAAAAAATTTCTATACATAAATATTCTCAATTCATATGAGCCTTATCTGTTGAATGTTGTCAATAATTAATGAACAAAAATCGAAACTGCATATTTTTAAAACTCAAAATATCCTGACGATTTTTACAAATATATAATGAGCGATATAAAATCCATATTGGGTCTTGAAAACACTCTATTAATGACAAGTCAGAAATTATCATATCAACTGATATCAAATCATTAGAAATCAGAAAATGGGAGATAGTAAATTTTAATTTGAATGACACATTGTATGGAATATCTACCCCAATGGGGTGAATGAATAACTTAAAAATATAACTATGGAATTTCAAGTCCATATCATGTCAATTAAAATTAATAAATAAATATTTGAAGGAGACAAAATTTTGTTTCTGATCTTACAATTATGATAACTCCTTTTCAAAAATACAAAACATAATTCAGGGACTTCTCAGAAAATATAATTTATTTGAAATATTTAATATATTTAAATAAGTTACTTAAAAAATCTCTCAAAACATGTATTATATCTTCAAAAAACTATTAGAATTCCGACAAGGTCTTTATCGGTCCTATATCATATTATATTTAAAAATTAAAATAATCAACAGCAAATATAACTAACTCACTTTAAAAAATCCTTAATTTGAATACATAAAACATATTAAGGAAAACCATATAATATCTTACAGCTTCCTCTGATATTTGTGACGAACATAGAATATCTTGGATTTTAAAGTTTCATGTGTTCAAATCAAGGATATCAGTTTTGTCAGGTAAGTTATATTTGTTGTTGATTATTAAAATTTTTAAATGTGAAGTAGGACCGATGAAGACCTTATCAGAATTCTAATTGTTTTTTGAAGATATAATACATGTTTTGAGAGATTTTTGAAGTAACTTATTCAAATATATTAAATATTTCAAATAAATTATATTTTCTGAGGAATCCTTAAATTATGTTTTGTATTTTTGAAAAAGAATTAGTTTTCATAATTGTATGATCAGAAACAAAATTTTGTCTCCTTCAAATATTTATTTATTTATTTTAATTGGCATTTTATATTTGTTCGGTTATTTGTTCCATTTGATAATGTATATTTAGTTTTGATTTTATACGTCTATTAAATATAAGCTGTGCTTATAAGACATTAATTTAATTCTTAAAATTTTTTGAATTAAAATTGTAGTGAACTAACAGATTAAATCTGTTTTGCTTTTGAAATTCTGTAATATTTCTTCTATCAAGTAAAAAACCCCTTCTTATTATTTAATTGTGAATGATTTAAAATGATTAATTTACAGCATTGAGAGTACGGGATATGAATACTTAAAAATTTTTATATATCAAATGAAACAAGTGTTTATATAACAACTCACATGCTGCTGGTTTATTTTTCGACCTTTCTTCAACTTTTGATAGACTCCTCCTTGAGTTCGTATCAGAAAAATATTATTTATAGTTTTGCATTCAGGGGTGTATTCTAGGGTTGTTTGCATAGTTTTCTTAATGAAAAAACTATGTCGGTTGAAATAGAAGAATTCTGGAAACTATCGTATTGGTATTGAAGTTCCTCATGGCTCCGTGCTTGTACTTCCTCAGTTTTTATTATTGATACATGATTTGTCAGATTGGTTGGCATGTATTTTTCGCTAATCGTATCACCGTAGTTGTTTCTTGCTGAAGTCGTGCGGGACTTTAAATAGATTGATGTCGTTCGAATAATTTGATAGTGAACGTGAAAAATACTGTCTGAATACCGGATACTTCCCAATAGAGTGGAACAATTAACAAACACGGAATAGACTATAACCAAGTATCTAGCTATCAAGCCAGAATCTTTTCACCAAATGGGGATAACATTTAAAAACAATATTGAGAATTCGCCTCCAAAATTCAATTGAATAAAACATTCCTTTTATACAGCTTGGAAAAAAAATCATTCAACCATCCAGCCATTATTAGGTCTATTATGGAACATACAAACCACAGTAAAGAAATATGCGGCCATATTCATGGACATCAAGAAAGGATTTGTTAGTGTGTACAGAGGTCTCCTACACAAACTACAGCAATTGGACACTCCAGTTCACTTAAACAATATAATAGAAAACCTCTTAAAGGACAGAAGCATTTCTAGGCATCGTTTTCTCCTCAAGAAGATATACCACAAGTCTCTTCATTGTCGCCACTTCTATACAATAGTAACTCACACTCATTAAATTAATAGAAGAACTGAAAAGTTATATCCCCCAATACGCTGCTGACACAGCGCTCATAACACATAGAAAGAATTTCAAAGACACAATGCAAAAAATACTTAACGTTTATAATAAAATTATGACATGGATGAAAAAAGGAGAATTCTTCCAAACTGCTAAGTTTATATTAATATTAAAATAACAAGAAGAGGTGTTTTACTTGATAGAAGGATTATTACAAAATTTAAATATCAAAACAGATTTATTCTGTTAGCCCCCTATGAATTTTAATTTTAAAAAATTTATTCAAAAACTTTTAGAATTAAATGAATGTCTTATAAGCATTTCTTATATTTAATAGACATATAATACTCATTATTTAATATCAAATGGAATGAAAAACACCTAACAAATATGAGTTGTCGATTAAAATAAATAAAAAAATATTTGATGGAGATAAAATTTTGTTTCTGATCTTATATTTATAAAAAATGATATCGACTCCGTTCACCAGAAAGAGTGCGCAAAAATTGTGAATGAAATATTTGAGTACAGAGAATCGGTATATCTATAATGAATATAATAACCAAACTGTGCAGTATTCTTTTGCTCTAACTCAGAAATGGATGAAAATATTTACCCAAACTCAACAGAGTCTAGAATGCGAATATTGGCATTTTCTCCATCTGGAACACCATGAAAAACGTTGAGTTTCATAGAACTTGGAGTTTAATTAAGTTTCGAGCATAATGCGAGCAGCAGCAATTTAAGTTTAGCCCTATTTTCAAACTTCGAAATTGACCCAGTTAAATTGAAAATTTCATCAACAGGAACCTAATCTCTTCTGCGGATCAATTGTTTCTGATCTTATATTTATAAAAAATGATATCGACTACGTTCACCAGAAAGAGTGCGCAAAAATTGTGAATGAAATATTTGAGTACAGAGAATCGGTGTATCTATAATGAATATAATGAACCAAACTGTGCAGTATTCTTTTGTTCTAACTCAGAAATGGATGAAAATATTTACCCAAACTCAACAGAGTCTAGAGTGCGAATATTGGCATTTTCTCCATCTGGAACACCATGAAAAACGTTGAGTTTCATAGAACTTGGAGTTTAATTAAGTTTCGAGCATAATGCGAGCAGCAGCAATTTAAGTTTAGCCCTATTTTCAAACTTCGAAATTGACCCAGTTAAATTGAAAATTTCATCAACAGGAACCTAATCTCTTCTGCGGATCAATTGTGGATACTGCCATGTAAGTACTTCTTCCATGTAATCATCTTCACGCGTAATGCAATAAATATTGAACTTTTCCAATTGGAAAAATTCGCCAAACAGCAACCTCAATTGTATAAAATTCCATTAAACCTAGAGTCGTACAAATCGTTACCCCAAATACAAACTATCAAGCACAGTTTGATGATCCCATAACAATCATCTCTAAGATGCAATCCTGGACAACTGAAAATTTGCCCGCAGTTTTCGAGATAACGAACCAAAACAAGGCCATTCGTCGAAACTAGGTCCCCCTTCGACCAAATCGGTCGGAAAGTGAGTAAATTTAACAACAAATCCGTAAAGCAAACAATAATTTTTACTCGTATAGAGCCATCGGAGAGTGAAATGTTTATTTAACGTATTGTAAAATGAAGTTATTTGCATTGTGACACTATCTCGAGTTCATCAGCCTCTGGTCTATACGGAATGCAGGTTTTTCAGAAGAAAATAAGATTATCGCCGGTTGATAAAAATTATAACACGTAGTTTACAAAAGATAAAGGAGTAAGTTATGTATTCCCCATTCCTCTGGTGTCCCATGGTAGGGCTTCTAGGAAATGATGCACGCTGTCCCGTTTGTTGGAATAAATGAATGATGGGAAGCATGTTATGTACAGAGGGCTGATATTCAAGCCATTTAATTGGTCTTTGGAAAACGATAAGGGATTTATTTATTTTTTTATTATATTTATTCAGTAGTTTTAATTAATAATTCATATTTCTCGGAATTCTTCTATTGCTTTTGTCACTGCTTAATGAGTGATAATTCAATATGTCTACTAAATTGAAACAGTGCTTTCCTAAGACATTTATTTGATTTAATTCTAAAAAGTTTTTGAATAATTTTTTTTTTTAATTAAAATTTGTAAGAGGTTAACAAAATAAATCTGTGTGATATTTAAAATTTTGTAATAATCCTCCTATCAATTAAAATCCACTTTTTATTATTTTCTTGTATATATAATAATTATTTTTTGGACTATCTCCCATACATATTATCATTGTATAATATTTAAAATTTTGTAATAATTCTCCTATCAAATAAAAACCTCCCTTGATTATTTTATTTTATATATAACAATTATATTTTGGTTTATCTCTCATACATATTATCATTTGGATTTAACTGGGTCCATGAAATACGCTTTGGATAATTTCTGTGACGAACATAGAATACTTAAGATTTTTTTAAATTTCACTTTATTCTGGTGTTTGTTTAGAAGAGCCATTCAGCTGATCTGGTAAGATATTTCTTGTTAATTATTTAATTTTTTTTAAATATGAAGTAGTTCTGAGGAGTTTTCATTGTGGAAATTCTACATTGCTTTTTAAAGATGTGCCCCATGTTTTAGGAATTTTTTTTTGAAGGAACTCATTCGAAGTGAGTTGTTTTTGATGAAGTTCTTGAGGTTATGTTTTGTATTTTTGAAAAAAATGTTGTACCTCTCTATTATTTATTTAGTATTTTTAATTAATAATTCATATTTCTTGGAATTCTTTTATTCCTTTTGGCACTCTGTAATGAGTGTTAATTCGATATACATTCTGTCAAGAAAGTACCGGGAATTATCGATTTAAATCTGGCGGGGCAATGAGGCAGGTAAACTTTTTTTTTTCCTAGGTTGGTACCACTGTCCTTAATTACTATGCCAAGCTTGAGCGGGATCTGTCAACTAGTGTGTTTGCAACAGCTGATTAAGTCAGTCGATGTCAGAGTGCGTGCCGATTTTTACTATGGGTGATTACGTTGAGCAAAGAATTTGTTTAAAGTTTTGTGTTGCAAATGAATTTTCGTGTGCCGATGCAATGAAAATGTTGCAAAAGGCCTTTGGTGATAATGCTCTATCGAAAACTCGTGCATATCGGTGGTACAGAGCCTTCAAGGACGGTCGTGAAGTGGACGCCCATCGACGGCTTCGATCGAAGATAACGTCGATAAAATTAAGGAAAGGGTGCTGGAAAACCGTCGTACCAGCTTGAGAGAGATAGCACATGATCTTAAGATATCCCACGAGTCCGCACGTACGATTTTGATTGATATTTTGGGCATGAGAAAGGTGGCCGCACGACTCGTACCGAAAGACCTGAATTTTCTTCAAAAACGTCATCGCGAACAGGTTGCTTCAGACATGCTGGATCGCTGTAATTCCGATTCTACATTCATGGAACGCATTATAACTGGTGATGAGACCTGGGTCTACGAGTACGATATGCAAACAAGCCAGCAATCATCGGAATGGATGGCAAAAAATGAGCCGAAACCGAAAAAACCACGCCAAAGCCGCTCGAAAATGAAGGTGATGCTCATTGTTTTCTTCGATATCCGTGGCGTGGTGCACTACGAATTCGTTCCAGAGGGTCAGACGGTAAACAAGGAGTATTACCTAGGCGTTATGAAACGTTTGCGTGAGCGTATCCGTAAGAAGCGGCCAAATTTGTGGGCGAACAACTCATGTATTTTGCATGACGATAACGCGCCTTCTCACCGAGCTACGATTGTGACTGACTTTCTCGCCAAAAACTCAACAAACGTGCTTCAGCAACCACCGTATTCGCCGGATTTGGCTCCCTGCGACTTTTTCCTCTTCTCAAAACTAAAATTGCCCCTTCGTGGCACCCGTTTTGAGTCGATTGAAGCCATAAAACAAAATTCGGCGCGAGAGCTAAAGTCCATCCCGGAAAGCGCCTATAAAAATTGTTTCGATAATTGGAAGTGCCGTTGGCATAGATGTATTGGAGCAAATGGAGCCTATTTTGAAGGAGACCCAATAAATTTTGACGATTAAATGTAAAAATGTTGTTTTAATTGAAAATTCCCGGTACTTTCTTGACAGAGTAGTATGTATCTACTGAATTGAAACAATGTTTTTCTAAGACATTTATTAAATCTGATAATGAAAGAAAATTTTTTTTTAAATTAAAATTTGTAGAAGGTTAACAGAAAAAATCTTTATGATATTTAAAATTTTTGTAATAATCCTCCTATGAATTAAAAACCTCTTTTTATTATTTATTGTTATATATATATATATATATATATAATATATAGATTTTGTAAAATTCACTTCACTCTATTGCTTTTTTAGAAGAAGATATTCAGGTGGTCTGGTAAAATATTTTCTGATAATTATTTGTATCTTTTAAATATGAAGTAGGGCTGAGGAGTTTACGTTGTGGGAATTTTATATTGCTTTTTGAAGAAGTGCTGCATGTTTTAGGCATTTTTTTTGGAGGAACTCATTCGAAGTAAGTTGTTTTTGAAGAAGTTCTTGAGGTTATGTTTTGCATTTTTGAAAAAAATTTTGTACCTCCATTATTTGTTTAGTATTTTCAATTAATAATTCATATTTCTTGGAATTCTTTTATTCCTTTTGGCACTCTGTAATGAGTGTTAATTCGATATATCTACTAAACTGAAGCAATGTGTTTCTAGGACTTTTATTAAATCTGATTCTGAAAAGTTTTTGAATAAAAAAAATTTTTTTTTTAAATTAAAATTTGTAGGTTAACAGAAAAAATCTTTATGATATTTAAAATTTTGTAATAATCCTCCTATGAATTAAAAACCTCTTTTTATTATTTATTATTGTATATATAATAATTATATTTTAATTAATCACGCATACATATTCTCATTTGGATTTAAATGAGTCCATAAAATAACTTGTAAGCTTTGTGTACTTTCTTTGACGAACATAGAATACGTAAGATTTTTTAAAAGTTCACTTTATTCTGTTGTTTGTTTAGAAGAAGACATTCAGCTGGTCTGGTAAGATATTTTTTGTTGATTATTTGTATTTTTTAAACATGAAGTAGGGCTGAGGAGTTTACTTTGTGGGAATTCTAAATGAATCTAAAGATGTGCTGCATTTTTTAGGAATTTTTTTTTTTGAAGGAACTTATTTGAAGTAAGTTGGTTTTGATGAAATTCTTGAGGTTATGTTTTGCATCTTAGGAAAGGGATTTGGTTTTCATTATATAAGATACGAAACAAAATTTTGTGTCCTTCAAGTATTTTTAATTAATAACTTATATTTATTGAAATTATTTTATTCCTTTTGGTACTGTGTAATGACTATTAATTTTCTAAGTCTTTTAAATTGAAACAGTGTTTTTCTAAGATATTCATTTAATTTAATTCTAAAAAGTTTTTGAATAAAAAAAAATTTCGAAATTCGAATTTATAGAAGGTTAAAAGAATAAATATGTATGATATTTAAAAAACCACTCAGTTCATCAAATATAGAGAAAATTTGTTATTTCGGGCTTTATGAATTGTTACAGAGATTTATATACAAAATTTCCTTGAGACATAGGTTCTGTGAATGCCCTATGAATCATGGAATTGAAAGCGGCAAATTAAGGATCATCAGGACTCAAATCTTGAATCTTGAGGAATTATTACTTCTAATTCTGACGATGTTAAAACTGAATAGGTTTTTATTTTAAGAGATTTTCAGGTCTAAAAACTTCAATTCCTCTTGTTTCTAGTTCAACAGTTAACTTGACTTTGAGATGAAGTTCAGAAATTATAGACATTTATGAATTTGTGGATCTGTTCCGTTGAAATCAAAAATTAGATCTTTTACTTATCTATACCAGAAACTAATATGTTTCATATTTCTATAATTATAAACAAATGTTTCACTGAAGATTATATTTCTAATGGGCTGAAGAGTGCTAAAATAATTCCTTTTCATAAACGAAAAAGATCTAAAACTAAATAAACTATAAAGAATATAATGATAATTTGGATGAAAAAGAAAAAATTTTTTTTACCGAAAACCAACACGGATATAGAAAAGGCCGAAGGGCCATTATTGCACCTATGGTTGCTTTGAATGAAAATGTTTTGGCAATGAAAAATGGCGAATTTGTGAAGATGCCTAATTTCGACTTGAGCAAAGCGTTCGATTCGGTTTCACATGCAGTGTTACTAAAGAAACTGCACACTTATGGTTTAAGGGGCAATGTATTCAAATTAATAGTGATTTACTTGAGCAAATGACCTGAAATATTTTACTGAAATGGTGTTATTTCTACAAAGAAATGTGTATGTCATGGGGTACTTCAGGGATCTGTAATGAGTCCATACTTTTTCTTACTTATAATAAGGATCAGAACATCATAAACTCTAATTGTGTGCGCTTGTAATATGATGACACATAAAAATTAAAGATTCAAAGAGTAATGATTTTTTAATTGAAAAGATACAACTCGCCCTAGAAGATGTTGAGAGATGGTTAGGGCTGCATTCGCTCAATGTCAATTCGAATAAGCAATGCGTATTATGTATGAAGTGGCAAGTAAAGATTCTTGTAGAACGTTTTCTGTAAAGCATGGTATAGTCACTTTTGCATCCTCCTTCATAAGAGAATGTCCCAAACACGTTTAACAAATTGTAAACAATATGCCGATAAAAGGAAGTTACCACTTATTTAACGCCAGACATAAAAACAATCTCCTCGCTCCATTACCTAAAAAAAGAATACGCAGAATATCTCGAGCTACTGGGACATTAAAATATTCAACAGGTTACCCGTTGACTTATCAGAAAGATGAAGGATATTTTAGTGGGGTTCACGTAATTTCTTTCTGAGGTTATTGTGTTTTTCACTTTAGATTTTACTTATTTTCAATTTGACATTGTAATCTACACAAATTTTAAATTATGAGGTATATATCTATGCTCAGCTTAAACACAGTTGAACACTTTATAATATTATTATATTTTCGGTAATATGTTTTGATTTCTTCTTTTTACCAAAGTTTTTTATATCTATGGGTGTATTTGATGAGTAGTTGAGTTTTAATATGATGCAATTGGAGATTATTTTTTGTTTGAGTCTTAATTGAACCAAAAGATTATTTATAATGGTAATCCATTGTATTTTGTTTCATTTTACAATAAAAAATGGATTTTTATTGAATAAATGAGTCATTCATATTATATACTATGTTAAATGGTTAAATAAATTTTTTCCTTAAATGCGTTTTTGTTTTTGGTTTTGTAAATACATAATTATATTAAAATTTTCAAGATTTCGTATTTTTATAATTTTTTGTTTGAAAATATCAGGTGGAGAGTTTGCTCGCTACATTCCCAAGGTTTATTATTCAAGAAAATAATACACAAAAATCCCCTGAGACCCAGTAACAAAGCGTAGTGCGAAAGAAATAACGCATTGTCAGTGAGTTAACCATGAAAAATTGTAGCTTGCAAGAACATAATAGAACTAAAATTGCCGTAAGTCATCCAAACATTTACACGATGGTCAATAATTGAGTTCATTCATTTACTAAGGTGAAGATGTTTCATTGACAGCAGTAACACCTGAAGGAGAACAATACATCCAAGCACGTAGAAAGCTACAACAAATCTTGAGATACGTGCTCGAAGTCAACAGACGGAACTGAAAAAATACTTTTCTAAAATCCACTTCTGAGAACTTCATCGATATTGACCAAGGGAAGTTCCAAAATAAGAATTAAATCACGTCTATCTATAACTCTTTTAACTTTCTCTATTTTGTGTATGTTATTTGAGTTTTCATATACCTATCGAAACAATTGTACTCTTATACCGTAATGACGACATATTTTGACAACCCTTTTTTTCTATTAAAAGATTATATCGGCGTTTCTTTATCGCAGAGATTATAGAAAGAATATTTTTCTTAATTCTCTAATCCCCGACCTATAAGGAATGAACCAATACCGCCCAATATTTCCATGTTAACTCCACAATTTCTCTTGCTATTGTTAAGGAGACCACCTGAAGATAAAGACGATTTAAAACTCTACGTACACCTGATCTTCGTTTCCATTCCACTGGCCCAACTGTACACTCGTATCTGATCTTATCAGCGTTTTGTCACTTTCTCATTCTTCCAAGCAAAGCTAAATAAACACCCAAAGAAGCTGGGCAAACATTTACCGTCTTTTCGAACCAGAAATGAGTGAGACATCCTCATTATTGCATTATTATTGTGCGTCTTTCAAGATTCATCACCGAAAGTAACCCAAAATGGGGCATCTGGTATGACTTCCAATTTTTCAAAGTAATACCTGTGGTACTTCGAGTTAACGGTCCTGGGTACCTGGCCGGTGTAGGTCTTTGTTCCGATTTGTGAAAACAGCATTTCTTCTTTCCGGAATCCAGGGGTGGGTATTTCGAGACCCCCTGCAGGGAACATCATTCTGTTCTAATTTATGTCTTAGGATAACGCCTTTAATCGACCAAGATAGAAATGAAGGAGCATGACGTGGTGTTTTAAAAGTGGTTCTGAGTTGAGTTACAACCGTATGAGTTGGAGGTTCTTGGCGTCTATAAGGACGGTGTTCGGATTTCCAAGAAATCGTTGAATTTCTAAATTTGACGAAGTTATGTGGAAATCTAAATGGGATTCTTCACGTCCTTGAGGGCGTATCAGACAAGAAAACCCTATGATAAATTGATTGTATGCGTGGAAACGCACAATCATTTAATTGAAACATAATTATCCATATCTATGCATTATTCTTATATATTTTCAGGTAGTATGTCACCTACAATTTATTTGAATATATTGAATATCAAGAAGGATAATTCTGTCACACCTCTACAAATTTTAATTTTAGGAAAAATCTTGAAAAATTTTCTAGAGTAAATTAAATGTTTCAACTATAATACAGATTTATTCTACTAACCTCCTACAAAATTTAATTTCGAAAAAAATTTATTCAAAAACTTTTAGAATTAAACTAAATGAATGTCTTTAAAACACAATGTGTTAATTAAGTAGACATATACAATTAATACTTATTACACAGTATCAAAGGTAATGAAAGAAATTGAAAAAAATATTAATTTTCAACTAAAAATTATTGAATGATCAAATGAATTAATTCAGCCGATCTGTACCAAAAATCATTAATAAGGAGTATGAGCTATGGTAATAGAAAGTTCTAGAAATCGAGAAAGTGTAACATATATCTGTATAACAACTCCAAATCTGTCAAGTAACTCATCAGCTCATCTTCATGTTTAAAAAATGAAAATAATTAACAAAAAATATCTTACCAAACCAACTGAATGCTGTTTACTGGGAAAACACTAGAATGAAGTGAACTTATAAACATCCTACGTATTCTATGTTCCTCACAGAAATTACATAATGTTTGCAAGGTATTTTGTGGACCCCTTTAAATCCAAATGAGAATATGTAATAAGCGTAAACCAAAATATATAATTATTATATATACAATACAATCATAAAAGGGGGTTTTTTCTTGGTACAAGGATTATTACAAAATTTTAAATATCATACAGTTTTATTCTGTTAACTTTATACACATTTTAATTTCAAAAAAAAATTTTTAACAGAATGAATCTGTATGATATTTAAAATTTTGTAAAAATCCTTCTACCAAGAAAAAAAAAACTCTTTTTATTATTAAAATTAAATGTCTTAGAAACACTGTTTCTTTTTAGTAAACATATAGCATTGAAAAGAGATAAAAAGAATCTGAAGAAAATATCAAATATTGACCGAGCTTATTGAACCAAAGTAAGTGGATACAGCTGTTTCATACCGGCATTGTGAAAACCAATTTCACTCCAAAAATCCTTCAGTAAAACCTTTCTTTGAAAAGTTCTTTGAAAAAACTAATCAAAAATATGCAGCACATTTTCAGGAAGAAGTTTCAGAATCCCACAAAAAATCGGCAGTCCACTTTTCTGAAAATATATCATAACGTACCAACCACCTATAAGACCTCGGACGCAAATGACGGTCTCAAGATAATTTTGACATTTATGGTTCGAAAATAATTTCCGTCATATGTCCACTACGACTAGCTCTGAGGAACCGCATTCGCCCAGACCAATTTTGGACCACTTTTTCGAGTAATTCAGGCCTTATTTCATCAATAACATGAGTTATGTTGGCTTCCAGAGCGTCTATTGTTTCTGGTTTATCAGCATAAACCAATGACTTGACATAACCCCAAAGAAAATAATTCAGTGGAGTTATGTCGCATGATCTTGGAGGTCAATTAATTGGAACATTGGACCAAAACACTTCTGGGTTGATACCATTCAAATTATCCACCCACCCCAGTCACGCAGTCCCATGAACCAAGGTAGTCTCAAGATTGATGCGTCAATTAATCCTGGTAGGAGCACCGTCAATTCGGCCTTTACATTAAGACCCACTTACTCTTGTGAAGTCTTTCAACTGATCCTGGCTTCAAGCACCATTAGTCTAAGCTGTATCGCAATCGATCCTGGTTCAGTACAAGGCCGTTCAAACCTTCAAGTCCCGCTAAACTCTGAAGCATTTCGCGAGATATCCTGAACATGAGTTTCAGTCAACAGATAGACGGAATAAATACCCTTTTAGTCCAGAATTGGGACTTTCAATCACTCCTCCCTCGAGTCCAACACCAATTGGGTGGACAGGTCGAACGAATACTTCCCGAGGGCCTCTCAGCTAACGCAGTGTGCTACACAACGCACTCGGACATTGGACAGCAAAATCAGGAGATATACTGCAATAGGGAAGAGTACGTTAATTTTAAATATAAGGCCCTGTGCTGCATCAGAGACCCATGTCACTGAGTTGAACAACCCGGCCCAACCCTCCATTTCACCTTTACGATTAAACTAGGGCTCCATTTGGTTGAACTTCTACCACACGGGTCTAGTGACTGGCGCGAGTGATATTGCTTTAGGCATCAAGACCTAATCCTCTATTCCACCGGGATAAAACTAGGATCGTAGTCAAGACAAGCGCCCCCAACGCGTCAAGCTACAATATCGTGAGGAGCGATCAGCTATGGTAATAGAAAGTTCTACAAATCGAGACAGTCAAATACATCTGTACAACAATTCTAAACTCAAACACGCATGTTTAGGTTTTGTTGATCGCTGGGACATAAGTAGAAGACATGAGCACCTTTATAAAGTTGTTGCTTTCTCTTCAGTACCCTGTAATATCTAACGACCACAAATAAGTCAAGTACTTATATTCGCTCTGCACAGAAACAATAAGGTATTGATTATATACTAGCACCATAAAGACAAAGCAACTACTTCTAAACGTGCGGGACCTATGTTCCAGCGATCAAAATAATCTAATCGGGCTTGTTTGAGTTTGAAATGGTTATACGGATGTATGTTACACTGCCTCCATTTGTAGAATTTGTAAGATAGATTCAAACTGAGGAATCTTCTATCCAAACTTTTCATTTTATTTATAGCCGATCAAAAAAGCAAATTTTAAATGTCACACCCCATATTACTGAAAATCTTATTGAAGATATCTTCCATTCGGAAATCGATATGATTTCCACTGAAGTTCAGTAAACAAACTACTTCGTTACCGTTCTGGCTGCGCAGTTTAATGTTAATCCACTTATCCCATTTCGCATCAGAGCTCTGCACTCCAACTATTTCAATTCCGACCATCTCAATTAAAACAGCCGCACCTTTATCCTTTGCGACGTCGATTACACGGTTTTGCGCCATCATAATTCCCCAGAAACCGTGCCCACGTTTCGGTCTCGTAAACACGGAATAAATGGCATCTTGTTATCATCCATTTCCAGGATAAACAACGTTTTAATTGAAGCACTTTCGCAACATGTCTCATTGTCTTCTTCGCCGTGTGCCACGATTGGCGAGACTGTCTCTGCCGAGGAGGAGTCTCGTCAGTCAGTTGGCCACACTGTCTCCAATGCTGAATTACCACTGTTCGACATAATGATGATTAGCATTAGAGTAATTTGTTATTTAAAGTACCCATTGGTTATGGGGCACGTGGATTAATTCGTTTGTGAGATGTGCTGAGGAGTTTTGGTGTTGTCTGGTCTACTATGATGGCCGATATCGGCATAAAGAATACATTAATCTTTAATTAGCAATGAGTTGGTCATTATAAATTCTTCATGAAAGTAAGATCTGGCTTTTTGCACTTCAAGAACTGTCTCTCTTCTTCAACTGCGAATTTAATGATTGATTTTATATAACTTAAGCAACTAAGTGTCTGCAGGGTGATTATTCATACTAAAGATCATTTCCAATAAATAATTCCAGTTAACCATATGTCAAAATGGTTACTGAACAATACCGGGTTTCCGCCTTTGGAGAAATTTCCTGCGTTGTAATCAAAAATAATTAATTATACATAATAGCTGAGTTAATTCTTCGAAACATCTAGAAATTTTATTTAAAGAATCTCCTAAAACTGTTTGTACTTAAATTGAAATGTAGAAGCACTGTTTCATTTTACACACATAAACAATTATCAAGACATATGAGCGGCAGTCAAACATCTAGAGAAAACAAAGATCTAGAAAGCATCACTCAGGACAAGCTTGTTTCGATTGGATATTCAAAAATAATAAATTCCATAACCAAAAAATGATCCTCATAGAATTTGAAAAGGCCTTTTTTATTTAAATTTTTGAAAATATGATAGCACAGCCTCCAGAAAAAGAACCTGAAATTCTTACCCAAGTTCTCCTCAGTTGGAAGTTGTTTGGATACTGAATAAAAACAATCAATGGAATATATCTATAAAGTGTTCGGAAAGTAATTTCGTGTTTTCCCTACAGAGGATTAAGTTGTATTTTTTCGAACCAAACTTCACACTTAAGCCGTATAGTCATTATCTGTTTTGAGAGCTGATATGATAGCAAGGCTTATTTGTGAAAAAGTTCATTTAATTCTACTTAGTAGTTTTGGTTGGTGCTCTTTTGAATATGGAGAGCAATAACCAGCATTGTCGTTATATTACACTTTTTTACTATAGAAATAGTAAAAATGCTGTTCAAGCCAGGAAACAACTAAACGATGTGTATAAAGAAGATGTGTTGACAGAACGCCAGTGGCAGACTTGGTTTGCAAAATTTCGATCCGGTAATTTTGATGTCGAAGATGCACCACTTTCAGAAGGCCGTTTGAAGCTGCTAAAGACACGATAAAGGCATTAGTTGATGCAAATCAGTAAATGACAACACGTGAGATCAGTGGGAGGTTAAATTTATCGAATTCAACTGTTTATGACCACTTGAAAGACCTGGCAGCCTCGAAGCTCGATATATGGGTTAGTCATGTTCGCTTGTGATTCGCTTCGCGAACGTCACAAAAGTGATCCATATTGGAAGCGCTTTATCACTGGGGACGAAAAATGGGTTGTATATAACATCGTCAAACGCAAGAGGTCATGGAGCAGAAAAAGATGAACCGGCTCAAAGCATTTCGAAAGTTAATATCCATAAAAAAAGGTGATGCTGTCTGTTTGGTGGGATTTAAAAAGAATAATTTTTTTGAGCTTTCGCCGGATAACACAACAATTAATTCGGAAGTCTACTGTCATCAGCTGGACAAACTGAAAGATGCACTTCAACAGAAAAGGCCAGAATTAATCAACAGAACAGGTGTAGTGTTCCACCAAGATAATGCGAGACCTCATACAAGTTTGGTCACGCGCCAAAAGGTTTTGCAGCTTGAATAGTATACAATGCCACACCCACCATATGCTCCAGATCTGGCGCAAAATTTTTTGGATGGTAAAACATTTACTTGAAATGAAGAGGTCATAATTCACCTACATCAGTTTTTGAGAGCAAAGACCAAACATTTTACGAGCGTGAAATCATGCTACTACCGGAAAGTTGTTGGACCAGAATGGACAATATATAATTTAATAAAATATTTATTCATTATACGAAAATTGTTATTCATTTTTCTAATAAAAGAACTAAATTGCTTTCCGAACAACAATGTATACCTTCAATCACTAAATATCTGGTTTGGAAACGAACTTAAATGAACGTTGGCAACTAGTTGAGCACTATTCTTTATTGGTTAACTGCCGCTCATATGTGTTGATGATATTCTATATGTCTATAAAGTGTAGTAGTGTTTCTAGGACATTTTATTCTATTTACTAGGAGAAGAAATAAGTTCGTGCGGTTTTGACAACAAATGTCGCTACTAGTTTATTATTCTCGAAGGCTTTTGATAAGGTCCACCGTCCTACTTTGATTACTAAGATGAGAAACTTTGGTACACATGGAAACCTACTGAAATTGCTGATATTGTATTTAAATGAGGACAATATTTGATCATTTATGGTATAAAATCGTAATCTTTATGTGTATCTTCGGGAGCTCCCCAGGGATCTCATTTTGGACCGATACTTTTCTTCATCTAACCTCTACTAATTTAATCTAGTATGAGGGATATATAGTTCAGATGACGGATCATTAGTCGAGTGCTTAATGGACTCAATTCCAAAAAAGCAACTGGACAAGACGGGATGTCTGTTTGTATTGAAAAGGTGTTCGCTAGAGCTCATACCTGTTTTCAGTATGATGTTCACTAGCCACGAGTACCCTGTACGATTCGAAGCTCTGTTTGAGGATAGGTAATGGTTATGGGACAACATGATGGAATGGTATGCCATAAATAAATAGAAAGAAAGGAAAAATAGGAATAGGAAGTCTGTGCTTTAGACACCATGACTTAATCCTCCATTTCATCGTCATGAAACTAGGATCTTAGTCATGACAAGCATCCCCACCACGTCAAGGAACAGAGAGAATTGCGGGGTCGTTCAATATGTCATACAGGGATGAAATTTGCCCTGATTCATGGAAGAGTGGACGAATGTACCCTAAACCAAAGAAGGGGAGGAAGTGATTTCAAACTACCGCCGAATGGCTATAATATCCATTTTGTCGAAAGTCATGGAAGCAGCTTTTGAACTTGAACTGATCAGATACCTAAAACGCAAAGGACTTATCAGTGACAGACAATATGTTTCTCGCTTACACCGATCCTTAGTTATGTGACGCAAGTATAGATAAGGGCTATTGAGCGCAATGGAGAATCTAGATCAGTTGCTCTGGACATATCAAAGGCTTTCAATTTTGTCTGGCATAAGGCTCTTCCGAATAAGCTATTTTCGTATGGTTTTTCTTGGAGTCTCTGCGATTAGATGAAGAGTTTATTCGCTAACAGGAACATTCATGTGGTCGTGGATGTGTGTGTCGGTTCCTGTGGTTTCAAACTGAGCCAAGGTTCAGTTTTGTCGTCCACCATCTTCTTGATCCACATCTCCTTGGTACGACCAAGAACTACATTGTGAGCCTCGATGATGATAGCAGACTGATGTCTTCTTTCCCCATTTTTAGCACCATCGTATCTCATCTCTATAGATGCCAGGAAATCGATTCCCCGAATGAAGATCTCAAAAGGATAAACGAATGGGGTCAACAGAACGTGATGGAATTCAATGCCTTGAAGACCCAAACAACAACTTTTTCTCCAAGAACTCAGTTGGTGAATTCTGACTTTATGATGGAAAACCGAGTGCTTCAGTCAAGTGATAATAGGCATCTTCTAGGCGTGACTGTAAACTCTTGGGTCTATTGGAGGAATATGTGATTAACGTTGTGAAGTTTGCTACAATTAAGCTGAGATATTTGTTCAAGGTTAGGAAATATTTCTCTGCTGATCAGGTTCTTCTACTACATAAAGGCCTGGACTCGAATACTAGTATCAGTTTTGGAGCTTAGCACTTAAGTATTCGTTACAACATTTGGACTCCATCCAGAATAGACCAGTACGTTGATTGACTGTCCAACTATAGCAGCCAGTTTCAGTCGTTGGAACATAGAAGAAGAGTTGCCGTCTTGTGCTTGGTCTACAGATATAATCATGATGGATGCTCCACGCAACTGAAGGAAATGATACCAGGTTCATCCAGATTCACACTTGGTATTGGGTCTGCGCCTGATGTGTTTTTTTCGGTGTATTATCTTCAATAGTTCAAAACGAGAGCAAATACTAACACCAACAGGTGACATAGGTTTCCCTTTCCTCTAACGGTCAAACATAAAAAAAGTTCTTATTTGACCTGTGGGTGTGTATCACAAATCAAAATTGTATCCAATCGACGCATTCATTTTTCCATCGGAAACTGAGATAATGAAAAAATGTGCTTATGTAATTTGCAAATTAGATAATTTGAAATATAAAAATATCGCTCGTACTTTGGAACTATTTCATTGATTTTTCACAACGCGCTTGAGTTGTTGCATTTGTCCGTCGACATATAGATATTTACGTACAGCATTGTCATTGCACAACTTGTTCGATTGGATACACGAGTTTTGCAGTTATTGAACTGTGATTTTAAACAAACAATAGTTGAGATATATCCTGCAGGTTTCGAGTGTCACTTAACCAGACTTGTTTCCTGATAATCTAAGCTTGGTCTTGGAAATTCCTAGAATCTTCGATAAGGGTGTATTTTTGGAATTACAATTAAATTGACGATTTTCAGGAAACGGTCCTATTCACGATAGTCGAATTTTACTGATATAATTTTTGATTGAAACTATAATATTAATCCGAGAATCTATTGGACTGTTCTCAGGATTTTCATTTTGATCGCGAAATATTCATTAAATAATACGCATTAACGATAATAATTGTTTAATTCAGATTTATCAGGGATAATGTTATACCGTGGCCCCTAAATAGGAAAATTGGCAAAGTACAGTTCGTCTAGTATGAAAATGATATTTAACTGTTACAAGGTGAAAAAAGTTATATCGGGTGTTTTTTTTAGAGTGAACTTTCAAGAGGGATAACTGTGATTTGACAGAAGGTAGAAACCATGTTGTTTTGACATTTCTCTTCAGTAAGCATTGACAAATTATCATGGAAAGACTCACGCCGCAACAAATTTTACGAATTGTTGATCTTATTTTCAAAGTCAGTGTTCTATTCGCCAAACTTATCGAGCACTTCGTGAAATTTACGGTTTGCATAATCGTCCATAAGAGAGAATTCGTCAAACTATTGATAGATTTCGGACAACATTTTCTCTACACGATGCAACAACAACAAGACAAAGAACTGTACGTACAGAAGAAAATATCGCTGCTGTAAGTCATAGTGTTAATGATGGACTCTGTGCATCCACCATATGGAACATTTTGCCTAAAGATCTTGGTCTACACCTATACAAGATCCAACTAGTTCAAGAACTAAAGCCACTTACCATAATAAGCGTCGTTTGTTTGCTGATTGGGCCCTAGAACAGCTTGAAGTTGATCCACTTTTTTATCGTAAAATTGTGTTTAGTGATGAAGCTCATTTCTGGTAAAACGGCTATGTAAACACGCAAAATTTCCGTATATGTAGTGAAAACAATCCTCAAGAAGTTCTGCAGGTTCAATTGCATTCTGAAAAATGTACCGCATGGTGTGCTTTATGCGCTGAAGGCATCATCAGTCCCTATTTCTTTAAAAACGATGCTGGAGCAAATATTTCAGTGGTGATCAATGACTATTTGTTTCAAAATTTGAATGGTATAGACCCAGAAGTGTTTTGGTTCCAACAAGATGGTGCTACACCTCATGCTGCTACCGTGAGAATTGATTTATTGAAAGAAAGATTTGGCGATAATATTATTTCGAGAAATGATCCAATTAATTGGCCTCCAAGATCATGCGACATAACTTCACTGGATTATTTTCTTTGGGGTTATGTCAAGTCATTGGTTAATGCTAATAAACCAGAAACAATAGACGCTTTGGAAGCCAACATAACCCCTGTTATTGATGGAATAAAGCCTGGTTTACTCGCAAAAGTGGTCCAAAATTGGTCTGGTCGAATGCGGCTCCTCAGAGCTAGTCGTGGTGGACATATTCCGGAAATTATTTTCAAAACATAAATGTCATAAAATTATCTTTTAAATTAAAAAAAAAATTGGCTTTAATCTCAATTTAAATGTGTTTTATTTCAATTTAAAGTTCTATTACTCTGAAAAAAACACCTGATATATTAAAAAAAGACCAGATCTTACAAGGTTATCGTTTCTAACGAATTTCTGGACAAAAGTCAACAAACACTGAAATATCTTATGTGTTTCATTGATCGATTCTTGGTACTTTTCAGATATATCTTAGACAACAATATGATGAATTGTTATATTTTACACTGGAAATGAAGGAGTTTTTGTGAATTGCAGCATTGAATTGAAGATTCTAAATATTTCTTAGGCATTCACACTTGAACACTATTCAAAATACTTTTCGAAAAGAAAATTAAACACAGCTTCTTTGAATCAGCGACAACAAGGTGAAACAACCATATTCCTACGATGTATCCTTTCTGAATCTCCTTGTACTCCCTGTTGAAACTTCTAATTAATAAGACAAGTTTGTTTTCAAACAAATATCTACCAAGTCGGTCGAAGCTGTCAGGGTGGTGGGTATCGAAGTGCATTTCCTAGAAGACATCCACAGTCCTCGGTCAAATCATGAACGCCTAGACAAACACTTTTAGCGGTTTGGGAGCTAGTTGGCCGCTGTCACTGTACAAACAGCGGTGTCTTTTGTTTGCTCGCTGCATTCCTGAGCTGCTTTTTACCGGTGGCCACTCGGATATCTCGATCTATGGAGTATGAAGTGGTTTGGACGATTGTTACAGAGGAATATTACAATGATATAACATCCAGTTGGCACTTGCACTTCAGAAAATTCGTGCATTAGTGCATAACGGTTCGTAAAAAGGCAGTATAATTGGTGCTACATACATATGTACAGTGCACGTACATCATCTTCTCATATTTCAGCTTAAGGATTTATAAATACTTCATAAAAAAATTTTCTAGACTACACAGATGTTTCGAGAACTGCGGTAGCTACTAGAATCTTTACAGTTTTAGAATATTGTAATGAAATTTGGATTTCTGATCAGCTATAAATAAAAAACTCAAAGTTGTCAGTTTATTAGAGAGGTTTAACCTCGACATTGACAAATGTAAAACAGTACCATTCAAATGACTGCCACGACAGTACCACCTCCAATCAACCCAATTTTCCAGTATATTATCAATTATTTAGGACTTAATCTCACGAAAGGCAACTTCGGTTTCGTGTTTCTAATCATCAATCATTTCAATGTAATAGCTTGGACCACAAGGCCACAAGAAACAAGGTTGACTATCACAGGGATAATGCAATAATTTTGGCAGAAGCCACAAACAACAAAGTTTGATTACCAAAAGCATAATGCAATAATTAAGGGCGAAGTAATGAGCGACAAACATTGATTATTACTGATTATGACGGAGATAATGAATAATTTGGTCCGAAGCCACAATCGAAAAAAGGATGATTATTACCGAAGTAGTACCAATAGTGTCGAAAGGCCACAAAAGACAAGGGTGACTTTACAGTATAGTCCTAAACTGAATGTTAAAGGTGACCCAATGCATCACTTCTAACAAAAAGACGGAAATCAACGAAATTGATTGGAAAATCTATTTGCGGCGGAATGAATGAAATAAACTTTCTCATTGGTTATAGAGAAATGCTATAGAGAACAATGCTAGCAGATAAGGATAGAATGAAACAGATTATAATTCCGAATGCTGTGTCGTTGAATATAGCGAATTCATAAGCAATAAATATATCAAAAGCTCTAAAAACTTTCCGTCTTCTCTAAGGTCCATATACCCATGTGAGAACGGATAAGTGTGTCCAGACGCAATAAAGTTCGAATGACACAGCTGAATGCTGGGTTGAAAACATCAACATTAACAGATTCACGTATCGTACCAGCATAAAAATAATGAATGTATACGGGGTCGTCTCTAAATAAGACCGACCATTGTGTATTATTCAATGAAATCGGATAGCCGTTCAGTGGTATCAGTGCCTTGTATGCAATATTTTTCGTTTCAATCGATAAACCTTTAAGTGGCAACATCTCGAACCCCATCGCCAAACGCGAAAATCCCCGCTGCCATCTGTCAAAAACCAACCGGCCGAACGCGTGACCCCCTCAACCCTGTCATATTTGACATAGTGCCAACACAACTCGGGCACTTGTTGAACTCCTCACGTCGCGAATAGGCCGATTTTTAATTTTGTTGACCCCATGGGAGTTAACGAACCCGGGACCCGGCTACGTTTCGCGTTTAGTGGTGTTAATAAGTGCTTCTCGGTCCCTTTGAAACGTTATGCCAGAGCCGAATGAGGAACGAATGTGATAAACCGCTCACGTCGAACGTGCTATTAAATTCGCATTGCGGGTCGTCCAATTTTTCCCCGTGTGATTGAGCAGCGGATCGGCCCAAGGCGGTGTTGCCGGTTGTTCTCGAATTTACGGAGCCAAGGTACTGTAGGGCCGACCAGCTCCACACAACCAAATTCATAACGAAATACCCATTAACCCACAAATACATCTGTTTCATAAGAAACAAAATCACCTGCATAGAAATTAATGTTATTTTCAGTTCAAAAAAAATAAGTTGAATGTTCTCATTCCAAAGTCTAGCAGATATTGCGAAGAAGTTGATTTGCAAACCTCATTAAATGAATTGAAATCAAAAGCAAAGAAACTCTAAATATTATAGATTATCTCATTCTACAAAATTGCTATGTGGCTGCTGTTTGAATTGCAGATGATTTCCAGTTTTTAAATGAATCATAGGTTTTATTGTTTTTTATGTTAAATTTGTTGTTTGAACTACTTCTTGAATTTTTTGTTTTAAAGTGTATGCTTAGTTGAATATGAAATAATTAATTTAAAATAATTAAACTTTCCTTTAGTTCAAAAAATAGTTTGTTTAAATTGTACAAAATAAAGATGTATTAAACATCAAAATGTTAAGGTATACAAAGTTTCTGTTTCTTTTATTTGTAATTCGATGGAAATTCTTTTCGAAGTGAACTCATTCAAATATTGAACTGTTTCAACCGTTGCTACTTGGTAGTTGAGAGACTCAAGAATGCTTGAACGAGTTACGTAACCTGATCAGTTTGCGATGTGCTTCTATCAGTTTTTTTGCTATAGGGTCAACAAGTGTTGAGATGAAATAATTTGTTTTCTTACCTTATAAATACTTTCGAATTGACCCCTATATTTTTATTGCCAATAGAGTAAGTCTCAGCGATTATTGTTTATTCTTAAATAAAGTACATTAATGTTATTAATCGTAGTGTATCCTCCAATTGCTTCTCCCCAAGAACTTTTATTTCTACAGAATGCATATTCCTCTGAATATTAATCTTCAACCAATATGTTTCGTTTTTTTCAAATCATTCTCGCAATGTCAAAATTTTATTGATCAAACATTGCAGTTCCAGTCAATAACTTATTCTCTATTCATGATCTAAATGGTTACAAATTTTCAATTGAAAGCCTCTGAGGCGTCTTCCTGTAAATTGTACCATTTGGCAACACAACCAACTTATATGTTCTGCACAAGTAACAATTATTCTCTCCATTTCACTTCTTGTTTTGGCCAATAAAAACGCGGTTTGTAATGCTAATACGACCGCCCATCGACTCAATCTAGTTTTCGGCAGTCAATTACATATTTCAGTCACGAATTCAGCATGGAACTAATTTAGTAATGGAGAGGAGTCCAAAGAATGAAGGAGATTTACGGGAGTCTATGGTTCAACGAATACGTTCACCACCGATTCATTCAGGGATTGAACGATTGTTTTTTGACATCGAATCACTAGTTTCAGTACTACATGTTTGTTCGAATCAAACGATGTGACAAGACCTAGGTCCCAAAATCATGTACCTGTGGCGCTATCCAATCATAATAGGCAGAAATACGAGTATACCGAGCAGATCAAGCATTCTCATCGGCAAAGCTAATAGCTTTTTGTCCGATGTTACAAGTTCATTTCATTAGTAAGCTATGGTATAAGAATGTTTTACAGATCGAGACAATGTAACATACATATGTATAACATTTCTAAACTCAAACAAGCCCAATCAGGTTTAGTTGATCACTGGGACATAAGTAGCGCAAACGCACCTTTCGAACTTGTTGGTTCTTCAGTGCACTGTAATGTCCAATGATCACGAAACTGTCAAGTACCTTTATTCACTCTGCCTAAGAACACTAAGGTATTAAATGACTTTAAATTCAAAATTATATATTCTAACTTCAACAATATATATTGAAACTATATTCGAAAACTATCAAATTGATATCCTTATATATAATCAATATAAAATATTTTTCAATGTTTCGGAAAAAACCTCTTTATTTCTATCAAGTATTGACTCACTTTCAAAATAAGTTTCACTAAGGTATTAATCATACACTAGCACCATCAAGTGCTAGCAAATATACATACACGACATACCAATTCGAATGTACATTTCTTTACTAGAATTGGCTTACTAAGGTATGTTGTGTTCTCTAGAACGAGCGCCCAACATAGAATTCTGTGTTCTGTCATCCGAAAGTCAAATAAGAGTAATTTTTCGAAATTTTAAAACTGTTCTTCTAAAGGGACAAAACTTTTTTTACTTTATATTGAAATCATAAAAAAACTTTAAAAATTTTCGTGATTTATCTTCACGAATTCAGACACGATCGTTCGTATCGTTTCTTCATTCATACCTTAATACTAAATTTGTACTCGATGGTACTTGCACTTTCGAAAATATTAGAAAAACTTAATTTTAAATGAAAATAACTCAAAAACCACTAAGTTCATTTTGTCAGTTTTGTTCAGAACTTAACTGATATATTCACACCCCAAACCCACTCCGAAATTATCGAGTCTCTAGATCTTATTGTTCGGAAATTGGCATTTTCATCCGAAGTCATTTTCCTAGTTAGTATTGGGTGTTTTATTTAGAGTGATAGAACTTTCGATAGGGCTAACTGTGATTTGAGAGAAGGTAGAAGCCATGTTGTTTTGACATTTCTGTTCAGTAAGCATTGACAAATTATCATGGAAAGACTCAGGCCGCAACAAGGTTTACAAATTGTTGAAATTAATTTTCAAAATCAGTGTTCTATTTGCCAAACTAATAGAGCACTTCGTGAAATTTATGGTTTACATAATCGTCGAACAGAGCAGCTCATTTGTCGAACTATCGATAGATTTCGGACAACATTTTCTCTACTCGATGCAACAACAAGAACAAGACAAAGAACTGTACGTACAGAAGAAAATATCGCTGCTGTAAGTCATAAAGTTATTGATGATCCAGATTTGTCTATTCCTCGACGTTCACAGCAAGTTGGACTCTGTGCATCCACCACGTGGAAAATTTGGCATAAAGATCTTTGTTTGCACCCATACAAGATCCAACCGAATCAAGAACTGAAGCCACTTGGCCATAATAAGCGTCGTTTGTTTGCTGATTGGGCCCTAGAACAGCTTGTAGTTGATCCACTTTTTATCGTAAAATTGTGTTTAGTGATGGAGCCCTTTTCTGATTGAACGGCTATGTGAACAAGCAAAATTGCCATATATGGTGTGAAAACAATCCTCAAGAAGTTGTGCAGGTTGCATTGCAACCTGAAAAATGCACTGTATGGTGTGCTTTACACGCTGGAGGCATCATCGGTCCATATTTCTTTAAAAACCATGCTGGAGCTAATGTTACAGTGAATGGTGGTCGTTACAGATCGATGATCAATGATTATTTGTATCAAAATTTGAATGGTATCGACCCAGAAGTGTTTTGGTTCCAACAAGATGGTGCTATAGCTTATTATTATTGACTTATTGAAAGAAAGATTTGGCGGTAATATTATTTCGAGAAATATTCCAATTAATTGGCCTTCAATATCATGCGACGTAACTCCAGTGGATTATTTTCTTAAAGGTTATGTCAAGTCATTGGTTTATGCTGATAAACCAGAAACAATAGACGCTTTGGAAGCCAATATAACTCCTGTTATTGATGAAACAAGGCCTGAATTACTCGAAAAAGTGGTCCAAAATTGGTCTGGTCGAATGCGGTTCCTCAGAGCTAGTCGTGGTGGACATATGCCGGAAATTATTTTTAAAACATAAATGTCATAAAATTATCTTTCAGATAAAATAAAAATTTGGCCTCAATCCTAATTAAAATGTGTTTTTTTCCAATTTAAAGTTCTATCACTCTGAAAAAACACCCGATACTTGGTGTCAGGTATTCGTGTCTTGTCTCTGTCCATAGCTCTTTGTAATGTGTAACCCAGTTGTTCATGGGCATTGTGCCAATGTGTGCTGCCTTTTTACTTGCGTTTTCTATCCCATATATTGCTTTTTGCCTAATTAATTCTGCTTTTCGTCTTCAAATATGATTCATTCATTTCAAATAAGCTTTGTTTTTCAATGATGCAATAGAAGAAAGTGAAGCTTCCAAAATTAAATCGGCCAATAGCCTCAACCTGCATAATTCCCTGATAGAACATCTTCCGGGGATCTCACCCAGAACGGAATTTTCTATCGACCGTAAATCACGGAAATTCCGATACCAAACTGTTGGTCGCACAAATCTTCATCAACCGGTCGGGAGTTTGCAGTAAATCACACACCACAAAGCACCGTAGTTACTCAGGGGGTCATGAAGTAGTCGCAATAACCCATAACTAGATCTGCGTTATAGTGGCCAGACTAGGTACGTGATAGAATGCAAGAGCTGGCCAACGTAAAGCCGATTCTTCGGGTTGGAGTAATGCATTTTTTACACGATAATTCAACGGGCACAAAGGGGTATAAAAAGCGAGTTCGCGATAGCCATCGTTACTATGTGCCTTTCTAAGGTATTGAGAGATTTATGGGAAAAGCTTTTATGTACATTTCTCCCGATGTTCATTACCAGAGATTAATTCCGAGAGATTTGACGGGTCAGAAGAAAGAAATACGCGGAGAATGAAATCTGGAATGCATTGTTAGTACCATAAACAAGAAGGACAAAAAGAACTACATGGTTAGGGAAAAAATAAATCCATTATTTTTTCGATAGATGGCTGTAGTGATCGATATCTCGTAAATTTAAAATTTATGCTCGTTGTCAAGATGACATTTCACTCTAAATTAATTATTTTGGTGTTTTTATTTGGTCCATTTACGTTTTGAAAATGGATGTCAGCTTTATGTTTGAAATGTACCTCGCACATGCAGGCCCGTCGTCGAAAATGTCTATAAATTCACAGAAATAATCAAAGTTGACTGGCATGTTAGTAGTTGTAGCAACGCCCAGGACCTAAAGATTGACAATAAAATAGTTTGAAATCATTTTCGTAAAGCTGGATTCAAGAAGAAGCTCGATGTATGGAGGCCACACCAATTAACACCAAAAACATGATGGATCGAATTTTCATCTGAGAAACTTTGGGCAAACCAGGACTAAAGTCCAATTATACTGTGCATTTGGTGGGACTAGAAAAGAATAATTTATTATGAGTTGCTTTCAAATGGCTGTTTACTAAATTCGGATCTACAGTGTTAACAACTGCACCATTTTAAGCTAGGTGTTGACCAGAAATCGCCAGAATTGACAAACAGAAGAGATGTTGTGTTCCATATGGAAAACTCCAGCCCACATACATCTGTAGTGACTCGCCTGAAACTCCAGAAGCTAAGTTGGGAAGTTTCAATGAAGAAGAAGATCATTATCGATCCTAATGTTGCACTATAAATTCTGGATTTCGTTTCTGTGCGGAAGTGTTTGTTCCGCCAAATAGAATTGTTGAGGCATGTTGCTATTCTAGTGACTTTGTTAGTCTGTTCTTGAACACAGCTTAGATATCCCCGTATCCTGACATCTCCACACCCAGATATTTATACTTCATTACTGTTCGATGATGAGCTTATAACATGTCGGTATTTGTTCCGTGGTCATGAACTGAGTTTTTTATATTGATATCACTATATGGAGTGATTTGGCTGCTTGATTGAATACATGTGAAAACCTCTGTAGATCGTCTACGTTACCTGTAATCAGGGTCGCATAACCAGCATACATAAGATATTAACTATCGGGTGTTTTTTTTTTAGAGTGATAGAACTTTAAATTGAAATAAAACACATTTAAATTAAGATTGAAGCCAATTTTTGTTTTATTCAAAAGATAATTTTATGACATTTATGTTTTAAAAATAATTTTCGGCATATATATACCACGACTGGCTCTGAGGAACCGCATTCGATGAGACCAATTTTGGCCCACTTTTTCGAGTATTGCAGGCCTTATTTCATCAATAACACAAGTTATGTTGGCTTTTAAAGCGTCTATTGTTTCTGATTTATCAGCATAAACCAATGACTTCACACAACCCCAAAGAAAATAATCCAGTGGAGTTATGTCGCATGTTATCGCCAAATCTTTCTTTCAATAAATCAATTGTTACGGTAGCAGCATAAGGTGTAGCACCCTCTTGTTGGAACCAAAACACTTTTGGGTCGATACCATTCAAATTTTGAAACAAATAATCATTGATCATCGATATGTTACGAGCACCATTAGCTTTAACATTAGCTCCAGCATCGTTTTTAAAGAAATATGGACCCATGATGTCTCCAGTGTGTAAAGCACACCATACAGTACATTTTTCAGGATACAATGGAACCTCCAGAACTTCTGGAGGATTGTTTTCACTCCGTATACGGCAATTTTGCTAGTTTACATAGAAATGAGGTTCATCACTAAACACAATTTTACTATAAAAAAGTGGACCGACTTCAAGCTGATGTAGAGCCCAATCAGCAAACAAACGACGCTTATTATGGCCAAGTGGCTTTAGTTCTTGAACCAGTTGGATCTTGTATGGGTGTAGACCAAGATCTTTACGAAAAATTTTCCATGTGGTGGATGCCCAGAGTCCAACTTGTTGTAAACGTCGACGAACAGACAAATCTCTATCATCATTAACACTATGACTTACAGCAGCGATATTTTCTTCTGTACGTACAGTTCTTTGTCTTGTTGTTGTTGTTGCATCGAGTAGAGAAAATGTTGTCCGAAATCTATCGATAGTTCGACGAATAAGCTGCTCTGATGGACGATTATGTAAACCATAAATTTCACGAAGTACTCTATAAGTTTGGCGAATAGAACACTGATTTTGAAAATAAATTTCAACAATTTGTAAACGTTATTGCAGCGTGTGTTTTTCCATGATAATTTGTCAATGTTTACTGAACAGAAATGTCAAAACAACATGGCTTCTACCCTCTATGAAATGACAGTTAACCCTATCGAAAGTTATATCACTCTAAAAAAAACACTCGATACTATAACACCCATTCTGGATCCTCTCTATTTACGAACTGTTCTTATAATTTCGTCCAGGACGATATTACAAAGAATCATTGCTATTATTATTCGTGAATATCAAGCTTCAACTTTTCTAATAAACTCGAAACTTTGAAAAAATATTCACTAGATTTTTATTTATAACCGATCAAATATTCAAATTCTAAATAGCCCATCCCTAATTATGAGGTCTTAAACTAGTTCAAGAACTGCTAAACATAAAAGTGAAATGGTTAAAACACTTCTGGGCGATTGTTCGACAGTCCTTTTACCCTGAATATTTCGAATTTGTGAATTCCTTCTCGAAGAAACTACAACTGATAAATAAAAACACATATTCTGTGTTCTGTTGTCGAGTAAACTTCTTTTTGTGCAATTTTAGAACGTTGTCTGAAGGATCAAAAATCTCACAAAAATGAAAATACATGGTCACAAGACTCCTTTTCCTTTAGAGTTGCATCGATGTGAAGGGTCTTTCATTAACTGCGCCCCATTTTGTGTTGTGAATAAAACATATTATTTGTTTGAAATTTTCATACTGTTCCATCTCATTAGAGACGGAACATAATAGATAGTCATTTAGAGATTTTGATATATTTATGCCTGTTGATTTCACATGACGCAGCATTAGGAGTTATAAACTGACTGTATCCTTCTTTACTTGCATTCCTCTCATTATTTTTCTATAACCAATGAGAAGTTTTATTTCATTCATTCAGTTCACCTCCAAATGGAACATCCAATAAATTATGTTAATTTCCTCTTTTTGTTAAAAGGGATGCATCGAGCACCTCTAACGTTCAGTCTTTGAAAAGCCTGTAAAATTATTATTATTCTAGTAATAGTCAAACTTGTCGCATGTAGCCTTTGCTACAATCATTCGGATAGTCACATTTGTTGTACGCAGTTTGTGACACTTCGGTCCAAGCAATCTCTGTTATTATTGTTAATATAGTAGTCCAGTCGATTGCCAAAGTATTGGTAAATTCTTTACATTTGTTTTTAGTGTAATAATCATATCTTTTGACTTGGTTTATATACAGTAAATCAATAATTATAGTTCGTTGTTATCATAGTGTATTACTATTGCTTTACTTCAATTCCTTACAATCTTCGTTGGTTTATCTTATTGGATAAACCAAGCTAGTTCATCAATAAGATAACTACATACAAGTGCCCATGACAAGTGCAAACTCTTCGCTGATCTACGTCAAAATACAGTCCACTCAAACATTTCGTAATTAATCATTGTGATTAATTAAATTGCAACTGCCTGTTTTTTCAAAAAACTAAAATAATAGGCAAAATACTGCGGTAAACTAACCGGGGTACGTTGCAGATACCATTAGTTATGAAACAAAACATCATTTGAATGTCCACCACTAACGCTGGCAGGAATGAAGTCGTTGAACTCAATTTTCCATGACTCTCCTCTCTTACACAAATCGGGCGTACGGTAGCAATTACTCGTTGAATATTGATCTGAATATCGTCTCAGTTTGCTGGATGATTGCTGTAAACCAATGACTTAATGTAACGCCAAAGAAAGAAGTCCAATGGAGTTAAATCGCAGAAACGAAGCGGATAATTTATCGGTACATTTCTTCAAATAATGGAATCACTGAATTTTGTTTTCAATAGTGTCATTGTATCATTGGCACATCGACAAGTGGCACCGTTCTGTAAAAATCACATGTTATGCAAACGGAGCAATTCAGGCTATAAAAAATCAGTCAACATTAAACAATAACGATTTCCATTGACAGCTACAACTTCATGAGCTTCGTTGAAAAGAAATAAGGTCCAATGATTCCTCCAGCATAAAATCCGCACTAAACAGTAAGTTTGTCAGAATGTTATGGCAGTTCTTGATAATCTGCAAGTTTATCACCACTCCACATATGGCAATTCTGCTTATTAACATAACCGTTTGACCAGAAATAAGCCTGAAGAATGATTTTCTTATGAAAACCTGCATCATATCAAATTTTTTCTGAGCACGAATTACTGAATACACGACGCTTTAAATGATCTGTCGGTTTGAGTTCTTCGGTTAGAAGAATTTTATATGGATGTAAACCAACATCTTTTCCTAAAATTCGCCACAAAGAAGTCTGGGAGATGCCTAGTTCTTATGAACGGCGAGAAATCGATGAATTTTGGTCTTCACGAACACTTTCACATACGGCAGCGATATTCTCTTCACCTCTTGCATTTCATTGTCTCACTAGCACTGTTACATCATGAAGTGTAAAATTTGTTTCAAACTTCTTCACTAAACGTTCAACTGTTCTTTAATCCGGACAATTAAAGCGACCAAAAATTGGAGTTAAAGCACATGAAGTTAGAGTAACAGATCACGATTTTTCATAATAAATTTAGATTATTTATAAACGTTGTATCTTTATTATATCTTCTCATGATTAAATAGTAGATACTGACAAATACAACTGTCAATGTCCCAAATAAACAATGGCTGCCAGGCGTGAGTAATGTCAATTTGAAAATGAAGACTCTTTAGATGACAGAAAAAGTGTTAAAAGAATATATTGAACAAAACTGTAATCTTATAATCTAAATATCTCAGAAATGTATTCTGCACCATCTCCAATCTGTGCTTGTAGACCTCATGTTGTGACGACCAAACAACCAATGCCTAATGCAAATGAAGGCAAATTATAGAGCCTTCAAGACCTTAGTGGAAGTGAAATCTCTACAAGATCTCATCACAAATCTCATCACCTGGCTACTTTTGGTCACCACATAGTCAGTGTGTGAATCAAACAACATTTTTGTATCAAATATTACTCCCTCACCCAAATAGTAGTCTAAATGATTGATCTTCAGTTTACGACTAAATGTTATGCAGTTACACTTATTCAAGTTGACATATAGCTTATTTTCGATGCAGGAGTTATGGAATGCTTTTAAGTCTTATTGGAAGTTAAAGCGTCAGCTATACGGGATAAGATCTTCACATCGTCCGCAAATATCAAAAATGTACAAAATTTCAAACATTCACTTATATCATTAATATAAATTATAGATAAAAGATGCCCAAGGAGAGACCCCTGAGACACCCCCGATGTTACAAAGATGAGAAGTTATTAGAATGTATGTATACATTTGGATGAATAAATTGAATTGAATTCGTAAATGTAAAGGTTCATTCTTTCTGTTAAGCTGATAACTTCGAAAAAATATTCACCAGTTTTTTATTCATAGCCGATCAAAAAAGCAAATTTTAAATGGCCCACCCCTTACTTGAACAATCAAATAATTTCAAACGATTGATTGAACATGAAAGGCTCGACTAGTTCCGGAAGACCAGAGCTATGTATGAGTGAACGAATGTCTGTCTACAAACCATAACCTATCGACAAAATGATCTAAACTGTTTCCCTAAAGTCGATGATGCATAAATCAATTGAATTTTCCGAATTCCCTTTTATTTTGACTGCGAAAACTCGTGCGCGAATTCGTCCTAATTAAGAAATTATCTTAATCCCCCTGTTTATTTTATTCGATAAAATCTAGGTGGATAATGCGGGCGTTCTTCAATTGTATTTCCGCGGCTTTATTACGATGTTTTTCAGCGCTTTTATCTCAGGAATGCTAGGGCGATTAGAATTCCTACTAGCGGTTAGAACTAATCCCCAGAATTTCACGAAAACAATTTCCTTGCTGCGTTTGATTTTTTGATAACATAAGGGGAATCACTATTAATGTATACTTGGATATGACGTATACGATACAGGTTGATTAGATATGCAGGGAATGACTAATGCGATAATCATGAGTGACAAGTGGTAGCATCATGCTGCAACCACATCTCTAGCAGAACTATTGGTTGAGTGTCTGGATTTAGAGGTCAACCATATATTTCAGAGAAGATGGTTCCATGAAAACTTAACTGATCTTTTGAAAGTGATTCTGAAGTCATAACACAACGCCTGGCATTAACTTAGAAATTATAGGCGTTCAGAATTGAAGAATGCTCCACCTTCAGGTCGCTACAATAAAGCTTCAATTTTTGACAGAAAACCGACCGAAATTATTCAAACTTCTAATATCGGGTGTTTTTTTAGAGTGATAGAATTTTAAATTGAAATACAGCACATTTAAATATATATTGAAGCCAATTTTTTTTATGACATTTATGTTTTAGTAATAATTTCCGGCATATGTCCACCACTTCTAGCTCTGAGGAACTGCATTCGACCAGACCAATTTTGGACCACTTTTTCGAGTTTCAGACCTTATTTCATCCATAACACGAGTTATGTTGGCTTCCAAAGCGTCCATTGTTTCTGGTTTATCGGCATAAACCAATGACTTGACATAACCCCAAAGAAAATAATTCAGTGGAGTAATGTCGCATGATCTTGGAGGCCAATTAATTGGACCATTTATCGAAATAATATTATCGCCAATTCTTTCTTTCAATAGATCAATTGTTACGGTAGCAACATGAGGTGTAGCACCATTTTGTTAGAACTAAAACATCTTCGATACCATTCAAGTTGCTTTAGTTCTTGAGCCAGTTGGATCTAGTATGGGTGTAGACCAAGATCTGTACGAAAAGTTTTCCATGTAGTAGATGCACAGAGTCCAACTTGTTGTGAACGTCGACGAATAGACAAATCTGGATCATCATAAATAGAGTTACACAGCGATATTTTTTTCGGTAGGTACAGTTCTTTGTCTTGTTGTTGTTATTGCATCCAGTAGAGAAAATGTTGTCCGAAATCCGTCGATAGTTCCACGAATAAGCTGCTCTGATGGACGATTATGTAAACCATAACTTTCACGAAGTGCTCTTTAACTGATTATGAAAATAAATTTCAACAATTTGTAAACGACTTCTGGCGTGAGTCTTTCCATAATAATTTGTCAATGCTTACTGAACAGAAACGTCAAAACAACATGGCTTCTACCTTCGGTCAAATCAAAGTTATCCCTATCGAAAGTTCTATCACTCTAAAAAAACACCCGATAGTATCACAAATAAACTTTGCACCTCAACGATTCAAGTCGCCTTCTTTCAGAGTATCTGAATTCCAATGCAAAAAATTAAGAAAACCACTGACGTGAAGTCAGAAGCTTCTACGCTCTTTTTCAATGCCCCATTTACCCTGAAAACTTCAAATATGTGAACTCCTGTTAAGAGAACCTACATACGATGAATAAAAACACATAATTTTGTGTCCGAAAGTCAAATAAACCTAATTTTTTGCAAGTTTAGAACTCCACTCCTGAAAAAAGGGAAAATCTTATGAAAATATACATACTTAAAAGGCTCCATCCTTCTCCCTTCGATCTGTATCATTACATACTGTCAATTTTAATCATTATAACTATACAGGGTGACGAGAAAAACTACGGACATATTTTACTTTGTTCTGGAACAAAAGTAATTTAGCCCAGCCAAATAATATTCATCGTATTAGATTCTCCACACTTTCTTGTAGTAATATGTGAATTTTCAGTTTGATATTACTTTATTTGGAAAGAGTGTTAGAATGTCAAACAAAAGTAGTGCTGTTTCATCAAGATAAGCGTCAATGCGAAATTGCCGATGCAATTTGACGTTTCAAGGAGTTTGCCCATGATGGTCGTTGTCCAGAAAGTGGTAGAAAACGCACTGTCAATACGCCTAGCAATCGCAACATCGTCAAAAAGCGAGTCAATCGAAATCCGAGGGTCTCCATCAACCGCAAATCCGTTTGTCAAATGTACAAAACTCCTCACAGATGAAAACAAGCACGTACGACTTCAAAGATGCCGCCAACTCCTTCATCTCGCCGCCGGTCAGCAATAGGAGCGCATGCTCTTCGCCGTAGAACAATTCCACAACCACCAAAACGACAGAGTGTGGTCTGCAGAGGCTCCCGGTACGTCGGCCATGGTTGAACATCGTCAAAATTCGCAATCCGTCATCGTCTTGGGCGGAATTTGCGCCAGCGGCAAAAATCCCTTGGTTTTCGTGGATCAAGGGGTCAAAATCAATCAAGAAGTCTTCCGCTGCGACATTCTCGAGGCCGTAGTACTTCCGTGGGCCCAGCAGCATTTTAGCGACACGCATTGGACCTTTCAGCAGAACTGCGCTCTGGCTCACAAAGCAAAAATGACGCAAGAATGGTGTAAAACCCATTTTCCGGGTTTCATCACATTAACAGAATGGCCGCCCTACTCGTCGGATCTCAACCTATGGACTACAGCGTCTAGTTGATTTTGGAGCTCAGGGCGTAAGCTAAACACCACAAAAGTTTGGAGTCGCTGAGCAATCCTTGCGCCGGGAATGGAACCGATTAAGAGCTGCGGCACATTGCTGAAAATTTCAAGAAGCATCTGAAGCTTTGTATCGCCGCCAAAGGAAGCCACTTCGAAACTGCTTCAATATATTATTACCAAATGTTATTTTTATTCGTTGTTGTTTCATTTAATTTCTTTTGTTTAATAAAGTTTAATGAAAAAAAAATTGTCCGAGGTTTTTCTTGTCACCCTGTAATAATAATAAGATAAAGAACCGACCAAAGAGTAGAATTCACGAACGATGAGATAAGAAAACTATTACAAACCAACCTTCTTCTTCTGTCTTCCAGCTTAGGCCAAAGGCCTGTTCTTTCATCAAAATTCACCTCATCTCAGGTCAGTCATCTCTTTCTAGGATAACCTAAACTTTGTCGCTCACTTGATGACTTATCCCATGCAATTTTCACAAATCTGTCCTCCATCATTCGTCCTATATGTTGGTTCCTTCGTTTCACCCACTCATTAATATTCTCTGTTTTGCACGCCTTTCTGGTGTTACTCCGTTCACTATCTCTCAATATTTTGCTTGCTATTCGTCTCAGAATCCGCATTTATGTAGTCTCCAAAAGTTGTCTGCTCTTTGATGTGTCTGGTCGCGTCTACGCAGTGTATATCATGATTGGTCTGATGGTTGTCTTGTAAATGCGGGCCTTTGTTTCCATTCGGAGATTTCTGTTCTGCCAGATCGTGTTGTTGAAACATCCCGCCACCTTTTTGGCTTCTTGCTGTCTCACTTTCTCTTCCACGTTCCCATAGTTTGTCGAACTCACACCTAGGTATCTAAATGATGACTCCTGTTCGAAAACCTCACTATCCACATCCAGTTTGCATCTTAATGGTTCCCTTGAAGTGGTCATACACTGTGTTCTTCTCGACTGAGATCAACATATTGAGCTTTCTTGCAGTGGTATCTAAAATATGCAGAATTCTCTATGAGTCATCTTCATTCTCGGCCACTAACATTGCATCATCTGTGTAGCAGAGTATTTGGAAATCCTTGTCACCCATTCTATAGCCTCTTCTTTTGCATACTCTTTTGATGATTTCATCCATTATGATGTTGAAGTGGGTTCAATGTGTCTCCTTATTTGATACCTCTATTTATTGGGATGTCTTTTGTTACTTGGCCGTTGATTTGCGCTCTGGCTGTTTAATTTTGATATATGTCTGCTATTGTTTGGATGTATATTTCTATCACATAATAGAAGTACATCTTCAAGTTTTATGTGGTTTGTTGTATCCTATTGATTTTTCCACCACCTGTCGTAATACAAATTCGTATTTGTACGAACCAACCTAAACAGTACAAATATACTTGAAGCTCTTAACACTTATGCAAGTTCTCCACTTGAATACTCATTCGGCATAATCAATTGTACCGAAACGGATCTAGAAAATCTTGCGATTAAGATTTAGAACACCTTTAACGAAGGCACACAAACACCATTCACGCAGTGCCATTGAAAGGACGTTTCTACGTCATTTGGGAGAAGGTACCTTATAGACTTAGTAATGCAGCTCGAAAACCAAATGAATTATTTAAAATCTTACTTCAGGGGACAAGCAGAATCATCTCCATTACACAGAATTATCTCCATCAACATTGTACAGTTTTCACCGTATCCATCCCTGAAATTTGCTCAGAAACTATTTGACAGAAAGTCGTGAAAAATCGATCGTTCACCGACAAGAATCTCACGAACTTGTCAGCTGAATCAATTCACTCTATGGTTAAAAATGGAAGGCTGCAATTTTAAAAAAATATTACTTGGAACCTATCGGAGTTAAATTAGCTGCTTCGAATATAAACTTTGAATTTCATGTTTAATTGAATCAGTCTACACTTGATGAAAATCCATATTAAATGAGGTTACTCTGATTTTCACAAATTCTTATTGTTACTATAATACAACAATTGTTTAGCTATCACATCTACTAGATGCAATGAAAATTTGTGAAAATCAGAATAACTTTATTTAATATTATTTATTTGAATTCAATAGAATTGTATTCTTAAAGCTTTACGAGTTAATGATGTTTCTCTTCAATGAAAATATGGAAAATTCAACCATTTTACAAAACTATGAATCAGAAAAAACTTCACAAAACAAACTGATAAAAACACACTTCGGGACATGCATATTCCGAATAAAAATTATTCATTCTTCAGTTACACTCAAAAGGAATTATGTAAAATACAAAAAATATACCACACAAAAATCTTCAATATAACAGGAATAACTTCAGAAAGTCAACTAAATTCGCTGCATCTTTTTCAAAATCGAACAACATGAAAAAGTTTCTGCAATTCTATGAGAAGTATCGGGTGTTTTTCTTAGAGTGATAAAACTTTCGATAGGGATAACTGTGACTTGACAGAAGATAGAAGCCATGTTGTTTTGACATTTCTGTTCAGCAAGCATTAACAAATTATCATGGAAAGACTCACGCCGCAACAACGTTTACAAATTGTTGAAATTTATTTTCAAAATCAGTGTTCTATTCGCCAAAGTTATAAAACACTTCGTCAAATTCGTGAAACATTTTCTTTATTGATGCAACAACAACAAGACAGAGAACTGTACGTACAGAAGAAAATATCGCTGCTATAAGTCTTAGTGTTAATGATGATCCAGATTTGTCTATTCGTCGACGTTCACAACAAGTTTGATTGTGTGCATTCACCACATGGAATATTTTGCGTGAAGATCTTGGTCTACACCCATACAAGATCCAACTGGTTCAAGAACTAAAGCCACTTGACCATAATAAGTGTCGTTAATTTGCTGATTGGGCCCTAGAACAGCTTGAAGTTGAACCACTTTTTTATCGTAAAATTGTGTTTAGTGATGAAGCTCATTTCTTCATTTAATAATGAAGCTCAGCTTCATTTCAACGGCTACATAAACAAGCAAAATTGCCATATATTGGGTGAAAACAATCCTCAAGAAGTTCTGCAGGTTCCTTTGCATCTTAAAAAATGCACTACTGTATGGTGTGCTTTACACGCTGGAGTCATCATCGGTCCATATTTCTTTAAAAACGATGCTGGAGCTAATGTTACAGTGAATGGTGCTGGTTATAGATCGATTATCAATGATTATTTATTTCAATATTTGAATGGTATCGACCAGAAGTGTTATGGTTCCAACAATTTGGTGCTACACCTCATGCTGCTACCGTAACAATTGATTTATTGAGAGAAAGATTTGGCGATAACGTTATTTCGAGAAATGGTTCAATGAATTGGCCTCCAAGATTATGCGACATAACTACACTGGATCATCTCCTTTGGGGTTATGTCAAGTCATTGGTTCATGCTGATAAACCAGAAACAAAAGACGCTTTGGAAGCCAACATAACTCGTGCTATTGATGAAATAAGGCCTGAATTACCCGAAAAAGTGCCCCAAGATTGGTCTTGTCGAATGCGGTTGCTCAAAGCTAGTCGTGGTGGACATATGCCGGAAATTATTTTTAAAACATAAATATCATAAAATTATCTTTCAAATAAAAAAAAATTGGCTTCAATCTTAATTTAAATGTGTTTTATTTCAATTTAAAGTTCTATAACTCTAAAAAACACCCGATACAAACACGTGGTAGCAGGTGTGTTCAGAATATTGGCGAACATGAAAAATTTCCTTAGTTGAGTTTAACTCAAAAATAAAATTAATCCACCAAATGAATAAAATAAATTCAATGAGAATAAACAGGGTTTTCCATAATGATATTAGAAAAAAACCAGTATATTTTAGGAGAAATCAATTTTGTTCTATAACCTTCAAAAAAAAATTTTATCGATATTAATATAAAAATAAAAAATTATGTTGAAGAATACGGTTTCTTTTAAATGACAATATGGCGAATTTAGCCATAATACCATAATTGCGAATAAGCAAAAACATCGCGGAACAAATTGACAAAAATACAATTCATATATGAGTAGGATATTTTTAATATTAATGGTAATTTTTGTAAGGATTTCAAAATGAAGTTCTATAAAATTTCAACTTAAAAACCCTCATCAAGTATGTATTCGTTAAATTCATTTTATTTATTCCAAGTATTTTTTAGGGAGATTTTTATTAAGGGGTTTCATTCTGACTATCTGGGCAGCTGTCATTTCTGAAGCTGTCATCTTTCGACATTTGACAAGTTAAAAGTATGCCACTACTATAAATGGAACGAAACACGCTGTCGTTAAGGGTAACTAGATATTTTTCATTATTTTACATATAAACGAACAAATGTACACAAGTAACTTTTCCACCAATTCTGCTGTCCACGCTCTATCTTAAGCCAGCTTGCCTGATTTCGAACGTAGACTGGCAGATTTTAATAACACACCTATCACAAAGTTGAAAGGGCAGCGTTTGTCAGAAATGGTTATCGTGTAACTAAACATGACATCGTGGTGTCAGGAGCATCACAAGGCGGTATTTCTCATCCCTTCCCCCTTTGAGCTCCTTTGTCGGCGCAATATCGCCGACAAATCATCGTCCTTGTATGGTCTTGAATAAATAAGCGGTACGACAGGACGAATGAACAGCTTGTCCGATTTTAATTTGATCGGGGCGTGAAATAGAAACGATAAAATTGGAACAGACACACAATCATTGAATTCACTTCACCGAAATGACTTGTTAGCATTTGTACGTAGGACGTTCAGAAATTTACTTTTTATTTGTATATTAAGATCATAAACCAATATTACCAAATTGAAATCATGAAACAAAACAATATTAACATCCGCTAAATTTTATTATTAAACTCTGTTAAAAAAAATATTGAAGGGACATTAAAAAATAATAAAAATATATTAGTTCACAATCATCAAAGGAATTTTGAAATATCTTAAAAAAATATGAAGCAATGGGGATTTGTTTAATGTGCCCGTTTAATGAATCTTTTATAGAATATTTAGCTGTAAATTTTGTACATTTTTCAATAGTACCCTTAAGGTGTCAGGATAAATTGAATGCATAGGCTTTAAAATACAGATCTGATAGGGTAATTTTATTTGTGTAATTTAATTAACGGATACAATTTTGGTGGTTGGAGATTAGTAATTATTAATTTGTATTTTTCTTTTCATCTATAATGTGGATCTCTTCTAATGATTTTTGACATTTTTGGTGGCATTTTTATTCAGGTTATCATAATTGGCAGAAATAATAAAATCTTTGGTTTTTTCGATATACTGTTCTCTATTTATTGAAATGATGGAATCACCTTCATTTGATATAGTTAAAAGGAGAAAGTTGTTGACAGTTTTTCTTTTCATAGATTTTCAAATGGTAAGATCTGTCCTTAACGATATTCACCATTTTATCGCCTTTTTGTCTTTAAATAAGCATTGAAACAGATTCAAGTTATAATCACAGAACAAAAAAGAAAATACAAATTAATAATTAGTTTTTCCTAAGAATTATATTCATTAATTGAATTAAGAATAAAGTAAATTACCCTATCACATATGTAGTTCCATATTTCACAGTCCCTGCATTCAATATATGCAGATACCTTATAGATTTATAAATTTAAAAAATTAGAAATGTGAAACTATCAAATAATGCAAAATTAATTTCATGGTTTCATAATTAATTTCTTTGGTATCTCTTCGTTATGAACACTAAAATTTAAAGAGGAATCATAAGAAAAAAATCATGTTAATCGGGTTATTATTGCAGAAATACTAAATTCGTTGAATATTTGTATTAATTAATTTTTTTTTTAATTCAGCGACGTTATACACATTAGTCAACAGTGTTTAATAATGAGTTATCTAATCCTCTCTATCCTGAAATTTCATGGATTTTCTAGAAAATAAAATTCGGGAACCCTTCTGAAAAAATTCAGTGTTTAATTGTACATGTTTTTTTTTATTGTCTCGGTCTTTACTTGACGGAAATTCATCTTCAATATGAGAAAAACAAATGTTAACTTCCGCTATTTCATTGATTTACACGATAATTGTTTCGTCATACCATGACTTCATCCGGTGAGTATTAAAACTGAGGTATACAATGCAAAACATGACCTTAAATAAACAACTCAGGTACAAAAATAGAGGGGTGGAAAGAGATGGTTTACGATCAATGAAAAATATTAAGGAGGGGGATCTGTTTGAATCTATTTGATCATTGAATCTTTTATTATATCTATTGATCTCTGAAGTTTCTTACAGGTTTAGTTTCTGATTTTTGTTTACAATATGTAATATTTCATAGTTCATATTAAAATTATGACTAGTCTCTAACAAATAGTGAATTGCTTCAGCCGTTACTATTTGGTAGTTGATCATAATTGAAACACAATAGATTGGAGTTACTATGTATTTACTACCAAGGTTTTTTATTATTTTTGGTTCACATGTTACCGCGGTTTCGAACGATGACCGTTCATAAATATAAATAATAAAAAACCTTGGTAGTAAATACATAGTAACTCCAATCTATTGTGTTTCAATTAGTCTCTAACAAATGGTTGGCATAAGTTGAATTTGGTTTATTATTAATATAACATTTTTCATGTTCTCGTATCATTGTTTGGAATGTCTGTCTGTCCCACATATACACATGGGCAATCACTACATGTTTACTTGTAAACTCCTGATTTTTTGTTTTTAGGAATGACGTCTTTATTATTTTTTACTAAGCTGCGTAAAGAATTAATGATTTTAAAAGAGATGTTATAATTTTCTTTTTTCTTTAAATATCTAGCAATCTTTTCAGATTTTTCGCCTATGTATGTTAATGAAATAAATTTTGTTTCGTTTGAATTTTGAAATTTTGGATATACAAGTGATATTGCTTTCTTGTAATTTTTTTCATCAAGTAAACATTTGATAAAAACTTGATAAAAGAAATTACAAGAAAGCAATACCACTTGTATATCCAAAGTTTTGGAATTCAAACGAAACAAAATTTATTTCATTAACTTACACAGGCCAAAAACCTGAAGAGATTTCTAGATATTTAAAGAAAAAAAGAAAATCATGACATCTCTTTCAAAACTATTGATTCTTAAGGCAGCTTAATAAAAAATAATAAAGACGTCATTCCTAAAAACAAAAAATCAGGAGTTTACAAGTAAACATGTAGTGATTGCCCATGTGTCTATGTGGGACAGACAGGCCATTCATTCCAAACAAGGATACGAAAACATGAAAAATGTTATATTATTAGGAGTACAAATAAGTTTCCGCCGTTTTATTGTAGATGGCGCGGCACGTAGTTTCGGTTAGCTTTCGCAGATGATAACCGGCTTAAAAAATAGTTTGGACATTCAAGAACAACATAACCTATTAATATCGTTGACTTTATATTGGTAAAATATAATTTTTATAAGTTGAAAATGTCAAAATTTGAGCCAAGCAAGCGTCATATGCGGGAAATATTAGTTTACTTCTTTAATTTAAAGAAATCTGCTGCTGAGACGCATCAATTGCTCGTAGAAGCATATGGTGAGGGTGCTTTGAGTGAGAGAACGTGTCGAGAGTGGTTTCAAAAGTTTAAAAACTGTGATTTCGACGTAAAAGACAAAGATCGCAGTGGAAGGCCAAAAATTTACGAGGATGCAGAATTGGAGGAATTATTGGAGGAAGATTCATCTCAAACACAAAAAGAACTTGCTCTAACATTAGAAGTCACTCAGCAAGCAGTCTCACATCGTATAAAATCATTAGGAATGATTCATAAACAAGGAAATTTGGTTCCATACGAATTAAAGCCGAGAGATATTGAACAATGCTCGTCCACATTTTGCGGCTCCCGTGAAAAAGTACTTGGAAACACTTGATTGGGAAGTGTTACCCCACCCGCCGTATTCACCAGACATCGCACCGTCCGATTATCACCTGTTCCGGTCCATGGCACATGCTCTGACGGCGCAGCGGTTCACATCTTATGAGAATACCAAAAATTGGGTTGATTCGTGGATAGCCTCAAAAGACAAGGAGTTCTTCAGACGTGGGATTCGCATGCTGCCTGAGAAATAGGAAAAAGTGGTTGCAAGTGATGGGCAATATTTTAAATAAATTTATATTACCGTTCTTCCATAATAAATATTTAATTTGTGTTAAAAAACGGCAGAAACTTATTTGTACTCCTAATAATAATAAACCAAATTCAACTTATGCCAACCATTTGTTAGAGACTAGTCATAATTTCATTATGAACTATGAAATATTACATATTGAAAACAAAAATCAGAAACTAAACCTGTAAGAAACTTCAGAGATCAATAGATATAATAAAAGACAAATTTTATTGAATGATCAATAGATTTAAATAGATTGATATATACTTGATATTTTTCATTGATTGTAAACCGTCCCTTTTCACCCCTCTATTTTTTGTACCAGAGCTGTGTATTTAAGGTCATGTTTTGCATTCTATACCTCAGTTTTAATACTCACCTGATGCAGTCATGGCATGGACGAAACAATTGCCTGGTAAATCAATAAAATAGCGGAAGTTAACATTTGTTCTTCTTATATTAATTGTACAGGGTCCCGCAATAGTGTGTTGCGCTTCTATAGCCACCGAACGCAAAATATTAGAGAAATTTCTCTTACAGTACAGATCTTATTCCTAGAAAACTGTGATGAGTTAGTTCGCTAAAAGTCTTCTACCTATTTTCAGAAGGAATCCCAGCACGAATTTGATCAGAATTTTTTTTCTGAAATATTAGCTTAGTCATCATCCCCAAATGATCCTCCTGTCATATACAGGTCCTCCGAGGTGAAAATGGGCTTCTGTTACTTTCCGAACAACCTTATAGGGTTTCGTTCAACTCAAAACTTCTCTAATATTTTCGTTATATTCTCAATCTTCAATATCTTGTGCAGTTATAACTTGGTCTTGAGCCTACATCAAACTGAAATTCCTGAAGAATTAAAAATACCACAAGTTTCACCTGCATTTCGATATTCTATTAAGAAAGCATGCGCGTTAACCCGTTGAAGGGCAGTAAGTTGCTTTGTCGTGACAACCAGCTCGGGTATCTCATAATCCACACTGTTAAACCTATCATTACGAATATTAATATCGTTTATGATAATGTTCCAGGGATCTTCCTCCTGCATGATCGATTTTCACTAACGATAGTCCTCAGTACGTACACTTAACGAGGTTATTAAGATGAGAAGAGGATAATTAACACGAAAACCTTTTACACCGAAAGGCGGAAAAGATCATACAAGGGTATATGAAGATTTAAGAGCGAGGCCTTTATAGTGTAAACAACAACAAGGAAGTATTTCCTTATTATTAACGAATGAAGAACCTTTAAAAAATAATTGTTATAAACTTGTAATGATATCTTAAATATCATACAGATTTATTCTGCATACCTCACTCCAAATTTGAATTTTATTAAAAAAAAATTTTTCTCAAAAATTCTGAATACTTTCACACATTAAATTCAATAAATGCCTTAGAAAACACAGTTTCAATAAAGTATTAGGAGTACAAATAAGTTTCCGCCGTTTTATTGTAGATGGCGCGGCACGGAATTTCGGTTAGCTTTCGCAGATGATGACCGGCTAAAAAAATAGTTTGGACATTCAAGAACAACATAACCTATTAATATCATTGATTTTATATTGGTAAAATATAATTTTTATAAGTTGAAAATGTCAAAATTTGAGCCAAGTAAGCGTCATTTGCGGGAAATATTAATTTACTTCTTTAATTTAAAGAAATCTGCTGCTGAGGCGCATACATTGCTCGTAGAAGCATATAGTGAGGGTGCTTTGAGTGAGAGAACGTGTCGAGAGTGGTTTCAAAAGTTTAAAAACGGTGATTTCGACGTAGAAGACAAAGATCGCAGTGGAAGGCCAAAAATTTACGAGGATGCAGAATTGGAGGAATTATTGGAGGAAGATTCATCTCAAACACAAAAAGAACTTGCTCTAACATTAGAAGTCACTCAGCAAGCAGTCTCACATCGTTTAAAATCATTAGGTATGACTCATAAACAAGGAAATTGGGTTCCGTACGAATTGAAGCAGAGAGATATTGAACGCCGATTATGCTTAAGTGAAATGCTGCTAGCTAGACATAAAAAAGGGTTTTTTACATCGTATCGTAACTGGTGATGAGAAGTGGATACATTATTACAATCCAAAAAGAAGAAAATCATGGGGATTACCTGGCCACGCGTCAACATCAACAGCAAAACCGAATATTCACGGAAAAAACTTATACTGTGTATTTGGTGGGATCAGCTAGGTGTAGTGTATTATGAATTGCTTAATCCGAGCGAAACAATTACTGGAGCCCTCTATCGAACACAATTGATGAGATTGAGCCGAGCTCTGAAGGAAAAACGCCCTCAATACTATTCTAGACACGAAAAAATTATTCTTCTGCATGACAATGCTCGTCCACATGTTGCGGCTCCCGTGAAGAAGTACTTGGAAACACTTAATTGGGAAGTGTTACCTCACCTGCCGTATTCACCAGACATTGCACCGTCCGATTATCACCTGTTCCGGTCCATGGCACATGCTCTGACGGCGCAGCGGTTCACATTTTATGAGGATACCAAAAATTGGGTTGATTCGTGGATAGCCTCAAAAGACAAGGAGTTCTTCAGACGTGGGATTCGAATGCTGCCTGAGAGATGGGAAAAAGTGGTTGCAAGTGATGGGCAATATTACCGTTCTTCTATAATAAATATTTGATTTGTGTTAAAAATCGGCGGAAACTTATTTGTACTCCTAATAGATATATAGAATTAAAACTCATTACACAGCAACAGACAGAATGGAAAAATACAGAAAAAATGTAAATTATAAATTAAGAATATTAAATGAATACATAAAGGATACAAAATTTTGTTTCGTATCAATATATTGTGAAAACGAAATCTCTTTCCAAAAATGCACATCTCCAGACTTTCTTCAAAAGTTACTCTCTTTGATGAAGTTCCTTCAAAAAAACTACAAAAACATGCAGCACATTTGGAATAACCACATCAATAACTCCTCAGTCCAACTTCGTGTCAAAAACATAAAAGTAATTAACAAAAATAATTCTCACCCGACTAAAAACACATGTCTTCCTATAAACAAACTTAGAATATAGTGAATTATTAAATATCAAAACCCTACGTATTTGGATGCGTTTTTTTGAAGGAACTTCTATAAAAAAGTTATTTTTGAGGAAATTCTTGAGGTTATGATGTGCATTTTTTGAAAGGTATTACGATTTCATAATACATTGATACGAAACAAAATTTTGGATCCTTCAAGTATTCATTGGATATTCTTAATCAATAAATATTTGATGGATTCGGTCTTCACTTGGTGGAAACTCATTTTAATTAAAAAAATGTATATAAGAATGTCCCTTTAAATTCAGAAAACTTTATGAAAGAATTAAATATCATTAAACAAATAGCATCAGACAACGGTTACAATCCCTTTCTTATAGACAAAATGGTATCCAATAAACAAAAGAAAATGGCATTAAATCTCGTGTACCCAATCATAAAAGAGGACAATACACAGAAATATTTTTCGTTGTCTTATGTCAATGGATTATCTGAAAATATTGCTAAATATTTCAAAAGTTGTTTCAATTATAACGCGGCTTTTAAGACAATTAATAACCTTAGTACCTACATAAAAAACAATAAAGATCGTATAAATAAAGAAAATAAATCCGGAGTCTACAAGTTAACTTGCAAAGATTGTCCTTTAGTATACATTGGCCAGACTGGTAGACCATTCAAGAAACGTATCCAAGAACACCAAAGGGGTTATATATACAATTCTGTACATTCGACATATGCTAATCATCTTAAGGAATTTAGGCAACAATAATTATGAAATTATCCACGTTGAAAGCAAAAGTTCTAGATTAACACTTTTAGAATTTCTTGAAATCAACAGGTATAATGCCCGTAAAATCCTTTTGAACGAACAAGCAGATGTCGATCATTCTCCATTATTGAATATTTTTCCTTAATGGCATTTTTAGCGGCAAACTCCAATAAACACCTAGAGTTTTTATGACTTGTGCTTCTATTATTTGGTCACGTACCTAAAAATGTATATAAACTGGGTTACACTCAATACCATCAGACAGTACAATGTAATACCTGAAGAAGCCACATCGTGGTGAAACAATTGTTGCATTAGTACAAACATTTTTGTGGAAATAAATTACTGTCAAATATACATTTTTTTAATCTTAATTAATAATTTATATTTTCTTTGAATTCTTTTATTCGTTTCGTTGCTGTGTAATGAGTATTAACACTATATGTCCAGAAAATTGACACTGTGATTTCTAAGACATTTATTCAATTTGATTTTGAAGTTTGGCGAAAAATTTTTATAAAATTAAAATTTGTAGAGAGGTTAGCAGAAATCTGTAGGATATTTAATATATTGTAAAAACTCTTCTTTCAAGTATCTACATATTCGAGAAAAAATTCTGAACAAAACTCAATCACTAACTGATGATAACATTGGAATTAAAACACCGTATTTTATTTTAAACGTATCAACAGATATTTCACAATTTACAGAAGCATCTAAGTTTTTCTTCTCGACAATCTCCACGTTAATTCAAAATATATTTCTATATCAATATTTTAACGCATTCACTGGGTAAATATCTTTACATGTTATATAATATATCATAAAAAAATAAGTATTTTATTAGAAATGCCTTAATTTCATGAAATAATGAAAAAAACAAAAAGAAGTTTTTTCTTGATAGATCATTTCACAATTTTAATTATTATTTCAAAAAAAATTTTTTTTCAAAAACTTTTAGAATTAAATATGTGTCAACTTAGTAGACAAATAGAATTAACACTTTTTATACAGTGCCAAAGGGAATAAAAGAACTTCAAAGAAATATAAATTGTCAACTTAAAATTATCAAATAGATAATGGAATAGTACAAAATTTTGTTTCGTTCCTTGTTTTATGAAAAGTAAATTCCTTTCCAAAAATGCAAAACATAACCTGAAGAACTTCTTCAAAAACAACTTGCTCAAAATAAGTTCCTTCAAAAAAATTCCTAAAACTTGCAGAACATATTTAAGAAGCAATTTAGAATTATTACAACGGTAACTCATCAGCTCAACTTCATATTTAAAAATAAAAATAATTAACAAAAAATATCTCAGCAAACCAACTGAATGCTGTTTAATGCACAAACACTAGAATGAAGTGAGCTTTGAAAATCCTACTTATTCTATGTACGTCACAGAAATCGCATAAAGTTTGCAAGGAATTTCATGGACTACTTTAAAACCCAATGACAATATGTTATAAACCAAAATATATAATTATTATATATACGACAAAATAATTAAAAGAAGTTTTTTTTTTTTGATAGAAGAATTATTACAAAATTTTAAATATCGTACAGATTTATTCTGCTAACCTCCTACAAACATTAATTGCAAAAAAATTTTTATTCAAAAATTTTTAGGATTAAATTAAACAAATTTCTTCAGAACACACTGTCTCAATTTAGTAGAATTATATAATTAATGATTATTACACAATACCAAAGGGAATAAAAAATATCCAACGAAATATAAAAAATCTGTATGATATTTAAAATTTTAAAGATATTTGTTATTTATTTTATTTTTTACCTTAACTGTTCAGATATAGAACTCGAAGAAGCCCCAATGTGGGGAGATAATTGCTGTTTTTCAATGAAGAGATTTTTTTACTATTTTTTATCATAGTGTATCTGTTTTTTAGGTTTCTGAACAAATAGAAAAATCAATCATTCTTTTTATTTAAGATTAGTATTATGAATTGAAAATTACTTTGAAGTGTTTTAGACATATTTCAGACAATAACTGTATCAATTCTCCGAAACCTCTACAAATCTAAAATATCCCTCAAAAATTTCATCTGAAAAATCCCTCAAAAATTTTTTGAATTTGAGTTGAATAAAACATTTCAGAAACACTGTCTCATTTTATAGACATATATTAACGTACATGTGCAGCAGCTGACATCATCCAAGACTGTCTTTTTCGATTGGATATTCAGAAATAATAAATTCTATTACCAAAAAAAAAATATAGTTTGAATGGTCTTTTTTATTTCCTTTGCTATATAGTTTCAACAAAGAAAATGAAAAGATCCTTTTAAATTCTATGTGGGCCATTTTAAGGTAATGGAATTTGTTTTTTTCTGAATATCCAAACGATAGAAGTTGTCTTGGATCAAGCTTGTTTTTTTTATTCTTTATTGATTAACTGACGCAAATATGTGTTGATAATTCCATATGTCTTTGTGAAATAGTGTTTCTAAGACATTTTAGTCGAATTAATTTTAAAATTTGTATAGGTTTCGAAGAATTGATCCAGTTAAGTCCTGAGATTATTATAGTCCGTCTAGAAAGTATCTGGAATGTATTGTTTTTCATAATTTTAATATACTTTTTTTTTGTAATATTCCAAGACAAATGAAATGTATAAAATAGGTTGTGCAGATAGTCGGCTATGGCCAAAGTTGCATATCAACACTATTTGTCAAATATTGTTGATTGTCAGCAGATAAACATTTTATGAAATAATGTCGCAACTGGAAAAAAACAGGTAGAATATTTGTATGAAAAAGGTCAAAAAATGATGAAAACTTGAACTGGGAAAAAATGCTGTATATGAGACAATAAAGAGGATGAAAATAGCATGGATATAAGGCAGTTTCAGCAAGACCGAGTAAGATTAAAGGAAACAATTGAAACGCTTTATTGGCCTAAGAACGACATTCTGTCAAGGAAGTACCGGGAATTATCGATTTAAATCTGGCGGGGCAATGAGGCAGGTAAAATTTTTTTACTATGGCAAGCTTGAGCGGGATCTGTCAACAAGTGTGTTTGCAACAGCTGATTAAGTCAGTCGATGTCAGAGTGCGTGCCGATTTTTACTATGGGTGATTACGTTGAGCAAAGAATTTGTTTAAAGTTTTGTGTTGCAAATGAATTTTCGTGTGCCGATGCATTGAAAATGTAGCAAAAGGCCTTTGATGATAATGCTCTATCGAAAACTCGTGCATATCAGTGGTACAGAGCCTTCAAGGACGGTCGTGAAGTGGTCGAAGACCGGACGCCCATCGACGGCTTCGATCGAAGATAACGTCGATAAAATTAAGGAAAGGGTGCTGGAAAACCGTCGTACCAGCTTGAGAGAGATAGCACATGATCTTAAGATATCCCACGAGTCCGCACGTACGATTTTGATTGATATTTTGGGCATGAGAAAGGTGGCCGCACGACTCGTACCGAAAGACCTGAATTTTCTTCAAAAACGTCATGGCGAACAGGTTGCTTCAGACATGCTGGATCGCTGTAATTCCGATTCTACATTCATGGAACGCATTATAACTGGTGATGAGACCTGGGTCTACGAGTACGATATGCAAACAAGCCAGCAATCATCGGAATGGGTGGCAAAAAATGAGCCGAAACCGAAAAAACCACGTCAAAGCCGCTCGAAAATGAAGGTGATGCTCATTGTTTTCTTCGATATCCGTGGCGTGGTGTACTACGAATTCGTTCCAGAGGGTCAGACGGTAAACAAGGAGTATTACCTAGGCGTTATGAAACGTTTGCGTGAGCGTATCCGTAAAAAGCGGCCAAATTTGTGGGCGAACAACTCATGGATTTTGCATGACGATAACGTGCCTTCTCACCGAGCTACGATTGTGACTTTCTCGCCAAAAACTCAATAAACGTGCTTCAGCAACCACCGTATTCGCCGGATTTGGCTCCCTGCGACTTTTTCCTCTTCCCAAAACTAAAATTGCCCCTTCGTGGCACCCGTTTCGAGTCGATTGAAGCCATAAAACAAAATTCGGCGCGAGAGCTAAAGTTCATCCCGGAAAGCGCCTATAAAAAATGTTTCGATAATTGGAAGTGCCGTTGGCATAGATCTATTGGAGCAAATGGAGCCTATTTTGAAGGCGACCCAATAAATTTTGACGATTTAATGTGAAAATGTTGTTTTAATTGAAAATTCCCGGCACTTTCTTGACAGAGTACTACTTCGACCTATACTCAAGCTTGGATGCAAGAACACCAAGTGACAATAATTTTATGGCCAGCAGCTTCACCAGATCTTAATCCCATTGAAAATGTATGGGGACTAATGAAAATTGAAGTTGAACGAGCAGCGTGATGAAATGAAGATGATTTAATTGAGTCAGTTTTACAGTCCTGGAATACCATCACCGAAAATTATGGAGGTGATCTAGATTCGGGTGTACTTTGACGTTTTGTCAAGTGTTTACTGCTATATGGAGGTTGAATAAGTAAATAGGATGAATATTTTGTTATAATTTTCTAATTCAAGAATTAAAAATATATACTAAATAATCACAATTGTGCTTTGTTTTTTCCGGATACTTTCTAGGCGGACTATATTAAACCATAACATAGCCGTTTTCCCGAATCAGGATACAAATCTATAACCAAACTGACCCTCTAATTACGCTGACCACCAAGCCATCGATGCTTTACAAGGCTCTCAATCTTACATGTTACTGCATAAGCTGTTGTAATCAATAGTATCATAGCAGTTCTCTTCATTGCTAATGGTAGAACCCGATAGTTCGTACACAGTGAATATATTAGTGGCTAACAACCATCGTTCAGTTCAATCGAACAAGTTAGCACCGATAATCAATTTGCGTAACATTGTTAATCAGCGATAAACCCATTAGTGGACAGATGTTAATTGGGAATTATTGTTTATTGCACACGTTTGGAATTTTTGCGTCATTTGAGTATCGACAAGTATCGTACTAACTACGTGAATAACTACCGTGGAATTTGGTTATATCGATCTGTCTACCTTTTTATGGTATTATTGTTGATATTTATTCGAGATATCAGAAAACTGAGTCATTGGTTTGTTCGAGGAGTCATGGAAACAATTTTAACAATACACAGTACAGAGATATGAATATATCAATAAATTTGTCGGTCGAGAAATTGGTCCTGACATTCAAAAATAAAAAAAATTAATATTTGATACCTATTTGTATCCCTTTGAATATGACTAAGCCGAAATATTTGTCAGCACTCTGAAGAAATTATGAAACCGAGTGATTTGTTTTTCAATTTTGGGTTGAATAATAAAATTCATATTGAACAGACAGTTTCTATTTAAATACTCGATATTTGTGAATGTTAATTGAACAAAATTTAAAATAGACATATTTACGAACGCAACGTACTATATAGTCATAAGAATTCCTTCTGTGTAATACATAAATTGTAATGACAATTGTTTTGTCATACCATTGTATACCTTGTATTTTGAATAACAATCATTTCTGTATCAGCATAATGAAAATATAGTTCGTCTAGAAAGTTTCCGTAAAAAACAGAGATCAATTGTTATTATTAGGTATATTTTGAATTCTTGAATTAGAAAATTATAACAAAATATTCATCTTATTCACTTATACAACATCCATTTAACTGTAAACACTTGACTAAACGTCGAGGTACACCCGAAACTAGATGAGCTGCATATCTTCTCAATGGGACCAAGATCTAGTGAAGCTAAATAACATAAATAGAGGTTAATTCTTGAGAGAAGGTATATAAAATTATTTAAATATTTTAATATTAGCCTTCTACATATTTAATTCCAAAAAATTATATTTAATGATTATAACTTCTGAAAACAAATTAAAATAATGTCACATAAGTACCCCTTATATCAATTGACATATAAAATAAACATTCATTATAAGACATCCGAATGGTATAACAAAATCCAATAAATAAAAATTATTAACCAAAATCCTATAAATTAAATATTTTGAATAGACAAAATTTTGTTTCTGCTGATCAATCTTATGAAAACCAATATCTTTCAAAAATATCCAACATAATCTTAAGAATTTCATCATAAAACTATCTTACTTAGACTATTCAATATTATTGGATATCTAACTAAGGTACTTTATATAAAAACTCAAGATATGTAAAACATTACTGCAAAACAAGTTTTAAGAGAGACTTTGCTTCGTCAGTATTCAAATAATTCATATTCAATAAATATAACATCAATCAACAACAAATATTTAATTACCCTTCAATCTTCTAGAAAAGACTTCTGCCGAAATGAAACCTTTAAATGTAGAGAGAACGGTTCACTACACACAAAAATATATCTGTGGTTTACCCTTTTTCTAGAAGATTGAAAGACAATTTAACGGTCTCTGCTATAGCACAAGGACTATCTGTATAAAGAATGTTAAGGAAACCAAATAATTATATATTATGAATAAAATAACATAAATAGGGGTTAATTCTTGATAGAAGGTATATAAAATTATTTAAATATTTTAATATTAGCCTTCTACATATTAAATTCCAAAAAATTATATTTAATGATTATAACTTCTGAATTAACCTCTATTTATGTTATTTTATTCATAATATATAATTATTTGGTTTCCTTAACATTCTTTATACAGATAGTCCTTGTGCTATAGCAGATACCGTTAAATTGTCTTTCAATCTTCTAGAAAAAGGGTAAACCACAGAAATATTTTTGTGTGTAGTGAACAGTTCTCCCTACATTTAAAGGTTTCATTTCAGCAGAAGTCTTTTCTAGAAGATTGAAGGGTAAGTAAATATTTGTTGTTGATTGACGTTATATTTATTGAATGTGATTTATTTGAATACTGACGAAGCAAAGTCTCTCTTAAAACTTGTTTTTCAGTAATGTTTTACATATCTTGAGTTTTTATATAAAGTACCTTAGTTAGATATCCAATAATATTGAATAGTCTAAGTAAGATAGTTTTATGATGAAATTCTTAAGATTATGGAAAGATATTGGTTTGCATAAGATTGATCAGCAGAAACAAAATTTTGTCTATTCAAAATTTATAGGATTTTAGTTAATAATTTTTATTTATTGGATTTTGTTATACCATTCGGATGTCTTATAATAAATGTTTATTTTATATGTCAATTGATATAAGTGGTACTTATATGACATTATTTTAATTTATTTTCAGAAGTTATAATCATTAAATATAATTTTTTGGAATTAAATATCTAGAAGGCTAATATTAAAATATTTAGATAATTTTATATACCTTCTATCAAGAATTAACCTCTATTTATGTTATTTTATTCATAATATATAATTATTTGGTTTCCTTAACATTCTTTCTACAGATAGTCCTTGTGCTATAGCAGAGACCGTTAAATTGTCTTTCAATCTTCTAGAAAAAGGGTAAACCACAGATATATTTTTGTGTGTAGTGAACCGTTCTCTCTACATTTAAAGGTTTCATTTCGGCAGAAGTCTTTTCTAGAAGATTGAAGGGTAAGTAAATAGTTGTTGTTGATTGACGTTATATTTATTGAATATGATTTATTTGAATACTGACGAAGCAAAGTCTCTCTTAAAACTTGTTTTTCAGTAATGTTTTACTGAAAAGTATATATTTTTATATAAAGTACCTTAGTTAGATATCAAATAATATTGAATAGTCTAAGTAAGATAGTTTTATGATGAAATTCTTAAGATTATGTTGGATGTTTTTGAAAGATATTGGTTTTCATAAGATTGATCAGCAGAAACAAAATTTTGTCTATTCAAAATATTTAATTTATGGGATTTTGGTTAATAATTTTTATTTATTGAATTTTCTTATACCATTCGGATGTCTTATAATGAATGTTTATTTTATATGTCAATTGATATAAGTGGTACTTATATGACATTATTTCAATATATCTTCAGAAGTTATAATCATTAAATATAATTTTTTGGAATTAAATATGTAGAAGGCTAATATTAAAATATTTAAATAATCTAGTGAAGCTGCTGGCCATGAAATGGTTGTCACTTGGTGTTCTTGCATCCAAGCTTGAGTATAGGTCGAATCTTGCATTATTCTGCTGAAAAACTCTACCCCTCTGGATATAAAGCATGCGCCGTTTCAAGGAGAAAATCGTTCAGAATGCCATAATACTTTTCACTCTAATGGTACCATCATACAGAGAGGTGTAGCACCACGCTGAGGTTTTACTCCCCAAACCATTATTTTGATGGGAATTCGGAAATTTGAACAGTAATAGGTTGTTTTGATAGGGTGTTTGAGTGATTTCAACCAAATTGGAAACAACTTTCATCAGATATAAAGACATTATTAAAATTATCTTCTTGAAAAGGTTGACAATATTTTATCCTTCGTTCCTTTTGTAAAGATATGATTATAGGGTCTTTTTCGGTTTCCTTGATATGCTACCTTGTCTTTTCAATGACTTACGGACAGTTTCTGGACATGCTTTTATATTTCGTTGATTTCCGAATCTGTTTGCCAATTTGGGGAACCCCAGGCGCGTATTGTGTCGTCCTAAGGCCAATAAAGCATTTAAATTGTTTCATTTAATCTTACCGGTCTTCCTGAAACTTGTCTTTGCCTCATATCCATGCCATTTTTTATCCTCTTTATTGTCTCATATACATCACTTTACCCAATTCTGTCAATTGCACTAATTTTTTAGCGTTTTGAAAACCTTTTCTATACAAATATTCTACCTGGTTTATTTTTTCTAGCTGCGACGTTATTTCGTAAATTATATTTTTCCATGTAACTTTGGCTATAGCCGAATATCTGTACTTTTGTCTTGTTACAAAGAAGAATTATATTAAAATTATGAAAAATAATAAATTCCGGATACTTTCTAGACGGTACTATATTTTCATGTTTACATTAAAAGAAGGCTGACAAACGACAATACCAGGTCATATGGCAACTTGTCATTTTAATTATTCATTGGAAATTTGGCGTACGTTCTTAATAATTAATATATTCTTTCTCAATTCAGGACTATGCAGATCTTGTTTTTGTATATGGGTTTTCTAATGTATACTCCAGAAAATCAACTCGAACCGAAGGAAGTGTCTAAATGAACCCCAACGTGTCCACACATCATTCCGAAAACTTCAAGAAACAGGTAATTCTGCTTCAAAAAAGTGTATTGAATGTAGAAAATCTATTAGAATACTCTTCAGTTATTATTCAACCTGTAGCTACCAGTCTTCATTTATCATCGAATATTGTAAAGCGTGTCTTGAAGAAAGAAATGTTACTTTCATTGCAACAAAGAGTAAATGTACAAGCTTTTTATGCTGGGACATCCGCAAGGTTTAGAATTTTGTCAATGGTTACTTCATTAACATGCACAAAATAATAGATTCATTTCGATCACCATGTGGTTCGATGAGGCTTGTTTTACTAGAGACGGTACGAATAACAATCATAACGAACATGTGTGGGCATTGTAAAATCCACTTTAGACCAATATGATTTCAGCAACGTTTCAGTGTCAACGTTTGGGATGAGATTTTCAACAATGATTTGATGTCAGCAGATGTTATGAAAGATCGTTTGAACGAAGGTTTGTATAAAAAATTTTTGGAACCTTTTTGAATTCATTGATGACCCAGATCTCAACATTGTTGGAAATATGTGGTATCAGAACGATTGTACACCACTACAAGTAGTTGCTTGCTTGGATGGATAGATCAAGAGAGACCAATAGCATGACCATCTCGTTATGGAGCAGCTTATCTATCATATTGAAATCATATATCATCTACATCTACTTGATATAATTGAAAATATAACTAACCAGATAAAAAACGACCAAAATATCATCCATCGAGTAACAACATTTTCAGTTCGTCGATATGAGGTTTGCATTCAAGATGAAGGTGGAACAACTCCTATAAACTTTAGATTTGTTATTTCGATTCATCATCATTTCAATCGTCAATGGTCAAAGAAGATTGATACAATGTGCAATGTTCGAATATACTTCTGGCTTAAAGAAGAAACTATGTTTCTTCAAGAGCTTGTATCTTCTAAACTAAAACTAATCGGACCTATGTTCATTGAAACCAAAACTCTTTGAATTAGCACAGCTATTATCCGCCAGAATTTGTCATAGATCTTTTAGAATACCCTGAATACGAGGTGTCTCTGAAAAGTACCGACCTGTTCTTCATCATCGGGGCCTTGACATCCATTTGATTGGACCACACCAGCAGTGCCCCCACATCTTAAAGCAACCCTCGAACGCATATTTTGTATTGGCCTTCAACTCGCGTGTCGTATTACTCTAAACAGTCTCGATGTCTTCGAACCGCTTTCCTTCGAGCGGCTGTTTAAACTTTGAGAACATCTGAAAATCGCAGGGAACCATCTACACAAAGATGTGCAAAGGTGGGCAAAGCTGTACAAACTTGTTTCTATCCAAAAATTGCTCCGCAAAGTTCGATGAAAACAGTGACTGATTGACCAGAAACTCGGTCATTATCTTCTGACGCCATCACGCAATTTTTCAAGAACTTCAACTCAATATTCTTTGTTAATCGTTTAATGTCTTGGAGCCTCAGTTTGACTTGGCTCCTCCTTTGACGTGCTTTTTTCAGCCGTGACTCGTCTGAATGCTTCCACTGTAGAGATTGTTGTTTGCTTTCAGGATCGTAACCATAAACTCAAGAGCTGTTCATGTGACGAAAAGAAAAACACGCTGCGCGCAACCCAAGATATCGGGCCGGTAACTACAGCATCCAAAAAGTTCGTAAGGTACTACTGGTTACGCTCATATTTCTCAGAGGCCGTTCGAACGCTCTGGCGCTGATATGTCACGTCTGATACGTTTCGGGCACATCTCGTATAGTAAAAGTTTTTTCCGAATTCCCATTTTGCCTCTTTTGTTAGTGAAAATAAATTCTTTTGTCCAATCTTCGCAAATGAAACATCCTGTATCTACTGAAGAAACCAGAGAGTAATAAGGAAAACTGATTATCCATGAAAAACCGACCTTCATTCTACTCGAAGGGAATTCCTCTCTAGGTCAGTGTCAACGCCTGAAACAAAGCCCCTCTCAACTCGCCCTCGAGGACCACTCATTCATTTAAGTTCCCGCGCTATCCCGATCGCAAAACAGGATCCGGGAGACGCGGGGATCGATAATGAACTCAGGCGCCGGTTGTATTTCACGGCAGAATTTGTGTTTTTCGAAAGGTGGTTCTCGAGAACATGACGCAAGAGAGACAAATCGATCTGGTCCTTTCAAAACAACCCAATCATTTATTATGAGGACTGTCAGACGCTCGAAATGTTATCGTGGCTGGTTTAAGCGTCATCGGGAACAATTCAAAAGTTTTCGGCGCTCGGGATTGAGAACGGAGGAGGGAAAATTACGTCGGATGGAATCAACAAGGTTTTTCATATTTCTCATTGTTGTGTGGGATGTTGACGAATCGCTGGGGTAACTCCAGAAGTTTTGGAAGGGTTGACGGAGAAATAGTGGGGCATAAGTTCGATTATGCTGAGTAAAAATTTCACTCTAAACGTTTATGATATGACGATTCAAGTTTTCCATGTTCCTCAAACAAATAATTCTACTCCGAAGAGCCAATGTGTATTAAAATAAGGACTATCTGGAAAAACAACGTCTTCTAAAGCTGCAAATAGTGCCGATTAGAATACGTCCCATTCTGAAACTTTCCAATTCGTTTCATCTTCTGTCTGGGTTTTTCTATCGAAACCTTCCCTTTCCATGTCCATGAAGGATAGTTCTTCAGACAGCTGAACATTTTGGAATACATTTTTTTCGCGTTGAATGGGGAAGTGAGTCATTTGCTTGAAAAACGTCTCAGTGGTATACCCCAGGAACCTGTTCTTGGTACTGTGTTGTTCATCTAATACCTGCGTTGAAGTTTGACGTCTAATTACTTTACACACTTGAAGATTTTGTTAGTCTAGATTGAGCTCTAGAATCTAGCTGTTGAACATCGAAAACAGTCAGGAGTTGCCGCACGGCTCCAAAAAGGTTCGGTATATACACCAGAGTCACTTTTGTTTGGATACCGAGCCACTCAAAATATTTGGGTAACGAAGAGGCAGATCGGCTGGCATTTGCTGAAGCCACGCTGCCTCTAGTAGGCCCCGAACCATTCCTGGGAATACCACAAGACGTGGCTAAGCGGGCAATAATAGGCAGATTGAACTCTAGGCTAGAGTCCTTCTGGCTGAGTCATGCTGACCTGAAACATTCGAAGACGTTCCTTGCAACAGCTTCGAACCAAAAAATGGCATACCTAGCGTTAACTCTGGACAAAACTCAGAATACTTATCGAGATTTTGACAGGTCACTGCAGGCTGAAAGCGCATCTGCACAAAATCAACGATTTTAAATATTCTATGGTTATTATGTTCACGATTCAAACAAAATATTCAGTAGTGACGTCATTTTTCGTGTCTGCTGAACACAGGAGTGAAAAAACGACTTAAAGTGGTGACTCCTAAGAAAATGTGAAGCATTGAATTCTCTACATTATTGTAAAAAATGTAGGATGTTACATTCGAAAAAGTCGAGAAATAAGAATTTGAAGATCCTCAAACTGATTTGGAAGATAATGAAGACAACGCATCATCAGGCAGGAGAACAGTGCATCGAGCCTACTTTTACTCCAGGTCCCAGTTCCGGCGAGCCTCATTTGATTGTTCAAAGTGAGTAAAATGATTTAGTACGTGATTTAGGGTTATCAAAGCAACAGTCAGAACTTCTTGGTTCCCGTCTTAAGGAATGGAACTTATTAGGCAACAAAACGAAAATTAAGAAATTCAGAAAAAGGAATGCTCCGTTTTCTGCATTCTTCAGTATGGAAAATTCGTTGGGTGCGTGTAATGATATTGATGGCTTAATGCACGAACTTGATATTGAGCATCCCCCTCTGAGTGGCGTTTATTTAAAGATTCGTCTAAATATAGATCAAAAGCTGTGTTATTGCATAATGGAAATTTGAAACCCTCTTTACCAGTTGCCCAATCAGTGACGATGTAAGAAATTATGAAAGTATGCTATTGGATAAAATAAACGTGTAAATGGCAGATATCAGGTGTTTTTCTAGAGTGATAGAACTTTAAATTGGAATAAAACACATTTAAATTAGGATTGAGGTCATTTTTTTTTATTTGAAAGATAATTTCATGACATTTAGGTTTGGAAAATAATTTCCGGCATATGTCTACCACAACTAGCTCTGAGGAATCACATTCGACCAGACCAATTTTGGACCACTTTTTCGAGTAATTTGGGCCTTATTTCATCAATAATACGAGATATATTGGCTTCCAAAGCGTCTATTGTTTATGGTTTATCAGCATAAACCAATGACTTAACATAACCCCAAAGAAAATAATCCAGTGGCGTTATGTCACATGATCTTGGAGGCCAATTAATTGGACCATTTTTCGAAATAATGTTTTCGCCAAATCTTTCTTTCAATATCAATCAATTGTTACAGTAGCAGCATGAGATGTAGCACCATATTGTTGGAACCAAAACACTTCTGAGTCGATACCATTCAAATTTTGAAACAAATAATCATTGACCATCGATCTGTAAAGAGCACCATTCACTGTAATTTAGCTCCAGCATCGTTTTTAAAGAAATATGGACCGATGATGCCTCCAGCGTGTAAAGCACCCATACAGTGCATTTTTCAGGATGCAATGGAACCTGCAGAACTTCTTGAGGATTGTTTTCACTCCATATACGGCAATTTTGCTTGTTTACATAGCTGTTCAACCAGAAATGAGCTTCGTTTCCATTTGGTGGATGCAGAGTCCAATTTGTCGTGAACGTCGACGAATAGACAAATCTCGATCATCATTAACACCATGACTTATAGAAGCGATATTTTCTTCTGTACGTACAGTTCTTTGTCTCATTGTTGTTGCATCGAGTAGAGAAAATGTTGTCCGAAATACATATAGTATATCGATAGTTCGATGAATAAGCTGTTCTGATAGACGATTATTTAAACAATAAATTTCACGAAGTGCTCTATAAGTTTGGCGAATAAAACAGTGATTTTGAAAGTAAATTTCAACAATTTGTGAACGTTGTTGCGGCGTGAGCCTTTCCATGATAATTTGTCAATGCTTACTGAACAGAAATGTCAAAACAATACGGCTTCTTCCTTCTGTCAAATCACAGTTATTCCTATCAAAAGTTTTATCACTCTAAAATAACATCCGTTATTTCATTAACAAATTTCAGTCTGTTGCTAAGTGGGAAATTTTAATGAGTGTTTTTTCATTCCATCACAAGGAAATTATTTAAAATTAAGATGACCGCCTTCGTCAAAAACCGAAGACCTGCGATGTGAAACCCATAGTGCTGATTTTCACCAGATATCGTTGACCCGACGATGCAGTTCTCAGGTATGGTACGCATTTCCGTTTCCATCAAGAGTCGACGAGAAGAACTGTGAGAAAGAGAGAAGGTCCGATTTACGATCGGAGTCGCCGTAGGTAAGCAGGCGCCACTCTGAATCGAGGGCATGAGAACGTCCAGCGCCGTCTTCGCGAGCAGCGATATACGAACGTCGCGGCCCATCGCCCACGCGAACGGCTTTAACAGCGTTTACTGGAGCTTCACTAGACGTAGAAGTCGATGGTACAATTAGAGTTGATAAAATTCAGAGGATAATCTGTTTATACACACAGGTGGTCCAACGAAAACTTAACACCTCGATTTTACGACTATAAAATGAAAATGTGGAAAATCGCTGGAACCCGTCAATTTCTGATTCGAGGGGGAAAAACTTTTCCGCTTTTTTCATATCCGTGACTTCAAACCCCTAACGAGGATGAGCACGCCCCTTGATTTTGAATAGGGATGAGGAGTGTTGCGTTAAATAATCTTGAAAATCGTATCGAGTACTATCTGACCCTAAAATTTCGTTTCAAAATATCCATCGATGATGACTTAACTAGCGAAAATAGTGAGGGGCATTGTGGAATTTATCTCGAGAATATTATTCGTATCCGACACATTTCGAAGAGTTTTTGGAGTGATAGAACTTTCGATAGGGATAAGTGTGATTTGACAGAAGGTAGAAGCTATGTTGTTTTGACATTTCTGTTCAGAAAGCATTGGTTACTCAACAGAAATGTCTAAAAAACATGGCTTCTACCTTCTGTCAAATCACAGTTATCCCTATCAAAAGTTCTATCACCCTAAAAAGAACACCCGACACGACATATTACAATTGAGCTTTGTTTTTTCCGGATACTTTCTAGACGGACTATAATTCAAATGACTGCCACGACTGGTCATACAGTACCTCATCCGATCCACGAATTTTTTCAGTACATTGTCAATTGTTTGGAACTCAGCCTCATGAATGGCAGCTCAGATTTCGTGAGGATCCCCACAAAAAATAGTTCTTCGAAATAAAAATGAGCTCATTGAGCCAAGTGGAACTGAACCTTATAAAGATGGAGATGGAAATCCAAAAGCAAAATACGCCATAGCGTTCCGTAAGAGAGGCCCAAATTTTGTGCGCACAGATGAATCGATAAATTTGGATATTCTTCAGCACTTTCAGTTTCAGTAGAAATATTTTCGGCCGAGCGTGCATTTCGATGATGTATGGGCGTTATGACATCAGTAAGAAGAGATCCAGCCTCTTCGAATTTTTTCACAGTGTTACCAAATGTACGTTCAGATGGACGATTATGTCGACCATAATCTGCCCGTAATGCACGAAACGTACTTACTACTTGTTGTAAGTTTTCACAATTTTCACACGTTTAGCAGTAGATGAACGATTAATACTGTTAAATGGCTAACCTTCAAGTAAACATATGAGTCTTCGGATCACAGTTCTGTTCGACATATGTCATTGAAACAGGGCTGTGAAATCCGGAGCGCCAAATGGATAACCCATTATTAAGCTAACTTTCTGTCAAAAAAAGTTTGACAGAAGTTGTTCCAGAATCGAAATAATCACTACTTCAGAATGCAAACTCTAGATGGCTCACCCTTTAGAAACACTGTAAACAAACCAAACGACAGATAACTCTCAAACTCTTCGTGGGTATAGAGGACAATTGCGACAACTTAACAGATAAAACGGGCTTTTCTAACGATCGATTTCCGATACTTTCTTGATCATATATGTTCACACAATTTGAAAACCGTCCACCCACGTTGACCCCAAAATAATCCAAATAAAAAAATGTCTGCAAATAAAATGATGCCGGTATTCTGTGTAATCAGGTAGATTTCCACAGCCAATACTCCGTCGAATCAGAATGAGACGCTTCAACTTTTACGGTCTATCGACATTATAATTATGTTATTGGCTTCTCGGTTTCCAATATGTCGCAAATATTTGCTCTGTCAATTACGAGTGATGTCAAACAATTATGTACGAACTAAGTGGGAGGGTAAACAGAGTTAGGAGGATTTTTCGTGACTATCCATATTTTTGTGGTGATTAAGTAGAAGAGGCTGTTCGATTGGGAATGAATCAATCTTATGGCTTTCGATTTAATCAACAGTGTGGCTTCCAATTTGGGACACGTCAAGGATAATAAAGGAGATTGTAAATTCTTTTCAATGATTAATGGAAATCGAAAGATCAAGTATTTTGCGAATTTTCAGTCCAAACGATAGCTAGCAATTATATTCAATAAAAAATTAACAATTATATTCAGTAAAATAAGTGAATACCCACATATTTCATGGAAACTCATTTTCAATTAAGGGTAAGTATCGGGTGTTTTCTTAGAGTGATAGAATTTGCGATAGGGATAACTGTAATTTGACAGAAGGAAAAAGCCATCTTGTTTTGACAATTCTGTTCAGTAAGCATTGACAAATTGTCATGGAAAGACTCACGCCGCATTTTCAAATTCAGGGTTCTATTCGCCACACTTATAGAGCACTTCGTGAAATTTATTGTTTACATAATCGACCATCAAAGCAGCTTATTCGTCGAACTATCGATATATTTCGGACATTTTCTCTACTCGATGCAACAACAACAAAAAAACAAAGAACTGTACGTACAAAAGAAAATATCGCTGCTGTAAGTCATCACAACGAGTTGTACTCTGTGCATCCACCACATGAAAAATTTTGCGTAAAGATCTTGGTCTACACCAATAAAAGATCCAACTGGTTCAAGAACTAAAGCCACTTGACCATAATAAACGTCGTTTGTTTGCTGATAAGGCCCTAGAACAGCTTAAAGTTGATCCACTTTTTTATCGTAAAATTGTGTTTAGTGATGAAGTTCATTTCTGGTTGAACGGCTATGTAAACAAGAAAAACTGAACAGTTCAGTTGTCTGGAAGATGGGATAGTTAATTCCCGAAGCTCGAGTCACAATTAAATGTGTAAAATATCAATTTATTGGTAGTAAAACATAGGAATTTTCACAAAGTGTTTTGAGATAAAAAAGTTTATGGTACCAAGTGAGCTGCAATTGAAGAATTCTCTGATATATTAATATTTTTTTTCGAAATATTCAATAGTGGTAAATGAACATTAATCAATCGGTATGCAAATTTCAGGATGAGAATATTTTGAGGGGACTATAGACATGTAGATTAAAACTCGTTTACTTACAATCTAGAAGAAAACGTGTAGCTTGTGTAACCTACAAAATGACTGGCATTATGTTAGGTATATACATTCTGTCAAGAAAGTACCGGGAATTATCGAAGCAGATTATAGAGAAGAAACGAAACACCAATCAAGATGTAAAAAACTGAAACTGAAAAAACTCTGATTAACATTAAAAGAAACTAACATCAATCAGACGTTACTAACAGCCTTAAAAAATGTATACAAAGATTCTAAATCTCAGATCAAATTAGGAAAGAATCTATCACAAGAATTCACTGTGACTGTGACTAGCTCTGAGGAACCGCATTCGACCAGACCAATTTTGGACCACTTTTTTGAGTAATTCAGGCCTTATTTCATCAATAACACAAGTTATGTTGGCTTTCAAAGCGTCTATTGTATCTGGTTTATCAGCATAAACCAATGACTTGACAATGACAATTACCCCAAAAAAATAATCCAAAGCAGTTATGTCGCATTATATTGGAGGCCAATTAATTGGATCATTTATCGAAATAATGTTATCGCCAAGGCTTTTCTTCAATAAATCAATTGTTACGGTAGCAGCATGAGGTGAAGTACCATCTTGTTGGAACCTAAACACTTTTGGATCAATACCATTCAAATTTTCAAACAAGTAATCATTGATCATCGATCTGCAACGAGCACCATTCACTGTAACATTAGCTCCAGCATTGTTTTGAAATAAATATGGAGCGATGATGCCTTCTGCCTGTAAGGCATACCATACAGTGCATTTTTATGGATACAATGGAACCTGCAGAACTTCTTCAGGATTGTTTTCACTCCATATACTGCAATTTTGCTTGTTTACATAGCCGTTCAACCAGAAATGAGCTTCATCACCAAAAACAATTTTATGATGAAAAGGTGGATCAACTTCAAGCTGTTCTAGGGCCCAATTAGTAAACAAACGACGCTTATCATGATCAAGTGGTGGATGCACAGAGTCCAACTTGTTATGAACGTCGACGAATAGACAAATCTGGATATTCATTAACACTATGACATACAGCAGCGATATCTTCTTCTGTACGTACATTCTGTCAAGAAAGTACCGGGAATTATCGATTTAAATCTGGCGGGGCAATGAGGCAGGTAAAAAAGGAATCTAGGAAAAAAAAAATTTTTTTCCTAGGTTGGTACCACTGTCCTTAATTACTATGCCAAGCTTGAGCGGGATCTGTCAACTAGTGTGTTTGCAACAGCTGATTAAGTCAGTCGATGTCAGAGTGCGTGCCGATTTTTACTATGGGTGATTACGTTGAGCAAAGAATTTGTTTAAAGTTTTGTGTTGCAAATGAATTTTCGTGAGCCGATGCATTAAAAATGTTGCAAAAGGCCTTTGGTGATAATGCTCTATCGAAAACTCGTGCATATCAGTGGTACAGAGCCTTCAAGGACGGTCGTGAAGTGGTCGCCCATCGACGGCTTCAATCGAAGATAACGTCGATAAAATTAAGGAAAGGGTGCTGGAAAACCGTCGTACCAGCTTGAGAGAGATAGCACATGATCTTAAGATATCCCACGAGTCCGCACGTACGATTTTGATTGATATTTTGGGCATGAGAAAGGTGGCCGCACGACTCGTACCGAAAGACCTGAATTTTCTTCAAAAACGTCATCGCGAACAGGTTGCTTCAGACATGCTGGATCGCTGTAATTCCGATTCTACATTCATGGAACGCATTATAACTGGTGATGAGACCTGGGTCTACGAGTACGATATGCAAACAAGCCAGCAATCATCGGAATGGGTGGCAAAAAATGAGCCGAAACCGAAAAAACCACACCAAAACCGCTCGAAAATGAAGGTGATGCTCATTGTTTTCTTCGATATCCGTGGCGTGGTGCACTACGAATTCGTTCCAGAGAGTCAGACGGTAAACAAGGAGTATTACCTAGGCGTTATGAAACGTTTGCGTGAGCGTATCCGTAAGAAGCGGCCAAATTTGTGGGCGAACAACTCATGGATTTTGCATGACGATAACGCGCCTTCTCACCGAGCTACGATTGTGACTGACTTTCTCGCCAAAAACTCAACAAACGTGCTTCAGCAACCACCGTATTCGCCGGATTTGGCTCCCTGCGACTTTTTCCTCTTCCCAAAACTAAAATTGCCCCTTCGTGGCACCCGTTTTGAGTCGATTGAAGCCATAAAACAAAATTCGGCGCGAGAGCTAAAGTCCATCCCGGAAAGCGCCTATAAAAAATGTTTCGATAATTGGAAGTGCCGTTGGCATAGATGTATTGGAGCAAATGGAGCCTATTTTGAAGGCGACCCAATAAATTTTGACGATTAAATGTAACAATGTTGTTTTAATTGAAAATTCCCGGTACTTTTTTGACAGAGTAGTAAACAACTGTTGAACTCATCACAGTAGTATCACCATCTTCGTATCTTCGCATGGTTTTCCCAAGAGTTCCCGCGAATTTTTTCACCACCAAGAACATTCTTGTGGTCGTGGATGGTATCGATTTCTGTGGTTTCAACGTAAATGCTGAAGTCCGCCAAGGTTCAGTTTTGTCGCCCACCCTCCTGATCCACGTAAACAATTTTGTTAGTACGACCGAGAACCACATTGTGTGTGAGCTTCGCGGATAAAAGCACGCTGATGTCTTCTTTCACCAGTGACCAACCTTTGAGCACCGTTGAGTCTCACCTCCATAGATGCCACCAAATCGATTCCCTGAACGACGATCTTGAAAAGATAAATGACTGAGGTCTATGGAATCTGGTAAAATTCAATGCCTGGAAGAGCCAAACAGCAACTTTTTCTCGAGAAACTCAGTTCGTGACTTCTGATTTGATGATGGAAAACCAGGTGCTTCAAACAGGGAATGCATCTTCTTGGAGTAGTCACTCCAAGACAGTCGTCCAAGTTGACAGTCGTCAACTCTTTTGTTTGTTGGGAGGAATATATGATTGACATTATGAATTTTGCTGCAAAAAAGCTGGGATATTTGTTGATGACTAGGAAATATTTCTGTGCCGATCGGGTTCCTCTCCAGAGCAGACCAGGAATCGAATACTGCTCTCATGCTTGGAGCTCAGCACTCAAGCATTCGTGACATTTGGATTCCATCCAGGAAATTAATTGCCAATTATAGCACCTAGTTTGCAGTCGTTGGAACAAAGAAGGAGAGTTGCCGACTTGTGCTTGTTCTCTGGATAATATCAGGGTTGATGGTCCATCTACCTACAGAAAATGATGTCAGCTGCGTCCAGATTTGCACGCGGTACTAGGGCTGTGCAGCGAGAACATCACTCGCCGAGAACTTCTGTTTATCAGAAGTTCTTTCAGATATGGAAGAGGCTCCCAGCTGATGTGTCTTCTTTAATGACATGAAAAAAATCTGAATGAAATGCTTAAATGCTCAAGGTTCACGTTAATTCATACGATACCGTACAATCAACATGCGTACTCAACGTAGATGCTGTGAAACGAATACACCAAACCATGAATTTCACAGGATGTCCCGACAACATATTCATACCTGCCTGCGTCAATACACTTATCACAATCGAATAAAAATAAAGAAAGAACGATCTCATATCGAATTCCCCGTACTTTACTCTCAGATTCCTGTTTGCAGTATATGCGAAACAGATTGTAACGCCAATATTTCCCCGCGTTTGTTTGAACGTATGGCGATAAGGAACTCGTTGGCGCTACGTGTAGTGGGTGTAGCGAGCTGACTCCAGAACGGGAATGGTCACATGTCGTCTAGGTTTGTTCGACAAATATACATTTTATCTCGTTTGGAGCACTATCGCAGGATTCGTCGATGCACCTTGCGCAAATCTCTGTCCGTAGAAATGTAATTTCTTAATCGTTTCATGGTTTTACGTGCAATCCCTATTCGGGGAATCTCCGAAGATGATGAAGTATGGTTTACTGAGATTCGAGGGGACAGAAAGCAATATAGGTTATTTGTAGCCTGAGGATCCAACGTTGGAAATGTTTGTATTTGTTTTATTCTGTGTACGGGGAGATTGACAAATAGTCCAGTACAGCTCTGAGTATTGCACTGACAGAGAGACTGAGATATTAGCTTCAATTTTTTTATTGTTGAACTCATTTTTTTAACGGGAAATCAAAATGAACCATTCATCAAAAAATGATTCTTACAAAATTAACAGAATGAGAAATTTTGAGCTCTGGAAGTAAGCATGAATTTCCCATCCAGCCCTGGCATAAGTCATTAGTCATTAGTGGCCAAGAATGACTCTCCCACCTACCGATTCGCCATGATTTACTTCTGCTCAATTATTCGGGCCTTCAAAAAGCCGTTTTCCAACAAACTAGATATAGGGATAGTCAAATGCCCTCCGTTTTGGATCATTTCATCACTACTGATTCTAACCTACTATCTGAAATACCATATGTGACCTCTCTCAGTAAGTCTGAGCATATTCTCTTGATGACACAGTTACAATTTTATGATGACCACCTTCCAAGCGTACAAGATGAAATGTACAGGAAATAAATTACGAAAAACTCTCTGCAGATCTAGTGTCTGCAGATTGGTCTGGTATTTTTGAAGATTGCAGTGATATTGCTTCCACCATATCTAAAATCTTGGATAAAGTATTGGGAAAGCAGATAAAGATACACTTGAATGAATATGGGGCCATACGTCGGGTTTCAGTCGAGGACATAATTGTGCAACAGCATTACTTAAAATTGCAGATGAGACCTTAATACCAATTATCATCTTATTGAGTTATTCGAAAGCATTTGATATGCTTGTATATAGTGTACTATTTCCACACCCCCCAGTTGTCTCTGTACCTTGTCATGGTGGGGGTGCTTGACATGACTAAAATCCTAGTTGCATTATGAAATGAAGGATAGAGTTATGATACCTAAAGCAGAGAGTCTCGATCCAACTTCCTTACTTTTTTTCTTTCTTGAATACCATTCCATCATGTTGTCCCACAACCGTCCATTTGCTTCAGCAAGACTTGGAATCGTGGTAGTGGCTCTGGCTGACGACGGAGTCACACGACCTTGCGATCGATTAGAGTTTTGTAATCCATACACGGGCGAATACGAAACCCTGCTGAAACTCAGTGCGGGTTTTCCAACCTTCGTCACTTATCCTCTGAGGAATCCGAAATGGTCCGCTGGAGGAAAAAAGGAGACTACGACGTTTCGACCCAGGTTGGACCTGGGAAGACTCGCTCTGCTCGCCCCCAACTTCAACATTTTTGGATCCTTAAGCTCCCGCTGCGGGGTACTGAATGTTCCGCTGGAGGAAAAAGAGAGGCTACAACGTTTCGACCAGGGTGGGATCTTGGAAGACTAGCTCTGCTGGCCCCCATTCCTTGATCGCTAAGCCATTTATCCGCTGCGGGGTCCAGAATGGTCCGCTGGAGGAGGGGGGAGATGCACGACGTTTCGACCTAGATGGGTTCGCTCTTTGTTCGCCTCTAACTCCACGTCACCGCTGTTTCAGCCTTTGAATGGTCTGTGCCGCAGGAGAAACAAAGAGACTGACTCTTTGGGGTAGCAAAAACTCTATGTTGTTCTCTCATTCATGGCCTAGGAACGGTGCGTGTTGGCTGGAGGACAAGGGGAGACTTAGGACGCTTTCCATCTGGAAAGACTCGCCTCTGCTCCCTTCTCGATTTCAGTCCCATTTTTTGTATCCTTGAGCCACTCATCTACGATGCCTCGGAGCCTCGCTTTTAGCAGCAGAACAGCAACAGAGGTCCTTTGGGGTTAGGGATCCAAGCTTTGAAGCTGTTATTTATGTTGTTTCGATACTTCGGTCTTTCACAACTACCAAATAGAGACATTCTACACATACGGCTGAAAGCTGAGAGTCGACACGGCGATCCCTTTTGGAGGGCGGATGACCCGTGCTGGTTCTTCCTTAGTTGTACTGGCGCAAAATCTTCCTTCAAAAATCCTTTCTTGCTCTTTGAGCTTATCGGGGCTCTGCTGGAGTGTCAAAACTTAAACAGAAACCCGGGACAGCAACGATGACAATGGTACTTTATCGTCGGTGAAAAGCACTGCTCATATGCCGGCTTGTACGACTCTGAGTATGTCCTATTCCTAATTATTCGTTTCACTGAGTTTTCACGAGTGTTATAGCTTCTACAAAGCATCTTCCTGGAAGAACTCAGCAGTTGAGGCGTGGATCTGAGATTTCAGATCCCTTGCTAGTTTTTTTGGGTGGTCCCCGGGGATCAATTTTGGAACCTTTTCTCTTCGTTCTTTATACTCTTTATATGAGTAAATTTCTTGAATACCACCGTGGTCACTTTTATACTGACGATACTCAGCTATATTGAAGTTTTTCTCAATACCGAGTAGAGAAAAGTATTGCAAGAGTGAATTGCATCAGCTGGTATTGAATTTATCCGAATCTCAAGCAATTTGTTTCGAAAACGTTAAATATTGCACAGCTTTGTGTTTCAATATCGAGTTGAAGATCGAGAATGAGGTGATTCTGGTTGTTAGTAGACAATACGTTCTAATTCAAAACCCACATGGGTACAAAAATCTATGATGAGTTCTATTCTCATAGACGTTCCCTTCCTAATGAATTGAAATCTACCAATTCATTAATTCTTATACTATACGAGTGTTGAATGGAAATATAATTAGCCTTTCCGAATTAATGGGCAACTTAACTGGTGAAAACTTTACAGATTCTTTCAGCATAAATTCCAGACTTTGTTGGAAAAGGTGCCCGAAGAAGTGAGAGAATCCCATTGGTTCTGAAACCATGGGTGTTCAGCGCACTATGTAGTGAATGTCCGTGCTAACTTTGACGCCACCTACCCAGATAAATGGATTAGCCTGGCCGTCTGGGTCCCATCTTATGGCTTCCACGTTGCCCGAACCTGAATCCGTTGGATTTTTTCACTGAGGTTGCCTTAAACACGAGGTCTACTCCGTCAGAAATTTTGAACAAGGATTTCCTGTTCAAAGGTATTTTAATTAATTCTATCAAGTATAGACTCAGCTAATTTATCTTATTGATAATGCTATTGTTATAACTATTTATAGAGAAATGTTAAAGAACGAAATAGATTTCCTATTTCATTCTAATTTTAATTTAAAAGACTTGTTAAAACGAGGTCGACAAAAATGTATGATTGCCTTGACGTATCAAAAACATATCTTTTCTATTGGCGAACCCAAGATAATAGGAATGGAAAACAGAGAATAAAAGGCTCTGAAAGAGTAGGTAGCCCGTACAAGTGGTGCATAAACCAGGAAACCTTCTTCAATAACCCATAACTCACATCGGTATGCAAGTCCGGCACATCTTGCAGGAAAACAGCGTCACCCAGATATCAAACGACCCGATGTAATTCATGTGAATATCCCCAGTCGATGTCCAATAAGTCACCGATGGATTTTATGGTGGATGTTTGCCGAAACGCCAGAAAAGGAAGAAAGCAAACCGTAACATTGTTATTGCGAGACATAGGTGGCAATAAATGACGACCTGGGCTACGGACTAAGTTCACTTAAACTCGTAAAATCGATCCATGGAAGACATAACTCTTTTACTTCGACGACGGTAAATTTAACGGTGTGGGAACTTGGCCGTCGTCTATTGGTCTTCGACTTTTGCCTCTGCGCCTTTTATAGACAGATGAAAAATTGGAATAGATCGTAATCTATGAAGGTTGTATGTTGGAAGTTTCAGTGGACTTGCCGGTAATTTCCCAGAGTTTTGTTTACGACTTTGGGGAGTATGCGAGAATTGGAGTTTAGATGATGAATGTTCCTAGCACATTTCGATGGCGACATGATTGTGACATGATTGTTACAAAAACACTTTTATGTAATACTTCAGGTTCTTTCTGAGTTCAAATGATTCCAAATTCATAGGAGGAAAAAATTCTTTGTGATCATAGTTAGTTCTTAAGGTGGATATTATGAAAGGGAAGGCTAATAATATTTTGTTGTCTTTTGTCATAAAATGAAACTGAAAATTCAGAGTCGTACAATAATGAAACATTAATGGAATTCATTCGATCAAAGCTGAACTCTAAGGCACCAACTACTCTCTCTTTGGGACGACCAGGGCAAATTAGTACATCTGAAGAAGAAACAGCGAAAATTTTTGCTGAAACATTTTCCGAGGTGTTTACCTTCGAGACCTCTTCTACTCTTTGATCGAGTCAGGGATAATATAAAACACATCACCATAACACCGGATAAGGTTAAGAAACAGCTGTTCCAAATGAATAAAAACTCTTCATTTGGATTGGACTGGATAACAACCTTGCTTCTCCTACAGCACGCCGAAGACTTTTGTACTCCTCATTCATTGATAATGGCAGCATCACTCAGTACATCCCGAGTGCCTACACCTTGAGAGTTAGCATCTGTTACCCCTATATTCAAAAGTGGCGACAAACTAAATCCTCAAATTTACGTACCAATTAGCTTGCAATTCATACCATACTTTCTCTCTAGAGTGATTCCTCCCAAACAACATGGATTTGTTAAGGGCAAGTCTACAACAACCAACCTGCTGGGATGTTTGGATGATTGTCCCCGAGCTCTGGACTATAGAATACCAATATAGGTGTACCTAGATTTCGCCAAGGTTTTTGACAAAGTTCTAACTAGAAGGCTTCTGCATAAACTTGAGTATTGCGGCATATGAGTAATATGATGAATTCATGGCTGGAGGACTAACTGAAAAACCGGCAGTTCGTGGTGAGGGTTGGAAAGTCTTACTCTAGCGACAGGCCTATATCTAGCGGCGTTCCCCAGGGATCCGTCCATGGTCCACTTCTTTTCCTTGTATACCAGAGCGATTCATCAAGACACATCTCTAACAAAAAGGCTTTCTTTGCGGATGACACCAAAGTGTATGCGAACCCACTAACGTGCTACAACACACTCCAGAGTTACCTCTACTCAGTATCCGAATGGTGTTCTATTTGGATGCATCCGTTGAATACAAATAAATATCAACCCCAGTTAAATTATTTCTATTTACTTCTGAAGATGTTTGCATTATAGATTTAAAAAAGATAGGATGCCTATTTTGAAAAACCAGAAATCAACCAGTTTTGCAGAACATTGTATGGAAAATAATCATTTTTTCAATGAGAAAGATGTCACTTTACCATAAAATGTGAATTGATGGATTATTTGGAGATTCTTTCAATCAAAAAAGCCATTGAGAAAAAGGAGAATTCAACAAATTCCCAGATACTCTTTGGAAACACCCCTATATTGGAAGCTGTTATTTCCATGCGCCATGAAATAACACAGTGTAATAAAAGAACCATTTTTTCAATTTTAAAGTTTCTTACTTTTTGTACTCCTTTGTAGATGGTCGCAAGTATCAGGATTCTGAATAAACCGTGAAACATAAAAACTGAATGATGGATATCCACAGTGAAATTAACTATAGACCTATTTCTAGTTTGAATATATTTGATTGAAGAAGAATTTTACTCAATAGAATGATGAAGTATCTTCATAAATTCAAAATTACTATATAACGCCCAGTATGGTTTTAGATCTGGTCGCTCAACCCTTACAGCGGCAACGTACTTTGCTCAGTTCGTTCATGAATGCCTTGACAACGGGTTGTATGTTGCGGGTTTAACTTTTGACCTCTCTCGAACATTCGATAGTCTGTCCCTTCAATTTATAATTGATAAATGTTACAACCTGGGTTTCCGGAGTGTGTTTTTGGATTGGCTACGTAGCTATTTCGACGGTGGATCCATGTCAGTAGGAGTAAAAAACTCGTTATCTAATGAGTATGGTATGAATATGGGAGTACCACAGGGTTTAGTCCTTGAGCCACTTCTATTTTTAATTTTTATCAATGATCTTCCTGTTAATTTGCGAAATATGCTTGTTAGTGTGTATACCCGTCAGGATCTTCCATCGGCGATGCTAAAGTGTATAATTAGCTTGATCGCTGACGATGCTTTCGTGCTATCTACCACGGCAAAATCAAAATATTTACTGATAGTCAGTCAGTACTAAAAGCTCTGGAATTCAGCTCTAGTACCTCGAGAACGGTCTAGAGATACCGAACGGCTTTAAACAGGCTCGGTATGTATAACAGTCACTCTGGTTCGGATACCGAGCTACTCAAACTATTTGGGTAACGAGGAGGCAGATCGGCTGGCGTTTTCTGGAGCTGCGCTGTCTCTGGTAGGACCGGAACCATTCCTGAATACCACATGACGTGGCTAAGCAGGCGATAACAGGCAAAATGACCTCAAGACTAGAGTCTTTCTGGCGGAGCCATTCTGGCCTGAAACATTCGAAGGTGTTCCTTGAAACAGCTTCGAACAAAAAGATGGCGAACCTAGCGCTAGGTCTGGATAGGGCCAAACTAAGAGCACTTGTCGAAATTATGACAGAACACTGCAGACTGAAAGCGCATTTGCACAAAATCGGTCTAGCTGAAGACGATGAATGCAGGCTGTGTCTTGAGGTCACTGAAACAGCCATGCACATCGTCTCAGAGGGCCCAGCGGTGAGTCGCATCAGATTCGAGGTTTTTGGTCAGGCTTTTATAGCCCACAGCGAACTGAAAAAATTACCCCTGAACAAGATTATCTGTTAATCCAAAAATTGGATCTCGACGGGGAGATATAAATAAGGGATGAACCACAATAGTCCGTGCGGACGCAGTGGTAGGGTGGACAGACGCCCGCTCGCCATAAAAATAAAAAATAATAAAAATAAACATGAAACTTCTAAATTTGAGATATCTCCTTTATACCAGGCTATTAAGCTCTTCAACCATTTGCTCCATTGCATTCGTTCTCTCAATTTAAATGCATTTGAGATAGCTGTTAAAGGCTTATTGTTGAAAAAATGTTATTATACAGTAAATGATTACCTCCATGATGTCAATGATTAATTATGTATTTTTTCTAAGTTTGACCTGTACTATACATTAATTTGTCTTGAAGGATCAGTAAAACATTATTATTATTTTCGAAATAATAATAAATAACACCGTCCACTTCACACTTTCAATCTCTTTTCAATAATTATGTATACATATATTTAAAAAAAAATGTATTTTAACCCGGCAGACAGACGCAAGTCGTTAGCCATTTGCTAGAGCAATAAATATCCTTACTTTCTCTCTCTACAAGATGAAAAGTTTAAAACAATCTAAATAAATGAACAAAGTTCAAGGAAATTTATCCTGAAGTTCTTTTTGTTTTCAAGAGTGCACTATATATTTGGATAGATCTCCTTAAAGAACTCATTAAAATTTTAAAATAAAGTCATTGTAGTGAATCCTGCTTCCAAACGCAAAGCTTTCAAGAACGATATTTCGCAAAATAATGTTCCAAGAGAGAAGCCAAGGAAATTCGTCCAAACCCACGAATTGCAAATACATCACCCGGTTTAGGACTGTTGCAAGACAAACATCACAAAAACCTGAAACTGAAATTAAAGCCATTCAACTTCCCTTCTTCCTGGCAAGGTACTCAACCCTTGAACCCCTCGAACAACTCCCTCAAAGAAACCCGAGCGACATACGACTAACAAAACCCCAATTACCCCTGTAGAAAACCGAAGATGGCACCCTGCCACTCCAATATATCCCTCGGTCCTCTCGAAAACAACCCCTCACCGCGACATATTTCAGCCGGGTAATAATCCTCGACAAAATAATAAACGTAAACCGCATAAAACATCGGACGCCCCCTCGTTGGGAGGGGGCAGTAAACTTTTCTGGCGCCCGGTAAGTTTACCGTCTCGGGACCAGAAGAACGATCCTGGTCCGGCTATTATTATCAGGTTGTGTACTCCGGATTCCAGGTGACTGGTCGTTGACTCCGGGGACGAAATAACAAGCGAGGGATGGCGACCCGGTCTCCCGGATCCGCTAGCCCCCTACCCCAAAGGCCTGGTGCCCAATTTGGCGGGACCCGGGAGTCTAGACAAACAACGGTGCTATTTTATGACGCAACTGTGTCATCGACGTTACCGGAAACTGATTGCTTTCCGGTGGGGGGGGGGGGAATTCGGTGGTTAGATATTTTTTTCGTTTTCAATTGGGGTTGCTCACCTCCAAAGTCATTTGTTATTACCATAGACTCGATATGAAACAAGATCTCCAGTATCTTAAATGGCCAAACAAATTAATTCTGCTGCACCTCTCTAAAAATTTAAATTTCATTAAATTTCCTGAAAACTTCTTGAAATTACATTCAAATAAATGCCTTCGGAACACTGTTCCCATTTGAAAGACATATGGAATTAACACTCATGACACAGGGTCAAAAGGAAGTAAACCAATCCAAAATAACATAGAATATTGATCGAACTGACTCGATAAACCTTCAGTAGGAACTGCACTGTCTCATACTGGCATTATGGATAACAAATTTTATTCTGAAAATGGCCAAAAAAAACTTGAGTAATTTTTCGAAACAACCGCCCCTCAAAAATCACCTTCAAAAAACTTTTCAAAATTTTATAGCACATCCTCAAAAAGACGATTTTAGTTTCTCACAGATAATCAAGAGCCCATTTTCATCGCAGCAAAATAAAAACCATCAATGAAAGATATCTATCCTATTTACATGGTGATGTGTTCTTTCAAAATTACGATAGAGCATAAATGGTTTCTTAATGGTTACCATTCGTATTCTATATTCGTCCACAAAATCCACAAAAAATATATCAAATTTATGGTTTACATAATCGTCCATCAGAGCAGCTTATTCATCGAACTATCGTTAAATTCCGGACAACATTTTCTCTACTTGATGCAACAACAACAAGACCAAGAACAGTACAGAAGAAAATATCGCTGCTGTAAGTCACAGTGTTAATGATGATCCATATTTGTCTATTCGTCGACGTTCACAACATGTTGGACTCTGTGCATCCACCACATGGAAAATTTTGCGTAAAGATCTTGATCTACACCCATACAAGATCCAACTGGTTCAAGAACTAAAGCCACTCAATCATATTAAGCGTCGTTTGTTTGCTGATTGGGCCCTAGAACAGCTTGAAGTTGGTACACTTTTTTATCGTAGAATTTTGTTTAGTGATGAATCTCATTTCTGGTTGAACGGCTATGTAAACAAACAAAATTGCCGTATATGGAGTGAAAACAATGCTCAAGAAGTTCAGCAGGTTCCATTGCATCCTGAAAAATGCACTGTATGGTGTGCTTTACACGCTGGAGGCATCATAGGTCCATATTTCTTTAAAAACGATGCTGGAGCTAATGTTACAGTGAATGGTGCTCGTTACAGATCGATGATCAATGATTATTCGTTTCAAAATTTGAATGGTATCGACCCAGAAGTGTTTTGGTTTCAACAAGATGGTGCTACACCTCATGCTGCTACCGTAACAATTGATTTATTGAAAGAAAGATTTTGCGATAACATTATTTCGAGAAATGGTCCAATTAATTGGCCTCCAAGATCATGCGACATAACTACACTGGATTATTTTCTTTGGGGTTATGTCAAGTTTATGCTGATGAACCAGAAACAATAGACGCTTTGAAAGCCAATTAAACTCATGTAATTGATTAAATAAGGCCTGAATTACTCGAAAAAGTGGTCCAAAATTGGTCTAGTCGAATACGGTTCCTCAAAGCTAGTCGTGGTGGACATATGCCGGAAATTATTTTTAAATCATGAAATTATCTTTCAAATAAAAAAAAATTGCTTCAATCTTAATTTAAATGTGTTTTATTTCCATTTAAAGTTCTATCACTCTAAAAAAACACCCGATACAAAGTTTGCATAAAGTATTTTTCAAGACCCAGTTATATCCAAAAAATACTTTCTGCATGAGTGAAAAAACAAATTATAATTATTATATATGGAATAAAATACTAAAATTTGTGTTTTTTTCATTGATAGAAAATTTTTTCAATATCTTAAATATTAAACAGATTATATATTGAGAATTTACTATGAAGAGGTATTTGAATATCACACATAATAGCAGATAATTCTAGCTATTATCCGTATTATAATACACTTATCTAATGATGAGTCTAAGTCGTATCTTCTTTCATTGTAGATTTCTGTGATATAACATAATTTTCGTATAGGTCAGGATTATCCAATAATTGGTTAGTTTTTTGAATATCAAAACAGATTTTATCTGTTAGTCTTCTACAATTTTAATTTCAAAAAAATTTTTATTCAAGAAACTTTTAGAATTAAAATAATGTCTACAATAAGCACCGCTTATATTTAATAGATGTATGTAATCAAAAGTCAATATACAATGTCAAATGGAATAAATAAACTAACCAATATAAAGAAGGCAATTAAAATTAATAAATAAATATTTGAAGGAGACAAATTTTTTTTTAAATTAAAATTGTAGAAGTTTAACATATTTAATTTGTGTTGATATTCAAATTTTGTTATATTTCTTATATCAATTAGAAAGCATTTCTCTATTTTATTCTATATATAATATATAATTATATTTTGGCTTCAATAAATCTCATTATGAAATGTCAATGAATTTAAATAAACTAAAATAACTTACACTGTTCTGTGATTTTGTTAGAACATAGATCAGTTTTGAATTCTAAAGTTGGTTTGTTTTCGAAGCATTCTTTCTTAACGTGGACGTTGTAATATAGGTGTAGTTTTTTGATTTTGATATTTGGAATATTATCTAGGACCGATGAAGGGATTACTTAGAATTCTATTTGTTTTTTGAAGATATAGCGCATGTTTTGAGAGATTTCTGAATTAACTCATTCGAATATTCAAATATATTAAATATTTCAAATGAATTATATTCTTTGAGAAGTCCTTAAGGTGTGTTCATGTTTTTAAAAGGCAATTGGTGTTCTTAAAGGTAAGATCAGAAACAAAATTTTGTTTCCTTTAAATATTTATTTATTAATTTTCGTATATCTGTTGGTTTATTTATTTGACATTATATATTGAGTTTTGATTATATACGTCTATTAAACGTTAGCGGTGCTCATTTTAGAGATTAATTTAATTCTAAAAGTTTTTTGAATAAAATTAAAATTGTAGAAGAATAACATATTTAATTTGTGTTGATATTCAAATTTTTTTATATTTCTTCTATCAAATAAAAAGCCTTTTTCTATTTTAGGCAAAATTTTGTTTCTGATCATACCAGAATGAAACCAGTTCCTCTCAAAAACATAAAACACAACTTAAGGATTTCTCAAAAAATTAAATTTATTTGAAATATTTGATAAATTTAAATATTCAAATAAGTTAAATAAGAAATCTCTCAAAACATGCAATATATCTTCAAAAAACAATGCTTACTGAACAGAAATGTCAAAAAAATATGACTTCTACCTTCTGTCAAATCACAGTTATGGCTATCGAAAGTTCTACCACTCTAAAAAACACCCGATATATGTCTCTTCAGTGATACAGTGTTATCTAAAACCTGTTTTTTGAAAATTTAATTTTAAATGATATTGATTTCTCGCGTATCACTTGGTGAAACATTTTTAAATTAAGAAAGTAAATAAAAATAACTTGATTGTTTGCAGTTTTGAAAATGGAGTAAAAACCCGAAACTTACGTATCAACAGACATTAAATAAACAGTGAAACTTAAGCCAAGTTGTTTTCATTTACTTTATTAATTTCATTCTAAATATTTTCACGAGATATATTTAGATTTAAATCTGAAGAGGTTCCCGAGAATTGATTCCAGCTTGTATCTGTTAATAGAAATGTTAAAGACAAATTTAGTCATTCAAAAATGTAAGGAACCACCTACCTGAGCATGCTTCTGTAATAGCAAAACAATTATTATGTTATAAAAACAACAAAAATTTGTGAAAATCCCAATAACCTTATTTAATACGGATTTTCATCGAGTGAAGGCTGATTCAATTCAGCATATCATAATAATAATAAAATATGTGAAAATCAGAATAACTCTATTCAATATTCCTTATTATGGTAGTTGAACATACTAATTTTCTAAAATTTGTCTTGATTTTATCATTTAAGAGATAGAAACGAATGGAACAGTTTAAAAATCGTTAAATACCAATTTCGGCTGAAAATTTGCAAAATGCCGACATTTTAATGCAAAGGCAAACTCAAGAATGTATCTTCGAACGAATTACTACATCCTTTTCTATTATCATGTCCGCTTTGACACCCAAGGTGAGAAGTCTAGGAAGAAGTCATAAAAACGGATATACGGTTCACTTGGCAATTGTACCAGCGTTCTGGAAGGTGCGATAAACAAAAAATAATTGAGTTTTACAGCCCCCATTTCTACCTGAACGTACAAGACGGTTGTTTTTACACCTGGAAAGGCGCTCTGATTTCTGGGAACTCAGGATTTTTGCTGATGAGGGCCATCATAGTGTGGGACGAGGCCAAAAGATGGTCTTTATGCTTTTGGAACAATATAATTTGGGCAATGAGAGTCAAGTCGTTGACGTTTTACTGATAGTGATGAGGGTTGGTGGCTTATTGTATAGTGAACAAAAAAAGGTTATTGGTTCTATTAGCTTGCTGTCTCAATTTGTTTTTGGTTTATTATTGCTACTGAGGGAATCTCAGTAACCCATCAGAAAAAAAATTTGTGATCTCCCTGAAATTTACAGCTCAAAATAAAAAAATAACAGCATATCTAGAGCTATTCTCTAAGTCTGTTGAAATCTCAAAAGATCTCTTAATATTTTGTGAGGTTTAATCTAAAATTCTTAAACGCAATAGTTTACCAGCAATAGACTGCATTTTTGTATGAGGTCTTTAAATATAAAACAGATAAGTAAGCTAGATATTTAAAGATAAACACAATCTCAACATCTCTCACAAAACAAATAATTCATTAGGAAAATTAATAAAAATGAAATACCTAAGAACAAGAAATCAGCTAACTTGTGGTAAAATGAAATAGAAAGGCCTTTTACTTGGTAGAAACAAAATTTGAATATTAAAATAAATTGAAATATGTTTATCTTCTACAATTTCAATTTCAAAAAAATTTTTTATTCAGAAAACTTTTAGAATTAAATTTATGTCTAAAACAAGCACCTCTTACATTTAATAGATGTATATGATCAAAACTCAATATATAATGTCAAATGGAATAAATAAACCAAAAGATATACGAAAGTCATTGAAATTAATAAATAAATATTTAAAGGAGACAAAATTTTGTTTCTGGTCTTACCTTTAAGACCACCAATTGCCTTTTAAAAACATGAACACACTTAAAGGACTTCTCAAAGAATATAATTTATTTGAAATATTTAATATATTTGAATATTCGAATAAGTTAATTCAGAAATCACTAAAAACATGCACTATATCTTCAAAAAACAAATATAATTCTAAGCAATTCCTTCTTCAGTCCTCAATAATATTCCAAATATCAAAATCAAAAAACTAATCTATATCCAAACTCTCAACACGTGTAAAAGGATTATGTATGTCTATTTAATGTAAGCGGTGCTTGTTTTAGACATAAATTTAATTCTAAAAGTTTTTTGAATAAAAAATTTTTCTGAAATTAAAATTGTAGAAGATAAACATATTTCAATTTGTTTTAATATTCAAATTTTGTTATATTTCTTCTATCAAGTAAAAGGCCTTTCTATTTTATTTTATATATAATATATAATTATATTTGGGCTTCAATAAATCTCATTATGGAATCTCAATGAATTTAAATAAACCTTAAAAATAACTCACACTGTTCTTTGATTTTGTTAGAACATAGATCAATCTTGAATTATAAAGTTGATCTGTGTTTCGAAGCATTATTCCTTTTACACGTGTTGAGAGTTTGGATATAGGTTAGTTTTTTGATTTTGATATTTGGAATATTATTGAGGACTGAAGAAGGAATTGCTTAGAATTATATTTGTGTTTTGAAGATATAGTGCATGTTTTTAGTGATTTCTGAATTAACTTATTCGAATATTTAAATATTTCAAATAAATTATATTCTTTGAGAATTCATCTAAGTGTGTTCATGTTTTTAAAAGGCAATTGGTGTTCTTAAAGGTAAGACCAGAAACATATTTTGTCTCCTTTAAATATTTATTTATTAATTTTAATGACTTTCGTATATATTGTGGTTTATTTATTCCATTTGACATTATATATTGAGTTTTGATTATATACGTCTATTAAATGTGAGCGGTGCTTGTTTTAGACATAAATTTAATTCTAAAAGTTTTTTGAATAAAGAATTTTTTTTTAAATTTAAATTGTAGAAGATAAACATATTTCAATTTGTTTTAATATTCAAATTTTGTAACTTGTGGTACTTGCCAGTTTGTATACGTTAGTCAAACAGGATCTTTCCAGGCAAGACTAAAGGAACATGAAAAAAGTTATTGCAAGAATAAAAGGAATTCAACTTATGCAGAACACATATTGGATACAGGACGTATTTCTGATAGTAATTTTGCAATTTTACACGTTGAAAACAAAAGTCTCAGACTAAACATATTAGAGACGTTATAAATTAATTAGTATCATAACGAACAACATTTATTAAATGACCAAACGCAATTCGGCAGATCCCCTTATTGAATTTTTTTCTAAATATTTCGGAATTCCCCAAGAAATATAAGACTTCCTTCATCCCCTCTATTTTTGGTTATGAAACCTGTACTATATATAGACATTTTCGAGCATTGTATAATCATTATCTAGCAGTAATCATCTGATGAAACAATTGTTGTGAAATAAAATATTAGCGTATATTGAATATTGTTTTTTATTCATAATTTCAAGAAATTCAATTATTTTAAAAAGCAAGAACAAAATGAATTTGCATGAAAACCACATAAATTAATTCTTTAAATTTCGTATTTGTAGAAATTATTGATACTAATTCTTCACTGAAATTATTGATACTAATTAACAATAATAGAATCTCAAAAACACACTGTTCAAAGACTTATGGTACAGATAGATTGAAGTTTTTTAGTTGTCAATGTACCATACTCAGTTTCCTTTATTTTTGGTCACAATGATCATCCAACATGCACTTTTGTGTTTTCTTTAATTTCTTTCTGTTAAATATTGTAATTTTGCTCTTCTTAGCATACCCCAATATACTTTCCGGTTTTGCTGTGCAAAATAATGAAATATATTTTATGCCATAAATAATATCATGTCTAAAATTATGTATTCAAACTGAATATTTTTTCAATTCAAGATTAACTGGAGTGGGTGAACCAATTAACGGAATGAACCTGATCTAATTAGAGTTGACAATCGAAACAACAGAAACAATTCTATTAAACGTTAAAAAAGTAATGGCGAAAAACGGAAGAAATGAAAAAACTACTACACGATGAGCTGAAAGTTCTAACCGCACAATTTATTACTCTTTTCTTTTAATTATTTTATTTCTTTGAATCTCTACCACTTATAAAATCTCACGTATTTATGGCGCAGCATGTATGACAACCTTCTGATCATAACAAGGCTCATGAATACTTTTCGACAATCATAATTTGATTAATGCTTATCTGAAGGAGAGTTTGTTGAGCTTGTTCAATCACAATGAAGTTTATGCTTCAGGTTCGCAAATTTTGACCTTCGTCTGTCAGTACAAGTTGATGTTTCACTTTATTTAGTTTACTCACTTGTAATGAATGAGTTTCAGGTAAATCTTGAGGTGGGTACCTGTTTTGTGAGGTGAGAAAATTTTACGATCATTGACAGTTTGGTCCGGTAGCAGAAAAGAATTTTTTTCAACAGTATATAAAGAATTTTTCTAGAAAGTTTCTGTGAATGTTGTTGCATTTTCGACGTTGTGAATTCCTGATAATCCACGATAAAAATGTAGCAAGTACAGGAGAGAATTACTTGGCTTTTGAATCTAACCATGCTAGTACAAAAACTCCCGCAATCCATATTAAAATGGGCAGCGGTTATTAGTTTTGTTCTTGAATTCCTCTCCTCTGGGGTTTGCTTTTACGAAAGGTCTTCTACTTATAAAAAAAGGAATAAAACTCGTCAAAACAGCTCGAAAAACCTAGAACAAGCAGTTATTTTTTATCAATTTTGGTAAAACCACCGGGTACCTAGGAGAATAGATTCCATAGAAATGAATTTGATAATTCACTTTGGTCATTCAATAAACTGCAAGAATTTCTTGATCAGTTTATTTCTGAACTTTTTAACATGTTCAATTTCATACCCTCATTTTCTTTATGCAAAATCTCAAAACGCTCATCAAAATCATGTTTTTCTTTGATTAGTTGCTCCACATAAGTAGAATCCAACTTATTGTTTTGGAAAGAAAGCTGATATTCCTTTATTCTAGTATTGAAGGACCTTCCGGTTTATCCACTATACATTTTTGAACAGGTACTGCATGATAATTAGTAAACAAATGATAAATAAGATTTATTCATTTTAGGTTTAGAGTTTTATTGATTATGCCGAGTGAATTATTAATTGTGAAAGGTGAAAGATATGTTTTCGTCTAAAATAATAAGAAGAGGTTTTTTCTTGATAGAAGGATTATTACAAAATTAAAAATATCCATATATTGAAAATAACTATAAGAAGTCTTTGCATATTACACATAATAGCTAGAATTAATTCTCCAGAACATCTACAGATTTTAATCTGAATAAATCTCATGAAACCATTTAGAATTGAATTTTAGAAGATGTCCTAGATAAACTGTATAACTTTATAGACATATATATCATCATCACATGTGGTGGAAATTAACTAACGAAGAAGGAAACGAAGTAAAAAATAATGACCAAATTATTTAGACATCACCTACATCGGGTGTTTTTTTTAGAATGATAGAATTTTCGATAGGGATAACTGTGATTTGACAGAAGACATATTGTTTTGACATTTCCGTTCAGAACAACTTTTACAAAATGATAAAATAAATTTTCAAAATCAGTGTTCTATTCGCCAAACTTATGGAGCACTTCGTGAAATTTATGGTTTACATGATCATCCATCATCGAACTATCGATAGATTTCGATTTTCTCTACTTGATACAACAAAACAAAGAACTGTACGTACAGAAGAAAATATCGCTACTGTAAGTCATAGTATTAATGATGATCCAGATTTGTCTAATTCGTCGACGTCCACAAGTTGGACTCTTAGCATCCACCACATGGCAAATTTTGCGTAAAGATCTTGGTCTACACCTATACAAGATCCAACTAGTTCAAGAACTAAAGCCACTTGACAATAATGAGCGTCGTTTGTTTGCTGATTGGGCCCTAGAACAGCTTGATCCTTTTTTCATCCTAAAATTGTGTTTAGTGATGAAGCTCATTTCTTGTTCAATGTGAACAAGCAAAATTACCGTATATGGAGTGAAAACTATCCTCAAGAAGTTCGGCAGGTTCCATTGCATCCTGAAAAATGCGCTGTATGGTGGGCTTTACATGCTGGAGGCATCATCGGTCCATATTTCTTTAAAAAGGATGGTGGAGCTAATGTTACAGTGAATGGTGCTCGTTACAGATCGATGATCAATGATTATTTGGGCAATTTGAATGGTATCGACCCAGAAGTGTTTTGGTTCCAACAGGAGGGTGCTACACCTCATGCTGCTACCGCTACAAATGATTTCTTGAAATAAAGATTTGGCGATAACATTATTTGGAGAACTGGTCCAATTAATTGGTCTCCAAGATCATGCGACATAACTCCACTGGATTATTTTCTTTGGGATTATGTCAAGTCATTGGTTTATGCTGATAAACCAGAAACAATAGACGCTTAGGAGGCCAACATAACTCGTGTTATTTATGAAATAAGGCCTGAATTACTCGAAAAAGTGGTTCAAAATTGGTTTGGTCGATGCGGTTCCTCAGAGCTAGTCATGGTGGACATATGCCGGAAATTATTTTCAAAACATAAATGTCATAAAATTATCTTTCAAATAAAAAAAATTGGCTTCAATCTCAATTTAAATGTGTCTTATTTCAAATTAAAGTTCTACAACTCTAAAAAAAAACACCCGATAGTTGATTTCATTAGCCAATTCACTTAATTTTTGAATAGCATTTATTTAATAAGAGCTATTTCATCTTCAGGTAGTACATTAGGAAACAAATTTACAACATCAAATGAGAATTTATTTCTATCAAGTAAAGTCTGAATCCATCAAATATCAATTGAGAATTTTGTACATGGTGCTAGTGTAATTTTAATGAAAATTGAGGTTGGAATTTACAAAATGTTCCTATGATATTTATAAGGAATTTAGAGAGTTTGTGAACTGGTCCTGTGTTATATGAAACTACTGGTCTATTTTGTGTAGATTCATTAAAGAGTGGAGTTGTGGTACTTGAGGATTCATTGTTACGAGTTTATTTATATCCTTCTGTGTGATAATACTACTAGTTCGTTATAATATTGATTTGATTTCTTCATTAAATACTTCCGTTGTGTCCTTTCTCAGTGTTTTAAATTGTCTCTTTTCGTTGAATTTTTCTGTTTTATCGCTATAATGTGTTTTAGATATTGTCACCATTATATTACTTTTATCTGATTTTGTGAAAATAATGTAGTTTTGATTTGCTTTCTTCTTCAAACCTATTGCAGTTTTTCGTTCACTATGTTTACTCATGTAAAATTCTTTTTCAATAACATCTATATTTTGAAATTTATTAAATACGCTATTTCTGTTTCGTTACCAAATGTTTCTGCTTCTTTAACTTGAAAACTTTTCTGATGTTATTTTTATACCCTTTTTCAAAAATATTTTGTTCTATACCCGGAAAAACCGTGTTGGAAAGATTTGAAAATCTTTCAAAGAATTTTGTTCCTTATTATTTTTTATTTCACTTTTGATTAAGTTATTAAGTTTTTTCTTTTATTCTGTGCATTTGTTCGAATACATATTACTCCCCTTCACAATTTATTTTAGAGTTGCTGTTATTATATGTCATTTCATTTGTATCATTTGAGAAAAATTTTCCAATTTTTGTCAAATATGCAATAGTATATGTACTAGAATTTGACATTTCCAACGTCATTTAATTCTGAATACATATTTAATGTAGAATAGTTGATGATTTCATAAAAGTTTCATTCTATGTATCCAAATAAATTGTTTTTCTTTGCTGATGTACCCCATTCTTGAAGCTTCCTTCAACATTTCTAGATACTGAACTCAAAGTTTAACGAAATTTCAACAAATTAAAAAAAATTGTTTTAACTTCTTCAATTGTTTCAAAGATTAAAGTAATGGTAACTTTTCCGGCATAATACTATGCATATATAGCTTTCACTCGATATTTTTTCGTTTAATTTCATCTCCAAAAGCCAGTCAGTCCTCCAACAATAGAAAAAACTTACCCACAAGTTCCGAACATGTGTGTACTCACGGCGGCCACCGCATCGGTGCGCGCACTGCACAAGAACACCCTGTGTATCCGGGAAACGTCCGCGGGGAGCAACAGTCGACGCACCAACTGTCTCCAGAGTTTTCCTCGGGCCGCTTTTCCGGCTTTCCCGTCGGTGCGCGTGGCTGGGGCTATGCGACCACGTGCTGGGTTTTCTCCCTCTCGCCGGCCTGGAAATGAATGAAACCGTGGGCGAAAGGGCCGACCGAAGGATTTGAATGAGGTCCAAGTGGTCCGAGGCAGCCACTATGGAGACGACTGGATGCCAGATCGATTGTGAATGGAAAAATATCTAAATTCATATCTGAATATGCGAGATTGGCCAAGTTCGAAAAGATAAACGCAAGAAGAACGGAATAGATTGGATTTGGTCGGCTCCGAAGGAACATCCTGGAAGCTTTGGTAGGGTATGAAGATTCATCATGAATATCCTCTTCATTTTCTGTAATTTCAGTTCCTTCTGTGTGGGTTGTTGAGCAATATTCCTTTTATGTTTGACCGCCCGACGAAAGAGAAACCTAAGTCTCGAATAGAAAATTGTGTCCTGTTTACTCTCATCTTTAACTGTTGAAAATTATGCACTGAAGGAAACACATCAGCAAGAAGCATGTTCTACAACTGGCCACTTCAGTGGAAAAAAGACTTCTGATAAACAGAAGTTCTCAAAGTTGTTAATTCAAGTGCATAGGGATGTGCACGTTCTGCAGACCTAGGCCGGGTGAGCATCTGGCCACATCAGGCACCATTAATTTCAGTTGCGTGGAACATCGACCATGATATCTATAGAACAAGCCGTAGGCAAAATACCTGGGAATAGTCCTGGACAAAACCCTAAGTTGGAATGCACACCTAGATAAAGTCATAAAGCCAGAATGGGTTTCTGGACTTGCAGGCGGATCTGTGGTAAAATCCTTTAAATCTACAACCCATGCACCTACTCGTGCGGAGGGAGGCGGAACGGACCACATACAAATTATATCAACTATGGAAGCAAACCGAGAATTAACATCTCATTGAGTCTCGGTCAAAACGCAACCATATTCCAGGCAGAACTATTTGCCTAGAGACCGCGGCATAACTGCTGATAAAGCGGCAAATCCACCACGGTAAAATCAAAATATTTACTGATATTTCAGTCAGTACTAAAAGCTTTGGAGTCCAGCTCTTTTACCTCGAGAACAGTCTGAAGTTACCGCACGGCTTTAAACATGCTCAGTATGTATAATGGAGTTACTCTGGTTTGGATACCGAGCCACTCAAACTATTTGGGTAACGAGGAGGCAGATCGGCTGGCGTTTGCTGGTGCTGCGCTGCCTCTGGTAGGACCGGGACCATTCCTGGGAATACCACATGACGTGGCTAACGAGGCTATTACAGACAGACTCAAGGCTAGAGTCTTTCTGGCGGAGCCATTCTGGCCTGAAACATTCGAAGTTGTTCCTTGAAACAGCTTCGAACAAAAAGATGGAGAACTTAACGCTAGGTCTGGATAGGGCCAAACTAAGAACACTTGTTGCAATTTTGACAGATCACTGCAGACTGAAAGCGCATTTGCACAAAATCTGTCTGGCTGAAGACGATGAATGCAGGCTGTGTCTTGAGGACACTGAAACAGCCATGCACATCGTCTCAGAGTTACCAGCGGTGAGTTGCATCAGATTCAAGGTCTTTGGCCAGGCTTTTATAGCCCACTGCGAACTGAAAAAATTACCCCCGAACAAGATTATCAGTTTTATCCAAAAACTGGATCTCGTCGGGGACATATAAATTAGGGGTAAACCACAATAGTCCGTGCGGACGCAGTGGTAGGGTGGACAGACGCCCGCTCGCCATAACTAACTAACAAGCCGTAGAACATATCCTTCTACGTTCCAACGACTGCAAATTCGCAGTCAATCCGTCCTACTGCTCTTTTCTGAAAGGAATCCGAAAGTTGTAAGGATTGCTTGAGTGCTGAGCCCCAAACATGAGAGCAGTATTCGTTTCTTGGTCTATCTGCGCTTTATATAGTAGCATTTTCTCATAAAGGAAAATTAGGCGGGAAGAACCACCTATGGAGTCTATGGTCGCTTCATATACTTGCGCGCATGTGTAAACATAACCCAGAGAGAGCAGCGTATGTTCTCTTCAGAGTTGTTGTTCTTCTTCGGCGACTTAATGCCGGCTTCAGATAATCCAATTTTACTTTGCTAGAAACAGAACGCCATTGTCCATTGTTCATTAAAAGTTTAGGATAGACACAAAAGGAAGTCGACTGAGCTGCCCTAGCGTGTAATGTTATTGTATTGTATTGAATTACCTGAAGTCAACGTGAGTGTGCTTTGTATCATGTATTCTTTATTCATGGGTGGATTTTTCTGTATTGATGCTCCAGCTATGGGCGACCTGTTAACATTAATCTGTATTGACCATTTAACATATTTCATAAATGTAAGCGTCTTTATCTTCATTTCATTAATTGGAATCTAGAGGTGGTTAACAATGGTACTTTTTTTGAGAATTCAGATGGTTTAGAGTGAATGAAATGTGGATCCACAATCAGATACTGACACAACAACCCTGTGTCTTCAGATTGCCGCAAAAAGGCATTTCTGAACAACTATATTATCAGATATAAAGATTATGGGTAGTTAAATAACAGACACCACAACCTCTGTGTCTTCATAATGCCACAACAAGACATTCCTGAAAAACGATATTATGCTTCCAGATTATAATAATCTAATTAGATAGTAGGTGTGTGAATGGGGAATTCCTGACTAAAGGGTCATTGTTAAACGACCTCGAAAATCTTTGTTGCATGTTTCTATCGCCATGTTATCTCAATTTCACTCAATTAACTGTTGTATTTGCTTGCACACTAACTATGTTTTAGGATTGTGAAAGGTTGTCGATCTCTGTAACCTTAATTTTATGAATAAAGGGAAGGACAGGGTTGAAGAATGTATGGGAGCTGAAGAGAGGTCAAGGTTTTATCCCTGACACTTTTCCCTCCTAAAGCACAACATCACTCTCATATATCGAGTCAGGTGCGGAACCCTGCTTTCCGCAACCAAATATTGTATTATAAGTGTACCTTGGGTTATCTACACTTACACGTAAGCCCTATTCTCCCGCCTCTAGATGATCACGATGAAAACAAGTTAGCGTTCTTGAGCGTACTCCGTATAATACTGGGTAGCTTAGAGTACTCCATATAATACCAGATATTTTAGAGTAATCCGTATAATACGGTATAGCTCAAGTAGAAGAACCTGAAATGCAGAGAAATATTTCCTAGACTTGAACAACTATTCCAACTTACGCGAAGCAAACTTCACAATGTTAGTAACATGTTGAGGGTGAGCAACAAACGTGAACCTTGGGGCATTCCAGCTTTCACGTTGAAACCACGTGAACTGACACCATGCACAACCACTGTTTCTGTTGGTGAAAAAAATCTTCATTCAATCGCAGAGACTCCTGGGAAAACCATACGAAGATATCTTATGCAAAAAAACTCAGATTCTTCACAGCGCTCAATAGTACTTATCCACACTTGCGCCACCAAGCCATATTTTCTGTCACTGATGATACCTTTGCTATCGAGGTATCTATCTTTTCGCGATTGATAGCTGCTTCCGTGACCTTTGACAAAGAAGATATATAGCTATTGGACGGTAGTTTGATAGAAAACACTTTCTTCCCTTCTTTGGTTCAGAGTGCACTCGTGCACTCTTCCATGAATCAGGCAAAATTCCTTCCCTGTATAACATAGTGAACATCTTTCAGAGAACAGGTGAGCTGAGCTCTGGTGAACACTTTTTGAATACAATGGCTGGAATTCTGTCTGGTCCAGACGCTTTCTTGAAATCCAGTAGACTGGAATGGATGTAATTGGGTTTATGTTTGATTTTCCTTTTCTCTTTAAGAGCTGGTGTTGGCGCTGTCTCATTGTTGCAATAATGTTTAGCCATTTGAATTTTTTTTTGTATTCATCAGCAGTGCAGATGAGACGTGACATATGAGCTTAGATCAGGTCACAGGGTCATCCTAACCTGTTTATATTTTTGGTAGTATTTTGAAAAATTAAATTAAAATTAAATTTTTTACAATGAATCTTCAATTCTCTTCAAAAAACCGGACGAACTTATTTATGCTTCTAATGAAGAAAATATTTTATATTGATTTATCATATTTACATATCATTTTTTAGCAGAAATACGGATTTTGTTCTAACAAAAGCAGATAAAAGTCCACAGTTTTTTCCAAACATTTATACACAAAGTGACCAATTGCATCATTCATTCTTTGGGAAAATGCCAAGTGGTATTACAGTAAAACATGTAATTTTCATAGCACACCCACCCTGTTTTCGTCCCGCATCCCTGTTCAACAACTCTGTTGCATTTTATGCCCCCATAACCATCTCGAAAAACCATCATCTGACCTAATGTGAGACGATATGCACCGATGTTCCGATTTCCCGGAAAATTTTGGGATTTCCCATTCTCCCACGCGGAAAAGAATAGGGATGTCGACGTGTGGGTTGATATTCTATCGATTGGAATGTGGAACGTACGAGGTTAGATTGAAAATCAGCATTGAAACAGGGACTGTGAAATCCGGACCACGAAACGGATAACACATCATTATAATCACAATAAGGAAAATTTAAAATCCGAATTGGCTTATTTAATATTAATTAAGATGGATTTTCATCAAGTGAGGACTGATTCAATTAAATGTTCCATTTTTAGTGATGGCGTAATTTTTACTTGTCAAATGTCAAAAGATTGCAGCTTCAAAAATGACAGCTGTCCATATAGCGGGCTATTAAAAGTGCAACCTCTTATTGGAAAACCCTTTCATCGGGGTTTTTTATAGAGTGATAGAACATTCGATAGGGATAACTGTGATTTGACAGAAGGTAGAAGCCATGTTGGTTTGACATTTCTATTCAGTGAGCATTGACAAATTATCATGGAAAGACTCACGCCGCAACAACGTTCACAAATTGTTGAAATTTATTTTCAAAATCAGTGTTCTATTCGCCAAACTTAAAGAGCACTTCGTGAAATTTATCGTCCATCAGAGCAGCTTATTCGTCGAACTATCGGCAGGTTTCGGGAAACATTTTCTCTACTTGATGCAACAACAACAACAAGACAAAGAACTATACGTAGAGAAGAAAATATCGCTGCTGTAGAAGAAAATATCGCTGCTGTAGTCCAACAAGTTGGACTCTGTGTATCCACCACATGGAAAATTTTGCGTAAAGATCTTTGTCTACAGCCATACAAGATCCAACTGGCTCAAGAACTAAAACCAGTTGACCATAACAAGCGTCGTTTGTTTGCTGATTGGGCCTTAGAATAGCATGCAGTTGATCCACCTTTTTATCGTAAATTGTGTTTAGTGATGAGGCTCATTTCTGGTTGAACGGCTATGTAAACAAGCAAAATTTCCGTATATGGAGTCAAAACAATCCTCAAGAAGTTCTGCAGGTTCCATTGCATCCTGAAAAATGCACTGTATGGTGTGTTTTACACGCTGGAGGCACCAACGGTCCATATTTCTTTAAAAACAATGCTGGAGCTAATGTAACAGTAAATGGTGCTCGTTACAGATCCAAGATCAATGATTATTTGTTTCAAAATTTGAATGGTATCGACCCAGAAGTGTTTTGGTTCCAACAAGATGGTGCTACACCTCATGCTGCTACCGTAACAATTGATTTGTTGAAAGAAAGATTTGGCGATAACACTACTTCGAAAAATGGTCCAATTAATTGGCCTTCAAGATCATGACATAACTCCACTGGATTATTTTCTTTGGGATTGTGTCAAGCCATTGGTTTATGCTGATAAACCAGAAACAATAGACGCTTTGGAAGCCAACATAACTCGTGTTATTGATGAAATAAGGGCTGAATTACTTGAAAAAGTGAATCAAAATTTATCTGGTCGAATGCGATTCGTCAGAGCTAGTCGTGATGGAGATATGCCGGAAATTATTTTTAAAACATAAATGTCCTAACATTATCTCTCAAGTAAAATAAAAATTTGGCTTCAATCTAAATTTAATAGTGTTTTATTTCAATTTAAAGTTTTATCACTCTAAAAAAAAAAACCGATACTTTTCGAATGTCAAAAGATGACAGCTTCAAATGACAGCTGTCCAGATAGCGGGCTATTCAAAGTGTAACCACTTATTGGAAAACCTTTCATTACTTAAGAAACCATTCAGTATTTCAAGATTTATTTTATAATTCATTGTGAAGAATTCAGCCCCCTGCTTGTAGGAGATTAATATTGAAAAACATCTTGCATATTGCACTGCTGGACATGTCTTGGACTTCAACATAAATACGGAATTTTTCGAACCAACCTTGTATGGAAAAAGTTGGATCTCCCGAAACTCTACTGAATTTTATTAGTCAACAGCCATTATATTCTCTTGTGAGCGTAGTTTTCAATTTTTGAAGATGCATGTATTATTGGAGGAGTTATTTGATTGCTGTGTGGTATGAAATATGGCGTTTTTATTTTGAATGCGATTTCCCAGATTTTATATGGGATTTTTATGTCAGGCATGGAATGAAGCATGGGAAGAAATGTGCCATTGTTATTTGGTCGTAACGCGAAGTAATACTGTGGGCTATTTGTCATTCGATTTGACGTTTTATAGTTGATGATTGACGTTGAATATACGAATATTCGAGACTACTATTCTTCCGAGAAGTAGAACACCAAGACTTTCATGAAAACTTCATTTTCATGAGCTCATATTGATTATCTGCTGTGTTTTAACTACTGTTTCTTCTTGACTAACATATTAATTTCTGAATAAAAACGAATTTCAGGACAAAAGGTATTCCAATTAGCGAAATTGAAAAGAAAATTTCTCTTCTACCCTGAGGGGACCTTCAACTGGGGCCTTTCGGTGTCAGTCCAGAGCTCTACCCACCGAACTATCGGCAGGTAAAATACTTGTTCAAACATTGAAGTGGATAATGTGCGTACATAATTGTATAAAAGAGAAATGAAGAAGGTTTTTTATACTTACTGATGTATTCAGTTAGGTGTTAACATATATCGAGGGTTTTTTTGGAGTGATAGAACTTTCGATAGGTATAACTGTGATTTGACAGAAGGTAGAAGCCATGTTGTTTGGACATTTCTGTTCAGTAAGCATTGACAAATTATCATGGAAAGACTTACGCCGTAACAACGTTCACAAATTGTTAAAATTTATTTTCAAGATCTTGGTCTACACCCATACAAGATCCAACTGGCTCAAGAACTGAAGCCACTTGACCATAATAAGCGTCGTTTGTTTGCTGATTGGGCCGCAGAACAGCTTGAAGTGGATCCACTTTTTTATCGTAAAATTGTGTTTAATGATGAAGCTCATTTCTGGTTGAACGGCTATGTAAACAAGCAAAATTGCTATATGTGGAGTGAAAACGATCCTCAAGAAGTTCCGCAGGTTCCATTGCATCCTGACAAATGCACTGTATGGTGTGCTTTACACGCTGGAGGCATAATCGGTTCATATTTCTTTAAAAACAATGCTGGAGCTAATGTTACAGTGAATGGTGCTCGTTACAGATCGATGATCAATGATTAATTTTTTCAAAATTTGAATGGTATCGACCCAGAAATGTTTTGGTTCCAACAAGATGGTGCTTCACCTCATGCTGCTACCGTAACAATTGATTTATTGAAAGATAGATTTGACGATAATATTATTTCGAGAAATGGTATAATTAATTGACCTCCAAGATCATGCGACATAACTCCACTGGATTATTTTCTCTGGGGTTATGTCAAGTCAGTGGTTTATGCTGATAAACCAGAAACAATAGACGCTTTGGAAGCCAACATAACTCGTGTTATTGGTGAAATAAGGCCTGATTTACTCGAAATAGTGGTCCAAAATTGGTCTGGTCGAATGCGGTTCCTCAGAACTAGTCGTGGTGGACGTATGCCGGAAATTATTTTTACAACATAAATATCGTAAAATTATCTCTCAAATAAAAAAAATTTGGCTTCAATCTTGATTTGAATGTGATTTATTTCAATGTAAACTTCTATCACTCTGAAAAAAATACCCGTAGTTCAATTGCCTGAAACGACAACCGAAAGCAATACTGCTAGAGTGATAACATAGTGAAGAAACCAACAAGATGAAGATTTTGACCAGGTTAAGCAAAAGGCTACAAAAAATTATTTCTGTATCGAGTGGGGTCTTCCGAGCTCTTCGTAGTGCTCATACTCCATTCGACATTAAAGTCAATGAGGTTACCAATGAAAGTTTGGTAAAATATTTTGCCAAATACCCGTCAAAGCGGGTATTTGCTAAATACCCATCAGCGAGCTATTGTAATGTGTGTGGTAGGTCACTTGAGCAGTGTAATTGCTGTGCCATTGCAGACCAGAATGGTGCAATAAAATTTCGGTCTGGAGAAACAGCGAACAATCCATTCGCTTAATGATGTGCGTTGATAATTCTTGCCCGGTGTGAACGAGCATTATTGTCAATTAACCTAAAATTGTCGCTGATAGCTGCGCAAAGGAAAAAATAGATAGTTCTACAAACAAATTACGATACCTTACCGATGTCATGGTTTCCTTAATATCCTCATTAAAACAAGTACCTACCCAAACGCACACTGAGCCGCCACCGAAAGGAGTTCTTGGCGCCATGAAATTTTCATATTACGTTGACCCCGTTCTCGCCACATTAACCTTCGCGCATCAAACAGATACAGACGAAATCTTGACTCATCCATGAACATCGCAAATTCTATCAGTTTAAGTTACTGGCATATGAGCGTAGATCTTTCACCAGGTGACTACTAAACCATCTCCATAATCTACCCAAGAGTAAGTTGTGTGATAAGGAAACGCCCTATCATCGCGCAAAGCAAGAACCACTCCAAAGAGTTAAACCCACCCTGCTTCCAGTTTCGGCTTCAATTCGAAAACCTACACTGTGACTGGTAGAAGCTAAGCACCATCAACCGCTACTAGCTCTGCAGTGTCAGTACCCGAGTTATTTGGGACGCAACTCACACACCGAAGGGGCTTCTTACTTCCACCCACCCGAACGCAGACCCAAGAAACAAGAAAATTCCAAGAATCGATGCTTCAATTGATCCGGGTACGAGCAGCGTCAATCCTGCCCGTTTGTCAAGACCCACGAACCGTTATGGTTCTTTCAGTTGATCCTGGCTCTAAGCACCAACGGTATAAACCCTAGCGTCGAAATTCAAAAACCCCGGAAACGATCCTGGTTCAGGATCGAACCGTCAAGTCCCGCTGAACCATGAAGCACTTCTCAAAAACTCCTGAATCATGAGTTACTGCAGCCAGATATATGGAATACACTTCTAGTCTAGCATGCAGACTTTCAAACTCTGCCCCCTTGTATCCAACGCCCAATTGGGTGGCCAGGTCGTACGAATACTTCCCGAGGGCCTCCACTCTCCCGAGGTAACACATCATAATATCATAAATAACGCCATCGGCCATTGGACAGAAAGATCCGGAGATTTACTGCAATAGGGTAAAATAACGATAGTTTTAAGGGTGCAAGCCTTGTGCTGCGACAGACACCCTTTTCACTGTGTTAGACAACGCAATTCAGCCCTCCATTTCACCTTTGCGGTGAAACTAGGACCCAAGTTGGATAAACTTTTCACCACACGGGTCCAGTGACACGGTGCCAAGTCTCTGCTTTAGGCATGAAGACTTAATCCTCCATTTCACCAAAAACTCATCCATGAACAGGCAAGATCTTCATCTGTGCGCGTTCCAGTACACAGGTTCAAGAGCCCAACGATATCTTGCAGCTCGGTACTCCCTACTCAATCGCGGGTGACTGGCGAATCGTCTTGACGTCAAATAGACCATTCCAGATTTTTTTAGCAGAAACGATCCTACCGCTAGCTTGCCGGAATGAACTATTAAGTTGGGATGCTGTGAAAAGAGAATTTAATCACTTAGGTAACCGTATTAGCCGATCTTGTACGACGGTTGTAGCCCCAATGAGTATATGCAGCCACTTCTACTAAAACAGCGATTTCACGCTCCGCTAACTATACTTGGCGGTTAACAACTTCTTGTTGAGTTAAACCTTCGTTTAACCAACAAATTAGTTGTTCAAGCTGGACGGTTCCTAAACGCATGTTGAACTCGTGACAATTAATAATAATATATTTTATTGCACATCACAAATTGAATACAGAAGGAAACAGAAATGAGATATAATCGGATATAAAATCAACAACTGATACTTCAAAATACCAGAAGGATTGCCATAGCAAATGAACAGAGAACAAGAAAAGAAGATCATACGCCTACAAGAAACCACCTTTTCGTTTTTTTTTTTTGTAATTAAGCCATTCACTGTCTTTACGACCATATTTTATGTGCATAATACGCAAACATACGCCTCTTCACATGGTATGTATCGGGTGTTTTTTTTAGAGTGATAAAACTTTGAATTGAAATAAAACACATTTAAATTAAGATTGGAGCCATTTTTTTTTGAAAGATAATTTTATGACATTTATGTTTTGAAAATAATTTCCGGCATATGTCCACCACGACTAGAAGCTCAGAGGGACCGAATTCGACAAGACCAATTTTGGATCACTTTTTCGAGTAATTCAGGCCTTATTTCATCAATAAAATGAGTTAGGTTGGCTTCCAAAGCGTCTATTGTTTCTGGTTTATCAGCATAAACCAATGACTTGACATAACCCCAAAGAAAATAATCCAGTGGAATTATGTCGCATGATCTTGGAGGCCAAATAATTGGACTATTTCTCGAAATAATGTTATCGCCAAATCTTTCTTTCAATAAATCAATTGTTACGGTAGCAGCATGGGTGTAGCACCATCTTGTTGGAACCAAAATACTTTTGGGTCGATGCCATTCAAATTTTGGAACAAATAATCATTGATCATAGATCTGTAGCGAGCACCATTCACTGTAACATTAGCTCCAGCATCGTTTTCAAAGAAATATGGACCGATGATGCCTCTAGCGTGTAAAGCACACCACACAGTGCATTTTCAGGATGCAATAGAACTTACAGAACTTCTTGAGGATTGTTTTCACTCCATATATGGCAATTTTGCTTGTTTACATAGCCGTTCAACCAGAAATGAGCCACTAAACAGAATTTTACGATAAAAAGTGGATCAACTTCAAGCTGTTCTAGGGCCCAATCAGCAAACAAACGACGCTTATCATGGTCAAGTGGCGTTGGGTGTAGACCAAGATCTTTACCCAAAATTTTCCATGTGGTGGATGCACAGAGTCCAACTTGTTGTGAACGTAGACGAATAGACAAATCTGGATCATCATTAACACTATGGCTAGCAGCAGCGATATTTTCTTCTGTACAGTTCTTTGTCTTGTTGTTGTTGTTGCATCGACAAAATGGTGTCTGAAATCTATCGAAGTTCGACGAATACGTTGCTCTGGTGGACAATTATGTAAGCCATAAATTTCACGAAGTGATCTATATGTTTTTGCGAATAGAACAGTCATTTTGAAACAAAATTTTTACAATTTGTAAACGTTGCAGCGTGATTTTTTCCATGATAATTTGTCAATGCTTACTGAACAGAAATGTCAAAACAACATGACTTTCATCTTCTGTCAAATCACAGTTATCCCTATCGAAAGTTTTTTCACTCTAAAAAAACACCCGATATATACAAGTTGAAACTATCATGAATATAAACTGCTCATCAAAAGTTAATTAATTATGTTATTTGTGTTGTGCATTAATTTGTGTTTTCTCTTCATAAAAACCCAATGCTTGCACAATATAGTGAAAAATTGGGTTGATCGTATGGGATACCCCCAGTCGTGGCGGTCATTTAAATGATATTCTTTTTCACTCGTCAATGTCAGGGATCAAGCTTTCTGATAAATTTTTATTGAGTCCGAAGAAATATTGAATATTTCTTTATTCATAACCGATTAAAAATACAAATTTTGAATGGCCAACCCTTACATACTTTTACTGATACTAACCTGATTACAACCCCCGTGTTACAAGCAGAAAACCTTTATATATTATGATTGGAATTTACTGATATACAAAAACAGGATTGTACTGTTCATATGCTCCAAACAGAACAATTTCTCATCAAGTGCACATAAATTTCACAAAGAGCTAACGAAATTAAGAGTGACTACATCTCTCTACCCCACAAACTTCGTTTTCAACGATCCCTAAAAATCGCTAACGTCTCTTGGCATACGATGAAAAGGACCATATACAAGGAGCACATAAACGGGTAGATGAAAAACGTCTTAAATCCAGGAAAATGTCCATTTTCCGGCATTCGTTCAAAAAGCGAACAGTGTTATCAACTTTGTCGGCTAGAAGACGAAGGGGTGTATTAGACTCGGGGGCTAAGTTGAAAGTTAGTGAGGAAGTTCGCCGAGTGCGTGGGTGGCTTAGCGCCAAGGGGGATGGGGGTTCAATATTGCACAACTGTATGTCTGAGTTTGCATGCCGGTTTTTGTGGATTGGCTTGTAGCGTTTCTGGAAGGAATAAATGGATGGCTGAAATGGGGGTTCAAAATGGAACCAAGGAACTAGAGTTGTTTTCAGGAAAACGAATAAAGTTCCATTTCACCAAGTATGTAACCATGAATATTATTTCCCACAATATTTATGACGATGCAAGTAAAATTCTGTTTCAAAATTTACGGAATTATTCATAAAGAGTTCAAATCTATTGACATAATAAGATTCGCGAATATCCACATCCGGCTCGAAGGACCAAAGGGTGGACTGAAAAATTCCTTCAATATATAGGAAAAAAGTGTACTGGCTGGTCAGTTCTGAACCCATGAGGAACTGTCAAAGTTTCCAATTAATTTTGTGCCATAATTTACTTCTAGCTGCTCATTCTATCCTCTCACAAGAGATTGATTTAAACAACATTTTTGTTGTATATATTTGGAGTAGAAATATCGGGTATTTTTTTTAAAGTGATAGAACTTTTCGAATAATTCAGGCCTTATTTAATCAATAACACGAGTTACTTGCCATAACCCAAAGGAAAATAATCCAATGGAGTTATGTCGCATGATGCTGGAGGCCAATTAATTGGACCATTTCTCGAAATAATGTGATCGCCAAATCTTTCTTTCAATAAATCAATTGTTAGGGTAGCAGCATGAGGTATAGAACTATATTGTTGGAACCAAAATAGTTCTGGGTCGATATCATTCAAATTTTGAACTCAATAATCTTTGATCATCGATCTGTAACGAGCACTATTTACTGTAACATTAGCTCCAGTAGTTTTTAAAGAAATATGGACCGATGATGCCTCCAGCGTGTAAAGCACACCACACAGTGCATTTTTTAGGATGCAATGGAACCTGCAGAACTTCTTGAGGATTGTTTTCACTTCATATACGGCAATTTTGCTTGTTTACATAGCCGTTCAACCAGAAATGAACTTCATCATTAAACACAATTTTACGATAAAAAAAGTGGATCAACTTCAAGCTGTTCTAGGGCCCAATCAGCAAACAAACGACGCTTATTATGGTCAAGTGGCTTTAGTTCTTGAGCCAGTTAGATCTTGTATGGGTGTAGACCAAGATCTTTACCCAAAATTTTCCATGTGGTGGATGCACAGAGTCCAACTTGTTGTGAACGTAGACGAATAGACAAATCTGGATCATCATTAACTCTTTGACTTACAGCAGTGATATTTTCTTCTGTACGTACAGTTCTTTGTCTTGTTGTTGTTGTTGCATCGAGTGGAGAAAATTTTGTCAGGGGGTTGATGAGAAGGCGTGACTGCGCTTTTGCTGCATTCAGGCGGTCTGGTTCTGCGGAGGATTGGAGTGAATATAAGAGGATGAGAAATGGTACTCTGGCTGAAGTTAAGCGTAGCAAAAAGTCATATCTGTTGGCTGCTTGTTCTGATGGAAGGGAGGCTGCCTGGCTTTAAAATCTCTGAGGGTTGCTGGGGTGAATACAAAGGCTATACCAGATGGTTTAAAGGACGCGGAATCTATTAGTGATTTTTTCTCAGCATTCAATGGTACAGCAAATGATGGTATGTGTACTGATAAGATTTCGTATTATAACAACAATGTTTATAGAAGTGAGTTATCATTCCACTTCAGAATTGCTTCGCTTGAACAGATAGGGACGCTCATGACTGGTATTCGAACTAGGGCCGTAGGTGACGATGGTGTGACGCTGGATATGTTCGTTCATGTGTTTCCAGTTATAGAGTCATATGTTCTGCATCTGCTGTATAGTGGCCAATGTATTTCTGTGCAGTGGAAGTGCGCTCTTGGTATTCCGCTCCCGAAGACAATGGAGCCTGCATCTTTTTCAGATTTGAGGATCATTAGTATTCTGCCACTTTCATCTAAGGTGTTGGAGAAAGTTTTATCAGACCAGATTTCGCAGTACTTCAATGATTTCAGCTTACTACCATCGTACCAGTCTGGCTTTCGGAGGGATCACAGATCTGCTACTACTCTTGCATCGATAGAATATTCCATGATCTAGATCGGGGTTATTCTGTCCTTCATGTTTTGCTTGATTTTTCGAAGGCATTCGACACGATTAATCATTTCCTCCTGTGTGCCAAGCTGAAGTATTTTGGTCTCTCCGTCTCGGCTGTTTCTATGATAAGATCATTCCTAGCATTCCTTAGTTTGAAGGTATTGGTGGACGGCAAATGTGCGGCACCGAAATCAATCCGGGCAGGCGTTCCGCAATGGTTCCATATTGGGGCCATTGTTGTTTATTATTTATGTGGCTTTTTTTTTTCTCACTTAGATTACTGCATTGCTGAGGCATTTGCTGACGATGTTCAGTTGTTGTTCTAGTTTAGCACGTGCGAGTTGAACTTGATTTCGGTTAGAGTGAACCGAGATCTTGAGACGATTCTGCAAATGTTTAAATCTCATAATCTTTCGATAAACACGGCTAAAACCAAATGTATTGTATACTGTAAAAAAAAAGATAGGGATATAATCACAACTAGCTTAGATCTTAGTCTCAACGGGGATAGGTTGGATATATGTGATGGTGCCAGGAATCTGGGAGTCTTTTTTGATGAGGATTTGAGATTTCGCAAGCATATTTCAACTTTGGTTAGGTCGGCATTTTATAAGCTTAGAATTCTTTATTCGGCACGTAAATATTTAATCTTTCAGATGAAAAAAAATCTGTCAGAGGTGTTAGTTTTGTCAACCTTCAACTACTACGACATAATTTATGGACCCTGTTTGGACGGTTTTCATAAAAGACAGATTCAGCTTGTGCAGAATTGGTGTTGTAGATTTGTGTTCGATCTTCGTAAGTTTGATCATGTGTCTGGAGGGATCAGGGATCTGGGTTGGCTGAGGATGGAAAATAGGGTCAAGCTGCACATGGGATGTTTTGTGTTCAAACTCATGAAGAGTCCCATAGATAGTAGGATCATGGATCATCTGGTTCCTAGGTCTAGTGTTCACTCCGTCAACGTCAGATACCCGTACAGGTTAACAGTTCCCGCTCATCGATCGGCTGGGTTTCAAAGGTGTTTTTCCTTTAATGCTGCAAGGGTGGTGAATACATTTGATTTCGATGAAATTTCACATCATTTTTGGCCTTTAAGTCTCAGCTGAAGTCGTTTCTATTTACTAGAGAGTGAATTTTTTTCCGTGAAATGTGATATTATTCATTATATTTAACTAAAACAGACTGTTTTTTTCTTGCATCGAGCTAAATTGCTGTTTTTTGGGGCTGTTGGTTGTCTATTCTACTGTAGTATCAACCGATTGTGCACTCCTTGTATAATTTTTTTGTTATAATATTTTAAATTTTTATTATTATATATGAATTTTTTTGTTGTTATATTATTTTGTACAATATCATAGGGAGTCGGCGAAAATAAGTGTAAGAGTAGTCTTTGCGACTAAACTTCGCTCCGGCGATTCTTCTCGATTTCTTGAAGTTGTATGGTTAATTTTTCTTACTTGTTAAATTGGGTTAATAAAGTCAATTGTATTATTATTGTTATTATTAAATCTATCGATAGTTCGACGAATAAGCTGCTCTGATGGACGATTATGTAAACCATAAATTTCACGAAATTTTTTGTAAGTTTGGCGAATAGAACACTGATTTTGAAAATAAATTTCAACAATCCGTAAACGTTGTTGCGGCGTGAGTCTTTCTATGATAATTTGTCAATGCTTACTGAACAGAAATGTCAAAAGAACATGGCTTCTACCTTCTGTCAAATCACAGTTAAGCTCAATCACTCTAAAAAAAACACCCGATATTTAAAAGAATACATAATACTGTTTAAAATATCGTTCGAAACAGAATGACAACTTTACAAAGTACGATAAATTATGCATCCTTGCACAGAATCTAGATAAGGATGCTCTATCGACACAGTTGACGAATTATGTCCCTTTGCACGCTTGTTATCCAGCCAAATTCACTGAACCCGAACGAGATTTTGGCAGGGTGCATCGGATCGTAAAAAAATAAATCGCCACTTTCCAAAGGGGGTCACGAAACCTCCAGAAAAACTGCTGAGCACGCGCGCTCTAAATCCCGAATTCCGATCAGGTAAGCGTGGTCGTTCAATTTTAAATGGAACTTCAACTTAAGGTTCGACGCTCCCGGTTTTTTTGCGCGCAGCCAGCGACCGGTATGATTGAAAAGTTTGTTTGTCAGGATCGCTCCTGGAAAAATTTATCTTCGGCAGATAAGCACGGGGCCAGACGAAATTAATAGCGAAGAAGAAATATCATTTTATCGGGGTTGACCCGTCTCCGGTCATTAAGTATACTGCGACCATTGTTTTCGTCGGTCTAGAAGGATCAGAGTGGAGTTTTTGTCGGGACATTTTGCTGAAGAGTCCTTAGGGATGACTTAGGAGGTATGATGGAAGGTTCGGTTTGGTCGTCTTGTTCTTTTTGAATGGCGGTTTCAGGGATGTCTGATGGTTAATTGTGATTGTCTTGGTTATTGAACTGGAGACGAAAATTTCGGACTACGAAACGTCCAACCTAAAGAAAGAAGAGTTGAACCCCAAAGTAATAAACATAGATTAACATGCCTTTCAGATATAGTCAGATTTTCTTATATCGGGTGTTTTTTTTTAGATTGATAGAACTCTGGTTTATCAGCATAAACCAATGATAACCCCAAAGAAAATAATCCCGTGGAGTTATGTCCCAAGATCTTAGAGGACAATTAATTGGATCATTTCCCGAAATAATGTTATCGCCAAATCTTTCTTTCAATAAATCAATTTTTACGGTACAAACATGAGGTGTAGCACCATCTTGTGCGAACAAAAACACTTCTGGGTCAATACAATTTAAATTTTGGTACAAATAATCATTGATCATCGATCTATAACGAGCACCATTCACTGTAACATTAGCTCCAGCATCGTTTTTAAAGAAATATGGAACGATGATGCCTCCAGCGTGTAAAGCACACCATAGAGAGCATTTTTCAGGATGCAATGGAACCTACAGAATTTCTTGAGGATTGTTTTCACTCCATATACGGCAATTTTGCTTGTTTACATAGCTGTTCAACCAGAAATGAGCTTAATTACTAAACACAATTTTACGATAAAAAAGTGGATCATTTTCAGGCTGTTCTAGGACCCAAATCAGCAAACAAACGAAGCTTATTATGGTCAAATGGCTTTAGTTGGATCTTGTATGGGTGTAGACTAAGATCTTTACGCAAAATTTTCCATGTGGGGGATGCACAGAGTCCAACTTGTTGTGTACGTCGACGAATAGACACATCTGGACCATCATTAACACTATAACTTACAGCAGCGATATTTTCTTCTGTACGTACAGTTCTTTGTCTTGTTGTTGTTGCATCGAGTAGAGAAAATGTTGTCCGAAATATATCGATAGTTCGACGAATAAGCTGCTCTGATGGACTATTATGTAAACCATACATTTCGCGAATTGCTCTATAAATAGAAAACTGATTTTGAAAATGAATTTCAACAATTTGTAAACGTTGTTGCGGCGTGAGTCTTTCCATGATAATTTGTCAATGCTTACTGAACGGAAATGTCCAAACAACATGCTTCTACCTTCTGTCAAATCACAGTTATCCCTATCGAATGTTCTATCACTCTGAAAAAAAACACCCGATACTTTAAAACGCGCAATGATATTATCTCATCATAATTGTATACAGGGTGCCCCAACGAAAATTTGACCCCCCAGAATTCAGAAACGAAGAATTTTCGAAGATTTTAAAAAACAAGTCGAGTGTTGGTAAGTTTGAAATTTATTTATGTTCTGTGCACAATCCAGTCAAAATTTTAAAAATCGGTTCACTATTCACGAAATTTTTGTTATCCAAACATGCTTGTTGAAATTTTCAAATTCGGTGATATCTTTTAAGCAATTTGATATTGAAAATTATCATGAGTGTAACTCAAACAGAAATGCAATACACTCAAATACACCAGATCTGTAAGTAATAATAGGAAACATCCAGAAAAAATGTAAACTATTTAAAAAACTAACGTATTTTATTATTCAAAACGACCACCACCAACCTCCATACAATGATATAGTCTACTTTTAAATCCTTCTCTAACATTTTCGAAAATGTCTGGTGCCAGTAGTTGGCTTTCCGTGATGATTCTTTGTCGTAGTTCTGCAAGATTTTCACGTGGAGTTGCATAGACTTTGGACTTCAAATTTCCTCACAAAAAAATCTAATGGCGATAGATCGGGTGATCTTGCTGGCCACTCTATAGAACCCCTCCTGCCAATCCAACGTCCTCGATAACGTTCGTTCAAAAATTGTCGAACATGAATATCGAATGTGGCTGCTGAAATGTGAGTTCATTTTCTAATATGTTGTCGTCGTTTTCCAGAATGTCAGTAACCATTGGATCAATAACGTCGTCTAATAAATTCAAATAAGTTGTTCCGTCAAGATTTCCATCTATAGAAATTGGTCCAACAATATGGTTTCCTAATATTTCTACCCAAACATTTAATTTTTGGTGAATTTGTGTATGTGTCTCCATGAATAAATGAGGATTACTATCACTCCAGTACCCACAATTATGTCTATTGACTTCTCAATTCAACGTAAAGACACACTCATTACAAAAGATTGTATTGTAGAGTCGGTGTGGGTTATTATTCAGTAATCCACTAAATTGTTCACAAAACTGAATCTGACGGTCAGGATCATCTTCATTCAACGTTGCACCAGCCTTATCTTGTAAGGGTGAAATTTTCTTTCTGGATTATTGTTATTGAAATACCTTGTAATCTAGAATTTTCCTCATTCTGATAGTATAATTTGACAATTCCTATTCTTTCTTCCAAAGAAAAGACCATTTTCGCCTATGTAAGTATCAGACTCCATTATGATGCAGAAACGAAAGATTGAAACACATTTAAGAAAGAATCTTAAAAAAAATAGAATACATTGTAATGAATTTCATTCGTTTCACACATTTTCCCATCATAAGCGATAAAAAAATCGAATGTTTTCAAAGTAAAAACTCAAATCGTTCTGCCATTAAATGAACAAATTTGAACATTTCGACTGCAATGTTTAGAGAACAAAAAAACTTCTCAATTAAACCACACCCAACATCTTCTTCCTATTCAAAAAATGTTCGGTTTTTTTGCCATTCTGGTGGTTTTTTAGAACAATGTCATCATAGGAATTATTTTTCCCTAATACAGAACCTGAAAATTATTTTTGGATTCTTCAAAACTCTTCAAGTTCTTGAGTTTGCGCCGTTCAACTGTCTATTTAACACCACCTTTTGGCGGTAACTTCAATATTACATTATTTCGTGAATAATAAACCGATTTTGAAAATTTTAACTGGGTGGTGCACAGAATATAAATAACTTTCAAACTAATCAACACTCGACATCTCTTCCCTAATCAAAAAATTTGGGGGTTGATGCCACCTTCTTGGGGGTGGTTCTTTCGGAACAAGCTCAGGATGAGAATTCGTCCCCATCAAAACAGAAGCTGACCTGTTTTTTGAAACAAATATTCGAAAATCCTTCGTTACTGAGTTCTGGGGGGGTCGAATTTTCGTTGATACTCCCTGTATAAACCTTGATTGTTCTACGAGAACAAAATCAAAACGCTTTTCCCCAAATCGGCAACCGCTCTTAACGTAATCAAATTCTCCCATACACACCCTCCCGTTTCAACCAGACGTTGCCATCCCCAAAGCGACGTCCTGGAAAACCCCTTTCTCCCGAAATCGAGTTATGGAGTCAATTAATCGGGATAGATGTCTGGCGTTCTGGAGAGCATCGTCTCCGTAATTTTCGAAATTCGACATGGATGCAACCGAAATTGGCCCGTTCTGAAAGCTTTCACCCGGACGGCTTCCAATTTATACGAAGAGCGGTTTCGTTATGGCTCAGATTGGGATCGGGGGAGGCTGTGACCGCCCACTCATTATTTCTCCGGCATGCCGCCGTATTTCGTTGCTGTGTTCAGTCTTAAGGGAAAAAAATCATAAAGCACTTACTTGGCGTAAGAAGCTTCCAAACGCTTGGTCATATTCTTCGCTACCGCCCTGCGTTCATCTTAGTTTCTGAAGGGTTTTCCAATAAGAGGTTTCATTTTGATATGTGGTAGGATGATGACCGTGAAAATGTTTATGAAGAATTTTTTAACAGGTGAAGATCAGTAAATTCATGGAAATACCAATTTAATAAATGCCGACTAGTTTCGACGTATCCGGTGTTTTTTAGAGTGATATAACTTTCGATAGAGATAACTGTGATTTAACAGAATGTAGAAGCCATGTTATTATCATGGAAATACTCACACCGCAACAACGTTTAGAAATTCTTGAAATTTATTTTCACAATTAGTGTTCTATTCGCCAAACTTATAGACTACTTCGTGAAATTTATCGTCCATCAGAGCAGCTTATTCGTCGAACTATCTATAGATTTCGGACAACATTTTCTCCACTCGATGCAACAACAACAGCAAGACAACGAACTGTACGTACAGAAGAAAATATCGCTGCTGTAAGTCATAGTGTTAATGATGATTCAGATTTGTCTATTCATCGACGTTCACAACAAGTTGGACTCTGTGCATCCACCACATGGAAAATTTTGCCTAAAGATCTTAGTCTACACACATACAAGATCCAACTGGTTCAAGAACTAAAGCCACTTGACCATAATAAGACGGTATCTACTGAACCATCATGCTCAGACCATGGGCATATACTCTTCAGTATATCAGGTCCTAGACCATTAGAATACTACAGAAATGCTAGGGAAACAGACTGGATTGGTTATGTAGAAGCCCTCCGGGCTAACCTTAGCACGTTTATATCTAAAATATTCAAACAGAATCACTTGGAGATCCTGGCGGAGCAAATCAAAATAGCCATGGTCTCTTATCACGAAAACTGTCCACTAAGATGTAAAAAGGAAATTCATCTTGGTGGAATAACAACCTAAACAAACAAAGAAAGGAGGTTCGGAGATTATTCAACCGAGCCGAAATGACCGGTCAATGGGACAAATATAAGGAAGCTCTAACCTTTTACAATAAGAGCATTAGGAGGGTCAAGAGGGACTTGTGGGGCAAGTTCTGTGAGGGTATAAATGATGCCCCCGGAACTGCCAGAATACACAAGATTCAATCCCAAGAGCCAGTGAGAACAACCGGTTCGCTCAAACGACCGGAGGGTGGTTTCACTGGTTCCAGAAAAGAAACATTGGAGCTCCTTGCGAATAAACACTTCCCTGGATGTCAACCTTGGAAGATACAAACGCCAGATCTAACCCTGATCATTCAATCTGGCCTGGGAGGGGCAACTGGCGAATATCCAAAAACAAAGTCACTGCACAAGCGTTCAGAGACGCCATAAGGTCTTTTAAACCTTTCAAAACACCGGGGGTAGACGGAATCTTTCTAGCCTACTTCAAAAGGGCATGGATGTGTTACTTCCGCATCTGTTAAAATTATTTAGAACAAATCTAGCTTAGGGGGTTATCCCTACAAGTTGGAAACTAACTAAAGTGGTCTATATACCAAAGGTGAGACGAACAGAACCGGAACCCTCTTCGTTCAAACCAATAAGTTTGACATCGTTCCTGCTGAAGAGTCTGGAAAAGGTGATTGATGTCCATATCAGAGGAAAGATGCTAATTGACAGTCCCCCTAGCCCTCATCAATACCCCTACCAGGCTGGAAAATCGACAGAACTTGCATTACACAATTTGGTCGGAAAATTAAACCAATCTCTCGATAATCGAGAGATTGATTTTAACAATACGCTGCCGGCTTCTCTCGCTGAGGCTATCTCTGCGAGAGGAATCGATCCGCTAATTTGTAGATGGATACAGGCAATGCTATGTCGAAGTTGTTCCTTGGAACAGCTTCGAACAAAAAGATGGCGAACCTAGCGCTAGGTCTGGATAGGGCCAAACTAAGAATACTTGTCGGAATTATGACAGGTCAGAGCAGACTGAAAGCGCATTTGCACAAAATCGGTCTGGCTGAAGACGATGAATGCAGGCTGTGTCTTGAGGACACTGAAACAGCCATGCACATCGTCTCAGAGTGCCCAGCGGTGAGCCAGGCTTTTATAGCCCAATGCGAACTGAAAAAATTACCCCCGAACAAGATTAACAGTTTTATCCAAAAACTGGATCTCGTCGGGGAGATAAACTAGAGGTGCACCACAATAGTCCGTGAGGCCGCAGTGGTAGGGTGGACAGACGCCCGCTCGCCATAAATAACTAACTAACTGCACCCATACAAGATCCAACTGGTTCAAGAACTAAAGCCACTTGACCATAATAAGCGTCGTTTGTTTGCTGATTGGGCCCTAGAACAGCTTGAAGTTGATCCACTTTTTTATCTAAAATCGTAAAATCATGTTTAGTGATGAAGCTCATTTCTGGTTGAACAGCTATGTAAACAAGCAAAATTGCCGCATATGGATTGAAAACAATCCTCAAGAAGTTCTGCAGGTTCCATTGCATCCTGAAAAATGCATGTATGGTGTGCTTTACTCGCTGGAGGCATCATCGGTACATATCTCTTTAAAAACGATGCTGGAGCTAATGTTACAGTGAATGATGCTCGTTACAGATCAATGATCAATGATTATTTGTTTCAAAATTTGAATTGTATCGACCCAGAAGTGTTTTGGTTCCAACAAGATGGTGCTACACCTCATGCTTTTACCCTAACAATTGATTTTTTGAAAGAAATATTTGGCGATAACATTATTTCGAGAAATGGCCCGATTCCAAGATCATGCGACATAACTACACTGGATTATTTCCTTTGGGGTTATGTCAAGTCATTGGTTTATTCTGATAAACCAGAAACAATAGACGCTTTGGAAGCCAACGTTACCCGTGTTATTGATGAAATAAGGCCTGAATTACTCGAAAAAGTTGTCAAAAATTAGTCTGATCGAATGCGGTTCCTCAGAGCTAGTCGTGGTGAACATATGCCGGAAATTATTTTTAAAACATAAATGTCATAAAATTATCTTTCAATTAAAAAAAATTGGCGTCAATCTTAATTTAAATATGTTTTATTTCAATTTAAAGTTCGATCACTCTAAAGCAAACACCCAATACGAGCATTCAAAATTGAAATAAAATACAGCAAATAGTAAAGAGGTTCATTGAACTGATACCAGTAGATAAAGCTCCAGTGACAGCCACCCTGTATTCTAGGCGCCTATGGAACAAACCGTAAGCACTATCATCACCTGCATCTGATCCTAGGTGTGAGATCCTCTGGTGGGCGACTTACAAGCCCGACAATGCTCGCACGCACATCCACGCCACAGTCATATATGGAGCCTCCCTTGGTCCTCGGTCGCCAGAGCCCTGCCCCGCCGTCTTGTTCGGCTTTCACGGACAGACAGAGCGACAGACCGAATGAGTAAGCGTTAACAATACCCCATTGTTATCGGGTCGGTTGTACTTTCGATTTTGGGCACTGAATAATGCTCGCACGCGGTCTCAAGACGATGTAATAACACCTTTTGGATGACTTGACCTCCGTAGCCGTGAAACATGTTGACGCCGGCACCCCAGTTCTCATGCTCGAGCTCATTGTGCACTTTGAACAATGATTTTTAATTAGGCACGGTTCTTTAATTTGTGATTGTGACGGATTATTTATTGCCTCAACCCTAAGACGGTTTACAATGGGAGAATGTAAATAAGGCGCCTTCAAGAAGTGGGTACTTTACTACGGTGTCAAAAAAGTACCCGAGATCGGTCAATTGAAAATACGTTTTGGGGGTACAAATAAATTGGGTCCGTTTTCAAAAGATCGCTCTAAAATCATTAAATTCTTTGATAGAACAGAGGATTTCTGTGGTTTTAGACAATTGGACACCTAGTTTGAGTTGTTTTGAGTTTCATACAAAACGTTTTTTGTTACGTTGTCGAAAAGTCTGATTTTTGGACAACTAAGCAGCATTTACAGGAAGTTTTGATTATCTGTTTGAATTACAAAAAAATAGCAACAAAAGCTTATCGTAGTCTTGTAAAAGTTTACGGTGACAATGTTACAACTGACAAATAATGTAGAGAATGGTTTTGAGCGCTTCAAAAGTGGTGATTTCAGCGTTGAAGATAGTTCTCGGGACATATGTAAATTCTACCGGGTTAAGTTACTGACAAGTGAGCATTGCTCTTTTACCAGGTGACCACTCAGCAATCTACCCAAAGAGCAAGTTATGCGATAAGGGTACGCCTTATCATCGCGCAAAGCATGAACAAATCCGGAGAGTTCAACCCATCTAGCTTCCAGTTTAGGCTTTAGTCCGAAAACCTACACCGTGACTGGTAGCAACGATGCACTATCCAACCGCTACTGGCACACGCCGAAGGGGCTTCGTACTTCCAACCACCCGAACGCAGACTCAAGAAGCAAGAATACTTCCAGTGGGCCTCCACCCTCTCGAGGTAACGCAGTATATTCATAACGCACTCGGCCATGGGGCAGAAAAAGCTGGGGATTCACTGCAATAGGATAGAGAAACACTAGTTTCAAGGGTGTGAGCCCCGTGCTGCGACAGACACCCTTGAAAAAGGTGTCTGTCGCTGGAAGTATTCGTTCAACCTGGCCACCCAATTTGGCGTTGGACTCGAGGGGGCAGTGGTTGAAAGTCTACATGCTAGACTAGAAGGGAATTTCAACTATCTAGCCGCAGTAACTCATTATTCAGGATTTCTTGAGAAGTGCTTCAGGGTTTGGCGGGACTTGACGGTTCGACCTGCTTCGTCCTGAACCAGAATCGATTGCGAGACGTTTCCGGAGTTTTTGGATCTAGACGATACGGTTTCAGACCGTTGGAGCCTGAAGCCAGGATCAATTGAAAGACTTCACAAGGGTTCGTGGGTCTTGACGTACGAACTGGATTGACGGTACTCGTACCATGATCAATTGAAGCATCGATTCTTGGGATTTTCTTGTTTCTTGAATCTGCGTTCGAGTGGATGGAAGTACGAAGCCTCTTCGTGTTGGACAACGCAACTCAGCTCTCCATTTCACCTTTGCGGTGAACTGAGGTCCCAGTCGGATGAACTTTGCACCACACGGGTCTAGTGACATGGCGTGAAGTCTCTGCTTTAGGCATCAAGACTCAATCCTCCATTTCACCGAAATGAAACTAGGATCTTAGTCATGACAAGCACTCCCACCACGTCAAGATACAGAGACAAATGGGTAGCGCCCCGCTTGGGACATCGCAAATTCTACCGGGTTAACTAACTAGCATATGAGCGTGGCTCTTTCACTAGCTGACTACTCAACTTCTACTACTTCAATTGATCCTGGTACGAGCCCGTCTTCCGTCTCTACTGTCAAGACTCACGAACCTTTGTGAAGTCTTTCAATCGATCCCGTCTCGAGCACCAACGGTCTGAAACCGTATCATCAAAATCCATAAAACCCAGAAACGTCTCGCAATCGATCCTAGTTCAAGACGAGGCCGTTCGAACCGTCGAGTCCCGCTAAAGCCTGAAGCATTTCTCGAGAAACCCTGAATCATGAGTTAACTGCTACCAGATGGATGGAATACCCTTCTAGTGTAGCATGCAGACTTTCAACCATTGCCCCTTCGAGTCCAACGGCAAATTAGGTGGCCATGTTCTACGAATACTTTTCGAGGCCCTCCACTCTTCCGAGGTAACGTAGTATCATACATAATGCACTCGGCCATTGGACAGAAAAATCCGGAGATTTAGTGCAATAGGGTAGAGTAACGCTAGTTTTAAGGGTGTAAGCCCTGTGCTGCGACAGACACCCTTGTTACTTTGTTGGACAACGCAACTCAACCCACCATTTCACCTTTGCGGTGAAACTGGGCCCCAGCTGGATGAACTTTCCACCGCATGGGTCTAGTGATAGGGCACGAAGTCTCTGCCTGACATTCTTAATAGAGAAACCTGATAATAGGGCACGTGTAAAGATAGATCCCGAAGACAAAGTACAAAAAGTTCAGCTTTAAAATCTACAATGTCTTCACAAATTAATCAAACTTTCCCAAGAATAAGACATAGTGAATTAGTTCAGGAATTGTAAAGGGATTTCCAATTAGAGGTTTTATTTTGATACCAAGCCGAGAAACTAAGAGAGCTGAAAATAAACTATAATCTACATAAGATAGGAAATGCAGAAAACAGAAATAATGTTATATGGAAATTGATGAATAGGGAAAACAGAATTCAACTGCAAGAGGATGAGACAAATCTAGTATTTCAGAAAGATGTGAAGTACAAGAAAATACAATCAATCTCTTGCGTAAAACTAAGATTAAAACTGTTCAGTCTATCTACCTTAATGAATGCACAATAACAGAACTGAGAAAAGCCCTAAGACAGATAAAATCTAAGCAAACCAGAGATATCTATGGAATGACATCCACCATGTTGAAGAAGATGTTTCCGTGGATTGAGGTAGCATGCTCACCAAATGTCTAAAAGAGGGACACTTTTCGGATCATCTGAAGATGGCTAAAATAGTACCTGTCCATAAAAGAGGAGATATAGAATTACCAGAAAACTATCGTCCAGTATCGATACTTCCTGTGTTCTCAAAATTGTTTGAGATAATAATAAAAAATCGATTACTGAGTTTCTTCAAACATCATAAAATTTTCTGCAAACAACAGCATGGGTTCTTGATGGGCAAATCAGTGGAGAGGGCACTGAAGGAGGTGCTTGAAAATATAGGAGAAGCTACAAAAATCTAGTTTACAGGCATGTAACTTATCCAAGTTTCTCGATAATATTTCACACTCAGTGCTTTTAAACAATCTTGAATACTATGGAATCAGGGGTGAGGCTCGTAATCTAATGAAAAGTTATCTGACAAACAGGATGCAGAAAACAAGCTTAGGAGGCAGGTCTTTTTCTTAGGGGACGGTGAGTCATGGTGCACCGCAGGGTTCTGCGTTGGGTCGTCTTTTGTTTGTGATATAAATGAATGACTTGCCAGCTAATGTGAAATCAGATCAAACCGTCCTGTTCGCTGATGACACTTCTTTTCTAAACAAAGGGATAGACAACCAGGAATTGTAAAAGAAAGACAAGAAGACAATAAAGGAAGCCGAGGTATGGTTTATGATGATGAACAGTGATAAAACACAGAGACTACTATTTGAACTAAAGATGTTTTCGGACAATCACATGAGGCTACTTGGTGTCTTTTTGCAATCAAATCTCAAGTTTTCTGCCCACATTGATGAAATGATTCCTAAGTTATCAATAGCTCCCTATACAGTTAGAAGAATAAAGCAAATAGCGGGAGTTGAAGCAGCCAAGATAACTTACTTCAGCTACTTTCATAGTGTCTTTAACTTCGGCATTTTTTGCTTGGGGGGATTTGTTTGAAAGTAAGAAAGTATTCATAAAACAGCAGTAGGTACTGAGAATACTATGTGGCGTAAGTAGTAGATATAGCTGTAGAGAGCAATTCCCCAGAGAAAAAATTCTTAACATGACGTCCATTCTTATACTTACCTGTGTAATGTAAATCCATGATAATAAGGACATACTATTGAAAAACAACTGTAATCACAACTATGATACTAGAAACAAAAACAACTTAATCGTACCATCGGATAAAAGTATCACAGTTAAATGTAAGTCATCTAGCTATAAAAATTTTCAACAAACTGCCGTCCAGAATGAAGGAATTAAATCGAATAAAGCTTAAGAATTAACTGAATTGTCTTCTGATGAATAAAGCATACTACTCAATATATAAATACCTGAATGATACTTTTTAAAAAAAAATTATATTTATGAAATACGTTGTCTGTCCAAATTTATTTATTTATTGTTTGACTAATGTTTTGTTTTATACAGTTTTTGTTCATATACACTTATGTGCCTTTTTAGAGAAAATTTTACCTGACTTCCAATGGAAATTTTGATGGGTTAAAAATTTATTCATATTCTGTGATATGTAGTATGTACTGTATTGGGAATGAATAAATGAATTATTATTATTATTATGAAATTGGATGTTTACTCCATTGTGAAGAAGAAGGTATGCCTTTAACAACGGAAAACGATATCAGCGAAATGGCTGGTTATTTTTCTTATCATGGCACATTATTTGGGGTGAATAATTCTTGTTATGTTTTTCTGTGTTCCGAGTACGAATGGTTATTGGTTAATAGTAACAACACGTTGATAATTTCTGTTTTATTTTGGATACGTTAAAGCTTCCTTCGAGTTTATTCGTTCCAGGTTTAACTTATTTGGTGAATTTAAATCTTAATTCAATACATTTCTGAAGAGGTCTAAAGAACGAAATAGCAGCTATCAAATGTTGGAGTTCTCGTTCAATTATTTTTATTTGATCCTTTATTTTGAGAATTTTAGATAATTTTGGAATAGTGGATTTTCTTGTATTTGTATATTAATTTTAATACTTATATAAATTTTGTTAATACATTTGTATTAATACGTTTCATCTGGGGATGTAAAAAGAGTTTTTTCCGAGACTTTGAAGAATATTTCATATTGATTATATATAAGGATAATATTTTGATAGTTTTCGTATATAGTTTTAATATATATTGAAGAAGTTAGAATACACAAATCGTCAAAAGTTTTGCCCCCCCCCCCCAACACACAAGGTTTGTTCTCGGAATCTGAACTAAAATACTCAATGAAATCAAACTGTTAGGGTATTCCTTCGGCAGCTCTTCAATCCTACCAACTTCCAACGAATAAATTTCCGAGATCGAATCGCGCTTACCTGACAAAGCAACCGTTTCAGTTTAACAAGATGATTGGATATCTGTGCGACTTCTGTCGGTAACACTTAGAGATGCCACTCGGTCAAAGCGACAGGTAAGACCGGAGTAACAAGGCAAAAAAATAAATTGCCAACCTTTGTTTGGTATCGGTAGGCGCCTGGTCCTTCATTCAGGATGCTCAACATCGATAACCGATGAAGATGGTGCCCTTTAAGCGATAAAATGCTTTGTCAACAGGCAAACACCAGTAGATTGGGGACAGATTGCGATTCTGAATTATGAGAATCGTTAAATTAACGTCGAAATTGGATTAAGTGTTCAGGGTGAATGATTTTTCATTGCCTCTTCGTCGGTGCCGTATTTCTGGCCATTAATTAGGTGTTCGAGAAGGCGAGATGTTGATACGGTAGGTCCAGGACGACGTGTTCCAAGAATTTCGGAATTAGTGTTTTGGTTTATTGTTTCCGATGAAAAACTTTTGGAAACATCAACCGCAGATGCGTTTTTTGTATTTTAGCTAGGATAATCTCTTATTTTTTCCTTTTCGTTTTCCTAAATATTGAAAAAACAAAATTTCGTAGGGTTATCGGAATCTCAGAATGGATATTTCAATTTTACTCGCAACTCACGCTGTAAATTTCAAGTTTCTTTCTTATTATTTTCGAAAACTACACGTGCTTTTAAATGGACAATCGTGATGAGAAATTTTGATTTGACCATAAAATCTTCATGAATGAAATGAAATAAAAGGAAGTTTATACTTGATAGAAGGTATATAAAATTATTTAAATATTTACAGATTTATTCTGTTAGCCTTCTACATATTTAATTTCAAAAAATTATATTTGATATTATAACTTCAGGAATCAAATTAATGATTAAGTACTACTTATATCAAACGACATATACAATAAACATTCATTATGAAACATCCAAATGATATAACAAAATCCAATAAATATAAATTGTTAACGAAAATCCTATAAATTAAATATTTTGAGTAGACAAAATTTTGTTTCTGCTTATCCCTCTTATGAAAACAGATATCTTTAAAAAATGTTCAACATAATCTTAAGAATTTCATTATAAAACTATCTTACTTAAAATATTCAATATTATTGGATATCCAAGTTACTTTTTGGAAAATCTCAAGATATGTAAAAACCTTACTAAAAAACAAGTTTTAAGGGAGACTTTGCTTCGTCAGGACTCAATCATACTCATATTCAATAAAATATATCAATCAACAAAAAATATTTTCTCACCTTTTAACAATTCAGAAAGCTGTACTGTTAACTCGAAATAAATAATTATGTATTTTACCATTGATCTGAAAGATTGAAAGGCAATTTAACGGCTTCTGTTATAGCACAAGGACCATCTGTATAAAGAATGTTAAGAAAACCAAATAATTATATATTATGAATAAAATACTATAAATGGAGGTTTATACTTGATAGAAGGTATATAAAATTATTTTAATATTTTGATATTTACAGATATATTCTGTCAGCCTTTTACATATTTAATTTCATGAGTGTTCGAATGGTTTTTTGTTGGTTGTGTCTTTCGATGTGGGTTTTGTAAATATATCAAAGGAAATTTGATATATTTCCCAAGTTTTCAAACCATCCGAAAACTCATAAACTCGCTGCATACAGATCAATGATACATAGAGGATATTCAAATCCATTAAATAATATTACGTTAAAAAAGGAACTGACTACAATTGAACAAATAGCCGCAAATAATCATTTCGAAACTAAAATCATAAATTTTCCCATAAATAAAAAACAAAATGAAGTAATTCATAAGCAAATATACCCCATTTCCATATCAGATAAAATAGACAAGAAATTCATAAAATTAACATATTTTGGATCAGTGTCACGAAAAATATCTCAAATTTTGTCAAAAATTAACATAGTAACAGCTTTCACACCCTGATATAAAATTACCAACTTCTTTTTTAATGCGAAGGACAAAAACAACCGGCTGAATAATTCTGAATATATAAGACGAACTGGATCTTTCCACAAAAGGTACAAAGCGAACATATATTTGCATTTAGGAACTGGAAAGATAAGTCCAATTTTGCGAAACATTTTTTCGTAACCGATCATATCTTCCCAGAATTGGACGATCTCGAAATATTGCACGTGGAAGCGAAAGAAAAAACAAGACATCCTGGAGTCCATAGAAATCCATAAATACAAAAAGCATGTACCGACAAAACTATTAAATGAGCAGATGGACCTGTGGCAAACCCCACTTTTTGAAGTTCTGCCGAAGTCATCAAGAAATACATATATATAATAGGTGAGACTCAAGTCACTGTATGATCAGTAAATAAAAGTCATAGAAAATAAAGTAATTTCTCATTTCATTCCAATTAAAACACATCCGCCATCAGTTTCCTATTAAAAAAAAAATTGGGAGTTTTTGCCACCCTCAAGTGGTTTTTTCGGAACAATGTCATCATAGGAATTCTTTTTCCCTACTACAGACCTTAAAAATTATTTTTGAATATCAAAACAGATTTAATCTGTTAGTCTTCTACAATTTTAATTTCAAAAAATTTTGTTAAGAAACTTTAAGAATTAAATTAATGTCTTTATAAGCACTGCTCAGATTTAATAGACGTATAAAATCGAAATTCATCATACAATATCAAATGGAATTAAGAAAAACCAACGAATATAATTTGTCAATTAAAATCAATAAATAAATAAACAAACATTTATTGTTTCGTTCTAGGCATGCGTACTGATGAACTCCTCAGACCAACGTACGAACCCATTTTGTAACAAACAGGGGTACGTTTGTCTGAAGAGTTCAGTACGAATGCCTGGAACGAAACAAAAAATGTTTGTTTATTTATTTATTAATTTTAATTGACAATTTATATTCTTTGGTTTTTCTTAATTCCATTTGATATTGTATGATGAATTTCGATTTTATACGTCTATTAAATGTGAGCAGTGCTTATAAAGACATTAATTTAATTCTTAAAATTTCTTAACTAAATTTTTTGAAATTAAAATTGTAGAAGACTAACAGATTAAATCTGTTTTGATATTCAAATTTTGTAATAATCCTTCTATCAAGTAAAAAACCGTTCCTTATTATTTTTGGATTCTTTAAAAACTCTCAGGAGTGTGGGCGGTTCAACTGTTCAACATCACCTTTTGACGGTAAGTTCAATATTGCATTATTTCGTGAATTGTGAACCGAGTTTTGGTGGGGTCAAATTATCGTTGGAACACCTTGTATAAGATTTTCAACATGTTGAAATAACTATGTTCTATGTCAACATTTGATAATACTGGCGTTCTTGTAATCATTTATTTTCACCTACCTGTCAGCTTGAACCTACCTGCTCAAATAATCCATAGCTGTTGTTGAATTTCCGTTGTTTCAAGATGGAGAAATAATATACATTCTGTCAAGAAAGTACCGGGAATTATCGATTTAAATCTGGCGGGGCAATGAGGCAGGTAAAAAAAATTTTTCCTAGGTTGGTACCACTGTCCTTAATTACTATGCCAAGCTTGAGTGGGATCTGTCAACTAGTGTGTTTGCATCAGCTGATTAAGTCAGTCGATGTCAGAGTGCGTGCCGATTTTTACTATGGGTGATTACGTTGAGCAAAGAATTTGTTTGAAGTTTTGTGTTGCAAATGAATTTTCGTGTGCCGATGCATTGAAAATATTGCAAAAGGCCTTTGGTGATAATGCTCTATCGAAAACTCGTGCATATCAGTGGTACAGAGCCTTCAAGGACGGTCGTGAAGTGGACGCCCATCGACGGCTTCGATCGAAGATAACGTCGATAATATTAAGGAAAGGGTGCTGGAAAACCGTCGTACCAGCTTGAGAGAGATAGCACATGATCTTAAGATATCCCACGAGTCCGCACGTACGATTTTGATTGATATTTTGGGCATGAGAAAGGTGGCCGCACGACTCGTACCGAAAGACCTGAATTTTCTTCAAAAACGTCATCGCGAACAGGTTGCTTCAGACATGCTGGATCGCTGTAATTCCGATTCTACATTCATGGAACGCATTATAACTGGTGATGAGACCTGGGTCTACGAGTACGATATGCAAACAAGCCAGCAATCATCGGAATGGGTGGCAAAAAATGAGCCGAAACCGAAAAAACCACGCCAAAGCCGCTAGAAAATGAAGGTGATGCTCATTGTTTTCTTCGATATCCGTGGCCTGGTACACTACGAATTCGTTCCAGAGGGTCAGACGGTAAACAAGGAGTATTACCTAGGCGTTATGAAACGTTTGCGTGAGCGTATCCGTAAGAAACGGCCAAATTTGTGGGCGAACAACTCATGGATTTTGCATGACGATAACGCGCCTTCTCACCGAGCTACGATTGTGACTGACTTTCTCGCCAAAAACTCAACAAACGTGCTTCAGCAACCACCGTATTCGCCGGATTTGGCTCCCTGTGACTTTTTCCTCTTCCCAAAAATTAAATTGCCCCTTCGTGGCACCCGTTTTGAGTCGATTGAAGCCATAAAACAAAATTCGGCGCGAGAGCTAAAGTCCATCCCGGAAAGCGCCTATAAAAAATGTTTCGATAATTGGAAGTGCCGTTGGCATAGATGTATTGGAGCAAATGGAGCCTATTTTGAAGGCGACCCAATAAATTTTGACGATTGAATGTAAAAATGTTGTTTTAATTGAAAATTCCCGGTACTTTCTTGACAGAGTAATATCTTTATATACAGATTTTTTTGAAATTCTACAAGTAGTTTTGTTTGATATGGAAATCTCCATCAATTAATTTTCATTGAGAAACTTAAAATATTCATTATTTTATAGAGTTATAAAATTAGTAATACTCAAAAAGAACTGTCAAATTGTCAATAAAATTATGCCTTGGCCGCAATTTTGAGACTACAAGAGAAACTACAAATATGGAGTTACAGATTTATTCCATCAACTAAAATCCATTCCCACTATTTATCATGTGTATTACCATTATTATGAGTCTATTTTGCTCAAATCTCACGAATGTGTATAGACTCATTTATTTGCAATGAATCTTCCATCAAGTCCAAAATGTAAGACAGAAAGGAGTTAGGGAGTGAATCATTTCATTAATCGTATAATCATGTGTTTCTTCCATTAGGTCTTATATGCCCTCTACGGTAGTGAACAACCTCGAAACCGTCTTCGTCCTTCAGACGTCTCTGATTCTCGCATCTTTCTTGGTTCGAGACATTATGTTGTTCTTGAAGTCTACTTGAACTTTGCTCGAAATGACTTCCATCAAACGCGTGAATGGGTAAATACTGGTCATACCTATGTGGAAGAAAATTTACTGGATTGTAAAATTGATCCATTGGAAATTGTTCTCTTCCATGTGGAAAACCTTGTCCGTTCTGGATTCTTTCTACTGCAGATGTATCCATTTCTACAGAAGTATTTTCTGTTCTTCTACCACCTGCAAATGGATTTGGTCTTCCTGTCATATTTATTTCATTTTGTCTCCATCCGACTTTAGGCCGTAACTGTTCCATTCTATGTTGGTGAGAAACTCCACTGTAGTTACTTTCAATCGGGAAGGGTCCCATTTCAATGGGCAAACCAGCCCCTTCCTGGTCGCCTTCATATAATGGTTGTCTCCTCTTCAAATCCTCATCACGTGGAAAATCAGATGTCTTCTTCCCTTCACGCCATCTTCTCCTGTCATGTCTTCTTCTTCTTCCGTTTCCTCTATCTCCATATGCTCTTCCAGCTTCTCTATTTCCTTCACGTATTTCTGATTCACTAAACCCTTTGAATGGTCTCTTCGATTTTACCTCTAGCCAGGTGTTCTCATATTTATAGTTCCCAACAGGACGTATTTCTTTATTTGCCTCACCATAGTGAGGCGTCTGAGGACCAGTAGTATATTTCCCCGGTTCCATGATTTCCTCGATGAAATTACGTCTATACATTACATACCCCCTGGCTCTCTGAAAATCTGAAACAAAGTGAAACGTATAAGAATGTCTGGTTAGGTGAAGCAAAATCAGAGGAATGGCCAGTCTTTCTCTTCAATATAATCGTGACTACATTTCAAAATACCTTCTCAAGATGGCAACACGAGTAACTATAAGTTTTGGTTGGGCATCAATATTTTATTGAAGCATATTTGGTCCAGTTGCCATATTTTGATACAAATAACCTTTCCTTAATCTATGTCCCAATAGTTATGATTTACCCTGTATAACGTATGCTTTGTGAGCAGGTGTTAATTGAAAATTTTGAGAAATAATTCTCATATATTGAAATATCACTTCAATTTCTCACGGATTATCTAATATAGGTCATCGCTAAATGAAAAATTTGTTACTTGGAATTTTCGACCAGTCGATGAGAACAAATAAATATGTACGTGAACAGGTCTTTACAGCGGCACCCAGATAAGAGTATCATATATTCGAACCTAAACTTTTACGATCTGCTTCACCGATTTATCAAATTATCTTTAGTTTTTCGTAGCGAAGTATATATATTCTATGGATAGCATTTTGGAAAAACGTTTACGTTAATATTACAGAATAATGTTTCCTTGATTGTCTCGGTCTTTACTTGACGGAAATTCATCTTCAATATAAGAAGAACAAATGTTAACTTCCGCTATTTTATTGATTTACACGATAATTGTTTCGTCATACCATGACTTCATCAGGTGAGTATTAAAACTGAGGTATACAATGCAAAACATGACCTTAAATACACAGCTCTGGTACAAAAAATAGAGGGGTGGAAAGAGATGGTTTACAATATATTTGTTGTATCTGTTTAAATCTATTTGATCATTTAATGAAATTTGTCCTTTATCATATCTATTAATCTCTAAAGTTTCTAACAGGTTGAGTTTCTGACCTTTGTTTTCGATATGTATTATTTCATAGTTTTTTATTAAAATTATGACCAGTTTCTAACAAATGGTTGGCATAAGTTGAATTTGATTTATTATTAATATAACATTTTTTGTGTTCTCGTATCCTTGTTTGGAATGAAGATATATATATATATATATATATATATATAATATATATATATATATGTTAACTTGTAAACACCTGATTTTTCGTTTTTAGGAATGACGCCTTTATTATTTTTTATTAAGCTGCCTAAAGAATTACTGGTTTTAAAAGAGATGTTATAATTTTCTTTTTTCTTTGAACATCTAACAATCTTTTCAGATTTTTGGCCTATGTTAGTTGATGAAATAAATTTTGTTTCGTTTGCATTTTGAAATTTTGGATATACAAGTGATATTGCTTTCTTGTAATTTGCCCATGACAAAAGAAAATTTTGACAAAGAATATAAAACCATTAAACAAATAGCTTCCAATAATGATTTTAATCCGTTAATTATAGATAATTTAGTTGATAAAATAAATTACAATAACACAATATCACTTATATATACAAAATTCAAACGAAACAAAATTTGTTTTATTAACTTACTACTCTGTACCGGGAATTTTCAATTAAAACAACATTTTTACATTTAATCGTCAAAATTTATTGGGTCGCCTTCAAAATAGGCTCCATTTGCTCCAATACATCTATGCCAATGGCACTTCCAATTATCGAAACATTTTTTATAGGCGCTTTCCGGGATGGACTTTAGCTCTCGCGCCGAATTTTGTTTTATGGCTTCAATCGACTCAAAACGGGTGCCACGAAGGGGCAATTTTAGTTTTGGGAAGAGGAAAAAGTCGCAGGGAGCCAAATCCGGCGAATACGGTGGTTGCTCAAGCACGTTTGTTGAGTTGTTGGCGAGAAAGTCAGTCACAATCGTAGCTCGGTGAGAAGGCGCGTTATCGTCATGCAAAATCCACGAGTTGTTCGCCCACAAATTTGGCCGCTTCTTACGGATACGCTCACGCAAACGTTTCATAACGCCTAGGTAATACTCCTTGTTTACCGTCTGACCCTCTGGAACGAATTCGTAGTGCACCACGCCACGGATATCTAAGAAAACAATGAGCATCACCTTCATTTTCGAGCGGCTTTGGCGTGGTTTTTTCGGTTTCGGCTCATTTTTTGCCACCCATTCCGATGATTGCTGGCTTGTTTGCATATCGTACTCGTAGATCCAGGTCTCATCACCAGTTATAATGCGTTCCATGAATGTTGAATCGGAATTACAGCGATCCAGCATGTCTGAAGCAACCTGTTCGCGATGACGTTTTTGAAGAAAATTCAGGTCTTTCGGTACGAGTCGTGCGGCCACCTTTCTCATGCCCAAAATATCAATCAAAATCGTACGTGCAGACTCGTGGGATATCTCAAGATCATGTGCTATCTCTCTCAAGCTGGTACGACGGTTTTCCAGCACCCTTTCCTTAATTTTATCGACGTTATCTTCGATCGAAGCAGTCGATGGGCGACCACTTCACGACCGTCCTTGAAGGCTCTGTACCACTGATATGCACGAGTTTTCGATAGAGCATTATCACCAAAGGCCTTCTGCAACATTTTCAATGCATCGGCACACGAAAATTCATTTGCAACACAAAACTTTGAACAAATTCTTTGCTCAACGTAATCACCCATAGTAAAAATCGGCACGCACTCTGACATCGACTGACTTAATCAGCTGTTGCAAACACACTAGTTGACAGATCCCGCTCAAGCTTGGCATAGTAATTGAGGACAGTGGTACCAACCTAGGAAAAAAAAAATTTACCTGCATCATTGCCCCGCCAGATTTAAATCGACAATTCCCGGTACTTTCTTGACAGAATGTACATAGGCCAAAAGTTTGAAAAGATTGCTAGATATTCAAAAAAAATTATAACATCTGTTTTAAAACCATTAATTCTTCAGGCAGCTTAATAAAAAATAATAAAGACGTCATTCCTAAAAACAAGAAATCAGGAGTTTACAAGTTAAAATGTAGTGATGCCCATGTGTAAATGTGGGACAGACAGGCCGTTCATTCCAAACAAGGATATGAGAACATGAAACATGTTATATTGATAATAAACCAAATTCAACTTATGCCAACCATTTGTTAGAGACTGGTCATAATTTTAATATGAACTATGAAATATTACATATCGAAAACAAAAGTCAGAAACTAAATCTGTTAGAAACTGTTAGAGATCAATAGATATAATAAAACACAAATTTTATTGTATGAGCAAATAGATTTAAACAGCTCCCCCTACTTAATATTTTTCATTGATTGTAAACCATCTCTTCCCACCCCTCTATTTTTTGTACCACAGCTGTGTATTTAAGGTCGTGTTTTGCATTCTCCTAATGAAGTCTTGGTATGTCGAAACAATTGTCAATTAAATCAATAAAATAGCGGAAGTCAACATTTGTTTTCCTCATATTACAGAATAATAGCTGAAATTAATTCTCCAGAACCTCTACAGATTTCAATCTAAATAAATCTCATGAAAACATTGAGAATTAAATTTCAAAAAATGTATCACTTTATAGACATATACTACTCTGTCAAGAAAGTACCGGGAATTTTCAATTAAAACAACATTTTTACATTTAATCGTCAAAATTTATTGGGTCGCCTTCAAAATAGGCTCCATTTGCTCCAATACATCTATGCCAACGGCACTTCCAATTATCGAAACATTTTTTATAGTCGCTTTCTGGGATGGACTTTAGCTCTCGCGCCGAATTTTGTTTTATGGCTTCAATCGACTCAAAACGGGTGCCACGAAGGGGCAATTTTAGTTTTGGGAAGAGGAAAAAGTCGCAGGGAGCCAAATCCGGCGAATACGGTGGTTGCTGAAGCACGTTTGTTGAGTTTTTGGCGAGAAAGTCAGTCACAATCGTAGCTCGGTGAGAAGGCGCGTTATCGTCATGCAAAATCCATGAGTTCATGATGTTCGCCCACAAATTTGGCCGCTTCTTACGGATACGCTCACGCAAACGTTTCATAACGCCTAGGTAATACTCCTTGTTTACCGTCTGACCCTCTGGAACGAATTCGTAGTGCACCACGCCACGGATATCTAAGAAAACAATGAGCATCACCTTCATTTTCGAGCGGCTTTGGCGTGGTTTTTTCGGTTTCGGCTCATTTTTTGCCACCCATTCCGATGATTGCTGGCTTGTTTGCATATCGTACTCGTAGATCCAGGTCTCATCACCAGTTATAATGCGTTCCATGAATGTTGAATCGGAATTACAGCGATCCAGCATGTCTGAAGCAACCTGTTCGCGATGACGTTTTTGAAGAAAATTCAGGTCTTTCGGTACGAGTCGTGCGGCCACCTTTCTCATGCCCAAAATATCAATCAAAATCGTACGTGCAGACTCGTGGGATATCTCAAGATCATGTGCTATCTCTCTCAAGCTGGTACGACGGTTTTCCAGCACCCTTTCCTTAATTTTATCGACGTTATCTTCGATCGAAGCCATCGACCATTCGACCACTTCACGACCGTCCTTGAAGGCTCTGTACCACTGATATGCACGAGTTCTCGATAGAGCATTATCACCAAAGGCCTTTTGCAACATTTTCAATGCATCGGCACACGAAAATTCATTTGCAACACAAAACTTTAAACAAATTCTTTGCTCAACGTAATCACCCATAGGAAAAATCGGCACGCACTCTGACATCGACTGACTTAATCAGCTGTTGCAAACACACTAGTTGACAGATCCCGCTCAAGCTTGGCATAGTAATTAAGGACAGTGGTATCAACCTAGGAAAAAAAAATTATACCTGCCTCATTGCCCCGCCACATTTAAATCGATAATTCCCGGTACTTTCTTGACAGAATGTAATTCGGAATATAAGGAAAAGTAATATAGAGTAAACTAAAATTATTGTGACCGATAACATATCAACACTGTTTTTTGTCGGGAAAGTCAGAGGTCCAGACAGTTTGGCCAATCACATAATCTAATCGGCTATTGAGGTCTCCTGGCAAACACTCATACTTAGAAAGTCTTCCACGGTGTTATCAATCTTTCACCTATCGTCATTTCAAAACAGATGTTCCGTTCTTTTCCAAACAGTACGAATTGTTATCTGGTGGTGTTTGGAAACAGATCGCAGAACGAAACGTTCCATTTCTAGGTCAAATACCGACTTGTCGACGAAAAAGTTTCCTTCGAAATCGATAACACGCTTTCATCAATGAACTTCAATAGACCAATAACTGAATTATTTGATGTTTCCCGAGTAAATAGTTGTAATACTTTCATTACACAAATATTGACCGACATTATCGTTGAACGTAAACAAAGGCGCCTACGGTGATATGCGAACCATAAAATGATGAGGCGAATTTCTATCTATGGTCTTCTTGATCTTGGGGAAAGTTCAAAGAGCCTCTACGAGGATGCAAATAGTGCCTTGAGGATGAAAAATTCATTACGGTTAAGGTGGAGTATTGTGGAAATTGATATGTACTTTGACCATTTCTGTATTTTATTCAGATGGCAACACTGCTGTGGCGAATTTGACAATTGTTCCTATAAGTTATACATTACATTTGATTGGTAAGTTCCTGGTTTAATGAAAAACAGATCTTTCTTAAAAATGCTTTACAAACTTTGTATATTTTCTATGGACGAACATGGAATACATAGGGATTAATATTTAGGAAAAATCACTGCAGTTTTATGTTTGTTTACCGAATAACACGTGGTTGGTAGGGTGAGATATATTTTTATTAATTGTTTTCATATTTTGGAAACGAAGTTAGTTTTGAAGAAATTCTAGAGGTTTTACTGTGCATTTTCGGAAAGGAATTTGGTTTTCCTAATACATCGATACGAAATAAACGTTTGTATCCTTCAAGTATTTATTTAATATTTCTAATTAATATTCTATATTTTCTTTGGATTTTTTCATTCCTCCTGGTGTAATGAGTGTTAATTCTATATAAAACAAAAATAAGTTTTTCACTTGATATAAGGAATATTAAAAAATTTGAATATCAAAACACATTCAATCTGTTAGTCGCTATAATTTTAATTTCAAAAAAATTTTATTCAAAATTTTTAAAATTAAAATTAAGTCTTATAAGCACAGCTTATATTTAATAGACGTATAAAATCAAAACTCAATATACAATATCAGATGGAATAAATAAACCAATAAAAAAAATTGTCAATTGAAATTAATTAAAATAAATGAAGGTTGAGAGAAGGTATAAAAAATTATTTAAATATTTTAATATTAACAGATATATTCTGTTAGCCTTCTACATATTTAATTCCAAAAAATTATATTTCCGGCCACATTAGATACCATTTAAATGTTCAGTATTTATTTACCAAGAAGATTTCTGAAAGGTGATAAACACTTTTTGTTGATTGATGTTATATTTTATTGAATATTAATATGATTGAGTACCGACGAAACGAAGTCTCCCTTAAAACTTGTTTTTTAGTGATGTTTTTACATATCTTGAGATTCTATAAAAAGTAACTTAGTTAGATATCCAATAATATTGAATATTCTAAGTAAGATAGTTTTATGATGAAATTCTCAAGATTATGTTAAACATTTTTGAAAGATATCTATTTTCATAAGAGGGAGAAACAAAATTTTGTCTACTCAAAATATTTAATTTATGGGAGTTTGTTAAAAATTTATAATTATTGGATTTTGTTAAATCATAGGGATGTCTTATAATAAATGTTAATTCCATATGTCGTTTGATATAAGTGGTAATTAAATGACATTAATTTAATTCCTGAAGTTATAATATTAAATTTAATTTTTTGAAATTAAATATGTATAAGGCTAACAGAATATATCTGTAAATATCAAACTATTTGAATAAAATTAATTAAATAAATATGTATTTGAATGAGACAAAAAAAAATCAAAATACAAAATTTTGTCCAATTCAAATATTTATTTAATTATTAATTTTAATTGACAATTTATATTTGTTGGTTTATTTATTCCATCTGATATTGTATATTGACTTTTGATTTTATACGTCCATTGAATATAAGCTGTGCTTATAAGACATTACTTTAATTCAAAAAATTTTGGATAAAATTTTTATGGTATTAAAATTTGTAGTAAAGTAAGCAAAATTACTCTGTGTGATATTTAAAATATCGAATTCCACTTTGTTCATAAACATAATCTGCTTTAAGAACTAAACAGGGTGTCCCAACAGAAATTTGACCCCCCTTCAGAACTCAGAAACGAAGAATCTTCCCTGTATATTTTGGCCGTGCAGTAGTTTCTTCCGTTTATTCCACTTTTAAATCCTAAATCAATAATCGGCTCCCAAACGGATGATATCTAAAAATTTTCTGTTCCAATTTGAATGCCAATCTGCTTCGAAGGAAGATTTGCAGGTTATCTTGTTTTACACCCATAATTCTTGTCGGAATGAATCTCCCTCATTCGCAGCAGTACCTTGAGGCGTCTTGGATGCGAAAGAGGTTCAATTAAATACCCACAGAAAGTTGTGACATAAATATCAGTGTAGAGAGCGGTCGAAAATAAAGAAGCGTTAAATTCGTTTTTCATCTGTCGAAGAGTCGGCTGGCAAATATTTATAGTTGTAATTAATAGCGTCATACATCAAACTGTTCTTAATATACGAACATACAACCTTACGCATGATTAACGTGAGAAAAGCGCGTTTCGCATTAGGGTAAACCTATAATTTGAACCCAGGCGATATTGTCTTTGAAGTGGTGAATTTAATGTTTGATTTGTCTGTCTGTTTTCCGAAATTTACAATTACTCAAATCCTCCACAGGGACAACTTGCAGACATGAGCACATTTCAAACTTGTTGGTTTTCAACGGTGCAATGAATGCCAGCGACTAAAAAGTATCGGGTGTTTTTTTAGAACGATAAAACTTCCGATTTGACATTTCTGTTCAGTATGCATTGACAAATTATCATGGTGAGACTCACGCCGCAACAACGTTTACAAATTGTTGAAATTTATTTTCAAAATCAGTGTTCTATTTGCCAAACTTATAGAAGCACTTCGTGAAATTTATCGTTGATATAATCGTCCATCAGAGCAGCGTATTCGTCGAACTATCGATAGATTACGGACAACCTTTTCTCTACTCGATGCAACAACAGCAAGACAACGAACTGTACGTACAGAAGAAAATATCGCTGCTGTAAGTCATAGTGTTAATGATGATTCAGATTTGTCTATTCATCGACGTTCACAACAAGTTGGACTCTGTGCATCCACCACATGGAAAATTTTGCCTAAAGATCTTGGTCTACACACATACAAGATCCAACTGGTTCAAGAACTAAAGCCACTTGACCATAATAAGCGTCGTTTGTTTGCTGATTGGGCCCTAGAACAGCTTTTAGTTGATCCACTTTTTTATCGTAATATTGTGTTTAGTGATGAACCTCATTTCTGCTTGAACGGCTACGTAAACAAGCAAAATTGCCGTATATGGAGTGAAAACAATTCTCAAGAAGTTTTGCAAGTTTCATTGCATCCTGAAAGATGCACTGTATTGTGTGCTTTACAGGCTGGAGGCATCATCGGTCCATATTCCTTTAAAAACAATGCTGGAGCTAACGTTACAGTGAATGCTCATTACAGATCGATGATAAATTATTATTTGTTTCAAAATTTGAATGGTTTCGACCCAGAAGTGTTTTGGTTCCAACTAGATGGTGCTTCACCTCATGCTGCTACCGTAACAATTGATTTATTGAAAGAAAGATTTGGCGATAACATTATTTCGAGAAATGGTCCAATTAATTGGCCTCCAATATCATGGGAAATAACTCCACTATTACTATTTTCTTTGAGGATATGTCAAGTCATTGATTTATGCTGATAAACCAGAAACAATAGACACTTTGGAAGCCATAATAACTCGTGTTATTGATTAAATAAGGCCTGAATTAATCGAAAAAGCGGTCCAAAATTGGTTTGGTCGAATGCGGTTCCTCAGAGGCAGTCGTGATGTTATATATGCCGGAAATTATTTTTAAAACATAAATGTCATGAAATCATCTTTCAAATAAAAAAATGTTGGCTTCAATCTTAGTTTAAATGTTTTTTATTTCAATTTAAAGTTCTATCACTCAAAAAAACACCCGATACTCCGTTTTCCGCATTCATTAGTATGGAAAATTCGTGTGCGTGTACTGATATTGATGGTTCAATGGAGGAACTTGATATTGAGCATTCCATCTCTGAGTGGCGTTCATTTCTATATTCGTCTAAATAAAGTTTAAAAGCTGTGCTTTTGCATAATGGATATTCAAAACCCTCTACACAAGTTGCCTATTTAGTGATGATGAAACAGAGTTATGAAAATATGCGCACTCTTTTAGATAAAATAAACTTCAACACCTATAAATGGCAGATATGTGGGGACTTAAATGTTAGAGGAATTTTAGTGGGACTTCAGGGAGGAATTCCAAAATATCGCTGTTTTTTAGTCTATGGAACAGTCGTGCAACATTATATAACAATAATTTGGCCAGAAATAAGTGTATTTCAACCGGGAGTTTAGACCTCTTGAAGACCCCAAAAATGTCCTTCTGCCTCATATTCACGTTAAATTTGAGATTATGAAATACTTTCTGAAGGCTATGAATAAAGATGGTGATGGATTCAAATGGTTAAAACAAGTCTTTCCCAAGTTAAGTGATGCCAAATTGAAGGAAAGCACAATGGACCACAAATCAGAAAACTGCTAGACGACGTTAATTTTACAGAGGCGCTTAGCTTAGCTAGGATCTAAGAGCATGGAACCCATTTGTTAGTGTAGTAAAAGGATTTTTGGGCAACAATATGGATGCAAACTGCCAATAGTTAGTTAATGAACTATTAGATGCCTAAAAATGGCTTGGTGCCCGAATGTCATCAAAAATTTATTTCTTCCAGTCGTATCTGTCATTTTTTCCTAAAAATTTGGAAGCCTTCAGTGACGAGCAGGGTGAAAGATTCCACCAAGATATTAGGACAATGGAAATTCGCTATCAAGGAGGATGGGATCCAGGCATGATGAAATATATACGGTTAAAAAATTGTGAAACAAGTTTTTTTAATATACATCAGATATTGTAACATTAAAAGTGGTTCTATAAATGAAGAAAGAAAACCTTTCGTGTCGTTACTTTTTATTCTCATTTTCGTATTTGGATACGTCCATTCTTCCATAATATGCTATTCTATTCAGCATTATGCTACTACGAAAAAAAATTTCTGTCGGCCAGTGCAATCAGAACGCGTTGCTTTATCGTGTAATGCTCCATGTTTACAACTCCAACTGTCTCTCAAACTGACGGGCAAAACTTATTTCGCGTTCTTATCGAAACACTTTTCAGAATCTTCGAAATTATTATTATTTTCCGCTAGTACCGCGTAATAAAAAGATGAGATAGATAAATACTTACTTTGTATAGCCGACATCGGGCTAAATTTCATCCTCGTCACCATGTACATACAGATGAAGTAGCCCGTTCTGTTCAGTCCATGGGTGCAGTGAACTCCAATAAGTGCATCTGTAAACAACAAATACTAGAGTTGTTCAGGAGTGAAAATAAATTAGCCAATAGTCAAATAAATACTGAAAGTCAATAAGTTACCGCTCTATCGGCCGGAGGGGGGTCAGGGGGGTTCAGGTTATCGTTCCTGTTTCACCGATATTTTGTCACAATATTCGTCCATTCAATGATATTTATAATGGCCTTACCTCTACGGTGGGTCCATGAATGGTCTGTGTAAATATGTTCTTTCTTATGGGAATTGTGTGCACCGAAACGAGTGTAATATGACGCAACTTGAAAATCGATGGTCTGTGGCGCTCGCGGGGGAAACTTACGGGAGTCGATCGAAAAGTATTCGAAATTGTTGGACTCCATGTAACCACCTGGAATGCACATTTAATGGAATGAATAGATCAGGTGACCAAAAGAGGATCTATACTCCTACAAATTTAATATGAGAAATTTCTTGAAAATTTTTTGAACTTTAATTAAATCAAATATCTTAGAAACACTTCTTCACTTTAACACACTTTAACATAAGCGGCAGTTAACTAATAAAGAATCCAAAAAAACTATTAAAATGGACCGTGATCAACAAGCAATCATTATCGGACACAGCTTGTTTCTACTGGATATTCATGAATAACAAATTGTAGTACCAAAAAATGCTCCACATATAATTTAAAGAGGTCTTTTTTCATTTCCTTTCTTTAAATAATACACTGGCGAGTAAAAAAAAAACTGAGATTTAACACTGATTTTTCCAATAGACTCACGTGTTCAAATTGATTCAATAATATTTTGTTCATCATGTATGTTTAATTAGAAAATCAACTAAATATGCGTAAAATGAAGACATATGGGCTGAAAAACTTGATAAAAGGAACCATCTTCGAATAATTCTTCACGATAAATTCGTCGTTTATCAGTTGCGTTCATTGACCATTGAAAAGTTTGTTAGCCACTCTCTGAAAGAAACAATTTCATAAAATGAGTTCACCAATTGAAAATGGACTGAACCAGAGATCTGTTGCTAGCTTTGTCCATACAAAATTAGCTTAAGGTATTTTTTTACGAAATAAAATGATTTTTGATTGTCTCGGTCTTTACTTGACGGAAATTCATCTTCAATATAAGAAAAACAAATGTTAACTTCCGCTAAGTTGCTTTTTCTTATATTGAAACAAAATGACGTGAAAAAATATTCAAAGTTGTGCCCATTGAACTAACAGAGTAAAATTTTTAGAAGTATATACCTAAAAGTGAGTATGTAGCTCTAATATTATAAAATAACATAAACTTTATTCTCATAGTTAATGCAATCATACAATTGAAAAGAGGAAACCTCCAAAAAATATCACAACTTCAATAAATAATCTAACCGAATATGGTTCTATATCTATAATAATCTTGGTTATTTCAATTTTGAATTATCTTATATTAGATACATTAATGAATTCCTTAGGTAGTTCATTGAACAATCTTATACACATCTATTTTGTGTTCCTTTCAGTCAGTGTCAAGGAATACCTTAGAAAGTGGTATGGAATAGTACGTCTTATGTTGTTTTTACCCAATAGATCATTAAAATATTGGGGATGTTTTCTCACAAATAGCAATAGAATTATTTCTAAAATTACCTCTGGGTGATTCTTTATATTTCAATCCTATAATTGCCCTTAAGGCGTATTTCCGCAGAATGAATTATCTATTTATATCACTGCTTTCACCCCATATAAAAAACCCGTACCTCAGAAGTGAAACAAAATTTCCATGATAAACTGTTTTTAAAAGTTTCATGTCCACTCTCCGTGACAATACCCTGATCATGTACAAAACTTTTTTGAGTTTTTTGCTGAGCCGACTCACATGATTATTAAACGAAACTCCAAGAAATTCTTTTGACGACAAATATCTGACATGGATCCTATCCATTGTATTTGACTGAGGATACATATTTTTAGACTGAATCGTTCTAAAAATCACACACTCAGTCCTACGGATATTGAGAAGTAACTCATTTTGAGTGCACCAATGTACTGAAGCGAAGGCTAATCTAGCTTATTCAATAGTTGAATTAACATTCCTGCTGCGCAGCAAAGCATTGGCATCGTCAACAAACAACAAGAGGTCGAGTTCATTGATGTATATCAGAAATAAAAAGGGTCCTAGATTACTTCCTTGGGGAACTCCTACGTTAACATTTATTCTCTGACATAAAAACTAGTCCTTCACTATCAATACAAACTCTCTGAATTCGATCAGACAAGTAGCTCCTGAGCAACTCCAGTTGACAATCGCGAATACCACATAAAGAGAGTTTCTTCAAAAGGCATTCATGATTCACGCTATCGAATGCCTTAGATAAATCTAGAAAAAGCCCAACAGGCACTTCATCGCTCTTCAAAGCATCAACAATATCACATACATCGCTGTAGTAGTACTTCTGTATTTTCAGATAGCCATGTTGTTTCTCAGAGAAAATTTTGAACTTATACATGAATGGCCAAAAGTTTCTCGAATAGGGGGCACAGTTTAAGTTTACCAAATTCAAACTGTAAGGAGAATCAACTAAATTGTTGAGCAGTTTATAAGATAAGTACATATCGAAATAGTCGCGTCTCAAACTCAAATTTTTTAGCTTGTAGAATCTTATGTTGCTGCCATAGTAAAAATGATGAGTATTTCTGTTGAATCGAAAATTGAGAGCCATTTTGAACATTCGCTGCAATCTTTCTATTTCGTTTATATGTATATTGTAGTAACAAATAACAGGGGCGTACTCTAATCGCGACCTTACAATAGAGTTGTACAATGAAACCGACTAAAAGGTTTGGATGTCCTCAAAAAAAAAACCAAGTTTCTCATCGACTGTTGAACCACCCTGTCAATGTTTGCAGATCAAAGCATATTTTAAATCCAACGATACACCCAGATTTATCACAGAACTAATCTCCGATATATGGTGACCACCAAGTTGGACGTAATAGAGTTCTTGTTTCTGGTGAAAAGAATTTTGTGGTGGTTATTTAGGTTAAGGTCATAACTTGTTTATTCTACAGGACTGAGAATCTATCGAGGTCTTGTTGAAACAGGAGATAATCGGTGAAAGATTTTATTTCTTAAAAAATGTTGAGGTTATCAACGTAGAGTTCCATATCAGTATTCTCAAAGTAGTCACAAACATCATTCAGAAAGATGAGGAAAAGTCGGTCCAAGATGAGATCCCTGGGGTACTCCCGAAGATACACATGAAGATTTCGATTTTATACCATTAATTGTTACATATTTATCCCTAGGATCAATTAATAAATAATAAACATTGTCTATGCTTATTCAAATACGATACGAGCAATTTAAGTTGGTTCCCATGAATGCCAAAGTTTCTCATCCTAGTAATCAAAATCGGATGGTGGACCTTATCAAAAGCTTTCGAGAAGTCGGTGAAGAGCCCTCTTCCAGAGAATTTTGATAGATTATGCCATTAATTCATTAAATCCATCAGAATTAAATAATAATATGTGAGCGTTAGTATACATATTTGTAGTTTTTACTATATTTAATCAACTAAATACACATGGGAGGTGCAGTAAGAATCAATCTTCATTTCGACAACTTTTTTCAATGATCAAAACTCTCACCGTTTGATTACAACCAGACCGCCGATCCTTCCGGTGAATTCCGGACTCCGGTTGCGACCAATTACCCTGAGCGTTTCCCACAGAGCGTAACATTTTTCTCATTTTTTTCGAGTACTGCTACTCGAAGTCCGTACACATCTGTCGGCACAAGAGCGGTGAGAATTTAGGAGTGGGCGGACTGGTGGACGCGTCCTGTTATCTCTTTCCCGGATTCTGGGGCTCTTCGCGTATGTGTAACTTCATCGAGTTGGCCGCGCCGTAGCCCGTTCACGGCCTGCTTTGATTATGACATCAATTACGATCGGGTACATGCGGTACGATATTTTTCGGATAGCATGGAGACAGGGTGATGTTTTTGAATTTTCAAGCGAATAACATTCGTAACAATTTACGATTTACAGTTGAAAATTTGAACGAAACCTTTGTAAATTTTCGCTGGTTTTGTTTCATGGTTTGTTTTTTAGAGAAATAGAACTTGCGATAGGGATAACTGTGATTTGACAGAAGGTAGAAGCCATGATGTTTTGACATTTCTGTTCAGTAAGCATTGACAAATTATCATGGAAAGACTTCAAAATCAGTGTTCTATTCGCCAACCTTATAGAACACTTCGTGAAATTTGTGGTTTACATAATCGTCCATCAGAGCAGCTTATTCGTCGAACTATCAATAGATACATTTTGTCTACTCGATGCAACAACAACAAGACAAAGAACTGAATGTACAGAAGAAAGTCATAGTGTCATAGATCCAGATTTGTCTATTCACAACAAGTTGGACTCTGTGCATCCACAACATGGAAAATTTTGCATAAAGATCTTGGTTTACACCCATACAAGATCCGCTCCAAATTTTTTGGAATTTATTCAAGAAATATATGATATGTAATAAGTAAATTTTGCGTGAAAAGTAATTGTAAGTAAGTGGATTTTCCAATAGGAAAATTCGTTCAAAATTCGATGTTTTAGAGAATACCTACGTTCAAAAAGAATACTTGAATCACAGTTTCTGAATTTGTGGCAAATAATTCAGGCATGGTGATTATGAATAAAAGTAGTGACAAGTAATCAGGAATACGATGATGATACTTTTTTGCCATTGCATTATTCAAACTCAAAATATTCAGCTATTAAATTTTTTAAATATCTTATATAATATTTGCATGCCATGAGCAAACGTTCCCCAAAAGATTTCAATAAACATCAAGATGAACAAAGATGAAACAAAAACAAACTCTATATCAAAACCAAGTGGACATCTAACTAATTTATGTGCTATGCACGACCACTACAGTTCTCGCTCACCGTCTTCGGTTTTGGACAAAGTTTTCTATACAGGTGGCAAATAATTTCAGGAAATCAAATAAGATATGAGAAAGTAATTAGAACTATAGTCGATGAGTTATTTTCGGAATTAATCAAATGCAAAGTAATTGAAAGTTAAATTAGCAGTTTCAGCTGCAAACATATTTTTATTATGGCAAAAAATGTAAGTAATTTAGTTGAGAACCAAAAGGCTAATAATTTACACTCATTCTTCAGTAACACAATATCAATATTTTAAGCAACAGTTTCATCACATCATTCAAACTCGACCGATCTGGGTGACCATGTGAGAGGCAAATAATTCCAATAAAAGCAAAAGCATTAGATAAACTTCAGGAGGAAATATGGCAATTATAATGAAGTCCAATTAAATCATAAATCATAATACAAAATCGAAATATACGTTCTAGACACAACCAAGCCAGTTTCTACCGTCATCAGAAGCCCAGTGTAGTCTTTGGAAAATCAAATTTGTTAGATTCCATCTAAGGCCGCATATTCAAAGAATTGTTCAGAAAGAACTGAAATAAATTTGTAGCGTTATTACAACGTGCCTCATGTTTTGCTACAATTTCACCGTCAATGGAAGACAAAGAATTATAGAGCTAGAAAATATTCCTAAACGAATACGCCCCTAAACCTATCACTCAGAAAAAAACTCCTAGTCGCAAAATTTTCATAGCATTAAATCAACGGAAAATAACTACAGCTTGTTCAGTAAATGGTCCAGAAAATATTTAAATGAATACTCTGATAGTTGTTTGTATTCTTTTTTGTCCCAATTTCGCTATATCGTTTGAACCACACTATTTAATATCTCACTAGAGGCTAAAATTTCCACTTTCCACTAGTAAAAATGTTTCATTTCATCCTTCAAAGAACGGCAAATAATTTTAAGAATACAGTTGAGAAATGAATATTACTGTAATGTGTCATTATCCTAATTATATCAACATTTTGTACATCATTCCAACCCAACAATTCAGGATTTGAGACCAAGGGAGGCAAATAATTTCAGAAAGCGTAAACGTTCCAAGAAAAGGAATATTCATTAATAAACTGCTTTTAATGAAATTGAATGGTATCGAATGTAATGAAACTGAAATAAATCCTAGATCGGAATACAAAATCGACATTTAACAAATTTATTTGCCACGCACCAGACCAGTTCCCGCCCGCGTCCGAGCTACCTAGTGCTCCCTGCGTTCCTCGAGACCAGAAGTCGCTACTAACGAACCGACAGCGACCCGCAGGCAAAGCGACGGAAACACAATGAATTAAATTTCCTAGAAAGTCATACCGGGTGTAATTATTCACGTTGACCGAGCTAAGTAAGACTGAAATATTGGAGGCGATACCATCTACCGTCCCGTGGAGTCATTCCAATGGCAGTTCATGGTTATATGGTGAGAATCGATGTTGTTGTCCTATCGTTTCCTGAGAATGAAGATTTGTATTTGGACGTCGGGTAATTGATGTCCAATGGAACGAGGAATTTCATAGGAATACGTTTAAACTTGTTATCTTCATTATTTTAGGGCCGTTTCGATTCCACTTTGTAGATATCAATCTCCTGATAATACTACGTCTAATGATAACCTAAGACATATCCATGCATCAATGTTCTACAATTCGACTATGGCAATGATAAAATATGGAAGGAATATCAACTAGATCAAATCATATAATGGGTCTTTCAATGGGAACGCCCCATTTTTAAATTGCCATTACGCATGGCAGCCATTGTTTATTTGTGACATTGACAGTTTTATATGTCAATGTCTACCGTTTGATCAGAAAAAGGTACACACTCCAACTACGTTTAAAAATAATCCAAATTTATTATGAAAAATCGCGATCTGCTACTCTAACTTTACAAGCTTTAACTCCAATTTTTGAGATTTGAGACTATCTGTCAAAAAATCATCCTCAATTTCAAAGATTTTCAAAGTGAAGAAGCTGAGGACGTTTCGTGGAAATTTTCATCAATAATAAAACAATCTTGCGTCCTATTGTGATAGGCTATATTTGATTAGGGAAAAACTTATCGATCACACTGTTCTTATTCTAGGCGATTTCAATATTCGTGGTTTAACATTAGTGAAAATCGAGATAATTAATAGGTAATTTATTTACCCCGCAATTTCTGTGAACGAGAATTCCCTCTCAGTTGAATATCAAATATGGCAAATAAAAGGTTGGGGAAAAGAAATCCATTATTTTTTCGGTAGATGACTGTAATGATCGATATTAGATTAAAATCGAGTTTTTCGCCAGTAAGTATCAAGACAAGGCATTATGAAGCTCCCTTTAACATGGCAACAAATTAAAGAACATAATGGTATTTTTTTTTTTATTGTCTCGGTCTTTACTTGACGGAAATTCATCTTCAATATAAGAAAAACAAATGTTAACTTCCGCTATTTTATTGATATACACGACAGTTGTTTCGTCATACTATGACTTCATCAGGTGAGTATTTAAACTGAGGTATACAATGCAAAACATGACCTTAAATACACAGCTCTGGTACAAAAAATAGAGGGGTGGAAAGAGATGGTATACAATTAATGAAAAATATTAAGTAGGGGGGATCTGTTTAAATCTATTTGATCATTCAATAAAATTTGTCTTTTATTATATCTATTGATCTCTAAAGTTTCTAACAGATTTAGTTTCTGACTTTTGTTTTCGATATGTATTATTTCATAGTTCATATTAAAATTATGGCCAGTCTCTAACAAAAGGTTGGCAGAAGTTGAATTCGGTTTATTATTAATGTAACATTTTTCATGTTCTGGTATCCGTGTTTGGAATGGACGGCCTGTTTGTCCCACATATACACATGGGCAATCACTACATGTTAACTTGTAAGCTCCTGATTTTTTTTTCCAGGAGTTAACAAGTTAACATGCAGTGATTGCCCATGTGTATATGTGGAACAGACAGGCCGTTCATTCCAAACAAGGATACGAGAACATGAAAAATGTTACATTAATAATAAACCGAATTCAATTTATGCCAACCATTTGTTAGAGACTGGCCATAATTTTAATATGAACTATGAAATATTACATATCGAAAACAAAAGTCAGAAATTAAATCTGTTAGAAACTTCAGAGATCAATAGATATAATAGAAGACAAATTTTATTGAATGATCAAATAGATTTAAACAGAACCCCTACTTAATATTTTTCATTAATTGTATACCATCTCTTTCCACCCCTCTATTTTTTTGTACCAGAGCTGTGTATTTAAGGTCATGTTTTGCATTGTATACCTCAGTTTAAATACCCACCTGATGAAGTCATGGTATGATGAAACAATTGTCGTGTAAATCAATGAAATAGCGGAAGTTAACATTTGTTTTTCTTATATTATAATGGTATATATTTGACCCAAAACCGACAATCTGAAACATGTTATATAGTGTTTCAAGTTTACGTAAAAATAATGAATTTTTTCCCAACCTATTATATGAATTCTTAGAGAAAATTCGAAGTACATCAATAAATTAACTAGATGTAATGAAATACGACTATTTAATAAATGATAAATCTTATAGTTATTGATATTAAATAAGGTTATTCTGATTTTCACAAATCTTTATTGTTATTATGATACAACAATTGTTTCGCTATCAAAGTAGCATCTTCAGTCAGAGGGTTTCTTACATTTTTCAATAACTAATAATTGTTGTATTATTATAATAATAAAAATTTGTGAAAATCCTAACCTTATTTAATATTTATTAATAGAGATTTTTATCAAGTGAATACCGTTTCAATTAAACGCTTATAATTATTAGCCGCAACTAGTACAAGAGTACTGAATATTTTGGCCAACCTATTATATAAATTTTTACAGAAAATTCGAAGAACGTCAATAAATTAGCTCGGCATAATAAAATACGAGTATCTGATAAATAATAAATCTTGTAATTATTTGCCGCAACAAGTACAAGAGTAAGTTTTAGTTAAATTTAGAAAAGAAAATTTCGTAGCCTTTCTGAAAACACTGTGTGCTGATTTACATTTTATTGAGTATTGTGATGCATTTTTTTAACACGGTTAATTATTCAAATTATTTGAACCTGTAGCATTTTACTTAATGGGTAGTACTACTTGCAAATTATGTATGAAATAGTTCAACATACCAGTCTTTATTTACCTCGCGATTTCTTTGAATGAGAATTATTTGCCTCCCAACTAAATACATATGACGATACCTTTCCAGTTAGAACTATTTTCAGTTTTATGCAGGGTTCAATAATGAAAATATGAATGTTATTTAAATACTTTTTTATCTTAATTCTGAAGCAACATTTGTATCATTTGTATCTATCATGATCTGACAAATAACGAGTGTCTTTTGTGCTTGTTCCAATCTGAAGATTTTCATCAATCTGTTGCACCAGTCGGCCTGCATCCAGCGTACCCGTTCAAAAGGCGGTCTCGGACACAGTCGCCGCCCGGGCGCGAATCCATCACCGCCCTTTCGTCGGGAAAGCCGCGAAAAGGGCACAAACAAACAGCCGCCCACGATATTTTTCGCCCCCGTATCGAGTTCGGATCGCCACCCGCCCGCTGTTTACGATAACTGGTTAAATAGGTCGATCCATAGCCCACTACGTGGGCGTCGAACTAACCTGCGGCACGTCCGTTTGATCGATAAGGCCGCGTGCATGTCGGGGTAGAGGTAATCAGAAACGAAGGATGTTACTGTCGACGTGGAAGTGGATCACTTTTGATGATGGATCGTCAGGTCGGTCGCTCGGTTCGTTCACGATGTTTACGCGAGTTGTAGGGACAAATGGGAGTTATTAATTGCCGAAGGTGGATGTCGTGTCGCACGGAATTATTTGCCTCTCGGATGGAGGCATGCATAGATGACACGCGCCATTTTTAATTCTAAAATCTCGCCCTAGAATGGTAATATGAAATATTTCATTCGTTCCTCATTACCAGACATTCCTTCTGAAAAAATACATATCAAAACAATGTAGAAAACAAGAATTGAGCAACACAGTAGTATGCATGTGTCTATTTATAAAAAAGGATTTCCAGTCTTCGAATTAGTGTTCAACTTGTCGTGTAAGGTGAAAAGATGATATTTATGATGCGAAGAATAATGGAGTGAATGGTGTCCTTATCACACAATCTTTTTCCTGCTTCGAGTGGACTTCAGTTCTGAAAACTTAGGCACTAACCAACCTCTACCGGCTATGCAGATCAGTTCCCGAATTGTTCAGGACTCACAGGCAGGATAGGCTTTTTTAGCACCCTCCACGAATTCAAGATCCACAAATCATCAAGATAAGCATTAAGAGCTAGCCCTATCGTGAAAACCCACAAAGCACTGAGAAGTCTCCCAATTGATCCTGGTCCAAGCATCACCGGTCTTCAACACTATCGTGAGAACCCACGAACCCCTTAGAAGTCTCTAAATTGATCTTGGTACGGGCACCTTCGACCAGTAACCTGGTATGCAGGCTTACAACCACTTCCCCACTAGTCGTGCAAAATGAAAAGGTGATATTTATGCCTTGAAAAGTAATGGAAAGTAGTAGGGATAGCTGAAGAGGGTCAAAACTACAGAAGTTTAGCGGAAACCCCAAACATATGCCACTGTAATTTGTTATTTGATGACAAGATACCATGAGACTGAGAAGATTAGAGAAAGACATGCAGTTCCTAAGAGACCAATTGACCCCATAGAAGACCCTTTCATTTGAATGCAACGTTGTTGTGAGCAGAGTAAGTACCATCACTGTAGTTACTGGCATACGAGCATGGTTTTTCACCAAGTGACAATGTGAGTAAAGATTGTTACTGTTAGATTTATCATCGATCAAAGGGGAGAACCCAGCGGCTTACAGTAGGTTTCAGTTCTAGAAACTTAGGCAGTGACTGGTAGTAACGAAGCACCCAACCCTTCTGGCTATGCAGGTCAGGGGCTTCTTTTACCACCCTTGTCAAATTCAGGACCATCGAGAATAGATGTCTCAAAAGATCCTGGTTCTAGCCACTACAAGTTAGCCGTACCGCCAAGACCCACAAACCACTGAGAATTCTCCCAGTTGATTCTGGTTCAGTTAAAAACGTGTCATCAAGACCCACAAATCCCTTAGCAGTCTCTCAATTCATCCTGTTGCGAGTACCTCCGGCCAGCTGTATCGTCAAGATCCACTAAACCACTGAGACATATCAATCCTGTTTCGAGAATTGCACGCGACCAGATTAATGAAATGCTTCTGTCTAGTATGCAGGCTTTCAATCACTGACCTTACAAGTCCAATACCAATTCAAATATAATTAGGACATTGAATAGTTATGGAATAGGTATTAAATACAATTCAGAATTTGCCGCACTTTCACAACTCTAGAAATTCTCACATTCTTTGTAGTTTTTGAGGTCACTGAGATTGGCTACATCTATAATAATGGAAGTATCAGAAGAGTGTTGTTGCTTCTATATTATTTATCTGTTCTGTGATTAGGCGTATCATTCATTAGAAGGTGATAAGAAAATCAATTATTTCGCGAAAAAATCTGAAAAGTTCAACTCTGCGCATAGGTTCAAACCCACTTTATAAAGAAATACATTGCAGGTCTTACCAGCCTAGCCAAAGAGACAGTTTAACCATTTGCCAATTCCCTGCTACATACATTTGAAGATTTCAAACGTCAGTTTTGAAAGATCTAAAAACTAACTACTCTTCATCCTCACGAAATTTAGCATAAGCCTTCTAATAGTTATTTCACATCTTAATTATACATTTGAACTAAATTGTCACTGTGGTTCCGGTGAAGCTCAAAGCTGCTCTGCACTCAAAATAGCTTTTTTTTATCTTCTAATTATACGATCCTCAGGAAATTTTAAATTAGCCTTTGTGTCGTTATTTAACATGTGAATGCTAAATTCAAACTGGATCGTAAAACTGTTGCTATGATTTCTAATGAGTGAATTCACAAGATATATAGTCACATATTTTACCTCATTAGTCATTGTCTTGAATTGAATTTTATCTGATAAAAAGCATTAAATCAAAGGAATTCGTTTTATATAAACAGCCTCAGTTCAAATGTACCTTGCTTCATAATCGGGTAAAAACTATTTTATCCTAGAAATTGTTCGAGATGAATCATTTTCCCAAATTCACGCAATGACGAATATCGCAGGTACAATAGAAATTAGGTCACCTTTTGAACTGATTATAACTGAATAACATTTATAAAATTCCACAAAATGAGTCAGCATTATCTATTCGTAGAGGAAACAATTCGGCCTTGTTTCTATGTCACTAAGAAAATTTCACAAAATGTTTAAACTTTCGTCATGCAGAGTGAAATTCTTTAATATTTAAACAACCCTATCAAGAAACAACGTTGATTAGTTAGAGGTTAAACCACTGATGAGAAAATATATGTATGATTTATCGCATGATTCAAGTGATTAATTATTAATGGGGTAATTACCAAGATTCTTCTAAGTTTTTTGGAAAAACATCTCAAAGGCTCATTCAAGAGCTTGTGCGAATTTACGGAACGATAGACATGAAAAATTGACAAAATCTGGATCAATCAAAAAATATGGAAGAATTTATTGTATAAATTGTCAAATTATTATTTATATACAGGGGTCCGGCAAAATGAATAATCCCTTACCACTTTATAATAGAAATATTAAACGTTCAAAATATTTCAGTAACTCAGAAAAAGACACAAAGAACAAAATATTTAGGGAGAAAGGCCTATAATCAATAGGCTATAATGAATCAACTGAACTGTTATAGCTTCCATTTGCGTAGATCTATATTGCCAATAGCTTCCCCAGCTAGAAGATCAGAACAGCATGCAGAAACATATGGAAAAATCATGAATAATCTAACTAATCACTGAATATCCTTCACTTTCTTTCTTGTCACTTAGTTCCTCTTTGAACTTCAACTAAAAAGATCCTATTGGATTTTCTCGTGCTATTTAAGAAGATCTGAAACTTTGAAGAATCTTATTGACCAGGTCATCACTCAGTTTAGTATTCGTCAGAAAATATTGCTGATTTGGTACAAGAATTTGTCCCAGCCGCCTTTACGAAGGCAGATTCAATAAATCTATGTTTTACCTAATTTTTTCCATACTGATCACCTGACCTAACTCCTGATTTCTCTCTCTACGCCAAAATAGACGTTCATGTTCTGATGTGAGACGTAGCACCCGTTGCCGGCGATAAAAAAATTATATGAAAACTTGTTCTCAGCGATATATTGTACGCATACCAACCTTCCCATCTTTTGAAAAGATACAAGGTTCAAGGACTTGCTCACTGACTCACCGACTCACCGAATCACTGATTCGCTGACTCACTGACTCACTGACTAATTGACTACCTAACTGACTCACTGATTCACTGACTTGTCTAGGCATCATAAAAGCTGCGTATATAACTCCCACAGTAGCAATATAGGGTTTATCAGGTCTTACCCTGCTACACATCTATGTGAAAAAAGTCTGATGCGTGCACTTCAAGAGGAACATAGAGGGCCTTAAAGACATGTGAGGAATTGGAAATCACTAAGGGATGATACATCAGCTGAGTATGACTTTGATGTCAACTATGAAGTGATCATAGGTGACTAGCAAGAAAGCATGGAAAGGAACAACCATCTCATCTGATCCCTTAGGAGCAAGGAGCGTATATAGTCCTAAGTATGGGGAATCATTGTCTTTGGGAAAGCCAATAACAATACCCCAAACCGAAACTGTCGCTACAGGGAGATGTGCCCCAGTTGGTCTGTCCAGACAGTACAAGAGTACTAGAATTTTTATTGCCCCAGATAGTCAGGCGGTACTAAAGCAACTGATGGCCGTTGAGAGTAAGTCAAGCACCATTTGAAGCTCTGAAAATTCGTCAATTCACTAGCAAAAAGCAACGAACTAGTTCTATTTAGGTTACCAGCTCGCCGGGCCATTAAGAAAAATAGTAAAGCAGACGCCTTGCAAAAAGAATAGCAAACTCTCTCTTCACTAAACCTTGAGTTCGGTATCACCCACACTGTGCTGAAATCGATTAATGGGAAAAGAGATACCGCATAACATCCCAGGCCGACGACAATTCGTGGCACTGATCGCGATCTCTAAGCATAATCCCCAACTAGACCTATCGCTGTCAAAGAACGAGCTCAGGTTGCTTATTGGACTCCTCACTGACCACTGAGTCTTGAGATACCACCTACACAAGATCCGTAAAGAAAACTTTAGTACCTGTAGGTTATTTGAATCGACAATAGTAACCACCGAACACATATTCTTCCAATGCAGAGCACTAACGCTATAAGAGCCAAGTCATCAAGGAAAATTATCAACTTTGCGAAGGAGACAACCTTGTTGGAAAAACTTAATATCACGCTAACGCGCAAAAGATCAAATTCGTCGCAGTGCAGAGAAGTTGTCACTGGGCTAAACGACCACAACTAATCTTATCCAACCATTCCATTTTCTCATGGTCTCTATGCTCGTTTACATTGAACCATAATGCGGAAAGATCTACTAGTTCTTCTGCAAACTTCTATTATCGACATGCTGCCTTTACGCAATCTCCCAAACCAAGAGCGCTGAAGGTGGAGAATTCCATGCATTCTGAGAGACATACTCAAATATGATCTTTTTTTAGGCGTACATTCTTCACAAATTTAATAATACATATGGAAGAACCATTCGGAGCTACCGTTTCCACTACACTTGAAACAATTCTCATCAATCTGTTCTATTCTATCCATCGTAACTCATTCCGTTTGAGAGCCTTTTAGCCGCCATGAACTCTCCTTGTCCACGACATCTGAAAATGACTGCGCGAATAGTCTTACAGCCGGTCAGGGATATGAGAGGACCTTCGGATAATATTCTCCCATGTTAATTGTTAATAAATCTCTTTGTACCACACAAAGAAGGTCGTAAATCTCTCCAGTACGCTGAAATAATAATTGAAGAAGTTACCCATTCAATATAATATTCTAGTTGTAAATAATAATGTCCGCAACATGTTCGGTAATATAATGCGGCTTTAAAAGGAAAACGCTGCATTATATCACCCGGTACGTGTACGTGTGTATGTCTGTGTGTGTGCGGCGAGAGGCGGCCACGGTGAGTGGATAAATCTCGATGAGAAAGTGAAGAAGGATTGTCACGATTCTGAAACTCTTTCAGAGGAGGTCACTGAGGGAGAATTTGGGATTTCTTAAGATTTGTGTAATCGTGTGTGAGAGATGGCTACAGATTCCTACTTGAGCTACATATTAGCAAAATCCTTAAGTAACAGTAAGATTTACTTTCGATTATTTCCTTTAACAAATCCTTCAGTATCCATATATTATTACTACTTATATTGAGAGTTAAGGGTAGTCTCACACTGTGACCAGATCATTAAAGTTCTTTCTTTTTCCTAAGCTGTTTGAGGTATAACTCGGCGTTAAAGGATTTTTTCTAGTTGGTACGTTAGTTTCTTGGTTCTTCTGATCCTCTCTAGAGTGCGAAAATCCAGACCAAGGAGATTCTTTCAGTTTTAACAAGTCAATTCGAGTTGACACAGACACTTCCATAATGTCGTTAAGCTGATAACGTTAGAACTCAATGCTTTGATGGAAGCTAGACTAACAAAGCAGAACCTTATATTATATCTTCAATATCGCCATTCTAAATGAAACTGTGTTGCAAATCCTCTCATTGTGTAGATTTTCACCTGAAAGATGTTAGAGTTAGAACACGTCCAATCTGACTGTTTCTGAAAATCTTCTGTCTCGGTGGTGGTAAACAGTCATCTTTATATCATTTTTTTCGGAAGAATGGTTTGTGGATTTCCTTTCAGCGTTATCCCAAAGATCTTTCAAGCTAAATCTCCAAAAAATGAATAGGACCTCTGGTGTCTCTCATTGACTGCCCCTTTTCGAAATTTCGTAGGATATCACGACTTGAGTGGATGTGACATCAGTAAAGATATACTGGAGTAGGACACATTCTTATATCCACGGTGATGATCTTTGTACCTTTGTAGCTTAAGCCTTTAAAGGATCTCTTTGTAATACATTGTTTTGCCTTATAGTACCAAACTTTATATCATAGGTGATAATGGGATCCATGATCATCTAATTCTTGAGTGATTTCCAGATATTCGACTTCTAACTCTATGGTAATGATAGCATAGATATCATATGTAGCTTCTTCAAGAAGTAATTCAAAGATTTTGGATTCCTCTTCATGACCCAACCACCTTTCTGAATTCACTTCACCAAAATATCTACAGGAAGAAGATCCATTTTCTACAGAATATTTATTCGAAGGAACGTGTTTGTTTAAGAACGAAAATAATGTAGCCACTCGATTAGAATTTGCGCGAGGACATCAAGTATATTGTTGACACAATGGAGGAACGTGGTTTTCACACATGAGATACAGTTTGGTTTCGTGATTGGCGGTTAGAGTATAACAGTTTGAAGGGAATATCCAAGCAGACTATTGCTATTCAAGCTGCCGCCAATCTCGGTGGTACAGAAATTTTTTGGAAGGATTTAATGTTCCAGAGAAGAACTTAATTGATTCATGTACCATGAACAATGATAAGTGAATACCACCTCTACATAATCATCCCTCTGCACGATGAAATGGGAGAACGATTCCCTGAATGATAATGCGAGGTCGCAGGGCACTCTAACTGACCAGCAAATTTGAATCGTGGAAATATCACTAGATTTAACTGGCCGCTAAGTTTCCCGGACAGAATTCCAATACAACATATATGGGATATGGGAATATCCCACCAGCAAATATGCAGGTAATTATAATTGCTTCAATTGACGAACGGAAGGGACAATAAATAATTCAATTATAATGAAAAGAATAAACGCTCTTCATTTGCTATATCCTTACCAGAAGCTATATCTCCACAACTAATGACACGGGATATCCATTTATCAGTCATTTTAATCAAAAAATCTATGAGAGATATTATTTTGATTTCCACAAAACTGTTTATAATACAACAGTTGTTTCACCACGATGTGGCTTCATCAGGTATCTAGATTCTACTGGCTGATGGTATCCAGTGTAACCAAGTTTGGATACAGTGTTAAGTGACAAAATAATGGAAGAACAAGTCATAAAAACTTAAAGTGTTCATTGGAGTTTGCCTCTAAAAGTGCCATTTGGGACAGATAATCAGTAATGGAGATTTGTCAACTTCCGTTTGTTCATTCGAAAGGATTTTACGGGCATTGTACCTGTTGATTTCAAGATATTCTAAAAAAGTGTTAATCTAGAACTTATTGTTTAGACGTGGATAATTTCATAGTTATTGTTGAAATTATGCCTAAATTCCTTAAGATGATCAGCACATATCGAATGTACGGAATCCGATACGTAACTTCTTCGGTGTTCTTCGATTCTTTTCTTGAATGATCTACCTGTCCGGCCAATATGTACAAGAGGGAAATCGTTGTAAGTCAACTTGTAGACTCCAGATTTATTTTCTTTATTTGTTCGATGCTTATTGATTTTATGTAGGAACTAAGGTTATTAATAGTTTTAAAAGCTGCGTTGTAATTGAAACTATTTTTGAAATATTTAGCAATATTTCTAGATAATTCATTAACATAAGATAACGAAAATATTTCAATGTATTGTCCTCTTTTATGATTGGCTACACGAGTTTAATGCCATAGATGTTAATGGATTATCAGAAAATATTGTTAAATATTTCAAAAATAGTTTCAATTACAACGCAGCTTTGAACATCATTAATAACAATTTTTTTTATTATAAATAAAAGAAGACGGCATTAAATCTCGTGTACCCAATCATAAAAGAGGACAATAAACAGAAATTCTTTTCGTTATCTTATGTTAATGGATTATCTGAAAATATTGCTAAATATTTCAAAAAGTGTTTCAATTACAACGCAGCTTTTACAACCATTAATAACTCCCGAGACACGAGGTGTTCAAGTTGGCTGAAAATATTTCGATACGATTCAAATAGACACACTGCTTGTTGCTAGTTAAATCATGTTTCTTACATGTGTCAAATATTTTCAGTGACGTAGATAAAAGGTTATTTGATATTACAACGTACCCAACATGAATGACATCTTCGCAAATTTTTTGATGAAATTTAAATTGTTGAAGATTATTCTTCAAAATTGATCATGGAAAGCTCTAAACCGTTTCCAAGAAAGGCGATTTCAAATACTTCAAGATTTTATTTTCCAAATAAAAAGGAATACTTGGAAATCAAAAACCGAAGGTCTCTATCTCATAGAATATGAGGAAGAGTACATAAAAGTCTATGCTTATTCGGATCTTCGAGAAGAAAAGGATCGATTATGGTATACGAAGACAAGACGCTACTGCAGAAGAGAGAATTTTGCATAGAGTAAGAGAAAACGCTGCCTGGCACGTTCCTCCGAAGAGTAGTTTCTGCTGATAGATATAGTCGCATGTCAGTTTGGGGAACTCTGCATAACCAACAGCTTTGTCTTTACCACTTTCGAAAAGTACAGGTATTGAATCCGAAAGATTCTCTTTTCGGTGGCTTCTGAACAAGATGACACAAAAACCTAATTTTTTCTGTAACATTCTCTTCACTGACGAAGCAGAATCTGTGGGTAGAAGATAATCCCCATGCAGTTTTACAGACTAGGAATAAAAAAAAAATGTTCGATAATATTTTCACAATCTACTTCTTCAACAGACTCAATGGCAATGACTACTTCCAGTTTTAACAGGCGATTTTCTTATTCTTCCAGAAAGTGCCTTTAGACCAGTGTGGAAAAGTATGGTTTTTACACAATGAAGCACCAGCTTATTTTCTACTCAATGTTCGACAGTACTTGAATCATACTTATGGCTATCGTTGGATAGGACGAGGAGCTTCAATATCTTGGACACCACAGTCTCCAGAGCTCAATCCGTTTAATTTTTTAGAGTGGGAACTTTGTTTGCACCGGAATTGTAAACATCTTCTTGAACGCATTCGAATCGGATAACAACAGATTCAAAATATAATTGAAATATTCAAGGAGTTATCGAAAATTTGACACGATTAGTGACTACTTGCATGGAAAGCAACGGTGGTCATAATGAACATTTAACTGAATATGCTTTCTCAATTTTACAACAAAAATCGTCTTATTTTTCCGATTCGTAACAAATCAAATCTTAAAATGTTTGAGATCGAGTTTCTCTAAAACGTTGAGATTTCCTATTATTTTTGAAGAACAATCAGGTAGTGTAGTAAGAGGATTTTTGGGCAACAATATGAATACAAACTACCAACAGTTAACTAATGAACTATTAGATGCCTATAAATCGCTTGGTATCAGAATGTAACTAAAAATTCATTTCCTCCAATCATATCTGTCATTTTTTCCTCAAAATTCGGGAGCTGTCACTGACGAGCAGGGTGTAAGATTCCACCAAGATATTAGGACAATGGAAATTCGCTATAAAAGACGATGGGATCCAACCATGATGGATGATTATTGTTGATTTTTGAAAAGAGAAGATATGACCCATCATAAAAGGAAAAAAAAAGAATTTAATTAGTATTTGAAGTCAATATTTGCAATCTTCGAATTTTTCTTAAATGAACGTTTAGTAGATGTAAAACTAACTAAAGTCGATTAAATTCGGTTAAAAAACTCTGAAATAATTTTTTTCAGATATTGTAACATTAAATGTGATTTTATAAATTTAACAAGAAAACCCTTTGTGTTACAACTTTGTTTTTCTCATTTTCGTATTCTTATACGTCCATTCTACCATAAATTGCTATTCAGCTTTATGCTACCAGCGAAAAAAAATTTTTGTCGACCAGTGTTATTGATACAGCGATTGAAAATGAGACAAATACTAAATCCCATACTATCCCTCTGACCTTAAGCAACCAATCCAACATCGCACAACCTGAAATTATTACCTGGATCGTCGGAGAATTGTTCGAGGAAATTATCGACGGCATCCGAGAACCTGAAAGCAAAAAAAAAAGGAGGTTAAATCGTGTCAGCATGGTTCCGAAGCGTATAGATATCAAGCGCCGTTGTTGTACACGCCGATCTAAGCGCCCCCTGTTTTGACACCAAATCCGCGCCGAAACAAAAAAAAATGAGGATCGGCGTGACCGTCGAAAGATCGCGTACGAATGTTCGACGCGGGGGATCGAATCCGCCCGGTACGGCGGACGCTGATCGTGAGAACGCGGGCTTTCTTCGATCTCTACCTGTGGCTATATTTGAACATTTGAAAATTGATCGATCAGTTATACTCGAAAGGGAAAGGACTTCACGATTTATTTTCTCACTGAAATTCATAGAAATTGCAAATCTATCAGGGGCCTGTCTCAGTTTTTCCGAAACAAAGATAGAGCCTTAATTCATTTTTTTATTCGTGTTCGATGCGGTTAGAAATTCATGCCTTTTTGCATGCCACTATGATAAAAATATAAATATAAAAAACTTTTATCGTCGGTTTGAAGGAAAACTTTTTTTCAAGTAACAAGCACTTGCGGCTTTCTGCCAGTATAAGAAACATTATTTTCATATATCGGGTGTTATTTTAGAGTGATAGAACTTTCGATAGGGACAACTGTGATTTGACAGAAGGTAGAAACCTTGTTGTTTTGACATTTCTATTCAGTAAGCATTGAAAAATTATCGTGGCAAGACTCACGCCGCAACAGAAATTTATTTTCAAAATCAGTGTTCATTCGCCAAACTTATAAAGCGCTTCGTGAAATTTATGGTTTGCATAATGGTCCAGCAGTTTATTCGTCAAACTATCAATAGATTTCGGACAACATTTTTTCTACTCGATGCAACAACAATAAGACAAAGGACTGTACGTACAGAAGAAAATATCGCTGTTGAAATTCATAGTGTTAATAATAATCCAAATTTGTCTATTCGTCGACGTTCACAACAAGTTGGACTCTGTGCATCCACCACATCTTGTTCTACAACCATATAAGATCAAACTGGTTCAAGAACTAAAGCCACTTGATCATAATAAGCGTCATTTGTTTGCTGATTGGGCCCTAGAACAGCTTAAAGTTGATCCACTTTTTTATCGTAAAATTGTGTTTAGTGATGAAGCTCATCTCTGGTTGAATGGCTATGTAAACAAGCAAAATTGCCGTATATGGAGTGAAAACAATCCTTAAGAAGTTCCGAAAAAGAGTTGTTGGCGTCATGAAATGTTCATTATACACATTGACTCCGTTCTCGCCACCCCAACATGCGCCCATCAGACTGATACAGACGAAATTCGGACCCATCCGTGAACAGGCAGGATCTCCATCTATTCAAGAGCCCGATATCTTACGCCCCGGTGCTCCCAACTAAATCGCGGGTACCTGACGGATCTTCTTGCTCTCAAATTGAAACTGTGCAACACATTCCGGATCATTTGATCAGAAACTATCCTACCAGTAGCTTGCTATTTATTCGGATGCTGTGAAGAAGGGATTTCGTCGTGCAGTTAACCGTATTAGTCGATCTTGTAGCTCATGGTCATCCATCTCTTTGAGTATATGCAGCATTTGCACTAATACAATAGCGATCCTAGCTCTACTAGCTATACTTTGTGAAACACGGAGACTGTTAGCAACTTCTTGTTGAGTTAAACCTTCCTTTAACCAACACGCTAATTGTTCAAGTTGGACAGCTACTTTTTATTCTCCGGAAATAATCCCATAAATAATCCTCATTTTTTGCCAAGAAACACCACGTTTCGTCACCTTCTCGCAAGCATTCCGATTTTCTCCACAGGAGACGCGTCCGAGTTAACGTCGATCTCATACAAATCACGGATAATAGAGAAACGCACCGTTTAACCGCGTATTATTGCAGCGAGGGGGCATTACGGACGTCAGTGTTCATTAGACGCTGACCCGATGGAAACACTAATAACGCTTATAGTAGTACCATCCGACACGCAACGAGCCTTCGCTCACGGCCGAAGAGCTCCACGGGGAGCACAGATAACGAGCGGTATTTTTACGTTCTTCGAATAATCCGAACAAATTGATAGAGATCCGTTGGTTGGATTTATTGATACCGTGGATTATCGCGTCTCGTCACGGCGGTATCGATGCTTTATTCTTTTTTTTTTATTTGAAAAGTCTTGTTTCTGGTTTTGTAAACCAGATATAGTTTGCATTTTGAACTAGTGGTTATTTCGCCTCTGGCAACACTTATGTCTTTCGTGTTTTGACAGTCAACGAACTGAGTCAGTACCACGTCCAACCCAGCAGTGGACTGTTTCCTTGCTTGATCCCAACGCCCTATTCCGTGACCCTATCGGCACTCACTGAAAGGGGAGTGTATAGCGACCACCTTCATCGCTCCTCGTCCATAATCCTACTGCAGCTTGCCGGCGTTTCATATAGAGGACACTACTAGTCTTGAAATTCCCGACTGACCGTCTCCGCCGAGTTCAAGTAAAGCAAGGCACACAGCCTTCGACGGCCGATCCGACGTGGAACATAAAGTAATTGGCGTCACAGGCAGACATGAGCACCCCGCTTGTCTGAAGAGTTCAGGTGCACAGGCTCGGAACGAAAACGCCGTGTCCCAAATCAAGAGAAAGAAGCTCCCTCATAACACCCGCATTTCATTAGGAGCTTCAGGCTTATGACCGCATGACCGAAAATGATCATTTTCCCCTAAACACCATCTTTAGCGATGAAGCTAATTTTCAACTCGGAGGATATGTGAATAAGTAAAATCTCGCATTTCGGGATCAGATAATCCACAGGTTGTTGTGGAAAAACCGATGCATCCGTAACGACTAAGCATTGGGCGATTTTTCTTCGAAAATGAATAAGTAACCGCCGTCACGGTCAATGGGAAAAGTTACCATGCCATGCCCAACCGATTTTTGTTTCCCAAAACACAAAAGGAAGGCGTGAACGACATTTAGTTTCAACAGGATGGAGCCACTCGCCACACAGCCAACGTAACCATCGATCTTTTGCACACCGTCTTTGAAAATTGAATAATCAGGCGGAATGTTAAAGTCAATTGGCATTTTCAATTGATCAACCATTATTATTTGCGTAGTAATCAACGTTTGTGGCCTTTCGGTCCAGAACATCGCATTATTTTTCGCGTAATAATCACTTTTGTCGCTTCTGGTCACGTGGGTGGCCCAAGATTGTCGCATTATTAGTATTTACCGAATAATTAACTTTGTTACATGTGACTTTGGCCACAAAGGGCAAAAATTATTCTCCCGGTGTCATCTACAAGAGTATATATTTATTTGTCCAGTTTATGATGAAACACCCTGTATATATTTTGGCGAAACAGAATGATGAGTCCACACAAAAATAAGGGAACACGAAGAAGTTAAATCAATGAGAAACAAGAACAAAATAACTCAATTTATTATTATTTTCAGAAATCAAGAGACATCGGGTGTTTTTTTAGAGTGATAGAACTTTCGATAGATAACTGTGATTTGACAGAAGGTAGAAACCATGTTGTTTTGACATTTCTGTTCAGTAGGCATTGACAAATTATCATGGAAAGACTCACGCCGCAACAACGTTCACAAATTGTTGAAATTTATTTTCAAAATCAATATTCTATTCGCCAAAGTTATAGAGCATAGATTTCGGAAAATATTTTCTCTACTCGATGCAAAAACAACAATAACAAGAACTCTACGTACAGAAGAAAATATTGCTGTTGTAATTCATAGCCTTAACGATGATCCAGATTTGTCTATTCGCCGAAGTTCACAACAAGTTGGACACTGTGCATCCACTACATGAAAAATTTTGCCTAAAGATCTTGGTCTACACCCATACAAGATACAACTGGTTCAAGAACTAAAGCCACTTGAACATAATAAGCGTAGTTTGTTTGCTGATTGTACCCTAGAACAGCTTGACCGAAACAATCAAGAATATAAAATTTTTTCTATTCTCCATTCATAACGTTATTTTTTGGAATGTTGTACAAAATTTGAGAATTCCACATGTATACAAAAATAGAAACCTATGGTTTCAAGACATCTAATGTTTTTTTATATTTAATTAATTAATTAATAAACAAAAGGAATATCATTTCACTTTCAATATATTGGGTGTTTTTTTAGAGTGACAGGGATAACTGTGATTTGACAGAAGGTATAATAGAAGCCATGTTGTTTTGACATTTCTGTTCAGTAAGCATTGACAAATTATCATGGAAAGACTCACGCCGCAACAACGTTTACAAATTGTTGAAATTTATTTTCAAAATCAGTGTTCTATTCCACAAACTTATAGAGCACTTCGTGAAATTTACGGTTCACATAATCGTCCATCAGAGCAGCTTATTCCTCGAATTATCGATACATTTCGGACAACATTTCCTCTACTCGATGCAACAATAAAAAGACAAAGAACTGTACAGAAGAAAATATCGCTGCTGTAGGGCATAGTGTTAATGATGATCCAGATATGTCTATTAGTCGACGTTCACAACAAGTTGGACTCTGTGCATCCACTACATGGAAAATTTTGCGTAAAGATCTTGGTCTACACCCATACAAGATCCAACTGGTTCAAGATCTAAAGCCACTTGACCATAATAAGCGTCTTTTGTTTACTGATTGGGCCCTAGAACAGCTTGAAGTTGATCCACTTTTTTACCGTATAATTGTGTTTAGTGATGAAGCTCATTTCTGGTTGAACGGCTATGTAAACAAGCGATATTGCCGTATATGGAGTGAAAACAATCCTCAAGAAGTTCTGCAGGTTCCATTGCATCCTGAAAAATGCACTGTATGATGTGATCTACACGCTGGAGTCCATATTTCTTTAAAAACGATGCTGGGCTAATGTTATAGTGAATGGGGCTCGTTACAGATCGATGATCAATGATTATTTTTTTTTAAGTTTGAATGGTATCGACCCAGAAGTGTTTTGGTTCCAACAAGATGGTGCTACACCTGATGCTGCTACCGTAACAATTGATTTATTGAAAGAAAGATTTGGCGATAACATTATTTCGAGGAATGGTCCAATAAATTGGCCTCCAAGATCACGCGACATAACTCCACTGGATTATTTTCTTTGGAGTTATGTTAAGTCACTGTGGTTTATGCTGATAATTCAGAAACAATAGATGCTCTGGAAGCCAGCATAACTCGTGTTATTGATGAAATAAGGTCTGAATTACTCGGAAAAGTGCCATATGCCGGAAATTATTTTCAAAACATAAATGTCATAAAATTACCTTTCAAATAAGAAAAATTGGCTTCAATCTTAATTTAAATGTGTTTTATTTCAATTTAAAGTTCTATCACATCATAACATCCGATATAATAAGAAAAAATATTCTTGATTCATCAGACAGTCTCGGGCACATCCTTTCTACTCTATGTGTTTCAAGATGTCCCAATTAACTGTGAAGATATCTCTCATATCTCTATTTTTTACACACAAATATAGGTATTTAACAAATTATTTTTGCACTCTACAACCACCACCAAATCTCACTCGATGAAATAATTATTAGATGGAACAATTGTACAACGAAAAATTCGCGAACTTTGAAAATTGTATGCAATAATCTATATCGAAGGGAGAAAATGGCGCATTTTGAAATATTTCTTATTTTCAGGAGATTTTCCGTTTCTTCAGGAAAACAAAATTTCCAATAATGATGTTTCTTTGGCCAGATGGCAGAATACGAAATTCGGTGTCTTTTTTTTTTATAACATAACATAACATAACCTTAACTTTATTTTCATAATCAATGCAATCATACAAAAGAAAAGAGGAAACCGTCAAAAAATATCACAACTTAAACAAGATCTGAAAGAATATTCCATAAATTCCCTAATCGAATATGGTTCTATATCTACAATAATCTTAGTTATTTCGATTTTGGATTTTCTTATATTTGATACATTGATGAACTCCTTAGGTAGTACATTGAACAATCTTATGCACATATATTTTGTGTTTCTTTCAGTAAGTGTCAAGCAATTCCTTGGAAAGTGGTATGGAACAGTACGTCTTGTGTTGTTTTCATTAAACAGATCAATAAAATATTGGGGATGTTTTCTCACAAATAGCAGACATTCTAAAACATATAGTCCCGGAAGAGTGAACACGGAATTATTTCGAAAATGACCTCTGGGTGATTCTTTATATTTCAATACTATTATTGCCTTCCAAGGCGTATTTCTGCAAGAAGGAATATATTTATATCCTTGCTTCCACCCCCTATAACAAGCCCACACCTCAGAAGTAAAACAAAATTTGCATAATGAACTGTTTTTAAAAATTCCATGTCTTCTCTCCAGAATAATAGAGTGAGGATACATATTTTTAGATTGAATCGTTCTACTCAAATTAAGGTTCCCTTTACGCAGCAAAGCACTCACATCGTCAACAAAGAACAAGATATCGAGTTCACCGATGTATATCAGAAATAAAAAGGGTCCCAGATTACTTCCTTGGGGAACTCCTACGTTGACATATTTATCCTCTGACATAAAACTAGTCCCCCACTATCAATACAAACCCTCTGAACTCAATCAGACAAGAAGCTCCTGAGTAACTCCAGTTGTCAAGCGCGAATACCACATGAAGAGAGTTTCTTCAAAAGGCATTCATGATTCACGCTATCGAAAGCCTTAGATGAATCTAGAAAAAACCCAACCGGCACTTCATCACTCTCCAGAGCATCAACAATATCACATACTAATTCATACATCGCTGTAGAAGTACTTCTGTTTTTCAGATAGCCATGTTGTTTCTCAGAGAAAATTTCGAACTTATACAACTTATATATCCCTTCAGTGAATGAGCAGTACATAATATGAGCCAACGGCTAATTAGCTTCTTAGAGGAGTAATTCACAGATTTGGAATTTTCAAGGAAAATATACTCTTAAACAAGCACTCAGAATTGGATTTTCGTGATTAAAAAATCCTTATTCAAATATCTCCAAAATAAAAAAGCACAAACTATTCTTGAAATCGATCAATTAAAACCATGCTATCGATATCGATCACAGCGTGCGTGGGATACAAAAATTAAGCTTCATTATCACAAGGACAACTCTTAACAAGGAAGATTCCTCAAGAAGCTCTCCGTCAAAACATCGAACACGCCCGGCATAACAATCTCACCTCTGTCATACACTGATTAGTACGGTCAAAATCACGATATCCGTGACGAATCACCGTTAATGGCCCCCTTAATCGGCCGACAGAAGCAGACGACCGACCAAATCGAAAAAAAAACATATAAAGATCTATCGTATTCATCCCCGGAAGGTACGCGGGACGTCTTCATTTCTCCGGACCGCTCGATATCGGATCAATTAGCGGAGTGACGTCGGCACTGCCCTACAATACGGCCCACATCAACCCCATTAAGGCGTTAAATCGTCGCGTTGATTAAAAATCGACGCCCGGGGGCTAGCGAGATCGACTCAGCGGTTTTAGTGTTATTAGGTGTCACGCGGCGGACGAGGCATTGAGGGATTACGCGGTCAGATCGTGAGAGGTGAGACGGTTAACACCCCTCGAATAGATTAGGTCGGTGCTAATGATATTGAACCTGTGAGTTATAGCGTAATCTGATAGCTGTTAAGGTTGACAGTTAGTAGTGCTGGACTCGTTGAAGAAGATGGTGTGAGAAAAACACATATCTATAGAATAGGACCACTTCTCTGCATAATGCATGTTGTATTGAGATTACCAATAGGTCAATTCAACTATGTCTTATCCTTTCTTCTTTAATATATAGAAATAATCATCGGAATGGAATAAATTGGGAAATGAGACGCAAAATCTTTGTTTCTTTTTTAAGCTCTATAATGAAACACATAGATATGGAAAATTAAACAACATTCTAAAACTTGTGAAATATTCTACATACCCCAGAGATGGTTTAAAATAAAATATTGACCGCGATTGATTAGCAAACATCATCCAAGACAGGTGTTTCGATTGGATATTGACCAACAAATGCTCCAATAATGTGACTAAACTAAGACCATTAAGTTTGGAGTTTCCGCAATGAAGGTCGATGCTGTTATCGCATGCGCTGTAGAGATTTCAAAAAGCGTAGAATTTCCCAGATTTCTTTCTTTGCGTATTGTGAGGTTACACAAAGACTCACATAGTGATATTTTCATCGAATTAACGTACCTAATCCATGAAAATCGTGGAATATTGAATTTTAATTGTTTCTTATAAAATTAAATAATAAAAGAAGCCTTTTTACTTGATAGAAGGGATTATTACAAAATCTTAATATCACCACAGATTTAATCTGTTAGTCTCCTATAATTTTAATTTCAAAAAATTTTATTCAAAAACTTTTAGAATTAAATTAATGTCTTATAAGCACAGCTTATATTTGATAGACGTATGAAATCAAAACTCATTATATAATATAAAATATAAAGTGTCAATTAAAATTAATAAATAAATATTTGAAGGAGACAAAATTTTGTTTCTGATCTTACAATTATGAAAACCAATTCCTTTTCAAAAATACAAATCATAATTTTGAGAGCTCCTCAAAATTTCAAATAAATTATTTTTTGAGAAGTTCCAAAAATTATGGTTTGTATTTTTGAAAAGGAATTAATTTTCGTAACTGTAAGATCAGAAACAAAATTTTGTCTCCTTCAAATATTTATTTATTAATTTTAATTGACAATTTTTATTTGTTCGGTTATTTATTCCATTTGATATTATATAATGAGTTTTGATTATATTTCTTTCAAATATAAGCTGTGCTTATAAGACATTAATTTAATTCTAAATGTTTTTAAATGAAATTACTTGAAAAAATGGGAGACTAACAGATTAAATCTGTTTTGATATTCAAATTTTGTTTTTCATAAGACGTCTAATCAGAAGGCGGTAAGTAATACGTAGATCCCGATAAAAATTTTCTGCTTTTGTGAATGGCACTAAGTATCTTTGATTAATTTCATTCTCTGCATGTTACACAAGTTAACATGTTGCTTTATATGATATTATGCATTTAATTTCCCTTCTCATGGTCATCATCGAATAACGTTATATTCCTGTGTTCTAGATATTTCGTTTCACGTTTATTAACTTGAAAATAATTTTAATAATATCTAGAGTCACTGGGAGTGAGATCACGTGTTGCAGGCACTATTTTATAGATTTAAAATTTACAGTCTTAATACCAGAGATCTTAGTTCCGAACCATCTTGGTTCCGGACGCTCTACTGGTCATTTGGAACAATTTGAAACTAAACATCTGCTGATTATATGCAGAATAGGAACTATTCTTGGGGAAGGTACTATCGTTCGAAACAACCCTTCAACGAAATATTCAGTTTATGTTCATTTGTAATATGGCTAATAACGCTAATACAAGTACCTATGAAACCCAAAAATTTATAATTTTTTAAGTAAGTCATTAAAGTCAGCGGGGACTGTAACCCAATAAAACCTTCAACGAACTTTTTAAACCTTAAATCCCCGTACCTACAACGTAGGATACCGTTTTGCTTCACTGCCTTCGAATGTAAACAATTCAATTCTCACGGAACTTTCAAAGTGTCATCGTCGCCACAGGCTTTATGTCCTCTAATTCTCGATGAACAAGAAAAGGACGACATAATTACCCCCTAGGACATGCTGATAATTCCAATACGGTGTGTCATGTCGATCTCGAGGATTAAATTGTACCTCGACGCTTTCACGTGACGTAATGGACGTGTTTCCTTGGAGATTTACATTTCGTTATTCCGTGCCTGCAAAGACGTCTTCATAGGCAATTGAGATATTGTTATCCTCTGTGGATGGTGCTAGTTTTTCTTTTAGGAAAAGGGATGTACTATAAAAATTCTTTATTGCTTTTGATAAAACCATCGGGTCCCTAGACTCGATAAAGGTGAATCAGATAAATCAGTTTGTCCATTCAATAAATTCTCCTAATTTCTAAATTTCCTCACAGCAACTTGGCAACGATCGCACAGTATACTTAATGTTTGATCATGTTGATATGGTGTATGCTGACTTATCGAGAGCCTTCGACTCTGTCGATCACGATATTCTGCTGAAGAAAATCTCGTCCTTCGGCTTCAGTCCGGCAAATCGGGTCATACTTGGAGGATACAATAAATTATGTCTTCTACAACGGTTATAGATCACTTGAGTATGTTCTTCCATGTGGAGTGCCTCAAGGATCTAATTTGGGGCCATTATTTTTTACCATATATATTAATGACCTATTTCTCTTAAACATCCCGTTTTAGCGTTTGCCGATGACTTGAAGATTGATTTGAGAGTACGCAGTCGTGATGATTTGGTGCTGATCCAGTCAAGCTTGTAGTATATACATAGTTGGTGTTTATGCGACAAACTCATGCTGAATATGGAGAAGAGTTTTGAAGTAACATTCAGTAGAAGGTCACATCGGTTTGACTTATAGCTATCATAAAGCTGACAACTATGTTGGCGATAAAGGTCAAATATATGACTTTGGAATCCTCTATGATTCCACGTTCAGTTTCATCCCATATGTTGAAGAGTTGTATGCGTCTGCTAGCCGCACTTTGGGCTTTGTGTTAAGGTGTGGCAGGGACTTCAGTGCTGATAAACTTCAAGTGAATATATTTGGTTATATTTGTGAATTATTGATTATTTTATGTTTTTATTCATTATAACGTTGTAATATTCCGCATTTTGTAACATGTTACCCTGCAATTGGGATATTCCTGTTGGGCAGAATAAAGAAATATATTATATTATTTCTTTATGCAAAATCACAAAACGCTCATCAAAATCATCTTTCCCTTTTATCAAATGTTTCGCTTACGTAGAATCTCACCTTTTTGAGGAAAGAGGATCTGCGTTCTTTTATTCTAGTGTCAAAGGACCCTTCCGCTTTGTCCAATATAAAAATTGAAAAAAAAAATGTACAGTTCCCTCAACAATGGTTAATCATCTCTACAAACAGAAAAATTCCTCAATAAGATAGACAATATAAAATAATATTTAAATAAGGTTATTCTGATTCTCACAAATTTGTGAATTTGATATTTTAGACCAGCATTTGATAGTCTCTTACGAGCTTGTTTAAAACTCATCAAATTCGAAATAAAAAATCGCTTAACAGAAGTCTTTCTAGATTCCGACAGATACTGTTTCCTATTTGCCAACACAATAATCGATCTCGTCGAGACACAACAAAAAAAATATATATATCCACACGATTGTTCCACCCCTAGAACCTTGGCATCAAAGGAATTCCAGTCAAACCTAAACAGAATCGATTTATTTCACCATCAATCACTTTCACACCCTGCTAATGATCCGTTAATCAAGTGTAAATTGAATATATTTATCAAATTCGCTCGTCTGTAACATCCTTCGATTTTTCATAGCCTGATTTATGTTAGTTTCAACAGAATCATTAGTTTATTCGTGATTTTGTAGCGGAATGGTGTTTTAGAGCATTGCTAAACAAAGGGGGGTGACTAAGGGATATTAACGCTCAAATGACAAGTTATTAGTGTGTGGAATATGAGAAAACCATCCAGAAAGAATGATGATTATAATGAAATAATAAAAAAAGGTTTTTTCTTGATAGAAGGATTATTACAAAATTTTAGATATCATACAGATTTATTTCAAAAAATTTTCAAATTTCAAAAAATAGTTATTCAAAAACTATACCCATTTTCAGCATTCAATAAACTAATCACAAAAATAAGAACTCTTCCACTATTTTACCTGTCATTTCGTTATCGATGGGAATTTTGAAGCGAAATTTCAGGAGCAGATAGAACTCTATGAGATCTTCGAAATGAGGTAACGCAACACTCCTCCCTCATCTCTATTCAAAATCAAGGGATTGTACTCACCCCCGTTAGGGGGTCGCAGTTACGGGGATGCGAAGAGCGGAAAAGTTGTTCAGTTGAATCAGAAATTGACGGGTCCGAGCGTTTTTCCACATTTTCATTTTAAAGCCGGAAAATAGAGGTGTTAAGTTTTCGTTTGACCACACTGTATATGACAAGATCAAAATTTAACTCACCAAATAAGATGAAACCTAGAACGAATAAAAGTATCCAAAATAAAACAGAAAGGATACTTTGAAGCTTTCTTCGAGTTTATTCGTTCCACGTTTTATCTTATTTGGCGAGTTAAATTTTGATCTTGTGACATATTTGAATCTGAATTCAATACATTTCTGTTCAATTATTTTTATTTGATCCTTTATTTTGAGAATTTTGGATAATTTTGGAATAGTCGATTTTCTTGTATTTGTATGTTAATGTGCATACTTATATAGTTTTTGTTAATACATTTGTTGTTAAGCTGTGAATTTTGGGTTGCTCGACTCAAGTTCGCTGGGCGTTCCTTTTTCCGATAGCTAGTGACGCCCTGCATCAGTTTGCGTCTATTTGGACTGACTTGGACCAAAGTGAAATTGACCTACTTTGTGTGAAGTGTCTTTAGTACATTTCTTGAGCCAGGTGATACAACAAAGATAGGTCTACAGAAGGAAGATAATCAACAACAAGACAAAGAACTGTATGTACAAAAGAAAATATGTAAGTCATAGTGTTAATGATGATCCAGATTTGTCTATTCATCGACGTTCATGGACTCTGTGCATCCACCACATGGAAAATTTTGCGTGAAGATCTTGGTTTACACCCACATAAGATCAAACTGGTTCAAGAACTAAAGCCACTTGACTATAATAAGCGTCGTTTGTTTGCTGATTGGGCCCTAGAACAGCTTGAAGTTGATCCACTTCTTCATCGTAAAATTGTGTTTAGTGATGAAGCTCATTTCTGGTTGAACGGCTATGTAAACAAGCAAAATTAACGTATATAGAGTGAAAACAATCCTCAAGAAGTTCCTCAGGTTCCATTGCATCCTGAAAAATGCACTGTATGGTGTGCTTTACACTCTGGAGGCACCAACGGTCCATATTTATTTAAAAACGATGCTGGAGCTAATGTTACAGTGAATGATGCTCGTTACAGATCGATGATCAATGATTATTTGTTTCAAAATTTGAATGGTATCGACCCAGAAGTGTTTTGGTTCCAACAAGAATGTGCTACACCTCATGCTGCTACCGTAACAATTGATTTATTGAAATAATGATTTGGCGATAACATTATTTCGAGAAATGTTCCAATTAATTGTCCTCCAAGATCATGCGACATAACTCCACTGGATTATTTTCTATGGGGTTATGTCAAGTCATTGGTTTATGCTGATAAACCAGAAACAATAGACTCTCTGGAAGCCAACATAACTCGTGTTGTTGATTAAATAAGTCCTGAATTACTCGAAAAAGTGATCCAAAATTGATCTGGTCGAATGCGGTTCCTCAGAGCTAGTCGTGGTGGACATATGCAGGAAATTATTTTTAAAACATAAATGTTGTAAAATTATCTTTCAAATAAAAAAAACTTGGCTTCAATCTTAATTTAAATGTGTTTTATTTCAATTTAAAGTTATATCACTCTAAAAAAAACACCCGATAATTTCGAGTGTTGCCTTCACCATCGATCATCATTGAACAATTTGTAGACACTGTACCGGGCTGTGTCAAACACTACTGAACAGAAATGGCACTTTAGTAACACGAGGCATGCGCAATTTGCAATCAAATCCCCACCATAAAAAGTACCTCTAAATGAATCACCCTTTAGTTATACATTTAAGTTTTTGCTGCGGACATTGTCATTTCTACTGTTTTGGAAACTTTACTGAACAAGAACAGAAGTCTCTGGAGATCATCCTCATTTTTTGCTATTGGTACAGCGTCATCTGCATAGCACTACAAGGACTCCTTGTAGTAGCCCTCTTTCTAATGTTATTGGTGCAGTTTGGTGAATATCTCCAAATAAATTCAAAGAATGGTTGGGATTTTTCCCAAAATTTCCGAATTTTTCATACGTCGCTTCTCATTTTGTGATATTTAAGCAACAGCGTACCTGAAACACCAGCTGTGAGCCTGTTCTCGTCCACCTACACACCCCACAATCGAACAATGAAGACCGACCAAATCGTATCTCAATCAAGTCGTCTTGGGAACGACATAGTCGACTTCCTTGACGCATATCAATTAACAGTTTTCAAAACACGAATGGCAACAATTCCCTCCGTTGCGGCCATAAAACGGGCGATGATAATAAACGCGATATAAATAAGATTACACGGTCCCGTGTATAAAGCGTAATTTACAGCCCGTCGAGGCATAATGCCGTGTTATAATTACCTTTATTGTTGCTGAAACACATATTACCCACGGTTGCCCTGTTCGATCACATTATTATTCGCAATCCGTATTATTATGAGAATCGCCGTGTGTTGTGGCACGAACGTAAATAATGTCAGACCTCTCTCGCTCGTATAACGATATTTATTGGCCTGTAAATTTGTTAATTAACTTTTAACGAGAGGTTTTCTACGTTGGTCGTCGATCAAAGACATTATTTTCAAAATCAAGGCGCCTGGGACAGGCATCAACAAACCTAAGGGTGAGCCTGCATATTTGAGTACTAGTTATTTCGAATATGGCAACACTGTTGTAACGTACCACGGTTAGTTTATCGCAGTATTCTGCCTATTATTTCAGTATTATGAAATAACAGGCAAATTAATTAATTTCGATGGGTTTAAAGTGGACTGTATTTTGACGTAGTTTAGAGAAGAGTTTCACTTCAAGGGATTTTGTATGTAGTTATCTCGAAGATGAATTAACTTTGTTTATCCAATAAGATAAAACAACGAAAATGATAAAGAATTAAAGTGAAACACTCGTAATACACTATGAAAACAACGAACTATGGTTTAATATATATAAACCAAGTCAAAAGGTATGATTATTAAACTAAAAACAATGAATTTGACAATACCTTGGCAATCGACTGGATTACTATATAACTAATAATAACCGCGATAGCTTGAACCTAAATGCCACAAGCTACGTACGACAAATTTGACTATCCGATTGACAGTGCATAATGTAGCAGAAGCTATATATGACAAGTTTGACTATTACTAGAATAATGCATAATGTAGCAGAAGCTACATACGACAAGTTTTACTATTACTGGAATAATAATGATTTTACAGTCTTTTCAAAGACTGAACGTTAGAGGTGTTCGATGCATTCCTTCTAACAAAAAGAAGGAAATCAACATAATTGATTGGAAGGTTCATCTGGAAGTGGACTGAATGAACGAAATAAAACTTCTTATTGGATTCAGAAAAATAATGAGATCAATGCAAGCAAAGAAGGATAGAGTCAGTTTATAACTCCGAATGCTGCGTCATGTAAAATTAGCAGGCATAAATATATCAAAATCTCTAAATGACTTTCCATGTTTTCTAAGGCCATATATAATCATAAGAAAACAAATCATTTGAAGTGTAAACAGTTCCAACGATAATTCTCAAAACTGCTAGATCTAAATATTAACATAAAGGACCTGAGTCGCTGTAACATATTAAAAATTTGTGAAAATCAGAACAACCATATTTGATATTATAATAAAAAGAAGTTTTATTCTTGATAGAAGGATTATTCAAAAATTTAAATATCATACAGATTTATTCTGTTAACCTCCTACAAATTTTAAATTCAAAAAAATTTTATTCATAAGCTTTCAGAATTAAATTAAATAAAGAAAAACACTGTTTCAATTCAGTAGAAAAATAGAATTAACACTAATTACACAGTACTCAAAGGGAATAAAAGAATTCAAAACAATATTAATTATTAATTGAAATTACTAAATAAATAGTTGAAGGGTACAAAATTTTGTTTCGTACCTGGTTTTAAGAGAACCAAATTGCTTTCCATAAATGCAAAACAACCTGAAGAATTACTTCAAAAACAAGTTGCTCAAAATAAGTTTCTTCAAAAAAATCCTTAAATGTTCTGCAAGTTTTAGGAATTTTTTTGAAGGAACTTATTTTGAGCAAGTTGTTTTTGAAGAAGTTCTTGAGGTGATGTTTTGCATTTTTGGTAAGGAGTTTGGTTTTCATAAAACAAGGTACGAAACAAAATTTTGTATCCTTCAAGTATTTATTCAGTGATTTTAATTAATAATTCATATTTCTTCGAATTGTTTTATTCTCTTTTGGTACTATGTAATAAGTGTTAATTTTATATTTTTATATTTTATACTAAATTGAAACAGTGTTTTTCTAAGATATTTATTTAATTTAATTCTAAAAGTTTATGAATAAAAAATTTTTTCAACCGAAATTTGTAGGAGTTTAACAGAATAAATCTGTATGATATTTAAAATTTTATTTAATATTATTCAATTTGCAGTTGATATTTTGTTTGCACTATTTGTACACACAGGCGTTTCGAACAATATTATATTATTATCCCAAAATCATTCGATCATCCCTTCCAATCAAGATTTTTATCTTCACATTTCTAATTTTTCTTTGAACTATTGTAATGTTACTTTATAGATTTTTGATAGCGTTCAAAATTTTTTTTCGTGATATTCTACCTTAATCGCATATTTCTCACTAATTCAATGCAACCTGATAAAATTTGAATATGAAAACAGATTTTATCTGTCAGTCTTCTACAATTTTAATTTCAAAACAAATTTTATTCGAAAAACTTTTAGAATTAAATTAATGTCTACATGAGCACCTCTCATATTTTATGGACGTATATAATAAAAACTCAATATACAATGTCAAATGGAATAAATATAAATAGTCATTTTAAATTAATAAATAAATATTTGAAGGAGACAAAATTTTGTTTCTGATCTTACCATTATGAACACCAATTCCTTTTCAAAAACATAAAATTAAGTACATCTCAAAAAATATAATTTATTTGAAATATTTAATATATTTAAATATTCAAATGAAATATTTAATATATTTAAATATTCAAATGAGTTAATTAAAAATCTCTCAAAACATGCACTATATCTTCAAAATAAAATTAGAATTCCGATAATCTCTTCATCGGTCCTGAATATTAGGAGTACAAATGAGTTTCCGCCGTTTTATTGTAGATGGCGCGGCACGGAGTTTCGGTTAGCTTTCGCAAATGATAACCGGCTTAAAAAATAGTTTGGACAATCAAGAACAACATAACCTATTAATATCATTGATTTTATATTGCTAAAATATAATTTTTATTAGGTGAAAATGTCAAAATTTGAGCCAAGTAAGCGTCATTTGCGGGAAATATTAGTTTACTTCTTTAATTTAAAGAAATCTGCTGCTGAGGCGCATCAATTGCTCGTAGAAGATATGGTGAGGGTGCTTTGAGTGAGAGAACGTGTCGAGAGTGGTTTCAAAAGTTTAAAAACGGTGATTTCGACGTAGAAAACAAAGATCGCAGTGGAAGGCCAAAAATTTACGAGGATGCAGAATTGGAGAAATTATTAGAGGAAGATTCATCTCAAACACAAAAAGAACTTGCTCTAACATAAGAAGTCACTCAGCAAGCAGTCTCATATCGTTTAAAATCATTTCTTCTATAATAAATATTTAATTTGTGTTAAAAAACGGCTGAAACTTATTTGTACTCCTAATAATATTCAAAATATCAAAATCAACTAACAATCAGTATATCTTACCTCAAAGTGGTAACCGGATAAATGCTTGAACAGACTTACTTTAAAAATCAAGATAGTCTACGTTCGTCACAAAATCATAGAAAACTGTAAGGTATTATAAGGTTTTCTTTAAACCATTGACATTCCATAACGAGATTTATTCAAGCCTAAATATAATTATATACTATGTATAAAATGAAATAGAAAAACGCTTTTTACTTGATAGAAGAAATATAACAAAATTTCAATATCAAAACAAATTTCATCTGTCGGTTTTTTACAATTTTAATTCCAAAAAATTTTTTATTCAAAAAACTTTCAGAATTAAATTAATGTCTACATAAGCACCGCTCATATCTAAGAGACGTATATAATGAAAACTCAATATACAATGTCAAATGGAATAAATAAACCAATAAACCTTCAAATATTTATTTATTGATTCTAAATGACTATTTATATTTGTTGGTATATTTATTCAATTTGACATTGTATATTGAGTATTGATTATATACGTCTATTAAATATGAGCGGTGCTTATGTAGACATAAATTTAATTCTAAAAGTTTTTTTAATAAAAATTTTTCTGAAATTAAAATTGTAGAAGAATGACAGATTAAATCTATTTTGACATTCAAATTTCGTTATATTTCTTCTAACAAGTAGAATGCCTTTTTCTATTCTATTTTATTCAACCTGATTAACCCGCACCAATATTTTTTTCTACTTTGACTACTCTTCTTTTTCATTTCTTCTCTCGCTTTTTTGATTTTTCCATTTCTTCGTGTTCTTGCAATAAATTTTGAAAATAATGTTTATGTTATGTATTATTTGTGAATGTTTTCCACGTAGAAGAAGAATAAATCTTTCACTGACTCCTAAATTGACTCATGCCAATGAGGAATTGAAAAGAAGTAATGAAAATTTTTTTTAGTCTCCTTCTATTTCTTTTCAGTTGCGTTCTATTGAAATTATTCAATTTATTTTCCTTTCTAATTATCACTTATTTACTCACGCCACTTCAAGAATATTATTATAACTACTAAAAATAAAATAAAAATTAATGGAATCGATATTTTCATTATAAACGACAAACAATTAAGTCTCGAATTTTGAGTGAATATAGGAAAGAATTTTACTCACATCTTTATTAGATCCCTTCCTGGGACGAGGCCTCCTCCGGTAATCCTCAATTTCAAATGCTCAATTTTCGCATCAGTAAAGTCCTGTAAAAATAAGCTTTATTGAAAATAAACTATCACGATAATGTTGGAAGGAACAAATACATTTTGTACCATCAATAATCTGCGAGTATCAAACAAATAACTTGAATCACAATTTCAGCTTTAAAATTATTGAAACCTTTCAGACTGATGACATGAGTTCTGTTTATGGAGAAGATTTAAAATATTTAAAAAATTTATATAATATATCAAAACATATTTATTCTGTTAGCCTCCTATAAACTTTAATTTCAAAAAATTTCATTCAAAAACTTTTAGAATTAAATTAATGTCTTATAAGCACTGCTTATATTTTGTAAACATTTAAAATCAAAACTCATTATATCGGGTGTTTTTTTAGAGGATAACTGTGATTTGACAGAAGGTAGAAGCCATGTTGTTTTGACATTTCTGTTCAGTAAGCATTGACTAATTACCATGTAAAGACTCACGCCGCAACAACGTTTACAAATTGTTGAAATTTATTTTCAAAATCAGTGTTCTATTCGCCAAACTTATAGAGCACTTCGTGAAATTTATGGTTCACATAATCGTCCATCAGAGCAGTTTATACGTCGAACTATCGATAGATTTCGGACAAAATTTTCTCTACTCGTACGTACAGAAGAAAATATCGCTGCTGTAAGTCATAGTGTTAATGATGATCCAGATTTGTCTATTTGTCGACGTTCACAACAAGTTGGACTCTATGCATCCACCACATGGAAAATTTTGCGTAAAGATCTTGGTCTACACCCACACAAGATCCAACTGGTTCAAGAACTAAAGCCTTTTGACCATAATAAACGTCGTTTGTTTGCTGATTGGGCTCTAGAACAGCTTGAAGTTGATCCACTTTTTTATTGTAAAATTGTGTTTGTAATGAAGCTCATTTCCGGTTAAGTAAACATGCAAAATTGCCGTATATGGAGTGAAAACAATCCTCAAAAAGTTTCGCAGGTTCCATTGCATCTTAAAAATGCACTGTATGGTGTGCCTTACATACTGGAGGCATCATCGGTCCATATATCTTTGATAACGATGCTTGAGCTAATGTTACAGTGAATGGTGATTATTTGTTTCAAAATTTGAATGGTATCGACCCAGAAGTGTTTTGGTTCCTACAAGATGGTACTACTCCTCATTCTGCTACCGTAACAATTGATTTATTGAGAGAAAGATTTGGCGATAACATTATTTCGAGAAATGGTCCAATTAATTGGCCTCCAAGATAATGCGACATAAATCCACAGGATTATTTTCTTTAGTGTTATATCAAGTCATTGGTTTATGCTGACCAGAAACAATAGACGCTTTGGAAGCCAACATAACTCTTGTTATTGATTAAATAAGGCCTGAATTGCTCGAAAAAGTGGTCCAAAATTGGTCTGGTAGAATGCGGTTCCTCAGAGCTAGTCCTGGTGAAAATATGCCGGAAATTATTTTCAACACATAAATGTCATAAAATTATCTTTCAAATAAAAAGAAATTGGCTTCAATCTCAATTTAAATGTGTTTTATTTCAATTTGAAGTTCTATCACTCTAAAAAAACACCCCTATATAATATCAAGTGGAATGAAAAACACCCAACGAATATAAATTGTCAATTAAAATTAATGTATAAATATTTGGGAGACAAAATTTTGTTTCTGGTCTTAAATTTAAAAAAATCAAATCTTTTTCAAAAATGTAAAACATAATTTTAAGGACTTCTCCAAAACTAATTTATTTGAAATATTCAAATAAGTTACTTCAAAAATCTTTCAAAACATGTAGCACATCTCCGACTTTAATTTTAGTGTTTGTTTAAAAAGGATACCACGAGGTCAATTGATTTTTTTTCTAAATGTGATGTTGGACTAACGAAGACCTTATTTGATTTCAAAATATTTTTTGAGGATGTGCTACATGTTTTGACAGGTTTTTGAAGTAACTCATTTAAATATTTGAATATATTTAATACTTCACGTAAATTAATTTTAGAGAAGTTCTTAAAAGTAAGTTTTGCATTTTTGAGAAAGATATGGTTTGGATTACTAAATAAATTTTAGATCGGAAATAATTCCAGGCTCTAAGACTCACGCTATCTTGTTGATAATTTTTTTTTTCTCAAAAACCTTGGATTTTGGCAAGAAATCACAAGAGACCTTATTTGTTAAGAATGGATGAACCTATCTAAAATTATTTTTTTTATTGTAAAATAGGAATATGGAAAAAAGTTTCCAGCGAAAAACGGTTCAGGGGTGGCTTTTTCTACCCCTTGCAATCATAGAGGAACACCTCCAAAATTTTTTTGAACGCCTTCTCGCCCATATAAAATGTCTGCTTAATTTTATTCTCGTCAGTTTTTTGATTTTTAAGAAAAAAGTCAAAAACTGTTTTTCGGGCGCCATCTTTAGAGGGCTGTAACTAAACAGGGGGGCCAAAAAAAAATAAATTTTATATGAAAGACCCACCCTTTTTTTGACAAGGAATTACCCCATAAATTTTTTCGCAACTATTCATATACAAGTATTTATCAAATGGACAAGGGTCTGTATATGTATGCTTTCAATTGATTTCTATCAAGTCAAAATCAACACAATTCGAACAAGTTGTCTTTAACTAGAAAAATCTAAATGGCTGAAATCTAATGACCAAGTTGTCTGCAGCACAAGTGCAAGACGACGTGCCTTTCATTTAGAAAGTCTTCACTTGAATGACAAAATGGGTATTCATAATTTTTTGAAATATACAGGTTGACACTGATCGTTCAATATGAGACAATTGAAATTGCCAAACCAACAATTATGGACACTTCTTTGAATAAAATCACCAAGAAATTGGCTTAACTAGCATGTCCATTTGAATTTTGGATTGACCATATGTTTTACAAAAATAAATATGAAAACAAAAAATTAATTGCCTAATCAGTAAGAATAATGAAACACAATTCCAGATGTCCGTCGCCAGAATCCATTCGAAGAAAGATGCAAGAATCAGATACAGATAATTCCGCCATCTGCATCTGTCCCACGTCAGATGAAGACGTCACAATTATCTCCAGATGAAGACATCTCGGTGACCCCACATCTTAATTCTCTCAACGTCTCCCCTGTTCAAGACCCACATAAACAACATCTCTAACATCGTCACGTAATCCCAGATGAGACAAACGATTATGGTCAGTTTCATTATGACAAAGTTCAAGCGTAATTAACTGGAATCGAAATTCGGTCTTCAGCAGCGAGCATTCCAAAGGTACCACACTGTTCTTCTTCACGCGATTAGATAAGGGGACCTTGCCCCCGTGAAAGGGGCCTCACTAATTTTCTCCGGTTCATTAGAAAGATGTAGAGGGGACTTAACGTTCTTAATTATTTATACCCTGTATGGTGGAGATAAGAGGTAATGTCTTGATTATTTGGTTAGATGAAAGGAGCGTTTACGGTTAGTAGGAATGGTATACAAGTGACGGTAGCTGTGTTGTTGCACCAGCTGACAAAGATCTAAGCCATAACCAATGATGACAAACTGAAAAATTGGTTTTACTTATATACACACATCGTCAAATGTCTTGATCCTCCTAGGTTTCTCAAGAAATAAACAATGTATGTTCTGAAAATGAGATGAATATTGGAACGAAGTTCCTTATCACGCGTTGCGAAAGGAGGCTAGACGGAAAAAATTAAGACCAAAAGTTGTAACGACACTTTTTGCTATTGTTTCAAGCCGTGCGGCGTGCACGTGTTTTTCTGTCTGTCTCTCTCTCTCTCTTTCTCTCGTAGGAAGCAGGCCAATTATTTTCGTTTCGTCTTTCTATTTCGCATTAAACAGTGTGGTGTCGCGACGATTATTTTTGTTGAGTGTATACAGGTTTTTTGTACATAAAAAATAATTTAAAAAAATGAATCCTGACAGTGTTTCTGCACAAATTCCGGATATTGCTGATGGAGTTAGGTAAGTAGAGATTTTATACAGACAATAATAAATGCTTATGTATTTTTAACAAGTACGCATTATAACCTCTCTTTACTATTGTGCTAACCAACTCATACGCGTTATAATCACTCCTTTATTGTGTGTTTAGAAAGTGTACGCATCATAACTTTAATAAATTCAAACAGAACATAACTGCAGAGAGATCAGATGAATGTTGTGAGACTGATCCACCACAAGCTAAAAAACCCAAAACTAATGCAGAAAGAAGAAAAAACATAATGAAGAAATTAAAGAAAGAAGGCAAGAAAATACCTAAAACTGTTAAACAAAAAAATAAAGAATATTACGAAAGGAAAAAAAATGTCAGGCTTTAAACACTCTAAACCATCATTCAGATGCGTAAGTATGATTTTTTTTTATCTTTCTAAGGTATATTTTTTGGAGTAAAATATGATGTCCTTTTAATCAATATTTTTTGATTGGTTAATTTTAGATCACGTGATAATTGCAGTGCGAAAACAATCCAGAAGAAATACGTAATAATGCAGAAGAAACGCAGTAAAATAATTAATTTCAAGTTCCATAGAAACTGTGCACAGCCCCAAGGAATTTATTACCAAGATGTCGACATTGCATCGATGGTAGTATTATTTTTCATTTCCGTTTAAAATTTCATTACAATTCCTTCACTAATTAATCGAAAGGAACTTCGTTCCATCCGGGTATCCCCTGACACCTCCCAATTTTTTTTCCTCCATTCCAACTGCAATAAATCGGTTCTTTTTTAGAGTGATAGAACTTTCGATAGGGATAACTGTGATTTGACAGAAGGTAGAAGCCATGTTGTTTTGACATTTCTGTTCAATAAGCATTGACAAATTATCACGGAAAGATTCACGCCGCAACAACGTTTACAAATTGTTGAAATTTATCTTCAAAATCAGTGATCTATTCGCCAAACTTATAATCATTTTCATGAAATTTATGGTTTACATAATTGTCCATCAGAGCAGCTTATTCGTCGAACTATCTATAGATTTTGGACAACATTTTCTCTACTCGATGCAACAACAGTAAGACAAAGAAGAAAATATCGCTGCTGTAAGTCATTAGGTTAATGATGATCCAGATTTGTCTATTCGACGATGTTCACAACAAGTTGTACTCTGTTTATCCACCACATGGAAAATTTTACGTAAACATCTTGGTCTACATCCATACAAGATCCAACTGGTTCAATAACTAAGGCCACTTGACCATAATAAACGTCGTTTGTTTGCTGTTGGGCCCTAGAACAGCTTGAAGTTGATCCACTTTTTTATCGTAAAATTGTGTTTAGATAAGGCTCATTTCTGGTTGAACGGTATGTAAATAAGCAAAATTAACGTATATGGAGTGAAAACAATCCTCCAGAAGTTCTGCAGGTTCCATTGCATCCTGAAAAATGTACTGTATGGTATGCTTTACACACTGGAGGCATCATCGGTCCATATTTCTTTAAAAACGATGCTGGAGCTAATGTTACAGTGAACGGTGCTCGTTACAGATCGATGATCAATGATTATTTGTTTCAAAATTTGAATGGTATCGACCCAGAAGTGTTCCAACAAGATGGTGCCACACCTCATGCTGCTACCGTTACTATTGATTTATTGAAAGAAAGATTTGGCGATAACATTATTTTGAGAAATGGTCCAACAAATTGGCCTCCAAGATCATGCGACATAACTCCACTGATTATTTTCTATGGGGTTATGTCAAGTCATTGGTTTATGATGATAAACCAAAAACAATAGACGCTTTGGAAGCCAACATAACTCGTGTTTTGGATTAAATAAGGCCTGAATTACTCGAAAAAGTGGTGCAAAATTCGTCTGGTCGAATGCGATTCCTCAGAGCGAGTCGTGGTGGACATATGCCGGAAATTATTTTTAAAACATAAATGTCAGAAAATTATCCTTCAAATAAAAAAAATTGGCTTCAATCTTAATTTAAATGTGTTTCATTTCAATTTAAAGTTCTATCACTTTGAAAAAAATCACCCGAAATTATATGAATGTTCTATGTCTTCTGCAGTCTTGGGGCAATAAAGTTGTTCCTATGGTGTCAAAACTATGAATCGTTGAGTGTGTTTGGAAAGTATTCCGATTTTTGGGTACATACATAAGACATTCTAGGATATGACAGCATAGTAAGATAAGTATTCCATATTTCCTAAAGAGGTTTTCACAGCTAGTGACCTGGTTTACTCCCGCTACTAATCTTAAAGCTTTTTTCTGTTTCAGGGACACTCTTTTTATCTCTGAAGATGGACTCCATAAAATGATGCCGTAGCTCATCGTGCTGTGGAAATGTGCGGGATATGTAAGTAACGGTCATTTTTCTGTGGCAAGTTTTTTATTCTTCTTATTGAAAATAGTGCTGTTGAGAGTCTTTGGCACAATTCATTTATGTGCTGCAGCCAAGTTGAATTTCCGCTGATTGTGCTCACAATCACAATATTGGGCAATGGAACCATAGTTCTGACTAGGCTTTCCAGTTGGTCCCATAGATATTCGATGGGATTCAAGTCAGGACATTGTGCTGGTCAGTTAAACCTTCAAATTTCAATCTCATTCAAGTACGCTGTCACTATTTGAGCAGTATTTGGGCGTGCAACATGGTCCATAAGAATTTTCTCTATGTATGTCATTGTTAATGGCATACCTTTCTCTTTACAATCAAATAAACATCCTTTGATTCCTCTAAAATATAATTTTTTTACAATATCAAAGTGAAACCTCCTATTGAAAAAAACCTTTATTAATGGAACTCTAGAATAGTAGTGAACCAAAGCTATATGAATAAGCTCCTTCAATGAACGATGCGAGAACCTAAAATTTCAATGAATGGATGGTACTTACCTTCGGACTGTAGTATCGATCGGCCTTAACATCGGTGTCCGTTAGGTCTATGACAGCCCTCAGATTTGGTCGGTTCGCTATGAGACAGGCAGGTGTGAACCTATAAACAAAAACAAATAAATCGTTATTATCTTAACCGTAAGCGCAATAATAGGTACACATGTGAACGCCACAGGAGTGTTAAGTGAATTTCATAAGCGTCGGCAAACAAATGCAACCCGAAACTCGTTTTTTGTACGACCGAATCTGGTAATTGAGGAGATGGGATTGAAGTCACGATCCAAACAATTCAAGGTTTTCTAGTCGACAAATTAAACGACCAAATTGCATCCAGAATGTCACTCTTCAGATTTTTGTACACTTATAAATGGTAATATACCTACAACAGATTTGACTTTGATGGAAAGATAAATGTTCGTTAGTAGTGTAATTCAAGTGTGTACCGAGTTTGGGAATTACTGGCTAAGATTTTATATTTTTTTACATCGGAGCTTAGTTAACGCAAAATCATTTTAGACGATCGTTTAAAGAATATTATGAAACTTCCACTTTAAAATACATAATACCCAAAAGTGAGAATAACATAACATAAACTTTATTCTCATAATCAATGCAATCATACAAATGAAAAGAGGAAACCGTCAAAAAATATAACAACTTCAACAAGATCTGAAAGAATATTCCATAAACTTCCTAATCTAATATGGTTCTATATCTACAATAATCTTAGTTATTTCGATTTTCAATTTTCTTATATTAGATACATTGATGAACTCCTTAGGTAGTACATTGGACAAACTTATACACGTATATTTTGTGTTTCTTTCAGTAAGTGTCAAGGAATGCCTCGGAAACAAGGTATGGAACAGTTCGCCTTATGTTGTTTTTATTCAACAGATCATTAAAATATTGTAAATGTTTTCTCACAAATAGTAGACATTCCAAAACCTGAAAGTGTGAGCATGGAATTATTTCTAAAATGTATGATCCTTTATATTTCAATCCTATTACTGCCCTCAAGGCAGTAATTTCTGTAGAATGAATAATCTATTTATATCACTGCTTCCACCCCATATATCAAGCCTGTACCTCAGAAGTGAAACAAAATTTGCATAATAAACTGTTTTTAAAAGTTCCATGTTCTTTTTCCGTTACAATACCCAGATCATTTACAAAACTTTACTGAATTTTTTGCTGGTCTGACATGGTCATTCCATTTCAGGCGACAATCAAACAAAATTCCAAGAAATTCTGTCGACGACGAAAATCTGATCTGTGTTATCCAGAGTAATTGACTAAGGATACATATTTTTAGACTGAATCGTTTTAAAAATCACATACTCGGTCTTACTGACATTAAGAAGTAACTCATTTTGAGTGCACCAATGGTGTACTGAAGCGAAGGCTAATCTAGCTTGTTCAATACTCTAATTAAGATTCCTGCTACGCAGCAAAGCACTCGCATCGTCAACAAACAACAAGAGGTCGAGTTCACTGATGTATATCAGAAATGAATAGGGTCCCAGATTACTTCCTTGGGAAACTCCTACGTTGACATATTTATCCTCTGACATAAAAACTAATCCCCCACTACCAATATAAACCCTCTGAACGCGATCAGACAAGTATCTCCTTGAACAAATCAGTTGACAATCGCGAACACCACATAAAGAGTTTTCTTCAAAAGGCATTCATGATTCGCGCTATCAAATGCCTTAGATAAATCTAAAAAAAAACCCAACAACCCAACAGGCACTTCATCACTCTCCAAAGTATCAACAATATCACCTACTAATTCATACATCGCTGTAGTGGTACTTCTGTTTTTTAGATATCCACGTTGTTTCTCAATATTTTGAATTGTTCTAATTTTTATATTCAGTATGCTTCTCTGATGAATGCTTTTTTTGATGTAATATCAACACACATAACTGTATCTCTAGTACGACCTCATAAAATAATTCTATAGCTTACCACACTACGGAAGACTGAGTAGTATGCGTGTTTAGCTGTCAACTAATCTACTATTTCGTATCATGCATAACGCTGTTGACAGCTTCCTATAGATAGTATCAGTGTGATTATTCCAGCCTAATAGGTACTGAAATTCCAGTTCCAAGGACCAGATAATTTGTATTCCCCTCTTTGTTGGTAAATACTAATTTTCTCTATTGGAGAGCAAACCGTTAAACGAAAACCACAAGGAAGCCTTCTTCTCAACCATAAATGATTTTTTCCGAAGTTTCTCCAGAGATTAAGTCCAGTGTCGTCAGAGTAGCTTATGACATCCAAGCTGATGTTCTTGAACAGATCGTTTATATAAACTATGACAAGAGTGGTACTAATATGAACCCTTGAGGGACTCCAGTCTTTAATTCTCTCAGAGCCAACATTCGGCCGCACCATACCACACTTCTCTTCGTGAGGAAAGATCTGAGCACTGCACTCCGTAAATATAAATAAATCAAATTTCATGATATACGCTATCGAACGCTTTACTCAGAACCATACACGTGAGCACGCACCAATTCATCTCCCTTTTTATAAGCCTCAACAATTGTTTCAATGACTTTCTTCATGGAGTTACCAGTCTCTTCGAGCATGTCAGGAATACACCCCGTTTCAGGGCCAAATTAAAAATTAATTTTAAAGGGGTAACCAAAACATTAAACGTCCCTTGTATATAAATGGTGGTAAATTTTCTGACCAGTTGTTCTCTTAGTCTTCAAGCTTTTGATGAAAATTGGAAAGAACAGTAAGATGGTCTCCTTGAACATTATCAAAGAGATAACGATGCCACGGACAGGATGGAACACCACCTACTTTTTCTAGAGGCAACGATGTTTCTTCCAATGAATGAGGATTCAGCTACGCCTCTCCGTATAGTTGATCGTACCATTAATAGTGAAAAGTATTGTGGCATTCTAAATGATTTTCTCCTTGAAACGGCGCATGCTTTATATCCAGAGGGGTGGCGTTTTCAGCAGGATAATGTAAAATTCCATACTTCGGCCTATACTTAAGCTTGGATGGAAGAACACCAAGTGACAAACATTTCATGGCCAGGAGCTTCACCAGATCTTAGTCCCATTAAAAACATATGGGGACTACTGAAGATTGAAGTTGAAAGAGCGGCACCACGAAGTAAAGATGATTTAATTCAGTCAGTTTTACAGTCCTCGACTACCATCATCGAAAATTATTGAGGTGATCTAGTTTCGTATGTACCTCGACGTTTAGTCAAGTGTTTACAGTTAAATCTAGGTTGTGTAAGTACATAAGATGAACATTTTGTTATAATTTTCTAATTCAAGAATTAAAAATGCATACTAAATAATTACAAGTGAGCTTGGTTTTTTCCGGATACTTTCTAGACGGATTATAGATGCATACGTGAATTTGTGGGATACTCCAACAATGTTCTTGTGAATAAGTTAAACTAAATTAAACTAAACTAAGTGGATCCAAATGTCAAAGATCATATGATCTTGAACGCTTTCTGCAACGGCTTCAATATTGCATGCATGACTTTTTTACACAATAAAATGAACTCGTTTTCAAATTTCGCCATATTGAGAATTGATTGTTCATTTGGTCGATTAAAGGAACCATAACCTACCCTCAGTCCATATTGTTTTGGTTTTGATAGTGAATTAATATGATTCTATATTTCTATTCCATGGTTTTCAACAATTCCTCCTACAAAACAGTCGAATAATTTATTTGTAACGTATAATGTTACCCTTATTTCACTTCAGAAGAGCTGCTTCATTAATTTCCAGATTTTCTTACAGGTTCGTTATTGAATTTCCAATATGTAGGATTCAGAGAACACGATTGATTGTGCGTCCGATTTTTGAAGAGTGATTTCAATAAGTGGAATTAGTTTTATGACGGAGTTAACTTTTGAGATCATCCCCTATTCCCATTAATATTTCTCTTTTGTAAAATCAGCAATCATTACAAGTCTCGATTTATCACATATTCGATTACTTTCTCAACTGAAGAAACAACAGAACATAATTCACCATAGGTAGTAACCAATAATCCTCAACATTAAATCATCTGTGGAAGACAGCACCCACTAAATAATTTTTCAATCGTTAACCATCCCTCAGCTTGGCACGGAGTCCTTCACCTGTTGCGGCATAAATCTCACCCTCAGCATACCAGACTGTTTCCATCTGCCCGGTCAAAGCCATCTACGCGATCTCAACAGACGCACCTGTATAAATGTCCATTTTCCAAATTGAAAGCGACGCCCTCCAACCCCCCGGGAATATATTAATAACAGGGTCGACGCTTACCGCGAGCGTGATCGTGAGCGTCCACGTAATGACTAACAACCTCCGCCAAGACAAATGGCTTGTTAACAGTCCAAGACCGGCTGATTTATCAGTTTTAGAGAGAGAGAGAGACAGGGAGCTTTCAATATACGTATCTGGGGAAGTATTTGAACAGCCAGTGCTGACTATGTTACATTTCCATGTCTAATTGGGACGTGGTGGTCAATGCTCGTTAAGGAAGGGGTTTCCAGAGCAATAAGGGTAGATAAAATCGGTCGTAAATATTTTTCAGAATGATGATCGGGTTGCCCTAAAAATTTATTCGATGGAAGAGAAATTTGAGAGGTATCGGGTATTTTTTTAGAGTGATAGAACTTTCGATGGGGATAACTGTGATTTGACAGAAGGTAGAAGCCATGTTGTTTTGACATATCTGTTCAGTAAGAATTGACAAATTATCATGGAAAGACTCACGCCGCAACAACGTTTACAAATTGTTGAAATTCATTTTCAAAATGAGTGTTCTATTCGCCAAACTTATAGGGCACTTCGTGAAATTTATGATTCACATGATCGTCCATCAGAGCAGCTTATTCGTCGAACAATCGATAGATTTCGGACAACATTTTCTCTATTCAATGCAACAACAAGTTAAAGAACTGCACGTACAGAAGAAAATATCGCTGCTGTAAATCATAGTGTTAATGATGATCCAGATTTGTCTATTCATCGACGTTCACAGCAAGTTGGACTCTGCGCATCCAACACATGGAAACTTTTGCGTAAAGCTCTTGGTCTACACTCATACAAGATCCAACTGGTTCAAGAACTGAAGCCACTTGACCATAATAAGCGTCTTCGGTTTGCTGATTGGGCCCTAAAAAAGCTTGACGTTGATCCACTTTTTTATCGTAAAATTGTGTTTAGTGATGAAGCTTATTTCTGATTGAACGGCTATGTAAACAAGCAAAATTGCCGTATATGGAGTGAAAACGATCCTCAAGAAGTTCTGCAGCAAGTTGGACTCTGTGCATCCAACACATGGAAACTTTTGCGTAAAGCTCTTGGTCTACACTCATACAAGATCCAACTGGTTCAAGAACTGAAGCCACTTGACCATAATAAGCGTCTTCGGTTTGCTGATTGGGCCCTAAAAAAGCTTGACGTTGATCCACTTTTTTATTGTAAAATTGTGTTTAGTGATGAAGCTCATTTCTGGTTGAACGGCTATGTAAACAAGCAAAATTGCCGTATATGAAGTGAAAACAATCCCCAAGAAGTTCTGCAGGTTCCATTACACCTGAAAAATGCACTGTATGGTGTGCTTTACACGCTGGAGGCATCATCGATCCATATTTCTTTAAAAACGATGCTGGAACTAATGTTACAGTGAATGGTACTCGTTACAGATCGATGATCAATGATTATTTGTTTCAAAATTTGAATGGTATCGACCCAGAAGTATTTTAGTTTCAACAAGATGGTGCTACACCTCATACTGCTACCGTAACAACTGATTTATTGAAAGAAAAATTTGGCGATATCATTATTTCGAGAAATGGTCCAATTAATTGGCGTCCAAGATCATGCAACAAAACTCCACTGGATTATTTTGCTTGGGGTTATGTCAACTCATTCATTCATTGGTTTGTGCTGATAAGCCAGAAACAATAGACGCTTTGGAAGCCAACATAACTCGTGTTATTGATAAAATAAGGCCTGAATTATCCGAAAAGTGGTCCAAAATTGGTCTGGTCGAATGGGGATCCTCAGAGCTAGTCGTGGTGGACATATGTTGGAAATTGTTTTTAAAACATGAAAAAATTTGGCTTCAATCTTAATTTAAATGTGTTTTATTTCAATTTAAAGTTCTATCACTCTAAAAAACACCCGATACATGATACAGATAACACTCACGTTGACACCAGGTAATTCAATTACAACTTTATATCGTAGAACAGATCAGTCGACTTCTCTTTATTTTTACCCTTAGATTTTACTGAACAATAGGGTAATATTTCTAACAATGGAGAAATGAACACTCTCAAGTCGACGTTCTGTCTAGGACTAAAACAAGTCTTAAAAGCCACCATTGACTCTTACTTCAGCCACTGAGAGTGGTTTGTTTCACCAAATCTTCCTTTACTATAATATATGGCTCTCTTCAGTGTTTTTAAGGGTGCGGAGAAAAATGGATTGTATATAACAATGTCAAAAGCAAGAGATCATGGAACAAAAAAGATGAACCGGCTCAAAGCATTTCGAAAGCCAATTTCCATGAAAAAGGTAATGTTGTCTGGTGGGATTTTTAAGGAATCGTTTTTTTGAGCTTTTACCGGATAACACAACAATTAATTCGGAAGTCTACTGTCATCAGCTGGACAAACTGAATGATGCACTTCAACAGAAAAGGCCAGTATTAATCAACAGAAAAGATGTAGTGTTCCACCAAAATAATGCGAGACCTCATACAAGTTTGGTCACTCGCCAAAAGCTTTTACAGCCACATCCATCATATTCTCCAGACCTGGCGCCTTCGGATTATTATTTCTTCCGGTTATTGTAAAAATTTTTGGACGGAAAACTTTCAATTCAAATGAAGAGGTCCAAAATCACCTGGATCAGTTTTTTGCCAGCAAAGAGCAAAATTTTTATGAGCGTGGAATCATGCTACTACCAGAAAGATGACAAAAGATGTTGGACCAGAATGACCAATATGTAATTTAATAAAATATTTATTCATTCCCAAAAAAACGAAATTACTTTCCGAACAACCCAATATTTCGTACATGAAAGCATTTTCGTCTTCATTCAAATTTGAACCCAGATGTTTTTAACAATGCAACTTTGTTTGGGAATTGAGATTGTTTGGAAATGGAATATGAATCCAAATTAAATAACGGCACAGCAACCCTGTGTCTTCAGCATGTCGCAACAAAACATTTCTGGACGATACTATGCGCTATCGATGGGCGATTTCCGACCAAAGGGTTATTGTTTGAACTGCTTCGAATATCTTTGTTACATGTTCATATTGCGAAGTATATTTACTCAATTGATGTATCTCAGGATATTAGAAGGTTGTCGATCTCTGTAACCTTGATTTCATTCATAAATACTACAGAGTTGAAGAATTGAAGAATTTGTGGGGATTGAAGAGCGAGAGGAAGAGATGTAGAGGACCCTTTGTGCCAGGGCCAGATACTGTTATTTGCATTCAAACTTGCGCTCTGAACTTTGCGTCATTGTCTACACACAGCTTCCTTTTTTCCTTCAACTGGATGATCACGATAGAAGAGAAAGCGTTTTCGGAAACTCCTTGAAAAGTGAAACAGTACAACAACCTGTATATACAATTTTATTTGCACCTTAAAAGATTGTGCAAAATTGAAAAGGTTGAGTAACGACACCGTTGAAAAGCAGCGAACAGCCACTCTAAAGGCCCTTTCACAATTTCCGTGACGTCCTAGAGTCGCATAGAATGCCTTTCCCACAAACTTGAAATCCAAGACTACGTCAGGAGGTGAACCAAACGAATTCCCCGAGAAAGTAGTAAACATTAATTATGTGGAAACGACCTTAGCGACAAAAATAAATATTAATAGACATCGGCCGGTGATTAATATTCCTGAAATATGCCTTATGGATCGTAAATTAATTTATATAGAAATTTATACGTTGGCATGATGCTGATACGTTAGTTTGCCTTCACTTATAAGCTCTGCTCGATTGAATCTTTTGCATACTGATTACCCCGGTAATTGCTCTTAATCGTACCAATTAAGGAGCCTGCTGAGGGGGTTAGGATTGGCGTGCGTGTTGTAGGATATGTAGGGCTAACAATGTATTTATCGGTTGAAAGTTGATCTCATTATTTACAAGAGTTTCATTTACAATATTTAATTGAATCAGTCTTCACTTGTTGAAAATCCATATTAAATATTGAATATCAAAACAGATTTAACCTGTTAGTCTTCTACAATTTTAATTTTAAAAAACATTTTTAAAGAACTTTTAGAATTAAATTAATGTCTTATAAGCACTACTTATATTTAATAGACGTATGAAATCAAAATTCATTATACAATATCAAATGGAATAAAAATACCCAACAAATATAAATTGTTAATTAAAACTAAAAAAAATAAGTAATATTGAATGTTTCGTTCAAAGCATGCGCACCTGAACTCGTCAGACAGGCGTGGTACGCATGTTTTGCCTGTGACAAAATGTTTTGTTTCTGATATTAAATCGATGAAAACTGAATCTGTTTCAAAAAACCAAACAATTTTAAGAACTTCTCCAAAACTAATTTATTTCAAATATTAAATATGTTTAAATATTTAAATAAGTTACTTCAAAAACTCTCAAAAACATGTAGCACATCCTCAAAAACAATTAGAAGTCAGAGTGAAGGTTAGTTCAACTTTACATTTAAAAGATAAAATCAAATAATATAATAATATATAGTTTTTTTATTGTCGTGACCCCCCCTGGACTGGGTCTAAGTTGATTAGTGATAATTTTTCTATTCTTATTGATTAAACTTCTAAACGCAACATACATCAGCAAAACAGTGCAAAATGTGTTGATTGTTGTTTGCAAGGAAATCATTAAGGAAACAATATTACAGAAAATGAAGCTAAATACTTTTCAATTTTATTCGATGAAACATGAGATATATAACATATCTCACAGCTGAGCCCATCATTTAGGTATCTTCACAATGATATCATAAAGGAAGATTTTGTGGCTTTCTGTGATACATACGATACTTTCAGATATGATGAAATGGATAACAATAAAGACGTTATAGAGCCTCGGTTGAAAGGTGTAGCATTGGTGAAAATCGTTGAAAATCTCTGTCTCAAATTTAATATAGATTTATAGAGTTGTCAAAAAAAGCTGCATATGCCAAACGTTGCCCGTGCAGCAATCACGGGCTTAATAATACGTTAGCTACGTCATCCAAAGTTATTTCTTGCCGCAACACCTCGGGCATGATGAGAAAAGTTGTGGCATTTGCCAATGCATTCGAAAAGAGACGTCAAAGTTTTAAAAAAGAACTTGAAGTTACAATGCAAAGTATCTGTGAGACACGCTGAGTCTAGAGGAATGATGAGCATCTATAATTTCAAGGAGACAACTTAGTGAAAATTTGTGGCGCTCTGGAAAAGATTTCTACTTGGCAAGACCACAAAACTGCCAATGGCGCGCTTTGTTTACTGCAATCGTTGCGCACTTCGGACTTCATCATACCATCTATCTGCTTGAGTGATGTTTTAGGTGCCTAAATATTTTGTTTTTTATTCTTTGATACTAATGTGCACGAACCTAAGATTTGAATAATTTATTTGATTAGTAACTTTTGAGCATTTCAGCAAAGGCAGTTCGAGTTACCGTTTATATCACGTAAAGAGCCAAACTGCAGTTTACATATAACTTAATATTTTTCTGGTACAATTGTAGCCTTTAGCAGAGTATTGCAAACGAGGTCAATTGATTTAAAAAGGGCTACGGACGCCATAAATGATACAATGACTGTCCTACGAAATAAAAGTGAAAAGGCTGACACAATTTTCCGACAGGTTTTTGAAGAGGCAAAAGAAGTAGCTGAGCAACTAGATACAGAAATTAAATGTCCCAGAATAGTATCACGACAAACACACAGAGCCAATAACTACCTTGCCCAATCTACTGAAGAGTATTTCCGCAGGGCTGTATACATTCCTCTTCTAGATTCTGTAATAAATGACAGTCTGTCTCCAGAAGTAGTAAATTATTTCAACTAGTCGTTTTTATTCCAAAAGTCGATTACTACTGAAGATGAAGACAATGACTGTTAAACAGCTTGCAAACGACTATAAACTGCTAATAAACAATACTCCAGTTTCAGTAAATATAAACGAATATCGACTGTGGAAGGTGAAATGGCAGCGGAATCAGCATATACCGCAGTCAATTACTCATCTTATAGAAAAATGTGATACTGAAATATAACCTTATGTAAGAGAATTTGTATGTATTCTTGCTACACTACCATTTAGTGTAGCCACAACAGAAAGGTTCTTTTCCACTCTTAGGAGGCTCAAACTTAGAGCTTCATTGGTAGAAAACTGCCTAACTGGATTGGCACTGCTCTACGTTCACAAATGCAAACCCATTCAAGTAGAGGAAGTTATAACTCATTACTCGAGACGACAAAAGAGAAAAATTGATATTGTTATTGTTATATATTTGCTATAATTGTAATGTATGTATATACATATATTTTGTTTAAATTGAAGGCTAGATCCGCCCTTGCCATGAGAACTTGCTCATGGCAAGGGCATTTAATATTCTTAATAATATTAGACAATAGGCCACAAAAAAAATGACTAAACGTGTAAAGTGAGGAGAAAAATAGCAGTTGCAGCGGCCAGTGTTGCCGATGAGCCAAATTTATCGTTTCGAACGTCAGTTGACTTTACATGACAAAAAGCCACCATAAGAAACTACGAAACGTGCAAAGTGAGGAGAAAATTGCGCCCAGTGTTGTCGATAAGCCAAATTTGTCGATTTCATGAAGATAGCTACAACTAGGGCTTTTTCAGACATCAACTAGAAGAATATTGCGTAAGGATCTGGGTTTGCATCCTTATAAAGTTGTATTGACTGAAGAACTCGAGCTGAATGGTCACAAATATGTCATTTTGAAAACATAGCACAAGTTATTCAAAAAATATATCGTACATTCTTGAGGTTTAGGATTCTGCATACATGACAACGAGAAAAAATATAACATTTTTCCTTGATTCATGAGAGTTTTCATCGAAAAATAGGTAGTTTCTCAACTGCCACATACACCAGCCTGGTCCAAGAGGTGGTTATTGGCGACACAGAGTCATAACTCATCTTTTAAGAGGCAATTCGTATGCGAGCAACAAGCGGGTAACTTGAGAAGTCAGAGCAGTGTGAGATACAGTGGTTTTCTCGAGATGGAAGTAATTAATTTAACAGCCTGACCACGGGGTGTCTGTCACAACTTCCATGTCGGGGGCTTACGAATCAATAAAAATCAGTCATTTCAGTATAAAACGTTCGGAATTGTACGACAAATGCTTGAAATTTTTCGGCTGCAGTGAGAAGAGATAGGCTGGAATTCGGGGAATTTTACGCACCTAGAGGAGTAGATATTGTTGAAGGTCTTACTTTTGAGAAAATTACGCTCGAAAATCATTCGACAGATTCTGTTTTGAGTTTTTTTACACTCCTATCGGCTACCTAGGATGGAGTTAATATTTTGCATTCAGATGTAAAATAACGACACAAAGGCTAATGCAAAATTTCTTAAGAATAGGATAATTACACTAACAGACAGAGAAACTGTAACACCCAGAAGGAGCTGTTTAAATTTTAAATTATTTTTTGGTAAAACATAGATAGTATAGCGAGGAGTAAATGATTAACATTTGGAGAAAAAAATCGTGAAGGTCTTTTCATCTAAACATTTTTTGTTGCTTAAATATGGAGTCGTGTTTTGCAAATTTTTTGAATTTTACAACAAACCAGTTGTTCAAGGAGATACAAAGTCGATGTTTAGTTGTTGTTAAAATGCCTAGAGCACGTGTACTAGGATTTTATCGCCAGCTAAGTGAATTTGGAAGAGGTCGAATTATTGGTCTACAGGAGGCGGAGTTGTCGTTTCGAGAAATCGCTAACCGTACCAACAGAAATCCAACTGCTGTTATGAGATGTTGTCAAGCGTGGTTTGATAATGCCCAAAATCGAAAAAGAGTAGGCACCGGACGTCGAAGGGGCACAAATGAAGTTCAAGATCGACGTCTTAGACTTGTGGCTATTAGAGACCGATTTGCGACAACTCGATCTTTGGCTGATGAGTGGTTAGGAGAACAAGGCCATCATGTAACTACCAGATTAGTGAATTCTACCAGATTAGTTATTGGCTATTTGAGGGATACCTCTTTTCCAAGTGACTACCAAGCAGTCTCCACAGTCCATCCCTAGAGGTAGAAAGTGTGATAAGGATTACGCCATATCATCACGCGTGGCGAGAACCCCTCCGAAGAGATGAACCCACCAGCTTCTGGCTTTCCGACTCGAAAGCCAGAACCGTCTGACTGGTAGCAGCGAAGCACTATCCAACCCCTACTGGCTCAGCAGGTCAGTACCCGAGTTGGTTTGAGACGCAACTCACCCGCCGGAGGGAATTCTTATCCATCCACCCGAACGCAGTCTCATGAACTAAGATAAACTCAAGATTGACGACTACAATTGATCCTGGTACGAGCAGCGTCTAGCGGCCTGTACGTCCTGACTCACCGAACCCATGTGAGGTCATTTGATTGATCCTGGCGTCAAGCACTAATGGTGGAGCCATTTCGTTGAGATCCACAAACCCTAAATTGTTACGCATAGATCCAGGGGCCAGGACAGGTCGAACCGTCAAGTCCCGTTAAACCCCGAGTCGTTTCATGAGAATATCCCGAACATGGGGGTCTGCGAACAGATAAATAAAATACCCCCCTATTCCAGCATGCGGACTTTCAACCACTGCCCCCTCGAGTCCAACACCAATGGGGTGGCCAGGTGGTACGAGTAACACCTGTGGGCAAACCACCCCCCCGAGGTAACGCAGTATGCTACATAACGCACTCGGCCATTACACAGAATCCGGAGATTCATACTGCGATAGGGTAGAGTACGCCAGTTTTAAGGGAGAAGCCCTGTGCTGCGACAGACTCCCTTGTCACTGAGTTAATCAACCGGCTCAGCCCCCCATTTCACCTGAGTAAAACTAGGGCCCCATTCGGAGATCTTCCACTATACAGGTCCAGTGACTGGCGCGAAATGGCATTACGTTAGACACCAAGACTTAACCCTTCATTTCGCCGGGACGAAACTAGGGTCCTAGTCAAGAGAGCGCCCCCACCACGTCAAGATCTAATGCCTGGGGCCATCATGTAACTGTCCGAACGGTTTACCGCCGGATAAGGTCTTTTAGACTGCAGTATTATCGACCCCATCTTATGTTACCTCTCTCGGTTGAGCATGGCCGGCAACGATTACAGTGGTGCAAAGAACGTCAACATTGGAATGTGGAATATCATCAGGTCTTTTTTTCTGATGAATCTCAATTCTCCTTGGGTGCACATGATGGTCGAAGAAAGGTTAGACGACGTCGGGGAGAAAGACGTGAACCTCAGTTTGATATTGATCGCCATGTACACCGGACCGTAGGCGTTATGGTATGGGGTGCTATTGCACATGCAAGTAGGTCATTTTTAGTCTTTATTCGAGGTAACATGACAGCGCTGCGTTACCTTCAAGAAATAGTGGAGCCATATGTTCACCCTTACCTTAATCGGCTCGAGAATCCAATATTTCAGCAAGATAATGCTCGACCTCATGTTGCCAGATCCCCCTATCTTTCGCCCATAGAGCATGTTTGCGACATCATGAGGAGAAGGCTTGGAAATTTACCCCAGCCCCCCCGGACTTTGGCGGCTCTGAGGCATGAACTACAGGTAGCTTGGGATAGTATCCCTCAAGAAGAAATAGACCATCTTATTGCATCAATGCCAAAACGTGTTGAGGAGTGTATAGATAATCGTGATGGACAAACACATTATCAACAAATTTATTTAAAATTATTTATTTAAAATTATTGTGAACCCTTCGTTTTTTTTCTTAGAATTTCAATCATTTACTTCTTGCTATACTATCTGTTTTACAAAAAAAATTAATTTAAACAGCTCCTTCTGGGTGTTGCAGTATCTTTTTCAGTTAGCATATAAGATTTTATTCTAAAATCTTCATAATCAGAGTAAGGAACCATTCTTTACAATCATTTTTCAAAGATATTTTCTTTCTAATGTCCGGGACTACGGTTAACAACGTCCATTCTGAAGTTCCAATGTTCAATTACGCGTCTGAGTATTTCTAGTGGTATTTGACCAATAACACGAGTAATATTTGCCTCCAATGCGTCAATTGTCATCGGAATATCCAAAAAGACTTTGGACTTCACATAGCCCTAAATAAAATAGTCGAGAGGTGTGATATCACACGATCTAGCTGGCCAATTCGTTGGTCTGTAAGCTTGTCAAGAGCCCAACGACTAAAACGGAAACGATTCGAAAGGTCGGTCGGCTTCAATTCTAGCACTAGTTGAATTTCGTAAGGTTTCAAGGAAAGATCCTTACGTAAAATACGCCAAGTTGTTGAATATCACAGGCCAAGTTGTTGAGAACGGCGACGAATCGACACTTCACGATCTTCACGTACACTCTCCGCTACCTCCCGTATATTTTCTTCACTACGTGCTGGGTGTGGTCTATTTGGTCGAGTATTATCCAATAATGAAAATTGGGTATCAAACTTACGGATGGTAGAGCTAATTGTGCATTCGGTGGGCCGATTATGTGAACCATAAGTTGCTCTAAGCGGCCGATACACATTCCTCGAAGAACATAATAAAGTTGAATAATTTGTAGACGCTGTGCCGGTCTGAGTCTTTCCATTATGAATCGTCAAACACTACTGAACAGAAATTGCACTTCAGTTAAGACGAGGCATGCGGAATCTGCAATTAAAAGCCCTCCACAAAAAGTACCTCTAAATGAATCATCCTTTATCTGGATTGCGTCATGCTGAACTACGTAAGTTTTGATTTTGATTATTATATTTCAGTTGATGAAACCTTAAAATTTGTCATTTTTGGAGCAGTGCCTCTTTGACATAATATGTATCGTAAGTTGTAAAAATATCATAATATATTTACTAAAAGTATTATGTACTAATTCATTTTATTTTATGTTAATAAAAGCCTTTAATGGTAACTCATTCCACTTTAATGAATCAAATAACTTCCCATTTTGTGTGCTAGGTGGATTATAAATTACACCCCTTTAAGATCATCCCTGTAAATGATATAGTCCGTCTAGAAAGGATCCGGAATTTATTATTATTCATGATTTTAATATACTTCTTTTTTTTAACATTCTAACACGAAAGTAATGTATAAAATAGGCTGAGCAGATAGTCGGCTAAGGCCAAAGTTGCATGGCGACACTATTTGTCAAATATTGTCGATTGCCAACACGTATACAATTTATGAAATAATGTCGCAATTAGAAAAAAGAAAACAGGTACAATATTTGCACAGAAAAGTTTTTCGAAACGTTAAAAAATTAGTGCAATTGACTGAACTGGGAAAAAGTGTTGCATATGAGATAAAATAGAGGATATAAAATGAAGATGAGGCATAGACCAGTTTCGGGAAGACCGCGTCAGATTAAAGGAAACAAGTTAAACACTTTATTGGACTTGGGACGACACAATCCGCGCCTGAGTTTTGGCAAATTGGCTTACAGATTTGGAAATCAACGAAATATAAAAGTATGTCCAGAAACCTTCCATATGTCATTGAAAAGACCAGGCTACATATCAAGGAAATCAAAAAAAAATCCCTATAATAACACCTTTACAAAAGGAACGAAGGATAGAATTTTTTCAACGTTTTCAAGGAGATAATTTTAATAATATCTTTATATATTATATGAGTGTGGATAGCTCAGCGGGAGAGCATCGGACTCGTGACCGGGAGGTCCAGGGTTCGAATCCTATTCAGGTAGAAAAGAAATTTTCTAGTTGGACGGGTATCTGCCACCATTTCACTGTTGGGTCAAAAATTAACAGTGCTGTGACCTAAAGTGGCGCAAGATCGCAGTAACAAAGCCTACACAGAACACAACTGAACTCCTAACTCGTACAAGCTGAAAAAGCTTCTGAGGGATCTTCACAGAAGATCTAGGAGTAACAGGATAATAATAATAATAATAATAATAATATCTTAGTTGTTTTCAACTTGGTGAAAATCGCTTAAAAATCCTATCAAAGCAACCTGTTACCTTTCAAATTTTCCGCCAAAATACCTCTTTGGGGAGCAATATCTCAGCGTGATGCTACGCCTCTCTGTATAGTTCATGGTACCATCAATAGGGAAAAGTATTGTGGCATTCTAAACGATTTTCTCCTAGAAACAGCGCATGCTTTATATCAAGAGGGTTGGCGTTTTCAGCAGGATAATGCAAGGTGCCATACTTCGGCCTATGCTCAAGCCTGGATGCAAGAACACCAAGTGACAACCATTTCATGGCCAGCAGCTCCACCAGAACTTAGTCCCATTGAAAACATATGGGGACTAATGAAGATTGAAGTTGAACCAGCAACGTCACGAAATAAAGAAGATTTAATTTAGCCAGTTTCACAGTACTGAACTACCATCACCGAAGATTATGGAGGTGATCTAGTTTCGGGTGTACCTCAACGTTTAGTCAAGTGTTTACAGTTGAATGTAGGTTGCATAAGTAAATAAGATATTTTGTTATAATTTTCTAATTCAAGAATTAAAAATTTATATTAAATGATTACAATTGAGCTTTGTTTTTTCCAAATACTTTCTAGACGGACTATATATGTAAATTCTAGGCATTGTATTCAACCTCGAAAAAACTTGGTTAGAAGATGAAAATGTTAACCCAAGCTTATATATGCCAAAAGAACAAGGGCATATAATCTTTATTGAATAAGGCTTTAAAATAACGTTAATTGGTAATTTACGATTTTTCTTACAATAAAATCCGTTTTATTGACATAAATGTTACCAATACCGTATTTTGTTTCACATCAAATAAAAAACGAGTTGAAGACCGCACCGCACTCCAAGATCCCTTGGTACCATGACCATCATCGCCGAAGACGTTCCCATCAACGCTCTAGGATGTCCTCTCCTCCAGGTCATCCGATCTCGCGATCATTGATTTATAAACGATTAAATCCTTATCGCCCCGTATCTATATCGACATCGTCCTCGCGGGCCGTCATCGTCTTCGAAAGACACCCGCGTCGCATACATAATCGCGTCTAGATACCTCCAACATCGATATATCGATCGTTTATTCAAGAATCGTACGTCCGTTTACATGTGTTCCATACCACTCATTACGGCCTTATCGATGCCGGTTTAGATTCAATTAAATCGAAAGCTGGGTACGTGACGCACGTCGCTGATGACTTGCGACATTCGGTGCGTCCAAAGGCTTACATCTTCATAACGGATACTGACGGAGGATGACGAGTATAGCCAAGGGGTGTTGAGAATTGAACGGCACCAATTTGACAAGTGCTGGCATCCAATCAATTGTTACTGGATTCAAAATGCTAGTTATTGATTTGATTGTATCATCAACAATCTCTTTAGTTATAAATACACCTGAATCACTCTCGAACATCAGAAGATACACAAAATGGCTCTTGCTTTATAACCTGATGTAGTTCAAATCATGTACACCAAATGACATTGAGAAGGCAAAACTCATACCAAAAAAGTAATTTTGTACCAAACTTAGAAGAAGCAAGTAGATACAACTGATTCAAATTTTTGAAAAAAAGAACCAAATAAAAACTTCATAACAGTAATTGACCAAGGATAGGTATGACCAAAGGTTTTGAGGATTGAAAGACCCCAATTTGACAAGTATAGGCGTCCACTGTTACTTATTTCAAAATGCTGATCATTGATCCATCTCTACAGTCATTTTTCTTCTTCTGTTGGTGCCTATAACCTGTGGATGTTGGCACTAAACCATTGTTGAGCCTCCCCGAATGTTGATGGGTATTGCTCCCCAGATCTCGATGGTCGAAAGCAACATCTATAAAATTGGTATCATCCACAAACATAACCAAATTCCCCTATTTCTTATTAGCAAGAAGGTCATTAAATTACCGGAGGAAAAGTATTGATCCCGTAATAGATCCTTGCGGCTTATTCCCAGCTAGAAACTTCATAACAGGAATTGGCCAAAGGTTTTGAGGATTGAAAGACCCCAATTTGACAAGTGAGGCGTCCACTGTTACAAATTTCAAAATGCTGATTATTGATCAGTCTCTAATTTTTTTTTTTTCTTCTATTCGTGCCTATCATTTGTGGATGTTGGCACTGAATCATTGTTGAGCCTCCCCGAATGTTGATGGGTATTGCTCTCCAGATCTCGGTGGTTGAGAGTAACATCCATAAAATTGATATCATCCACAAACACAACCAAACTGCCCTGTTTCTTCTTAGCAATCCACTGTTACTAATTTCAAAATGCTGATTATTGATCATTCTCTAATCATTTTTCTTTTTCTGTTGGTGCCTATCATCTGTGTTCATGTTGGCACTGAACCATTGTTGAGCCTCTACGAATGTTGATGGGTTGTTGCTCTCCAAATCCCTGTCCATAAAAGTGGTATCATCTGCAAACATAACCAAATCCCCCTGTTTCTTATTCACAAGACGGTCGGTCAATAACATACACAAGGAAAGGTACTGATCCCGTTGTTGATGCTTGCGGGATTCCACTTATGGCTAATTCCTAGTTGGAGACCTCTTTGCCATTCTGAATATGTTGGCATCTGTTTTTTAGATAACTGGTGGGCACCATAATACAACCTAACTCCATAAAGCAACAGCTGGTGTGGTCAAGTCAAAAACTGAGCTGATGTTACATGAGAATACCTTTTCATCGTGGATGGCCTTTGCCATTCTTTGAAGGGGTTCAACGAATGCTGATGTTATCGATTTTCCATCTAGAAAGCCATATTGTGTATTGCTCCAAATGATCCACTTTTTGAATAAGCTTAGAATCATGTCTTTCACCGCAATTTCAAAAATTTTGGATAATTTCTTTCAAAGCATTTGTGATAAGGCCATATGTATCTTTATTGTTCTAACTTCTATTTTTATCCTAATTTTCGCAATTTCCTCACTTGTGATGTAGATATATATATTGAGTTTTTCTGTTGTTTATCAACAAATTCTTCAGTCTTCAATCAGCCAAGTACATATATTCGCTCTGCATAGTAACACCAATGTATTTATTATACACTAGAGCCTCCTAGAGGATAGATTGTGTATGCATATTTGCGTGCGCTAAATGGTGCTAATGTATGATGAATACGTTGGTGTTCCTATGCAGAGTGAATATAGGTACGTGATGCCGAATTACTTCATTTGAATAAAAAAAATCTTGATTATGAGCCTCACAGCGTAATTAGATCCGACTGGGAAATGAGACAGATTTTTTGCGTTTGTAGCGTTAGAAAAAATCGAGAATACAGTTCTTCGCTTGAATTGGCTCGCTGGGTTATGTCGTGTATGTAAATTTGAGTGCATTAGTGCCAGTGTATGATAAATACATTGGCTCATCATTATCTCATTGAGGGATGTGGAAACGTATCGGATGCTCACGAGGCTTCAATTCTTGCACTAGTTGAACCTTCATACCGAGATCTTCATGCAAAATTCTCCTCAGAGAAATGCGAGAACTGTTCAGTTCTCGAGCACGATGAAGAGTTGATGTTAATGGATGTTCAGCTTCATTCTGGGCTACAGTTCAATGTTATCAGGTGTACTCACGAGACGAGAACGTGAACAGATTGTTTTATCAAACATCGATCCAGTTTCACGAACTCGCTCCATAAATTGCCTCTTATTATTTCATTGTATATGTAATAAATAATTATATATTGGTTTGCCTGATTCATTATATAATTTGGTTTCAACGAAAGCCATAAAATACCTTACAAGCTTTGTGTAATTTTTGTGATTGACATAGAATACGTTGGATTTTTAAAGTTCTCTAATTTTAGTGTTTATTCATCAAGGATACCAAATGTGAAGCAGGGCTGATGAAGATCTTATTTAATTTCAAATTGTTTTTTGAGGATGTACTAAATGTTTCGAGAGATTTTTGAAGTAACTGATTCAAATATATTAAATATTTCGAATAAATTAGTTTTGAAGAAGCTCTTAAAACTGTTCTGAATTTTTTTAAAAAAATTGGTTTTCATAAATTTAACAACATTTTGTCTCCTTATATTTAGTAATTTTCAATTAACAATTTATATTTCCTTGGGTTTTTTTAAATAAATCTATTTGATATTATATAAAGAGTTTTGATTTTATTTGTCTACTGAATTTAAGCAGTGCTTATAAGACATTAATTTAATTCTAAACGTTTTTGAATGAAATGATTTGAAATTAAAATTTATAGGAGGCTAACACAATGAATGTGTTTTGATATTTAAATTTTGCCGTGAGGTCATTTCATTCCTATAGAATTTTCCAAGTAAACTTCTAATAATTTGGAGAGAAGATTCACCACTTGGGAAATAAGTTTTTATTAACCACTACTTCAAAATGCAAACTCTAGACCTCTCACTCTTTAAAATAAAAATGTATATTTAGCAAAATTTCTCCTACAAATTATCGACGAAATTCCAACAGCATTCCTTTCCTTCCATAATAGCATCAATAATAATCAATAAAACCAATCTTTACTCACCGTTGTACCCTGGGTATGTTATACTGCAGTTCCTGGAACAAAAAAATACATTATTCGAAAACAATCAAGAGAAATCCTTCAAAAACTCCGCCACTCTTAATGGCAGAAGGTTTGATATATGGCCAGATAGATAGGAACCAACCAATTAAAATTGACTGCTTGAATCTCACTCCCTGCTCAAATGGAAGGTACCTTCGTTGAAGCAAATGATTTTCAACCTAGTGGTAGGTAAAATAATTAACAATAACTTTGTATTATTAAGATTATGTATACGGGAATTCCGAAAGAGGAAATTGAATTTCGGGCTTGTTGAAGATTTAGAGCTTTTCGAGAAATAGACTCTTCGATTCTGAAAATGAATAGACTATAATTGATTAGACCTGTCTGGAGTATGAACTATATATTCATGAGTTTATGAGACCGATGTTCAAATTTAGATTTTTATTTCCAAACATAAATTTTGGAAGCACAGCAGAATTTTGAAGGTGCGCGATTTCATTAAAATTATAAAACTTGTTCCATTCACTGTTCGAATTTTCCTCCAAAATTACCGAAGAAATTTTCATGCAAACTGGTGCATAAGTCATATTAAGGCTCTTTTTAAATTGAAATTGCTCACGCATGGCAACCATTGACGTCAATTAGGAATCGGGTAACAGGCTGAGTCATCAGAAAAATATTTAAAATATGCACTTTTCAAATTATATTGCATTTTTTATTATTCGGAAAATGCACACCCTGTGATGATTTTTGAACTCATGTTGCTACAATTTTTTACTTTTTTCAAATTTTATTTTTCCTATGTTATCCCGAATAGTGCTTCTGTAACCTGTAATCTTCAATTCTAGTGTTCAAAATTAATATTTCGTACAACTTTAAGCGACTGTAATGAAAAAAAACCGTAACTACATCAGTTTGGCAAAGTACTTTAAAAGTTGACGCATTTATTAGGGATTCTAAAATGGTACAACACTTATTACATAATTTCTTAGATCGGTTAAAAAAACGGTCTTTCTTAAAAACACAGTTTCGAAGAATTTCTTCGAACTTTCTAAAAATTATTCTAGTGCATTCAATACTCAATACAAGAATGTGGTTTGAATGAGATAGGGTGAGTCCTTCCATAAAGTGTGAGTGAGACAGATAGTGACGCCACTATTTGGTATTGGCATACGTAAACGCAATACAGATCAGTACGCTACGCCCCTTGGTCTACTGCGCATCTTTCCGTATTTGATCGTGTTATTTATGTACTTACGACTTCTGGCTTCGTTTATTAGATTTGTTTGCTTGTGATTTGGATAGTTTCGATCTCTTTATGACGAACTTTGATTTTACCTGGACTAACCTGTGATTGTGTATTGCCATCATGTCTTTGTATACCACACAGTAATATGCTAACATGCACCTTATTTAAGGGGAATGCAGTATCATCGAGTTTCCATGAATGTGCACCGTCTACTCTGAGACATGGACTACAGGTAGCTTGGGATAGTATCCCTCAAGAAGAAATAGACTTATTCGTCAATGCCAACACGTGTTGAGGAGTGTATAGATAATCACGGTGGACAAACACATTATTAACAAATTTATAAAAAAAAAATTCTGATCCCTTCGTTTTTTTCTTCAAATTTCAATCATTTACTCCTTGCTATACTATATATGTTTTACCAAAAAAATTTTTAATTTAACAGCTCCTTCTGGATGTTGCAGTTTCTCTGTCAGTTAGTATACATTACAATGAGATAAACATCCATTGATTTCTCTTGAAATAACTGATTTTTTTTAATATTATTATCATAATCCTGATTATCCTGATACTCCTAGATCTTCTGTGAAGATCCCTTAGAGCTGTTTCAGCTTGTGCGAGTTAGGAGTTCAGTTGTGTTCTGGGTAGGCTTTATTACTGCGATCTTGCGTCACTTTAGGTCACAGCACTGTTTATTTTTGACCCAACAGTGAAATGGTGGCCGACACCCATTCAACTAGAAAGTTTCTTTTCCACCTGAACAGGATTCGAACCCGGACCTCCCGATCACGAGCCCGATGCTCTGCCACTGAGCTATCCACACTCATTTATATGCTGTTTTTGTAAGTAACTTTAAAAGACAGCGTGTTTAGTCCGAATTCCAAACTAGGGTGACACTTACTAGATTATCTCTTAACTAAGTCATTTTTTTTTTTAATAAACCTAATTTCCAGCTGATTATTTCAAATTGACATAAATGAGACACATGAGGACTGAAGGACTTCGGACGATGGCCTCTGACTGTGGTCAATAAAGAACGGTTATTATTATTATTGAGACACATGTTTGAATTTCCATAATATTTTATTGGTACTGAAATACTTTCTGTCCTTGGCGGACTTCATCAGAGTACAAGATATATACAATAGGGTGGGTCAAAAAAATCGATTATTTTTTTTTTACAAGTGACGCGGAAAAATGAGTTGCTAAGTACCTTAAAAAAATTCTCACCAAGCATGAGCTCTTAATTTTAATAGGAAGGTGTTGAAGTTTCTTTGTCAGTTAGTATACATTAAAATGAGATAAATAACCATTGATTTCTCTTGAAATAACTGTTTTATTTAATATTATTATTATAATCCTGATTATCCTGATACTCCTAGATCTTTTGTGAAGATCCTTTAGAAGCTGTTTCAGCTTGTGTGAGTTAGGAGTTCAGTTGTGTTCTGGGTAGGCTTTATTACTGCGATCTTGCGTCACTTTAGGTCACAGCACTGCTTATTTTTGACCCAACAGTGAAATGGTGGCCGACACCTGTTCAACTAGAAAATTTCTTTTCCACCTGAACAGGATTCGAAACCAGAGCTTCCGGTCACGAGCCCAATGCTCATATTGGAAAACCCTTTTTTATATATAATAAAATTTCGTGTAAAAATGGCGCAGCCACTCATCATTGCCTCAAAGACCATTCTTCCTATCGCGCAAAAGCGCCACCTGATTATGCGTCCGCTTCAACTGCACCGATCGTAATACCATTTGTCAATTAATGTTCAGCAGCGTCATTGCAGGCGTCCGATGTCGTGGAGAAGAGATATGCTAATCTAATAGCCTCTTTAGAGCGCTGACGTCTCCGCACTGACAAGCGGCAAGTCACCGCTTGACGGCGATTTGTTAAAAATGGCGACCATTAACGTTCACGCTTGTCGCCCTCCATTCTCCTGCGATTTTAATCGGATCGCGTTTAGCGTCACGGTTAAATCGTAATCCAGCGATACCAGTTCGCGACGTTATGTGGGATGCGAACACGAAAACTGATGTTGTTGAGGAATTTTGGGTACAGCCGTCGGCTCCGAGGATCTTTAGTGACGAGTGAGCGTGGAAAAAACAGTTATGGATCGGTGAAAAGCGGGAACACACGCGTAACGCCTGGAGGATACTTCAAAATTACGCAAATGTTCTTGGACTCCCCGTAAAGCGAGTAGGTGTTAACCGTTCCGGCATTAATGTTGAGGACCTGAACCATTTGGCACATATTCAGTTCGATTAATTTCGTCAGAGCTGAAAATTTTCTATAAATGATGGGTTGGGGATAAAGAACTCATTATTTTTGCGTGAACTTCAAGACTTTAATTCAACATGTTTTGGATTGTCTAATTTCGGACAAATATAATTGTTCTATAATTTGTTGCCATTTTACAGCAAGCTTCATAAGGCCTCCCTCATAGAAGTCTTGGTACTTATTGGCGAACAACTCTAGTAATCGACTTTCACCTTCTTCTTTTGATGCTAACTCCTTATCACTCAAGAAGTTTCGCAATGCGAGAAGAAGATGGTAATCGCCTAGTGCCAGGTCCGAACTATGTGGTGGCTGCTTTAAAACTTCTCAACCAAGCTCCTAGAGTTTCTGACAAGTTATTACAGACGTGTGTGGCCTGGCATTGTCCTGATGTAACACTAAGCCTCTTCTGTTGGTCAATTCTGGCCGTTTCTGGTTAATAGCTAGTTTCAAACGGTCCAGTTGTTGACAATGGAGATATGTTTTAGTGTTAGTGTTTTAGTTAAAGACCTTTTTTTGTTCTCTAAACATCCTAGTGGAAATTTTCAAGCAATTTGATATTGAACATTATCAGCAACTCAAACAGAAACCCAATACATCCAAATACAACAGATCTGCAATAATAATAGGGAGCATCCAGAAAAAAATGTAAACTATTTAAAGAACTACCGTATGTATTGTTCAAAATGACCACCACCAACGTCCATACAATGATGTATGTCTGCTTTCAAATCCTTCTCTAACATTTTCGAAAATGTCTGGTGTCAGTAATTGGCATTCCGTGATGATTCTTTGTCGCAGTTCTGCAAGATTTTCAGATGCAGTTGCATAGACTTTGGACTTAAAATGTCACCACAAAAAAATCTGATGGCGATAAATCGGGTGATCTTGCTGGCCACTCTATAGAACCCCTCCTGCCAATCCAACGTACTGGATAACGTTCGGTCAAAAATTGTCGAACACGGATATCGAAATGTGGCACCTTCCTGCTATAATGTGAGGTCATTTTCTAATAGGTTGTCGTCCAGAATGTCAGTAAGCATTGGATCAATAATGTCGTCTAATAAATTCAAATAAGTTGTTCCGTCAAATCTCCCATCGATAAAAATTGGTCCAACAATATACTTATATGAAATTAATTTAATTCCTGAACTTATAATATTTAATATAACATTTTGAAATTAAATATGTAGAAGGCTGACAGAATATATCTGTAAATATTAAAATATTCAAATAATTTTATATACCTTCTATCAAGTATAAACCACAATTTATTTTATTTCATTCATAATATATAATTATTTGGTTTCCTTAACATTCTTTATACAGATGGTCCTTGTGCTATAACAGAGGCCGTTAAATTGCCTTTCAATCTTTAAGATCAATGGTAAACCACAGAACTATTTATTTTGCGTCAACATTAGACTCCATTTAAATGTTCAGTATTAATTTGACAAGACGCTTTCTGAATTAAAGGTCAGAATATATCTGTCAATATTAAAATATTTAAATAATTTTATATATCAAGTATAAACCTCCATTTATTTTATAGCTTCATTTGGGACTGGACGCTTAACTTCGTGTTTCTTATTCAGAATGGAACCAGTAGTTTCCAATTTATTCATCAAATGCTTAACATATTGGTGACTTACATTTTTGTCTAGATGATTGTTATTAAAACACCTTGCGGTAAAACTAGAATTTTCGTCATTCCAACAGAATAATTTGAGAATTTCTATTCTTTCTAGAATAGACCATTTTCGCCCACATAAGTCTCAAACCCAATTATGATGAAGAAATGAAAGAGTTAAACACATTTGTGAGAGAATCTTCAAGAAAATAGTATACATTGTAATGAATTTCATGCGTTTCACACATTTTCCCATCATGAACGATAAGACAGTCGAATGTTTTCAAAGTAAAAACATTCAAAAACTCAAATTGTTCTGGCATTAACTGAACAAATGGAAAATTTCAACTACGATGTCTAGAGAACAGAAAAAACTTCTCAACTAAACCACATCCACCATCTCTTCAAAAATGTTGAGGGTCCTTGCTATCCTCAGGTGGTTTTGGAACAATGTCGTCATTGGAATTCTTTCTCCCTAATACAGAACCTGAACATTATTTTTGAATTCTTCAAAACTCTTAGGTTCTTGAGTTAAGACGGTTCAACTGTCTGTTCAACCTTTTGGCGATAAGTTCAATATTACATTATTTCGTGAATAATGAACCTATTTTGAAAATTTTAACTGGGTTGTGTACAGAACATAAAGAACTTTCAAACTTTCCTATTCAAAAAATGTTAGGGATTGATATCACCTTCATGGGGGTGCGTTTTTCGGAACAATCATAGAAATTCGTCCCCCTCAAACTCAAGTTGACCTTTCCTTAAATCTTCGAAAATTCTACGTTTCTGAGTTCTGGGGTGTCAAATTGTCATTGGGACACCCTGTAGAACAAATCGGACAATCCGAAACATCTTGAATTTCACGCAAAAATAATGGATTTTTTTGGCCCAACCGATTATAACCGTTATTGTTACCAAGTGATACGAGTCGAACTCGTTCCCCAAATCTAAATCCCGAAATCATTCAGTCTTCTTCTTTTTTTCTGATCTTTCATTTCACTCGAATTCCTCGAGCACTATTATAGATTCGACAACAATTTACGATTCGGAAACAAAGCCAGAAATACGTCCGAGCGCCCATGTCGCACAGCACGTCCCACGCAACGTATGCAAAACAACGTCCCAGGTACAGAAAAAAATATGTCTACGGTATCACACTTGTCACCGAGGGTGGTTGCGTTCCCATTATTTACACCCTTTCGGTCTTTATTCTCGTGAACGATTACACCCTCTGCATGCTAGCCCGGACTAAATGGTTCGTGAAATTATGTTAATGTTGTTCTATGATTAATGGTCTGCGACGCGGAATGGAACGTGGCTCCTTGAGAACACAGAAAATTTCGATTGTTCTGATTGATTCGTTCTTGTGCATAGAAAAGGGCACGCTTTGATCGTTTGCGATGCCGTCCACAGAGGGATTAGGGGCTATTAATCTTGCGGATGGGTCGCGTTCCGAAATGGAGTACGTTTGACGTCGACTGTGGGGGGTACATTGTTCCGAATCAGGTATGCCTGTTTATTGGCAAATTGTGATGGAAAATGTGAGTCTAGACCATACAAAAAATGATTGGTCATTATAAAAACCAAAGATTTGCTCTTCCCAACAGAATTAGAAGATTATAGATTTTGAAAATTGCTTCATTTAAAGTATAAGGTTGTTTCGTTTTTTCCCGACGGAGGATTTAATTGTATTTTTTCGAACCCAACTGCACCCTTAAGCCACATAATCATGATATATTTTGAGAGCTGATACGGCAAGGCTTGTGTGTGAAAAAGTTCAATTAATTCTACGCAGTAGTTATTGGTTGGTGAACATTTAAATATTGAGAGTAATAAACAGTATTTTCGTTATATTTTACTTTTTCACTAAAGATAAGGTAAAAATGCTGTATTTAAATGCTTCGATAGGGCAATTTTGATGCCGAAGATGCACCACGTTACGGAAGAAGGCGATAAAGACACGATAAAGGCATTAGTTGATGCAAATCGGCGAATAACAACACGTGAGATCAGTGAGATGTTAAATTGATCCAATCTAACTGTTTATGACCACCGCAAAACCATAATCAGACAACATATGAATAAGTACAAACTCGAAAGAACAGATCAGCCATATGAAACACGTTACAGAATAAATTCTCACGTTCTAAAGTCAAATAAAAATATCCTGCAGAGGTCTTATTCTTACTTGACTCCTAGGTTCTATAACTTGATACCGAAGGAGATCAGAAATATCGGGTATTCTATTTAGAGTGATAGAACTTTCGATATAGATAACTGAGATTTGACAGAAGGTAGAAGCCATGTTGTTTTGACATTTCTGTTCAGTAGGCATTGACAAATTATCATGGAAAGATTCACGCCGCAGCAACATTTACAAATTGTTGACATTTATTTTCAAAATTAGTGTTCTATTCGCCAAAGTTTTAGAGCATAAATTTCGGAAAACATTTTCTCTACTCGATGAAAAAACAACAAGAACTCTACGTACAGAAGAAAATATTGCTGCTGTAATTCATAGCCTTAATGATGATCCAGATTTATCTATTCGCCGACGTTAACAACAAGTTGGACTCTGTGCATCCACCACATGGAAAATTTTGCATAATGATCTTGGTCTACACACATACAAAATACAACTGGTTCAAGAACTAAAGCCACTTGACCATAATAAGCGTAGTTTGTTTGCTGATTGGACCCTAGAACAGCTTTAATTTGATCAACTTTTTTTCGTTGAATGGTGTTTAGTGATGAAGCTCATTTCTGGTTGAAAGGCTATATAAACAAGCAAAATTGCCGTATATGGAGTGAAAACAATCCTCAAGAAGTTCTGCAGGTTCCATTGCATCCTGAAAAATGCACTGTATGGTGTGCTTTGCACGCTGGAGGCATCATCGGTCCATATTCCTTTATAAACGATGCTGGAGCTAATGTTAGAGTGAATGGTGCTCGTTATATCGATGATCAATGATTATTTGTTTCAAAATTTGAATGGTATCGACCCAGAAGTGTTTTGGTCCTAACAAGATGTTGCTACACCTCATGCTGCTACCGTAACAATTGATTTATTGAAAGAAAGATTTGGCGATAACATTATTGCCAGAAATGGTCCAATTGCCAGAAATGGTCCTCCAAGATCATGCGACATAACTCCACTGGATTATTTTCTTTGGGGTTATGTCAAGTCATTGGTTAATGATGATAAACAATGATGATAAACCAGAAACAACAGACGCTTGGAAGCCTACATAACTCGTGTTATTGATGAAATAAGGCCTGAATTACTCGAAAAAGTGCTATTTGTGGATTTGAACACATAAATATTATTATTGAAAGGGCTGGGTTTAAGCTCGGTATATGGCTTCCCCATGTTCTCACTGACAGAAATTTGTGTCGTCGCATTGACATCAGTCATTCGCTTCTCAAACGTCACAAAAATGATCCATTTTTGAAGCGCATCATTACTGGGGACGAAAAATGGGTTGCATATGACAATGTCAAACGCATGAGGTCGTGGAGCAAAAAAAGATGAACCGGCTGTAAGCATTTCGAAAGCCAATATCCATCAGAAAAAGATGATGCTGTCTGTTTGGTGGTATTTTAAAAGAATCAGTTTTTTTTTGAGCTTTTACTGGATAACACAACATTTAGTTCGGAAGTCTACTGTCATCAGCTGAGCAAACTAAATGATTCACTTCAACAGAAAAGGCCAGAATTAATCAAAAGATAAGGCCAGAATTAATCAACAGAAAAGGTGTAGGGTTCCACCAAGATAATGCGAGACCTCATACAAGTTTGGTCACTCGCCGAAAGCTTTTACAGCTTGAATGGGATACACTGCCACACCAAGCATATTCCCCAGATCTGGGGCCTGCAGATTATTATTTGTTCCGGTCATTGCAAAATTTTTGGACGGTAAAACCTTCACATCAATTGAAGAGATCAAAAATCACCTGGGTCAGTGTTTTGCCAACAAAGTCCAAAATTTTAATGAGCCTGGAATCATGCTACTATCAGAAAAATGGCAAAAGGTGCTGGACCAGGATGGCCAATATATAATTTAACGAAATATTCATTCATTATACGAAAACTCCGTGAGGATCGTGGGTGATATGAACCGACTTCATGTTAGTTTTCTAGAATTTGTCCCTTTTCAATTATAATTACATTAATGGAATTTTTTCAACTATTAGCGCTCAAATTGATCAAATTACGTCCATCTTTCTATATATTTCTTTAATTTCAACATATTTCAATATTCAACTTCACAACGTTTCGCCCGTATTCTAGGGTTCCTCACTCGACCAGCAGCCCATAAAGCTCGAGATAAATGCCCACTTCTGACACTGTAAATTGCTGCCTTGGAACACAGAGAGCACATGACTCGCAGTGACGGATGTGACAGATATCTAGATAGCAATCGTTGGAATTCGCCCGGCTACCGCCTGTGAAACCCTTGACATCTTCATCTAGCAGGCGCTAAGCCGTTGGTGGCCGACTCGTTAAGTGCAACTTCGACAGAAGTACTTTTGTATTCGAGTGTCTGGGTCCAGGAAGGACTTCAGTTACGTGGATTAATCAATGATAGTGCAGAAAATTTAATATTTCTAACAGCAGGAAATATACATTCTGTCAAGAAAGTACCGGGAATTATCGATATAAATCTGGCGGGGCAATGAGGCAGGTAAAATTTTTTTTCCTAGGTTGGTACCACTGTCCTTAATTACTATTCCAAGCTTGAGCGGGATCTGTCAACTAGTGTGTTTGCAACAGCTGATTAAGTCAGTCGATGTCAGAGTGCGTGCCGATTTTTACTATGGGTGATTACGTTGAGCAAAGAATTTGTTTAACGTTTTGTGTTGCAAATGAATTTTCGTGTGCCGATGCATTGAAAATGTTGCAAAAGGCCTTTGGTGATAATGCTCTATCAAAAACTCGTGCAATCAGTACAGAGCCTTCAAGGACGGTCGTGAAGTGGTCGCCCATCGACGGCTTCGATCGAAGATAACGTCGATAAAATTAAGGAAAGGGTGCTGGAAAACCGTCGTACCAGCTTGAGAGAGATAGCACATGATCTTAAGATATCCCACGAGTCCGCACGTACGATTTTGATTGATATTTTGGGCATGAGAAAGGTGGCCGCACGACTCGTACCGAAAGACCTGAATTTTCTTCAAAAACGTCATCGCGAACAGGTTGCTTCAGACATGCTGGATCGCTGTAATTCCGATTCTACATTCATGGAACGCATTATAACTGGTGATGAGACCTGGGTCTACGAGTACGATATGCAAACAAGCCAGCAATCATCGGAATGGGTGGCAAAAAATGAGCCGAAACCGAAAAAACCACGCCAAAGCCGCTCGAAAATGAAGGTGATGCTCATTGTTTTCTTCGATATCCGTGGCGTGGTGTAGGAGTATTACCTAGGCGTTATGAAACGTTTGCGTGAGCGTATCCGTAAGAAGCGGCCAAATTTGTGGGCGAACAACTCATGGATTTTGCATGACGATAACGCGCCTTCTCACCGAGCTACGATTGTGACTGACTTTCTCGCCAAAAACTCAACAAACGTGCTTCAGCAACCACCGTATTCGCCAGATTTGGCTCCCTGCGACTTTTTCCTCTTCCCGAAACTAAAATTGCCCCTTCGTGGCACCCGTTTTGAGTCGATTGAAGCCATAAAACAAAATTCGGCGCGAGAGCTAAAGTCCATTCCGGAAAGTGCCTATAAAAAATGTTTCGATAATTGGAAGAGCCGTTGGCATAGATGTATTGGAGCAAATGGGGCCTATTTTGAAGGCGACCCAATAAATTTTGACGATTAAATGTAAAAATGTTGTTTTAATTGAAAATTCCCGGTACTTTCTTGACAGAGTAGTAAGTTGAAAAAATTGAGGAAAGCACCTACTTGCCATGAGAAGCTTTAGGCAGATTGTTCTTTAATAACTATATTTACAAATTGAATTTTTCATGAGCAATTCGCAAATTTCACTCGATAACTTGACGAATTCCATCTTTAAGGTCTTGAATCGATTGTGGGGCATTAGTATAGGCCTTATCTTTCGCGTGGCCCCAAAGAAAAAAGTTTAAAGTGGTCAATCGTGATCACGTCTTAGAGAAAGTACACGGCCAGGATACTTTTCCCGCAAAATTGCGATTGTTTCGTCTTATTGAAAATAAACGTCTTTCACATCAATATCTTTCAATTACGGCCATAAAAAATCGTTAATCATAGCTCGGTACCGCAATCCATTCACCGTAACAGTTTTACCAGTCTCATTTTCGAATAAGTAAGGTCCAATCACACCGCCAGCCCAAAAACCCCACCATACACTGTTAAGTGTTTTAAGGCTTTTTAACAATCATTCTTGGATTTTCCGAGCCCCAAAATGCAAACATTCTGCTCATTAACGTATAGCCTCCAAGGTGTAAATGGGCTTTATCACTGAAGATGACTTTTCGATCGACATTTCGATGCATTTCAAGGACAAAATCAGCGAAGATACGACGGCTTGAGTGCTTGTGTTAACTGAACTTTAAAAGCTTTAGCTATCTTGGATATAGACCAGCAAGTGTAAAAATCTGGAATACTTTATCATCTGAGTACACATTGAAACTAGGCGTACCACAGGGATCCGTTCTTAGCCCCTTATTGTTCCTACTTCATCAATGACCTTCCTGGTGATGTTAAAAATTAATTATTCAGATGTTGCTCGCAGAATGGTATTCCATCATTCTCGAAAATGTGCTTAATAATTTTGTTTACTGATGACACGTCGTTTGGTGTCAGGGCTTCTTTCGAAGAGCTTCAAATTTTGTGCCATTCAAAACAACAGAATGTATGTTTTTTTCAATAGGTGAATGTACAGGGAAACTTGTTCTTCACTACTAAGATACTGTAACTACATCGAAAGATTGTACAAAATTTCCTTGAATTTCTTTGGATGAAAATTTGATATGGTTCAACCATATTGATTTGGTCGGAAGCTCATTTTATGCTTTAAATACAGTAGGACATGTGGTACCTATTACATCACTGATTAATATTTATTATAGCTCAGTATATAGTCATCTGTTACATAATATCCTTCTTTGAGGAAACTCATCAGAAGTTGGTATGGTTTTTATTATCAAAAAACGTATTTTGTAGGTGATACTCAAGCTTGGATGCAAGAACACCAAGTGACAACCATTTCATGGCCAGCAGCTTCACCAGATCTTAGTCCCATTGAAAGCATATAGGGACTAATGAAGACTGAAGTTGAAGGAACAACCTCACGAAATAAAATGATTTAATTCGGTCAGTCTTACAGTCCTGGACTACTATCACCGAAAATTATGGAGGTGATCTAGTTTCGGGTGTACCTCGACGTTTAGTCAATTGTTCACAGTTAAATGGAGGTTGTATAAGTAAATAAGATGAATAAATTGTTTTCTAATTCAAGAATTAAAAATATATACTAAATAATTACAATTGAGCTTTGTTGCTTCCGGATACTTTCTAGACGGACTATATTATATTAATGAATTATTGAGTGATGTAATTGATGATTAACTTTATTTGTATTACCCTTTTTTAGCTTGTCTCATACATTTTTTTCATGTCAGAAGAGACCAAAAACTGACTTAGACCTAAGTCTTAATGCAAAATACGTTGTAATGTTGTTAGTGGAATGCCTAATTCCAAAGATCGACGAGAAATTGGCAAACCTAGGTTTTCGTCAACACCACAGCAGCAAAATTCTCAGTAGTTTTTGAGCATCGCACACGCTTTCGATTATTCATCAATAGCTTGACCCAACAGCTCAAATTTTTCCACCAGTTTCACTACTAACTAAAATAAAAACTAGATGCCTGAACATATCCAGAACAAAAAATCATCACAAATTATGAGATAATCATTAAATTCCCATTCGAACTTTCTCTGTGGCGCAAATTTCCTGCGGATTACTCCCGATCGGTTGGAATGAGATCGGTCAGTATCGATGTCATTTTGCAACAACACTTTGAAACGCGATTAATTCTGGGTGGTCAAGCCGTTATATCATTTGGTCGCTATTAAATAAATTGAGTGAGTCCGGGCAGTATATCAATTTGTTCTCGAGCGACATGATAGTATGAGAAACTGGATGTTGCCGAACGGAGAAGGGTGGAGTGCACAATTGAAAAAAAGCGGATTGACTCTCCATTTAAATTCGTCTGCGACTACATCTTCATGAATTATGTTACCGGTTTTTTGGTTTGTTTTGGGTTTCGGTAGCGAATATAAGACTAGAGTATTTCCCAGGCGTTTTTATATAACTCCATTCAACTTAATCAATAGTTGATTTCATTTAGGAACAATAACAGGATATTACTATAACTTACTACCAAGAATTTCAGATATTTTCGAATTTTTGTGACTGCTTCATTTTCAGACAACTGAAAACTTAACTAAGTCACAGAGTATCTATGCATGCTCGGGTACAAAATAACAACAGCAATAAATACAAGTATAATTAATAAGAAGTATAAGCTATGGTAATAGAAAGTTCTACAAATCGAGACAATGTAACATACATATGTATAATAATTATAATCTCAAACAAGCCCGATTAGGTTTCGTTGATCGCTGAAACATAAGTATCAGACATGAGTACGTTTCGAAACGAGTTGGTTTCCCGTCAGTGCCCTGTAATGTCCAACGACTACAAATCTGCTACGCACATACATTCGCTCTACACAAGAATACCAAGGTATTCATCATACACTAGCGCCATTAAGTGAACACAAATATACATACCTCAGATACCCTAGAGAGCCAAATCAAGTAAAAAACAGTATTTCTGATTTTTTTCTTATGTTACAAACGCAGAAACTTTCCTCGTGCTCATATTTTGTAGTGGGGATGAGTATGAATTTTTGAAATTTTCAGAATTTCGGTTTTTCGGTAAGTTTTGTGCCTTTTGAAATCTTATTTTAGTTATCTCGAATGCATCATTACTTTGAAATCTTATTATTTTAATCTGAAACACTCTACATGTACACATTTGAAAAGGAAATTAGGTTTTTCTGAAGAGAAAACTAAACTCAATTCAATATCCTTGACAAATAGTAGTAGTAGTATATACACGCATTTATATACGTTAATGTAGTGGCGTTGTTAATGTAGTTAATGTAGTGGCGTTGTTAAATTTTTGACGTAATTGTCATCCTCTACCTGGGGTGCACGCTTTGTGTGTGTGGTCGATTCATCCCCCATAGGCACGATTTACACATTTCTCTTGATCACAGTGGGCAATGATTGTCTCAAGATAAACTCCCTTGTCAAGATTATCAACACTGCTATCAATATATTCCGGTTAGAAGTCACCGAAGAAAAGGAAATTAATAGTTCACCCCCCGTAGAAGCAACGGGGATGAAGAAATATACTGCAGAGAGAAAGTTATATCGGAGAATGATCTACGGACTATCTGTATTCATTTTATCTGTGTCAACTGTTAAGTGTTTCTAGGATAAAGATATTGTTGGTGTGTATTGACTGATTTAGAAGGAGACGTTTAAAAAGCCATATATTTTTTAGGGATTCTTAAAATTGTGCAGTTTTTGAATTGCAGAAGGGTTACCCGCTTGAAAAATCATTTCTTCACGAATGCTTCAACTCATTAAGGGGCGGTCATCCATAAAGTGTACAGATCAATTTGTTCATCTAATGGGGCGTTGACACACAAAATATACCACGTATCAAAATGCATGTAGTTTATCGGGTGACGGTTCAAAGCATTAACCATGTGACATATTATATTCGACTCGTTACAGAACTGTTCAAACCCCAACTTTTTGACCGGCCGTGTGTTTGTGTTATGTTTACTGGTGCGGATAGTGAATCAAGTCTTTTCCAAATTACATTGATTTTTTTTACATTTTCATGTATTGTAGTGGTACGTATTGTAGTAGTACCATCGCCTTTCAATTATTAATTTATTTTCAGAATTGTATCATGGAATTTTTACCATTTCAACTGGTGGTTATGACATACGACGAATCAATTCCTCAAAGGTCTGGATCTGACGAAGGCGTTTGATACGATGAGTCCCTCGCTCTTGCTGGATTCTTTGGAAGACATAGGAGTAAGAGGTACACCACTGTATCTGTTCAGTAGTTATTTGACAGATAGGGTTCATAATGTGAGAATAAACGGAGTAAAAATCGGTTCTGAAATAGTGGAATACGGTGTTCCCCAAGGCACGGTATTAGGACCTGTAATCTTCAACATATATGTTGGTATTATTCAACTTGAATATTGTAGTATTGTTGGATTCACTGACGATACCGTGATATTCTGTCAGGCGGCGGATTAAATGAATTAAAAGCAATAGCGGAAAATGATTTAAAGATGATAAAAACTTTGATTTTAATTATGAATTTGAACAAAACAAAGTATTTGTCAATAAACGTCAATTCAAAGAAACGCCCGTCCTTTGACCTCGAAATCTCGAGTATGGGGGAAAATTATACAATTGAAACAATGATTGAAAATATTCAATTAGGTGCTGATAAAAGTCCTCCATTATCCATTCAGTGTTTACTCAATTTCCTTTATCATATTAAGAGCGCCTAAAAAAAATTTTATGATAACTCGTAGAACAAAAATTTAATTGACATATCACAGTATGATCAATAGATTGGTTAATGTACCTATGAATCGCGATAACTTTTGTATAGAATTGAATATGATAAGGCAAATTGCATTCAACAATGGCTACAGTCCAATTATAATAGACAAAATTTCAAACAAAAAACAAAAGAATATTGCATTGAATTTAGTTCACTCTGTTTCTTAAATTAATAAAGTATATAAAAACAACATTGCATAAGTTTCACTGTTTGTCCGTATAGGTTGGTTTGTAAAATATTGAAAAATCATGTGAATTATTTATTCGAGTAACAGTTAAATAATTAAAGAAAATTAATAGAATTATTATGTTCGGTTTCCATAGCGAATGTTATTGAAGGATGGTATTTCATTGATAAATAAGAAGAATTTTTCTCAAAGTCTGTCTGTACCTGTGAAACAACAGAAAATATCGTCTACATGTAGACAATTAAACAAATAGCTACTAGTAATGACTGTGATCCTACGTTGATAGACAAATTGTTGATGAATAGAAATAATAAAATAGCTTTAAATATGGTATATCCTAACATAAAAGAAAATTTTAAATACATTTCCTTAAAATACACTAAAGGTATTTCTGAGAAAATTGGTACATACCTGAAAAATAAATATAATTTAAAAACTTCATTTAAAACCAATTCAAACTTGAGTAAATTCATCAAAAATAATAAAGACTGTACACATAAAGATGATAAATCGGGGGTTTATAAGTTAACCTGCGGTGATTGCCCTAAAGTTTACATAGGAAAGAATGGAAGAACTTTCCGACATAGAATTTGTGAACATTTGAAGAGTTTCCTCAATAATAAAAGTAATTCCACATATTCTAACCATTTGTTAGGAACAGGACATACTTTCAACCATAATTTTGAAATTCTCCATATAGAAAGTAAAAGTTATGCTTTAAACCTGTTAGAATCCCTAGAGATAAATAAACACGATAAAATTGGAATATTAGTTAACGAACAATTAGATTTAAATAACTCGCCTCAGTTAAATATATTCAGATAAGCTGGAATTTGCAGAGAGCTCTTTTTTGGGTTTTAGTGCTCAATAAAAATTTATTGTACTTACTGTAATATAAATAGCAGCGGATTTCGGAAATAAGCTTAGTTATTCAAAATATAAACCTGCCTGATGATGCTACTGTGATAGGGAAACGACTGTTGTAAACATAACAATAAAAATTTGTGAAAATCAGAATAACCTAAGTTAAAACCAAATGACATTTATATAATGAGGTTAAACCAAACTATAATTATATATTATATATACAATAAAATATCGAGAAGAGGATTTTTACTTGATGGAAGGATTATTACAAAATTTAAATATCAAAACAGATTTATTCTGTTAGCGTTCTATAAGTTTTAATTTAAAAAAAATTTATTCAAGAACTTGAAATTTAAATTTATAAGAGGCTAACAGAATAAATCTGTTTTGATATTTAAATTTTGTAATAATCCTTCCATCAAGTAAAAAAAAACTCTTCTTATTATTTAATTGTGTACATAATATATAATTATATTTTGGTTTAACCTCATTATACAAATGTCATTTGGTGGTAACTAAGGCCATTCATTTGTTAAATGTGAAGTTGGACTGACGAAGACTTTATTTGATTCAAATTGTTTTTTGAAGATGTGCTACATTTTTTGAGAAATTTTTTTAAGTAACCTATTCGAATATATTAAATATTTCAAATAAATTTGAACATTTTTAAATTTGTTTTTTTATTCCATTTTATATTCTATAATGAGTTTCGATTCTATATGTCTACTAAATTTGAGCAGTGCTTATAAGACATTAATTTAATTCTGAAAGTGTTTGAATAAAAGTTTTTGAAATTTAAATTTATAGGAGGCTAACAGAATAAATCTGTTTTGATATTTAAATTTCATATAAGAAGTGCTGTGTAATATTTAGAGATAGTTGACTTGATAAAGCGACAGTCTTGGCGAAACAATTGTCGTTAATAATAAATTATGGAAATAACCTATATTATTTTATTTAACTCACAGAACATAAATCCTTCATAGAAATCTAAATTCCTCTCAATATTTCCAAACTTTGTCCCTAATGGCCGACTACATTCTTCCGTTATTTCCGTGGCGTCATTCTGTCAGATGAAAAATTGGCCTATTCTCATATTTATGGGGTGGAATCTTCGTCTTCTCAACAAGCCAGGTTTTTTTATTTATCTCACTACTTAAGAAAGTCTCGAGCTAAGAGATATATCGGAATTAATCACTAAAACTGAATTGTATGTGAGGAAAAAAGTTTTTTATTACCCTCGGAATTCTGGAGGAATATACATCAAAGTGACAGCGTTGAAGCAACTTTCAACTTTGACAACAAAAAGTCGTTGGCCGACTTCAAGGAAAAAAATTTAATAATCCCCAACTCTTGTGTTTTTTCACTTTTTTATACTCATTTCATGAATTTGATATCATCAAGAAAAATACGAAGGCATTTTCTTGACGTCAGCAACTTTAGTGTCTTAATACACTAATTTATGAATAAAGTTCACTGGTTTCATAACGGGAGACTGAAAAATGTGTAGTTTGTAGAAGAAATAATTAATTCTCTGAAGCCCCTGCAAATTTCAATCTAAAAAATATCTTGAATCAAATAAAATGTCTTAAAAACCCTTTTTTAAAGTCATATAGAATTATCAAGCCATATTGAATCTGTGACTATGTCTTCCCTTCATAATTTTTTACACTTTATAATTTCAAAATTATGTTACTCAGATTTTTTCATATTTTTCTTTCAACTATTATGACTCATCCTATCAACCGCTTTTGGCTAGATGAAAATTTAGCCAAGCTTGGAATGAAATTCTTATAACTGTTTAGGGAAGTATTATTCAGGGTTAAGTAACAAAAAAATTATTTGGAAAAAGTGAAGATTTGTGGCAATAGCAGTAAAAAGACCGTCATAGGGTGCAGAATTTTTAGATACTTTTTTTAAATGCCTATCATTTCGAGAGCATGCCACATACATTTTTTCTATATTTTTCTGATAAACCGACTTGCCTCGTTGCCCAGTTTCGACTTGACGTTGATTTCTGGCACATCCAGTATATACCGCTTTTTCCTAAAGATCTTGATACTTTTGAGAAAAGCGGAATAAACAAATTATATATACACACATCGTAAAAAGTCTTGCCCCCTAGGTTTCTCAAGAAATAAACAATCTATGTTCTGGAAATAAGATGAATATTTTCCTCTATTTCAACTGCAATATATTTGATAGAAAATCTTTGTTTGTCACTCTTTGCTTTATGCAGGATGAGACAAACTAGGAAAAATGAGAAAAAATCGATTATTTATTTTTGATTAATTATACTTATTCCACAGCTGAATCCAAATTCAATAGTCCGTATTACCATCTCTTCTTTCAATCAACTGTCCAATACGCCTAGGTATCCTATGAATCAAGTCATTAGTGAAATTTTCAGCCATATCGTTCCATTCTTCCTGAAGGGCTAAACTCAATTCCTGAAAAGTTGAAGGGGGGTTTTGGCGATTGGATATTGCTGTCCCTAAGTAATCCCATACGTTCTCAATTGGATTCATGTCTGGTGAGTTTGCTGGCCAGTTCATTCTCTGGACATTGTTCTCGTGAAGAATGTTTTGAACTCTTGGTGTGCGATATGGTGGGGCGTTATCATCCTGATGAATGAACTTATCCTCAAATTCGTTGCGCAGAGGATCAATGATTGGTTCAATGAGGTTTTCTACATAGATGGCACCGGTCATTGTTCGTTCATCGATAATAAGAGGGGTACGGCGACCGAACATTATACCCCCCGAGGACATTATTGATTCGCCTTGAAAGGGTCAGAAAGGACTGACCTATGTAAAATGTGCAATGAGTGTTCTTATTTTACCGTTATAAACCGAACGAATTCATCTAGTTACCTTCCTCGCCTTACTTCGCAACATCCGACCAGCGGCCTTGGGTTCTACCGCACTCAAACGAAAAAAAAACACGTCCTGAAATTAGCCCTGCGTTCCACCAGAAACATCCATCTCCCTGCCAAAAGCTAACGAGGTCGAATTAATAAGTCTATTCTCTCAGCGTCGCACAAAGAACCTAACAATACTCTGGCAAGACGCCGTCTTGACAGCTCTCTCAAGTGGGAGTGTAGAAAAAAGCGGGGTGTGTAAACAAAATTAATTCTTCCCTCCGGTTCACTTCAGACTGTTTGGTAAACAACAGATCTACCGTTCGGAACAATGTATCGCGTTACCCGCGATCTAAGCCGCCTTGATGGGAAAAAACGATTTTGAGTTTCACAGCATCTGGTAAACGGGAGATCGAAACCGCTAGGTCACTAGGTGAAGATCGGTTTGTGAAAAAATTGGTAGCCAGAGGTGCTTCGTAATTTCAACCGGAATATGTACACCAGGCTATTACGGATGAAAATGACTGAATAATTTGATTATTTGGAATGCAGCTTACAAGGATTCGAGCAGAAATTAAAAACATTGTAAATTTGCATAACGTCTGTCTTATCGCAAATGCACAATATTTTAATTACATACAAATGTAGATCCTTGGGGTTTGTTTATAGAATTGCTGAGGACCTTCTGTTTTCCAGATTATATCAGATCTGGCATTTATTGTTTGTAATCAGACCCTTCTTCTGGAAAACTATTTTGACCCATGTATCGGGCGTTTTTTTATTTTAGAGTGATAGAACTTTCGGTAGGGATAACTGTGATTTGACAGATGGAAGAAGCCATGTTGTTTTGACATTTCTGTTCAGTAAGCATTGACAAATTATCATGGAAAGACTCACACCGCAACAACGTTTACAAATTGTTGAAATTCATTTTCAAAATCAGTGTTCTATTCGCCAAACTTAAAGAGCACTTCGTGAAATTTATGGATTACATAATAGTCCATCAAAGCAGCTTATTCGTCGAACTATCGATAGATTTCGGACAACATTTTCTTTACTCGATGCAACAACAACAACAATACAAAGAACTGTACATACAGAAAAAAATATCGCTACTGTAAGTCATAGTCTTAATGGTGATCCATATTTGTCTATTCGTCGACGTTCACAACAAGTTGGACTTTATGCATCCACCACATATAAGATCCAACTGGTTCAAGAACTAAAGCCACTTGACCATAATAAGCGTCGTTTGTTTGCTGATTGGGCCCTAGAACACCTTGAAATTGATCCACTTTTTTATCGTAAAATTGTGTTTAGTGATGAAGCTCAGCAAAATTGCCGTATATTGAGTGAAAACAATCCCCAAGAAGTTCTACAGGTTCCATTGCATAATGAAAAATGCACTGTATGGTGTGCTTTACACTCTGGAGGCATCATCGGTCCATATTTCTTTAAAAACGATTCTGGAGCTAATGTTACACTGAATGGGGCTCGTTACAAATCGATGATCAATGATTATTTGTTTCGAAATTTGCATGGTATCTTTTGGTTCCAACAAGATGGTGCTACACCTCATACTGCTACCGTAACAATTGATTTATTGAAAGGAAAAATTTGGTGATAACATTATTTCGAGAAATGGTCCAATTAATTCGCCTCCAAGATCATGCGACATGACTCCACTGGATTATTTCCTTTGGGGTTATGTCAAGTCATTAGTTTATGCCGATAAATCAGAAACAGACTCTTTGGAAGCCAACAAACTCGTGTTATTGGTGAAATAATGCCTGAATAACTCGAAAAAGTGGTCCAAAATTGGTCTGGTCGAATGCGGTTCCTCAGAGCTAGTCGTGGTGGACATATACCGGAAATTATTTTGAAAACATAAATGTCATAAAATTATCTTTCAAATAAAAAAAATTTGGCTTCAATCTTAATTTAAATGTGTTTCATTTCAATTTAAAGTTCTATTGGTCTAAAAAAACACCCGATATTTAAGAAATATATAATTTAGCGGAACAAACTCCATTAAGACCTTGAGGAACACGCCCAGTTCCTGTCAGAAACGCTTCCACAAGTCAAAATAGACAAAAAAGTTAGAATTGTCGACTTATTTTTATATATATATATATATATATATATATATATATATATATATATATTGTTATGGAATTATATTAAAGAAATTTTGTGAATGAATACTAATTAGATCACCCTTGTATATAAGTGATGTATTCTATGTTTCCGGCTAGCTCTTAAGATTATAATTTTGAATAATTAAAATTTAAAATATTATTAAATCTGATTTGATATTTGAGGGAGGGTTCAATTTGAATTTTAAAAAGATTGAATTTTTAAATTATATTATATTAAAGTAATTTGAAATATTATAATCAGTGATCAATAACCTAAATCTAATTCTATGTTAACCTAACCTTATCTAAATAACCTAACGTAATTCTAATATAAACAGTGTTTGCTATTTCTAAACTTCTTTGTGGAAAGATTAACAGGATTGAATTTTTAATACCTTTGGTAAGTTTGTTCATCAATTTATGATTGTTCCTTTTTATTGTCCCTTCTAAGTTTCAGGAATACACTGGTTTCGTTGGAAACAACACGTCTGGAACGTTCTGAAATTCACAGGCTACTTTGTTGATTTTCTTCGATATATCCTATTCGTTTGAAACTTGATTTCTATGTGATATTTTTCCATTCACATTCAGGTAATGTATTTTCTGGATTCACTTTCCATTCACAATAATCAAATAATCTTCTTTTTTTTAGATGATGATACTTTTTTGAACTTTAATTGATTATGGACCGACAAGGATTCTACTCTGCATATAATTGGAGACTGCCGACTTTTTCTGTGTCTGCCCTATTTATAGTTTTCAAGAAAAGTTGAATTTCTAAGCTTACTAGCTTCTGTCAAATTATATAAAAATGATGCTTTTGATGATTTTACAAAATTTACAATATTTCCTGGTTTGAAATTACTTTTGAAAATTAGCTTATTTTTTTAACTACATTTTGATGTATGTTTCATGTTAAACAGAACAGTGAAAGTCTTGCTTTTCCTTCGTAAAGTATTTCAAGTGTCAAAATTTAACAAATTTTAACTTCTAATGCTTATAACTTATAAAATACTTAATATTACTTATGAAATTGATTAAATTTCTTTAGCTTAGATGCTATTACAATACTATTGATGCCTAAACATTTTCAAGGATCTCTCTTACATTAATCATTTGAAAATATCTGACGTAGATGCTATCTCTCATTGAATTAAGTGAATTTTGATCAAATTTGTCCTATTTACATAATTCTAGTAAGTTATATTTATTTTAGCTTGTTCTTTGTCAACAATTCCACTAAAGTTTATATGTGATTCATGATAATAACAAATCTTTTCAACAAATTCTTCATCAATTTCAAATTGGATATCTAAATTCAAATTACTTCTATTTATTGCAACTTTGGCTGGTTTTATATTGAATAATTGTAAATTGAAATCTCCCTGTGAATTCTATTTATAAACTGTCAACAAAAGTACTGTTTTTTGATTATCGTTCAAAGAATTTTAATTTGAGTAGTCGTTATGTATCCTGAATATGCTTTTTCTTCATAATTTTAGCTTGTGAGTGTTTTTTACGAATTGAATTATTAATATTTCTGTCAGAATGGATATTATTTAATGAATTTTGCTCTGGTTATACTCTAACGAGTCAACTTATATACAACGGTGAGTGTTTTCCTTTATATATTTATGTAATTATTTATTTTAACTGTAAATACCATGACAATATATATATATATATATATATATATATATATATATATATATATATATATATATATATATTTGTGTAAGTATTTTTAGAATAAACAAGTACCCCATGACAACTTCGTATACAATTATTTTAAACTTACACTGGAATTTTATATTATATGTTTTTTGTATCGTTAATTTTATAGATGTATTTATTATTTGTATTCATTATTAATATTTACACGCCCCATACAAGTTTCAACTTTCGGAGTGAACACACTTTTATTGAAAATTTATTATTTACTATCTTTGTTCTTGCCATTTTTATTGAATAAACATATACAGGGTGTCCAAATGAAAGTTTGACCCCCCCCCCCAATAACTCAGAAACGAATAATTTCCGAAATTAAAAAAAAACTGGTCAACTTCTTTTCCAAAACGAGTTTGCTCCGAAAAAATGTCGAGTGTTGGTTAGTTCGAAAGTAATTTATATTCTGTGCACAACCAAGTTAAAATTTTCAAAATCGGTTCACTATTCACGAAATAATGTAATTTGAACTTACCGTCAAAAGGTGATGTTGAACAGCCCAAACTCAAGAACCTACGAGTTTTAAAGAATCCAAAAATAATTAAAGAATGGCAGATGTGATCTCTAAACATCCTAGTTGAAATTTTCAAATTCGGTGTTTTTTTTAAGTAACTTGATATTGCACTTATCAGAAGGGTAACTCAAACCAAAACCCAATACATTCAAATACACCAGATCTGTAGGTAATGATAAGGAACATTTTTTTCTGGATGTTCCCTATAATTACTTACAGAGCTAGTGTATATTCCATTTCTACTGAATTTTCCACATAATTTTTTTACAGTTGGGATATTATATTCACCACTTTGGAAATAAGTCAATAATATTTCCCAGTTTTTGCGTAAATCGGCCCATTTCGTTAATGTCAAATATTAAACTAACTTTCTGTCAAAACACTTATGACAGAAGTGTTGCCTAAACTCAAAATAACCACTACTTCAAAATGCAAACTCTAAATGGCCCACCTTTTATATTAAATTCCTGAAATATAAGCTCAATTTAACAGCGTCTTTGAACTTGTACAGCAAAGATGGTTGACTTCACGTTATTGAAGTAAGTAGGTCAAATGAACCCGTATGACATTTGAGGCAAGAAGGCGTGTCTAATTGTTGTCGGTGAGCTCCGGAAATTGGGCAAAATTGTCACATTTTCTTTCGTTCGTAGAAAATAAACGGATAATCGTACGGGAATAAAAATGTGTTTATTCGATAGGCTGATCTTTCGACATTAAAACCCTATACGCACTCCTTTTGCAGGCTCCTCCGAAAAAAGCCTTTCGACTCACAAAAAGAGCGTTTTTGAGGTTAGACTTTATGGTCAGAGTTCAAGGACGGTTAGTGCTTCGATTACACTCGTCGACAAGATTTTTGTAACACGAAACATATCTTTATTTTTTTGATGGAAAAACCCTTCTTATGATAAGAAAATGATTGTTAAAGCCCTAACACGTACCACTTATCAAAAGCTCAATAAGACCAATTTACATTAGCATGTAGTCAATTTTATGAGGTGGCGGTTAAAATGGATACATTTTATAGCAGGAAAAGTATCTAAACTGTGTTGTTTACAATATGGCGAAATCACAAGCCAGGCCATTTTCTGAAAATGTCAAAAAAAGCCTACTTCCAATATTTTGGTGTTTTAATTGGACATCACGACAAGCAGTTGACTTCCATGTGTTCTGTGTTAGTTGTACCGTATCATTGGTGCAGTGGATGAATTGGAAGAGAAAAAGTATACCTTTTGCAGTCCCTATGGTATGGTGAAAAACAATTAATCATTTAGACGATTGCTATTTTTTCCTGACAAAGACTGAAGGTTACTCCAAAAAGGGAAAGCACAAGATCGACTATCCAAATTTGCAGAGATGCATGAAAGGTTCGAAAGAATGGAAAGCTTCTCTAAGGCAGTCTTCTCAAAGAGAAAACATAGACTCATCGAGGTGTCTATTTCGGGGCGATCTGAGGATGAAGGCTGAGTTTAAAAAAAAACGATTTGAAAAAACTGAATATTATGCAAAAATGAATTAAGTGAAACATCTAAAATAAAGCAAGCAAACAGGAAACAAATGAAGACCTAAATCTAGTAATCGCCCATTTCAGTATCAACAATATTAATGTGGTATTCCAAGTAACACCCGCGTTCACGTGTACAATATGACAACAATCACTGGAATAAACAAGCCAAGTATTCTAATTGAATCCAGTAACCCGATAATTTCCATTATCCGATTCCAGGAATCGATAATAGGTTCTTGAACGGAAACTGAGATGTTTTTAATTCGGTGTTATATTGATGTACGATTATGCCGTACGTGTAGGTGTTTTAATAGATGTTGTTTGGTTACGATTGGAATTTATTGGAGATATAAAGATCCTTACAGGTAAAGGTGATTTCTTCAGTTTCGATATTTTTCAGATTTCAGAACAATGAATTGTTATAATCGCTCTGAAATTGATGAAGGTGATTCAGGTCGCTCGTAAATTGTAAGAGACCACCCGTATGACAGAAATTTACGTTTTCGATCTGAGTTAACGAACAGGAAATACATACAGTGTGTACCAACGAAAAGGATACGCAAGAAATTACTGCGAAACCAGCTACAGAATATTCCAAAACACTTTTTCTAAACATCGTTATTTAGTCGCCAAGGTGAAGAATAAGTTAACACCCCAACATGCGAACAAAACTTCAGACGTAAAGCGTAGGAGGCCCTGATCCTGCCTTTACACAATTGTAGTGGATCCTCGAATAGAAAAAGGCAAATCTCGAATCTTAATGCGATTTCTTGTCTTGTGAACAACTCTAAAACCTGTTGCAATTAGTATTTACTCACTCTGTTTGCGAGAAATGTCGCGGCAGAAGTCTCTGGCGCCGTCTTATGCTAATCTCTTCGACCTCTTATGTATTTTTGCCTTATCGGTGTCGATGGGACATTGTCAGTTGGTCTTGTCACACTCGCTCCACGGTGACATTGTTCATATTTTTCAATAGCACCTTATATCGATGAAATCAAATCATACCTTCAATGAAGAATCTAACGGTAGGTAATTGTTATACAAGGTGTTATATAAGCTCTACGACAAACTCTGGTAGATGATAGCTGTGCCTATTCTCAACATGGGTTGGTTTCGTTTTCGTCTAGAAGATACCAGCATTTGAATAATATATATATACTCGTCAAAAATTCAAAATATTCATGTTTTCCGAAGATGAATATTTTCCGTATCATCTTAATATTTTTTTCAGTTACACAAACTTATAACGGTTATAGAAATGCCTTCTTATTCATCGTGAAGCAAGTTTAATGAATTTCCCTACAGTTTTTATGTCGTTTTCAGTAAGATCAAACGCTTCTAGGCAATTCAAAATCGAATTTTCAACACACCAAGACAAGTTTCATCCAAGGACAAGGCCAACAGAACCCCTCCAAATGCTTTAGGCTAGTCGAACACGAGTAACTGACCAATTTCTTCAATGTTTGACAAATTGTGATATCACGTTTACTTTGCCTTTGGAACTGTTCGTCAAAGACCCAAAGTGGTAGACCACGTACTACAACGTCAGTAGAACGCCATTTTTCAACTCGTTTGGTGAGAAGACAGCATTTCATCAGTTGCAGAATAGCAAGTCAACGTCTTCGAGATGCCACAGGTAATAACCGTCAGAAGACGTCTTCATGAAGTCAATCTAACATCGAGACGCTTGTTGAGAAGAGTTCTACCAACTCACGAACATGAGCGTTACAGATTAGAGCGGGCAATGGAGGGGGTACACTGGCGACATGAATGGTGATACGTACTCTCTACTGACGAGTCCAGATATGTACGTTTTTCTGATAGGTAGACGAGTGTGGACAGGTCAAATCATAAAAAGTAACCGCTGCTCTGTTCAAGTAGTCTATACTTTTCGAGGAGACACAATTATGGTTTGAGATGGAGTTTTTTTAGATGGCAGAACCATGAAGTCTCAGACAGATATTGATGAAGTTATCAGCGGAGTATTCCTTAAATTTCACGCAGCTATTGGCGAAAATTTCGTTTTTCTGGATAATAATGCACTACCACACAGATCCCACCAGGTGATTACTGCTAGAGAAAAGCAGGGTATTCGACATCTAGGATTACCTTCAAGTTCCCCTGACATAAATGCAATAGAGCACGCTTGGAATCAATAACAAAGAACCAAACACTTTCAAACATAAAAGAACGTAAAAGCTAAAACTTACATGAAATTATTAGAAATCTTTCATAGGTTACAATAACGTACTCAATACATACGTAATAAATAAATAAAAGATTTACAAAGAAAAGTGAAAATCGTATCAGGAAACGATTCCCAGATGAAAACATCCAGTATTGTGTGAAGAAAATTTCCAAGAAAATCTTCAAACCTGTATTATATGGTATTTCAACATCCACATCATGAATATTCAACATTATGTATATAGTAACACTCTGACAAATCATGAGTAAGTATAGCTTTACTCGACACCAAACTGTGTGTTATATAGAATATAAAATTGAATAAAAAAATCTTTATCCTTAAGTTGCTCTCCTAATAATAACATATTTAGTTGAATAAAGAAATTCATAGAAACGGATTGCGGACCTAAATTGACTATTTAAACAACTGATTCAAACTGTTAAAGAATTAAGTCCATAAAGTCGAACACCGTGCGACCTTTCGGAAAATCCGGACTTTCCTCACGAGAAAAATAAACAATAACAGCACACAGACGTCAATTACTATGTTAAACGTACGTTTAGCAGCGCATCGATACAGGCAGACTTATTGGTCCTTCGGGCTGGATTTGACAAATTCGTCGGAGCGATATAAATATAACTCAATCAAACTGTGGAAGAAGCGGGTCTTCAAACTTGAAATACCGCAAAAATCCGGACCTCTTTGGCGTGAACAACAAACAATAACAGCACATGGACGTCAGTTGGTATTTGTGTCGTACGTTTAGCTGTGCGGCGTTAATTGACGTTCCTGACTGATTTTATCGATGGACTATGAACCCGGTAAATCCTCATGACCCCTCTCTGTGTTTACCTTCGTCAGACGTGCGGAATTTAGTGAATGTTCCTCGCTAATTTCGAGGAGGCTGCGATTTGAATGATAAAAGATTCAATTTGCGTAGCGGGCAGCTCGGAAAATCACGACCTGGTGATGATTTCGTGGGTTTTTATGGACGGAGGTGCGAATTGTCTAAATTTGGACGACAACGGGAACTCGTTCGAAGTCTGTTAATTTTATGAAGTCCTTTTTGTTATATTGTCCCGAATTATCTGTATTCATTGGACGGACACACATAATAAAAGGAGTTGGATTGATTTACTCTGCTTAATTGTTGGAATAACCGCAATTTTTGTATGTTCGACTTTTTTCAATTACAACACACTTAAGCATTTCCTGATATATACACAACCAAATGTATATGGTGAAGAAACATGCATACAGTGTGGAAATAAACCACTTATGGAATAAAATCATTTGTGATCTTATGTTAGAAAATTATAAAAAACCCTGGGACACGTCACCTTTTAAATTCAATTATACACTTTTTAACACATTATTTTCACGGGAAATTTGACGTGTACTTGTCGTTGGATCCTCTGCAACACCTAACAAAGTATCCAAATTCACAGTATCTTCAACGAACTGCGGTTTTCTTTGTAATGGTTTGACATGTCCAAGTTCTTTGAATTGTGCATAAATTTTAGACACAGTACCTTGTGAAATATTAGGCAACTGAGGGTACCTCTGATTAAATAAGTTTGCCACTTCAACTTGACTTCTGCAATTATCTCCGTAAACGGTCATCATTAAAATCTCAATTCGGTGAGCCTCAGTTAAATATTTCATTATTATTTCTAAACGAAATACGTTTACAATTAGGAATTCACAATTTCAATGTAAATATTAACACCGCAACATCTGAGTGATAAAAATCCGAATTATTTGCAGATTTTCTTTCTTTATCGGCATGTAGATAGTTTTTCAGGTATTCATGACAAAAAATGTTAACAAAACCAATATTCATGAGTGTATCGAGAATTGATTTTAGAAGTTTTCTCAGCTTGATTGATATCGGGTGTTTTTTTTAGAGCGATAGGTAGGGATAACCGTGATTTGACAGAAGGTAGAAGCCATGTTAATTTGACATTTCTGTTCAGCATTGACAACTTATCATGGAAATACTCAGGCCGCAACAACGTTTACGAATTGTTGAAATTTATTTTCAAAATCAGTGTTCTATTCGCCAAACTTATCGAGTACTTCGTGAAATTTATGATTTACATCAGAGCAGCTTATTCGGCAAACTATCGATAGATTTCGGACATTTTCTCTACTCGATGCAACAACAACAACAAGACAAAGAACTGTACGTACAGAAGAAAATATCGCTGCTGCAAGTCATAGTGTTAATGATGATCCAGATTTGTCTATTCCTCGACGTTCACAACAAGTTGGACTCTGTGCATCCACCACATGGAAAATTTTACGTAAAGATCTTGGTCTACATCCATACAGGATCCAACTGGTTCAAGAACTAAAGCCACTTAACCATAACAAGCGTCGTTTGTTTGCTGATTTGCCCTAGAACAGTCTGAAGTTGATTTACTTTTTTATCGTAAAATTGTGTTTAGTGATGAACCTCATTTCTGGTTATGTAAACAAGCAAAATTTCCGTATATGGAGTGAAAACAATCCTCAAGAAGTTCTGTAGGTTCCATTATATTCTGAAAAATGCACTGCATGGTGTGGTTTACACGCTGGAGGCATCATCGGTCCATATTTCTTTAAAAACGATGCTGGAGCTAATGTTACAGTGAATGGTGCTCGTTAAAGATCGATGATCAATGATTATTTCTTTCAAAATTTGAATGGTATCGACCCAGAAGTGTTTTGGTTCCAACAAGATGGTGCTACACCTCATGTTGCTACCGTAACAATTGATTTATTGAAAGAAAGATTTAGCGATAACATTATTTCGAGAAATGATCCAACTAATTGGCCTCCAAGATCATGCAACAGAACTCCACTGGATTATTTTCTTTGGGGTTATGTCAAGTCATTGGTTTGTGCTGATAAACCAGAAACAATAGACGCTTTGGAAGCCAACATAATTCGTGTTATTGATGAAATAAGACCTGAATTACTCGAAAAAGGTGGTCCAAAATTGGCCTGATCGAATGCGGTTCCTCAGAGCTAGTCATGGTGGACAAATACCGGAAATTATTTTCAAAACATAAATGTCAAAAAATTATCTTTCAAATAAAAAAATGTTGGCTTCTATTTTAATTTAAATTTGTTTTATTTCAATTTAAAGTTCTATCACTCTAAAAAAACAACCGATAGATAAAAGTAGAAGTTAATTATAGTACAAGTATATGAAAGTAGAAGAAGATCAAAACATAAGTAGATCAAAGGAAAAAAATATGAAAGTATACGAGGGTGTACTGATATCTAGGTAGCCTAGATCAGTTCCAGAAAAACTCAACTTCTCTTGCGTTTCCTTTTACAAGGTCATAAATGAAATGCATGTCAGCCATTTCAGAATAGGTGAAAATCGCCATGTGTAGATTAGTATGAAAACAAATTCTGAAAACACGTCTACTAATAAAAACACAAAACAAATAATGAAATCATCAATATATCCAAATATGCCGGTGTCTTCTGAATTGATACGAAAATTTTGATTTCCTGACGACTTAGAGAGTATTTTTTTTCGAAAACGATAGCATATAAAAGAAATGCAAGAGATCGAAAAGTTTCCAAATGAAACAAAGGATCCTTTTCATATCTTTCAACTACCAGTGGCGCACCACGAAAAAGTTCTGGAGAGAAAAAGGGGATACTGCTTCAGAAAAATACCTCCCTGCATATTTTAACAGGCAGTTGATATCTCGTTTGACGTAAACCTTAAAGCGTAACATTTTTGCCAAATTTCGTTTGAATATGTTGAGAAATGTTGATGCTATGAGGAAAAAACTCTGAAAAAATTCAAACTTCAACACCCTGTACCTCGAAAACGAAGCGTTTGCGGAACCATATTCATAATTTGAATATCAAAACAAATTGAAATATGTTTATCTTCTACAATTTTAATTTCCAAAAGAATTTTTTTATTTAAAAACTCTATTGGGTTATTTATTTCATTTGACATTATATATTGAGTTTTGATTATATACGTCTATTAAATGTAAGCGGTGCTTGTTTTAGACATTAATTTAATTCTAAAAGTTTTTGAATAAAAAAATTCTTTTGGAAATTAAAATTGTAGAAGATAAACATATTTCAATTTGTTTTGATATTCAAATTTTGTTATATTTCTTCTATCAAGTAAAAAGCCTTTCTATTTTATTTTATATATAATATATAATTATATTTTGGCTTCAATAAATCTCTTTATACGGTGTCAATGGATTTAGGTAAACCTTAAAATAACTCACTTTGTTTTTTGATTTTGTTAGAACATAGATCAATCTTGAATATATAGTTGATCTGTAGTTCGAAGCTTAAGTCTTTTAACACGTGAGTGATGTAGGTTATGTTTTTGATTTTGATATTTGGATTATTGAAAAACGGCTGATGAAGGGATTATCTAGAATTATATTTGTTTTTTGAAAATATAGTGCACATTTTTTAGAGATTTTTGAAATAATTTGTTCGAATATTTAAATGTATTAAATATTTCAAATAAATTATATTCTTTGGGAAGTCCTTCAAGTGTGTTCATGTTTTTATAAGGCAAGTAGTATTTCTTAAGATAAAACCAGAACCAAATTTTGTCTCGTTTGAATATTTATTTATTAATTTTAATTACTTTCGTATATCTATTGGGTTATTTATTTCATTTGACATTGTATATTGAGTTTTGATTATATACGTCTATTAAATGTAAGCGGTGCTTGTTTTAGACATTAATTTAATTCTAAAAGTTTTTGAATAAAAAAATTATTTTGGAAATTAAAATTGTAGAAGATAAACATATTTCAATTTGTTTTGATATTCAAATTTTGTTATATTTCTTCTATCAAGTAAAAAGCCTTTCTATTTTATTTTATATATAATATATAATTATATTTTGGCTTCAATAAATCTCTTTATACGGTGTCAATGGATTTAGGTAAACCTTAAAATAACTCACTTTGTTCTTTGATTTTGTTAGAACATAGATCAATCTTGAATATATAGTTGATCTGTAGTTCGAAGCTTAAGTCTTTTAACACGTGAGTGATGTAGGTTATGTTTTTGATTTTGATATTTGGATTATTGAAAAACGGCTGATGAAGGGATTATCTAGAATTATATTTGTTTTTTGAAAATATAGTGCACATTTTTTAGAGATTTTTGAAATAATTTGTTCGAATATTTAAATGTATTAAATATTTCAAATAAATTATATTCTTTGGGAAGTCCTTCAAGTGTGTTCATGTTTTTATAAGGCAAGTAGTATTTCTTAAGATAAAACCAGAAACAAAATTTTGTCTCGTTTGAATATTTATTTATTAATTTTAATTACTTTCGTATATCTATTGGGTTATTTATTTCATTTGACATTGTATATTGAGTTTTGATTATATACGTCTATTAAATGTAAGCGGTGCTTGTTTTAGACATTAATTTAATTCTAAAAGTTTTTGAATAAAAAAATTCTTTTGGAAATTAAAATTGTAGAAGATAAACATATTTCAATTTGTTTTGATATTCAAATTTTGTTATATTTCTTCTATCAAGTAAAAAGCCTTTCTATTTTATTTTATTTCATATTCATAATACTTTTATTCTTTATATCATCTAAGTAATCACCCCACTTCGTTTGCATCTCTAAATTTGAAATATCCTGTTTAACAGTATCGTTCATTTTCATTTGTTGACAGCCCCGGTACAACTCTTCTCCTATCAAGGCCCATTAGGTAATACGCCTCATGTAAATTTGAAATATGTAATCACTGAGAACAAATTACACTAGTAAAGTTGTAATGGATGGGATGGGTTCGCTTAATTCCCGACCATCTCTTGTATACGTAGCATTTAATAATGGTCTGCTTATGGTACTTGACCGGTGGTCTTGTCAATCAGTCAGTCATTCTTGTTAAATGCAAATGTGGCGAGTTGACGACTTGATAGAATTCCCGTTTGGAAAGCTTTTCGGGGGCTTGAAGATGTTGCATGTTTAGAATTTTTCGGTTAATTGTTCTTTCGGAGAATACTCACGGTGATCGCCTTATAATGAAGTTTTAGCTTTTCCTTTCGTGGGGAAAAAATTTGTTGCGCCTACCAGTGCCACAAACTGTTTGGATTTTCAGAATTTTTAGCCGAAAATGGTCTTAAGTGGTTAAAATGAAACTAGAACCGTATGAAATAAAAAAAAATTGACTAATAAATTTGTAGGTTAGGTGTTAAGCTCAATTTAGTATTAGGAGTACAAATAAGTTTCCGCCCGTTTTATTGTAGATGGCGCGGCACGGACTTTCGGTTAGCTTTCGCAGATGATAACCGGCTCTAATCACGAAATATACACTGACAAAGAAACTGCAACACCCAGAAGGAGCTGTTCAATTTTTAAATTTTTTTTGGTAAAACATAGTATAGCAAGGAGTAAATGATTAAAATTTGGAGAAAAAAATCGTGAAGGCTTTTCGTGTAAACATTTTTTGTTACTTAAATATGCAGTCGTTTTTTGCAAATTTTTTAAATTTTACAACAATCTAGCTGTTCGAGGAGATACAAAGTCGATGTTTGGTTGTTTGTTGCTAAAATGCCTAGAACACGTGTACGCGGAATTTATCGCCAGCTAAGTGAATTTGAAAGAGGTCGAATTATTAGTCTACGGGAGGCGGGGTTGTCATTTCCAGAAATCGCTAACCGTACGAACAGAAATCCAACTACTATTATGAGATGTTGTCAAGCATTGTTTGATAATGCCCAAAATCAAAGAAGATTAGGCACGGACGTCGAAGGGGCACAAATGAAGTTCAAGATCGACGTCTAAGACTTATGGCTATTAGAGACCGATTTGCGACAACTCGATCTTTGGCTGATGAGTGGTTAGGAGAACAAGGCCATCCTGTAACTGTTCAAACGGTTTACCGCCGGATAAGGTTGGACTGCAGCATTATCGACCCCATCTTGTGTTACCTTCTAACGGTTGAGCATCGTCAGCAACGATTACAGTGGTGCAGAGAACGTCAACATTGGAATGTGGAATGGCATCAGGTCGTCTTTTCTGATGAATCTCGATTCTCCTTGGGTGCACATGATGGCCGAAGAAGTGTTAACGACGTCGGGGAGAAAGACGTGAACCTCAGTTTGATATTGAGCGTCATGTACGCCGGACAATAGGCGTTATGGTATGGGGTGCTATGGAACATGCAAGTAGGTCACCTTTAGTCTTTATTCGAGGTAACATTACAGCGCTGCGTTACCTTCAAGAAATAGTGGAGCCATATGTTCTCCCTTACCTTAACCGGCTCGAGAATCCAATATTTCAGCAAGATAATGCTCGACCTCATGTTGCCACATCCCCCTATCTTTCGCCCATAGAGCATGTTTGGGACATCATGGGTCGAAAGAAGGCTTAGAAATGTACCCCAGCCCTCAGGAACTTTGGCGACTCTGAGACATGAACTACAGGTAGCTTGGGATAGTATCCCTCATGAAGAAATAGACCATCTTATTGCATCACTGCCAAGACGTGTTGGGGAGTGTATAGATAATAACACATTATTAACAAATTTATTGAAAAAAATTGTAAACCCTTCGTTTTTCTTCAAATTTCAATGATTTACTTCTTGCTATACTATCTATGTTTCACCAAAAAAAAAATTTAAATTTAAACAGCTCCTTCTGGGCGTTGCAGTTTCTTTGTGAGTTAGTATATTTCGTTCCTTTCAAGCACAACTGAAAATGTATCCCTCTCCACGTTTCCAATCCTCGCTCCACCCCAGATTTCCATAACCTTACGGTCCGCGCTGCAGGCCTGAATGGAGTTTTCCGGCTAGAGCAACGATGACGTCACAGCGTCCTCGACCTCTTCTATTTTCGGACGGGCCAAGCAGGAGGCTGAAGGGAGGGCGGTGGAGCCGTGTTGCATAAGCTCGATATTTCGACCGAAAAGTTCGGGGGTTGGTGACGTATCAGGCGCCGCGGGCGCTTATTGCGTGGGAGGCAGTCGCGGCGCGTTGTCTTCTCCGGCAGTTGGAACTGCGAATTTTCCGTTTTGTCGAGATGCAACCGTGGAAATTGATCCGGAGATCTACGGACTTTGTTGCGCAAGGTTGCGAGAATATGGGTGGGGGTTCAGAGCAAAAGAGGAATTATTATTATGCATATCGAGAGTAAGGGTTCTAGATTAACTTTCTTAGAAACACTTGAAATAAACTGATATAATTCTCCTACACGAACAAACAGACACGAACGAGTCATCTTTACTGAATATCTTCATGTAATTTGGGAAAACCAACGACTACCCCAATAACTTTTTTTACCATCGACCTTATCTCTCCCCTTAATAAAGAATACCCTAATAAATACCATTCTACTTGTAGTCCCACTTTCTTCAATACCTGTCAATACATACTACTCTGTCAAGAAAGTACCGGGAATTTTCAATTAAAACAACATTTTTACATTTAATCGTCAAAATTTATTGGGTCGCCTTCAAAATAGGCTCCATTTGCTCCAATACATCTATGCCAACGGCACTTCCAATTATCGAAACATTTTTTATAGGCGCTTTCCGGGATGGACTTTAGCTCTCGCGCCGAATTTTGTTTTATGGCTTCAATCGACTCAAAACGGGTGCCACGAAGGGGCAATTTTAGTTTTGGGAAGAGAAAAAAGTCGCAGGTAGCCAAATCCGGCGAATACGGTGGTTGCTGAAGCACGTTTGTTGAGTTTTTGGCGAGAAAGTCAGTCACAATCGTAGCTCGGTGAGAAGACACGTTATCGTCATGCAAAATCCATGAGTTGTTCGCCCACAAATTTGGCCGCTTCTTAGGTACGGATACGCTCACGCAAACGTTTCATAACGCCTAGGTAATACTTCTTGTTTACCGTCTGACCACCTTCATTTTCGAGCGGCTTTGGCGTGGTTTTTTCGGTTTCGGCTCATTGTTTGCCACCCATTCCGATGATTGCTGGCTTGTTTGCATATCGTACTCGTAGACCCAGGTCTCATCACCAGTTATAATGCGTTCCATGAATGTAGAATCGGAATTACAGCGATCCAGCATGTCTGAAGCAACCTGTTCACGATGACGTTTTTGAAGAAAATTCAGGTCTTTCGGTACGAGTCGTGCGGCCACCTTTCTCATGCCCAAAATATCAATCAAAATCGTACGTGCGGACTCGTGGGATATCTTAAGATCATGTGCTATCTCTTTCAAGCTGGTACGACGGTTTTCCAGCACCCTTTCCTTAATTTTATCGACGTTATCTTCGATCGAAGCCGTCGATGGGCGACCACTTCACGACCGTCCTTGAAGGCTCTGTACCACTGATATGCACGAGTTTACGATAGAGCATTATCACCAAAGGCCTTTTGCAACATTTTCAATGCATCGGCACACGAAAATTCATTTGCAACACAAAACTTTAAACAAATTCATTGCTCAACGTAATCATCCATAGTAAAAATCGGCACGCACTCTGACATCGACTGACTTAATCAGCTGTTGCAAACACACTAGTTGACAGATCCCGCTCAAGCTTGGCATAGTAATTAAGGACAGTGGTACCAACCTAGGAAAAAAAAATTTTACCTGCCTCATTGCCCCGCCAGATTTAAATCGATAATTCCCGGTACTTTCTTGACAGAATGTATATAAGAACCTATGTAAGCTCTCACTCAGTAACAGTTCAAATGTAAAATATGATTAAGCCACAGTGTGGTGAAACAATTTTCATTCAACAATAAAGTTTGTGGAAATCAAATTTTGTCTATTACTAGTAAAAAAAAAGACTTGGTTCACTTTTAAGTCTCTGGGACAAAATGAATCAAAGTTGAAGCCATATATTTCATTCCTCTTAAAATACAAGGTAAGTAATAACTATTTGGACATAGTTTAAGGACAGGATATTTGGACTAAGATATAGCGATTGGACCAAATATGCCTTAATAAAATATTGCTGTGACAAAAGATACAGGGCGTTATAGTGAATTTTTTTTAAATGTTTTTGGTTGTAACCTAAAGCTGAGTAGCATATTATGATAAAATGGACGTATCCAAATAAGAAAATGAGAAAAAAGTTGTAAGGCGTAAGGTTTTCTTGTTACATTTATAGAACCATATTAAGTATTGAAAAAAAAAATTTAATAATGTTTTAACCGTATATATTGACTTTATTTAGTTCTACATCTACTAAACGTACCTTACATTTAAGATAAACACAAGGATTAAAAATATTGACTTAAAATACTAATTGAATCCTATTTTTTTCTTTTATGAGGGATCCCATCGTCCTAGATTGCGAATTTGTCCTAATATCTTGGTAGAATCTTACATCCTGCTTGTCAATGACAGCTTCCAAATTTTCAGGAAAAAATGACAGATCTGAATGGAGGAAATTAATTTTTAATGACATTCGGGCACCAAGCGATTTGTAGGTATCTAACAGTTCATTAACTAACTCTTGGTACTTTGCATCGATATCGTTGCCCAAAATCCCTCTCACATCACATTACAGGACATTTTTGGGGTCTACAACTAATTTAAACTTAACATTTTGAGATCCCGGTTGAAATACACTTCTTTCTGGCCAAATTTTTGTTATATAATGCTGATTTACTGCACGACTGTCCCATAGACAAAGAAAACAACAATAAAACTTCTAGAACTTTCAAATCCCCACATACCTGCCATTTATACGTGTTGTAATTTTTGTTATCCAAAAGAGTGCGCATATTTTTATAACTTTCTTTCATCGTCACTGAATGGGCAACTGATATAGAGGATTTTAAATTTCCATTATGCAATAACACATCTTTTAAACTGTATCAAGACGAATCTACAAATAAACGCCACTCACAGGAGGAATGCTCAATATCAACACCGAAATATTGGAAGTGGGCTTTTTTAACATTTTCGGAATATGACCTGGCTTGTGATTACACCATAAATTCTCCACAAATATAACAAAATCTAGCAGGAGAGATTTTGCAGCTTCAGCGCATCTGTCTCGACATTTTTGTCCTTAAAACACTTTTTTATCCACACGCAGGGAACCATTCACTTCGAAACTCAATAGAAGACTGATTTAATCTTAATGTTGTGTCTCATATTGTAAACAACACAGTTTAGGTACTTTTCCTGTTATAAAATGCATCTATTTTAACCGTCCCCTCATGCAATTGACTACTTGACCACTTTTCAATAGCTCAATAAGACTATTTTATATAAAATAGTCCTATTGAGCTATTGAAAAGTGGTTCGTGTTAGGGCTTTAGTAATAGTTCTCCTTTTATTAGAAGGGTATTTCCATCAAAAAAATGTGTTACAAAAATCTTGTCGACCAGTGTTATTAGAATTCTAAAAAAAGCTCCTTTTTTATCATTTCACTCCTGTTCAAAATTTGCTTCCATGAGACCTGTCATGACGGTTACAGTTCTGACAACGTATTCAAAACAAGCATAGTGATGACCGAAATTTCATTGAGAACATTACGTTTAACGATGAAGCGACTTTCAACAGACGTGGGGTATCTAATTGGGGAAACAGTCATTACAGGGAAGAAAAACATACGCATGCTGTTAAAAAAAGACATTTTCAGCATGAGTTCAAGTTTAATATTTGGTGTTGAATTATCGGCGACCAACTACTAGGGTCATATATATTTTCTCCCTTCAAATTTAAATTGGAGATTTGGTCCCACCAGATACACAGCATAACTTTTGGTGTTGATATTTAGGTCAATGGCAACGATTGGCCGGGCACAACATAGTATTTTTTTCTTAGGATTGTCGAAGAAGATTCACTTTTTGGTAACCTGTCACTACCCGGTGTGAAAAAACCATTCTTTTTTGCCTTTGAAGCTGCTGCTCACAAAAAATAATCGCCTTTCCAGATCTGTTGGTTTCAATTCATAAAGGGCCCAATTGCTTTTGAAATCAGGTCCGTAGATTTTAAAATTTTGTCCAGTCATGATTCCAAGAAAGAGGAATATTTACAGGAATAAAATTCAATTAGCGACATGTTAAACCTTCCAAATAAACACACATCGTCAAAAGTCTAGGTAAACTCTAGGTTTCTCAAGAAATAAACAATCTATGTTCTGGAAATTCTGAATCCCATACGTGCTCAATTGGATTCAAAATGAGAAATTGGATGGCCCGCCATTTTCCACGGAATATTCTCAATATCACAACTCTCGTTATTCGCTGAAAACTGATGAACTTCGAATACACCTGTATTCTCCCGAACAAGAAACATTTTTTGCTGGTTTATTGTTTTCATTTAAGTGATAAGATAGTGAAGAGTCCACACACAAAAAATTGTCATGTTACATTCAACAAGTTGAGAGTTGATAGGCCAAGACTTTTGACGATGTGTATATATCCGAGGACAATAAACAACCAACATTCAATTATCTGAGGATCAAAATTTATAGCTCCTCAGATAGACGATAATTCAATAAAGGACTTACAGAATTTGACGCCATCGTAATAATATTTTATTTATAACACCGATTCCCCACGTTACGTCGCTAGAATTCTATATTGCCATCTATTAATGAACACCGCTAAAAGAGGGGAACCCCCGTCGTTTTATTGTTTCAATAAGGATTGCTGGAATTGGAATCTGTCTATCGGTCTCGGAACCTCTCATAAGTTTCACGTTTTGTGGATGGAGGTAGCGGGAAAGATGGCCATTTGCGGATTTAATGAGGGATGATGAATTATTCATTATTCTCTAGTGGGCGGGAATTTCTGTGTTTTGTCTTCAGAAACAGAGAATTTGGTAATGATTTATTTGAGATTTAGGAAGCCACTGTTTCCTGTATAGACGTTAACAGCACGGAGCATACTAGTACGTACCAAATACGCAGATTCAGACAAAACTGAGAATGCTAATACAACCTTGGTTCCCTATCAGGGGAGAAGAAAAAACACCAAAATATCTTGTTCCAGAAGCTCTACCTAAATGATAATTCAAAAATTAGATTGCAAACAACTACTTTCAGCCAAGTGCCCACTGGTCCCCAAAAGGCTGAAAGATATTACCTCAGCAATCAAACATATTCCTATATCAATAATTAAAGCAGTAATTGTCCTTGAAAACGGACCACAGAAGACTAACCTCAAAAATTCTATCTTTCAAAGTAGGAGTTTTTCTTGAGCGAAAATGTGAATTTTCCAGCGAGCAATGATAACCTCATAAAACACCAGATTGTTTCTCTCATCAATTGAACTGAATAATGATCAATCGAAGCAACATTTGACTCATGTTGATACTGAAAAAATTAAGTAGATAATTGGAGGCAAGTTTTTTGTTCCTAAATTATTCAGCAATGTTCAACTTGAACTACGTATATTTTATGAAAGATTTATCAGATCACGTCTACACAGTACTACAATAACAAATTTCAGCCTTTCTAGACAATCATATAGAATTTTCACAAATTTCAAAATTTTGTGAACAACTTCCAAAACAGATAATAATGATAGAAAATTTTAAATATCATACAGATTTATTCTGTTAAACTCATACAAATTTTAATTTCAAAAATTTTTTTATTCAAAAATATTTAGAATTAAATTAAATAAATGTCTTTAGAACACACTGTGTAAATTTAGTAGACATGTAGAATTAATACTTATTACGCAGTACCAAAGGGAATGAAAGAAACTCAAAGAAAACTAAGAATTATTAAATAAATACTTGAAGTGTAATTTGACACAGTGTGTTCTAAAGTGTGTTCAATTTAATTCTAAAAATTTTTGAATAACAATTTTTCCAAATTAAAATTTTTAGGAGGTTAACAGAATAAATCCGTACGATATTTAAAATTTTGTAATAATCCTTCTATCAGGAAAAAACCTCTTTTTATTATTCGATAGAAAATTTGTAAAACTAACATTTTTGGCCCAATCTCCCAAAAAAAAGCTCAAATATTTTCAAAAACTAACATAAAACTGCTTTCATACCCTCACATAAAATTTTCAACCTTTTTTTAATGCAAAAGACAAAAACAACCGGCTGAATAATTCTGGCGTTATAAATCAAGTTGTCAACAGTGTAGTAGCGTATATATACGACAAACCGGGAGATCTTTCCAAAAAAGGTTAAAAGAATATCAGGGACCGGAAACATAACTTATTTTCCGAAACATTTTTCCGAAACCAATCAAATCTTTCCAGAATTGGAAAATCTTGAATTATGAAACCTGAAAGCGAAAGGAAAAAACTAGACATACTGGAATCCATAGAAATATTTAAGCACGTTCTAGAAATAAAACTATTGAATGAGCAGACGGACCTTTGGCAAACCCCACTTCGCGAAGTTTTGCACAATCCAAAGCCTTCAACGAATATATACTGTCTGTTTTATTCAGTTTGAAAATGTAGTTAAACACTACGAAACTCCAGTCAATGTTAGTCAGTTAATAAAATGTGATATAAAACTAAATAATTTCTTATTTTATTCCATTTAAAATTGAATAAAGTAACGGAATACTCCATTCAATCTAAGAATAGTTTATAAGAAATAAATTATAGCGTAGGCAGATAAACGATTGCTCGTGAGGTCGTAATTTTTTACATTTAAAGCCTCCTAACTCTGTCACAGTTCTTCGACATTCTTCTTCCGAAGAGTTTCACTTCCATCATCGCTAGCGGCATTTTCGGCGAAGTCTGGAGTCTGAGTGCGCGTTCTCATGGCCCTTTCGACATTTCACAAGCTTTGTTGCATACGTGGGAAAAAGTGGCGAAATGTACCTCAGGAGTTTAGAGTAAGTGAGCAAAAAACGCCAATAATATTCCGTATTGGTGGATATATTGCATCAGAATTGCAATGAATCAGTAGTTTATCAAGATACACAGTGGCCCCACGTTGGGCACCACTTTTGTAACGGTGAACGAAATTACGGCGAATGAAATTATTTATAAGACACTTATGGTGATTCCATATCACAAAGTCGTCTAAAATTTAAATTTCTGTATTTTCATTCAAAAAAACGACATAACTTTCTGGTCCACCTTATAGAAGTTTGACGAAGAAAGTGAAATGGGAAAGTAAAACAAAAAAATAATTCGTAACAAAAATCACGAATTAAATTAAAGGGTTCCTTTACTTGAAATAATCACAGTGTATAATCGTTAGGGTGTAAACTTCACAGTAAGTATCAAACACAAAGATTACTAAATAACGAAATTTTTGGTGTTTTCAGAAACTTTCCTTCGCCCGTTGTGAACTTCTTAGGATGTCTGTTGTAAGCCAACTAAACGTTACTCTAAATCTTTTTGAATATCCCTTGTATCTGCCACATGTTAGTTATGGATGTTAATTTCCATATTACCATAACTGAAACAAATCCCAGTTTGCTTTAATTCAACCTGACAAGAACCAAACATAAATAAATACAGAGAAATTCAATTAGGCAACTAGCGCCTTAATCCTGTCATAAGGTGGCCGGCCTTAAGTATGGATTTCTAGTTTCGAATTAAATTTAATGAAGTGTTCTTCAGAATGGAAGAACGGTCCGGCAAGATATTAATTTTGGGATTCGATGAGGCCTTCTCATTTCAAGAAATACCACATTTAAAAACCTTTTTAAACGTTTTTTCGAACTTGAGCGACTTTTGTAACGAATTGCCGTTTTTCATTTTTTAATTCAAATCTGAACTGATAAATGCTGGGCCGTAGTTTTTGGTTGGTGCCCTTTCAAATATCTATTTTATATTTTTATTCAGAACAAAAAATTAACCATATTTCTGACAACAAAACAAACCATAGAAGTAGTACACGTAGAATTACAGTTCTAGGGAAGATACAATAAATACGCGTTCTCAGCGTCTACAATTCTATTCAAGCTGTACAATTTTACAGGTTTTGTCGCTCTCAATAATATTTACACACATTTTAACAGAATGAGAATCGTTAAAACCACTCGAGAAGCACAAAAGCAGTTCTTGAAGAACGAAGACCTCTTACGGAAAAAAGACAATATCACAGAAAACGTCATAGACGCCAGGCACATTTTCAATGAAGAAGAAGAAATTCGTGCATCGATCAAGTATAAAAACGATTCTTTTATAAAATTAGGCATCTTAATTCACTTCTGATATTATACAACGAATTTTATTTCATTTTTATCAAATTTTACCATGACATATGTCGTAAGTAATTTCATTTTTATATATTGCCATGGTGTCTGAATTAACCTTGAAGTAGCAAGTGGAATTGATATTATTATCAATTAATTATATTATTACTAATATTTCAAAACAGAAGATGACCTGTTTTTTTTTAATCTTTCAAAATTCTTCGTTTTTGAGTTTTGGGGGGCTCAAATTTTCGTTGAGACACCCTGTATATTTATTGAAAGCTTCAGCTTGTGCAAAACTTGAAGAACTGGGGTGTACCAAATGTCCATTCGCTTGTTTCATAATTCCGCCAAAATTGCCAAAACGTGCTTATCCTTGAAATCTCTATAGAGTCCAGGATGTCTTTTACTTCCAGATGTTGTGTTCCAAACAAATCCTGTGATGATTTGTTTAAGAAAATGTTTCACAAGATTAGAATGATCGTTCTGACTCCTAAATGATGTTTGAAGTTCTTTGAACCATTTTTGAAAGATCTCCCGGTTTGTCCTACATAAAAACTAGACATCCTGAAATCGATAGATATTCAAGAATAAGCACGTTTTGGGAATAAAACTGTCAAACGACGGACTGACCCCTGATATACCGCATTTGAAGTTTTGCACAAGAAGAAGCCTTCAATGAACATAAAAAACTTCGAAATACAATTTGCTATCCAGTTTGAAGATGTAGTAAACACTACGAAACTCAAGTCACCGTATCTTCAGTAATAGACAGAGATAGAAAACGAAATAATTTCTTATTTTTTCCATTTTCAAAATTAATCATAAAGTAACGGACTATTCCATCCAATATACCCACTTTAAATTTGAAATTCGTGAAATTTTAGTAAGTAAAAACTTATCAGCAGACCCACAGGTTCATATCATCGAAAGATTTCAAATGAGAATAAGAATCATGAAAAATAAAAGGTTTCTTGTGCATTTGTCAGCTTGAGAACTATCTGTGCCATCTAGGATTGAAAATTACTTATAACGGATAAATAACGAGTAAGTAAGATAGTAATCTGCAAATATAATAAAAGTTTCAGTAGTCGTCCTACAGATGGCGCTTTCTCATTTTAGTCACTGAGTTTCTAGTGAAAATCACAATATGTGCGCCAGTTTCATTAAAAAATCAAGTATCAAAACATTTAGTAATCGAAAATTGGGAATTATATACGATGGTTCAAAGTTTCATAAATCCATACACTCTGATATTCATAAAAAAGACTTACCAGCTTAAGTGGTGTTTTGAAAGGAAAGATGTTAGTCCCTTCAACTTTATCCCCGTAGGGCAAATAATCGATCCACCTGAAAAAATTTCTAATCAGTAATCATTGTGAGAAAATCAATCTGTAATGATCATTTCTAGTTTGTAGGAAGAAGAAAAAAATTTGCTCAATTCGATGTTCCCAATATAGATGACAGGTAACCCTATTCTTTTAAAAGTTATAGTATTATTGTATTGAATAAATTTGTTTGGATTTGATCACAAGAAGAAAAGCAATTTTATATGAATTAAAAAGATACAGCGGTGAAGAAGAATTACCAGAAATATTCATATGTGGAAGAAATAAAAAGGTCATTGTCAAACTTACCCCTTCGGAATTTTTTTCTTGGACATTTTCACTTATACACAAACACCTTATTCAGATCACACAGGTAAGAATACGGCAATTTCGCACTATATATACTTTAACACAAAATAAATTAAATTGTATATAAATAAATAATCCAATATAACATATTTACAATGTTACATATTTTAAAATAAGGTTATGTTATAATTCAATAGTCTATGTTCTTGACGTAGGAAGAACTATGATTTTTGACGTTGTTCTTTTTCTTTGATGGGTGTAGTTCAAAACTTATTGATAACTGATTTTAATTTATATAATTTAGGAAGTACAATAGAGAATTTAAATTCCTCACCGTATTGAATGAACAAATAATAAAATTATAATTTCCACCAAACAAGTTAATAATAATCCCAAATTACGGATAGAACCACAGAATGCGTATAATTATCTCTAATATGTGAACAGAAAATCTGTTATCCTAACCTAACTTTTATTAACTTAAGTTTCCCAAATTAGCCAGGCAAGAGTATATATGCAATATGCATGGGGAATATATTTGATCTATGTAAACATGAATCTACTTCTTGAGCAGCACATAAACAACCATATTTCTGTAAACAATAAATTTAACAATATTCATTCCTACTCACCCTGAATGATTTCCTGAAATTACTTTAATAACTACTTCCATATCTTCTTGTATGAATTAATGACTCCAATTACTTTAATATTTTTTTCAGTACAAGATAAATAAACATGAAGAACTGGTTGAATGAACTTAAAAACGCTAAAAAACATGTATCTGAATATGGCTCCGTCAGGAGAGTACTTTATGAATTTAAACATGGAGTGCAGTTGGAAGAGGAATATAATCTTGAATTGAATACAGTCTCCCGAAGAGCTTGGAAAGCGAAAGATCAAATCGGGAATGAGTGGGATGTTGAATTAGGTGAAGTCGAAAAAAACAATGATGATTTTGATACGACTGTTATAAAGGAAAATTCGTCCCAGGTAAGAATTATATCATTATTTTGTATTTAATGATTAAAATCATCCTATTAACCAGAAAATGGCAGCATATCTCATTATAATCCATAGATTAGTTAACGTACCTATGAATTGTGATAACCTTTTTATAGAATTGATATTATTTGATTTCATCATTTTGTATGTTATTTCTAAATATTTTTACAACCTTTATAGCCTTATATACTCAAGAGAAACACAAGAAGGATAATAGAATGGAAAATAAGAAATCTGCCGTATCCCAGTGAAACATATTCTGTAATATGTAATGAGGAAGCTAAAACTATAACTGTGAGAACAACTAATAAAAAATACTTCAAAACTCTGACAATACCAGAACTTGATAGATTGGGACTTACACTGAGGCAAACTAATCTTTCTTTCAAATATGATAAAATGGCTCTCATTATAAAAGTAAGTAAAATCAGTGTTTAGTGAAGTGATGAATTTTCTAATAACATATTTTTCTTACAGTACCAAAAGCCAAATGAGTTGATAGAGTTTGATAAAGCTATATTACATATGGTGAAAGAGCTGCAACTTGGACTTGATCAAAATATTAATGATGAAAATGAACCTTCTCTCAACAAAAAGAAAAAAATTGTTGAATTAGATTTGGATGGAAGTGATATAGATAACCCTCCTTGCAAAAAAATAAAACTTGAAGAAATATGAATTTCTTAGAGATCTAGCCAAAGTGGTACAAGTATTTATCAGTGAAAGGAAAGGTCCTATTAAAACCTTGCAGTTGGTATGGAAAGTAAAGTAGCTGAAAAAAGAAGAAGTATGCTTGACCCAAAAAGATATTAAATTCTTTACAACTGGTTATAGATGAGAATATCACACATCTCATAAAAATTAAAATTAATGAGGTTATTTGACTGCTCTATGAAACTGGATTTGACAAATTCCAATCATGTTTGAAATAATTCTGAAAAACTGAATAAACAATTGTTTTTTTGTTACAAATTTGTTGTTTTTCTTAATCGATTAAAAATCCCTTTCATGTAACTTAGATGCTTTGCGTTAGGTTTACAAATAGTATTCCATAATTCATTACTTCTAACGATTTGAAAAAAATTGAATCCCCAGGGTTGCATCTATAGCATTTCTAGTACTTATTAAGATTGGATTATTATTTAAAATTTTCAAAATTTGTCTTTTGATTTCATCAGTAATCATTACTTGAAATAAATGGTTCTAATACATTGGTTATAGATGGAGAATGCCAACAATTAATTTGTAGAACTTTTGAGAACCTTTCCTTCCATTATAACTATGAAAGTCGCATAAAATATATGAACAAACAATAAGGTAGTGTTATATAACAGTTATTGAAAACTGAGGAAAGTTATAACGATTAAATTAAAAACTGAAAGAATATATTCAAAACATAAACCCTAAATATATAAGGTTGTTTCGAAAGTAATTTCGTTTTTTCCCAACAGAGAATTTAATTGTATTTTTTCGAACCCAACTTCACACTTAAGCCGCATAATCATTATATGTTTTCAGAGTTGAAACAACAAGGCTTATGTGTGAAAAAGTTCAATTACTTCTACGCAGTCGTTTTTGGTTGGCGCCCTTTTAAAAATGGAGAGTAATAAGCACCATTTTCGTCATATTTTACTTTTTTACTATAGACAAGGTAAAAATGCTATTCAAGCCAGAATGAAATTGACCGATGTGTTGACTGTAGGCCAGTGCCAGAACTGATTTGCAAAATTTTAATCCAGCAATTTTCATGTCGAAGATGCACCACGTCTGGAAGGCTGTTTGCAGCTGATAAAGGCATTAACTGATGCAAATCGGCGAATAACAACACGTAAGATCGGTAAGAGGTTAAATTTATCGAATTTAACAGTTTATGACTACTTGAAAGACCTGGGTTTAATCTCGAAGCTCAATATATGGGTTTCCCGTGTTCTCACGAAGCTGAGTAGTATATAACAATGTCAAACGAGATCATGCAACTTAAAAGGATGGAATTTCTGTTATTTCAGGATTCTCATGATTGTTGTGCATGAAACACCAGATACATCGGACAATTTCCTAGTACTCAAGGTATGATCCATTGCTACATGAGCTAAGACAGCCACGTCTCTCGCTTCGTTTGTTTCATGCACCCTCTTTTTGTTTCCGACTGAATCAGTAGCGTCAAATTTGGCAACCAGTTGCACAAAGTAAGCATGGATACATTTTTTCCAGGATGTCGTTCGTTAAATAAAGCCGCTGTTGTTGGCGCAGAGTCGTTATTTCTAAGAAATAATTGTATCATTTCCATCCTTTCTTCTACGGAATACACCATTTTAATTCTACTATAAATTTACAATCGCTTTGACACACTTGTAACATTCTTAAAAATTCACGATAGACTAAGGTAAAACAAAAACATGGTCCGCCTACTTTTTTGGACAAGAAATTAATACTTTTTTGGACAAAAAATTAACAACATAACTACTAAATACCTTTCACTATTTTCGCTGTTATTTCATTATTGATGGATATTTTGAAGCGAAACTTTAGGGTCAGATAGTACTCGATAAGATCTTCAAAACTAGTTACCACTACACCCCTAATCGCTATTCAAAATCAAGCAGTTGTGCTCACCGCCGTTAGGGGGTTGAAATTATAGGGATGAAAAAAGCGGAAAGGTTGTTCCCCCTCGAATCAGAAATTTTCCACATTTTCATTTTAATGTCGGAAAATCGAGGTGTTAAGTTTTCGTCGGACTACCCTGTATATCATCTTACATCTACGAAATCAAATTATTTCATAGTTAAAAATTTTCACCTTAGGTTGTATAAAATTCAATTCGAATTTTTCAACCATATAACACAGAATACATAATGTGAAAATTTAAAAATTCGAAATTCTAAAATGATTTGTAATTCAATAAAAAATAAATACTCAAAACTGATAACATCAAATTCTGCTTCTTTAACACCAACTGTCATCAAGCAAACATTTTCCTCTAAACCATTTATATTGTAGCTGATTTTCCGGAGACAAATCGTCTAAATCTTCCTGCATTTTCACTTTGGACTGAAATGAAAAAAATTTTAAAAAGTTTAAGTTAATATGTTCTAACCATTCTCACCATCGAGGGAGGAAATACCCTTTTGCAGTCCCCTTTGTTCATATGCTCCCTGTAGGCTTCCAACAGGTACTCTTTAGTGTCATACGATAAGCAGGGTTTGCACAACTGACAAAGGGACGAGACACAACTCTCCTTACACAGTATACTTGAGCATTCTTCAGGATACACAGCAATATTTTTGTACGATACAATCATATCTTGCTCCGATTTGGAACTGAGAGAAGAAAATTAACAAGAAACATTTGAAAGAATTTTACATTATCACAATAAGTATTACTAATAATTATGAATTAAGGAGTCTGGTAAGGGTTAAAAATCAAAATATCCTAAAAATGATTAATATTAAAATACTATATCTAAAGAGTCCTTCATTAACAGCGCCTCATTTTGTTTTGTAAATAAAACATTATTTATTTGAAAATAATTGAAATTTTTTTATTTCATTATAAAGTAGAATGGACCCCATTAATAATGAAACAAAACATCATTTAAATAAATATCCACCACGGAAACGCTGGAAGGAATGAAATCGTTGAACCCAATTTTTCATGACTCTCTCACAAAAATCAGGCCGTATGTTAGCAATTACTCATTTAATATTGACCTGTAAATCGTCTAAATTTGCTGGATGATTGCTGTAAACCAATGACTCAATGTAACCCCAAAGAAAGAAGTCCAATGGAGTTAAATCGCAGGAACGAAGCGAATAATTTATCGGTCCATTTCTTGAAAAAATCGAATTACCGAATTTTGTTTTCAATAGTCATTGTGTCATTGGCAGTAAGGCACGTAGCACTGTCCTGTAAAACCACATGTTCTGCAAATCAAGAAGAACCAATTCAGGCCATAAAAAATGGGTCAACATTGAATGATAACGATTTCCATTGACAGTTACCGCCTCATGAGCTACGTTGAAAAAAAAAATGAGGTTCATGAGTCCTCCAGCATAAAATCCGCACCAAACAGTAAGTTCGTCAGAATGTAATGGCAGTTCTTGATATTCTTCAGGTTTATCACCACTCCAAATACGGCCATTCTGCTTGTTAACGTAACCGTTCAATCAGAAATGGGCCTCATCGCTGAGAATAATTTTCTTACGAAAATCTGCATCATTTCCGATTACTGAATACACAACGCTTTAAATGATCTGTTGGTTTAAGTACTTGAGTTAAAACAATTTTGTATGGATTTAAACCAAGGTCTTTTCGTAAAATTCCCACAAAGACGTCTGGGAGATGCCTAGTTCTTGTGAACGTCAAGAAATCGATAAATTTTGGTCTTCACGAACACTTTTACGTACGGCAGCAATATTCTCTTCACTTCTTGCATTTCTTCGTCCTACTGGCACTGTAACATCATAAAGTGTAAATTTGTTTCAAACTTCTTCACTAAACGTTCAAGAGTTCTTCTATCCGGACGATTATAACGACCAAAAATTGCAGTTAAAGCACGTAAAGTTAGAGTAACCGATCGCGATTTTTCATAATAAATTTGGATTATTTGTAAATGTTGTTGGAGTGTGTAATTTTCCATGATTAAATGGTAGACATTGACAACTACAACTGTCAGTGTCACAAATAAACAATGGCTGCCATGCGTGAGTAATGTTGATATAAAAATGGGGCGTTACCATTGAAGGACCCTTTAACTTTTTTACCATAATGATGTGAAAACAAACTGTATTATTTAACTAAACAGTTGATGAAAAATATGCATCCCAACAATTTTTTTATTAAAAATCCATAGATTTTTACAAAAATTGATGTAACATTAAAAAAAGTTCATCCAGTTCGATTAATAATAGTGTATTATTATTTTCTGATTAAATACTTATATTTTATTATACGAAACAGCACGCAAACTTACTGTTCGCCTGCTATCTTTGAACAATAGCGAAAAATATTGAACGGAGCTTCTTGGAAAGGCTGAATTGTTGGAATTCCAAAATATTAAATACACATTCGTTAGTATTGGGAATATAAAAATACTTTAACTCACTTTGTTCTTTTGCCGAGTCTGTGACCTACTCCAACTAGAGACAACACATTATACAGCACCTGTTGGTACAAGAGTTGGTTAGGCGGAAAATGGGCAGATGACAAGTTGGGACTCATGTTTGCTTCTAGAAGAAAAACATTCAAGTTTTCATCTACCAGAAAATCAAATCTCATCATCTCGAAAAAGTTTCTTTTGAACTTGAACCTAAGAAATATTTATTGATGAAAAAATTTACCAAATTTCTAAGGGAAATTTAAGCATATTAAACTTCAGTAAAGCTTGTACACGTATGAGTTTAGAAGATCTGTGTCCCGAAAAATCGTAAAAACGAAGTTATTTCTTCCATTTTTATGATGGCAGTGGTTATAAAAACATTTAGTTGAGAAATCATTGTTAGTAGACTTCATATTTAGAAAAAATAAGATATTTACTTATTTACAACACCCAGTATTTGCTGTTCCTTAGCGAGTATAGTTATTCTCAAGGAATCTTCTATTTGATCCCAAATTTTCGAAGGATCTTTTCCCTTAGTTCTCAAGTAGGCGTTCAAACTTTCCTTCATGCTGAAACCTAATTCGTTATAGTAATATTCTAGGGAAGGCACTTTCCACACTGGTAAATAATCGTCCCCTACCACATACTTATCGAGATTACCGGAATCGAAAGGATAGTACTTCACTGGACAAAACCTAAAACACAAAGCATTTTTTCAATGTTCGATACATAAGATCTTTCATTGAATGTATTAGGAGTACAAATAAGTTTCCGCCGTTTTTTAACACAAATTAAATATTTATTATCGAAGAACAGTAATATAAATGTGAGATTGCTTGCTGAGTGACTTCTAATGTTAGAGCAAGTTCTTTTTGTGTTTGAGATGAATCTTCCTCCAATAATTCCCCCAATTCTGTATCCTCGTAAATTTTTGGCCTTCCACTGCGATCTTTGTCTTCTACGTCGAAATCACCGTTTTTAAACTTTTGAAACCACTCTCAACACGTTCTCTCACTCAAAGCACCCTCACCATATGCTTCTACGAGCAATTGATGCGCCTCAGCAGCAGATTTCTTTAAATTAAAGAAGTAAACTAATATTTCCCGCAAATGACGCTTACTTGGCTCAAATTTTGACATTTTCAACTTATAAAAATTATATTTTAGCAATATAAAATCAATGATATTGATAGGTTATGTTGTTCTTGAATGTCCAAACTATTTTTTAAGCCAGTTATCATCTGCGAAAGCTAACCGAAACTCCGTGCCGCGCCATCTACAATAAAACGGCGGAAACTTATTTGTACTCCTAATAGTTAATCGAAACCAGCAGTTTCCTGCCATATTCTTAAAAATATCCCACAAATTTCCAATAACATAACAAACTTTATTCTCATAATCAATGCAATCATACAAATGAAAAGAGGAAACCGTCAAAAAATATCACAACTTCAACAAGATCTGTAAGAACATTCCATAAATTCCCTAACCAAATATGGTCCTATACTTCAATAATTTTACTTATTTTGATTTTGAATTTTCTTAAATTAGACACATGTATTTTGTGCTTCTTTCAGTAAGTGTCAAGGAATGCCTCGGAAAGTGGTATGGAACAGTACGTCTTGTGTTGTTCCAATTCAACAGATCATTAAAATATTGGGGATGTTTTTTCACAAATAGCAGACATTCCAAAACATAGTCCCGAAAGTGTGATCATGGAATTATTTCTAAAATGACCTCTGCATGATTCTTTAGATTTCAATCCTATTATTGCCCTCAAGACGTATTTCAGCAGAATAAATAATCTATTTAAAACACTGCTTCCACCCCATATCACAAGCCCGTAACTCAGAAGTGAAACAAAATTTGCATGATAAACTGTTATTAAAAGTTCCATGTCCACTCTCCGTGACAAAATGTACAAAACTTTATTGAGTTTTTGCTGACCTGACTCACATGATCATTCTATTTCAGGTGACAATCGAAAGTTGAAACAAAATGATAAATAATGGGACTCACCTCAATATAGCTTCTCCATTGTATATATAAATTCGAAGAGGATCAATAGAAGTAATCACCGTATAGATTCCTATATCAAATTTATGACCATTTACCAACAAAGGCTTCGAAACAAACTCCTGAACAAATGTACTGTTGGATTCCAATTCCATTAATTCTTCCCTTTCTCGAAACAAAATATTTCTATGGTCATTATTCTTCTCAACGAAAGTGCTCTCTGGATTCTTTTTGATATATTCCGATAGTTTTTTCTTGTCTTGTGGCAATTTGAATGCTGGCGGTATATATTTCAAGCCACTTGTTGCCAGGTCTACCTTATTTGTTAAATAACCACACCCAGGAAAGTGGTTAATTTTTTGATGACTTTTTAAGTGACGGAGCTCATGGTATAATGTTCTGAATGGGTAATCGTGGGCCCAAAGTAGGTTCCAATCTGTCCCATTTTGTTCATGTTTATATCCGAATCTATCTAATACTGTATAAACGTTATGGAGATAACCACTCTCGGTATTCTTTCCATAGGCTTTGAACTTCCTTAAAAATGGCACAGAAAATGACTTATTACCTTCCAATGGCAGTCTTTCACATTCCTTATGATAGGTGGAAAGGTATAAAATCGAAATAATAACCACCAAAAGGCTAATTATGTTGAATACACCAATTTTTGGAATGCAGTTGAATCCTAAGATGTTTGATTTAATCGCCTTGGATTCATTATCCTGAAAAATAGTGAGTTTAGTCTACTCCTAAGCACGACGGGAAATAGCAATAAAAATCGAGAGATCTGAGCACCTCTTTGTCAACTTTATCGACTGACATCTCAAAAATTGTCTTCAAGACAGGTTAGAATTGAAAGAAACCATTCTCTCAAAATGGAAAAGAATTTGTAATAACGGTACTCACCTATATCCAGCTCATGATTGAATAACTGTAAGAAGAACATAGTGGGATTCATTAGCATATTTACGTTCTTTGTTATGAACTGCTTCTAGATTTGGAGAAAGAAGGTTATCACAGATTACCATAAATTAACAATAATATAGTCTTGTTGATCTATGCAGATTACGAATCAGTCATCAGCATAGATAAACAAGAATATATACTTTTATCTATGGTCATCAGTAATCTGTGACGGTAACTATGAAAAAAATTGACAAATTATCAGATAGTTAGTTTTTTTAGGTTATCTTTATAACTTCATTTTCTTTCTCTTAGATATTAGAGAATTAATTATTGAGATATGTATTACAGTATATTTCTCATCTGTGACAATAAAATAATTCTAAACTCAAAAAAGCCCGAATAGGTTTTGTTGATAGAACTCTCTTACCATATCTCATACTCATCAGTAATAATATTAGGGTTATATTTTATGTGTATTACGTATAGGGTGATTCAATTAGAGGCATTTTTTTTAACAAAAAATTAATAAAAACAATTTTATTTTATAATCTTTGTTATTGCACAAAAGAATCATTTTTTAAAGTTAATTTCTTTCAAATTATGAATGTGGATAACTCAGCAGGAGAGCATCGGGCTCGTGACAGGGAGGTCCGGGTTCGAATCCTGTTCAGGTGGAAAAGAAATTTTTTAGTTGGACGGGTGTCTGTCACCATTTCACTGTTGGGTCAAAAATTGAATATTTCTAGTGATATTTGGCTAATAACACGAGTAATATTGGCCTTGAATGCCTCAATTGTCCTTACGTAAAACATGCCAAGTTATTGAATATGACAGGCGAAGCTGTTGAAAACGACGACGAATCGACACTTCACGGTCTTCGCGTACACTCTCCGCTACCGCCTCTATATTTTCTTCACTACGTGCTGAGTGTGGTCTATTTGGTCGAGTATTATCCAATAATGAAAATTAGGTCACAAACTTACGGATGGTAGAGCTAATTGTGCGTTCGGTAGGCCGATTATGTGTACCATAAGTTGCTCTAAGCGCCCGATACACATTTCTCGTTGAACGCCCATTTTCGTAATAAAGTCGAACAATTTGTAGACTGCGCCAGGCTAAGTCTTTCCATTATGAATTGTCAAACCACCCTTGCCAAGCGTACGGTAATTACCGTATTTGGACGGTAAATTGAGTCTAAATACTGTATACGGTCCGAATGGGCTACGAAATACTGTAATTTTACAAATTCTTATGTTTTTCAAAATTCAACATTCTTTAACTAGTGCTGTCTCTCAGCAAGATCTAGAACTAACAGAATGCTCGGTTAGCCTATCTCTAACGTTTGTTGATAAGTAGATTCCTGCCAAGAACCTTGAATTCTAGGGAGATTCCACAAACATAAATTTTTTCTATGGCGATTTTCCCCATAAACATTTTGATGTGATTTGAGTGTATGGTAATATATATTGAATAAGAAGACATTTTAAGAAACATATATTCATATTTTAAGGTATGTACATGCAAATTTCTTATGGGAGTTAATAGTGATAAAATTATTTTTTTTCAGGTCAGTGTTTGTCTGCACTAAACCTAGAAAAAGCGGAAAGAACTTCCCTTAGAAAAATAACGAAGTTGAGACTCTTTGTCTCAAGTAGGTATTTGTTCACCTATCGTAAGAAAAAGTAATTCAAAAAGAATAGTTGCAACACGTACAAGTCATAGCTCCTCGGAGCTAAAGCTTCTGTGATACATTTGTTTATTCACATTCTGTATTTCAATTTGTGAATGTGGTGTTGAATTACTGTTGATGTGTAATTTACTCAGTGAATAAATATTATTATTATTATTTTGAAACAATCAACTTTTCAAAATGAGCCACCCTTGCAGTGGCGGATTATCCGTAAGGCAAACTAGACACGTGCCTAGGGGCGCGCGAGCTCAGAATTTTTAATTAAGATGGCCATTTATGGCCGGTACAGGGGCGCCGACAAAGTTATTGCCTAGGGCGCTCTGGACCTTTAATCCGCCACTGCACCCTCGTAATTTCTAAAAAATTTTCCAGCTTGTTTTGAATTTCTGATAGTTCAAAGATTTAATAAAAAACATGATTTTAATTTGTCACAAAATATTATTTTTTATATAATTTTGATCTCTATAATTCAAATTTACTTTTGTGTGCTCATACCAGAGCACACTACAATGCCTGTATATTTTCTTAAATTTTCAGCCAAAATGAACTGAAAGGATTAAAAGGAAAGACTTTCCCTTTACAGGGCAGATTTTTAGACCAAGTGGGAGGATAAAGTTCGCGAATACCCAAAATCCGCCCATGAGACTCGAAGATATAAGCATTTAAATGACATTTCTTTGCGCACTTGTTCTAGGGAACAATGTGCTATCGTTCAACCCAAATGTCTATAAGTTTTTATTAGAGCTATCCACTTTTCAGTAACAAGTAAATTGTTTACAAGTTTCTTCACACCTGATTCCTCAGGTGTAAGTCGAACTTCATTATATTTTCCACTTTTATCTAACACTTATCACAATTATTTATGAATTTTCCAGGTTCGCTTCTTTAATAGAAGTGTTATTTTCAGTCAATTCTGTACTTTTCACTAACGCCAACGAGTACTGTACATACATATCCTACGCTTGATTTTTCCGATAAATTCATTTCACTCCATTTTTCATTTTCGCACCTTGAATAGGATCACTATGTTCACTTGACATTTTAGAAATTTCGTTCAACTCTTCACCAATACTCGCGAAAATTGTTTTTCACGTAAGATATACATTCTGTCAAGAAAGTACCGGGAATTATCGATTTAAATCTGGCGGGGCAATGAAGCAGGTAAAATTTTTTTTCCTAGGTTGGTACCACTGTCCTTAATTACTATGCCAAGCTTGAGCGGGATCTGTCAACTAGTGTGTTTGCAACAGCTGATTAAGTCAGTCGATGTCAGAGTGCGTGCCGATTTTTACTATGGGTGATTACGTTGAGCAAAGAATTTGTTTAAAGTTTTGTGTTGCAAATGAATTTTCGTGTGCCGATGCATTGAAAATGTTGCAAAAGGCCTTTGGTGATAATGCTCTATCGAAAACTCGTGCATATCAGTGGTACAGAGCCTTCAAGGACGGTCGTGAAGTGGTCGCCCATCGACGGCTTCGATCGAAGATAACGTCGATAAAATTAAGGAAAGGGTGCTGGAAAACCGTCGTACCAGCTTGAGAGAGATAGCACATGATTTTAAGATATCCCACGAGTCCGCACGTACGATTTTGATTGATATTTTGGGCATGAGAAAGGTGGCCGCACGACTCGTACCGAAAGACCTGAATTTTCTTCAAAAACGTCATCGCGAACAGGTTGCTTCAGACATGCTGGATCGCTGTAATTCCGATTCTACATTCATGGAACGCATTATAACTGGTGATGAGACCTGGGTCTACGAGTACGATATGCAAACAAGCCAGCAATCATCGGAATGGGTGGCAAAAAATGAGCCGAAACCGAAAAAACCACGCCAAAGCCGCTCGAAAATGAAGGTGATGCTCATTGTTTTCTTCGATATCCGTGGCGTGGTGCACTACGAATTCGTTCCAGAGGGTCAGACGGTAAACAGGGAGTATTACCTAGGCGTTATGAAACGTTTGCGTGAGCGTATCCGTAAGAAGCGGCCAAATTTGTGGGCGAACAACTCATGGATTTTGCATGACGATAACGCGCCTTCTCACCGAGCTACGATTGTGACTGACTTTCTCGCCAAAAACTCAACAAACGTGCTTCGGCAACCACCGTATTCGCCGGATTTGGCTCCCTGCGACTTTTTCCTCTTCCCAAAACTAAAATTGCCCCCTCGTGGCACCCGTTTTGAGTCGATTGAAGCCATAAAACAAAATTCGGCGCGAGAGCTAAAGTCCATCCCGGAAAGCGCCTATAAAAAATGTTTCGATAATTGGAAGTGCCGTTGGCATAGATGTATTGGAGCAAATGGAGCCTATTTTGAAGGCGACCCAATAAATTTTGACGATTAAATGTAAAAATGTTGTTTTAATTGAAAATTCCCGGTACTTTCTTGACAGAGTAGTACCCAACCACTTTGAAAAATATGAACCAAGAACTGTATGTTGAACAAGGGTAAATTACGACATAGGTGTTTCTTAGCTTTATTTACCATTCAAAAGAATAACTAGTAATATTACATTTTCATCCAAGACTAATATCAATAAAATTTAGAAATTTAATTCTCCATTATATCTTTATCAAAATTCACATAGTGAAAGTATCCAAAAAACTATATATATTAAAATATAATATGGCATACCATCGATGCATATATTAGGCAAATCTAAATCTACTAGTATAAAACTAGATTATATCAACTTTGGACACAACACCTTAAAAATATTTCCTCATATACTTATCAACGAAAAAGTATTAAAGAATAGTACGAAACTTTAACAACATGATTGACGAATTTTTTAAATCTTTCATTTCTTTACTGATGTTTTAATTACGGAATAATACTTGCATGGAATTTCAATTTCTTTGGAATTCCCCAAATTGGAACGGATCAATTCGTTTTTAAAGTTCACACAGAGAGCAAATGGTCTTTAAACAGAAATTTCCACCTTAATGTTATTAAAAAAAATCACTTATGGGTCAGAATGACTAGTAGAACTTTTAGATAAAGCTGCCAACAAATATTGGATTTTTTCATTTTTGATATATATACATGTGAATTTTTGAAGTACAAGGTGAAAATTCTGCCTTTTTCGGTACATTTGTAAAAACAGGTAATAAAGGATCTTTAAAAATAAATCTTATTTCCCAACACTTTGGGAGATTCTATTTAAAAAGAAATTTAGCACTGGGAATAATCTCAATTACATCAATATAACATTAAAATATAAGTAGGGATACACAACGATAACATATAAATGGATGTAAGTCAAACAATGTACGTTTCACATTTCCTGTTAATAAGGTTCGATATTAATTTTATAACAACTTAAAGTTAATATTTTACTTGGCCCTGACCTGCCCTATATTAAAAACTAATACACAGCCTCCAACAACTAAATACCAAAATTGTTTTTTCTGGAGGAAACTTTCTTCTTGCTGGAAAAATTTATTTCCTGAAGAGGCTTTAACTAATTTTTACAATAATTTATAAACAGACAAATGTAAGATTGAAGGTTTGTAAAAAACTGAAGAACAATATCGTTATTAACTTCCACATAGAATTTAAAGTTGCCATTTCCTCCAAACACCTATACTTTAATAGAAATAAAACATACTTCGGTATAAAATATGAAAATGATATAACTAAATAAGAACACCGACAACAACTATATCTTTTCTTAAAGCTCTAAATATGTTTGGTTTTAACCACAAGATTAAATTAATATCGAGCTCTTACCTACTCTAAAAACTATAAATATAATTGAAAACCTGATATTTTGAGCTCAATAAATTATATGTACAAAATAAAAAGTGAATCTATCACAAACTGAACACAGAAACATTCTGATCACATCAACAGAAGATAAATTGCTGTTAAACCTCTTTTTCAACCAACTTCTTCATGTTTCCAATAGAAACAAAGTGTTAGGACCTCTATTGCATGTTCCAAATAAGAAGAGCTAAAACTCAAATTGTTGCATTTGCAATAATTTATACTTCTTAAAGAAAATTATCGCTAAGGTGAAAATTTTAACGTTAATCTGTTTCGAAAAAAAACATTTTAATAAGGGACCAACTTTTTTAATCACATTCTATGATTTATCAAAATGTTATTAAAACAACTCTGAATGAAATAAAACCAATATTATATCAATTACAAGAAAATTACAACAGAGATGTGCAATGTGCACTTTGAAAATTAACCTGTTTATAGAATTCGACACGATAAATACTACTGTTTAAAAAATCCAGTTTATTTATTAACTTCATTCAGGAACCAGTAACATTCTGAAATTAAATCAAACTTGATAGTGTACTGTGATATGTCTTTATGAAAAAAGTTCCACCAAATCACCTGTTCAGGCAAGATTTCTGAACCCAAGATTGAACTTAAATTTAATCAACTACATGTAGAAAACTATCAATTTACTGCTTTAAATCATCGAGAATAAAATCTGGACTATATTACATCATAGTACAACTTTAACTGTATAAAAAATTATAGTATCATATATGATTAACGTCATTAAAATTTCTCAACTTAAATCTAAATATAAAATTAAAAAGTATAAAATAAAATATGAATTTATGCCAAGTAAAATACATTTTTATAAAGCAGTTAACATTCTAGAAAACGATGAAATATAATAAAATATTTTATAAAATTATTTCACTTCGCTCTTGATTATATTTTCGTCTTTTTATATTCAAAATATACTCTGAAAAAACAGCCAGGTTATTAATTTTAAAACAACTATTTACAGATTTGGTTATCATTATAGAAAATATGAGGACCTAACTCTTTTGTTTCACTGTTTCAACAAATTAGTAATCTGCACTTGGCATAAACAAAGATCCTTTGATATCAATAGTGATCCATATATGAAAAACATGTTCAAATATAACCCAGAAAAATGCTATTGATTAGTTTCAACAAGAACACAGAATAGAACCACAGATAGTATTTGGTTTTGAGACACTCTCAAAGGTTACTTGACTGTTGCAATTATTTTACCTGCAAACCCATTTAATGTTTAACTATTTCAACAAATGAGTGATTCGTTAACTGCTATTTGGTGCACTTGGCGTAAATATAGATAGTAGATAAAATGATTAATATGTTGAACAGTTGAACCTGGTTGAATTGAAGTTAAGAAAATGCTGTCAGCTAGTTTTAACAAGTACACAGAAAAGAACCACAAATGATTATGAAGCTGAGTTATGAGCTAAATTTCAAAAGTGAGTTGACTGCCTTTACTTTTAAATTCTTCACATACTTATACAACAAATATTACATGCTGTTGCAATCAATGGATTTCTGAAAGTTGTTGGAATATTCAAGTATAGAATTTTTAGGTTCCCATATTCACTGAAATGATTACCAGGTGAGTTTAGAGAAGAGTAAAAATCTGATAATGTTATGTTTGAATCATTTTTAGATCTGCATTACATGCAATACTGCTGGGTGTCCACAAACTTCTTCATGATACGAATACCATTTGTTTTAAAAAACCCGATCTCCAAAGATATGCAATCTTCACCAATCATCTTATCTTTTAGTTGCTATAATTCCATCCTTCTCCAACTTAACCTATTAGGAACAACAGTGCATCCTCACCTGATTTTATTTCTATCAACTTCTAACTTCTCTTTTTGCAACTTTATCCTTCTGTTGAAAAAAATATATAAAACGAACCAATGACTTTCGAGCGGTTTTCTCGCCAAAAATGCGGAGTAGAGATTCAAATCATTGTTGCCAGTTGTCCTATAAATTCTCCAAGCAAGCCATCCTACCACCACTCCCCTTGTATTGATCTAAGATTTTATTAACATATTCGGTTGTATGGCCTGCTATCCTTACCTCTGAAAATTTAAAGTTAAAAATGCTTATAGTTGATTGTCTTGGGCTCTATTTGAAGGAAATTTATAGATAAAAAAAATGATCAAAGTAATTATTATTCCATTAATAATAATATAAACAGTCGACCGATCAATATAATCGATAAAAATTGTTACGATTAGTTCAACGAAACGGTCCGACCTTGACGGCGTGTCTAATTGTTATCTGTGATCTGGGAAAATTAGAAAAAATTGAAAAATGGCACATTTTCTTTTGTTTGTAGCGATTAAATGAAAAAATCATCTGGGAATCAAAATACTTTTATCAGTTACATCGGTTGTTTGACTTTCAACTGGTACACGCCTTTTTTTATAGACCCTTCTGAAAAAGAGCCTTTTGACTGACAAAAAAACCATTTTTGAGGTTACTCGTTTGCCATGACGCTTACTGATTTAATTGTATGTACAGATAAATTAATTATTCTTAAGTTATACAATATTTGTAAGACGCCAGTCAGCCAATATCAGAGCAAATCTAGATTTCACTCCGTGGGATTCTACAATTTTATTTAAAACAGTGGAATATTATGAAGCAAAAGTTGACCAAGGTTTTCAAGTTGTTAAGATGAATACTGAAGCTCAAAAAATGAGACAGAAGTGTTCAAAAACGTCCACAGAATATTATTTTGAGGATTGTCATTATTCTATTGCTGAACAAATTTAAATGATATTATGTATAAAAATATTTCTCTGAATGTTTTGTATTTTTCTCTGTTGGGTTGGGTGAAGTAAAAAGATTAAAAATACCAAAATGATTTAAATAAAAAATTAAAAGTACTTGATTCGCCTAATTTATTTAAGATGAGTGAAAATTGTTAATATGTCAATAATACTTACTGGCCACAAATCTTGATATCTTTTCCAAATGTAGCGTCAACTCTTCCTGCTTTTCAGACGAGGTCTCATTAATCTTTGCTACCAAAATTTGTTTTGCTTGTTGAATACCGTTCATAAGTCGCTCTATAAAGTAAAAAAGTCATTTTGATGATTCTTTGCAATATCAAACAATTACTCACTATGTTCCGTTTCAAGGCCATGAAGTTTTATCTTATTCGCTTCGTGCTGAGCTTTCTTCTTGAGTCGGCAAGCCCTCGACGCTAATTTATTCTTCTCTTTTCTCGAATTGGGTCGGACATTGAAAGGCAGCTCACTCACTGGTGTCATATCGTTTATAATTCTGAAATGGAAAAGGTTTCATTGGCAGTGAGAAAAGTTTTCAACAGTTTAGCATTTGTAAGACTTGAACAACCGCTAGCCAGAATAAATTTGTGCCTCAAACAAGGATTGATCAATGAGAGTCCTGTGTTGGAAAATGTTTTCAAAAAAATTTTCAATGCAAGAATCTTTTTGTATTTATCTATTTAAATACTGAGATAACTTCCTACGTTGACTTGAATTTCTCTCCTCTTAGCTATGTTTTCATGTTAAGGAGCAAAAGAAGACTCAGTGTCATTTGACCGATGATAGTATGAGGGTAATATCAACTACCCTAGGCAACGCCACCTGCCTTCAAACACAAGCACCCATTGATCAATCCATTGTATACATCATATAGCTATTTCAAAAAAAGAGACAGGCATTTCTTACTTATTTAATTTGGTAAGTTCTTTTCCAATACTATGCAACTTCCTCGGGTTAGGTGTTAAATCATTACCATCACCCTTTCTCGCCTTTCCGCTGTGTTTAATCCCTTTGACCGAACAATCAGGACTAAACACGGGATCGGTGACTTCATTCAAATGATGAGGATCCTCCATTTTACATGTCATGACCAAACGCTGCCCTTTGGGACCTTTCGACTGCACGTTATACTGCCAGAAAAACCTCTCTTTCTTGCTGGGAGACGTCTTCGATGGCTGCTCAAAGTCATCGTCAGAATCTCCTAGAATTATGAACAAATCAACTACTTTACGTCAAATAAAACAACAGCAAAACGTCTGATTTCTTTGCATAACTTCAATAATGTGTTCTCATTGTTTCGAAATATTTCAGGGGGAAATAGATTAAATACACGTACCATTGTCGGAGCTGAAATCTTCGTAATGAGCATCACTTTCAGAATCGGAATCGCCCCCTTCATCGTGAGACAGATCCTGTGACTCAGGACTCAGGATTCCACCAGTAGACAGAGAGGATGTCGAGCCAGCCTCAACAAGTGAGCTTGTTGATATTAAATGTTTTCGTGGTTCCCGCCTCTGCCAAATCTGATCAGGACCAAGATGTGTAGGAGCGGAGGAAGACAATCTAGAATTATAAGCAAAAAAAAATACATTGAGTAACATCATTTTGATATTCACATCACCGAGGTATAGAAATATATTTTCAAAATACATTTGATGTAAACATTAGGAGAAGTAGTCGGTTATTACAAATAGGCTGAAGGCCTTTGGTCGATGGCCTTTTGCTATGAGCAATAAATTCCTGTTAATATTCAGTGGAATGGCATTCAAGGATTGAAAAATACGCATTATTCACATAAGGAAGCATAATATCTATAAGTAGTAGTTATATAACTCGATGTTGTAACCTGGTTGACACTCTAGGACCATAATACAAACAGGTACGCACCTAGACATATTATGTCCCCTACTCATGTGGATACTGGGAGACCCAAGTGGTGTTGAACGCCCAGGAAGAGACTGATCGTTCATCCTGTCTGGTGAAGCATAGGAATCTCTCTTCATCAATAGCTCGTGGAGGGTGCTGTGTTTCTGTTGCAGTGAAGTTATGCGCAGTGGAGAGGATTGCGGAATGGGAGAGTTTGAACTGGAACATAAAGTTACTTAAATGTAGTAATTTAAGTAACGAAATGATTCAAAATTTTAATTGAGTGGATCGATCTATAAATATCATTGTTCAAAGGCAGATGGCGTTATTGAGGAGAGTGTTGACATTAATGTCATGTGTCAAACTAAATTTCAGCAATTCCTAGGTTAATTTTAATTTGATGAGAAACTGAAATGGAATTACCTTGTATGACTAGTTGGAGAAACAGCAGACATTATGTTCTTGGTATGGTATGTTTCGAAACTATTCAAAGGAACGCTAGATGACAGTTCGTGTTCTCTATACATCATACTACTTTGAGGGCAAGAGGAAGCGGTCATTGTCTGATTATTATTGGAGTGATGGGAGTTGCTCATCTGAATCTGTTGCACTGGGGAACTTTTTTGACTTGTGAGGTTCATGAAGCTGCTACCTTCTTCGGGAAGGAGTAGATCATCGAAATTTATCTCTCTGAATAAGGTCTCATCGTTGGCGTTGAGTTCGGCCAATGTAGGACCTGTAAGAAAATATCTCACCATTATTTTTTTGACATTTCTTATAGTAGAAGTACAACAGAAAAGAACTGTTCTATACAATTTTAAACTTCCACTGCCACAAACTGCGAGTCGTTTAAAATTTGCATTTTTGATCGGCTATAAATAAAAAACTAATGAATCTAGTGAAATAGTCGGCAAGGCCAGCATGCACCTGCTACGCTTCAAGCTGTCCGGGAGGACCCCACTCGTCGAACTGGTTGTACATTGAGGATTCGTCATTCTACAGTACACTGAGAACTCAAAAAAAAAGTTACATATCATTTGAAAAAGGTGCAGGATCTGTTACCTTTAGATGCTGAGAGGAGACTAGCATTTTATAGGTGGTCCTGAATAAGTTAGGAGAGTGGGTAGGCAACAGGATATTATGGACTGATGAGGCCACTTTCATGAAATCTTCTTCTTCTTCCGTCTTTCATGAAATCTTCTTCTTCTTCCGTCTTTCATGAAATCGAGTATGATAAATTTGCGAAATGGCTATGTATGGAAAAGAGAAAACCCCCATGCGACTATTGTTTGTTATTTTCAACATGAGTTAAGGTCAACGTGCGGTTGGGAGTAATGAGAGGTGAACTTTTCGGACCAGTAATACTTATTGATCGCCTCAACCCTGAAGAATTAATTACATTAATCCAAAGCAGCTCAACAGACATATTGGATAAAATGCCCCTGCCTAACAGACAAAATGTCTGATTTCAAATGGAAGGCTGCCCAACTCATAATAGCCTGAATGTACGGAACTTAATGAATGAATATTTTGGGGTACAATGGATTGGAAGGTACGGTCCGGTAAGATGGCCACCAAGAAGCTCCGACCTACGCCTTTGGATTTTTGTCTGGACCACCTTGAAAGAAAAAGAATATCAAATTCGCGTTCAGATTCGAGAGGATCTGATCGCACTTCAGAATTGTGATATTCATCTCCTTACCACGGTCCGCAATAAGAATTTTTTGGCACACAGAACTTCTTATCATGTAGCAAATTTAATGCCGTTTCCAGATATGTAGTCAAATTTGATGAGGCTACAAGGATAACTGAAGTATAATTGATTTTATGTAAAAACTTGAAATATTTCGTGAAATCAAGAAATGTTGAATTGAAGAATAACCAACAACATTTCGACCATGTGTTATATGACATTTTTTGTTGCAAATAACTTGTATGATCTCCCTTTGAAGTTTAGCCCTCTTAAAGGAGTCGAGGAGTAATCATGATTGGATAGAACAATAACAAGGAATTACTACTCTATGAGAAATGATTATGGATAGAAGATAAGTGAAGTTATCCCAAGATGTTTTGTTTTTTCAAGACAATGCCTCTACACATAAATCGCATCTTGTCATGATATGAGGAAAGCGATGGTAGTCGAGTTCTATCTGACTATCATCTCTTTCTTCACGTGAGAGAAAGTTTAAAAAGTCTTAAGCAATAACTGTGAAGGCTTGGTTTGCAGAGCAAAATAAAAATTTGTTTTTGATAGGTTTAGAGGCGTTGCAGGTTGGTTTTAAAAAATTTTGCCTATTAAGAGGTATATTGAATAATAAATGAAATATTTCGACATTAAAATTTTGTTTGCTCTTACAGTAGGCTAAGAATTTTTCAATACATCCTCGTACTTTTCTAACCTTGAATGAGATCAGCTTTATCAACTTGAAAAATATCATCATCATCCATGTGTATCAAGGCTTCGGACTTCAGCAGATTGGAATTCATGCTGCGGCTACCCCAGAGGTCCATGCTCTCCAGATCCTGCGTCTGAAACTGACCGATGTAGCATATGTCTTGGGCGATAGGCGATTGAGAGTTCTCAAATTCGAAGTTGTAGTCCCGGTGGTAGTCGTTAATGTCCATCTGGGGCCTCTTGGGAAGCGGTATAGGCACACTAGCCGAGGTAGTCATAATGATATCGTTGTTAACAGGTTCCTGTTTGATTATAATTCCAGGATCCAGGAAGAAATCACCGGTAAAGTCCGTCATTATAGGAGATGATTGACTGGAACAGAAAGAAGATGGAAATTGCCTTATCGATAATTATCTGTCGTGTTCTTATTAACATAAATAATCAAGTTGACCTCTCAAAATTTTGCTCATAATGTCTAAGCTCAAGGAACGCTGATGTTTTTTAAAGGTAAGTAAGTAACAGATATAGAAATAAGAACCGCAATTTTCTTAAAATTAAAAATTACAAGTCTGTTGTTTGAAAATGATAAGAAATATTTTAATTCAAATAAACTCCGTAGATTTAGGCATGGCATATTAAAACGAACTAATTCCGATCTCGCATTCATAAAACGCGTTGTAACTGGTACTGAGGCATGAGTTCACAAGTTTACCATACAAACAAGTCAACAAGTTTCGGAATGGCCCCTTTCAACTGAGCTGAAATATCATTTCCTATCAAAAGTGAAGATAAAGTTGATTACCACGATGTTGTGCACTCGGAATTCTTGCCAGACACTAAATAAAGAATATTTTTTGAGCGTTATACGGTGTTTGAGAAAAACTACCAAATTTCTGGAAAGACAATAACTCTCATAAATTTTGCTTCACGATAATACACCCTCCCACAAGGCACTATGAACGAATTTCTGGTCAAAAACTTGACAAACCTTATCGAACAACTGCCGTATTCAACTCATATGGTTCTGGCCAACTTTTTTCTCTTTCTAAAACTAAATTTGGCATTTCTAAGCATTCATTTGCAGTATAAGATAAAAGACATTAAAGGAAATGTTTATTTGATCTTGGAACCCGAAGGTATCGATCACATAACTAACTTAAACTAAATAACAATTCATAGAAATCATAGTCCATCAAAATCTTTCTCACTACGAAATTCTTTAACACTATAATAGCATTTTCTGATAATGATTAATATTTCATTCAGATATACCAAGAAAAATAGTGTTTTTTTCGTTATTGAAAAGAAGTCTATCTGCTCTGAACCAATGACAGCACTGAACACAATTGCGCCGGTCTTCAAGACCGTATTGGCTTTACTTATGATGTTCTTATCGTCCGCATATCTCAGTATTTTTACGTTATTTTTCTTCTTCTATATTATCAAAATGGTTCGAAAAAATTTGGAAAACTACTGGAGCCAAAATACTCCCCTGGGGTATTCCAAGAGTGAGGTTTATTGTATCAGACATCTCAGCTACTCCACAGTTTTCGCCTTAGAGTTTTCCGAGAGGTAGGACTTGAACCAAGTCAATCTTGGGCCCATAAACCCCATAAGATCCAAGCTTTTTCATGTTGTAGTGATGAGATAATACTTTCGGTAGAGCTAGGAAAAGTCCAATGGTTATATTGCATTTCCGAGCCCTTGATAAATATTGTGTAGAAAACTACACGCTGTTTTCGTCGTTTTACCTTGTATAAAGCAGTGCCGCGGGTCGACAATAAACTCTTGCAGAAAGTTCAATAATCTCTTTAACATCATCGCTTCTAACGTCTTAGAGAATATCGGCAGCAAAGAAATTAGTCTATAGTCTCCATTTTCATTCTGTCTCCTTTTTTGAAAATAGGCTTAATTGATGTAAGTTTCAAGCAATCGGGGAAGATGCCAGATTTGATGAAGTTACTTATGAAAAAATTCAGAGGACTTATGATCTCTTATACTGGACACTTAATAACTGTTATGAATATGCAGAGCCACAGACATCCATTCTGGGGCTCTGTTTATTCTTGAATAAACGATATCGCACCCTCGGATTTCCATTTATTCCGATCACTACAACCTTTTCTTAGTCGCAAAAAATTTGAAAATTTAGATGATGTCCAAAATGCCATCTCGAGATAGTTTACTCAAAAACCAATTGATTTTTATCTGTCCGGCATTGAAAATTTGCACACTAGATGGTAGAAGGTTGTTGATAACGAAGGTGATTACATTAATAATTGAAAATAAAAACTTGTTAATAGTTTATTCGTTTGAATTTAATTTAGAAAAAGCGACATTACTTTCCGATCCACCTAATATAATACCATCCACAAATCTGAACCAATGAAGGAAATATTTGTTTATTGGGTTCAATATGAATAAGCCAGAATTTTTTGTGTTCCTATTAACGAGCTCGCACTGTAATTCATTTTGATGAATTTTACCTTGCGTCAACCCTTTACCTGCCAACAGATTGCGCCTCAAAAGGCGATGTATGTCTATGGTATAAAATAATATACGATTTGTTCACAGTTATATTCTTCCTAGTTAACGTCCTTGGTTCGGAAATTGAACCCAATCGAATCAAATTCAAATTCATTGGTAGCGTATCTGAACACAAAACAGATGTCTGACAAGGTCGAAATTGGCTCGCTCAGCCGCGAAAATAAGGAAAACTGATGGCTAATAATTCACTCTGCAGACAGAGCGCCTTGAAAATTTTAAATATCCAAATTGTTCCGGCATTATGAATACAGTGATGACATAAATGAGTTACATTTATTTGGAATGAGGTATATTTCAGATTAAAGATGTCGTATAAAGACATGCAAACGGCTGGATGTTGACAGCCTGATTCATGACCTATCAAAACAAAGTGTTACAATTTTCGAAGAATTTAAACCTTCAGCAAGTCCTTGGAATTTTGCTGTTATTTCTACAAAATTGTGTTTTTTTTCTTTAATTTAACTCATCATTAGTTGTCACATCGCATACATTCAACGCATTTTTCGAATTAACTAGACTCCTGAAACTGATAGTTCCTTTTTATTTTTTACCAAATCGAAACTTAATTAAGTTGTAAACATGATCCGTGCTTCATTAAGAAACTTCACGAAAATTGCTTTAAGAGAATTTTGAAATGATAGCTATTCTTCGAATATCAAAACTGATTTAATCTGTTAGTCTCCTACAATTTTAATTTCAAAAAATTTTATTCAAAAACTTTTAGAATTAAATTAATGACTTAAACACTGCTTATATTTAATAGACGTATAAAATCAAAACTCATTATTCAATATCAAATGGAATAAAAGAACTCAACACATATAAACTGTCGATTAAAATTAATAAATAAATATTTGAATCTTTCGTTCCAAGCATGTGACCTAAACTCTTCATACAGGAGGTACACAGCTCTGCCTGTGTCAAAATGTTTTGTTTCTGATCTCATATTTATGAAAACTAAATCTTTTTCAAAAATACACAACATAATCTTAAGAACTCCTCCAAAACTAATTTATTTAATATATTTAAATAAGTTACTTCAAAAACTCTCAAAACATGTAGCACATCCTCAAAAAACAATTAGAATTCAGATAAGGTCAGTCCAACTTCACACTTAAAAGATGAAATCAATTAACAATAAATAACTTACTTTTATTTCATTTGATATCATATAAGGAGTTTTGATTTTATACGTTTATTAAATATAACCACTGCTTATAAGACATTAATTTAATTCTAAAAGTTTTTGAATAAAATTTTGTGTAATTAAAATTGTAGGAGACTAACAGATTAAATCTGTTTTGATATTCAAAGTTTATAATAATCCTTCTATCAAGTAAAAAAACACTTCTTATTATTTTATGATAGCTATTCATTTTAGTTTATTACTTTTTAAAATAATAAATTTTTGTAATTAACCAAAAAAAATTTAACCCATGAAAATTTTCAGTACACGTTTTAAACTACATATATTTAAAAATATTAATATCAAAATATGATGAGAATTGATTCTGAAGAACTAACATTTGAACAGGCTAGTTTTAGCGCCAATGAAAACAGAAAGGACACTATACTATTAACAATTACTTTTGTTCGATAACTATCGTTTATCAATCCAGTAAGTTTTTATTGAAAAAAAAGAAGAAATAGTCATACCAAAATATGTAAGAAATGTCTCTGAAGAACCAAGATTTGAACATGGTACTTTTAGGGCCATTGAAGATAGAATAGGAACACTGCACCATTAACAATTGTTTTTTGTTCGATAACTTTATTCATCAATCCAGAAAATTTTTATTTATCAAAATTGAATAAAATAAAAGATTATTTCCACAACTTATTAATTCAACAATTGTTTTATTTGATTCTAAAGAACCAAGATTGGGGCGCCGATGCAAATCGGATATTTTTCAATTTTCGACAATTTCCGCACGAACCGCACGAATAAAATTTTGTGAAATTAAACTTATAGGAGACCTACAGATTAAATCTGTTTTGATATTCAAAGTTTATAATAATCCTTCTATCAAGTAAAAAAATACTTCTTATTATTTTATGATAGCTATTCATTTTAGTTTATTACTTTTTAAAATAATAAATTTTTGTAATTAACCAAAAAAAATTTAACCCATGAAAATTTTCAGTACACGTTTTAAACTACATAGATTTAAAAATATTAATATCAAAATATGATGAGAATTGATTCTGAAGAACTAACATTTGAACAGGCTAGTTTTAGCGCCAATGAAAACAGAAAGGACACTATACTATTAACAATTACTTTTGTTCGATAACTATCATTATCAATCCAGTAAGTTTTTATTAAAAAAAAAGAAGAAATAGTCATACCAAAATATGTAAGAAATGTCTCTGAAGAACCAAGATTTGAACATGGTACTTTTAGGGACATTGAAGATAGAATAGGAACACTGCACCATTAACAATTGTTTTTTGTTCGATAACTTTATTCATCAATCCAGAAAATTTTTATTTATCAAAATTGAATAAAATAAAAGATTATTTCCACAACTTATTAATTCAACAATTGTTTCATTTGATTCTAAAGAACCAAGATTGGAGCGCCGATGCAAATCGGATATTTTTCAATTTTCGACTATTTCCGCACGAACCGCACGAATAAAATTTTGTGAAATTAAAATTATAGGAGACCTACAGATTGAATCTGTTTTGATATTCAAATTTTTTAATAATCCTTCTATCAAGTAACAAACCTCTTGTTATTATTTTACAAAATAAAACATTTCAATCAAAATGATAGTAATGACTGGGAAAATCCAAAAATTGAATATGGATGGTACTTTTAGAGCCGATGCAGGTAATGAAAGAACACTGTACGACTAAAAAAATTTTTCGTATCCAAAAAGGTTTATCAGTAAGAAAATTTCCTTTCAAATAAAAAATATACGAATATGAAATATTCCATTTAAATTTTCATACACCAAGATTTAGACATTGTATTTTTAGAGCTATTGTAGATATGTTAAATAAGAACACTGTACCATTATATCGCGCTCGATTTAGAAATATCGCTGATTTAACCGATTATTTATCAATTAATTATCATTAAGCATTGAGCTAAAACATTTTGAACTAGGAAGAACAAAACACAAAAATATTTTGAATTTCAAAACACATTGATTAGTTAGATATTTATATTTATTTATGTATTTTCAACCATTTTTATACCAAATTTCATTAATTTATGTCCAGTGGTTTCGGAAAAAGCCTCTGGAGGACGGTTTTAGTATTTTCGTCAAAGAATAACTGTAGAAACATTTTTTTCATCTGATATCTCATACTCCAAATTAATGAGATATTCAAGAAATCTAGTGACCCTGTTTTCGTTTTCAGATATTTTAGAAAAAATACGAATATTTCTGAAGGAAATTATAAGTGCTGATTCCAAAAAATATGTTTCGGATTAAATTATGGAAAATTTAAGTACACAAACCAATGAAATTTGACACATTTTTATGAGTTTTCCTGGTGAAATTAACAATTTTTTTTACTGGAATAGTGGCAATTTAATGTCAAAACATCTCGAGCAATCTAAAATTAGTGTCAAGTAACCCATTAATTGGTTGAAATAATTGCCAAAAAGATATACAGACACGCATCAACTTCCATAAAAAATTAAAACATTCAATAATAGGAGCGAGATATTACGTAATTTACGAAAACATGGACTAGACAAATCATAGAAAATAATATTCTAATCATTTCTCTAATCACAATAGAGTAAACACAGCAGCATTACTATAATAAATCTTGATTTATCTAAACTCTCAATGGACTGAATGTATTGCAAATAATAGAGTTATTTGACCTTCTTAACGACGCTTGAAAGTAGATAATAATTTTTAATCAACTCATTGAACTGTTCTTTAGAAACACGTGGCTTCTTGATGAAATAAATATATTATAATACTTCTCCTGTTCGACCTTTAAGAAGAATGAATATTAATCTCCTGCTGGAAAAAATCGTTAGAGAATTTATTAAAGGTAGTGAATAAGTTGTTATTGTACTAAATGACAGCTGCCTCGAGGTGCAAACAAAAACGTCAACATTACATGACCCAGACATAAACAAAAATATCGATTAGCCTGGCCTATTTTTGGTAAACAAACATAACATCAACATGTTTTAAGGGTAATGAATTCGCGAACTAATCAGGAAATTTCTATCGAAATCAAAACATGAAATGAGTTATGTAAACTTCTAATCTACATACCTGTGATAATCACAATCACTTAAAAATATTCTATATCGAATTGTCCAGAATGACTCAACATCAATGAAAATTGCCACAGATTATGTCAGTAATCAAAATACCTCACAATATTATCACTCGGCCAATCCGAACAAAAAGCAAAAATTCGCTTTATCGAAACAAATCGGAATCACCTAAAATTTTACTTGAAAACAAGCTCCATCACAATCAAAACAAAGTAATTCACACCACCATGTTCGTCATGTCGCATGACTCGCATACGCAAGGAATATTTATCTTCCAGTTTCAAACCAATCAAAAATAGAACTGGGAAAACTCTAGCCAATCAGATTATTACCAACTTGATACTAGTGTGAGAGCTTCTTAAAAATTTTGCGAATAAATCGAATTAACAGTCTTTAATGAGAAGATATCAAGGAATGAGTTCTTTCGTTTAGATGACCTATTGATTGACCTTTGGCTCTAATCAAGCAATACGGAAATCAGATTACAAAACGTCTTCAAAATGAGGATAGCCTTGGTATTTTGCAAATCACACTGAACAAAGCATATGTGACAGGTTTTGTTTGTTTACATTCATCGGTGTCAAACTTGTTCATCCAAATAAAATCCAATATCTCTATGTTTAAGACTGAAGCAACCGGGCTACGTTCACGGACAATGTAGGTCAGGTTTGTAGCTACGTTCCATAATATAGACAACTGGTGCACCAACCAAAAAATATGATTTGTTAGAAAAAGTTAGTATCAGTGATCAAGATCTAGTGTGATATAGTTGAAAACCACACAAATCTTTCAACAGTGATTAACGCATAGAAAGTTTATTTATATATATATATATATATATATATATATATATGTTTTGATCGTGAAACTTTACGGGGTATCCCCCAATCCTTATGTCTTTTTGAGTTATCTATTTTTGAATTGCTCTATTTCTACTGCAAAAATTGTCTTTCTCTCTATATAATACTGTAATACTTTATGGTTAAGATTCAAGGCTGGAGCTTGAGGTTGGAGGTTATTGTTTATTATCAGATGTTTACCAATAGCAGATAAAATTCTGAAAAACTGACCATATTAGCGAGTTCTGTTATACATTCATTTTCTAATAAAACTTTAAGAATTCACTCTGCCCCACTGTTTTTGGTGCTTATTGAAAAATGCAATTTGCTGGTAAAGTAGTTTTGATAACCGGTGCTAGTTCTGGAATTGGAGCTGCCACAGCAAAACTTTTCAGTAAACAGGGTGCAAGCCTCGCTTTGGCCGGTAGAAATATCGACAATTTGAAAGAAGTATCCAAAGAATGTGAAATTGGCTCAAAGGGCGAAAAAACTATTTCTCCATTAATTTTAACTGGCGAACTTACGAATGAAAATGATGTAAAAGCAATTTTGGCTAAAACTATTGATCATTTTGGAAAACTTGATGTTTTAGTTAATAATGCAGGTAATGATGTTAAATTTGTCTTGATTTCAGCGAATGTGAACATTGTTTTCAACGAATTTATTCTTTGAAACTAATATAGTTGAATGATTGCAATTTTATTGAATATGTGAAATTTTGGTTGCTGGACTAATTTTAATTTTTAGGAATCATTTCTTCTGGAAGCATAGAAAATACATCCCTAGGGCAATATGATCAAATAATGAACACAAACATGAGATCGGTTTACCAATTGACATCACTGGCAGTTCCCCACTTGATCAAAACGGAAGGAGCAATTGTTAATGTATCCAGCGTCAATGGTATAAGAGCCTTCGCAGGCGTTTTGGCTTATTGCGTCTCGAAAGCTGCTCTAGATCAATTCACTCGGTGTGTGGCTTTAGAGCTTGCCCCCAAAAAAGTAAGGTGTAATAGTGTGAATCCTGGAGTAACCATCACCAATTTACACAAACGTTCTGGTATGAATCAAGAACAGTACGAAGCATTTCTGAAAAGGAGCCAAGAGACTCATGCTTTGGGACGTCCTGGTACTGCTGAGGAAGTAGCAAAAACTATACTTTTCTTGGCAGGAAGTGATTCTAGTTTTATAACTGGGGCAACTTTACCCTGTGACGGTGGAAGGCACGCTATGTGCCCAAGATAATTTTTATTTTATATATTTTTCAATAAAAATTTTCATTAGAAGTTTATATACTTTTGATATAATGATTATATAACCTTGAAATTCACAGGGATGGTGAAACCAAATTAGTTCGTGAGTGGGCAAAATCTATCTTCCGAAATATGCCTGTTGGAACTTTCATTTATTCAAAATCTGAAATAAATAACACAAATTGCAAATAAGAAAGAATAGACGAAGGCATATATTGCAACAAGGTTAGGTTTGTAAATACTACTCTGTCAAGAAAGTACCGGGAATTTTCAATTAAAACAACATTTTTACATTTAATCGTCAAAATTTATTGGGTGGCCTTCAAAATAGGCTCCATTTGCTCCAATACATCTATGCCAACGGCACTTCCAATTATCGAAACATTTTTTATAGGCGCTTTCCGAGATGGACTTTAGCTCTCGCGCCGAATTTTGTTTTATGGCTTCAATCGACTCAAAACGGGTGCCACGAAGGGGCAATTTTAGTTTTGGGAAGAGGAAAAAGTCGCAGGGAGCCAAATCCGGCGAATACGGTGGTTGCTGAAGCACGTTTGTTGAGTTTTTGGCGAGAAAGTCAGTCACAATCATAGCTCGGTGAGAAGGCGCGTTATCGTCATGCAAAATCCATGAGTTGTTCGCCCACAAATTTGGCCGCTTCTTACGAATACGCTCACGCAAACGTTTCATAACGCCTAGGTAATACTCCTTGTTTACCGTCTGACCCTCTGGAACGAATTCGTAGTGCACCACGCCACGGATATCGAAGAAAACAATGAGCATCACCTTCATTTTCGAGCGGCTTTGGCGTGGTTTTTTCGGTTTCGGCTCATTTTTTGCCACCCATTCCGATGATTGCTGGCTTGTTTGCATATCGTACTCGTAGACCCAGGTCTCATCACCAGTTATAATGCGTTCCATGAATGTAGAATCGGAATTACAGCGATCCAGCATGTCTGAAGCAACCTGTTCGCGATGACGTTTTTGAAGAAAATTCAGGTCTTTCGGTACGAGTCGTGCGGCCACCTTTCTCATGCTCAAAATATCAATCAAAATCGTACGTGCGGACTCGTGGGATATCTTAAGATCATGTGCTATATCTCTCAAGCTGGTACGACGGTTTTCCAGCACCCTTTCCTTAATTTTATCGACGTTATCTTCGATCGAAGCCGTCGATGGGCGTCCACTTCACGACCGTCCTTGAAGGCTCTGTACCACTGATATGCATGAGTTTTCGATAGAGCATTATCACCAAAGGCCTTTTGCAACATTTTCATTGCATCGGCACACGAAAATTCATTTGCAACACAAAACTTTAAACAAATTCTTTGCTCAACGTAATCACCCATAGTAAAAATCGGCACGCACTCTGACATCGACTGACTTAATCAGCTGTTGCAAACACACTAGTTGACAGATCCTGCTCAAGCTTGGCATAGTAATTAAGGACAGTGGTACCAACCTAGGAAAAAAAAAATTTACCTGCCTCATTGCCCCGCCAGATTTAAATCGATAATTCCCGGTACTTTCTTGACAGAATGAATGACAGATAATGAATGAGCGCATTGAAACTATTTAGTAGTGCTTAGTGAATTTCCTCCTTTAGAAGTCAGAGCTTCATCTTCTATAGTTCTACTTTGCCTGTTCGAAGGACAATTCAAGTCTGCTACTTGGAAACTTTAATTGTAAGCTTATTCATTCAAACTTTTAAAAATCAACAAAAATCTTTTTTGAACCAAGGAAATCTATATTTAGTTATTGTTAGACTTATTTTCGAAACCTTCATGAAAAAAATTTAAATTACGATGCTTAGTTAGCGCCATGAGCTTCAACATAATGTAGATTAATAGTTATGTAAAGTTCGCTGATATAGCTACAGTTGTCACGGTTATGAAGGGACCATAAAAATGTCCTGCTTTTAAATTGGTGGATGCGCTTGCTGAGTTTATTTTTGCGGTATTATTCTAGGGAATAGCGTGCTATCGCTTCGTCCAAATTTCCATGATTTTACAATTTTAAGCCTGAAATAGCCACAAACGACTTGACTAGATTCACTAATGATCCGTAATCAAAAGTATTTCTGTGTGGCCGGTCGGTAAACAATCTAACTTCCGAACGGAAAGTACTAGAGTACTTGAAACTTTCAGGGTAGTTTGAGGCCTGATTTTCTCGGCTCAGTTCGATAATGAGCAAAATCGGTTTGATGGTTACGCAGTTAGTCACATTTGAATCTTTTTCTTATTTCTACAATAGTTCAGAAATTACTGATGTGAACGAAACCAAATTTGGTAATTAGTTGTATAATAAGAATAGAACTATAGGCAACATCTAAGACCCCAACTTGTGCTTTAGGTTTTGTTCTATTCAATTGTTGGGATTTACTCTTACGTACAAGAATAGGTGAATACTCTTAACTCTATACTGGCATACATAAAACTTCTTCTCTTTTCGTCTGATCTCTCTCATGTTTGTTTTGATAACAACAACAAATAGAGATTCCTCAAATATTGTTATTTTTTAGCTTCATTCAAGGTCGACCGTTAATTAAATCCAGAAATTGTCCAAGTTGAACTTTTCCGTTCTTTACGGAGTACTCTAAGAACGCTAACCTTTTCATCGTGAACATCTATTCGCGGGAGAATTACACCTAACGAGAGCAAGGAAACAGTGACGGGAGGTTCAAATATTAAAAACACAGTAAAGTGAGAATATTATATTTATATTATCAATATTGAAAAACAACAACCCTCAATGAATGGGAACAAACATTTAGCAGCCTGCTAATATATTTACTATACTCAGTGGTTCGTGAAGTTATAGAGTGAATCCAACAACGCCCCGGGTATAAGTGACTTATCCCTAAATATTGTTAGGTTGTTCTCCCATATCATTCTCACACAGCGGAAGGGATTAACAGCCAGCGTGCACCTTCAGCCATAACTTCCTGTAATCGGTGCAGAACTTCTGTTAGTTGACCCGAGGAATGAATTTGGATGGACAGAAAGGTGGATAATGTGGTATGCCCAGGAGAACACCTTGAAGAGGATATCTAACATAACTCGAGTCAACCGGAAATATAACTATCAAGAGGACTTTATCTGACCTCCTCGGTGTGGCCAAGGTCCAGGAAAGCTCAGATATTACTAAAGAACAAACCGAATACTATCTGAAGGGTTATGAGAACTAATCCTGGGGATATCACAATACCTCGGAAGAATGATCCAGCAACCTCTCACATATTCTCACAGCAACGTTGGATATCTGGAGCTATTTACTGTCTCTATACGATATGTCATCCTCTACCAGGACTACTCAAAGATTCACCCTAAAGATCGCCACCGATTCACAAGGAATACTCAAAGTAAGCGGGTGCATGCATATGGCAAACATGTAACATAAACTGATTAGGACATTATAAAAATAGATACAGTACCCCAACACCTGGGCGTATTAATGAACTTTACAATAAAAGAAAACAAATAAATAGGTAACCGAGGCATCACACAAGAGTACATGCAAATCAATTTCATATCAAGCACAGCGAATACCATGAAAAGCACAAATAAAAATCCACTATTAATAAATACAACAACCTGGCACCGAGAGAAAGTATACAATAGATAAATTGTGAGGGTGGTGCCGCTTGGGTTATATACATTTTAGTAAACCAATCCAGTCGAATTAACATCACTGAAGCAAAAATACACGAATGAAAAGCGATGAGTGGAATTACAATGAACGAACGTGCTATAACAGAATCTTACATTAAAACTAAGGTGGTATTCAGAAGCATTTAAAAGAAGTTTACTTACTAAAAGTTACCAAGGGACACTGTCATAAATACAATTATCTTGAGTGTGCTTATAAGTCGCTTAGAAGGTTTATTTACAAGAACCTTTCTCTCTGGCGCTTTAAATGCAATAGAGACGCAATAAGGGCGTCCCTCCTCTTTGTTATTGTCACAGAACTCATGCGTCAAGTTACAGTGCCACAGAATGTTTGACACAGAAATAGGCGGGTAATACCGTGATTTAATCTACATAATCTATGAGGGATTCTCCCACTTGTATGATCCTTTGAAAATATGGATCTATTTACCGCTCAAATTCAATAAATAAATACATTAAAAGAAATAATGGACGTTCAGGAACGCTCTTTACAAACGACTACGAGCCGCCACTGATTTTAAATGTAGAAAAGTCATCTGATCTTTGACAACTACATAATTATATTGAAGGAAATATTGATACTTGTTTTACTTTTGAAAATGTTGAAAGCAATATTTTGACTGCCATGGATAAATATACATTTCGTTTATATTAGCAATCTAAAACATGCAATTTGCTAGTAAAGTAGTACTAATAACAGGAGCTAGTTCTGGAATTGGTGCTGCAACAGCTAAACTTTTCAGCAAACAAGGTGCAAGTCTTGCTCTGACCGGTAGAAATCTGGATAACTTGAAAGAAGTTTCTAAAGAATGTACCATGATAAGTCCAGGTGTAAAGGGTCCATGTTCTGTATCTCCATTGATAATAACTGGTGAACTCACAAATGAATGCGATGTAAGAGCAATATTGGATCAAACTATTGAACATTTTGGAAAACTCGATGTTTTAGTTAATAATGCAGGTTTGTAAAGATCGGTTAGTCTTGATCCTTACTCTATCTCATCCACCTATCTACATATATCTTATTCAATCATAAAAACCCAATTCCATTAGAATAGTGTTTATCAAACCAAGCGAACTTCAAATACTTCATAGAGATTATTAACACTTCAGATGACGTACATATACTTTCTAAGAGCGCTAATACAGCTCTTTTTATTAATTCTGTCAATGGATATTTTTAAGGTTAAATCTAATTGTGAATATTCGTAGTTACAAAGATCAGACCAGATTTCATCATTTCCAAATGAAAGTTAGCAAATATAATTAATTATCTTTTCTTGATGATGGATGATTCAATTGTGTTTATTCCTGTACTATTACGTACTTCATGGAATGCCGACGGATAGAACACAGCCACGCACCTATATTGGCCCTCTATAGGGACACCAGGCTAAGTCAAGAATTGAACTGCATTCCCGATTACTTCAAGCGTAACAGACGAAGAAATCATCATTCTAGCAAAATGTGAAAATCGTAAAATATTATTAATAATAATGAAGAATGTCTACTTTGAATACCCCGTATAAATATAATCTTCGAGATAAAAATAGTTTAAGGTGTGTTGAATCTGCAGATGTCTATAATAGGAGTGTGCGATAATTCTTTCACTTCAGTGAGTTCATTCGCAATTTTGAGGTTGTTTATAAGTATAGAAGTTAACTACTTCTAAGACTCTTACCAAAGACAAACTTGTAATATCGGCATCATTCTGATATGCTCCACTCCTTCCTAGAAATGAGATTCGTTCGACTTGAGGTCCGCTATGAAACATAAAGACCAAACAAAATCATATTGATCCCTCATATTTATCGTTGTTCAGAAGGTTCCAATTCCATTAACCGTAATGCAATTTGTTTTTAGGCATTATATCTTCTGGAAGCATAGAGAATACTTCTCTTGAACAATACGACCAAATAATGAACACAAATCTTCGATCCATATACCAACTAACATCCCTTGCAGTGCCCTACTTGATCAAAACTGAAGGTACAATCGTGAATGTATCCAGCGTGACCGGCTTAAGAGCCTTCCCTGGTATTTTGGCTTATTGTCTTTCTAAAGCAGCTCTTGATCAGTTTACAAGATGCGTGGCTCTAGAATTGGGCCCCAAAAAAGTGAGATGTAACAATGTAAATCCCGGTGTGATCATTACCAACTTACACACGCGTTCTGGTATGAATAAGGAAGAATATGAGGCATTCCTGAAGAGGAGCAAAGACACTCATGCGCTGTGCCGTCCTGGTTCTCCCGAAGAGGTGGCCAGGGCCATACTTTTCTTAGCAGGAAGCGATTCTAGTTTTATAACTGGGGTCTCTTTATCATGTGACGGTGGTAAACACGCTATGTGTCCTAGATAAGATTGTATGTTTATTCGCATTAAATTTTTCTTGAATACTGTGGTTCTTAAATGGTGATACCCTGTTTTGTTTTCGAGCCGAATGTATTATCGAGAATCTATGATAATGTCGCGATGTATCCCGCGCTTTGCCCAGAATTCTGCTACAGCTTCCCGGTGTATCCCATGGAGGACGCTACCGCTTTCCGATAATATCGGGCTCACCGTCCTCGCCGGCTTCATCTAGAGCAAAGTGCGAGCGTTCTGACCACCGACGTTCCGACGTGAAACTAGGCCATGGGCGTCATTAGCAGACTTGCACCCAACGCCAATCTGAAAAGTTCAGGGGGTGCAAGTTGGAACGCAACGCCTACCTCCCGAAATTAAGAGGTTAAAAACTCCCTCATAACACCGCATCCCATAGAGCTTCAATATGTTTGGGTAGGCAACATCTAAACTTATTTCGTACATTGGCATCATGTACTTCTGATCAGTCGGTTGAAAAGTTGAGGGGAAGATCGATTTATTAACAATTTGAATAAAATACTACGCATCGTCCTGTACGGATTTGACCTCGATAAGGGATGTTCTAGACGAATCGCAAACAATAAGTCTGCATCTTCAATATCTTGGATTTATCTGCTTAAGTGGCTGTAATACTGTTGTACAATAATCAATACTGGGGTAAACCAGAGTCTTAACCAATTGCAATTTTGGATCCCGCTCAATTTCAAATTTGTACATTTGGAGACTCCTCAACTTCATCCCTACAGTATAGACGATACATGCCTCGAAAACGATCAGTCCACGTCGAGCCACACACCTAAACTTTTCACCGATTCTTCACAATTTAAGGAGATAAAATATTTTGACTTGAGTTCACGGACCTTTTAAGTACCTTATTACCTATTAACAATGCTTTAGATTTACTAGTATTTATATGCAAATTATTCTGAAAATCTCTTGAAACTCACCATACGTATTGAAGCTTGTTGACCTCGAAAGATGGTTCAATTCGAATATCGTCGGCACATTGATGAATCTGTGAAAATATAAAGCCGTTGGGTGCGTCAAATGTATAGAGTTCGAATAATTTTGGCTCCAAAACACCATCCTGTGGTACTCCGCAGTATAATCTCAGATAACTCAATTTAGATCCACTGAATCGAAAGCAGTGCTCAGGTCCAATGGTACAAGAAGTGAAAATTTAATTGTAGTTTATCATTGAATAGTATTCATCTAATTTGTTCAACAACCTTAAGATTCCTTAGTTCACCCACTATAACTTAGAGATAACGGATAATCTGAAAATAAATGCCCCAAGCACATGTTTTGCATGTCAATGAAGGTTTTCTCTACAACATAAACGTGCAATTCATTTAATATATTGTTTAAATATTTCAGGATATTCAATAGGACAATTCTATATTTTTTCTCTGTTTGCAAACTTGTTTTCTCTCAACAAAATCGCTTTGAAGCCATTTTGAGCTTATTACAATTGTTTTATTTCTCTTTAATTTTAAATCAATTCCTGTTCATTTAGGGTAGGTTCGTAAATCTCTTTAGGTTCACAAAAGTCAGCAATTCAATCTATATTTCGGTAGCAGAATTGCCTTCAACTGTTAACGTAGGATTGGAAGTACAAACAAGAGGATTTTATGAAGAAAGTAGACGTATCATCGAATAAAATATATTATAAATACATTCTGTAAAATTATTAAACACTACCAGCTTATGGAAATTTACAAACGATTTTTTTCTACATGGTTGGTTGGTCCTAAAATAACTTCTTCTATAAGAGGTATCCACTACTAGGGATATATCCGAAATGATGGATTGAAAAGACGTTTTAAATTCAATATAGTTCATCAGAACAACTATATCAACATCGAGTTCACAAAATGACGATGGTCAAGCTGTTTTTATCTTTTATTTTTTTTTTGTCAAAACTTTGTTTGGTGCATATTTTCTTTTTGTAGAAATTCGCGAAACTTGAGAATGCCAAAATTAGCACTTGAGCTATGCCAGGCTAAAAGTCATAACTGTAGCGATGCCGGTCTGTCTATAACTTTGCAGTCCAATATTTCGTTCTTGAGATCATCTCATCGTTGAGAAGTGGAAACGATAGAGCATGAAGGCAGAAAATACATTTGTCAACCGACAGTTTCTTTAAAAGTTATTTTTACGTTGAGGCAATATTCAATATAGCACTAGGTCTTACTTTTTCAAAGAACTGACAGGTTTTATTCTATTCCCTTTGAAACGTTTAACCATCTAAATGACAGCTTCGCAATAATAAATAGATCCTTAAATTCGAATAAGCCAAAACGCTCTTAACTGCCGTATTCGACATTTCTTAGCTTCCAATTAAGCATGTTGTTTTTGTAACAGTTTCTTCGCTCAACCTTACTTTTTTACTCATCTATACAGGAGTTGAAAATGAGCTTCATTAATTTCACAGCCACGTTTGTTTTTTTTTTCACATGTTTTTGGATATAAATTTCTCTCTAAGGCATTCGATACATCCAACTAATAAGAATAACTATAAAGTCGATTTTTATATAAAAAACGCACAGCCTTGAAGGAAGAGTCATAATGAAGGAAACTACTCGAAAAATTATACAGCGCGTTATTCAAATTGTACACTGAAAGTTATTTGATCACTCCGAAAACAATTGGGAGTTGGTTTTGAGCGTACAGCCTATATTGAAATTTCTATTAATTTTATAACATTAAGTATTGAATATAAAAGCTGAACAACTAATGATATTTTTGAAAGGAAGAGAATTTATGAATTAATTGTTAATTACTTGGCAGAAATAATCGTTAACACTAACTTATTTAATAAAAACTGAACTGTTACAAAAACAATTGATAGGTTAGCTTTTTTTCTACAGATACCAAGTTTTCTGTCGATATATTAGTGAAAACGTGATTGAAAATTCTTTCTTCTACAGATATCCAGTTTTCCCTGATAATTTATGGATATTTTTCACAGTTCTTAAAAATGTATTATATTTTCAGTTTAATTTTTTCTAACTCTATTTTGAAACTTCTCGAACGTGTGGAAAACTTTTCTGCTTAATATTTTTTAATCCCCTGATGATTAAAAACTATTTTTCGTCCCCCTATTTTTTACTTGCCCCTTTATATTTTTATTGAACATATTTTAGTACTTAAGAATTTTTTGTGCATTGAATACTTAGTTTAAAAAAATAACCTGATGAAAAATTAGGGAATGATAAAATTGTTTTTCTCTCAATTTATAAATCAATGTCTTCAGAAAACTAAGTTTGCATTTTGGTAGACATATGGGATTCTCAAATTTTATAACATTCTAAAATATAAAGGAATCTACAGAAGATAAAGATAATTTGCTAGAAAATATAATGCACACGTGGTTGTTATTTTAAGCCAAAATATGTCATATACAAATTAAAATTTAATACATTTTCGGAACGTAGTTTGAAAATCTCTACCCAAACGCCCATTAGTCAACCCTAAACATGAAAAAAAATTACCAAAAAATTTTTTACATTACCTTGAATCACAACTACAAGAACTGGAAAATGAAGGGGGTCAACTCGAACACTATTGTCAATGCTATGTTCAAAACATAGAAAAATGTTCTGAAAATTGCAAACATTGTAGATAAAATTGGAAAATTATTTCATAATAGTTTATTTATCTTAAGTAGAAATTTTTAGTTAGATAAGTAATATTATTACCGTAGTGGCTTACATAAAGAGCTTCAGATTAAAATCAAACATAATTCAAAATAGCTAGGAACATTTTACCTAACTTATAATTCTACACGTTCATAGACAACCATAGAACCATATAATAACGTGACAAGACACATATGGACAAAGTTTTTTTTTCTGAAATAAATCTAAAATTTAATTAGCAGAAATTAATTCTTTTGTATACTTTTTTGTTCTAAGCCCCTTCCCTTTTAACTAACTGTCATTGACATTTTTATTTATAGAATACCTCATATATGGAGTGATTAGTAATAATGAAATTTGATAGAAAGCCTACGTTAATTAAATGTCACTTTTTGACAGTTTTTTCAAATCTAAAACTGTATCACAACTCCTCTAATATTCTGCATCGGAACTTTCTGAAATTTCAGCATATTTCAAATTAAAAAAATTATTTAAGAATATAAATCCAATAAGCAACTTTTTCAAATCTCGACTTTTTCTCCTTAAATAGTTTAATGACAAAAAATGAACAAATTCTTAGACTCTTTCCACAAGTTATAATTTGTAAAAAAAATTGAGTAGGCTGCTCTGATGAGCAGTCATGTTAATTCAAATCAAGTAGCTTGGTTTTAAATAATGTCATATTCTTATTGTTCAAATTATTATAATATCTAGAGGGCTTCCTCCCATGTCAGTATTTGTATATTTGCTAGTCTATTCACTGTATTTTCATTATTACCTCTGGAAAATCAAATCATACAAATAAAAATATCTGTCATTATAACTATATATGACAGCCGTTTACTTATTTTTATCAATAAGTTTTAATATCTGTTGTGAATTTATGTGGAAATATTTTGAGCATTTTTTTTATTTTTTGTGATCAAACTAACAATTTTAGGAGAAAAGGTTAAGAGTTTATCTTTCTGAGTAAATATTTCAATTTGAAGAAATATTCAAGCTTCAAAAAGTACTTATTTGTTATAGATAATCCTGATTTTTCAGTTTAATTTATAAACTACCTTCACATACTAAAAACCTATAATTTGTAATTTATTACTCTCTTCTCTTATGTGAAATGTATTTTTTACTTTCGATATTCACTGTTATAATTGGTTGGGAATTTCTAGAATTTTTGAAAATTTTGGCTTTGGCAAGAGAGACTTATTTTAGAAAGAAAACTTTGTCGATATATGTGTTGAAATTTAATGTTATGATATATTTCTATGGTTGCGTATGAAAGTGAAATAAAGAATTATAGGTTAGGATAGATATTCCTAGCAGTGATGTCAAGTCTGGGGATTTGTCCCCAGATCTAGGGGAAAATTGTGATTTTTACTGATATATAGGGAAATGGGAAAATTCTAGGTACGATTATACTCTTCTTCTTCTTTATATGTGCAGATGATACTCTTGGAATAAAGAATTTTCTATGTTTTACTTGAAACTGACTCCAGATTTTAAACGGTGTTCTCTATAAAAACGAAATCGTTTTAATATCGATCAGAACCCATGGTACCTTTCGAAAAAGTTTCCTGCCTTCATGTCGATTCCGAAAATACGCCCTAAGCCTTCATAATGCCCAAGAAACGATTGGACGAACGACCCTATCACCCTCGGCATCACAGGGAAGTAACAGAGCAAATGATCATCATATATTCGAATGAAAGCCACTATGTAAAATGTGCGTGGTAGTCAGAATAAGTTATTTTACGATGCCTCCCCCCCACCCTGATGGTCGTTGGCCATGTCGTTCGGGTGCAAGATGGCCCTTACTGTTTCGAAGTGTTTCTTGAATCCTAACTTTGTGTAGAGACCCTTAGAAGCATCGTTCTCAGGACGGATAACCACGAAAGGCATGTAACCTGAAAAAAAATCAGTTTTATTAGGTTGGTACTCTTTACCAAGTACTAAAATGCGTAATATATACAGGTATGGAAAAGACAGTCGGAAACATAGGCAATTCAATGTTAATCTAGAGAAGCAGGAATGTCCAGTAGAGCAGTGGAAGAATCAAAACCTCAGCACGATGCGATGAAGAATAAACGACTGTTCTCTCTCAATGGCAGTGTTGATGTTTCGATCGAAAGGCTCTGCAGTCTGCTTTCACTATCCACTACCATTTAGAGAAAACAGTCGTGTATTCGTCATCGCATCGGGGGGAGGTTTTGATTCTTCCATTGCTCCATTGGACGTCTTGATAAATACTGAATTTCCTATGTTTCCGACTGCCTTTTCCATATCTGTATAAATGAAAAGAATGCATGATATTGTCACATTTAGTTTCAGGCAGAATGTAATGAATAAAATTTAAATATCAAAACAGGTTCAATCTGTTAGCTTCCTACAAATTTTAATTTAAAAAAATTTTATTCGAAAACTTTTAGAATAAATAAAATAATAAGAAGCGGTTTTTTACTCGAAAGAAGGATTATTACAAAATTTGAATATCGAAACAGATTTAATCTGTTAGTCTTCTACAACTTAAATTTCAAAAAATTTATTCAAGAAATTTTAACAATTAAATTAATGTCTTCTAAGCACTGCTTATATTTAATAGACGTATAAAATCGAAAGTTTTTATACAATATCAAATGGAATTAAGAAAAAGCAACAAATATAAATTGTCAATTAAAATAAATAAGTAAATGTTTTTTTGTTTCGTTCCAAGCATGCGTACCGAACGCATCAAAGAAACGTACACAGCCCTGCCTGTGACAAAATGTTTTGTTTTCTGATCTTATATTTATGCAAACTAAATCTTTCTCAAGAATATACAACATAATCTCAAAAACTAATTTAGCACGAATTTAGAATGAAACAAAAAAACATTTATTTATTTATTTATTTTAATTGACAATTTATATTTGTTGGTTTTCCTTAATTCCATTTGATATTGTATAATGAGTTTCGATTTTATACGTCTATTAAATATACGCACTGCTTATAAGACATTAATTTAATTCTTATAGTTTCTTGAATAAATTTCTTGAAATTAAAATTGTAGAAGACTAACAGATTAATTCTGTTCTGATATTTAAATTTTAGAATTAAATTAATGTCTTATAAGCACTGCTTAAATTTAGTATACATATAAAATCAAAATTCATTATATAATGTCGAATGGAATAAAAAAACCCAACAAAATATAAATTATTAATTGAAATTACTAAATAAATACTTGAAGGAGACAAAATTCTGTGTCTGATCGTAAATTTATGAAAACCAAATCCTTTTCAAAAATGCATAACATTATTTTAAGAACTTCTCCACAACTAATTTATTTTAAATATTTAATATATTCAAATAAGTTATTCTAAATACTTAAAATGAATTATAGTCCGTCTAGAAAGTATTCGGAATTTATTATTTTGCATAACTGTAGACATTAATTTAATTTTAAAAGTTTTTTGAATAGAAATTTTTTTGAAATTAAAATTTGTAGAAGACTAACAGAGTAAATCTGTTTTGATATTCAAATTTTGTTATATTTCTTTTATCAAGTAAAAAGCCTTTTTCTATTTTATTTTAAATACTTCTTTTTTGTAACATTCTAAGTCAAAACTAATATATAAAATAGGTAGTGCAGATAGTCGGCTATAACCAAAGTTGCATGGCAACACTATTTGTTAAATATCGTTGATTGTCAACAGGTATACTATTTATGACATAATGTCGCAACTAGAAAAAAGAAAACAGGTAGAATATTTGTATGGAAAAGGTTTTCGAAACGTTAAAAAATTAGTGCAATTGACTGAACTGGGAAAAAGTGCTGTATATGAGACAATAAAGAGGATAAAAAATTGCACGGATATGAGGCATAGACCAGTTTCAGGAAGACTGCCTAAGATTAAAGGAAACATCTTAAACGCTTTATTGGCATTAAGATGAGACAGTATGCGCCTGGGGTTTCGCAAATTGGCTAACAGATTTGTAAATCAACGAAATATAAAAGTATCTTCAGAAACGGTCCGCATGTCACTGAAAAGACAAGGCTACATATCACACTTCTATCGCTCAAATCGACTTGTTCAGCAATGTTTTTACTCGAACAAGGTACACTGGTTTAAACAGATAAATTCATTTCCATGAGAATTACTTTAATATACAATCATAAAGAGTTTCAAGATATTTCAACTTTTCGTTGTTATCCTTTTAGCCATGGTATTATGGCAGAGGACAAGCAGCTAGCAGAAAAGTTGATATGTCATTCGAAAGCACACTAAATGAGGTATATTTCGATAAAACCATTGGAGAAATATGACTGATTTTGTTCACTTCATCTCCTTCACTTCACTTCATCTTCTTACCACGCCCGCAATAAGGATTTTTTGGCACACAGAACTTCTTATCTTGTAGCAGATTTAATGCCGTTTCCAGATATGTGGTCAAATTGATGAGTATACAAGAATAACTGAAGTATAATTGATTTAATTGAAAAACTTGAATTAATTCGTGAAATCCAGAAATGTTAAATTGAAAAATAACCATCAACATTTCGGCCATGTATTATATGACATTTTTTGTTGCAAATAACTTGTATGATCTCCCCTTGAAGTTTGGACCTTTTAAAAGTAGACACTCTATATTATATTATCAGAACCATCCGAGTCTCAAATATGGCTCTTCATAGAAGGCTCTGTATCGAATCTTTGGGTGCCATATAGCTAGTTCCTTACAATCTGTAGATTGAACCGTGAGGCAGTATATCATTTTATTGAAATCCCAATGTTGAATTAGCTGAGTCTTATTTTCACATCGCTTAGCATCTATTAACCCTTTTTCAATGAAATAAAAAACTTTTTTACCTGGTTTAACTTTTATCGAATAAGAATGTCTACTCACCGCGGTTTTTGACAATGTTAGTCAGGTACTTGGCCAGGATGAGGCCGTAGCCTTTTCTCCTGTAATCGGGCTTTGTCTGCATCGAGAACATAGCTCCGTAGTACGATTGAACCATCCAGGCGGCTAGTTCGCCAGTTTTGGCGAAAATTCCGTAGCACGGTAGTTTGGCCATAAGTTTTTCAAACACCTCAATACATTCCATGTGATTGGCGGGGTAAAGCTCGTAAATTGTAGGTGCATGCTCGGGCGACAGCTGCAGCATCTCCGCATCGTCTGCGAATTCTCTGAAAAAAATTGTGAAGGATAGAGGCACATTATCAAGGTTAATGTTTGGTAAACAATCTTCTATTCTTTACTTCTCACAGGTAAGTGCTGAACTCTTGAACACTCTATATCGATGTCGGTTTCGTGCCGATTTGAATTGAATGGCTCATTGATACACATTTTTGAGGATTTTTTAGAGATTTTCAAGTTCAAGTCCCGCTTGAGTAGAAGAGAAATTTTTTGGTCAGACGGTTTCAGCCGCCATTACACTGTTGGGTCAAAAATTAACAGTGTTCTATCTCAGAAGACGTACGGACACAGTAACAAAGCCAAACCAGAACATAACTGAACTCCTAACTGGCACAAGCTGAATAAATCTTCTGAGGAATCTTCACGGAAGGTCTAGGAGAATCAGGCTAATAACAATAATCCTTTTATGAACAACTTAATTTAGTATCTCACGCGAGTATCGTGAACGATGTTACCTTCTTCATGAAACAATTGCCACTGTAGCAATTGAAGAAGAGATCATCATGCCTCAGATGCTGATTTTATTTGTGAATAAAAACTGCTTGCTGTGGAAACTTATAATTTCTTCATGTCTCCATATAACGCCACGGAATCTAATAGACGAATTTCTTCTCTAGATCTTGTTCGATTACTGTGACCACAACGCACTCCATAAAGAATAACACACAAACCATGTCTTTCAGCATGCTGTAACTGGTTATGTGTCCAATTTCCTCATTGTGTACAGCAATTATGTAACCTGGAAAACATTGAGAAGAAAATAACAAGCATTCATAACATACATTTCTGTGCTCTCCTCCTCACAATCTCCAGTCTGAATATATATGTCCCCTGTCAGCTTCTCCATCGTTCCTCTTTCAGCATAGAATTCCTCGATCCTCTCCATGATGCTGGCGTGTGTGAAGTTCATGTAAATAGGCTTGGTCCAGTCGAGCAACACGTCCTCTTCTTTGAGTAAGTCCAGGTTGTCCAGCTGATCGCACGGACAAAAAACGCTGAAGCTTTCGTACAGTTTGTTGTTTGGCTGGAAAGAAACGACCGTCTTATCATACGATATATATTGAAGTAATTCATATATTCATTATGTTCAGGCGGAAAAAAATTTTCCTAGTTGGACGGATGTCGGTCACCATTTTACTATTGGGTCAAAAATTAACAGTGCTGTGACCTAAAATGGTGAAAGACCGCATTAACAAAGCCTACCCAGAAGAGAACTGAACTCCTAACTCGCACAAGCTGAAAAAGCTTCTGAGGGATCTTCACAGAAGATCTAGGAGTATCAGGATAATAATAATAATAATTCAACAATTATAAAATAAGATGAAACAAACCGCATTTAGAAATTGAGGAATACACCTAGTTCTTGTCAGAAAAGCTCTGTCTTATTCTAAAAATGAAATGTAGATTTGTGGGTGATGAACATAACCGCACATTTATGGTAAGGATCACTATGACAAACTAGGGTTCCTGAAGGATAACAAGGAAGGGAAATCGATCCAATTGGTATAAAATTGATATGTATATGTATATTGTTTTACTTGAGTTGTAACCATAGACTTATTATCCTACGTCTATAGTTGCAACCCATCAATTGGTTTTAACGTAAATGCTATTTTGTATAATGTATTATTCATTCATTGGTAACTTCCACTCTATTTATGTTTTCGTTAGAGCGTTCTGTTCATTTCAATTTTGATTAATAATCTAACATATTTCTCGTACGAAGAAGTGATTAAATTCGCCCTATTCGTTTGAATCTAGAGGCATTCAATACTGGATTTTCTTTTGGGAATCTAGAAGGATTGGTGGGTGCTGTCAGTGCTTTCAGTATATGTCGACGCAAGACGTGCCTGACCAACAGTTTTTTCATGCGTAGTGTAGCACTACAACCAAGTACCTTGACTATATATCAGGTGTTTTTTTAGAGTGATAGAACTTTCGATAGGTATAACTGTGATTTGACAGAAGAAAGAAGCCATATTGTTTTGACATTTCTGTTCAGTAAGCATTGACAATTTATCATGGAAAGACTTACGCCGCAACAACGTTTACAAATTGTTGAAATTTATTTTCAAAATCAGTGTTATATTCGCCAAACTCTTAGAGCACTTCGTTAAATTTATGGTTTACATAATCGACCATCAGAGCAGCTTATTCGTCGAACTATCGATAGATTTTGGACAACATTTTCTCTACTCGATACAACAACAACTAGACAAAGAACTGTACGTACAGAATAAATATCGCTGCTGTAAGTCATAGTGTTAATGATGATCCAGATTTGTCTATTCGTCGACGTTCACAACAAGTTGGACTCTGTGCATCCACCACATGGAAAATTTTGCGTAAAGATCTTGGTCTACACCCATACAAGATCCAACTGGTTCAAGAACTAAAGCCATTTGACCATAATAAGCGTCGTTTGTTTGCTGATTGGGCAAATTGTGTTTAGTGATGAAGCGCATTTCTAGTTGAACGGCTATGTAAACAAACAAAATTGCTGTATATGGAGTGAAAACAATCCTCAAGAAGTTCTGCAGGTTCCATTGCATCCTGAAAAATGCACTGTATGGTGTGCTTTACACGCTGGAGGCATCATCGGTCCATATTTCTTTAAAAACGATGCTGGAGCTAATGTTACAGTGAATGGTGCTCGTTACAGATCGATGATCAATGATAATTTGTTTCAAAATTTGAATGGTATCAAACCAGAAGTGTTTTGGTTCCAACTAGATGGTGCTACACCTTATGCGAAAGATTTGGCGATAACATTATTTCGAGAAATTGTCCAATTAATTGACCTCCAAGATCATGCAACATAACTCCATTGGATTATTTTCTTATGGGTTATGTCAAGTCATTGGTTTATGCTGATAAACCAGAAATAATAGACGCTTCGGAAGCCAACATAACTCGTGTTATTGATGAAATAAGGCCTGAATTACTCGGAAAAATGGTTCGAAGTTAGTCTGATCGAATGCGGTTCCTCAGGGCTTGTCGTGGTGGACATATGACGAAAATTATTTTTGAAACATAAATGACAAAATTATACTTTCAAATAAAAAAAAATTGGCTTCGATCTTAATTCAAATGTGTTTTATTTTAATTTAAAGTTCTATCACTCTAAAAAAACCCCCGATATATTGACACAAGATATGTCTGACCAACAATATTATTCGCCAAGACTATAGTGAACTGTTTTTTAGATAGTAGTTAGTGCCAAAGTGGAGATTCCTGCAAGAAACCATAAAGATTTTTTGTTTCATTTCCCTGCTGGTAATTTATCTTTGGCATTCATTCAGTTGCCTATTGTATTAATATTTGTTTTTACACACTTATTATCTTCTAGGATAATGAAACTTAGAAATTGAAATAATATACAGTATGATTGCCAGAAAAAGTATGAAAATGATATTTACGAAATATACCCCAAGTTGAAAACTGAAAAAACATTCAATTCTCTCAGCTACTATGGTCAGCCTTCTCTACAAAGGAAGAAGCTCCTTGATAATACATATATTGACATCCCTTCAGAACCAATACTTCAGAAAATATTTAGAAAAAACTCTAAACCTAAACTGAATAAATCAAAGTTACCAGGTGTTCATCAATTATCATGTGGTATCTGCCCTAAAACTCATATTGGACGAACCGAAAGATCTTTTAATACTATTTTAGAATAAATGAACAAATGCGATGTGTCCTCAATAATAAACTAGATTCTGCTTAATAAGAACACTTAATAACAGAGGAATATGAATTCGATGATCGTTTTGAGATGTTGCCAAAGTAAATAAAAAGCCTGAAGCTGAACTTATTAGAAAGTTCAGGAAAAAACCGATTAAGAAATTCAGGAAATTTATCAAATGACCAGATCAAGTTATCTAGTTCACTTCTATTGGGTTTATTCTTGTTAGTATCGAGTAATTTTTCGAAAAGTAATAAAAATTTTATTCGTTACCTAAAAAATGAATCCATTTGAATATTTTGTGTTTGAAAAATTTCGACTAGTTATTTAAAAGCATTTGAAGATGGGCCTAATGTGTCCATTTCTTAAATAAAATGAATGGAAATCAACATATATGTGTGTTATTTAATTAAGTATAGAGGATAATAAAATAATATAAATTTATTTAATTTGAAATTTAATTAAAAGGCTATGGCCAAGATATAAACATTAACTTTGCTATCGATGTTGCTATCCCCCAAAGATCTATTTCATTCATCCCAAATTTTCTTTTCTTTATTTATAATTAAAAAAATTTAACAAATTTTTCAATGTAGCAACCCTAACACAATTTTCTCAATCGTAAACTATTCCCTCTCCAGCTATAATCGAAGGTAATTCGATGTTGTTATCAATATTTAAATTGTATGCATGGCTCTTGGGCATAAAACCATCAAATACGAACAAGAAATGTTATCGTTGTTATATCCCATTGTCCGCTTAAACTTTATGTGGTCATCATATAAAAGCATCCGGACGTTCCCGTCAATAGAAACTTTTATCGGATTTCGATGAAATATTGAATGAACTTTATTTCGGTAGTTTCTTGGACGTTCCATTAAATTTATAGGACATTTTATGTGCATTGAATTCTGTTGATGCAAATAAATGTTAATGGTATTGCACTATGTTTTTACGTGATGTACGACAAGTCTCACGGTCTTGCTGAAACCACATGTCGTTGAGGACTACAAGGTGAGTCCTCTTTCGAATTGGCCTGGTTTAGTGGGGCACCACTGATCGCTGATGGAAAAGAGAGTTGGTTTAATATTTCGCATTAATGAATTGAGTGGAAGAAATTCTCAAGAAATGAAAAACGGACATTCTTCAGGTTCAGGTAATATTCCAACTGAATTGTTGAAGTATGGCACCCAGAACTAAAAAGGTCTATTGACCCGTTTATTCAATCAATGATACGAGAAAAATAAATTACCTGGAGAATGGGAAGTATCTTACATAGTGTCCATCTTCAAAAAAGGAAACCGTAATGACCCAGGCTGTTATAGGGGCCTGAGTATAACCAGCTCGATGTCTCGACTGTTTGGGAAAATTCTCCAGAAAAAGCTGAGAGATAGCATTGGACATAAAATATCAGAGAATCAGAGCTACATCTGGAAAATTCTGCAGCAGATGATTGAAAAAAAGATTTCAGTAAGCCAAGAAATTCATTTGGCGTTTATAAGGAGATCTTGAGAAAGCCTACGACGCAATACCTCGAAAACAAATCTGGGAAGGTCTCGAAACCCTAGAGTAGATGGAGCACATCAAAAAACTCTACAGAGAAAAGCATTCTTATGTGAAAATCGGACATGGACTCTGAAACCATATAAAGACCACAAAGGGTTTAAGACAGGGATGTTGCTTGTCTCCTCTGCATTACTGAATGATTGGAAGAGGAGATGCAAGGGGACGAGAGTACCTATTGGGAATGGAACACTCTTCTCGCTTAGCTTCGCTGATGACCAGGTTGTGCACAAGACTCCTACGATCTGGAGTTTATGATAAAGAGGCTTTGTGATGAACATAAGAAATGGGGACTACAAGTTAGGTTGAAAAAAACGGAGTACTTGGTTATTAACTCCGACGCTTGCTTGCTTCAAGTACCTGGAAGTCACAATTAACAAGGATGGCATTGGCAAGAAGGAAATAAGAACTAGAATTCAAAATAACAAAAAGGTAATTGGATGTCTCAATGGTCTTTGGTGGGATCGAAACATATCCTACAAAATCCTACAAAAGAAACTAGGCCGAACATTGGTTGAATCGGTACTGTGTTATGGCTCAGAGCTGTGGACACTTACTGCAGACTCTAAGATAAAAATTCAGACAATGGAGATGGCTTACCTCAGAACTAGCGCTGGTATATCAAGAATAGAAAGAAGATCTAATAGCGAAATAAGACACATTATGAAGGCAGAGGAGACAGTACTACAATGGATAGAAAATGTCTAAAATGGTTAGGACATGTGCTTTGAATGCAGGAGGATAGGTTGCCAAAACAGAGTTTTCAATGTCGGTAAAAGAAAACGGGGTAGACCAAGGAAATCCTGGAACTATACAATAAAGGAAGCATTGGAGCCACGTATAAGGAAGCTGATGATGCTCTAGATAGGTAAGGTGACGGGAAGACGACAATAGACTGTATTTAGTTATGGATTCATACTGATGCACGTCATCATGACTCGGGATTGCTCGAGAAATGCTTCAGGGATTTAGCGAGACTTGGCGGTACGTTTGATCTTGTCCTGAACCAGTATTGTTTGCGAAACATTTCTGGAGCTTTTGGGTCTTGACGATACGGTTTTAGACCGTTGGTGCTTGAACCAGGATCGATTGAAAGTCTTCACAAGGGTTCGTAGGTCTTGATGGTGCGATCGGTTGTCAGTTCTCGTACCATGATCGATTCTCGAGATTGCAACTGGATGGGTGAAAGTAAAAAGCCCCTTCGCCGTGTGAGTTACGTGTCAAACAACTCGGATACTGATCCGCAATGTCAGTAGCGGTTGGATAGTTCTTTGCTGCTACCAGTCACGGTCTAGGTTTTTGAACTGAAGCCGAAACTGAAAGTAGGGTAGATTCAACTCTATTGGAGAGGTTCTTGCTTTGTGCGATGATAGAGCGTATCCTTATCACACAACCTGCTTTCAAGCTTTTGTGAAGACTGCTTAGTGGTCACCTGGTGAAAGAGTCATGCTCACATGTCAGTAACTGCAATGGTGGTATTTACTGCAGAGCTAGTAAAAGTCGAGTAGCGCTTCGAAGCAACTAGTCCAGCCTAGGTTCGAAAGGAATAAAGCCTATTAGAACCAAAGGGGGGGAACTTTTTTTGCACGCTAATTCGACGTATCCAAGTTACGCACTCATAGCGGCAGTGACCGTATAATCTAGGGTAGGAAGATCACTTTAAACTCGATGCCGCAGTTCCAAATGGAATATGTTCACAGGCGTCATTGGTAATAGCCAAGAGAGTTCAGGGTGAAAGCTGGTACAAAACGCTCATCTCTCGCAATTAAGAGGTTCGAAAGATCTTTCACAACACGGCTTCGCATAGAGCTTTAAGTAATTGAAGCTTGTTACGAAAACAGGCTTTTAGGAATTTTGCATAATCGACCAACTGATAGTTCTATTTGATGAAGGATTTCCAAGAAACAGAATATATAGGAGATGTTTAGCAGCCAGTACGTGCACATGCAGCACGTTGAGCTGAAAACATTGCTGAATTGAAATTGCACTTATCCAGGGTAATTTTTCCATCGGATATTTCCACACGTACTGAATTCAGTGAATGTAATAACTTGAGCCGTCGCAACATTTAAAGAGGCGTGCGATATCCTGTTCGTCTTATTCTAAGAAATATGTTGAAAATTCACGTCGACTACACAGCATCTAAGAAATTTATATGACTGCAGATGTTTTCTCTCTCACTCTCTCTCTTGATATCTTATACGGGTCGCCCACGTGCAAAAAATCGATATACATCTAATTTTCGGATTTAATCAAATGAAGCTCAGGACGGAGCGCGCCGATACAAAATAATTAAATGAAATCAGTAACTTTCCGTCTCCGTATGTTGGCGATATTGTGAGACGAACACGCGAATTGCCTGGCGCCTCCACATAATAAGCCCCATTTCCATACGAACTAAATAACGCCTTATTCGGGTCCGCTAAATCACGAAGGGGGTACCCCGGGCAAGTTGAGGGCGGATTTTTCGTTTTTCAGGCAGTCACGAAGGAAAGAACGATACCGTAATACGTCAGGGTTGGAATCGGGGAAGTTTTGGAATTAACATGTGAAATAGCGTACATTTAGAAAAGATGATCAAAATTGTCTTTATATAGGGTTTTCCAATAAGAGGTTTCATTTTGAATAGCCCGCTATCTGAGCAGTCATCTTTGAAGCTGGGATCTTTTGACATTTGACAAGTAAAAACTACGTCATTACTAAAAATCGAAAGATAACCGCTTTAACAACGCAATGAAATTGTTGAAATTCACTATAAAAATGGTGAAGATTTTGTAGTAATAGTTCGCAAAACTAAAGCACTTTTGGGTCGTCGTGAAGCACCTTCTCAGGGAACGGAAGCATCTAACTCTACAAAAAAGACTGGGGTACCAAGATGTAGCGACCTTCCTTATCCGGAATTCTGCTCTACTTTTCGGCGTAGCATATAGAGGACACGACTAGTCTTAAACAATACCCCGTGGCAGCTCCCCCCCCCTGTCTCTGTATCTTGCCGTGGTGGGGGAGCTTGTCATAACGAGTGTCCTAGTTTCATTTATGAAATGTAGGATATGGTTATGATGCCTAAAGCAGACGACTCGCAATCCAAACTTCCTTACTTTGTTTCTTACTTACATACCGTTCCATCATGTTGTCCCATTTCCATCCATTTCCTTCCGGAAGACTTGGAATCGTACGGGGAAGTGGCTCTGATTGACGACCAGAATCACGCTACACTGCGATCGATTAGAATTTTGTAATCCATAGATGGGAGAATCTGCTGAATCTCAGCGTGAGTTTTCCAACCTTCGTCTACTTATCCGCTGAGGGATCTTAAATGGTTGCTAAAGGTAAAAGGAAGACTACGACGTTTCGATCCGGGTGAGATCTCGGATGATTCGCTCTTGTCGCCTCCAAATTTGGCTCCATCTTTAGTTCCTCAAGCTTCCGCTGCGGGGTCCTGGAGGAAAAAGGGAGACTACGACGTTTCGACCAGGTTTAGAGGTCCTGGAAGAATCGCTCTGCTCACCCCCAACTTCGGCCCCATTCGTGGATCCTTAAGCTTATCTTATCTGCTGCGGGGTCGGAAGTGGTCCGCTGGAGGGAAAGGGAGACTACGACGTTTCGACCGGGGTGAGATCTCGGAAGATTCGCTCTGCTCGCTCCCAACTCTGTCCCCACTTTTTGAACCTAAAGCCCATCTTTTCCTATGCTTCGTAGCCTCACTTTTAACAATCGAACAGCAACAGCGGTCCTTAAGGGGTTGGGGATCCTTGCTGGGAAGCTGTTATTTGTGTTGATTCGTTGCTCTAATCTTTTACAACCATAGAGACACTCTGCTAAATGACTGAGTATTGGGATCGACACGGCGATCCTTTTTTGGAGGAGGGAAGTGACTTGCGGAGGTCCCTCACCTAGTTGTGTTGGCGCAAAGTTCTCTATAATCTTCCTTCAAAATTTCTATCTTTCTTTTTCAGCTTATCGGGGGTCTGCTGGAGTGTCGAAACTTGAGCAGAAACCCGGGACATAATTGATGACAATGGTACTTTAACGTTGGTGAAGATCTCTGCTCATATGCCGACATGTACAATTCTGAGTATGACCTCCGTGGCATTATATCTTGACGTGATGGGGGCGCTTGTCTTGACTAGGACCTTAGTTTCATCCCGATGAAATGGAGGGTTAAGTTTCGATGGCTAAAGTAATGCCATTCGCGCCAGTTTTGCCGTTACGATGGAATGGAGGGCTGAGCCGGTTGATTAACTCAGTAACAGAGAGTCCGTCTCCCTTAAAACTAGCGTACTCTACCCTATTGCAGTAAATATTCGGATTTTTCTGTCCAATGGCCGAGTGCGTTATGTAGCATACTGCGTAACCTCGGGAGGGTAGATGCCCACAGGTGGTACTTGTATCACCTGGCCACCCTATCGGTGTTGGACTCGAGGGGGTAGTGGTTAAAAGTCCGCATGCTGGACTAGAAGGGTATTCCATCTATCTGTTCGCAGCAACTCATATTTAGGATATCTAGAGAAATGCTTCAGGATTTAGCGGGACTTGACGGTTCGACTGGCCTCGTCCTGAACCAGGATTGATTGCGAGACGTTTCTGGGGTTTTTGGATCTCGACGATACGGCTAGACCGTTAGTGCTTGAAACCAGGATCAATTGAAAGACTACATAAGGGTTCGTGGGTCTTGACGTACAGGCCGGATTGACGGTGGATCAATTGAGGTATTAAATCTTGAGACTACTTTGGCTCATGGAACTGCGTTCGGGTGGGTAGCAAAGAAGCCCCTTCGGCGAGTAAGTTGCGTTACAAATACAACTCGGGTACTGACACTGCAGACCAATAGAGGTTGGATAGTGCTTCGCTGCCACCAGTCACGGTGTGAGTTCTCGGATTGAAGCCGAATTTGGAAGCTTGCTGGTTTTAACTCTTCGGAGTGGTTCTCGCTATGATAAGGCGTAACCCTTATCACACTTTCTGCTTCCTGGGCAGATTGTGGAGACTGTTGAGTAGTCACTTGGTGAAAGAGTTATGCTCACATGCCAGTAACCTAACCAGTAGAATTCACGATGACCATCCAAGCCGGGTTCCAGTAGGGCAAAGCACACAGCGTTGGACGACCGTTCCGACGTAAAACACAAGGTCACTGGCGTCACAGGCAGACATGCGCGCTCCACCTATCTGAATTGTTCAGCCGCCCATGCTCAAAATGAAATGCCGCCTCCCAAATTAAGCTCCCTCCCAACACCGCATTCCTTCCGAGCTTCAAAGCAGAATTTTAATAATCAGGAAATAATAAACACTTCGTATATCGGCCTGAGTCTGTAGATCCTTTCGACGGTCTGTTGAAAAAATCCCCCTTTACGAAAATGTGTCATCTCGCGAAGTGAAGATCAGAGGGGCAGTTCTGCCAGTTTTCATTTTAGATGAATTGCCTTAAAAACATTCATCCCATAATATCTTTTTTGTTAAACTTCCCCGGAGACGTAACTGCAGAATTAGCGGCTTGAGCCACCCATCAATCTTACTTGAATCCCTCGCTCAGTTTTTTCTACGTGGGGGCCATCTGAAATAACACCAGGGTTCATCTGTACTTGAGATGATGATCCCGTTTATGGAGAACATTCATCTCTTGCCAAATTTCGCCCACTCATCTCTTCTCGGTTCTCGTTCAATGTATTCTTTTGAATTTTCGTGAGGGTCGTGGTGAATATCCTTAAGAAAAATTTCGTATAAATGACACCCCTTGCCTTCAAATTTTACGCGTTCAAACGAGTACTTCGAAAAATTATTCAACAGGCTGTTTCGTAAATATTGTGCTGATAGCTTGGTATATTAGAATAATAAAATATCAGTTCAGTAACTTCGTTACGGTTTCTTAGTAATTCGAACTTTTACTTAAATAATATACAGATATATTAATCTCTATTCATTATTATTTGTTGAACGAACCAAAATTTTTTTCAACATAAAATATTAAATTGGTCCAGTTTTGAGATGAGTGTACAACAAGTTTATTATTACATTCGGAAAAACAACTGGGTTTCCCAGAATTTCTTACTCTATTTATTTCTGAACTTTCTAAGTGGTTCAGCTTCTAGCATTTATTCTAAAATAATTAATTCTAAAAACATTCTGTAAAGAATTGCTTGGTATGTAGACATACCCTTTTGAATTCTTCCTTGTAATCGATCAAACCTTAACCAATTAGAATGTAAATTCTTGGTTAAGCGTACTTCAAATGTGGTTGAAAGAGGGATGTATATTAGACTTTAATGGTTTATTTATAGCCTGAATACATATATTACAAGTTTACAAGTTTGAATTGTTTACCCAAACTGAGGGAGTTGTTTCGGTGTGGTTTTAACTCTAAATGCGGTGAAATATCTTGTTTGTGGAATAGTTCTTCTTTGAGCTTTATCACCGAGTTCACTTTTATTGGTTTCACTGTTAGGTTCATTTATCGCAAATTATTATATGATTACAAATGAATAATGTAGATAATACATTCACTTCCAGGCCTTTACTGCGTTATGGGTTACTAAGAGAGAGAGTTCCTTGGAAGGTTGAAGTGAAATGCGAATATAAAATAATTCAAGAGTAGAGATAAATGTGTTTCATAAGTTAAGAGAACTTAAAACTCGCGAGTGGTTTATTTTGTGCTTTTTGGGCAAGCGACAAAATGCTACTTTTTTAGGGATTTTTCTTCAAGGGTGCTTTGTGGCTGACTTAGATGAGAGGGCCGTTTGATTATAACTTGAGAGACAAAGAGAAATGTGATTAGAGCTTACTCCTAACCTATGTTCATTTATTCTAGTACTAAAGGACCTTCCGATTTACCCTATAAGTTTTTGAGCAAATACTACATGATAATTGGTACACACCTGATAACTTCGATTTTTATTTAGTTTAGGTTTAGAGTTTTTTTCAAAATTTTCCCAAAGAATTATTGGTTCTGAGGGATATGTTACTGTCTATGTTATTGAAGAACTTCTCTATTCATAGAGATGGTTTAATCAGTAGCTGAGAGAACCGAATGTTTTTAACTTAGGGTATATTTCATAAATATACATTTCTGGCAATCATACTATCTCTTATTGATAGCGAATAACCCTTAACAGATGCTATTTTTTTATTAAATTCAATTTATGATTAAAATTTCTCAGAGATAAATGAATTGTTAATAATCTATATGACATACTATGATATACGGATAACTTATTTTGAATTGGATGAAATGAATTTTTGGGGATTGTTATATCTGCATGAAAAGGTTTATTAGAAATAGAAAATTGTGTTTTTTATTGATTCCAGTTATTATTAAATCCAAATAATTGAAGTATTCTTCAGTTACTACTTCTGTGAACTCAGTACTTGTATGTAATGAATTTAGTTAATGGAGAAAAGCATCAAGTTGCCTAGTGGTACCTTTAAAGCATATGATTATATCATCCACATATTTGTACCACCGAACACTTAGCCCTCTATAAGCTGAAATTTTCATGGATAATTTGGAGAAAACAATTCATCAAAATAAAAATAAAAATTTAATCTCTAACGAAATTGTTTATTGATACAGATATGTCGATGACATAATCGTAATCTTGATGGTACCAGCAATAATTTTGGTCAATAACAAACGTAATCTGTTGTCATATCTGACACAACACGATTATTTTAGTTTTATCGCAAGAATCGTTAGATTTCTTTTTGTAGGACCATGCAAAGGATCGTGTTTGTGCACACAATCCATAAGCTCTTGACGCTTCAAAAACGGATGTTCGTCGATTTATGTGCCGAAAAGTTCATCGAAACTCATCTTACCAATATTAAGTGAAGAATACGTTTGTATGATGTTTATAATTTTTTTTAGTCAGCCTTACAATTATGCAACGTGAGAGCATTGAGGTCGTGGGTTTGTTATTTTCAAAATGCTCAATTTTACTGTTCATGAATTATATGAATTGGTCGCCACTTGATTTATTTGAAATATTAATATTAATATTAATATTTTACAAGCATAAACAATATAAGTTCTCATTCAGGTTACACTGAATGAATGAAAATTTTAATCTTCTGATAAGAAAGGTTAGTAATCCTACAATAATAATGTTCATTAACAATAGAGAAATTGCTTGGTGTCAGGTCAGGACATGATGGATGTATTAAAACTTCCCAACCAAGCTTCCCGAGTTTCTGGAGAGTATGGCCTGTCGTTGTCTTGATGGAACACATCACCTCTTCATTGGTCAATTCTGGCCGTTTTTGGTCAATTGCTAGCTTCAAATGGTCCAGTTGTTGATAGTAGAGATACGAATTTAGTGTTTGGCCATATGGAAACAACTCATAATAAATTATTCCTTTCCAGTACCACCAAATGCACAGTAGAACCTTTCTGGGCGTTAGACTTGGTTTGTCCACCGTTTGAGGTGCTTCACCGCGCTTTGACCACGATGGTTGGGGCTATTTCATTCCGTTTGGCCAAGGTTTCGCAGATGAAAATTCGATCCATTATGTTTTTTGGTATTAATCAGGGTGACATTCAAACATCGAGCTCCATTTTGAATCCAGCTTTGCGCAAATGATTTAAAACTGTGAAAATGGACCTCATCACTGAAGATGATTCTTCGATGAGAATCTGGATCATTTTGATGCATTTCAAGACCCAATCGGTGAAAATACGACGTTGTTGATGATCGGCTGGCTTGAGTTCTTGTGTTAGCTGATCTTTATAGAAGAAAAGACCTAAGTCTTTCTGCAAAATATGGTGTAATATCGTTTGTGGAATGCCTAATTCCAAACCTGTGTTTTCGCCAACACTACAGGCTACAACAGCAATATTCTCAGTTGTTCTTGAGCGACCCACACCAGTTTCACTATTGCCGGTCATTTTTAGTAATGGCGTCTTTTTTACTTGTCAAATGTCAAAAGATGACAGCTTCAAAAGTGACAGCTGTCTGGATAGCGGGTTATTCAAAATGAAACCTCTTATTAGAAAACCCTTTAGTTACTGAAGGCATCTGCAGACCTAAACCCTAAACCACTACATTGACCCCGCGCTCTTTTAAAATTGGCTCGATTCGCATCGGTTCAGAACAATCGTCTATTTATCGATACGATCATCCTACTTGGACCCCCAGAGAACGTTTTTACGTCCCTTATGATGTGCACCCTCGGGAAGGCTTAGCAGCCATCCGCTGGAAATCACATGTACGTACTCCTCAGAGTCTGGCAGCCGGCCAGACTCTAGGTCACGGTCGCCCTAATGCAGCTTTCCAGATCCGGATTTTCCTGGGAAAACCGACAGACAGTGATTTCTAGCGTGAGGTCGTCGGAACAACGCATTACGAAGGTGTATTGGTCGAAGTGAAGCCTGGAAATTACACGTCAGTTGTTTGGCGTTCTCTTTGAGCTTATTAAAGGATTTTTTTTATCTGGCAACAGCTTCATTTTAAAGTGTCGTCATCAAGCTTTCTGTTTAGTATCTGTCATTTTGCTGAAGTGTGAACAATATACTTTCTGCGTGCTCTGAAAATGTCAAACTTAGAGTAACTCAACCAGCCATTTTCCATCGTTTAAAAGCAATTGGAAATAAGAAATTGGGTGCCGTTTGGACTGAAGCCAAGAGACGTCGGACACCGTTCGAGATCAAACAATAAGGGAAATAATGAAGGAGGACAAAACAATACTAGAGGATACTCATCAAAGACAACTTATTTGGTATGGTCATGTTGACCGAATGCCACACCAGAATACCAAAACTAGCTCTGAAGTGGATATCAACAGACAGTAAAAAGCGAGGAAGACCAAAAGCTACCTGGATAAGTGGCATACAAAAATGAATGACGGAGAGAAACCTTATGCCAGCAGATTGGGAGGATAGAAGAGGCTGGAAGCTAGGAAGCTAGAAAACCGGATACATACATAAAGGGCCTTTCATTAACAGCGCCTCATTTTGTGATGCAAATAAAACACACTATTCATTTGGAAACTTTTGAAATTTTCATTTCATTATTAAAGTACAGTGGATACCATCAGTTATGAAACAAAACAACATTTAAATGTCCACCAGGGAAAGGCTAGCAGGAATGAAATCGTTGAACCCAATTTTCCATGACTCACACAAATCAGGTCGTAGGTTAGCAATTACTCGTTCAATATTGATCTGTCAATCGTCTAAATTTGCTGGATGATTGCTGTGAACCAATGACTTAGTGTAACCCCAAAGGAAGAAGTCCAATGGAGTTAAATCGCAGGAACGATCTATTTCTTGAAATAATCGAATCATCGAATTTTGTTTTCAATAGTGTCATTGTTTCATTGGCACTAAGACAAGTAGCACCGTCCTGTAGAACAACATGTTCTTCAAATCAAGACGAACCAATTCAGGCCATAAGAAATCAGTCAACATTGAACGATAACGATTTCCATTGACAGTTACCGCCTTCTGAGCTTGAAAAAAAATAAGGTCCAATGACTGCTCCAGCATAAAATCCGCACCAAACAGGAAGTTTGTCAAAATGTAATGGCAGTTTTTGATATTCTTCAGGTACCACCTCAGATACGGCAATTCTGCTTGTTAACATTACCGTTTAACCAGAAATGGGCCTCATCGCTGAGAAAGATTTTCTTCTTGTACATATATAGGCATCGACAAAATGAGATGTTCGATGTCTGCTCGTCATTTCAAGCAACTTGAGTTTCGTGAATTAACTATGCCATAGTCTACAAAGGTTGGTGCAATGTGGACGTTCTGTTTCCAGGTGATTCCCATATATGTTCGATGGGATTCAAATCCGGTTAACGGTGTAGTTGGGGTAAACTATTAATGTCTGCTTCTTGAAAAAAATCTTTAGTTTTAAGAACAATATGGAAACATATTCTTACTGAAAAAGCGGTATCTTTCTCTGAATTGAGTCACTTAAGTAACAGATTTCAAACATTTCCATTTCATTTTCTCATTCGAATAATAAAATTTGGCACGAACTTCGCCACGAGAAAAGTTTTCACATGCATTTTTAAAGGCTTCCTTATCTGTCCAAAACTACAAACCTCCATGTATATCAAAAACAAAGTTAAAACTCTACCAGCAAAACTTTTGGCAAGGAACTCGTATATAATCGAATAAGACCCACGAATTCTTCCAAACAGAGGCAAGTAAGGATATTGAAGACCGCCCCCAAAGTTCAACGACTCACACCATCTGCCTTGCAACAAGTGTCAATGAATAACTGATGACGATCCACACCTACGGTCAAGTTGGGGGATGTTTTTCACACACGCAATAGCTAAAAGACATAAAATGGAGTGAATTAAAATAATGGATGAGTTACACAGGACGATAAACTTTTATTGGAAAGGTTAAATAACTCGTTAAATTTTGAAGGTATCCATTTTGTTCATCACATGTTGCCCCCAACTATCATGGCGTCTATATGCATAATGATTTTGTTGAACCGTGGCTGCATAGAAAGACAATAGCTCCGCAGAACACAGAAACACTCTCTCAGTAGGTTTTCCATAATTCAAAAGATTTGTTCAAACCATAGTTAAGTAAACACGGCAAAGAAGTGAGAGAGAGGGAAATAAATTTCGTTACTTGTTTCTTTCGACAGACTCTAATGATTCATCTACATATAACAGAATTGCAGTAAAATAAAATAATCCATATACGCTGCTCAAAAATTGAAGCGGATATTCGAGAGAAAACTGACTTTGCGCTTCAATCAAATTTTCAGGATTGCGTACATACCATGTTGATAGGCGTAGGCTTGCGTATTCTACACACAAAATATGGTCCTCATGATACTGAATGGCATAATTACTAAAAATTACAAAAACTCATTTCCTGCGGGTGAATGATCTTTTTTGTGGTCCGTATGTTGTGTAGTATCGTTTAAGGGTTAATTGTCACGAGTTATTATGCGTTAAGGAGGCGTCCAACTTGAACAATTAGTGTGTTGGTTAAACGAAGTTGCACGCTATGAACTTAACCCTAATGCAGCTAAGAAGGAACGACTGGCTTTCGTTTAGATAGAGAGCGGGGTTGTCCATTGTTTGAGAAACTGGGGTTACTTGGGGGGTAGCAATAAAAAGAAATCAAACGAGGTGGTCTCAAACTGGTATGTAAACATGATGAAATTATAACCGGTTGATGAAATCGTGTTAATGTAAGTGATATTTCGTACCATGTATTCTTTCTTCATTATTAGATTTCACTGTATATATGCTCCGTTTGGAGTGTCCTGCTTATTTTAATTGAAAGTGATGATTTAACAGATTTCGCACACGAAAGGGTTTTTACATTCAGTTAATCACTGGTATCTACAAGGATGAGTGAGAATGGAATAGGGATTCTTGATGAATTATAGCACTACAACAAAATATGTTCAAACAGGATATACCTGACCAACAAAATGCGTGAAAATTATAATAATCATGTAATTGGATCGTAGCACTACAACCAAGTGTCTTCTGTATATGTTGAAACGCCTACCGTGTTCAGACGTTTTCCATATCTATCAATTAATTTCGGTTAAACCTTTTGAAAAACACATAGAACAATAAGGATAATTCAATATATGCCCTTATCTATCTCTCTTTCTCTCTCTAAAGCTCTACAATCAAGGAAGGCTTTGACTGACTTTACTATCAGCCTCCATGTATCGCGGTCCATCATAAGTTCTTTTTTCAATGCGATTAATATTCATGGTTTCAAACTGATATTAAATCATCTTTTTGTCGCAATGTTGGTCTTTCCAATAGTTTTTTTTTATACCTCTCTCACATTAGCTCAACCAACCGTTAGTCTTCCCATTTTTTGACATGACCGATTCTCAATCGACTCTCGTTGTACTTTGTCAGCGTCTACATCTTACATACATAAATCATCTATCTTGTAGTAGCATGACGAATTTCAGTAAATTTCGAAGGACGAAACAGCAACGAAACAAATTAATTTCCTTGGTGATGTTTTGGTCTAAGATGATGGTAGCCCGAAGGTATTTCAAATGCTCAACTTTTTCCAGAACAAATAACTAGAACCACATACTTCAAAACCCAGCTATAAAAACACCAGTGGGTGGAAAAAATAAATAGAGACTTGAGAAATACATATGGAATTGATAATTATCAACAATTGGATATTTACGAGTAAATGAAAAACGAATGGAATAAACATATTGATAGGATGAAAGATGAAAGATTTATAAGAATAGCCAGAGATAAATCTCCAGAAGAGGTGTGCCTCCCGCGAAAGAGATAGATCGATAGCTTAAATGTAGAAGTGCAGTACATTGATGATTAAAAGTTATATTGGTTAATCGAGACATTTTGATCGATTCTGTCTCCGTGTTGTTGGTGTTATATATATTTTGTTGTATCATTCAGCTTGAACTGTTTGGTGAACTCTTTAATCTTGACAATCGAGCCCTCCACTCTTTTTATGCCCTCTGCGAACAACACTATGATCAAGATCCCTGGTTTCTAAATAGTCCTTCGCAAAGTAAACTTTCCAGAGCCATCTTAAAAGCTACAACGGATTTCCCCGCCTGAGACCACAGTTAATTGCAAAGAAGGCTTATGTTTTTCTTTGAATCCTGACTGCAAATACGCTTTGGCGAGATGAAATAATTTTTTAAGCACTCAAATTCTGACATAGTACTCCACATCTTCACTCTTATCAGTCAGGAGCCCGTTTAGAATGTATAAAAAGTATATTGATTTATGAAAAATTCATGAAATATTTCGCTTAGCTTGAGTTCAATGTCACAAAACAGTGAAATTCATTTAGCTACGCCCTAAATCCCCCGACATCACGTCAGTGTTTTTATAATTTCAGCTATTATCATAACGAATTGGTTCGCTCACCCCCCTGAACGAATATCGCGATAAATCTCCCGTAGGAATGCTGAATGCTTCTCGTCTTTCTAATCATCCCTTGTTCCACAAATTCCTTCTTTCGCCCCATTATCGTTTCGAGGCCCGCCAGGAATCTACTCGACGTCTCACTTCTTTTGTACGCACTTCATTACACCGCGTCCGTCTAGTTCTAGAAGGCCGAAATGCTGGACGGCGTCGCGGCGACTCGACCTCGACAAGCAGGTTCGTGGTTCAATTAAAGAAACCCCATCGGGCAACCCTAGTTGTCTTGATGATCTTTTGATTACCGTTTGAAATCGATAAAGTCTAGTGAGGAGTACTGCAAATATATTCTTGTCGCAAATAAAGGTTATCAATAACTTGACGGAAATTGGTTTTCAGATCGTTAGTAGTCTGAAAATTATCGGCATAAACACGATCCTTTGCGTAACCCCTCAAAAGAATCCAAAGGTGATATATCACAAGATCTTGGTGGTCAAGTCACATCGCCGAAACGAGAAATTACGCGTCCTGGGAATTTTTCTTAAAAGCCAAAACGGGTCGTGTTGAATGGCTTGTTGCACTATCTTGCTGAAACCACATCTCTTCCAATTCCATATGATTAATTTCAGGCCAAAAAAAATCGATAATCATCTGGCTATGGCGATGAGAATTGATGAGTGACACCTTCTTCATTCTCAAAGAAGTACGGGCCAATCCACCAGAGCAAATTGCACACCATACAGTGACTTTTTGTGAATGTTATGGTCTCTCAGCAGTAACATAAGATTTTTCACTTCACAAATAGGTGAAGGACTACCTTATTTGTCAGTTAGCAATGCTAAAACGACCAGCCTGTAGCCAAGGGCTATGTTGGCATCGCTCGTGGATAAAACTTATCTGAGCATTTAGAAAATTCGGCTTTTAATTGCGTAGAACCGTTTTATCTTCTTGCAAACGAAACACAGACCGAAGAGAAAAACATTTCTGACACACGTGGACGAAAAATGATTAAACTTGATAAAAACTTGCTGCACGATGAACCAGGAGACGTCTCTATAACTGTTATGAATGTATTGGAAAAAAACATCAAGATGGTACGAAAAATATGCATCTTCGGTAAATATTAACTTTTGAAAAGCAGTTTATTATCTTCTCAACTCCTCAGAAGGTTTTACATGTTCTCTGCTGGTTCCATGAAATAAACAGATAAAAAGATTATGACCGTCTAGAAAGTATCCGAAATTCATTATTTCTCATAATTTTAGTATACTTCTTTCTTGTAGCATTCTAAGACAAAAGTAAGGTATAAAATAGGTTGTGCAGATACTCGGCTATGGCCAAAGTTGCATGGCAACACTATTTGTCAAATATTGTAAATTGTATACAATTTATGAAATGATGTCGCAACTAGAAAAAAGAAAACAGGTAGAATATTTCTATGGAAAAGGTTTTCGAAACGTTAAAAAATTAGTGCAATTGACTAGGGTTTCGCAAATTGGCTAACAGATTTGGAAATCAACGAAATATAAAAGTGTGTCCAGAAACCGTCCCTATGTCAGTGAAAAGACAAGGCATGTAGCCTTGTCTTTACAAAAGTAACGAAGGATAGAATTTTTTCAACGTTTTCAAAAAGATAATTTTAATAATGTCTTTGTATCTGATGAAAGTTGTTTCCAACTTGGTGGAAATCACTTGAAAATCCTATCAAAACAAGCTGTTACCATTCAAATTTCCAAGTTTTCCACCAAAATAATGGTTTGGAGAGCAATATCTCAGCGTGGTGCTAAGCTTCTCTGTATAGTTGATGGTACGATTCATACTTTGGCCTTTACTCAAGCTCGGATGCAAGAACACCAAGTGACAACCATTTCATGGCCAGCAGCTTTGCCAGATCTTAGTCCCATTGAAAACATATGGGAACTAATGAAGACTGGAGTTGAACGAGCAGCGCCACGAAATAAAGATGATTTAATTCAGTCAGTTTTACAGTCCTGGACTACCATTACCGAAAATTATGGAAGTGATCTAGTTTTGGGTGTACCTCGACATTTAATGAAGTGTTTACAGTTAAATGGAGTTGTATACTATATTCTATACTAAATAATTACAATCCAGCTTTGTTTTTTCCGGATACTTTCTAGACGGACTATATAAATTAACTATTATAATAATATCAAATAAACACTCACCGTTTTCGTCATTCCAGGAAAGTGCAGGACCACTGGCTGTTCAGGCCACTCTTTGTTCACGTAGAAATGGAAATCCCAGACGCGATCGTTGAGGTAAGTCTTCAAAGTTTGGTGAAACTGGAATCAGGGAGCGGGAGAAATCCATTAATCTTTACCGTTCTGGCATCAAAGTTTCATCGTTGGGCGCAATTTATCAGGATTTCGAATTTTCAAGTGCGCCGACGAGCCATTAAGGAAAAATTGGAGTGGCGTTTACATCGCGAAATTGAACAAATTGGACAGTTGAATGTGAATGATAAATCAGAACGAATGAACTTTCTCACGTTTTTATCGATGATGGACTTCAAGAGTCTATAATGTTGGAACATAGCTAGGGATTCAACAGAATAATTTCGAGAAAGTTGTTGCAAAAAAGTTATTTAATTCATTCTTATTATAAGAATATTGCCTACGCCAATATGTCCTAAGACTTTGCCTGTTTTGGGTATTCTCAGAACGAAGCTAGATATTGTATATTTCTTTTTTCAGTCTGTGACTTAAAACTACCTGCAGTAACAAATTCATTCTTGTATAGCATTCAAGTAGAAGTTCTCTGTTTCATTTTCAAGCCTACCTTCAGGGTAGATAGTTCTTAACAGTAAATAATAAAATACTGTCTTACAAACAGTATTCTTTCATTTCAACGTAGAAGAAAAAAGTTAATTCACAATCATTTACAAATATTATAATTAATGCCAAGCAATTTCATTGGAAACTTTTGTTAAAAAGGTATTTAGGTGAATTTGATCGTTGAAATAGAAATTATGGAGCTATTTGATAGTTCTGATTGAAGATGTAAAAAAGCTATACTGACCGAAGAATATGAGGTAAACGCCCAATATGTTCATCCGATTTTAATAACTTTTGGTACACAGTTCCTCTTACTAAGTACTTGTTTTACTGAATCTACCATTCCTGCACCTGCTCATGCAAAGGGAGGTGGAACGGACAACATACAAACTACATCAACTGGCGATTGACAGGCCAGAGGCAATAGTGATGGGAGGCTCAGGACTTCTGGACGAGCTTTTAACGAACAGCACCCTATCGGATCTAATGTCAAAAATCACGAGCCAAGAACGGCATTTCAATGTAATTACCCCACCAGGGACGATTGGACTCAGCATGTTGGGGTTCTATTGAGGACCGACCTTGGCTTGTTCACAGACGGCTCGCGAACGACGAACGGAAATGGAGCAGGAGTCTATGGGATCAAACCTAGAATCACCATCTCATTGAGTCTCGGTCAATACGCAACCATATTCCAGGCAGATCTATTTGCCATTGAGACCACTGCGGATCTGCTGATAAAACGGCAAATCCACCACGGCAAAATCTAAATATTTAATGATAGTCAGTCAGTTCTGAAAGCTCTAAAATCCAGCTGTTATAGATCAAAAACAGTCTGCAGTTGCTGCACGGCTCTAAACAAGCTCGGTATGCATAACAGAATCACTCTTGTTTGGATACCGAACCACTCAAACTATTTAGGTAACGAAGAAGCAGATCGGCTGGCGTTTGCTGGAGCTACGCTGCCTCTGCTAGCCCCGGCACCATTCCTGGGAATACCACAAGACGAGGCTTAGCGGACGATAAAAGGTAGAATGAACTCAAGACTAAAGTCTTTCTGGCTGAGCCATCCGAGCCCGAAACATTCGAAGGCTTTCCTTGGAACGGCTTCGAATCAAAAGATGGCCTAGCGCTAGGTCGGAACAAGACCAAACTCGGAATTATGACAGGTCACTGCAGACTGAAAGCGCATTTGCACAAAATCGGTCTGGCTGAAGACGACGAATGCAGCCTGCGCCTTGAGGACACTAAAACAGCCATGCACATCGTTTCAGAGTGCCCAGCGGTAAGTCGCATCAGATTCAAGGTCTTTGGTCAGGCTATTATAGCCCACTGGGATCTGAAAAAATTACCCCCGAACAAGATTATTGGTCGGAAAAACTGCTTTTTGCCGAGTTCATATCGATAAATCTTTTTCTTCGATAGATAACCTAGTCATGTCGGGTGTACTCCAGGGATCTGTTCTCGGTCCAAACCTTCTCCTATTTTAAACTTGTGATTATGCCGGTTTATTTCAATCAATTTGCTTTATATTTGCGGATGACGCTAAATTATACATATACTCGTACAACTTTCCTTAGCTCACAAGCTCTTCAACACGATCAATGGATCATCTCCACGTAGGGATGACTGATTGGGTGAAAATATCCTAACTTCTAGTCACTGTGATCTCAAGTTGACAGTCACTAAAGATATTCGTTGGTCTGATCAAGGCAATATTGTTAACGTTAAAGCCATTGGCTTTATGGCTGCGATATTTCTACAATTATTATTATCCTGATACTCCTAGATCTTCTGTGAAGATCCCTAAGAAGCTTTTTCAGCTTGTGCGAGTTAGGAGTTCAGTTGTGTTCTGTGTAGGCTTTGTTACTGCGATCTTGTGTCACGTTAGGTCACAGCACTGTTAATTTTTGACTCAACAGTGAAATGGAGGCAGACACCCGTCCAAGTGGAAAATTTCTTTTCCACCTGAACAGGATTCGAACCCGGACCTCCCGGTCAAGCGTCCGATGCTCAACAACAGCCAAATAGGAAGACAAGTACAAGTGTTCAGGAGATTAGGTAAGACAGGCTCATTTGGTGGTTTCCAAATCAGAGAAGGTGGTCCAAATATTCCGCAAGGTCAGCATTCACCTGCTATACTTCAAGCTGTCCCTTTTGAAAGTAGACACCAATTACAAGAGTTATCCTTAAGCAAAATGTAGATTTTTCAAGTTAATTCGCTAGGTAACCACGAAATTATTTTCTGTTTCTTTCATTAAACGAAAACCAACAATAATAGGTAATCAAATCCACAACATGTAGACATGTCTGCATAATTCAAAGTTTAGAGTTATTGTTTGGTTGAATCTGTAGCTAGTTACTCTATTACTATAGTTTGGTATATTTTGGAATTTGCTTGTTGTGAACAGACGCAAATGCCAGATAGGCTAAATTCGAGGCAGCCCTGGGCTATCCGACTTATGTTCTCTAAAACTGCGCCAATTAAATTTCGAAGAAAATCGATATTTCCCCATCTGAATTCGCAGCAGACCGTCACGCAAACCGCATACACGTGCTACTTTCAAGGCTAATCGGATTGGTATGTGGAAATATGCAAAAGTCGGATCACTAAATCTCGTTTTGGCACGAGATGCCGTTCTCTGGCTAAGGGTAGGTTCACTCTATGCTGCGCCATACAATGCTTTGTTAGGTGGCGATATACACCGTTTCTTAATTGTTTGATATTGACTGATATTCTCGTTCAGTTCTTTCTGATTTTCATCCTTGTTCAGTAAAGAAGAGTCGTCAACGTATAGTGATTTAGCGACAGAATGAACATTACAAGCTAGATCATTTACAGATACAAAGAATAATATGGATCCCTGAGGTACCCCATATTTTACTTCCATCCTCTCTACCTCTAATTCTATAATACTGAATTTTTTTCAATATGTCCTGCCTTATTAAGTTGAAAGCTTTACTCAAGTCAAACGCCATCAGTTCACATTTTTCCCTTCATCGAAACCACTCGCTATTTCAAGCATCAATGATAAAATGGCGACTGCTCGTCGACCTGATTATCCTGATATCCATGCTGCTCCTTACAGATCAGGTTGTACCTTTTTGGAAAACCTGACCTATTAGAAAATGAGGATGGTGCAACTATTACTGTGAATATATTGCTCTACCGACCTATGATTAATGTTTTTGTATGGCCGAAATTGAAAGATATTGATGTTATTCTCAACAAGACGGCACTACGTGCCACACAAGCAAAGAAATATTCACAATTTTGCAAGAAAAGTTTCCTGGTCGTGTTATTTCCCGAAGAGGTGATCACAATTGACCACCCAGATCTTGTGATTTAACAGCTTTAGACTTTTTTCTTTGGGACCACGTGAAAGATAAGGTCTACGCCAATGCTCCGCAATCGAATCAAGACCTTGAAGATTGAATTCATAAAGTTATCTAGGACATACACCCGTAAACGTGCGAATTGGTCGTGGAAAATTTCAGGAAAAGGATATGATGCTGCAACTTAGCCGTGTCCGCCATTTGTATTCCATTGCCAATGGCATACCTTCCTCTTTAGAATGAAATAAACATACATTGACTTCTCTTACAATATACTCTTTTTTTTTTCATAGTTCTTATTGGAAAACCTTTTATAACTAGCTTCTAGATTGTGGGGTTTAATTATTAGATTCCACTTTTTTTTTCGGTTGATGATGATTGCATAGAAATGAAATTTTGCAAATATTCACACCTGTTGAGAAGAACAATTTCAGGTTTTTTTGAACCCTCTTGTTATAAGTGGAAGAAAGTTGATTAAACCATTTTGAAATTTTTCATCGCGTCCGTAAACACTCTATCTTTCGAACGGAAAGAGCTAGAGCCTTTGAACTTTCAGGGAAGGTTTGGTGTCTAAATGCCGCGGCTAATTTCGTTAATGGGCGAAATCGGTTGAAGAGATTAGCAATTATTCACGTTTGAAATTTTTTTGTATTTTCCCAACTACAGATTCGATCGATCTGAAATGGAGAATTCGTGCAGAATTTCCTGAGAATCGCTTGTTCAGGAATTCAAAAAAAAATTGAGCGGATCAGAGTTGAGCGATATCTTAAACACTATAACTTTCGAACGGAAAGAGACTTAAAACATTTGTAGAGGGTTAACAAAATGGTTTCGCAGTTATTCAAAATTGAAGTTTTCTCTTATTTTCATTAATACTTTCCGAACAACAAGTCCGATTGATCTTTTAATTGGAGTTTATTTGGCATTTAGAAGTAAAATAACGACTGGAAGGCTAATACAAAATTTCGTGAAGGTCGTATAATTAGAAGACCCAAAAAAAATATTTTGTGAGGATCGTAAGTGATATGAACTACCGCCCAAAAGCTCCTGACTTCAGTGCTTTTCTCACATGTTTGCGCGCTTGTTCTAAGGAACAGCGTGCTATCTTTCTGACCAAGTGTCTGTAATATTCGAATTTTTAGCCGAAAATGTTCTCAAACGACTGAGTTCGACTCATTGATAAAAAATCCGAGATCAGAACTAATTCTACGGGGGCCAGTCCGTAAACACTCTAACTTTCTAACGGAAAGAGCTAGATCGTTATTTGCGCCACCTTCCAAGATGTTTCGAACATTTTGATTACAAATTCAATAGTACAGATAAGATAGTTTAGTTCCTTAATCAGAAATATATTTACCTTGATAGAATCCGGTAGAAAATTACTCAAGAATTCGACTACTTCTTCCAGCTCTGAATCTGCTAACAATTTGAAATTCTTTCCTTCGGTTAACACTTCTTCCATTGCTGAAAAAATAGATCTTACAATTGGAAATCAAATATATATCTTCTGTTTATTAATTAACACAAATTTTCCCAATAATGCAAGTAAACGAACTTGTAAAGAGTAAATAGCAAATTATTACTTTTTTCAGAGTAAATATCGAGAATTAATTAGGATCAATATAGGTGCACGTTGCTTTCTTTGGGTATTGATGAGATACCAACAAACATCGAAACATGCATGTCTACTGCTATGTCTAAACGATGAACAATACTTATTCGAGTGGATTTGAGTTGTAAACTGTTACACAGATGTAAATTGAATATATGGAGTATTGCATTTGCTAAAAATGTTTGAAAGTTACTTCCTGAAGTGTTATTGTTTATAATATTGAAAAGGGTTAGAAACATTTTAGTCAATGAAATAATGTTTTTTGCTAGTATAGAATATTAATAATCTTGGACTTACTTAAATTTTCAGGTATGTTTAGCTTACTCACTTTCTTTATTTTTTAGTATTATAGTATTAAAAATATTATTGAAGAATATCGCATTAATATTTTCGTCTAATAAAAGGGGTAGCTCTCAAATTAGTGTTTACTATAAGAATGTTTGAAGAAACTGACTTATTTTTTTAGGTACTTAGAAAATTACATTTATTTAAAAGATCCTAAAGCTGACTTCTTGCAAAGCTCTAGTACTGAAGTTTTTAGCATGGGATGTTCATAGCTTTTACTATAGGGGATAGTTTGAGTTTTATTTTTCAAGATATGTTAATGACAGCTGACAGCGATACTGAAAATATCTTAAACGATAGTCTAGCCCTTGAAATAATAATTTCGATTAATGGATTATAAGACCAATTTGCCCTTATTAAATTCACCTATTATTCATTACAAGTAATCGACAGGTGACTTATTTTATTTTTAAATATGGCGGTTCTAGAAACATTAATAAACGATATTATATTACAAAACTTATAATATTTTCAGCTAGAACAAGAGATAACTCTCGAACTAGTATTCACTATAAGAATGTTTGGGGTAACTGACTTATTTTTTGAAGTGCTTGGAGGACTACATTTGTTTAAAAGATCCTAAAAGTGACTTATTGTAAGGGGAGCATATGATGACTTACTTAATTTTCGAGATATATTAGTGACAGTTGACAGTCAATAAAGAAAATATTTTAAACGATAGTTTAGTTCTTGAAAAACTAATTATGATTAGTTAATTATAAAACCAATTTGGTCTCATTCAATTAAATCATTACTTATTATAAGAGGATGACAGATGACTTACTTAATTTTCAAATATTGTGGTTTTGAAAACATTCATAAACGATATGGCAAAGATTGAAATGATATTTTCAGCTAGTTCAAGAGATAACTTTCGAATAAGTGTTTACTGTATGAATGTTTGTGGTAAATGACTTATTTTTTGAAGAACTTGGCGGACTGCATTTGTTTGAATGATTCTAAAACTGACTTTCTGCAGAGCTGCAATATTGAAAAGATTCAGGAACATTCTTCTAGGCGGTGGAATAATATGATAAAATATAATAGAAAAAGGCTTTTTACTTGGTAGAAGAAATATAACAAAATTTGAATATCAAAACAGTTTTAATCTGTTAGTCTTCTACAATGCTTATTGTAGACATTGATTTAATTCTAAAAGTTTTTTGAATAAAAATTTTTTTGAAATTAAAATTGTAGAAGACTAACAGATTAAATCTGTTTTGGTATTCAAATTTTGGAATAATATGATATTCATCATCTTTATTGTGAGGGGAGCAAATGATTATTTACTTAATTTTCGAGATATGTTAGTGACAGCTGACAGTCAATAAAGAAAAGATTTTAAACGATAGTTTAGTCCTTGAAAAAATAATTATGATTAGTTAATTTTAAGACCAATTTGGTCTCGGTCGATTCAATCATTACTCATTATAAGAGGTTAACATATGAGTTACTTAATTTTTAAATATTGCTGTTCTGGAAACATTCACAAACGATGTGATAAAGCTTGAGATGATATTTTCAGCTACTTCAAGAGATAACTTTCGAAGAAGTGTTTACTGTAAGAATGTTTGTGGTAACTGACCTATTTCTTGAAGTACTTGGAGTATTTATTTGAAAGATCCTAAAACTGACTTCCTGCAGAGCTGCAATAGTTGAAAGATTCAGAAACATTCTTCTAGTCTATGAAATAATATGATGTTCATCATCTTTATTGTAAGGGGATCTTATAATGACTTAGTTAATTTTCGAGATATTTTTGTAGCAGCTGACAGTCAATAAAGAAAAGATTTTAAACGATAGTTTAGTCCTTGAAAAAATAATTATGATTAGTTAATTATAAGACCAATTTGGTCTCATTCTATTCGGTCATTACTCATTATAAGAGGTTGACAAATAACTTACTTAATTTTTAAATATTGCGGTTCTGGAAACATTCATAAACGATATGACAAAGCTTGAGATGATAATTTCAGCTACTTCAAGAGATAACTTTCGAAGAAGTATTTACTGTAAGAATGTTTGAAGTAACTGACTTATTTCTTGAACTACTTGGAGGACTGTATTTGTTTGAAAGATCCTAAAACTGACTTCCTGCAGAGCTGCAATAGTTGAAAGATTCAGAAACATTCTTCTAGTCTATGAAATAATATGATGTTCATCATCTTTATTGTAAGGGGATCTTATAATGACTTAGTTAATTTTCGAGATATTTTTGTAGCAGCTGACAGTCAATAAAGAAAAGATTTTAAACGATAGTTTAGTCCTTGAAAAAATAATTATGATTAGTTAATTATAAGACCAATTTGGTCTCATTCTATTGGGTCATTTACTCATTATAAGAGGTTGACAAATGACTTACTTAATTTTTAAATATTGCGGTTCTGGAAACATTCATAAACGATATGACAAAGCTTGAGATGATAATTTCAGCTACTTCAAGAGATAACTTTCGAAGAAGTGTTTACTGTAAGAATGTTTGAAGTAACTGACTTATTTCTTGAAGTACTTGGAGGACTGTATTTGTTTGAAAGATCCTAAAACTGACTTCCTGCAGAGTTGCAATAATGAAAAGATTCAGAAATATTCTTCTAATCGGTGAAATAATATGTTCATCATCTTTATGGTAAGGGGATCGTATAATGACTTACTTAATTTTCGAGATATTTGTGTAGCAGCTGACAGCGATAATGAAAAATATTATGCGACAGTTCAATCCTTGAAATAATTATTTCGATCAGTTAATTACAAGACCAATTCAATTCAATTATAATATTAGTCATTAGGAGACTTAGTTCATTTTTTAGTATTGCGGTTCTGGAAATATTCACAACGATATTGCAAAGCTTGAGATGATATTTTCAGATAGAACAAGAGATCACTCTCGAATTAGTGTTCACTATAAGAATATTCGGGGGAACTGACCAATTTTTTTGTGGCACCAGGAGTATTGCATTTCTTTAAAAGACTTAAAATTCACTTCCTATGGGGCTTTAATGCTGAAAAGATTCAGAACAAACTTTCTAGGTGATGCACTAATATTCATAACCTTTATAGTAAGGGGATCTTATGATGACTTACTTAATTTTCGCTTTATGTTAATGACAGCTGACAGCGATACTGAAAATATTTCAAACGATAGTCTAGTGCTAGTCAGTAATTTTAAATCGTTAATTATAAGACCAATTTGGTCTTATTCAATTAAAATTCATTATAAGGGGTCGACAGGTAACTTACTTCATTTCTGAATATTGCGGTTCTGGAAACATTCATAAACGATATTGCAAAGCTTGAGATGATATTTTTAGTTATTACAAAAAATTCTTCTCGAATGAATATTTGTTACAAGGTTGTAATGAAGAGGCTGAATTTATTTTTAAGATATTTTCAGTATCTTATTTGCTAAAAAGGTTCTGAAGGTTGCAATATTTAAAAAATTGTGAAACGATATCCCAATCAATAAGGGAATTGATTTATTTTTTAATTTATACATTTAAAGGGTTGCATTTGCTAAAATACTGTTGTAAAATACTTCCTGGAGGGTTTCAATACTTAGAAGATTCAGAAACAATCTTTTAGTCAGTTTTCACCTAGTATAGGAACTTCATAGCCTTATTTGTAAGTTATTTAGATTATAGTATTAACTGATGAAGGGGATTGAATCGGGATTTATTAAAAGGTGGTCATTGTAACTGGCATCATTCTTGAGGACATATTGAGGGGTGTTTCATTAGTAAGGTTGAGAACCAAGAAAGTCTTAACATTCAAGCACATCTCCTGGCAAGTGTTCCCTCGGAAAAGCCGTTGAACGGGCAGGAGGAAAGAAAATCAAACCCGTCGCCAACACTTACCTCGTCTCCGAGCAACTTCGCGAGGAATCCCTTATTTTCTTGGTGAAATCGACGTTCGCAGAAATCGCCCGACCCGGATTATACTGTGTGTGGGCACGTATCGATTCTGGTCGCCGGAAAAACAACGTAGTTCGCGTTTATCCACGCCTGACGAACCGGGAAGAAGCCGAAGCAGTGCGAGAGAAAGGAGAGAAGCACAGCAACGTCCGCTTCGAGAGGGTGCGGAGAGGACTGCAGCCCCCGGTGGTTCCCCCTGTACTGCAGAGGTAGCCCACTTGGCTCTTGCTCCGTCTGATGGTAGCGGAGGCAAGCGCACTTTTCCTCTCTGGGGGAGTTGCGCAAAAATCGCGAAAATTGTCGGGGTGATACGTGTCGAGGATGTTCGGAGATAGGGGAGGAAACCCGCGTGGTGGGTCTGGAGAACAATGGATTGACGGGGGCAGGTCGTTAAGTCAGGTGACTGGGCTTTGGTTAGGCGTAATAAACCCATACAGCCATACAACCGACTCAAAAAAAGCTATAAAGAGTTTTTCAATAAGAGGTTTCATGTTGATATTGAAGAAAACGAGAATATTTTGAGAGAAATCAATGGATACTCATTTCATTGTGAAGAGCAAGGTATGCCATTAACAATGGAAAACGATATCAGCCAAATAGCCGCCACGGCTACGATTGCAGCACGTTATCCTTTTCATGGAATTTTCTATGACCAATTCGTACATTTGCTGCTGTATATCCTCGATAACTTCCCGTCTTGAATAGATTGTGGAGCATTGGCATAGACCATATCTTTCACGTGGAAGATAGTCACAAGATCTCGTTGGTCACAAGATCCTTGATAAATAACACGGTCAGGAATCTTTTCTTGCAAAATTGCGATTGTTTCGTTGCTTATGTGGTACTTAGCGCCGTCCTGTTGAAAATAAACGTCGTCCACATCAATATATTCCAATTCCGGCCATAAAAAATCATTAGTCATATCCGTAACTCGGTAGCGCAATCCATTCACCGTAACAGTTATTATTATTATTTATAGTGAGCGGGCGTCTACCCTACCACTGCGTCCGCGCGGATTGTGGTTCGCCCCTAATTTATACTTCCCCGATGAGATCCAGTTTTTGGATAAAACCGATAATCTTATTCGGGGGTATTTTTCCAGTTCGCAGTGGGCTATAATAGCCTGACCAAAGACCTCGAAACTGATGCGACTCACCACTGGGATGATGTGCATGGCTGTTTCGGTGTCCTCAAGACACAGCCTGCATTCATCGTCTTCAGCCAGACCGATTTTGTGCATGTGCGCTTTCAGGCTGTCTAATCCTGACAAATATTCTGAGTTTAGTTTTGTTCAGACCTAGCGCTAGATCTACCATCTTTTGGTTCGAAGCCGTTCCAAGGAACCCTTTCGAATGTTTCAGGCCTGGATGATTCAGCAAGAAAGACTCTAGTCTAGAGTTCATTCTGCCTGTTATTTTACGCTTAGCCACGTCATGTGGTATTCGCAGAAATGGTTCCGGAACTACCAGAGGCAGCGTGGCTCCAGCAAACGCCAGCCAATCTGCCTCTTCGCCACCCAAATAGTTTAAGAGGCTCGGTATCCAAACAAGAGTTATTCTGTTATACATACCGAACCTGTTTAGAGCCGTGTGGCAACTCCAGGCTGTTTTCAATGTACAACAGCTGGGCTATCGCTAAATGTCTTGATTTTGCCGTGGTGGATTTGCCATTTTATTAGCAGATCCGTCGCGGTCTCAATGGCAAATGCCTGGAATAGGGTTGCATATTGACCGAGACTCAATAAGATGCTGATTCTCGATTTGCTCCCATAAACTCCCGCTCCTGTTCCGTTCATCGTTCGCGAGCCATCTCTGAACAAGTCAAGGTCGGTCCTCAATAGAACCTCAGCATGCTGGATCCATTTGTCCTGGCTGGGGACGACTACATTGAAACGCCGTTCTTTGTTCGTGCTTGCTGTTCGTTAAAAGCTCGTTCAGCAGGGCATCGATAAGATGCTGTTCGCTAGAAGCTCCAGCTGTCCTAAGCCTTCTATCACTATTGACTCTGGCCTGTCGATCGCCAGTTGATGTAGTTTGTATGGGGTCCGTTCCGCCTCCCTCTGCATGAACAGGTTCATAGGTGGTAGACACACTCCATGGCTGCAGTGAGTGTGTAATTGCGAGGTAAGCCTGTCTCTGTAGTCGTGTGAGCTTATATTGGCCGGTGGTTTGTTGGCCCTTCTTCCACCACGCTACAGCTCCATACGTTATCAGTAGTCTAATTATCGTAGCGTATAGCCAATACATGCATGGGCTTTAAACCCCAGGTTTTACCGCAGATTCGCCTGCAGGTTCAGAATCCCATTCTGGCTTTATGACACATTTTGTCTAGGCTTGCATTCCAACTGAGACTGACATGTATTTAGCCACATTAGAGAATTTTATCGTATCACTACGGATTGTCGGCGGTTCTAATCCATCCACTAACTGAACTTTAAGAGTCTTAAGCCTTAAGTCTTTATGCAAAATACGGAGTAATGTCGTTTGTGGAATGCCTAATTCTAAAGATCGACGAGGAATCGACAAACCTGGGTTTTCGTCAATACTAGAGGCTACAGCAGCAATATTCTCAGTTGTTCTTGAGCGACGCACACGGTTTCGATTCTTCACGTCATTAACTTGTCCCAATAGCTCAAATTTTGTCACCAGTTTCACTATTGCTGGCCGAGAAGATGCTTCACGACGACCCAAAATTGCTTTAGTTTTGCGAACTGTGACTGCATAATTTTCATTTTTGTAGTGAATTTTCAATTTCAATACGTTCTTGAAGCGTGAATCGTTCCATTTTCAATAATGTCGTAGTTTTTACTTGTCAAATGTCAAAAGATGACAGCTTCAGAAGTGACAACTGCCCAGATAACAGGCTTTTCAAAATGAAAGCTCTTATTGGAAAACTCTATAAATGCAAAGGGTTGGGTGTCAAGAGTTCTATCCATAGAAATCACACAGGTTGTCTAGCACGGGGGTGAAACTATGTAAAAGTAGAAACTCTCTTGGAGTTCGTTTCATCTCTCTCTACATGGAGTTGACCGCTGAAACTGACGTTAAGTCATTAACATAATGTCTGCGTATATGTTACACACGGTGTACATATTTTACTTTGGCTTTAAGGGTATAATGACTCGATTTATAGGAGACTATAAATAAAACTCTTTATTCTTTGACAAGCTTTCAAATTTATTCAGGACTTCTGAAATACAATATCAGGAGTATAAATAAGTTCCTGCAGTTTTTTTTCTCGAAAATTGATGCTTTATTGTTAGAAATTGGTTATAAATTCAAAGTATCTTCAGAAATTTTTAGAAAAATAGTTTATTTTACTAAGTTCTGATTAACATATTATCGTGAGTTCTTGTAAGCTGTATTTAGTTCAATTTTAATTCCCTAATGCCATTTTTCTTTAAAACACTTCGTAGAATGAGCCGTATCATATAACAATTCGCTTGAACATATTTAAATCAACACCAAAAATATAATGAATAACCACGTATTTGAGAACTCATTACGATAAATAGGTACAATAATCTTCTGAACTAATGCGTAAAATTACTATATAAATTTATGACAGATCAGAAAGATATCTTACCTAAATTTCTGGGCTTATTCAACTCACTTTAATTGAAGACTCAAAAATCGTTTGCACCCTGCTGGATTTTTTATTTCATTGGTGAAGAAACCACAAAATAACTGATGAATTTTCAACTTATAGAACATCACATCTTGCACCATTTGTTCAATTCATTGTTATGTAGGTACGTAGATATTGTGTCACCTCAATACGACTAAAAATTGTTAAGCAGTAAGTACTTTTTCTTATATCTAAGATCTTACTTATATCTAAACAAAGTAATTTTTGAATGGTTGAAGAAATACCAAAAATTTTATATCTATTTCTTATCCATATTCTAGTCCATAGAGCATTTTGCATAGCCTTATTAATATTTAAGTATTTTAAAGATGGATACTTTGCATATTCACGATTGACAACATATCTTTATCTTGAATTAATTGACCAGCACAAAATGAAACAAATGGCAAAAATTAAAATTGTTTGATTTCAGATTCAAACAATCTGGCGCCATCTATGTTCGTTACGGACAGTTAGAAAATAAACCAGAGAACAAAATTATTTCTCTATAAAATAAATTCGTTCAAGATTAGAGCAGTATTCTGTACTCAATGAATGCAGAATCCATAGATAAACTACTTAAGAGTTTCTCTATGGCAAAATCTCAGATTCAAAACACTTGAAAATTAACAATTATTTATATTCAAATAAAATATCATTTAAGTGATTATGAGTCTGCACTCCTTAACTGGTAAGTTATCATGCTGAAAGTTTAAAAAAAGCCTTTTGCTATGAGAAGTGAAAAGGATTAAGTACAGCATTTTTCCTGTTAGTTTCCATTGCTTGCGTTAGAACACAAACAAATCTCACGGAGAAAAATATGGAGCTGTGTATATAAAGCTTATTGGATTATTGCTTTTAGTGTCTTTGTTGAAGGTGAGTAATAAATGTTAGTGTCATATAATAAACAAGTTTGATGGTAATATAATTTCATTATTGATTCCAGAGTATTTAGATGACATCAAAATGTCAAGGCGCAGAGGAAAAGAATATGAAAATATTGATTACACGAAATTACAACCGACTGATAATGGAAGTTTTGTCGATGCACAATTTGTTGCTCCTGCCCAAAAAGTACCATGGAGAGCTATAACTTTAGCTACCTTACTTCTTGTAGTGGGGTCGTTCCTTTTAATTTTCGGTATATTAGTGGTAAGTGGCCACATAAAGCTCGAATATTCTGATAGAATGTGGCCCATGATTATTCTGGGACTATTAATGTTTATTCCGGGTGCTTATCATGTTAGAATTGCTTATTACGCTTATAAGGAAGTACCTGGTTACTCCTTTGATGATATACCTGAGTTTGACTAATATTTCCTCTTTCAAAATATGAACTAACGTATTGTGTAGAATGATCAATTCTATTTTTCATCTTAATATGAGGCTTATATAGTTAGATATGAATATAAAACTGTATTCACATGTTTTTTACCAAGCAAATTCGTCATGAAATTTTTTACTGTTATTTCTGATTTGTATTTTATTTCTCTTGTTTGATACCATATCAGAACCAACAGTGCCTTTTTGATTTCCGGTAAAATTTACAATTTGAAACATAACACAGTGTAGAAGCATAAAACAGCTTAAAATTTTATGTACTGTGATATTTTATTCCAAAAAATTAAAAAGCTATAGAAGGTGTATAACACACACCTCTTAGTAATTTCTACACAAAATTTTATACAAAATATTTTGTAGTTATTTATATTTGCCAATTTGGTCATTAGGATATTTAGAATTCCTGTAATATATTTGCACTTAGGATGTTTCTAACATCGTCATTCTATTTAATAGATGCTAAAACCAATATTGATGGATATGGATTAAGAAATCAAAGTTCCTGATGTCCAAAGGTAGCTTTAATTGTTGAATGCTTTATTGAAATGTTGACATATCTTAATATATTTATTACACTGAATTGAATTTATTTCTTGAACATATAACTTATTCTTTTCAAATTGCATCAGACTGCACCTTTTTTATTTGTGTTGTTGATAAAAATTCTTTGTTCACATTAATTGATTTGGACATTATTTTATAGTGAGCGGACGTCTGCCCACCATACCACTATATCCGCACAGACTATTGTGGTTTATCCCTAATTTAAATTTCCCTGACCAGATCCAGTTTTAGATAAAACCAATGATCTTGTTCGAGGGTAATTTTTTCTGTTCGCAGTGGGCTATAAAAGCCAGACCAAAGACCGTAAATCTGATGCGACTCACTGCTGGGCACTCTGAGACAATGTACATGGCTGAGTCAGTGTCCTCAAGGCACTGCCTTCATTCATCGTCTTCAGCCAGACCGATTTTGTGCAAATGCGCTTTCAGCCTGGAGTGACCTGTCCATCTTTATTTAACTAGTCTCTGGTAGAATTTGAAATTCGTGGTGTTAAACTGGCCTACTCATGAAGGGTCACCAGTTTATACATGTTAGGATCTATCTTGTAAGGAATATAAAAAGTGCAGTTTGGCTGTGGTTTTCTGGGCTGAATCAGAGATTGGTTCTCAAAGGAGTACCTGAACTCCTAGTTGGGTCTTCTCAGGTCCGCTTGGTGATGTACTACTCTGTCAAGAAAGTACCGGGAATTTTCAATTAAAACAACATTTTTACATTTAATCGTCAAAATTTATTGGGTCGCCTTCAAAATAGGCTCCGTTTGCTCCAATACATCTATGCCAACGGCACTTCCAATTATCGAAACATTTTTTATAGGCGCTTTCCGGGATGGACTTTAGCTCTCGCGCCGAATTTTGTTTTATGGCTTCAATCGACTCAAAACGGGTGCCACGAAGGGGCAATTTTAGTTTTGGGAAGAGGAAAAAGTCGCAGGGAGCCAAATCCGGCGAATACGGTGGTTGCTGAAGCACGTTTGTTGAGTTTTTGGCGAGAAAGTCAGTCACAATCGTAGCTCGGTGAGAAGGCGCGTTATCGTCATGCAAAATCCATGAGTTGTTCGCCCACAAATTTGGCCGCTTCTTACGGATACGCTCACGCAAACGTTTCATAACGCCTAGGTAATACTCCTTGTTTAACGTCTGACCCTCTGGAACGAATTCGTAGTGCACCACGCCACGGATATCGAAGAAAACAATGAGCATCACCTTCATTTTCGAGCGGCTTTGGCGTGGTTTTTTCGGTTTCGGCTCATTTTTTGCCACCCTTTCCGATGATTGCTGGCTTGTTTGCATATCGTACTCGTAGACCCAGGTCTCATCACCAGTTATAATGCGTTCCATGAACGTAGAATCGTAATTACAGCGATCCAGCATGTCTGAAGCAACCTGTTCGCGATGACGTTTTTGAAGAAAATTCAGGTCTTTCGTTACGAGTCGTGCGGCCACCTTTCTCTTGCCCAAAATATCAATCAAAATCGTACGTGCGGACTCGTGGGATATCTTAAGATCATGTGCTATCTCTCTCAAGCTGGTTCGACGGTTTTCCAGCACTTTTTCCTTAATTTTATCGACATTATCTTCGATCGAAGCCGTCGATGGGCGACCACTTCACGACCGTCCTTGAAGGCTCTGTACCACTGATATGCACGAGTTTTCGATAGAGCATTATCACCAAAGGCCTTTTGCAACATTTTCAATGCATCGGCACACGAAAATTCATTCGCAACACAAAACTTTAAACAAATTCTTTGCTCAACGTAATCACCCATAGTAAAAATCGGCACGCACTCTGACATCGACTGACTTAATCAGCTGTTGCAAACACACTAGTTGACAGATCCCGCTCAAGCTTGCCATAGTAATTAAGGACAGTGGTACCAACCTAGGAAAAAAAAATTTTACCTGCCTCATTGCCCCGCCAGATTTAAATCGATAATTCCCGGTACTTTCTTGACAGAATGTATTTTTCTGTGAGCCAATTCCCTAATCTTGCTCAATGGTACCTAAATGAGAGTTGAATATGTGTTTGGAAGAACTTGGAAAGTGAATTACTCCCGTTATCTAATTTGAGCCGTTCTATGGCCTAAGATTTTCATGTAGGTAGGTGTTATCTCGAGGTAGGTACAGAATCTCTGAATCTAATATGTTTCACGCGTTTTTGCAAGAAGTCTCACATCCTGAATCAAGTAGTGTTCGTCTGACTGTTGTGTTAAGGCAGTTCCAGAATTCAGGCTGTAACTTGACAACACTAGCGACTGGAACTGCCTAAGAAGCATTATCATGGGAAAATCTTCACACGCCCCTAATAACTTCTCGTGGCTAGGGTACAACCTATATCTGGATGAAAATGACGCTTTGATAGTGCGTCTGATCTCTTATCTGACACTGACAAATTGAGAGATTTTGATAACAGGGGATTCATGACGTTACGAACTTTATGGGTTTGATTCTCTCGGGGTTATGAAATATATACATATATATCTTGAGTAGGGCTGTTGAGCTTTAAAATAAAATTTTCGGTAAATCTTTTAGGAAGGTGTAACAACATGCAATAACACATTATTTGACTTTGTATTTTTTAATAAAATAAAAACAAATTAAAAATTACATAAAAAACTCAATAATCATCCATTATAACAAAAATATAAACTCTCTTAAAAATTAAAAAATATCTAATAAAATTTTAAAAATGATGTACGACTCAGTACATTTCCTTGAAATAATCGATATTTCTTTTCTTATCTGCGACTAAAGGAACTTAGAATTGTCAAATTTAATACTTCTGACTATTTTAGTATCTAATAACTATAAAAATATCACAGTTTTCCACACAATACAAAAAAAAGTATCCTCTAGATCTAGATGATGTTTAAAATAATTCACACTTTAACGCATTCTTCAATAAAATTTTGAAGAATTAAAAAACATATTTGGTATTATCTTTGGATTAAAAAAAAAATGTTTTTGTCTAATTGGATATCAATAGATGTATCTGATATGATTTAGGCACAACAATCCTTGACTGTATTGGCTGATCTATTGTTATCTGGAATTTAGAGTGCAAAATATTACATACAGTTTCAAATACTTGATGAACACTCCTACTTGTCCTATATCTTTCATTTATATTTGATTGCACTAAATCATTTTTCGGTAATATCAAATCTATATAAAAATCTTGGGGACAAACGCGTCCAACACGGATGTTCTCAAAATAGCACTGTAATATTGATGATATCTCCACATCCATGAGATTGGTTGCCACATGCACAATACGCTCTTCGCCCTAAAATAATAATATAGTTTTGATAAATAGCAAGATTCTTATTTTTTAACAGAAGGTAGAACTCGTCAAAATAAACCATTTCACCAAAAATCACCCATACAATATATTCAAGGGGACAAAGATATAATCTCTTAAAGTGAAATTTTAAGTATAGTTCTCTTACTTCAAACTCTTCATATCTACAGAGATAATGGGCACTTTGAACAACTTTTGTGAATAATTTTGATCAATGTTATTAGCGGGTTTTTGAACTCAATTATTTTCGGTTTTTTGATACAATTGTTTTCAAAGATTAATTATTTTCTGTCAGAAAAAAAATCGCTTAATTACAGTTTCAAGATAAGAAAAATATTAATATTCAAATTCAACCTTATGGCACATTTATTTATATTATTAATATAATAATTTGAGATAAAGTCAGTAGCTCTGTTAGAACACTTCAAATCATAAAACCTTTTTTTCTGACAATGCTGCTTTGTGCAACGCTTTTAACCAATGGCAATGATTTATAATTGAAAAAATTCAAGTCGCTGAACAATAGATAAGAGATTGATATTACTGTACTCACTGTATATTTATGATAAATCCCCTTATTACAGCATATTTTGAACAATCTCAAAACCATCTCGGTTGATATACAATCCACCATATGCAACATGTAGCCTTGTAGCACATACTTATCCATATATTGTTCATAGTAATTACTAATATCTCTGGATAAAAATAGAAGGACAGATCTACTACCCTCTCCTTCCTCTATTAGAGAGAGGATCTTGTTGTCGAACCACTTCCACAGATCGAAATCGTCCACTGACCCCCTGTACATAAGGACAATATGTTTCAGCAAATCGTTGGCAATGAAAATGTTCTTTGTAAGGCATTCATCTAAGAAGACTTCCAGAACTTTATTCCGATTTTGTATATCTCTTGGCTTATGTTCATAAGGCCAGGAAGAAGATGGCCCCAAAAGATTCAGTACTACAACATAAATATATATAATCGCAATTTTAAAAAATTCTAATTTGAACTTAAAATATGCACTTTTTTTATTTGACGTAATGAAGGCACTGATATCAAATTCAGTACTGAAGATGTTTATGTTATGTTAAATATAAATTCAACAGCTTCCCGGCTGTCGTTTCAATAACTTCTTGTAATATGACTGATTGCAATGCCATCTGTTATGAACATGGTTACTTAGTGGTTGTTCTTCATACTGTAAACCGTGACTCAACAAAGAAATTAAGTTCTGAAAATTTGTAACTCACCCTCTGCTTGAAATATCTCATTAGCCCAGGAAAAGTCTCCTGCTAGTATCAACACCTTGATAATATAGATGTAACGTTTCATATGCGACTCTGAATTTGATTTGTATAGAAATATCTGGAGAAAGATCAACCAATAATGAATGGATTCTATATTTGTATTTTTATATCTAATAATTATTCAAACTAAATTTTACGGAACACATAATACAAGAATGTAACAATTGTTTACATTTCCAATACATAGTGTAGAAAATTTTTAAAACACTGCAAATTGTATATTATTTCCTCATTAGGTCTAATCATCACTTATCCCAAAGTAGAATCTGGATTTGTCACTGAAGGCAACACTATTACAGTGTAGTCGTTCTCTGCAGTTAGGTTGTATTTCAATAGGTGACACGAAATGAAGATGATTTGATAATGGCTTTGTATTCTGTTATGAACAGTAGGCAATATTACTCCTATGATCTGTGAACTACTGGTCTGCAATCATTTATGTGTAGTTGATGCAGTCCTTCATAGCATAACAAAGCTTTTTCACATTTCTATGACTTTTTTAATATATTTGTGAACCACCGATCATAGACTATTGTCGCAGAAAAAAATTTTCAATTGGGATTTATACTGCCGAGCATAAAATCCTCTAACTTGCTTTCATTTTAGAAATATTCTGTTTTTTCGTTTATAAGATAGTTTGTATGAAATGAACGACTTCCATTTGGTGAAGGCTCAGTTATGGCATGTGGAAGCATATCATTTGAAGCTTGCACAGAGTTAGCCTATATCCAAAATAAAACTTTGAATGCTCATAGGTACCTGACACAGGTTCTAGAAGATCATGTTGTAAAATTCAGTTTTATTCTTGGAGAAGACGCAACCTTTTTGCATGATAATGCATGGCCCCACATTGCTTGCATAGTTACTGCTCTTTAGGGAGACATGTGCCAACTAACTCCTAGAAATTCTAGAGAGCTTCGCGACGTACTGGTGAAGGACAATATTCCGCAGTATGTAATTCAAAATTTGATTCAAACCATGCCCCACTGCTAGAAGAAGAAATATTCGCTAATGAAGTTCTTAAAAAAATTTTCATTCAACCTAAAAGCATATCTAATTAAATTTTTAGTTTTCATTATTTTAAGTGAACTTTGAACAAAACAACCATTTTTATTCAAGCTATCATGACAAAATCATTTCATAGCGCTAATAAACTATGTTATAACGAAAAAACAAAAGATTTCTAAATGCAGGCCCTAGAATGGCCCTAATTTAATGCTAGGCGATATATTCCATTGCCTCAATTTTCACCCTTAAGATTAAAAATTAGGGAAAAACTCGGAGAATCGTCCATACAATATACTCAATTTTTGTATTCAGATTTATGAATTTGTTTCGAGTACAGACAAAGAGTGGGCAGATTGAATTACTTGATTTTTAATTTTTCATAAATACTAATATCATCCGTCGAAGGGAGATTAGAAAAATTGTAATTATTTAAGGAAATAATAAACCAAAAGTGATTTTGGATTGAAAAAAATATATATTGATTGAATATTATGTATATGGGCTTAAAAAGTGATTGATTCAAAACAATAGACATCTCACCTTGGAGGTAACTAAATTATGCCAGTCTTTCATTTTTAAAAGAATTTGTCTGGAAAGGTTCCATTTTCCTCTTATACTCATCATATAGATTAAGTTTAGTGCCAAAACCTCAAGTGGAACCTTTATGTTAGTTTCTTTCACGTAATCAGAATCCATTGTTTCTGAAAATAAGTAGTTCTCATTTGTAATTAATAAAATAACTTCATAACGGACATCTTATCTTAACTCAAAATGAATAAAGATAATTTTTAACAATGAACAGAAAAACTACTATAACTAACGCATGGTTGTCACCTTAGTACATATAAATTCATTCAAATGTTTTCTACCACAATTCTCACTTGTCTCGATTCTGACAAAGTAATTTTCAGTGACCGTTTGACATATATCGGGTAATAAATCAGAGTAAGTTGGCAAATATTCGTTTTCAATACCTAAATGTGACTGCAATAGATCGCATTGTTTGTGATGTGGCACCATATATCTTCCAACTACATTTCAATGTATTCTCGGCATAGGCATGAAAAAAAACTCAGAAAATTTTGAGAAAATTCTATTTTTCAATATACTCCCCTGGAACTTTAATACATTTGTCAGATCGAGAAATAAGCTTCTCTAAACCTTGTAAAAAATATTCTTCCAGCTTCTCCTCAAAGTATTGATTGATTTCAGTTCTTCATCGTCCGAAAATTGCTTACCATGAAGATATTTTTTCACATTTGGAAATAACTAGTAGTCACTGGGGACCAATTCTAGACTTCTTTCAAATTACACAAAGTGGTTGCATGTGATGCTTTCACCTTTTTCAGTGTATTCTATCAATAAAATACCTTTAGAATCCCAGAAGACCATAGCCATTATTTTTCCAAGGGATGGGGTGACTTTAAAGTTGTTTGGGGGCTGTGCACCCTTTTCAATCAACTGCATAGATTCTTGTTTACTCTCAGGATCATCCCACGTCTCATCCCCAGTAATCAGCCGGTTTAAAAAGTTGTGCTAATAAAGCACAATTTCATGACTTTACACATCTAAAATTTTCCAAACAACATGAATGTGATCTTAGCGAAGAAAATTATTTCTCCCACATTATAAAAACCCCATATACATATACGTATTGTCAAATTTTGTGCATTTCTAGTTTAATACATACCTGAAGCATTCAGAAGTGAAATAAATGTCATATAAATGACAGATTGTTGTCTTATAGATTTTAACAAAGTTAATACATTAACTATGAAACTCTCAATAGAGTATGGATCGTTGTATCTCTGCAGAAGATCGAAGAATTCCACTGCATCTACATCTCTCAACACTTTTTTCAATCGATGTAAGTCAGTATTCAAAATATCGATAAGACTACCATGGACTTCTGGTAATAGATTGTGCAAGGAAACATTACATTTATAATGAACATCTATGGTTGGCTGACATGAAGGATGAGCTATAATATTGACTGGAGTTTGAGGTATATCAGGAAATATGTTGAGAGATTTAATAGCATTTCTTAAAACTCGGTTTTTTACTCTCCTAGAAGAACTACAATTACTTGATATTGTCCATGATTTACTTCTTGCCGGATTCTGCAAAATGAATAAAAAAATGTATAAAAGCACTTACATAGCGCCAGCTACTTTAGTGCGCTCGTACATTAATAGTTGCATAATTAAACAGTTTCCATTGTTACAATTATATATTCAGAAAATGCGTTACTTGAAAAAAAACTATTTTAATTACAGTATTGTGCAAATTAATATAATCATATTTTCAATTTTTGTACAAATGGCAACAATTTTATGATATTTGCAGTGTATTTTGATTGCTAATAACTGTATAATATAAAAAAAAATTTCAGTTGTCAAAGCATTAAAAACATAACCTACATTCTTTGCCTTTTGTACAAAATGTTATGTGGAAATTTACCCCTAAGTTATTTTTGCTTCATCAAAGTTGTACTTTGAATTAAGGTAATTCATCGCTTTAGTGAAGGTAATGAAATTTATTAAAGCGTAATAAGATTTATTACGCTTTCTCATCTGATATCCTGCAATGAGCTTAGGTGAGCTCATTGGGTTCATTTTTTAATTCTGACTGTGAAAAATTAAAGTTATAATTAGTATATTACTATTCAAGGGCACTCGGACCTTCTAACATCAAATAAATATCTGAACAAATTTTTTATACCGGAAAATCATATATTTGATTAGTTCGAATTTTCTTTGAAATTATTTAATATAATCTATATCATGCAGAAACCGCAAATTTGTAAATAATTACTCTAAATACCTTGGATTGCTTTTTCTTCACATATCTTTTATGGACTGCCGACTCATCCTGTGGCAGAACTACCACATCCTCTAATATAACATTGTCCTGATCCTGCAAATTTGACGAGCTATTTTCATCTAAACTTGGTGTTTCCCTCTGTAGATTATCTACTACTGAATTGCTGGGATCCAACTCGTCGCTCATACTTTCACATTTTATCTCTATATCTGGTATTAAAATCTTCTCCCGAAGTCCTACGTCACATCCAATCACTTTCGATATAAATGACTGTAAGTCACAAGGTATTTTAGTAAGATCGACCAAATTTTTCTTGAAGAGGTACTGATATATCATCCTACAGAGTTGTTCATTCGGCGGACTACTGTTCAAAGATGCCATCAACAGCTCTATAACAACCTTGTGGTCGATCTTTTCCTTTCTACAACATGTTATTATCTGCACAAGGCACCAATATTCTTCCAAATTTCGCTCTTTGGCAATAAGGAACAAGAGTATGTCGCAAATCCACAACTGCATAGTCCCATATCTCAATATAATACGTTTGATTGCCTGTTTGAATGTGAGTTTGATTTTTCGAAGACCTTCGATGATCCTAATGATAAAGGAAGTTTTATCGGTTAGAGTACCATCAAAAACATTGTGGACATCATTAATCATATTGATCAGTATCATTTCACCCATATTTGGGACCATCATAAAGCGGTCTCGAAAGATATCAAACAACCAAGTGAACCATAAGCTTTTTTTCAAAGTGATTCTATAATATTCTGCTAACTCTTGGAAGCTTGACTGATTAATCACCTTTTCGATTTCTTTCAACGTGTGCGCTTTGGAACATCTGAAACGAAGTTTTATTTATTACAATGTGAGAATAACATTGAAAGGCATGGTAGCCAATCTTCCAAAAATGCTGAAAAATTTGATTTTTGGCAATGATGATTATTCAACCCTTATATCCTTATGTGGTGAAAATATTTCAAATGGCTCCAAAATTTAATATCTTTGGAAGGTTGGCTATCATGAAGAAACAATTGACAGACCTTGATTAAGTTCCCATTATTTTCTAATAGATGTCGTTACGAACACTTCACGAATGTAGCTTATGTTATATTTCAAAAATTATAGAAGATATGTGTGCAAAAAAAATTTGTAAAGTAGATTAACATTCTCCGATATGGAACTTTAGAGGTATATTGAAAAAAATTATCATTATTCTGTTTTTCATAAAGCCTGGGGCTGATTTTATGACAGGCTTATCGTTTATTTTACTCAAAGAAATATATACAGATAGGTTTAAATTTCTATTGAAACAATATCATTTTTTCATTATTTTTTTTTAAATATACTTGGAACACCACACAGTTCACAGAAAATATTACTTGGTACTTCAGGGTTGATAGATTATCGAATAAGTCAAAAGAAAAACCAAGAAAAAATGGATTTATTTCCGGAATTTCTGAATGTATATTCATTTTCAATGGACTTCAAATAAATTGTAGATTAGAAATTACCGTAAACATTGAGAGTGACTCACCTAAGACTGCTACATCCCGTGGTAAAATGAGATTCACATAAAGAATCCAAAAGCTCATAAAAATAGTCTTTATTATTATGCATTAACCATTGGGCTACAAGTGCCTCTTTGTCGTTTTCCTGCAGTTCGTATTCATCCCTGTTCAAAAAGACTGTACCATCGGAAATAGATGATCTGTAATTAAAAAAAATATATAAACAAATCTCTGAAAGGCTGTTGTCACTTTTAGCAGTAACAGATGCTATTACTTCGTACAGATATCTGTATTTCGCTAACTTTTAGTCATAAATTATCTCACACAATTAGACCAGAGTCACTTAAAGATTTTGTTGTCAAATTGAATTCTTTTCATCCCACAGTCTGTATATGTGATAATATTCAATGGGAATAATCTAGAGACTCGATGTTTGCAGAGTGGGTTTTAAAAGCTCAAGGTGTTGAATGGAAAAAATCCGCCCTTAGAGACTGGGAAATTTACACTTAAAATTTTCATTTTACAAAGTGATTTTTCGTTAATAAGAATTTCCTATTTAAATTTCATATCCATCAGAGTTATCTGTTTGATAAATTCAGATACAAACTTATTTTCAGCCTGTGTAGAAAAATGCTGGTCATTGTGAATTGATAAATACAGGGTGTAGAAGTATGAAACTGAGATTTCCCTTTAGGTGGTGAAAGCCATCAGTTTAGGGACCATAATACGTTCTAACAGCTGACGAAGATTTCCAACAAACAACAACCCAAGTTTTATACACTGATATATTAAACATGTCTAGTTTTGTACCCAAAATATATGGACATCATGGGTTTTTTGCTATCATTTGAAGAAAACTGTTGTAGAATCGCGTTGAATGCTTGTTGAAGCTTACAGTGAACATGTTCTTGGTAAAACACAGTGTTTTGAGTAGTTTTAAAAATTCAAAAGTGGTGATTTTGATAACAAAGAGCGTGGGACACTGAAGAAGTTCGCAGACAATGAATCGCAAGCTTTGGATGATGATAATCAAACTCAACAAGAACTCGTTTGAAAGCAATGGAAAAGAAGCAAGAAAATCGAAAAACCACAGCTGCTGGACAGACACAGAAGAAAGTAAAAATGGATATATTTGAGAATCCTAAGCTGATGTTTCAATTATAGAATATTCTACTTGTTAAATATAAAGCATAATAGCAATCGAAAGACCTAGGTTTAAAACCGGAGATCAATTTTTATCATTTTCATATTTATTGAAGCAATAGAAAAATTCTAAGAAACATGCGCTGTTAATGAATTTTTTTCAACAAAACGTTTATTTCCTTGACAATCAAAATGCACTTACCTTCTTAACGGAGGGATACTATCTTCCCAAACTTGATCCCGATTTGTCCGAAAATGCTTCGAAGGAATTAAGCTTCTATTTCTTGATATATTAATTGTACGATTGCTAATATGTGAAATTGAAGAGTGTTTATCATCTTGCGAAAGTCTAAAAGAAATGTTAATTAATAATTGTGGTGCTCATTTCAAAAAAGCGAAATTACCAGTCAACCATTTGAACTGATAAATCAAGACTTTCACTGAGTAACAGATGTTAATATAGCAATGGGATTATTTCTGAGGATGATAGAAATTTCGGAAAAAATTTGAGGCAAATAATAAGTAGGTGAACCGGAAAGTATTGTTGCTTTTTTAAATTAAATTCTAATGAATCAATTATTAACAAGTTTTTATTTTTAATCAATAATGTAATCACCTTCCTTAAATATTCAATGCCGGACCAATAAAAATCAATTGAGTAAAATATCTTGAGATGGCATTTTGGACATCATACAAATTTTTTGCCACTAAGAAAATACTGTAGCGATCGTAATAACTGGAAATCCGAGGGTGCGATATTGAACGAGTATGGTGGGTAAGGCAGTACCTCCCACTCCAATTCATTAATTTTTACATGGTTCATCTTGCACAGTGCAATCCAAAAGGGCAGGGCGCTTCTGTGTGTTTGGTGGAGTATACGCAGAATTGTTTGTTTTGAAGTGCTGAAACCTGGAAAAATTGTTAATGCAGATCTTTATAGTGAACAATTGGTTCGAGTGAACCAATCTTCAATCGAAGAGTATCCAGCAATTGTCAACAGAAAAGGCATTATGCTGCAACACAAGAATGCAACAACGCACTGTACAAGACGAACCTTGGAAAAGATTAATGAGTTGGGGTGAGAGGTACTGCCTCACCCACCATATTCGCCCGATATGGCACTCTCGGATTTCCATTTATTCCGATCGATGTCCAAAATGCCATCTCGAGTTATTTTACTCAAAAACCAATTGATTTTTATCGGTCCGGCATTGAAAATTTGAACACTAGGCAAAAGGTTGTTGATAATAAAGGTTACATTATTAATTAAATATAAAAACTTGTTAAAAATTTATTAATCTAGAAACAGGCCTGGTACACTACCTTAAGGTACTTCAGAAGTTATTAGGTACTATTAAGATACTTTGTTGTTTATCCTGGTCATAAATTCTTTGTCACACAGATATGACTTCAAAGTTGGAAATAGGGAGAAATTCCTTAATATTGGATAGCAACCCTAGAAGCCAGAATACCTGAGTGACATCTGAAACAGTACTCTTTGTGATCTGAAGCTTGGCTGATCTGATGCATTATTCGATGGTTTTGTTGTATGGAGGAATGTTCTGTTCTGAATCCGAATTGGTGTAGTAGTATCCATTCCTTTGTGTTACAATCCGAATTCAAAAGGTTCACCAGAAATTTTAAGACAACAGAAAACAAACTAATAAGCTGATATGACATGACCTTGCCATGATCTTCCTCTGGTTTGTAACGAGTATTACCTCTGCAATTTCAGATGTTTTGGCCAATAATTCTGTTTCAAGATGACATTGAAAACATAAGTCAGTAGCACGACTCCATTTTTTGGTAACTCTCTAATAATTTTTAGAGTTAGTCCATCCATTCCTGGTGCTTCAAGTATTCTATTTCCGTTTGGATCTCAACTGTTATGAATTTTTTTATCGATCATCATTTAAATGTCTACCAGGAAAACGCTGGCAGAAATGAAGTCGTTGAACCCAATTTTCAATGACTCTCTCACACAAATTAAGTCGTATGTTAGCAATTACTCGTTCAATATTGACCTGCAAATCGTCTAAATTTGCTGATTGCTGTAAACCAATGTCTTAAGGTAAACCCGAAGAAAGAAGTCCAATGGAGTTAAATCGCAGAAATGAGGCGGATAACTTATCGGTCCATTTGTTGAAATAATCGAATCACCGAATACAGGACGCTTTAAATAATCTGTTGGTTTGAGTTCTTTGTTTAAAACAATTTTGTATGGATGTAAACCAAGGTCTTTTCGTAAAATTCGTCACAAAGACGTCTGGGAGATGACTAGTTCTTGTGAACGTTGAGAAATCGATAAATTTTGGTCTTCATGAACACTTTCACGTACGGCAGCAATATTCTCTTCACTTCTTGCATTTCTTCATCTAACTGGCACTGTAACATCATAAACTGTAAAATTTGTTTCAAACTTCTTCACTAAACTTTCAACTGTTCTTTTATCCGGACGATTATAATGATCAAATATTAGAGTTAAAGTACATAAAGTGTGTACCTTTCCATAATTAATTAAAACAACTGTCAAGGTCACAAATAAACAATGACTGCCATGAGTGAGTAATGTCAATTTAAAAATGGGGCGTTCCCATTGAAAGACCCATTATATATCTTGCACCCTTCTAATCTGAAGCACCACAAAACCTCAACTTTATTTACTCGGTATTTTCACACTTCTTCACTGTGAAACTCGAGAACAAATCTAGCAAGGGGAACACTCTACAAAGTATACAAATAGCAACGCACAAAGAGTCCCTTCTAATAAAAAGTATCTTTTACCTCTAGAGTCGGCCGATTTCCAAACATGCAGCAAAGCAACAAGACGACCCTTTATAAATTGTAACCTAAGAAAAAGGAACCCCGAGTTCAGATTTGTACTCAAAGAATCTAATTATATACAAACCATATCATTTTTAATATCAGTCAATAGGTATCATGGTAATTTCAACAGAATTTCATTCAAACTGGAACATACCTGGTTTGTACCGAATTTATCTTATCTTCATCCGGTAATTTTGAATTAATCTTTGGCAGCACATCAACGTTATTGCTGAATATATCATCAGCTGAAGTGATTTTAGGACAACCAATTTCTGAAAAGGAAATGGGCCATTCTTTCTTCTTTATGTGCTTATTTATGTTAAAATTTTTTTCAGGTATTAAAGTAGACACATTATGAATTTTAATATTTGGCGTACTGTATGGAACAGAAGGTACATTTGAAATATGTACACTATTTTTAAATTTTTCAGAAGAAACTTGACTCTGATAATTTTTCACATTTCTACATATTGTGATGTTCAGAGGTCCATTAAAACGAACTTTGGCATTTTCAAATAAATTAATGTTTGGATCTTGGTTTTTTTCTTCAGATAGAAGTCGAGTTCCATCCAATTCACTCTGTTCGTTTGGATCAAAGTCATCCTCTAAAATTTCATCAGCTGTTTCAAGTCTATTAATCCAATTATTTTCTATGACCATGTTCTATAAATTATGAAAGTTAATCAAAATATAAATTATTTAAAAATCAAATAATCGTACTGATTAAGTGTTCACTTATACCCAAGATATAAATCAAAATAAGAGATATTTTAGCCTGATTAATATAACAAATCACCAAAGTCCCAGATATCTTCCTTCTGTTAATAATGGGGTAAAATCAACTGCAATTTTGAGGTTAATTCACTTCTTGTAATTATAAGAAATAATAATTAAAACAAGTTGTAGAAATTACTATGTTTTACTACCAATAAATTGATATTTCACACATTTAATTGTGACTCGAATTTCGGGAATTAACTATCCCATCTTCAGATCTTCAAAATAATTTTTATGGTCTTCTAATTATATAATCTTCACGAAATTTTGTAGTAGCCTCCTTGTCGTTTACAAGTAAATACTAAATTTAAACTCAATCGTAGCACTATTATGGTTTCTTTAGTGCTCATAAAATATTTGTATTTCTTTTGAATTTTCTAATCATACGATCCTCATGAATTTGTTAGGAATATGTGCATTACCATTATCCTTCTAAACCCCAAATTTCCGATTTATCGAATTTGTAGTTTGCAAAATATTAATGAAAACAAGAGATAATTCTAAATGTAAAAAATAACTGCGTAACCATTGGATTAATTTTGCCGATTAACAAACTCATCCGAGATATTCAGGCCTCAAGCCTAGCCTGAAAGTTTCACGTCTCTATCTATTTCCATTCAAAAATTATAAGTGTAAGATTGCCCTCAGCGCTAATCTGCTCACAATTTTTTTTAAATAAATTTCACTTGCCTCATCATGATACCTGGATGTTTCACTGACACTATTAGAACCAGCAAATGAACAAGAAGGATCAGGTACTATGAGAGAAGGAGCAATACTATTTGTCAATTCGCAATCGGAAACTGTTTTGATATTGACACATGCCTCAGCATGTTTTGTAGGGAAAACCTTAGCATTTTCATTGTCATTTATTTTACACTGTTTACTACGCATATTTTCATCAATACAATCCTCATTTTCAGATGGTTCATAATCTAAGCAGTTTTCATCTTCAACAAAAGCCAACTGATGCCTATCCAATACAGAAACTGAAAATTTTAAATACATTATTTTTTCAAACAATATATTGTTCAAAAAATGTTTGTGTTCTAATATAGTAGAAAACAAGTATTTAATATAAATCATTGGGAATCTCACCTAGCTTCAATGCCTTATTTGCATATTTTTTATCAATACATTCTGGAGTATTTTTCACTTCCGCAGAAGATTTTGAGTTTTCATCAATTACTTTAGCAGTGCAAGTATCAGTTAAAACTATTTTTTTGTCAGTTTCAGCATTTCTATTAGTGGTGGACTTGAGAGATACTCCACTGTCGTTACTTCCAGGTTTAGAACTTTTTCTCTTCCGTTTAGTAGAAGCACTAGGAAGTTTTTTCTTAGCCATAGCGATTCAGTCGTAGAGAAAACTTTATCTGCGTATATATAATATATATTAATAAAATTTGATAAACAAAGATATATTATTACAGTTTTGAAACGTAATTTACAAATAAAATAAAAGTAAAAAACACATTGAAAATATGAGAATAGTGGGGAGACGGTTTTCTTTCAAAATCAGAAAACTAAGCATAGAAAACACATTGAAAATGCTTAAGGCATCTTTACACGTTATGGGTTTCATTAATAAATATGTTTATTATTGTATTCGATTAATCATTTCGAAAAGACTTTCACTGAAAAATTTATGGCCAATATGAGATAAGAATCCATGATTTATTAAATGAAATATCCGTTGAATACAAACGCAGCCTTTAATTCCTTGTTTTCTGCATTTTTCTCTGTTTCAAGATAAATCATTGCACAATTTGAATATTTCAATCACAGATATGATTTAACTGCCCAACAATAATTTCTCTTTTGATTACAGTGTCATTTTCACCTGATTTTTCAAAATTCTTACCTGCATAAAATTCTCAGTAACAAATCATGAAACCTGCCAAATAAGAAGATATGCCTGTTAATGTAAATTACTTTCGTGAATTTGCGATGGATTTAACCGGAAAAACTGTTTTTTCAGCAAGAAATCATACAAATCCACATTGGTCAAGCTGGAGTACAAATAGCAAGTGCTTGCTGGGAACTATACTGTCTCGAACATGGAATACAGCCCGATGGAACAGTATATCCCTGTTTTCATGGTCAAAAAGAAGATGAAACGTTTAACGCATTTTTCGATATTTCGGCAGTAGGCAAAGCCGTTCCTAGGGTAGTAATGGTAGATTTGGAACCCACAGTAATAGGTAGGGACTTTCGAGTTTCACCAAAGCCGTATATTATTAAGATAGTGCTAGAAACATGAAAATTTAACAGAAAATGTTTAATTGTTTATTCACTATCTACTTCATTACTGTTTCCCATTTGCTTGGCAGACAGTCGATTCCATTGGCAAGGAAGTGGTTGAACTTAAAGGCTTAACATGCTTTAACATCGGCACGAGGACGGGGGCACGTCGTCACACACCTACTATCAACTAGTTTGTTATAATCTGAACGCTAATATCGTTAGTTAGGAATGTCTCGTTCTGACATATACTCTGCTGCACTTTGTTGAAGTGCAGATTTAATTACCTATTCGTTATAATATTCATATCGTTGTTCAGGAATGACTTGTTGCGACATTCTGAGACACATAGTTGTTGTGTCAATTATTAAATTGTGTATTAACATTTCATTCACTCTAAACACTCTGAATTCTAAATCAAAATTCCATTGTTAACCACCTCTAGATATTAATAAATGGGATGAATATAAGAACACTTTCATGTATGTACTTACTAAGTGTTACAGAGGGAGAACGGTTATAGGTACGAGTATGTTTTCAAATCATCAAGAGGTTTATTTCAAATTTCTCTGCCGCTTCAAATGCAATGGAGACATCTTCTTTGTTATAGTTACAGAGTGCATGCATCAAGTTCCAGGGCCACAGAATGTTTCACACAGACATAGGCGGGTAAATGCCGTGATACAATCTGTGAGAGTTTCTCTTACTTGTATGATCCTTAGAGAATACGGATCTCTTTAACTGACAATTGACTCAATAACCTGTCTAGATATATTTTTATGCATTTTCAGATGAAATACGTACAGGTTGTTACAGACAACTATTTTCTTCCGATGGTTTAATAACGGGAAAAGAAGACGCTGCCAATAACTTTGCAAGGGGTGAGTAAAAACAATATAAGAGACGATACTGAATCAATTACCATTTACCAGGGATGTACAGCATTGGTTCAGAAATGATCAACATAACCATGGACCGCATTCGTAAAGTTGCAGAATGCTGCTCTTCACTACAAGGTTTTCTTTTATACAGAGCGTTCGGTGGAGGCACTGGATCTGGCTTTACTGCACTTGTTCTCGAAAACCTGTGCAATGATTACGGAAATATATCGAAGATGACCTTTTCCATCTATCCTTCTCCAAGAGTACGTATTGTAAGCAGTGCATTCAATAAATATTAGTACTAAATAAAGATAAGTAGGTATAATAAAATTTACTTTTGTCACATTTGGCTGTGGGTTCTGTAGTGGATGTTCTTTCATATTTAGAATTAGAAAGTGTACAGCATAAGTGCTTGAAATATTGGTCCTTCAAATCCTTTAGACTTCAAATTCTTGACCATGATTACCCCGAAATTCAGCAGAAGTTTAAAATATTAAGTTTGGAAAACCGTAGAAAACTAAACAATATGTGCCTGTTATATAAATTAGTTAATGCATTATGTCCCGGGAATCTTTCAGTCAATTGAATTTAAAGTACCAAAAAAAATATTGAGACCTCGGAACTTATTCGCTGTTCCATTTTGTAGAATCATTACTAAGCACTGTGAGTTATGGTAGCTAGTCGTAGAATAAATTATCATTAGTAAACACTGTGAGCTATGGTACCTAAACGTATGGTAGCTGAGCTCCAAAATCGACCACACGTTGTAGTCCATTGGGTTGAGATCCGGCGAGTAGAGCGGTCAATCTGCAGATGTGATGAAACCCGGAAAATGGGTCTTACACTATTCTTGCGTCATTTTCGCTTTTTGAGCCGGAGCGGAGTTCTGTTGAAAGGTCCAATGCGTGTCGCCGAAGTGCTGCTGGCCCCACGGAAGTACTACGGCCTTGTGAATGTCGCAGCGGTAGACTTCTTGACTGATTCTGACCCCTTGATCCACGAAAACCAAGGGTGTTTTGCCGCTGGTGCAAATTCCGCCCCAGGCCATGACGGATTGCGGATTTTGAGGATGTTCGACGATGGGCGACGTACCGGGAGCTTCTGCAGACCAGACTGTCGATTTGGTGGTTGTGGGATTGTTCTACGGTGAAAAGCTTCTCGTCTGTGAAGAGAATGCGCTCTCACTACTGACTGGCGGTGAGACGAAGGAGTTAGCGGCACCTTTGGAGTCGTACGCGCTTGTTTTCATCCGTGAGGATTTGAACTCCTTGAAGCTTGTATGGCTTGAGGTCGAGCTCCTTTTTGGAGATTTGACGAGCGGATTCAAGGTTTATACCGGTCTCACGGGCTATTTTCCTCATGGAGACCCTCGGATTTTGATTGACTCGCTTCTTGACGATTTTGCGACTGCTAGGCGTATTGACAGTGCGTTTTCTCCCACTTTCTGGACAACGATCATCATGGCCAAGCTCCTTGAAACGGCAAATTGCATCGGATACGGTTTGTCGAGGCACTTTGAGCGAACGAACAATTTCGTATTGACGAAATAACTCCAAAATTGCACTAATTTTGTTTGACATTCTAACACTCTGCAAAATAAGGTAATATCAAACTGAAAATGAAGAGAATCTAATAGAATAGAAGTTATTTGGCTACGCTAAAATACTTTTGTTCCAGAACACAGTGAATACTGTTTTAGGTGGTTTCACCTGTTTATATTCCTTTTGTCTTAAATAAATAAAATCTTACTAAATGGGCAAACAGTTCACCTCGTTTGAATATTTTTCAAGATTTTTATAAAATTTATCAATACTTCTGGTAAACATAGTAATTTCTTTACACCCTTGTTAAACTATACACTATATAAAATAGATATTTCGTGAAACAAATTTGGTTTGTCAAAACATCTGATTGCAACGAAAGCGTCCTTATATTTAAATAAACATGTGAAAATTTTAAATTATATTATTTAGTATATAGTTTCCATCAATCAAAGAGTCACTCATTCCAACAGTATGAATTCTGCCGTAAGTTCAAATTATGGGTGGAAACAACAGATTAACCAAGGATTTTTCAAAATGTATTTTTAGCTTAAATAACCTCGATTGAATTTCAGATATCTCCGATAATTGTGGAGCCGTACAATACGACGTTAACAACACACAACTGCATAGAATACGAAGACGTTTGTTTTGTGTTCGACAACGAGGCGATGTATGACATTCTAGCTAGGAATTTAGACGTTGCAAGACCTACCTACACGAATATTAATCGGATATTAGGACAGGTGATATCAAAACTCTAAATGTTCCTTTTCATTGTTATATCGATTTCATCTCAACACATAAAATATTGACCAAATTATTTCAATTCATCAAGGAGGTTCGTTATTTTTACGTTATTAAATTAAGCATCAATTCTTATACGAGCCAAATTTCCATTAATGGAATTAATCATATCATTAATTAATGGATGAGTACATTACTCATTTTACGTAAGAAGGAAAACACACAGAATGATCTTCAGTTCTATGACTTATATTTGACAAAACATCTAACCTATAATTTATTTCCAATTAAATATTTTGAGCTGGTCAACAATTTGAATTTCTGTTCTGAATTATCAAATTATGGTATTGGTCTCGGCTCGTGCTAGCTTACAGTTGAGGGCGCTACTTAATCGTTTACCGTGCAATAGGACCATAATGACTTCAGCAATACGAGCCGAGAAAGCACTGGAAGAACTGAAAGAAAACCCGTACTTCGAGAAATATGCGGGGAAAATCGCAAAGATCCAAAAAACATCGCCAGATGAGTTTTTAAAACGTATAGAAAAAAAAGAAGAAAAGACAGCGGAACAGAAGAAGGCAGCTCAAAGGCAGTATTCTCAATTGTTGAATCCTAAAAAAGCAACTAATAAGGAGAGGAACATAAATTCGGAATCTTTGGATAAATACATGAAAGTAGACATTGTGAAAAGTAAATCCGCGGAGGAAATAAAGGAGATTTGGCATCAGTACCATCTTAAAAAAGACTCTAACATTGTCGCTACTGTCCCTCATAAAGATTATGAGGAATTTAGGAAAAAATCAGAACTCTATCCGACTTTCTTGTTTACCCTTCCCCGTAGTCAGGGCTATGAGTTTATCATGTCCCAAATTGAGGGAGACTGTGTGCACTTTACCCCTCTTTTATATTTTCAAGTACACAAAGAAAATGCCCCAGAATGTTTGACCATTAAACATTATACAGAATTTATGGAAGAAAAAGGTATAGTCCTCATGAAAGGAGAATTTGATGCTAATGTAATCACTCCAAAAGAAGCATTGTGTTTAGCAAACCAATTACAGTTGTATTACTGTCAGAATGATGATAGTAAGAATAAATTGTTAGAAGTGTTTACTAAAAAACCTAACGAATTTAAACACATGGACCTCATAAAGGAGATCGAGAATATGTCACTATAATTTTCTCTACAAACATCATGTATATATTTGAAAAAGAAGTAATATTTATTATAGTTGATTAATAAATTTTATGAAAAGATTTTTGTTTTCATGATAAATATATACTTTGTGCTGATTAAAGTTAGGTTACCTGATGAGAGGATTAGGCTTTTTGCAGATGGGGCTGTTGATGATTTGAAGGAGGAAAATTGTATATTATGCGGATTCTGTTGACTCTAAAATCTTTTCCTCTTAAAAAGGTTACTGAGAAGAACACTAAATTTATTGGACGAGTCCTAATATAGTCGCAACAAAGTGTCGTTAATTAACAAAAAAGTTTAGGTATAGTACAGTTGGGTTGCTGGTAACCTTATATCCATACGAATGAGGTTGTTTATGATACAAAAACATTTTTGATTTATGGCAAATAATTTGTGAAGTTCAAGCATTTTACAGTTAGAGAAAAATTCTAAATCATCTCTTCATCTGAAAATATAGTTCCTTCATCATTTCTGATCACAACTGAAACACCAACAACAAATTTCAGGTCGTATCAACAATAACCGCTTCGCTAAGGTTCACAGGCGCGGTTAACATAGACCTTCTAGAATTCCAGACCAACTTGATCCCTTACCCAAGAATACATTTTCCTCTAGTGACCTACGCTCCCTTCATCTCTGCTGAGAAAGCCTACCACGAGACACTTTCGACTGCCCAACTAACAAACTCCTGCTTCGAACCGGCAAATCAGATGATCAAATGCGACCCTAGAAAGGGAAAATACATGTCGTGTTGCCTTTTTTATCGGGGAGATGTCTCTCCGATTGATATTAATAATGCAATCACCAATATAAAGACTAAGAGGAGTATTTTGTTTGTGGACTGGAGTCCCACAGGGTTCAAGGTGAGGCTCAAACCAATTGATTCCGTTAATGTTTATTATGAGATACTTGTCCAGATTTTATCGAAGCAGATATATTAACATTTTCTGATTCTTTACAAAATGAAGATAATGTGTTTAAAAGTTATTCAGTTAACATTTTGTATTACTGGGAATTTTTTTTGTTTAATATCTTATTACCAATCAGAATAAATTTATTCTTTGGGCTAATGTAATGGCTTAAGAGTTGCATGCTTTCAAAGATGTGGTGAGTGATTAGTCATTCAATCTTCCATCAGATTTAATGGCCAGATTTGATCAGATTAGACACCAACCAATTAATCAGATGTGACAAATAAATCAACATCATTTGGGTTTCAGTGTACAGAATGGCTAAAATTTGTATTTCATTGGTATTTTAAAAATGGTAAGAGATAAAAGCATATCAGAAAACTTCAAATGATTATTTCATTATAAGCAAAAAAATTTACAATTAATACATGCTTAGTTATGAAGTCATAAATCATAGTATATTCATATGATTATTTTTAGAATACTATTGAAATAATTTTTTACATAATATTTAACACTTCAAATTATGCACAGGTTGGTTTGAACTATCAGCCCCCAACTGTGGTGCCTGGTGGAGATTTGGCCAGAGTACAGCGAGCAGTCACAATGCTATCTAACAGTACGGCAATCAAAGAAGCTTGGTTACGAATCCTGCAAAAGTTCAATCTCATGTATTCAAAGAGGGCCTTTGTTCATCATTATGTCGGAGAGGGGATGGAAGAAGGGGAATTCTCTGAGGCTAAAGAAGATTTGAACTGTCTTATTCTGGATTATCAAGAGGTTGAAAAAAATTCCTAAGAATTCTGTAGGAAAGGGTAAACAAAAGGTGATTACTCAACGGATGAGATTTGGGTCGTTTCTTATCTGGTAAGCGGCATTATTAAGTAATTTTTGACGAGATATTATTTCAACACGAGACAAACTGCTTTATATATCCCCACAAATAAAACATTAAAGGATTAAGATCTGGCGAATGAGGTGGCCACACTTGACAAACGAAAAAAATCTATTATTATTGTTGAAGACACAATCGACTTAAAAATATGCTTTGTCAAATGCATGTATATCTTCTAAACAAAAACGAATTGGACCTAGGTTCATAGGCAAAAAATGATTAGAATTAGCATGGCTATCATCTGTCAGAGTTTGTCATATAGCATATAGAACACCTGTAGATTCAATAAACACTGGTATGTTGATTTACATTTATTTGATTATTATGACATTTCTTCCACACAGAGACTACATCATACTTATTGTCAAAATGTCTCCAATTTTTTAATTTTGCGCCAAAAATAGACCCAAATGACCCAGGCGCGCAAAAGCTTCCTTGTTCACGTCAGTGCTTCTCTAGATTTTTTTACATGCTTCTTCCAGTGCACCTATAATTTCGTCAACATGTCCATATGTTTCGAATTTGGAACCAATTGAAACTGAAATTGAATCTGAAAGATTTTCATGGAAGATCTAGGAGTACCACGATAAATCATCAGCTAATTATTTTTACATTTAGATAGGAAGACTTTACTGGGGCAATAAATATTATATTAAAAAAATTTTTTAGAAATTAATTATTATAATAAAAGAATAATTAATAAAGTTTATTCAGAATAGTTTAAGTAAATGTATAATATAGTCTCCAAAAGGTTTCTTGGGTACTTCTATATTGCAAGATCCGAAAGGATCCCTGTAAATTCATATTCTCACTGGGCACTGCTGCGTCAGGAAGCATTTGATGTAAGTAGATTTGACATGCACTGACAAATGCTGGAGGAAGAAACCCCAGATCATGTAGTTCAGTCTTTCCCAAAGTGGGCGATAACGCCCCCTTGTGGGCGCTGCAGGTCTCAAGGGGGGCGGTAAGAGACCCAGAAGAAAATGGAGGCGTTGTGTAGAGGCGGGCGGGGGGTGATTTGTAACTTTATTTAGCTAAGAGGCCTCTTAAACAACAACTGCAAGAGCTCTCGACTCTCAACAACAACTTGTGAACATCAACTAATATGAATTAAAAGATTGCTCAAACTCGGTTCTATATTTCTCTTCGCGTAGTTCATATATCTGTCCTATTTTATTGAATATAGAAAAAATTAATAGTTATTAGTACTCGTAGATATCTATCATGTTTTAACAAGTTTTTGTTAAATAACCCGAATTGTGCATTCCTGTATCAGTCGGCTGGTTCATTGAATGCTTGTTCGGACTTGTTGAGTACGATTGAGCGTCGAATGAGATAAACGAGTTTATGCATGTTTGTTTTATTCCTGTCGGTGCGTGCTGCTTAAGCATTCCTATATAAACAATGTAATATTTATTTTATTTTCATTTGTGGTCTCGCGCGCAATAGATGAGCAGTACTTACGCCTCCTCTACTCGCGCAGTTGAACGTATTTCTCAAAGCAAAACAATGTCGGAAGTAAAAAAGAAGAGACGGCAATACTCTGCGGAATATATTAAATTCGGATTTATTGAAAATCCCACAAACCGATCGTCGCCTTTGTGTCTTCTATGTCTAAAAACATTTTCGAATGAAGCAATGAAGCCTTCAGGGCTGCAAGATCATTTGAATAAAATGCATCCAGATAAGAAAGACAAGAATATTTTCAAGACCTAGAGAAGAAGCATAATACTCAGCCAAGTATAGTAAAACTATTTTCGGCGGCTGCTAAGCAAGATGACGACGGACTTCGAGCTTCGTACAATATCTCTTTGTCAATTGCTCAAAAAGGCAAACCACATAACATCGGAGAAGAATTAATATTGCCAGCAATAAATGAAGTAATAACTACTGTGCTTCATAAACCGGCCGCAGATATTATCCGAAAAATTCCTTTGAGTAATAATTCTGTGCAAAGACGAATTGATGAAATGGCTGAAAACATTGAAGAATTATTGTGCGATCACCTGAGGACAAGTCAATTCTCAATTCAGCTCGATGAGTCCACTTTACCAACTAATGAAGCATTGTTGTTGTCTTACGTGAGGTTTATTAAAGATGAGAAAATATGTGAAGAACTATTATTTGCTAGAAATTTAGAGACCGATACAAAAGGTGAAACCATATTCAATACACTGGAAAAGTTTTGCGATGAGAAAGAGATTCCTTTGAAAAATATTATTTCAGTTGCTACGGATGGCGCTCCGGCTATGACAGGGTGCCATAAAGGCTTCATAGCGTACTTAAAAAATAAAATTCCAGATGTCCTTGGTGTACATTGCGTTATTCATAGACAACATTTAGTTGCTAGAAACTTAAGTGAAAAACTATTTCAATCACTGCAATATGTCATCAAAGCAGTCAATAAAATCCGCAACAGCTCTTTGAATGATAGATTGTTTCATCAGCTTTGTGTTACTAATGACGAGGATTTCAGCCGTTTGTTGTTTCATACTGAAATTCGTTGGCTATCAAGAGGCAATTGTCTGACTGGATTTTACAACCTGTTATAGAGTTCTTGGAAACTAAAGATATAGAATTGCACGACAAGCTCATAACATCAAAGAATGATATAGCTTACATGACAGACCTGTATAAATTGTTCAACGACATGAATCTCCAACTGCAAGGCGATAAACTAAATTTAATTAAAACTAAAAAGTCGTTGCTGCTTTCACAGCCAAACTGCTTCTACACAAAAAGAATCTGGGCAGACGTGAGTTTCACAATTTTCCAAATTTATCAGTATCATGCAGTAACGACGAATTGTTTGCCTACTGCCAACATTTGGAAAACCTCCACATTGACTTCACCGAACGATACCAGGACATTTTGAACTTGGAAATACCATACTGGGTGTTGGATCCGTTTTCAAATGTCAACACAGCAATGTCACCTCAGCTGGAAGAAGAACTTATAGAATTGACAACAAACGAGGAAATAAAAATCAAGTTCAAAAATGGTTACCAAGAATTTTGGCTTCAAAAACCGATTCCTCAATTGTACCCTGGATTGTGGTCAATCGTTCAACGATTCTTGATAGCATTCCCATCGTCATACTATAAAGTTGCGTTTCAATAATCATTCTTATTGGCAGGTGGAGCCCGTAAGAGTTAACTTGAGACCTAAGCGCCGTTGTATGTTACCTACTGCGCTCAGGTTTCAAGTTGCTGGTTATAGTAAAAGTTTCGTTTAGAATTCTCTGTTAATATACATAATATACATATATAGGTCACAATAATTAATTAATTTAATTTGAAGTTATAGTGGTTTTTAAATAGGTGAAAAAATGGGGGCGCTAAAAAAATATTTATTCTCAAAGTTTGCAGTAGACAAAATAAGTTTGGGAACCACTGATGTAGTTCAAAATGCCTGGCAATTACAAGGCAATGCAAAAAATGCTTTGGACAAGAAATCTGTACAAACCAGGATGTTGCCTTCCTAAAATCATCCCAGATATTGGAGTTTATTGGAACTATGAAACTGGAAGGTGAGCTGAGACCTAAGGTTGTGCTGCAAAGTAACCCCATTTAAATCTTCAATAATGTAGTCTGATAATGTTTCTGTGTGGATGAAACACGTGTTGATAGTCAAAGTGTAAATTGAAAAATCAAAAGTCAGTAGATATAGATTACATAAATGAGATATTTACATATTTCACCCAGCAAGGGGATTTGCATGTATTGTTATACTGTTGATTCTGGTATCTGTCAATGGTTTGAAGTTTTTCTGGTTCACAGGTAATTTTTCCAATTCATCAAGGGTATCAAAGCCATCTATTACTCTGGAAACAAAAAAATATCATTGAAAATATAGATGAAGGTCCAATACTTACTTTCCAAAAATGGTATACTTGAGGTCAAGATGTGGATGAGCCCCATATGTGATGAAGAATTGACTCCCATTATTATTAGGTCCATTATTTGCCATAGATACAATACCTCTAGCATTATGCTGTTGAGATAAAAATATAAAATAACATCTAGAACATAGCTTAAATCTATTAAGTTATTGCTATCGTTATCTCTATATACATGAACAATTATGAGGTTCAAAACTCGAAAGAAGAAGCAAGTGTACTTTTTCCTCCGAGGTTCTAAATGTGGAATATACACACAAATGGGCAAATAGAGTGTGTGAAACTGACTGAAAATGTAATTATAAGAACTATAAAAATTGTCCGATCCCTGATAAAGGATTCCTTCGACTCACTTTCAATTGTTCTTTAAATTCATCCTCAAATTTTTGTCCCCATATAGAGTTTCCTCCCTTACCCGTTCCTGTGGGATCTCCTGTTTGAACAATGAAACTCTTAATATTTCTGTGAAACAAACAACCATTGTAGTAATCACTGGCACAAAGAGCTAGAAAGTTCTCACAAGATTTAGGGGAGGATTCGCAGAACAATTCGATTTTTATGTTTCCAAGGCTTGTATGTAGAGTAACAGACTGCAAAAAACAAATTCAAGCTCATTTTCAAGGTTGTTGCGTTTTGACTTACCATTTTGAGAACAATAAAAGTGAACAGAAGAAACCTCTTTTATAAATTGAATCGAAATTAATAAATACTTATAGATTTAAAATTGTTTTATGGCATACCGATATAACCTTAAAATTTATCATATATTTTTGAAATGTCAATTTTGCCAATCAAAGATAACTACAACAATAAAGCACCAACGTGAAGTTAGGAGCTTTTGCGCGCTTGTTTATATCACCTCTTTTATAAATTGAATTGAAATTAATAAATACTTATAGATTTAAAATTGTTTTATGGCACATCGATATAACCTAAAAATTTATCATATATTTTTGAAATGTCAATTTTGCCAATCATAGATAACTATAACAATAAAGCACCAAGGTGAAGTTAGGAGCTTTTGCGCACTTGTTTATATCACCCACGATCCTCACGAAATTTTGCCTTCTCTTGTTGTTAAATTTAAACTAAATCGTACCAGTGTTTGCTATGGTAAGGCTCAAGGATGCTTTGTTCACAAATATATTTTTTAAATTTATCTCTTATCTGATTTAGGCCAAATGTATGAAAAATATAAGGAGTTTTATTATACCAATATGTAACGATGCAGTTCGAAGGTAGAAGTAGCCCTTTAACCATGTATTTTTCATTTTCATGAGATTTTCCGTTTCTGCAGGAGAACAGTTCTGCAATTGCGAAAAATTTCTTTAATTTGACTTTCGGTTGACAGAACACTGAATTCTATATTTGCATTCATAATATGTTACTTTTTAAAGCTATAAATAAGTTACAGATTGGACATTTTCAGAGAAAATCCACTGTCAAAAAAGTGAAAGCAAAAGCTTCCGACTTTACATCAGAGCTTTTCACATTTTTGCGTGCTTGTTCTAGGGATGACTGTGCTATCATTTTGTCCAAATATCTGTAATTTTTTTAAATTTTCAATCCAAAGAGGTCTCAAACGACTAGATTGGACTCACTGATGAAGAAATTCGAGACTAAAAGTAATTCTGCGCTGCTGTCCATAAGACTAATTTTGGAACGGAAAAAGCAGGAGACTTGAAACTTCCAGAGTAGGTTTGGGCATAGATAAACGAGAAGTCTCATTTATCTATGGATTTGAGTTCAATCAAATATCTCAGTTGAGATCGTTAATGAGCAAAATTGGTCCAATGATTCCGCAGTTATTCACAATTGAAACTCTTCGTTATTCGTATTTTCCTACTAGTCCCGAAACAATTAATCCCATTGAAATCAAATTTGGTATTGAGATGTATACAAACGACAGGAAAATTTGTGCCAAATTTCGTGGGGCCAGACCATCCGAAGAGATGGTTAAAGGTAAAAATGCAAATTTCTAAACGAAAAGGCCCAGACTTTAAATTTTTAGTCAAAATATATCGATTGTGTTCAAAAATGGAGAAAATTTGTACATCGGTTTCCGAGTTATTCTCATTTAAAATTTCATTTTCGGAATCACAAATCAGATCAAATCCTAATATGTCATTTTTCATGAGATATTTTCCGTTTCTTCGGCTCTGTGGTAACCAGGGTTGCCACAGCTACTGAAATTTCGGTAGATCTACCGAATTTTGGAACATCTTCCGATTTAGATCAAAATTCTACCGAAATTTCGGAAACTATGAATTGCCGGGGATTTTGTAATATAAAACGATTTTTATATTTAAAGCGTAATACAATAATCAAATCAAAAATAGATTTCAAGATGTAAGGGTCGACATCTAGGCTAAGTTACCTTTTCGAACAGGTGCACTAGTAACAATAAATTTTTTCCAAGCTTTACAACAGACCTATGCACAGATAAAAGGAAGTAATGTTGAATATATATTTTCCGATGTATTTTTGGATATGCTCATATTGAAGACAACGGATGTAAATAAATTAAGTACAGAGACGATATCAGAACTTTTATACACCAAAAGTTATTTAGGTCAATACAAAAGTTAGCGATAAAAATGTACTAGTTGCTACTGAAAACTACCTTCATTTTGTTTCGGAATATTAAGTTTTTTTTAATTTTGTTATTAATTTCTGTGTAAAATAATTCATTTTTCCTTTTGTTCGTTATTTTTAAGTTGATTATTTACACTTAAAAGTTAATTTATGTTGTTGACATATATGTTTCGGATTTCAACCCATTTTCAGAACTAAGGATAATTAACTTAACCTTACACTTTAAATATTTTTCGAACCTACCGAAATTATTCCATCATTCTGCCCAAACTTCGCCGAATATCTGTGGCATTGGTAACACTGTAAGCGTACCTGTCTTGTTGATCTATGGGTCTTTTGAATTAAACATCTCGGATTGTGAGAAGTTCGGAAATGGTTGAGTGCATAGACAAACTATTAATATGTAATTTATCGATGGTTGAGTGAACTATATATGAACTATCGAGTTTTGGATGGAGTAGTCCTAGTCCTTTACTTTGTGATAGTTCATTTTAATGAAATGAAATAAGGAATTACTTTGTTTTCTATCACTCTTTATTATAACTGATATACAGTGACTCAAGTTTCGTAGTGTTTACTACATTTTCAAAGTTATTGTTTTTGTGGTGGAAAGAGTAAACTGAAAATAGAACCTTCTTAGATCTTTGGGAGCAGCTAACTTCTCGACTAAGACAGAGCACCCTGTTTTGACTTCAGGTTTATGTTCAGAAGATGTAATAATTTATATAAAAACACATTTACCTAAGAGCTCCTAACTGAAAACGTTTACACAGAAAAATACTTTTTAGGTAATGTATATATTTTAAAATACATTCTGAATGTAAATGGTGATTTGTTTTCTTGCAGAACCTGGCTCGTTCCTAGTGAAAACGAAATGATCTCAGAGACCAAAACATGTAAGTAATTAAGATATTGTCAAATATTTAATTGAATGAGTCTCTACGCATGGGAAATCCATTCAAAATATTTTTTTGAAATGAAATTTCCACATACATATTTTAAATATACCAATTATTTCGATATCACAATAGCAGCCTCAGATTTTTACATTTTGAATAACTGAACTCATTTCGTAACACATTCATTCATACTATAAATACAGTATAAAACGAATGTGTACAATATAAAATGAATTTATTTATTGATTCTTATGCTAGTGTGATAATGAGACAATTGTTATATACTATAATAATTATGTGATAAATAGTTTTTAGTTTTTAGAAAAATTATTCAACATTATAGTTGAATGTGAATAATCTCCTCCATAATCAACACACAAGCATCTTTTGAGAATATATTTAGGTTAGATAGTATCATAAAATTTTGAGTAAATGTTAAAAATTTCACATCAAGCACTAATATTGAAAATTAAATTCAATACATAGTGATTTTGGGGCAGATTTCTAATCATAAGTCTAGTTCTTCTAAAAAAAGTGTCCATACTAACACTTCTCATATCTCTAGAATTAGCTATTAAACATTTTCGTTTTTGGCTATATTCTGGAGTGATTTTTATCTGAAATATATTATTCGTTATATTTCAAACATTTTTCATGATCATTGCTGTATTTTGTAAGAATCGGATATTCCTGTTTTTGGGTTTTGATGTTTGATCACAGATTACTGATGACTGAACTATCCCTAATCGGTGCTTTTAAACTAATTCTAACAATTGAAGTAAATCCCTTAAAAAATGCGAGTAAAACATTTTAATAACCATTTTCCACAGCCTGTAATTTTTACACAGTTTCTTTGATTATTGTAGGGGTTTTTATTTGAATGAACTACTGTTTGGTGTTTGATTTTCACTCTGTTCTCATGGTAATTTGTTCTATAACAGAATGTACTAAGTAAAACATTTTTGCAAAAGCTTGGCGATTTATTTCAGATTAGAACATATAATCTAGTAGTAACCAGTCACTCAAAAATTGAGGAAAGTCCTTAACAGATTTATTATGGATGATTCATAGAAGGCAATATTTAACATATTGTTGAACAGTTGGTTACTAACAAGAGTGCCACTTCTGATTCCTTTCTAGTTCTTCCAATACAGTAGTAACCAGACACTCATAAAGTGAGGAAAGTATTTTAACAGACCATGATGTATTATTTTCAATCTCTGGACCTTCATCTATACCTGAATTTCTGTATATGTCCATTCTATCAATTAGAGAACAGATCCTTCCACTCAGACATACCTTCGACAGAGTTAAAAGACACATACTGTAAGAAACTATTGAAGCGGAGGTTTTGTGAATTTGAAAAAACCAATAACTTGAAGATTAGAAAAATAAAATACTTGCAGATGACCCACTGGTTTCAGAAACAGAAAATAACTTGTTTGAGTCCTTTCTTCCCCATTCATTACAGCTTCTTTTGCTACAAGGTCTGCTTTCTTGTTTCCATTAATGCCACAATTGGAGGGAACCCAAATCAAAGAACAATTTTGTTGTTAATTTAAAGAGGGGGAGATATCTAAAATATGGTTGACAATATTGGATTTTTGCTATAAAGATCACGAATTGCTTGAATGGCGCTTAATGAATCCGTGTACATGACAGGATTTGTTATTTCTATAACATATTTCAGTCCTTGTGAGATAGCTACCAATTCAGCTGTGAAAAGGCTGCAATCAGTTGGTAATTTAAATATTTGGATTTCCGTGAGGGGTTATGAAGGTGTATCCTACACCATCAGATAATTTGGAGGCATACCTGTATACAACATGATCGTAGACTTGTTTAGATATAATTATGTTTAACTTTTGTTGGGTTTTTTATTTTTTTTGTAAGTTCAGTATTTATATTTAGTTTCTTTCTGGTCCAAGATGGCAGTGCTGGTAATTCAATGTTTGTAATAACTGGGAAATTTGAGTCAGCCGATAGGTACCAACTCGATGTTTGCTACCACGGTTAGTTTACCGCAGTATTTGCCTATTATTTCAGTATTTTGAAATCAATATTGGTGCCACTAGGTATATTTTCAGTATTAAACAAATCTACATCATTCACTTTCAGTAAGTTACTTTATTATAGCTCATTGTACCCTAATTTTATATACCTACATTGAATTTTTGTACCTGTGTACTTGAAGAATAATATAAAGAGCAAACTCTGGCAAGATAAAAAAAAATGCGTTCTTGTTATGCTGTTCATTGTTGTTAAGCGGCGTTCAAGGGATATATTTCCTACATTTTGACGTTTTTAGTTGAGTGGATGAATATATATATATATATATATATATATATAAAATCAGGTGCTGAAAATCGAAGAAAAGCAATGCGTAAAACAGAAGAATACCCTGTCTTCATTTTTATTGCCTGCTGCATCATCCATTTTCTTTCCAAATCTAGAAAATACAAATCCGAACATAGGTAGTACCACCATAGACTTATCCTAACGTCTATGGGTACCACATTGTAGTTGTATAAAGAAAAAATTGAAAATCCCATACTTGACTACTCCAAGAACCATTGTTGTTGAAATATAAAAAGTAATTCAATTCAATTTATTCATCAAATTATCAAAATCATCAAAAATTGTACCAATTAGTGAATCTAAATATAATAGCACGTTTCCTAATGACATTGCTTCATGGTCAATAACACTCACAAATAAAATGGTTGAATATTATTTAATTAATAAATTCTGTGATATTGGGTATATTTCTCAACTGAAAATGGAATATACTGAAAGAAACAGAGTATATCAGATGCAGTCCCAAGAAAAAAATTTATAGAAAATGAAAATAAATGGTACAAAAGAAAGAAGAGAATGGGTTATATTTTCAGAGACAACGAATGCTGTTTACTGTTATATTTTTAAACTATTCCAAAAACCATAATTTTGGCAACTGGTTTCAGTGATTTGAGAAATGTGACCCTGAAGAAACATGAATGTTCAAATGAACACATATCTGCATTCAAATGAAAAGTAGTCTCAGTTCAAACGCATGTATTTATTCGAATATACAGGGTGTCCCGGCAATACGGGACTCTTTTTCAGGTGTGAATAAAGTATATAAAGTCAGAAATGCTTGAATTTTTTTTGCTACGACACCTCCCTGCGAAGTACCAAATGGTACTCCCATAATTCAGTTTTTTTGTGATAACTTCCGAAGGAGTTAACAGATTCTGGTTATTTTTTTAATTTGAGCCGATACAAATACCAGTAATGATTTGTTTACAATATCTTCTTCATATGTCTCCAAGAACGCCAGGAAACAGACTGACCCTAGCACTTAATGGTCAGAAACTTTTGTTTAATTAAATATATCGGCGATTTTACCATTAATTCTGCAAAAAAGGTATAGCTGCAACATCCAAATAATGAACCGTTTTCGAGTTACAAGCATTTTTTTTATGATTTAATATCAAAATCTATTTACCTGAATATTGCAATCTGGAATTAATTCTCCAGAACCTCTACAGATTTTAATCTGAATAAATCTCATGAAAACATTTAGAATTTAATTTTAAAACATGTCCTAAATACACTGTATCACTTTATAGACATAAATATTATCATCACATGTGGTGGAAATTAACTAATAAAGAATCAAAAGAAATATAAAAAAATTACCAAATTATTTACCTCATACATATATGTTTCGATTGGATGTTAAAGAATCACAAGTTCCATAACCGAAAAATGTTTAACATATTATTCAAAAAGGCCTTTCTTATTTCCCTTTTTTTAAAGAATATTTGTAGCACATTCTCCAGAGAAAGAACCTGATAAATTCGGACCCAAAATTTTTTCAGGAGTTATTCGACTAAACAAAATAAAATTAATAATATAATTAATACAATTTGAATAAATAAAATGATTATTTTGTTTATTCAAATAACTCCTTACTGAAGAGATTTTGGGTCCGAATTTTCTGGAGAATGTGCTATGTATTCTTTAAAAAAAGGAACATAAAAAAGCCCTTTTTGAATAATATGTTCATTTTTTGGTGATGAAACTTGTGCTTCTTTAACATCCAATCGAAACATATGTATAAGGTGATGTCTAATTAATTTGGTCATTACTTTATATTTCTTTTAATTTTTTATTAGTTATTTCCACCACATGTGATGATAATATTTATGTGTTTAAAGTGATACATGTATTTAGAACTTGTTTTGAAATTTAATTCTAAATGTTTTCATGAGATTTATTTAGATTAAAATCTGAAGAGTTTCTGGAGAATTAATTCCAGCTATTATTCTGTAATATGCAAATACTTCTTCGTAGTAATTTCCAATTTATATATATATATATATATATATATATATATATATATATTAGGGTGATTAAAAAAAAAAGATTTTTTTTCTTGCAAACAAGCTTAAAAGTTTCAATTCAATGTAAAAAGATGCCAGTAAAAAGTTGAGCGCTTAATATTAATATTAAGGACGTCCGCATCGCACCTTTTCATTTCCCATAAGAATAACATAGGAAAATTTCTTTTTGCACCTTCTGATTTTTATTGCTAGCCCAAAGTAAGTCATGAAGAAAATTCCTGCGCATATGTTTGTAGAAAATTGAACGCTCTACAAAAAAGGTCTGTTATGATTTTTCGTCAAACCTAACCGCTTTAAAGTTATTCAAAGTTTAAGTACAATATGCTGAAAATTTGATCGTTTTTATCGCATAACAGCGGATTAAATGGTTTTATTGGGATTCCTTATCAGAAAACTTCGTGTTTATTTTAAATTATGGCTTACAGAAAATGTTTATCGTCTATTTTCGCGGTCATTCAAAATAATGGAAAAGTTTCAGAAAATTCATTAATGTAAATTACCAAATTGTTTCATAAAAAAATTTTTTTTCAATTTCCTTCTCTAAAAGTTGAAAATTACCATAAGTGAAGTATTTACAATAGTTTCTGTTAGCTTTTTTAAAGTTATCATTATTAATTTTAATTTTCAAAATTATAGCTGAGCCATCATAGCATAATTTGAGAACAATTTTAAAGTATAAGTGAAGTGAATATATTCTTTTTTTAAAATCAACCAAACGTCACTTGTTTTTTACCTCTGTCATAAGTATTTGTAATGACTGGAAAAACAATTTTTTACTTTTAGGTCAAAAAAAAAGAAAAAAACTATGATTTGAAACCATACTGATACGACAAATTTTCTTAAAGAGTTTAGCAGGCAGTAATATTGTAAAAAATTATTGATAAATATTTTCTGCAATTAAATATTTAAAATAAACACGATGTTTTCTGATAAGGAATCCCAATAAAACCATTTAATCCGCTGCAATGCGATAAAAACGGTCGAATTTTCAGCATATTGTACTTCAACTTTGAATAACTTTAAAGCGGTTAGGTTTGACGAAAAATCATAGGAAACCTTTTTTGTAGAGCGTTCAATTTTCTACAAAAATATGCGCAGTAATTTTCTTCATGACTTACTTTGGGCTAGCAATAAAAATCAGAATGTGCAAAAAGAAATTTACCTGTTATTCTTATGGGAAATGAAAAGGTGCGATGCGGACGTCCTTAATATTAATATTAAGCGCTCAACTTTTTACTGGCATCTTTTTACATTGAATTGAAACTTTTAAGCTTGTTTGCAGGAAAAAAAAATTTTTTTTTTTTTGAATCACCCTAATATATATATATAAACATTTCTGTGATTGTACATTTTTCTGAAACTTTCTGACAAAAAGAAAACAATATGAACATGCATTTAATGTAAATGTTTGCAGTTTGTAATGCTGTTAGGGCAACGGAATTTTACGCGCAGCAGCTCCTAAATAGAAATTTGTCAAGTAAAAATACATCCAAGGCTGTATATCAAAGACTTCGAGAAACTGATGAATGATTCCATAATATAAATTCTTTCAATGAATATTTAAAAATATATGTACTGCGGAATTCATCGCATTTCCTCCGGCGCCGCAGGCATGATCTTTGCACCCGAAACATAACTTCCGGTTTATTTCTTTACCGCTTCGCCATGAAAATTTATTCTTTCGATGAGCTCTTCTTGAGAGTTCACAGGTGTTTTGTAAACCAAATCCTTCAGAAGCTCCACAGAAATAAATCCAATGGATTGAGGTCTGGTGGCCAAGAAACAGGTCCACCTTACCATTGATTTAGAAATGTGTTGTTCAAATGTTGTCTAAAATGAGGAGGTGCTCCATCATACATAAACTCGCACCGGAACATCTTCTGATAAATTTGGTAGTTGTTCGGTAAGAAATTCTATATATTTCGCAGCATCAAGTCTGTTGGCAAGAATGAACGGCCCAGTCAATTGATTTTCGAATGTTTCCACCCAAACATTCAGATAAAATTGGATTCAATAGAAGCGTGTGAATTTTCCCCCTGCCATTCATGGATGTTATGAGAATTCGTAATGCTCTTTCGACAGCAAATAAAACTTTAGTAACAAACGCTGCTTCTATTCTTTGCCGTTTCAAAAAACACTCAGTAAACTGCACTCTTGGAGGAAAATCTACCGGGCCCATTGAATGAAGTTTTTGAAGATGACAACGGATGAAGCAGTTGCTCTTTCAAAATTCGATGAGCGATAGACTTTGAAATATTACTCTTTGTTGGATTCCTGCTGTCTTAACATATCTTTTACTTCCTTCACCTCCTCTTTTTGGTAAAATACTCCCCCAAATAGACATTCGATATAATAAATAACTATTCGGGACAAATTATGGAATCATTTACCAGTTTCTCGGAGTCTTCGATCCACAGCCTTGAATGTATTTTTACTCGGCAAATTTCAGTTTGGGAAGTGCTCCGCGTACAAATCTCTTGCCCTCACAGCATCACAAAATGCATGCCCGTACATTAAATGCTTATATCTATATTCATCTGTAGTGAAATTATTCATAATATTTTTTTGTTACACAAAATTAGAATAAATTCATCTAACAATACTTTCTTATTTTTCAATCCAGTATAAGATATTTTCTGTTACTGAAGCCAGTTGATCTTCTGCGAGTGTTCTATTTTTCTGCTCTCCAAGATATTAGTTTTCTCTAATTCACAAATCCTCCACTTTATTGATATTGAATTGAATCAGTCCTTACTTGGTGAAAATCCATATTAAATAATATTTAAATAAGGTTATTCTGATTTTCACAAATTTTTATTGTTATGTTTACAACAATCGTTTCGCTATCACAGTAGCATCATCAGGCAAGATTACATTTTGAATAACTAAGCTTGTTTCCGAAATCCGTTGCTATTTATATTACAGTAAGTACAATAAATTTTTATTGAGCACTAAAACCCAAAAAAGGGTCTCTGCAAATTCCATCTTATCTGAATATATTTAACAGAGGTGAGTTATTTAAATCTATTTGTTCGTTAAGTAATATTCCAATTTTATTATGTTTATTTATCTCTAGGGATTCTAACAGATTTTAGGCATAACTTTTAACAAAATATGGTTGAAAGTATGTCCTGTTTCTAACAAATGGTTGGAATATGTATAATTACTTTTATTATTGAGGAAACTCTTCAAATGTTCACAAATTCTATGACGGAAAGTTCTTCCAGTCTGTCCTATGTAAACTTTAGGGCAATCACTGCAGGTTAACTTATAAACCACCGATTTATCATCTTTATGTGTACAGTCTTTATTATTTTTAATAATTAAGAACCAATTCAAACTTGAGCAAATTTATTAAAAATAATAAAGACTGTACACATAAAGATGATAAATCGGGGGTTTATAAGTTAACCTGCGGTGATTGCCCTAAAGTTTACATAGGACAGACTGGAAGAACTTTCCGTCATAGAATTTGTGAACATTTGAAGAGTTTCCTCAATAATAAAAGTAATTATACATATTCCAACCATTTGTTAGAAACAGGACATACTTTCAACCATAACTTTGAAATTCTACATTGTTATGTTTACAACAATCGTTTCGCTATCACAGTAGCATCATCAGGCAAGATTATATTTTGAATAACTAAGCTTGTTTCCGAAATCCGTTGCTGTTTATATTACAGTAAGTACAATAAATTTTTATTGAGCACTAAAACCCAAAAAAAGGGTCTCTGCAAATTACAGCTTATCTGAATATATTTAAAAGAGGTGAGTTATTTAAATCTATTTGTTCGTTAAGTAATATTCCATTTTTATTATGTTTATTTATCTCTAGGGATTCTAACAGATTTAAGGCATAACTGTTGCTGTCTATATGTAGAATTTCAAAGCTATGGTTGAAAGTATGTCCTGTTTCTAACAAATGGTTGGAATATGTAGAATTACTTTTATTATTGAGGAAACTCTTCAAATGTTCACGAATTCTATGACGGAAAGTTCTTCCAGTCTGTCCTATGTAAACTTTAGGGCAATCACCGCAGGTTAACTTATAAACCACCGATTTATCATCTTTATGTGTACAGTCTTTATTATTCTTAATAAATTTACTCAAGTTTGAATTGGTTTTTAATTAATAAAAATAATAAAGACTGTACACATAAAGATGATAAATCGGGGGTTTATAAGTTAACCTGCGGTGATTGCCCTAAAGTTTACATAGGACAGACTGGAAGAACTTTCCGTCATAGAATTTGTGAACATTTGAAGAGTTTCCTCAATAATAAAAGTAATTCTACATATTCTAACCATTTGTTAGAAACAGGACATACTTTCAACCATAAATTTGAAATTCTACATATAGAAAGCAAAAATTATGCCTTAAATCTGTTAGAATCCCTAGAGATAAATAAACATAATAAAATTGGAATATTACTTAACGGACAAATAGATTTAAATAACTCACCACTATTAAATATATTCAGATAAGCTGGAATATGCAGAGACCCTTTTATGGGTTTTAGTGCTCAATAAAAATTTATTGTACTTACTGTAATATAAATAGCAACGGATTTCGGAAACAAGCTTAGTTATTCAAAATGTAATCTTGCCTGATGATGATGCTGTGATAGCGAAACGATTGTTGTAAACATAACAATAAAAATTTGTGAAAATCAGAATATCCTTATTTAAATATTATTATTATTATTATTACCCTGATACTCCTAGATCTTCTGCGAAGATCCCTCAGAAGCTTTTTCAGCTTGTACGAGTTAGGAGTTCAGTTGTGTCCTGTGTAGGCTTTGTTACTGTGATCTTGCGTCACTTTACGTCACAGCACTGTTAATTTTTGACCCAACAGTGAAATGGTGGCAGACACCCGTCCAACTAGAAAATTTCTTTTCTACCTGAACAGGATTCGAACCCGGACCTCCCAGTCACGAGTCCGATACTCTCCCGCTAAGCTATCCACTTTATTAGTTTTTTTTCGGGGTGTGTCTTCCAACTCTGGCAAAGATAGGTCTGGGTGCAGAGGTCTGTTCTCTAGGTGATATACTAAGCATATATTGAGGTTCAGGTACAGATGAAGGTCCAGCGATTGAAAATAATAAATACATTATGAAAATTTGTATATCAAAACAGATTTAATCTGTTAGTTTTCTACAATTTTAATTTCAAAAAATTTACTTCAGAAACTTTAAGAATTAAATTAATGTCTGAATAAGCGCGGCTCATATTTAATAGACGTATAAAATCGAAATTCATCATACAATATCAAATTTAATTAAGAAAAACCAACGAATATAAATTGTCAATTAAAATTAAAAAATAAATAAACAAACATTTTTTTGTTTCGTTCCATGCATGCTTACTGAACTCTTCAGACAAACGTACGAAGCCCTGTTTGTTACAAAATGTATTGTTTTCTGATCCTATATTTACGAAATATAACTCTTTCTCAAAAATATAAAACATAATTTTAAGAACTTCTCAAAAACTAATTTATTTGAAATATTCAATATATTTAAATAAATTACTTCAAAAAATCTCAAAACATGTAGCACACCCTCAAAAAATAATTAAAATTACGATAAGATCAGTTCAACTTTACATATAAAAAATAATAAAATCAATTAACAATAATAGACTTACCGAATGCAATCTTCAGAAACATTCACATAGCTACATCTAATATCCAAAGTACTCTATGTTCTATGCTCACAAAAAATCACATAAAGCTTATAAGGCACTTTAATGGTCTTAGTTAAAAACATTCATCAGATTAAATCTGTTTTGGTATTCAAATTTTGTAATAATCCTTCTATCAAGTAAAAAACCGTTCCTTATTATTTTATTTTATTGTTATGTTTACAACAATCGTTTCGCTATCACAGTAGCATCATCAGGCAAGATTACATTTTGAATAACTAAGCTTGTTTCCGAAATCCGTTGCTATTTATATTACAGTAAGTACAATAAATTTTTATTGAGCACTAAAACCCAAAAAAGGGTCTCTGCAAATTCCAGCTTATCTGAATATATTTAACAGAGGTGAGTTATTTAAATCTATTTGTTCGTTAAGTAATATTCCATTTTTATTATGTTTATTTATCTCTAGGGATTCTAACAGATTTAAGGCATAACTTTTGCTTTCTATATGTAGAATTTCAAAGTTATGGTTGAAAGTATGTCCTGTTTCTAACGAATGGTGGGAATATGTAGAATTACTTTTATTATTGAGGAAACTCTTCAAATGTTCACAAATTCTATGACGGAAAGTTCTTCCAGTCTGTCCTATGTAAACTTTAAGGCAATCACCGCAGGTTAACTTATAAATCCCCGATTTATCAGCTTTATGTGTACAGTCTTTATTATTTTTAATAAATTTGCTCAATTTTGAATTGGTTTTTAATTATTAAAAATAATAAAGACTGTACACATAAAGATGATAAATCGAGGGTTTATAAGTTAACCTGCGGTGATTGCCCTAATAGGACAGACTGGAAGAACTTTTCGTCATAGGATTTGTGAACATTTGAAGAGTTTCCTCAATAATAAAAGTAATTCTACATATTCCAACCATTTGTTAGAAACAGGACATACTTTCAAGCATAACTTTGAAATTCTACATATAGAAAGTAAAAATTATGCCTTCAATCTGTTAGAATCCTTAGAGATAAATAAACATAATAAAATTGGAATATTACTTAACGAATAAATAGATTTAAATAACTCACCTCTGTTAACATTCAGATAAGCTGGAATTTGCAGAGACCCTTTTTTGGGTTTTAGTGCTCAATAAAAATTTATTGTACTTACTGTAATATAAATAGCAACGGATTTCGGAAACAAGCTTAGTTATTCAAATTGTAATCTTGCCTGATGATGCTGCTGTGATAGCGAAACGATTGTTGTAAACATAACAATAAAAATTTGTGAAAATCATAATAACCTTATTTAAATATTATTCCTTCACTTTATTAGTTTTTTTACGGGGTGCGTCTTCTAACTTTGGCAAAAATAGGTCTCTAGTTGATATACTAAGCATATATTGAGGTTCAGGTACAGATGAAGGTCGAGCGATTGAAAATAATGAATACATTATGGTCTGTTAAGGTACTTTCCTTACTTTTTGAGTGTCTGGTTACTACTGTGTTGAAAGAGCTAGATAGGAATCGGAAGTGACAGCCTTGGTTATGCTTGATGAAAGCAAAGCTTTCGATCTGGTGAGTATTGTAATTATCAATATGTTATGTATTGGCTTTTGCGAGTGGCCCATAAGGCAATTGATACAGCTCAGAGTGTGAAGTAGGGGGTATCAAATAGTCCTCATGGTAATAAACTTCAGGTTTTCTACAGGAATTTTGGATAGTATATTTTCCTAATACTCCTAGATGTTCTGTGAAAATCCCTCATAAGCTTTTTCAGCTTGTACGACTTAGGAGACCAGTTGTGTTCTGGGTAGGCTTTATTACTGCGATCACTTTAGGTCACATCACTGTTAATTTTCGACCCACAGTGAAGTGGTGCCCGAAACCCGTCCAACTAGAAAATTTCTTTCCGACTTGAACAGGATTTGAACCAGGGATCTTTCGGTCTCAAGCAAGTTTGCAATTTTCTACATTGTATATTAGGGTGAGTCAAAAAAATCGATTATTTTTTTTACAAGTGACACGGAAAAATGGGTTTCTAGAAACCTTAAAAAAATTCTCACCAAAGATAAGCTCTTAATTTTAATAGGAAAATCCTCCGCATCGCAGTTTTGTATTTTTTCTCATTCCAATAGAAAAAAGTTCATACCTCATCATTTATCGATTGAACAGAAAAATGTTCCAGGAGAATTTTTTAGGAAATTTAATGCTCTACAAAAAAAGGTATCTTATATTTTTTCCGTAAACCTCACCATTTGAAAGATATTAAGGATTTAATTTTGATTATTTTAAGACAAATTTCATTTTTGTTTATGAATTTTATAACTCGACAATAAATGACTTTTACAAAATGCGCAATACAAATTTTTGTTGGAAATTAACTGCTCTATAAAAATGGTTTCTTATGTTTTGGCGATGAAATTAACCGTTCAAAAGGTATTCATCATCAAACTTTCATGTGTACGGATTTTAAAAGTTTTTGATTAGATATTCGAAAAATTTCAATTTAATGTATAAATTTCATAGTATTATTTGAATTTTATTTTCAAAATTATCAAATTTTTTCTTCAATTATTCTGAACATTTTATTTTTAATCATTAGAAATCACGATCCTAGGGAAAATTTCTCCTCTAGAGAATTTTTATTTTGTATTTTATTTCATCTGTTTGAAATGTGAACTAGCGCAACCTATTTTTTCCTTTATCGTTATGTTGTCGTTGGTTTGTATACATTTATTTCTACAGCATTTTTAGTGTTTCCAAAATTTATGATCTCGTATATGTGATAGAACGATTAATTATTTACAAATATTGCGGTTACTACGTGAATTCAATTGATATTTATCGAAAATATGGATAAGGAAATTCATTTGATCAGAAAACTTGTGCAAAAAGTTTCAGAACGTAAGTTACCAACAGTGAAAGAGGTTGAGTGATTTTTTTTATTAGCTCAAAGTTTTGAAATGTTCTATCAAACAAAGTGCCAAAAATGCAGCTGAACAACTGACCAGATTCCGACTAGTGAATCGACTAATGTAATAAAAAAAATTCTTCGCTATCATAATCGATGGTTGAAATTGCAAAAATCTTTTGTGCCAAAAAAATCATCAGCATGATACAAAAATTTCAGGATGAACTTAAGGCATTATTTGATATTGTCGATAATAAATCATTAAAACTGCTTGGTAATGATATTCAAGAGCTATATTCAAATCAAAAAAGTGATACCCGGAAAGAAATTCTTTCTAATAACACAAATAAATCAAACAGAACTATGACTATGACGGAAGTAGATGAAAGTCCTAAGTATTTACAACATTTAATTATCATAAATTTTAGTCATAATTAAAAATCAATTGAATGTATTATAAATATGAATAATAAAGTATATTATTGTTCTTTTAATTAATTATATCATAAATGTCAATATGTTCATGATAATAAATAAAAAACTCTTCGTGTTCTTTATCTGATATCAAAATGAATGCGTTCCATATTTGTGCTTCCGTTAATTAAATTATAACGCTTATTCTAGATTTGAATCAACCCTCAACCAGCCATGAGATTGCTCGAAGTGAAAAATTTGAGTCATCCTCAACGCTTACATTAAGTCAAGCTACAAATTTCGGTTCAGATTTAGAGTATGTGCCTCAAATACCGATAACACGAGCAAAAATAAATATTTTAACTCCAGAGCTCATCTCGGCACTCGGCAGAGCTAATATCAGTAGTAGACATGCGATGTTCATTATTGCTCCAGTTCTTTCAAGTGTTGGTGTAAATATTGAAGACACAACTCTTAGTTACAGCGAACTCGCATGCTCTTACGAAAAGACATTGCTATAGAACTAAAAGATAACTTCAAAGCTCATGATATATACGTCGTGCATTGGGATGGCAAAATACTGAATGACATTGCTGAATCGAAATTTGTGGATCGGTTACCGATTCTTTTGACTGCTTTTGGTACTGAGCAGTTACTTGGAGGTCCAAAAATGAATAAGGGATCAGCAGAAAATCGAGCAGCACCTATCTTATCGACGTTAAATCAATGAGGTATTATTCATTACATTAAGGCGATGTGTTTTGACACGACTGCCGTTAATACGGGTAACTAATCAATGATGATATATTTAAAAGAAAATTTCATTTTCATCTTTCTAGTTGAATTGTTTTCATACATAAATTAAATTTTCGGCACGTGCCCATTATTTATAATTATTCATATATTAACATTTTAAATTAGTGTTACAATTTTTCTCAAATACATAACTTAAAGTGTGATTATCTGTTTTTATTCTACAGGAATCCATCACGGTACATGTAAAGAAATTGAAAAGGCCATAGGAAGAGAATTAATTTGGTTACCATGTCGCCATCATATTTATGAAATCATTTTGAGGAGCGCCTTCGAAGTGTATTGGCCAGTATCATCCGGTCCAAATGTTCCAATATTTGGGAGATTTAAAAAATTTTTGGACACAGTCGATAAAACGAGGTATAAATCTGGTGTTGAATATTGTTATGAATGATAAAAATGATTTATCTACATTTATCACACAATACTTACAGGTATTATTTGAATATAATTTTAAGGACAGAGGAAAATTTTTGACTTTTTACGAATAATTGATTATTTTTGGTAGTTATCGCAGCCCCGAGATGACTATAAAGAATTATTGGAATTATCATTAATTTTTCTTGGAGAAATGCCTTGAGATCAAGTTTCCTTTAAACGTCCTGGAGCAATTCATCACGCAAGATGGATGGCAAAGGCAATTTATTGCCTAAAAATATTTATTTTTAGAGATGAATTTGTCCTTTCTAAGAAAGAATTGGATGGTCTTCGACAACTTTGTATTTTTATAGTCATAGTGTATGTAAAAGCTTGGTTTTCATCAACTTCTGCGGCTAATCACCACTTCGAGTTCATGAAAAATTTAATTAAGTACAAGCAAATTAATCCTTTGATATCCTCGGTTACATGTGAAAAAATTACTTTACATTTATGGTACTTAAGTGATGAACTTGCCATTTTATCACTATTTGATGATACCGTACCATTAAACATAAACAAGAATATTGTCGAAGCTGTTAAGACTCGCGAAGGTACAGATTCTAAAGCAAGAAGATTTATAATTGATAAAAAATTGGAATTTGCAGAATTGGATTCAATTCTGCAAAAAAACATAAGTGACTTTGTTTCTAAGAAGTCAATAAAATTGTTTGAGCTCTTTGATCTGCCATATAATTTTCTTGATGAAAATATTGATGACTGACATTATAACTGATGACAGTTATAATGAAAATAAAGAATTTTTCGCACAATTAAAAGTTGTTAATGATATGGCAGAGCGAGGTGTCGCATTAGTAAGTGAATATAACCAATGTTTAACAAAAAACGAAGAGCAATTTCAATTTTTATTGCAAGTTGTCAAAGAGCATCGAAAAAATTACCCAACTTGCAATAAAAACTTGTTTGAAAATTGAAATAAAATACTTATTTATAACTAATTGGACATTGTTTTTCTCTGATACTGAAACATAGCATAATATATGTATAATGAAAACTTTATTTTTTTTTAAATAAATATTTAACTAAGCGATGAATAATGTCAAATTTATTTTTTAAATGGAGACAAATATATATATATATATATATATATATATATATATATATATATATTTATTTCCATATTTTATAAATGAAAACTTGAAAAATATTTTGAAGTTTCTCAGTTGATAACAACTAAAATTCGTGTAAATTTTCTCAAAAATTATAATTAAATTGAAATTTTTCGAATATCTAATCAAAAACTTTTAAAATCCGTGCACATGAAAGTTTGATGATGAATATCTTTTGAACGGTTAATTTCATCGCCGAAACATAAGACACCATTTTTATAGAGCAGTTAATTTTCAACAAAAATTTGTATTGCGCATTTTGTAAAAGTCATTTATTGTCGAGTTATAAAATTCATAAACAAAAATTAAATTTGTCTTAAAATAACCAAAATTAAATCCTTAATATCTTTCAAATGGTGAGGTTTACGGAAAAAATATAGGATACCTTTTTTGTAGAGCATTAAATTTCCTAAAATATTCTCTTGGAACATTTTTCTGTTCAATTGATAAATGATGAGGTATGAATTTTTTTCTGCAGGACTGAGAAAAAAATACAAAACTGCGATGCGGAGGATCTTCCTATTAAATATAAGAGCTCATGCTTGGTGAGAATTTTTTTAAGGTGTCTAGGAACCCATTTTTCCGCGTCACTTGTAAAAAAAAATAATCGATTTTTTTGACCCACCCTATTGTATATATCTTGTTCTCTGATGAAGTCCGCCAAGGACAGAAAGTACGTCAGTACCAATAAAATATTATGGAAATTCAAACATGTGTCTCAATAATAATAATAACCTTTCTTTATTGACCACAGTCAGAGGCCATCGACCGAAGTCCTTCAGCCCTCATGTGTCTCATTTATGTCAATTTGAAATAATCAGCTTGAAATTAGGTTTATTAAAGAAAAAATTGACTTTGTTAAGAGATAATCTAGCAAGTGTCACCTGAGTTTGGAATTCGGACTAAACACGCTGTCTTTTAAAGTTACTTACAAAAACAGCATATAAGTGAGTGTGGATAGCTCAGTGAGAATGCTGTTCAGGTGGAAAAGAAATTTTCTAGTTGGACTGGTGCTGCCACCATTTCACTGTTGGGTCAAAAATTAACAGTGCTATGACCTAAAGTGGCGCAAGATCGGAGTAACAAAGCCTTTCCAGAACACAACTGAACTCTTAACTCGCACAAGGTGAAAAAGCGTCTGAGAGATCTTCACAGAAGATCTAGGAGTATCAGGATAATAATGATAAAAATAAAAAACAATGATTGAAGTAAAACAACTTAATTTCCGCTAATTTATTTAATTTCACAACAATTGTTTCGTCAGGACATGACTTCGTCAGGTGAGTATGGTACTATGATTGTTTCGGTCTTTACTTGACGGAAATTCATCTTGAAAATATGAATAAAAACAATATTCTAATTTCCGCTAATATTTTATTGACACTACGATCGTTACGTCATACCATTACTTCTTCAGGTGAGTATTACAAGATACTGAGTATACCACGAACAAGAACTTCATTTTATAGTACATGGATATAACAAAAATAGAAGAGGGGGTGAAGAGAGTTTTACAATACTTTTGGGAAACTGAAAAATGGTTCAAAAAAGATTCAACAAAGGGGAGTTACTTAATTCTGTTTGGTTATTCAATAATATCATAGAAAAATATTATTGAATAACCAAACAGAATTAAGTAACTCCCCTTTGTTGAATCTTTTTTGAACCATTTTTCAGTTTCCCAAAAGTATTGTAAAACTCTCTTCACCCCCTCTTCTATTTTTGTTATATCCATGTACTATAAAATGAAGTTCTTGTTCGTGGTATACTCAGTATCTTGTAATACTCACCTGAAGAAGTAATGGTATGACGTAACGATCGTAGTGTCAATAAAATATTAGCGGAAATTAGAATATTGTTTTTATTCATATTTTCAGTATGGTACTAACTACATAATTGAGATTGAGTTCTTTAAATATTCAAAATGTACAGAAAAGAAGGTAGTGGGAATTTACAGTAATTTGTTTTTTTTTTATTATTACACAAAGTTTCAGAAAAGGTTAATATAAGAAAAACAAATGTTAACTTCCACTATTTTATTGATTTTCACAACAATTGCTTCGTCATATGTTTTTCTTATATTGAAGATGAATTTCCGTCAAGTAAAGACCGAGACAATCAAAAAAATAAAAGGTTAAGTAAGGGGGATTTATTGAGGTCCGTCAGGTCGTTTAGGAGAATCTGTTTTTTATTATATCTGTTGATTTCGAGGGCTTCTAGGTAGTTCAACCTGAGGTTCTTTTTTACACGGAAGGTCTACCGTGTGAGAATAGTAGGTCAAATGACCCTTATCAAAAATGAAAAGATTATTATTATATTCTGTTTAATGTTTTTTAAAGTTGGATATAATCAATTAAATTTGTTATGATTCATTCGTTTTAAATAATCCCAGTTCGTCGAATAACGATAGATGTTGGAGTTTCTTTTCATGTTTTATTGACGGAAAGGTCCAATAACCTCAAAAAGGTTGTAAAATTCTGTGATGGAGTCGCATGTATCGATTCGAGTTGGGCGTCAGCCGTTCTTTCTTGCGAGTCATTCTTCTAGCGGTCGACAGTTTTATTTTTATTTGCCGTGTTTTCCACAGTTTTATCGGTGTGAAGTTAATAAATGTGATATATAAATCATACATTTTATTCCAAGCCGCATCAAACCGTACCTAATCTCAAAAACTTGAATTGAAATGTCTCGCTATAGGGAATGGGACCTTTCTTGCAAAGTATACGTAGGTAATCTGGGTTCTTCTGCAAGTAAACACGAAATTGAAAGCGCTTTCAGCAAATATGGGCCTCTGAGAAACGTTTGGGTAGCTAGGAATCCCCCAGGCTTTGCTTTTGTAGAATTTGAAGATTCCAGGGATGCAGAAGATGCTGTTCGAGGCTTGGATGGCACGTAAGTAATGCGAAAACTTAATGGTTCTATACTTATTTTTGGGTTCGACTCGACTAAATTCTGAGATTGAATATGTATATATGGCAGGATTTATTTACAAAAATTTCAAGGTAATCTGTGAGATACACGAAACCAAAAACGAGAAAGGGAAACATCTGTAAAAATCTCTTAGAAACGAAACCAGTCACAACTATCCACAGATAGTTATACAGATTTGTGAATTTTTAAACTTATATTTACTATTATTGAAAATAAAACAAACCCATAAAGATATTCCTATTATTTTTCAATATTGATAGTGTAGTAGGTTTTTTTTCACAAAATTTGGATGGAGCTAGCGGCATTGTTGCCGAGTCATTCCGATAAGAGTGTAAAATAAGCAATACAGATAGTTCTGATGAAAATTAAGTAATCATTCCTTCATCTATTGTGTAAAGCGTTAATAAAGTATATTAAATTTATAAATATTACTTGGGCTAATTTGGTTATGGGTTTCTGATGTTACTATTCCGTCTTCTGTCATTCTGCAGCGGACCTTCTGCGTAGTTTGAGTAGTTAGATTGGAAATGACATTTATTTTGTCCATAGGCGTCGAATGAAGTGAGGTTTTGTAATCTTGAGAATAAAATGATTTGTATTCACAAAACAATAAATAATAGTAGGTTCAATAACTGATTCATAAACTACTTTAATATAGTTTGTCTATGACTTTGTTAACCATAGCCGTTCAATCGTAGACATCATAGACAAACCATATTAGTTTATCTATGAATCAGTTTTTATTGAATGTCAAGTATATATTAATGGGTAAAAAATATTTGAAAAACCGATTCACTTTTTCTGCATGGCCTTAGGTGCTAAGGACATAAAGAGAATGACTGAATGATAACTTAATCTCTGAAAATTCCAGTTCACGTTTTGAAGTATACAGCGCGTGTTCCTAAGTAGGATATGTAGGAGACAAATTTTTAATTAATTATACTTCAGCTTACTTGGTATATTTACAGGCGCTGTTGTGGTACAAGGGTGCGAGTGGAAATGTCTAATGGACGTTCTAGAAGAGGAAGCGGCAGAAGAGGACCATCGAGATATTCCAGGTATGTTATATTTATTTAGAATTATTGTTTTGCATCCTTTGTTTTCTTACTTGAAATCATATTTTTTTAAAATTCGATGATTCTGTAGATAGAAGCATGAAAAAATTAGTTGGTCTAGACTTTATCAATAAGTTCTTGACAAACGGAACATAAAATTGAACCATTTTTAGAAATTGAAATAATATATTATCGAATTAAAATTGTCGAAATTTTTTCAAGTGAAATATTTAACCCTTCTTACTTCAACTGAACACCTGCAATTGTTATGTGAAACAGAAAATGAAATTTGAAATGGGAATATTTACCATTTACAAAATTAATTTTCCCATTAAGCTATCCTACAAGTGTTCTTTCTTTTGTGAGTTAATGTGCTTGCAAAGAGCCGACCGAATGAATGAATGGATAGAATTCTTCATGAATAAATCTTACGTGAACGTTTCATACCATCTTTTGCATTCCAACCACTGCATATTTTTGAAGTTCTGATGAAAGGAGGTAAAATATTTCACTATTACATAACTACACAGTGTTTAATATACAGGATGATTTCGAAGTTTTATGTGATCCTTCAAAGGGGGGCACTAAATTAAGTCCAGTTAACAAGGGGTCAAAAATGAATATTGAGTTATGGCGGTTTTTCGACTTTTTAGAAATTTTCTGTCTTATTACCCGAAACAATTGATTATGTAGAAACTACTACACTGTAAACGTTCAATTGATACTTTTTTTGAAAGCAGAAAAATGAGCGATCACTTAGGAGAAAAAACTCACATAATCTCGGAAATAAATGGTATAAAGAGGCATGATTTTTTTTTCTCTAAAATTTCTGTGAAATAATCGAGTAATACTCAAAAAAATGTAATGTGGCATACAAATTTAAGATATTAACGGGGGTAGCCTTCACTGAAGTACACTGAGGACCGTGTTAAGTATCTTTAAATTTTTTCTGGATTTTGTGAACATATTTTTGTACTGAAAATCCAAATTGTTGTTTACTCATTTTATTCAATTCCCTGAAAAAGTTAATAACATTAGTACATTTTAGGAAGATAATGAAACTAGGAACTAATCTTTAATTTGTATATGTCAAGTTCAATACATTATCTTCGAATACTACTAAACCACTTTAATAAAATTTTACAACAAAAATCTACTTAAGACTATTTAATTCTGATTTTGAGGCAGGAAAATTTCCAAACAATCGAAAAACTGTTATAGCTCATTAATTTTTGTCCCCTAGTTAACTGGACTCAATTTGTTGCAAATGACCTCTAATATTTGAAGTGTCACTATGTGTATGATGAGTTCTTAAGTTTTACATTTATTTAACTATAGATTTCTATCGTCAAATAAAACACTTTTAATTCACCATATTTTCAGTTTGAACTCTGGTAAAAAGATACAGCCTTTCGAAATTCTATTAAAAAAAAGTTTTCTATTATAGCTTTAACATGGTTATTCCTAATTAAATGAATTTTGATGTAAAGTTTTCTTTAACCATGACACATTTTCAATTATAACTTTTTTCTGCTTCCGCTGGTTTCCTAGTTCTCCAATTCATAACACTATAACAAATTAGCATAAAGAGAGCAGATAAAGTTTATCGTAAGTCATTAGAAGAATCTTTAATCACTTAAAATTAAAATCAATGTTATAAACATCTGATAAAAATTTGAGAAATTGCTCAGGATCCGCTAATAAGCTTGAATCAGAAATTGAAGACGTAATCTGTGCCTTTAATCAAGGCATGCCCTCTTTCACCATGAAAGTAATACATAATTTATTCTCCTTGAGTGACATGCCAAGGCGCGGACAATTGTCGCGAAAAAATGTCCAGAGAATTCATTTAGTTTTATAGGTCCACAAAGATTGAGTGATAAGAATATTTTATTAATTCTTTAAGACATAACGTGTGTTAGGACAGGTCAGAAAAAAAATTAGAGAAAGATCAGGATATTTTAATTTGTCACAGATTCATCATTCAACAATTTGGTAGTGAAATTTTTTCTATTTTATTTTAATTTGGTAGTGAATACATAGCTAGCAAATTTCACAAAACTTGTGTTTCAATCGTAAATTTCGGCTCTTATTCATTCTAAATAATCAAATACCAGGATTAATTCCAAGATGGAGCAACTTTATATCAAATTTAAATTTCATTTGTTAAGGTAAGTCCATGTGAACAAAATTAAAGGGCATCAGCTAGTCCTATAATACAATTACAGTTTGAGATATACGTCTGGTATGTGTAAACAAAGTGAAGGAGTTTATTACCACATCGTAAAATCTGTAAATGCTTATAACTTTTTACCTGAGCCAAATATGGAAAAAATTAAAGTATTTCATTCAATGACATTCAACAGGAATCATTAAAACTAAGGTACAACTCGAGGCCTCATGCTAAATATAAAACACTGCTCAACTTTCAAACAGATGAATTGCAAGTAATATATTAATAATTTGAGCATGCTTCTTTCTATAAGAGTTATGAAAATTTACCTTCATGTTTGAATCATATTGGTTATTTAATTTGAAGAGCTGTTTTGGTAGTATTTTTTGGAAAACAATATTTAATATGATTTCAAGGTGTTTAACATATTTGTTATCCTATATAAAAATAAGAATTTTGTTTAGTTTTTGGCTGTTATTACAGGCCAACGCCACTGCTGTTGTTTTCTCCCCCTGACTGAGATCACCCAATCCCTCCAACACCTTGTGTGGCCTTCACATGTCATCTTTAAATAATTAAATACGACACACAACAGCTAGGGCTCTACAAATTCTACTACTTCTGTCATCAACAAAACGACAGCCCCAATGAAGTCGGTTAAAAAAAGGCCACTTTGGAAAAGTGGCCGTTAACAAGAACGCAGACAATCATCAGCCATCAGCTTTGACTCTTCCAAAAATCGCAAAACAAAAACTGCCAAAGCCCGCACCTTCTACTAGCAACTAGGCATCAGCCGTCAACAACTTCCGTACAAAACATCTACAAAATTTTTCCTCATCATAAACAACAACCTTATCGTATTGGTACAAGGTTACCCGCAACCCAACTGTACTATACCTCAACATTTTTTTTTAATCAACGACACTTTGTCAACCTTCAGCAACGGTCCTACGTAAGTTATAGGCATCAGAAGGGGATGTTAAAACCTTTTTTAATTTTTGTTTTTAACATCTTATAACAGATAGCGTATTTAGAATCAATATTTGCCATTGCGAATAAATTCGTTCAGAAAGTACACGGGGTGTCTTTACATTACCGCATTTTGATGAAATAGATCCAATTTAGAATCTTTATCTACTTTACTCATTAACATATCAGGAGGTTTTGTAACATACATTTAATACGAAGAGGCTGGTTGGTCAAATGCGAGTGGTAGCTGTGTCTGGAAATTTATCATTTAGCTATATACAATTCACAATAGTTCCAATATACAGGATGTTTTATAAGCTCCATAACTCTAGCAGATGGTAGCTGCGTCTATTCTAAACATTTGAAAAAGTATATTTTTTGTTTAAGTCTGCAATGTTTAAACTTTGGACATTATATCAGTCTTCTTTAACAATTGATGATGCATATTGTGATAAGTGGAGCAAGTCTAAATATTATAGAAATTGTTCGAAATGTCTACCTTTTGCTTGTACTCAAGTCTCACATCGATGAACAACAAAAGGTAACTTCTTGTACTCTTTTGAAGATGGTTGAAAGTCCGAAATACGTGTCAGGATTCTGAATAAACTGTGAAATTTTTAAATAAAGTTGTTAACACCTATTCAAAAGCAGTTAAACACATAATATTTATGATATCAGGACTCTGAATTCTGTTCATTTGTAAAATTGGTTTGTTGAGTTTTTGACAGTTGTTTGGCCCTAGAGGTAAAGCAAACATTTGAACGACTACTATTCTGGTTCCAGGCGTTGTTTTATGACTTTGTTTGAACTCTGGTACTGTTTCCTATTACGTACTGTTACAAATAACTCCATGATATGTGTAGGACAGATCTTTCAAACAAGTTTGAATCATTTTTTTTCTGTTACATGCTTACAAATTCAATGAGAGCATTCACTGTTTATAGATTATCAGCAAAAGTCAAATTATTATTTAATATATGATGGTTCATTTACAATTGCATCTTCATATTGAAACCAGCTAGAAAAATTATAAGGGCCAATATTGAATCTAATGATTTGTAGGTTCTTTATTTATTATTAGTACTAATAGTATTTAGAATTAAATAAAGCTGTAGAAGTTTTATTATAGAAATTGTTATTAACTTAGTCCACTATATATCCATACTTAATTGATTTGTAACCTAAAACAGGTTGATATATAAAAATCAATTGATAAGTTCAAAAAATCAAGTGTACTTATTTTGTAATTTAATGTGAGAAGCGTCTAGCTCAAATATTGGGAATCCATCATGAGGCCTGCAAGTCTATTTGCGTTTTGCGTTAGGGAAGATTCAGATGCTCTGAATCTTCTTTCGGTTAATACAGCAAATTAAATTATTTTTAATTTTTACAGATTGTACCTCTTCCTAGCTGTTTCCATTTCATGAAGCAGTCTTTGGATAGCTCGTTTGAAATTCAAATGATGAATTTGATTTGAGGCGATTTACAAATTGAAAACGGCATCTTTTCAACACAGATTTTAATTGGGAAAACAAGAAAAAATCATGGAAGACAGTTTGCCATCGGATTATTCGAGGAATTGCCGACGCATATCGGCTATTTGCACGTAGGAGATCGTTATTTTTCTGGATGTGGAACTGATAAGTTGAAGTACGAGGTCATTATGAGTAGGAATCATCTTCAGTCATCCGAGGATTATGAAGTGTGAAAAGCATTCATAACATGTACTATGTAATACATAGCACAAAAACTTAACGAGGCATCAACAATCCAAGAATGCGTGGTGACAGATTAGGTTCTGATTAACACAATGCTGCCAACTGCAAGGTTGTAAATATTCTCATTGACGTTTAATAAAAGAAAAAGGTTCTCTTCAGAAAGTTATAAAGTGCCCAGGAATTCTTAATTTCTAATTTTCCTGATGACTGCACGAAATAAAGGTGTGCTGGTGCACTTATGGAAAATGCCTCTCCCTGATTCCCTGATACCTTATAATAGATTGAAGGTAAAAGAACGTTTGTTCTGAAATCAACTGATGACTCGTAATTTCAGTGTAAGTGAACCATCTGATAGATGACTAAAAAAACCTAAAATTATTCAAGCAATAAAGAGTTAACTGAATAACAAAGGTTTTTGTTCAATTTAAAACCTAAGAAGTTTTAAATAAAATGTACTTTCTGTATACTAGATATCTATTTCTGTATTTAGATATAGTATAGCAGAAATAAAATTTCTCAAATAAATACCAATAATGATGAAAGACCATTATAACTTAACAGAAATGGATATTTCTCGGCAAATAGTGATTCTGAATATATTCATTTGATATAGGCTGGCTAAGCTGATGAAGTGAATGATTTTTTTGGTTGAACAAATATTTTGTTGTTTATGTGAAATCGGATAATTAACAAGATGAAAATAACAAATGTTGTACATTTAGGGTTTCGGAAAAGACTTCAGATCACCCACAGATAAGAACAAAAAGTTTCTGGTTCTGGTTACAGGTGTAGAAGTATGAAACCTGAAATTTTTTTAGCAAAAATTACACGTCTTATATGAAAATGATGAAAAATATTTGATTTAAAATAATCTCCATTGCCATTTATACATTTTGGCCTGTTTATGAACACCAGGCCAAAAAAATAGTTCTTTTAAGCACCGAGCGTTGTCTTCTTTCTAAAGATGTTGTTGATAGTTCGTCTAGATTCACCTAAGATTTAAAACGCTTAAGAGTCTCAAAATATATCCATTTTTCTGTCAAGATACGCTAGAGAAATTACTTTCATTCAGTCTCTCCAGCAGTATTTCACTAATAGTTTTCTGATTTTCTTGCTGCTTTTCATTAAATTCATGTGGAACACATTTTCCCACTTTTTGAATCTTCCCCATAGCTTTCAAACGAACGGAAACGACTTTTGCATCACATTCAACATTCTTCTTGAGTTTGCTCTTCGATTCTCACATCAAACACCACTTTTTTCGAATTTCCTAAACATTGTGTTTACCAAGAATATGTTTACTGTAAGCTTGGACAGGCATTCGATGCGATTCTTCAAATGATAACAGAAAACCAATGCTATCATCGAAGCATAGTTCATAGGCACAACAGTCGACATATTTAAGAAAAATATGCTGGTGTTGTGTATTGAGGATTCGTCAGCTGGTAGAGGGAGATGATGGCGCTGCAGAAGCAATCTTATGGTCTCTAAACTGGTGGCTAGCATTATCTTAGGGAAATTCCGGTTTTATACTTCTACGCCTGTTGATAAAGAAAAGTTTTCAAAATTGATTGATATACAAGACATAAAATAACTTTTTTAATCTAAAGTTAAATTTGTGTTGACTTGGATAAATTTGTTTAACTCAATTTTCAGTTAGGGTCAATTGTTATTTGTTAAATGAAAACCTTTATTTTTATTTTTAGAAAAATATACATTAACTGTGATTCGATTGAAAATTCATATTTGTTTTTTTTAAATAAAAGTAGCCTCGCAAAAATCATGAATTTCTGTAACTTTCCCTACAAAAGTTGTGTGTTTTCATTGATTTGGAAAAAATAAGGATTTCCATTCGACACAGTCGACCTTGAAAATTGACTGGACCTAATCGGAATACTTTTCAATGTCTTATTTTTCAAAAAATTAATCGCAATTCAAGATTATAACATTCAAATTAACACTTAATACTTTAATAAACTCTCTCTGTGTGAAGATCTGAATTATAAAAAAAATTTCAATCGATTAATTTTGACGAAGATTTTCAATTATTGGAAGACAAAAAATTATGATATATTAATCATTAATAGGGTCCAAGACGCCTTTGTTGATGTAATATGGGTTAATATAATTGATGTATTATTAACAAGTGGAAACATACTTTAATGCAATACGAAGTTGTTTTAGGTAATAATTTGTTTTGATTTAGCAGGTTGGGAACAATCGTTCCATTCTAACCAATGTAGCAAACCTTAAGTTTTGTATTTTATCAACGTATCTTTGAATATTTGCAATAATTAGAGGGTTTTCTTAACGGAAGTCCTAAAGGTTGTGAAAGTGTTGTCTGGTCTTTAATTTGTATTAAATTTTAGGTCCAGATCACCTAGAAGATCTCGCTCCATTTCGAGATCCAGAAGTAGGGACAGGCGCAGCAGATCAGACTCAAGGGATCGTCGATGAATTCGTTATATGGAAATAATCTGAAATTCACCTTACCTATTTTAAAGGTACCTACATATTGGCAGAATATTACATTTTGCATTAACTAGAAATGTTCTAGTTTTTGTGGTTACTCTTCTTTTACCTTTATTTTATGAGTGCTAACAAATTGTATCTTTTATTTCCCCTATATGCAATCAGAATATAATATTTATAATTTGTGTCTTGTAATACTGTAAAAATAAACACTGATTTTTTTTGTTTAAATTGTGGAAATGGGTTATCCCTATATTTCTCAGTTCTGAGATTAGTTCCAGGATCCAACCTAACGACTAAAACGCGTATAATTCTAAAAAAAATATCTTTACATTATTGTTTGGTATTCTTGCCGAAGGTCTTCATAGATGATACATTTTGAATCGGTCTCAGTGCGTTTTTATTAGTGGTTGTCGATCGAGGTTATTTGAAAATACGTCAGGTATACCGCAGAGCAATCATTTGGGCCCACTGCTCTTCTTAATTTATATAAATTAAATAATATTGGAAGATTTTTTCGACATTCAAAATTTTTTTCTCTATACAGATGTTTTGGAGTTTAGGGTTCAAATTGTAAGTTTATGATCTTCCTTTACTTTTTATAGTACTTTCAGAAACACGAATTTAGCAAAAAACTCCTCAGTTTTTTCCAGTGTGGATATATTCCATGACTAAAAAAATCGATAAAAGCCAATCTTGAATCTTTATAACTTAAGATGGTTAGAGTTAGTTGTTTTTCAAAATGTTTTAATATTCTTATTCTTATTGTTTTGGCTTGCAGGTACTTTTTAATTGTTTATATTTACATAAGTTATGAAATAAGTTCTTTTTTCTTTCGGAAGTTATTTTATATATGTGGATACTTTATGGGTGAATGTTCATTTGTATTACAATATCAAATAAATTATCTACCTTCTGTCTCGTGCCTTCATACAAATAGGATTAGTACATGTGCCAAATATTTAGTGTCCTCGGTACAACAAAGTGTGGATCCTTCAAATGCTTAAACAGAAACTCGAATAATTGACCAACGAATAAACAAACATTAAGGTGCACTACCAGAATATCCTTGCTAAACCTATTGCTGATATATTCATCCTTCCTGTTAGTAACAATTACTCCTCTGCACAGCTCAAAAGTGTTTTCAAGGGAGTTTTTTTAGCAGAAGGCTAAACTCTTCAGAATAAACCATTTCACCAAAAATCGCCCTATCAAATATTCAAGGGAACAAAGATATAAGCCCTTAAACTCTAATTATACAATCCTCACGAACATGCACGTTAGTATTCTATCACTTATCGGTCGAATCTGTAGTTTCGAAAATACTGGGAAAAATTGGTCAAACTTGAATAATTGGCAATTACTATCTAATCGATTTTGCCCATTCACGAACTCAGCAGCGACATTTAGACCCTAAACTATCGTCTTGTGTTAACTGAACTAACATAAAAGTGCTATATTTTTGCGAATTGACTGCAAAATTTATATGATTCTTTTAGTGATTTTAGCGCGTTGTTGAAGCGTATATCGTTTCATTTTTAGTAATGGCGTAGGTTTTACTTGTCAAATGTCGCAAGATGACAGCTGCAAAAGTGACAATTGCCCAGATAGCGGGCCATTCAAAATGATACCTGTTATTGGAAAACCTTTTAGAAGAATAATAATGGCACGCTGGCTCGTGCAAAATCTCGTGAGGATTAAAAGACTAAAAAATCAATCTGTGCTCGTGGTTACAATATAGGCAAACTATCAAAGGTATATTGATAATGAGTGTCGATTAGTTGTAAGAGCATAGGGCTCGGAACCGAAAGGTCCAGGGTTCAAATCCTGTTCAGATGGAAAAGAAATTTTCTAGTTAGACGGGTTTCGGCCACCATTTCATTGTTGGGTCGAATATTAAGAGTGCTATGACCTAAAGTGGCGTAAGATCGCAGTAACAAAGCCTACCTAGAGCACAACTGAACTCCTAACTCGCGCTAGGTGAAAAAACTTCTGAGGGATTTTCACAGAAGATCTAGGAGCAATAGGAAAATATAAAAGTATATAAATATTAGACTATGCAAACTTTTCTCTAGTTTATCTATGGGTTACGATTGTTACGAATGTTACGCGGATATGTAATAACATTGTTATAATGTCTATCATGTTATGTCCACAGATAATAGTACCAACATCTGCAATCATGTAATCTGTGGTGCTGACGCTTTTATGACAAGTGACGACATTCTTGTCTTCGCCTTTTGTTGCATTATAAAGGGATTGAAGAGATTATAATTGGATTGTTTAGTATCGAAAAGTTTTCAATAGTGCCCTATTTACAATCTGAGCTTTTAACGTATTAATTGAATCTAGTTTACCGAAACCTCATTTTTAATCAATTATGTCTTATAATACCCGGAGAGGTGGGTTCTAAATACATATATCTTCTAGTATTGATTTTTGTCTGATGTAGATATATATTTCATATCATTTATCATTTCTATTTATTATGTTGAATAATCATATTTAAATGCTATGTTAGAAATTATTCTTTTTTCAAGGAAATGCTGGAAATTTCAATAAAGGGGTAACATCCTCTCAAGTTGGCCAGAGACGCCCTGTTGGTTCGAGTAATTATGGGCAAAATGTAAGTATAATGGTATTAAGAGAAGAAAAATCAATTTCGCATCTATCAATTGTAGTACTATACAGTAAGTTTTAAAAATACCTAGGGTCAAAGACTGAATAGTAATGTTATTTTAAAAGAAAAAAATCATTAAAAATTTTTCTAAGCTCATATTCATTACACAGTTTTTGATTTGAAAGGTTTCACATTGGCACCATAAATTTTGGATTAGATATTGGTAATTTTCCTAGTGTTCTTTGGATAGTTGATACGAATTTGAATATAATAATGTAGATTATGCAAATGAGAATTGGTACAATTTTAAGATCGTGTATTTTGATACTAATTGTTTATGTTTGTCTAGGTTTCTTATAAAGAGGTTGATGGTTAATTAAAACTGGGTTATGCTATGCAGAGCCTAGGTAGTGGTACTGATTATGGGCCATGTAGGTTGTTGAACACTTAGTGTAGTGAATAATCGTCATTTTAGGATTTAAAATCAATCTTTGATGATTAAGAGATATTTCATCAATAATCTTTGAAAGGTTGATTATTGGAATAAGAGCATTCAGAATGACGATGTACTATTCTAAGTGAAGTTCATCTATCTTGACTGCATTTGTTTCTACCTTTTTTTCAAAACCAGAAGATCTTCTGCAATACTGTCTGAAGAACTTCTGGGTTATTCTATAACAGAATAAAATTCAGGTTGAAAACATCCAACGCTACTTGCAAAGTGTTTTCTGAAAGGTACTGAGAATTCTTGTGAAGTAAATGATCTTTATTTCTGTTAGTTAGTATTTTATTTATCACAATTCTAAAAACCGAATTATATTTAAAATATCCTGTTTAAATGAAGTAATAGAATGTGCATCTTGTTTTCTATGTAAGTACCTCGCAACTAATTTGGAATGTATCGACACATTTTTGAATTTAACACTATAATCAGTTAATTATAGTGTACTATTTTTCAAAATAGCTAATGGCGTGAGGGGAAAAAATTTCATTACCTTCAGTAATATTTGGTTCTTATTGGAAAACACTTTGCAGGTCAAGATAGTCTTGTTTATTTTGTCTTTAATCACATGACTGAGTTGCAGTTGGGTAGAACATCCATTGGTCACAATGTCGGTTATATTAGTGTACGTTTTTTTGCTCTGATTTGTATTTTTTCAAGTATAAAATCATGGAACAAAATGCGTAAATTAAAATGAATGTTGTGATATATTGATAGTAGACAGATGATAATGTCGACACAATAAAATAACATAGATTTCTATATGCCATATTTTAATGTGTTGAAATGGCTCTCAGTTGTGGTTAAATACATACCGTTATACCTATACCGGTACTCACAACCTTTTGGGGTTTTTATTAACACAAATCCTGCTCGTATAGCTGCCATCCCAGAACCCTGGAAGTCAGCAACAGCAGAACTATGGCTATTTTACCCAGCAACCAGGTACTCGACAGGTTGGTTGTGTATTTTTCATTCAAAATAATATTCTGGCATTTGTTTATTATACACACTCTTTTCTCAAATTAGCGAAATGCACTAAGTAGTTAATTCTGAGATAATTTGCTATCTCAATAGTAAATCTGAAGATGACGTCCAAGCAACACTCTTAGAAACTTTAAGTAAATTAAATGACATAAATAGAGGTTAATTCTTGGTAGAAGGTATATAAAATTATTTAAATATTTTAATATTAGCCTTCTACATATTTAATTTCAAAAAATTATATTTAATGATTATAACTTCTGAAAATAAATTAAAATAATGTCATATAAGTACCACTTATATAAAATGACATATAAAATAAACATTCATTATAAGACATCCAAATGGTATAACAAAATCCAATAAATAAAAATTGTTAACCAAAATCCTATAAATTAAATATTCTGAATAGACAACATTTTTTTTTCATAAGATTGATCAGCACAAACAAAATTTTGTCTATTCAAAATATTTAATTTATAGGATTTTGGTTAACAATTTTTATTTATTGGATTTTGTTATACCATTTGGATGTCTTATAATGAATGTTTATTTTATATGTCATTTTATATAAGTGGTACTTATATGACATTATTTTAATTTATTTTCAGAAGTTATAATCATTAAATATAATTTTTTGAAATTAAATATGTAGAAGGCAAATATTTAAATATTTAAATAAATTAAATGATTTCGTATTAATTGTTTTATAAGGTGAAGTTTTTATAAAAGAATCTAAATCAAGTACGAGAAATTGATATTTCACTTATTTTATTTTGATTCTTTAGATAACAAGCATTGAGTAGTGAACACGGAGAAATCATTCAATCAATTTTTCTGATAATCAGTGCAACTGGGCAATATTACCCGGGAGCACCCTTTTTCAAGAAAAATATCAGAGTATGAATTTGATGTACAATTTGTAAAAGAAAGAAAGGTAAAAGAGTTGTCACTAAAAATACCCTTACCCCCTCCCACAAAATGATACGCTTATGTTTGACATGAAGAAAATGCACTCAAACCATTCGGTGTGTATTTTTAATATTAGCCAATGTGTAAAATTTCAACACTTTAGGTGACGCAGTTTTGGAGATATGTGACAAAAAGTGTTGCCTGGACGTCATCTTCAGAGGGTTCTAGCTCCTTAATGAAGCATTTTTGCATTATATGATTTGGGTCGAAAGTGTCTAAAATAATGTCTAGAACATCCACTAGAAGCTTTTCGGTCTAATTTTCGGACACCATGTATAAACACACATATTATGAAAGTAGATTTTCTTCAGCAGTTTCTCTTATGTTTTTCCAGAGTCAGTATCAATGATTTTGGTGACTATTTTCTGGCTGCTTAGGTGGTCTGTGCTGAAAGAGTTCCAAGATGTCCTGTGATCCTTTCAGAAGCGTATAAAATTTTTTATTGAGCTTTTTAAGTCATTCTTCTATTGGTTGTACTTTCGTTAAGTAGTACAAGCATTCATGGATTGTGAAGTTTTTGCAATTGTACCAAGGGATGTAGTTGCATACTCCAAGACAGGTCTGCATATTGTTGTGTATATTCTGACTGCATTCTTTATGCTTATTATAACGATGACTATGGCTTTCAAAGCACCCAAGATCGAACCCAGAACTTCAGAGTATTACCCAGACATTCATAAAGGGTGATTCATTAAGAGGTACATTTGTGATGGGATTTAATTGCAGATTGCGCTTACCTCGTGTTAACTGAAGTGCCATTCCTGTTCAGTATTGTTTGACAATTCATAATGGAAAGACTTAGCCCGGCACAGCGTCTACAAATTGTTCAACTTTATTACGAAAATGGGCGTTCTATGAGAGCTTAGAGGAACTTATGGCCCACATAATCGGCCCACCGAACGCACAATTAGCTCTACCATCCGTAAGTTTGAGACATTTTTTTTATTAAAAAAAAAAAAACCTCTAACTGAATCAGCTGATACAACATCCAAATTGTTCAGTATCTCTTCTTGGCAGGTTTTCATTACTACTGCGATTCGTGATATAAGATCTGCAGCCCGCTGATGAACCTTAGCAGATTTGTTGTTTAACCTCCACAGATTTGAAGCAGGTATGGCTTCACTCTCTTTCCCAGTTGATTCGCCATCTTTAGTAGTTTGTTCTTGGAAAGCGTAGAGAATGCCGTAGATAAGTTGTTCTTCTAATCGTGAATTTATATTTGCTCCTCCAAGATTTCCCATGATTTTCTCGATATTTTCCATCACCATTTTTCTATACTGTTCGTTTTAATCTTTGAGGTCGTGCACGATACAATCGATGATTTCTGAAGCTTCTACTTTGTTTGCAATTGTCCTATCCAGAGCCATCCTATGATTCCAAAAATGTTTGAAGAATTGTGGAAGAATCTCATCTTTAATGTACTGAGATTCCGCACCAGTGGTTCAACAACATTGTTTCGCTACTTTCATTACAATCTTTTTAATTTCTTCGTCCAGAGACAAACTCACAAATGAGGATCAACATCACTTCTCTGGTGTAGTAATTAGCATATTCGGCATCCATAAGAGGTAGCAAGTAGCCAATAGCTTTCAAAAATGCCGCAAGACCTTTTCCTCTGTGTTATACAGTGCTGTCTGCAAAATCGTAGTTCGTAGGCATAAAATTCGACATGTTTAAGGTTATGAGTTAGGAAGAGAGTGATATAAGGAAAATTAGTAAATGTAGCCAAAAAGTGGAGATTGGGTTGGATAAACCTTTATGTGAACAAAATGAGGAAGGAATCTGTATAGTAAACAAGCGTATCTTTAATCATTACTCATTTAGTAGTGTGTAGTTTATCTAATGCATCTTTGACTAACAAAATGAATTATCGAAATTTAGTGTTCCTATCATTTTATTGGAGTATGGTAGACTTTTTAAACTATTCTACGCTCCAGGTTCAAGAAGATTACTACGCACGAATGAGAATTATTGAACAGAAAAAGAAAACATCGTTATTTTCATTGCATGGTGTATTAAATTTGTAATTCATCAATTTCAGCAGCCACCAAGACAGCCATCCGCTCAACAACAAATGGCCAAGCAGCAGCAAATGCTAGTACAGAAAAAGCAGCAGTTGGCACAACAGCAAAAGCAACAGCAGCAGAAACAGCAAATGGTACAACAGAAACAACAGGCAAACCAGAAACAACAGGAGGAGGAGCTAAAGAAGAAGAAAGAATTGGAACAACAGAAACTAAAGGAAGTGGAAGCGCAAAAGCAAAAGGAGTTGGAGCTCCAGAAACAAAAAGAGTTGGAGCTGCAGAAACAAAAAGAGTTGGAGCTCCAGAAACAAAAAGAATTAGACCTACAAAAACAGAAAGAATTAGAGTTGGAGAAGCAAAAAGCCATTGAGCTACAGAAGCAGAAAGAACTCGAGTTGCAGAAGCAGAAAGAACTTGAATTGCAACAGCAACAAGAACTAGAGTTGCAGAAGCAGAAAGATCTTGAGTTACAAAAGCAGAAATCATTGGAGCTGCAAAGACAGAAGGAAATAGAGCTGCAGAAACAGAAAGAGTTGGAGCTGCAGCAGAAGCAGGAATCAGAACAGCAGAAACTGACACAGCAACAATCGGCACCTGAAACAATGGAAGTCGATTCTAAACAAGAAACTCCTGATCTTGTTGAAGCTCCATTACCACCTTCCATTTCTGGAGAAGGCGCAGTAAATACAGAAAGTAAACCTTATAGACGACGTTTTCCTCACAGAAATAGTGAGTATTTTCAATTCTATTTGCGATTTGATCAACCGATTATTTTTCTAAGATTTAAAAGATTGAAAAATATTTGAATTTATTTGGTGGGGCCAGCTGAGTGTGGTGTATTATGAGCTGCTAGAATCGAACGAAAGGAACACAGGGGAGGTCTACCGAAGACAATTGATGGGTTTGAGTCGAGCATTGCGAGGAAAACGGCCGCAATACGTCGACAGACACGACAAAGTTATTTTCCAGCATGACACATGTTGCGTCGCCTGCCATACAGTCCAGGCATTTCTCCTTCCGGTTACCATCTCTTCCGATGGATGCAACATGTCCTGGCATTTTTCCGATTACGAGGAAGTCAAAAAATGGATCAACGCATGGATAGCGGTCAAAGAGCCGCCTTTTTTTCTGAAAAGTAGTGGCTAGCGATGGACAATACTTTGAATTTTGATTGTATAACCAATTTTTCACAATAAAGCTTCAATTTTCGAAAAAAAACGAACTTATTTATACTTCTAATATTATTTTTCAATTTTCAGTCTGCTTATTTGAAATTGGTTCACCATTAAATGGAAAGAAGTGATTTTATACTGATATGAAAAATTAACATTATTATTATTATGTTGCATTTATTTCTTTGTTTTGCTGACATTTTTATATTTACAGGAAAACTTTCAAAATATGAAATCCAAAGACGTAGAAACCTCAGGTTGAGCAAACTGCTTCAGCCAAAGAGCGCAATGGTCATTTTGAACGAAGTTGGTAAAAATGTCACTTATAATGTTGACAGGTCTCAGTCGTCAAGAGTTCCCAAAGGATTTATGTTCAAAGCTATTGTGACGGTCGATGGTACAGCTCATGAAGGATTTGGTGAGATATTTACACAATTATAATGAATAAGTAATTGATAGTACTGAAGTAACTGAAGAGTGAACCACAGGAGTAAAATCTTATTATTTCTTGCCATTCAAAACAAATTTTTCATTGTCGTTTCCTTATATGAAGTATTTATATGGATTGTTTGGGGGTAATTGTATATGTAGGTCGGCAGCTCAGTGGTAGAGCTTAGGTTTCGTAACCGGAAGGTCGCGGCTTCGAATCCTGTTCAGGTGGGAAAGAATTTTTCTATCTGGATGGGTGTCGGCTACCATTACACTGTTGGGTCGAAAATTAACAGTGCTGTAACCTAAAGTGGCGCAAGATCCCAGTAACAAAGCCTACTCAGAAGACAACTGAACTCCTAACTTGAAGCTGAAAAAGCTTCTGGGGATCTTCACAGAAAATCTAAGAGTATCCGGATAATAATAATAATAATTTTTTTAGATCGCAGTAGGCTATGATCAAAGACCTTGAATTTGATTATCGTCAGTTAGACCGATTTTGTGTCTGCAGATGTAGTATGGCAACATTTTGGACATGTAATTAGACTTTCTGATGAATATCGTTGATTGTACTTGAGTCTCTATCTTCAATTAAATAATTTAAAAAAATAAATTGAACTCATCCCGTTACTTGATTCGATACAAACATTGTGTTATACTTTCTAGGTCTGAGCAAATCAAGTGCAAAGAATGAAGCAGCAGAAAAGGCCTTGAAGTTCCTAATTAAACATAAAAAACTTGTCCAGACAAGTGCAGAGCCCACTAACCCTCCACAGGGCGCGGAGGGTGGCGCAGAGGGTGGCCAAGAGCCGATGGATACTGTAGAAAAAGAGGAAAAGATCATCGACATCCCCTTGGCTTGGCAACAGTTTGCCTCGTTCGCCATTTATAAGCTTTTGGATTCTTGGGGGGAAGATTTAGAAATTATAAAGGAGGACGTCAAGGTCGATAAGAAGCCTGCGAAAAATTTGCCACCTAATGCCGAGCTGATGAATCCGTTAATGCTGATGAATCAGATGTTGCCCAGAGTCAATTTTGAAGAACTGCCACGAACCTCTAACGCTCACTTTTTAAGTTTTTTCAATTTTAGGGCTGTTGTTGATGGAAAGACATTCACCGGTAATGGTAAGCATCTTTTATTTTTTGTGACTGATTCTTGAACTTTTGCCCTTTTTTTTTGGACTGTTACTTGCTCGATACGTAAACAGGTTTGAAAAATTCTTACAAAGTATTTCTGGAACTTGTATTTTACGTTATCTTAGATTAAGAATGAGGCTTATGAGGTGTGTCTTAAAAGTATCCGATCTGAGTTCATATCTCCCCATTTGATTAAACCACACACTCCCAGCGATGCTTCCACATTTTAAAGCAGTCCTTGAAAGCAGATTTTGGAATGGCTTATATCTTTGTGGTTGCATTACTCTGAATTGTCTCAATGTCGTCGAACCGCTTTCGCTCACCAGTAATAACGTTCTTAAGGACATTTTCATAACGTACATAAACTGTTCACTCATTGAAAGGGCTCATTTTCAAATGTGGATTGTTTATGAAATGATATTTGAAAAGATTAATGTTTTTTGCAGGTTCTTCTAAGAAAGTTGCCAAAAAGGCGGTGGCTTTTGCCATATGTAAAGAAGTTTTAGGCATCCAATACCCACCCGAGATATATACACCCCCAAGTCAAGTAACAGAGACTATTTAAAACTTGATTTCATTATTATTGTATTGTACTGACATATTGTATTTGACAGATTTATTTCTATTTCAGTTTAAATTAGGTGAATATTTGTGATTTAGTTACTTATATTTATAAATTGTAATATTTGATAATATTATTTGGAAGTGAATAATCGTTTTTATGTCTTTCAACTATCCTCCCAAGATTAGGAAGATTAAAAAACAATACCTTAAAACTTTGAGTAATATTTCAATTTCCTTACATCAGAGTGGACCACACAAACAGTCTAGCTGGATATTTCCATACATTTCGGTACAAAAAACTCCTTGGAAATGATGAGTGAAGTGGATTAAATCGATTTTCTGAATGAATTTTAATGAATAAGATGTTCAAATTGCCTACCGTTCCTTTCTAAACAGTAATAGTATCTTTGTTCAACATTTTCTCTTGCATTCTGTTATTTCATTACATGATCTTCCAGAGAAATAGGTTAAAGAATGTGAGAGAAAATATTGAATGATGAATTAGATGTAGATAAACCAACCCAATGAAGGTGAGTAATTGAAGTAAAATAGAGCACTACTGACAATTATATTTTGGTATCACTGTATATGATACCTACGAACAAATGTGAATCTGCCAACTCTTCGGCAATCGACAATATGTGGATTACTAGGTCTATAGTAATCAAGATAATCTTGTGCCTGGGTCACAATGACTATTAGAAGAACAATGCAATATCAAGAGGCTACAAATGACAGGGGCGATTATCGGGATGATAATGCAATATCTTGGACCGAAAGGTCACAAGCGACAAGAGTGACTATCAGGATAATAATGTATGAATTTGAGCCAAAGCCACAAGTGACAAAGTTGATTACTACCAGAGTAATAATGCAATATCTTGGACAGAAAGGCCACAAGTGACAAGGTTGACTATCACAATGTTAATGAGTTTTCAGTATATTCAAAAACTAAATGTTAGAGGTGTCTCAATGTAATTCTTCTAACAAAAAGAGGAAAATTAACGAAATTGATTGGATAGCCTATTAGTGGGTGGACTGACTGAGTGAAATAAACTTTCTCATTGGTTCTTTAAAAAACTATGAGATGGATGGTAGTAGATAAGGATAGAATGAATCATATAACAATTCTCAGTGTTATGTCATTGAATATAACTGATTAATAGGCACTAACTATATTAAGAGCTTACCCGTGGGAGAACGAATAAGCCAAGTGCCCAGATGCAATAAAAACTTCAAAAGTTCGAATGACACACCTCAAGAAGTTGAAAGAGAATAGGAGATTCCGTGTGATGAGACGGAATAGAAGCTGCATGCATTGCTTTCTTTTTCATAGGTAAAGGATTAGAAAAAGCCATGAAGTCACAGGGAAGCAGATGCAATGATCTTCAAAAAGAAGATATAGTGCATGTTTATAGAGATTTCTGAATTAACTTATTCGAATATTTAACTATATTAAATATTTCAAATAAATTATATTCTTTGAGAAGTCCTTTAAGTGTGTTCATGTTTTTAAAAGGCAATTGGTGTTCTTAAAGGTAAGTCCAGAAACAAAATTTTGTCTCCTTTAAATATTTATTTATTAATTTTAATGACTTTCGTATATCTGTTGGTTTATTTATTCCATTTGACATTATATAGAGTTTTGATCATATACGTCTATTAAATGTAAGCGGTGCTTGTTTTAGACATTAATTTAATTCTAAAAGTTTTTTGAATAAAAAATTTTTTGAAATTAAAATTGTAGAAGATAAACATATTTCAATTTGTTTTAATATTCAAATTTTGTTATAGGTATTTCTTCTATCAAGTAAAAAGCCTTTCTATTTTATTTTATTGTTAAATTGAAAATAGTTTTTAAGCAGGCATTGTGCTAAAAGGGCGATGAAATCACTGTGTATCACGGGATTTACATGTAATTTTTCAAGAATTTCTGAAGCTAAATGAATGCTATCATTTCTCGGTATATTTGGAAACATATTGTCTACATCCAGGCATACTAGGTAGGAATTATTTGGTAAAGTAAAAGTTTTCTCAATGACTTTTGAATTTTAATCATCGGGTCAACGGGAATTTCTACGATATCTTGATTTTTAATGAAATCATTCATTTTCTCTATGTGGGTGATTCCGTTCTAACTGTGATATTCAATGTCCAGTATTATTAGGAGTACAAATAAGTTTCCGCCGTTTTATTGTAGATGGCGCGGTACGGAGTTTCGGTTAGCTTTCACAGATGATAACCAGCTTAAAAAATAGTTTGGACATTCAAGAACAACATAACCTATTAATATCATTGATTTTATATTGTTAAATTATAATTTTTATAAGTTGAAAATGTCAAAATTTGAGCCAAGTAATCGTCATTTGCGGGAAATATTAGTTTACTTCTTTAATTTAAAGGAATCTGCTGGTGAGGCGCATCAAATGCTCGTAGAAGCATATGGTGAGGGTGCTTTGAGTGAGAGAACGTGTCCGAGAGTGGTTTCAAAAGTTTAAAAACGGTGATTTCGACGTAGAAGACAAAGATCGCAGTGGAAGGCCAAAAATTTACGAGGATGCAGAATTGGAGGAATTATTGGAGGAAGATTCATCTCAAACATAAAAAAAACTTGCTCTAACATAAGAAGTCACTCAGCAAGCAGTCTCACATCGTTTAAAATCATTTCTTCTATAATAAATATTTAATTTGTGTTAAAAAACGGCGGAAACTTATTTGTACTCCTAATATTTGTTCTCATAGGTCATTAATTAATAATCAATTTATGAAATTTTTGTGCTTATTGGAAAATTATGAACATATTTCAACATTATTTTCATAAAATATAACTTGCCATTTACAGAAAACTTACAATACATCACTTAAATGTCAGTACCGTGTCATCTCCATTCCTAGAATTTATTTATAAATTGTTAGTTTTTTTTGTCGTAATAAATGATTTAAACTAATTACCTCATAAATTCTAATGTTTATGATCAAACTGAACAAAATTGACACATTTTTTGTTTAATGTATTAAGATAACATTGAATTCCGGTTCCATAACTTTTGTCTTTAAATTTTAACGAATTTTTGAATTTGAACTTGTGCGAGATTTATGAAACGTCTAGTGAACCACCTTGAAAGTAAATAAATTTAATCATTTTCTCAAACAATTTCTACCGAATTTTTTTTATGTCAGTACCATGGATAAATGAGTCAGTACCGTGGAACGTAAAATTTGAAATTTGTTTCTCGTACTTGATGCTTCGAAGTTGTAGTAAAATCCTCTCAGATTTTTATTTTGACAGTAAAATAGATAAATAATATGTATAAAAAATTGAACAAGTTTGATTCTAAAATCTTAAAATTTTTAATCAAAAAAATCACAGAACAGAATCACCCATGTACTTCGATCTAGAACGGATAACTGTGGCATCTGATTTATCTGCTTTGGTGACAGTAAGATCGTCGGATTGAATTTTTTCTTTTATGGATTTAATTGTATTCAAAGTATTATTGCTAGTTTACCTGTTTTTATTACCTCTTTTACCTCTGTATATGCGTTAATACTCTATTTTGTTTGTTAAGTCTTCAGTTGTCTGAAGATGGAATAGTTAATTCTCCAAACTCAAGTCACAATTGAATGTGTAAAATATCAATTTATTGGTAGTAAAACATGGTAATTTCTACAACTTTAATTATGATCAACTACCAAATAGAAACGGCTGAAACCTTTCGGGATTTTTAGGACAATTTGGATTTTTCTGAGTATTTCGAGAGAATAGTTCAAACTTTTCATGTCGAAATCGGTAGCAGATACAAAAAAACTACAAGAGACCATAAACTATAGTGTAACAACGAAGTCCCTTTTTACAATTTTTCAAACTAACAGTGTCTCACCAGAGAAAAGTTCTGGAGTAAAACAGGGGCAGTGTTCCAGAAAAAATATCACCCCGTAGATTTGCATTCAAAATTGCCATATGGTGTAAACTCTAAATTGTAATAAATATGCCAAATTTCAGTTGAATATCATGAAAATACTATGAGAAAAAACTTGAAAAAAATTCAAACTTTAACACCCTGTATCTCGAAAACGAAACGTTTGAGGTGCCATGTTTATGGGACTTTTTTTCTTAAAATTACTGGAGAAATCTCTCCTCTTCGTTGGTACGTCCAATTGAGGCTCATGTATCAAGGTTAAATAATTGCCTTCTGTGTTACACCGTTAAAAATAGTTTCAACTTTGAAAACAACATGTATAATTTGTAATATGTTATCAAAATAATGGAACTGTAGGTACATCATTTTTTAATTTAATGGATTATCAAAAGACATATTGAGTTTGGGTTGTTTTATTTCCTCTACCAATACATTTGTGTTCAAAACTAACTACTTATTATACATTACATTGAAAAACCCAATATTATTTCATCGACAGCATATATGCATGTTTTTAATTTTCTTCTTGATTTATTGATATTTGAAAGCGTTTTATTTCAATGAACTAAGGTGTTGCTATACTAACAGAAATATACACTATTTACATTATTTTTAGTTTGAAGATACATAATACACGTATAGAAGTTTGTGATTTACAAGAACATTCTCCAAAATTTAGAAATACAGATTTTTTTAAAATTTATTTTCATAAGATTATTGATTTGAAATTTCATAAATATTTTTGTTATTTAATTTTTTTTTCGTGAAATTCACAATAAATGAAAATGCATTTTCTAATATTTTATTCAGGTTTTGTCTTCAGTTTCTTTGTATTCATTTTCTATTATTTATATAAATTTGTTTATTTAAATTTTTGTAAAATTTAGGACGCAATTTGCATTGCTGATTTTCACATGATTAATACTTTGACTTATCTTTCGAGATGATAAATTTCTGCTGGATAAATATTGCATACTAATATGCATAATATTGAAATAATTCTGCTCTATTTTGATTTCGATATCGGCAAGTTGCTTGGTGGTTCTTTATCAGAGATCCCAAAATAATTTTTGTACATCCTTTCTGAGCATATTTGCACCCGAAGTGCATTTGTTGAAGGATGTGCTCCAAGTTATAGAGTCTCGTACTGCATACAGGGGCTCCACAAAAGTTACAACTTGTTGTTTCAGGATAACAATCATTGCAAAGCATATGACCAATGTTGCACTGACGCAGAGGGGGATACAAGGTACCGCTACAAAATGTACAATATAGTTCCCTCCTTATGGCTTCTTCAGTATTAGAATCCATTTTTGTTTCACCTAGTGATAATTTTAGAAATTTTAGTGTTAATAGGAACTTTTTTAGTCTTTTTAACTAATATACTTATAAAAATTAAAACTCCATCATATTGCGACACAGAGAATATCAATAAAATTTTAATTGAACATAATAACGCTTGTAGTCGATAGGCTCTTAGCAGGAAGTAAATATACTGGAGAGCAGAAAAAACGGGCCACTTGATCATTATCTTTCTTATTTAAAATTTTTACGAGAATCATGAAATTTCTGAAATGGTAAGGAAAAGAGAATTGGCCGAAAAAAAGTGAAACTTTTTATTCGATTTGTATAAAAATAAAATAAAATTTCAGTATCAGTATGATCTGTGACCCCTCCTAGCTGTGATTACAGCTTCTAAACGTCTTCGCATGGTCGTAATGAGCCTTCGAATATTCTCTTGTGGAATATTCTCCCATTCATGACGAAGGGCTTCATGAAGCTCTTGTTAATTATTGGGGGATGGAACCATAGTTCTGCCTCGCCTTCCCATAGATGTTCGATGGGATTCAAGTCAGAACGTCGTGCTGGCCAGTTGAACCTTGAAATTCCTACCTCATTCAAGTGCTCTCCCAGAAATGGTATATAAGGTACAACATGGTCCATAAGAATTTCCTCTATGTACCTTAATGCTGTTAACGATACATTTATAAAAACCAACTCTGTGCGGCCCTCTAAAGACACACCTACCCAAATCATAACAGATGAATGGAACTCGCTCCTCTATACAGGCATCGACGTATCTTTCTCCTGGACGTCTATAAACGCGTCTGCCATCATTCATTCATTCATTCATTCATTCATTATACCTTTATTTGCAATAAAAATTACAAATGGTGTCAATCAAAATTTAAATAAAAAAAAAAATGAAGAGACATGATTTCTCAAACAACATACAAAATCAACACAGACAAATGAACAAATCTTCATCACATAAAATATCCATCACAATTCGACAAAAACTCTTCAACAGAATACACTGTATTATCCAGAAGCAACTGTTTCAAATCTCTCTTGAAAACTATATGAGATTTGCAATGAAAATCCAAAGGAAGCCTATTATACAATTTGGGACCCCAGAAATCAATTCCCTGTTGTGTCCGCCTCAGACGATGCATTGGAGTCCGCAAGAGGTCTTTACCTCTTGTTTCATACAGATGATTGATGGAATTGGTCGGGAATTCTTTCAAATTTTGATGCACATAACACAGCACATTATATATAAAGAGGGACGGAATCGTAAGTACTCTATGAGCCTTAAACAGTAATCGGCAGGACTCATTATATTTTAAATTGAACATAGCTCTAATTGCTCTTTTTTGTAGAATGAAAATGCTCTTACTTCCACTTGTTGACCCCCAGAACATTATACCATAATTGATGTGACTGTGAAAAACGGCGTAGTAAACAGATTTCAATGCTTCCAAAGTAACCACCGACCTGATGGTCCTCAGACTGAAGATTGCAGAGGTGAGTTTCTTAGTTAGTCCTTCAATATGCCTTACCCAGTTCAGACTGCTATCAATATACATCCCAAGGAACTTAATTGATCTCTCGGGTTTCTGATTGAAAACCAGGCTTTGTGTTTTCTCTTCATTAAGTTTGAGTTTATTGGACGACGTCCACAAACCTGCATCTTTCATAACTGCCTCCTTCATTCCTTCCAGACCCCCAAGCGTAGTCTCCTTCAGAATAAGGGTGGTGTCGTCAGCATAAAGACAGGTATCAGCACTGTTGATGTTACAAATCATATCATTGATATAAATAATAAAAAGTATTGGTCCCAATATTGACCCTTGAGGGACTCCATATAAGTTTTTTTTTGTATCTGAATACTCTCCATTCCACTTCACAGTCTGCCTCCTATCCTCCAAATATGACCTCATAAGATCCATTGCTACACCTCTAATTCCATAGAACGATAATTTCTCGAGAAGGTTATGATGATCCACCGTGTCAAAAGCTTTCGACAGATCACAGCAGATCAGCATTAATTCCTCATTCTCATCTTGACCCTTGATTATGCTCTGAAGTGCACTATTCACCGCAGTCACAACAGATCGTCCCTTTAGATAGCCATGTTGTTCTCTAACAAATAATTGTAGTCGTTCAAAATACTCTACCAGACGTCCTTTAATAACAGCCTCTAAAATCTTCGAAAACGTTGGAATGAGTGAGATGGGACGATAGCTGCTATAAATCTCACTATCACCCTTTTTATACACAGGTACAACTTTTGAATGCTTCAGCTTCTCAGGAAATACACCCTCAACCAGACATTTGTTCACTATTATCACCATGGGTTCAACTATCACACCAGATACATCATCACACCTGATGAAATCATTGGACAAACCGTAAATATCTTCAGACCTTGATTTTTTCAGATTGACTATAATATTTTTTACCTCAGAATGATCCGTAGGCCTGAAGAAACATGAGTCCTTAGTTTTACCATAAAGATTGAACTTCTTCATATATACACCAGGCTCAGGAGCATCACAATTAATACTGTTAAGAATCTGTTCGGGGACATTCAAGAAAAAGTCATTGAAACCGTCCGCATTACCATCTTTACATGTTACTTTTTTCCTGGCCTTTTTAGACCCTATTTCTGCGTTTACCACCTTCCAGGCTGCCTTTTGCTTGTTCTTACTCTCATTTATGAAATGTTCATTCTTCAGTCTTTTTTCCAAATCCACCATTTTGAAAAATTCCCTCCTAAAATCAACATAAATTCGATATGACAGATCATCTTTCATTACCTGAGTTATGGTACCCAAAGCATCCAACTTATTCTTCATTTGTTTGAGGTTTTCACTATACTTAAAATTTGTGCATGCTGATCTACCAGTCGTAAATGATCTAACTATTTTTTTAATTTCAGGAAAATACTCATTGAAAGCCTGCACAAATCTTTCATGAAACTCGTTATACGCATGCTCAGCAGAGAGGCCAGACAAGACGTCGTCCCACCGCACCCTGCAAAAATCCTGCTGAAATTCTCCCAGAACATCAGGTCTATACTCTCTCGTAGTGTCCATCTTATTATTCGTTCCATGTGGTGTCAACACCTGCAGGCTTATTCTTTGTGCCAAATGGTCACCCATGTGTATATTAAATGTTTCTGTTCCAGGCCAATGCATCTCAAAATTCACTACAATGTTGTCTATACATCTCTTTCCACTTATTCTACTAACATCAGTTGTTGCAATCTTCATATCGAACGTATCAAATAAAACCAATAAATCATTACTTTCTCTTTTATTTCGAAAATCTATGTTAAAATCTCCGGCTAGTACTATTTTACTTCCTTTATTAACCATAGAAAGAGCATCATTTAAAATATTAAGAAATTTTCTAATATCTCCACTAGGAGATCTATAGACCGAAATTATAACCAGATTTTCATTTCTTACTTCGATAGCAGCAAGCTCAATATCTACTTCAACACTTAGATGCTTAATTTCTTCAATTTCAACGAATTTTAGAGAATCACGAACCAATATCATAGATCCTCCATGGATATGTTTAGATCTCGCAAAAATACTACCAACCTTGAACTGACATAAAGCAACACTGCAACCAGTTTGCTCCTGCATGAAATGCTCTGTAATACACATTATATCTATCCTGTTTTGATCCAAAAACATTCGTAATCTATTAATCTTATTTCCTATTCCATTTATATTAATATTAAGCAAAGTGATTACCTGTGGTGCCCGACCTTGTTTTATCTCCATTCCACTGCCGAAAAAACCGAAACTTCTTCACCAAAACACCGCTAGGCCAAGTTTCAGGTTTATGTAACTCATCCATAAGTGATATGTCAGCTGCAACCTTAAAAGAAACACTACTAGCATCATCCCTCTTAGGTAGCCTTTCCACAAAAAAATCTCCAGTAGGAAACTTCTTCTTCAAATAGTTTTTAACATTACTTTCAGTTGCTTTCTGATCCACCCTTCCAACATAAAGCCATGCACGTTTAACTGCTCCACCAAAAACATCTGAGGAATCTGAGGTGCCCGGTACAATTTGGCTAGTCCCTATAGTATGCCTTTTCGTTACATTATATTCTGCATTCATTAGTCTTTTCCCACTGAGCGGAAGATTACTTTTCCCAGCAAAGTCAGTGCTTTTGTTAACAACGGCAACGTTGCCAATTCCAACTTCTGCATCATCATTGTTTTCATTAACTGTTTTGGATTTCAAAAGTTCGATAATGAAGTTTTTATCGTCTACAGTCTTCTCCAATTGTTTTAATATCTTTCTAGATGCTTCCAGTTCCACTTTGGCTACTTTGAGTTGACATTTGAGGTCATTTAAGTTATTGTTATCTTTAAGGTTACCCTCCGGAGTTTCCACCAAAGAGTCAACAAAATATTCTCTAGTCGAAACTATATGTTGCCTAAGGTTATTACTTATTGTTGCACCTTCTGGCACTTTTCCAGATAATATAATATCTATCAACACCTCCTTCTTGAACTTATTCAATTCACTACAATAATCACCACTTATCGCCATTGTTGCCAATTCACTAGCTCCTCGAATGCTGAATCTGGATTCATCAGAGAAAAGTACCCGGACCCACTGAGCTTCTAACTAGTTTATGTGATCTCGTGCGAATTGAAGATGCGCAATTCGATGCTCTCTGGATCTGTCGCAGGTCTGTATGGTTGTAAATTCGATTATGAGTGACGTGGTCTCACGGTCCAGTCACTTACGATTACCTGACGTACCTCTATCAATCGATTTCGAACTTCAACAGAAGTAAGATGGCGTTTTCGAAGACTTGTGGAAACCATGAATCTGTTATCCCTCAACGACTTATTCCAGATTCAGGTCTTCTGGTTAGCCTGCCTGTCCACTGATGCCAATATTCTTTGGACTGCAGATAGGGTAACATTCATTTTTATATCAACAGAACTCTGGCTCAGCCCATTTTCAATAAGTGCCACTGTTCTCGCACAATCTTCAAATGGTGAACTCATTTTATGAAATTGTTTCTTCCAGAGAGTGGAAAACAAACTTTTCGAAGACCAATGTTGAACGCAACTGATAAACGTTAAATTTATCGTGAAAATGGTTTATTTTATCAAGTTTTTTAACCTACATTCTGTCAAGAAAGTACCGGGAATTATCGATTTAAATCTGGCGGGGCAATGAGGCAGGTAAAAATTTTTTTTCCTAGGTTGGTACCACTGTCCTTAATTACTATGCCAAGCTTGAGCGGGATCTGTCAACTAGTGTGTTTGCAACAGCTGATTAAGTCAGTCGATGTCAGAGTGCGTGCCGATTTTTACTATGGGTGATTACGTTGAGCAAAGAATTTGTTTAAAGTTTTGTGTTGCAAATGAATTTTCGTGTGCCGATGCATTGAAAATGTTGCAAAAGGCCTTTGGTGATAATGCTCTATCGAAAACTCGTGCATATCAGTGGTAAAGAGCCTTCAAGGACGGTCGTGAAGAGGTCGCCCATCGACGGCTTCGATCGAAGATAACGTCGATAAAATTAAGGAAAGGGTGCTGGAAAACCGTCGTACCAGCTTGAGAGAGATAGCACATGATCTTAAGATATCCCGCGAGTCAGCACGTACGATTTTGATTGATATTTTGGGCATGAGAAAGGTGGCCGCACGACTCGTACCGAAAGACCTGAATTTTCTTCAAAAACGTCATCGCGAACAGGTTGCTTCAGACATGCTGGACCGCTGTAATTCCGATTCTACATTCATGGAACGCATTATAACTGGTGATGAGACCTGGGTCTACGAGTACGATATGCAAACAAGCCAGCAATCATCGGAATGGGTGGCAAAAAATGAGCCGAAACCGAAAAAACCACGCCAAAGCCGCTTGAAAATGAAGGTGATGCTCATTGTTTTCTTCGATATCCGTGGCGTGGTGCACAACGAATTCGTTCCAGAGGGTCAGACAGTAAACAAGGAGTATTACCTAGGCGTTATGAAACGTTTGCGTGAGCGTATCCGTAAGAAGCGGCCAAATTTGTGGGCGAACAACTCATGGATTTTGCATGACGATAACGCGCCTTCTCACCGAGCTACGATTGTGACTGACTTTCTCGCCAAAAACTCAACAAACGTGCTTCAGCAACCACCGTATTCGCCGGATTTGGCTCCCTGCGACTTTTTCCTCTTCCCAAAACTAAAATTGCCCCTTCGTGGCACACGTTTTGTGTCGATTGAAGCCATAAAACAAAATTCGGCGCGAGAGCTAAAGTCCATCCCGGAAAGCGCCTATAAAAAATGTTTCGATAATTGGAAGTGCCGTTGGCATAGATGTATTGGAGCAAATGGAGCCTATTTTGAAGGCGACCCAATAAATTTTGACGATTAAATGTAAAAATGTTGTTTTAATTGAAAATTCCCGGTACTTTCCTGACAGAGTAGTATGTCTACATTTTGCCTATATTTAGTTGATTTTCTGATGAAAGATAGATGATGAACAAAATATTATTGAATCAATTTGAACACGTGAGTCTATTGGAAAAAACAGTGTAACATCTTAGTGACCGGTTCTTTTCCTCGCCAATGGGAGGTTCAAAATAATTTGTCTATTTTCAAAAGATGTCTCTGAGAACATTAGATTTTTAAGTAGTAAGAGCTGATTGCCGCAGTTTCAGACAGATTGGAGATTATTTCGGTCTCTGAGGGAAATTCATTGTACGAGGGGTGTTCAATATATTCTCGGTATAGGCATTAAAGAATACACAGACAATTTTGGAAAAATTCTATTATTCAATGTTGTCCCCTAGAATTTCAATAGATTAGTTAGATCGAGAAATAAGCTTCCCTAAACCTTGTCAAATATTTTTCCGGCTTCTCCTCAAAATATGTATTAATTGTTACCATCCGTTCTTCATCGCTGGAAAATCGCTTTCCACTAAGATATTTTTTCACATTTGCGCGGACATTGTCGTTAAGCAGTAACAGCTCGCGCTGTGAGTTTTCATTGTCTTTTTCCTTTAATTGCTTCTCTTAAATTATGCAAAATGGTTGCAAATTATTTTTCCAGCGGTTGGGGTTACTTTAAACTTGTTTGGGGCTGTGCACCCTTTCAAATCACCTGCATGGAATCTTGTTTACTGTCAGGGTCATAGTGATTAACCCACGTCCCATCCCCAGTAACCAGCCAGTTGAAAATAGTCCATAGGTCTTCTCCACAGAGCTCTAAAAACTCCTTGCAGCACACACTCTAAGCACTTGCTTTCGTGGTACGGTGAGTATTCTCGGTAGCCATCTTGTACTGACCCTTGAGAGGTTAAAATGGTCATGAAGTATAACATGTATGGTAAACACGGATAGGTTTTTCATCTCTGCTACCATCTTGATTTTTATTCTGGCATCTTCAAGTACCAGCTTTTCCACTTTTTCACACTTTCTTAGTGGTGTCGCTAACGGGCTCGCCCAAGCGAGGGTCATCTTCAATATGTTCTCTGCCTCTTTTGAATCCACTTCACCACTTTTGAACGGTGGATAACGATGGGGCGCAGTCTTGGTAAACAGCAACCATCTCTTTATGAATGATTTTTTGAGTTTAACCCTGTTTAGTGAGGAACTTCATAACAGCGCGATGCTCGATTTTCTTCATCATTGTGGCGTCAGTCATTCTGGTCGTCTTTCACTGAAGATATCGGGTGTTTTTTTTTTAGAATGATAGAACTTTAAATTGAAATAAAACACATTTTAATAAGGATTGAAGCCAACTTTTTTTTTAAATCAAAGATAATTTTATGACATTTATGTTTTAAAAATAATTTACAGCATATGTCCACCACGAGTAGCTCTGAGGAACCGCATTCGACCAGACCAATTTTGCACCACTTTTTCGAGTAATTCAGGCCTTATTTAATCAATAACACGAATTATATGGACTTCCAAAGCGTCTATTGTTTCTGGTTCATCAGCATAAACCAATGACGTGACATAACCCCAAAGAATATAATCCAGTGGAGTTATATCACCTGATCTTGGAGGCCACTTAATTGGACCATTTCTCGAAATAACGTTATCGCCAAATATTTCATTCAATAAATCAATTGTTACGATAGCAGCATGAGGTGTAGCACCATCTTGTTGGAACCAAAACACTTTGTGGTCGATACCATTCAAATTTTGAAACAATTAATCATTGATCATCGATCTGTAACGAGCACCATTCACTGTTACATTAGCTCCAGCATCGTTTTTAAAGAAATATGGACCGATGATGCCTCCAGCGTATAAAACACACCCTACAGTGTATTTTTCAGGATGCAATGGAACCTGCAGAACTTCTTGAGGATTTTTTTCACTCCATATACGGCAATTTTGCTTATTTACATAGCCGTTCAACCAGAAATGAGCTTCATCACTAAACACAATTTTACGATAAAAAAGTGGATCAACTTCAAGCTGTTCTAGGGCACAATCAGCAAAAAAACGATGCTTTTTATGGTCAAGTGGCTTTAGTTCTGGAAACAGTTGGATCTTGTATGGGTGTAGATCAAGATCTTTACGCAAAATTTTCCTTGTGGTGGATGCACAGAGTCCAACTTGTTGTGAATGTCGACGAATAGACAAATTTGGATCATCATTAACACTATGACTTACAGCAGCGATATTTTCTTCTGTAAGTACAGTTCTTTGTCTTGTTGTTGTTGTGGCATCTAGTAGAGAGAATGTTGTCCGAAATCTATCGATAGTTCGACGAATAAGCTGCTTTGATGGACGATTATGCAAACCATAAATTTCACGAAGTGGCGAATAGAACACTGATTTTGAAAATAAGTTTCAACAATTTGTAAACGTTGTTGCGGCATGAGACTTTCCATGACAATTTTTCAATGCTTACTGAATAAAAATGTCAAAATAACATTGCTGCTACCTTCTGTCAAATCACAGTTATCCCTATCGAAAGTTCTAACACTCTAAAAAAAACACCCGATACCTAGAAAACTAATGATCGTAAAGTAGTGAAATTTTATATTTACACCCTCAAATAATGTCATCAGTAAATGAAATAATTAGAATACTCACATTATCACCCTGATACCGAGGATACATTAAACGCCCCTCGTAACAGCTGATTACCGTAGTTTTAGACAGATTGGACTTCTGCCGAAAACATCCAGTTTGTAATTCTTAATTGTTTCAGTCTCTACTTGATGGAAATTCATCGTATATCATTTAAAGTGAAACACTTCATTTCTGCTAATATTTATTGTTTATATAACAATTGTTTCGTCAATTACATTTTGACTTCATCAGGTGAGTATGGTAACTAACTACTCTTACAAAATCAGCCTCCTTAAATAAAAGTCTAAGCAAAGAGAAACTTCATAACATGAAGCTTTATTTTGGGAATTTTCAGAATTTATTCAAAAAGGTTCAATAACGAGGATCGGTTTAAATCCGTCTGGTAAAAATGTAAAATGTGTTTTTTATGATGCTGGTTTGTTTCTAGTGCTTCTAAAAGGTCCAGTCTATTGCATTTGTTCTCTATATGGAGAACTTCGAAATTATGGTCAAAATCATGTCCTGTTTCTTGAAGATGGTTGGCATAGGTAATAATTGTAATAACTATACAAAATTTCAGTTGAATATCTTGTGAAATTATGGGACTTCTATTCTTAAAATTATTCGAGGAATCTCCTCTCTTCGCGTATACCAATTTAGGAACACAGTTTCAGATTTATTCAAAATTCATGTGATTAAATGTGAAAAAACTAGGACAATTCCACGCGATTCAAGGTCAATACGAAATTATATGATTTCGTATACTTAAATTGTCATATAGAAATTCACAAGATTTCAATATGAAGTTTTCTAGATGATGAAATCGACAATTTAACAGAGAAAACTTCACATGGTTTTATATGGTAAAAAAAAATTTTCGGAAAAAAATATATATAATATTTACCTTCTATATTGAATCACTCGAACTGACACAAAATTATAATTAGAATTCTTCTTAAAATTTTTTTTTAAGACAACAATCCTGATGGAAAATGTAAATGTAAATCAACTCCTTATTTAACACGAAATGTTGCCAGAAGATTGAACGGTCCAAACATAGGATAATTTGAAGACATATGTGACAAATTTGTGAAAGAATTAACAGTTTTTTGTCTTGATTATTGCATATGTATATTTAAAAAAACATCTATTTTCTGTATGAGGTAATGAGTGAAATTCGAGAAATTTTTCAAATTTTAAGTATTTTTCACGAATTTGTTATTACAAAAATATCTACACTGTAAATATATAAAAAATACTAATAATTTACACACTATGAATTTCTTTTCATTTCATTATTTCCTATATGATGCTTCTCATTTATTCAGCTCAGATCGAAAAATATTGACTGAAATTTTTGATATTTAACGCATAAAAATAAATTAAGAAATTTACAAGCCAAAAAGAAACATAAAAACTGACAATTGCAAACTAAATCAAAATTTTCGGATCACCCTTTTTATCCTATATTCATGAATCTGACCAATGTTAAATATACTAAAAATGAAATCAAATTATTGGAAAATGGTTATAAATTCAATTTAAACAGTAATAAATAAAAATTGACAGAATATCTAGCTGTAGATTCAAAAAATGCATTAAAAGTTTGTCAAATTTCAGATGTAGATAGGTATGCTTTAACTAGTATCTTAAAAAATAAAACAACTCCATTCAAAAACACATATAATACTACGGAAAAAATTTTCGAAAATAATGTAGTGTTTAGTAGAGCTGACAAAGGGAATACAGTAATTGCAATCAACAGAAATTAATATATAAACAAAGAAACCTCATTTTTATAATATAAGCGGTGCTTATTGTAGACATTAATTTAATTCTAAAAGTTTTTTGAATAAAAAATTTTTTGAAATTAAAATTGTAGAAGACTAACAGATTAAATCTGTTTTGATATTCAAATTTTGTGAGTCATAGTGTTAATGATTATCCAGATTTGTCTATTCGTCGATGTTCACAACAAGTTGGATTCTGTGCATCCACCACATGGAAAATTTTGCGCAGAGATTTTGTTCTACATCCATACAAGATCCAACTGGTTCAAGAACTAAAGCCATTTGACCATAATAAGTGTTGTTTGTTTGCTGATTGGGCCCTAGAGCAGCTTGAAGTTGATCCACTTTTTTATCATAAAATTATGTTTAGTGATGAAGCTGATATCTTGTTGAACGGCTATGTAAATAAGCAAAATTGCCGTATATGGTGTGAAAACAATCCTCAAGAAGTTCTTCAGTTTACATTGCATCCTGAAAATGCACTGTATGGTGTACTTTACATGCTGGAGGCATCATCGGTCCATATTTCTTTAAAAACGATGCTGGAACTAATGTTATAGTGAATGGTGCTCGTTACAGATCGATGATCAATGATTATTTGTTTCAAAATTTGAATGGTATCGACCCCGAAGTGTTTTGGTTCCAGCAAGATGGTGCTACACCTCATGCTGCTACTGAAAACATTGATTTATTGAAAGAAAGATTTGGCGATAACATTATTTTGAAAAATGGTCATCAAAATTGTGTCATCTGCGCATTGTAGTTTATATGTATTGCATTATGGATTGTGGGAATATCTCTGCAGTAGATGTTGTATAGAAACGGTGATGCCTGGAATGTTCTCTACATTGGAGTGAAGAGCTAGATGATGACTCATTAATTTTTATTTTATTTTTTAATTAATTGGCCTCCAATATCATGCGACATAATTCCACTGGATTATTTCCTTTGGGGTTATGTCAAGTCATTGGTTTATGCTGATAAACCAGAAACAATAGTCGCTTTGGAAGCCAACATAATTCGTGTTATTGATGAAATAAGGCCTGAATTACTCGAAAAAGTGGTCCAAAATTGGTCTGGTCGAATGCGGTTCGTCAGAGCTAGTCGTGATGGCCATATGCCAGAAATTATTTTTAAAACATAAATGTCATAAGATTATCTTAGAAATAAAAAAAAAAATTTGGCTTCAATCCTAATTTGAATGTGTTTTATTTCAATTTAAAGTTTTATTACTCTAAATGAAACACCCGATACCTTGTTTAATTTGAATTTAAAAATAGGATGGGCTTATTGAAAGACCCATTACATGTTTTCGGAATACTCCTATGTCTGAATCCTTAACAATTGGCAAGTTTCCTTTCGTATGTTTCTTCAATTATGGAAGGTTGATGAAATAGTTTTCTCAGAGTTCATCAAACTGTCCGACGAAATATGAGCATTCAATTGTTTTCTTTCAATGGGATGAACTCCCAGCTAGTGCGAACGCACTGCGAAAAGAAAATAGGTCTTTTTAGTTTCTACGGTTCACCCCTGTCACTGTCTCGTATCTAAGTTTTCCAATAAGGATGATTGAACTCTGTACAGGAAACGTATCGGGAAAAAACAAGAAAATTACATGAACTTCGAACCCAGTTCATTCCTTCCATTCAACTTTCCAACAATGTTCGTTTGGAATAGATCGATTTTTATTTCCAGATTCTAATTCTTCAGTATTTGTCAAATAATGAATTTTGACATTTAAATATTGAATCCTCTTGAATTTTTTACACCTTACGCTTAAAACTATGTGGTGTTAAGGTTATTTCGAGTCTGAGAACACATTTGTAATTCGTGCCTTGACAAAAAAATAGTTTTATATTGGACATTCACGAAATAGGTCGATTTGCATTTGAACGAAACTGGGAAATATGGAAAACTAATTTCCAAAATGGCGAATCCCTTTTGCCAATCCAACGTCTTGGATAACGTTCGTTCAACAATGGTCGAACACAGATATCGAAATGTGGCGGTTTTCTAATATTTCTACCCATACATTTATTTTCTGGGGAATTTGTGTATGTGTTTCCTTGAATAAATGAGGATTACTATCACTCCAGTACCTACAATTATGTCTATTGACTTCCCTATTCAACATAAAGGTAGTACACTCCTCAGAAAAGATTCATTGCAGAGTCAGTATGGGTTATTATTCAGTAACTCACTGAATTGTTCACAAAACTGAGTGCGACGGTCAGGATCATCTTCATTCAACTGTTGCACCAGCCTTATCTTGTAAGGGTGAAATTTATGAGCTTTCACAATTCGATGAGCTCTAGATTTTGGAAGATAAGATGCTCGTGCTAAAGTTCTTATTGCCGATTATCCATCTGTGAATGTCCCAATACTGTTATTTCAATAGATTCATATCGGACTGGATCCTCAACTTCGTGTTTCTTATTCTGAATGGAACTAGTAGTTTCAAATGCTTAACATATTGGTGACTTACATTTCTTTCTGGATGATTGTTATTAAAATACCTTGCAGTTAATTTAGAATTTTCGTCATTCCGATAGTATAATTTGAGAATTTCTATTCTTTCTTCCATAGAATAGACCATTTTCGCCGACTAAGTAAGTCTCAAACTCAATTATCATGCAGAAACGAAAGACTGAAACACATTTGGAAAAAAATCTTCAAGAAAATAGTATACATTGTAATGAATTTCATGCGTTTCACACATTTTTCCATCATGAACGATAAAAAAATCGAATGTTTCTAAAGTAAAAACATTCAAAAACTCAAATTGTTCTGTCATTAAATAAACAGATTTGAAAATTTCAACTGCGATGTTTGGAGAATAGAAAAACTTCTCAATTAAACCACATCTAACATCCCTTTCCTATTCAAAAAATGTTGGGGTTGTTGCCATCCTCATGTGGTTTTGTCGGCACAATATCGTCATAAGAATTCTCCAATACAGAACTTGAAAATTATTTTTGGATTCTTCAAAACTCTTGGGTTCTTCAGTTTGGGCGGTTCAACATCACCTTTTGACGGTAAGTTCAAATTACATTATTTCGTGAATAGTGAACCAATTTCGAGAATTTTAACTGAGTTGTGCAAAGAACATAAATAACTTGCAAACTAATCAATATTCGACATCTCTTCCCTATTATAAAAATGTTGGGAGTTGACCTTCATGGGGGTGTTTTTTTTGCAACAAACTCATGATGAAAATTCATCCTCCTCAAAACATAAGTTGACCTGTTTTTTAAAATCTTCGAAAATACTTCGTGTATGGGAGGTCTGAGTTCTGGGAGGTGTCCAATTTTCGTTGGGACACCTGTATATTTGCATATAGACACTGTTTAAAATTTTTTTTTTCGAAATAACCTGTTCCTGTACAGTGAGGAAAAAGTTACACTTTTTAATCGCTAACATCTTAGGTTAAATAGAGCTCTTCTCCAATTACTCAAAAGCCCCTCAGAGAAGGAGTGAATGACCGTAACAAGGAGTTGCAACCGTGTATAAAATTTGGAACTGGCACTCGAGCATACTGTCCAAGAAAGGAAAGTATAGGAATTTTGTTGGGCCATATATCTTGTCTCATACGTGATAATGTACCTACACACACAGCAAGAATCACTAGAAACTTCCTGGAAGTCATAATGTCCTGGTTTTAGACTGGCCTCCTTAATCGCCGGATCTGAATCTAAACGAATATGCCTATGTGTATGTATACTTTATAAAATAGGAAGAATTTTCAAAGAGAATTAATTTGCTCAAGTAATTTTGAATATGTAGACTAAAATACACTTTCCAGATCAGAATTTGACCTTGTACTATCTTAGCTTCGTTCCTGCCCTTGAACTTCAACCAATGTTTACATTCTTATCGTGGGTTTTATCTTGTAATTTTTACTCCTACGGATCACGATAATTATTGAACTCTTATCAATAAGTGAATTAAATAATCTTCACAGGTTTCACAGTTTATATCGGGAACGCCATAACTTAATGTAATTGAAGATAATATTGTTGTATTTAGGAAAAACGTCTGTCGCGATAGGAGGATTCCATTGAGGCAATTGAGAATTTTGCATCGGCTGAAAATTTCTATCACGCACATGGTGTCATTCTACTCATGTTAATTCAGTCTGATCCAAGTATCTTGCACTTATATTGAGCGATGACACTACAGAGATTGTATGAAAACTCCGTGGAATTTGGATCCTCTGTTTGACTTGTTTACAATGGTACAGGGTCAAATATTAATCAGGAAAAAATTTAAGTAATAAGAAAATATTGAATTGAAAAACTGATGAAAACACTTACTTGAATTATGGAAAAATTCCATAAGTCGGGAGAATAAAAATTAATTGTGACAAAAAGGAACTTTGCGCCATTTTTAGGAATAATTTATCGCGCAGAAAAATTTTTAAGGAAAAAAGTTTCAACATAATTGACTGCTTGAATGCTCTTCCAAGATAAATATCTCAGGGTTACCTCCTCAATAAATATTTTCTTCAAGTTTTGAAATAATATTAAAGAAAGAGTAGTAATCACCTTTATTGGTAGTAATCAAATGGTTATCGACCAAACTCATCTGCAAGTTAATGTTAAATAAGGTTTATTGTATGGCAAAAAAGTTTACTCTAAACATAACAGGTATTCGAAAATTGGTAGGGTTAGTAATTTGGCCTTTGGTGTGCTTTCTATGTCATAATGATGTTTCAATGGTTCCATATTAGCCAGGTTGGTGTGCTTCTTGACAAATTTTTTGCTCAGTTCTTGTAATCTTGGCAATATTGGCTCTATTTTTGTTGATTCGTATAGGAGTTGGTTTGGAGGGTTATGCAACGAGTTGTTTGGGTGATTTTTCTCAAAATTGTTCTTTCGGCTACTTCTAAATTAGAGAACGTTGATCCAGAAGAGTTATGTATGTATGTATGTCACTGAAAAGACAGGGCTACACATCAAAGAAACCAAAAAAAATCCCTCTAATGACACCTTTACAAAAGGAACGATGGATATAATTTTGTCAATGTTTTCAAGAAGATAATTTTAATAATGTCTTTATATCTGATGAAAGTTGTTTCCAACTTGTGGAAATCAATTAAAAATCTTATCAAAACAACCTGTCACCGTTCAAATTTCCCACAAAAATAATGGTTTGGGGAGCAATATCTCCGCGTGGTGCTACGCTTCTCAGTATAGTTGATGATACCATTAATAGTGAAGAGTAGTGTGGCATTCTAAACGATTTTTCCTTGAATCGGCACACCAAGTGACAATCATTTCATGCCCCGCAGTTTCACCAGATCTTAGTCCCATTGAAAACATATGGGAACTAATAAAGACTGAAGTTGATCGAGGAGCGTCACGAAATAAAGATTATTTGATTCAATTGAAAAAGGCTTTTTACTTGATAGAAGAAATATAACAAAATTTGAATATCAAAACAGATTTAATCTGTTAGTCTTCTACAATTTTAAATTTCAAAAAAATTTTTATTCAAAAAACTTTCAGAATTAAATTAATGTCTACAATAAGCACCGCTTATATTTAATTGACCTATATAATCAAAACTCAATATACAATGTCAAATGGAATAAATAAACCAACCAATATAAAAAATGCAATTAAAATTAATAAATAAATATTTGAAGGAGACAAAATTTTGTTTCTGATCTTACCATAATGAAACCAATTCCTTTTCAAAAACATAAAACACAACTTAAGGATTTCTCAAAAAATATAATTTATTTGAAATATTTAATATATTTAAATATTCAAATAAGTTAATTCAAAAATTTCTCAAAACATGCAATATATCTTCAAAAAACAATTAGAATAGGGATAATCTCTTCATCGGCCCTAGATAACATTTAAAATATTAAAATCAACTAACAATCAGTATATCATACCTTCGAGTTAACACGGAACTTGTTTGAAACAGACTAACTTTAAAAAATCCAGGTAGTCAGTTCGTCACAAAATCAATATATAATTTTGATTATATACGTCTATTAAATATAAGCGGTGCTTATTGTAGACATTAAATTAATTCTAAAAGTCTTTTGAATAAAAATTTTTCTGAAATTAAAATTGTAGAAGACTAACAGATTAAATCTGTTTTGATATCCAAATTTTATTTAATTCAGTTAGTTTTACAGTCCTGGACTACAATCACCGAAAATTATGGAGGTGATCTAGTTTCGAGTGTACCTCGACGTTTAGTCAACTGTTTATAGTTAAAAGGGGGGTCTATAAGTAAATAAGATAAATATTTTGTTATAATTCTTTTATTCAAGAATTAAAAATATATACTAAATAATTACAATTGACCTTTGTTTTTTCCGGATACTTTCTAGACGGACTATATAAATTCATGAAATTGTTAGGTCCTTAGTAATTATTGTTTAAATATTTCAATACTACCTGATATATTCTGTTAGCCTTCTACATATTTAATTTCAAAAAATTATATTTAATATTATAACTTCAGGAATTGAATTAATGTCATATAAGCACCGCTTATATCAAACGACATATAAAATGAATATTCATTATAAGACTTAAATGAGATAACAAAATCAAATAAATATAAATTGTTAACAAAAATCCTATAAATTAAATATTTTGAGTAGACAAAATTTTGTTTCTGCTCTTCCTCTTATAAAAACAGATATCTTTCAAAAATGTTTGACATAATCCTAAGAATTTTATCATAAAACTGTTTTACTTAGATATTCAATAATATTGAATATTCCAAGTTGCCTTTTAGAAAATCTTAAGATATGTAAAAACATTACTAAAAAACACGTTTTCAGAGAGACTTTGCTCGTCAGTACCCAATCACAATTAAAAAATATAACATCAATCAATAAAAAATATTTACTCACCTTAACAAACTAAAAACATCTTGGCAAATGAATACTGAACAATATGTAGAAGGCTAACAGAATGTATCTGTTAATATTAAAATATTTAAAAAATGTTATATACCTTCTATCAAGTACGAACCTCCATTTTTTTTAAATAATTGTTTAATTTTAATAAAACAATTATGCGTATTGATATTTCTCGGTAAGAGTTTTTAAAAATGCTCGTTATTTTATATGTTCAGCTGTTGGACTACTACGATTATTAGGCACTAAAAGATTGATTGTAGAAGCAATTTGTTCAGATGCTACAGATGTAGCAGAAAAAATCAAATATTTAACAGCTATTTCCGATAGAATAGGAGTGAAGTGTCTATTATGGATCCAAAATTTTAGTGCATGAAATATTTGGCTGATCTAAATACTGCTTTAATTCGGCAGGCATTGTATCAAAACTTCTGCCGAAAACTTCATTGGCATTGGACATATTTTTCAAGAGCATATTTTCATGTCTCTCCCATTATGATGAAGTTGTTTCTTTTTCCCGCATAAGTTGCATGAAACACTTCTTGCATCTAATTTCTTAAAATTTTTCGAAGACGTCATATTTTGGCACTTCACTATTTCTATGTAACTAGATTTGAAATGAATTGATCTGAATAAACACTTGCTCCTCCGTTATGATATATGATGTTATGAATTATTTAAATATTTTAATATTAAAACTACATATTTAATTCCAAAAAATTATATTTAATGATTATAACTTCTGAAAATAAATTAAAATAATGTCATATAAGTACCACTTCTATCAATTGACATATAAAATAAACATTAAATATAAGACATCCGAATGGTATAAAAAAATCCAATAAATAAAAATTATTAACCAAAATCCTATAAATTAAATATTTTGAATAGACAAAATTTTGTTTCTGCTGATCAATCTTATGAAAACCAATATCTTTCAAAAATATCTAACATAATCTTAAGAATTTCATCATAAAACTATCTTACTTAGACTATTCAATATTATTGGATATCTAACTAAGGTACTTTATATAAAAAACTCAAGATATGTAAAACATTACTGAAAAACAAGTTTTAAGAAGGACTTTGCTTCGTCAGTATTCAAATAATTCATATTCAATAAATATAACATCAATCAACAACAAATATTTACTTACCCCTCAATCTTTTAGAAAGACTTCTGCCGAACTGAAAAATCTTTAAATGTAGTGAGAACGGTTCACTATATATAAAAATATATCTGTGGTTTACCCTTGATCTAAAAGATTGAAAGACAATTTAACGGCCTCTGTTATAGCACAAGGACTATCTGTATAAAGAATGTTAAGGAAACCAAATAATTATATATTATGAATAAAATAACATAAATAGAGGTTAATTCTTGATAGAAGGTATATAAGGTATATGTCAATTGATATAAGTGGTACTTATATGACATTATTTTAAATTAGTTTCAGAAGTTATAATCCTTAAATTACATTTTTTGGAATTAAATATGTAGAAGGCTAATATTAAAATATTTAAATTTTATATACCTTCTATCAAAAATTAACCTGTATTTATGATGTTATGAAATTTATACACTTTCTTTTTAACTTCGCTCGTTGTTAATCAAAGAACAGATTCGCTCGTTGTTAATCAAAGAACAGATTCGCTCATTGTTAATCAAAGAACAGTAAGTAGAGAAAGAGATGTTAAAGCTTTCAACAGTGACAAGTGATAAGTGAAAAATAAAAACTTATTTTAAAAAAATATCGACTGTCGATATCTTTATTTCAATATCGAACTATCGATAGATCGTCCAAGAAAGTATTAGTGATAAATATCGATATTTCTAAATAATAATATCGATATTTCGATATTTTACCAACAGTCTTAACCGAAACCATAGCAGCTGTCTATGTAAATTTAGCATGTAGATGTAAAATAACGGTGAGAAGGCTGATGCAAAATTTTCTAAGAATCGTGGGTCATATGAATAAGCGCATAAAGCTCCTTACTTCACGGCAGTGCTTTTCTAGATTTTTTTTAACTCGAACTCTGGAATCGTTTTCATTTGATACACGTTAGAGAGCTCTATCTTTAAAACCTTTGATCCGTCATTAAGGTAATAGAATTCTGTATAATGAAATAAGAGGGAAAACTTGTATCTCTATAATATTAAGCATTAGGAAAAAGCCGACACTGCGCTTTAGGTATTTTAATATAAAGACCCTGTACTTCTATCACATGCGTGTATCGCTCTTCATTTTTGATATGTTCGCAAAAAATTACATCGTCCCATGTGCCAAACAACCTGTTATAAGTTTATTTTTAGCCGAATTGCAAACATCGAAATGTTTAATTTCGGCTTCTTGAGAATTCAAGTAGGAAACTGACCTAACCTTACAATTCAACTTGAGTCTTTAACTCTTTCATATTTCCCTATTTCGGAGACAAAACTGAAAAATGTTTTTCGTGAAGTGTTTCTTCTTTTTTATCGTGTTCAAGTTGATAATTATGGTGAGTGCTATTGTGGTTTTTGAATAATTTTGGATGGTAGACGCTAGAATGAATGGTGACCTAAAAAGGAATTTGTTGACAAAATTTTTAATAATTATTTATTATTTTCCATGAAAATCTTAATAAGAAGGGATGATTTCACGACGCTAAATAAACATAAAGATTCAATTCTCATGAGTGTTTGCAACAATTTGAGCGCATTTGTATATCTTTTTTCTATCGATTTATTGAATGGATATAACCGATGCGGAGTACAATATATATATTGGTATTGCTGTAACTAAGAATAGATGGGCACTTAAGTGATGTCTTAAGGCGTATTGGAACCGTTAAACGGAGAGGTAACTCAGGCCTTTAAAAGTTGTTCAATCGTTCATTTGCCCGATGTTATAACATGGTGTTCTTACTGAATTGATGTTAAGATGCGGATTTGACGGGTCTCGACGTGTATGCGGCTAACAGTAAATGCTGAATGATGAAGAAACATCCTTTTAAATTTTGGGACCAATTAAGAATCAAATTGATCAATAGCAACAGTTTTGGTACTACCGGATTGAGGATTCTCATTTCGATCACCACAGGAGTTCTCTCCTTTGAAGATGGTCGAAAGACCGAAAGACGTGTCAGGATTCTGACTAAACTGTGAAACAAAGACTGTGTGAATTTTTTAAATAAAATTGAACTATTTCATCTTGTGATAATGATAGCTGGTTCTTTTCTTCATAGAAAGTGAATTCAATTGAAGGTTGAATATTGTTGATAAAATATATAAAAGTATTCAATGTACAGAATACAATATGCGATTATAACCGAATTTTGTTACCAGAAGGACTCAATTTATATTCCTTCTTATAAATGATGTTCCTGGAATCATATGGTATATTAAGTTTTCAAATAATACTAATGTTTATAAATTAAAATATAACTGAATAATTCCATTTCAATATGAAGCTGAAACGTGGAGGTTATGTGTGGATCAAAACGTTCGAGAAATTGTTGAATCTCGTTATTTTTTGGACAAAGTTCGTTCATTTGTTTGGATCTCCATAGAAATTTGACAGAAGTACATGAAGGCGTTATTGAAAGTTTACCTCTGTCTATGCTCATAGAGTTTTGCGATTTATAAACAGACCTTCATTTCCCTTACGGTAAAATGGCAGATTTGTTAGATAACATATTATATACTAATTAAATATTCATTTTTGTGAGTTCAACACAAATCAGATTCTTGTTTCTTATATTGTTTCGTTCCTTACTTGACGGAAATTCATCTTGAATTTGAAAATGAAACGATTTTCAAGAAGAAAACAATTCAATTGATTTTTTAAATCTAAAAATTAATAACAAACATTATTTTTCGATATAAGGACAATCACTACACACAGAAAGTACTATACTATCCAATTAAAACCACCCCTATTCCCATAAATTATAAGCCCATAATTCTATTTCGAATCTAAGCAGCTGTCATGTTTTGACATTTGATAAGTGAAAACTATGCCATTACGAAAAATGGAACCATATACGCTCCAACAACGCGTTGAAATTGCTAATATCACTACAAAAATGGTGAAAAATTTGCAGTCACAGTTCGCAAAACTAAAGCGCTATTTTATTTAAATTAATTCACCCAGTTTTTATGTTTCACAGTTTATTCAGAATCCTGACACGTGTTTCGGTCCTTCGACCATCTTTAAATGAATAAAAAAAGGAAATAAACTTAAAATTGAAAAGGTTCTTTTATTGCACTTAAGACAACTTATGTGTGTTTTATAGCGCATGGAAATAACAGCATCAAATATGGGGGTGTTTCCAAAGAGTATATGGGAATTTGTTAAATTCTCCTATTTCTCAATACCTCCATCAATTTACCATTTTAAACATTATATAATAAAGTGACATCTTTTTAATTGGAAAAATGGTTTATTTTTATACAATGTTCTGCAGAGCCGATTGATTTCTGGTTTTTTAAAATATTTTGAAAAAACATTAAAATTGTTAAATATTTTTAAATTTTTAGGCTATTATAGTAAATTGCATTCACCCTTTAATTGTGCTTAATGAAAATAATAATAAACACAATTCGAAGTCATATTATTATCATATTAAAATTTCCATCTGAATCAAATGAATTGTTCTCGAGTTATTAAAAACTCATTTAGATGAATTTGAAACCTTTTGTATAAAAATTTTCTACCTGTTTTCTTTTTTACAGTTGTGACATTATTTCATAAATTGTATTCCTGCTGACAATCAACAATATTTAACAGTGTTGCCATGCAATTTTGGTCATAGCCGACTATCTGCACAACATATTTTATACATTACTTTTACTTAGAATGTTACAAAGAAGAAGTATATTGAAATTATGAAAAATAATAAATTCCTGATACTTTCTAGACTATATTTGTATTATACAGAGTCTAATTGGTTGTATTTGTTTTCAATAAGTGGCAGGTATGTATTTCCAATCAGTGATTTAAATAGGTGGATTTATTTTTGAAGTTTTGGTAACTTTTATAATAAGTTATCATCTCATTTGAAAATTTGTACTGTAAGCATTTCGACAATCATCGCTCCCGATGAAAATTTCCATCCTCTAATTTTCCTTCTTTTCAGAAGGTCCAGTCTACCAGAAACTGCGCTGAAGAAAATGGACTTGACAATGACGTTTTCCAGAAATTACACGATAAAACTTACATGAACCCATCTCCAGCGGAGCTCTGTGCACTGAAGTGCATGTACGAAAAAGGAGAAACCATAGATAACGAAGGCTATGCAACCACAAAATTTCAAGGTGCTATAGACGGTAGTAAGAAGTTGACGAATATTCAAAAAGAAGAATTCAAGCAGTGCATAGTTCAAGCAACCCCCGTGCAAAAGTGTCACGATGTAGCTGCCTTTACACACTGTATATTTAAGTATTTGATGGGCTGAAACTTTGATAATGAACTGAGTTAAGGCTGTTTTGTTGTAAAATAATTTGTGTACATTAGAATATAAAAATTTGCATTTACGTTATTTTCTCTTTCATAATGTTTTCAGTGTATTAAATTTTAAGACCACACTGTCGTATAATATATGTCATAAGTTTTCTCGTTAATGAGATAGAAAAAATTGAATTTTTTTGTACGCGCTCTACTATCGGGTGTTTTTTTAGAGTGATAGAACTTTAAATTGAAATAAAACACAAATAAGATTGAAGCCAATTTTTTTTAATTTTAAAGATAATTTCATGACATTTATGTTTTGAAAATAATTTCCGGCATATGTCCACCACGACTAGCTCTGAGGAACCGCATTCGACCAGACCTATTTTGGACCACGTTTTCGAGTAATTCAGGCCTTATTTCATCAATAACACGAGTTATGTTGGCTTCTAAAGCGTCTATTGTTTCTGGTTTATCAGCATAAACCAATGACTTGACATAACCACAAAGAAAATAATCCAGTGGAGTTATGTCGTATGATCTTGGAGTCCAATTAATTTGACCATTTCTCCAAATAATGTTATTGCCAAATCTTTCTTTCAATAAATCAATTGTTACGGTAGCAGCATGAGGTGTAGCACCATCTTGTTGGAACCAAAACACTTCTGGGTCGATACCATTCAAATTTTGAAACAAATAATCATTGATTATCGATCTGTAACGAGCACGATTCACTGTAACATTAGCTCAAGCATCGTTTTTGAAGAAATATGGACTGATGATGCCTCCAGCGTGTAAAGCGCACCATACAGTGCATGTTTCAGGATGTAATGGAACCTGCAGAACTTCTTGAGCATTGTTTCCACTCCACATACGGCAATTTTGCTTGTTTACATAGCCGTTCAACTAGAAATGAGCTTCATCACTAAACACAATTTTACGATAAAAAAGTGGATCAACTTCTGTTCTGTTCTAGGGCCCAATCAGCAAACAAACGCCGCTTTTTATGGTCAAGTTGCTTTAGTTCTTGAACCAGTTGGATCTTCTATGGGTGTAGACCAAGATCTTTACGTAAAATTTTCCATGTGGTGGATGCACAGAGTCCAACTGGTGAACGTCGACGAATAGACAAATCTGGATCATCATTAATACTATGACTTACAGTAGCGATATTTTCTTCTGTACGTACAGTTCTTTGTCTTGTTCTATTTGCATCGAGTAGAGAAAATGTTGTCCGAAATCTATCGATAGTTCGACGAATAACCTGCTCTGATGGACGATTATGTATACCATAAATTTAATTCTATAAGTTTGTATAGAGTAAGTATAGAACACTGTTTCTGAACATAAATTTGAACAATTTGTAAACGTTGTTGCGGCGTGAGTCTTTCCATGATAATTTGTCAATGGTTACTGAAGAGAAATGTCAAAACAACATGGCCTCTACCTTCTGTCAAATCACAGTTATCCGTATCGAAAGTTCTATCACTCTGAAAAAATAATTGATAGTTCAATATTCTAAATATTTTTTGTACAATTTCATTCGGTCAGTTTTCAAAAGATGGTTCTAAAAACATTAGATTTTTAAATAGTAACAGTTGATTGACGCGGTTTTTGACCTATTGAATTTTTTTGAGTTTCATACAAAAGTGATAACTAAAAGACATTTAAATTTTGAATTTAGTATTTAGATATAAAATAAAGACATGCATAATTAATAATAATAATATTTATTACCAAAATCATTATCACACATTATTTCGTGAAGATGAATCACGAGAAGGAAATGAACTTTTTAACAAGCGTGCAAAAGCATTCGATTTAACATCAGTGCTTTTCACCATTTTTAATGTTATATTAGAAGATACCTACACGGCTACGCTTTTCTATATTTTTGTGACAATTTTTACCAGACTAGTTTCCGGATTGACCTTTATTTCTGGTATACCCTGTGTATCTATTGACGTAAACTGCACAAAGATTATTTTAGATGTTCCAAACATCGGTCATTATATCCTTCGTGAACTTCGTGATATGCTTTGTTTATAGAGATACCTATCTTTGAGTATTTATAATTGATACGGGAAATATTTTAATTGATTGATGTTAACAGCCCCCGATGCTTTATTTGTTTTTCTATTTGGTATGGAGATATCACTACAAATAATAGGCATTATTTTGTTTCGATCTGGTATCATAATATACTTTTCTTGGCACGAGGAGAAACGTCAATATTTGTTAGCTATATATTTGCATTTTTCAACTATCTGAAAACGAAATATTATCTGAATACAATTAGGATTTGTATTATTTGATGTATTACTTCTTTCTGCAGTTTTGTTTTTTTGATTAAGACAAGTTGTAGAAATTACTATGTTTTAATGCCAATAAATTGATATTTTACACATTTAATTGTGACTCGAGTTTCGGGGATTAACTAACTCATCTTCAGACAACAGAAGACTCAACAAGCAGAACAGGGTATTTATGAATACACAGAGGTAGAAGAGGTAATAAAAAAGGTTTAAAATGAGAGGACGCTTAACAACTATTAGAAAGTCGGCACGTCAAAGAAGATTTTTAAGCAGATGTTGCTTATTTAAATATCTCAAAAATTTTGGATTTACATAGATCCGTACAGTCATTCATTATTTTTACATTATTTTTATTGTGACCTAATTTGAAAATTTCAACAGATTCTAAATAATCAAGTTTCTTTTTGATTCTACAGGTAAAATTTTAAGTTTATCTATTGTCGGAAAAGGATGGCCGTTTTCTAAACAATGAGTAGCAAAAGTAGAAGTTTGTTTATTTTAATGCAATTCATTTTATGTTCGTTGAACCTCGTCTGGAAGGAACGTCCCGTCTGGCCTATATATTTATTACTGCACGTCGAAGAAGATAACTCATAAAATCCCGATTTATGAATGTTTGGAGTTGGGTCCTTTGCATTAAATAATACGGACAACAATTTATTTTGTGTTTTTCTAATTTCGAAAAACTATTGGCCACTTTTTGACTTATGGTACCGAAGTACGATAAAGAAATGAATTTTTTGTTTTCTTTAATTTTTATTATGGAATAAATTTCGTTTATAGCTATTTTAGATTGTTTCTGTCGAATAGATTATCTATTATACCGTTGTTTGCGGCCATGGATTTAATAGTTTGGACAAGGGTAATGCAAAAGCTCTATGGATCATCGATGGATATGCTGACATTTTCTGTGAATATGGGTGATTGGAGTCAATAGGATACATACATTCTGTCAAGAAAGTACCGGGAATTACCGATTTAAATCTGGCGGGGCAATGAGGCAGGTAAAAATTTTTTTTCCTAGGTGGTACCACTGTCCTTAATTACTATGCCAAGCTTGAGCGGGATCTGTCAACTAGTGTGTTTGCAACAGCTGATTAAGTCAGTCGATGTCAGAGTGCGTGCCGATTTTTACTATGGGTGATTACGTTGAGCAAAGAATTTGTTTAAAGTTTTGTGTTGCAAATGAATTTTCTTGTGCCGATGCATTGAAAAACGTCGTGCCAGCTTGAGAGAGATAGCACATGATCTTAAGATATCCCACGAGTCCGCACGTAAGATTTTGATTGATATTTTGGGCATGAGAAAGGTGGCCGCACGACTCGTACCGAAAGACCCGAATTTTCTTCAAAGACGTCATCGCGAACAGGTTGCTTCAGACATGCTGGATCGCTGTAATTCCGATTCTACATTCATGGAACGCATTATAACTGGTGATGAGACCTGGGTCTACGAGTACGATATGCAAACAAGCCAGCAATCATCGGAATGGGTGGCAAAAAATGAGCCGAAACCGAAAAAACCACGCCAAAGCCGCTCGAAAATGAAGGTGATGCTCATTGTTTTCTTCGATATCCGTGGCGTGGTGCACTACGAATTCGTTCCAGAGGGTCAGACGGTAAACAAGGAGTATTACCTAGGCGTTATGAAACGTTTGCGTGAGCGTATCCGTAAGAAGCGGCCAAATTTGTGGGCGAACAACTCATGGATTTTGCATGACGATAACGCGCCTTCTCACCGAGCTACGATTGTGACTGACTTTCTCGCTAAAAACTCAACAAACGTGCTTCAGCAACCACCGTATTCGCCGGATTTGGCTCCCTGCGACTTTTTCCTCTTCCCAAAACTAAAATTGCCCCTTCGTGGCACCCGTTTTGAGTCGATTGAAGCCATAAAACAAAATTCGGCGCGAGAGCTAAAGTCCATCCCGGAAAGCGCCTATAAAAAATGTTTCGATAATTGGAAGTGCCGTTGGCATAGATGTATTGGAGCAAATCGAGCCTATTTTGAAGGCGACCCAATAAATTTTGACGATTAAATGTAAAAATGTTGTTTTAATTGAAAATTCCCGGTACTTTCTTGACAGAGTAGTATGTAGGCCAAAAATGATTTGCTTCGCGTGTGTGGATTTCACGATTTTTTTCTGAAAAAAGTCACAAAGATCCTGCATGAAAAGGGTTAAAATTTAATTTCTTATGACCGGATTGATTTTATTTTTTTTAGGATATTTTCGATTATATTCATATTTTCTACATTTGGTATACTCGCGAACATATTAATTACATCAAATGATACTAGAATACTGCTAAGTGGAAGGGAACCATCTTTTAGTTTTCTTGAAATTTCCTTCCAGAACTGTTATAGCACGGCAGCGGTATGACTTTGAGTTTTGCAGACTCTGTGTTCAATATTATTTTAAAAAATTCTCATCTTAAAATATGCGAAGGATTTCTCCAGAAGGAAATCTATTTGAGAAATAGCATATTGCACTTACCCGTTGAAAATTCTCGAAATCTAAGAGCTAGGATGTACTAAAATTCAAGTCGATAACCTACAAAATTAATTCGTTATTGATTCTTCCGCATCATGCCCCCCATTCGTGCATCAATTAAAAAAAAATCACTTCACAACACGTGTTTCTAGGTCACGACTATGAATTCCCAGTCCTATAATTTATTTTTTACAACAAATATTGCTATCAGACAAAGAGACGTCAGTATTCCAGATAAAGCTTACTCGATCTACTTACATTCCCCTAAAATCGACATTGGTCGATCGCTTGAGTCATCTTGAGTTTGCGTCAATAAAATAATTCAAATCAAATTAATCGAGATTGATAAGGAGCGTCGAAATGATATATTAGAACGGTCTACGATGAACTGCAATCATACCAAGTGTGAATTAGCTCTAGTCATAACTCAGTTGATTCCCTTCGAATCAAAAAAAATTCAATATGTCTTCAGGAAGCATACTCAGCAGTGCCACAAGATATATCGCTGGTAAGAATATTTTCAACTTTGTTTCAGTTGATCCGAAGGAAAAAACTTATCCATTCAAAAATACTTTTTCATGTGACCTTCTGATGAGTGTTCGTTTTTTGTAGGTCGTAATGCCGTCCAGACTGTATATTGGAGGTCTGCAGAGAGGAATCAACAACCCAAAATGCTGAAAGTTTCGAAAACCTTCAACTTTGGTAAAACCAAAGAATCAAGCCAACCTCCCCAACATATTAAAAAAGAAGGAAAAATAATCTTCGTTTGATGTTCAACGTTGTTTAGTATTATATTTATAATATTTATTTGGTGATATATGATTAATTTATTTTTATATTGTTCATGTAGTCAAACTGTTCATTCTTCTTTTATCATCAGTTTAATATCATAGAATACTAGTTCATTTATCTTCTTACATTTCTCACTGGCAAAATTATTTCTTTATTGATTGTACTTTAATGTATTTTTTTGGAGCGAAAATATGAACTGACGCAAGTTTGGTTACTTCATTTTGTTTTATTGATTTCAACTGAAGATAAAGTTGTAAAAATTTATTTTTCTAATGAAGAAATAATTAAACCTTGGCAGCTGCAGAGTTAGGCAACAAATCCGGAAATTGTTGACTCGAGTTCCGCTTGGACCTTGAGATTTTTCTATTTGCCCCAAAAATAATTAATTCAGGATATACGTCAAAAGATGTCACACCATTTCAGAGGCACATTTCTCAATTAATTACTGAAAATCAAATCATAATCAAAAACTCATCCAAATCTTGAGTTTTCCCTCACATGATTCTTTGAGTAATGAAAAAATTTTACCATGCTATACTTCATTAAATTTGAAAAATTATATATTCATCATCATTGTATTTAATCTATTTCTATACGTACAACTAGTTGAAGTTGCACCAATCAAGAATTAAATAAGGTTATTCTGATTTTCACAAATTTTTATTGTTATGTTTACAACAATCGTTTCGCTATCACAGTAGCATCATCAGGCAAGATTACATTTTGAATAACTAAGCTTGTTTTCGAAATCCGTTGCTATTTATATTACAGTAAGTACAATAAATTTTTATTGAGCATTAAAACCCAAAAAAAGGTCTCTGCAAATTCCAGCTTATCTGAATATATTTAACAGAGGTGAGTTATTTAAATCTATTTGTTCGTTAAGTAATATTCAAATTCTATTATGTTTATTTATCTCTAGGGATTCTAACAGATGTAAGGCATATCTTTTGCTTTCTATATGTAGAATTTCAAAATTATGGTTAAAAGTATGTCCTGTTCCTAACAAATGGTTGGAATATGTAGAATTACTTTTATCATTGAGGAAACTCTTCAAATGTTCACAAATTCTATGTCGAAAAGTTCTTCCAGTCTGTCCTATAAAACTTTGAGGCAATCACCGCAGGTTAACTTATAAACCCCCGATTTATCATCTTTATGTGTACAGTCTTTATTATTTTTAAGAAATTTACTCAAGTTTGAATTGGTTTTAAATGAAGTTCTTAAATTATATTTATTTTTGAGGTATGTAGCAATTTTCTCAGAAATACCTTTAGTGTATTTTAAGGAAATGTATATAAATTTTCTTTTATTTTAGGAAACACCATATTTAATGCTATTTTAATATTTTTATTCATCAAAAATTTGTCTATCAACTTAGTTTGAATATTAAAACAAATTGAAATATGTTTATATGGTCTTACCTTTAAGAACACCAATTGCCTTTTAAAAACATGAACACACTTAAAGGACATCTTAAAGAATATAATTTATCTGAAATATTTAATATATTTAAATATTCGAATAAGTTAATTCAAAAATCTCTAAAAAAATGCACTATACATTCTGTCAAGAAAGTACCGGGAATTATCGATTTAAATCTGGCGGGGCAATGAGGCAGGTAAAAATTTTTTTTCCTAGGTTGGTACCACTGTCCTTAATTACTATCCCAAGCTTGAGCGGGATCTGTCAACTAGTGTGTTTGCGACAGCTGATTAAGTCAGTCGATGTCAGAGTGCGTGCCGATTTTTACTATGGGTGATTACGTTCAGCAAAGAATTTGTTTAAAGTTTTGTGTTGCAAATGAATTTTCGTGTGCCGATGCATTGAAAATGTTGCAAAAGGCCTTTGGTGATAATGCTCTATCGAAAACTCGTGCATATCATCGACGGCTTCGATCGAAGATAACGTCGATAAAATTAAGGAAAGGGTGCTGGAAAACCGTCGTACCAGCTTGAGAGAGATAGCACATGATCTTAAGATATCCCACGAGTCCGCACGTACGATTTTGATTGATATTTTGGGCATGAGAAAGGTGGCCGCACGACTCGTACCGAAAGACCTGAATTTTCTTCAAAAACGTCATCGCGAACAGGTTGCTTCAGACATGCTGGATCGCTGTAATTCCGATTCTACATTCATGGAACGCATTATAACTGGTGATGAGACCTGGGTCTACGAGTAAGATATGCAAACAAGCCAGCAATCATCGGAATGGGTGGCAAAAAATGAGCCGAAACCGAAAAAACCACGCCAAAGCCGCTCGAAAATGAAGGTGATGCTCATTGTTTTCTTCGATATCCGTAGCGTGGTGCACTACGAATTCGTTCCAGAGGGTCAGACGGTAAACAAGGAGTATTACCTAGGCGTTATGAAACGTTTGCGTGAGCGTATCCGTAAGAAGCGGCCAAATTTGTGGGCGAACAACTCATGGATTTAGCATGACGATAACGCGCCTTCTCACCGAGCTACGATTGTGACTGACTTTCTCGCCAAAAACTCAACAAACGTGCTTCAGCAACCACCGTATTCGCCGGATTTGGCTCCCTGCGACTTTTTCCTCTTCCCAAAACTAAAATTGCCCCTTCGTGGCACCCGTTTTGAGTCGATTGAAGCCATAAAACAAAATTCGGCGCGAGAGCTAAAATCCATTCCGGAAAGCGCCTATAAAAAATGTTTCGATAATTGGAAGTGCCATTGGCATAGATGTATTGGAGCAAATTGAGCCTATTTTGAAGGCGACCCAATAAATTTTGACGATTAAATGTAAAAATGTTGTTTTAATTGAAAATTCCCGGTACTTTCTTGACAGAGTAGTATCTTCAAAAAACAAATATAATTCTAAGCAATTCCTTCTTCAGCCCTGAATAATATTTAAAATATCAAAATCAAAAAACTAACCTATATCTCTAAAAAAGACTAAAGCTTCGAAACACAGATCAACTATATAATTCGAAGCTTTAGTCTTTTTACACGTGTTGAGAGATATAGGTTAGTTTTTTGATTTTGATATTTGGAATATTAATGAGGGCTGAAGACGGGATTGCTTAGAATTATATTTGTTTTTTGAAGATATAGTGCATTTTTTAGAGATTTTTGAATTAACTTATTCGAATATTTAAATATATTAAATATTTCAAATAAATTATATTCTTTGAGAAGTCCTTTAAGTGTGTTCATGTTTTTAAAAGGCAATTGGTGTTCTTAAAGGTAAGACCAGAAACTAAATTTTGTCTCCTTTAAATATTTATATATTAATTTTAATTACTTTCGTATTTCTGTTGGGTTATTTATTCCATTTGACATTATATATTGAGTTTTGATTATATACGTCTATTAAATGTAAGCGGTGCTTGTTTTAGACATAAATTTAATTCTAAAAGTTTTTTGAATAAAATTTTTTTTTGAAATTAAAATTGTAGAAGATAAACATATTTCAATTTGTTTTAATATTCAAATTTTGTTATATTTCTTCTATCAAGTAAAAGGCCTTTCTATTTTATTCTATCAACTTAGGATTATAGTCATTATTAATAGCTATTTGTTTAATTATGTTAAGTTCTGAAATATAATTTTCTCGATTCATGGGAATATTAACTAATCTATGGATCATACAATTAAATGCTGATAATTTTTGATTTAAAGGATGATGTGTATAATAGAATCCGTATAGGTTGGTTTGTGAAATATTGAAAAATCATGTGAATTATTTATTCGAGTAACAGTTAAATCAAGAAAATAAATAGAATCATTATGTTCGGTTTCCATAGTTAATTTAATTGAAGGATGATTTCATTGATGAATAAGAATTTGTGAAAATCAGAATAACCTTATTTAAATATTATTTAATATGGATTTTCACCAAGTAAGGAGTGATTCAATTCAATATTTCAAACGAAATATCTGTATCTTTCTACGCTCATGATTAAAATCTACCAACATTAAACTTCTTATAGGGGGCAGTTGTTCGTATATTAATTTCACACTAAACTTCATTTCGAAGTGATTGGTTCTCCATTTTTTTAAATATTAACGAAACACATTTGGGGGATACATTTCTAAGCTCGAATCTAAATATCAAGTTTGTAAATGATAAAATCCTTTCCTGGATTCTAAAACATCCTCATTTGAATCTTTTGCTCAGTATATTTTAGAACATATTAAAAGTATAAATAGGTTCGTGCGGTTTTTTTTCCAAAATTTAAGCTTTTTTTGTGATTTATACATTTAAAGTTAAAAGTATTGCCATCTTTCTGGCAATTGATGAATCCCATTGCGAGAAAGGCTGGCTCTTAGGCCGCTTTCAATGCATAATTCCATCTTTTTGATTTTATCGTAATTGGAGAAGTGCTGGTAAGCCAGACCACGTTGCATCGATCGGTTGGGAGTTGTGAGAGGTGAAATTTTCGGATCAGTAATACTGCTCGATCGCCCCAACGCTAAATAATTCATTACATTAGTCCAGAGTAGCTTAACAGACATATTGGATGAAATGCCCCTGGTTAACAGGCAAAAAGTCTGGTTTAAAATGGATGGCTGCCCAGCTCATATTAGTTGGAATGTACGGGACTTAATGAATGAATATTTTGGGGTTCACTTGAGAAAGGTGATATTCATCCCCTTACCACGTCCGCAATAAGAATTATTTGGCACACAGAACTTCTTCTCTTGTAGCAAATTTAATGCCGTTTCCAGATATATAGTCAAATTGGATGGCTACAAGGCTACAAGGATAGCTAAAGTATAATTGATGTTATGGAAAAACTTGAAATCAAGAAATGTTAAATTGAAGAATAACCATCAACATTTCGATCATGTGTTATATGACATTTTTTGTTGCAAATAACTTGTATGATCTCTCCTTGAAGTTTGGCTCTTTTAAAAGTAGACACCTTGTATAGAGAGGAGTTATCGATAAAATGAGCTATTCGAAAATATTTCTTACTCCAGTAAAATAAAATTTTTTCTATAAATGCTATGACCCAAGGAGTAGAAAAAGTAATTTATCAATCCTATAAACCATCATGTTAGTTCTTTGATCAAAAAACGCAGATTGGAAAAGAGTAGAACTAAAATAATAGATTTGTATAAAGATATCTTGGAAAAGTTATGGATCAGTTCACTTGTCTTTTTATTTGTAAATAATTTCCTAAGTATTTTACCTTATTTATTGTTTAAAATTTAAACTGTGTTATTTGTCACAAAACATTGAAATTTATTTAAGTATCTATTGTTCAATAAGCAGACTAAAGCTTGTGCCGCTAGGTCACCAGAATGTCATAGAATATTTCATGCGTAGTAGTTCTCATATTAATGTCCAAATCAACCCTTATGTATATATGTTTTTGTTGAATTTGTGAAAATTCTGAAAGATTGTCTAAACGACTTTTTTGTCCCAGATACTTAACACAGATTTTTGCCAATTGTAGTATATTTCCATAACTCATTTTTGTTGTACATAATGTAATCTGCTGTTGAGGTTCATGTGGGGTAGTGTGTGATAAATTCCTATCAAGTCTTGATGAAGAGTTCTAGATGAAACAAACGTTCGGCCTACACATAATTTGGTTGTCCGTGACTTTCGTTTTCGATACCAAATATTATCTACCAGTTGATTCCAAAAATGTTTTCAAAGGAAGTATTTCTAGAATGCAATTTTAATTTTATGTTGATAATTCTGTGAAGTTGAGAGAATATTCTTTGCTCGAGGTAATTGAAATATAATCTAGTAGATTAATCAATATGGATTATGAGAAAATTTTTCAACGAGGAAATATTTTTATCTGTCCTTTTACTATTAACTATTATTTGTATAATCGCTTTGAGTCCTTGAATAATATGTTTTTGACTAGTTATAAGTACTTGATTTCCATTATATGAACATTTTTATCAGTTTTACCTTCCAATCGCCGACAACGATCAATCAATTGCAATTGATATCTGAAAGGATCAAGTGGTTTATTTTTTGATACTTTTCAATATATTCATCAGTTTTTATGGTTGATGCTTAAGAAACATGCTTGAATCTCGTGTATACCACATGCAGTATCTACAATACACAAGTTCACTTGATGGAAATGATATGAAAATGAACTTTGAACTAATGGTATTTGTCCTGCCTCTTCATGGACGGAAATTCTAATTTTCAGTTGATGGAAAGGATTACAGAACTATTTTGTATTTAAATATAGAGACAGATCTATTCTGTTAGCCTCCTATAAATTTCAATTTCAAAAAATTTTCATTCGAAAACTTTTAGAATTAAATTAATGTCTTATAAGCACTGCTTAATTTGAGCAGTGCTTATAAGATATCCCTATTATTAGTCATTAAGTTCTTGAATCAAACTTTTTTGAAATTAAAATTTATAGGAGGCTATCAGAATAAATCTGTTTTGATATTTAAATTTTGTAATAATCCTTCTATCAAGTAAAAAACTTTTTTTTATTATTTTATTCTGCATTTTTTTGAATGAAATTGTAACTGACAATTTTATGCTATTTTATTGCATGTAAGATATCTTGAAGGTTTGAAATATTTTAGATTTACATGAATCAGTTTGATCATTATTTTCAGATTATTTGTATACTTTGTTTGTGGAGTTATTGGTTACATACATAGTGCACTCATATATATACAGGCAGTATAGTGTTAATCCATTATTATTCCTTAAGATATATCTACATGATTCGCTATATTTTAGTTTAAAGACAGTTCTCAAACACTTTTTTTTGTATGATGAAGATTCTTTCAGCAACAACAGAATTCGCCCAGAATACGATTCCATACCTGAGTCTAGAGTGGACGTATGCATGATATGATGTCAGGGAAGCATCTGACCCAATTGTTCTTGTTAGGATTCTTAAAGTATAGCAGTATCTTGCAGGGCTTATTGCCAAATATTCAATGTGTGGCCGCCAATTCTAAATGGATTCCAAAGAATGGTAGAGTATCTTCAGCTCTTATGTTATCACCATGGTAAATTAAGTTGCTGGCATGTTGATTCTTTTCTCTGAATAATATTAGTTGGTCTTGGTGATGTTCATTGTGAGATTATTTTTCCCGAACCATTTTTCGAGGTTTTCCAAATCTTTTTCAACTGCGGCTTTACATTCATCTGGAGTGGAATGAACGCAGATTACTGATACGTCATCGGCATACATTACAGTATGATTGGATGTTACTTTAATCAAATCGTGTAGATTAATAAAGTAGGAGACCAAATATTGATCCTTGGGGAACTCCTCTATCTACATGCAAGGCATTTGATATTATTTGCTTCCCATTTTTCCTTTTTCAGTTGTCCTCTGAATTCTCCCTGTTAAGTATGATCGAAATAATTTTGACGTTATACCTCTTATACCATATCTTTCAAATTTTTGCAGTAAGATGTCATGATTCACTGTATCAAACGCTTTGGTCAAGTCTAAGAAAAGTGTCGCTGTTCTGATTCTTATTCAATGATTTTATTACAGAGTTAAGAACTCGATATAATGCATCTATGGTCGATTTGCCTTTTCTAAGTCCACATTGTTGTTCCACTAATATGTTATTCTTCTCAAAAACTTCATTACTCTATCAAAAACCATTCTTTCAAATATTTTATTAACATTTGAGAGTAGAGATATTGGACGGTAGTTATTGAAATTGTCTTTTTATCCTTTCTTGTGAATCGGTTTAACCCAAGCTTTATTGTTAATTGATTTTATTTTTTAAATGTGAAGTAGGACCGATGAAGATCTTATGTGAATTCTAATTGTTTTTTGAGGATGTGATAGATGTTTTGAGAGATTTTTGGAGCAACTTATGTAAATATTTAAATAAATAAAACAAATAAATTATTTTTTTGGGAGGCTCTTAAAATTATGTTCTGTATTGTTGAAAAGGATTTAGTTCTCATAATTGTAAGATCAGAAAGAAAATTTTGTCTCCTTCAAATATTTATTCGATAATTTTAATTGACAATTTATATTTGTTGGGTTATTTATTCCATTTGATATTATATATGTCTATTAAATAGTGCTTATAAGAAATTAATTTAATTCTAAAAGTTTTCGAATGAAAATTTTTTGAAATTCTAATTATAGGAGACTAACAGATTGAATCTGTTTTGATATTCTATATTCTTTTGTTTTTTGTTTAAAATTTTGCCTGTTATAATTGGACTATAGCCGTTATTGAATGCAATTTGCCTAATCATATTCAATTAAAAAAAAGTTATCGCGATTCATAGGTACATTAACCAATCTATTTATCATACTGTGATATGCAGCCATTTTCTGATTAATAGGATGGTTCGATGTTTGATGACAAATCATGTTATCCCAAAATTTGAAGGTAAAGAAAATTTATACTAGAATTCTTTTCTTTTTCATAGGTGAAATGAATATTTGAATGAATTTCATTAATGAAATCATTAAAATAGAAGAGCTGCCTCTGTGCTCCACTAAAACAACAAATGATCAACTGTTTTAAATCATATGTAGGAACACATGCATGACTAGATTTATCCCCTGTAATGAGTTTTGAATTAATCATCATTCACTGAAAATATCGCTACTCAACAATATGTGTTGTCAATTAGTCTATTGATGGAGTTTTAATATTTCACGTCTAATTAACAAACGATATCTATCCTCAAGAGATAACACGTGTATACGCCTCCAGCATAATAGATATTCCCACAAAAAGGCGTGTGTGTGAGTTTTCAGGCTTCTTCATTAAAAGCAAATATCAGAGAGTAGTCTGTGGTTAATGAATAGTTTTGTAATCTTCTAATTTCATGGGATGAACTGAAAGTAACGATGAAATTCTCCCGATTCCCAGTTTCATCAGTTTCAGGGATGAAGAAATTACACTATTACGAAATGAATCATTTTAAGGACGTGTGTAAAATCTAACCAAGAAGTTTAATTATTGGTTAGATATTGGATATTCTCAAATAATAAACGTTCAGAAACGAGCACCTTCTATTTTTTATTTCGACAATTCACATGCTTCGACTCAATCTTTTTTTTCAAAATGGGGACATCCGGAATTTATCATTTTCCATAATTTTAATAAACTTATTTTTTGTAACATTCTTAGACGAAATTAATGTTCAAAATAGGCTGTGCAGATAGTCGGCTATAGCCAAAATTGCATGGCATCCTATTTGTCAAATATTGTTGATTGTCAACAGATCTACAATTTATGAAATAATGTCGCAACTAGAAAAAAAGATAGGTATCGAAAAGGTTTTCGAAACGTTAAATAAATAAGTCCAATTAACTGAACTGGGAGAAAGTGCTGTATATGAGACAATAAAGAGGATAAAAAATGGCATGGATATGAGGCAAAGACCAGTTTCAGGAAGATAAACGCTTTATTGGTCTTAGGATGACACAATCCGTGCCTGGGGTTTCGCAAATTGCCTAGCAGATTTGGAAATCAACGAAATATAAATGTAAGTCCAGCAACCCTCCTTATGTCACTGACAAGACATACATATCAAGAAACCCAAAAAAATCCCTATAATGACACCTTTACTAAAGGAACGAAGGATAGAATTTTGTCAACGTTTTCAAGAAGATGCATGCTTTATATCCAGAGACGTGACGTTTTCAGAAGGTAGGGCAAAATCGTATACTTTGGCCTATACTCAAACGTGTATGCAAGAACACCAAGTGACAACCATTTCATGCCCAGCAGCTTCACCAGATCTTAGTCTTATTGAAAACATGGGAACTAATGAAATTGAAGTTGAACGAGCAGCGCCAGAAAATAAAGGTGATTTAATTCAGTTAGTTTTACAGTCCTGCACTATCATCACCGAAAATTATGGAGGTGATCTAGTTTCGGCTATATAACGAGGTTTAGTCAAGTGTTTACAGTTGAATGGAGTTTGTATAAGTAAATAAAATGAATATTTTGTCATAATTTTTCAATTCAAGAATTGAAAATATATACTAAATAATGGACTTAGTTTTTTCCGGATACTTTGAAGACGTACTATATAAAGGTTATTTATTAATGTATGCAGTAAAATAATAGTACTTATAATAATAATAATATAAATAATAATGATAATAAAAACAATAATAATAATCATCAATCCTTTGAGATCATTTAAAGCGTTGTGTATTCAGTAATTGGTGTTTTGAAAAAAGCGCCGACATGGACCGATAAATTATCCGCCTCGTTCCTGCGATTTAATTCCATTGGACTTCTTTCTTTGGGATAACATTTAGTCATAAGTTTACAGCAATCATCCAGCAAATTCAGAGGATTCACATATCAATATTGACCGAGTAATTGCTAACATACGACCTGATTTGTGTGAGAGAGTCATGAAAAATTGGGTTCAACGACTTCATTCCTGAATAATAGTTTCAATTAATTCAACAGAACCTCTACAGATTTTAATCTGGATGAATTTCATGAAAACATTTAGAATTAAATTTAAAAATATGTCCTAAATATACTGTATCACTTTATAGACATATATATTATCTTCACATGTGATGAAAATTAACTAATAAACAATCAAAAGAAATATAAAATAATGAACAGAATAACAGAATAAACAAAATAATTATTCAAAAATATATAAAAATACCCTTATTAACACAACACATTTCTGCAAGAACTAACCAATTTTGGGATAAGCATGGCCACGTGCACGTGATGTAATACAAAGAAATTTCTCAATTATTAAAGTATATGAATTGAAAATTACTATGAAGAACTATTTGCATATTACAGAATAATAGCTGGAATTAATTCTCCAGGACCTCTACAGATTTTAATCTAAATAAATCTCATGAGAACATTCAGAATTAAATTTTAAAACATATCTCGAATACACCGTATCACTTTATAGACATATATATCGGGTGTTTTTTTAGAGTGATAGAATTTTCGATAGGGATAACTGTGATTTGACAGAAGGTAAAAGCCATGTTGTGGAGATTTCTGTTCAGTAAGCATTGGCAAATTATCATGGAAAGACTCACGCCGAAACAACGTTTACAAATTGTCGAAATTTATTTACAAAATCAGTGTTCTATTCGCCAAATTTATAGAGCACTTCGTGAAATTTATGGTTTACATGATCGTCCATAGAGCAGCTTATTCGTCGAACTATCGATAGATTTCGGACAACATTTTCTACAATACAACAATAACAACAAGACAAAGAACTGTACGTACAGAAGTAAATATCGCTGCTGTAAGTCATAGTGTTAAGGATGATCCAGATTTGTTTATTCGTCGACGTTCACAGCAAGTTGGACTCTGTGCATCCACCACATGAAAAATATTGTGTAAAGATCTTGGTCTACACCCACAGAAGATCCAACTGGTTCAAGAACTGAAGCCACTTGACTATAATAAGCATCGTTTGTTTGCTGATTGGGCCCTAGAACAGCTTGAAGATGATCCACTTTTTTATCGTAAAATTGTGTTTAGTGATGAAGCTTATTTCTGGTTGAAGGGCTAAAGAACAAGCAAAATTGCCGTATATGGAGTGAAAAAAATCCTCAAGAAGTTCTGTAGGTTCTATTGAATCCTGAAAAATGCTCTGTATCGTGTGCTTTACACGCTGGAGGCATCATCGGTGCATATTTCTTTAAAAACGAAGCTGGAGCTAATGTTACAGTGAATGGTGCTCGTTACAGATCGATGATCAGTGATTATTTGTTTCAAAATTTGAATGGTAATGACACAGAAGTGTTTTGGTTCCAACAAGATAGTGCTTCACCTCATGCTGCTACCGTAACAATTGATTTATTGAAAGAAAGGTTTGGCGATAACAGTATTTCGAGAAATGGTCCAATTAATTGGCCTCCAAGATCATGGGACATAACTCCACTGGATTATTTCCTTTGGGGTTATGTTGAGTCATTGGTTTATGCTGATAAACCATAGGAGCTTTGTAAACCAACATAACTCGTGTTATTGATGAAATAAGGCCTGAATTACTCGAAAAATTGGTCCAAAATTGGTCTGGTGGAATGCAGTTTCCGAGAGCTAGTCGTGATGGACATATGCCAGAAATTATTTTTAAACATAAATGTCATAAAATTACCTTTCAAATAAAAAAAATTGGCTTCAATCTTAATTTAAATGTGTTTTATTTCAATTTAAAGTGCAATCACTATAAAAAAAAACACCCGATATTATCATCACATGTAGTGGAAATTAACTAGTAAAGAATCAGAAGAAATATAAAATAATGAACAAATTATTTAGACATCACCTTGTATATATATATATTTATATATATATATACAAGGTGATGTGATTATTTTGTTTATTCAAAAAACTACTTACTGAAGGAGTTTTGGGTCCGAATGTTTCAGGATCTTTCCCTGGGGAATGTGCTATATATTCTTCAAAAAAGGGAAATAAAAAAGGGCCTTTTGAATTATATATTGATCATTTTTTGGTGATGGAACTGATGATTCTTTTACATTCAATTTTATATTCAATCGAAACATATATATGTATAAGGTGATGTCTAAATAATTTGTTCATTATGTTATACTTCTTTTGATTTTTTATTAATTAATTTCCCCACCACATGTGATGATAATATACATTCTGTCAAGAAAGTACCGGGAATTATCGATTTAAATCTGGCGGGGCAATGAGGCAGGTACCACTGTCCTTAATTACTATGCCAAGCTTGAGCGGGATCTGTCAACTAGTGTGTTTGCAACAGCTGATTAAGTCAGTCGATGTCAGAGTGCGTGCCGATTTTTACTATGGGTGATTACGTTGAGCAAAGAATTTGTTTGAAGTTTTGTGTTGCAAATGAATTTTCGTTTGCCGATGCATTGAAAATGTTGCAAAAGACCTTTGGTGATAATGCTCTATCGAAAACTCGTGCATATCAGTGGTACAGAGCCTTCAATCATCGACGGCTTCGATCGAAGATAACGTCGATAAAATTAAGGAAAGGGTGCTGGAAAACCGTCGTACCAGCTTGAGAGAGATAGCACATGATCTTAAGATATCCCACGAGTCCGCACGTACGATTTTGATTGATATTTTGGGCATGAGAAAGGTGGCCGCACGACTCGTACCGAAAGACCTGAATTTTCTTCAAAAACGTCATCGCGAACAGGTTGCTTCAGACATGCTGGATCGCTGTAATTCCGATTCTACATTCATGGAACGCATTATAACTGGTGATGAGACCTGGGTCTACGAGTACGATATGCAAACAAGCCAGCAATCATCGGAATGGGTGGCAAAAAATGAGCCGAAACCGAAAAAACCACGCCAAAGCCGCTCGAAAATGAAGGTGATGCTCATTGTTTTCTTCGATATCCGTAGCGTGGTGCACTACGAATTCGTTCCAGAGGGTCAGACGGTAAACAAGGAGTATTACCTAGGCGTTATGAAACGTTTGCGTGAGCGTATCCGTAAGAAGCGGCCAAATTTGTGGGCGAACAACTCATGGATTTTGCATGACGATAACGCGCCTTTTCACCGAGCTACGATTGTGACTGACTTTCTCGCCAAAAACTCAACAAACGTGCTTCAGCAACCACCGTATTCGCCGGATTTGGCTCCCTGCGACTTTTTCCTCTTCCCAAAACTAAAATTGCCCCTTCGTGGCACCCGTTTTGAGTCGATTGAAGCCATAAAACAAAATTCGGCGCGAGAACTAAAGTCCATCCTGGAAAGCACCTATAAAAAATGTTTCGATAATTGGAAGTGCCGTTGGCATAGATGTATTGGAGCAAATGGAGCCTGTTTTGAAGGCGACCCAATAAATTTTGACGATTAAATGTAAAAATGTTGTTTTAATTGAAAATTCCCGGTACTTTCTTGACAGAGTAGTAGGTCTATAAAGTGATACAGTGTATTTAGAATATGTTTTAAAATTTAATTCTAAATGTTTTCATGAGATTTATTCAGATTAAAATCTGTAGAGGTTCTGGTGAATTAATTCTAGCTATTATTCTCTAATATGCAAATACTCCTTCATAGTAATTTTCAATTTATAGACTTAATTCCTGCCAGCATTTCCGCTGATGTTTTTTTTCATACGTAATGGTATCCATTGTACTTCATAATGAAATAAAAATTTCAATAATTTTCAAATAAATAATGTGTTTCATTTACAAAAAAAAATGGGGCGCTGTTAATGAAAGCCCCTGTACAAAGAGGTTAGTAGTTTCTCAGATTATCACATAGAAGCTGTATCAAAATATTTTGATTGAGAAAGAAAAATAACTTACGTACCTTGTTTTCACTAAGAAGCCGCCAATGTTGTCAAGTATATTATTTTAACCTCAACCTCTTGAAAACTTTTCTCGAAAGAGAAATCCTTCGAATAATTTCAGTATCATAACCTAGACTTTGGAATCCATTAATTTATGCAGTAAAATGAAGCGTGAAACGAATTCATCAAGTTCAAATATTTCCCCAATCAAGGTCCATCTTGCCAAACCTTATTCATCGCTGTTCCAAACTTGAGAACAACTAGCGTAGAAGCAGTAATAACAATTTCAATCTGGCAACATTTTGGGAAATGATAACATTTAACCCTCAACAGGCAGGGATGCAAAGTTTTAAATAACAATTTCTGAGTAGTTTGATCGATGCTTAATTGTTATCATTGCATTATCGGCAAATGTGGGCGATCTTTTTACCTAAGTTATGAGGGTGGAGTGTGACGTGCATTCAATTTATAGAGTTGTTGTAATAATAGTACTTGGAAAATAAATGTCATCACAATTTCGTGAAAAAATTGGGTGTCACCTCTTCAATTGCAAGATGAATTCAATAAACCTAGAGGTTTAGTGGTTTACTATTTTTAAAAAATTAATTTTTGGATAGATTTGCTTCTTCACTTTTATGAGTCTCAATATAGAAGGTGGTAAGGTTGCCTTGTGATATTGTTTCTTGAGTTTCTGGAGTTTCAGTCTGAATGGTCCATTGTAGTTTGTCCACAATAAAGTTTCAATTTTCGAAAAAAAACCGCACGAACTTATTTAGCTCCTAATATATTATGATACAATTTCAATATAATAATATACAATTTTCAATATATATTATATTGTTCCTAGAAATATACTGAGGTAAATTTTACACAGGGTATCCCAGAAGTCAACGTCAAGTCGGAATTAGGTAACAGGTTAAGGCATAATAGTCATCAGAAAATTATAAAAGAAAATTTATGTCCTGTATTTTTCAAATTATATCGTACTTTCTTTCATTCAATAAAATGCACACCCTGTGGTGATTTTTGAACTCCTGTTGCTACAATTTTTTTTCAAATTTTATTGTTGCTATGTTATCCCGAATAGAGCTTCTGTAACCTGTAATCTTCAACTCTAAGCCAATTGCCCCAGCTTGGAAAATAGTGGCACTTTTTGCCGAACCAAGTATTCAAAATTAAAATTTCGCCCAACTTCAATTGACTGTACTGAAAAAAATTGTACTTTATCAGTTTGGCAAGTTACTTCAGAAGTTAGCACATTTAATAGGGATTCTAAAATACTACAACTCTCACTAAATTCATTTTTAGATGGGACAAAAAACCGTTTTTCTTAAAGAAATTCAGTTCCGTTTTATTGAAAGATTCAATAAATTCACAAAAGATGTTTAAACTACCCTCTTTCAGCCGCAATACATGCACGAGATCTTCTTAAAAAAGATCGGGATATCAGACAGGTGAATCTTCCGTTATTGACGAATTGCATTGCTTCCCTAATTCTCTCCCGAAGCTCAGCTACATTTTCATTTTGTTTTGAATACATTTTTTTCTTCACTGCCCCCCAATAAAAAAAAATCTATGGGAATAAAATCAGGTGAACGGGCTGGCCACGAGATTATACCAGATCGCCCTATCCATCATTTCTGAGAATTGTGGGTCTTCCAGGTTCTTTTGTAGCATGGTTTGGCAAAACGCAAACCGAGGTTCATAATCCCGAGGTAACAGAGCTTGTACTCGCTGTACATGAAATGATGGGAGCTTATGTTTTTTCAATAGTCTGTGAGTTGTTTTTGGGCACTCCTGTACTTCACTAAATTTCTCGTACCGAAGTACTTGAATCTTCCTCAACTGCTTGAAGCACAATATCGTCGTAAAGCAAGGAAATTCTTCCTTCACCATGCACTTTATTTGGAAGTCGGCCCGCTGTGAAGAGTAGACGGTGCACATTCGTAAAAACACGATGATCTGGATAATGAACAGCATTAGGGTCTCCTAATGCTGATCGTTAATGCTCCTAAAAACTATCCAAATCACAAGCAAACAAATCTAATAAACGAAGCCAAAAGTCGTAAGTACATAAATAACACGATCAAATACGGAAAGATGCGCAGTAGACCAAGGAGCGTAACGTACTGATATGTAATTGCGTTTATGTGTGCCAATATCAAATAGTGGCGTCAGTATCTGTCTCACCCACACTTTATGGAAGGACTCACCCATCTCATTCAAACCAGATTCTTGAAGTATTGGATGTACTAGAATCATTTTCAGAAAGTTCGAAGAAATTGTTCGAAACTGTGTTTCTTTAAGAAAGGCCGTTTTTTTGACCGATCTAAAAATTAATGTTGTAAATGTTATACCATTTTAGAATCACTCATAAATGCGCTAACTTTAAAAATAATTTGCCAAACTGATGTAGTACAGTTTTTCTTCAGTACAGTCAGTTAAAGTTGTGCGAAATATAAATTTTCAATACTTGATTCGGTAAAAAGTGACATTATTTTCCAAGTTGGAGTAATTGGCTTAGAATTGAAGACCACAGGTTACAGAAGCACTATTCGGGATAACAGGAAAAATAAAATTTGAAGAAAAATTGTAACAACAGAAGTTCAAAAATCATCACAGGGTGTGCATTTTCTCGAATATTAAAAAATGTAATATAATTTGAAAAGTACACAACTTAGATTTTTTCAAATATTTTTCTGGTGACTAGTATGACTCAGCGTGTACCCGATTCCGGCTTGACGTCGACTTCTGGGACACCGTGTATGAGAAATACTCGAAAAAAGGATAATAATGATAACCTTTTTGGATAATTGAATAAATTTTTAACTCCATTGTTCTACCCCAGTCGACGATACTAAATAATAATAAAGATTATAAAATACATACAGGGTTCCTCAAAATTAATTAGTTGACACCGAAGTTTCCCGGAACCAGGCTTCCAGGAAGTCTCATTGTTGGTTAATTTCACACGGGAACCTCTGTTCTGTCTTAGGTAGCTTTTCATTCACTCTATTTGGGTTCCCAGAACCCAAATAATGAAATAATAAGTACGTCAGATAGGATTCTTCATTCCCCGAATATACTTTCCGGGATTCTCGGCGTACAAAAGCCCTTGCGTAGGTTTTTACGGCCCATCAAGCCGAAAATCCGCGTACGGCGTTCAGCAACAGGTGGACGGAAATTCCGAGGGGTGGAAAATCGGCTTGTTAGCGACACGTGGAAAACTGGGCGGAAAGTTATCGAAACTGCCTTCCGGTCCTGTCATATAGGACAGTTCTGTTCCCGTTTGACCGTTATTTGCTGGCTGCTTTTCCGACAACGCGATCCGGAAAAGTGAAAAGCGCACTTTTCGAATTTTCCGCCGGAAAGAGAGGTGCGTCAGTTGATTTTTGTTTGTGTTTACGGGAGGTTTTGGAATGGTGTCGGTAAGTGTGTTTTTTTTACATTTGTCAGGTCTTCTATAAATGTGGAATTTGTCAAATTAACTGGCGATATAAATCCGAATAATTCTATATTTTTGTGCGTTTTCCAAGGGTAGGAATCTATATATTTCGTTTAGTAATTCTGATATATTTTAATTAAATGCGATGAGTGAATTCTTCAATTGATTTGAAGGTGCTTGATTGGAAATGTTTTAGAAATTCAAGGATAATTTATCTGGCTTAAAAAACTGAGAAATAATTTTAAATCTTAATATATATTCATATACTACACTTTTTCTCAAAGTTTTATGGAAAAATTTTACAATAAATTACTATAACATAATTGAGCACTATGAACGTCATTTCCTCCTGAGATAAAAATACAACGGGGTTATAATTTGTGAATAAATATGACGAATTTTCATTTCCAAGAATTAAAAAAATACCTGTTGAAAATTAGAAGTTAAAAGAATGGTTAGAAGTTATTTATTTTCTAGAAAATTTCATTTTCGTATGATTTTTACAGCTTCAGCTTGATGAAGTGAATATTCTTCAAAATTAAGAGAGTCGTCCGATTTTAATTCTGTTTAATATTCTATTTACATCATCAGAGGCATTCTCAATATAAACTTGATGCTTATTTATATGATTTTCTTGAAACTTCCATTGAGATTTTCGTACTTGTTTGTTATTGAATTGCTCTAGAATAACTTGTGTAAAATTAATCTTAACAAGCATGCTTTGCTCACCTTCGTTTCTAATTTCAAAAATATATATCAACAAATCTTTAAATTACCTATTGAACTGATACATATAATATAATAATATATGAAGGGGATCTTAAATAAGTTTCTGAGAATATTATAATAGAAGAACTTACTTATAGCTTTGAGTAAGTATCATTTATAACAACGATCGAAGAAAACTCAACGATATAAATATTATTTAGTACATTATATTGATTTTCCAATATGTCTTGAATTTTGCGACCAAATAAGAAGATAAGAACAAATTTCTGATATGATGGAATAAAAATGTCATAAAGAATAATATATTTTTTATATTTACTTGTCATTGTGAATTGGTCAAACTCTAAGAGAAATTAGAAAATTTTTAAATTTGAAGAATCTACAAAACGCGTTACAGTATTCGACAAATATTAACATATTTCAAAATTTGAGTATCAAAACAGATTTAATATGCTAGTCTTGTATAATTTTAATTTTAAAATATTTTGTTTGAAAATTTTTAGAATTAAATTAATGATGGATTTTTCTTGATGAAAGGGTTATTCCAAAATTTTAAATAACATACAGATTTATTCTGTTAACCTCCTTCGAATTCAAATTTGAAAAAAATTTGATTCAGTAACTTTAAGAATCAAATAAAATAAATGTCTATAGAACATACTGTGTCAATTTAGTAGAGATATATCGGGTGTTTTTTAGGGTGATGGAACTTTAAATTGAAATAAATCACATTTAAATTAAAATTGAAGCCAATTTTTTTTCTTATTTGAAAGATAATTTTAAGACATTTATGTTTTAAAAATAATTTCCGGCATATGTCCACCACGACTAGTTCTGAGGAACCGCATTCGACCAGAACAATTGGTGATCACTTTTTCGAGTAATTCAGGCCTTATTTAATCAATTACACGAGTTATGTTGGCTTCCAAAGCGTCTATTGTTTCTAGTTAATCAACATAAACCAATGACTTGACATAACCCCAAAGAAATCAATCCGGTGGAGTTATGTCGCATGATCTTGGAGGCCAATTAATTGGACCATTTCTCGAAATAATGTTATCACCAAATCTTTATTTCAATAAATCAATTGTTAACAGTATGAGGTGTAGCACCATCTTGTTGGAACCAAAACACTTCTGGGTCGATACAATTCAAATTTTGAAACGAATAATCATTGATCATCGATCTGTAACAGGCACCATTCACTGTAACATTAGCTCCAGCATCGTTTTCAAAGAAATTTGGACCGATGATGCCTCCAGCGTGTAAAGCACACCATACAGTGCATTTTTCAGGATACATTGGAACCTGCAGAACTTCTTGAAGATTGTTTTCACTCCATACGGTAATTTTGCTTGTTAAGATAGCCGTTCAACTAGAAATGAGCCCAATCAGCAAACAAACGACGCTTATTATGGTCAAGTGGCTTTTGTTCTTGAACCAGTTGTATCTTGTATGGGTGTAGACCAAGACCTTTACGTAAAATTTTCCATGAGGTGGATGCACAGAGTCCAACTTGTGAACGTCGACAATAGCCAAATCTGGATCATCATTAACACCATGACTTACAGTAGCGATATTTTCTTCTGTACGTACAGTTCTTTGTCTTGTTGTTGTTGTTGCATCGAGTAGAGAAAATGTTGTCCGAAATCTATCGATAGTTCGACGAATAACCTGCTCTGATGGACGATTATATAAACCATACATCTCACGAAGTGCTCTATAAGGTTTTTGAAATTAAATTTCAACAATTTGCAAACGTTTTTGTGGCGTGAGTCTTTCCATGATAATTTGTCAATGCTTACTGAACAGAAATGTCAAAACAACATGGCTTCTACCTTCTGTCAAACAACAGTTATCCCAATCGAAAGTTCTATCATTCTAAAAAAACACCCCATAGAATTAACACTTATTAGAAAATAGCAAAGGGAATAAAAGAAATCGAAGATATACAACTTGTCATTTAAAAAACATTAAATAAATAGTTGAAGAGTACAAAATTTTCATCCCATCAGAACATCCTCAAAAAAACAATTTTAAAGATGTTTTGAATGTTTTAGCAATTCTTTTAAACGAACCTATTTTAAGCAAGTTCTTGAAGTTATATTTTGCATTTTTGGAAAGGAATTTAGTTTTAATAAAACAAGGTGCGAAACTAAATTTCGTACTATTGAAGTATTAATTTAATGATTTTTAATTGACAGTTTGTATTTCTTTTATTTCTTTTCCTTTGGTATTATGATTTAAATTTAAAATTTATATGTCTACTAAATTGACCCAGTGTGTTCTGAAGACATTTATTTTATTTAATTCTAAAAGTTTTTGATTAAACATTTTTATAAATTAAAATTTGTGGGTGATTAACATAATAAATCTGTATGATATTTAAACTTTTGTGATATTTTGTTGTTTTAAATTTTGTAGTGGTGATAAATATCAGTGGAATTTTCAGTAATAACTGCTCTACGCAGGGTTTAGATTAGTCAACGAGTTTAGATTAGACACAGAGTTTAGATTAGAGGTGGAATATTATATTATACTCATGTAATGATATTGAAGAAACATTAAAGGTTTTTTCGTTTTTCGAAGAAAAACATCATACACACTGCCTGAAAGGCGAGAATAAAAAACTCTTACACCATAATTGCAATTACTGAATATCAAATTTTTATAATTACGGCTGAAATCAACGATATCCTATCCCCACATTGTGTCAAAGACAGACAGATATTAAGTCCCACGTTTTCCGTTTAATCATTAGATCGTTATCAATCTCTCTGCTCTTAACGTAACTGTATCATCTTTTGACAAGGATCGCTCTGCTATAATTCCATTCTGTTTCGTACATATTTTGAACACATGTCTGGATTAATCGGGAATTCCATACAACATCGTCCAGTCGGGGCTTAACACGACAGTTAAGCACCAGTCATTTTTTTATTGGATTATACGCTGACGATGCATCTGCATTGTTATGGAAACCTGGCAGAAAACGGGAGATGGACGTTTATGTTATGCGAAATTGCACACGGATCGGAAAAGTGTCCATTGAAATTTTATGACTTTCCATTACTTGCATTAACTTTGATGTACGGTGTGATTTTCTACAGATGGGACCGTATCGGGGTTTTTCGAGATGAAAAGTTGAAGGAAAAACGTTGGGGTGAGTAAGATGAATTGCTCAACAAAAGCTAAGGAGGTTCACAATTTCTAGCGATGTCTGCTACACTGCCATCTAGATTAGTGGTTATTTATGCCATTCATGTTTTGACAAAAAGTTAGTTTAACATCTGTTATATTAGGAGTTTCCGCCGTTTCATTGTAGATGGCGCGGCACAGAGTTTCGGTTAGCTTTCGCAGATGATAACCGGCTTAAAGAATAGTTTGGACATTCAAGAACAACATAACCTATTAATATCATTGATTTTATATTGGTGAAATATAATTTTTATAAGTTGAAAATGTCAAAATTTGAGCCAAGTAAGCGTCATTTGCGGGAAATATTAGTTTACTTCTTTAATTTAAAGAAATCTGCTGCTGAGGCGCATCAATTGCTCGTAGAATCATATGGTGAGGGTGTTTTGAGTGAGAGAACGTGTCGAGAGTGGTTTTAAAAATTTTTAAAACGGTGATTTCGACGTAGAAGACAAAGATCGCAGTGGAAGGCCAAAAATTTACGAGGATGCAGAATTGGAGGAATTATTGGAGGAAGATTCATCTCAAACACAAAAAGAACTTGCTGTAACATTAGAAGTCACTCAGCAAGCAGTCTCACATCGTTTAAAATCATTAGGAATGATTCATAAACAAGGAAATTGGGTTCCGTACGGCGGAAACTTATTTGTACTCCTAATATTTTATATGTAATCACCTTTCGCACACCAAAACTTGACGAATTTTGCGTCGTGATTAGTGCCTGCAGCCTTAAAAATTCATATGAAGGTAAATGACCATAGACAACGAAAACTTAACACCTCGATTTTCCGAATTTAAAATAAAAATGTGGAAAATCGCTCGGACCCCATATATGAAAAGGGATGTGGGGTGTTGCGATAACTAATTTTGAGGAAAATAGTGAAAGAGGCAATGTGGAATTTATCTCCAGAATAATTATTCTTATCCGACACATTTCAGAGGTATTTAGTAATTATTTTGTTAATGTTTTGTCCAAAAAAGTATTAATTTCTTGTCCAAACAAGTAGACGTACCATGTTTTTGATTTACCTCAGTTTATCGTGTATTTTTAAGAACGTTACAAGTGTGTCAAAGCGATTGTAAATTTGTAATAGAATTGAAATGGTGTATTCCGTATAAGAAAGGGTGGAAGTGATAAAATTATTTCTTAGAAATAACGACTCTGCGCGAACAACAGCAGCTTTATTTAAGTTCTGTGAAGTGGTCAGTGAAATGATCAACGCTTATCAAAACTACATGTTCGATATCTGTTTTTTGGACAAGTGTTTATTTTACCTTAACGGCATTGTAAACCAGTATAACTGTCGGTATTGGTCAAATGAAAATCCAAGATTATTTCGTGAGGTGCATACTCAGCGTCCCCAAAAATTAAATGTTTGGGCGGGTATTTATGAAAATTACATAATCGGCCCTTTTTTATAACCGGTAATCTCACTGGCCAAATCTATTTAGATCTATTGGAGAACGCTATTTATCCAGCCCTCACCAGCCAGATCACCTAATCTGGCTCCACTGGACTTTTTTCTATGGTGTCACCTGAAATCCAAGATTTACCCTATCCAGTCTGAGTCACTGCATGATTTGCGAACTCAGATCATTCATTAAGGAATGCCGTCAAATTACACCAGAAATCTTGAGTGACGTACGTGAACGTTTTCAGCGAAACTTACATTACTGCATGGAAGTGAATGGTGCCTATTTCCAGCATTTAATAAACTAATCACAAAAGTACTCTTCCACTATTTTACCTGTCATTTTGTTATCGATGGAAATTTTGAAGCGAAATTTCAGGATCAGATAGAACTCGATCAGATATTCAAACTGTGGTATCGCAACATCCCTCATCCCTATTCGAAATCAAGGGGTCATGATCACCTCCGTCAGGGGTTGCAGTTACGGGGATGCGAAAAGCGGAAAAGTTGTTTCCCCTCGACTCAGAAATTGACGGGTCAAAGCGATCTCCACATTTTCATTTTAAAGCCGGAAAATTGAGATGTGAAGTTTTCGTTGGACCACACTGTATCTCATCATCATGACCTCGTACAATCTCTATCGGGATCCAGGGACTCTTCATATTTCTTCCACTGTTCCCTACTTTGAGCGATTTGTGTCCATAATGTTCCTTTCTCTTTCTTAATAGAATCCTGCCATCTTGTTGCTGGACGTCCACGGCTTCTTCTATCATCTCTTGGATACCATTTTTGCACCAACTTGATCCATTTTTCAGTTGACATCCTTTTTACATGGCCAGCCCAAGTCCACTTTTCCTCGAACAGTTCTTTAAGTATATATCATATTTGTGTTTTTCTCGTGATATCTACAATTCGTGACAAATTCCCACTAGGCCACAGAGATCAAGGTAGGCTCAGGAAAAGATGAAGCGACAACCTGAGCGCATAGTAGGCAAGGGGGAAAAGAATGAACAGGCGATCTCGCCTAATATGGGGACGGAAGAAGATCTACATTTCTTATTCGGTCTTTTATTGAGATATATATATATTTTTTTTATAATGATAGAACTTTCGATGGGGATAACTGTGATTTGATAGAAGGTAGAAGCCATGTTGTTTTGACATTTCTGTTCAGTAACCATTGACAAATTATCATGGAAAGACTCACGTCGCAACAACGTTTACAAATTGTTGAAATTTATTTTCAAAACCAATATTCTATTCGACAAACTTATAAAGCACTTCGTGAAATTTACATAATCATCCATCAGAGCAGCTTATTCGTCGAACTATCGATAGATTTAGGACAACATTTTCTCTATTCGATGCAACAACAAGACAAAGAACTGTACGTACAGAAGAAAATGTCGCTGCTATAAGTCATGGTGTTAATGATGATTCAGATTTGTCGATGGACGATGGTCATATGAAACATCTTCTGTAAAACACTAGAAGTCAAAAATGAATCGAATATCTTCTGTAATTTATCGTATTTGGTTGCGCTAGTATCGGATGTTTTTTTAGAGTGATTGAACTATAAATTGAAATAAAATACATTTAAATTAAGACTGAAGCCAATTTATATTTATTTCAGAAATAATTCAGGCCTTATTTCATCATTAACACGAGTTATGTTGGCTTCCAAAGCGTCTGTTATTTCTGGTTTATCAGCTTAAACCAATGACGTGACATAACCCCAAAGAAAATGATCCAGTGGAGTAATGTCGCATGATCCTTGGAGGCAATTAATTGGAGCATTTCTCGAAATACTGTTATCGCCAAAAATCTTTCTTTCAGTAAATCAATTGTTACGGTAGCAGCATGAAGTGTAGCATCATTTTGTTGGAACCAAAACACTTCTGGGTCGATACCATTCAAATTTTGAAACAAATAATCATTGTTCATCGATCTGTTACGAGCAACATTCACTGTAACATTAGCTCTGGCATCGTTTTTAAAGAAATATGGACCGATGATGCCTCCAGCGTGTAAAGCCTACCATACAGTGGCATTTTTCAGGATGCAATGGAACCTGCATAACTTCTTGAGGATTGTTTTCACTCCATATACGGCAATTTTGCTTGTTTACATAGCCGTTCAATCAGAAATGAGCTTCATCACCAAACACAATTTTACGATAAAAAAGTGGATCAACTTCAAGCTGTTCTAGGGCCCAATCAGCAAACAAAGGACGCTTATCATCCAGTGACCGAAGAATACTACGTTACGTTGTGTAGACCACACAAGTACACTTGGACAAGAAAACAGTGATGGGAGGTTCAGAATGCAAGGTTAAATAAAATCTGAATCCTCAAGCAAAATACCATTGTTAACCACCTCTAGAATCAAAATAAAGTAATGAAGATAAAGCGTTGTAGAAAATATATTAAATGGTCAATTCAGATTAATGTAAATAGGTTGTCCCCAACTAGAGCATTAATGCAGTAAAATTCAACAATGAATAAAGCATACATTATACAAAAAACACTCACGTTGACATCAGACAATTCAATACAATACAATAACTTCACATGTTCGAGCAGTTCCGTCCACTTCCCTCTTAGTCCATCCTTAATTTTTAATGAACAATAGCCATCTATTTCCAACAAAGGAAAACTGGACGCTCTTAAGCCGGCGTTCAGTCTCCTACGCTCATCAACAACAATCGAGAGAACAGACGCTCCTTTCCAGGGTTTTATTTACCCACGCGCACAACTCTACGAAGCGACCATAGTATCTTACTCCTGGCATCGACAGTGACAAGTAAGCATAAAATTCTCTAGGTGGCTTTTCCCGCCTAAATTCCCTTACTGAAATATGTACGAATATCTTTCAAAAATTGTTTAACATAATCTAAGAATAAGAATTTCATCATAAAACTATCTTACTTAGAATATTCAATATTATTGGATATCTAACTAACTTACTTTCTTGTTTGTTGTTGATTGATGTTATATTTTATTGAATATGAATTATTTGAGTACTGACGAAGCAAAGTCTCTCTTGAAACTTGTTTTTCAATAATGTTTTTACATATCTTGAGGATTTATAGAACTTACTTTTTCGAGTAATTCAGGCCTTATTTCATCAATACGACGAGTTATGTTGGCTTCCAAAGCGCCTATTGTTTCTGGTTTATAAGCATAAACCAATGACTTCACATTACCCCAAAGAAAATAATCCAGTGGAGTTATGTCGCATGATCTTGGAGGCCATTAATTGGACCATTTCTCGAAATAATGTTATCGTCAAATTTTTCTTTCAAGAAATCAGTTGTTACGGTAGCAGCATGTGGTGTAGCACCATCTTGTTAGAACCAAAACACTTCTGGGTCAATATCATTCAAATTTTGAAACAAATAATCATTGATCATCGATCTGTAACGAGCACCATTCAAAGTAACATTAGCTACAGCATCGTTTTTAAAGAAATATGGACCTATGATTCCTCCAGCGTGTGAAGCACACCATGCAGTGCATTTTTCAGGATGCAATGAAACCTGCAGAACTTCTTCTTGTTTTCACTCCATATATAGCAATTTTGCTTGTTTACATAGCCGTTCAATCAGAAATGAGCTTCATCACTAAATACAATTCTACAATAAAAAATTGGATCAACTTCAAGCTGTTCTAAAGCCCAATCAGCGGCTTTAGTTCTTGAACCAGTTGGATCTTGTATGGGTGTACACCAAGATCCTTACGCAAAATTTTCCATCTGGTGGATGCACAGAATCCAACTTGTTGTGAACGTCGAAGAATAGACAAATCTGGATCATCATTAACACTATGACTTACAGCAGCGATATTTTCTTCTGTACGTACAGTTCTTTGTCTTGTTGTTATTGCATCGAGTAGAGATAATGTTGTCCGAAATCTATCGATGGTTCGACGAATAAGCTGCTCTGATGGACGATTATGTAAACCATAAATTTAACGAAGGGCTCTATAAGTTTGATGAATAGAACACTGTTTTTGGAAATAACGTGACGTGAGTATTTCCATGATATGTTGTCAATACTTACTGAACAGAAATGTCAAAACAACATGGCTTCTACCTTCTGTCAAATCACAGTTATCCCTATCGAAAGTTCTATCACTCTAAAAAAACACCCGATATCTTGGTGGCATCTTTCACCCTGACAGCTCCCAAATTTTCAGGAAAAATGACAGATGTGAATAGAGGAAATGAATTTCTAATGACATACGGGCAACAAGCGATTTGTAGGCATATAATATTTCATTAACTAAATGTTGGTAGTTTGCATCCATATGGTTGCCCAAAAATCCTCTTACTACACTAACAAATAAGTTCCATGCTCTGAGTTCCTGCCTGGTGAGCTTCTCTGTAAAATTAACGTCGTCCAGCAATTTTCTGATTTGTGGTCCAATAAAAACCCCTTCCTTCAATTTGGCATCACTTAACTTGGGAAAGACTTGTCTTAAGTATCTGAATCCATCACCATCTTTATTCATAGCTTTCACAAAGTTTTTCATCAGCCCAAGTTTGATGTGAAGAGGTGACAGAAGGACATTTTTGGGGTCTACAAGAGGTCTCAATTTATCATTTCCATCTTGGTCGAAATAAACTTTTTTCTGGCCAAATTTTTGTTATATAATTTTGATTTATTGCACTACTAAAGTTCCTTTAACTTTCAGGTCCCCACAGATCTGCCATTTACACGTGTTGTTGTTTATTTTATACAAACGAATGCGCATATTTTCATAACTTTCTGTCATCGTCACTGAATGGGAAACTGGTAAGAGGGTTTTAAATTTCCATTATGCAATAACACAGCTTTCAATCTGTATTTAGACGAAGCTATAAATAAACGTCACTCAGAGGGGGAATGCTCAATATCAAGTTCCTGCATTAAACCATCAATATCAGTACACGCCCATAACGAATTTTCCATATTGTGGAATGCTGAAAACGGAGCATCTCTTTTTCTGTAATTCGGAATTTTCTTTTCGTTGCCTAATGAGTTTCATTCTTTAAGACGGTCGTATTGCAGACTACAAATTTGGATAGTCGATCTTGTGCTTTCTCTTTTTGGAATAACCTTCAGTCTTAGTCAGGCAAAAATAGCAACCGTTTGAATGATTATAGTGAGTTCCGTCACACCATAGGGACTACAAAAGGCATACTTTTTCTCTTCTCGTTCATCCACTGCACCAGTGATACGCTACAACTAACACAGTACACATGGGGAGCCCATTGCTTGTCCTGATCTCCAATTAAAACAACGAAATATTGGAAGTAGGCTTTTTTAACATTTTTAGAAAACGGCCTAGCTTGTGATATCACCATAAATTCTCCACAAATTTGTTGGGAGAGATGCGCGTCTGTCTGGACATTTTCGACCTCAAAACACTTTCTTATCTACACACAGGGAACTAAAGAGAAGATTGATTTTTAATCTTAATTTTATGTCTAGTATTGTAAAAAACACAGTTTAGGTACTTTTCCTGTTGAAAAATGTATCCATTTTAACAGTACCCTCATAAAATTAGCTACATGCTTATGTAAAATTGTCTTATTGCGTTATTGAAAGTGGTACGTGTTAGGGCATTAGGACTATTTTTCTTATTATTAGAAGGGTATTACCATAGAAAAAATAAGGATCTGCTTTGTGTTACAAACATTTTGTCGACCAATGATAATCAATGCTCTTATATACTCAGACTAATCACAGATTGCTCAACGTCAGCTGACACATTTGCGTTACGTCTAGATCAAATGATCTAGTAAATTATTCCCATATAGGTTTGATGAACTTCGCTAAACATATGATTCGATAACATAGAGGCAATTGATGTTCGTCTCCTGTGGGTTATGTGGAATGATGTCCTGGATGTTCTTGTTCGCATTAGTTAATCTGTCCGGGTCTGGGGGTCCGGTTATGGAGTTATCGAACATTCCAAATTGCTATCAATGATCTCTGTGCCTCCCCCCTTTAGGTTAATATTTTCTTGCATATAATGAAATAAGAAAATTATTTTGTTTTCTATGACTCTATTGAATAAGAGAACTTGCGGAAAAATTGAACATTTTTTATTGATCTTCAGTTGAGTTGTCTCTAATTGAAATAAGAAATTATTAAATAATAAAAAGAGGTTTTTCCTTGATAGAAGGATGATTACAAAATTTTGAATAGATATTACTCTTAACATTAAACGAAGGCGCAATTAATAAAAATATCTGACTAGTCAGTTCTTCTAAGTAGATTTTTTCGCAGAAAAATTTATATAAATTTAATAATAAGAAGGGTTTTTTACTTGATAGAAGGATTTTTACAAAATTTGAAGATCAAAACATATTTAATTTGTTAGTTTCCTTTAATTTTAATTTCAAAAAAATTTATTCGAAAACATTCAGAATTAAATTAATGTCTTATGCTTATATTCACTAGACAAATAAAATTAAAACGCATTATATAATATCAAATTGAATAAAATACCCAACAAATATAAATTGTCAATTAAAATTAATAAATAAATCACTATATAGTATAAAATGGAATAAAAAACTACAAATATAAATTGTCCATTAAAATTAATAAATGAATATTTGAAAGAGACAAAATTTTGTTTCTGATCTTATATTTATGAAAACTAAATCCTTTTCAAAAATAGAAAACATAATTCCAAGAACTTCTGAAAAAATATAATTTATAATATATTAAAACAAATTACTTCAAAAAACTCTCAAAACATGTGTATCACATCCTCAAAAAACACTTAGAACTCAGATAAGGTCTTCTTCAGACCAACTTCACATTTAAGAAATAAAATCAATTAACAATAAATAACTTACCTCTAAGACCTTGTGGAATCCTCGTTTGAACAAACTAACCTAAAAATCCAAGGTATTCTATGCTCATCACAAAAATCAAGTTTGTAGGTATTTAATGATCTTAGTTAGACCACATGATATTTATATAATAAAATTTTTCAAAACCTAAATATAATTATATATTATATATAAAATAAAATAATTAGAAGAGGTTTTTTACTTGATAGAAGGATTATTATAAAATTTGAATATCAAAACAGATTCAATCTGTTTTTTGAGGATGTGATACATGTTTTGAGAGATTTTTCAGCTTATTCACATATATTAAATATTTTAAATAATTTATATGTTTTTGAAAAGTTCTTCAAATTATGTTTTGTATTTTTGAAGAGGATTTAGTTTTCATAAATGTAAGATCAGAAACAAAATTGTGTCTCTTTCAAATATTTATTTATTAATTTTAGTTGACAATTTGTATTTGTTGGCATTTTTATTCCATTTGATATTATATAATAGGTTTTGATTTTATATCGGGTGTTTTTTTAGAGTGATAGAATTTTTTATTTGAATAGAACACATTTAAATTAAGATTGAAGCCAATTTTTTATTATTTGAAAGATAATTTTATGACATTAATGTTTTGAAAATAATTTCCGGCATATGTCCACCACGACTAGCTCTGAGGAACCGTATTCGACCAGACTAATTTTGGACCACTTTTTCGAGTAATTCATGCCTTATTTCATCAATAACATGAGTTATGTTGGCTTCCAAAGCGTCTATTGTTTCTGGTTTATCCGCATAAACCAATGACTTGACATAACCACAGAAAATAATCCAGTGGAGTTAATTAATTGGACCATTGCTCGAAATAATGTTATCGCCAAATCTTTCTTTCAATAAATCAATTGTTACGGTAGCAGCTTGAGGTGTAGCACCATCTTGTTGGAACCAAAACACTTCTGGGTCGATACCATTCAAATTTTGAAACAAATAATCATTGATCATCGATCTGTAACGAGCACCATTCACTGTAACATTACCTCCAGCATCGTTTTTAAAGAAATATGGACCGATGATGCCTCCAGCGTGTAAAGCACACTATACTATACAGTGCATTTTCAGGATGCAATGGAACCTGCAGAACTTCTTGAGGATTGCTTTCACTCCATATACCGCAATTTTACTTGTTTACATAGACGTTCAACCAGAAATGAGCTTTATAACTAAACACAATTTTACGATAAAAAAAGGATCAAGCTGTTCTAGGGCCTAATCAGTAAACAAACGACGCTTATTATGATCAAGTGGCTTTAGTTCTTGAACCAGTTGGATCTTATTTGGGTGTAAACCAAGATCTTTACGCAAAATGTGGTGGATGCATAAGTTTGGCGAATAGATCACTGATTTTGGAAATAAATTTCAACAATTTGAAAACGTTGTTGCGGCGTGAGTCTTTCCATGTTGTCAATGCTTACTGAACATAATTGTCAAAACAACATGGCTTGTACCTTCTGTCCAATCACAGATATCCCTATCGAAAGTTCTATCATTCTAAAAAAAAACACCCGATATGTTTATTGAATATAAGCTCTGCTTATAAGACATTAATTTAATTTTGAAAGTTTTTGAATAAAATTTTTTCAATTTCAAATTATAGGTGACTAACAGATTAAATCTAAAATAAGACGGAACGGGTTTTTACTTGTTAGAAGGATTATTACAAAATTTGAATATCAAAACAGATTTAACTTGTTGTCTTTTACAATTTTAATTATAAGCTTTGTATGATTTTTTGTGAACATGGAACATAGAGTACTTTGGATATAAATGTACCTATTTGCATGTTTTTAAAGATCATGTATTTCTAAGATGGGACTCGGTAAGTCTATACATTGTTTAATTGATTTTATTATTTTTTATATGTAAAGTTGAACTGATCTTTAATTTTAATTATTTCTTGAGGATGTGCTACATGTTTTGAGATTTTTTGAAGTAATTTATTTAAATATATTGAATATTTCAAATAAATTAGTTTTTGAGAAGTTCTTGAAATTATGTTTTATATTTTCGACAAAGATTTATTTTTCATTAATATAGGATCAGAAAACAATACATTTTGTAACAAACAGGGCTTCGTACGTTTGTCTGAAGAGTTCAGTACGCATGCCTGGAACGAAACAAAAAATGTTTGCTTATTTATATTTTAATTTCAATTGACAATTTATATTCGTTGATTTTTCTTAATTCCATTTGATATTGTATGATGAATTTTGATTTTATACGTCTATTAAATATGAGCAGTGCTTATAAAGACAGTAACTTAATTCTTAAAGTTTATTCAAAAAAAATTTTTTGAAATTAAAATTGTAGAAGACAACAGATTAAATCTGTTTTGATATTCAAATTTAGATTAAATCTACTTTAATATTCAAATTTTGATATAAAGTTTTTTCGCAAAATGACATGAAACATTGACATTTCTACCACAGCATGCTTCGAATATAGTCATCAAGTCTGACAAAATTCAAGTTGAAGAATTTAGTCCTTCTGGTGGTAGAACTACTCATGTAATTGAGAATATATTTGAAAAGCTTTTAAAATTCTGAACTTAAAATTCTGAACTGATTACCTATAACGAAATTCAGTTGAATTTCAAATTCAATTGACGAGGATCCAAATGGGGTTCACACGAAGCCAGCATTGTCTGAAATATTCATGGACTCCCGTGATATTTGAATGACTGAACTCCTATATAAAGGATCTTTGAATTCCATTATTAATCAAAGCAACTTCACCTGGTAAATTTTTTATAAGGTCACCTACATTTTGATAGACGGAACTTAAATTATTTATAAATTTCCCTAACGAATACACCAGGTATGTTTTTCGAATCTTCAAGAATAACTTACTTCGTAGAAATTACTTTTGTGATTTAGGGTCCTATTTTTTTCGTGAATATTGATATTTTATTGACCGAAAATGTGTTTTCAATTAAAAAATTATTTCAATGAAAATTTTATGCATAGTTATTCTATTTTTTAATTATTTTTTGCACTTTTAGACCACTTACAAAAAACGATGGTCATCTTTAGGCTTATTCGCCTTAAATATAGTATATTCCTTGGATTAGATCGTTTCTTTGGTACTATTAATTTTCAATGGAATAAAAAAAATACTTTGTTTACTAAAGGTGTTTCAATAAGAGGTTCAATTTTTCAATTGGATACCGAGATCTTGGGTTTTAACATCTTTAGTCTTTTTTTTGAGTCCATATGAAAGATGAGATCTATGCATTTTACTGTCTTACATCTAGTACATAGGATCTCTTGTATAGCTTTTTGACAGAATATGTAATGTTTCTCCATACATAATTTTTATGATGCATTTTGGATAACGTCTAGGCCTTTTTACGACAATGTAAGACACCTCCCCATCCAATGATTCCATTTGGGAGTTGTGGTTGTATCGGGTGTTTTTTTTTTAGAGGGATAGAACTTTCGGTAGGGATAACTGTGATTTGACAGGAGGTAGAAACCATGATGTTTTGACATTTCTATTCAGTAAGTATTGACAAATTATCATGGAAAGACTCACGCCGCAACAACGTTTACAAATTGTTAAAATTAATTTTTAAAATCAGTGTTCTATACGCCAAACTTATAGAGCACTTCCTGAAATTTAGGTATTGCCATATATGGAGTGAAAACAATCCTTAAGAAGTTCTGCAGGTTCCACTGCATCCTGAAAAATGCACTGTGTGGTGTGCCTTACACGCTGGAGGAATCATCGGTTCATATTTCTTTAAAAACGATGCTGGAGCTAATGTTGCAGTGAATGGTGCTCGTTACAGATCGATGATCAATGATTATTCGTTTCAAAATTTGAATGGTATCGACTCAGAAATGTTTTGGCGACATAACTCCACTGGATTTTGGTTAACAATTTTTATTTATTGGATTTTGTTATATCATTTGAATGTCTTATAATGAATGTTTATTTTATATGTCGTTTGATATAAGTGGTATTTATATGACATTAATTTAATTTAATTCCTGAAGTTATAATTATTAAATATAATTTTTTGAAATTAATTTGTACAAGGCTAATATTAAAATATTTGAATAATTTTATATACCTTCCATCAAGTATTAACCGCTGTTTATGTTATTTTATTCATAATATATAATTATTTGGTTTCCTTAACATTCTTTATACAGATAGTCCTTGTGCTATAACAGAGGCCGTTAAATTGCATTTCAATCTTTAAGATCAATGGTAAACCACAGAATTATTTATTTCGAGCTATATAAGACTCCATTTAAATGTTCAGTATTCATTTACCAAGAAGCTTTCTGGGTTAAAGAGTAAGTAAATAGTTTTGTTGATTGTTGTTATATTTTATTGAATACGATTGAGTACTGACGAAGCAAAGTCTCTTTCAAAATTTGTTTTTTAGTAATGTTTTTACATATCTTGAGATATTCTAAAAAGTTACTCAGAATAATATTGAATTTCTAAGTAAGATAGTTTCATGATGAAATTCTTAAGATTATGTTAAACATTTTTGAAAGATATTTGTTTTCATAAGAGGAATGAGCAGAAACAAAATTTTGTCTACTCAGAATATTTAATTTATAAGATTTTTTTAACAATTTATATTTATTATATTTTGTTATATCATTTAGATGTCTCATAATGAATGTTTATTTTATATATCGTTTGATATTAATTTAATTTAATTCCTGAAGTTATAATTATTAAATACAATTTTTTGAAATTAAATATGTAGAAGGCTAATATTAAAATATTTAAATAATCAAAACATTATTATGCACTTAAACGTTTGCGTCATCAGTAACAAAAGCGTTTTTATTCTTCTTGAGAGGAAGAAAACAAAGACTCAGGTAAGTCATTTATGTATATCACAAACAGTAGAGGTCCCAGAATACTACCCTAAGGAACACCCATAACTACAGTTTCATCGTTGGATAAGCGATTCCTTTCGCCAGTTTCGATAGAAACTCTCTGTATTCTATTTTTGAGGTAATTACTCAACAATTTCAGTCGAGTGTCTCGAATACTATATGTATTTAATTTGTTGAGAAGTCTTTCATGGTTTACACTGTCGAAGGTCTTAGAAAGGTCCAAAAACAGTCCAATAGGTACTTCTATACGTTCGAGTGCTTCTAGAATTTCAGAAGTCAATTCATAAAAAGCAGTGCTGGAGCTCTTGCCTCTCAGGTACCCTTGTTTGTTTTTCGAAAACACTCCAAATTTGTGGAAGAAGTTGAGCAGTCTGGCCACCAAAACCTTTTCAGAAATTTTTGAAAATGAAGTGAACATGCTTATCGGACGATAGTTCAATCATCATCCAAATATTTCAGTAGTAACAAACGGAACTCTTATACCTTTCCAATAAAAAATTGATAGTGAAGAAAAAATATTCTCTTGTTCAATTTAATCGCCCTAATTTTCCGGGAAATGCAGTTTTACTAGATAAGATTTCGTGCACGATGATGAAAAATTCAAACTGGTATTCACTTAATGGCATTAATTTCGGATTTTCTCCAATTAATTCCTTATTCTTTCTTTGCAGAAATATTATTTTTTAATTTTACCTTTTCCTATCGCGAACAAATTAAAATTTTTCCTCGCTCTTTAAAACGGTTGAAAACCCAAGCTCATAACCGGTATGCATTCATTCCTGCCAATATCTCGAGTTTTCCAGATGCCCACTTTCGACAAAGCCTCAGTTAGATAATGAAAACAGACAGCTTAAGACGAACAGATCAAAGTAGCCGATAAAATTTCCGACGACGTAGCTTTTCATCTAGGTACTTCAAGAATGGCGGCCTCCCTGAGAAGTTAATTATTAATAATTCGACAGAGGGTCCTACATATCCTGAACATAAGGTATCTCGATGACGTGAACTGTTAGCAACGGGATGAGTCTGTAATTGAATAGGCAGCTTTACGTTTCTGCGTTAGGTGAAATTTGATTTATGCTGCGAAAACTGGGTCATGTTGAATCATTCAGAATGCCGTACATATACGAAATGCATTTATATTTTTCAGGTAGACGAAGAATTGTTGCAAATACGAGATCTGTTCATAATATTATCGAACTTCTTGAATTACACGTCAGCGTGTATTTTTATAGCCTCACAGCTTTGTATTGATCATGATCCCATCTACAGGTAATAGGTTGAGTCATAATAGTCATCAGAAAAATATAGAAGAAAATCCAAGTCCTGCATTTTTCAAATTATATTGCACTTTCTTTTATTCAACATAACACTTTTATTCAATATAACACCCTGTGTTAATTTTTGAACTCCTGTTGCTACAATTTTTCACTTTTTTCAAATTTTATTTTTCCTATGTTATCCCGATTAGTGTTTCTGTAACCTACAATCTTCAATTCTAAGCCAATTGCTCCAACTTGGAAAATAGCGTCACTTTTTGCCGAACCAAGTATTCAAAATTAATATTTCGTCCAACTTTTGACAACAATTGACTGTACTGAGAAAAAATTGTACTACATCCGTTTGGCAAGTTACTTCAAAAGTTCTCACATTTAATAAGGATTCTAACATACTACAACACTAACTACATTTTTTTTAGATTGGACAGAAAAAGGTTTTCCTTAAATGTGTCGTTTTATGATGAGATTTAATAAATTCACAAAAGATGTTCAAACTGCCCTCCTTCAGGAGTAATACGACATTTTCTCAAAAAAGAACGGGATATCAGACGGGCGAATTTTCTGTTATTGACGAATTGCATTGCTTTCCTAATTCTCTCCCGAAGCTCAGCTACATTTTCAATTTGTTTTGAATAAATTTTTTCCTTCACTGCTTCCCAGTAAAAAAATCTAAGAAATTTAAATCAAGTGAACGAGATTGTACCAGATATTCATTTGCCCGGATATTCTTCACTTAGATATTCTCTAACTGAGAGGGCATTCGCAAGGCAGCCATCTTGCTGAAACCATATTTCTCTGAAAATACTAAGTGGCATGTCTTCAAGTAAATTTGGCTACTGATTTCGTAAGAATTGTAAATAAATTTCAGCATTTAAAACCTCTGGCAACTCACTTGTACTCGCTGTACATGATATGAGTGGAGCTAATGTTTTTTCAACAGCATTATATAGAAATAAAAATTTGATCGATATTCTAAATGAAAGAGTGTTTTAGTTACGATTTAATTTGGAAAAACAAAACGGAAAACCCTGTTTATGTAGATTTTTATTTATTATCTTTTGTTGTTTAAATGACGCGTTTCGTAACTTCTACAGATGCTTACAAACAACTAGTGAAAACTCTTTAAAACATTAGTCAAATATCAGAAATTCTTTGAAAAAGTTAAATGGAATTGAAAGGGAATATATATTTAATCAAAATTCAATGTAAAAAGGAGGCAAGTCTTAAAAAATCGAAGGAATTAGAATTTTTAGTGTAATAATTCACAATATGTTAACTAAATGACATAAAACTTATTGAAGAAATGCTAATTTCCAGCAATAATCAAAACTCAATGAATATAAGGAAAGGATGTCTCTACCTAAAATTATTTCAAAAATTTGTAACTCTAATCTAAGATGCTTTCATTATGGAAAAAGTTATAATAAGATATAAGCTGAAGAAATGTAAACAATTTCATAGATAATTGTAAGTAACTATTGAGTTAGAAGCATTAATTATTGAAAACTTTTTTTGAAAATTTGAAAATTATGGTAACTAAAACTGAATCGAATGAAATGAAATAGGAAAAGGCTTTTTACTTGATAGAAAGAATATGACAAAATTTGAATATCGAAACAGATTTAATCTGTCAGCCTTCTACAATTTTAATTTCAAAGAAATTTTTATTCAAAAACTTTTAGAATTAAATTAATGTCTTATAAGCACGGCTTATATTTAATAGACGTATAAAATAAAAACTCAATATTCAATATCAAATGGAATTAATAAACCAACAAATATAAATTGTCAATTAAAATTAATAAATAAATATTTGAAGGAGACAAAATTTTGTTTCTGATCTTACCAATATTAAAACCAATTCCTTTTCAAAAATATAAAACATAATTTGAGGACTTCCCAGAAAATATAATTTATTTAAATTATTCGATACATTTAAATATTTAAATATGTTAATTAAAAAATCTCCCAAAACATGCATTATATCTTCAAAAAACAATAAGAATTCCGCTAATCTCTTCATCGGCCCTAAATCATATTTAAAAAATCAAAATCAACCAACAATAAATATAACTTCCTTAAAGTTGTCCTGGGATTTCCATTTGATATTGTATATTGCGTTTTGACGTTAATTTAATTCTAAAAGTTTTTGAACAAAAATTTTTTTTAAATTAAAATTGTAGAAGACTGACAGATTAAATCTGTTTTGATATTCAAGTTTTGTCATACTCTTTCTATCAAGTAAAAAGCCTTTTCCTATTTTATTTTATACATTATATATAATTATATTGAGGCTTGAATAAAAATCTCATTATGGAATATCAATGGTTTAAAGAAAACCTTATTATACCTTACAGCTTTCTGTGATTTTTTTGACGAACATAGAATACTTTGATTTTACAGTTAGTTTTTCAAACAATAATCCCAGGACAACTTTCAGGTAAGTTATATTTATTGCTGGTTGATTTTGATTTTTTAAATATGATTTAGGGACGATGAAGAGATTAACGGAATTCTAATTGTTTTTTGAAGATATAAATGCATGTTTTGAGAAATTTTTGAATTAACTTATATGAATATTCAAATATATTGAATATTTCAAATAAATAATATTTTCTGAGAAGTCCTCAAATTATGTTTTATATTTTTGAAAAGGAATTCATTTTCATAATGGTAAGATCAGAAACAAAATTTTGTCTCCTTCAAATATTTATTTATTAATTTTAATTGACAATTTATATTCGCTGGTTTATTTATTCCATTTGATATTGTATATTGAGTTCTGATTTTATACGTCTATTTAATATAAGCCGTGCTTATAAGACGTTAATTTAATTCTAAAAGTTTTTGAATGAAAATTTTTGAAATTAAAATTCTAGAAGACTGACAGATTAAATTTGTTTTGATACTTGAGTCGAATGAATTGAAACTCGTACCAAAATTCAGATGAAAATTCAGGATAATTTCCTGGAGTAGTTTCAGACCAGGAAATAGTGTTATTATCGTATAATTAGCATAGCCATCATTTTTGAAGACTTCTTGTTAGCTTTGGAAAATTAAATTTTTCGGGAAGCCATAAGTAGAAGGGGCAGAGCAAACGTCATTTAGTATGAAATTCATCAAAGTCTAAATCACGCCGGTTCTCTTAAAATACTCCTGCACATCTGGTATTTTAAAATGACGAACTTAACCTTTCATGTTTCGAAACCGTTAAAATATTCTACCCACAACCTCAATATTCCTTATTTCGTTCATAATGCAGTTCAGATTGCGGAGTGATGCGTTGATATCCATTAACTGAAAAGGTTCTATTTCCGCAAAAATTCTTCGGTAGATGGAGACAATTCAAGGCAATTTTCTTTCACTTCCAAGCAATTTCTACTCATAGGAATTGTTTCGGTATCGGACCGTACTTCGATGGAATATGCTATTTGTTAGTTCGTTCGAATGGAATCTTAAAATTTGGAACCGCTATAATTGGATTGGATTTGGTCTTAAGAATATGAAATCTGTGCGAAATAAATTCGAAGTTTGAGTCGCTAAAATATCAAAATTTCTACATCATCTAAAAGAAAAACAACTCGGTAACCACGCAATATTTACAAAACTACTGAAACAAGCAATTAAAAAATGTGAGACAAATAAAATCGAAAATAACAAACTAAGTTGATTTGATAGATCGTAGAAGAACAGAAGAAACCCAGAAGCATCAATGGTAGAAATAGGTTCTAGAAGCAAAATGTTAACGAACATGTTTCTAAAAAATTTCATGAGGATCGTTTTATTGAAAGATCCAAAACGAGAACAATAATTTTGTGAGCGTTGTTGAAGAAACCATAGTAACCGTTCCAGGATCGAGGTTAAATTTAGTATTTAGAATTCAGATAACGACACAAACGCTAATGCAAAATTTCTCATTATTTCTTATAATTGTTGATTTTTTAGTTAATTCTCTTTAAAACAAGTAGTTTTTGAGATGCTTCTGTAGTTTATATATCAATTTGTCTAAATTATAACATCACTTGTGTAAATTGTTATTTCTGTCAAATAAATGTAGCATTTAAAAATATACTATATTCAAAGGAACAGAATGGTGCATGCGCCGGGTTTGAGGAATCTACGAATTCCACGTTTGATTGGAGATCACCATTCAAAAATCGATCGGTGGAACAAAATGATTGGTTTTCTAAAAATCTCAAAAGTTTCAAATTAGCTTAGTTTATAAATATGAACTAACGAGAGAAAATAAATACAGGGTGTATATGAATCGTTGCGAAAAAAATTAGAGGATGATTCCTTGTCAAAAAATTGGGTGGGTCTTTCATATAATATAACCTTTATTTTTTTGAGCTCCCCTGCTTAGTTACACCTTCCTTAAGATGGTACCGGAAAAACAGTTTTTAAATTTTCTCTTAAAAACCAAAAAACTGACAAGAATAAAATTAAGCAGACATTTTATGCGGGCGAGAAGGCACTCAAAAAATTGGATTTTACTTTTTGGGGTTATTTAAAAACATTGGTTTACAAGACTCCTGTGCAAGATATGGAAGACTTCAGGAACCGCATTGTTCTTTCATGTAGGGTTATTCAATAAACTCCCGGATTTTTTGACCGCGTAACCCCAATCTATGCGCCGACGTCTAGACTCTTGTGCAACGGCTAAAGGTGGTCACTTTGAACACTTAATATGATCACAAACAGCAAGAAAGAAATATTCATCGATAGAAATCAATAAATTTGTTGGTAACAATCAATGAATATTTCTTTCTTGCTGTTTCTGATGTATTGCATTTGGCCTTTCGGCGTGTACCTTGTACCTATTTAATTTTTGAAAAGTTTAAAATTGTTTGTTTTGTTACATTTCTTTAATATTTGTACCAGTTCTTAAAAAAATATCAACTTGCATCCGCCTAACTCATAAATTTAAGGTCGAAAATAATTCCAGCCTCTACGACGTGAAATGACAAGAGAATTTATTTGTTAAGAATGGATCAAGTTACGAAAACAAATCTTCTTATTGTAAAATATGAATAGTAAAATTTTCTTGCAAAACAATGTTTAGGGGTGGCTTTTTCTACCCCTTGCAGTCATAGAGGAATACCACCAAATTCTTTTTCAGTGTTTTCTCGCTCGCATAAAATGTCTGGTTGATTTTATTCTTCTCAGTTTTTTGGTTTTTAAGAAAAAAATTAAAATCTGTTTTTCGGGCGCCATAGTTAGCAGGGGAAGCTCCAAAAAATAAAGTTTATATGAAGACCTTTCCTATTATTTGACAAGGAATCACTCCATAAATTTTTTCGAAACTATCCATATACATTCAAAATAAGATATTCTTTAGTATGGATGAATAAATATTTCGTTTTTTAATTTTTAAAAATATAAAATGTTGAGGACAAATCTCGGTTGAGTTTGATATTGCGCAAAATCAGTCCAGTAGTTTTACAGTAAGGTATATTTAAAATTGTCTATTATTTTAATTGATACTTTACAAACAACGATTCCGACATCTGAAATTTCGGTTTTAGAAGGAAAGTAATAACAAACATGATCCTACAAAATTTCATCGTTTGATTAGAAGAGACGAAATGAAAAAACATTCTGTAGGGAAGCAGCATTTTTTCTTTCACTTTACAGTGTTTTAGTAAGAAAAAATTTGAAATTTCATTGAGGTTTCCTTAGGAATTACAATTTAATTATTTGAAACTGATTCGCCAACTCGCCATATACAGATATTCAGACAGAATTGTAGCGTTCTGATATTAACACTCAAAAACTATCAAATAATGTGAAATAACTCGATTTAAAGTGAACAACTGAAATTTTTTTACCATAATGGTAGCTATGTTTTCACATTTCAAAGATCAGTTAAATTGAGTATTTATAGGCTCGATATTGATTAATTTTAATATAGACGTTATCATAAGTAACGTCTTTAGAATTTGTCTCCTATTGCCAGCTAATAGTAGTGTAAATGAATATATTACAACATATCCGAAGATAATCAAGCAGAGTAAATTTCATGAGAAAACTAATTAAATGAGGAAGTTTTCCTAAGTTTGACACCTTAATTCCCTAGACATCACAATATTAGTTGAGAAACGGTTGACAGTTATAAATTCGGATAAAATTAGAGGATTAACCTAGTTTGAATGCATAGGTGGATTCTATCAAATTAAAAAGTGTTCTTAGTGATGATTTTAAATATTATAGATTTTGTTTCGATGTAAAAATTTCGTTAATAACTGATTTATAATTTCCAATGATAAATCTTAAGAATCAATTAATGAAAAAGAAAATAAGTCAATGTCACCATTATTTAACTATTTTTTTTATAATATGGGAATTGAAGATGCGGACATATTGACCGATGAAAATATATTGGGTAATCTATATCGAAATTCAACTTTTTTTCTTACTATTGAATAATTGATGTTAATTCTTTAATTAATTACTTTTAAAACAAGTATTTTTTGAGATGTCTCTGTTGTTTCTATACTTATAGGTAAAGTCGTAACATTACTCATGTAAAAAGTTACTTTTGTTGATTAAATATTGCATCACATTTACAAATATATCCTAAATAATATACAAAATGGCGAATGCGACGGGTTTAAAAGGAATCTACCGTTCTGATTGAAGCAAAAATTTTGAGCTCACTATTCAAGAATCGACAATGAAACGAAATTCGTAACTCTCAAAAAAATTGAGTGTTCAGAATTACCTACGATTATAAATCTGCAATTATAAGAGAAAATTAACATAAGATATTCCTAGGTACGAGTAATTAAATACTTTGTTATATCATGAGTATTTCAATTTCACAGTTATTTACCATGTAATTTTATAGTCTGTGTAAGTAAGATAAATTTTGGGAGAAACAACCTATAAAGATATCACTTTCGAGAAAGAAAATTGGACCCAGAAATATGTCACTCAGAAATGTTATATCTTTTTCTATATCTTAGAAAACAGCATATTCAATAGAGCTGAAAAGCCAAAAGTATTTTTTATGTGTAAGGAAATACTTTTTTGAATAAAGGATATATCCTCATCATATCGCTAAATATATCATAAATCAAACGAATCAAGATACATAAAGAATCAGCTATAAAAGTGTTTCACCAAAAAATATTTAGTGGATGGAGGATATTTGATTTTATTAAACAATTCGGTTTATTTTCGAATAGATTTTCTTCAATAAGGACTATTACATCCTCAGGCGGTACATTAGGAAACAAATTTACATCAAATGAGACATATTTTGTATTGGCTGGTATTTCGATGTTTTTAATTTTGACAATGAGTGCTACGAGTAATGAATTTTTGAGTGAAAATTGAGGTTGGAATTTAGGAAAATTTCTCATATTTCACGGAATTTAAAAAAATTGCATGCTGGTGCCGTGAAATATGAAACTACGGGTTTTATCAGGTATTTTATTTTGTGAAGTTTTATTAAGAATAAAGTGTTGACTCCTAAGGGTTCATTGTTACTAGTTTAATTATATTTTTCAATTTCAATTTCCCCGGAATTGAACAAAGAATGGTATTACAAATGGAATTTGGGCCTGCACACCAGTTAAGGATCGAAAATATTTGTCCTTCATATTTTTTCGTCGAATCCATAGACCCCTAGAGAGAATGTGTGTGGGATTAGAACTTAATTGTCAAAGAGTAGAAAATGTTGCGTGACCGTTTGGTCGAAAAACAACGGGAGTGTTTATCGATGGTTCTAGGCTGAGTACCAACGAGATACTACTTAGATGCTTAGCGCGGACCCAAGAAGATGCTGAACTAGAAGGCAGGTAGAATTTTACCCCAAATTTCGAAGCGACATTTGGCAATTTTTGTTTCTAGTACTACCGTCCTATTTGGATTTATGGGAAAACATGAGAGACTTTTGAGAGGCCTAAATTGCTGCACTCTGGAAACGTCATTGTACTTTACCTGCCCAGTAAAGATAAAAAATATCTTGCTAAATTTCGTAGAAATTGAATATGTATTATTTAATTGAATTGCATGATGGATATCTATCAAATAAAGGTCATCACCATTCGAAACTTCTTAATATTGGTTTATTTTCAAGATGTGTGATTTCTATTGAAGAAATAATGAAAAATTAAAGTTGACTCAGTATCATGAGTAGCAGAAACAAAACCTATATAAACAACTAATATTTAAGCGGTTTAAGTCAGGGTAGGAATTTCCACATGTTTATGAAATCCTTCAGTCGGAATTGCTGGATGTAGAGCAGTAAAATCGAGGATATGAGTTGAAATGCATGAAAATCATCCGAAATAAAAGAGTGGTTATTCTACCCTTTACGTGATTGGCCGAAGCTAGTTAGATATAAACTCCATCCTCTGTTGGTATAGCTATAAATGAAATTGTGGACGTAATCATCTATGCAGGGGAACTATGGAGTTTCGTATTATTTTCCGGCGTTTGTTTAGTATGCTTATAAAGATAATCATTTATGTGATGAAACCTAGTATTTCATTTTTACTTCGACAAAAAACCAAGGGTTTAAAGCCAAGTAGATGACATATTATTTTAAAACATTCCTTCGTACTATTTAAATATTGGTCAATAAAATAGATGTGTCTCAATTTCATATTGAAAAACTTTGAAGATATAATTTCTATGAACAAAGAATTAGGATTTCGAGAGATAATAGACAAAAAAGAGACAATATCAAAAAAATTGATTATTGTTAGACACACGATATAATTATAATAGCAATTATGAAGATCTACATATTAAAACAGAAATAATTTTCGAAGTGAATGCGAATAGAGAGTTCTTTTGTTAATTATCCAGAGGGATGAGATTGTGACTTGAGTAAGTGTGAATGTAAACTTCTTCAAGAACAGAAAAAGAGTGCGAATAGAACAAATTTGTTCAAAGAGTGACTGAATTGAGTGAATGGGTAAGTTGAGATTGTCAATGAAACTTAATTGTTCGAGGAGCAAAGAGTGACTGCAAATGTTGCGTGACCGTTTTTGGTCGAGTCACAACAAGAGTGTGTTAGAGAAGTGAATAGGATGGATGCGGAAGAAAGCCTGTGTCGACGTGATTAGCGGTTTCTAAGAAGAGACCGTAGCGATATGACTATTGCGGGAACCAAGAAGGGACTGTGATTGGAGATATATTGTGAGGCAGGTGAAATTCTACTGCCAAAATACACCAAACAATATTAGATAAGTGTTTGATAGCCGTTGATAACCTCGACAAAGAACAAAGTGTATGAACAGATAAGAGAAGCTTTAACGAAATCAGCCACTGAAGTCGTGGGTAAAATCTCAAATCGAAAAGCAGGGCATTTTGTTGGAACGATGAAATAGAAAAAATGGTAAATCTTAAAAACAAAGCTTATTTGAAATGGTTGACAACAACAGAACAAGGATAGACAATCATATTTAGGGGCGAAAAGGAGAATAAGAAGAAGAATTAATGATGCAAAAAGTATATCGGATAGAAAATACAAGGAAATTGACGGTTTTCTAGGAGGACGAAAAGCAACTGAATCTTGGCGATTCATCCATGCGCTAAAAAGTCCGAGCAAAAACGCAGCACATATTGACACAATTCCCATGAACAACTGGGTTACACATTGCAAAGAGACAGAGACAAGACAAGAATACCTGACACCAAGTACATCACACATAGACATTGATAGTGAAACAGTTTCTGTCGATGCTGAAACATTGAGAAAAGCAGTATAAGTAAAGAAACGAGAAATCCCTTGGTTCCGGAGGAATACTTGCAGAGTTAATCAAATATGGAACACATAAACTTTTTCAGGCTGTGACAAATTTGATGAATAAGTGCTTGGGGGGATATCCGGTGCCCACAGTATGGAAAACAGCATATATTTCGTCGATATACAAGAAGGGAGATAAAAACAAATGCACAAATAATAGAGGTATATCAGTGACCAGCACATTTAGTAGGATATAAGTGATAGAAAACAAAGTAATTTCTCATTCCATTCCTATTAAAATGAATTATCATAAAGTAACGGACTACTACATCCAATATTTGCAATATATTTGATAAAAAAATCTTTGTTTGTTACTCTTAGGAAAAATGAGAAAAAAATCTAAATTTATCGATTATTTATTTTTGATTAATTATAGTTATTCCACAACTGAATCCAAATTCAATAGTCCTTATTACCACTTTTTATTTTAATCAACTGCCCAATACACATAGGCATTCTACGAATCAAGTCATTAATGAAATTTTCAGGCATATCGTTCCATTCTTTCTGAAGGGCTAAACTCAATTCCTGAAAAGTTGAAAGTGGGTTTTGGCGATTGAATATTGCTCTCCCTAAGCAACCCCATACGTGCTCAATTGGATTCATGTCTGGTGAGTTTGTTGGCCAGTTCATTTCCTGGATATTGTTCTCTTGAAGAATATTTTGAACCCTTCGTGTGCGTTATCATCCTGATAAATGAAATTATCCCCAAATTTGTTGCGCAGAGGAACAATGATTGGTTCAATGATGTTTTTTACGTAGATGGCACCAGTCATTGTTCGTTCAACGAATAAGAGGGGTACGGCGACCGAAAATTATACCCCCAAGCACATGAAGATTCCACATACAAAAAATTGTCAGGTTACATTCAACAAGTTGAGAGTTGATAGGGAGGGGCTAATATTTTTGACGATGTGTTTATATACAGATATTTGGGCAAAGCGATAGCTTGCTGTTTCCTGGAACAAGCGCTCAAAAACAATTTCTGTCGAATTTATTCCATACATCATCTTGTTCACTGGTTTACTTCATTTGAGAACGGTGCGTTTACCTCATTAAAGACCTAGGTAATGATTTCTCATCCAAATAGCTTTTGAATTTTTGTCCAGGTTATTAGTCAGTAACAAAGTGATTTTCTATTTGTCATTTACGTCTCCGAGGGTGGATTTATTAATTCAAATATAGCAAGACGTGCGATAAAGGTCATAAAGTTAACAGTTTTAATAAACAACAAGGCTGTATCTAGTTTCGCTTATACCTGAATATATCTCTCGTATATGGAAATTGCAAAATGGTGTTAAGGCTGCCTGAAAGGGTTTCAATTGAAATGAGAGTGGTTTGCCGCAATGTTTTCAGTTCGGTATTCAAAACACGATGTTTATGTCGCATTACTGAAACATTTCATGGTAACCGAGGCCTGTATGGAGGTTCAATATTAATGGCACCATATATTGACACCGCCAACTCGATCGATTGTATTTATGCGTAAAGCGGCATATAAACTTTTTCTTAACATTTTTTAGCGGCATTGGGTGATGGAAATAGTTGCCGCGATAATTCAGGGAAAAGTGCTGTATTTTCTTTGAGTGATGTTTCACTATTTGAAAACATTCATTTGTTGATTAAATTTTTTTTCGTTTGACTTTGTCCTAGTTCAATACCTAGATGTATTTTGGAGGTGAAATATAGATGAGGTATGTGATATATACAGGGTGACCCAGGGGTGGGTAAATGGTCCTTAACTTCGTTTCTATCCAGGCTACCGACTTGATTGGTTTTTCCAAACGATACATGGTACAATCCGCACATGCTGAAAATATTATCATCCACAAACAGGATATCAGAAAATGAAATACATACATAGGTTCGGGTTTTTTAAATGGCAACCCCCCATTTTTCATACATCTTTGGATTTGCCACTTAATTGTCGACAGAACGCACCCAGGTTTCATTGACTTGTCTGCATTAGTTTTTGACTTATGTCAGTTTATGTGTCGAAATGACGTCCTGCGCAAACCCACAGAAAAGTCATAACTTCGGAACAGTTCAACATAATTCACTAATCTTTTTTCCAGTCGATTCCTTAAGCTCCTGTGCATTTTCTGAAATAGGAGTCTCCCCTTGTCCACTAGCCAGCGCGTACCAAGAATGGAAGAGCAACAAAGAGTCCGCTACCACGAAGAATCGTAAGTCCCTTTATTCCTCTTTTCGCGCCGACCATTCAAGAGCTGAAACGAGTGTGGCATAGAGTTGGGGGCGAGCAAAGAGTGAATCCACCCAGGTCCAAACGTCGTAAGTCTCTCTTTTTCCTCCAGAAGACTATTTCGGACCACCGCTGTGGATAAGTGACGAAAGTTGAAAAACCCCTGCTGATATTCAGCAGGGTTACATCTTCGCCCGTGAGGTGGGTGTTTTGCTCCTAGTTCGCATAATGAGACAGGGGAAAATGGCGGGTCCCAACCGCGATTCTCTGCTTATATGCAGGTTCCAGGAGCGACAAGTATGGATTAAAAACCTCTAATCGGTCGTCGGATAGCATGACTCCGTCCTCCATTAAGAGCCACAACTACCCTGTACGATTCCAAGCTTTGTTAAAGAATATGAATGGTTGTAGGACTACTTGATGGCATGGTATGCAATAAGAAAGGAAGAAAGTCTCTGCTTTAGGCATCATGACTTCATCCTTCATTTCACCGGGATGAAACTAGGATTTCAGTCATGGAAAGCACCCCCACCACGTCAAGGTACAGAGACAATTAGGGGACGTATGAGCTGCTACAATCGAACGAAAGGATCACAGGGGCGGTCTACTGGCGACTATTGATGAGTTTGAGTAGAGCATTGCGAGAAAAACGGCCTGGCTGATCAGCACTTCTCCAGTTATGATGAGGTCAAAAAATGGACCTTTTTTCGCGATGAGATCCGTCAATAGCCAGATTGATAAGAAACAGTAGTAGGTAGCTAGTACAATACTTTGAAGGAATAACCAATTTTTCAGAATAAAGCTTCAATTTTCGACAAACTCATTTAAACTCCTAATAAATGCACAAAAATTGCAGATAATCAACACGAAACCAGTTTTTTCAGTAAGCGGTCTAAGAGAGCACAAATTATGATAATTTACTATGCAGAAGGCTCTGAACGTGTCTAACAAAAGTTATCAAAATCAAAATGACCCTATGTGGGTGTTTAACCTTTTTTTGTCTGTCAGTATATTCGAGGAAATAATGAACCAGCGCACATCGTTCCTGCGTATTCCGATGTCGCCATCCGGACCTTTAGTTAGGAAGTGCCTTGCCTGAAATAAATGCGTTGATATCTCAAACATTCTTCGAGCATTGTTCCCCTAGATTTTGCCAATCTTTATCCATTCCTCGAAGTCAGACTTTACGTGTCCCTCATCTACATTCCAATATCGAACTCTTCCGTATTTCAGGAATCGTTAATTCCTGTTTAATTGTGATTGGAAATGTCTGAAAGCTGAAATGTCTGCGTCTTAAAATTCTCTCGAGATTCGCATATTAATAGGATATTTAGGATATTTCGATTATTTTTGGGGTTCCCCCAATTCGACGGGGTACTGATGGCCCCTTAAATTGAATTTGGTGACATTTCAAACTTTTGAAAGTTGACGTAAGTCAGGAAGTTTAATCGCACTGGAAAAGAAGGCAGTGCCTTATTGAGATTTTCAAGTTCAATTATAAGTTATCGTCGAAGAGAATTCTGCATGATTCGAAGATATTTTTTTACAAGAGATTGAATGTTTCCATAAAAAATCACAGGAGGTTATATTGGGATCATATTGGCGGACTTTGATGTTGAGGACGAAAAAATTGAAAAAGTATATCCTGTTGTTATTTTTCATAAAAACAAAGGAAAAAATTCTCTGAATTCGACCATCGAATAATGCACACAGTGAAATTCATATACAGTAGACTCGCGTTAGTTGTGTAAAAGATATGAAATAAATGTTTATGGGAAACTTTAATGAAAAAAATTAAAATTTGTCAATTTAAATAAGATGTTATATTTGTTTGCACTTTCTTGGGTGATAGGTGAGCATTCACTGCTTTATATTGAATTGTTTGTAGGCTTTCTAATTCACTAATGTTTATATCAGTATTTTGTTCGGTCCATTGGGAAACCACTTTTAATGCCTTCAGAACCTCTGCAACAGGAATCTTCTTAATTTCCTCAGTTTCCACATCATTGTCGCTTCTTTCGGAATCACTGAGGACATTCGCATCGCCATAAATATTAGCCAGACTTTGGTTTATTTCCAGCATATTTCTATTTGAGTTTTCCACATCTTCACAGTTATACTCAGCCTAAAAATTGAAAAATATCTTAGGTAGTTACTTAGTATCTTAAATCGAAGTTGATTTGCTCGAATATTTGACAAGTCTGAGTGTTACAAAGTTTTCTCAACTGACCGGATGAATTATATTCAGCAACTCAATAGTTTCCTCTACTATAGGTTCCGATTTTTTTCTCATAAATATTTCTCGTAGCCCCACAAGAGAAAGATCATCTTCATCAATGTCGATATGGTCAAAAATTTTGTTCCAACAGGTTTTTATTACCAGAGGATCTAATTGTTGCTATGCCCGGTGTAAATTCGAAGCAGTATCCCTCAAGGTGAGGTTGTTGAGCCCATCTGCCATGTTGTGTCCTTGGGCCACCAGAAAACTCAGAAAATTTTTCTGTAATACAGTTTGGTTAACTTCAAGGTATTTTGATCCATTGGTTGAATTTAGGGAGTCACATTAGGAGGCAAAAACATCACAAATATTTTGCCATCTTCTGTTCTCAACTCTTCAGCTGCTGGATGTGAGGGATCATTATCTAGAAGAAGCAGTGCCTTTTCCAGAAGATTTGAACATTTTAGAAATTGCTTTACCTACAAATAATTCTCAATCACATTTCATTTTTCATATTTACACTTACCTCTGGTACCAAGCTTTTGAAGAACCAGTTTTTGAAAATTTCCTTTGTCATCCAAGCCTTTTTCGTGTTTTGGTAGATACAGCAATTATGGAAATTTTTGAATGCTCTTGAATTTTGCTTTGCCAATAATCAACCGCGTGAGCTTGTGGGAACCTGATGCGTTTGCACAACCCAAGAAGTTAATTCGTTGCTTTGATATTTTGAGATCGTGTGCAGTTTTTTCAGAACACATTACATAGGTTTTATCAGGCATAATTTTCTAGTACAATCCAGTCTTATCTGCGTTGTAGATTTATCTAGTCGTGAGTGAGCTCAAATTTCTCTATTAATTGAACTATTTCAATTTGAATGGTCTAATATAATGCACCTCAACTTCTTTCATATTATTTTTAATATGGGTAAAAGTAATTTCGTCTGTTCAATAGTTGCGTATCGCAACAATTAGATACCGAAAAGTGAATATTTTAATATTTATATTCAGTGAACGGGGTAATTTTCTGAATACGTAGAAATTGTTAAGAAAGTGTTCACATATTGTTTAATCAAGCAACCTGGTACAGATGATTCAGGATCATCATTTAGATGGAAATATCTACAAGCGGTTAGATTCCAATTATCACGTTTTACAGATTTATGTAATTTCAAAATATTCAACATATAGATAACATCAGTGAGCACTTGTTTTAACTATCATCATTAATGTAAGAATTGGATTTCTTGTAATTTTTACTTATATAAACAAAACAGTTTGTGCGTGGAATCCTTCAAAAACGAAGGTTTGAATGAGGGATAAGTGTCTATAAATCTGAAAGGTCTAAACACGTTCAAGTTTCGTTTAGTTTCAAATCTACCTATCAGATACTTCTTTCGGGTTGATAGTTTGGAAGACACATTTCAGACGTCAGTGTTATTTATGAGGGACGAATTAAGCCGTGCCATAAATTTTGAAGTATCGGGTGTTTTTTTAGAGTGACAGAACTTTAAATTGAAATAAAACACATTCAAATTAAGATTGCAGCCAAATTCTTCTTTATTTGAAAGATAATTTTATGACATTTATGCTTTAAAAATAATTTCCGGCATATGTCCACCACGACTAGCTCTGAGGAACAGAACATTCGATCAGACCAATTTTGGACCACTTTTTGAGTAATTCAGACCTTATTTCATCAATAACACGAGTTATGATGACTTCCAAAGCTTCTATTGTTTCTAGTTTATCAGCATAAACCAATGACTTGACATAACCCGAAAGACAATAATCCAGTGGAGTTATGTCGCATGATCTTGGAGGCCAATTAATTGGACCATCTTAATAGCACCATCTTGTTGGAACCAAAACACCTCTGGATCGATAGCATTCAAGTTTCGAAACAAATAATCATTGGTCATCGATCTGTAACGGGCACCAATCACTGTAGCTGAGAGTTAAGACGTTTTGCTTTTTGTGTAAATACGTATTAATCTACCTGTATGAAGTACATAAGGTGTTTTAACTGATACAAGCTAGAGTTAATGAGAAGTTTTATGCATTTGATAATAAATCAATCCTACGTCAATAATATCAAATGATACTGTAATGTATGCCGATGACGTATCAGTAATCTGCGTTGGTTCCACTCCAGATGAATGCAAAACCGCAGTTGAAAAAGATTTGGAAAACCTTAAAAAATGGTTCGGGAAGAATAATCTCACAATGAACATCACCAAGACCAAACTGATAATATTTAGGGAAAAGAATCAACATGCCACCAATTCAATTTATCATGGTGAGAACATAAGAGCTGAAGATACTCTACCATTCTTGGGAATCCATTTAGATCGGGATTTGAATTGGCGGCCACACATTGAATATTTGGCAACAAGCCTTGCAAAGTACTGCTATGCTTTAAGGATCCTAACAAAAGCAATTGGGTCAGATGCTTCCCTGACAGTATATCATGCATACCTCCACTCTAGACTCAGGTATGGGATCATCTTCTGGGCGAATTCTGTAGATGCTGAAAGAGTCTTCATCATATAATATATATATATATATATATATATATATATATATATATATATTTATATATAATAATTTCACAAAATTTGAAATGTTAATGCTTGATCATGATTATAATACATCTTAGTTTAGAAAAACCAAATTATGCTTACATACAGAAGAATGTTGTTCATATTTTAGTGAAAATTTGGAACAAATTACCACAAACATTCAAATCAAAACTTAAAATTATACAAAAAAAACATTGAAAAAATTTTTATATAAAAAAGGGTTCTACAGTGTCAAAGAGTTTATGGCTGAGAAAGAATTTAATGACCTTTAATATTTAAGTTATGATTTTTTGTGACGTGATCTACATCATTTCGTGATATTTTCAGATCAAATAAAGGTCTATTATAATATTATTATAATTATTAAAGGTCTATTATAATATTATTAATTATAATATTATTACATTATAACAGCTTTATTATATATTTATGCCCTTCAATTGGAAAGTTTGTCAACCTCTGTCTTAACTCATCAACATTATATTCATAAAGAATATTATCTGTAGTAACTCTGGACGTTTAGACGAATGAATAGTGTTCCATCTATTTTCACCCTTTCCTAATGAAAATTATACACTCCCAGTATTTAGGGAGAAAGTTATTCACTATTATAATATGAAATTTGGTATTCAACTCCTGAATTGTATTATTCTCGAATTACAGAATTCATGACTTTGTTTCTAGCCAAGCTGAGCGAATCTCATCCGAAAGTTTCAGCTCGTGGAAACCAGATTTTCCAAGTTTTCCATTTGCGCCTCCCCACCTCTCTTTTCTTTCAACATGACAATAGGACCAAGGAGACGTCAGAATAATAAACCTGTAAACGACTTCACTGCCGCAATTAATGTCGATGGATGGTGGGAAGCTGTAGATAAAAAAATTAAACTGTCAAACGCAGAGTTTATCCTTCGATATAGAAGGGATGAGTGTTTTCAACTCCGAGTGTTGATACATCGATGGATCCTGACGAAGGTTCATGAATCGTTTCGTCGGGGCAGATCCGGATTGAGTTGAGCTCAAATTAAGTTGAGATAGACACAATTGAAGATGTTATATAAAGACTCCTGTTAAAACTACGTTCAAAATGGTAGGCGTCTTATCGAATTAAAAAAAAGTTGTTTTGTATCAAATTCCTTTTCCGAAAATGTACAACATAACCTCAAGAATTTTTCAGAAGTAACTCTCTTCAAAAGAGCCATTTGTAATTACCGCATCGATAACTCGTCAGTCTAACTTAGTATTCAAAAAATGAAATTATTTATAAAAATATATCTCACCCGACTAGAACCACATGTATTTTTATCGGGTATTTTTTTAGAGTGATAGAACTTTCGATAGAGATAACTGTGATTTGACAGAAGGTATTATAGAAACCACGTTGTTTTGAAATTTCTGTTCAGTAAGCATTGACAAATTATCCTGGAAAGACTCACGCCAAATCAATGTTTACAAATTGTTGGAATTTATTTTCAAAATCAGTGTTCTATTTTTCCAAACTTATAGAGCACTTCCTGAAATTTATGGTTCACATAATCGTCTAGCAGAGCAGCTTATTCGTCCAACTCTCGATAGATTTTGGACAACATTTTCTCTACTTGATGCAACAACAACAAGACAAAGAACTGTACGTACAGAAGAAAATACCGCTGCTGTAAGTCATAGTGTTGATGATGATCCTGATTTGTCTATTCGTCGACATTCATAACAAATTGCACTCTTTGCATCCACCACATGAAAAATTTTGAGTGAAGATCTTGGTCTACACCCATACAAGATCAAACTGGTTCAAGAACAAAAGCCACTTGACAATAATAAGCGTCTTTTGTTTGCTGATTGGGCTCTAGAAAAGCTTGAAATTGATCCACACATTTCAGTAGCACACAACACGGATTTCCGAAAGGAAAATCTGCCCAAATAGCCATATTTGAATTAACAAAGAACATATTGGAACTGTTGGAAGGAGCACTGACCATATACATTGATTCGTGCAGGTACAAACTTCTTCAATAGGACACATGAATGGCTACAGAAGAACGAATTGACACTAAATGTTGAAAAAACCAACCTTATAGTTTTCAGTACTAACAAAAGTATTAAAAGCAAACCAACCAGCATTACTTTAGAAAATAAGTTTATTAATATTGAAGACAGTACTAAACTTCTGGGTGTATTCATCGACTCATTCATGAATTTCAGAGCACATGTGGAACATTTAGGTCAGAAATTGATTCAGATTAATTTTGCAATTAGAACATCTAGAAAATACCTGAATGATAAATCAAACAAAATTTTATATTATGCAAATTTTGAATCCAGACTTAGATATGGGATTATTTTTTGGGGAACTAAAAGAAATTTAGAAGAAATGTTTAATACAAAAAAGAAAAATAAGGGTTATTTTTAAGCTGAAATATAATGAAACTCGTAGCGAATTGTTTGAGCAAAATAACATTTTTACAGTTTATAGTTTGTCTATTTACGAATGTGATGTATTTTTACATAAGAACAAAGAAAAATTCATTCAATATAATCACAGTAATAGTTACATCGCGAGAACACAAAATTTAAATTTTCCAATTCATAGACTGACTTTAAGCGAAAAACACCCGACATATAGTTTGTTAGTGCAGCATTCAAGTTTCCCTAATTTATTTCTGAAATTGCGCATATATGCACCACTCATCTTTCAGATGACACTGTGCGCATGCGAGAGACTTTTTCTTCGACCAGAATCTTAATGATCACGGATCGACATTACGTTCGATATTTTTCCGGCTTATGAGTTTTTTAATTCTTTCAAAGCAAAAAGTGTTCAGAATTTCTTATTACAAGAACGATAGTTCAACAAGGTGTTGGTGTCAGAGTTCCAGACAAGGGGATCCCCAACTAACCAGGAATTCAGTGGATGAGGGTGAGTGTCCATCTGAGATTTGTGGTGTATTTCTAATCATTATCAAATTTACACATACAGTCTGCTAATTTTCTACCGAAGTGCTAACATAGTTGTATCAGAATATTTAATTATTTACCAAATAACATTAAGAACATAAATAATTTAAGAATCTTCTAATACAGTGTGAAATCTTTGATTATAAAACTTGAGCCTTTTGAGCCAGGAGATTTTTTTAATGTCGCATTAGAGAGCTAACCAATTAATTTTATTTAGACACTATTTCAAATTGTAGAAATTACTATGTTTTACTACCAAAAAAGATATATTACACATTTTCTTGTGACTCGAGTTTCGGGAAATGAACTATCCCATCATTAGACAACTGAAGACCTAACAGTGGTACAGAGGTATTTAAACAAAAGTGATAAATATTTTGAATATTTCAATAGATTCTAGATAACACCTAATAGTGGTACAGAGGTTTACAAGCGGAATGTGATAAAAAACCGGGTTAAAAAAGAAGGGCCTTCTAACAGATATCGAAATGTCGGCAATCGACAAAGAAGGTTGTTAAACAGATGGTACCCATTTAAATATCTCAAATAATTTTTGGGGTTACATAGCTCCGTACAGTCATTCATTATTTTAACATTATTTTGTTGTATATCTCAAATATTTGGATTTGCATTATTTTTCAAATTATTTTTATTGTGAACGAATTTGAAAATTTCAATAATCGAGTTTCTTTTCTTTTGAATCTACTTGTAAAATTTTCTCAAGATTTTCTTTTGTCGAAAGGAATTACTGTTTTCTAAAGAATGAGTGGCAAAACTTGAAATTTTGTTTACTTTTAATTAAATTCATTTTATGTTCGTTGAAAAAGGTTTTAAACAGATGTTACTCTTCAAATATCTCAAATATTTTCGATTAACATAGCTCCGTACAGTCATTCATTATTTTTACATTATTGTTATTGTGAACTAATTTTAAAATTTCAACAGATTCTAGATAATCGAGTTTCTTCCCTTTTGATTCTACATGTAAAATTTTAAGATTATCTATTGTGGGAAAGGAATGACCGTTTTCTAGACAATGAGTGTTAAAAGTAGAATTTTGTTTATTTTTCATTAAGAATAAACGAAATTTTACTTTTGCCACTCATTGATTATCCAGAATCTGTTGAAATTTTCAAATTAGTTCACAATAACAATAATGTAAAAATAATGAATGACTGTACGGAGCTATCTTAATCGAAATTATTGGAGATATTTAAAAAGTAACATCTGTTTGAAACCTTTTTCAACGAGCAACAAATGAATTTAATGAAAAGTAAACAAAAATTCAACTTTTGCCACTCATTATATTCTTTGGGGTTATGCCAAGTCATTGGTTTATGCTGATAAACCAGAAACAATAGACGCTTTGAAAGCCAACATAACTCGTGTTATTGATGAAATAAGGCCTGAATTACTCGAAAAAGTGGTCCAAAATTGGTCTGGTCGAATGTGGTTCCTCAGAGCTAGTCGTGGATGACATGTGCCGGAAATTATTTTTAAAACATAAATGTCATAAAATTATCTTTCAAATAAAAAAAAATTTGGCTTCAATCTTAATTTAAATGTGTTTTATTTCAATTTAAATTTTTATCACTTGAAAAAAAACACCCATATTAATTCAGTTGATGTCTCGAGAATCAACTTACTTCAATATTTCATTGAAAAATACCAATTGTTGATCTGAAGAATTTTCTAAAATTTGAAAATATTCAATTTGATGTGATTTACGTTGCATCCTGTTTCAACCCTGCAGGCCCTGTTTATTGTGTTTTATTGAAGTAATTAATAGCTATAAACCCACTTATTCAGTCAATTACCGGAAAATGTTGACCTCACCGATGTATTATCGTTGCAGCTCGTGGAGAATCAAGTAATTAAAATTTTTCAGAATTTCAATTAATTTGAAATTCATCCCCGATATCCTATATTTTATCCGCGTAGACCAGAGGGTTGGTGACGTCACTTTGGATGTTCTAAAAATCGACCCTATTTTCACGCGAGGGAAACCAGGAAAACAATTGAGGTGTCTCTTTGGAGAAACTAGATTAAAAGATCATAAGCGTGTTGATTCATTGAACCAGCAGAAGAGTTCTCCAATTTTCCCGCTTCAGAATATTTTTTCTACAGATACATTGTTGTATAATTTTACTTTCACTGTTTTTCTATGGAACGTTCAAACGCTAGGTACGGGTCAAAATAATTTTTTATAACGTTTATTGTAATTAACAATCTACTTTTCATAAGTATTAAATAAATGAAATGTGTTGTATGAAGACATGTAGAAGTTATCAGATATTATTGATATCGGGGTTTTTTTAGAGTGATAGAACTTTACATTGAAATAAACCACATTTGAAATAAGATTGAAGCCAAACTTTTTTTTATTTGGAAGATAATTCTATGAAATTTATGTTTTGAAACTAATTTCCGGCATTCGTCCACCCCGACTAGCTCTGTAGAACCGCATTCGACCAGACCAATTTTGGACCACTTTTTCAAGTAATTTATGTTGGCTTACAAAGCTTCTATAGTTTATCAGCATAAACCAATGACTTGACATAACCCCAAAGAAAATAATACAGCGGAGTTATGTCGCATGATATTGGCGGCCAATTAATTGAATCATTTCTTGAATGAATGTTATCGCCAAATTTTTCTTTCAATAAATCAATTGTTGCGGTAGCAGCGTGAGGTGTAGCACAATTTTGTTGAAACTAAAACACTTCTGGGGCGATACCAGTCAAATTTTAAAACGAATAATTATTGATCATCGATGTGTAACGAGCACCATTCACTGTAACATTAGCTCCAGCATCGATTTTAAAGAAATATGGACCTCCAGCGTGTAAAGCACACCATACAGTGCATTTTTCAGGATGCAATGGAGCCTGCAGACCTTCTTGAGGATTGTTTTCACTCCATATACGGCAATTCTGCTTGTTTACATAGCCGTTTCAACCGTTCATCACTAAACACAATTTAACGATAAAAAAGTGAATCAACTTCAAGCTGTTCTAGGGCCCAATCAGCAAACACACGACGCTTATTATAGTCAAGTGGCTTTAGTTCTTGAATCAGTTGGATCTTGTATAGGTCTAGACCAAAATCTTTACGCAAAATTTTCCATGTGGTGGATGCACAGAGTCCAATTTGTTATGAACGTCGACGAATAGACAAATCAGGATCATCATTAACACTATGACTTACAGCAGCGGTATTTTCTTCTGTACGTATCTTGTTGTTGTTGTTGCATCGAGTAGAGGAAATTTTGTCCGAAATCTATCGATACTTCGACGAATAAGCTGCTGATGGACGATGGACGATAATCGTCTGATGGACGATTATGTAAACCATGAATTTCTTGAATTGCTCTATAAGTTTGGCGAATAGAACACTGATTTTGAAAATAAATTTCAACAATTTGTAAACGTTGTTGCGGCGTGACTCTTTCCATGATAGTTTGTCAATGCTTATTGAACAGAAATGTCAAAAAAACATGGCTTCTACCTCCTGTAAAATCACAGTTATCCCTATCGAAAGTTCTATCTCTAAAAGAAACACCCGATACTTCTTTACAAAACTTCAATTGAAGTCAATTGGCCAACTCCTTTGTAATCTTCTTGTATTGAACGGGTTTTCTATCAGCTGATCTAAAATGCTGTTTTCGGTACCGTTCAGATTTGGTTTTTTTGTACGTTTTCATACCATGGTGCATTTGTTAATGAACATAGTATTTTGGATTGAAGTCGCTGTACAATTTGAATATTGGTCTTAGCACATCCCCAGAATTGTATGACCATATTGGTTTTATAATGGCTTTTTAAATCAACACCTTAGTTTGGAGATATGGTTTCGATATTCTGCCCATTAACTAGTACAGTTGTCAAGTTTTGATATTTATTTGTGACTTTTTAGCTTGAATCTGTTGTTTCCAAATGAATACCCAGGTATTTTTCTTTTGTTTTAACTGGAATTTGTTTTTTATGTATTTCAACTGGCGGACATATCGATATCCTTCTTCAATCTTTTGAACAGAAATTTCTCAAACAATTTTCACTAAGTTGTTAAGAGGCTCATCTTGCGTCGCTTAGTTTTGGTATCATAATTATTTCTGCATATTTTCCTATGGTGGGAAAATAAGATTTACTCATCATTCGGTTATACTTCTAAAAGGGCCAAACTTCAAGGGGAGATCATACAAATTATTTGGAACAAAAAAAGTCATGTGACACATGGTCGAAATATTAATGGTTATTCTTCAATGTAACACTTCTTGATTTCAAGAAATAGTTTAAATTTTTGCATAAAATCAATTACACTTCAGTTGTACTTGTAGCCTCATCAAATTTGACCACATATCTGGAAAGGGCATCAAATTTGCTACAAGATAAAACGTTCTGTGTGCCAAAAAATTCTTATTGCGGGCGTGGTAAGGAGATGAATATCACGTTTCTGAAGTGAACAAAATCAGTCATATTTCTCCAATGGATTTATCGATGAAACATTATTAATTATGGACATGTCTTCTTCTCATAAAAAAATACCTCATTTAGTGTGATTTCGAATGACATATCAAATTTTGTGCTGCTTGTCCTCAGCCTTATGGCTAAGAAGATAACAACGAAGAGTTGAAATATTCCAAACCTAAATGTGATACATCTTGAAGCTCTTAATGATAGATTTTGTGAGCAGAGCAGTTTTGAACGCTACCAAAACCGCACTCTTACGATTGAAATTGAATTGAGTATTTGAATCTCAAATAACGACAAGAAGATTAATGAAATATTTTTTGAGCGACATGAAGAGCGCCCAAAATTCCCCCCTAACGAGAGATTCATTCGCTACTTGAAGGATGCGTAGGCAAAATTGTACGCATATGTATTCATTCGAATAAAGACATCTAATATCCCTGTATGTATGTCAAAAAAATTTATATTCATTCGCAGAAATTAAATTCCTGTATCTCAGATCATCGGAAAAACGTCTCTAATTGAAGTAATATTGAGGATTTATCCAGTTATGATCGGAAAGAAGCTCACACTTATTCTCTCTACTAACATTGAAAGAAAGTAGATGTTATCAAACTTTCCTTAATTGATTACTACTCGTAGCATTCATTAGCAGTCTTATTCACTAACCGTTGAGTGTTTATCGGGTATATAAACTTTCATAAAGTTATAAAAGATGTATGTATTGCCTTGAATGAGAGTTAATTGTTACAAGCCCATTTAACAAACTATTATTGCAAACTGAGAAAACAAGTTATTTGGGGATAATTGATTTTGAGCACAGAGTCTACAAAATAACTTTTTTTTTCTTCGAATATTGGACTAGCTGGAACAAACCGAATGATTACAATTTGAGTCTTATTTAAAGCAGCATTTATCAACACGGCTTTTTTATTTTTTCTTATTCTCCAATTATTTTCTCGAAAAATATAACAATGCAGAAATCCGTGTCAGTGGAAGTGAGTTCAGGCAGGGAAAGGAACCATTGTTTTTCTGTGGGTATAGCTGTGACGCTTTGTTGTTTGAACAACTTACAAATTTCTCTACGTAAAATCCATGTGTTTAGAACTTGGAACTTTTAAGTAATATTGATGCCTTTTTTATTATCGTACATTGTATCGAGTGATAGATTTTTCGATAGGGATAACTGTGATTTGACAGAAGGTAGAAGCCATGTTGTTTTGACATTTCTGTTCAGTAAGCATTGACAAATTATCATGGAAAGACTCACGCCGCAACAACTTTCACAAATTGTTGAAATTTGCTTTCAAAATCAGTGTTGTATTCGCCAAACTTATAGAGCACTTCGTGAAATTTATGGTTTACATAATCGTCCATCAGAGCAGCTTATTCGTCGAGTTATCGACAGATTTCGAACAACTTTTTCTCTACTCGATGCAACAACAACAAAACAAAGAACTATACGTACAGAAGAAAATATCGCTGCTATAAGTCATGATGATCCAGATTTGTCTATTCGTCGACGTTCACAACAAGTTCAACTCTGTGCATCCACCACATGGAAAATTTTGTATAAAGATCTTGGTCTACACCCATACAACATCCAACTGGTTCAAGAACTAAAGCCACTTGAGCATAATAAGCTTCGTTTGTTTATTGATTGGTCCCTAGAACAGCTTGAAGTTGATCCACTTTTTATAGTAAAATTGTGTTCAGTGATGAAGCTCATTTCTGGTTGAAGCGCTATGTAAAGAAGTAAAATTGCCGTATATGGAGTGAACACAATGCTCAAGAAGGTCTGCAGGTTCCATTGCATCCTGAAAAATGCCCTGTATGATGTGCTTTACACGCTGGAGGCATCATCGGTCTATATTTATTTTAAAACAATGCTGGCGCTAATATTACAGTGAATGGTGCTCGTTACAGATCGATGATCAACGATTATTTGTTTTAAAATTTGAATGGTATCGACCCAGAAGTGTTTTGGTTCCAAGAAGTTGGTGCTACATCTTATGCTGCTACCGTAACAAATGATTTATTGAAAGAAAGATTTGGCGATAACGTTATTTCGAGAAATGGTCCAATTAATTGGCCTCCAAGATCATGACATAACTCCACAGGATTATTTTCTTTGGGCTTATGTCAAGTCGTTTGTTTGTGCTGATAAACCAAAACATTAGACGCTTTAGAAGCCAACATAACTCGTGTTATTGATTAAATAAGGCCTGAATTACTCGAAAAAGTGGTCCAAAATTGGTCTGGTCGAATGGGGTTCCTCAAAGCTAGTCGTGGTGGACATATGCCGGAAATGATTTTTAAAACATAAATTTCAAAAAATTATCTTTCAAATAAAAAAAATATTTAGCTTCAATCTTATTTTAAATGTCTTTTATTTCAATTTGAAGGCCTATCACTCTAAAAAAAACACCTGATATATTGATCAATAAAATACTACATTTTATCCAAAATTTTAAATATCATACAGATTTATTCTGTTAACCTTCTGAAAATTTTAATTTAAAAAAAAAGTTAATAAAAAATTTTTTACAATTAAATTAAATGAATGTCTCAGAAACACAGTTTCAATTCAGTAGACATATAGAATTAATACTCATTACACAGTACCAAAAGAAATAAAAGAATTCCAAGAAATACAAATTATCAGTTAAAATTATTGAATGAATACTTGAAGAATACAAAATTTTGTTTCATATCTTGTATTTATGAAAACCAAATGCCTTTCCCAAAATACAAAAAGTAACCTCAAGAACTTCTTCAAAACTAACTTACTTCAAATAAGTTCCTTCAAAACAAAATTCCTAAAGCATGTTACACATCCTCAAAAAACAATTTAAAATTACGACAAGATATTCGAAAGTCCTACCTCATATTTGAAAAATAAAAATAATTAACAAAAAATATCTTACCAGACAAACCCCATGGCTTCTTTTGAACAAATACCAGAATTAGAGAACTTTAAAAAATCCTACGTATTCTACCTTCGTCACTGAAATTACACAAAGCTTGCAAGGTTTTTTATGTAGGCAATTAAATCCAAATGATAATATGCAATGAGTAATAAACTAAAATATAATTATTATATATACAATAAAATAATAAAAAGAGGTTTTTACTTGATAGAAAGATTATTGATAAAATATTAAATGTCGTACAAATTTATTCTGTTGAACTGATGGATTTAATAAAAAAAATTCAAAGAGCAGATACAAGATATTTTAGTGAAAGGCACATTTTTTTCTTTAGAAAAAATTTTAAATTTGAAATTATATATAAATCTATATACAAATGACTGAAAAACCATCTAAATATTGATGGTAAATCTATTTTTATTAATAAAGTAAATAAAAACAGCTTGGCTTAAGTTCCACCGTTTATTTGATGCCTGAATTGTTTCAGCCGTTACTATTTGGTAGTTAAAATAAAATAGAAAGGCCTTTTACTTGATAGAAGAAATATAACAAAATTTGAATATCAAAACAAATTAAAATATGTTTATCTTCTACAATTTTAATTTAAAAAAATTTTTATTCAAAAAAACTTTTAGAATTAAATTAATGTCTAAAACAAGCACCACTTACATTTAATAGACGTATATAATCAAAACTCAATATATAATGTCAAATGGAATAAATAAACCAAAAGATATACGAAAGTCATTAAAATTAATAAATAAATATTTAAAGGAGACAAAATTTGTTTCTTGTCTTACCTTCAAGAACGCCAATTGCCTTTTAAACACACTTAAAGGACTTCTCAAAGAATATAATTTATTTGAAATATTTAATATATTTAAATATTCGAATAAGTAAATTCAGAAATTTCTCAAAGCATGCACTATATCTTCAAAAAACAAATATAATTCTAAGCAATTCCGTCTTCAGTCCTGAAATTTATTCAAAATATCAAAATCAAAAAACTAACCTATATCAAACAACGTACCACGTGTAAATGAATAATGTTTAGAGACATAGATCATCTTTATAATTCAAGATTGATACCTGCTCTAACAGAACCAAAGAACAGTGTGAGTTATTTTTAAGGCTTATTTAAATTCATTGACATTCCATAATGAGATTTATTGAAGCCAAAATATAATTATATATTATATATAAAATAAAATAGAAAGCCCTTTTACTTAATAGAAGAAATATAACAAAATTTGAATATCAAAACAAATTAAAATATGTTTATCTTCTACAATTTTAATTTCAAAAAATTTTTATTCAAAAAAACATTTAGAATTAAATTAATGTCTAAAACAAGCACCGCTTACATTTAATAGACGTATATAATCAAAACTCGATATATAATGTCAAATGGAATAAATAAACCAAAAGATATACGAAAGTCATTAAAATTAATAAATATTTAAAGGAGACAAAATTTGTTTCTGGTCTTACCTTCAAGAACGCCAATGGCCTTTCAAAAACATGAACCCACTTAAAGGACTTCTCAAAGAATATAATTTATTTGAAATATTTAATATATTCAAATATTCGAATAAGTAAATTCAGAAATCTCTCAAAGCATGCACTATATCTTCAAAAAACAAATATAATTCTAAGCAATTCCGTCTTCAGTCATGAAATATATTCAAAATATCAAAATCAAAAAACTAACCTATATCAAACAACGTACCACGTGTAAATGAATAATGTTTAGAGACATAGATCATCTTTATAATTCAAGATTGATCTATGCTCTAACAGAATCAAAGAACAGTGTGAGTTATTTTTAAGGCTTATTTAAATTCATCTACATTCCATAATGAGATTTATTTAAGAATTTGGTAGTTGATCATAATTAAAAGAAATTGTAGAAATTACCATGTTTTACTACCAAAAAAGATATATTACACATTTTCCTGTGACTCGAGTTTCGGGTTTCGGGTTACCCGAAACTTTTTTGGTAGTAAAACATAGTAATTTCTACAATTTGTTTTAATTATTTGATGTCTGTTGACATATATGTTTCTTGTTTTTAGTCCATTTTCAAAACTGAAGAGAACAAAACTTAAAATTCTATTCATAATGGTAGGGTAGATCACAGCTAAAATTGAAGTTGTTCATTTGTAATTGGTAGCTTCTTACCATGTGCTAAACAAATTTCCAAACTTTCTAAAAGGTTCATTCTTCTGCTTTTATTACCTACGTCTAAAATCTCAGTTCTACTGAAATCTATGAAATAGTTGTTATTTATACAATGTTCCGAAAAACCAGCTGTTATTTTATTATGTGATATACTTTTTTTATGTTCTTCTACCCTTATGTTTATAGATCGTCCTGTCTGAACTATGTAAAAATTTTTCAATTCTTTTCGAATTATTGGAAATATCTTTCTTCTTGACAAAGTATCAATTTCTAATATTAATTATTATGTGAAGGTTCTCCAGAATATTCTCTTCATTAATCAATTTACACAAAGACTCACAGATAACAATCATAAATGTATGACAGGAAATTATAATTTGAACGTTTCATTCCGTGTTTTCTTGACTTCAAGAAACCTTTATCTCAATGACAATAACAATAGCCATTCGTATATTTGCCATTTAAAATCATATTTCGTTCGAGATTTTCGATTGAATTCATGGAATGACCCCATCGTTTGTTTTCGATGTTATTCTGATGGATCAATCATGAGATATGGAAGATATGGATGCCAGTCTAGTACAATCGAGATATTGTATAGCAAGAAATACGTTATCCCAGACAATAAATTCTATGGCTTTTCTGATAGAAAATATCCAAACAAATCTGATATGTTGTTGAAAACATTAGGACATATTTTTCCCTTTCCAATTTTTTTTACTGAATGTGTAATATTGAACATCTCTTTACAACTACTCCCTTTTTTCTGATGAATAGAATTAATCTATTGGCATAGTGGACGTTGATTTGAAAAAGATCTTTTCTGAACGATAAAGACCTCATAAGGAATATAGAAGAATAGTCGAGTCCATGTTTGAAATCATGATTTGTTATACCTTCCTACAAATATTAATTTTTGAAAATTTCTTGAAAATAAAGGAAAATTAAATTGAACAAATGTCTTAGAAAACATTAAAAAGTGATTGAAAGAATACTAATAGGGATTGAGAGCCTTCCTTTCTTGTAACGTGTGACAAAAATCTATTCTAGTCGGTATATTTGAATTTTCTTTAAGTTTTTCATCGAAAACTGTTATTTATTGATATTTATTATTGAAACTAAAACACTTCTGGGTCGATACCATTCAAATTTTAAAACAAATAATTATTGATCATCGATGTGTAACGAGCACCATTCACTGTAACATTAGCTCCAGCATCGTTTTTAAAGAAATATAGACCGATGATGCCTCCAGCCTGTAAAGCACACCATACAGCGCATTTTTCAGGATGCAATGGAACCTGCAGAACTTCTTGAGGATTGTTTTCACTCCATATACGGCAATTCTGCTTGTTTACATAGCCGTTCCACCGAAAATGAGCTTCATCACTAAACACAGTGTAACGATAAAAAAGTGAATCAACTTCAAGCTGTTCTAAGGCCCAATCAGCAAACAAACGACGCTTATTATAGTCAAGTGGCTTTAGTTCTTGAATCAGTTGGATCTTTTATGGGTGTAGACCAAAATCTTTACGCAAAATTTTCCATGTGGTGGATGCACAGAGTTCAATTTGTTGTGAACGTCGACGAATAGATAAATCAGGATCATCATTAACACTATGACTTACAGCAGCAGTATTTTCTTCTGTACGTACAGTTCTTTGTCTTGTTGTTGTTGCTGCATCGAGTAGAGGAAATTTTGTCCGAAATCTATCGATACTTCGACGAATAAGCTGCTCTGATGGACGATTATGTAAACCATAAATTTCATGAATGTCTCTATAAGTTCGGCGAATAGAACACTGATTTTGAAAATAAATTTCAACAATTTGTAAACTTTGTTGCGGCGTGAGTCTTTCCATGATAATTTGTCAATGCTTACTGAACAGAAATGTCAAAAAACATGGCTTCTACCTCCTGTCAAATCACAGTTATCCCTATCGAAAGTTCTATCTCCAAAAGAAACACCAGATACTTCTTTACAAAACTTCAATTGAAGTCAATTGGCCAACTCCTTCGTTATCTTCTTGTATTGAACGGGTTTTCTATCAGCTGTTCTGAAATGCTGTTTTCGAGACCTTTCAGATTTTGTTTTTTTTGTACGTTTTCATACCATGGTGCATTTGTTAATGAACATAGTATTTTGGATTGAAGTCGCTGTACAATTTGAATATTGGTCTTAGCACATCCCCAGAATTTTATGATCATATTGGTTTTATAATGAATGGATGTGAAGTTCTGGTGTTCTTTTTAGAGTGATAATACTTTCGATAGGGATAACTGTGATTTGACAGAAGGTAGAAGCCATGTTATTTTGACATTTTTGTTCAGTAAGCATTGACAAACTATGATGGAAAGACTCACGCCGCAACAACGTTAACAAATTGTTGAAATTTATTTTCAGAATCAGTTCTATTCGCCAAACTTATAGAGAACTTTCTCAAATTTATGGTTTATGTAATCATCCATCAGAGCAGCTCGATAGATTTCGGACAACATTTTCTCTACTCGATGCAACAACAACAACAATAAGACAAAGAACTGTAAGTACCGAAGAAAATATCGCTGCTGTAAGTCATGGTGTTAATGATAATCCAGATTTTTCTATTCGTCGACGTTCACAACAAGTTGAACTCTGTGCATCCACTACATGGAAAATGTTGCGTAAAGATTTTTGTCTACACCCTTACAAGATCCAGCTGGTTCAAGAACCAAAGCCACTTGATCATAATAAGCGTCGTTTGTTTGCTGATTGGGCCCTAGAACAGCTTGAAGTTGATCCACTTTTTTATCGTAAAATTGTGTTTAGTGATGAAGCTCATTTCTGGTTGAACGGCTAGGTAAACAAGCAAAATTGCCGTATATGGATTGATAACAATCCTCAAGAAGTTCTGCACGTACCATTGCATCCTGAAAAATGCACTTATGGTGTGCTTTACACATTGAAGGTATCATCGGTCCATGTTTCTTTGAAAACGATGCTGGAGTTATCACACTCCAGGAAATTTAAATGGTGATATGTACCTGGATTTTTAAACAATCACTCATTCGAGATATTAGAAGATTTAATGTTAAACGAGCAAAGATCTCTATTTTTTATGCACGATGGAGCTCCACCGCACTTTGATAAAAGGTATCGTAATTGATTGAGTGACCATTTGCCGAATCGATGGATTGGTAGAGGTGCAGAAGCTCCGATTCTTTGGCCTCCTCGGTCACGCGATTTTAATCCCTTGGACTGCACAGTTTGGTCGTATCTTAAGGAAAAAGTCTATGCTGCAGAGGTAAATTCACGTCAAGAATTGGAAGACAGAACTCAGCGCCACTTTAATGATCTTATAGCTGATCCAACCATTTATAAGATGAATGGATTCTTTAAAAAAAGGATAGGCTTGTGTATTCGTGAACACGGAGGACATTTTGAACATTTCCTCTAATTGAATTTTATTTTATGTTCTTATATAAATAAAGACATTTTAATTTTCTTCTATGATTTTTTGTTTAATCATTAACTTTATACCAGCATCGGTTATTACTTCATAATTTTCAATTAAAATTATTCTGAAAACGTACACAATACCGAGTTTGGTGTAAAATTTAATGGTGTTTTAAAAAAAATTCAGTGTCATATCTTTTCGTTGGAAATTAGCATTTTCACTTAAGTCGTCTGCCGAAATATTTGATCCTAACAAAATGTGGCATTAATCTTTGTGCCATTATTATATCGGGTGTTTTTGTTAGAGTGATAGAACTTAAAAAGATTGAAGCCAATTTTTTTTTATTCGAAAGATAATTTTATGACATTTATGTTTTAAAAATAATTTCCGGGATAGGTCCATCACGACTAGCTCTGAGGAACTGCATTCGAACCAGACCTATTTTGGACCACTTTTTCGAGTAATTCAGGCCTTATTTCATCAATAACACGAGTTATGTTGGCTTCCAAAGCGTCTATTCTTTCTGGTTTATGAGTATAAACCAATGACTTGACATAACGTCAAAGAAAATAATCCAGTGGAGTTATGTCGCATGATCTTCGAGGCCAATTAATTGGACCATTTCTCCAAATAACGTTATCGCCAAATTTTTCTTTCAATAAATTAATTGTTACGATAGCAGCATGAGGTATAGCACCATCTTATTGAAACCAAAACACTTCTGATCGATACCATTCACATTTTGAAAGAAATAATCATTGATTATCGATCTGTTACGAGCACCACTCACTGTAACGTTAGATCCAGCATCGTTTTTAAAGAAATATTGACCGATGATGCCTCCAGCGTATAAAGCACACCATACAGTGCATTTTTCAGGATACAATGGAACCTGCCGAACTTCTCGAGGATTGTTTTCACTCCATATATGGCAATATAGTCTTGTTTACATAGCCGTTCAATCAGAAATGAGCTTAATTACTAAACACAATTTTACGACAAAAAGTGGATCAACTTCAAGCTGTTCTAGGGCCCTATCAGCAAACAAACGACACTTATTATGGTCATGTGGCTCCAGTTCTTGAACCAGTTGGATCTTGTATGGGTTATGACCAAGATCTTTACGTAGCATTTTCCATGTGGTGGATGCACAGAGTCCAACTTGTTGTGAACGTCGACGAATAGACAAATCTGGATCATCATTAATACTATGACTTACAGCAGCCATATTTTCTTCTCTACGTACAGTTCTTTGTTTTGTTGTTGTTTCATCGAGTAGAGAAAATGTTGTCTAAAATCTATCGATAGTTCGACGAATAATCTGCTCTGATGGACGATTATGTAAACCATAAATTTGACGAAGTGCTCTATAAGTTTGGCGAATAGAACACTGATTTTGAAAATAAATTTCAACAATTTGTAAACGTTGTTGCGGCGTGGGTCTTTTCATGATAATTTGTCAATGCTTACTGAACAGAAATGTCAAAACAACATGGCTTCTACCTTCAGTCAAATCACAGTTATCCCTATCGAAAGTTCTATCGCTCTAAAAAAACACCTGATATATCTGAATGGTAAATTTGATCCAAATCGTGGTTTCAGATCTATTGGAGAAATGAAAAAAGCTTCAAATGTGAATAACTGTGAACTTTCAGATCTATTAACGATCTTAGGCGACTTATTTAGAGCTTCTCTGATTAAGGTCTCTAGCTCTTTCTGTTCGAAAGTACAAGTAGTGTTTATGGATGGATTTTACCGGCCGGTCGGATAGAATTACTTTTGACCTTGGATTCTTCATCAGTTAGTCGCTTGAGACCATTTCCGGCTCGAAAGGATAGCAGGCTGTTGCCTGGAACAAGCATGGAAAAATGATATTTCTATTCCATTTGGGGTTGCAGATTAGGCATGACTAATTTACGAACTAGTGAATACTTTTATGAAGTATTTTGGCCTACTTTCAACCCTTTCATCTTTGGATCCCATAAATGACATTAACGCTTCCAGAACGATAAGTTGGTAGTTGCCTCTGATATAAGGATAACGGGGAAATTTTCTTATCTATATACTCCCTTTCAGCTATGAAAAGCTAATGAAACTATTGTTTTACCGGATTTTCGCCATAATGTGGCGTTCATGGAAGTTATGTTCTATTCGTATTTTGCATTGGGCGGAAAGTTGTTTGTAAATATTTGTTAAAGCTGGAAAACTCATTGTTCGAGTATCCAGGGGTTATTTGTATAGAGTACAGGCAAATCCACGTGACTATTATTTTCGACCGAATACGTGTATTTTAATTTTAAAGGGAAAACGGTTCAATATTTGTTATGCATATAGATCTAACTGTATGACTCTTTTAATGAAAAATTAGTGGGTACAAGTTTCAGGAAAAAATTGAATGTTTTAACATCAGTACTAAGTTCTCTTCTCGTAACACTTCGTAACTAGAAGAGTAACCACAAAAAATCTTGTTAGATATCAAAAACGTATCGAGAATCTATTAATGAAACGGAAAATTATTACAACAATTTTTAATAACAACAATCGACCTCAGAACTCGAATTATATTTCATGTTTTTCAAATATTATCTTTAACAATTCTTTGAAACCTATACAAATTTTAATCCAAAGAATCTCTTGAAATTAAAAAAAAATTAAATTGAATTAGTAAATGTCTCAGGAACACTGTTACATTTCATAGATATCCAGGTAACGAAAATAATTTTCGAATAAATACACATTGTCAAAAGTCTTGCCTCCCCTATCAACTCTCAACTTGTTGAATGTAACATGACAATGTTTTGTGAGTGGAATCTTCACTATCTTATCACTTAAATGAAAATAATAAACGAGCAAAAACTGTTTCTTGTTCGGGAGAATACAGGTGTATTCGAAGTTAATCAGTTTTCAGCGAATAACGAGAGTTGTAATATTGAGAATATTCGGTGGAAAATGCCGGGACATCCAATTTCTCAGTTTGACCGGGCAAGAATAGTAGCCCTATATAAAGAAGTTTTGTTGAACCACCAGATTGCGCAACGTTTGAATATACCACGTACTTTAGTAAGGCCCATAGTGGCCCTCTTCTTGGAAACCGGCAGCGTTGCCCGGAGACCGGTGCCTGGTCGACCTAGAGTAACATCTGCAAAGAGAGACCATTATATTGCAAATTTTACTCGAAGGAGTCGAATGGTATCTGTAACAGCTCTTCGAAGTCATGTTTTGAGGATCTATAGAGGGGTAGTCTCAACCAGTACCACAACAAGACGATTTCATTCTTCAAATTTAAGGGCAAGAAGACCTTTAAGAGAACCTCAGCTATCACCTGGATATAGAGCTGCCGGTAAGCAATGGACAGCACACCACCAAGACTGGTTTTTACCACAATGGCTCAACGTACTTTTTTCGACGAATCACGATTCGGTTTACAAAAAACTAAAGCGACTTAATTTCGCCCGGGAAGTTGTGCCCTTTCAAGGCAGATCAATAATGTGCTGGGGGTATAATGTTCGGTCGCCGTGCCCCTCTTATTATCGTTGAACGAACAATGACTGGTGGCATCTACGTAGAAAACATCATTGAACCAATCATTGTTTCTCTGCGCAACGAATTTGAGTATAATTTCATTTATCAGGATGATAACGTCCCACCACACCGCACAAGAAGGGTTCAAAACATTCTTTAAGAGAACAATATCCAGAGAATGAACTAACCAGCAAACTCACCAGACATGAATCCAATTGAGCGCGTATGGGATTACTTAGGGAGAGCAATAACCAATCGCCAAAACCCACCTTCAACTTTTCAGGAATTGAGTTTAGCTCTTCAGAAAGAATGGGATGATATGCCCGAAAATTTCATTAGTGACTTGATTCGTGGAATGCTTATGCGTATTGGGCAATTGATTGAAAGAAGAGGTGGTAATACGGACTATTGAATTTGGATCCAGTTGTGGAATAACAAATTATTTAATCAAACATAAATAATCGATAAATTTATATTTTTTTTCATTTTTCCCTTTTTTGTCTCATCCTGCATAAAGCATAGAGTAACAAACAAAGATTTTCTATCAAATATATTGAATTTGAGGAAAATATTCATCTCATTTCTAGAACATAGATTGTTTATTTCTTGAGAAACCCTTTCGACGATATGTGTAGGATTCAACATGCATTTAAAAGAGGAGCTTCCATTCCACTCGCCCATCGCTAAAATAACTTCTATCCTACGTTATAAATGGTAACTAATATTCAACTGGATGGCTGTTTGAATCTTCCCCCACTGTCTAGTATTCTGCTGCAAACTTAACTCGGACTCTTCACGTCAGTACGAACTCGTTAGAGCCAGGGTGTTTGTCTGTCTTATTGAGATGCTGTTTACGATATCCCTTAGCATGTGATAAATTCATTTGTTGCAATAAATGACACAAACTTTTTCTCTTCCAAAAATAAGTGTCTTAATTTTTTCATCATAACGACTTTGAAAATAAAATGAATTCCACGAACATGAAATACATTCTAAAAATCTGACTTCGGAACAGAAGCTCGCAAATTCAATGTACTGAGGGTTCAAATAATCCACCTGTTTGAGCCAAACAATAGCTACAGAAATAATCTCATATCTCTGAGTAGATTTGGCTCAATGTTGCCATAAAGTTGAATCTTTTTCAAACTTAATTCATCAAGATTTAAAGCTCTGCCGAAGTAATGTTCATAGATATCGGGTGTTTTTTTTTAGGGTGATAGAACTAATATAAATATTTAAAAAAATTTTGAACAATTTTAAAAAATTAGCCTTCTACATATTTAATTCCAAAAGATTATATTCAATGATTATAACTTCTGAAAATAAATTAAAATAATGTCGTATAAGTACCACTTATATCATGACATAAAATAAACATTCATTATAAGACATCCAAATGGTATAACAAAATCCAATAAATAAAAATTATTAACTAAAATCCTATAAATTAAACATTTTGAATAGACAAAATTTTGTTTCTGCTTATCAATCCTATGAAAACCAATATCTTTCAAGAATATCGAACATAATCTTAAGAATTTTATCACAAAACTATCTTACTTAGACTATTCAATATTATTGGATATCTAACCAAGGTACTTTATATAAAAACTCAAGATATGCAAAACATTACTGAAAAACAAGTTTTAAAATCGACTTTGCTCATCAGTATTCAAATATTCATATTCAATAAATATAAAATCAATTAATAACATATATTCAAACTCACCCTTCGCCTTCCAGAAAAAGTTCTATTTAAATGAGAACCTTAAATAGGTATCCACTACACACAGAAATATCTCTGTGGTTTAACCTGATCTAGAAGATTGAAAGACAAATTTAACGGCCTTTGCTATAACACAAGGACTATCTGTATGAATGTTTGAGGAAACCATATAATTATATATTATAAATAAAATAACGTAAATAGAGGTCATTCTTGATAGAAGATATATAAAATAATATAAATATTTTAAAAAATTTTAAACAATTTTAAAAAATTAGCCTTCTACATATTTAATTCCAAAAGATTATATTCAATGATTATAACTTCTGAAAATAAATTAAAATAATGTCGTATAAGTACCACTTATATCATGACATATCAAGAATGACCTCTATTTACGTTATTTTATTTATAATATATAATTATATGGTTTCCTCAAACATTCATACAGATAGTCCTTGTGTTATAGCAAAGGCCGTTAAATTTGTCTTTCAATCTTCTAGATCAGGTTAAACCACAGAGATATTTCTGTGTGTAGTGGATACCTATTTAAGGTTCTCATTTAAATAGAACTTTTTCTGGAAGGCGAAGGGTGAGTTTGAATTATTATTTTTATTATTATTATCCTGATACTCCTAGATCTTCTGTGAAGATCCCTCAGAAGCTTTTTCAGCTTGTACGAGTTAGGAGTTCAGTTGTGTTCTGTGTAGGCTTTGTTACTGCGATCTTGCGCCACTTTAGGTCACAGCACTGTTAATTTTTGACCCAACAGTGAAATGGTGGCAGATACCCGTCCAACTAGAAAATTTCTTTTCTACCTGAATAGGATTCGAACCCTGGACCTCCCGGTCACGAGTCCGATGCTCTCCCGCTGAGCTATCCACACACATGGAATATATGTTATTAATTGATTTTATATTTATTGAATATGAATATTTGAATACTGATGAGCAAAGTCGATTTTTTAAAACTTGTTTTTCAGTAATGTTTTGCATATCTTGAGTTTTTATATAAAGTACCTTGGTTAGATATCCAATAATATTGAATAGTCTAAGTAAGATAGTTTTGTGATAAAATTCTTAAGATTATGTTCGATATTCTTGAAAGATATTGGTTTTCATAGGATTGATAAGCAGAAACAAAATTTTGTCTATTCAAAATGTTTAATTTATAGGATTTTAGTTAATAATTTTTATTTATTGGATTTTGTTATACCATTTGGATGTCTTATAATGAATGTTTATTTTATGTCATGATATGAGTGGTACTTATACGACATTATTTTAATTTATTTTCAGAAGTTATGATCATTGAATATAATCTTTTGGAATTAAATATGTAGAAGGCTAATTTTTTAAAATTGTTTCAAATTTTTTTAAATATTTATATTATTTTATATACCTTCTATCAAGAATGACCTCTTTTTACGTTAGGTGATAGAACTTTCTATAGGGATAACTGTGACTAGACAGAAGGAAGAAGACATCGACCAAGAAGTGTTTTGGTTCCAACAAGATGGTGCTACACCTCATGCTGCTACCGTAACAATTAGTTTATTGAAAGAAAGATTTGGAGATAACATTATTTCGAGAAATGGTCCAATTAATTGGCCTCCAAGATAATGCGACATAACTCCACTGGATTATTTTCTTTGGGGTTATGTCAAGTCATTGGTTTATGCTGATAAATCAGAAACAATAGACGCTTTGGAAGCCAACATAACTCGTGTTATTGATGAAATGAGGCCTGAGTTACTTGAAAAAGCAGTCTAAAATTGGTCTGGTGGAATGCGGTTCCTCAGAGTTAGTTCAAAACATAAATGTCATAAAATTATCTTCCAAATAAAAAAAAATTGGCTTCAATCTTAATTTAGATGTGTTTTATTTCATTTTAAAGTTCTATAACTCTAAAGCAACACCCGATAGATACATTCAGATATCCCAATAGAAAAAAAAATATTTGGGGATAAGTCTGGTGTTCTGGGAGACCACGAAATTGTATTATTCGTATTACTCGATCAGGAAACGTGTTTTGGAGAAATTGTCTAACTTCTCGCGAGTTTTGACTTAAGGCAATCATCCAGTTAAAACCAAATGTCCCCAAAATTCATAGGAAGCTAACGAACTGTCGGAATGATTCAAATTTGTAAAAGCTCTGAATATTTGGGTTTCCATCGATAAAAAAGGGACCAATGATGAAATCTCCTAAGCTGTCTGTCCAAACAATGCATTTTTTATGATACTGAGTTTTGATAGAAATGCTCCGGTGATGATAATAAAATGATGACTCATCAGATAAAAGTACACTTTTCAAGTAGGAACAATTCTCATTTTGTCTTTTCAACATCTTCATGGAATTACGATTCAACACTAGATGTGGATCTGGACATTTTGAAACAAAAACGCAAACATCATTTCTCTTTCTGGCTCCATATAAGAATTCACTTATTGATATTCTATTTTTCTTGATGAACATAACCCAAATTAAATTGCAACACATTTTATACAGAAATTTTTGTTTCAGATGTGGCTGGTCCTGGCTTTTTGGAGTATAGTTTTCGTCAGTAGTAAACCAACTAGGCCTATAGAACGACATCTTTGGGTAGAAAACACATCAAGAGACGATATGCTAGGACAATACCTTCGAAATAAACCAGACAACTTTGATATGTTCTTACCGGAAAAAACATACACAAGTGAGAAAATTTTTAACTTGCATGTAATTCGGAATCGCCATTTTTTTCGAACACTCTCGAAAAATATTTTAACTCGAGTCAATACTTGAGAGAAGTATTTGAATGAATTTAAATTATAACAGCAGAACAGCATGGAAATTGACATACTGTCCTACTCATACACAAAAGTCAGAGACTTCTTGTTAATTCTAACATAAGAATTATAAAATGTACCTAGAATGATATATTATTAATTATTTTTTCTTAATTTCACTGCACGTTGACGACAAAAATCGTTTAACTGAAAGAGTTTGAGTGGTGGATTGCCACTCGCCACAATGCTAACTTTTTTTATCATCACGTCACAGGAAATATTTGCTGATGAATTGTATTTGGTGAAAGATAATACCAGTACTTCTGGTTTTTAAGTCTTTCAACACCTGTAACTTTCTTGGATATTCTGGGAATAACCTCATGAGCCAGTCTATCTATCACTAGATAAAGAGATCAGTGATAACCTCCAATAACCTAGTAGAGTATATCTTCATAGTTCCAGTGATACACCTACAGGCAAGTCTTTGTACTTTGTCAAAATTTTTCCTGGTATTATCAATACTTGCTTCAGTATGCCAAACTATTGACCCGTATGTAATGATAGGCCTCACAATCATGACCCATCGGGGTATATGAGGATTGCAGTTCCAAGTCTTACCAATTAGACTTCTGCACGCCATCAAAGCCCTGACTTATTATGGTGTTGTGAACCCTCCATCTCTTAAATGCTTCTCTGACATCCATATCAGTGTCTATCTGGACATGATACGTCCAGGAATCAGCTTGTACATTTATGAATTGATATTTTCTGCAGATTCTCTTTTTTTAAGAAGTTATCCACTTAGTCTTAAATAAAAACTATGTTCGGTAAATAGGTCTTAATGATCGGGGAACAGTTCCATTTTTCTTTCCTATTTTGATATGAAGTTTATTCTTGCCCTTTTCCATTTACTAGGTAGTTGACCCAGAACTAAACAGCTTCTTGTAGACCTTAGCAGATGTGGAGGAATCTTTTTCACTTTTTTTGTGAGATTGGCTACAGATTTGTCCAGGAATGCGCATATTATGATCTATTTGGTATTCAAGGTATACTGGATTGCTTCAATCGGTTGTTACAGGGCAGTCTCTATAGATCGACATTTATGAAATTATGTTTTTTCTAGATTCTCTTTCCTTAAGTAGTAATCCACTACTTTCTCCATTTTCTTAAATAAAAACTATGTAAGGCAAATAGATCTGACTGATTGGATATCTTTCTTCTCTATTTTTGATATGAAGATTATCCTTGCTCTTCTCCATTTACTAGGTACTTTACCCAGAGCAAACCAACTTCTTGTGATCCTTAACAGATGTGGAAGAATCTCTTTTTCTCGTCTATGGGAGATTGACTCCTGTTAATCCAGAAATGCGCATTTTGATCTTTTTGTTATCCACAGATTTCTGGATGGCTTCGGTCAGCCAGAACAGGGCAGCCTCTATAGATCGACATTTACTAAATGATGTTTTCCCTAGATTCTCTTTCCTTAAGAAGTTATTCACTACTTTCTCCATCGTCTTGAATAAAAACTATATTAGGAAAATAGGTCCCTTCCTTCTCTCTTTTTGATATGCTCTTCTTCATTTTCTAGGTACTTGACCCAGAGCTAAACAGCTTCTTGTAGTCTTTAGCAGATGTGGAATCTCTTTCACTTTTTTTAGCTTGATTAGCTCCATTTATGTCCAGGAATGCGCATAGTATGATCTATTTGGTATTCAGAGTATTCTGGATGGCTTCGGTCAGCTGTTACAGGGCAGTCTCTATAGACCGACATTTATGAAATGATCTTTTCTCCAGATTCTTTTTCCTCAAGTAGTTATCCACTATTTTCTTCATTGTCTTAAATAAAAAACTATGTTAGTCAAGTAGGTCTAACTTATCGGGTATCTGTTCCATCTTTCTTCTCTATTTTTGATATGAAGGTTACCCTTGATTTTCTCCATTTACTAGGTACTTTACCCAGAGCTAAACAACTTCTTGTGATCTTCAACAGATGTGGAAGAATTTCTTTCCTTCATTTCTGTGAGATTGGCTCCTGATATGTCCAGAAATGCGCATTTTGATCTTTTTGTTATCCACAGATTTCTGGATGGCTTCGGTTAGTTGGCACAGGGCAGTCTTTGTAGATCGACATTTATGATATGATGTTTTCTGTAGATTTCCTTCCTTTAAGTAGTTATGCACTGCTTTTTACATTAAATAAATAAAAACTGTGTTAGGCAAACAGATCTGAATAATCAGGTATCAGTTTCATCATTTTCTCCTATTTTTGATATGAAGGTAATCCTTGCTGTTCTCTATTTACTAGATACTTGACCCACAGCTAAATAACTTCCTTTTGTCCTTAGCAGATGCAGAAGAATCTCTTCCGTTCCTTTCTATAACCCTTCTTATACAGATATGTCTAGGAAATTTACATATTGTGATATATTTATTATCCAGAGTATTCTGGATATTCTCCAGATCCTCTGGAGGAGATTGAATTGGGCGGGATTTGTCGCAAGATTTAGAGGCGGGAGATGGATGAAGGAATTTATCGAGTGGAGACCGAGAGCCGATAAGAGAAACCGAGGAAGACCATCTACCCGCTGGACAGTCGACCTGCAGAGAATTTCAACAAATTGGATTGCGGCTACCCAAGACAGAGATGGTTGGAGAAGTTTGGAGGAGCCCTATGTCCGACAATGGACGTGTGAGGGTGTATGATGATGATAATATGCTCTCAAGTTTTCACCGCCTATTTTAGAATCATCTTGTATATCCTCTGGCAGTTGAGACTTTAATTTCGCAAAATATCCAGCCTCTTCTAGAATATGGAGAAATCGTTCTTGTTATAAGAGTATAAAACAGTACTATTTCATACTATCAAAATATTTCAAAATTCCTAATTCTTTTCCTGATTTTTAAGAGTTGCCAAAAATAAACAATCGGCGGATTCAGATCCGTCGATTCTACGAGTACAAGCGGATAAATCTAGAAATCGACACATGAAAAATTCCATTGGAACACACCCGAACAGAACAGTCACGTTCCTTCATTACCACAACGAAAATTCATTTATGTCGTTGTCACCATCGCGTTATGTCACGGCAGGGAAAAACTGGTATAATGCCGAACATCCGCATATTGAAACACTGTTGAAATTTGCCGTGGAGATCAAAAAGAGCGTAAAAATTCAATTAGAACGGTGTCTGCGTTTCGCTGAATTCAATTCGTAATTTCATTTCTAGGCTGAAGTAGCGTGGAAATCCGTATGGAATACTGAGCCAGAAAGAAGCGAATTTTTGATCTACTAGTCGCTACTTTGTATTCCAGGAAATATATGCTGGACTTATAGTTCCTTAATATTCGAAAAGAACAAGAGTATCGATGTGGGGAAAGTATCAGATAGCTGACCCACTTTGATCGTCCTTGGTGCACGTTCCCTAGAGCAGTTTGCTGCTTTGGTGGTGCATTGTTATATTTCCCTCCAAGGTCGTCCAAGGTTACAAAACAAGGTGAATAATCCCTCAGATTGCAGTTGAACATAGCCTCAAACTCTTCCGCTTGTGGTTGAGCCTGAAAAATCTCGGCAGCCATCGCGAGAACAGCATTTCATGCTCGAATATTCATATAAATGTGTGTCATTGTGTCTACTCTCATCGTCCAATATCGTTCCAACTTGATACATCAGTACATATAGAAAATCACTTTTTATTTCCCTGTATATATTATTATATTACGCTAACTATCCACTTTAATTTTTGAGCAGTGTAGTTCATCTCTATGGGATATATTGTTGTAGTAACCGTTGGTTTTTCCAAAAGTAATAGAAACTTTATTAAAATAAAATAGAAAGGCCTTTTACTTGATAGAAGAAATATAACTAAATTTGAATATCAAAACAAATTAAAATATGTTTATCTTCTACAATTTTAATTTCAAAAAAAATTTTTTATTCAAAAAACATTTAGAATCAAATTAATGTCTAAAACAAGCACCGCTTACATTTAATAGACGTATATAGTCAAAACTCAATATATAATGTCAAATGGAATAAATAAACCAACAGATATACGAAAGTCATTAAAATTAATAAATAAATATTTAAAGGAGACAAAATTTTGTTTCTGGTCTTACCTTTAAGAACACCAATTGCCTTTTAAAAACATGAACACACTTAAAGGACTTCTCAAAAAATATAATTTATTTGAAATATTTAATATATTTAAATATTCGAATAAGTTAATTCAGAAATCTCTCAAAACATGCACTATATCTTCAAAAAACAAATATAATTCTAAGCAATCCCTTCTTCGGTCCTGAATAATATTCCAAATATCAAAATCAAAAAACTAACCTATATCATCAAACGCACCACGTTTAAATGAATAATGTTTTGAAACACAGAACAACTTTATGATTCAAGATTGATCTGTGTTCTAACAAAATCAAAGAACAGTGTGAGTTATTTTTAAGGCTTATTTAAATTCATTGACATTCCATAATGAGATTTATTGAAGCCAAAATATAATTATATATTATATATAAAATAAAATAGAAAGGCCTTTTACTTGATAGAAGAAATATAACAAAATTTAAATATCAAAACAAATTAAAATATGTTTATCTTCTACAATTTTTATTTCAAAAAAAAATTTTTTTATTCAAAAAAGTTTTAAAATTAGATTATTGTCTAAAACAAGCACCGCTCACATTTAATAGACGTATATAGTCAAAACTCAATATATAATGTCAAATGGAATAAATAAACCAACAGATATACGAAAGTCATTAGAATTAATAAATAAATATTTAAAGGAGATAAAATTTTGTTTCTGGTCTTATCTTTAAGAACACCAATTGCCTTTTAAAAACATGAGAAGATTTGTTAGAACATAGATCAATCTTGAATCATAAAGATGTGTTTCAAAACATTATTCATTTACACGTGGTGCGTTTGTTGATATAGGTTAGTTTTTTGATTTTGATATTTGGAATATTATTCAGGACCGAAGAAGGGATTGCATAGAATTATATTTGCTTTTTGAAGATATAGTGCATGTTTTGTGAGATTTCTGAATTAACTTATTCGAATATTTAAATATATTAAATATTTCAAATAAATTATATTCTTTGAGAAGTCCTTTAAGTGTGTTCATGTTTTTAAAAGGCAATTGGTGTCCTTAAAGTTAAGACCAGAAACAAAATTTTGTCTCCTTTAAATATTTATTCATTAATTTTAATGACTTTCGTATATCTGTTGGTTTATTTATTCCATTTGACATTATATATTGAGTTTTGACTATATACGTCTATTAAATGTAAGCGGTGCTTGTTTTAGACATTAATTTAATTCTAAAAGTTTTGATATTCAAATTTAGAAACTTTATTGTACCCTTACATCAAAACTGATTCCATTCAAATAACATAACATAAACTTTATTCTCATAATCAATGCAATCATACAAATGAAAAGAGGAAACCGTCAAGAAATATCACAACTTCAACAAGATCTGAAAAGATATTTCATAAATTCCCTAATCGAATATGGTTCTATATAATAATCTTAATTATTTCGATTTTGAATTTTCTTAAATTAGATACATTGATAAACTCCTTAGGTGGTACATTGAACAATCTTATACACATATATTTCGTGTTTTTTTCAGTAAGTGTCAAGGAATGCCTCGAAAAGTGGTATGGAGCAGTACGTCTTGTATTGTTTTATTCAACAGACCATTAAAATATTGGGGATGTTTGGTCACAAATAGCAAACATTCCAAAACAAAGTCCCGGATGTGTGAGCATGGAATTATTTTTAAAATGACTTATGTATGATTCGTTATGTTTCAATCCAATTATTGCCCTCTAGGCGTATTTCTGCAGAATGAATAATCTATTTAAATCACTGCTTCCACCCCATGAGACCTGACCATGCCTCAGAAGTCAAACAAAATTTGCATGTTAAATTTCTGATTGTCTCGGTCTTTACTTGACGGAAATTCATCTTCAATATAAGAAAAACAAATGTTAACTTCCGCTATTTTATTGATTTTCACAACAATTGTTTCGTCATACCATGACTTCATCAGGTGAGTATTTAAACTGAGGTATACAATGCAAAACGTGACCTCAAATACACAGCTCTGGTCCAAAAAATAGAGGGGTGGAAAGAGAGGTATACAATTAATGAAAAATATTAAGTAGGGGGGATCTATTTAAATCTATAATATATATAATAATATTTGTTTTCTATTATATCTATTGATTTCTAAAGTTTCTAACAGATTTAGTTACTGACTTTTGTTTTCAATATGTAATATTTCATAGTTCATATTAAAATTATGGCCAGTCTCTAACAAATGGTTGGCATAAGTTGAATTCGGTTTATTATTAATGTAACATTTTTCATGTTCTCGTATCCTTGTTTGGAATGAACATATACACATGGGCAATCACTACATGTTAACTTGTAAACACCTGATTTTTTGTTTTTAGGAATGACGTCTTTATTATTTTTTATTAAGCTGCCTAAAGAATTGATAGTTTTAAAAGAGATGTTATATTTATCTTTTTTCTTTAAATATCTAGCAATCTTTTCAGATTTTTGGCCTATGTAAGTTAATGAAATAAATTTGTAAATCTGAAAAGATTGCTAGATATTTAAAGAAAAAAAATATATAATATCCCTTTTAAAACTATTAATTCTTTAGGCAACTTAATAAGTTCCTAAAAACAAAAAATCAGGTGTTTACAAGTTAACATGTAGTGATTGCCCATGTGTATATGTTCATTCCAAACAAGGATACGAGAACATGAAAAATGTTACATTAATAATAAACCGAATTCAACTTATGCCAACCATTTGTTAGAGACTGGCCATAATTTTAATATGAACTATGAAATATTACATATTGAAAACAAAAGGCAGAAACTAAATCTGTTAGAAACTTTAGAAATCAATAGATATAATAAAAGACAAATTTTATTGAATGATCAAATAGATTTAAATAGATCTCCCCTACTTAATATTTTTCATTAATTGTATCCCTCTCTTTCCACCCCTCTATTTTTTGTACCAGAGCTGTGTATTTAAGGTCATGTTTTGCATTGTATACCTCAGTTTAAATACTCACCTGATGAAGTCATGGTTTGACGAAACAATTGTTGTGAAAATCAATAAAATAGCGGAAGTTAACACTTGTTTTTTTTTATATTGCATGTTAAAGTGTTTTTAAAAGTTCCATGTCCACTATCCGTGACAATACTCTGATCATGTACAAAACTTCATTAAGATTTTTGCTTACCTGACTCACATGATCATTCCACTTCAGGTGACAATCAAACGAAACTCCAAGAAATTCTGTCGAAGACAAAAATCTGACCTGGGTGTTATCCAGAGTTATTGACTGAGGATACATGTTTTTAGACCGAATCGTTCTAAAAATCACACACACGGTCTTACTGACATTGAGAGAGTAACTCATTCTGAGTGCCGCAATACTGTCCTGAATCGAAGGCAAATCTAGTTTGTTCAATACACGAAATAAGATTCCTGCTACGCAGTAAAGTACTCGCATCGTCAACAAACAACAAGAGGTCGAGTTCATTGATATATATCAGAAATAAAAAGGGTCCCATACTACTTCCTTGGGGAACTCCTACGTTGACATATTTATCTTCTGACATAAAAACTAGTCCTTCAATACAAACCTTCTGAACTCGATTAGACAAGTAGCTCCTGAGCAACTCCAGTTGACAATCGCGAATACACATAAAGAGAGTTTATTCAAAAAGCATTCATGATTCACGCTATCGAATACCTCAGATAAATCTAGAAAAGGCACCTCATAACTCCTCAAAGCATCAACAATATCACATACTAATTTATACATCGCTCTAATAGTACTTCTGTTTTTTAGATAGCCATGTTGTTTCTCAGAGAAAATTTTGAACTAATACATGAATGAGCAAAGCCTACCGACTAAAAATTTCTCGAATATTTTTGCGAAAGAACTGAGTAAACTAATTGGACGGAAATTATTGACATCATGAACATTTCCTTCAGTGAATGAGCGGTTCATAATATGAACCAACGGCCCCGCTATTCTTCTGATTAATTTCCTTCTGACAAAAATTTTTTTACTAAATCGAAACTTTCTGTGTCAACCGATATGACTCGTAATTCCATAGAACACGATATGGTAGAGAAATATTGCCCTATCAATTGGACTCTTTTATCCCATTCGGACACCTCGAATTCGATTCTCAAAAAGTCACCATCCTATGGCTGTTTGTCTGGTGCTAATATTGCCGCTTCAGATAACTTTTGCGAACACAACGCCTATCTGAAAATTGACTCGACAAAGGACACCGGGTTATCCTATAGGTGCAAACGTGCAGAAGGAACTGTTCAGGACCGGATGCAGTAGGTCATACTTAGGGTTTAACTCACTCAACATGAACATTCCGCGATGAACTAGAAGAATGGGGTATAAAAATAATAATGTGATCAACATAACGATTAAATAGCTTCAAATTTGCTCAAAACCAAAGGCTGTTGCCGGGTCATGCATTTGGCGAGTCTTTCACCATACAGAACTTGATGAAAGTAATGAACTTTGTTACAAATTCTCATCTTTTTCCGAAATTCTGGTTGTTTTGCTGAAATTTTGGTGATTTTCACTTGAAATATTATGCCTTGTCTCAGGTCACTTTCCCTGACTGAAGAGACTAACCGAAGTCGAAATAAGACCCCAGAAAACAAACTTGACTGGTTTTTCAGTTAAGAACACTTTGTCTTCAACTCCTAGACTTTTTCTCTGTTTTTTATTTTGTGTTTTATACTTTTGATTTTGACTTTGAGATTGTCCTTGGGTCTTTGAAAATTGCATCCTTCATCTGAGGTTTCACTATAACCTTGCGTAATGTTATTGATCTCATTCCGTAGTGCTTAGCTTTCGTTCTTTGAGTCCATCAGTTTGGCGATTGTAGCTAACTTGTTATAATTAATAACGTAATTCATATAGATTGACTAAAAGCAGGGAATAAAGTTTATCGAAATTTGCTCAAAACCAAACGCTGCTTTCTGAGCGAGAATTTGCCAAGTCTTTCACCAAATATAACTTGATGAAAATAACGATCTTTGTAACAAATTCTGGTGATTTTCACTTGTCTGAGAGTGCTTTCTCTGAGTGAAGAAACTGACTTAAGTCGAAACAAGCCCACAGAAAAGGAACTTGACTGGTTCTTCAGTTAAGAACAGTTAAGTTTTCTTCGACACCTTGACATTGTCTCTGTCTTTGTCTTTTGTGTTTTACATTTTTGACTTTGACTTTCAGATTGTCTTTGGGTCTTTGGAAATGGCATTCTTAGTATGATGTTTCACCATAACCCTGCGTTATGTTGTTGATCCCATTTTGTATTGCTTAGCTTTCGTTCTTTCAGAACTCATCAGTTTGGTGATTAAAGCCTAATTGTGATCGATTATGGCAATTCAAGTATCGAGTGTTTTTTTTTAGAATGGTAGAACTTTCGATAGGGATAACTGTGATTTGACAGAAGGTAGAAGCCATATTGTTTTGACATTTCTGTTCAGTAAGCATTGACAGATTATCATGGAAAGTCTTAGGCCGCAACAACGTTCACAAATTGTTGAAATTTATTTTCAAAATCAGTGTTCTATTCGACAAACTTATAGAGCACTTCGTGAAATTTACGGTTTACATAATCGTCCATCAGAGCAGCTTATTCGTCGAACTATCGATAGATTTCGGACAACATTTTCTTTACTCGATGCAAGAAACAACAAAACAAAGAACTGAAGAAAATTTTGAGTAAAGATCTTGGTCTACACCCATACAAGATCCAACTGGTTCAAGAACTAAGGCCACTTGACCATAATAAGCGTCGTTTGTTTGCTCATTGAGCCCTAGAACAGCTTGAACTGGATCCACCTTTTTATCGTGAAATTGTGTTGGGTGATGAAGTTCATTTTTGGCTGAACGGCTATGTAAACAAGCAAAATTGCTGTATATGGAGTGAAAAAAATCCTCAAGAAGTTCTGCAGGTTTCATTGCATCCTGAAAAATGCACTTTATGGAGTGTTTTACACGCTGGAGGCATTATTGGTCCATATTTCTTTAAAAACGATGCTGGAGCTAATGTTACAGTGAATGGTGCTCGTTACAGATCGATGATCAATGATTATTTGTTTCAAAATTTGAATGGTATCGACCCAGAAGTGTTTTGGTTCCAACAAGATGGTGCTACACCTCATGCTGCTACTGAAAACATTGATTTATTGAAAGAAAGATTTGGCGATAACATTATTTTGGAAATGGTCCAATTAATTGGCCTCCAAGATCATGCGACATAACTCCACTGGATTATTTTCTTTGGGGTTATGACAAGTTATTGGTTTATGCTGATAAACCAGAAACAAAAGACGCTTTGGAAGCCAACATAACTCGTGTTATTGATGGAATGAGGCCTGAGTTACTCGAAAAAGTAGTCCAAAATTGGTCTGATCGAATGCGATTCCTCAGGCTTAGTCGTGGTGGACATATAACGGAAGTTATTTTTAAAACATAAATGTCATAAAATTAACTTTCAAATAAAAAAAAATTTGGCTGCAATATTATTTTAAATGTGTTTTATTTAAATTTAAAGCTCTATCACTCTAAAAAAGAACATCTGATATGAAAGAACTTATTTACCGATAAACAATTTTCAAAGAGACAGATCAATGTTATCGAAATGGAAATACCTTGCAACCCATATCCGCCAAACCTAATTCCAACCCTGTAGACAACCAAGAAAGATGAGTGAAGTGCAGAATCGTGAGCTATCGGTATTGATACCTCTCTTCGGAGCTGATAACGGAGAGCTTAGTTTGATTTCTGAAAGAGATTATGGGGGTTTAATGTTCTATAAGGGCATGCCTACACTCGGAGCTTCAAACCGCGGCCGAAAAGTCGATGGGCGAATAACAGGACACGTATAAAATAGGGGAAACACGATAAAAATATCCGTTTTATGTGCCACAAAACCGGGATGTATTTCAGCGAGTTTTATAAACTCGTTGACGCATGACTCTCCTACCCTAGAACTAATAACGTGTCAGATGTGACACTTACATTTCGACAACGGAAGAGGAATTTATCCTTCGTCCTTGCGAAATAAATTGGGCGTTATTGCAATAAGAAGTTCACATAACTGTCAAGCAATGAATTTTGGCGAAATCTGTTTGCATTTTTGGGATTACTAAAGTGACGAAGTTCACTCTTCTAAAATGCTTGATCAAAACTCTTGGAATTCAAGTGAATCACATCCTCAACCAGTGAACAACACGTGGTGTACGTAAAACATCAGTATACTCAATTGTTACATCCAAGAGGATGATTTCTTCATCTTGACGTTATGGCAAAGGAATGACTATGTTAAAAGCAAATATTGATTAGAATTTTTTTCTGAAAAACTACAGATAAGAGCAATGGTGATAAATTGAATTGAAGTTGTTCATTTGTGATTGGTAGCTTATTTCCATGTGCTAAAAAAATGGCTGTTATCTATACAATGTTCGGAAAAACGAATTAATATTATTTCGTTTTAGTCTATTGCAAATTTTGTTACTTATTTGTAGTATGAAGTTTATGTTATGGAATTTTTTTCTTTGTCCTGAAGAATAGGGTGAAGAGAAGCTAAAGCTTTTTAATGCTGTTTCTTAAAAATTAATTTATCTATAACGTTCGTATTGTAACCATTGTTCGACGCTAATGAATTCAAAACTTTAATTTCTCTGTTAAAGTTTTCTATTGATAGAAGGGTTGATAGTAACCTATGTATCGGGTGTTTTTTTCAGAATGATAGAACTTTAAATTGAAATAAACCACATTTGAACTAAGGTTGAAGTCGAATTTGTTTTTTATTTGAAAGATAATTTGATGACATTTATGTTTTAAAAATAACTTCCGGCATATGTCCACCATGACTAGCTCTGAGGAACCGCATTCGACCAGACCAATTTTGGACCACTTTTTCGAGTAATTTCATCAATAACACGAGTTACGTTGGCTTCCAAATCGTCTATTGTTTCTGGTTTATCTGCATAAACCAATGACTTGACATAACCCCAAAGAAAATAATCCAGCGGAGTTATGTTGCATGATCTTCGAGGCCAATTAATTGGACCATTTCTCTAAATAATGTTATCGCCAAATCTTTCTTTCAATAAATCAATTGTTACGGTAGTAGCATGAGATGTAGAACCATCTTGTTGGAACCAAAACACTTCTGGGTCGATACCATTCAAATTTTGAAACAAATAATCATTGATTACCGATCTGTAACGAACATCGTTCACTGTAACATTATCTCCAGCATAGATTTTAAAGAAATATGGACCGATAATGCCTTCAGCGTGTAAAGCACACCATACAGTATATTTTTCAGGGAGCAATGGAACCTGCAGGACTTCTTGAGGATATTTTTCACTCCATATAAGGAAATTTTGCTTGTTTACATAGCCGTTCAATCAGAAATGATCTATGATTGTTTCGGTCTTTACTTGACGGAAATTCATCTTGAAAATATGAATAAAAACAATATTCTAATTTCTGCTAATATTTTATTGAAACTACGATCGTTACGTCATACCGTGACTTTTTCAGGTGAGTATTACTAAATACTGAGTATACCATGAACAAGAAATTCATTTTATAGTACATGGATATAACAAAAATAGAGAGGGTGAAGAGAGTTTTACAATTCTTTCGGAAATCTGAAAAATGATTCAAAAAAGATTCAACAAAGGGGAGCTACTTAATTCTGTTTGGTTATTTAATAACATTTTTCTTTTAAGATATCTATTAATTTCTAAAGTTTCTAACAAGTTTAATCTAAAACTTTTGTTTTCTGAGTGTATAATTTCAAAGTTACTATTAAAACTATGTCCTGTGTCTAGAAGGTGCTCTGCGTAGGTTGAATTTCCCTTTTTGTTACAATAACATTTTTCATGTTCCCTAAGTCTCGTCTGGAACGATCTTCTTGTCTGACCAACAAATACAAAATAGCAAGTACCGCAAGTTAACTTATAAACACCTGATTTCTTGTTCTTAGACGTTTTATCCTTATTATTTTTTATTAGTTTTCCTAGGGAGTTATTCGTTTTATAAGAAATTCTAAAATTGTGGTTCTTCTTTAAATATCTAGCTACCTTTTCTGTTTTAGTCCGCATTATCGAACACATTGCGTTGAACAACGGTTTAAACGTCCCGATTATTGAGAATCTTTTCACAAAAATACAAGTGAAGCTGGCTTTGAAATTAGTATATCCCATAAATGATGATTCAATTGAAAGTAAATACATTTCGTTGACATACTTGGGACCAACAACAGAAAAGGTAGCTGATATTTAAAGAAGGACCACAATTTCAGAATTTCGTATAAAACGAATAACTCCCTAGGAAAACTAATGAAAAATAATAAAGATAAAACGTCTAAGAACAAGAAATCAGGTGTTTATAAGTTAACTTGCGGTACTTGCCATTTTGTATATGTTGGTCAGACAGGAAGATCGTTCCAGACGAGACTTAGGGAACATGAAAAATGTTATTGTAACAAAATGGGAAATTCAGCCTACTCAGAGCACCTTCTAGACACAGGACATAGTTTTAATAGTAACTTTGAAATTTTACACTCAGAAAACAAAAGTTTTAGATTAAACTTGTTAGAAACTTTAGAAATTAATATATATCATAAAAGAAAAATGTTATTAAATAACCAAACAGAATTAAGTAGCTCCCCTTTGTTGAATCTTTTTTGAATCATTTTTCAGATTTCCGAAAGAATTGTAAAACTCTCTTCACCCCCTCTATTTTTGTTATATCCATGTACTATAAAATTAATTTCTTGTTCATGGTATACTCAGTATCTATTGATGCTCACCTGAAGAAGTCATGGTATGACGTAACGATCGTAGTGTTAATAAAATATTAGCGAAAATTAGAATATTGTTCTTATTCATATTTTCAATCAGAAATGAGCTTCATCACGAAACACAATTTTACGATAAAAAAGTGGATCAACTTCAAGCTGTTCTAGGGCCTAATCAGCAAACACACGACGCTTATTAGGGCCAAGTGGCTTCAGTTCTTGAACCAGTTGGATCTTTGATGGGTGTAGACCAAGATCTTTACGCAAAATTTTCCATGGTGAATTCTTTGTCTTGTTGTTTTTGCATCGAGTAGAGATAATGTTGTCCGAAATCTATCGATAGTTAGACGAATAAGCTGCTGTGACGGACGATTATGTAAACCATGAATTTCACAAAGTGCTCTTTAAGTTTGGCGAAACAGAAAAAAGCTTTAAGATTAGTAGCAGGAGTAAACCAGGTCACTAGCTGTAGACCACTTTTTAAGAAATATGGAATACTATTAGGAGTACAAATAAGTTTCCGCCGTTTTTTAACACAAATTAATTATTTATTATAGAAGAATGATTTTAAACGATGTGAGACTGCTTTCTGAGTGACTTCTAATGTTAGAGCAAGTTCTTTTTGTGTTTGAGATGAATCTTCCTCCAATAATTCCTCCAATTCTGCATCCTCGTAAATTTTTGGCCTTCTACGTCGAAATCACCGTTTTTAAACTTTTGAAACCACTCTCGACACGGTCTCTCACTCAAATCACCCTCACCATATGCTTCTACGAGCAATTGATGCGCCTCAGCAGCAGATTTCTTTAAATTTAAGAAGTAAACTAATATTTCCCGCAAATGACGCTTACTTGGCTCAAATTTTGACATTTTCAACTCATAAAAATTATATTTTACCAATATAAAATCAATGATATTAATAGGTTATGTTGTTCTTGAATGTCCAAACTATTTTTTAAGCCGGTTATCATCTGCGAAAGCTAACCGAAACTCCGTGCCGCGCCATCTACAATAAAACGGCGCCAGGTATAGGAACAACTTTGTTGCCCCAAGACATAGACTGCACAGGACACAGAACACCCATATATTTAATGGAATGAAAATCTATAACCAACTTCCACAATCCCTAACAACACTGCATTCTACAACATTCAAGCGAAAAGTTAAAGTGATTCTAACTGAATGTGCATTTTATTCAATGGATGAGTTTATGAAGTACCAGTTCTAGTCATTTACTTGCTGTGTTTCAGTTCGTATCTTGGCGTAATAATTTGTTTTTTATTGATTGTTGTAGGTTTTAAAGTTAGTATGACATATTTACGATTTTTTATTTTATCATGAACCTTATCATATATTTCTTTGACAATCCTTGTAAAATTTTGAGGCTAACTAATAAAATTGAATTTGAATTTGAATAGAACACTGGTTTTGAAAATAAGTTTCAACAATTTTTGAACGTTATTGCGGCGCGAGTCTTTCCATGATAATTTGTCAATGCTTACTGAACAGAAATGTTAAAACAACATGGCTTCTACCTTCTGTCAAATCACAGTTATCTCTATCGAAACTTCTATCACTCTAAAAAAAACACCCGATATAAAGGCGTGAAAAGGAGACATTGTTATTTTATGAGGATGAGACCTGTTATTATGTATTAATGAATCTGTGTAGAGCTTTTTCATGCTGTTTCATAAAATAAAAATGTTTTCTTTTCACCTCTCTATACATAGGTTAAAAACTTAGGTTCACTCTCAGTCAATAGCAAAGACTGTCGTGAAACGTTTAAAAAAAGCGGTATTCACAAATTTTATGGTAATGAATGTCCTGAATTTTACATAGGTCAGACAGGACGATCTATAAATATAAAGGTAGAAGAACTTAAAAAAAGTATATTACATAATGAAATAACATCTGGTTTTTCGCAACATTTTGTAAATAACCACCATGTTATAGATTTCAGTAGAATTGAGATTTTACACGTAGGTAATAATAGCAGAAAAATGAACCTTTAAGAAAGTTTGGAAATTTGTTTAGCACATGGAAAGAAACTACCAATCACAAACGAACAACTTGAATTTATTACTATTGCTCTTATCTGTAAAAGATTAGGACCGAACTAACACCATATTTTTACACTCTTCAAATTGTACCTGTTATCTACCCTACCATAATAAATAGGATTTCAAGTTTTGTTCTCTTCAGTTTTGAAAATGGGCTAAAAACCCGAAACATATATGTCAACAGACATCAAATAAACAGAAACTTCAGCCATGTTGTTTATTTTTTAAAAAATGCTTCACCAAGATTTATGCGAGAAATCAATATCATAGCGACATATGGTATCAAAACCGAATGAACTTATATTTACTTCTAATACAATTTGACGGAATTAATCTCTTCTCAGTTAAAGTTGATTCTGCCAATCCACCATGCTGCTATGACAAAAATTGCGGACATTTGGTCACTAGGCGCATTTTATACGTTTCCTTCTTTCGAATTTTTGCAATGAAAGTGTTTTTTCGTATTTTGTTCATGTTTTCTGCTTCATATTGAATCATATATTCTTTTAAATTTAATCAAAAAGAAAACGTACCTGAAGATGTTAAACTTGTAGTTTCTCACTTTTAAAGTACTCAGTAACTTGAGAATTTAATTGCAAGCTACTATTATGATATTTTCCCAAAAAATATAATTTATCAACACTTGAGGCCATCAATAAAAAGCCAGAGACTGCTGAAAAAACCTTCGTAATTCGAAAAATTTATTAATGTGTTTTTTTTTTGTTTCAGATGTAAACTTGGAAGATATAATTTTTCAACAACCTTCACAGAAAAGAGCCTTGACGATGTTTGGAAGGTGGGGACCAATCAACGAATTAGGTAAAGAAAGATCTTCAATCAGAAGTACCGACAGAGTTCACCCTTCTACTGGTAGAAAAATGGGACAACCATTTAGATGGGGCTAATGCCAGATATAGTTCGGGCTAGAACAAAACAAGAGAATACCAGTAACTGATGCGTGCTAACTTTTGTAACTAGAATTCATTTCATATTTAAGAAGAATATATTGTTAAACAAGAACATTAAAACACAGGAAACAAAACTACAGAGGAAAATTGAAGTGAGAATACTTACATATTTTTCTGAAAATCATTTGGAATATACTAGACATCTTGGTAAATATCCAGTTAAAAAAATTTACAGAAAGATTGGATAATGTTGAAACGCCTTATAGTAGTGATACTGGGCGCTCAAAATGAAATTAAAAATATATTTGTTTTCTATCACTTGTTATTACTGAATAAACAGTGATTCGAGTTTCGTAGTGTTCGCTACATTGAGTAAACAGATTGTATTTTGATGATAGATAATGGTTGTGATACAATTTGTTCATTCAGTTTGAAAATGTAGTAAACACTACGAAACTTTAGTCATAATATATTCAGTAATATAAAGTGATAGAAAATGAAATAATTCCTTATTTTATTCCATTTTAAAATGAACTATCGCCAAGTATGGACCTCTTCATCCAATATTTCTTGTGTAAGCCCTAAAATATGTTGTTTTTTTGAAATGATAATATTTTTTCACACTACTTCGCGTTTCTGTATACCACGGGCATTAATAAATTACATCGATCGATGTTTTTGTGTCTTTGATAGAGTCAACCATAGAAAACTGATCTTTCTTGAATCATATTGGTTTTTCTGTGTCTGCTAATAGATTTTCGAGAAGTTACCTTAAGAACTGACGTCAATTCGTGAAAGTATCAGTGGGCAGATCCGAAATCAGCGATATATGATGTGGCGTGCCACAGAGTTCTGTGTTGGCTCCCATTTGATTTTGCACAATACCTTCTTTAATACTAAAGGACTGAAATTTGGTACAGATTACCGATACCTAGATGACAGGCAGCTCTTATATTCCATTGTAACGAAAACTGATCAGAATAATACAGAAAATAATGCTGATATGGAAAGCTTGGCAGTTGATTCATTCAAACACAATCTACCTTAAATCTGGATAAAACTGAGGTCTTCGTATTTGGTAGTGTACCAGATGGTGTTTTCAATTAATTTGATATTGAGATTAATGGGAGTCAAGTCTCCATCAGCTTATAATCTAGGAATTTTTTTACATACAGAACTTGGGTTCACTGAACATGTTACATCATATATTCGAAAATATATATTTATATGTTTCTGTTCTACCGAGACGAGGACTCTACCCACAAATTATTGAGTTTTCAATGTTTTATTATATGTTAGAATTTACTTCTTCTGCATACTGAAATCAATAACCTCCTGTATACATTTTATACGAGGATGTATTATACCATTTTATGTATATGGTATAATCAATTATTCTAATCTGTGTATATCCCATATATCCTATAATGTTTTCTGTTCGTTTGAGTTGGGGTTTCACAGGGATCTGATCTCGGTTCATTGCTGTTTGTTGTATTCATAAATAATCCATTGAAGTGCATGGCCTTGGCGTATGCTGATTACTTGAGCTATTCTCGAGAATACATGATATGAGTCATTCGAGGCTACTTCAGTCCAGTCTTCAGATCTGAGATTGGTGTTTTCGGAATGGACTTGCGATGAATATATAAAAGTGCTTCCGGATTAATTCTACGAAGAAATTGCATCGATTAGTTGATTGGAGACTACTTTTTACCTGTGTAGATCGAACATGTGATCTTGGTATTTTATTTAATACCTTTGCTTCTAGAATGCTGGGTTTTGTTTTCAAACTCTCCAGAGAATTTGTTGAAAAATCTTTACTTTACTTTCATTGTCAGTTAGTTAGATCATGGAAAACTTATTTGGCTTCCCAGGTACTCTCATCTGAATTCACATGGCTGAATTTACAGGATGGATTTCTTCTATCAATTAAAGGCAAACACGATTGGAAGTTTTTCAAGTATGTCTCATTTCGATGAACCGGCAGATACACTTAACGAAAAATTGATCTTTTCTTCATTGTGAGAGGAAACATCCGATTCATTATATGTTTCTAGTTTCAAATTATTATTTTTTGTTAATCTATTTACTTTTCAAGATATTAATCAATTTTATTTTACTGTAGTTTATCTTTTTTTATAGTGGTAGTAGTACAAACATTTTTGTGGAAATAAATTACTGTCACATATACATTTTTTTGATTAAAATGAGTTTCCACCAAGTAAAGACCGAATCAATCAAATATTTTTTTTATAATTTTCGTAGAATGTAAACCTGTGAGTAGGAAACTTTCTGTTCAGTAAATGAAGTTATATTATTAATATTATGTTTTTTTAAGTCTATATTAAAAGCGCTTTTTCCAAACAGTTGACAATTCAGCTTCTTATTCATATTTTCGCAACGTACCCTTGCACAAAAAAATAACATAATTTATGATAACAACCAAAGTTGAGATTTCTTCTCTCTAAAATTATGACAGCTACTATTGGTATAGTCGACGAAGATTATTTCAACACCAAAAATTGATGGATTTGATTTATTCGCGGGTATGGTACACAAGAATGTAAAGAAACGTTAGAAATTGTTATTTTTAAAAAATTACATATCTAAGGACCAAATGGGTAATTTCTCTTCTATTTTATTTCAAGCTTTCTATAGCTCAACCATGAACTGTTTCAGGCTCTTCCATTCTTTCTGTGACATCCATGTATGACTGAGGAATAATCTTTAGTGAAAACTCCAAATTCAAAATTGGTATATGAATATATAAATTCACCTCTGCTCGGATTGAATGCTCAAAAATATCTATATAAAATGCTTATTGAAGTAACACTGGATCAATTACCCAATTGGAATATACCAAACCTTTTTCTAACTTGCATTTCCTTGACAAAGGCAACGCTAATCTATCTCATGTGAAGAAAGGTTAGATTCTGATATCGTTTTAAATGTCTACGGAAAATGCGGTGCCTTATTAGAGCCAAGAAATATTCTATATCAAAGGAACGATTTTCCTTGGGCTCTTTTCCGACGAAGATTGATGGTTATAAGCTATAATCCTTCTTTTAAGATGCACAACAATTCAAGTTGATATTCTTCAAGAAGAAAATTTCTCTTACCAGAAATATTCAGGTACAGTCTGTTTGAAATTCGAACCAAATGAAATATTCATCCATAAACATTTAATGCTGAATTTCAAAATGCCTTGAATTCTGATTTGCTTTAGTTAACTTGATTTGAAGATGACTTGAAGTTATCTGGAAAATTCGAAAAAAATAATTATTTCAGATTCAGAGAAAATATTAGTGAAAATCTGATAATACCAATTATATACTGAATAAATAGGAAAAGGTGCTGCATTTAAAATATAAAGTTACTAGCTCGTAACTCCAATAAAACCAATATCGCCTTCTTCACAATATTTTAGTGGAACATTCTATCGATTATCGCATGTGTTTTCTGAAGTATTTGATTTGAATCGATAAATCGATAGAGATATTTGCCTTTTATAATACAGAATGTTTATTAAACATGCAACAAACTTTGTTGGGGTATTTGCTAGATTCTTTGAAGAATATTTGTGTTTTCTGTGGGTTACAGTCATTTCGTTTCGAAAATACAGGGTGAAACAAAAATTCAAATTACGAAATTTCATTATCAAAATTATATGTGGAGTTTAAAGTACAGGGAATAACTTATTGAATTTTTTCAGTATTTTCAATTGATATTCTGCATTCAAGAAATTATAGAAAATTCCCTACAAGGCAATTCCTCATTAATATTGAAGAATTTTCCATAAAACTGAAATTTCCATTCAGAGAAACTGATTGATTATGGGAGTTATCTGACAGTTTTCAAAAATTTATTCCTCAACAATTCCAAATGATTTTTATGCGAATATATATCCTAGAATGAAAAAAAAATCCGGAAATTTTTATCTAAATAGTTCCATAACACAAATTCCTCAATTTGCTAATTTTTTTAATGACAGTAGATAATCTAGGGCCTATCCTAAACTGAATAGATGAGAAACAGGCCTAATTTTTGCGACACATCAGTTACCAGGTTTCTAAGAGGAAAAACAAGACTGCAGATTAGAGAAATAGATTGGTTTCTTTGTTTATATTCTAAAAAAAATTGAAGATTGCGATACGAAACAGGAAACTTCCCAATATTTTCAAAGCGATAATTTCCCCTAGGGATAATAATATAGTTATATATATATCAATTAGATTTATATATTGATACTTGTTTTTTCATTTAACATAATGAATATTGTAAATTGATGCCACATATACAAATTATCATTAATTATTATTGTATTTATATTAGATAGGTATCTTCTTCATGTATGTTATATTCTAAGAAAAAACTAATAAAGAACGACGAAATCAGATGAATTTTATTTTTGTGAGCAAACCTTCAAAAACTTTCATCGATGAATTTATTTTTCATTTCAAAAGATTCTCACAAGTATCCTTTGTTGGATTAATGATGTTTTCTTTGATAGTCTATGCTTTTTTAAATTTGTTATGAACTGGTTGTAGTCATCATTCATTTTCGATATATGGTACCTTATATTTTTCGTAATTTTCTTGGAATTTTACTATATTTTTCATTTAACACATAAAAATGTGAGATTAATAGTTAAAGTATTCATACACATTTCAAATTCATGTTAATCCACAGAAGAAGAGCTTTTATAATTCTTTTAATTAAACTACCATTATAATTTTCATCGAATGCAATTTCAATTGAATTAAATATAAGTAGTAAGCCATTTGAAATTTGCGTATCCGATTGGCTTTGAATAAAAAACAATTAATATTTTTCAAACTTATGAATTCATTCTCCAATTATTCGATATATTGCCGATTGTTTGGGGCTCAATCTCATGAACGGCAACTTCGATTTGAACCCACCAAGCTTCGGCTTCAGTTCGAAAACCTATACCGTGACTGGTAGCAGCAAAACACTATCCAACCCCTACAGGCTCTGCAGTATCAGTACTCGAGTTGTTTGGGACGTAACTCACATGCCGAAGGGGCTTCTGATCCACCCACCCGTACGCAGTTCCATGAACCAAGGTTGTTTCAAGATTGATGCCTCAATGGATCCTGGTACGAGCACCTTCAATCCCAGTTTTTTCAAGCGAAAATCGACCCATTCCGTTAATGTCAAATATTGAGCTAACTTTTTTGTCAAAGCACAAAAGACAAAAGTGTTGTCAGACTCGAAATAACTACTTCAAAATTCAAACTCTAAAACTCTATGTCTATTTTGTCCTGACCCGAAGTATTTTTAAATCGATATTTTGAAGAAGAGAAGAATATAGAATATTTATTAATTTCGAAAGAACAAAAACTGACTGAGTTATACTATTCAGTGGTAATATTAAAATTTTAGTTCAGACAAATCTTACGATTAATCTTTGCTGGTGTGATAACCCTTAATATATCTGGCTTTAAATCTGCTCTCGAGTATCTGCGACCTGTTAAACACGTGGTGTACTTAATAATAGCTCCATCATACAAGAGTCCTCTTCAGTAGAATACCTGTCAAATCAGGAGTATAATGAATTATCGCTGTGCACAATATTAACCTAACGATGTGTGGATCACTCCATCACTCTTCACGTCTTTGTGTATCGAATTTGGAGGATATAGAGGATTTCATAGGTGGAAGTAAGTGCAGGTGCTAATGTACATCTATCTAAATGCTGAAAAAAGAGGTGATTTTGGGATCTTTTTCAATTATAACACCTTATCAGATGTGTACAAATTTACATACAATGTGGTCCAACGAAAACTTAACACCTCGATTTTCCGGCTTTAAAATGAAAATGTGGAAAATCGCTCGGAACCGTCAATTTTTGATTCGAAGAGGAACAACTTTTCGTCTCTTCGCATCTCCGTAACTGCAACCCCCTGACGGGGGTGAGTACAACCCCTTGATTTTGAATAGGGATTAAGGGTGTTGCGAAACCTCATTTTGAAGATCTTATCGAGTACTATCTGATCCTGAAATTTTGCTTCAAAATTTCCAACGATAACGAAATGACACGTAAAATAGTGTAAGAGTACTTACTTTTGTGATTAGTTTATTAAATGCTGGAAATGGGCACCATTGACTTCCATGCAGTAATGTTGCTGAAAACTTTCACGTACGTTACTCTAGATTTTTGGTGTAATTTGACGGCATTCATCAATGATCCCGGTCCATAAATCATCCAGTGACTCAGGCCGGGTAGCGTAAATCATGGATTTCAGCTGACCCCATGGAAAAAGTCCAGTGGAGCCAGATCAGGTGATTTGGGTGGCCACTCAATATGTCCCGTTCTTCCAATCCAGGCGGGAGGAAAATTTTCCATCTAAGAACTGAGGAACCAGTTGAACGAAATGAAGTGGTGCGTCATCTTGTTGAAAAATTATCGTTTGATGGTCTTCTGCATTCTTCAATACTTGCATAAGGGCTGGATAAATAGCGTACTCCAAACCTCCAAAAATCTTGGATTTTCATCTGACCAATACCGACAGTTATGCCGGTTTACAATACCGTTCAGTTAAAATGACCATTCGTCCGGAAAACAGATATCGAACATGTAGTTTTGATTACCGTTGATCATTTCACTCACCACTTAACAGAACTGGGTCGGCGATCGGGATCATCCTCATTCAGTTCCTGAACCAACCGTATCTTATAAGGATGGAATTTATGTTGTTTCAGGATTATCATGATTGTTGTGCGTCAAACACCAGATACATCGGACAATTTCCTAGTATTCAAGGTCGAATCTATTGCTACATGATCTAAGACAGCCACGTCCCTCGCTTCGTCTCTTTCAAGCACCCTCTTTTGTTTCCGACTGAACCAGTAGCGTCAAATTTGGCAACCAGTCGCACAACGTAAGCAGCGGATACATTTTGTCCAGGATGTCGTTCGTTAAATAAAGCCGCTGTTGTTCGCACAGAGTCGTTATTTCTAAGAAATAATTTTATCACTTCCACCCTTTCTTATACGGAATACACCATTTGAATTCTACTACAAATTTACAATCGCTTTGACACACTTGTAACGTTCTTGAAAATTCACGCTAGACTAAGGTAAATCAAAAACATGGTCTGTCTACTTTTCGGGAAAAAAATTTTATACTTTTTTAGATAAAAAATTAACAACATCACTACTGAATACCTTTGAAATGTGTCGGATACGAATAATATTCTCGAGATAAATTCCACATTGCCTCTTTCACTATTATCGCTGTTATTTCATTATCGATTAATATTTTGAAGCGAAATTTGAGGGTTATATAGTACTCGATACAATCTTCAAAATTAGTTATCGCAACACCCCTCATTCCTATTTGAAATCAAGGGGTTGCGCTTATCCGCGTTAGGGGGTTGAAGTTACGCGGATGAAAAAAGCGGAAAAGTTGTTCCCTCTCGAATCAGAAATTGACGGGCCCCAGTGATTTTCCACATTTTCGTTTTAAAGTCGGAAAATTGAGGTGCTGGGTTTTCGTTGGACCAACCTGTATATTGTACTTTTCGCGTTTTTCTCTCCACAAACATTGGATAAATTTGTTTTAATTTGTGAGTATGATTTGAGAGTTAGTGAGAGATGAAAATTTGAAATACACAAGCGTACTTATGTTATACAAAATATTTTACACAAAGGTGAAAAGCACTAACGTGAAGTCAGGAGTTTCTGCGCGCTAGTTGATATCATCCACTATACGTACAAAAAGATTTTTTTTGTTCTTCTAATTATACGATCTTCACGAAATTTTGTATAAGGCTATAATTCATTTAGCTCTCAACGCTGCTCCACTTACAATATTTTTGTCTTTGTTTTGAATCTTCTAATCGTACGATCCTCAAGAAATTTTGCAGGAACATGTTTCATTATCCTTCCCAACCCCAAATTTCAAATGAATCGCATCTGTAGTTGGGAAAATATTGATACGATCAAATTTCAAATGCGAATAACTGTAAAACTATTGAAATGACTTTATCTAATAACGAACATTCTTGTGACCCATATACCCAAAACTTAACAAAAGATACATATCATTTAAAGTATACATTCAAAGTTGAAAATATTGTCTGGCACCAGCCACTACTTCTTCCCACATTTCTGGCAATACAGAAACAGAGCATACAGAAACAATGTTGTTCACACTGAAGCAAAATGACACATATTGAAAACAAATCCTAATGATGACAGTTCAAAATGAAAAAAAAACAAAAAGATGAAACAATAGAATAATAAACTAGTAGCGGTATTTGTTATCAAAACTGCGAACTCATTCCTATTAATAATTCGTAACTCGTAAGGATTCATTGAATTTAGACAACTTTCATTATGTATCGGGTGTTTTTTTTAGAGTGATTAAAATTTCGATAGGGATAACTGTGATTTGACAGAAGGTAGAAGCTATGTTGTTTCGACATTTTTGTTCAGTATGCATTGACAAATTATCAAGGAAAAACTCACGCCGCAATAACATTTACGAATTGTTGAAATTTATTTTCAAAATCAGTGTTCTATTCGCCAAACTTATAGAGCACTTCGTGAAATTTATGGTTTACATAATCGTCCATCAGAGCAGCTTATTCGTCGAACTATCGATAGATTTCGGACGAAATTTTCTCTACTAGATGCAACAACAACAAGACAAAGAACCGTAGAGAAGAAAATATCGCTGCTGTAAGTCATAGTGTTAATTGTGATCCAGATTTGTCTATTCGTCGACGTTCACAACAAGTTGAACTCTGTGCATCCAACACATGGAAAATCTTGCGTAAAGATCTTGGTCTACACCCATACAAGATCCAATTAGTTCAAGAACTAAAGCCACTTGACCATAATAAGCGTCGTTTGTTTGCTGATTGGGTTCTAGAACAGCTTAAAATTTGAAACTTGAAGCTTGAACTTTTCATCGTAAAATTGTGTTTAGTTATGAAGCTCATTTCTGGTTGAACGACTATTTAAACAAGCAAAATTGCCGTATATGGAGTGAAAACAATCCTCAAGAAGTTCTGCAGGTTCCATTGCATCCTGAAAAACGCACTGTATGGTGCGCTTTGCACCCTGGAGGCATCATCGATCCATATTTCTTCAAAGACAATGCTGGAGCTAATGTTACAGTGAATGTTGTTCGTTACAGATCGATGATCAATGATTATTCGTTTCAAAATTTGAATGGTATCGACCCAGAAGTGTTTTGGTTCCAACAAGATTGTGCTACACCTCATGCTGCTACCGTAAGAATTGATTTATTGAAAGAAAGGTTTGACGATAACTTTATTTCGAGAAATGGTCCAATTAATTGGCCTCCAAGATCACTTCACTGGATTATTTTCTTTTGGGTTATATCAAGTCATTGGTTTATGCTAATTATCCAGAAACAATAGACGCTTTGGAAGCCAACATAACTCGTGTTATTGATTAAAAAAGGCCTGAATTACTCGAAAAAGTAGTCCAAAATTGGTCTGGTCGAATGCGGTTCCTCAGAGCTGGTTGTGGTGGACATATGCCAGAAATCATTTTTGAAACATAAATGTCATAATCATCTTTCAAATAAAAAAATTTGGCTTCAATCTTGATTTAAATGTGTTTTATTTAAATTTAAAGTTCTATCACTCTAAAAAAACAACCGATACTTCTTTTTGCATCATTTATTCTTCTTCTTGTTCTTCTTTTCGCCTCCAAATATGATTATCTATCTCCCTGTTTTTTTGTCAACCATTTCAAATAAGCTTTGTTTCAGAAATTTACTATTTCCTCTATTTCATTGTTTCACCTTAATGCCCTGCTTTTTCAATTTGACCTACTCTGTACTAAAATTATATACCTTGCACATAAATTTTCGAACCATTATCCCCACAGAAAAATCCCATTCAATAATTGACAGTTTTGAACATGTGTCACAAGTATTGATGGAATTTATTTTTGTTGGAGGTAAATATCGTGAATTTATTCGATTTATTTTCAGTTGGTTTATCACAAGAAATTATATGCTTGAATTCAATAACAAATGTGGAAGCATTATTTCATCAGGCTTTATATAAATGTGGGTAGATAATCAAACAGATTTTTTAATCCCTCTTTTACGTATTTGAATACGTTGTTCCATAACTGAATTATGGGTGTATTTATCTGGATATTTGAACCTTTGGTGTTGCATTATAAACGACAAACTGCTAGAGTCATATGTTCTTCCTCCAAATTTAAATGGAGATTCTTATTTTAATTTTATGCAAAATACTCTGAGTGATATTTTTATCGAATTGTCACTAGATATGAAAAGGAAAATAAGGTTTATGTAGTATGGAGACTGAAGATCTTCATTTCCCATTAATTGTTAGAAATCACAGTCACCACAGTTAGATGTCACCTAAGTGACATATCTTCTCATCGATAGATTGGTAGAGGAAATGATTAAATGGCCAGCAAGAAGCCCTGATTATAACCCTCTCAATTCCTAGGTTTGGAGACATATGTCTCTAGTTTATGCACATGAAATTAATTCGCGGGACGAACTCTGGAGAAGAATAATGTTTTATTTGACATCCGGAAGTCTTTTATTACAAGAATTATACCAGTTTTTTCTTTTTATGTTAAATTGTTCTTGATTCTTCTTTACTGCTGAAACAGACGCCTTACAATACAAGTTTCTTAATTGTCTGTTAGATGAAATCCTCTGAGAAAATTAATTCTTCCCAAAAATGGGTGGAATTATCGTATTCAAACAATTTTGCGAAAAAACGATTTATACATTGTACTTTCTAATCAAAATTACTATCAAGTTTCCTCAAAAAAATTACCGCTTAATTTTATCATCAGAAATGTTTCACTGAAGCATCCTATGACAAGAAATGTGGTAATACATAAATTCATATTTCTCCAATTGTTTTTCGATTCACTGTTAATTATTATAATTCCAGTAATTATCACCTTATTTAAATAGTTTTAAAAACGATTGAAACAATGAGCTTCATCACTAAACACAATTTTACGATAAAAAAGTGGATCAACTTCAAGTTGTTCTAGGGCCCAATCAGCAAACAAACGACGCTTATTATGGTCAAGTGGCTTTATTTCTTGAACCAGTTGGATCTTGTGTTGGTGTAGAGCAAGATCTTTACGCAAAATATTCCATGTGGTGGATATACAAAGTCCAACTTGTTGTGAACGTCGACGAATAGACAAATCTAGATCATCATAAACGCTATGACTTACACCAGCGATATTTTCTTCTGTACGTGCATTTCTTTGTCTTGTTGTTGTTGCATCGAGTAGAGAAAATGTTGTCCGAAATCTATCGATAGTTCAACTAATAAGCTGCTCAGGTGAACGATAAATTTAGCTCCATAAATTTAGCGAATAGAACACTGATTTTGAAAATACATTTCAACAATTTTTAAACGTTGTAGCGGCGTGAGTCTTTCCATGATAATTTGTCAATGCTTACTGAACAGAAATGTCAAAACAACATGGCTACTACCTTCTGTCAAATCACAGTTATCCCTATCGAAAGTTTTTATCACTCTAAAAAAAACACCCGATATTTAAAATTACCTTTCATGTTCAGAAAGGATAAAAATAAATCACGATGTCGAATTGTGAAATTTAGCTCCCTTTCAAAACAAGTATGAAGAAATCATAAAAACCTACATCTTATTATCATTAAATTCACAAATATATCATTGAATTCACGTTATAGCAATCTATAGCGTTCATATGAAGTTAAGTACGACTATGTGTATGAAACGTTTTTTTTTATTGAAAAAATACTATATAAAATAAATGGATGTTCACACTTGATAGAAGGTATATAAAATTATTTAAATATTTTAATATCTACAGATATATATTCTGTTAGCTATCTAAATATTCAAATGTTCAGTATTCATTTACCAAGAAGCTTTTTGAATTATTAAAGGTGAGTAAATACTTTTTGTTGATTGATGTTATATTTTATTGAATACGATTGAGTACTGAAGAAGCAAAGTCTCTCTTAAAACTTGTTTTTTAGTAAAGTTTTCACATATCTTGAGATTTTCTAAAAAGTAACTTAGATATCCAATAATATTGAATATTCTTAGTAGGATAGTTTTATGATGAAATTCTTAAGATTATGTTAAACATTTTTGAAAGATATTTGTTCTCAAAAGAGAGATGATAAAAAAAAATGTTGTCTACTCAAAATATTTAATTTATAGGATTTTTGTTAACAATTTATATTCATTGGATTTTGTTATATCGTTTGGATGTCTAATAATGAATGTTTATTTAATATATCGTTTGATATAAGTGTACTTATATGACATTAATTTAATTCCTGAAGTTATAAAATTGAATATAATTTATGAAATTATTGAAATTATATAGAAAGCTAACATAATATATCTGTAAATGTTGAAATATTCAGATCAAAAAACACTATATAGACGAAATTTTTTTCCATCGTCATTATTCAGAAGAGAAAAAACCGAAATTGACGGAAACGAGTAACACATAACACAAAATGTTTCTCTGAAGTATTTCTATGAATGAATTCTGATAAAAAAATTTAATCGGCTCAAATATTCAAATAATTGCTTTTTAAGGTTATATAATAAGGAAAAGCTATCAATTCAAACGAAAAGTGATTAATAACAGTTGGAGAATTCAAATAAATGCTATCAATTTCACAAAACAGACGAAAATGAATGATGGCAAGCCGAAAGTGTCAGAAAATCGCATTAAAGTTGCTCTGGAAGGTGGATCTCAATTTTAATTGAAGGAGAATTATTAATTTCTCCAACATTCCAACCATTAATTAAATGATATATGATGCAATAAAAAAATTATGTAGGGATATTTCGTTTCATTTTCCTCTGGGAGAATTTAATTAGGAAAGTGAATGAAGTGGAATAGTAATCTCAGTGCTGCATTTTCAACCCTTCATAAAGGGTTTTCCAATAAGAGGTTTCATTATGAATAACCCTCTTTCTGGGCGGCTGTCACATTTGAAGCTGTCATCTTTTGGCATTTGATTAAAAACTACGCCATTACTAAAAATTGAAAGATACACGCTTCAACAACGCATTGAAATTGTTAAAATTAACGATAATTAGTTGTACGATCCTAACAAAATTTTGCAGTAACCTTTGTGTTGAATTATTGAGCCAGTTGCTTTTGTCTTTACATATTTAAATTAAGAAAGAAGCCAAATTTTTTTTTAATAGAAATATAATTTTATGGCATTTATGTTTTGAAAGTGATTTCCGGTATATGTCCACCACGACTAGCTCTGAGGAACCCCATTCGAACAGACCAATTTTGGACCCTTTTTTCAAGTAATTCGAGCATTATTTCATCAACAACACAAGTTATGTTTTCTTCCAGAGCGTCTATTGTTTCTGGTTTATCAGCATAAACCAATGACTTGACATAACCTAAAAAGAAAATAATCCAGTGGAGTTATGTCGCATGATCTTGGAGGCCAATTCTCGAAATAATGTTATCGCCAAATCTTTCTTTCAGTAAATCAATTGTTACGGTAGCAGCATGAGATGTAGCACCATCTTGTTGGAACCAAAACACTTCTGGTGATACCATTCAAATTTTGAGAAAATAATCATTGATTATCGATCTGTAACAAGCACCATTCACTGTAACATTAGCTTCAGCATCGTTTTAAAGGAATATGGGCCGACACCTCCAGCGTGTAAAGCACACCATACAGTACATTTTTCAGGATGCAAAGCAACCTACAGAACTTCTTGAGGATTGTTTCCATTTCATATACGGGAATTTTGCTTGTTTACATAGCCGTTCAACCAGAAATGAGCTTCATCACTGAACACAATTACGATAAAAAAGTGGATCAACTTCAAGCTGTTCTAGGGACCAATCAGCAAACAAGCGACGCTTATTATGGCCGAGTAGCTTTAGTTCTTGAACCAGTTAGATCTTTTATGGGTGAAGACCAAGATTTACGCAAAATTTTCCATGTGGTAGATGCACAGAGTCCAACTTGTTGCATCGAGTAGAGGAAATTTTGTCCGAAATCTATCGATAGTTCGACGAATAAGCTGCTCTGGTGGACGATTATGAAAACCATAAATTTCACGAACTGCTCTATAAGTTTGGCGAATAGAATACTGATTTTGAAAATGAATTCCAACAATTTGTAAACGTTATTGCGGCGTGTGTCTTTCTATGATAATTTTTCAATGCTTATTGAACAGAAATGTCAAAACAATATAGCTTCTACCTTTTGTCAAATCACAGTTATCCCTATCGAAAGATCTATCACTCTAAAAAAAAAACACGTTACATTTCTATACTATCTCCTCCTGAAAAGTCCTAAAAACCCGAAGACTACGCTACTGATACGCATACCACGCGTACAATTAGAAGAATGAATGACCGTTCGCTTCAAATATTCATGAGCAATTCAAATCACTTCTGCAGATGTGTAAAAATATGGTAGTGTCGTTTACATGAATGCCAGAGATGAACCTAATAGATTTCAAATAGATTGATTACTTAATCGTGGCCAGGGTCTTTCTTGTTCATCCCATACAGTGGATTCTTTCATTTGGTCCTTCGATCCGAGATTGGTACGATCAGATTTTTTGGAGGTGTATTTTTCGACATGCGGTTATAGTTTTGTGTATTTACTAAGGGTAAGTCTATGAAATATCAGATCATATAAGTAACTTCACGACAGATATTATTTTCTTCATATATTCGATACTTTCGTTATGAGAGTCAAGTAATTTTCCAGAAGGAAATATGTTTTTCAATGAACCCTTTTTTATATCTGTATATATAACTTTTATTATTGTAACCTTTTTAGTTCTTCCTCACCTTGTTATGCGAGCGACTGCATTTTAAATTGATCAGAAAAGTATCAATATGTATGACTTAATTCTGCATTTAGTCAATTGTCAATAGTGTCAGTAATTGCCGTTGAATTCAATGAATTGATTCACACCAATAACAATGATTGATCATGGTGATGCAAGTTGCTTTAATAGAAGATATAGTTCAGTTTAATAAATATTAATATTCAATATTAAATAAGGGTATTCAGATTTTCACAAATTTTTATAAAATTTGAATATCAAAACAGATTTAATCTGTTGTCTTCTACAATTTTAATTTCAAAAAATTTTTTGAAGAAACTTTAAGAATTAAATTAATGTCTTTATAAGCATTGCTCATATTAAATAGACGTATAAAATCAAAATTCATCATACAATATCAGATGGAATTAAGAAAAACCAACGAATATAAATTGTCAATTGAAATTAAGATATAAATAAACAAACATTTTTTGTTTCATTCCAGGCATGCGTACTGAACTCTTCAGACAAACGTACGAAGCCCTGTTTGTTACAAAATGTATTGTTTTCTGATCCAATATTAATGAAAAATAACTCTTTCTCAAAAATATAAAACATAATTTCAAGAACTTCTCAAAAACTAATCTATTTGAAATATTCAATATATTTAAATAAATTACTTCAAAAAATCTCAAAACATGTAGCACATCCTCAAGAAATAATTAAAATTACGATAAGATCAGTTCAACTTTACATATAAAAAAATAATAAAATCAATTAAACAATGTATAGACTTACCGAGTGCCATCTTAGAAATACATGATCTTCAGAAAACATGTAGATAGGTACCTTTATATCCAAGGTACTCTATGTTCCATGTTCACAAAAAATCATACAAAGCTTATAAGGCACTTGGCCTTAGTTAAAACCATTCAACACTGTATAATGAATTTCTTTATTCAAAAAACCTAATATAATTATATATATATATACATATATATATATATATATATATATATATATATATATATATATATATATATATATATAAATATATTATATATGAAATAAAATAAGAAGGAACGGTTTTTTACTTGATAGAAGGATTATTACAAAATTTGAATATCAAAACAGATTTAATCTGTTGTCTTCTACAATTTTCGGTTACGAAACAAAAAATGTTTGCTTATTTATATTTTAATTTCAATTGACAATTTATATTCGTTGGTTTTTCTTAATTCCATTTGATATTGTATGATGAATTTTGATTTTATACGTCTATTAAATATGAGCAGTGCTTATAAAGACATTAATTTAATTCTCAAAGTTTCTTCAGAAAATTTTTTGAAATTAAAATTGTAGAAGACAACAGATTAAATCTGTTTTGATATTCAAATTTTGTAATAACCCTTCTATCAAGTAAAAAACCGTTCCTTCTTATGTTACAAATTTTTATTGTTATTAAAATCCAATAATAAGGAATCTAAAATTTTCCGGGAAATACTCCAATTTTTTTTAAATGCTACTCAATTCTTGACCACATTTATCGAAGGTACGCTTTCGAACAGAATATTTGGTGAATGAAGGTATATAGATTGTGTGTTTTTATTTAGCATTCAAATAACTTTCAACTGAGGCGAATATGGGTGAGAATTTTAGATTCCTTTTCTGGAGAATGTGCTATATATGTTTCAAAGAGGTAAATGATAGAAACCTTTCTATATTCTATGTGGAGCATTTTTTGGTGATGGAATTTCTTATTCCTGAATATCCAATCCAAACAAATTTGTCTTGGAAGATGGATCTGGATGATTATGGTCAGTAGTTCATGTTTTCTTTTAATTCTTTATTGGATAATTTCCGCTCATATGTGTTGATAATTATATTTGTCTATAAAGTGAAACGGTGTTTCTAAGACATTTTATTCAATTTTATTCTGAATTTTTTTTGACAGATGATTATAACACGGTATAGAAGAGCTTTTGGGCGCTTTGGAAAAAATACAAAACAAAATAAATCCAGGATAAAAATATCTTCATATATGCCTGCGTAAAAAAGATTTTTTAGTGATGTTTTTGATGTACTAATGTAAGATTTTTTACTACAGAATATTTTGTCATGATGTAAGAATGTTGTTTATTTATGAGTTAAATAAACATTATTATTATTATTATAGATATTTATACGGCTTTCTGTATACTAAACGCCAATCGTTGCAAGTTAACTTGTAGACTCCAGATTTATTTCTCTATTTGTACGGTCCTTATTGTTTTTCATGTAAGTACTAAGGTTATTGATGGTTTTGAAAGCTGAATTGTAATTGAAACTAGTTTTGAAATGATCAGCAATATTTTCAGATAATCCATTAACATAAGATAACGAAAAGTATTTGTGTATTTTGTTCTCTTTTATGATTGGGTACAAGATTTAATGCCATGTTATTCTGTTTATGAGATACCATTTTGTCTATAAGAAATGGGTTGTAACCGTTGTTTGAAGCTATAGGTTTATTGATATTCAATTCTTTGGAAAGTTATCTGAATTCAGGGACATTCAATAGTCTATGAATTAAACTATTATATGCTGACATATTTTGGTTCGTTGGTGACATCTTTTGATTGATGTATTGTCTTGTTTTAGTGAGGTCAAGATTCACAATCGAAGAAGAAAAAAACCACAGCATTAATTTTCTTGGCCTCACTAACTGACATATTCAGATATTACATTACATAAAACTTCAAATCACTCCACCAACTAAAAGATTTTAGCATATTATAGTTTTATTCATAGACTATTGAATGTCATTCAGATAACTTTTTGAAAGCTTCAAACAACGGTACAAACAACCCTTTTCTTATAGACAAAATGGTATCCAATAAACAAAATAACATGACGTTAAATCTTGTGTAACCAATCATGAAAGAGAACAATGCACGGAAATACTTTTCGTCTTTTTATGTTAATGGATTATCTGAAATTATTGCTGAACATTTCAAAAATAGTTTAAATTACATTGCAGCTTTTGAAACCATCAATAACCTTAGTAGTATTTATATAAAACAATAAGGATCGAACAAATAATGAAAATGAATCTGGAGTCGACAAGTTGACTTGCAACGATTGCCCTTTGATATTTATTGTCCAGACAGATAGATCATTCAAGAAAAGAATCCAAGAACACCAAAGAAGTACATATCGGATTGCGTAGATTCCACATATGCTAATCATCTTAAGGAATTCAGGCTTAATTTCAACAATAACTATGAAATTATCCACGTCGAAAGCAAATGTTCTAGATTAACACTACTAGAATCGTTGCAATCGGTGCAATGCTCGTAAAATCCTTTTGAATGAACAAACAGATGTTGACAGGTTCCCATTACTGAATATATTTCCTTAATGGCATTTTTTAGTGGAAACCTCCAATAAACACCCCAAGTTTTTATGACTTTTTTTAACATTATTTTGTCACGTACTTAACTGTATTTGAACTCTGCAATACAAGACAGCATTAGTCAGTAGAATGTAGATACCTTGAAAAGAATTGGTGAAACAATTGTTGTATTGTGAACATTTTTGTGGAAATTAAACATTGATGAGTAAATCCATTAAATAAGGGAATAAAGTAGTTGTATGATACTAGCGAAAACAGAATGCAATTTAAATCCCTGCATCTAAGTGTAAACACTTTAGCAATCCGAATGGAAAAAATTTAAAATTTCTCAGCCCCCAAGTAGATATCGTCTCCAAATTCTTCGTTTCTCATTTCTAACTACGCCGTGGGCGAAATTACATTAGCCGAAACGGAATGACTTCTAATAACAAAAAGTTTTTCAACTTGGAATTCCATAATTAATTATTGTTTTAGGTTGTAGTGACATCTGTAAAAAGTCCTTTTCTGACTCCATCTTCCCTCTTCTCGTAGTAGGATCTTCGGGAAAATTTAAATGCCTGGTGTACTTTCTGCCTGATTGAATCAACCGACGTGAAGAGGTCGCAATTAAAAATTTTATGGGCCCTCAGAATTTCCGGAGGAGTCGTAATTTTATATTTTCCTCGTTAAAATGAGAAAAATCGAGATGAGTACGTGAAAATTATACTGAAATACGGGAATTCAAATTTAATTGATAGTGAATTGACCTAGCGAGGAGCTTCATACTTTCTTTCGAAGGATTTTATTAGCCTACTCCACATTTACAGCCATCCATACAGGGTGTCGTTCCAATTGGGCCTTAAATTATCCAAGAGTATTTGATAGTTTCAGTCTTATTTCAAGTGATTCTAATAATGTTGATCTAGACCCTTTACTCTCGATTATGGATAATTTCATATTCGTCATTGAAATTATGTTCAAATTCTAATAAATGGTTGGGGTATGGGGAATGTATGGAATTTGAAGTGTAGCTCTTTTGATGTTCGTGGATTCTCTACTTAAACGATCTGCCGGTCTGACCAATATAAATCAAACAAATATAATAAATCAGGAGTCTATAGGTTGACTTGTAAGGATTGCCCAAAAGTTTCCAACATATAAAAAACATCAAATCCATTCATTTACCTGCAATATCCAAATTAATTTCGTTTGCTGTCCAAAATATATCCCCTGGCTTCCCCCCCAATAGAAACAGTACAAATTGTTAAAAAGTTAATGATGAAATATATTACTAATCCATATATACGTATATGAGTAGCGAAATAATTTAGGGTGGATTCCTTGTCAAAAAAGAAGGGGTCTCCCATATAAACTTTATTTTTTTAACCCCTGCTTAGTAACAGCTCCCTGAAGTTGGTGCTCGAAAAACAGTCTAAATTTTTTTTTCCGAAACCAAAAAACTGACAATAATTGTAAATGAATCAAAGTTAATCATAACTAGTCATTTTGTTATGACATCCGCTTACTAGATAAATTCTAGTTCGGAAATCTCTATGACGCACGCTATCATGTTGATAATTTTTTTTTCCCAAAAACCTTGAATTTTAGCATGAAATCACAAGAGACCTTATTTGTTTAGAATAGATCAAACTATCCAAAATCAATTCTTTTAATTGTAAAATAGAAATATGGAAAAAAGTTTCTTACGAAAGAAGGTTTAGGGGTGGTTTTCTCCACCCCTTGAAATCATAGAGAAACACAACCAAAAATTTTTTTTGCATGCCTTTTCATCCGCATAAAAGTCTGCTCAATTTTATTCTTGTCTGTTCTTTGGTTCTTAAGAAAAAAATTAAAAACTGTTTTTCGAGCGCCATCTTTAGGGGGCTGTAACTGAGCAGTGGGGGCTCAAAAATATAAAGTTTATATGAAAGACCCATCCTATTTTTTGACAAGGAATCACCTCCTTTCGCAGCTTATCATATACACCCTGTATATTGAAAATTACTATGAAGAATACAGATAATAGCTGGAATTAATTCTACAGAACCTCTAAAGATTCAAATCTAATTAAATCTCAAGAAAATATTTACAAATAAATTATAAAAAAATGTCCTAGATACACTGTATCACTTTATAGACATATATATTATCATCACATTCAGTTGGAAATTAACTTATAAAGATTCAAAAGGAATATAAAATAATGACCAAATTGTTTAGACATCACCTTATACATATGTTTCGATTGGATGTTAAAGAATCACAAGTTCCATCACCAAAACATGTTCAACATATAATTCAAAAAGGCTTTTTTATTTCCCTTTTTCCTTTCTTTAGATAGAGAACCGAATTTATCAGGTTCTTTCAATGGAGAATGTGCTATATATTCTTTAAAAAAGGAAAATTAAAAAAAGCAGAAGAAACCATTTAAATACAGAATGTTACCAAATTTTAGAGCAGTTTTTTGTAAGCATTTGATGAAGTTATTAGGTGAATAATAATAAATAAGGTAATTTAATTTTTATTTTATTCAGAACAACAATTGTTTCGCTATTACAGTAGCATCATCAGGTAGGTTTACATTTTGAATAACATATATATCGGGTGTTTTTTTTAGAGTGATAGAACTTCGAATTGAAATAAAACACATTTAAAAATTTTAAATTAAAATTGAACCAATTTTCTTTTATTCGGAAGATAATTTTATGACATTTATGTTTTAAAAATAACTTCCGACATATGTTCACCACTACTAGCTCTGAGGAACCGCATTCGACCAGACCAATTTTGGACCAATTTTTCGAGTAATTCAGGCCTTATTTCATCAAGAAAATAATCCAGTGGAGTTATATCGCATGATCTTGGAGGCAAATTAATTGGACCATTTCTCGAAATATTGTTATCGCAAAATCTTTTTTTCAATAAATCAATTGTTACGGTAGCAGCATGAGGTGTAGCACCATCTTGTTGGAACCAAAACACTTCTGGGCCGATACCATTCAAATTTTGATGCAAATAATCACTGATCATCGATCGGTAACGAGCACCATTCACTATAACATAAGCTCCAGCATCGTTTTTAAAGAAATATGGACCGATGTTGCCTCCAGCGTGTAAAGCACACCATACAGTGCATTTTTCAGGATGCAATGGAACCTGCAGAACTTCTTGATGATTGTTTTCACTCCATATACGGCAATTTTGCTTCTTTACATAGCCAATCAACCTGAAAGGAGCTTCATCACTAAACACAATTTTACGATAAAAAATTCGATCAACTTCAAGCTGTTCTAGGGCCCGATCAGTAAACAAACGACGCTTATTCTTGAACCTGTTGGATTTTGTTTGGGTGTAGACCAAGATCTTTCTGGAGGATTATTTTCACTCCATATACGGCAATTTTGCTTGTTTCATTAACACTATGACTTACAGCAGCGACATTTTCTTCTGTACGTACAGTTCTTTGTCTTGTTGTTGTTGCATCGAGTAGAGAAAATGTTCTTCGAAATCTATCGATAGTTCGCCGAATAAGCTGCTCTGATGGACGATTATGTAAGCCATAAATGCTCTATAAGTTGGCGAATAGAGCACTGATTTTGAAAATAAATTTCAACAATTTGTAAATGTTGCTTACTGAACAGAAATTTTAAACCAACATGGCTTCTACCTTCTGTCAAATCACAGTTATCCCTATCGAAAGTTCTTTCACTTAAAAAAAAAACTTGGAAATAAGTTTTTCATTTTTCCCAATTTTGTTCAAGCATAAATTGGCTCATTTCGTTAATGTCATATATTAAACTAACTTCCTATCAAGACACGAATAACAGAAGTATTGGCAGACTCGAAATAACGACGACTTCAAAATGCCAACTCTAGATGGCCTTCTTTAAAGAATAATTCACAGATTTCAAATTTTCAAGGGAAATCAACCGTTGAACAAGGCACAATCGCTTTTGACTTCACGTTAGTGCTTTTTACTATTTGACCATGTTGAAAAAATCTGTACATTGCATTTTTAGTTCGAAATCTTAATTTCCAAATATTTATAATATCCCTACATTTTGAGCACATGTGTATTTTGTATTATTATCATAAGTGTTAAAAGTCAAGTGTGATCATACTGGAGTGAAAAATATTTCTATTGTGAAAAGCGAACTGTTTGAATTTCGGAGAAATTCATCTTTACTCCTGGAATTATGTACTTCATTAGAAATAACAAACTGAAATAAGCAACATTCAAACGAATCAATAATATTACGAGCGTAGGTTTGAAGTACGTGAAAGTTTTCGTATTTTAATTAAATGTTGCGAATGTTTCAAGCCCTTGGAACCAATTTAAAGTTACTGCCTTGTAAAATTGTCATTCATTTGTTTTTACGTCCAATATTCCACCCGAAACGACGAGGATGTAATGGGAAATTAATTATGTCAACTAATTGAATTAACGCATTGTTAATTATTGGACGTTTAAGGAATGTTTTTGCCACATTAGAAATAAATGAATATTCATTCAGAGAGGGGATGATTTATATCAGAGCTGTTAGATTTAACCGAGGAGATAATGAGTGAAAGAATTGGACAATATATAAGAGACAGTATTTTAATTTCCACAAAAATGATTACAATACAACAATTGTTTCACCACGATGTGACTTCTTCAGATATCTACGTTCTATTGACTAATGGTGTCTAGAATGGCAATGTTTAAGTACAGTTGAGTACGTGACAAAATAATGGAAGAACAAGTCATAGAAACTCAAGGTGTTTATTGCAGTTTACAGGTAAAAAAATGCCATTAAGGAGAGATATTTAGTAATGGGGATCTGTGATCATCTGTTTGTTCATTCAAAAAGATTTTATGGGCATTTTACCTGTTAATTTCCAACGATCTTAAGTGTTAATCTAAAACTTCTGCTTTCAGTGTGATAATTTCATAGTTATTGTTGAAATTATGCCTGAATTCCCAAAGATGATTAGCATATGTCGGATGTACGGAATCCGATACTTCTTTGGTGTTCTTGGATTCTTTTCTTGAATGTTTTACCTGTCTGGCCAATATATAGTAAAGGGCAATCGTTGCAAGTCAACTTGTACACTCCAGATTCAGTTTCTTTATTTGTTCGATCCTTATTTCTTTTATGTAAGTACTAAGGTTATTGATGGTTCTGAAAGCTGCATTGTAATTGAAACTATTTTTGAGATTTGATTATCAAAACAGATTTCATCTGTTAGTCTCCTATAATTTTAATTTAAAAAAAAATTTATTCAAAATTTTTAGAATTGAAGTAATGTCTTATACACATCTTATATGTACAAGACGTATAAAATCATAACTCATTTTACAATACCAAATGGAATAAATAAACCAACAGATATAAATTGTTAATAAAAATTAATTAAATAAATATTTGAATGAGACAAAAGTTTGTTTCTGATCTTACAATTATGAACACTAATTCCTTTTCAAAATTACAAAACATAATTTAAGAAATTCTCAGAGAATATAAACTATTTAAAATATTTAATATATTTACATATTTAAATAAGTTACTTCAAACATCTCTTAAAACATGTATTATATCTTCAAAAAACAATTAGAATTCCAGTCATGTCTTCATCAGTCAAACTTCCCATTTAAAAAAATAAAAGCAATCAGCAAATACAACTTACCTACGGATTTCTTGTTATCCTTGTTTGAAACCAACTTTATAATCCAAGATATTCTATGTTAGTCACAAAAATCACAGAAAGCTGCAAGGTACTTTATGGTTTTCTTTAAACCCCTGACATTACATAATGAGTTTTATTCAAACCCAGTATAATTATATATTATATATGAAATAACACAAAAATAGGTATTTTACTTGATAGAAGGAATATTACAAAATTTGAATATCAGAACAGATTTAATCTGTTAGTCTCCTATAATTTTAATTTCAAAAAAATTATTCAAAATTTTTATAATTAAAGTAATGTCTTATAAGTACAGATTATATTTAATAGAGGTTTAAAATCGAAGCACAATAGACAATATCAAATGAAATAAATAAACCAACAAATATAAATTGCCAATTAAAATTAATTAAATAAATATTCGAATGAGACAAAATTTTGTTTCTGATCTTACAGTTATGAAAACTAATTCCTTTTCAAAATTACAAAACATAATTATACAGATATTCTTAGAGAATATATATAATTTATTTAAAATATTTAATATATTTAAATATTTAAATGAGTTATTTCAAACATCTCTCAAAACACGTATTATATCTTCAAAAAAATTTTAAATCTGATTTGAAATTCAAATTTTGTAATGTTCCTTCTATCAAGTAAAATACCTATTTTTATTTTATTTTCGGAATGTTTAGCAATATTTTCAGATAATCCATTAACATAACATAACGAAAAGTATTTCTGTGTATTGTTCTCTTTTATGATTGGGTACACGAGATTTAATGCCATGTTCTTTTGTTTATTGGATACCATTTTGTCTATAACAAAGGGTTGTAACCCCTGTTTGAAGCTACCTATTTAATAATATTTTTTTCGGAAAATTTGATGGTATTGTGTTGGATTTTGATTCAATGTTGATTTCTTTCAAATCATAGGGTGAAATAATTCTAAAATTTTTTTCCGATAATGAGAATACTTAAGTTATTGCCAGAAAATTGTAGTCGTTTCACTACGTGACATTTTAACTACTGTCAAGATAAAACAAAATTGAAACAATCTCCAGAAATTGTGTTTGCTCAGTGGGGGATCAACCTAACTTGACGGCCCCCCAGCACTAGACAAATCTGGGGCCTCTACTATGTAGTATATGTTCCTTAAGAAAACAAGAAGATTAGATATCAATTCTTTTTAATTTAATTTGTATAAGTTTGAAAAATGACATTTTGGAAAAACGACATTCAATAGATAAGATAGAGAACTCCGACGTCCAGTCGAATATTGGAATAATCGAAAGAAATTCGCGTTGTGATAATGAAAAATCTAGTGTATAACTCAAAAGGAATGTTCTTCTGCCTCACACAGATGCGAAGTTTCGCGTATCCTCAAATTCAGTTAGTGACTGCATAGAACTCAGGAATGTTTGTGTGTAAGTTCATAACAGTTGAAAAACAAATAGACTCTTCATGAATAGATGTGTTTACTGTAGAAGAAAAAATTCAAATTAAAAATTGAAGAAAGAATGCATTTATTTACTGTTGTATTCAGAGATCGACCAATTCCTTCAAATTCCATTATATCTTATTACACTAAAAAGTTTGAGAAATTTTGCAAACAATGGACCGTCCAAAAAGTACTATACTAAAATAATGAATTCCGGATACTTTCTGGACGGACTATAGTTCTGGCACTGACGTAGTGTCAACACATCTTCTCCATACACATCAGTTAATTTCTTTCTGGCTTGAACAGTATTTTTACCTTTTCTATAGTAAAAAAGTATATGTCGAAAATGCTCTCCATATTTAAAAGGGCACGAACCAAAAATTACTGCATAGAACTAATTGAACTTTTTCACGCACAAGCCTTGCTATATCAGCTTTTAAAACATATAATGATCATGCGGCTTTAGTGTGAAGTTGGTTCGAAAAAATACAATTAAATCCTCTGTCGGGAAAAACGAAATTACTTTCCGAACAACCTTATACATTAAATCCTTCGAAACGTGGATTAATGTTTGCACAGCTCCTTCATTTCTTTTTAATCCGGGTTCAAAGGAATGCTAGTATAATCGGAGGAGGCCGAATATTTATTTTCATTAGATTTTTTCATAATACGCTTTAACGATAAATGAGGAATGTGGACGAAATTGGTGGGAGAATATTCGAAGGAAATTATGTAAGTAGCAGATGTCTGAAAGTTCTCTATTAAAACCTTTTGTTACTCTTTTACTCCACTAGCTGTGTCAACAAATACACAGAAAATAATCGAAAGTTACTCAAATATTGGATGGAGTAGTCGGTGACTTTGTGATAAGTTATTTTTAAATGGATTGAAATAAAAAATTATTTTGTTCTTATCACGTTTTTATTTACTGGCTGAGTGACGCGAGTTTCGTAGTGTTTACTACATTTTCAAACTGAATAAAAACAAATTGTATCTTAACTATGATATTGTAAAGTTATTTCGTTTTTTTTTTTGTAAAATGAGAGACAATTTTCGTATGATGAATAAAAATTTCAGTAAATTATATATTAGCCGTTCTGGTCCAACACCTTTTACCATCTTTCTGGTAGTAGCATGAATCCACGTTCATAAACTTTTTGATCTTTGCTGGCAAAAAACTGATCCAGGTGACTTTTGACTTCTTCATTTGAAGTAAAGGTTTCACCGCCCAAAAACTTTTGCAATGACTGGAAAAAATAATAATCCGAAGGCGCCAGATCTGGAGAATATGGTGAGTGTTGGAGTGTATTCCATTCAAGCTGTAAAAGCTTGCAGGCGAGTGACCAAACTTGAATGCGGTCTCGCATTATCTTGGTGGAACATTACACTTTTTCTGTTGATTAATTCTGGCCTTTTCTGTTGAAGTGCATCATTCAGTTTGTCCAGCTGATGACCGTAGATTTCCAAATTATTTTTTGTGTTATCCGGTAAAAGCTCAAAAAGAGCGATTGCTTTAAAATCCCACCAAACAGACAGTATCACCTTTTTTATGAATATTGGCTTTCGAAATGCTTTGAGCAGGTTCACATTTTTCGCTTCATTCTGTTCTGAACTCACTTGTCCTCAGATACATCCAATTTATCGACAGTAAACACAATACAAAAGAATTTAACCAACTTAAATCTGCTCTACTCCAGAATGAATAAAGCAGATATCAAATTCAGAAATTCTTCCGAAGGAATCGGATAAATTCACAAGATTCTCAGGAACCCCCAGAGAACAATTCTCACAAAGCCTTTCTTCCCTTCATGTGTAACCGATAAGACAAGTCGAATCTTACGGAAACAGGATACGTAAAAACCATCTACACAGCAAACAATAAAATATCCACATTTCTTCGATTCCTCAAAGATTCAATTGGAAACTAATATCAAGCTGTATACGAAATACCCTGCTGAGAATGTTCAAAACCAACAGAGTATACGAACACCAACTAGATCTTCGTAAAGCTGATTCATCCCCTACCCTCTTTGCACATAACGCAGATATTGATCACAAAATTGACTCTGAAAAACTAGTGCAACGACAATAATTATTATATGTCCTGAAAGAATTGTAGTTTGAATTATAATTGCGGTGAAAACACTATCTTGTTCGTGGAGTAGTAATTATTTGAACTTTTTCACCGTTATTCATTTTTACTGAGTTCACTCATCCATCAGAGCAGCTTATTCGTCGAACTATCGATAGATTTCGGACAACATTTTCTCTACTCGATGCAACAACAACAACAAGACAAAGAACTGTACCTACAGAAGAAATTATCGCTGCTGTAAGTTATAGTGTTAATGATGATCCATATTTGTCTATTCGTCGATGTTCACAACAAGTTGGACTCTGTCCATCCACCACATGGAAAATTTTGATCTACACCCAAACAAGATCTAACTGGTTCAGGAACTAAAGCCACTTGACCAAAATAAGCGTCGTTTGTTTGCTGATTGGGCCCTAGAACAGCTTGAAGTTGATCCAGTTTTTTATCGTAAAATTGTGTTTAGTGATGAAGCTCATTTATGGTTGAATGGCTATGTAAATAAGCAAAATTGCCGTATGTGGAGTGAACAATCCGTAAGAAGTTATGCAGGTTCCATTGCATCATGAAAAATGCACTGTATGGTGTGCTTTACACGCTGGAGGCATCATCGTTCCATATTTCTTTGAAAACGATGCTGGAGCTAATGTTACAGTGAATGGTGCTCGTTACAGATCGATGACCAATGATTATTTGTTTCAAAATTTGAATGGTATCGACCCAGAAGTTGTTGGTTCCAACAAGATGGTGCTACACCTCATGCTGCTACCGTAACAATTGATTTATTGAAAGAAAATTTTGGCCATAACATTATTTCGAGAAATAGTCCAATTAATTGGCCTCCAAGATCATGCGACATAACTCCACTGAATTATTTTCTTTAGGGTTATGTCGAATCAATGGTTTATGCTGATAAACTAGAATCAATAGACGCTTTGGAAGCCAACATAAATCGTGTTATTGATGAAATAAGGCCTGAATTACTCGAAAAAGTGGTCCAAAATTGGTCTGGTCGAATGCGGTTTAAAACATAAACGTCAAAAATTATCTTTCAAATAAAAAAAAATTGGGCTTCAATCTTAATTTAAATGTGTTTTATTTCGAGTTATTATTATTATTGATTTTTTTATTATTATTTCGATATTTTATGGACTCAGTTATATTTCTTCAAATTATTTTATTCCTTTTGGTACTGTGTAATGAGTATTAATTCTATATGTCTACTAAATTGAAACTGTGTTTTCTAAGACATTTATTTAATTTAATTCTAAAAAGTTTTTGAATAAAATTTTGTTCGGAATTAAAATCTGTAGGAGGTTGACAGAATCAATCAGTTAGATATTTTAAATATTGTAATAATTCTTTCATCAAATAAAATCCCCTTTTTATTATTAAATAGACAGAAGAGAAAATTATTGAAATCTGCTTCTCTGACACACATTGATGGAAAATGATTATACTTGATAAAAACAACAAACAAGGAAAAGTTTCTATAATCATTATGAATTAATAATAATTGAATTGAAATATAAATTAATAGTGATTATTTCTAGTATTCAATTATTTTTATAAATTAATAATAATTCAATTTAATTATAAATTAATAGTAAATAAAAAGAATAAGATGGTGCGAATATACGCATCTTCGGAAAACATCAATTGCCTCAATTTTTGACGAACAGCTTATTTGAAAATAATGACTAGCTTTCTTGTCTTGTCGTTAATGCTGCCAATGCAATATTCGTACTTCTATATCTGACGGATCATGTAAATAAATATAAAAATTATTGAACTCAGAAAGTTTAATAATTCCCACAATACAAACAGTCATTACGGCTGCATACTGCAATGAAAAGTTAATGTCCCTCTATTCTGGAATCATCAGTGAATATTCAATTAATATTTTCCAGAATAACTTCCGCAATTCGTCTGGGTCATAGACATTAAATCGATCCAATAAGAAAACAATAAAAAAATTAGATCGACCTCAAATGGCTATTGATTGAAGACGAACAGAATAACTCGTGGATGGAGGAATAAATCTTCATCCAAATCGAGTGAAACACGATGAGAATTGGAACGAAAAATTAGGTCATGATTCATTGAGTGTAAGAGGAATTTGTTTGTTGTGGAAGTTATTCGATGATGAAAACATTTCAGATATGATGGACCCTCAAACGAAATTCGTAAGAATTTCTTTATCTTCGTGGTACTCATTATTTGAAAATATACAAAAACTTGTAAATTTATGACAAAGATTTTTTGTCGATTCTTTCATCTATATCTCCTCATTTTCTCGTCATTATCAATTTTTTACAACTGGCTGATTGTTGGATTGCAGCGTTTTGTCGACTGGTTTTCATTATTTATATCGGGTGTTATTTTAGAGTGATAGAACTTTCGATAGAGATAACTGTGATTTAACAGAAGGTAAAAACCATGTTGTTTCGACATGTCTGTTCAGTAAGCATCGTTTGTTTACCGATTGTGCCCTAGAGCAGCTTGAAGTTGATCCACTTTTTTATCGTAAAATTGTGTTTAGTGATAAAGCTCATTTCTCATTGAACGGCTATGTAAAGAAGCAAAATTGCCATATATGGAGTGAAAACAAACCTCAAGAAGTCCTGCAGGTTCCATTGCATCCTGAAAAATACATTGTATGGCGTGCTTTACACGCTGGAGGCATCATCGGTCCATATTTATTTAAAAACGATGCTGGAGCTAATGTTACAGATGGTGCTCGTTACAGATCGATGATCAATGATTATTTGTTTCAAAATTTGAATGGTATCGACCCAGAAGTGTTTTGGTTCCAACAAGATGGTGCTACAGCTCATGCTGCTACTGTTACAATTGATTTATTGAAAGAAAGATTTGGCGATAACATTATTTCGAGAAATGGTCCAATTAATTAGCTTCCAAGATTATTTTCTTTGGGATTGTGTCAAGTCATTGGTTTATGCTGATAAACCAGAAACAATAGACGCTTTGGAAGCCAACATAACTCTTGTTATTGATGAAATAAGGCCTGTATTACTCGAAAAAGTGTTCCAAAATTGATCTGGTCGAATGCGGTTCCTCAGGGCTAGTCGTGGTGAATATATGCCGGAAATTATTTGTAAAACATAAATGTCATAAAATTATCTTTCAAATAAAAAATATTTGGCTACAATCTTACATTAAAATGTGTTTTATTTCAATTTAAAGTTCTATCACTCTAAAAAAAACACCCGATATGTAGATGACACAAACATCATAGAGTCTAGAAAATAGTTAGATGACGCAGTGAATATCAGGGCTGAATATTAAAGTGTTTTGAAATGGTGTGAGAATAAAGTTCTATCACTCTAAAAAATCAAACGCTTTGAAGATTCCAGGATAAGTACTTTTCGAGGGAACTATAGAGATTTAATAATGGACTAGAACTTGTATTTTTACAGTCTAAACGTTATACAGTACATAATACAAGATTGGATGGTTTTACCCAAAATTAAGAAAATTATCGCCAGTGAGTTCTAACTGCAGTAGATTAGTAGATCGATGCACTTTTCACCTTTGTTCATTTGAGTTCACTGAATTCACTTCACAATTTCACTAACCTCAAGTACAAATATGAATATCATAGATACTATATTCACTTTCAGACTTTTCAGTTACGTTTTTGATTGTCTCGGTCTTTACTTGACGGAAATTCATCTTCAATATAAGAAAAACAAATGTAAACTTCCGCTATTTTATTGATTTTCACAACAATTGTTTCGTCATACCATGACTTCATCAGGTGAGTATTTAAACTGAGGTATACAATGCAAAACATGACCTTAAATACACAGCTCTGGTACAAAAAATAGAGGGGTGGAAAGAGAGGTATACAATTAATGAAAAATTTTAAGTAGGGGGGATCTATTTAAATCTATTTGATCATTCAATAAAATTTGTCTTTTATTATATCTATTGATTTCTAAAGTTTCTAACAGATTCAGTTTCTGACTTTTATTTTCAATATGTAATATTTCATAGTTTATATTAAAATTATGGCCAGTCTCTAACAAATGGTTGGCATAAGTTGAATTCGGTTTATTATTAATGTAACATTTTTCATGTTCTCGTATTCTTGTTTGGAATGAACGGCCTGTCTGTCCCACATATACACATGGACAATCACTACATGTTAACTTGTAAACTCCTGATTTTTTGTTTTTAGGAATGACGTCTTTATTATTTTTTATTAAGCTGCCTAAAGAATTAATAGTTTTAAAGGAGATGTTATATTTTTCTTTTTTCTTTAAATATCTAGCAATCTTTTCAGATTTTATGTAAGTTAATTAAATAATCAGCAATAGCAATATCACTTGTATATCCAAAATTTCAAAATTCAAGCGAAACCAAATTTATTTCATTAACTTACATAGGCCAAAAATCTGAAAAGATTGCTAGATATTTAAAGAAAAAAAAATATAACATCTCTTTTAAAACTATTAATTCTTTAGGCAGCTTTATAAAAAATAATATAGACGTCATTCCTAAAAACAAAAAATCAGGAGTTTACAAGTTAACATGTAGTGATTGCCCATGTGTATATGTGGGACAGACAGGCCGTTCATTCCAAACAAGAATACGAGAACATGAAAAATGTTACATTAATAATAAACCGAATTCAACTTATGCCAACCATTTGTTAGAGACTGGCCATAATTTTAATATGAACTATGAAATATTACATATTGAAAACAAAAGTCAGAAACTAAATCTGTTAGAAACTTTAGAAATCAGTAGATATAATAAAAGACAAATTTCATTGAATGATCAAATAGATTTAAATAGATTTAAATAGATTCCCCCTACTTAATATTTTTCATTAATTGTATACCTCTCTTTCCACCCCTCTATTTTTTGTACCAGAGCTGTGTATTTAAGGTCATGTTTTGCATTGTATACCTCAGTTTAAATATTCACCTGATGAAGTCATGGTATGACGAAACAATTGTTGTGAAAATCAATAAAATAGCGGAAGTTAACATTTGTTTTTCTTATATTTTCAGTTACGAATTTGCATCATCAAGAGAAGGATTTGAAAAGTTACAAATGAGAGTTCTTTCTCTGAGTGCGGAATAAATAGTTTTGTGTTATTGCAAGGCAGTAATTCTTCAACTCACCGTGTGTTTTGTATCTTGTTTCTGAAATTCCTTTCTAGTGAGTCTCTTAGTTCGATGGGTAACCTGTTGAGTATTTAATTGCCCCTGTTGCACGAGGTATTTTGCGGGTTTTTTTCTCGCCATATTGTTTTCATTTTAGTTAACGTATTTGAGACATTCTCTTATAAACAAGGATTGAAAGTGAGAGTAACATACTTTACAAAAAACAAGAATCTCTACATACCACCTAATTGCTTTCTCTTATTGGATGAAAACTTTCAAGTGCCTGAAGCACTTTCCATAGAAGTATACAATCTAATAGCAAACTCTGGAAATTTGCATAATATGCTGTTTTAATCTCACTAGTACGACATCTCTTTAATTTTCTCAGAAGATAAAGGAATAATTTTCCACATAGTCTACATGCGATACTCAATACAATTCATTGTCCAAGATAATTCCCATGAATATTTCATTTGCTTGAATCACTCTGCCCAAAACGTCATCTTGACAGTTTTATCCGAACTGAGTCATCCCTTAACTTCTTCCAGGGCGAGTTGTAACTTTTTAATTTAATCACCATTGCTCTTTGAATGTATAATTATGGATGTGACATCACACTACAAGCACATTCAAGTTAGAGTTTCTGATGTTCAGATCGTTAATATAAATTAGAAAACGTATGGGCCTTGGTACAGATCCCTGAAGTACCCCATGACAAACATTTTTCTCTGCGGAAGAAACACCATTGCATTAAACTCTCTGAGTTCTATTACTTAAGTAAGCCTCTATTTATTTGAGTACATTCTTCAGTATTACTGCATGTGAAACTGAATCAAAAGTCTTACTCAGTCGAAATTAAGCATTTTCACAAATTCGCCATTATCCACAGCCTCAACAGTTTTATTCAAAGCATCCATGAGTGCAGCAGTTGTGTTCCGACCTTTCCTATATCCGTGTTGAACGTTGAATCAATTATCAACATAACAGGCAATTTTCTCAATAAGGATAAATTAGGTAAGACTTATTTCATGGATAGCCCGTGCAAAATGACGCCCTAAGTCTTCAACAATACTCCTCTTAATGTAGCTTTAACATCAGTATCTCTTCCACATCAATCTTTCCGATTACTCACCGACGTAAACGATAATTTACTTATATAACAAAAGGTTCTTCAACTTTGCAAAAACTCCGGCGTGTCTGTCCCAGCAGGATTTTATACACCCCTCTTATCATTCTTACGTAACATTACTTCCGCAGGTGGTTTAAATTTCAGCTCAAATGAGCATTCGATACGGATGAAGTTCCTATGGGAACATCTCGATGTTGTTAATGAAAACATGCCTACGATTGATTCCATTCAGCAGACCAGAAGCTTTTAATCAATCTCTTTGAAGTGAGTTATGTGGAGAGGTGATGAAAAGGGTCGTAGTAGAAAATTTGTGGCGGCGGGGTTGGAAGTTGTTTCTTCTTCGGGGGCGCTGAAAAAGTTACGTTTTATTTGGATTCATTTCATTGAATACGTTCAGAATCATATGGGCTTTTATGCCAAGAAGAACGAACTTTGATAGTGAATAGTGTAGGATCGATAATCCACTATTTGTATTGACAAAGAGTGGATTATCGATTCCCTACACACAATATTGATTGTACATAGTATATTTGAAGCCAGTTTTGTAAGCAGATCCAATCCACGAAAGCGTCCCAAATTTTTCGAGTACCTCGAAAAGGATCACCCTGTTTATTTGTTGAGGACGTTTCACTGGAAGAAGTGTCTATCATGGAAAGTTTTTTGGGCACATTGTAAAGTCATGAATTCTAAAAGGGAACCTTTCAACGCATTTCATGCTTACGTCTTATTTCACCGTCGCATGTTTCTCGGAATGCTGCTTCCTCCCTAAGGAAAGGGGTGTAACGTGACACACCAGAAGAGGGATGAAATTCCCTGATGATAGAATAAAACGGTAAGCTTTAGAGTTAAAGAGCACACAGTTCCAAGACAGTTCCGAACCACACAGTTCCAAGAGGTTACAAACAGAGCTACACGGTTAGACGGTTGAAGACAAGGTATTTACGCAGTTCACTGAGTATCTTAGACTAGAGTACTTAATATTCAAAACGATAAGTGTAGACGTTAGACGCTAAGGCGGTAAAATTCAATAAATTATATGGAAACTCAGTAGCTGGTGTACGTAACGATTGGATAAATAGTTGTAAATATAAAAAAATATAACTAATGGGTACTTAATATTCAAAACGATAAGTGTAGACGTTAGACGCTAAGGCGGTAAAATTCAATAAATTATATGGAAACTCAGTAGCTGGTGTACGTAACGATTGGATAAATAGTTGTAAATATAAAAAAATATAACTAATGGGTACTTAATATTCAAAACGATAAGTGTAGACGTTAGAAGCTAAGGCGGTAAAATTCAATAAATTATATGGAAACTCAGTAGCTGGTGTACGTAACGATTGGATAAATAGTTGTAATAATAAAAAAATATAACTAATGGGTACTTAATATTCAAAACGATAAGTGTAGACGTTAGACTTTAAGGCGGTGAAATTCAATAAATTATATGGAAACTCAGTAGCTGGTGTAGGCAACGATTGGATAAATAGTTGTAAATATAAAAAAATATAACTAATGGGTACTTAATATTCAAAACGATAAGTGTAGACGTTAGACGCTAAGGCGGTAAAATTCAATAAATTATATGGAAACTCAGTAGCTGGTGTACGTAACGTTGGATAAATAGTTGTAAATATAGAAAAATATAACTAATGGGTACTTAATATTCAAAACGATAAGTGTAGACGTTAGAAGCTGAGGCGGTAAAATTCAATAAATTATATCGAAACTCAGTAGCTGGTGTACGTAACGATTGGATAAATAGTTGTAAATATAAAAAAATATAACTGATGGGTACTTAATATTCAAAACGATAAGTGTAGACGTTAGACGCTAAGGCGGTAAAATTCAATAAATTATATGGAAACTCAGTAGCTGGTGTACGTAACGATTGGATAAATAGTTGTAAATATAAAAAAATATAACTAATGGGTACTTAATATTCAAAACGATAAGTGTAGACGTTAGACGCTAAGGCGGTAAAATTGAATAAATTATATGGAAACTCAGTAGCTGGTGTACGTAACGATTGGATAAATAGTTGAATATATAAAAAAATATAACTGATGGGTACTTAATATTCAAAACGATAAGTGTAGACGTTAGACGCTAAGGCGGTAAAATTCAATGAATTATATGGAAACTTAGTAGCTGGTGTACGTAACGATTGGATAAATAGTTGTAAATATAAAAAAATATAAGTAATGGGTACTTAATATTCAAAACGATAAGTGTAGACGTTAGACTTTAAGGCGGTGAAATTCAATAAATTATATGGAAACTCAGTAGCTGGTGTACGTAACTATTGGATAAATAGTTGTAAATATAAAAAAAAAACAACTAATGGATGCTTTTTTTTGAGTGATACAATTTTAATTGAAATAAAACACATTTAAATTAAAATTGAAGCCAAATGTTGTTTGATTTGAAAGATAATTTTATGACATTTATGTTTCGAAAATAATTTCCGGCATATGTCCACCACGACTAGCTCTGAGGAACCGTATTCGACCAGACCAATTTTGGACCACTTTTTCGAGGAAATCAGGCCCTATTTGATCAATAACACGAGTTATGTTGGCTTCCAAAGCGTCTATTCTTTCTGGTTTATCAGCATAAACCAATGACTTGACATAACTCCAAAGAAAATAATCCAGTGGAGTTATGTAGCATGATCTATCTTTCAATAAATCAATTGTTACGGTAGCAGCATGAGGTGTAGCACCATCTTGTTGGAACCAAAATACTTCTGGGTCGATTCTATTCAAATTTTTAAACAAATTATCATTGATCGTCGATCTGTAACGAGCACCATTCACTTTAACATTAGCTTCAGCATCGTTTTTGAAGAAATATGGACCTATGATGCCTCCAGCGTGTAAAGCACACCATATAGTGCATTTTTCAGGATGCAATGGAACCTGCAGAACTTCTTGAGGATTGTTTTCACTCCATAAACGGCAATTTTGCTTGTTTACATAGCCGTTCAACGAGAAATGAGCTTCATCACTAAACACAATTTTACGATAAAAAAGTGGGTCCAACTTCAAGCTGTTCAAGATAATTTGTCAATGCTTACTGAACAGAAATGTCAGAACAACATGGCTTCTACCTTCTGTCAAATCACAGTTATCCCTATCGAAAGTTCTATCACATAAAAAAAACAAAGTATATTAGATATTTTAATCTATAAAAGCCTTCATAAAGATGAAATTTAAGGCGAAAAATTAATCACGTGTAGTCAGAAAATATAGGCCCCACAATTTTATTATAAACAATGCCACACCAAACGTTAACAGACTTTCCAGGTTTTGTAAGCTGAAATACTTTGCATTGTCTTCGATTTTTGTTTTCCCAAGAATGTCCGTGTTCATCTGTTGAACACGCCTCCTGTGGATAACGATTATTCATACGTTCTCATTATAAAATTTAATGAATTCGGATCTTCCTCCAGTCTTTGCAGCATATGTTGTTCAGTATTCTAAGCGTTTCCGCTTTTGAACTTTTGGGCTTCTGTGATCTTCTGTGCTGGCAGTAACTTGTATGGCCTATTATTGTTCTCTTTTAACACTCTATGAATCTTCTAACAACTTATTGCAGGTTCACGTGATGCTTCCTTTAACCCATTTCCTGGATTTTCTAAAACAATTTTCATGAAGTTGCGGTTGATTTCAAATTCAGTAATATTCAAGTTTAAGCATTTATCAACAATTAATTTTAGTAAAATTACCTCCAAAATAAAGCAATATGTCGAGTTCTTAAAACTTTTAGAATCTCTTACACGGTTGTAAGTATTAAGGAATGTATCGGGTGTTTTTTTAGAGTGATAAAACTTTGAATCGAAATAAAACATATTTAAATTAAGATTGTAGCCAATTTTTTTTTATTTGAAAGATAATTTCATGACATTTATGTTTTAGAAATAATTTCCGGCATATATTCACCACGACTAGCCCTTAGGAACCGCATTCGACCAGATCAATTTTGGACCACTTTTTCGAGTAATTCAGGCCTTATTTCGTCAATAACGCGAGTTATGTTGGCTTCCAAAGCGTCTATTGTTTCTGGTTTATCAGCATAAACCAATGACTTGACATAACTCCAAAGAAAATAATCCAGTGGAGTTATGTCCCATGATCTTGGAGGCCAATTAATTGGACCAATTCTCGAAATAATATTATCGCCAAATCTTTCTTTCAATAAGTCAATTGTTACGGTAGCAGCATGAGGTATAGCACCATCTTGTTGGAACCAACAACTTCTGGGTCGATACCATTCAAATTTTGAAACAAATAATCATTGATCATCGATCAGTAACGAGTACCATTCACTGTAACATTAGCTCCAGCATCGTTTTTAAAGAAATATGGACTGATGATGCCTTCAGCGTGTAAAGCACACCATACAGTGCATTTTTCGGGATGCAATGGAACTTGCAGAACTTCTTGATGATTGTTTTCACTCCATATACGGCAATTTTGCTTCTTTACATAGCCGTTCAACCAGAAATGAGCTTCATCACTAAACACAATTTTACGATGAAAAATTGGATCAACTTCAAGCTGTTCTAGGGCCCGATCAGTAAACAAACGACGCTTATTCTTGAACCTGTTGGATCTTGTATGGGTGTAGACCAAGATCTTTACGCAAAATTTCCCATATGGTGGATGCACAGAGTCCAATTTATTGTGAACGTCGACGAATAGACAAATCTCGATCATAATTAGCACTATGACTCAAAGCAGCGATATTTTCTTCTGTACGTATAGTTCTTTATCTTGTTGTTGTTGTTGCATCGAGTAGAGAAAATGATGTCCGAAATCTATCAATAGTTTGACGAATAAGCTGCTGTGATGGACGATTTTGTAAACCATAAATTTCACGGAGTCTTCTATAAGTTTGGCGAATAGAACACTGATTTTGAAATCGAATTTCAACAATTTGTAAACTTTGTTGCGGCGTGAGTCTTTCCATAATAATTTTTCAATGATTACTGAACAGAAATGTCAAAACAACATGGCTTATACCTTCTGTCAAATCAGTTATCCCTATCGAAAGTTCTATCACAAAAAAAACACCCGATAGTTTCACTTGGAGTTGGATCACCTGGATGTAATGCAATATAATTCCTCCTTACAGCTTGCTTTTATTGTTCTTCAAATAAGGTAAAAATATTTCAAATTTTTCGTTTCAGAAATGATTGTATTGAACATCAACGTGTATTATATTGTTAGCAATGTAGTTTGTTGATTTATCGCAGCCTACCACTTGAGAACCGATTAATTACCCTGCCAGGTGTTTCTTCGAATTTGAGACTCTGTAGTTCTCAAAATAAGTGAGATAGAGCAACAGATGCAAATATATTCATAATCAGAAGAGAAATAGCTAGCCAATAGTAAGAAAATATTTTGTGGAATCATTTTGAAAAAATTCAGTTAATTTCGTAAAACTTTTGTGAATAACTTTTTTTTTGTATCTCCATTTGTAACAAAATTTAAGGGGGGTCAAATTATAGTGAAAAACCCGGTACAATCGATCACAATCGATTACTATCGAAGATATGATAACAATATTGAGTAGTGAATACAAATCAAATACCAGCAACGAGTTAATTTTCACTCATGGTCCTTCTAGCCGGATATTGAGTGAGAACAATTAACAAGTTGAAGTTCGTAATACATTCTCTAAGTTATAACTACAAAACTTGTATTTCAAGCAAAGACGAACGTTACGAAGTTGAACAGCAAAGAGTAAATCAATAACGTATCAGGAAAGACTTGTTTTGGTAGCTTTATTGAATCGATTTTCGATCTTCTATTCCTCGAAATCCACGAATACGGATCTTGCCGGAGGCAAGTGCGAAGACTGCGACTGTAATGTGTTTAAATATGAGCTGGTAATTTTTTAAAGCAATATGGAATAGAGGGTCGGCTAAGTGAAACTAAATTGAATAGATGTTCGATCGATTGGAGACCGTCGCTTCATTTGTTCAAGTCTCCAGGGTATTGGCTCTGGTTTTGGAGCGGCCTGAAAGGAGAATGATAATAGAGAGATCAAAAGGTCAATTCGAGCCGGTGCATTAAAGTTTCTTACGGTGACAGACGGAGAGGTTGATTCTATTGGGAAAAACGCGATAAGATGATTATCTTTCACGGAAGGTTTTGCCTTTCTAACCTTAGATGAGAAGTCAACATGAGTTTGATACATATTGTATTCTTTCTGATCAATTAACAAGTCTGAATTGAACATTAAATTATTCTGAAAACCTTTATGGAGTGATTAATAATAGGGTGAAAAAATCCACCTTATTTAACAACATGTTGGATTGTCCGATTTGGATCAAGTATGTACTGTTTTGTTCTCTAATTTGATGCCATTTTAAAGGTAGCTCCCTCATAGAAGTCTCAGTCTTTATTAACGAAAAACTCTAGTAAACGATCTTCACAATCTTCTGTTGATTCCAATTTCATATCACTTGGGAAGTTTTGCAATGCGAGAAAAAGATGGTAATCGTTTGGTGCCAGGTTCGGACTATATGGTGAAAGCATTGAAATTTCCTAACCAAGCTCCCGGAGTTTGTGGCGTGTCATTACAGACGAGAGTGGCCTGGTGTTGTCCTGATGGAATACAACACCTCTTCAGTTGGTCAATTCTGGCCTTTGGTTAATCACTAGGTTCAAACGATCCAGTTGTTGATAGAAGATATACGAATTTAGTTTCTTACCATGGAAGATAGTCGATAAGATGACCGATAGGAGTAAAAGTTCCACAATCCAATCATAACACATAATCCCTAGCACCAAGCTGAGGATTTCAACGATGATTTAATCAATGCTGCCAAAAAATAACGCTAAATTCTTAAACAAATGAAAAATTTCAGCCCTCTAAAAACCGAGGCAATGTTAAGTCGTTTTTCGGGTAAAAATAAAAGTTCATTTGGTTATGATGAGATACCTCTGACAGTTATCAAAAAGTCAATTCATTTCATAGGAAAACCACTGGTGAGATTATTTATGCTTGTTTCACCCAGGGAATAATTCCAGATTATTTAAAGAAATCTATAGTGATACCTGTCCATAAGAAAGGAGACGTCAACAATATTGGAAATTATCAGTCTTCTAAGCGCATTGTCTAAGATATTCGGGAAAATTCTCTCACTGAGAATAATTGAGTTTCTTTGCAATGTAATATCTTTACGAAGAATCGAACATGGTTTTCCGAAAGAAAAGAATAGAGAGACTGCAATATTCGAAATGGTCGATACAATAATTTCAGAATTGGAGAAAGGTAGTTCTTCTTGGACCTCAGTAAGGCATTTGACTTCTGAAGAAGCTATTTCACTATGAGATCATAGTCAAACAGCTGAAACTGATCCGGAGCTATCTGAGGGACAGGGTTCAGAAGGTAAAGATTGATCTGAATGGTGTAGACTACTTCTCAGCTGGACAGAAAATAGAGATGGGGATTCCCCAGGGAAGTATTCTTGGTTCCTTACTATTTCTGTTGTACATAAATGACCTTCCTGATAATATTCTAAACTGTCTGCTTTTAAAGTATGGGGTGTTTTTTTAGAGTGATAGAACTTTCGATAAGGATAAGTGTGCTTTGACAGAAGGAAGAAGCCATGTTGTCTTGACATTTCTGTTCAGTAAGCATTGACAAATTATCATGAAAAGACTGACGTCGCAACAACGTTTACAGATTATTGAAATTTATTTTCGAAATAAGTATTCTATTCGCCAAACTTATAGAGCACTTCGTGAAAATTATGGTTTACATAATCGTCCATCACAGCAGCTTATTCGTCAAACTATCGATAGATTTCGGACAACTTTTCCTCTACTTGATGCAACAACAACAATGAGGCAAAGAACTGTACATGCATAAGAAAATATCGCTGCTGTAAATCATAGTGTTAATGATGTTCCAGATTTGCCGCGTTATAATTGAAACAACTTTTGAAATATTAAGCAATATTTTCAGATAATCCATTGACATAAGATAACGGAAAATATTTCTGTGTATTGTCCTCTTTTATGATTGGGTACACGAGATTTAATGCCATTTTCTTTTGTTTATTGGATACCATTTTGTCTATAAGAAGCGTCAAACAACGGTTGCAATCCCTTTCTTATAGACAAAATGGTATCCAATAAACAAAAGAAAATGGCATTAAATCTCGTGTACCCAATCATAAAAGAGGACAATACACAGAAATATTTTTCGTTATCTTATGTCAATGGATTATCTGAAAATATTGCTAAATCTTTCAAAAGTTGTTTCAATTATAACGCGGCCTTTAAGCCAATTAATAACCTTAGTACCTACATAAAAAATAATGAAGATCGTACAAATAAAGAAAATAAATCCGGAGTCTACAAGTTGACTTGCAAAGATTGCCCTTTAGTATACATTGGCCAGACTGGTAGATCATTCAAGAAACCTGTCCAAGAACACCAAAGGGGTTATATATCCAATTCTGTACATTCGACATATGCTAATCATCTTGAGGAATTCAAGCATAATTTCAACAATAATTATGAAATTTTCCACGTTGAAAGCAAAAGTTCTAGATTAACACTTTTAGAATTTCTTCAAATCAACAAGTATAATGCCCGTAAAATCCTTTTGAATGAACAAACAGATGTCGATCATTCTCCATTACTGAATATTTTTCCCTAATGGCATTTTTAGCGGCAAACTCTAATGAACACCTAGAGTTTTTATGACTTCTGCTTCCATTATTTGGTCACGTACCTAAAAATGTATTTAAACTCGGTCACACTGAATACCATCAGACAGACAATGTAATACCTGAAAAAGCCACATCGTGGTGAAACAATTGTTGTAGTAGTACAAACATTGGAATGTAAATAAATTACTGTCTCATATACATTTTTTTAATTAAAATGAGTTTCCACCAAGTGAAGACCGAATCTATCAAATATAAAATATGGACCGATTATAACATAAATTATTGACATAACCAATCAGATGAAAGTTCATCACTGAAGAGCATGTTATCAAAATTGTTGAACCGCCGTAACATTTCTTTGGCAAAATTCAATCTATTAGCATAGTGTGAATCCTTAAATTCTTGAACCAATTATAATTATAGGCTTTTAAATGCAAATCGTCCTTTAAAATCAAACGCAAGGACGATTTTTTGGTGTTCCCGCTTTCGGATGGATAAAGGTGGATTTCAACGAACTGACGCCATCACTTCTCGAATCGTTTCTTCGTCGCTGACTGAACGAGGGCGGCCAGAGTGTTGAATTTTTACTGTCGCACCTCCGGATCCATTTTCGAATGCTGTCGTCGCTTGGTGCATAGCGTGTACGATATTCCGTACGATACAAACGTTGAGAAGCCACTATTGAATCACCGTTTGCGATAATGCGCTCGTACGCAAACAGCGCGATGCGTTACCGGGTACTACTCCATCGTGACTGAAACTCCACAAAATGGCAGACACCACGATCCCCTCTCCATTTCCCTCCGTCGCTCAGTTTCAAATGCAGCTCCAAAACAAATACCCGATACGCTTTTTGGACACGTTGTATATGCATTTCATTCCATTAAAGTGGACGATATTCGAGAAAAAACACGCTGAACAAACATCATCCCTTTCCAAACCTTAACTCGAGCAATGAAATCGTATAAAAAAACCTTGATGAAACTTTGTATACCGCAGGATATATCGTGGAAATGGCACCATTTATACATTGTCGAAAAATTGCCTCTGCTTGTCCACATATCAACCGGATTGCCGTCATTAAAAATCCCTTTTTGTTTTTCAGTCATGTTGCTGACCTAAATGTGAAGTTACGATGACATGGCCCCGAGATGGATACTACGTTTTTACGGCTGTTCTGTTTCTTATACAGCAGACCGCTTACGCAGGTGAGTGGAAAGTTGAAGGATTTTATTTGTTCGTTTATCATTAGGAAATATACAGAGGTCTTCGGATTCAAGTTCGAAATATGGAAAAAAACTTTATATCAAGTCCAAGGAAGTTAGAGCCCTTTCATAATGACTCCAACAAACCTGCATTTTTGCGAATATTTTGGCCAATCCAAATAGAATTCAATATACGGGGATTTTTAGATAAGCGAAGTTGTATGACTGAAAATTAAACGAAGTACTATTCTCAAGGAAAAGAGGTTTTAAAATGTGATGTATTCGAATAGAGTCACTGATTTTTCATCTCAGATGATTTAGTAGATGCCTGTCACTTTGTCAATGGCTTTATTAGAATTAGAATGCATCTTGCTTCAATCTGAAGTTACTTTAATTAAAGGTCCACTGCATTACTAATGAAGTGAACAACCTAGAAGTATTATTATTTCTACTATGAGTCCTGCAATAGTTAGAATAGTGGAAAACTGGTGTGATGATGAAAGTATGATAGCTCCAGCTTTGAAGAATAATACTCAACCTGTGTATTATGTCAGCCCACAAGAAAACATGGTGGATCTGTGATATACCAGAGCAAAATTCTCCGAACATCCGAACAGCAAGATCGACTGGATTCAAATCAACCATCCAAAAATCGAAGTTATCATTCTGGGCGACTTGTTCATAATTCAGTTTGGCTCAGTTACCCAAACAAAACGGATGAAGCTGGCAGGCAGCAGCCTTTGCCATAAGCCGTTATCTCACTAGCTAGTCGAAAAGCTTGTAAGTTCCTAATCATCCAGAATATATAACAAATACACTGCATCTTTTTGACAAGTGGAGCAGAGCGCTACAAAGTTGCTATTTCAGCATTATTAGGCAATTCCGATCATTTCCTCTTGAGAGCATAGCACCTGATTCCAAAAACCCAACCTGTTTCATCTAGGAAACCACGTAGAAGTTGGACCTATAATACAGCAGAATGAGATGATCTGCGTGATTTTTATGCCTCTTACGGATGGAATGAAACATGTTTTAATACAGAAAATACAGAGAGCATTGTTGAGGGTATTACAGGTGCGTTTCTTTTTGGAGTGGACACTTTTATTCCAAATACAAATGACCCTCAACTAGCAAGTCATGATTTGGAAATAGCTGCAGACGGGCCACAACTGCGAATAATAGAGCCTATCGACGATGGCGGTCAAATCCATCTGACGAGACTGAAACGCATGCAATCAGACTATACATGAAGCCAAAAGACCGTATAATTCAAGAATAACCAACAAGCTCATAGACTGTCCCAGTAGATCGCGGCAGTTTTAGTCTATGATAATGAAAATTGACGTCAAATTCTCCCATTCAAGATTTCTCCTTGATTATAAGAGGACAGTCGCTTCTAACTCCAATATCGAAACATTTGGTTGGGAACCTCCAACACTTCCAAATGTTTCATTTATGATGAGAGAACTCCAAAGCATGTATTATTCGTCGAGTGCTTGGTGGACTCAGTTCCAAGAAAGCAACTGAACCAGATGGGATTCCTGCCATTGTGCTCAAAAATTGTTCATCAAAGCTTACACTTGTCCTCTGTAATTTTCACATACAGGAAGTGTTTTTCATCAACCAGCGTCCAATAGCGATATTGTGGAAAGTCATGGAAGCAGCTATCAATTTCGAAATAGTTAGATACCTTGAGAGCAAAGGTCTCATCAGTGACGGACGATATGGTTTTCGCAAACACTAATCAACAGGTGACCTTCTTAGCTATATGCCGCAAGCGTGATTTTTAAGCGCTATGGTAAGTCTAGGTCAGTTGCTCTACACATATCAAAAACTTTCGATCATGTCAGGCATAAGATATGGTTCTCTCGGGAGTCTGTGCGATTGGATGAAAAGTTTCCTCACCAACAGAGACATTCATTTGATCGTGGATTGTGTCAGTTACGATTGTTTCAACGTGAACACTGAAGTGCCTCAAGGCTCAGTTCTGTCACCCACCCTCTTTCCAATCCTCATAAACGTTCTTCTTAGTAATTATTATAGATTGATTCTGACGATAGAAGATATTAATTTGATTGAGAAATGTTATATTGTGTACAAAATTCGAGTTGTTAGGGAGTCCAATTTCAGTGATTTTTATCAAACTACTTCTAAATTATAGAGCGTTGATCTAGAAGAGTTTAGAAAAATTGTTTGTTCGTATTCCAGAAGGGGCCTGCATATCATCTTATAAATTGATCTACCAAACTTCACATTGATATTCAAGTTTTTATAAGTGAGTGATCTGAAATGACCCGCTCGTGTAATGATGTTTCTTGGAATCTTGTATGTGATTTGAAACTGACCTTATAGTCTATATTTATTCCCAAGTTCTTGCAGATGCTCTTATTAAGTTATTGTTTATTTTAATACATGGAGAATTGGTGTTGATTCTGTGATTGAATAGGACAAGCTTTTTTACTGGATTGTAATGTAATCTAAAACGTCGCATCCATGCAACTGTCACGTCTGCAAGTTGTTGTGGCCTCTCCATACATTGAGAAGTTGTGTTGGCTATGTGGAATAAGTGTTGTATCGTCGGCAAACTGTAACATATGTGCTTGTTTATCTATGTAGTGTTCTATTGAGTCTCTATTGTTATATATATGTTAGCAAAATAAATTATGAAGAAATGGAGATAACGGTGATCCTTGTAGGAGCCTTTGTTGCGGTGTAAATGGAGATGATCTTTAATTCTTGATTTTGATGAATCTTTCAGTCATAAATCGATTGATCACTTTCATAAGGCTAGTTGGGCATTGTAGTTGCTGCATGCCAAACACTAACGAAAATTTTTCCATGTTCATAAACAAGGCTGCTGATTTATCCCCTCCCTTTTGTTACATTGGACATTTGTTGTGGGAAATAATAGAGGATGGCACTCCAATACCGAAAGTAGTGTAATAGGTCTATAGCTATTTGTGTTAGAGTGATCGTATCTGCTTTTGGAACGGTTATTAGTATACCTTTTTTCCATTCTTTCGGAAAATAACACTTAGTAATTCAGAAGTTATATCTTCTCATTATTTCTTTATGGGTAGAAGTGTCCAATTCTCTCAATATTCTTTTAGAGATACTGTCAAAGCCAGGAGTCGTGTTTTTCCATGATTTATGACCTTGTAATATTTATCTTCTTCATTGGTTGTGTAAAGAATTGCTTGGTATGTTGAGATACCTTTTTGAATTCTTCGAAAGTGATTGATTAAACGTTAACCAATTAGTATGCAAATTCTTGGTTAAGCTTACTTCAAATGGGGGTGAAAGAAGGAAGTATATCAGACTTTAATACTTTATTTACAGCCTAAATACATATAATACAAGTTTGCAGATTTGAATTATTTAACTATATTGAGGGAGTTGTTTCGGTGTGGTTTTAACTTTAAATGCGGTGAAACACTATCTTGATGGTTCTTCTTTAATCTTTTTTTCACCGTCGATCACTTCACCGAATTCACTTTTATTGGTTTGACTTTTGGGTTCACTTTTCACAAATTAATATATCATTACGAATAAGTAATATAAGTAATACATTCACTTCCAAGCCTTTACTGTGTTATGGGATACTAAGAGAGAGAGAGTTCCTTGGAAGGCTAAAGTGAAATGCGAATATGAAATAATGCAAGAGTAGAGATAAATTTGTTTCATAAGTTAAGAGAACTTAAAACTCGTGAGTGGCTAGCTTAGATGAGAGGACTTTTTGATTATAAGTTGAGAGACAAAGAGAAATGTGATTAGAACTTACGTCAAGAGAATGTGTGTGGGATCAGAACTTAATGTTCGATGAGAGAATATTGTATGACCGTTTGGTCGAAGGTATGTCTTCAACTGAACTTTCTTGACTAACTGGTTTATACAGGGTGAGTATCGCGTGACCGTCTGGTCGAGAGAATGTCTTCAACTGTACCTTTCGGCTAACTGTAATATAGGGTGAGTATTGGTGACCATCTGATCGAGAGAATGTCTTCAACTGTTAGAAGGTAGAATATTCCGTGACCGTTTGGGTGAAGCATGAAGAGAGAGCTAACGAACGGCTTCGAAGGATGCTTTCGACTGTGAACCTTTTTACTAACTGGCCGAATGAGAGGGTGGATTTGAGCTCGAAAAGGTGGCCCAGATAGATTCCGATACGACATTCCACTGTTGTAGTCTTGAAACGGCTAAATTGAGTCTAACAGGTTTCTAAGAAAAATTTATGGGACAAATATTTCCGTTCCTTGACTGGTGCTTAGGCCTGTTTGGGTTTCTAGGAATAAATGAGACATATTCCTAAATTGTTGAACTCTAGGGCCACAATTATTATGTACCTGCATAGTGAATTAAAAATTCTTTGTTCGAAGCAAATTTAAACAGGTTGGTATTCAGGATCTGGTTGGATCTGGAGAGAGTTGTTATAATACCAATATTCTTATTTAATTATTTTAATATTTACAGATATATTCTGTTAGCCTTCTACATATTTAATTTCAAAATATTATATTTTATATTATAACTTCAAGAATTAAATTAATGCCATATAAGCACCGCTTATATCAACCGAGATAGAAAATAAACATTCATTATGAGACATCCAAATGAGATAACAAATCCAATAAATATAAATTGTTAACAAAAAACCTATAGATTAAATATTTTGAGTAGATGAAATTTTGTTTCTGCTCATCCCTCTTATGAAAGCAGATATTTTTCAGAAATGTTTAACATAATCCTAAGCATTTCATCATAAAACTATCTCACTTAGAACATTCAATATTATTGACTATCTAACTTAGTTACTTTTTAGAAAATCTCAAGATATGTAAAAACATTACTAAAAAATAAGTTTTAAGAGAGTCTTTGCTCGTCAGTACCCAATCACATTTAATAAAATATAATATCAATCAACAAAAAATATTTCCTCACCTTTAACAATCCAGAAAGCATCTTGGCAAATGAATACTGAACAGTTAAATGGTGTCCAATGTGAACTCAAATAAATAGTTCTGTGGTTTACCATAGATCTTAAAGATTGACAGGCAATTTATGGTAAACCACAGAAATATTTATTTGAGTTCACATTGGACACCATTTAAATGTTCAGTATTCATTTGCCAAGATGCTTTCTGGATTGTTGAAGATGAGTAAATATTTTTTGTTGATTGATATTATATTTTATTAAATGTGATTAGGTACTGACGAGCAAAGTCTCTCTTAAAACTTGTGTTTTAGTAATGTTTACATATCTTGAGATTTTCTAAAGAGTAACTTAGATATTCAATAATATTGAGTATTCTGAGTAAAAAAGTTTTATGATGAAATTTGTAGTATTATTTTAAACATTTTTGAAAGATATCTGTTTTCATAAGAGGGATGAGCAGAAACAAAATTTTGTCTGCTCAAAATATTCAATTTATAGGTTTGTTGTTAACAATTTATTTGGATTTCGTTATCTCATTTGGATGTCTTATAATGAATGTTTATTTTATATTTCGTTTGATAGAAGCGGTGCTTATATGACATTAATTTAATTCCTGAAGTTTTAATATTAAATATAATTTTCTGAAATTAAATTTGTAGAAGGCTTACAGAATATATCTGTAAATATTAAAATATTCAAATTTAGATAATTTTATATACCTTCTATCAAGTATAAACTCCCATTTATTTTCTTTTACCAATATTCTATTTTCTTCCGATGGTTTTCATCGAAATATTTTTTGAAGGCGTTTGTAATCTCTTTGTCGGTTTTTAGAGTTTTACTACTTACTTGGGTCGAGCTCCTGAGGTTATTTGTGTTATATTTGGACGATAATCCAAATATATTATTCAAATGAAATTAATTGAATCGGCGGATATTTATCACGAAATATGATATAGAGTATGAGCATGGTGAATAAGAAGTTGTTCGAATCGGGACAGTGCAATTTCCATCTGTGTTACACTTCGAAACTTAAATACAGTTGAATAGGTTTCGTTGATCGTTGGGTATGGAACACAGCCACGTATCTTTATCCGCTTTACAGTTAAATTCTTGACTAAGCTGAATGTAGTATTCTACATATGTGCGTGCATCAGATGGCGCTGTTGCGCCCTATGCAGGGCGGATATGAGTGTATGACGGTGTAACATTCGTCGGCATTGCAGCATTGCACTGAATAGTAGCCACAAAGGTATGAAACATGCATGTTTGCTGCTTATGCCCGACGATCAACAAAACTTATTCAGCTGCAACACAGATGTACGTTACATTGTCCCGATTCGAAAATCTTTCTATTTACAATTTTCATGTTACCAAATAAATTATTGCTTAATTTGTTTCTCAGACCAGTTTAATATTCTGAAATTTCAAATACTCCCACCGGGTACGAGAATGCTCCAATTAACTTCCAACGAGGTCGGTGGTTATTGAGAAACGTGTATGTAACGTCACCCTGAAGAGTTCTCTACCCCCTGACCCCTTCGCAGACCCGCTATGGATGAAATACATGCAGATAACCACCCTTTCAACGTATCGGGCTCATTCTTTTCATTCCGAAAATTGAATTGGATTTTCATGGATTTCTCATAGGAATTGAATGATTGATGAAAAACTCTTTTCGTTCGGTTCAATTTCACTTGCGATTCATATCTTATCGGGACATTTGTTGGTTTTGGGAAATCATGAAAGTTTTTTCGCGATTATTCAGGTCACTGGATATATCCGGTAAGTAAATGACGTATTAATTTCAGATTTCGCCTAATTATTGAGAATAAGTTTTTCATAGGAAATTCAAAAATCGGACAATTTTGTAAAATCCATAATTCAACAAAAAATATTTACTCACCTTTAACAATCCAGAAAGCATCTTAGCAAATGAATACTGAATATTTAAATGGTGTCCAATGTGAACTCAAATAAATAGTTCTGTGGTTTACCATAGATCTTAAAGATTGACCGGCAATTTAACGGCCTCTGTTATAGCACAAGGACATCTGTATAAAGAATGTTAAGGAAACCAAATAATTATAATTATGAATAAAATAAATTAAATAGAGGTTTATACTTGACAGAAGGTATATAAAATTATTCAAATATTTTAATATTTACAGATATATTCTGTTAGCCTTCTACATATTTAATTTCAAAAAATTAAATTTAATATTATAACTTCAGGAATTAAATTAATGTGATATAAGCACCGCTTATATCAAACGACATATAAAATAAATATTCATATAAGATATTTGATTGATTTGGTCTTTACTTGGTGGAAACTCATTTTAATTGAAAAATGTATATGAAACAGTAATTTATTTCTTTAGTATATATTGGCCAGACTGATAGATCATTCAAGAAACTTGCCCAAGAATACCAAAGAGGTTATATATCCAATTCTGTACATTCGACATATGCTAAACATCTTAAGGAATTTAGGCATAATTTCAACAATAATTATGAAATTATCCACGTTGAAAGCAAAAGTTCTAGATTAACACTTTTAGAATTTCTTGAAATTAACAGGTATAATGCCGTAAAATCCTTTTGAACGAACAAACAGATGTTGATAAGTCTCTATTACTGACTATTTTTCCTTAATGGCATTTTTAGCGGCAAACTCCAATAAACACCTAGAGTTTTTATGACTTGTGCTTCCATTATTTGGTCACGTACCTAAAAATGTATTTAAACTCGGTTACACTGAATACCATCAGACAGTACAATATAATACCTTAAGAAGCCACATCGTGGTGAAACGATTGTTGTAGTAGTGCAAACATTTTTGTGGAAATAAATTAGTGTTTCATATACATTTTTTAATTCATATAAGACATGATATAAGCACCGCTTATATCAAACGATATAAAATAAAATAAACATTCATTATAAGACATCCAAATGAGATAACAAAATCCAATAAATATAAATTGTTAACAAAAATCCTATAAATTGAATATTCTGAGTAGACTAAATTTTGTTTCTGCTCATCCCTCTTGTGAAGACAGATATATTTCAAAAATTTATAACATAATCCTAAGAATTTCTTAATTCAATGATATTGAATATTCTAAGTAATATAGTTTTATGATGAAATTTGCTAGGATTATGTTAAACATTTCTGAAAGATATCTGTTTTCATAAGAGGGATGAGCTGAAACAAAATTTTGTCTACTCAAAATATTTAATTTATAGGATTTTTGTTAACAATTTATAATTATTGGATTTGTTATCTCATTTGCATGTCTCATGTGAATGTTTATTTTATATGTCGTTTGATATAAGCGCTGCTTATATCATGTCTTATATTATATGTCGTTTGATATAAGCTTATATGATATCAATTTAATTCCTGAAGTTATAATATTAAATATAATTTTTTGAAATTAAATATGTAGAAGGCTTACAGAATATATCCTCAAATATTAAAATATTTAAATGATTGAAGTAAGTTGTTTTTGAAGAAGTTCTTGAGGTTATGTTTTGTATTTTTCGAAAGGGATTTAGTCCTCATTATACAATGTATGGAACAAAATTTTGTATCTTTCGAGTATTAATTTAGTAATTTTAATTAATAATTTATATTTATTTAAATTCTTGTATTCGCGTTTGGTACTGAGTAAAAATTGTTAATTATATGTACATGTATATTAATTGAAACAGTGTTCTTCTAAGACATTTATTTTATTTTATTCTAAAACGTTTTTGAATAAAAGTTTTTTTGAAATTTAAATTTGTAGCAGGTTATCAGAATAAATCTGTATGATATTCAAAAATTTTGTCATTATCCTTCTATTGATAAAACCTCTTTTTATTACTTTAATATAAGTAAAATAAGCAGTAATAAAATCATCGATTTAGCCAAATAAAATCTTTGAATCTAATCTTGTATGAATTCATAAACCGAGTAATTGTAAGTTATTAATAAATCAATTCATTATGATTGTATCTTCCATGATTATAATATAAATTTTTTCTTTCAGATAACTTCATAGTAGACCTATTAGAAAAAGCTGACGTTTCTTCCTTACCGCCTGGAATTACAAAAACCTCTGGAAGATGTTACAACGAAACAGTTTCAGCTACTCCTCTAAACAGGTCCTATCATTTTGACGCTAGTGCCGAGGTTATTGTAGGTGCTAATGATACTTTTCCCGGGGGATTTCCTCAAAATTTCTCCATACTAATATCGGCAAAAATGGAAAAGGGTAAGTTGGTCCAGTTAAAATATAGTGCCCCTGAATTGAAGGTATACACAAAAAAGGGTTATTACTCTTACAATATCAAGAATTAAAGTTTCATAAGCATGAGTTCGCAAACGTTTCGTTTGCCTGTGAAAATCTACAGGGTGATATGGTTTTTGGAGCAATGTCGCACTTCTTCCCTCAGAACTTTTTTATGGTGCGTTACTGGGGGTTTCAAAATGCGAAAAAGATTCTTTGTTGCAATCAGAAACTTTTTGATCTGACTTTTCCGAAGCTACTACATATTTCAATAATTTATTCTCAGTCTTCAGGAAAAAATTTTCAAAACAATTCATTAAGTCTCTGGCATATTTGGGGGAATTCATGATTCCACTATTATTTTTTTTGGTTATTTTCTCGATCTTACGCCGTGGTTCATGAAGGATTCGAATAACTCTTACAATACTCTCAGCAAAGAGTATATTGGATAATAAAACTATATTTTATTCAATTTCCTCAATTTATATTAGAATTCTATGCACAGCGCGTTTCCACTGAAACATCATTGTCAAGTGTAATGGATTACAGAATGTATTGGATATGCAATAATATATGATATAATATTAAAGAATTTGGCTGTTCACAAAATCAAATGGTATAATATTAAATAAGGTTATTCTGATTTTCACAAATTTTATTACCATTATGTTGCAACAATCTTTTCGTTAACACAGTAGCATCGTCAGGTAGGTGGTTTATTCAATAAATATAACATCAATCAACAACAAATATTTACTCACCCTTCAACCATTTAGAAAACTTCTGGTAAATGAATAATGAAAAATTTAAATGTAGTGTACGGTTAACTATAAATGAATATTTCTGTGGTTTATTCTTGATCTAAAAGATTGAAAAACAATTTAACGACCTCTGTTATAGCACAAGGACTAAGGCTAATATTAAAATATTTAAATAATTTTATATACCTTCTATCAAGAATTAATCTCTATTTATGTTATTTTATCCATAATATATAATTATTTGGTTTTCTTAACATTCTTTATAAAGATAGTTCTTGTGCTATAACAGAGGCCATTAAATTGTCTTTCAATCTTTTAGATCAAGGGTAAACCACAGAATTATTTATTTATAGTTAACCGTACACTACATTTCAATTTTTTAGTATTCATTTACCAGAAGTGTTCTAAATTGTTGAAGGGTGAGTAAATATTTGTTGTTGATTGATGTTATATTTATTGAATATAATATTGAATACTGACGAAGCATAGTCTCTCTTAAAACTTGTTTTTCAGTAATGTTTTTACATATCTTGAGATTGTATATAAAGTAATTTAGTTAGATATCCAATAATATTGAATATTCTGAGTAAGATAGTTTTATGATGAAATTCTTAAGATTATGTTAGACATTTTTGAAAGATATTTGTTTTCATAAGATTGATCAGCAGAAACAAAATTTTGTCTATTCAAAATATTTAATTTATAGGATATTGGTTAACAATTTTTATTTATTGGATTTTGTTATATCATTTGGATGTCTTCTAATGAATGTTTATTTTATATGTCATTTGATATAAGTGGTACTTATATGACATTATTTTAATTCATTTCCTGAAGTTATGAGTATTAAATATAATATAATTTTTTGAAATGAAATATGTAGAAGACTAATATTAAAATATTTAAATAATTTTATATACCTTCTATCAAGAATTAACTTCTATTTATGTTATTAGGAAAATATATTTTGGGTAGCTTCAACTATTCTTAACAAATAAGGTCTCTTGTGATTTCTTGCTAAAATTCAAGGTTTTTGAGAAAAAAATAAGTAACTAAGCAGGGGCGGCTCCAAAAATAAAGTTTATATGAAAGACCCACCCTATTTTTTGACAAGGAATCACCCCCTAAATTTTTTCGTAACTATTCTTATACACCCTGTATATTATTTAATTAAAGCATTCATAATTTTTTTTTGTAACGAATCATAAAGCTGCCATGAAAAAAGGGTTATAAAATCCGCATTAATTGTCGGTCAGAACTGAATAAATTATTTCCAATTCAATTAATAAAAAATGGACCCTTTCCCAATTTTCACATAGATTTTACCTCGACATCGATGGAATGTTCACAGACTGGTTAACATGATCAACTGGCATGAAATATTCATGCATATTTTCCAATTATACCGTTGCGTATCGATATCGAAATTGGTAAGAATTGACATGAATTTTTTATTCCCTTTCAGGTCAAACCGCGTCTATTTTCACCCTTTATTCTGACGAAGGCGAAGAGGTGCTCGCGGTTATTTTGGGGAGAGAAATCACTCTCTTTTACGATGACGACACAGGACCAGAGGATGGGAATATGATCACCTTCGGAGAAGATACGGATGATGAACAGTAAGTGACAAATAAAGATCATCTTTTGGATTCTTAGTTAAATCACCTCAGCTACAGGGTTTTCCAATAAGAGGCTCCATTTTGACTATCTGTCACATTTGAAGCTGACATTTGACAAGTAAAAATTGCGTCATTACTAAAGATGTGACGATACGCGCTTCAACGCATTGAAATTGTTAAAAGTCACTAAAAAAATTTTGTAGCGCCAGTTCGCAAAACTAAAGCAAATGTGCGAATTCGTCATGGAAAATGTCATGGGAAGATCATGTTGCTGCAACCTTTTTACAATGAAATAAAGATCCAATGTTTTTTTTTAAATACATGATGTCCCAGAAGTCCACGTCAATCCGGAATCAGGTAACAGGTTAAATCATAATAGTCATCAGAAAAATGTATAAGAAAATCCAAGTGCCGTATTTTTCAAATTATATAGCACTTTCTTTTATTCAATAAAATGCACACCCTGTGATGATTTTTGAACTCCTGTTGCTACAATTTTCTACTTTTCAAATTTTAATTTTCTTATGTTATCCCGAATAGTGCTTCTGTAACCTGTAATCTTCAATTCAGAAATTTCGCCCAACTTCCATTGACTGTACTTAAAAAAAATTGTACTATATCAGTTTGGCAAGTTACTTCAAAAGTTAGTACATTTAATAAGGATTAAAACACTAACTACATTATTTTTTAGATTGGCCGAAAAGAGGTTTTTCTTAAAGAAATTCAGTTTCGTTTTATGGCAAGATTGAATAAATTCACAAAAGATGTTCAAAATGCCCTCCTTCAGCCGCAAATGCATTGCTTCCCTAATTCTCTCTCGAAGCTCAGCTACATTTTCAATTTGTTTTGAATAAATTTTTTCCTTCACTGCTCCCCAGTAAAAAAAATCTAGGAGATTCAAATCAGGTGAACGGGCTGGCCACAAGATTGTACCAGATCGCCCTATCCATCTGCCCAGATATTCTTCAAGTGGTACATCTTCAAGTAAATTTGGCAACTGATTTCGTAAGAAATCTAAAGAAAATTCATCATTTAAAACCTATGGCTACACAAAAGGTCCTATAACTTTTCGGTTCGAAATTCCAGTCCATGTCGATACCAAATAGTAGCGTCACTATCTGTCTCACTCACACTTTATGGAAAGGCTCACTCCATCTCATTCAAACCAGATTCTTAAAGTATTGGATGCACTAGAATCATATTTAGAAAGTTCGAAGAAATTGTTCGAAACTGTGTTTCTTTAAGAAATTCCGTTTTGTTTTGACCAATCTAAGAAATAATGTAGTAAATGTTATACCATTTTAGAATCCCGAATGAATGCGCTAACTTTTAAAGTATTTTGCCAAATTGATGTAGTACAGTTTTTTTTTAGTACAGTCAATTGAATTTGGCGAAATTTTAATTTTGAATACTTGGTTCGGCAACAAGTGACATTATTTTCCAAGCTGGGGCAATTAGCTTACAATTGAAGATCACAGGTTACAGAAGCACTATTCGGGATAACATAGGAAAAATAAAATTTGAAGAAAGTAAAAAATTGTAGCAACTGGAGTTCAAAAATCATTACAGGGTGTGCATTTTCTCGAATAATAAAAAATGCAATATAATTTGAAAAGGACACGACTTAAATTTTTTTAAATATTTTTCTGAATACTACTATAACTCAGCCTGTTACCCGATTCCGGCTTAACGTCGACTTCTGGGACACCCTCTATACTCGTTTTTTTTATATCAAAATGAAACGTCTTATTGGAAAATCCTTTACTTTCGATTATAAAGCAAGTTTATTGTTGATTTTATGATGACTTATCTATTCTTAATTAACGCACTACATCTATCAACATATAAATGGTAGCATTTGGAGCGGAGAAAATCAACAACGAATTCGAGTACTGACGTGAAGTCAGGAGAAAAACAAATGTTAACTTCCGCTATTTTATTGATTTACACGACAATTGTTTCGTCATTTCATGACTTCATCAGGTGAGTATTTAAACTGAGGTATACAATGCAAAACATGACCTTAAATACACAGCATTGGTACAAAAAATAGAGGGGTGGAAAGAGATGGTTTACAATTAATGAAAAATATTTAGTAGGGGGCATCTGTTTAAATCTATTTGATCATTCAATAAAATTTGTCTTTTATTATATCTATTGATCTCTTAAGTTTCTAACAGATTGAGTTTCTGACTTTTGTTTTCGATATGTAATATTTCATAGTTCATATTAAAATTATGGCCAGTCAAATGAAAAAAAAATAATAAAGATGTCATTCCTAAAAACAAAAAATCAGGAGTTTACAAGTTAACATGTAGTGATTGCCCATGTGTATATGTGGGACAGACAGGCCGTTCATTCCAAACAAGGATACGAGAACATGAAAAATGTTGCATTAATAATAAACCGAATTCAACTTATGCCAACCATTTGTTAGAGACTGGCCATAATTTTAATATAAACTATGAAATATTACGTGTCGAAAACAAAAGTCAGAAACTAAATCTGTTAGAAACTTTAGAGATCAATAGATATAATAAAAGACAAATTTTATTGAATGATCAAATAGATTTGAACAGATCCCCCTACTTAATATTTTTCATTAATTGTAAACCATCTCTTTCCACCCCTCTATTTTTTGTACCAGAGCTGTGTATTTAAGGTCATGTTTTGCATTGTATACCTCAGTTTAAATACTCACCTGATGAAGTCATGGTATGACGAAACAATTGTCGTGTAAATCAATAAAATAGCGGAAGTTAACATTTGTTTTTCTTATATTGAAGATCAATTTCCGTCAAGTAAAGACCGAGACAATCAAAAAAAGGAAGTAGCAATGTCTGGGCTGTACGGCGTGTTGGGCAGTACTTCAGATTCGAGCGTTTCTGAGTAACTTTGTCGTGTCTGTCGACATATTGTGGCCGTTTTTCTCACAATGCTTGACTCAAACTTATCAACTATAATCTGTAGACCTCTAAGTTAGCAGAATAAATCTCTATGATATTTAAGATATCGTAATAAGCCTTCTATCAAGTAAAAAACCCTCTTTCTATTATTTTACAGAAATATGTTGATGTTATATACGGAGCTATGTAAATCGAAAATATTTGAGATATTTAAAAAGTAGCATCTGTTTAAAACCTTTTTCAACGAACATAAAATGAATTCAATGAAAAGTAAACAAAAATTCAACTTTTGCCACTCATTCTTTAGAAAACAGTAATTCCTTTCGACAAAAAAAATCTTATGAAAATTTTACATGTAGATTCAAAAGAAAAAAAACTTGATTATTGAAATTTTCAAATTAGTTCACAATAAAAATAATGTAAAAAATAATGAATAAACGTACGGAGCTACGTAAATCCAAATATTTGAGATATACAAGAAAATAATGTAAAAATAATGAATGACTGTACGGAGCTATGTAACCCCAAAAATTATTTGAGATATTTAAATGGGCATCATCTGTTCAACAACCTTCGTTGTCGATTGCTGACATTCCGATATCTTTTAGAAGGCCCCCTTTTTAACCCGGGTTTTTATCACGTTCCGCTTGTAAACCTCTGTACCACTATTAGGTGCTACCTAGAATCTATTGAAATATTCAAAATATGTATCACTTTTGTTTAAACACCTCTATACCACTGTTAGATCTTCAGTTGTATGATGATGGGATAGTTCATTTCCCGAAACTCGAGTCACAAGAAAATGTGTAATATATATTTTTATTGGTAGTGAAATATAGTAATTTTTACAATTTGTTTTGATATGTTGATGTTTTTTTCATTCTCACCTTTTAATTTTTTTTAGGTGGAACCGTATAGCTTTCAGTGTGAAAGGAGATTCCGTAACTATGATACACAATTGTGAGAGCTCTGTATCGAGAGAATTAGTAAGATCTAAATCGTCAACTTTGACTACTTCGGGTATATTAACCATAGCCCATGAACTAGCTGAGGATAGCCATTTTCGCGTGAGTCAAGTTAAATTTGTTATTATCTAACACTGAATGTTTCTTGTAGAGGAGTTGTTCACTGCTCTTGCTTCATAGATAAATCATGTCACTATCTCAAAACATATGTGCTATTCTGAAAGATGTTGTTCTATTGTACAGGGCGAATAATGAAAATGCATCGGTTGTGTAGAGTTGGACATGATTATTCTTGGGATTAATATTCAAAATTGATCAATGATACTTTATTTCTGCAAAATACTGAGTGATTCCTTATAAATTACGTTGGGTGTATGTTTTCTCGATTCTCTTAATATTAATTTGTTGAGTGGTCAGATTAGTACACTTTGGCTATTCCGTCATCATTCAGGCAATTACTTCAAATTTACATCACCATATATCTGTATTCCAGGGCGAAATAGAAGTTCTGAAGATAGCTCCGTATCCTGATGAAGCCTACGATTTGTGTAAGACGCACGCACCTGATTGCTCCACAGGGACCTTCAGTAATTTCGAGAAGAACTCCCAGGGTTCATACTCCTCCAGCAAGTTTGGATACAACTTGTCTTCGAACGGGGCAAACGGGACAGAAGCAGAAGAGGGGGAAGATGATAGTGGTAAGTTGAGAGTTTTCGATCGTTCTAGCTTGGAAGATAACAAATTATAAGATATAATGAAGGCAAGGGATTAGATATCTTGTGGGTGGAACGCAGGATTCATTTGTTTACTCACGTTTTAAGCAGTTGGTTCTCTGAGAATTATTAATAGATTTCTGAGAGGGTGTTTGTTTGTTCTCTTGAGGTGTTCGATGGAAAAGATTCCAAGAATTCAAATATCCTCTTATCTAGAGAATCTAGGATTTTCCATAAACAGTAAGATGAAACTAGGAATGACAATTATTGCGGCTAATTAGATTACGTTCGTCCTGAAATTATTAAGAGGATTCTCAGCAGCACAGTTTTTGGAATACTCAACACACCGAAAACTGTAATATTCAAATGAATAAATTCGGCTGATAATAATTATACAGGGTGACACGAAAAACCTAGGACAACCTTTTTTTCATTCAACTTTGTTAAACAAAAGAGATTGAGCAAAACAACAACGAATAATAACAACATAAACATTGGTAATAATAACTGTAAGCGGTTTCGAAGTGGCTTTCTTTGGCGGCGATACATGGCTTCACACGCTACTTGAAATTTTCGGAAATGGGCCGCAGCTCTAAACCAAGGGTGTTTTGCCGCTGGCGCAAATTTCGCCCAGACTCTAAAAAAAAAACCCGATACAAGTAAGCAGTTTCATAAAATAGGCCAAATAGATAAAAATGAGTAAAAATTACATTCTAAATTCTACTAAAAACATTCACACATTCCCTATTAGCACTTTTAGATTGCAGTGAATCGGTACACGCTCAAATATATTCGTATGTCATTTTTGACAATAAATACAATGAGTTAATTTTTCCTGCCAAGAGTCTTTGAGCAAATCTGGCACACTTCACTTCACGTCTCACCAGCAGCGACGATATCTTCATCTCATCCATGACAGATCAGCTCCTCTTTCAGGATAACTGTCAGTTCCTTCGAACAATACGTACTTAAAAAATTTCCTATGAATAAGTTCCAATAGGACTAGGTGACACCGATAAACAGGAAACTACTACTCTGTCAAGAAAGTACCGGGAATTTTCAATTAAAACAACATTTTTACATCTAATCGTCAAAATTTATTGGGTCGCCTTCAAAATAGGCTCCATTTGCTCCAATACATCTATGCCAACGGCACTTCCAATTATCGAAACATTTTTTATAGGCGCTTTTCGGGATGGACTTTAGCTCTCGCGCCGAATTTTGTTTTATGGCTTCAATCGACTCAAAACGGGTGCCACGAAGGGGCAATTTTAGTTTTGGGAAGAGGAAAAAGTCGCAGGGAGCCAAATCCGGCGAATACGGTGGTTGCTGAAGCACGTTTGTTGAGTTTTTGGCGAGAAAGTCAGTCACAATCGTAGCTCGGTGAGAAGGCGCGTTATCGTCATGCAAAATCCATGAGTGGTTCGCCCACAAATTTGGCCGCTTCTTACGGATACGCTCACGCAAACGTTTCGTAACGCCTAGGTAATACTCCTTGTTTACCGTCTGACCCTCTGGAACGAATTCCTAGTGCACCACGCTACGGATATCGAAGAAAACAATGAGCATCACCTTCATTTTCGAGCGGCTTTGGCTTGGTTTTTTCGGTTTCTGCTCATTTTTTGCCACCCATTCCGATGATTGCTGGCTTGTTTGCATATCGTACTCGTAGACCCAGGTCTCATCACCAGTTGTAATGCGTTCCATGAATGTAGAATCGGAATTACATCGATCCAGCATGTCTGAAGCAACCTGTTCGCGATGGCGTTTTTGAAAAAAATTCAGGTCTTTCGGTACGAGTCGTGCGGCCACCTTTTTCATGCCCAAAATATCGATCAAAATCGTACGTGCGGACTCGTGGGATATCTTAAGATCATGTGCTATCTCTCTCAAGCTGGTACGACGGTTTTCCAGCACCCTTTCCTTAATTTTATCGACGTTATCTTCCATCGAAGCCGTCGATGGGCGTCCACTTCACGACCGTCCTTGAAGGCTCTGTACCACTGATATGCACGAGTTTTCGATAGAGCATTATCACCAAAGGCCTTTTGCAACATTTTCAATGCATCGGCACACGAAAATTCATTTGCAACACAAAACTTTAAACAAATTCTTTGCTCAACGTAATCACTCATAGTAAAAATCGGCACGCACTCTGACATCGACTGACTTAATCAGCTGTTGCAAACACACTAGTTGACAGATCCCGCTCAAGCTTGGCATAGTAATTAAGGACAGTGGTACCAACCAAGAAAAAAAAATTTTTACCTGCCTCATTGCCCCGCCAGATTTAAATCGATAATTCCCGGTACTTTCTTGACAGAATGTATATCAAACTCGCATACTCTGTTTTACTCATCACAAGAGCGAAGTATAAACCTCTGAGAACTGACAGATCACTGAATTCTCTTGTGTTTCTGAATACAAATCCCAAAGTTCTGCTGGCCGATGCACACAACTCTTCAATATGGGGAACGAAGCTAAAGGTGGAATCGGACAAGACTCCAAGATTATACATTACTTAGGGTACAATATTCTGCACAAATTATCGTCAATAAGGAGTGTCAGCTATAGTTATAGGAAGTTCTTCAAGTCCAGACAGTGCAACATTATTATTATTATTTATGGGGAGCGGGCGTCTGTCCACCCTACCACTGCGTCCGCACAGACTATTGTGGTTCACTCCTAATTTATATCTCCCCGACGAGATCCAGTTTTTGGATAAAACCGATAATCTTGTTCAGGGGTAATTTTTTCAGTTCGCTGTGGGCTATAAAAGCCTGGCCAAAGACCTCGAATCTGATGCGGCTCACCGCTGGGCACTCTGAGACGATGTGCATGGCTGTTTCAGTGTCCTCAAGACACAGCCTGCATTCGTTGTCTTCAGCCAGACCGATTTTGTGCAAATGTGCTTTCAGTTTTCAGTGTCCTGTCATAATTCCGACAAGTGTTCTTAGTTCGGCCCTATCCAGACCTAGCGCTAGGTTCGCCATCTTTTTGTTCGAAGCTGTTCCAAGGAACAACTTCGAATGTTTCAGGCCAGAATGGCTCCGCCAGAAAGACTCTAGCCTTGAGTTCGTTCTGCCTATTATCGCCTCGTTAGCCACGTCATGTGCTATTCCCAGGAATGGTTCCGGTCCTACCAGAGGCAGCGCAGCTCCAGCAAACGCCAGCCGATCTGCCTCCTCGTTACCCAAATAATTTGAGTGGCTTGGTATCCAAACCAGAGTGACTCCGTTATACATACCGAGCCTGTTTAAAGCCGTGCGGCAACTCCAGACTGTTCTTGAGGTACAAGCGCTGGATTCCAAAGCTTTTAGTACTGACTGACTATCAGTAAATATTTTGATTTTACCGTGGTGGATTTGCCGTTTTATCAGCAGTTCCGTCGCGGTCTCAATGGAAAATATTTCTGCCTGGAATATGGTTGCGTTTTGACCGAGACTCAATGAGATGTTAATTCTCGGTTTGCTCCCATAGACTCCCGCTCCTGTTCCGTTCGTCGTTCGCGAGCCATCTGTGAACAAGCCAAGGTCGGTTCTCAATAGAACATCAGCACGCTGGGTCCATTCCACCCGGCTGGGGACGATTACATTGAAATTCCGTTCCTGGCTCGTAATTTTTGACATTAAATCCGAGGGCATCAATAGGATACTGTTCGTTAAAAGCTCGTCCAGCAGTCCTGAGCCTCCCATCACTATTGCCTCTGGCCTGTCAATCGCCAGTTGATATAGTTTGCATGTGGTCCGTTCCGCCTCCCTCTGCACGAGTAGATGCAGGGGTGGTAGATTCAGTAGGACCTCCATGGCTGCCGTGGGTGTGGTGCGAAACGCACAGACAGTGCAACATACATCTGTATAAGAATTCTAAACCCAAATAAGCCTGACTAGGTTAGGTTGATCACTGGACATAAGTAGCAGATATACGCATGTTTCGAAACTTGGTTATTGGTAGCTTCTTACCATGAGCTAAACAAATTTCCAAATTCTCTAAAAGGTCCATTCTTCTGCTTTTATTACCTATGTGTAAAATCTCAGTTCTACTGAAATCTATTTCATAGATTTCAGTAGAACTGAACTAAACTGTGTAAAATCTCAGTTCTACTGAAATCTATTTCATAGATTTCAGTAGAACTAAGATTTTACACGTAGGTAATAAAAGCAGAGGAATGGACCTTTTAGAAAGTTTGGAAATTTGTTTAGCACATGGTTGGAAGCTACCAATCACAAATGAACAACTTCAATTCAATTTATCACTATCGTTCTTATCTGTAAAAGATTAGGACCGAAATAACACTATATTTTTACACTCTTCAAAATTGTATCTGTGATCTACCCTACCAACAGTGAAACTTAAGCCAAGTTGTTTTTATTTACTTTATTAATATATTGAATAAAACAGTTATCAGGAATCGGACTATATATTTTATTCTCTTCTACAGCTTTTTTCGGCCAACGTTTCAAGACAACACTGTCTCTTTCTCAAGGCTACAATTATTAAAAGATGATGAACACACGTTCTAATAGATCTCTACTTAACCTTACCTTCAAAAACTACTTTTACAGAGACATCAAAATAAGTTTACAAAACATCAAGGTGGTGAACAAAACAGTCAAAGACATATTAAAATAGCTATAGCAAATTGAATAAATTAGTTAAAATTGGATAATAATCCTTAATGTATAGATAAAATTAAATGTGTGACAGGCACAATTACAGTCTAAAATCTAAATCAGGACAAAGTGACAATTAATCTGTCAATGTCACCCACACCGGAAACAAAGTACCAACTGTAGTAACAAAACTGGTTAAAATGGACATTCACATAGTATGTAAAATAGAAAGTCAAAACTAGAAGAAAATGGGTTTCAAGTTAAACCCAGTAAACAATCATAAAAACCACTTAAACTCTTAACATCTTCTCTGAAATTGACACTTAATGAGTTTTTAATGTGTATCATCTCACTAATGTTTCTCTTATACAGGTGTTTTTCTCTGTCTAAAATAGATGTGTCTGAAAAGTTGAAAGAATGGAGTTGGGTGTGCGCATGTGCCGTGAGTGCAGTCTTATTCTGGTTGTTAATGTTCTTTATATCATATTTGTGTTGTTTAATCCTTTCTTTGAGGTGTTGTCTGGTTTGACCAATGTACGATTTATTACAATCATTGCAAGGAATTTTATAAACTAATTCCGACTGCCACTCATTGGGAATCTTATCTTTAATTTTAGTGAAAAACTTATTCGTAGTACAGACATTATAAGAAGCACAGGCACACTCAACTTGATTGAAAATTTTATTAATCCTGTACGACAGATCAGGTATAAACGGGAACTTGAAAAATTTCTTCTCAGGGACGGTCAATTCATTTGAGACACTTGTGTTAGATCTACTATTGAGAAATCTGTTTATGGTTTTATCAATAAATTTACAAGGGTAGTTGTTTTCTATTAATATGTTCCTAACCTTGAGGAGGTTTTTTTTATTAATATAGTTATACCTCTTCCTGTTATAACTATTTATCGTATGGCTTCCAACAACATCATATATAAATGCAGAAACTAACCCAATAAATGCATAACTTCTACAAGTCAACAAAAACAGTTGTCATAAAACGTGAAACTCATAACTATATACATAAACGGCTTTCGCACAAATTGAAGTTGTCCAATTTTCATGACAATTCCTCGGATTTGCCTCGGTAATAAGGAAAGTGCCCCCTATCCTGTAGGATTGCAATTTGAGACGCCCAATGTTATGTTACTATAACCAATAATCATGCAAATGAGGAGCTTCTATATAATAGGACCATGTCAATGGGGTTTTGAATATTTGTCGTGAATAAACTCTAGGAAATAACTGGGATTAATCTTTGATGAAACTCCTTAACCAGCAAACAGTTTCTGGGAAAGACGTAAAATTTATGTTGGTGCTATAAAGTGCGGTAAGAATTTAAAATTCCTATCTGACAGCTGTTAAATGGGAGCGAACGGAAACATTTCAATTATCATTTCAACTGCAATAAAGACTTATGTTAAGAGTTTGACGACATCAACACCAAGTTATGCCTTGAAATTTTAATTGTGAAAAATGTTAACACTTTCAAATTTTTTGGTATTCAATTGAATCAGTCTGCGCTTGATGCAAATCCATATTAAATAAAGTTATTCTGATGTTCTCAAATTCTTATTGTTATTATAATACGACCATCGTTTCACTAACACAGAAGCATTTTCAAGTAGTCATATTTATTTTTGTAGTATGCAGAAATTTTCTCAGGAAAACCCTTAGAATAATAATAATGATAATAGACTTTATTCTTCCTGTAGATTGATACATTCAATATAGGACAAGTCATTTAACAGCAATAAACATTATAGGTAATACAATTATATTCATTTCATTATCATTCGAAAAATGATCTACGTTACTTCTCTAATAATAAATTTCTCATAGTTTTTTAAATACAATTTTTGATGGAATTTGGTAGATTATTATACAGTAATACACCCATGTAAGCTGGGTATTGTTCATAAATACTCAGAGTTCTGTTAGTTAAGTAGGATTTCAGTAACTTATTTATTTACAGATAATAGCTGTTATTAATTCTCCAGAACCTCTACAGATTGTAATCTAAATAAATTTCATGGAAACATTTAGAATTAAATTTTAAAACATGTCCTTAATACATTGTATCAATTTAAAGACATATTATATTATCATCACATTGCGATTGGATGTAAAAGAAACACAAGTTTCATCACAAAAAAATGTTCAACATATAATTCGAGAAGGCCGTTTTTTATTTTCCTTTTTTGAGGAATATATAGCACATTCTCCAGAGAAAGATAAATTCGGACCCAAAATTTCCTCAGTAAGGAGTTATTTGAATAATCAGAATAATCATTTAAAAATATGGAAAAATATTTTTTCGTCACTAGACATTTCTGCAACAACTAACCAATTTTTGGATAAGAATGGCCTATCGAAAATTTTTATTATGAGATTAATTTGAATTAATGTAAACTCCAGATTTTTTTCCTTATTTATTTGATACTTATTGCTTTTATGTTGGTACTAAGATTATTAATGGTTTAAAAGCTGCATTGTAATTGAAACCTTTTTTGAAATATTTAGCAATATTTTCAGATAATCCATTAACATAAGATAACGAGAAATATTTATGTGTATTGTCCTATTTTATGATTGGGTACACAAGTTTTAATGCCATGTTCTTCTGTTTATTGGATACCATTTTGTCTATAAGAAAGGGGTTGGAACCGTTGTTTGACGTTTGTTTAATAATATTTAATTCTTTCAAAAAGTTATTTGAATTCAAAGGGAAATTCAATAGTCCATGAATAAAATTATTATATGCTGATATATTTTGGTTGGTGGGACGATTTGAAGTTTTATGTAATATCTCCATGTGTGGGTTTGTGAAAAATACTAAGATCATGTAAATTATCTAGTCTTGTTACTGTGAAGCCAAGAAAATTAATACTATTATTATTATTATTATTATTATTATCCTGATACTCCTAGATCTTCTGTGAAGATCCCTCAGAAGCTTTTTCAGCTTGTGCGAGTTAGGAGTTCAGTTGTGTTCTGTGTAGGCTTTGTTACTGCGATCTTGCGCCACTTTAGGTCACAGCACTGTTAATTTTTGACCCAACAGTGAAATGGTGGCAGATACCCGTCCAACTAGGGTTCTTTTCTTCTTCGATTATGAATTTGACTTTTGGGTGGAGTTTATTAATAACAACAACTACATATATTCAGGAAGTTTATTAATAAAGTCCAACCAAAAATCGAATTCACAATCGAAAAAGAAAAGAACCACAGTATTAATTTTCTTGGCCTCACAATAACAAGACTAGATAATTTACGTGATTTTAGTATTTTTCACAAACCCACACATGGAGATATTACATAAAACTTGAAATCATCCCACCAACCAAAAGATATCAGCATAAAATAATTTTATTTATGGACTACTGAATTTCCCTATGAATAAAACTATTATATGCTGACATCTTTTGGTTGGTGTGGTGATTTGAATTTTCATGTAATATCTGTATGTGTGGTTTTGTGAAAAATACTAAAATCACTTAAATTATCTAGTGTTGTTATTGTGAGGCCAAGAAAATTAATACTGTGGTTCTTTTCTTCTTCGATTGTGAATTTGACTTTTGGGTGGAGTTTATTAATAACAACAACTACATATATTCACGAAGTTTATTAATAAAGTCCAACCAAAAATCGAATTAACATAAATAGAGGTTAATTCTTGATAGAAGGTATATAAAATTATTTAAATATTTTAATATAAGCCTTCTACATATTTAATTTCAAAAAATTATAATATAATTTTTTGAAATTATTGAAGGCTAATATTAAATATTCAAATAAAAATCTAATTCACAATCGAAAAAGAAAAGAACCACAGTATTAAATTTCTTGGCCTCACAATAACAAGACTAGATAATTTAAGTGATTTTAGAATTTTTCACAAAACCACACTTACAGATAATACATAGAACTTCAAATCACCCCACCAACCAAAAGATGTCAGCATATAATAGTTTTATTCATAGAATATTGAATGTCCATTTGAATTCAGATAACTTTTTGACAGAATTAAATATTATTAAACAAGCAGCGTCAAACAACGGTTCCAACCCCTTTCTTATAGACAAACTAGTATACAATAGACAAAAGAACATGGCATTAAAACTCGTGTAGCCAATCATAAAAGAGGACAATACACAGAAATATTTTTCGTTATCTTATGTTAATGGATTATATGAAAATATTGCTAAATATTTCAAGAATAGTTTCAATTACAACGCAACTTTTAAAATTATTAATAACCTCAGTTCCTACATAAGAATCAATAAGGATCGAATAAATAAAGAAAATAAATCTGGAGTCTACAAGTTGATTTCATTCAAGGAAAGAATCCAAGAACACCAAAGGAGGTTTATATCTGATTCCGTACATTCGACTGTGCTAATCATCTTAAGGAATTCAGGCATAATTTCAAAAATAACTATGAAATTATCCACGTCGAAAGCAAAAGTTCTAGATTAACACTTTTAGAATTTCTTGAAATCAACAGGTACAATGCCCGTAAAATCCTTTTAAACGAACAAACAGATGTTGACAAGTCTTCATTACTGAATATCTTTCCCTAATGACATTTTTAGCGGTAAACTCCAATAAACACCTTCAGTTTATGACTTGTTCTTCCATTACTTTGTCACGTACCTAACACTGAATTCAAACTCGGTTAAACTGGACACCATCAGCCAGTAGCATGTAGATTCCTGAAGAAGCCACATCGTGGTGAAACAATTGTTATATTATAAACATTTTTGTCGAATTTAAAATACTGTCTTTAATTAAATTTTTTTTGTATTTTCTATAGTAATTCAATATATCATCATTACTATCTAATAATTCACAATATATTCTTTTTGAATGTTCGGATGATATGCGAATGCCAGGTGTTAACCAAGGTTTTTTGTTTTTTTTCTGATTCAGATGGTATTTTCTCAATGGAAATATTAAATCCATGTAGTATCCTAAAGTTTCAATAAATTTCAAGAACACCTCGTTGACATTCTGACATGTTAAAACTTAAAAAAAAGTTTTTTTCAGCAAACAAGATTGAAATCTATGATAATTCTATTCCTTGAATGATCAACCATATTTCGGCAATACAGGTTTTTGCTTGCAGTTTCACTTATAATTAATATTTGAGAGGAATAATCAGATATATTTTTATTGTGACTTCAACACACTACATAATATTCAAGAAGTTTTAGAGCACAGTAAATGGTTTCCGGAACAATAAGATTATACGATTGTTTCACTACTGAACAAAAAACGTCTTTCCGATTACCGATTACAAGTTTATCGAAATATTATTTTGTATGATTACGATGACGTGCAATAACTACTAGAGCAAATTTTGTTATTATTTCCAGTATTTGCTGTGACTCCTTCCATTGATCGTCTACGTCCCAGGCCTTCAGTCATCAACATAGCTGAAGACACTGGATCAACACCATATTATTATGACTACGAAGAAGGTAATTTGGAAAATTTAAAATAAATTTATTTAATTTATTCTATCGGGTGTTTTTTTATAATGATAGAACTCTAAATTCAAATAAAACACATTTAAATTAAGATTGTAGCCAAATTTTTTTTTATTTGAAAGATAGTTTCATGAAATTTATGTTTTAAAAATAATTTCCGGCATATGTCTACCACGACTAGCTCTGAGGAACCGCATTCGACTAGACCAACTTTGAACTACTTTTTCGAGTAATTCAGGCCTTGTTTCATCAATAACACGAGTTATATTGGCTACCAAAGCGTCTATTGTTTCTGGTTTATCAGCATAAACAAATGACTTGATATAACCCCAAAGAAAATAATCCAGTGGAGTTATGTCGCATGATCTTGGAGGCCAATAGATTGGACCATTTCTCGAAATAATGTTATCGCCAAATCTTTCTTTCAATAAATCAATTGTTACGGTAGCAGCATGAGGTGTAGCACCATCTTGTTGGAACACTTCTGGGTCGATACCATTCAAATTTTGAAACAAATAATCATTGATCATCGATCTGTAACGAGCACCATTAACTGCAACATTAGCTCCAGCATCGTTTTTAAAGAAATATGGACCGATGATTCCTCCACCGTGTAAAGCACACCATACAGTGCATTTTCAGGATGCAATGGAACCTGCAGAACTTTTTGGGGATTGTTTTCACTCCATATACGGCAATTTTGCTTGTTTACATAGCCGTTCAACCAGAAATGAGCTTCATCACTAAACACAAATTTACGATAAAAAACTGGATCAACTTCAAGCTGTTCTAGGGCCCGATCAGCAAATAAACGACGCTTATTATGGAAAAGTGGCTTTAATTCTTGAACCAGTTGGATCTTGTATGGGTGTAGACCAATCTTTATGCAAAATTTTCCATGTGTTGGAAGCACAGAGTCCAACTTGTTCTGAACGTCGACGAATACACAAATTTGGATCATCATCAACACTATGACTTACAGCAGCGATATTTTCTTCTGTACGTACAATTCTTTGTCTTGTTGTTGTTGCATCGAGTAGAGAAAATGTTGTCCGAAATCTGTCGATAGTTCGACGAATAAGCTGCTCTGATGGACAATTATCTAAACTATGAATTTCACGAAGTGCCCTATAACAATTCGTGAACTTTGTGGGGGCGTGAGTCTTTCCATGACAATTTGTCATTGCTTACTGAACAGAAATGTCAAAACAACATTCTTCCTTCTGTCAAATCACAGTTATCCCTATCGAAAGTTTTATCACTTTAGAAAAAACACCCGATACATAGAGGTGAATATTCGAATTAAATATAAAAACATAAATATTTGTAACCTTTAGTAAGAATTAAAATTTAATATGTAAAGGTTAGAGAAAATTTTGTTTCAAAATGAAAAAAAAATTTGTTGATTATTACAATATAAAGTGGAAAATTATTTGGAAAAGATGATGTTATCTAAATTATGGATTCGTCGGATTATTCTCATAGACCCTACTTTCAAGATATCCCGCAAAATAGTCAAGTGGCCTAAGGTCGAGGCTTTTGGGAGGCCACTTGATGTTACCCCTACGCGAAATGGCCTTATTAAGGAATAATTCGTTAACAGCTTCAAGTTCTTGATTTGAAACCTTGAAATTCCTGTTAGTCTGGACTTTTTTTATGTTTAATGATTGGCCTCGCTTTCGAATGGATAAAGACCGATTTTGAAGAACTGACGCCTTCACTTCTCGAATCGTTCCTTCGTCACGGGCTGAACGATGACGGTCAGAGTGTTGAATTTTTACCTTCGCACCTGTATTTCGAACATCCGGATCCATTTTCTAATGTTGTCGTCACTTGGCGCATGGCGTGTACGATATTGAAAAGCCACTATTGAATCACCAAAATTTTCTGAGTCTCCTTTCATGGCTATGCCGAGAATACATTGAGCACCTCTTTTACACTCCTTTGTCGGGACTGAAGCTTCTATGTGTGGAATGACGAATATAGCTGTAAGCCAGCTTACATGGGATAACCGCATGTTTATATAACTTAATATGAGGTATTGTATTGTATATATCCACCTGAATCAAACTTGCATGACTCGGAATGGAACATACTTCTTTGGCACAAGCACGCAAAACTCCTGATTATTCCGTTCTAAAAAAAAAAAAATTATCCAAAACTTCTCGGATCAATGAGGAATTAAAGTGTTCAATAGGCTATAATCAGAAACAAAAGATATACCAGAGCAAGGCTTCAAAGTCATAATTTATTGATTTCGAATGCTTTTGAATCCATAGGAAAATTTTTTAGTTTTAATATTTCTTCAAATTGATTATTTGACATACCATGAAAATATTAATGGTAATTAAAAAAATGTATATGAGACAGTAATTTATTTCCACAAAAATATTTGTACTACTACAACAATTGTTTCACCACGATGTGGCTTCTTCAGGTATTACATTGTACTGTCTGATGGTATTCAGTGTAACCGAGTTTAAATACATTTTTAGGTACGTGACCAAATAATGAAAGCACAAGTCATAAAAACTCTAGGTGTTTATTGGAGTTTGCCGCTAAAAATCCCATTAAAGAAAAATATTCAGTAATGGAGAATGATCAACATCTGTTTGTTCGTTTAAAAGAATTTTACGGGCATTATACCTGTTGATTTCAAGAAATTCTAAAAGTGTTAATCTAGAACTTTTGCTTTCAACGTGGATAATTTCATAATTATTGTTGAAATTATGCCTGAATTCCTTAAGATGATTAGCATATGTCGAATGTACAGAATTGGATATATAACCCCTTTGGTGTTCTTGGACACGTTTCTTGAATGATCTACCAGTCTAGCCAATGTATACTAAAGGGCAATCTTTGCAAGTCAACTTGTAGACTCCGGATTTATTTTCTTTATTTAAAATAGTAAAGATCGTACAAATAATAAATCCGGAAATGTCTCAGGAAAATTTTTCTAGAGAAATCTCTTCAGTTCAATATAATCCGATACAATAAATTTCCTCGTCATTTTCCGAATATAGGTCGGGCAAGTCAAAAAACATAGAAATATCGCTAGATTAAACTGGCAGCCAAATTCTCTGGACATGCATCATATAGAACATGCATAGGATCGTGTATCAGGGATGGCTGCAAAACTTTTGAAATAAGGTGTACTTCATTGTTAATTCATTGCTTTTCAAAATATTCCAGGTGAATTGGACACTACGATCAGAACAAGCACTTTATCGATCTATCCCTCAAGTCTCCCAGAAACAACAACCGTGGAAAATATCGAGGTAAATAGAAACTCTAAAACTTCAGACCATCAAGTTTTAATTTGGAGATTTATTTTCAGACAACAACACCAGAAAACGAAGTTAACACAACTGAAACAAAAACTACTACTGATTATTATCACGGCTACTATGATCGCTTCTACCCAAGTTATTATGGGGGAATTAAAGGAGATCCTGGACGAGATGGCATTCCTGGCACACCCGGTATACAAGGACCACCAGGACACATATTCATGATTCCGGTAAAATATCAATTTTTTATCTTGTAAATATTGGATGGAATATTCCGTTGCTTTGTGATAGTTCATTTCAATTGGAATGAAATGAGAATTACTTTGCACCATAAGGTAAAATTCACTATGTCATAGCAAAATAAATTTTCTGGACATAACTTTAACTAAGAATAATGATGAAATTTCCTTCGATATATTTAGAAAACCCACATCGACAGACACAACCATACAGATCATTCATACATAGAGTATTTTCAATTCCGTTAAAAAATGAACTGAATACAATCGAACAAATAGCCACAAGTAATCATTTCGAAACTAAAATCATAAATTCTCTTTAAATGAAAAACAAAAACAACTAATTCGTAAGCAAATGTACCCCATTTGTATATCAGATAATATAGACAAAAAATTCATAAAATTAACATTTTTTGGTCCAGTCTCACAAAAAATAGCCCAAATTTTTTCAAAAATCAACATTATAACAGCTTTCACACCCTCATATAAAATTTCCAACCTCTTTTTTAATGCAAAAGACAAAAACAACCGGCTGATTAATTCTGGAGTCTATAAATTATGTTGTCAACAGTGCAATAGCGTATATAAAGGACAAACCGTAAAATCTTTCCACAAAAGGTACAAAGAACGTCTGCTTTTAGACAGAATGGGACAATCTCGAAATATTGCACGTGGAAGCGAAAGGAAAAAACTATACATCCTGGAATCCATAGAAATCCACAAATACAATAAGCACGTACCAACAATAAAAACTATTAAATGAGCAAACCCCACTTTTTGAAGTTTTGCCGAAGCCATCAAGAAATACATATATCGGGTGTTTTTTTTTAGATTGATAGAACTTTGAATTGAAATAAAACACATTTAAATCAAGATTGAAGCAAATTTTTTTTTATTTGAAAGATAATTTTATGATATTTATGTTTTAAAAATAATTTCCGGCATATGTCCGCCAGGACTAGCTCTGAGGAACCGCATTCGACCAGACCAATTTTGGACCATTTTTTTGAGTAATTCAGGCCTTATTTCATAAATAACACGAGTTATGTTGGTTCCAAAGCGTCTATTGTTTCTGGTTTATCAGCATAAACCAATGACTTGACATAACCCCAAAGAAAATAATCCAGTGAAGTTATGTCGCGTGATCTTGGAGGCCAATTAATTGGACCATTTCTCGAAATAATGTTATGGCCAAATCTTTCTTTCAAGAAATCAATTGTTACGGCAGCATAAGGTGTAGCGCCATCTTGTTGGAACCAAAACACTTCTGGGTCGATACCATTCAAATTTTGAAACAAATAATCATTGATCATCGAGCAGCAATCACTATAGCATTAGCTCCAGCATCGTTTATAATGAAATATGGACCGATGATGCCTCCAGCGTGTAAAGCACACCATACAGTGCATTTTTCAGGATGCAATGAAACGTGCAGAAATTCTTGAGAATTACTTTCACTTCATATACGGCAATTTCGCTTGTTTACTTAGCCATTCAACCAGAAATGAGCTTCATCAGTAAACACAATTTTATGATAAAAAAGTGGATTAACTGCAAGCTGTTCTAAGGCCCAATCAGCAAACAAACGACGCTTATTATGCTCAAGTGGCTTTAGTTCTTGAACCAGTTGGATTTTGTTTGGGTGTAGACCAAGATCTTTACGCAAAATTTTCCATGTGGTGGATGCATAGAGTCCAACTTGTTGTGAACGTCGACAAATAGACAAATCTGGATCATCATTAACACTATGACTTACAGCAGCGATATTGTGTTATGTACGTACAGTTCTTTGTCTTGTTGTTGCAACGAGTAGAGAAAATGTTTTCCGAAATCTATTGATAGTTCAACGAATTAGCTGCTCTGATGGACGATTATGTAAACCATAAATTTCACGAAGTGCTCTATAAGTTTGGCAAATAGAACACTGATTTTGAAAATAAATTACAAACATTTGTAAACGTTGTTGCAGCGTGAGTCTTTCCATGATAATATGTCAATGCTTACTGAACAGAAATGTCAAAACAACATGGCTTCTACCTTCTGTCAAATCACAGTAATCCCTATCGAAAGTTCTATCGCTCTGAAAAAACACCTGATAGTTGAGACATAATTTGTTTATTCAGTTTGAAAATAAAGTATCACTATGAGACTCGAGTCACTGTATATCAGTAAATAAAAGTGATAGAAAACAAAGTAATTTCTCATTTTATTCCAATTTAATCTTGTAGACATAAGGGTGTTGGACATTGGACCAAAGTGGCAAGAACACCTCTTAGCGAATTGACCAAACTTCCATTCGCATTCTGTGTTCATTCACAGAATATACTCAGAGGTTGAGTAAAGTACTTTTCAAGACTTTTAACCAAAAATTTTTTGCACGAGTGAGAAACAAATTGTAATTATTATGTATAGAATAATATAATGAAAAAACCCTTTTCATTACTTGGTTGAATTGTTTAGCTGTAACATAAATTTGATTTATTTCCAAAATATGTTATTGAAAAATGTAAAAAATCTAACGATTTTATTGTAATAGCTAATTAATAGTTATATTGAAATGAATATGTGGAAATTATAAGGAATACAAATAAGTTTCCGCCGTTTTTTAATACAAATTGTTTATGAATCATTCCTAATGATTTTAAACGATGTGAGACTGCTTGCTGAGTGACTTCTTATGTTAGAGCAAGTTTTTTCTTGTGTTTGAGATGAATCTTCCTCCAATAATTCCTCCAATTCTGCATCCTCGTAAATTTTTGGCCTTCCCCTGCGATCTTTTTCTTCTACGTCGAAATCACCGTTTTTAAACTTTTGAAACCACTCTCGACACGTTCTCTCACTCAGAGCACCCTCACCATATGCTTCTACGAGCAATTGATACGCCTCAGCAGCAGATTTCTTTAAATTAAAGAAGTAAACTAATATTTCCCGCAAATGACGCTTACTTGGCTCAAATTTTGACATTTTCAACTTATAAAAATTATATTTTACCAATATAAAATCAATAATATTAATAGGTTATAATGTTCTTGAATGTCCAAACTATTTTTTAAGCCGGTTATCATCTGCGAAAGCTAACCGAAACTCCGTGCCGCGCCATCTACAATAAAACGGCGGAAACTTATTTGTACTCCTAATAGAATAACCCTATTTAAAATATCATTTTCCATCTTAAACGATGTCGATTATAGAAATGCAATTCTTTTCAGATGAATGCCCAAGGCAATGAGAAAGGTCCCGACTCCCAAGCAGAAACTTTCAGGCAAATGCTTGCCCAACATATGGTAAGTAGTTTCGTATAAAATTTAGCTACGCGTTCATAGTACCTCCAAAAGGAAATATCGCTATAGAAATTCGTTATAACGGGTTTCGTGGTCCGGATTTTACAGCCCTGTTGCAATGATATGTATCAAACAGAGCTGTGATCCGAAGCCTCATATGTTAAGCTTAAGGTTAGCCATTTAGCAGTATGGATCGTTCATCTACTGCTGAACGTGTGAACATTGTGAAAACTTACTACAAAAACAATGAATCTGTAGTAAGTACGTTTCGTGCATTACAGGGAAATTATGATCGACATAATCGTCCATCTGAGCGTACACAGTTGCAACATAGTGAAAAAGTTCGAAGAGGCTGGATCTGTTACTGATGACCCAAGGCCCATACATCATCGAAATGCACGCTCGAAAATATTTCTGCTGTAAGTGAAAGTGTTGAAGACACAGATTGAAATTTATCAATTCACAACATTTGGGTCTCTCTTACGGCACGCTATGGCGTATTTTGCATCTCCATCCTCATAAGGTTCAGTTGACACAAGAACTAAAGCCAGCTGACTATAAAATGCGTAGAACGTATGCCAATTGGACGTTTGGATGACGATTTTTCGCATCGAATTTTCTTCAGCGACTAAGCACATTTTTCTCTCGGTGGCAATGCAAATAAGCAAAATTGTCGCATCTGGGGCAGTGAAAATCCTCAAGTAACTGCTGAGAGACCATAACATCCACAAAAAGTCACTGCATGGTGTGCAATTTGTTCTGGTGGAGTGATTGGCCCGAACTTCTTTGAAAAGGAAGAAGTTGTCAATTCTCATCGCTATAGCCAAATGATAACCGATTTTTTTGGCCTGATATTAATGATATGTAATTGGAAGAAATGTGGTTCCAGTAAGATGGCGCAAGAAGCCACACAACACGACCCTTTTTGGCTTTATTGTGAGAAAAATTCCCAGGACGGGTAACTACTCGTTTCGGCGATGTGAATTGGCCACCAAGATCTTGTGATTATTGCCTTTGGATTTTTTTGTAGGGTTATGCGTAGCATCGTGTTTGTGCCGATAATTCTCCGATTATTGACGATCTGAAAACCAACATGCGACAAGTTTTTGATGAGGTATTTTCCGAAATATGCCGGCGAGTCATCGAAAATTACCTCACAAGGATCGAGTCCTGTAAGAAATCAGCGGAGTACATTTAGATGGTGTATTCCAGACATCAAGGTACTAGCATTATATTGAAATAAAAATTTGATCTTTATTCTAAATGCAAGAGTGTTCACGTTCACTTTTGGAAGCACAAAATGGATAAGCCTGTACAATCGAAGGAAAATACTGGCATATTCCCATGGCTACATGAATATTTACTTTCAGTGGGAGGTCGAGATTGATATTTCGTTCAACGCCTACTTACAGAATTCCTTCAGAATGTAAATGTATGTAATCCCCATTCAAACAACTCTTCCGTTCAGAAATTTTCCAAGGGAGATGAGCTATCTTCTTATAACAGAGAAGTAGTATTTATGAAAGACAGAAATATTATTATTTCAATCCAGTGTACAAATTCTGAGGTGAATAAAAAAGTACAATATCGATCAAATATCCGTGTCAGCTGTTCTTACAGACGGTCATTCTTAAGATGGAATTTTTCTTCACAGTTTCGCATAACTGTGGCTTTATTTTGCGAATAAAAGCTCTTTTATTATCTTTCAACGCTTAAATCATTTCTGTAGCATTGGCGTAAACCTTATTTGTGACACAGCTCCAAAGACCGAATCAAATAGTAAAATCGTACGTTCTCAGTGGCCATTTCCAGAAATAACGCGCTCAGAAAATTTTCATATTATAGAGTCATTGTTTCACAAGCCTTATTGCTGAAAATAAACTTTGTCAATCATATCAATTTCAGACCAAAAAATCAGTTAACTTCATTCGAAAAATCCAAATACTTTATCAGCTGATGTACGACCTTTTTCTTATCTTGTGTCTGAAATTCTTGCGTCAACTGGATTTTGTGAAACTTTAGTCTAAGATAAGAGAGCAGAATACGATACAGACCGGTTTTGATAAGCTCAATTCCTATGAACGTCTTAATATGTGCAAAATTGGGTTTTTATCAACACTTTCAGCTACAGCTACAATATTTTCAGCCAACCTAACTGAATCAGAACGATTTGGGATTTTTGAATCTTTATTTTGTCCGGAACTTTCAAATTTATTGATTAATTTTGTAACATATTTTAGTGCCCCATGTTGGGCGCCAATGATGTAACCTACAGTAAAAGTTTGGTGAAAAAGAAATTAATTATTTTTTCGGTAGATGACTTTAATGATCGAAATCTCTTAAAGTACATATACTTTGTATAAGTTGACGGGTAATTTCAATCTTAAATCAATTTGATACATCACTGTTGTGATAATGATTGTCGAAATATTGGCAGGGAAGGAAACACTAAATAACATGAGGAAAATTGGATTATCTAAAAAAAATATTCACGACCATTTTATGATAAACCGAGGCAATGAAATGCCTATATTCAAACATTATGGTGTGATTCTGTTTTATTTTCCGATTGTAAAATATTCATGTTGCTCATGTGAAAAATTCGAATATATTTCGGGATTTTCCTAACAAAAGATTGAACGGTTGTTTATTTTCCCATTTATCATGATGCCTTTTTATTACAGAGGTGAAAATTTTGGGAGTTTCATAAAAAAAATGTTCGTTCTTAGTATTTTATGTTTGAAAACATTATTGCTTTCAATAATTCACTTTATATTACTCGAAATACGGAACATATGTTTATTGCAATTTTTCTTCAGATGTCTATGAGAGGATCGGAAGGTCCCATGGGATTGACAGGAGTACCAGGTTTACAGGGACCCCCTGGTCCAGAAGGTATTAAGGGAGAGCCAGGAGAAGTTGGAGAAATGGTATAATCATATAATATTTTTAATGATCTTTATTCATATCCCAAAATATTGAGTGCAATTTTCTCCTAAGATATACAAAATGATTTTATTTAAAATAATTCACACCATTTTTATGTTTCACAATTTATTCAAAATCATGACACGTGTTTCCGTCTTTCGACCATCTTCAATGGAGTACAAGAAGGAACTACACATAAACTTGAAGAAGGTTGTATTTATTACACTTCGGACATCTGTGTATTTTTATGGCGCATGGAAATCACAGCATTCAATATAGGGGTGTTGTCGAATAGTATTTGGGAATTTGTTAAATTCTCCTTTTTCTCAATGGCTTATTTGATTGAAAAAATCTCCAAATAGTGCATCCATTTACCCTTATAATAATAATAATAATACTATGTTCATTGCAGAAATTGAATACAAAAAAAATCACACTTCTACTATTTTATATTAAAAATATACACTGCAAAAGGACCTACATCATCATTAACGTTATATAGTAAAGTGACATCTTTCTCATTAAAAAAATCATTATAGAAATAGATTCCTCGCTCAACACTTGGTGGAACATATTGATTAACATAAAATACAAAAATAACACTGGACTAAGTTCGCACGAATTTATTAAAATAAAACAAAACATTCAGTTTACATGCATGTTTCGGGTTTTATCCCATTCTCAAAACTGACAAGAAAACACACAATACTACATAATTATAATCAAATAACAGCTGTTAAAATTGGAGATAAGCGGAACTCCAGCTGATCGTTCACAATCGGTAATTGGCGTTTATGTGCTGAGGATATTTCTAAGAATTCTAAAAAGTCTAATCGTTTACTTTTTTCCCCCTCGTGTAAAATTTTTGTTTTACCGAAATCTATAAAGTGATTGCAATTGATACAATGAGCAGAAAATCCAGTAGTCGCTTTGTTCTGTAATATCGACTTTCTATGTTCATCAACCCTAACCTTTAGAGAACGACCAGTCTGGCCTATGTAGAATGCAGGACATTCATCACAGTACAGTTTATAAACCCCACTCTTTTCCGAATCAGTTAATCGGTCCTTGCCGTTTAGAAACATTGATCTTAAGTTCTTCTTATTTGTGCATATTACTTCAATTTTATTCTGTCTTAATCTACTACAAATTTTATCGCTTAATTTTGGGATGTAGACAAATTTTTTCTGGTCTTTAGGTTGAGGTGGATAGATACATGTTAACAGTTTAGAATATTGCTTTTTGAAAATCAACCTATCTATCGTGTCAGGAGAGTAGCCGTTGTTATTGGATAGTAATTTTAACATTTCGATTTCTTTTTTGAAGTTATTTTCTGACAGTGGAATTGAAATTGATCGTTGTACAAGAGAGTGGAACGCTGACATTTTAATTCTATATGGGTGGGAACTGCTGTTATGAATAAGAACGTCCGAAAAAGTGGGTTTTCTGAATATATCGAATTCAAGATGGTCATTTACCCTCTTTATCTGAATATCCAAAAAATTGAGTGAATGGTTTACATTCTCTACTTCCAAAGTGAACTGAACGGATTCGTAAAATGAATTAATTAGTTTCAAAAACGACTCTAGTTCTAAATTTGAGCCAGTCCAAACACAAAATACGTCATCTACATAGCGTTTCCAATATAGTACATATACAGTCAGATTAATGTTTACTGGCGAGAATATTTTCTTCTCCAAATGTGTCATGAAAATTTCACTGAAAAGGGTGGAGGATGGGGAACCCATTGGCAGACCTTCTAGTTGTTGATAAAATTTACCATTAAACTTAAAATAACTCTGTCCGAGACATATTTCTAGCAGTTTCAATGTTTCCTCTATTATATCCGTAGGGAGTGAAAGATTGTCATGAAGTTGTTCGTTGACCAGATGTTTTATTTCTTTAGTTGGTATGGATGGAAATAAATTAACTACATCGAAAGAAATTAATCTGGCATTTGGGGGAATTCTGAAGGTTTTCAATTCTTCTGTTAACTGGATGGTATTTTTGATGGAATAAATCGGATTATGTTGAATCATACTTGGTAAAATGGAATTAAGATGTTTACAGAGTTTTGATGCTGGTGCATGAGTATATGAAACAATAGGCCTCATGGGGCAATTCTCCTTGTGTATTTTAGGGAGTGCGTATAAAGAAGGTATTCTGGGGTTCATAATGGTAACAGGAAAACACGCTTGAGGTATCAAGTTAGGGCAGTTCTTGATAGTTTTCTTTACTGCAGTTTGGAATTTTGACGTAGGGTCTGCCTTCAATTCTGAGAAATTTTCAGAGTTCAGTAAACTTTCAGTTTTTGTCAGGTAATCATTTTTGTTTAAAATTGTGACTGTATTGCCTTTGTCAGCTTTCGTAATTATCAAGTCATTTTCAATGGCTTTTTTCTTGATTTGTTTAAAAACATTCAATTCACTCCTATTATTCTCGAAAGCTGTCATTTTCAGTTTGTTTTTTTGTCAGTTTTGAGAATGGGATAAAACCCGAAACATGCATGTAAACTGAATGTTTTGTTTTATTTTAATAAATTCGTGCGAACTTAGTCCAGTGTTATTTTTGTATTTTATGTTAAAAAAATCATTGTTCTATACAATGTTCTGCAAAACCGGTTGATTTTTGGTTTTTCAAAATAGACATCCTGTGTTCTTTGATTCTATGCTGTGAACATCGGCCTGTCTGTCCTATATATGCAGCATTACAATCCTCAAAATTAATTTGATAAATCCCCGACTCGGAAAAGTAGAGTTACTTTCTTTATTGTTCACCAAAATCTTAGCTAAATTATTTCTTTTTACTGCTAAAGAATGAATTCCCATTTTATGAAGACCATTGGAAATCCTACTGTTGAGACCTTTTATATAAGCCATTAAAAACCATATTTTCTTGTCTTCATAAGGATCATGCATATTAGTAGTGGTAGGTTTTCTAAAGATAGACTATTTAGAGATTCTTTGAATCAAAAAAGGAGTTGAGAAAAAGAAGAATTTAACAAATTCCCTAATATTATTCGGTAACACCCCTATATTGGATGCTGTTATTTCCATGCGCCATAAAAATACATAGATGTCCGAAGTGACAACCTTTTTAAATTTTATGTTTAGTTCCTTTTTGTACTCCTTTGAAGATTTTTATTTTGAAGACTTTTTGAGGAGGATTTTTAGAAAAATTTGAATATTAAAACAAATTGAAATATGTTTATCTTCTACAATTTTAATTTCAAAAAAATTTTTATTCAAAAAACTTTTAGAAATAAATTTATGTCTAACAAGCACCGCTTACATTTAATAGACGTATATAATCAAAACTCAATATATAATGTCAAATGGAATAAATAACCCAACAGATATACGAAAGTAATTAAAATTAATAAATAAATATTTAAAGGAGACAAAATTTTGTTTCTGGTCTTACCTTTAAGAACATCAATTGCCTTTTGAAAACATGAACTCACTTAAAGGACTTCTCAAAGAATATAATTTATTTGAAATATTTAATATATTTAAATATTCGAATAAATTATTTCAAAAATCTCTAAAAAAATGTGCACTATATCTTCAATATTATATATTAAATATTTCAAATGAATTATATTCTTTGAGAAGTCCTTTAAGTGTGTTCATGTTTTTAAAAGGCAATTGGTGTTCTTAAAGGTAAGACCAGAAACAAAATTTTGTCTCCTTTAAATATTTATTTATTAATTTTAATTACTTTCGTATATCTGTTGGGTTATTTATTCCATTTGACATTATATATTGAATTTTGATTATATACGTCTATTAAATGTAAGCGGTGCTTGTTAGACATAAATTTATTTCTAAAAGTTTTTTGACATATTTCAATTTGTTTTAATATTCAAATTTTGTTATATTTCTTTTATCAAGTAAAAGGCCTTTCTATTTTAGGATTTTTAGGTTGTTAATATCTATATGGTGATTTGCAACTACAATATGTTCAAAATTGCTAACTTTTTTTTCTGTAGGCTAATGCTTTTTCAGTACTGTTACGAAGTTACAATCTGTTTTTTACATTTATTGATTCCGAAAATCATAAGAATATAAAAATGGAAAAAGTCGATTATAACATTTAATTGAAACTATCTTCTGTAATATTCCCTGAATTTATTTGAATTTGATGGTTCAAAAATTAGAATATAATCATTACTGCCTTCTTGAATTTTCTATGAGAGGAGCTAATGGTTAAGACGTTGAATACATTTATTGCCATACATTCTATACGGACTTCTCCCAAAATAACAATAAAATTAATATTTGTTATATTCATATTTTCGAAAATATCCAAATGATGATTGAGTTTTTTGTGTGTAACATACTACTCTGTCAAGAAAGTACCGGGAATTTTCAATTAAAACAACATTTTTACATTTAATCGTCAAAATTTATTGGGTCGCCTTCAAAATAGGCTCCATTTGCTCCAATACATCTATGCCAACGGCACTTCCAATTATCGAAACATTTTTTATAGGCGCTTTCCGGGATGGACTTTAGCTCTCGCGCCGAATTTTGTTTTATGGCTTCAATCGACTCAAAACGGGTGCCACGAAGGGGCAATTTTAGTTTTGGGAAGAGGAAAAAGTCGCAGGGAGCCAAATCCGGCGAATACGGTGGTTGCTGAAGCACGTTTGTTGAGTTTTTGGCGAGAAAGTCAGTCATAATCGTAGCTCGGTGAGAAGGCGCGTTATCGTCATGCAAAATCCATGAGTTGTTCGCCCACAAATTTGGCCGCTTCTTAAGGATACGCTCACGCAAACGTTTCATAACGCCTAGGTAATACTCCTTGTTTACCGTCTGACCTTCTGGAATGAATTCGTAGTGCACCAAGCCACGGATATCGAAGAAAACAATGAGCATCACCTTCATTTTCGGGTGGCTTTGGCGTGGTTTTTTCGGTTTCGGCTCATTTTTTGCCACCCATTCCGATACTCGTAGACCCAGGTCTCATCACCAGTTATAATGCGTTCCATGAATGTAGAATCGGAATTACAGCGATCCAGCATGTCTGAATCAACCTGTTCGCGATGACGTTTTTGAAGAAAATTCAGGTCTTTCGGTACGAGTCGTGCGGCCACCTTTCTCATGCCCAAAATATCAATCAAAATCGTACGTTCGGACTCGTGGGATATCTTAAGATCATGTGCTATCTCTCTCAAGCTGGTACGACGGTTTTCCAGCACCCTTTCCTTAATTTTATCGACGTTATCTTCGATCGAAGCCGTCGATGTGCGTCCGCTTCACGACCGTCCTTGAAGGCTCTGTACCACTGATATGCACGAGTTTTCGATAGAGCATTATCACCAAAGGCCTTTTGCAACATTTTCAATGCGAAAATTCATTTGCAACACAAAACTTTAAACAAATTCTTTGCTCAACGTAATCACCCATAGTAAAAATCGGCACGCACTCTGACATCGACTGACTTAATCAGCTGTTGCAAGCACACTAGTTAACAGATCCCGCTCAAGCTTGGCATAGTAATTAAGGACAGTGGTACCAACCTAGGAAAAAAAATTTTTACCTGCCTCATTGCCCCGCCAGATTTAAATCGATAATTCCTGGTACTTTCTTGACAGAATGTATATCTGTATAACAATTCTATACTCAAACAAATTCGAGAAGTTTTTTTTAAGAAAATTAGTAGCTTGTATATGAAGGCACAAGCTTCAAGGAGAGATCATACAAGTTTTTAGCAACAAAAATAGTCATATATTATAACACATGGTCGAAATGTTGATGGTTATTTTTCAATTTAACATTTCTTAATTTCACGAAATATTTTCCATAAGATTAATTATACTCTAGTTATCCTAATAGCCTCATGAAATTTGACCACATATCTGGAAACGGCATTAAATTTGCTACAAGATAATAAGTTCTGTGCCAAAAAATTCTTATTGCGTGGTAAGGTGATGAATGTCCCGATTCTGAAGTGAACAAGATCAGTCATATTTCTTTAATGGTTTTATCGATGAAAAATTATTAATTATGGGCATGTTTTCTTTTCAGCAAAAAATAACTCATTTAGTGTGCTTTTTAATAACATATCAACTTGTGTGCTAGCTGCTTGTCCTCAGCCATAATATCATGACTAAGAAGATAACAACGAAAAGTTGAGATATTCCAAACCTAAATTTGCTCTATCTTGAAGCTCCTAGTGATTGAATATCAAAGAAAATATTAAATATAAAATCTGACAGTTTTGTCGCTTATTAATTTTGGGTATTAGTAGGTTTTCTTGAGGACAATCAACTAGCACAAAAGTTGATATGTCATTCGAAAGCACACTAAATGAGGTATTTTTGATAAAAGGGAAAACACGTTCATAATTAATAATTTTTCATCGATAAAACCCTTGGAAAAATATGACTGATTTTGTTCACTTCAGAATTTTGACATTCATTTCCTTACCATGTTCGCAATAAGAATTTCTTGGAACACATTTTTACAAAATTGAAATTTGTAAAGGGGTTAGCAGAATTAACCTGTTCAAAATTTAAGATAAAAAAGATTTATCATAATCTTCGATTCCTTCCATCGAACGAAATAAACAAAAACAAAGTTGGAAAAAGTCCATAGATATCGGGTGTTTTTTTTTAGAGTGATAGAACTTTAAATTGAAATAAAACACATTTAAATTAAGATTGAAGCCAAATTTTTGATTTATTTGAAAGATAATTTTATGAAATTTATGTTTTGAAAATAATTTCCGGCAAATGTCCACCACGACTAGCTCTGAGGAACCGCATTCGACCAGACCAATTTTGGACCACTTTTCGAGTAATTCAGGCCTTATTTAATCAATAACACGAGTTATGTTGGCTTCCAAAGCGTCTATTGTTTCTGGTTTATCAGCATAAACCAATCACTTGACATAACCCCAAAGAAAATAATCCAGTGGAGTTATGTCGCATGATCTTGGAGGCCAATTAATTGGACCATTTCTCAAAATAATGTTATCGCTATATCTTTCTTTCAATAAATCAATTGTTACGGTAGCAGCATGAGGTGTAGCACCATCTTGTTGGAAACCAAAATACTTCTTGGACGATACCATTCAAATTTTGAAACAAATAACCATTGATCATCGATCTGTAATGAGCACCATTCACTGTAACATTAGCTCCAGCATCGATTTTGAAGAAATATGGACCGATCATGCCTCCAGCGTGTAAAGCACACCATACAGTGAATATTTCAGGATGCAATGGAACCTGCAGAATTCTTGAGGATTGTTTTCACTCCATATACGGCAATTTTGCTTGTTTACATAGCCGTTCAATCAGAAATGAGCTTCATCACTAAACACAATTTTACGATAGAAAAAAGTGGATCAACTTCAAGCTGTTCTAGGGCCCAATCAGCAAACAAACGACGCTTATTATGGTCAAGTGGCTTCAGTTCTTGAACCAGTTGGATCTTGTCAGGGTGTAAACCAAGATCTTTACGCAAAATTTTCCATGTGGTGAATGCACAACTTGTCCAACTTGTTGTGAACGTCGACGAATAGACAAATCTGGATTATCATTAACACTATGAATTACAGCTGGGATATTTTCTTCTGTACGTAGAGTTCTTTTTCTTCCTGTTGTTGTTGCATTAAGTAGAGAAAATGTTGTCCGAAATCTATCGATAGTTTGACGAATAAGCTGCTCTGATGGACGATTATGTAAACCATAAATTTAACGAAGTGCTCTATAAGTTTGGCGAATAAAACACTGATTCTGAAAATAAATTTCAACAATTTGTGAACGTTGTTGTCAAAACAACATGGCTAATACCTTCTGTCAAATCACACTTAACCCTATCGAAAGTTCTATCACTCTAAAAAAACATCCGATACTTGCCCTTATTACAGAGGATCCAATACAAAAAATTATATCCATATTAAAGCGATTATACTGTATATCACAAATTGAAAGAATTCCCTCCTACAAACTAAATCAACAGGTGTTCCTCAAGATGATATTTTTGGTCCATTTTTATTCTGAAATAATGTAAAAACACAATACAAAGGTGAATAAACGTGGAGCGAATGCTAAAACGAATCATGCGGAATACAGCTCTGAAGCGGGAAATGATAGTAGGATAAAATACAAAATGGCATTTTTATAGGCGCCCTGATTGCGAGCTCTTCCTGTAGCTAATCAAATGTCTACGCCTCATCTGAAAGTGTGACATATTAAACGAACCCTGAAATACGCGGAAGTCTGGAGATGGGCGGCTGAGTTGAATATACGTCAATCCGATACGTTTTATTTATTTTTCATTATTCCAAGCTGGAAGGATGTCGTTAGTGAGGGGATTCTTCAGGGAAACTAGGAGGGGACTATTGGACTCTCCGGAAACAATGAGGATTTCTGAGATGAAGATTTGTCTTTTGATTCTGAAGTGTTGAAAGAAATTGGATTGATTTGGCCGATGCTCAAGTGCAATCACGAATCAATATAAATCTTTATTATTTGCTAACATGAATGGAGTATACGGTTAGCTCTAGGATGAACATTATAACAATTTTATGTAAAATAATTCACACAGTTTTTATGTTTCACAATTTATTCAGAAACCTGACACGTGTTTCGGTCTTTCGACCACCTCTAAATGAGTACAAAAAGGAACTAAACTTAAAATTGAAAAGGGTTATTTTATTATATTTAGGACATACAGTGTGGTGCAACGAAAACTTAACACCTCAATTTTCAGGCTTTAAAATGAAAATGTGAAAAATCGCTCAGACCCGTCAATTTTTGATTCGGGAGGGAACAACTTTTCCGCTCTTCGCATCCCCGTAACTGCAACCCCCTTACGGGGGTACAACCCCTTGATTTTGAATAGGGATGAGGGGTTTTGCGATACCTCATTTTGAAGTTCTTATCGAATACTATCTGATCCTGGAATTTCGCATCAAAATTTCCATCGATAACGAAATGACAGGTAAAAGAGTGGAAGAGTACTTACTTTTGTGATTAGTTTATTAAATGCTGGAAAGGGCACCATTCACTTTCATGCAGTAATGTAAGTTTTGCTGAAAACGTTCACGTAAATTACTCAAAAATTGTTCCTCCTCGAATCAGAAATTGATGGGTCCGAGCGATTTTCCACATTCCCATTTTAAAGTCGGAAAATCGAGGTGTTTTCGTTGGACCACCCTGTATGTGTATTTTTATGGCACATGGAAATAGACTTTTGAGCATCCATTGAACGAAGACAATTTCCGAAAAGAAGTCAATATAATTAGAACTATAGCGGTGACCAATGGCTATAGAACTGAAATCATTGATAAAATGATTAACGATAACTTACCACAATATTTGAAAAAAAATTATATCAATATAAATGATCCTTGTGAAGAAAAGAACATATGGTTTTCATTGGCTTATGTAAAAAGTTTCAGCAGTAGGATCTCTAATGGTCTTCATAAAATGGGAATTAATTCTTCAGCAGTTAACAGAAATAAATTAGCTAAGATTTTGGGGAACAATAAAGAAAGTAACTCTACTTTTCCGAATCGGGGATTTATCGAATTAATTATGATGATACTGAATTGTTTCAGCCGTTACTATTTGGTAATTAATCATAATTAAAACAAATTGTAGAAATTAACATGTTTTACTACCAATAAAAATATATATTACACATTTTCTTGTGACTCGAGTTTCGGGAAATGAACTATCCCATCATCAGACAACTGAAGACCTAACAGTGGTACAGAGGTATTTAAAGAAAGTCCTCTTTTATGATGGGATATGTAATATATATTTTTAATGGTAGTAAAACATAGTAATTTCTACAATTTGTTTTAATTAATTGTGATGATTGTAATGCTGCATATATAGGACAGACAGTCCGATGTTTACAGCATAGAGTCAAAGAACATAGGATGCCTATTTTGAAAAACCAAAAATCAACCGGTTTTGCAGAACATTGTATAGAAGTAATAATTTTTTTAATGAAAAAGATGTCACTTTACTTTATAATGTTAATAAAGGTAAACTGATGCACTATTTGGAGATTCTTTCAAACAAAAAAGCCGTTGAGAAAAAGGAGAATTCAACAAATTCCCAAATACTATTCGGCAACACCCCTATATTGGATACTGTTATTTCCATCCGTCATAAAAATACACAGATGTTTGAATATCAAAACAGATTCAATCTGTTAGTCTTCTACAATTTTAATTTCAAAAAAAGTATTCAATAAACTTTAAGAAATAAATTAATGTTTTTATAAGCACTGCTCATATTTAATAGACGTATAAAATCGAAACTCATTATACAATATCAAGTGGAATTAAGAAAAACCCAACGAATATAAATTGTCAAATAAAATTGATAAATAAATAAAAAATTTTTTTGTTTCGTTCCAGGCATGCGTACTGAACTCATCAGACAAGCGTACGCGCCTTGCTTGTAACAAAATGTTTTGTTATATTATGAAAACTAAATCTTTCTCAACAATTTACAACATAATTTTAAGAACTACTCAAAAACAAATTCATTTGAAATATTTAATATATTTAAATAAATTACTCCAAAAACTCTCATAACATGTAGCACACCCTCAAAAAATAATTCTAATTCAGATAAGACCAGTTCAACTTCATAATAAAAGATAAAATCAATTAACAATAAATAGACTTACCGAATACGATCTCTAGGAATATGTGTTTGTTGAACATTGAACTAGGTACATCTAATATCTATCATAGGTACTCTATGTTTTATTCTCACAACAAAATCACACAAAGGTTATAAGGCACTTTAATGGTCTTAGTTAAAACATTCAACACTGCATAATAAATTTCTTTATTCAAAAACTTAATATAATTATATATTATATATAAAATAAAATAATAAGAAACGGTTTTTTACTTGATAGAAGGATTATTACAAAATTTGAATATCAAAACAGATTTAATCTGTTAGTCTTCTACAATTTTAATTTCGACAAATTTATTCAAGAAACTTTAAGAATTAAATTAATGTCTTTATAAGCACTGCTTATATTTAATATACGTATAAAATCGAAACTCATTATACAATATCAAATGGAATCAAGAGCAGGGCTCGTACGCTTGTCTGATGAGTTCAGTACGCATGCCTGGAACGAAACAAAAAAATTTTTATTTATTTATTGATTTTAATTGACAATTTTTATTCGTTAGATTTTTCTTGATTCCATTTGATATTGTATAATAAGTTTCGACTTTATACGTCTATTAAATATAGGCAGCGCTTATAAAGACATTAATTTAATTCTTAAAGTTTCTTGAATAAATTTTTTGAAATTAAAATTGTAGAAGACTAACAGATTAAATCTGTTTTGATATTCAAATTTTGTAATAATCCTTCTATCAAGTGAAAAACCCTTGCTTATTATTATTTTTTATACACAGATGTCTTAAGTGCAATAAAGAAACTTTTTCAATTTTAAATTTAGCTCCTTTTTGTACTCCTTTGAAGATGGTCGAAAGACCGAAACACCTGCCAGGACTCTGAATACATTGTGAAACATGTGTGAATTATTTTAAATAAAATTCATTGTTTGGAATTGATAATCTAAAAATCTGGGTATCAATTTTGAGGATGTACGAAATCATCAAACATAAGTCGTATCTATTATGCGGAAGGCATGGAGCAGCAATTAGTGTCTCTATCACCGCAAAATATGTCACGATATTGTCATATAATATAATAAAAATCCGATTTTACGATATAAATCACGACATAAACTACAGCTCAGCCATTTAGGCTACGCCATAAAAGCTCTTTGCGGTAGCTCGTATCAGATATTCCATATTTTGCGTGGTTAGCTTTATAATAAAGGTTATTAAATACGCATCATCGCAAGGCAAAGAATATGAATACTTTTTATTAGCTCTGGTGTTTACAACCTCTTTCTTTTAACGATCATCTACAGACTGATTTACGCAATATCTCTTATGATATGATGAGATCGAGTGAAATTATTTGAGACAGGGCTGAAGATCCTTCGAATTAACGCAGGAATAAAATTCGAATTGAAAATATAGTTTTTTAATAAAAGCGTCTGTATTTAAAGTTCGCACAAAGTACAGTAAATTTCACCAAATATTTTCCAAAGCGGTTTTAATAGATCGGAAATGTGATGCCAATAATTATGTTCCTTTTCACGATTAGTTTATCGTAGGTGTTCGGCGATTAATTATCACAGACCTGAATAATGAAATAATAAAAAGGGATTTTTCTTTCTTGATGAAAGGCTTTTCCAATATCTTGAATACCAAACAAATTAACTCTGCTAAACTCGCCACAAATTTCAATTTTACAATTTTTTACTTTTTTTTAAACTTTTTAAAATAAAATTAAATAAATGGAAAACGCTGTTTAAATTTAAGTATACATATAGAATTAACAATCATGTGACAGTATCAATATGGAATAAAAGTATCCAAAGAAAATATAGAATAATGATTGAACTTACTAAACAAACATTCAGTAGAAGCAGCTGTTTCATAACGGTATTATGAAGACCCAATCCCACTCTAAAAATACCCAACATAACCTCAAGCAATTATTCGAAACTACCTCTCTTGATAAGCTCCTTCAAAAAACTATTCAGAAATATGTAACACATCTTCAAAAAAGCGATAATCTTCAGTTTACCTTAATGTCCAGAAAAATAAATAAATATATATATTGAAAATTACTATTAAGAAGTATTTGCATATTACAGATAATAGCTGGAATTAATTCTCCAGAACCTCTACAGATTTTAATCTGAATAAATCTCATGAAAACATTTAGAATTAAATTTTAAAACATGTCCTAGATACACTGTATCACCTTATAGACATTATCATCACATGTGGGGAAATTAACGAATAAAGAATCAAAAGAAAGGTTAAATAATGACCAAGTTATTAATACATCACCTTATATACATATATGTTTCGATTGTATGTTAAAGAATCACAACTTCGATCACCAAAAAATGTTTAACATATAATTCAAAAAGGCCGATTTTTATTTTCCTTTTTTGAAGAATATATAGCATATTCTCCGGAAAGAGAAACTGATAAATTCGGATCCAAATCTCTTCAGTAAGGAGTTATTTGAATACACAAAACAATATTAAAAAAATCTAAAAATATATAAAAATACCTATCACTAGACATTTCTGCAACAACTAACCAATTTTTGGATAAGCATGACCTATATGAAAATTAGGTTATATCACAGAAATATACAATGAGAATATACGACTTAGACCCTGCATTAGATAACTGCCATGCATGTGATATAATAAAAAGAAATTTCTCAATTATTTACATTTTTGGGCAGATATTACATAAAAATTGATGATCGCTTGATAACTGTAATTTCTTCATTTAGGGTTTTTGAAAAACTTTCCCAAAAAATAGTGGTGGAGTTTTTTACTTAAGCTATATTTCGTAAATAGAAATTTTATATCTTTCTAGCAATCATATGGTTTATTATTGATGGCGAAAAACCGTAATTATTTGCTGTTTGTTCGAATTCAATTCAAGATTAACATTTTTCAGAGATAAAAAATTTGTTAACAATCCATGTATCATATTATGATATGCTGATAACTTATGTTATGATTGGATGAAACGAGTTTTGGGAGATTGTTAAATCTGTTCATGAAAATGGAGAAATTTTATTTGTTATTGAGCCTAATTATTGTTTGATCCTAATAATTTAAGAACTCATCCGTTTCAATTTTCATTGTCAAATCGATACTTATAAAATAAAAATAGGTGATGGAGAAAATCATCAAGCTCTGTGTATTGGAACCTTCAAATAAAATTAACACTTAAAACATAATATCAAAGGGAATAAAAGAAATCGAAGAAATACAAATTGTCAATTAAAAATCATTAAATAAATATCGGGTGTTTTTTTTAGAGCATTAGAACTTTAAATTGAAATGAAACACATTTAAATAAAGATTGAAGCCACATTTTTTTTATTTGAAAGATTATTTTACGACATTTATGTTTTGAAAATAATTTCCGGCATTGGTCCACCACGACTAGCTCCGAGGAACCGCATTCGACCAGACCAATTTTGGACCACTTTTTCAAGTAATTCAGGCCTTATTTCATCAATAACATAATTTTTTCTTGTTCATCAGCATAAACCAATGACTTGACATAACCTCAAGGAAAATAATCCAGTCGAGTTATGTCGCATGATCTTGGAGGCCAATTAATTGGACCACTTTTCGAAATAATGTTGTCGCCAAATGTTTCTTTCAATAAATCAATCATTACGGTAGCAGCATGAGGTGTAGCACCATCTTGTTGGAACCAAAACACTTCTGGGTCGATACCATTCAAATTTTGAAACAAATAATTATTGATCATCGATCTGTAACAAGCACCATTCAATGTAACATTAGCTCCAGCATCGTTTTTAAAGAAATATGGACCGATGATGCCTCCAGCGTGAAAAATACACCAAACAGTGCATTTTTCAGGATGCAATGGAACCAGCAGAACTTCTTGAGGTTTCTTTTCACTCCATATACGTCAATTGTGCTTGTTTACATAGCGTTCAACTAGAAATGAGTTTCATTTCAATTTTACAAAGTGTTGGACCAGAGTGGCCATTATATAATTTGATGAAATATTTATTAATTATTCGAAAATTGTCTTGCATTTTCCCAAAAAAAAACGAAAAAACTTTCCGAACAACCCAATAAGATAGTAGCAATAAATTGATCTAAATTTCTTCCACCAGACGGGAAAAGCAATAAATGATTATTTCAATATATTTTCAATATAATTTCATCGCGGGATTTGTTGCAAGTAACACCTTCTCGTTGAAAATAAATACTGACTTTACTTTACTTTACTGACTTTATCAATTCCTTCAGTTTTCGGAAAAAAAAACACTTAGAATCTCTCGAAGGTGCTTAAAATTTACAGTTATGGTAAGTTCTTGGTTAAGACGGACATCTTAATCATTTGAAGATTTGACACCAAGAGCTTTCCTACATCTTTAGAGCAGAATCAGCAAATTCTTGACTTGAACGATGGTCACTTGGCATCACTTCTTGTCATCTTAAATGGATATGGACCCAAATCCAATTGTAAAATTCGCCTGGTAATAGTCTTGGACAAGCCTTATTCTTGTAAACAGCGCGAAATAGAGACATATTCGTCTTTTGTCACATTTACTAGAACAGCGGCAAAATTTTCTTCACCACGAGCATAATTCACTTTCAAGTTTATTTACAATGCTTCTTTTATTCCAAGGGACCTCATGGTCTACAAGGTCCTCTGGGTCCACCGGGAAGGGAAGGTCGCCGAGGTCGCCCTGGAAGAGACGGCGAAAGAGGCCTGGCTGGTCCTCCAGGTGATAAAGGAGAGCAAGGTTCTGTAGGATTACCTGGCTTGCCTGGAGAAAAAGGAGACCGGGGAGAAACTGGAGCAGTTGGACTGCAAGGACTTCCTGGACACGACGGTCAACAAGGTGAAGAAGGACCTCCAGGACTACCTGGCCTTCCAGGGGAAATGGTAAAGGACAACAATAAATATTTATAAATAATAAGTAAGGTTAGCACTGATACTTTCTAGGGACCAAGAGGATTTTCAGGACCCCGTGGTATTCCTGGTTTACCTGGGCCTCCAGGTATTCCAGGGAATGAAGGACCCCCCGGACTTAAGGGCAATGCTGGAGCTCCAGGTCAGCCAGGTTCCCCGGGACAGTCAGGACCACCTGGACCTATAGGATCGCCAGGCCCTCAAGGGCCACTAGGGCCACCAGGTGCAATTGTGAGTAAAATTTATATCCTTTGAAAATATATCACTAATTAATGCTTTTCAGGGGCCTCCCGGAAAACCAGGTTTCCCCGGTATTCCCGGAATCGATGGACCTCCAGGTCCGCCAGGCAAACCCGGAACACCAGGAAGCAAGGGAGATACTGGTACACAAGGCTTTCCAGGACAGATTGGTTTTCCAGGACTGAGAGGTTTCAAAGGTGATATAGGTCCACGTGGTGCTACTGGAGAGAAAGGGGACAAGGGAGACAGGGGATTCGAAGGTGAAAAGGGAGAACCTGGACCAAAAGGAAATTTAGGCCCGGCTGGTCCTCCAGGCGTTCCTGGACTTGAAGGTGTAGAGGGACCAAAGGTTAAAAAATATTTTTTATTGATGTATTTATTCATCAAAGAAATTCTTAACTAATGATTTTTCAGGGAAGTGATGGACCCCGCGGAGAAGCTGGTGTGATGGGACTGCCTGGTGAAAAAGGAAACATGGGACTTCCTGGTTTTCCGGGATACTCTGGAGCCACTGGTGAAAAGGGGGATAAGGGATCAACAGGAAGAGCAGGACCTTCTGGTGAAAAAGGCGATAGGGTATGTTACTCATTTCTAAAACAAACTGATTGAATTTTAATTATGAATTCATACAAAAATTAATGCTATTAAATCAACATTTCACTCAAATACATCTCTGACAACAGAACTACCTAAAATAATGACTTCGAATTCCGGAACAGCTTTTAATCATTTTAAATCAATGGAAGTAACTCTAAAGATGCTTCAGGACAGTTTGAGCCTTGAATTTTTTCTTGAATCAACTTTGGTTTACAATGTTCATGAAATAACCAGCTAACGCAGAAGATATTCGTATCTGATGTGTACCATACAGGATAATAATTAACTATATGCTAACCTCTCCTTTATATGATTTCGATGAGGAATTAAACCATATTTAATATATTTCAGGGTTTAACTGGTGCAGCAGGAGAAAGAGGTGAGATAGGCCCCAGGGGATTCAGAGGTCAACGAGGTCGTAGAGGTCAACATGGACAGCCAGGACCAAAAGGAGATACTGGTCAGCCTGGCTCAATAGGTCCTCCTGGAGAAAGAGGACATCAAGGACCAGAAGGTCCTCGAGGTTTTAGTGGGATACCAGGTCTTGTTGGACCTAATGGAAAGAATGGTCCACCAGGACAACCAGGAGAACGTGGTGCACCGGTAATTATACTCTGAAGAGACTGTTAACGAATTGATTTTAACTTTATTCATCTTCTTGTATATATTCTTATATATTTGTATAGGGAGAACCGGGAAGTGTTGGTCCCGCTGGAGCACCCGGAGTTATAGGACCGCCAGGTCCAACCGGAGAGTTAGGAGCAACGGGAGAACCAGGACCACCTGGTCCACCGGGTCCACCTGGTGAGTCTGGTACTCCAGGTGAATCGGGGAAAGAAGGACCACCTGGTTTACCCGGACCGGAAGGAAAATCAGGACCAACTGGACCTACTGGACTTCCAGGATTTCCTGGTGAAAGAGGACAAAATGGCATACCGGTAATTGAATATTCAGTCAAACAAACTAGAAAATCCAATTATCTGTCTTTATAGGGTATACCTGGAAGTAAGGGGGATCAAGGACCTCCTGGTCCTCCGGGTAGTATAGGTGATAAAGGTCAGCAAGGCGAGGCAGGTAAAGATGGAGCACCAGGACCTGAGGGAAGGCTGGGACCACTTGGCCCGCCCGGACCCGGTGGTGCAAAGGGTGAAAGAGGAGAAGCAGGTCCGCCTGGTTCAACAGGAAGAGATGGATTTCCGGGTGTCAGAGGACTACCAGGAGCACCAGGTCCTATTGGACCTCCTGGTGAAGATGGCGATAAAGGAGACGTTGGACCACCTGGTGAAAAGGGATTCAAAGGATCAGCTGGGGAAGCTGTGAGTAATTACCTGATTCATAGTATCTTGTTATTAACATATGAAATTTTAAAGGGGCCGATTGGAAATCCAGGCCCTCAAGGACTTCGAGGAGAACCAGGAGCACCAGGGTTGAGTGGGGAAAAAGGACCACCAGGTGAAATTGGTCGACAAGGTCACAAAGGTGAAGGTGGTCCTATAGGTCCTACTGGACCAGCTGGACCGCCAGGTTTGCAAGGATTACCTGGGCCTCCAGGTGTGAAAGGAGAACACGGCGATATTGGTTTGAAAGGTCCTTTAGGACCTGCTGGACCTCCAGGAGAACCAGGCATTAGAGGTGAAAAAGGAGTTGAAGGTTTAGTCGGTCCACCTGGTCCTGAAGGTCCTCAGGGTATGAAAGGAGATTCAGGTGCACCTGGTATTCAAGGAACACCAGGAGAACCAGGAAAAGACGTGAGTGTTTTCATTAGAATCTTGTAAAATCATTATTAAAAATATATTAAAATTCAGGGAGGGCGGGGGGCTCAAGGACAAAAAGGCGAAGACGGTAAAACTGGGTTACAAGGACCACCAGGTGGTAGAGGACTCCCGGGTCCGGAAGGGCCAAAAGGTAATGCAGGACCCCCAGGTTTTCCAGGACTACCTGGGGAACCGGGACTTTTAGGACCAAAGGGCGAACCTGGAGCAAACGGTGACGATGGACGACCCGGAGAAGCTGGTCCTTCTGGTGAGAGGGGTCCACCAGGTGAAATGGGACCTGTTGGTCCACCAGGAAAACCAGTAAGTTTGATTACTTTCATGCAATCACTAAATATTATAACACAAAATTTTAAGGGAATGGAAGGACCTGCCGGTATTCAAGGAAATCCAGGACCTATCGGAGAAAAAGGAGATAAAGGAATGATTGGAGCACCAGGGTTGCAAGGAATTGTGGGACCACAAGGTCTACCAGGCTCACAAGGTTTACCAGGTTTGAGAGGATCCCCAGGATCAGCTGTGAGTAAAATTATTTGCGAAAGTTATCTTCAAAATGATAATAACATTATAATCAGGGTGACATTGGACCGCCAGGAAATCCAGGCACACCAGGTCCTGTTGGTAAAATGGGAGTTGTTGGTGATAGAGGTCCAAAGGGTGACAGGGGAAAGGAAGGTCCCAAAGGCCATCAAGGAAATATTGGTCTTCCAGGAGTAAAGGGTGACATGGGCGAAAAGGGTGAAAGGGGACAGAAAGGAGAGCCTGGTCCTATTGGACCAAAAGGTGATACGGTAAGTATAAAGATGTTCAAGATTGGGTATATACTTTATATATTTGTGTTAATTATATAGGGACCTGTTGGTCCTATTGGCCTCAAAGGAAATGACGGACCGCTTGGATTGATAGGAATAGAAGGACCCATAGGACCTAAAGGATCAGATGGCCAGACTGGAATGAAAGGCGAAATGGGCCCGGCAGGACCTCCTGGTCCACCTGGACCTCCAGCAGAAATGCCATTGTTACCACCAGAAGTTCTGTTCCAGAACGAGTTAGTCAGAAGAAGGAGAGATCTGGATAGTTTGATGTAAGAACAAGGTCTAGGTGTGAAATAACCTCCTGAAATCCGTGTTTTCTTTAGAAATGAGTACCAAGAGAATGCGGAATCAAACAAAAAAGAGGAGGAAGAAGGGGAAATGAGTGGTAACGATATCAGTAGAAAATTCTTGGATATGTACAATACCATATACAGCATGCGTAGCGATCTGGAGAGATATAGAAAACCGCTAGGAACCAAAGACAACCCAGTCAAGTCCTGCAAAGATTTATATTTTGCTCATCCCCAGTTCAAAGATGGTAAGTAAGAATTTTAAATTGGAATCCTATGATAAATGAGATTTTCCAGGTTGGTATTGGATAGACCCGAATGGTGGCATGATAGATGACGCAATCCATGTATTTTGCAATATGACAGCTGAAGGTGAGACATGTGTATATCCAGATAGTCACAGTAGAAACATGCCAAATATTCCTTGGAGTAGAGAAGGAAGTAAGAGTGATTGGTATTCTAATTTACGAGGAGGATTCAGGGTAAGGACATTAAGTGTTATACAGGACTTCTCATGGTGATGGTCTATTAAACATTACTGGCAAAATATATATAACTGATCAATCTGAAAATTCGTATTTGATAGCCATAGATGCCCGTGATCTATCTACTTGAAATATATTTGAAAACGCGAGGCTTAAATTCGATAATTTTAATCTTTCTGATTCATAATGATCAGGAAGATTGTTAAACACTCTTAATTAACCTTAGTAGACCACCATTCAATAACATCTGTAGCAGATTGGTAACATAGGGTAGGATAATCGATCCACTACATTTAATCTATTGCTTCAGCGGTAACAACATAGAACTGTTATTTTGATTGCTTCATCATTAGGGATGAAAAATGGATCTCCATAGCGATCCAAAACGAAAAGACAGTAGCTTTCTCCGAATGAATTGCCTGAAGTAGATAATCTAAGCCCACTTGTCCTTAAGCAATCTTCAGCAGGCCCTTTTGGCGACCATAATGGAGAAATCCTTCGGGACTCAAAATTTGCCAACTGACTGGATTACCGCACGAGTTACACCTAATTACAAAAAGTAAGATAAACTTGATGCTTCGAACTATCCTCTTATTTCCCTTTCGTCTTCTGTGCTTAAAGTGGCAGAAAAAATAGTTTTCGATGAGATGTTAGAGTTCTTGTTGACCTATGACATCCTACCAGATGAGCAGCATTGCTTTATGCCGGGACGCTCGACCATTACCAATTTGCTCAGATGCTTGATTGACTGGACTAAGTCACTAGATGCAAATGTTCATGTTGATGCTAAAACTTTCGAAAGGGTGACTTGTTTAGAAGCTGGAGCACTTTGGTATGCGGGGGATTTACTTGGTTGGATTCACAGTTTCTTGAGTGTGCGAACCTTTTGTATTAGAACAGGCGGTTTCAATTATTTGTCGAAATCGGTGACTAGTGGTATACCTCCGGGTTCTGTCCTTGGGACTTTATTATTCCTAATCTATATTAGTGCCCTACCCGTGCTTCTTAGATCTTTACTATCTATGTCCGCCGATGACGTAAAAGTTTATAACCTATTCCTTTCTAATCCATCTATGCTGCAAGGTGACTTAGAAGTCATATGTTCTTGGTGTCATAACTGGTTGCTAGAACATTACCTAGAAAAGTGCTCGGTTCTCCATCTGGGAACACATAACCCAAGAAAAACTTATCACCTTGAGCGAAGTCCAACTACACCCACGAGGAGGCAGCTGGATTTGGATGTGGTGATTCTAACCGCAATCTCGGTAACCTTATTTTTACTTACAGAGTCCTAAACAAAAAAATAGACTCCGACTTGAGCATTTTATATGAACTGTCACCTCAGAGGTCATCGCTTCAAACTTAATACTCATTATTTACTGCAATTTGTTTGATTATATTTAACTTTATCTCAAAATTCTTTGTGACATAGGTACGTTAACCAAACTACACAACATACAAAATAGAAAATATCTTATAAATTACCAGCATACAATATAATGTAGACAAGAAGTATGAGCTATCGTAATAGAAAGTTGTAGAAATCGAGACAGTGTAAAGTACATCTGTATAACAATTCTATACTCAAACTCGTCAAGGTTTTGTCGATCACAGAGGCAAATTGCAGACATGCGTACGTTTCAAACTGATTGGTTTTCGTCAGTGCAATAATGTATGCTAGTAACTACAAATCTGTCAAGTATCTATAATCGCTATACACAGAGTCACTAAGGTATTAATAATAATAATATCAACTTTATTTTACAACAGGCGCCATCTAGAGTATGCAAAATACATACAAGACATACCTTTGCGGGTTAATTCAAGTAAAGAAATTTATTCTCCATATTTTCACGTTACTAACGCAGAAAAAACTTTCCTCATGCTCAAATCAGACCATAATTTGCCGTTCTATTACAATAGCTCATACTCCTTATTAAAAAAAAATTCTCTGTATAAATTTTAAAATATAGCACGCTCTCCAGAACAGCATTTGAAACTGTCGTCCATTATTGTTAGTCGACCTTTTTGAATGTTAAATAAGAACAATCAATAAAAATGTGTAACTTACTTAATTTTTTATCATCTTGAAGCTGAAAGTAAAATATAAGACAGAATGTTTGTGGTTAACTTGAAACATTTATCAATTCTATGTCGAAACCACATAAATATAAAACCAAGGCATGGGTCAAATTTGATTATATTGAGGAGGTGTTGTACGCACGTGACAAAAACAAATTAAAAATTATTATATAAAGGGTGGGCCATCTTCAGTTTGCATTTTGAAGTAGTGGTTATTTTCGAGGCCGTCTGGACTTATATCTTTCATGTATTGACAGAAAGTTAGTTTAATATTGAACATTAATGAAATAGGTTGATTTATACTTGAGCACAACAGGGAAATATTAAAAACTTATTTCCAAAGTGGTGAATCTTCTATCCAATTCAAAATAAATATTTGAAGGTGACAGATTTTGTTTCTGATCTCACAATTATGAAAACTAAATCCTTTTTAAAAATACAAAACATAATTTTAAGAAATTCTTAAAAAATTATTCATTTGAAATATTTAAATATTTGAATAAGTTACTTCAAAAATCTTTCAGGACATGTATCACATCCTCAAGAAACAATTAAAATTCAGATAAGGTCTTCACCGGTCCTAATTCACATTTAAAAAATAAAATCAATTAACAATCAATAACTTACCTATAAGATCTCCTGGTATCCTCGTTTGAACACACTAACTTTAAAATCCAGAGTTTTCTATGTTCATCACACAAAGCTTGTAAGGTATTTTATGGTATTAGTTAAACCACATGATATTTATATAATGAGATTTTTTTAAACCTAAATAAAATTATATATTACATATACAATAAAATAATACGAAGAGGTTCTTTGCTTCATAGAAGGATTATTACAAAATTTGAATATCAAAACAGTTTTAATCTGTTAGTCTAATATAATTTTAATTTCATTCAAAAACTTTTAGAATAAAGGGGTCTTAGGGGTTATGTATTGTTAATTGATTTTGTTTTTTAAATGTGAGGTAGGACTGATGAAGACCTTATCTGAATTCTAATTGTTTTTTGAAGATGTGATACATGTTTTGAAAGATTTTTGAAGTAACTTATTCAAATATTTAAATATTTCAAATGAATAATTTCTTAAGAATTTCTTAAAATTAGGTTTTTTATTCTTAAAAAAGATTTAGTTTTCATAATTGTAAGATCAGAAACAAAATTTTGTCACCTCCAAATATTTATTTATTAATTTTAATTGACAATTTATATTTGTTGGGTAATTTATTCCATTTGACATTATATAATGAGTTTTGATTTTATATGTCTATTGAATATAAGCTGTGCTTATAAGACATTCATTTAATTGTAAAAGTTTTTGAATAAATTTTCTGAAATTAAAATTATAGGAGACTAACAGATTGAATCTGTTTTGATATTTAAATTTTGTAATAATCCTTCTATCAAGTGAAAACCTCCTTCTTATTTTTTTATTTCGTTAGAAATTTACGTGGAAAATTTAATGGAAATGAAATGACCCCTCAGAAATTTCTGGACCAATTTGTGTGTGAGAACTGGATCAATATTCGTTAGTCCTTTATTCAAAGCCGATCAAAAATGCAAATTTTAAATGAGCTACCCCTTATAAAATAAAATAAATAATAAAATAATTCGTTATCTGGTTTGTTAAACACGACTTATAGATAGAGCCATATATAACCTTGTATAGAATCAAGGCATTTACTGTAACATAAATAGAGGTTAATTCTTGATAGAAGGTATATAAAATTATTTGAATATTTTAATATTAGCCTTCTACATATTTAATTCCAAAAAATTATATTTAATGATTATAACTTCTGAAAATAAATTAAAATAATGTCATATAAGTACCACTTATATCAATTGACATATAAAATAAACATTCATTATAAGACATTCGAATGGTATAACAAAATCCAATAAATAAAAATTATTAACCAAAATCCTATAAATTAAATATTTTGAATAGACAAAATTTTGTTTCTGCTGATCAATCTTATGAAAACCAATATCTTTCAAAAATATCCAACATAATCTTAAGAATTTCATCATAAAACTATCTTACTTAGACTATTCAATATTACTGGATATCTAACTAAGGTACTTTATATAAAAACTCGAGATATGTAAAACATTACTGAAAAACAAGTTTTAAGAGAGACTTTGCTTCTTCAGTATTCAAATAATTCATATTCAATAAATATAACATCAATCAACAACAAATATGTAGATTGAAGGGTAAGTAAATATTTGTTGTTCATTGATGTTATATTTAATATAAAACATTACTGAAAAACAAGTTTCAAGAGAGACTTTGCTTCTTCAGTATTCAAATAATTCATATTCAATAAATATAACATCAATCAACAACAAATATTTAGATTGAAGGGTAAGTAAATATTTGTTGTTGATTGATGTTATATTTAATGTAAAACATTACTGAAAAACAAGTTTCAAGAGAGACTTTGCTTCTTCAGTATTCAAATAATTCATATTCAATAAATATAACATCAATCAACAACAAATATTTAGATTGAAGGGTAAGTAAATATTTGTTGTTGATTGATGTTATATTTATTGAATATGAATTATTTGAATACTGAAGAAGCAAAGTCTCTCTTAAAACTTGTTTTTCAGTAATGTTTTACATATCTTGAGTTTTTATATAAAGTACCTTAGTTGGATATCCAATAATATTGAATAGTCTAAGTAAGATAGTTTTATGATGAAATTCTTAAGATTATGTTGGATATTTTTGAAAGATATTGGTTTTCATAAGATTGATCAGCAGAAACAAAATTTTGTCTATTCAAAATATTTAATTTAGAGGATTTTGATTAATAATTATTATTTATTGGATTTTGTTATACCACTCGGATGTCTTATAATGAATGTTTATTTTATATGTCAATTGATATAAGTGGTACTTATATGACATTATTTTAATTTATTTTCAGAAGTTATAATCATTAAATATAATTTTTTGGTATTAAATATGTAGAAGGCTAATATTTAAATATTTAAATAACAAGGCGTTTACTGTTACTGAAAAGAATAAAAACTGAATAAAATTTGATTTATAGTCCGATTGTGCAAGAATGAAACGAAGCCGAAATCATAAAATAAATGTACAAAATTGAAAATAACGAACCCAATTGTAAATTAATAATAAAAAAAACAAATAATATTGATAATGAAATAAATAAGAATGTGTTACAAAAATAAAACTGAGCTTAGATCAAAGAATCAATGTATACGTATAAAAACAGCGAAGGTATCAAAATAAAATGAAAATGAACAAATGTGAACTTAAATAAAGATTGTACACCACAAAAATAAAACTGAGATTAAATTCTAAGAGAATGTATGAATGTGAAAATAATTATATAAAATCAAAACGAATAAAATTCAACTGAATTAAATATGGTATGGAAAGGGATCTGAAATAGAATAAAAATAAAAAATAAAAATAATGAATTTGATGAAATCAAATAAGAATGAATAAAATCTAATTGAAATTTATGTTAACATTACTGTACATTTTTCTCTTATAGATCACTTATGAGAGTACTGGAAATGTCCAGTTGACCTTTCTAAGATTGAGTTCCGAAATAGGTTACCAAAATTTTACATACACCTGCATCAACAGCATTGCCTGGTTCAATGCGAACGACAAGAAGTACAACTTGGCCGTGAAATTTAGGGGCTACAATGAGCAGGAGTTTTCCCATAAAAAAGTACAACCTGATGTATTAATAGATGGCTGTCAAACCAGGGAAGACAAGAGCGAAAGTGTTTTTGAAGTCCGTACCACCAAGCTTTACCAGTTGCCTCTTATAGATTTTTATCCCGTTGATTATGGTGGACACAATCAGGCTTTTGGTTTCACCGTTGGACCAGTATGCTTCAAATAAGATTCAAAAAAATTTAGAAGCTTTCTCTTCATCAAAATTTGTATCGCTTCTTAAATAGTATGATGTATTTTTTTGGTATACATTACCCTGAGGCATAAATATACCATAGATAAGATTCATATACTACTTTGAAAAACTGGAGTATACTACCAAAAACAAAAAGTTCCATCTTCGAAAAAGTTAATCCAAAGTTTTCTGTTAATTTCATCCATAGGATATTTTTTGTAGAAAGTTACAATATTTCGAAGTATAATATTTTTCATTCAATACCAATAGTTTTTATTATGAAGAAGAAATTAGCCAATATACGTATTATGAACTTTCTAACTGTTTAACATAGCAGAATGAAAAAAGTAAAAAAAAATATTACTCATTTTAATATATTATATTGTCGAATATAATTATGTTATTATATTATTCATATTGGATATTGTATTGTACAAATGATATATTTTATCTTTTTTATTTATTTAAGGCACCTTTTTCAGTACTTATAACTGTTGATACTTTAGGAAATTAAGTTGAATATTCTAAGGAAAGATGTGAATTGTAAATAAAAGTATGATTATATTCTCTAGTATATCAAATCAATGTAAAAAACAATCAGTAAATGAATTGTTAAGTACATATTCCTCTTTTAATACGTTACGAATAAAAAGGTTAAAAACAAGAGAAAATTATTCACATGAATATAGTTTATTTCATGAAAAAGAAGCTATCCTGTTTAAAAATGTAATCACTTTTAAAATTTCTCCATGTATTTTCGTGTAAATTTCAGTATTTTATTTCTTATTGTCCGAATGTCCTAATTTCAGATATTTTTCTTAATTTGATCGCAGCACTAACTATCGGACTAACTGAAATTAATATAGAATAATGCTGCGATGACAGCGCAGTCTATCGGATCGAAAGTAAAACATTTCCAAATTAACAACTACTTATAAATGAAAAATTAGTTAAATAAACATTTTCCAGTGGACCAAATTGTGAATCTAAACCATCCTCGAATCCCCTTGAACTCTCACAAAAAATTTCATCAAAGTCGGTCCAGCCGTCTAGGAGGAGTTCAGTCACATACACATGCACACGAGAAATATATATATATGAAGATTATTCCTATTTTTAATGAACAAATAAATGAATAGGAATTTATTGAATTAATTTATTAATATCGCTTATGAAAAGTCGAATTACGCTAAAATTTATTGATTTATTATACGAAAATTAAATTTATTAAACCCATATAAATAGAAATTTAAATTCCATATTTGAATTCAGTTCCCTCCTTTTATTTACAAATGACAATGTCAGAGGGCGCTACCTATTGCAGGCTGGAACTGTGTAGTGATTTTCTATATCTCTAAAAAATGTTGGTAAGCATTACCTGTAAATCAAATAAGTTCAATGTTCAATGATCTTAAAACCATAAACTTATGTGTCAGATATATATCACCACAGAATATCTATTAGTAACTCATGTACCACCAGAATAGAATAAAATTCAACCACTGATAGGAATCTTGGGGAACTTGAAATTTTTGAACGCACCCAATATGTTTACCTTTCTTTCCATTCCACGCAGGCGTGACAGGCGCCACGTTCCACTCCATTGCATTTATCCTACTTTCAAGTATATGTGAAGGAAAAAACAGAAAAATCAGATTTTCCCCAATAGACATTTTCCTGTAGTACTCTCTAGTACCCTCATTTTCGAATATTTTCTCCCACACGCTTTCAGTCTCCAATTTATGTTATTTATTTCCTTTCACCCAAGTGACAGCAAGATTGGTGGGGTATGTGACGTCTGACGTACACGTAGGAAACAGAAAATCCTTCCATACTTTCGGTATTCAAATTAGAATTTTCCAATTATGTAAAATTCATTAATATTTTCCCATTAGAAAAATGTTGGAAGTATAAAGAAAGAACACTGAAAGCCTGAAACTGCCTTAGTATATTTTATTGATCTGTGAGTGGGTGTATAATCTTTTTTTATTATGAAGCTGCTTTAGCTGAGGCTAGACAAGTAGGGTGAAACTAAACTCGAAAAATACAAAACAATACTTCAATGTATTTTTTCACTTATTATAAAAGTCTCTCATTAACTGATTTTGTAATAGAATTGAGGTGAAAATTATTGACGTTTGAGTGTCAGTGACAATATTTCAATTTCAATGTTTGTGTAGTGTAATTTTCACGTTAATCATTGTTAATTATTAGGATGAAAGATGTTTTTGTGATCAATGCTGTAAATTTTCTATAAATAGCATCGTACCTTATTCTTCACTCCAGTTTTTAAGCAGAAATTCACTGAAATATTGTTTTACTTCAGGGTTCTAAAGTGAAAGTTGTTTACTGCTTTTCAGTTCCGTTTTATGGCTGTTGTGTGATCTGTGTTTAAAGTGATGTCGTGGTTAAGGAAAAGGGGACAAAGCAGCACCCCTAGCCCTGGTTATACGGGGCCACCCTCAGAGCCTGTGCCTATGTACAATCCAAATCAAGCGGTAAGTTGTCCATATGGAGAATTTGACTTAATAGATTCGTTTTCCGATTTATTCTTGTTTAAACCTAATTTACAGTCAACAAAGCTTGCTCCCTACTGGTTGTCATATAATTCCATTATGAAATTTATCAAATAACTCATTTAAGAATGCTGGTTGTCAAACAATACACTTGTCTTATTACACAACTATTGGTTGGAAATTTCAATATTTTTTGCAATAATTGTTGACATTATTCAAGTTTGAACACCATTACTTTGTATTTTTATGACAAGCCAGGTTGTATGTGAATCATCATTCAGACACTAACATTCCCTCATCTGATGTGAACTAACAAAGCTCTTCTTTCTAGTTTTCCACAGAGAATGTCTCACCTTTTTATCCCTACACGGAAAATAGGGAAATAGTCAGGAACAGTAGTCCTGGCTTGGCCCAATTACAACAAATGTCATACATTCCTCAAACATTTGCGTCTCAAGCAACAACTCCTTTGTTACCTCAGGATGATATGACGAATCCGTTTAAGAGAGCCTCCGCTCAGATGCAACCTACTAACAATTCCATGACATCAAATCAGTTCATGCAGAGTGTTAACCCTACGGCTGAGTATCCCCCTCGTCAACTTGCTTATGCGCAGCATTTTAGCCAGTCGGTGAATTTAGAAACGCCACCCGAAAATTCGGAACAACCGGACTTTATGTCCAATTCCAATACTGCAAAGCCTTTCGGCATGGTAAGTCATTCTAACAAATTTACAAAAAATGTTTCATACAAGTGAGGAAATCAAAGATATATGTACAAGGTTGGGCAACAAGAACTTTCAAACTGATACTTCCAAAATACAAAGTGATTCCTGTGCTAAGACCTGTTTACAGGTGGTAGCACTTATTTGTAAATAAGTAAATGAAAATAATATGGGCACAATGAGGTTTATAAGAGAATTTATAAGAAAATATACATGATGTAAGATTTACCATATTTATTCCTTGTTAAAGGTTACTTTACGATTTTGAATTAAATACAAACACAATTGTACAGACAAAATGTTTCCACTTCATTCAGTAGAAAGACTAATTGTAATGTTCGAATATGCTCCACAACTTGGTTAGCAACAGTGAATCTAATCAGTCTATTTTATCATGATGTTTTCATATGTTTGGGTCCCTATCTCATGAATAACATCCCAAATGTTTTTTTTTGAATCTTATTCTTATATCATTACCTTTGACTTTATATAACCCCACAGAAGGAAGTCACGCAGTAATGACAATTCTTTCTAGATAGTTAGCAGGACCATTTTTGGAAATAATGTTCTCATCAAACCGCTCTAGCAATAACGTTCCAGTTTCATTAGCGTATGGCACTTAGTGCCATCCTTTTGAAGATAAAATTCTCTGGGTTAGTTTTCAATTGAAAAGCAATGGGAAAATCAATCTCCGATTAAGCTGACACACTTTTCTTGATCTTTCTCTTAGAAGAAAGCTAAAAAAAGATTATGCAACAAAGAAACTACCCACAGGCAGATGTATGAAAAACTTAGTTATTATGAAATAAATATTCTAGTAGGAGAAAGAACAAAACGAAAAAATATAGACAAAATCACTGACAGAGATGTTGATACAGATATAGCAGAAGAAAGAATAAACCCTCGATCCTGCATATTGCATAGTAAGAATTATTCAATTTTTTTGCTACCCTATATGCGACTTCCAGTTCAGATACCTGTCTATGTGGATACCGAGAAACTTGGTGCAGTCTTTTGATCCAAATAGCGAAAAACAGGTATATAATCTTCACTGGTTGAGATTGAGAAGTTAATGGCTCTACGATTTATCAACAGTTATTATAATTGTATTTAAATGACATCATTCTACAAAGTTCTGTAGTAGCAGTTCACTAAGGTCTTCGCTGAAGCAGCTATGAAGGTATCATCAGCAAACAGGAGTAATCTGCAGATTGCGATGTACGTAGCCGATGGTTAGGTAATTCAATGAGATTTCTCAAATTCACTGGAAGGTGGTTAATAAATAACAGAAATAAGAGTGGTCCTAAAATAGTGCCTTGGGGCAGATTATAGTCACTGGAAAAAGTTTTAGATTGTCTCGGTCTTTACTTGACGGAAATTCATCTTCAATATAAGAAAATGTGTTCTGTCCTGAAGAAAACTACGAATTCAGTCTGAAAACACTCCCCTAAATCAACAAATATTATATTATAGATATTATGACTATTTCATGTAATTGGACCAAGATTATTCTGAAAATAACTAACCAAATTCTATTGACTGGGAAATTTCCGGAAGAGCTGAAGATAACCAAAATTATACAGTTTGACAAAAAAGAGACACAAGATGATACACTTAATTAACCGACCTATATTACTATTGAGTGCTTTTAGTATGATCACAGAAAAAGTTATTAAGCTTACCAGGCTTACAGAATTCATTGAAAAAAACTTTAAAATTGGATGAAAACCAACATGGCTTTCAAAAAAAGTAGCACCCTAACTAGAAGAAAAATAAATCCAGATATAGAACTAAATAGCAATATTTGAAAGAGTGAAAATATATAAATGTTTAGGATTTACACTTACACAGAAAAGCTGACATGGACATTACGTATAGACGATATCATAGAAAAAGTGTAATCACAAGCTGAATAAAAATTCTAAATATTGTTATAAATATTTTAAAATAGCTTCGTTTAGCATCATCCTAGATATGTTATGGAAATTCAAACTCTGAGTCCCTAAAAACTATATTCGGAATGAACCATTATACACCTACTGAAACTTTTAGAGATCAAACAACTAAAAAAATTTGAAAAAGCAAAACTTATTTACAAATAAAAAAAATTAAGACAATCGTAATATTGAAACAAAATGGAGACTTACAATTAAGAGGTTGATAAATAAATTCAAATGATTGGCAATGAAAATTGCAATGTTTCATGTTATTTTCCCTATAAAACTCAAATAATTTATTTTTCACATGAAACAATGTTGTCTACATTTTCTCCTAAAGAACTAGTTGGATCATCCTTATTTTTTTTAAATCATCCTTTCAAGTATGGTTAGTTGTCATATAATTGACAGTTGTCTGATGTTTCGTGGAATTTTCTTATTGATAGAAAAAATTGAGAATCAAAAGAAAGTTGATGCCGTAGTTCGATCCTAATAAACCTTTCTATTAACATGCACTTCTCACAAGTTACCGGCTTTTCATACCACATAGAACATTAATCTAATGATGTCATGTCTGTCATAACAGAGAAATTCTCAGAAAAAGCATGAAATTTTTTTTTTAACTATCTCGGTGTATTATTCTTGTTCTATGTTTTTTCAGAAACAAACAAAAACAATTTCTTGATTGGCCTTATTTAACATTCGCAGGTATTATTCATCCTAAAATCAGACTCAAATGTTAATGGCAAAGTAACTTGATGATTGATCCATTGCCTGAATTTGTTTTTACATACAAAATATCTTAATGTGAACAAAACCTATAACAAAAAACTTGAAAGAAAATGAAGCATTGGAATAAAAAAATTAATAGAATTACGGTATAGAATACAAAAAATCTGACAATTTTGCTTATAGATAGATATAACTAGACAGATGGGAATAGGCCTCATTACGTAGAATAATTGTGTTTAAAAAATCTGCATTCTGAGTATCAAATCAGCGAATGTTCGAGGTTTTTCGTAATACTATAGCTGTAATTCTTGCGCCAGCTATTTTATGTGAGCCCTAAAATCGAGATCATATTTTCAAATATTAAAATTTGTATGAAACAAAATAAAGGAATATTTTACTTAATAAATAAAATCAGTTCAATTTGTTGAATTATGAATATACTGATGTATTTTTGTTAGATAATATAAATTTAGTCCCGTTTTTCGACATGAGAAATAACAAAAGTCAAACATTGAGAACTCATTAAATAAGGATCTTTAGGATTGCAAAATGTAGAATTTGTTATCCAAAATGTTTTTAGAAGTTACTTTAAAAAGCTTGATAATCTTTTATCAACCAAGAAATTACAAGTTGTACTATTTTTGTATCTACCGCTTGAATTTATCTGTAAAACTGACCTTGAGTTCAATCAATTTGACTTTCAAAACAAGTAAATACAAGTATTATCATAAAATTTCACAATATTTTCTGTTCAGCTAGAGTTTATTGATTTATTTGAAATTTTTCATGTTTATTGAATCAGTGCAGTTTAAATTTCTATATTTATTTATGCTTCAGCCAAATCCTCCTCCGAGACCTAGTCCCTTTCAAAACTGGCAAGACAACAACGAGACAGTTATAAACGACAGAAATCAATATTTAGAAACCGGACAGCTGTCCGATGCTAATCAGCTTGGCTATCTGCAAGAACCTGAATTGGAGGCCGTGGACCAGAGGCCTCAGCAAGAAGATGCCTTGCCACCCCCTGGTCTTAGGAGGATGGTACTGGGACAGATGGAACATCAGGAGAACGGCAGCAATCTGGAGAACTTCAACGATGAACCCCCGCCTGGTTTGAGCAGAATGGTGCTCGGGCAGAATGAGCAGAACGAGAACAATTTGGGCTTAACGTTGAATCCTGGCGTCGTCGAGAACGATATCAAGTAAGCCAAGAACACGTAAATTCGGAAACTTTAGCTTGATTGTTGAATAGTTAATTGCCCCTGTGAATTTGAAATCTACAAATTACTTCTTGAATTACTCCTTCAAAAAAAGATTGAATAATTCATTGATTTTGAATGTTTTTAATTCCATAGGAGAATTTCTGAGTTTCAATGTTTCTTGAAATTGTTCTATTTCACCAACCATGTAAATATTAGTGGCAATAAACTATTATTATTGTGAATAAAACACAGAATTCTAGGTCATGTCATCCGAAAGACAAACAAATGTAATTTTTTGCAATTTTAGAACTTTTTTCCTGAAGAAACGGAAAATCTCATGAAAATAGAAAATATATGGTTCAAGGGCTGTTAGCCAATAAAGAAAACTGCTATATCCATGTGTGGAAATACAAAGTATAAATATAACAAACAAATATAGATTAAAAATTTACTTTGAAGGGTTTTTTTTGAACAGATAATAGATGAATTAACTCTCTGAAACCTCTAAAAAATCTCTTAAAACCTTTTTAGGTTTTAGGATCAGAATAAAATGCTTTAAATACGTTGTTTTACTTCATAGACGTACAATTCCATTTCAGCAATTCCTTCGAACCCATAAGCTTTCCGTACGGTTTACGTAGGATGGTACCTGGCGAATCCAGCTCTCCGGAAAATTCGTCAAGACAGCCCAACTTTCAGGCTGAGAACATAAACATGGGTGATTCCGATCCGGAATTCGCAGGCGTGCCACAATTGAGATCGGCCACCATTGGTGCAGATACTCCTCCTGCAACTTCTGTACCTGGTAACCTTCCCACTCAATCCAATGTGGGGGCGTCTGACAGATCTGAAACTATCGGAGCTGCTGACGAGGAGGATCAACCAAGAGGTAGTAAATAATTGCATTTATTTGTTGTCGATAAGTTTTCATCTCCATTCTTTGTTCGGCTGCAGGTACCAGCTCTTCCCCAACAAACAGTAAAAAGACGAACAGAAAGATTAGAGAGAAGCCTTTTGACAGTCAGATGAATGATTACATCGAGGGACAAAATACCGAATCTGAAATAGGCTCTTTGGTGGCCAGTGTGCGTAATCTAGCTGTTGGTGAGAATTCGACAGACGAAACTAATGATGTTAGTGTTAAACCGGAACCAAGAAGGAAGGTTAGTCGACAGGATACTTCTGAGAGTGAGGCTGAGAAGAGAACGAAATCTCCCCCAAGGGATAGGAAGGAAAGGAGATATAAGGGAGATAGGAGAGAGGATAGAAGGGAGAGGGTAAGTTGTTTCTTTGTAAAGGTCAAGTAATTCTTTGTATTAAGTGTTAATAAAATGCAGGTCGTCCTTGAAAAAGTTTAATAATCATTTGTCATTATATGCTCTCCAGGATTTTCTTCAAGATTTGGCATATTCATTTTGGAGTCTGTCAGAATCATCACGAGGGGATTCTGTTAAGTTATAATCTGCTGAAGAATTTCTTGGCGAAGTTTTAATTATTGTTCTTAGAAGAAAATGTACATACACACATCGTCAAAAGTCTTATACCATTATAACATTCTTATACTAATGATAAAAGCTCCGAAAAAAGTCTTTCATCGTTTTCTCTTTTTAATATAAACGAGAAAATTGAAGTGAAACAGATTTTTTTTAGATATTCTAAGTGTGCTTGTTTCTTTTTCAGGATCATTATTCGCCAGAACCTTCTAGAGATAGGCGTCATGACAGACGGAAATATCGGGAAAGACCTCACGATGATAGTGCGGACTATTACAGCGATGGTGAACGTGATAAAACAAAACAAGATAGAGATTACGATAAGAAATATTATAGTTTGAGAAAGGACAAGGAAAGAGACAGGCGGAGAAAAGAAAGTCCTAGGGAGTACGAACGGGACAGCAGGTAGGCAAACTTGATATTACCTAAAATTAGTAGCCGTTACATATTCCATTCAAGTAGTACCAAATTTATGCATATTATTTAATTATTCAAATCTCAGATTAATAAGTAAACATAGAGATGCTCTTGAATGTGAATATCATTATGAGGACTGAAGTTTTGCGATATGGCAACATTGATTTGAATATGTCAAAGCTGACATTATCATTTAAGGTTATTATAGGCATTAAAAGTAATAATTTTACATTATTATCCTCTTCAACTTGCTCACTGTTAATTCTCTGTATTTCATTTGGAAAAACAATTCTATTTAGAAATGTAAACTTTTTTTAGGAGGAAAAGAGAAGACGATTACTATCACAGATATGAAGACTCTTATGCTAATGAAGAAAGGTCTAGGCCCTCCAGTAGATCTGATTCAGTGCATGATTCTATGTACAGAGGTGGCAGAAGGCCTGAGAAAGATTCGAGGGATCGTAGAAGGGATAGGCCAAGAGACAGGGATAGAGAACGGGAGAAACATAGGAGGCCGAGAGATCCTTACAACCCATATAACATGCCTGTGAGTTTCTTTTCGATATTATTTTATTGTAGCGACTGAACTTTACTTTGGAGAGTTCGACACGGCTACAAAAGGAGTTCTAGGATGTACCTAAAAAAATTTGGTAATGTTTTTGTTACTTCTTGTTTTTGGTCCTTCAGGGGTATGGAGGCTATGATCCTTACAACCCATACTACCAGCAGTACCAATATCAATACTACGAGAATCTGCGCAGGACAAACCCACAGGCATATGCTGAAATATATAGAAAATATTATGAACAACAAGCCTCTAGGCATCCCCCGGGATATGGGCCTGAAGACAGGTCTTCAGTTCACTCTGGTAGAAGTTCCGTTAATGGTGATATGGCTAAAGATAGGTGAGCATCAGCATTGGTTTTTGTTTCCCCTTTAAATCATTGCGGAGGAAATGGTATGTCAAGAATTTTCAATTGGTTCATTCTTGTCTCATCATCATTGTGCAGCGAAACTATTTCAAAACAACAATCTACTCATAAATAATGAGAAAATCAAGGCAGTACTGTTGAAAACAACACATACAGGCTTTAACACACTAACACACAAAAATATTCCAAATGAAAAAAATCTAATTACTAGGTGTAGAAGTATGAAATCGGAATTTCCCTATAGATGGTGCTAAGCATCAGTTCAGTACTGTAAGACTCCTTCGGCAGTGCCCTCATGTCCATGATTTTAAACACACAACAACCCAAGTTCCATGCAGCGGTATATTTTTCTATACATTAGCCATGTCGAGTTTTGTACCTGCCAACTACAATTTGCGGATACCGTAGGTTTTCTGTTATCATTTTAAGAAAATTGATGTAGAATCTTATCGAATGCTTATCGTGAATATGCTCTTGGTAAAACACGATATTTCCAATGGTTCAAAAAATTCGAAAGTGGGAAAAATGTATAAAAAGCAATGAAGATTATTTTCAATAAAGTTTTTCTATCATTTTTAAACATTTAATACATGTAATTTTTACAAAAACACTTGGTACTTTCATTTTAACACTCAATTTTAGAGGTGTGAAATACTGTATCTTGTACATACTATCTTGAAATAAAGTGCTATTATTCTTATTATTAAAATGAGTTCCTTTCAAGTAGACTGATTCAATCCAATTCTCTTAAACTTCATGTTCAGGGAAACAATTTGACATGCCGAATGAATTGATGTGCTGTTTTCATTTTTGAAATTTACTACCATTTCCTCTATTCTATTGTTTTAAATCAGTCATATTGATCACATCATTTTTTTTTATATAATCAAAGCAAACTATCATTGCTTTGTGATACCTATCTTTCTTTTTTAGATTTTTTTGCTTTTCATGGCAATAGGTTTTCTGTGCTGATGTAACAACATGCAATATCATTCTAATAAACTTTTCTTACAGCTAAAATCTACAGTTTTAGATTCACAATGTAACTAGAACATTGAGAAATATTTTGTTATTTTAAACAATTTTTATGTAAAATATGCATTTTTGTTACTATTGATGTTTGGAAAGAAGATATCTTGATCAATTTACCATTGTTTGAAAAACTCTGATAAATAATAATGCAGATTGGATAAAATATAAACGGAATGTGGGTTTTTCAATAAAAAGGAGATAAATGGCATTTACCCCAAACCAGTTATTGAAGGAGATAGTTCTAGGCTACTTCTTCCATTTTTATAATTTTAGTTCTTATTCTCCAAGTAGGACGCGAAGATGCTGAATAAATTATTTCTTTCAATCCATCTTATCAAGTTACATTGAAATGTGTGAATGCTTTTGCTATGATTGCATGTTCCGTTAAGAAATTATTCAACCTGTATTAGTGTTTATGCAGGATTCATAATAATTTAATCAAATTGATGCAATTTTCGCAGAAAATTGTGCATGCATGTGTATCAAGGATTCCAAACTGTACACTAAGTTTGAAGCCTTTATAGAATTGAAATATTTCATATCAATACAGGATCTTCAAAAAGGTGTGACTTATTTTACCAGGGGATAGAACTTGTTAGAATATGCCATTTCATTTAAAAACAGCTATATAGAGTGATTTCAAAGTTGATACTTTTTTTAAGAGGAGGTAAGGATTTCTGAATCAAACTATATGGTGGATTCATTTATCTTGAAATAAAGTGAAAGAAACTTGTTACATGTTACGTGTACACATGTATAGGATCGTATTATGGATTAATATAGACCTTCTTTCGAGAAATCAATGAAAGTCAAAAAACTTACAAGTCCCTTGAATGTTTAAGTTGAAATTGTAATAGCGATTTAACATTTCAATTGACACCTGCTTTCAATTGAGGCCACATGCTCGCTGCTGATGGCAGAATTAACATATCCGGATTTAATTGCTGAATCGAATTTGAATTAAAGATCTTCTATCCCTGTACCTTTGAACATTTTTATAGGCGATTTTTGTTGAAATAGTATATTTTAGCTTCTGTTAAACAAAAATCTCAACACACCCTGTATAGAAATTCTATAAAACGAAGATACTCACTTTTGAATTTTTGACTTTGTACATACATTGTCCGACATAATTTACATATGGTAAATATACGCAATGACATTACTAGATTGCTTTTTAAGTACGGTGATATTTCTTTATTGATTTAGGCTCTTCTGTGAATGTATCTGATTTTCATGAAATGTAAAAGACTGAATATTTGAGGTCAAAAGTATTTTAAAGAGTTGAATCAAGGAAAACATTTTGAAATTACCAAGGAGGTGCAAATACTGATTAAGAATTTTCGTTAATTTCTTCTGTTGCCAACAAAGTAATTGCCGATTTTTTATACATATGAAACATATTTTCATAGAGAATTATTGAGCTTTATTCCATAATGTAATTCCCATTTTGATGAATTACTTTTTTCCTTCTTTCTATCATCAAATCTTACAAATCAATCACGCAATAAATATACTAAATTTGGTTCTTAAGAAAACTGAAGTTTACAGTTGATTTCTAAAAAGAAGCATATTATGGGACGAACCTAAGTATATGGTCGGCAGTGTATATAATTGCTACATTAACAGAAGTCATTTGAAAGAACATCTACATTTAAAATTGGCAATTCTTTTGTTACCAACATTATACAGCTTGTATGTAGACGATTTTTTTTGTGAAATGGTGTATTATGATGTTATGTTATTCCTGTTAAAAAAGAATCCACCTTCAGAAACATCCCTTTTGTTTGATCGCAATTTGAATAAAAATATTCATCACCGACTAATGATAAGTCCTTTGACTGTTTTATCTTAATTGTAGGCTGGTTTTAAACTTTTATAACTTAATTAATTAAAAATAAAAGTAATGAATATTTAGCATTCTAAACAAAAATGTTACAATCATCAATTCAAATTGTCTTTAGGTTTACCAGGCAGAGCTATTATAGTTCAAGTGTGCCATACATGGCAGATTACTACGCCCGAGAATCCCAAACGAATAGTATATCAGGTCATTATGACCTGGACGAGTCTAGGTGAGCCCCCAAAAATGCCATCTAAAAATCATTAAGTGCAACCCCACTATCTGTAAATTCTTGTAAAAAGTAGAAGGTTTAACCTAATTAAACTGAATTTTTCAGTTCAACCAAAGATCTTGATTACTTTAGGTAATGCATTATGGTTCATTTTTCCATGACTGATATTATTGAAAAATATATAGACTCCCGCTTGTAAGCTTCAATCTTTTCATATTTTCCTCCAAATCTTGGTAGTTGAAGTAAATTTGAACTTATATTACTTGGTCAGGGATCGAAATTTTTTTAGTGCACTGTAGCATTCAAGATTTCTGGTTGCTTAACTGAGTTTAGTATATAAGGTGTTTCATTACATCGTCAAAATTCTTGAGGTGATGCTATGACCTTTTCTATAGAAAAAAATTAATTGTGGATATATTATAAAATGCTTCATAATTAATACTCAAGCCTTTGCTTAAAGACTTCCACTGAAGGTTGATACTCCAAACTGCAATTTGGTATCTAGCAAAACTTTTCAGAATAACATCGACTTAAACGTGGAGTAGGTCAAGCAAAATATACAGGCTTTTACACACAAAAAAAATACCATTTATCATTGAAATTATTTGAGTTTTGGCAAACATTTTTCCTCCTGAGTCATAATTCATTTTTAAACTTTCAACTGCACTTAATTTCTTACAAATGACTTTTGAAGGGTGGCAATCACCCTGTAGGCTTCTTGACTATGCATCTAATTAATGATGAACAAGAATACATTTTTCTGGTGATTGAATAAATAGTTTTCATACTGTTTGTTGAAATTTCAACAGATTCATAGTTTTTTGTGAATATACTATGTATATATATGTATATATTGCCTCCATTGAAAAGTCACTTGACCTAAATGGTCCATATATTTGACAAACGGCAAAATTTGGATCTATTTTGGATAAATGAAAAAGAGAATTGTTTTCAGTATTTCAACAATCTATATACATAATATAACATTTTAGGATATTTTATGTTTTTTTAATAGGGAAATGATTAACTTTCTGAAGTTTGAGGATGTACTTGTGAAACACCAACTTGATTAAGGATTTGATATCAAGTTAAAAAGAGGTGGCAGATTTATTTAAATTGATGCTACTTGATACACACATATCAGGATGTGTAAATACTTTTTTAAAGTTTATGTGTATTAAATAGCATTTGTAGAATATTGAAAGGGGCAATAATGATGTATATTAGATGAATTTGAAATAATGTAATTCTGTAATGAACTTTGAACGATTAAGTAGTTTAGTTGATGACAGGATAGTATTTTAAGTGTCAACCTGGATCGCCTTTATGCTTGTGAACAACCATTTTCATGTATGCTAGAACGTGCATGTTTTGTATGATTGTTCCAAGTTAATTTCCATAATTGTTGCTTGATCTAACCCATCCAGTAGTAACTTTCACATTTATTTCATGGGTACTTTCCTATAATACTAACACAATATTTCGTACATACATCATACAAAGGTGCATCATCCACTATAGAGAACCTATTCGAAGATTTATTTTTTATCTCAAACACTTTTTTATTTAAAAAATTAACAAGATGAACAAAATACTACGTACAAGAAAAGTGTCCCACAAACAATTGCAGAAAGATATGCACACTATAGGTTGATATATAACTATCTCCGAAGTGTTTAGTAGCTTTTACTACCTTTTTTACTCAGAATTGTGAAGCTCTTCAAAAAATTACTGTGGATGTACCGATTCTTCTCTGTCAGGCCTTTTTCAATAAGTCTATTTCTATGCACACTTTGATAAATTTACATTCAATAACAGTTTTGATTTTTTAAAGGTTAGTATCTTTTTCATAGCTATCCAATATGAAATATGAAATAAATACAATAATCTGACACAATTATTCTTATGATTATTGAATAGGTTCTTCTAGATAAAGGAAACAGATAAACATTACCTAACTTTAACATGTAATCTCAAATCTTTCATACTAACCAACTAACCGAAGTGTCGATAAAGATTACATCAACTAATGTCACATATTCAGTTACTCTAGAAATAAAGATCAGACGGATTCCTACATCCTCGAAGACTCTTCTGTGAAAACTGGAAGGACAACGCCAGCCAAATTCTTAACGGCCCACACTAAGGTGTCAATAGCATCCGGCAGGATGGTCAAGGTGTTACCGAACTACCCTCAGGATGGACAACTGGCCCTGGTCGAGTTGTCGAGTCTGGAGGCCTATCTGCAGAATGACGACGAGTTTAAGGAGCTTTCCAACTATCCGGGTCCTCTGGTGAAAGGGGTTAGCCACAAGAAGACGGTGATCGAGTATTGCGAAAATAAAATAAGGAACGTCAGTTCTAATTTGGATGTTTGTGATCCCGATTCCTACGTGCTGATGTGGGAATTGTTGATATTGCTGTTGAGACAGAATGGGGTAGGTCGATGGTTTGTTTTTTCTTAGTTTGTGGAGATTAAAATTATGCACATTTTATGGAGAAAGTTTTCAATGAGGAGGCATCTTTTCCGACTGCATTTAGAACTGTAAATTGTTAGCTCATATGAAAGTCGCAAAATAGCTGTTGAAAAAGCCCCACTTTTGAAACAATCCTATAGAAGTATATGCTGATATATACTATACAATTAATTTATTGGATTTAAGGTCGATTTACCGCAAAATAACCACAAATGCGTTCCCTCAATTAATGAACATTTTCCGAAGTTGCTCTAAGGATACAGGTTATTTTATTCTTATACTTTATGTAATGTCATAAGGTCATCTAGCTTAATGCATCTTCTAGTATATTATCCAAGCAAAGTGTTTATTTATTGTTTGAGAACTTGGCGATTTTGTAAAATTTAATTTTATTGGACTGTTTTATCTATATTTAAGGGAACCTCTAAGTAACACCAGATCCAATGAAGTTAGGAAAGTTATAAAGTCATAACAATCCACAAATATTAGGAGTACAAATAAGTTTCCGCCGTTTTATTGTAGATGGCGCGGCACGGAGTTTCGGTTAGCTTTCGCAGATGATAACCGGCTTAAAAAATAGTTTGTACATTCAAGAACAACATAACCTATTAATATCATTGATTTTATATTGGTAAAATATAATTTTTATAAGTTGGAAATGTCAAAATCTGAGCCAAGTAAGCGTCATTTGCGGGAAATATTAGTTTACTTTTTTAATTTAAAGAAATCTGCTGCTGAGGCGCATCAATTGCTCGTAGAAGCATATGGTGAGGGTGCTTTGAGTGAGAGAACGTGTCGAGAGTAGTTTCAAAAGTTTAAAAACGGTGATTTCGACGTAGAAGACAAAGATCGTAGTGGAAGGCCAAAAATTTACGAGGATGCAGAATTGGAGGAAGATTAATCTCAAACACAAAAAGAACTTGCTCTAACATTAGAAGTCACTCAGCAAGCAGTCTCACATCGTTTAAAATCATTAGGAATGATTCATAAACAAGGAAATTGGGTTCCGTACGAATTAAAGCCGGGAGATATTGAACAATGCTCGTCCACATGTTGCGGCTTCCGTGAAAAAGTACTTGGAAACACTTGATTGGGAAGTGTTACCCCACCCGCCGTATTCACCAGACATTGCACCGTCCGATTATCACCTGTTCCGGTCCATGGCACATGCTCTGACGGCGCAGCGGTTCACATCTTATGAGGATACCAAAAATTGGGTTGATTCGTGGATAGCCTCAAAAGACAAGGAGTTCTTCAGACGTGGGATTCGAATGCTGCCTGAGAGATGGGAAAAAGTGGTTGCAAGTGATGGGCAATATTTTAAATAAATTTATATTACCGTTCTTCTATAATAAATATTTAATTTGTGTTAAAAAACGGCGGAAACTTATTTGTACTCCTAATATTTTACTCTTTTATTCGTCTTCCTTTTTCACTGTTTATTCATAAAAAAGTTTGTGAAACTTATCATTTGTTATTTTATTCAATTATTGTTCTTCATTTTTAAATTTGCGATGAATTTCAATCATATATTTCCGATAACTTCGGTATTCAATCTTTTAGGTTGTGTGAACATATTTTTTGATGATAATTATTAATTTGTGACCTTAAAATTTCATTCAATTTACTTAGAGTTTCATGCCTATCAAAAATTCAAATTTCCATGTAAAACGCCTATAAACAAACACTTTTTGGGGATAAATAAACCATGACTCAAATAACTGAGATTAAGATGTGACATCATCACTGACAGACTGTATAGCAAGGGCATTGTTTAAGAAAGTATTAGTAAACTTCCTTCCATATCGTTTTCAGAAAGTAGTTGGTACAGATATAGCCGAATTGCTCCTAAAGAATAGGACGGAAAATTTGCCAGTTCGACCTCCGTCTGTTCTCTCCAACATGAGCAGTACCACAGGAGACATACAAGCAACTTCAGAGGCGAGCCTGCCTCAAGTATCTGAAGGGGGTAACTTTAGCTCCATGTCGTTACTTAAGGAGGAGGAAATCACTAATAAATTCAGAGAGTATTTGCTCTATGGTTCAGAACAGGAAGCTCTAGGTGAGTCGAAATGAAAATTCTTCATGTTGTTTGCCTTTAGTAAAGTAAATTCTATTTTTCTTAGAATGGGCGATGAAGAACGGCTTATGGGGTCACGCCCTCTTCTTGGCCAGTAAATTGGGCAAGAGGACCCATTCCAACGTGATGGTCAGGTTTGCTAATGGGTTAACAATGAACGATCCACTTCAGACCCTCTATCAGCTGTTGTCCGGAAGGATACCATCAGCTGTTAGCGTAAGTTTTAATTTAAGGCATGGTGGAACTAAGGTATGAATGATTTTAAAAAAATATTTTAAGTCGAACATTGTTAGATAGTAGTGCTGTGTTCAAAAACAAAGGGGGGCTTTGAAATAAAACAGAAATTAACATTTTTTGATCAACAATAATAATATGGAATGATGTGCAAGCACTAAGTTTCTTAAAATATGTGCACTTTTTTTGGATTAGCCAAATTGTTTGGTGATACAAAAAATTATAATTTATACGTGTGGCGAAGATAATTAAGGGCACTTTTATAAAATTATTCTTAATTTCTGACCTGAGGTCTGATTGAAGCTAATTCAAGCAATGAAGTATTCTTGATTACCTCTATTGTTACTAACGGAAAATTTTCCTCATGCTCGAGTAGTATCCTACATCATCGTAAACCAATATGTTGGCATTATGGATGTAGCACTGTTTCGATTGGAAGAACTTTCTCTTACCATACCTCATACTCCTTCTCAAATCCTTTATTTTTGAACATGGCGGCAGTTTTGTTACAATTTTTTTTTAACACGCTAGTAAACTTGTTACACATTCCGAAATAAATAACCCAGCAAATCATTACAGGGAGTGGCGGAAGAAAAATGGGGCGACTGGCGTCCCCACCTAGCCATGATGCTCTCCAACTCCTCCCTCCAGCCCGAGCTGAACCGCAAGGCCATCACGGCCATGGGAGATACCCTGATGGCCAGGGGCAGCCTGTACGCCGCTCAGTTTTGCTACCTGATGGCTGAGGTCGGCTTCGGTCGCTATGGTTCCGAAAACGTGAAGATGGTGCTGCTTGGCTCGAACCACAACAAGCCTTTCGCGCATTTCGCTACCAACGAAGCAGTGCACATGACAGAGATCTACGAATACGCTTGCAGCCTGAACGATCCAGAGTTTACTCTGCCTGAGTTACAGGTAAGTAATTGCATGGTATATTTGGAAGATCAAAAATGTTAGCAGAGCAGCGTTGAGTAGCAGCACTCCCATGATCGAATTTAAATTTAGCATTTAAATGTGAAAGAACAACAAGAAAACTAATGCAAAATTTAGTGAGAATCGTGAAGGATATGAACAATAGCAGAAAAGCTCCTGCCTTCACATCAGTACTGTTTTCATACACTGACATTTGAATTGTACATTCATTATACAGTTTTCTCGATTTTGTTTCAGGTATACAAATATCTCCTTGCTACGAGATTGGCAGATCGTGGTCTCCTCCAGAAATCGCTTGCTTTCCTGGAAAGAATCGCCCTGTATATAATGAACAATCCCTCTAATGTGCAATCTAGTCTAGTAAATAATGTGTGCAATTTGGCTGACAGGTTAAAGTACTACGATCCTGTCAGTGCGGAGGACGAAGATGAAAATGGTGAACCGATCTTCGATAACAGGTTGGATAACACCTGGTTGAAGAGCCTGAAGGTCCTGCAGGAAAACATTAATGTGAGTATTGTTACAAAAAAACTTATTTTTCAAATTTTATTGATTCAACCAACTATTAATTGCCAGTAGTGATACTTATGTAACTATAAAAGTGATGTACTATTCTCATTTGTTGTGAAGCTCTCGGGTGAATGCGGATTTTGCGAGGGAGCTTCCACCTCTTAGTTAGGGAGACGGCGTTTCGTTTCCGAGCATGCGCATCTGAAACTCATCAGACAGGCTTGATGCGCAGGCTCTGCCTGTTACGCCGGTGACCATGCGTCCGCTTGGAACGCTGACTTTCAGACGCATTGCCTTACTCTATTTGAACCTAGCGGGGACGGATAGTCACGATTCTTATGACTGGTCGGGTCCTCTATCGGTACGCCGGTCAAACTACAATAGAGCAAGGCAGGTTTCTGGACGGGGAGCGAAGAAGTTGTTCGCTACACACTCCCCCTCCAGTGGGCTTCGATATGGTCACGAAATAGGACGTTGGGTGCAGGCAAGGATACAGTCCGCCGCTGGGCTTGTCGCGGTGCCATCACCAGCGGGGATCTGTGGAACGAAGGGAAAGGGCCATCTCGGAATGCTGGATAGGGGGCAATTAGGGCCACCTAATGAATGGGTTGGTTCGCTCTTAAAGCAAACCCTCCCAATCACGTCGGGGTCACCAATGAAGCTCTTAGGTGAAATGTGGATGTTGCTAGGGAGCTTCCACCTCTTAGTTAGGGAGACGGCGTTTCGTTTCCGAGCATGCGCATCTGAAACTCGTCAGACAGGCTTGATGCGCAGGCTCTGCCTGTTACGCCGGTGACCATGCGTCCGCTTGGAACGCTGATTTTCAAACGCACCTTACTCTATTTGAACCTAGCGGGGACGGTTAGTCACGATTCTTATGACTGGTCGGGTCCTCTATCGGTACGCCGGTCAAACTACAATAGAGCAAGGCAGGTTTCTGGACGGGGAGCGAAGAAGTTGTTCGCTACAGTTGCATGAAGTTTGAGCAGTATAAATAATATATTCACATTGTATGTTTTTTATATCGTGGTGTGGATTCGTCCATGAAAATAGCATAGATTTATACAGTTGTGCAAATTTTTATTATTTTTCGAAAATCCAACCTAACTATGTAAGATGAATTCAATAGTTCAAAACTTCTCATTTGTTATTTCGTTAAATCATTATTTTTTTTCCGACTTTGCGATTCAAGTGTATCGAATTCTTTTTTCTGTTTCAGTCGGGGCTATTGACGTACCACGGCAACAATGACATGACCTTGACAGACACGGTACAATCAGGATTGTACAACAGCACCTTGGATCCTGCCCGTCAAAATGCCTGGGATCAGACACAAGTGTATCCACAGCAGTATCAAAGTGAGCTTGTTCAGTCGCCTTGGCAATCTGAACAACAAGTGCAACTTGATCCTTCTCTGGATAATTATCAGCAAGTCGATCAGCAGCAACTTGATGGTAAGATAATATGATTTTGAAAATCTACCAGGTGTTGCTGGAATCTTAATCACACATTGAATAATCTACGATAAACTTCTGAACTGCAATAGACTGTATCGGATGATTCATTTAGAGGTATTTTTTTGTATAAAAAAAGGAATAAAAACAATTTTATTTTATAATCTTTATTACTACACAAAAGAAGCATTTTTTGCAATTATTTTTTAAAGATAATTTCTTTAAAATGTTGTCCGTGACTACGATTAGCAACGTCCATTCTGAAGTTCCAATTTTCAATTACGCGTCTGAGTATTTCTAGTGGTATTTGGCCAATAACACGTGTAATATTGGCCTCCAACGCCTCAATTGTCGCAGGCTTATCCATATAGACTTTGGACTTTACATAGCCCCAAAAAAAAGGAAAAAAGTCGAGAGGTGTAATATCACACAATCTAACCTGCCAATTTGTTGGTTCAAAGCGTGAGATGATCCGTTCGCCGAATCGCTCTCGCAGTAAAGCCATCTCGTTGGAACCAAATTTCGTCGAGACCACGGGCTTCAGTTTTTAGCATCAATTAGTCAGTTATCATTGCGCGATAACGGTCATCATTCACAATAACATTCCGGCCGGCCTCTGTTTTGAAATATGGACCGATTATTCCACCGGCCCATAAACCACACCAAACGGTTGTTTTATCTGGATTCAATTTCAGCTCTTGAACCTCTTTGCGTTGTTCATCACCCCAAATACGCGCGTTTTGTTTATAAACGAACCCATTAAGCCAAAAATGGGCCTCATCGGTGAACAAAATTTTTGTCGAAAACAGTGGATCTTCTACAAGCTTGTCAAGAGTCTAACGACTAAAATGGAAACGATTCGGAAGGTCGGTTGGCTTCAGTTCTTGCACTAGCTGAATTTTGTGAGCTTTTAAAGAATGGTCCTTACGTAAAATACGCCAAGTTGTTGAATATGACAGACCAAGCTGTTGAGAACGGCGACGAATCGACACTTCATGGTCTTCGTGTACACTCTCCGCTAACGCTCCTATATTTCCTTCACTATGTACTGGGGGTGGTCTATTTGGTCAATTATTATCCAATAATGAAAATTGTGTCTCAAACTTACGAATGGTAGAGCTAATTGTGCGTTCGGCAGACCGATTATGTGGACCATAAGTTGCTCTAAGCGCCTGATACACATTTCCGGTAGAACACCCATTTTCTTAATAAACTTGAACAATTTGTAGACTCTGTGCCAGGCTAAGTCTTTCCGTTATGAATTGTCAAACACTACTGGACAGAAATAGCACTTCAGTTAACGCGAGGCATGCGCAATCTGCGATTAAATCCCCACCAAAAAAGTATATCTAAATGATTCACCCTTTAAAATTCGATAGATTTGCATAGGCTCTTAGAAGTGCAGAAAAAATTCAATGAGAAACACAATAAAAAGATTTACAAATTCGACACTATTACAATTTTATAAGAAATATTTCGGTGATAAACCAGAAACAATAAACGCTTTGGAAGCCAACATAACTCGTGTTATTGATGAAATCAGGCCTGAATTACTCGAAAAAGTGGTCCACGATTGGTCTGGTCGAATGCGGTTCCTCAGAGCTAGTCGTGGTGGACATATGCCGGAAATTATTTTTAAAACATACCTGTCATAAAATTATCTTTCAAATAAAAAAAATTTGACTTAACTCTTAATTTAAATGTGATTCATTTCAATTTAATGTTCTATCAGTCTAAAAAAAACACCTGATGTCATTTAGATAACTACTCACCTGAAAAAATCAAAATGTAATAGATGAAACAATTGTTGTATAATTCAATCACAACATTTGTCAACATTTATTGACATGACTTAGAAAAATGCGAACAGTCAAGAAAACTGAACTGATACAAGGGTGTAATAATTTTTGGAAACATTCTGTAAGTAAACACAAAATTTCCCTTGTTTTGTCAAAGGGTTCCAAAAGTATAAACTGGAGTTAATTCAATAAAATCACCTCGGTTAATTCTTTTCGCTCTCTCACAAACGTTCTTTTCAAAATGGTGTATTAATTCATCCCCTTTAACTTCAAAGGTTATACTCCCTATCAAGACCAACAGCAAAGTTACTGGTCTAATCAGCAACAGCAGCAATGGGACTCCAGTACCAATCCCCAGAGCACAGAGAGTTTGAATCAGGATCAACAAAATTATTACGGTTCTACTAATACTCAGAGTGAGGTAGGTAACTTAACGTCTGGTAGTGTTTGACTTGTGTATAGATTTCTCTAGAAGAAGCCTAGAGTCTTCTTGTTCTGAAATGTGTGGTAGAACTTCTCTGAAATTTTTGAGCAGGTGTACTGAAAAAAATATCGTTTCTTGAGTTTTCACAAATAGGTTTGTAGGTAACTCGGGAGTAAATTTCGACATGATACAAAGAAAGATATTAGGAGTACAAATAAGTTTCCGCCGTTTTATTGTAGATGGCGCGGCACGGAGCTTCGGTTAGCTTTCGCAGATGATAACCGGCTTAAAAAATAGTTTGGACATTCAAGAACAACATAACCTATTAATATCATTGATTTTATATTGGTAAAATATAATTTTTATAAGTTGAAAATGTCAAAATTTGAGCCAAGTAAGCGTCATTTGCGGGAAATATTAGTTTACTTCTTTAATTTAAAGAAATCTGCTGCTGAGGCGCATCAATTGCTCGTAGAAGCATCTGGTGAGGGTGCTTTGAGTGAGAGAATGTGTCGAGAGTGGTTTCAAAAGTTTAAAAACGGTGATTTCGACGTAGAAGACAAAGATCGCAGTGGAAGGCCAAAAATTTACGAGAATGCAGAATTGGAGGAAGATCCATCTCAAACACAAAAAGAACTTGCTCTAACATTAGAAGTCACTCAGCAAGCAGTCTCACATCATTTAAAATCATTCTTCTATAATAAATATTTAATTTGTGTTAAAAAACGGCGGAAACTTATTTGTACTCCTAATAATATTATCTGAGAGATAAAGAACCAGTCTAAATCTGAGTGGTCACAATGTGAGAACCTTGTGACAGAATAATTTCTAGAAATCTGTTCTATAAGATGTTACTTTGAAAAAGAAATTGTTTTGTATTGGTTGAAAAGCCGAAATCTGCTTATAGACATTCTGTGCAGGATGACCACGAACTAACTTCACAAAAAACTGCATATTCCTGAACTCATTTGTCGATTTGCCATAAATTTTCTTATCTGTCTACAAAGGAGCTAGAGTTCTCTAAAGATGGCGCTCTAATTCAAATATTTTTTAAACAGTTTTCGCTTAAATTATTAAATTTGTACATTTATTTTTTCGAATGTGCTCAATCGCATGTTAAATATTTCACAGTTTACGTTTTCGAGTGAAAAACTTTCATCCACCATCCTAAATTTCGAAACTATTTGAAAGTATGAATTTTTTATTGGTTGCAAAAACAACCTATTGCCTTTTTAAAATTTATATTGCGAGATAATCCTTTGTGGAATTTTTGTACCGGTTGTTTTGTAATGAATATCCTAAATTCCACATGAATTCTTTATAGGGGTCAATGTTCCCAAATAAATTTCTCTGTCCATAATGAGTCTTGTGAATATTTGATGAAGTTTGTACTTCCAAATAGGGTTCATGAACTTCCTTATTTATTCCACGTTGGGCAAATGATTGATATTTCCTGAAATATTCAAAACGCGGAAGTAAGAGTATCTCAACTGAAATTAACTTGGGATGCCGGAAGAAGCCCATTTCTTGTAACTCATTGTAAAGCAGTCAGTCGCGATGGTTCTTAGAAATCGGGAATTGGAAATATTGTATGATTTTACTTGTTTTTTGAGTCACGTAAGTTTGCGGCTTTGATTTTGTTGATTGTAAAACCTATTTTATTTTAGTAAATCTTACTGGTCCAAAAAAGAAGTCTTAAATCTAAAGTTTGAGTTTAGTGCCTTAATTTTTTAATTAATCGTCTTAGTCATGTTAGGGCTATCTAGAAAAACCTTTTTTAGCTTTGAAGTAAAGAGATTTAAAGTCTATTAGTCATTTATTCCAAATACTAAATCTTATGAATAGAAGATCGAAAATTTATAACCTTTTGCGTAAAACTTATAGCATTTTTTCATTGAAACCTTTCGTAAGTGGTTTGAAAAGTTTAAAAAATTGCAGCATGTTAATCATCTGTACTAATGAAAAATGTAGTATAATAATAGAAAAAACATCTTTATTGCATTTTTTACATATAAATTTTTTTAACATATCGATGTGTACTTGCTTGGTTGTTTCAATGCCTAGAATCACTTTGTGAAATTTAGCCAAAGATAACTTGGGCACCCTGTAGAACGGAAAGAGATATAGACTTTAAACTTTCACGGTAGGTACAGACATAGCAACAGACCTACAATTATATTTAGCAATAAGATATGAAATAACGACAAAATTTCATGAAGATCGTGGAAGAAATGAGTGGCAGTGAACAAGCAACTCTGTGCTTTTCACCATTTTTTTGTAAAAATGGATTCTTCCACATAGATGGTTGAAACAGTTGTATATTGAATCTATCGAATGAGGTGGTGGTCACTTTAACTTTCATGGCTTGTTATCCAAAAAAAAAAAACAGCACCTTTGAAACTTTGCCTTCTCTTAATGCTTTGTATTTTATCTGTGTGTGTTTTCGAATTGTTCTAACTTGTTTATTTTGTGCCCGCCCTGGAGCAGTCCGGCGCAGCGCAAAATAACGCAACAGAAGTAAGTACAAGTAAAAACTCCTCAGTTTCTGCCTTCTCTCTGCATCTCGACACGAATTTTTTGCGTAAACGCTTTATCAACGGCGCATCTACACCCAGTCCCTCGACGAGACTGTCGCCCACGCACGCGGTCACATACACCGACAAGAAAAACGGAATAATGTTACACGAGCTGAAGAAGCAGAAGAGCGACAGCGACTACGGGCAGTCTGGTCTGACCTCCAGGAGAAAGGTGTGCCCTTTGAAGATCAGAAGCGCGGAGGATTGCGCCTTGACCAACTACTCCAATCTGTATAAGAGGCAGTCGTCTAAAGAGAGTTCGGACTTCGAATCCGAGACCGAACTCTTTAGCAGCAGCAAGAAAGGTATCAGCTACAAGAACGAGGAAAAATCCCACCTGATATGCTACAAGAACAACTCGAAGATAATAACGATCAAGAACGATACCAAACTAACCAAATACAACACGTTTTCGATGAAATGTGATAAAAAAGACAACCGTTTAACAAAATACAAGTCGTTGGATCTCCCGGAATCCAAGACTGTAGTAAGATATGTAGATCCCAGGAGCAGGGTCTCTCTAGCAGCCAACGAGTTCGACGCTGACTTCAAGATGACCAAATATCAGAAAAACAAGCCTAAGAACGACATCATCACGGATACCGTAGATGCCTGGTCCAAGAAAAACAGTAAAAACGTGTTCACAAACATGAAGAATACGCTATTTAAGAGACATTCGGATAAGGAGATCGTCTACAAACCCTTGGTCTTTGGGGGGACTTATCCCATCGATATTCCCACCAGAGAGGACGTTAAGAAGGACAAGGGAAGTTTCGATAGGAACAATAACAGCCCCCTTAGCCAGTCCCCGAAGGTGAGGGAATACGGGCCAGCGAAGACTTTCGATATAGATCAACCGATCTGAGGGAATGTGTTCGAACCGTAGGGCTTAAAAGTTTAGAGATTAGAATGCGGGTGCTTGAGACGCTTTAGAAGATGTAGATGATCTGTTGAATGATGGTTGAACTAAGTGATCGAGAGATGAAAGATACCACTTAAAGATTACATGAAAGACTTCAGTGTCGATAGAAAGTATTGATGATTTTTTATTTTTCTGCTTTGAAAATCCATTTTGAATATTGAAATAAAACTGTTATTAAATTTTCAACTGAATACTTACATGACACCAATTTGATAGGTGTATCATTTTCAAGTTGATATAAATTCAGGAGTTTAAAGAATTGATTGCAGCAGTTGCAATACGCTTACCAGATAGACCCAGATTGGACCTAAGAAAATTTTATAGAACATGTTTTACTTCAATATTGAATTGTCTAAGACTAAGGGTAGTGATACCAAAATAAATTTGGATTGTAGGACAGTTGTGCAGGGTGTTTTCTGCCTCTTTTAGTCCCATAGAGAGGTAGAACTCATTCGAATGAACAATTTCACAAATATTCATACAAAAGTTGCAGAATAAGTGCGTATTTATTTATCCAAGTTGATATGAATTTCCAATCCGGATCTAATCTACCTATTGGAGAGTCGTTGGTTTATTCTTTCTTCAATTATAAAGTTTCAAGAGAGAATTTGTTTAGTATTTCCTTGCATATCCTAGTATTCCGCCACGTTCTAAAAAAGCTCGATTTCAGCAAAAACTTTTGTGAAATGAATTTATTGACCTCTTCTTTCCTCTAGTTGAAATTTCAGGTGAAGATTTGTTCATTTTATTGAATACGATTTGCCAGTTATATGAAACCTTATAATAAACAATACCAGGATCATGTTGGGATCCATTTTCCTCATAATTTTTCAGTCTGATATCCTGCAACTTTTATATAGACTATTTTTGATGAATTGCTTTATTTCGATGCTAAAAACTCACCTTTAAAAATTTCCTATATACATTGAAGCTCCACAAATTTATTTTTTATTAAAACCATGCTATTTCACAAATTATTTGGAGATTGTTGTTGAAGACTGATCTTATTTACTGTAAATCAGTAAAATTCTTCCAGAGCACTGTCATTTATCTGGATACTTTTTTATAACAATTAAGTCTATGTAGGGATTGGATAAGATGTCTAAAAATTTTGGTTTATTCACAATTAAAAATTGGGTTAAATAAAGTAAAGTTTCAGATGACGCCTTTCTTCATTGTTGATTGTTTGTTATCCAGTGAAGAAAGACCCAAATTTGATATTCCGGAATAAATGAGAATAAACATTCGAGAATTTGTGTAGAATTCAAATTCTACACACTCTGGAGAGTGGTGTCGGTACAAAACCAAAACAGTGAATATATCAGGATTTTAAACATCTAACTTATGACATAAGTGCAATGACCTATTATAATATATATATATATATAAATACAACCGATCTCCTAAATTCAGTTCCAGTACGAATTGAATTGAAAAATTAATAAATGGAGTATCATGATATATTTTTCCTCAATTACTGACAGAAAAGGATTGAAGTTTCATAGAGAATTGAAAATATCAATGATAAAACAATCAAAAATTGGATACTAAAGATGTTGGATATATTTTTGTAAACGTTTTATCTATAACTGTTCCATTTGTAAGTTCCATCGAGATTCTGGTTTACAAGAAATTCTTCCAATCAAGATTTTTAGTGTTAATGATAAAAGTTGTCATAAGTATGTTAGATAATTAGATTAGACAACGTTATTTTATTTGTTTGGATAGTAGAGTTAACAGTTAAGTACATGCTTGGTGGGATTTGTGATTTTTAGTATTCAATAATTGTGTGAATATGGTCTTTGGACTATGAAAGACACTTAGAAATTAGAAGTATTCACAATCTGGCAAAAAGGTTAGGTTTAATCTTTGTCTAGTATGAGCACAATAATTAAACCTGATCCTGTACGCATGATGATGGAAATTAGTGTACATTTCGTGTAAACCTGAAATCTAATATCTGGTCAATGGAAATTCTAAATTTTTATGAGGAATAAATGTATGTGATCTATGGTTGCTTTGTAGTTTAGCTCTAGGAATTATACAAAGATGTTGGATAATGTTTATGGTTGTGAACGAAACGTTGTCATATTTTATTTCAAATCTTTTTTTGCTCTTATTGCAATATCCATATATATTAAATTAGGGCCCTTAAAAATAAAGGCCATGATATTTATAAAAATTACCTGCTTTGTCATGTACCACGTCTCTTAACTTTCTATTTGAAACAAGTTGAAGTTGACAAAAAAGTACATATGTTAATTGTATTTAAAAGAAAGCGCTAATTACGAATAAAATGTGGCAACATTTACAAGAGTTACCGTGTAGAGATAAAAAAAACTTGTTCCATATCCTAAGAACCGTTGTTACTATTGTTGATGCACTTGTTTGAAATCAATAGTGAAGAAACATAAGCTGCTAATACCCCGTTTGCATGCCTCCTATAGTGATAATTAGGAATGTCTATTTGAAGTGATGGAGATGCTTCGATTACAACATCCTGTATAATGGTGATAGCAGCTTTGCCTTTCAATTAGATTTCAAAACTTGATGTGATAGACTAACTCATTGTTGTTCATGTTTATGTAGGTTACAAGTCGATAATATTCACCTCAGAAAAGATCAGTTCTTTGATGAGGCAGATCCTGAATTCCTCTGAATTTTTCACACACTTAATTGAAACATTGAATATTAATGACAGAGTCATTTATCGTGATGAAGCTAACAGTTTAAACCGCTAAGAGATACAGGAACACTGTTCTTCAATTATGAGGACTTCAATGTTTCAACAACTTCCAATATATTGGTTTTTTAAGAAAATTTTCATAGGAAATGCTTTAGTTGAATATTCTGAGGAAAGTTTTATTTCAACATTACCATTGAAACATAATTGTAAGAACTGATACTTCTTGAGGCGATTTTGATACCTAGAGATGTTGAATGCATAGATCTTATTGAATGTACAATCGTTTATTTTTTTTATACAGGCTTTTATTGTATATCACTTATTTTCAATAAAATATAAAATGAATATCTTGGAACTCGTGATTCTCCCTCAATCAGTCACTCGTATAGTGTTTTGATAAAAATTTGAACAAAAAAATACAGTTTAAAATCCAATTACTGTAAAAGTATTTTGCTACATTCTACCATATGAAGTCATTGATTGATCAATCAAACATCAGTGCTTTCGAAGAGTGATGATTATGTATGTTTTTTCAATAACAACTGAAAATCTATTTTGTATTCGTTCCTTTTTCTGAAACTACCTTGAAATAAAACTCGCTGATACTTCATTTAATCGAGAATCACCTGAGAAGTTAACAGTTCTATTCTCGAACGTCTTTCTTGTTTAGAAGAAAAATTAACATTTCAGTTTACCACTCACCTTATTTATCTTGTATGAAACCTGTCTTCTTCAAATTCTTCTTGCTTTGCGTTTACGACAGTGCACGATCACATAGTATAGTAAATTGTCGCTCTGTACTGTTTCGCAGGAGGAGACAAGACCTCAGATATCTATTCCGGGGCAGTCCAAGGGGAAAACCATTTTCGACAATGACGAACCTCTGCCCCACGAGAAGGCCCAGAAGGAGAAACAGCAGGCTGCAAAACCCGAACCTGCCAAACAGAAGGAGAGCAGTTCGGGCTGGTTCGGCGGTATCTTTAGCAAGTTGGCATTGAAGCCCAAGAACCAGATGAAGCTACCGGACGATAAGAATCCAAGCGTAAGTAAAGTTCTGCCTTGGTGCTGGAAGTTACTGGTTCTAATGTACGGAGAGGGGCATAGGCATAGTCTATGACTACTTTTTGCCAAAAATTCAGACATTTGCTTTACGTAACACTTTTTTTACTTTGAGATACGAGTTCGCAAAAAGAACCCTTTAGCATTCATTGTTAGGTTAGCATTAAACAATCTGTTTTTCAGATTGTGTGGGATGAGGATAAGAAAAGGTGGGTAAACGTGGATGAGGACAACAACCCAACAACGAACGAGATGAAACCCCCACCGAAGATGTCGGATATTATGCCTGGTGCTCCGAAACCTCAAATACCCCAGGGAAATAATGCGAATAACAACAATAACGTGATGCCTCAAGGTTACACCAACCCGATGTCCTATAATCATAAGAACAATATGAATGTTCCCTTGCAACCAGTTCCTGCAAATAACAATTCGCAGACTCAGCCTGCTGGCATACCTAATCCAGAAGGAATGCCTCAACAATCTAACATCTTTAAGCTACAGAAGAATAGAAGTGAGTAATTATCATATTTCAAAAGTTTTGACGTGACAACGTCTTATAAATTGGTTTGCCGGGTGACACTTCAAGAAACTGCGTTACGCTCCGCTCACGTTATGCGCTCACAATGAGAGCGAGTGAGAGGCACGCGTCCCTTCCACTCGGGCATGGTTAGCCCGCCTAAGAGCGAGAGAGACAGACATAAAAAGTGAAAGGCACGCGTCCCTTCCACTCGAGCACAGTTAGACCGCCTAAGAGCAAGAGAGACAGAGCGAGAGAGAGAGAGAGAGAGAGAGAGAGTGAGAGAGATAGGCATACACACCGGTTCATGTCTTGCGCTTGTATTTCGCTTAGGCGCCTGCATACAAGTTTACACGTTGCCAGTTAATTGTAAAACGATTGTGTAGTGATAATGTGAAGGTAGTTTCGTCCATCGCAACAATTCAAACAGCAAAGGTAAATAATTTCAGACTGATAATATAACATGATGAAATAAATGACTAAGACATAAGTGAATAGGTTATGTTGTAGTAATCACAATGTTGTGGTAGTTTTCAATCAAAAAAGTAGTAGAAATCGTTTCTCAACCAATAATAATTTATTTAACTTGAAAAAATGAGCGCGACTTGCTATGTAAAAAATTGAAATAACAATGTTTAACCTCCAACCTGTCAAATCGAAACTTTCAAACATTCAAACCGAGACGACTAATCACTGCGCAAGGTCGTAAGCGCGCGATTTACAAATTCAAAGATCAAATGTGAATTAGTTTTCTCCTTTTAGAAAATACACTTTGAATTAAAATCGATTGATATTAACAATTAATGTGATTTAAATAAATGTTCTAACTTTTAAATTTAGTTTTTATATTTATAACAATGTAAAACAAGTTAAATTTATTAATAACTTATAACAACTGATTGATAAATAAAATTTTGTTAATATGAAATTCAGTGCGAGATTCTTTGTATAAATTAATGTTTTAAATATAATTCTTTGTATAAATAAATGTTTTAAATTGTTACTATTATTTCATCCTTCTTCCTACTATACGAATGAATATTCACATTAAAATTATTTTACCACTCAAAGTCGTTGTCACGTAAAACTTTCGCCCGTATACCGACTTTACAGGCAACAAATTTTTTTTCATTTGAGGTTCTTTATTTTCTTGCGATTTTCACGAAGGTGATTTCATTATTGATTAAAAATAACTTGTTAATAATTTATTTGTTTGAATTCCATTTAAGAATGTTCATAAATGGACTGAAGCTGGCCAAACAAATTGAGTGCTTTTATATAATTTTTCTTTGTTATGTTATGTCAGATACTACCTTCATACTCTGTTGAACATCAAGCATGAATGAATAATTGTTTACAGATTTGAAGAAGTCGTACATTGACGTTTTCAATCCTGGTGGTGCTACAACCAAGTCAGCGGCTCCAGCGCCTCAAATGCCTGGTTTTCCTGCAGCAACTAGCACCCCACAGATGAATTTCTTCATTCCACAACCTGTGACCGATCCAAACGCACCGACGAACTTTTTAACTCAGGGCAATCCCATTATACAGTCCCAGTATGATGAATCATCACAGGTAGGACACTCACTATTTTGATTTTATTTTGTGCTACTATTTTTTTTAAGAGATCACAAAAAACATAAGTTCCTAAGTATTCTCGAGGTGGGTTTCTGTACGAGGTGAATTTTCGGTTAGGACAGATATTCCCAAATTTAATTTGCTTTGCAGAATGAAATTTCTCTTCAGTACCATATTTTTGTACATGGAGAACATAAAGTCTGTTTCATGAAATATTCAGTATTCAAATTATTTAATTATTTTTTCAGATAATAATCGGGAGTGAAGCAAGAAAAAAGTGTTTTCATTTGGTCCTTTTTGAAGTCGTCAGTATTCAGAATTTTATTCAATTTATTCAATATTCTTGGCTACCTAATCGTAGTTCAGAACCTATATACTCGTTGAGTGCATTTTTCTTAACTAATGTTTTCACCAGAAATTGTTCTTGCGTAAGTTGTAAAATAATAGGTAATATAAATAGATTGATCACAACAAATCCTACGTCAACGTATCTGCCGTTGTACTCGAATCGTTGACATTCTGGAAAAAATGTGATTTCTCAACTGTTTCATAAAATTTTCTGTACATTTGTAAATAATGCCGTGAATTTTGGAGATTTTTATGTGAAAAATTGATAATAAATTATTAATTTAGGTATAGGTTTCCTTTTTATGTACAGGTAGTTTCCAAATTGAATTGAGATTAGAATTTTTTTGTGATGGATGATTTTTTGAAGTTTCAAAAATATCGAGGTTGTTAAGATAGATTTATTCTAGAAAGAAAAACTTTGTCGCTATCCGTGTTTTGAAATTGAATGTTATCATATGGTTCTATGGTTTTTAAATGGAATGTAATAAAAAATTACTTCGTTTTCTATCACTTTTTAAAAAGTGATAGAAAACTATTATATAATAGTGAATACTCAAATATGTCATCACGTTAAAGGTTTCCTCCTAAACTTGTATGTTACAAAGGTTGCTACTTTAGTTTTGACATAGACAAATTTTGATTGTCCAATTTAATATGTAAAAAAGGTCAAGAAGTCTTAAAGAGTATCGAGAATAACACGTGTGAAGAATTGAAACAGCCAAAATGGATTAAATTGAAGAAGAAATCTTGGAAGTCACTCAGCAAGCAGTCTCACATCATTTAAAATCATTCTTCTATAATAAATATTTAATTTGTGTTAAAAAACGGCGGAAACTTATTTGTACTCCTAATAATATTATCTGAGAGATAAAGAACCAGCCTAAATCTGAGTGGTCACAATGTGAGAACATTTTGACAGAATAATTTCTAGAAATCTGTTCTATAAGATGTTACTTTGAAAAAGAAATTGTTTTGTATTGGTTGAAAAGCCGAAATCTGCTTATAGACATTCTGTGCAGGATGACCACGAACTAACTTCACAAAAAACTGCATATTCCTGAACTCATTTGTCCATTTGCCATAAATTTTCTTATCTGTCTACAAAGGAGCTAGAGTTCTCTAAAGATGGCGCTCTAATTCAAATATTTTTTAAACAGTTTTCGCTTAAATTATTAAATTTTTACATTTATTTTTTCGAATGTGCTCAATCGCATGTTAAATATTTTACAGTTTACGTTTTCGAGTGAAAAACTTTCATCCACTATCCTAAACTTCGAAACTATTTGAAAGTATGAATTCTTTGTTGGTTGCAAAAACAACCTATTGCCTTTTTAAAATTTATATTGCGAGATAATCCTTTGTGGAATTTTTGTACCGGTTGTTTTGTAATGAATATCCTAAATTCCACATGAATTCTTTATAGGGGTCAATGTTCCCAAATAAATTTCTTTGTCCATAATGAGTCTTGTGAATATTTGACGAAGTTTGTACTTCCAAATAGGGTTCATGAACTTCCTTATTTATTCCACGTTGGGCAAATTATCGATATTTCCTGAAATATTCAAAACGCGGAAGTAAGAGTATCTCAACCGAAATTACCTTGGGATGCCGGAAGAAGCCCATTTCTTGTAACTTGTTGTAAAGCAGTCAGTCGCGATGGTTCTTAGAAATCATATCATATGGTTCTATGGTTTTTAAATGGAATGTAATAAAAAATTACTTCGGTTTCTATCACTTTTTAAAAAGTGATAGAAAACTCTATTATATAACAGTGAATATTCAAATATGTCATCACGTTAAAGGTTTCCTCCTAAACTTGTATGTTACAAAGGTTGCTACTTTAGTATTGAGATAGACAAATTTTGATTTTCCAATTTAATATGTAAAAAAGGTCAAGAAGTCTTAAAGAGTATCGAGAATAACACGTGTGAAAAATTGAAACAGCCAAAATGGATTAAATTGAAGAAGAAATCTTGGAAGTACTGATCTTGAATGTCACATGAAGATCTACTAGTTACATTGTACTATCAAATTTTATCAAACTTGATATTATTGGCAAGATGGTTTATTTCCAATACATTTGTTAAAATAGTTCACCTTTGAAAACACTTTTTTTACAAAATCGTAATGTGGAAAAACAGAAAATAAATATTCTTTGGCTATTAAAATATCTGTCTTTTCTGGTTAAATCCCCCTATATTTCATCTTGGTGATATATTATGTGTTATTGAAAATTTTCAGTGAGAGTCTGTATGTTTGTCCCAAAATATTGTCTCCAAAAAATTAACAAACTTAAAATATTACCATTGATAAGTTATAAACGTTCTAATTACCAGAAAATTATCCAGCTTACCTGTCCTTTCTTGTGCTTTTAACTTCCATTTCCAATTATATAAAATACTAATTGTTGATTATTTCCTTACATAATTAGAGAACAAAGTCAAAGAAGTCTTAAAAAAAGTAAGAGAAATTGCTGATTGTTTTGCATGAATACTCTTTTAATACTGCAGTATATTTTCCTTTCCTTGTGCATTTATTTTAATCGTACTATAAATATGGGTGTGTGAAGTTTTCATTTTTATGATTTCTAAATAATCATTGATGTTTATTGTGAATCCATAACGACTCCAGATATTTGATTTGATTCAGACGAATTATTTTTTTTATCTCGAAGATTACATCTTTAGCAAATGCATATTCAACCTTTTTTTTTTTAATCGCTCGAGACAACACCCCTTTATTATTTAGTCAACATTTTAGACATTTCAAATTGAATAAATCTTGTTTTTATTCATTTCACATTCCATTATCATCTAACCAATTAAATAATTTCTTCAATGATAATAACTCTTCTAATTCAAAGTAGTTATATTTGAATTCATTTCTAATAACTCATTTATTAACTTCTGCTAGTTTGCATGTTTTCTGTTAGTCATTGAATTGATTTATTTTGTATTGATTGATATTTTTCATTACTGAAATTGTGTAGATATTGATCTATTTTGTTCTATTATGAAGAAAATAAAAAATAAGGTGTTATTAACTTTTCATTTTGATGATTTTTTTTCAGAATATATGATTCATTACGACTGTATTGAATACTACAACTGAATTTCTAATATCTTTCATTTCTGTTTAAATTTTTTTATATTAGGTGGAAGGGAAAGTAATGTCACTTTTTTAAATAAATTATTAATAAGTTTTTATGCTTGATCAATTGAACATTTGCACACTAGATGGCAAAAAGGTGGTTGATAACAAAACGAAGGTGATTACATTATTGATTAAAAGTGAAGAGAAAAAACAAGCTTTATTAATTTTATTAAAGCATTCTATGTAACACACGATTTTCCTGATGTAATGTGTCTGCGTTACTTATCTCCTATACATTAAAATTTTTAAAACTTGTTAATAATTTATTTGTTTGAATTTAATTTAAAAAAGCGAAATCACTTTTCGGTCCTACTATTCTTTCTGAGTTTTTGAATAGTTTTAAAACAAAGTTAGATCTTCCTTTAGATTGACAAGGGTTGCTTTTGTTATCATACAATTAGTTAACAGATGTTTGATTTGTTTGCCCGAATAGAACAAAATAGACTATGATGATTCCACGAGTTTCTTGGTGTGGCTTATCTGTTGTGGTTACGGTTAGTTATCTAGATGGAGTTCGGCTAGTTCGCTATCGAGGGAAGTTCAGTACTATATGCGGCAAAAACCTCAGCCGCGACCTGTGCGGTAGCTTAGACGCACGCCCCGCTTCCTCTCTTTACCTCCCTACCACACAGTATGGCTTGTTGCACGCTCCTATACATCGAATTCGGTTATGGTATGTAGTTTCTTTATTTTTTCTGTCCGTCTGTATCTTTGTGCTTTGGCAGCGTTTGCTATCCATTGCCTAGACTGCTCATAAGGTTTAAAGTATCGGAGATCCGTTATACAATATTTGAAATAAACAAATGCATAATTAAATAAAATAATTTTATTATTTCAGAATTGTTTCGCAAACATTGTGGCTCTAAAAATTACACTTTCACTTGTTGTATAGCTATTGAAACTTGAAAAAAAGGGGGCGAAAACAAATAACCAAAAATTTTCGGAAATACAGATCAGAAAACCTATTAAAAAATGAAAACAAATAGCCAAAGAAAAAGACAGAGTGCAACTTACAATAACCGAACGACTTGTTGACTTTGCATTTATATTTCCAAGAATAAGTTGAAATTGGATTTAATATACTACTTCTTAGCTTCTGTTTCGAATTTGCTCTTATCTGAAATTATTTTAATTGTTGTCGGTAGCAAGTTGAACTATCTTGGACCTAGATAGATGATAGTGCTTTGCGTAAATGATTTCCCGAAAAACGGCATCACCACATTTATATAATATATAATATTTATAATATTATAATATTTCAGTTGGGTATCTACGATTTTTTTTAACATTATTATGACCGTATTTTGGACTTCAAGTTTTTTTTAGGATGCTGGAAGAACAGCTACCCAATCCGTTATCAGTAACTTATATAATTGATCCGATCCATGCGTCATAAATTGTTTTCAGGTTCTTAACATTCAAAACATCCCTAAGTTGATGAAATGTAAAAAACAAGTCCTTCAGTTTCTTTGCGATATAATTAATGCGTTCTTCCCACCTTAAATGCTGACCGACCATAACACCTAGGAACTTCGTGGCAGTTTTCGCTGAAACAATCGCTAGCGTGTATTTTAAGATCTTTTTGACAAGATTGACGAACCATCGTAGGGGAAAATGTTACGAAAGACGTTTTTGAAAGGTTCAGGCTTGAAAGGCTGCAATCAAGCCACGAGATAATCTCTTTCATTCCTATTTCGGTTTTTTTGTACGTAGTGTTCCATGTGTCTCCACCGAATAAAATCACAGTGTCATCAGCATACAATATCTCTTTTCCTGCCCCAATAAGAGTAAGCCCGTTAATATACTATATATTAGGAAAAGGATAGGATCCAACACCGTACCCTGCAGGACCCCCTTCGAAATAGGCGGCAGATCACTAAAACTGCCATTCATTTTAACTGTCGAATAGCGATCATACAGATTATACTGGAAAATCCTTAAAACGTGGTGTCGGACTCCGACAGCTACCAATCGTTGGAATAAAATTCCGTAATTGACTGCGAGAAAGAAATGAAAATAGGAATAGGAAGTCCTTGCTTTAGGCATCATGACTTTATCCTCCTTTTCCCGGGATGAAACTAGTATCTCGATTATGACAAGTACCCCCGCCACGTCAAGGTACAGAGACAATTGGGGGGCGATCTATTGATATACGAGTCATCTCCATTCTCTGCAAGCATGCACACATATTGATTTGTTGTGTGCCCTTTTTTGTTTGATAAATCAATATATCGCCGATCAATCAATATAATTAGAAATTTCATTTTCTGAAGTATGTTTTCCAATTCTTGAACGCAAAGATCAGAATTTGTACCAAATACAGTCCATTATAGCGTGCATTAGATGGCGCTGTTTCGAAAAAGTGCCATCTCATGTTGAAAAAATCTAAATATCTCCTAAACGATAGCTTCATTAGGCCTCATCTTAGATATTTAAAAACATTTTATGAGAATGCAAACTATGAGTTCCTAAATAAATTGCAAATAATACAAAATGAAGCTATACAAACAAAATTAGAAATAAACTTTTGTACAATCTACTGAAACTTAATGCACACGCTACCCATTTTTAAAGATCAAACAGTTAAAGAAATTTGAAGAAGCAAAGCTTATTTACAAAATGAAAAATAACTTAATTAAGGAAAACGTGATATTGAAACAAAATAAAGACTACCATGATGATGTGAAAGATTGGGAAACAAATATCGAAATATCCAAAACTCTTCAATATTTAGAAGATTCAATAAGATGCTAATTAAATCATTACAAGGAATAGGAGAAATTCAAAATGCACCTGAAAAACAACCAAAAATTATTAATGAGATTTTAAATTCTGTTGCTACTGAAAACTGCAAAATTATGTCCTTGGAAGTGACTCTTGGTATGTAATAAATAAATATTGAAAAAAAAAATTACAAAGCATTAACACTTAATAAGGACTATATAATTATGAACGTAACTTTAAAATTACTATAAATTACTTGATTGCATCTGTAGAATTGACACTTCAACTTTTTTACTTAAAACAGATTATTTTTGATATATTTCAGTTGACTCTCAATAATTTTTTTATTTGTTTTAAATCCTCGCCCTCAATTGAAAAACAAGTTCCTCGATTTATCTTGGTTTATTTAGTATGTTTCTATTTATATTCAGTTCAAGACTCATGCCGCCTATAAGAGCAATTTGGATCGTAGATATATGGGAAAATTTTTGTTTTAATGTATTTGGAGGAATCTTATTTTAAAAGGAATGTAAAAAATCAAAAACGTTGGACTAAATTAATTCGTCGAATTGAAGGGTGAATATTTCGAAAAATTAAAATTAATTTGAAGCGAAAATGTATTTTTCTCTTCTTCGTTTTTATAAAACAGTCCTTATGAGTAGTCGATTTCAACCATTTTTGCTTGGTACATTGCATTAGTAAAAATGAGTAGCTGAATTGTTTTTAAGCAAATACTTAGTCTTGTAATATACTGTGATGTAGAATATTCTTGTTAAGCGAAATGGATAGTTACATTCTATATTAACATAACGAAGGATGTATTCTTGTTGATTAACTGATTTTTAATGTTTTCCAGGGGCGTCATTGAACTAGGTTTCAACAGAATGTGCTGTATTGGAGTAGGGTTCATCCCTGTCTATAGGCACTTTGTACAGAACTGATTTGGGTATATAGGTAATCTTTCAATTTTAAAATGTAATGGCTAAGAAATTGTTCTGTTGAAATTGTTATATTTATTTTTTAAAGTTCTATGGATCCTGTGATCATGTACCTACAATTTGAATAATGGTAGTTTTTAAATATTTCATTATACATATTGAAGACAATATTGAATGGATTCTATAATAAGGGAATAAAAGAACTACAACTGTAACGATATTTTTTCTCCATGCTTCTCCTTTGACGATGGGCTTAGGCGCCAGTTGCCACTTTTGGAGCCTCAAAATCCGCACTCCATTCTCGCATCGCTCGATCTAAGAAAAACTTCAATAACCTACGTTTTTCCACTACTGACATAGTAAGTAGTCAGTTACTACATTGATTTGATTGAAGTAAGTACTACTTACTGAGATATCTTGCGTTACTATCGACAACAGGAAGTAAGTGAAAACTTACTTCCTAGAGAAGTAATATGCCAGCATTGTTGTTTCCGATATTGAAGATTGAATTCATTTTTAGGAACCATTCTTTGAAACACTTATGTTTATGGTGTTTGGAAACGTTTTTAAGACTTCTCGATGTGTATGGAGAAGATATGTTGACAGTATGCTAGTATTAGAAATGGTTTGCAACATTTCGATCCGGCAATTCTGATGTCGAAGATGCACCACGTTCCGGGGAAGGCCGGTTCAATCTGATAAAGATATGATAAAGGTATTAGTTGATGCAAATCGGCGAATAACAACACGTGATATCAGTGGGAGGTTAAATTTATAGAATTCAACTTTTTATGATCACTTGAAAGGAGAAATTTGTATCGTGGCGTTGACGTCTGTGATTGGCCTCTCAAACATAACGAAAATGGTCCATTTTTGAAGAGAATCATAACTAGGTACGAAAAATGGGTTGTTTATAACAATTTCAAACACAAGATATCATGGAGCAAAAAAGATGAACCGGTTCAAAGCATTTTAAAAGCCAATATCCATTAAACAAAGCGTGCTGTCTGTTTGGTGGGATTTTAAAGGAATTGTTTTTTTTTAGTTTTTACCGGATGTTCAAGGTTACATCGAACAAGGAATTTTTAATTTGCTATGCAGGTACTTAACAATTAAGATCGCCGAGGAATCTAAGCCTAAGTATGTCTCATCATTTCTTAGAAACCTTTGGTTAAGGACCGAAAATATTTTTCCTTCACACTTTCCTTAGAAACCCATTAAAACCGAAGCCGTTTAAAGACGACAACAGTCGAATGTCGAATTTACCTGACCAAATTTCAAGCCTTAAGAGAGTCTCTCATTCGGCCAGTTAGTCAAAAAGGTTTTGTTGAAGACATCCCTTGAAGTCGTGCGTTGGTCCTCACTTCGTGCTTCGATCAAACGGTCACGCAATATTTTCTCTTCGAACATTAAGTTCTGATCCCACGCACATTCTCTAGAAGTAAATTCTAATCACTTTTCTCTTTGTCCTCTCAGGTTTAACAGTTCTCTTATTTGAGTTAGACACAAAACACCCTTGAAGATACATCCCCAAAAAAGTCGCATTTTGCCGCTTGCCTAAAAAGCACAAAATAAACCGCACGCTAGTTTTAAGTTCTCTTAACTTATAACACACATCTCTCTCTGCTCTTGAAGTATTTTATATTCGTATTTCACTTTAATCTTCCAAGGAATACCCTCTCTCAATAACACAGTAACACACTAAAGGCTTGGAAGTGAATGTATTATCTACATTATTAATTTGTAATTAGATAGTAATTGAAGAAAAGTGAATTCGGTGAAAGTGAACAACGGCGAAAAAGCTCACAGAAGAACTATTCCACGAACAAGATAGTGTTTTCACCGCATTTGGAGTTAAAACTACACCGAAACAACTCCCTCAATTTGGGTAAACAATCAAATTTTTAAATTAGTAATATATGTATTCAGGCAATAAATAAACCATTTAAGTCTAATATATATATATAATATAATGTATAATATATTATACATCCCTCTTTCAACCCCATTTGAAGTATGCTTAACCAAGAATTTGGATACTAATTGGTTAACGTTTAATCAATTACAAGGAAGAATTCAAAAAGATATCTCTACATACCAAGCAATTCTTTACATCGGATAACACAATTATTGGGGAAGTCTATTGTCATCAGCTGGACAAACTGAATGATGCACTTCAACAGAAAAGGTCATAATTAATCAATAGAAAAAGTGTAATGTTCCACAAGATAATGCTTGAATGGAATACACTGCCACACTCGCCATATTCTCCAGATCTGGCCTTCGGATTATTATTTGTTCCGGTAAACCTTTACTTCAAATGAAGAGGTCAAAAATCACCTGGATCAAGATGGCAAAAGGTGTTGGACCAAAATGGCCAATTTTCCAAAAAAAAGGAATTACTTTCCGAACAACCCAATATAAAAAATATCATTAAATACTAGATCTTTGTGGTCGCCTTTTTTACATAGATTGAAAAATTAGTTTTCATGTGAATTCATTCAACGGAATTATATTTCTTCACTGGATATGAAATTTGAATAGGAAAATGCGTGGTAACGAAAATCACTTCCTCAGTTAATTGAGTCTTAAGGGTATGCAAATGTTGATGAATTAATAGAGTTCATAGTTGCATGCCAAATTTGTTTACTTCCTTTCATTATTCAATTTTATTAAATTGTCAGAAAAGGGATATTAATTGGTGAAGTTTCTTATTGAAGCTGGTTGTGTTTTTGTAATGAATTCAATTAAAAACAAGTTTTTTACGTCCATGTTTGGTATTTTCCATTAGAGTGATTTCAAGGTTAGTATTCATGTTACTATAATAATAGTTTGTTATTTGTATCCGTAATTGTTTACAAAAAAAAAATAGTTCCTTCAACCTTTTGATAATTTTTTTTAGAAGGTATGAAGTAAAAATGTTTCTTCAATGAAAATGTTGTGTGACAGAGAAATAGAAGGTAGAATTATTCAAGAATTATTATATGTTCATTTGAATATAACAATGGCCTGAACATCAATAAAATAAAAAAAAACAGTATGAATCACTGGTATGAGGAATTTATAAAACATGAACTGACATTCACAGAAAAAACCAACATTCAACGAAAAAAGTGCGCCAGCTATACAGGGCCCTGCAATAGTTGCGCTTCCATAGCTGTCGAATCAGACATCTTAGAAATTTCGTTCGAAAGCAGGACCTTATACTTTCATTTCTGCATCTCAGGAAATTATTTTCTAATATAAAACAATGAAACCTGCTGTAGAAATTATTCAGGTTATATTCGGTACAACATTACTCGATCAATGAATGATTTCTCGGAATTTCCGCTACTTATTCTGGGAAATTCTGCTGAAATATCTTTCAAAATCTAGAAAAAACTATTCCAAACTCTTCAAGATAGGCATGGTGCGCTTGTCTGCTTATGACGTCAGTAACCTTGTTCCACGTCGGTTGTCGGAATGCTCTCACCCTGCTCTACTTGAACCGTGCGAGGGCGGTGAATTCGGCATTCACAAAGCGGTAGCGTCCTCTATATGTTACGCCGGGAAGCTGCAGCAGAGCAGAGTAGAATTCTGTTCCAGGGCGGGGCACGTCGCCACGTACTCCCTTTCCAGCGAGCTTCGATAGTCACGGAATTGGGCGTTAAGATCTGGGCAGGAGACAGTCTGCAGCTAGGCTGGACGCGGTGCCATCACCAGCGGGGTTACTGCAGAATGAAAATAGGAAAGGTACCTCGGAATGATGGAAGGGAAGTTTTCAAATTGAATAGTACCGTACATTTTTCTATTTTGTTTTATTCAGCGATGAAGCGACTTTTCACAATTCTGGTTTTGCCAATAGGCACAAATTCCATTATTCCTCTTTCACAAATGCAAGAATGATCGATATCTCGTAAAGCATCGAAAAAACTAGTCTCAGATTCATGCTCGCTGTCAAAGTGACATTTCACACTAATAAAATTCTTCTGCTGTTTTTAGTTTCGTTCATTCTATTGTGAGTTAAAGGGTCTTAAAAATGGATGCCAATGAAGCTCTCAAGGAAATGTGGATGTTGTGAGGGACCTTCTATCTCTTAATTTGGGAGGCGGCGTTTTGTTCCGAGCATGCGAACCTGAGCTCTCCAGACAGGAGTGGTTCGCATGTCTGCCTGCGATGCCAGTGACCTTGTGTTCCACGTCGGATGGATCGTCGAAAGCTGTGTGCCTTGCCTTATTTGAACTCGGCGGGGACGCTCAGGAATTTTAAGACTAGTCGTGTCCTGTATATGATACACCGGCAAACTGCAACAGAGCGAAGCACAATTTTGGACAAGGAGCGAAAAAGGTAGCCGCTACACACTTCCTCTCCAGTGAGCGTCGGTAAGGTCACGAAATAGAGCGTTTGGATCAGAAAACAGTCCGCCGCTGGGTAAGACGCCATCTCCAGTGGGGTTACTGTGGCTTAAAACTAACGTACTCTTCTACCCTATTGCAGTATATTTCCGGATTTTTCCGTGTGTTATGTAGCATACTGCGTTACCTCGGGAGGGTGGAGGCCCTCGAGAAGTATTCGTACGACCTGACTACCCAATTGGTTTTGAACTCCAGAGGGCAGTGGCTGAAAGTCCGCGTGCTGGACTAGAAGGGTATTCCATCTATCTGTTCGCAGCAACTCATGTTCAGGATATCTCGAGAAGTGCTTCAGGATTTAACGGAATTTGACGGTTCGTCCTGGACCAAGATCGATTGCGAGACGTTTCTGGGGTTTGTGGATCTCGACGATACAGCTAGACCTTTGGTGCTTGAAGCCAGGATCAATTGAAAGACTTCACAAGGGTTCGTGGGTCTTGATGTACAGGCCGGATGGACGGTGCTTGCACCAGGATCAATTGAGACATTAAACTTGAGACTATCTTGGTTCTTGGAACTGCGTTCGGGTGGGTGGATAAGGAGCTCCTTCGGCGAGTGAGTTGCGTCACAAAACGACTCGGGTACTGACACTGTAGAACCAGTAGAGGTTGGATAGTGCTTCGCTGCTACCAGTCACGGTGTAGGTAGTCGGATTGAAGCCGAATATGGTGGGTTCAACTCTTCGGAGTGGTTTTCGCTAATGCGCTATGATAAGGCGTAACCCTTATCACACTTTCTGCTTCATAGGCACATTGTGGAGACTGCTGAGTATTCACCTGGTTAAAGAGCTAGTAACCTAACTGGTAGAATTCACGATGTCCACAATATGTCGGCGATGAATCCTTAAATACTATGGATGCATAACAAGAGGAGAGACAAACAACTTAGAAAAGCTATTAGTACAAGAAAAGTTGGAAGGTAAAAGACCAAGAGGCAGGTCACCTGTTAAATAGATAGATTAAGTAAAGAAAAAACCAAATAAGTCCTTTACAAATCCTACCGACTGAAACAAAGGATCGACAAATATGGAAAACTAACGTTAATAGTTGTAACTGATTTCATAACATCACGATTTCTCAGACATGAGAATAGAACTGAGAAGAAGAAGAATAATATTTCTCAAGTGAGTCTAATAAAATGTACAAAGACTGTAGCTAAAGGCGCTACAGACTCATTTTAATGAATGCATCGAATTAAGAAGAACATACGCTTATAAATAAAATATTTTGAGTCTCAAATTTTATCTGCTTCTATTCGTATAATAGGCTAAGAATCTGTCAGTACATCTTTTTAATTAAATACCATACCTCGTACATACCACCATATTCGAATTTTCCTACTCAGTATTATATTAAAACTACAAAATCCCCATTTGCTTCAATCCAACATCGCAAAAACTATAAAAAGCGAGCATAAACCGAATAACAGAACCTGTTTGGACAAACCTACGCTGAAAAGTTATCTCAGCAACCGTGTAACCGGAATACATTACAGAGGAGATCCATCTTAATATTAGTGTATGAATATCTGCCCACCGTATTCTTTCCTCATCGAGCTAAAGAATGATTTGTCAGAAAAATCGCATATGATTCAGGTTTTATTTATGTTAGATACGGACGCCTACCAGAGACTGATCTGTAAGAGTATTTTATTTTCTATTATCACGTTATACGGGACAGGTTGAATGTTGCGAGAATTGTTTCTTTGATGGATGGATTGAATTGTGAGTAATGCAAAGGTGTAATCTTACAATTCTAGGTAGGTCTTTCAGATTGACGAATAATTTACGTCTTCATCTATACGCAGTGACATTAGAAGTGCCAAAGTGTCCAGGATTCATTTGGAGCGTCCATTCAACCTAATGTCTATTGTTATTTATAGGCCACTTATAATTCCGCAACTTGTATTATGAGTTGTGTACCCTTTTACGCATAATAACAAGGGAATACTGCTAGTGAATACTCTGTGGTCGAAATTCTAACCTTAGTCTTGAAAACCAAACATAGAACCTCTTCTCGTGAAATTTCTCTCGAGTTTGTCTTCTAGAAACACTATAGATATATTCTGAATTGTGCTTTAAACTAGAAAGTGAAATCTGAGTACGTCTATGGGGTAATTCAAGATAAAAATTACTCAAGTATTGTTTTAGCTTCATTCAAGTTCGACGGGTAATTGAAGCCAGAAATTGCCCAAGTGTCAATCAACACAAAGCGTTCGTGTCAAAGTACATCCAATGTATAACAATCAGTTTATATTTAAAAAGAGGAGCTGCGTATATTCACCAGTATATGGTGATCTATGTGAATATCAAATTAATCTGTTAACTGTTGCTTGTGTTTTATCCATCACCCAGTTCCTGTCTGATACATCCATCCTAAACAAATCACAATCCACAATCCAAGGTAGATGAATGATCTGCTTAGGTGTTGAGGAAACTTCACATTTCCCTATCCTTCAGTAACATATACCAAATCAACATGACTAGTTACACGATTGAGCAGGACGCCTATATGATCAAAATGGGTGCAAACTGCCATTTTACGACAGACATAGTGACCCTTCAAGCTCGACTCTCCAACCTTTTGTAGCCAAATTCAAGACGACTAGTTCGGTAAACAATCAGCTAACACCCGTACGTCGAAAGAATGCCAGATCGACCAAAAATATTTCCCCGGTGTTTCACAGTGTGCTGGGGAATCCGAGGCAGTCAATTCACACCCGTACAAAATCTAAATAAGCCTGAAGCTCAAAGATAATGACCATAGATAACCCTGGGCTTCAAAATGTTTGGAAGAGTACCCCAATCTTAGCCGAAAAACCTTCTGTCCATCGTATTGGAAGTACGAATGCACGCGTTGCGCAAGCAGCTGAAGAAGGGCTATAATGTAGAGGTGTGTTATTTGTTTATGCAACAATTGATTGTAAGTATTGCTGTTTCTATTTCAATCTATTACAGATAAAGTCTGAGAATAGATCTAAAATAAAAGAACAGAATTCCGGGCGAGAAAGATCGCTACAACTTCATAAATATTGGGTGTTTTTTTAGAGTAATAAAACTTTAAATTGAAATAAAACACATTAAAATTGAGATTGAAGCTAAAGTTTTTTTTATTTGAAAGATAATTTTATGACATTTATGTTTTGAAAATAATTTCCGGCATATGTCCACCACGAGTAGTTCTGAGGAAACGCACTCGACCAGAACAATTTTGGACCACTTTTTCGAGTAATTCAGGCCCTATTTCATCAATAACACGAGTTAAGTTGGCTTCTAAAGCGTCTTGTTTCTGGTTTATCAGCATAAACCAATGACTTGACATAACCCCAAAGAAAATAATCCAGTGGAGTTATGTCGCATGATCTTGGAGGTCAATTAATTGGACTATTTCTCGAAATATTGTTATCGCCAAATCTTTCTTTCAATAAATCAATTACGATAACAGCATGAGGTATAGCATCATCTTGTTGGATCAAAACACTTCTGTGTATCTCCAGATACGGGAATTTTGCTTGTTTACATAGCCGTTCAACCAGAAATGAGCTTCATTACTAAACACAATTTTACGATAAAAAAGTGGATCAACTTCAAGCTGTTTTAGGGCCCAATCAGCAAACAAACGACGCTTATTATGGTCAAGTGGCTTTAGTTCTTGAACCAGTTAAATCTTGTATGGGTGTAGACCAAGATCTTTTCCATTGGTGAATGCAGAGTCCATCGAATAGACAAATATGTATCATCATTAACACTATGACTTACAGCAGCGATATTTTCTTCTGTACGTACAGTTCTTTGTCTTGTTGTTGTTGCATCGAGTAGAGAAAATGTTGTCCGAAATATATCGATAATTCGACGAATAAGCTGCTCTGATGGACGATTATGTAAACCATAAATTTCACGAAGTTCTCTATAAGTTTGGCGAATAGAACGCTGATTTTGAAAATAAATTTCAACAATTTGTAAACGGTTTTTATGAAAGTTCTATCACTCTAAAATACACCCCATATATGAGTCGGTGGTATTGTGAGTTCTTCTGCTATAAACTTAAACAATTCGTTTGATATTTCATCTTCACCTGGACAGAACGCATGTCTGCCTGTGGCGCCAGAGACCTTGTGTTCCACGTCTGAACGGTCGTCGAACGCTATGTGCCTTGCCCTACTTGAACTCGGCGGGGACAGTCAGTCAGGATTTTTAAGATTAGTCGTATCCTCTATATGATACGCCGACAAGCTGTAGCAGAGCAAAGCGGAATTCTGGACGAGGAGCGACGAAGGTGTTCGCTAGAGGAGATTCTTTCAATCAAAAAAGCCATTGAGAAAAAGAGGAATTCAACAAATTCCCAAAAACTCTTTGGAAATACCCATTAAAACACGAAGTTGCATGAGATTGGGCCCCAAACAATCGACAATGTTTGATCAGATTGGGTACTGTATGGCCAGTCGTGGCGGTCATTTAAAATATATTGTTTTTCATTCGTGAATGTCAAGGTTCATCCTTTCTACTCATGACTTTGAGAAATATTTATTACTTTATTTATGGCTGATCGAAAATGTAAATTTTAAAGGGCCAACCCCATATGATGGAAATATCGTAACAGTAAGGGGTAGCGGTTTACCCTTTGGAAGTGCAAACACCTTCAGGTTCCCAACCAACCGCACCATCCACCACCCTCCACGAAAACGTCCCCCAAGTCCGTGTCCCGACCTCCCGACCATAAGGTGCTCGCGCGCTCGACTCCAGCAACCTATCTTGCCGTGACCGCAGCACGCGCACCAGTCGCCTCCGACGTCTCCGTCAGTCCAGAAGCTCGCGAAGGTCGTGCGACCTCGCCGTTCCGCAGATTCCGCCACGCAACGTCCGTTCGATCGTCTTCAGGCTCCTTCGCCGGCAACCGCCCGTCGCGAAAAGTGAAAGGGGTGGCATTTTCGCCGGTGCGCTCCAGCTGGAACCCGTCTCGGGCCCTTTACGCCTTCCCCGGCCCGCCTGCAACGTCCGGAAGGAACATGTGCGGAGCTTAAGTACAGTGTCAGGGTTCCCGTGGCTTATTGCACCATCGCGAGTTGTTGTTTTGCCAGTGTGTGCGTGTTTTTTCGTTACGTTTAGATAGTTGACATTGGTCGGGTTGGCTGTGAGAGTTGTCTCTGGTCCTGTGTCTTTTGGCGTGTTGGAGATTATGAATCATGCGGCTGTAAGGTAGGCGCCCTTGGTGTTACTATTTCTAGGTGGATTTCTGTGCGATCTGTGAGAGTTTGCATAATGCGTTTCTTCGTATTAGTGTCAATGCTACCGCGCCAAATAGGTCTGGGTGCGTGGTGGCGGCGACGCAACAGGTTGATGGGTCTGCGTGAGGGTGGCGCCTGTTTAGCGACGACGTCTTATCGTTTTCGAAAACTACAGATTCAATCGTGAAACAACCTCATTTTTCGTTCAATATCTGTCTAATGTTAGAGTAGTACGTCAATTTCTGATGTTCCATTTCAAATGGAACAAGAAAATCACGTTTTTGAACGCTCTGTATATAAAAAATGAGCCATCTAGAGTTTGCATTTTAAAGTAGTCGTTATTTCGAGTCCGGCAACACTTTGGTCATTCGTGTTTCGACAGATAGTTAGCTTAATATCGGGCACTAACGAAATGGGCCGATTTACGCTCGAACAAAACTGGGAAATATTCAAAACTTAAGTGGTGAATCTTTAACTCAAACTGTTAGAAATTTACGTGGAAAATTCAATAGAAACCAAATGCCCTTACGATAATTTCTGAATCAATTCGTGAAAAATGGATCGTAATTTGATAAAACAACCCGGTCACGTTCTCATCCAGTGAGAATACCTGAAAACATTACTGCTGTAGCCCAGAATGTGACTGAACAACATATATATCGACAAACATATCATTACCAATATGATTACAAACCGTCATAAATTATCTAATAGTAATTCCAGAATAAAAGAAGAATATAAAACTTTTAACATTTAAATTTTTTTTTGTGAAAATCAGAATAATCTTATTTAATTTTATTTAATATGGATTTTCATTAAGTAAAGACTGATTCAATTAAATATATAATAAGAAGAGGTTTTTTTCTTGATAGAAGGATTATTACAAAATTTGAATATCAAAACAGATTCAATCTGTTAGTCTCCTATAATTTTAATTTAAAAAAAAATTTATTCATAAACTTTTAGAATTAAATTAATGTCTTATAAGCACATATTATATTTAATAGACGTATAAAATCAAAACTCATTATATAATATCAAATGGAATAAATAACCCAACAAATATAAATTGTCAATTAAAATTGATAAATAAATTTCTGAAGGAGATAAAATTTTGTTTCTGATCTTACAATTAAGAGAACTAAATCCTTTTCAAAAATACAAAACACAATTTTAAGAACTTCTCAAAAAAATTATTTATTCGAAATATTTAATATATATATATATATATATATATATATATATATTAAATATTTCGAATAAATAATTTATATATATATAAAATGAAATAATAAGAAGAGGTTTTCTACTTGATTGAAGGAAATGTTTTCTTTGATTGAATTAATAAGGTAGATTATCCTATTAGACCGGTTGTGTCGTTGGGTAATGCACCTTCATCAAAACTTTCTAAAGAACTAATTCAGATTATTTTAAAAGAAACTGAATTCCAAGCTAAATAATCAATAAAAAATTCACTACAACTAATAAATGAAATAAAAAATATCCACTTACCACATAATGCTAAATTCATTTCATTAGACGTCGAAAATTTATTTCCAAGTATCCCACCAAACGAAACAATTGAACTAGTTGATAATCTATTAATCAACAATAGATGTAATAATAATAATAATTAATTAATAATACAATTATCAAAGAAGATATTTTAGAATGCCTGGATATTTGCACTAAACAAAATTATTTTCAATTTAAAAATGAAATTCATAAATCTGAAAAAGGTTTGATTATGGAAAATCCTTTAAGTCCTTCATTAGTAGAAATATTCATGAACAATATTGAAACTAAAATTCACTAAAATCCCCTTATGAAATATTTTTAATATTGGTATAGATATGAAGAGGATATTTTCTGTTGCTTCACAGATAGGCTTTGGAAAAAATTATTTTTGTTTGTCAGTGAAATACATCCTTCAATATCATTTAAGATGGAAACCGAAGTTTTTCTTTTTCTTGATTTAACAATTACTAGAATACATAATGCACATGATTTTTCAATATTTCATAAACCAACATATACGGATGCTATTATACACAACAAATCAAATCATCCTTTAAATAAAAAATTATCAGCATTCAATTGTGTGATCCATAGATTACTTAATATTCCCATGAATCGAAAAAATTATATTTCAGAACCAAACATCATTAAACAAATAGCTATTAATAATGACTATGATCCTACGTTGATAGACAAATTATTGATAAATAAAAATAATAATATAGCTCTAAATATGGTGTATCCCAATATGAAAAAAATTTAAATACATTTCCTTAAAATACACTCACGGTATTTCTGATAAAATTGCTATATACCTCAAAAATAAATATGATTTAAGAACTTCATTTAAAAATGATAAATCGGGGGCTTATAAGTTAATCTGCGGTGATTGCCAAAAGTTCACATAGGACAGACTGGAAGAACTTTCCGAAATAGAATTTGTGAAAATTTGAAGAGTTTCCTCAACAATAAAAGTAATTCCACATATTCCAACCATTTGTTAGAATTAGGACATCCTTTCAACCATAATTTTGAAATTCTACATATAGAAAGTAAAAGTTATGCCTTAAAGCGACGAAGGTGTTCGCTGTTAGAGTCCCTTGAGTTAAATAAACACAATAACATTGGAATATTACTTAACGAACAATTAGATTTAAATAACTCACCCCTATTAAATATATTCAGATAAGCTGGAATTTACAGAGACCTTTTTTGGGTTTTAGTGCTCGATAAAAATTTTTGTACCTACTCTAATATAAATAGCAACCGATTTTAGCTACTGTGACAGCAAAACAATTGTATTAAATAATAATTAAAAATTTTTTTGAAAATTAGAATAACCTTATTTAATGTGGATTTTCATCAACTAAAGACTGATTCAATTAAATTAAAATATAATAAAAAGAGGTTTTTTCTTGATAGAAGGATTATTACAAAATTTTAAATATCATACAGATTTATTCAGTTAACCTCCTACAAATTTTAATTCCAAAACTTTTTATTCAAAAACTTTTAGAATTAAATTAAATAAATGTTTTTAGAAAACACTGTTTCAATTTAGTAGACATACATAATTAACACTTATTACAAAGTACCAGAAGGAAATAAAAGAAGTCAAAGAGCAAGTTGTTTTTGAAGAAATTCTTGAGGTTATGTTTTGCATTTTTGGAAAGGAATTTGGTTTTCATAAAACAAGGTTGAAACAAAATTTTGTACCCTTCAAGTATTTATTTTGTAATTTTAATTGATAATTTATATTTCTTTGAATTATTTTATTTCCTTTTGGTACTTTTTAATAAGTATTAATTCTATATGTCTTCTGAATTGAAACAGTGTTTTCTAAAGACATTTATTTAATTCAATTCTAAAAGTTTTTGAATAAAAATTTTTTCAAATTAAAAATTTGAAGGAGGTTAACAGAATAAATATGAATGATATTTAAAATTTAGTAATTATTAAGTTAGAGGCATTAGAAATTAAAAACTTTGGAAACTTTCGACACTTGGAAGAATTTTTGGAAAATATTGTAATTAAAACTGAAGCGACTGAAATGAAACTGGTATCCAAATTTAGCCCTAACGGACGTATACGTTGAATGTTTTGACGCCGGATAATTTATTTACTACCACAATTATTCCCAAGAAGGGACGGAACATCGATAATAGTCTTGAACATTCCCGATTTAATGAAGGAGAGTCTTTCACAATTGTACGAAAATTGATCAACTCAACCTCTAAAAACTAAATTATTGACCTTCAAATTATTTGGAAAAAGATTAGAAGATTAAATGTTTATTTTTGGATGGTATATATAGTTCAGTGTATGCGAGCTATCAATAAAATTCTTCTTTTGTTAATTTCTTCAGTGTTCTCTCAGAAATATCAACTCCTATGCTAACCGAAGATTAAAATAAAATAGAATGGCTTTTTACTTGATAGAAGAAATATAACAAAATTTGAATATCAAAACAAATTGAAATATGTTTATCTTCTACAATTTTAATTTCCAAAAGAATTTTTTTATTCAAAAAACTTTTAGAATTAAATTGATGTCTAAAACAAGCACCGCTCACATTTAATAGACGTATATAATCAAAACTCAATATACAATGTCAAATGAAATAAATAACCCAACAGATATACGAAAGTAATTAAAATTAATAAATAAATATTCAAAGGAGACAAAATTTTGTTTCTGGTTTTATCTTTAAGAAATACTACTTGCCTTATAAAAACATGAACACACTTAAAGGACTTCCCAAAGAATATAATTTATAGAGATTTTTGAAATAATTTGTTCGAATATTCAAATATATTAAATATTTCAAATAAATTATATTCTTTGGGAAGTCCTTTAAGTGTGTTCATGTTTTTATAAGGCAAGTAGTATTTCTTAAAGATAAAACCAGAAACAAAATTTTGTCTCCTTTGAATATTTATTTATTAATTTTAATTACTTTCGTATATCTGTTGGGTTATTTATTTCATTTGACATTGTATATTGAGTTTTGATTATATACGTCTATTAAATGTGAGCGGTGCTTGTTTTAGACATCAATTTAATTCTAAAAGTTTTTTGAATAAAAAAAATTCTTTTGGAAATTAAAATTGTAGAAGATAAACATATTTCAATTTGTTTTGATATTCAAATTTTGTAACCGAAGATTATTTCTTCTGTTCTTTGATAAGATCATTTTGAAATACTCTTGATACTTTGATACTTATAAATCAAATAAAATCAATTCTTACAGAAATATTTATAATTCAACCATTTATAACACTAACACAGCTAAAATTTTGAAGAAAGAGCCTGTTCGGAGTGAATATCCAATAGTCGATTGAAAATTCTTTGAACAATTAGTCAAAATAAGAAATTCTTATGAGGAATTTAAAATGAATCAAGAGGCAGTATTCACTTTACCATAACTCAATGTTGAAAAAATAGAAATCGAAGTGATTTAAATTTTGATACATATTCTGAAACTAACAGAGAAAACGATTGAAAACTTTGCTGTTATCATGAAATGTTGTTAATTTCAACGAAAATATCAACAATAAGCAAGTTGAATCACATAAGACTTATCAAAGTAATGAATTTTTTCAAAAAGAATCAATATTCAATTAATATAAGGTAAGGATACCACTACCTACAATATTTTCAAAATGTTATATACAAATTGTATGATCTAAGATGCTTTTGGCCTGGGCAAATTTCTATAAAATATAAGTTGAAGAAGTGTAATCATTTTCATACGTAATTGTAAGTGTAATTATTTATTAAGTTGGAGGTATTACAATTTGAAAACTTTTGACACTTTGAAGAATTTTCGAAAAATATTGTGATTAAAACTGAACCTAATGACATGAAACTGGTACCAAAATTTAGCCCTAACGAATGTATACGTTGAATATTTTGACGCCCGTTGATTTATTTATTAACACAATTATTGCCACGAAACGACTGAGCATCGAAAATAATCTTGACGATTCTCGATTTAATGAAGGAGAGTCTTTTACAATTGTACCAAAATTGCTCAATTCAATCTCTGAAAATTGAATTATTGACCTTTAAACTACTTTGAAAAAGATTACAAGAGTTAATGTTTATTTTTCGATGGTATATATGGTCCACTATACGAAAGCTATCTATAAAATTTTCCTTTAGTCAATGAATTCAATGTTTTTTCAGAAATATAAACTCGTATGTTCTTCTATTCTGTGATAAGATCATTTTGCAATACTCTTAACAAATAACTACTATATTTTCATGAATTTTCTGAACATCGTAAAGAGTAAATCGAGTAAGGATTATTTAAGAGTGAACCTTCGTCTAAACAGTAAATAATAGCATTAGATTGAAAATAGTTTATCGTTCAGATGCATGTTATCATTGAAAATCCACTTAGTCTGATTTCAACTGAAATTTTTATGATAATTCAGAAGAAGAAATTGAGTTGAATCCTATGAACAAATATCTTCCTTATCCTATGCGGATTATATCATCTGATATACAACAGATACAAGATGTAGAAGTATTGAACCGGAATGTTTTGTGAAAATTACAGGTCTGTTGGTTAAAAATGAAAAAAAATTTATTCAAAATAGTCTCCGGCAGTTAATGAATTCTACGCCAAATAGACAGTTCTTCTTTTAAAGAGAACCAGTTATTGAGCCATTTTCCTACTTTTTCATATAAATTGAAGCGTTGCTCAGTGAGAGCGTATGCCAGTGATAAAAAATAAAAGGCATTTGGACAACAATTGTCTCGCTATCACAGTAGCATCTTCAGGTAGATTTACATTTTGAATAATTAAATTTGTTTTAGAAATCGGTTGCTATTTATATTAGAGAAGGTACAAAATTTTTTATTGAGCACTAAAACCAAAAAAGGTCAATTTCAGCTTATCTGAATATATTTGTAAATTTGCAATGAGTTTATTGCAAATGGAATTTCTGTGTAATCGAAATTGCCTGAAAATTGTCGCTGGTAGAAATATTGGCAGTATATCAAAATAGCCTTCGTATTTCAGAATCAACGTAGGATTTGATTCCCTAAGATATACTCAATATAAATGGTGTGTGTTTGGAATTGATGTTGTATTTATTATTAGCTATAACTAATAATATAGAGCAACTAACTAGATGATAGATCAGTGGACCGTATTGAATGAATGAATCAATTAATTGAATTAAATGATTGCATTAAATGTTAAACCTGGTCTCAGGGATTAAAGGAATACTACAAGTATAAGAAATGTATTGAAGTATGAAACATGTGTCATAAATGTTAATTATACAAATTTATCTTACTGAGCTTCTTCTGTATGTGCTGGAGCCACCGCTGCCTTGGGATGCTGCTCCTGGGGTCTGGTTCTCTTCAGATCTGTTCTTGAATTGGTGATACTGCTTTCTTTTTGACTTGGTACATTAACATTAACACGAAATGTCGTCTATGGTTTTTATGGTTGTTCTTCTTTCGTAGAGAAATTAAGCGCAACCACGGTGTTAAGATTATGCTTCATACAACAATATTGGAATTATAGAATGTGCATGCGCAAACACCTTGCGCATGAGATTTGCGCTTTAACAATATTTAACATGAGTGAGTTATTTAAATCTAATTGTTCGTTAAGTAATATTCTACTTTTATTGTGTTTATTTATCCCAAGGAACTCTAACAGGTTGAAGGCATAACTTTAACTTTCTATTTGTAGAATTTCAATATTTGGAGTTTATAAGTTTGGGTGATTGCCCAAAACTTTACATAAGACAGGCTGGAAGAACTTTCCTACATAGAATATGCGAAAATTTGAAGAGTTTCCTCAATAATAAAAGTAATTGAATATATTCCAACCATTTGTTAGAAACAGGACATACTTTCAACCATAATTTTGAAATTCTACATATAGAAAGTAAAAGTTATGCCTTAAACCTGTAAGAGTGCCTTGAAATAAATAAACACAATAAAATTGGAATATAACTTAACAAACAATTAGATTTAAATAACTCACCCCTGTTAAATATATTCAGATAAGCTGGGATTTACAAAGACCTTTTTCGGGATTTAGTGCTCAATAAAAAAATTTTATACCTACTGTATATAAATAGCAACCTATTTCGAAAACAAATTTAGTTATTCAAAATGTAAACCTATTTCGAAAACAAATTTAGTTATTCAAAATGTAAACCTATTTGAAGATGCTACTGTGACAGCGAAACAAGTGTTCTATTAAATAACAATAAAAATTTTTAATAATAGTAATAGTAACAACTGAAAATAAACCAAAATTTATTAGAAACCGAGAAATCTCTAGTTGAAAAACTATCAGCCTTATTGAAACAATTTACTTTCAATACAAAGAACCTTGCACTGCAAAACACTTGTAGCTTTTCCATTATTCTAAAATGAACAGTCTGTATCTTATGGGTAATCTGAGTAGGCTGGGAAATCATTACAAGCGGTAAACTTTAAAGAGTAGATTAGAATTTTTTCGATAAAGAATTCAATCTGATATTTAACGGGTTCACTTGCCATGTTTTCTTATCATAAAGCTTTCCAAATATTGAACTGTTTCAAGTGCGAATGTTTGATAGATGATTAAAGTTAAAACAAGTTTTTTCGAAATAACTTATTAATATAATTACGATGTTTACAATTCTAGTGAACTGAAGTCCCACATTCTGTGCAACTACAGTTTCAGATCTTCAATTTATATTCGGACAACTGAAAAGTCAACACTAGGTACCAAGTATTCATATACGATCAATCACAAGAAAATGATGACAAGAATCGAAATAATGCCCAAGTACAGTGGTGAGAAGTAATCCTAAAAAAATAGGAGAGCCATAAAAATTTTAAGAAGTGTTTAACAGAAATTAATGAGTGGCTTTCATATAATTTTTTTCCAAGCCCTTTGGAATTTGAGGAAAATTCATATTAGGAGTAGAAATCAGTTCGTGCGGTTTTGATAATAGTTTATTATTCCATTGTTTCATCTGGCAACATTTTCATTTTGAAGTGTCATCATTAGGCTTTCTTTTCTGTATCTGTCATTTCGCTGAAGTATAAACAACATAGTTTCTGTGTGCTTTGAAATTGTTGACTTTTTCACCGAAGAATGTGTTTTTGCGGTGAGTTTAACTTCAATATAACAAAAAAGGTTGCCGAAAGTCATCGTATTTTAGAGGCAAGGCTCTGTGAAGATCCATCACAAATGCAAGAGGAACTCGCAAAAACATTTGGAGTCACTCCACCAAAAACTGGAGAAGAAGCATGTAAAGTTAGAATAAACAGATCGCGATTTTTCATAATAAATTTGGATTATTTGTGAACATAATTGGAGTATGTACCTTTCCACGATTAAATGGTAGACATGGTCAAATACAACTTTCAATGTACCAAATAAACAATGGCTGCCATGCGTTAGTAATGTCAATTTAAAAATGGGGCGTTCCTCTTTATCATCTGGAGAACGAAAGGTTAAAGCGTCGAATATAGGAGTTGTGAGGAAAAATATAAGCACAGAGTGTGATTGTTACTTATAAATTTCTTGAGAGTTCTTAGGGAAACTAAAAGAGTCAAGAATATTCGAGAATTCAGCAAATAGTGACAAAATCATTCGAAAATCCCAAGATACCATCGAAACCTCAACTTGACTAAGCAGTAAAACATAACTATCGATATCCCATATTATTATTATCGAATATAAAGTAATATACACCGGTACTTCCGACTTGGTAGTACCATTGTTTCCACAGCCATAAATTTCCTTTATCGCCATTACTCACTTCGATTAGTTCGATCTCTTATCTTTACAAAAAAAAATGACTGGTCGCGCAAGGACACAGTGGCAGAGAAAACTTGAACTATAAGAAAGAACCTTGGATCCGATACATTAATTTTAATAATTGTTATTGATGCTGATGTACATGGTGGTTATTTATAAAGGAAATCCATGTCGTTGTACGGTTCTACAATATTCTAGTATATATGTCTCTGATAAAGTATCATTATGGTTTTGTTTGTTACCAATCGTACCTTTGGTCCCATTAGTTTCGATCGATTACCAACACAAGATGACGCAATCGTCATTCTGAAACGAAACAAACCTCTTACAAAGATCAATCATTATCAAAATGTTCTTCATCTTTTATTATTCTTCCTATAAGAGACAGGTCAAAGTTTACCAACCTTAAGGATAAGTTGCTGCTAACAATTGTCCAGTTTCTATAGGTCCCATTGATACAGAGGAAAGTATCTCTGATGAAGTTAATTATAAAACCCTTCATTCAACTCCAACTGTTAATGTGATTTTGCATTCGTTGATTTCAATGGCCGAAAATATTTTCTTTGGTTGTAACATAAAGCTGAATAGCATATTATGGTATCGGGTGTTTTTTAGAGTGATAGAACATTCGATAGGGATATACTCAGAATTGTACAGGTTAAAATATGAGCAGAGCTCTGTAATAACATTAATGTACCATTGTCATCATTGTTGTCCCGGGTTTCTGCTCAAGTTTTGACACCCCAGCAGACCCCCGAAAAGCTGAAAGAAAAAGAAAGGAGTTTTGGAGAAAGGATTTTAGAGCACTCCGCGCCAGCACAACTAGGTGAGGGACCCCCACAAGTCACCTCTCCCACACCAAAGAGGATCGCCGTTGCGATCCCACCACTCAATCATTTGAGCAGAGTGTCTATGGATTATGAAAGACTGAAGCAACGAATCAACACGAATAACAGCTTGTCAGCATGGACCCCCCGCACCACAGGATCGCTGTTGCTGTTCGCCGCCAAAAGCGAGGCTCCGAAGCATCATAGGATTGGGCCTTAGGATCAAAAGGGCGCCAGAGTTTGGGGGAGAGCAGAGCGTATCTTAAAGGACCCTCAAACCTTGTCGAAACGTCGTAGTCTCCCTTTCCCTCCAGCGGAACACTTCCGAACCCGCAGCGGAAAAAGATAAGCTTAAGGATCCACGAATGGGGCCGGAGTTAGGGAAGAGCGCAGCGAATATCCCAAGGTCCCACACTTGTTCAAAACGTCGTAGTCTCCTTTTGTCCTCCAACGGATCAATCAGGACCCCGCAGCAGGAACTTCAGGAACTAAAAATGGAGCCAAATTTGGGGGCGAGCAGAGCGAATCTCCCAAACCCCCCAGCTTGTTCGAAACGTCGTAGTCTCCCTTTGTCATTCAACAACCATTTAAGATCCTTCAGCGGGCTAAGAGGACGAAGGTTGGAAACCCACGCTAAGGACTAGCGGGGATCGCCTTCGCCAATGAAAGGAAAAACAGAACTCTAATCGATCGCAGGGTCGCAGATTCTGGTCGTCAATCAGAGCCAGCTTCCCCGTACGATTCCAAGTCCTGCGGCAGGAAAAGGTAGGATTGGGACAACATGATGGAAAGGTATTATGCAAGAAAGAAACAAAGAAAGGAAATTAGGATTGCGAGTCTCTGCTTTAGGCATCATAACCATATCCTCCATCTCATAAATGAAACTAGGACACTCGTTATGACAAGCTCCCCCACCACGACAAGGTACAGAGACAGGGGGGGAGATTCGATAGGGATAACTGTGATTTGACTGAAGGAAGAAGCCATGTTGTTTTGACATTTCTGTTCAGGAAGCATTGACGAATTATAATGAAAAGACTCACGCCGCAACAACGTATACGAATTGTTAAAATTTATTTTCCAAATCAGTGTTCTATTCGCCAAACTTATAGAGCACTTCGTGAAATTTATGGTTTACATAATCGTCCATCAGAGTAGCTAATTCGTTGAACTATCGATAGATTTCGGACAACATTTTCTCTAGTCGATGCAACATGGTGGTTCTCACTTGGTGTTCTTGCATTCAAGCTTGAGTATAGGTCGAAGTATGGCATCTTGCATTATCCTGCTGAAAACGCCACCCCAATGGATATAAAGCTTGCGCCGTTTCAAGGAGAATATCGTTTAGAATGCCACAATACTTTTCACTATTAATGGTACCATCCACTATACAGAGATGCGTAGCACCACGCTGAGATATTGCTGGGAAATTTGAACGGTAACAGGTTGTTTTGATAGGATTTTTTTAACAACTTTAATCAGATATAAAGACATGATTAAACATATCTTCTTGAAAACGTTGACAAAATTCTGTTTGATCATCAACAATATTTGACAAATAGTGTTGCCATGCAACTTTGGCCATAACCAACTATCTGCACAACCTATTTTATCCACTACTTTTGTCTTAGAATGTTACAAAAAAGAAGTATGTTAAATAACATAAATAGATGTTAATTCTTGATAGAAAGTATATAAAATTATTTAAATAATTAATAATAATAATAATAATAGATATTTATTCCCATGAACAGTAAAAAAAAAATACATGTATAGAGAACACGTCAATAAATATACACTGAAGTAAACAAATGTGATAACAAATTAGAAACAAAAAACTTTATTTAAGATGTATTATATTGCAAGGAACTCCTGGACATTGTAAGGTTCCAGTTCTATGAGAAACCTATGCAGTCTGGACTTGAATATTCGAAATTTATCGATACTCTGTATTTCTTTAGGTATCCTATTGAAAAAAACGATACACATATATTCGGCATTTTTTTCAGTAAGGGTGAGTGAGTGGACTGGATAATGCAATGGAAGCCTACGTCTGGTGTTATTGGTGTTTTCGTGTTGTTTGAAATATGTGTTTCTTCTCTGATGCAGGAATAAAAGACATCTGAAAATGTAAAGGCCGGCCAGTGTTAAAATATTGTTTTTCCTGAAAAATCCACGGCATGATTGTCTATATGGCAATCCATAGATTATACGTATTGCTGACTTCTGAACCACAAAAATCCGTTCAACGGCTGAGCATCCACCCCACGCTACTATACCATAATTTAGGCGAGATTGGAAATTGGCGAAATAGAGGATTTCCAAGACGCTCCGGTCAACTTGTCGTGCCAGTACCCGAAACGAATACACAGTAGATGTTAATTTTTGCTGGAGGTTTGTTAGGTGTTCACCCCAGTTTAAAGAACTATCAAGAGTAACTCCAAGAAACTTTGTGCTAGTCGATATCTGGATGTTATGACCGAGCAACTGCAATGAGGTTGGGTTGTCCGGCTTTTTGGATGCAGAAAAAATCATACATTCGGTTTTGGTTGTGTTTATTTTCAGTGCATTTTCCTGGCACCAGTCGCGTACCGCCATTACTGCTGATTGAGCTGTTGATATTGCAGAATCTATGTTCCCTTTGGTCGCGATAATATTCGTATCATCAGCGTACATGACGACTAATGCGTCATTTTGTAGTACGCATGGGAGGTCATTGATATATATTAAAAAGAGAAGCGGTCCAAGTATACTCCCTTGAACCACTCCGTTATGCAGCAGTGCCTCATCAGACAAATACTTAACACCATCGACCTCAAGTACTACCTTCTGGATCCGGTTTTCCAAAAAACTACGGACAACCTCCAACTGCCTATCTCTCATACCGTACGCGTTTAACTTTCTCAAGAGTAACTCATGACTTACACTATCAAAAGCCTTGGAGAAGTCCAGAAAAATTCCCACAGGAACCTCGCCCCCCTCCAATGCTTCAATCACTGTGCGTGTCAACTCGAAAATGGCCGTTTCTGTATTCTTGTCTTTAGAGTACCCATGTTGATTGCTACGTAAAATCCGACATTTAGACAAAAAGTTTAGCAGACGCTGTCCAAGTACCTTTTCGAAAATTTTTGAAAACGATGTTAATAGACTAATTGGTCGATAATTATCTAAATCTTTAGTATCGCCTTTTTTATGGAGAGGTTTTACAATAGCTATTTTTAGACTACTTGGAAAGAAGCCATCTCTAAAACAAGTATAGATAATATTAGCCAGTGGTTTTGCGATCAAATGAACCGATTTTTTAATAATTGTCATCGGAATATCATCATATCCACTCGATCGTGTGTTCTTGAGTGATTTTACCACGTTCACGATTTCTTTTTCATCAATGTTAAACATATAAAAGGTCTTTGGATTTGGACTAATATGCTTAGTGAATCGGTCAATTGGGACTGCATTTTGATTAGAGGAACCTACGTTGGTGAAATGCCTGTTGAAAGAATTTGAGAGCGTTTGTGGATCTATATCGCAGTTAAATTTCGACTTTTTGTTTCCTTTTCCTGTTAGATTATTGACCAATTGCCACGTTGTTTTCGACTTATTATCCGATCCCATGATTTTATCGCGGAAATATTTTTGTTTGGCCTTGCGAAGATGGTTCTCGTATCTTAATTTTTCTTTTTTATATTCCTCGATATATTCTGGTCTACATCTAGATATAGTGAATAGTACATCTAGCCTTTGTTTTGCAGTTTGTATTAGTGGATTGTCTTTATATATATGCGAAACATTAGATTTATTAACTGTTCTCATTACTAACGGAGAAGATCGATCAAAAACTAGTTTAAAGCGGGTGAAAAATTCTTCCCAAAGTTTCTCTGAATTATCCGCATTTACGTTTGAAATATGATTCCAGTTTTCCTTCGATAGTTCACTCAGAAACTTATCAGTTGTGGAGTCGTTTATCAGGCGAACCTGCTTCCGCGAAATACCTGAACGATCCCTCCACACAAAAGAAAATCTTTGCGCGGTATGATCCGATAAATGTGAGGAGACGACACTAGCATTACACTGTTCTAAGTTGGTTATAAAATTATCAATGCAAGTGGCCGAATTCGCAGTTATGCGAGTCGGTTCCTTAATCATGAATGTTCCCCCATAACTCTCCACAAGCGAGACAAATCTCCGAGTGTCAGAATTCGATAGGAGTAAGTTTATATTGAAGTCTCCAGTTATGATAAAATCGGCGATTTCATTTAAAAGTACTGAGAACAATACATTCATTTTATCCAAGAAAACGTCAAGATTCGTATGCGGCCCCGTACAAGGACGATAAACACAGACAATAACCACATTGCGATTATCCGTTTTTATTTCGACCGCCGAGCATTCGAAAATGTGGGGAATACTCATTCTTGCCAGATCTGGACGTTCCTTGCAACTAATATGTTCTTTACAATAAATTGCGGAACCGCCGTGAAGCGATGTTCCTCTACAAAATTTGGAAATCAAATTATAACCCTGAATAGTAAACATTTCTATTTCTTCTGAATCCTTCCAATGCTCTGTTACGGCTACAATGGATGCGTTATTATTATGAGCCAACAATTCTAGACCATTGAGGCTGTTACTTATGGATTGAATATTTTGATGAATTAAAACAAAATCTTTTAGAATTCTCTTCTCCTTTTTGATAGGTGAAATAAAAAATTGTTAATTTTACTGCCTTCTGGCCAAATATCTGGATGTTTCAACGATTCGAATTCTCCGGAAGGGACACCAACCTTGAAGGAAGAATACTCATCCGGTCTCTTCGAATCCAATTTTCTACACTTGGCCTCAGGAAAACCATTCGCTACCAAATGCTGAGTCAATATTTCCTCACTCAAGGAGGGATGTAAATTGCACACATGAATATAGCTGAATTTCGGAGCGGCCTCTATTCCAATGTTCGCTCCTTTGCCACTGCCAAGTATGCTCTTATCGAATTTCTTGAATTTTTTCTTTTTTTCGACCATAGTAAAGTTTTCTTCGTCTGTTGAAGTTTTGTTATCCAAGCAGCTATTTTCTGAACTGACTAATTTATCAGCGTTAATTTTTCTGGACCCATCAACAGATCCACCCTCATTTGTAATATTTCCATCACTAAAGTTCTGGGTGCTTTCTGGATGAACTGATTTGTTGCGTTTCTTGTGTGAATCAGTTTTTCTCGTTTGTTTAACGGACGATACTTTATCGATAAAATTTCCAACACTTCTCACCTGCATCGTCTGATTTGAAGATAATCCCGTACGTGCGGCAACATCGACTTTCGTGTTTTGTTTATTCTCCAATAATTGAATTATCATGATTTTGTCATGGATTGTTTTCTCTAGTTCATTAATTAATCTTTTAGAACATTGTAATTCTATATCCAATACCTTCATTTCGTTTTTCAGTGTTGTCTCCAAAATATTCCAATCTAGGTTAGGTTTATCAACTGGAATTTCTGGAACATCCTGGGAACTATGATCGATTTCCTGGTACTCAACGAATGCTCTCAGTTCTTCACTTACTGTGAGCCCTTTGGGTATTCTTTTATTAACAATTATATCAACTAAATTTTCTTTTTTTAATCTAGTCAACTCGTTCGCGACATCTACGTTCGGCGCCATATTGCCGAATATGGCGAATTTTATATACCTTCTATCAAGAATATAGCTTCTATCAAGAATTAACCTCTATTTATGTTATTTTATTCATAATATATAATTATTTGGTTTCCTTAACATTCTTTACACAGATAGTCCTTGTGCTATAGCAGAGGCCGTTAAATTGTCTTTCAATCTTCTAGATCAAGGGTAAACCACAGATATATTTTTGTGTGTAGTGAACCGTCCTCACTACATTTAAAGGTTTCATTTCGGCAGAACTATTTCTAGAAGATTGAAGGGTAAGTAAATATTTATTGTTAATTGATGTTATATTTATTGAATATGAATTATTTGAATACTGAAGAAGCAAAGTCGATCTTAAAACTTGTTTTTCAGTAATGTTTTACATATCTTGAGTTTTTATATAAAGTACCTTAGTTAGATATCCAATAATATTGAATAGTCTAAGTAAGATAGTTTTATAATGAAATTCTTAAGATTATGTTGGATATATTTGAAAGATATTGGTTTTCATAAGATTAATCAGCAGAAACAAAATTTTGTCTATTCAAAATATTTAATTTATAGGATTTTGGTTAATAATTTTTATTTATTGGATTTTGTTATAACATTCGGATGTCTTATAATGACTGTTCATTTTATATGTCAATTGATATAAGTGGTACTTATATGACATTATTTTAATTTATTTTCAGAAGTTATAATCATTAAATATAATCTTTTGGAATTAAATATGTAAAAGGATAATATTGAAATATTTAAATAAGTATGTTAAAATTATGAAAAATAATAGATTCTGGATACTTTCTAGACAAACAATATATACATTTTTATTGATTGTTTTTATTTTAGCATACAAATATCTTCCAACCGATAAGGTACGGATAAGAGTGTTATGTATTTTTGTCTGGAGAATGTGTTTTAAAGAAGAAATGGAAAATACTTTTTTTGAATCCATGTCGAGCATTTTTTTATTCAAGATCTAATCGAATTAGCTGTCTCGCTAATCGCGGTCAATATTGTCGTTTGATTCTGTATCGATTGACTGCCGAACATATGTGTTGATTATTCTAAATGTCTATAACAAAACAGTGTTTCTGAGACAATAAACATTATGTTAAATGATCAAGCAGATTTAACCCTACTTCCATCGCTTAATGTTTTTAAATACCATTTTGAAATTTCCCTGATGATTGCGAACTATTTTCTTCGAGCCTCTATCTTTTACTGGCTACTTTTTTATGAATTGAGTTTAGTAAAATAAAATACATGGAGGTTTATACTTGATAGAAGGTGTATAAAATTTCTTAAATATTTTAATATTAAGAAATGTATTCTATTAGCCTTCTACATATTTAATTTCAAAAAATCATATTTAATATTATAACTTCAGGAATTAAATAAATGTCATACAAGCACGGCTTATATCAAACGACATATGAAATAAAATAAACATAAGACATCCAAATGAGATAACAAAATCTAATGAACATAAATTGTTAACAGAAATCCTATAAATTAAATATTTTGAATAGACAAAATTTTGTTTCTGCTCATCCCTCTTATGAAAACAGATATCTTTCAGAAATAATTTGAAATAAGGTTATTCTGATTTTCACAAATTTTTATTGTTAAACTCACAACAATTGTTTCGCTATCACAGTAGCATCATCAGGTAAGATCACATTTTGAATAACTTTTTTAGTTTAACAATAAAAATTTGTGAAAATCAGAATAACCTTATTTCAAATTATTTAATATGGATTTTCACCAAGTAAGGACTGATACAATTCAATCTTTCAGAAATGTTTAACATAATCCTCAGAATTTCATCATAAAACTATCTTACTTGGAATATTCAATATTATTGAGTATCTAATTAAGTTACTTTTCAGAAAATCTCAAGATTTAAATGTTCAGTATTCATTTACCAAGATGTTTCTGGATTGTCAAGATGAGTAAATATTTTTTGTTGATTGATGTTATATTTTTTAAATGGGATTGGGTACTGGCGAGCAAAGTCTCTTTAAAACGGGTTTTTTAGTAATGTTTTTACATATCTTGAGATTTCCTAAAAAGTAACTTGGATACTCAATAATATTGAATATTCCAAGTAAGATAGTTTTATAATGAAATTCTTAGGATTATGTAAAACATTTTTGAAAGAAACATATCTGTTTTCATAAGAGGGCTGAGCAGAAACAATATTTTGTGTACTCAAAATATTTAATTTATAGAGTTTTTGTTAACAATTTATATTTATTGAATTTTGTTATCTCATTTGGATGTTTTATAATGAATGTTTATTTTATTTTATATGTCGTTTGATATAAGCGGTGCTTATATGACATTAATTTAATTCCTGAAGTTATAATATAAAATATAATTTTTTGAAATTGAATATGTAGAAGGCTAACAGAATATATGTGTTAATATTAAAATATTTAAAAAATAAGTTTAGTATTTAAGAATCTTTCTGCAATGATTTAAATACTCACTCGGTGAAATCATAATATGAGGAAACAATTATTGTGTGAACAATAAAATTGAAGTTGTTTTTCATTCATAAATTTCAAGATGAATTTCTGTAAAGTAAAAACTCAAACAATCGGAGAAAGCATTCGTGATGAAAATAACAGACTGGTCGGACAAATTAATAGGGAAATTATAGCACCCTTATCATTATTTGAGTGATTTTTTTCATGATTTCATAAACACTTGGAAGTTTTTTAGGGGCTATATTCCTCTTAATTAAGATATAAGGAAATATAGTGCTTGTTGTCGAGAGTACCCACAACTTACTGTATAGGCCATGGTAAGAGGGAGCGAACCCTTGGTTCTTGGGAGTTAAAAAAGACCTCTGTGGAAAGGATGAGCTGAGCTTGCTGTCAGCATACTTTCTTGTTGATAAAGAATTTAACTTTTTTTTTGTCGAGAAGGTATCAACGCAACATACTTTTTTCAGTATCCCTGCAAATACTGATTAAAAAATTTTTCATATAAGAGAATAACGCAACATTACGAGATACTTTTCACCTGTACGAATAGAAACATCATATACCTCTGCGACAAAACAGCGCAGCATCAAGAACATTCAATAAGTAAGAGATAAAATCTTCGAATTTCACGCTGCTTAAGCAGATTTTCCACCGCTTCTTACGGGCAAGTCGCCGCGATACCTCATTAAGAATAATCATTTTCAACGCCATAAATTTCATCCAATCGATTAATTACACACGAACAAACCTCTCCGCGTTTGTACGTTCGGAGAAGTCGAGGAAAAAATTGACCATTATTTATCGGAAAACGACCAGCAAGTCTGTCTGTTCGATTCACACGAGAACAAGACGCGATATATAAAGTTTTATGGCCTCGCATTAAATCCTGATGTTTCGGCGAAATTTACGATCTTTTCATCGAAGGTGATATGAGCGATAATTTTTGAGTTTTATGCAGTTGATTCTTGCTGTAGAAAGCTTTACAGGGTTTTGATACGGGGGTGGATTGATAACATTTGTTTGAAAATATCTCGATCATTTTTATGGCGTTTGTCGAATTTCCGTCACAAGTGTTATGAACGTGAGTCAGCTTCACATCGATTGTCAGTAATATAAGCAATCATTTTTGCGTTTTATGCATTACATTGTTGGCATAAAATATCTTAATCATTAATATTATGTTTATGGAATTCAGTCACAAGTGTCATGTATGTGAGCAAGTTTTTCAGAGTTTGCATACGAGATGATTGATATAGCAATTAAATAATTTACAAGTATCAGCAAGCCTTACATTTTAAGTAACACAAGTAATAATTTTTGCGTTCTAGGTATTTCATTGTTGTTATAGAACGCCATGAAGCAGTTTCATGTAAGAGAGGATTGATAACATTTTCTCGTGCACGGCCTTATCATTAACATTGCATTTACAGATTTTCAGTCACAAGTGTTACATACAGGTGTCCCAAAAGTCGACGTCAATCCGGAATCAGGTAACAGGTTAAGTCATAAGTCATCAGAAAAATATAAAAGAAAATCCACGTCCTGAGTTTTTTCAAATTATGTTGCACTTTCTTTTATTCAATACAATCCACACCCTGTGATGATTTTTGAACTCCTATTGGTACAATTTTTCACTTTTTTCAAATTTTATTTTTCCTATGTTATCCCGAATAGTGCTTCTGTAACCTATAATCGTCAATTCTAAGCCAATTGCTCCAGCTTGGAAAATAATGCCACTTTTCATTATTAATATTGCTTTTGTTCCACTCTTGATTCTTACTATGCAACACACTACAAATTTTGATTCGGGGGTGGTTTGCGATCAACTTTAGTTTTGTACACTTCATCTTTGCCAAAGAACGCTCTTAAGAGTTCTAAAATGGGAGTAAAAGACTACCGTCTGTTCATTTCGATTATCAAAAATTCATCACAGCTCTCATTTTTCATCGAAGATGTTATAGGCGACAATTTTTGAGCTTTATACTCTTCAAATTGAAAAAGTGTACATGATTTTGATGCAAAATGTATTGCTAAACATTTGCTTCGGTATCACTTGATCACTTGATCATTGATAACATCGAATTTTTATCATAAGTGTCATTTATGTGAGCGAGATTTTCATCGAAATTGATTTAATCTACACATTCATCAATAAAACGCTTCAAATGTTCTGAAGTTTCATAAGTGGACTGCTCCCTTATATTTTGAACATTAATATCGTATCGAACACTCGTCAGAAGTGTCATTTATGAACTTGATTCCTAGTATTAATTGGTGTATAAAGTTGTAATATGAAGTACGTTGCCCAACATTTTGTACAGGTTTGGAAAAGACGGTCGGAGACATAAGAAATTCAAAGTTAATCTATAAGCAACGTCGGTTTCAATGGAGCAGTGGAAGAATCAAAACCTCAGCGCGATGCGATGACGAATAAACGAGTGTTCTCTCTCAATGGTAGAGGCTGGCGGTGGAAAACTTCGATCGAAACGAGACTCTGCACTGCTTTGAGTTCAGTGAACAGAATCATTCGCACTTCAAACGTGGACATTGGTTGAAAATAAATACGACAATCTTATTCTTTTGTATACGAGGATTTTATTTGCCACGATTAATGACATAAATAATTTACTCTGTGAAAATGAGTACTTAGGTTCTTTTTCGCCATAACTGGCTTGAAAATAAAATAAATTCTACGAAAATAAGAAATTCGAAAACAAAAACTAAACTAAATGTTCAAATAATCCACCCTGTGGAGCCAAGCAGTAGCCAAATCTATTATAAAGAGATAATCTCATATCTCTGAGCAGATTAGGCATCTTTAAGATATCCCCAAAGATAAAAATCATTGGGAGATAAATCTGGTGATCTGGTGGGCCACTTGTAGAAATGACACGGTCCGAAAAAGTCGTCAGTCATCATCGAAATCAACTGGTACCTGTCGAACTGTCGAAATAATTTGATTCTATGAGAGCTCGAGATATTTGGCAGCGTTTAGGTTACCATAGATAAAAAATGGCTCTAGGATATAATTTCCCAGTATTTCTGTCCAAACATTATGTTTGTGTGGATACTGAGTACACACAGGAATACTCAGATGCTTATTCTTCCTAGACCAACATCTGATGGGTTATGTTTTCTGTTCAAGGTAAATGATGACTCATTAGTGAATGAGATATTGTCAAGGAATGAACTATCGGGTGTTTTTTCAGAACGGTAGAACTTTGAATTGAAATAAACACATTTGAGTTAAGATTGAAGCAAAATTTTTTTTATTTGAAAGATAATTTTATGACATTTATGTTTTAAAAATAATTTCTGACATATGTCCACCACGACTAACTCTGAGGAACCAGATCAATTTTGAACCCCTTTTTCGAGTAATTCAGGCCTTATTTCATCAATAACATGAGTTATGTTAGCTTTCAAAGCGTCTATTCTGGTTTATCAGCATAAACCAATGACTTGACATAACCCCAAAGAAAATAATCCAGTGGAGTTATGTCGCCTGATATTGGAGGCCAATTAATTGGACCATATAGCCAAATCTTTCTTTCAATAAATCAATTGTTACGGTAGCAGCATGGGGTGTAGCACCATCTTGTTGGAACAAAAACACTTCTGGGTCGATACCATTCAAATTTTGAAACAAATAATCATTGATCACCGATCTGTAATGAGCACCATTCACTGTAACATTAACTCTAGCATCGTTTTTGAAGAAATATGGACCGAGATATGGACAACATACAGTGCATTTTTCAGGATGTAATGGAACCTGCAGAACTTCTTTACGATTGTTTTCACTACAATTTTGCTTGGTTACATAGCCGTTCAATCAGAAATGAGTTTCATCACTAAACACAATTTTACGATGAAAAAGTGGATCAACTTCAAGCTGCTCTAGGGCCCAATCAGCAAACAAACGACGCTTATTATGGTCAAGTGGCTTCAGTTCTTGAACCAGTTGGATCTTGTATGGGTGTAGACCAAGATCTTTATGCAAAACTTGTTGTGAACGTTGACGAATAGACAAATCTGGACATCATTAACAGTAAGACTTACAGCAGAGATATTTTCCTCTGTACGTACAGTTCTTTGTCTTGTTGTTGCAAAATGTTGTCCGAAATCTATCGAAGGCTCTGATGGACGATTATGTAAACCATAAATTTCACGAAGTGCTCTATAAGTTTGGCGAATAGAACACTGATTTTGAAAAAAAAAAAACGATTTGTAAACGTTGTTGCGGCTTGAGTTTTTCCATGATAATTTGTCAATGCTTACTGAACAGAAATGTCAAAACAACATGGCTTCTACCTTCTGTCAAATTACAGTTATCCCTATCGAAATTTTTATCACTCTAAAAAAACACCCGATACTTGACGGGACTTGAACCTTTAAGTCCCCTGCCCAAGGCTTTTATCACTGAACTATAAAATTGAAAGCGTTCCAAGCGAATATTTTTGAGCTTCATTCACTTGATTCTTGACATTAAATGCTATGTAGGGTTCTGATGGGAAGTGCAGGACTAAACCTTTGCTTCCTCAAATCTCGATCATCAATAACATTTCAGACATATGTCGAAGTGTTACTTATGTGAACGAGCTTTTCATCTACAGTGATCTAAGGGAATAATGTTTAGCTTTATACACTTGCATCTTAAAACACAACGTTATATTGGGCTCTGATGCGAAATGAATTGCTGAACATTTGCCCCCTCACATTTTATCACAGGTGTCATTTATGTGAGGGAGCTTTTCATCGAATGCTACTAAAGATATGATTTTGGAGGTTCATGGCTCTGATTTTGCATTTCACGACTATGGGTTATTTCAATATTGATCTAATAGTTGTCAAATTTAATTTTTTGCCTTCGTTCTCTATTCGATTCGTTAGCTCGATAACTTTAGAAAGAATTTACTTAGGCTTAAACTTTACAGGTTAGACCTGAATTCAAATGGGTAGTTAAAAACAAAAAGGGTGGAGGAATATGTTGAGGAATGGGGAATTTGTTGTTCAGTGTTTGAAGTGCGGGATCTTTCTAGACTTTGTTTGTTTATAGCACTCTAATATCTTCAATCTTGTCTTCGTTCTAAGCTCCTTCCTATTTGACGAACGTAAGCTCCGTTACAATCATTAGAATTGATTCTGTAGACTCCTGAATCTTTTAAATCATTTAAATTTTGTTTTGAGTTGAACGAAATGTTTCCTAGATTAGGAAAATTTGAAACGACCGTTCTTAAATCAAATTTATCGAAAAAAAATTTGGATTTTGGTGAATAAATATCCAAAACAATTCAAGGTTATATGTTGTCCGTCTAGAAAGTATCCGGAAAAAACAAATCTCAATTGTAATTATTTAGTATATATTTTTAATTCTAGATTTTGAAAATAATAACAAAATATTCATCTTATTTACTTATACCACCTCCATTTAGTTGTAAACATTTGACTAAACGTCGAGGTACACCCGAAACTAGATAACCTCCATAATTTTCGGTGAGGGTAGTTCGGGACTGTAAAACTGACTGAATTAAATCATATTTATTTCGTGGCGCTGCTCGTTCAACTTCAATGTTCATTAGGCCCCACATGTTTTCAATGGGACTGAGACTTGGTGAAGCTGCTGGCCATGAAATGGTTGTCACTGGGTGTTCTTGCATCCAAGCTTGAGTATAGACCAAAGTATGGCATCTTGCATTATCCTGCTTAAATCGCTACCCCTCTGGATATAAAGCATGCGCCGTTTCAAAGAGAAAATTGTTTAGAATGCCTCAATACTTTTCATCATTAATGATACCATCAAATATACAGTGAGGCGTAGCACCACGCTGAGATATTGCTCCCCGAACAATTTTTTTGGTGGGAAATTTGGAATTTCGAACGGTAACAGGTTATTCTCATGGGATTTTTAAGTGATTTGCACCAAGTTGGAAACAACTTTCATCAGATAGAAAGACATTATTAAAATTATCTTCTTGAAAACGTAGACAACATTCTATCCTTCATTCCTTTTGTGAGGGTGTCATTATAGGGATTTCTTTGGTTTTCTTTGATATATAGCCTTGTCTTTTCAATGACATACGGACGGTTTCTGGACATACTTTTATATTTCGTTGATTTCCAAATCTGTGAGCCAATTTGCGAAACCCCAAACGCTAATAAAACCTTTAAATTGATTCCTTTACTCTTACGCAGTTTTCCTGAAACTCATATCCATGCCATTTTTTATCCTCTTTATTGTCACATATACAGCAATGGAATAAGAAATATCTTAAAATTATCAAAAATAATAAATTTCGGATAATTTCTAGACAGACTTTATTTGTGATCCAGATTTTCTTTAATCGGATTTAGAAGTGTATTTATTTGTGTCCTTATTTTCTTTGATTTCATTCTATTCACCGAGTGTTCATGGAATTCATTATTTCGGGAGGATTACAGGTGAATTTATTAGAGGGCTTGGAAACAAACAAAGTCCATAAAGATCCCGAACTTCAAACACGGAACAACCAATTAGAAATCCATCATTCCCCACTCCTCAACAAGTTTCATTACTTTTCCGTCTTAATGTGTAACCTTGTAGATGACGTTTTAATCGAAACGCATCGAGTATCACGTTCTTATTCAATAAATTTTGAAAATTTCGTTAAAATTCAGTATTTTGTTCTTAAACATAAATTCTTTTACAAATGCCGATAAAATAAGTTTTATAGCTGAATTTCCACAAGAGCAAATATAAGATTTTTCTCAAAATCACAACACCCGATACAGATCTATGCTGAAGTAAGAAAATTGGCCCAAATATCTTCTAATGACCTTTCGACTTATGTCGTGAAATACTAAATTTTTTAAAGAAGTTTACAGCGAAATAAATTCAATTATGAATGAAAGAGAAACTTCTGACTATAAAATTTTTGAATGTAATAATAAAACCAGCACTACCAGTGGTACTTCTGTGGTACTGTCTCGTCCACATTTAAATTAGACACAACAACGGTTGTTATTAAAGTAGGCGCCACTAAAGGCAGTAATTGCACTTTAAACATCTATAAATAAGTCGCACATGTAACACATGTTTCCTCGCCTGAAATTCAATTTTGCATGCGTTGCAATATTCCTGAGAAACTTCCACATGTGGATTCTAAAGTTATAAACGATGGTTCTTAAGTTGGTCTGATTGTATTGGAGTGAAGTGAAGGTTCTTAAGGTCGGGCCCTATTGCAAAATTGCCGAGTACAAATTCTCAATTCTGTGGAGAATAGAAATGTACTCTTCTAAATGAAAGGTAATGGTAATCCAATTGGGGCTTCTGGATTTTGATATGAAGTCTACGCTAATAACACTAGTCGACAAGATTTTTGTAACACAAAGTAGATCTTTATTTTTTGATGAAAATACTCTTCTAATAATAGGAAAAATATTCCTAAAGCCCTTAGACATACGTACCACTTTTCAATAACTCAATAAGATCATTTTACATTAGCACGTAGTCAATTTTATGAGAGGACGGTTAAAATGGATGCATTTTATAAGAGGAAAAGTACCTTAACTGTGTTGTTTACAAAATGAGACATGAAATTCAGATTAAAAATCAGTTCTCTGTTGATTTTCGAAGTGAAGATAGGAAAGCGTTTTAAGGACGAAAATCTTGAGACAGAGTAGTTGCAAAATCTCTCCTGACAAATTTTGTTATATTTGTGAAGCATGCCTTTTGCAGTCTCTACGGATTGGTGAGATCTCACTAATCTCTTAGGCGATTGCTATTTTTGCCTGACAAAAACTGAAGGTTATTCCAAAAAGGGAAAGCACAAGATCTGCAACACGACTTGTTCCTCATAATGCAGATTTATTATTGTTCAAAGTACATGATTTGGGGTTATCAAAGCAACTTCTTGGTTCCCGTCTTAAGGAATGAAATTTATAAGGACAAAAAACGAAAATTACGAATTTCAGAAAAGGAAATCCTCTGTTTTCTGCATTCTACAGTATGGAAAATTCGTTGTGTACGTGTACTGATATCGATAGTTCAATGCAGGAACTTGATACTGAGCATTCCCTCTCTGAGTGGCGTTTCTTTATAGATTCGTCCAAATACAGTTATAAGCTGTGTTATTGCATAACGGAAATTTAAAACCTTCTATACCAGTTGTCCATTCCTTGACGATGAATTGAAGTCATGAAAATATGCGCACTTTTTTGGATAAAATAAACTACAACACCTATAAATGGCAGATATGTGTGGACTTAAAAGTTATAGGAATTTTAGTGGGACTTCAGGAGGATTTACAAAATATTGCTGATCTCTTTGTCTTTGTCGTGCAGTAAATCAGCATTATATAACAAAATTTGGCCAGAAAGAAGTGTATTTCAATCGGGATCTCAAAATGTTAAGTTTAGACTTCTTGTAGACCCCAAAAATGGCCTTCTGCCTCCTTGGGCTGATGAAAAACTTTGTGAAGGCTATGAATGAAGATGGTGATGGATTGAAATACTTGAAACAAGTCTTTTCCAAATTAAGTGATGCCAAATTAAAGGAAGGTATTTTTATTGGACCACAAATCACAAAATAGCTGGACGACGATAATTTTACAGAGAAACTTACCAGGCAGGAACTCAGAGCATGGAACTCATCTGTTAGTATATTTAGAGGATTTTTGGGCAACAATATGGATGCAAACTATCAACAGTTAGTCAATGAACTATTAGATGCTTACAAATCGCTTGGCACCCGAATGTCATTAAAAATTCATTTGCTCCATTCACATCTGTCATTTTTTCCTGAAAATTTGGGAGCTGTCATATGAAAGATTCCACCAAGATATTAGGACAATGGAAATTCGCTATCAAGGACGATGGGATCCAGCCATGATGGATGATGAGTTCTGGTTATTTCTCGAATTTTTTAATTATTTTTGAAAAAGCCGAACTTGAAGGAATCGGCCTATCTTCAAAGGCAACAATAAATGAATTTATTGTCTCTTGAATTGATTGACCACCAAAGTACCATTTTATGATCTGATTTTTCTCTTCTACACTGAACATTTTCAACCGGTATGGTCTAACGCATTTTGAGTTTGAAGGGCCAATGATTCAGTGGTGCTGAAAGTAGACTGCAGAGCCTTTCGATCGAAGCATCCCCACTGCCATTGAGAGATAACAGTCGTTTATTCGTCATCGCATCGCGCTGAGGTTTTGATTCTTCTACTGCTCCACTGGACCATGGTCGTCGATTTGATTAACATTAAATTTCGTATCTTTCCGATTGTCTTTTCCATACCTGTATTTAAGATAGCTGATTCAGAAAAGACTGCACATTTTCGATATTTATTTTCTTCACCATAACATCAATTTCCGGTAAGGTGTGGATACTCTCCAAATCAATCACAAGAAAAAGCAATTGAATTATTTAACTTTTGTTTTATAGGCCAATAAAACAAGTCGAAGGTCATTGTAGAATCGTATGTTGTTCGCGAAAACTTCCATTTCGCTAATTAATAATTCATAAGGTTTTTTCGGTGCAATTACTCTTTTAATGAACTACCGTGTTCGGTTGGGTGAATTTCCTTTCAACCCGGAAGAGGCGACAAAAATTAATCAGTGAGTTTACACTATATCGTTGATTAATTACATTAAGTTCGGAAAACAATTCTCGCAAATTTCTTTCGAGCTCTGAATTGCATAATTAAGTGACTTATGTGTGCACTGAAAATCTTCAGTTTTTATAGGAATATTAAGTTTCAGCACCAACTTTCATAATGGACAATAACACAGATTCAACATCTGACATACTACTTAGTTCATTCATATATAAGTTGAAAATTATCTGTAAGAAACAACATAGCTATCTAAAAAACAGAGGTACTACTACAGCGATGTATGAATCAGTGTGTGATATTGTTGATGCTTTGGAGAGTGATGAAGTGCCAGTTGGGCTTTTTCTGGATTTATCTAAGGCATTCGATTGCGTGAATCATGAATGCCTTTTGAAGAAACTCTCTTTATGTGGCATTCGCGATTGTCAACTGGAGTTGCTCAGGAGGTACTTGTCTGATCGAATTCAGAGGGTTTGTGTTGATAGTGAGGTACTAGAGAATAAATATGTCAACATAGGAGTTCCCCAAGGTAGTAATCTGGGACCCTTTTTATTTCTGATATACATCAATGAGCTCGACCTCTTGTTGCTTCTTGACGATGCGTGCTAGGAATCTTAATTCGAGTTTTGAACAAACTAGATCAACCTTCGCTTCAGTACAGCATTGGTGCACTCAAAATGAGTTACTTCTCAATGTCAGTAAGACTGAGTGTGTGATTTTTAGAATGATTCAGTCTGAAATAATGTATCCTCATTCAATAACTCTGGATATCATCTAGGTCAGATTTATGTCGTCGACAAAATATATGGAGTTTCGTTTGATTGTCACCTGAAATGGAATGATCATGTAAGTTAGGTCAGCAAAAAATTCAATAAAGTTTTGTACATGATCAGGACATTGTCACGGAGAGTGGACATGGAACTTTTAGAAACAATTTATTATGCAAATTTTGTTTCACTTCTGAGGTACGGGTTTGTTATATGGGGTGGAAGCAGTGATATAAATATATTATTCATTCTGCAGAAAAACGCCTTGAGGGCAATTATAGGCTTGAAATATAAGGAATCCTGCAGAGTTCATTTAAGAAATAATTTCATGCTCACACTTCCGGGACTTAATGTTTTGGAATGTCTGCTATTAGTGAGAAAACATACCCAAAATTTAAATGGTCTGCTGAATAACAGCAACACAAGACGTACTGTTCCATACCACTTTCCGAGGCATTCCTTGACACTTACTGATAGAAACACGAAAAATATATGTATAAGATTGTTCAGTGTACTACTTAAGGAGTTTATCAATGTATCTACTATAAGAAAATTCAAAATCGAAATAACTAAGATAAGTGTAGATATAGAACCATATTCGATTAGAGAATTTATAGAATATTCTTTCAGATCTTCTTGAAGTTGTGATATTTTTTGACGTTTTCCTCTTTTCGTTTGTATGATTGCATTGATTAGGAGAATAAAGTTTATGTTATATTACTAGAAACATAACAAATAACATCCAGAACATTAGCCTGATAGCAATTCTAGGATCGGATCACCTCGGAATTCAATTCAAACTAAACTATATTGAAAAACCATTAAACTATCCGCAGGAAATGAAATTTTTATTTGACAAAGGTCGCATTGAAAAAGTTAATAAAAAAATGAGCGAGTTGATACAAACAGAAACTGAAATTTCTCCAGAGTACATTTCATATTTTCATAATTCACTATCAAAAATAATAACAGAGGTAATCCAAAGGCAACAAAAAATTCTTCTTCCAAGGTCTTCCCTATATTGTGAGACTAAAGAAACAACTTTATCGTGAATATCGAACCAACAATGAACCAAGCCTTAAAAGAAGAATTAACAACCTCAACAAAGATATCCACAAGATGATACTCCGTTACAGATCAGACAAGTACTCAGAAGCATGCAAATAGAGGAACAGAAAAGAAAAACATGTTGGAGAACGATTAAGAAATTGTCCAAATATAACACACATGATCTCACGAACTCGATCCAAGTGAATGGTTGAACTCTAAAAAACCACAAAGAGATTACAAAAACCTTTAAAAAATATTTCCAGGAATCATTCAAGAAGTCAATCAACAAAGAATTTGACGAAACCTGAAACCCATCGAAAGAAAATAGAATATTGGTATTATAACAACTCCTCCCAGCCCTAACCAGATCCTGAATACGAACCAATAACAAAAGATGAATATTACAAGATCCTAAATCATAGAAAAAACACGACTCCTGGCTTAGACGATATCTCTGGAAAATTATTGAGAAAATTGGACACTTCTATCCATCAACAAATAATGAGAATATATAACTTCGGCATTACTAACTGTTATTTTCCGAAAGAATGGAAAAAAGAGATACTTATGACCATTCCAAAAGCAAATACAGATAATAGATAACTATAGGCTTTCCGTATTGGGAAAGAACCTTAACTATAATTTAAAATATCTCCTTAGAAAAACTCCAGAAGTTATCTTCTACATCTTGAGTCACGTTCCAAAGTTTCATCATAACCCCGCCAAAAAATATCATAATATACCTTACCAAATTAATTTGTGAAACCTGCAGCCTCCATCTTATACAATAGGGTCGTGTCATTGCATCTTAAATTTGAATAAACGCCAATTTTTCATATGAATAGCACGTCCTACTTGTGTTCCGCTAACTTTCTTGTTCACGCAATTGGCAACAACTATCGGCCGTTTATATTAGATGGTAATCTTTGGCTTCGTTCTTCTTACGCTAATTTAATATTGTTCCATTGTGCAAAAAGCGAATATCTGAGCTCCTAATAAGGCACGTACTGGTCGACAATAAAATTCGAAGAGAGGTCAATTTGGCAAAATTCTTCGGAAATTATTAAACTATAAAATTTAACGAAGGTTGACGGTGGTGCTCTGTTAAGAGGTCATCGGTCCGTTTTTGCTACCGTTTGTCGAGATAAATCTGTTCAATTGGGGATAATTGGATAATTATAGGTTGATTTGTACCAGGTGTTCAATAATAAATTGCGATATGAAGGGTTTCATTGACCGTATATGGCCCATAATGGTGCAGCCAAAAACATGGAGTGTCATTCTTTTCGCGACAAAAACGAAGCAATATTGGAACAAAAACGCAGGACTGAACTGCAAGTTTTGTCCTGAATTTGTTTCAATACCAGTTAGTTCAGTTATTTCGTTCTCGTTAAACTTCTGTTCGTCTTATCTAATTCTGTTTCAGTCGGAACAATAAATGCAAGAAAGGGTTAATTAAGCTAATCGATCAATTAGTCCGTTCTTATTTTGACCGAAAAAGGTGAGCAATTGATGGACCTGAATTTGTATTTCACCAATCTGGGATAATTTTACCGATTATGCAGTTATGTATATCTGAAATTAAATGAATAATCGAAGTTCGTGACAGGTGAATACGCTTTAAAACAACTAAAATATACACGATATATATATATATATATATATATATATATATATATATATATATATATATATATAGTTGCGAAAAAATGTAGGGGGTGATTCCTTGTCAAAAAATAGGGTTGGTCTTCAAAATAAATTTGATTTTTTTGAGCCCCCCTTGCTCTGTTACAGCCCCCTTAAGATGGCGTCCGAAAAACAGTTTTTAATTTCTTTCTTAAAAACCAAGTAACGTACAAGAATAAAATTAAGCAAACATTTTATGTGGGCGAGAAAGCTCTCAAAAAAAGTTTTGGTGATGTTTCTCTGCGATTGCAAGGGGTAGAAAAAGCCACCCCTTAACCTTCTTTCGCAAGAAACTTTTTTCCATTTCCTATTTTACAATAAAAAAATTGATTTTGGATGGCTTGATCCATTCTTAACAAATAGGGTCTCTTGTAATTTCTTGCTAAAATTCAAGGTTTTTGAGAAAAAAAAATCACCTATATGATAGCGTGAGTCGTAGAGGTTGGAATTATTCCCAAACTAGAATTTATCTAGTAAGCGGATGTCATTTCGCTATGACAACTGACAAGTTGATTTAGTTACAATTATTTTTTGATCTGTCTTATCTTTTTGAGGTTTTTGTGACATACTCATTAAAATGGAGGTGTACACAAACACAAAAATGACCGATATGCATTTTGTTTACGGTCTTTCTGGGGGTAATTCTCTGAAAGCATCCAGAAATGTTCCCTGAACGTGTGGCTCCACATCACATTCTATTTACACGAAATCACCAACGACTATGAGAGGAAAGTACATTCAAAATAAATAAAAATGATTATTTAAATATTTTAATATTTACAGATATATTCGGTTAACCTTCTACATATTTAATTACGAAAAATTAAATTTAATATTATAACTTCAGGAAATAAATTAATGTCATATAAGCACCGTTTATATCAAATGACATATAAAATAAAATAAACATTCATTATAAGACATCCAAATGAGATAACATAATCCAATAAATATAAATTGTTAACAAAAATCCTATAAATAAAATATTTTGAGTAGACAAAATTTTGTTTGTGCTCATTCCTCTTATGAAAACAGATATCTTTCAAAAATGTTTAACATAATCTTAAGAATTTCATCATAAAACTATCTTACTTAGAATATTCAATATTATTGGATATTTAACTGAGTCTCCTTTTAGAAAATCTCAAGATATGTAAAAACATTACTAAAAAAAGTTTTAAGAGAGACTTTGCTCGTCAGTACCCAATCATATTCAATAAAATATAATATTAATCAACAAAAAATTATTTACTCACCTTTAACAATCAGGAAAGCGTCTTGGCAAATGAATACTGAAAATTTAAATGGAGTCAAATGTTGTACCCAAAAAATAGTTCTGTGGTTTACCATGGGTCTTAAAGATTGAGAGGCAATTAAACGGCCTCTGTTATAGCACAAGGAACATCTGTATAAATAATGTTAAGGAAACCAAATAATTATATATTATGATTAAAATGAAATAAATGGAGGTTTATACTTGATAGAAGGTATAAAAAATTATTTAAATATTTTAATATTAACAGATATATTCTGTTAGCCTTCTACATATTTAATTTCAAAAAATTATATTTAATATAATAACTTCTGGAATTAAATTAATGTCATATAAGCACCGCTTATATCAAACGATGATGTTTCATATAAGCGGTGCTGATATGACATTAATTTAATTCCTGGAGAGATGGACCACAGTTCTGGCCTACCCGATCACCAGATTTAAATCCTCTGGATGAATCTGGAAGTTTTGTCTTGAAATTACAAATATTTCCTTTGTGCTCACTATTTTACAGAGATTATATTTTTCTATCACAGCTTCATTAAAATCCGACTTTTTCCTTTGGTGCGGTTTCTGTTCTTTTCTGTTTGGTTCGTGAAAAAAGTTTGCATTTGTTTGAAATTACACTCATTTAAATCCGTTATTTTGGTCTTTTCTCTTATCACTCCTCTGGAAAAATTCTTATAGAATAAAATTTTGTACATATAATCACACATTCTGACGCAAAAATCTGCTATTTCTTCAACTTCTTCAAATACTTAAATTTCTTCTCCATCATTTATTTATGTATTTAGTCAATTACTTATTCATTCATTTATTTACAGAGGAACACACACAGATAATTCAATACCCAGATGAGTGTCCAAAGCTTAATCAAAATAGTTTTAAGGAAAGACTCTTAATCTAAAAAAATATGAAGAGTGCATACCTTCAAAACAGTCAAACTTCAAGGGGAGATCACACAAAATGTCATATAACACATGGTCGAAATAATGATGGTTATTCTTCAATTTAACATTACTTGATTTCACGAAATATTTAAAGTTTTTCCACATAATCGATTATCCTTGTAGCCTCATCAAATATGACCACATATCTGGAAACGGCATTAAATTTGCTACAAGTTAAAAAGTTCCGTGTGCCAAAAAATTCTTATTGCGGACGTGGTAAGGAAATGAATATCACGATTATGACGTGAATAAAATCAGTATTATGGTATTATCGATGAAAAATCATTAATTAGGCACATGTTTTCTTTTCAACAAAAAATACCTCATTTAGTGTTCTTTCGAATGACATATCAACTTTTGTGCTAGCTGCTTGTCCTCTGCCATAATATCATGGCTAATCAGATAACAACGAAGAATTTCAATTCCTACCTGTACGTGCCTTTCTTAAAATTGTACTCACGTCGGCAAAATCCCCGAATTTTTTGTCAAGTTTATGTGTAACACACAGGGTCGTTTACCCTTGATATATTGAACCACACAGAGTCGTTTACCCTTGATACATATATGGGTATTTATCCTCAATATAATAAGGATAACGGTGTGAAACATTTTACATTTACTTTCAAACAAATTATAGTTACTTTCACTTTTAAATAATGAAACATTTTTTTCTCAAAAATTTCGAAAAGATGAAAAAGCGAAATATTTCTATTTTTCTCATAAAATAAACTTTTTCTATTTTTTATACCACTGTCAATATTCGCTACATTCTACTCATAATTCCTGGATCTAGTTCCCAACTCGTAAATATATTCACATACTTAATTTACTAAATTCTCTTTTTGGAAAGAACTTGGGTTCGTGCTCATCGCTCGAAGGACCAGTTCTTTTTTTCAAAAGTATTTTCTGAGGAGATGGATAGAGCAAAAATTAACACATTTAAATGAGATAGCACATATAATATGGTGTCAATCGATATAATATTAAATTTTTTCCAATGTTTCACAATCATTTGAAATGCACTTAATCTAAAACGATATTCTAAAATCAAATCATAACTATTATTGAAATCAATTTCAGGAATACTTCAGGACTGTTAATTTTATTGAGTCATATGATCGTTCTACCTCGGAAAGACTATCCACCAAACCAGATGCCATGTTCAATAGCTGAACCCTCTACATGTAGGTGTTGGCCTCAGCCCAAAGGCACAACACCCCTTCAAGAACAAACACTATATTTTAGCCCTCTATTTTTTCAAACGGATTTAAACTAAATTATATCGACCACGAACCGATTAGCGACTGTCTGTCACTAGTGCTCAACTTGCAAAACGTTGAGTTTTTGCTTCAGCTCAAAATTTTCCTACGTCGGCTTTTTCGAAGTTCCCATCGCTTAAAACACCTACACACGTCTAGATCATCCAGGTCTTGTGACTTATTGAGTTCTTATCTCGACTTTACTGAGACTTCCCAATCTTAGCCTCGAAGCCCTTTATGTCGTCTGCACTAAAATCATAATCGCGAACTTCCGTTCCCAAGACCTCCTGTCAAATTTAAATGAATCGATTCATTGATTAATACACTCTTGCTTGAAGATTCTCGCTCGTTCCTTATGCAACTATTAACGCCGCTTATCGGCTACGATCCTCAAGTCACCGAGTTTTATTTAATAGACTTTTTTTAGATCAAAATTACGTCAATATTGGCGTTAAAAACACTATCGTACCAAATTTAACATGTGGACCAGAATTTTAACTATATTAATTCAAAAAGATGAGGGGAAAAAGTCAAAAATGAAGAAAATTGTTTTATTTCATTTTATTCGATAGTTACAATTTTGGCGGAGGCAAAGTTAATATTGATACACAACTTCAGAATGTCGGAGCAAGTACTCGTGATTACCATGCGAACTACTTCGAAAATATCCCACAATTGCAATGAGTACTTCTCTTACGAACAAAGCAAACGTTAAAACTAGAATTACATATTTGAATAAAAGAACTCGAGAATTCCAATACGAACAGATGTTCTGATGTCCTTGGTTTCGTTATTTCTGATTCAGGATTTCGTCATTAAGTGGATGCTTCTTGTACGAGAGTCCGTTAAGGAATAAACGTTCGAGTCGGACAAAATGAATTAATGGAGATATATAGGTATTCCAATTAAACTATTCATGAAAATGTAATGATTCTGGCAATAAATCAGAGTGTCTTGTATAATTGATAGACAGGAAAATTGTTCGTTAGAAATGGCATCAATGTACAATTATTATTAGATAATAATATTTTTAGTCGAATGTAGAAAATCTCTGAAAAACATACATAAAGGGCCTTTCATTAACAGTGCCCCATTTTGTTTTATGAATTTTTATTTCATCATGGAGTGCAATGGATACAATAAGTTATTAAACGAAACAATTTTCCATGATTCTCTCATCGATCTGTAACTCCTATAAATTTGCTGGATGATTGCTGTAAACCAATGACCTAATGTAACCGCAAAGAAAGAAGCCAAATGGAGTTAAATCGCAGGAACGAGGCGGTTAATTTACCGGTCCATTTCCTGAAATAATCGAATCACCTAATTTTGTTTTAATTTATTGAGTCATTGGCGCTATGAAAAGTGGCACCACATGTTCTGTGAATCAAGATGAACCAATTCAGGCCATAAAAAATCAGTCAACATTAAACGATAACGATTTCCATTGACAGTTAATTCCTCATGAGCTTCGTTGAAAAGAGGTCCAATGACTCCTCCAGCATAAAATCCGTACCGAACAGTAACTTTGTCAGAATGTAATGATAGTTCTTGATATTCTTCAGGTTTATGACCACTCCAGATATGGCATGATGCTTGTTAATATAACCGTTTAACCAGAAACGAGCCTCATCGCTGAGAATGATTTTCTCATAAAAATCTGCATCATTTCCGATTTTTTCTGAGCACCAGTTACTGAATTACATACACGACGCTTCAAATGATCTGTATGGTGAGTATTGCGTGACCGTCTGATCGAGGGAATGTCTTCAACTGAACCTTTGGGCTAACTGGCCGAATGAGAGAGTGGGTTGGTGCTAGAAAAGGTGGCCCAGGTAGCGAGAAATCTGTCCCTTCGTTTAGAAGCGGCGTTGGTTTTTAATGGGTTCCTTCGAAAAATGTGAAGGATAAATATTTTCGTTTCTTAACTGGTGTTTAGGACCGTTTGGGTTTCTAGGAAAAAATAAGACTTATTTGAAAGGTCTAAATTGCTTAACTCTGGGGACGTAACTGTTATATCTACCCACATAATAAATAAAGAATTCTGTAACGCACCACGGTTAGTTTAGCGCAGTATTTTGCCTATTATTTCAGTATTTTGAAATAACAGACAATTGCAAATTGATTAATTTCGATGATTAATTTCAACTGTTTTAGTAGACTGTATGTAGATAACGAAGAGTTTTACTTCAAGGGCACTTGTATGTAGTTATCTCGATGATGAACTAGCTTTGTTTATCTGATAGGATAGACCAACGAAAATGATAAGGAATTAAAGTGCAACACTCGTAATACACTATGATAACAACGAACTATAATTCTTGGTTTACTGTATATAAACCAAGTCAAAAGGTATGATTATTACACTAAAAACAAATTTTATGAATTTGCTAATACTTTGGCAATCGACTGGATTACTATATTAACAATAATAACCGCGATAACTTGGACCGAAATGTCACAAGCTACGTACAAGAAATTTGACTATCCGAATCATAGTGCAAAATGTAGCAAAGGCTATATGCGAGAAGTTTGACCATTACTAGAATAATGATTTCACAGTCTTTTCAAAGACTGAACGTAAGAGGTGCTCGATGCACCCCTTCTAACAAAAAGAGGGAAATTAACGTATTTCATTGAAAGGTCCACTTGGAGGTGGACTGAATGAACGAAATAAAACTTATTGGTAACAGAAAAATAATGAGATCAATGCTAGTAGAACAAGGACAGAAATAGTTTATAATTCCGAATGATGTGTCATGTGAAATTAACAGGCACAAATATATCAAAATCCCTAAAAGACTTTCCATGTTTTCGAAGGCCATATATAATTATTAGAAAACAAATAATCTGTTTAAAGTTCAAACAGTTCGAACGACAATTCTCAAGATTGCTAGATCGAAATATCAACGTGAAAGACCTAAGTATCAATGACAAAATTCAGAAGGCTGTAGCTTCGACAGGAGAGTGTTTCGAACAAAAAATCTATATGAAAAACTCTCCTCATTTTATGCTTTAAAACCTTTCACATTAGTCTAAAAACACACGGTTAATCGAAAATGTATCCAACATCTCTTATAACTGCTCCATTTCAATTGGAATTTGGCTCTCGATATTATCTCGTCGAAACTTATTAAATATATCATGTGGCAATAAAAAAATGCCATAATATTCCTACACACATTTTCACCGAGTTAGATAACATCTCTTGGAGACCGTTGTTGAAAACCGATATGGAGGTAAGGCACAGAACGCTTGTTCTGGTGAAATACGAGGAGCCGCAAGTAAACGATCTGCTTTTGTTTTTTCTTCGTTTTCATCAACTTGTGACTCACTCCGATTAACTGGAATAGTTAATAGAACATAGTTCCTCAAGTTGGTTGTATTAATTCGTTTTTCATTCAACTGCTGAAAGTTCAAATTAATTCAATGAATGTTGAAACATTGCCACATTATTGTAATTTATATGAGCGTCTTATCATATTCATTGTCTAGAAAAGCATAATGCTTAAAGGGTCAGCAAGAAGGCATGCAATAAATATTGATCTTGAAAATATAGTTATGTAGCTCTCTTGAAAATTCAACTAATATCATAAAACTGAAAAAAGATTTAACGTCTTAAAAAATTCACTAATTAAGGTTTTTGATGGTTTTTACTTGATGTTAATTTACTAAAACTAAAGTCCGTCTAGAAAGTATCCGGAATTCATTTTTTTTCATAATTTTGATATACTTCTTTTTTCGTAACATTCTAAGACAAAAGTAATGTATAAAATACGTTGTGCAGATAGTCAGCTTTGGCCAAAGTTGCATGGCAACACTATTTCTCAAATATTGTTGATGGTCAACAGGTATACAATTTATGAAATAATGTCGCAACTAGAAAAAAAAACAGGTAGAATATTTGCATAGGAAAGGTTTTCGAAACGTTAAAAAATTACTGCAATTGACTGAACTTGGAAAAAGTGCTGTATATGAGATAATAAAGAGAATAAAAATGGCATGGATATTAGGCGTAAGATTAAAGGAAACAATTTAAACGCTTTATTGGCTTTAGGAAGACCCAATCTGCGCCTGGGGTTTCGCAAATTGGTTAACAGATTTGGAAATAAACGAAATATAAAAGTATGTCCAAAAACTGTCCGTATGTCACTGAAAAGACAAGGCTACATATCAAGGAAACCAAAAAAATCCCTATAATCACACATTAACAACATAGAATTTTGTCAACGTTTTCACGAATATACTTTTAATAATGTCTTTATATCTGATGCAAGTTGTTTACAACTTGGTGGAAATCACTTAAAAATCCTATCAAAACAATCCGTTACCGTTCAAATTTCCAAATTTACCACCAAAATAATGGTTTGGGGACCAATATCTCAGCGTGGTGCTACGACTCTCTGTATAGTTGATGGTAACTTAGACTTTGAAGCTTAGAGAAACTATTTCTATGCTTTAAACGCCATTGTGATTGGACATATTATGTCAAATGTCAGTTCATTGTGTAAACTATAAATAAAATCGAACAAATCGATGTTCTAAATGAAACCATATGGCGGATTCTGATAAATGACAGTCTCAACTTTGAAAACACCCTATATTTTATGTTATGAAGATCAACATTTTTTCAAAAGTTATAAAAAATTATCAGCTCATTCTTAAATTTACTAAAAATCTTCATCAAGTAAAACTCATTTCAATGATTGTCAAGCATTGAAGTGGATAAGTTGTTTAAAGAAGCTGAATATGGCAATAAGAAATAAAAAACTAGAAATTTAAAAATAATTTTATTTCCTCGCTTAGTAAAATCAAACACCATAACTCTTTTTGATCATATGTGCAGCTTTTTCCCCTATAGCGAAAGCTATCGAGTTTATATGTCCAGAAATAGTAGCAGGCATAATACTACAATCCACCACTCTCAGTTTTTTGATACCATAGACTCTCAGCTCTTGATCTACCACAGCTAGAGGGTCAGTCTTCGGTCCCATTTTCGCCGTCGAAGAGATGTGCCCTCCATGTGCAGTCAGATGTTTCATAAAGCACAACCAGTAGTCATCTGACCCTTCAGCGTAATGTTTACAGAATGGTATCTTTACCTTTGTCACATTTAATCTTCTCGCAGTCTCAGTATTCTCGAACTTATCCAAGAACCTAATCGCTTCAAGGAAAACTTGAGCATCGTCTTCGTCGTTGAATATACCTGGATCTATAAGTGGAAAATCTCTCGGGTTATCAGATCGCAACTTGACACTTCCGTAAGATTTTGGATGGAGTATATATAAGTCTATATTGAGGTCTCTTTGGTCATTTATTGTTTTAAAATAATCCTCGATTTCCTGCTTGTAATTCGTAACGCCTGGTATGGTTATCGGTACAGGATTGTTGAAATACGAAACCATTTCAAGGTTTGGGAATGAAGCAGAAGGATTTCTGGTATTGATGTACGCGAAGGTTTTACCGTTACCAAGGTTGGTAAGAATGCCGTCACCATGTAGATATTGCTTTAGAAGATCCCTGAAAGACTCTGTCTTTATCGTGAAATTCGTTCTAAAGTAAATTTTGAGCTCGAAGTGGTCAAGTGATCTCTTTCCTACAGGCAGGTTAGCAATTGTCTTGATGTTATGTTTCTTCAGTTCGCTACAGGGTCCTATACCAGAAAGCATTAATAGCTGCGGTGTGTTGATAGCTCCACCTGAAACAATTACCTCTTTACTAGCTCGAGCCTCATATTTTTTCCCATTCTTCAGGAAAATTACTCCGTTTGCAGTTTTAGTGGACTCGTCAATCGATATTTTCGTAACCAAAGCATTCAAGGTCAAGTTAAAATTATACCGATTCATTGAAGGTCGTACGTAGGCGTTACCCCCGCTGACTCTTTTTCCTTCTTTTATTGTTCGCTGCCATCTTGATATACCCATTTGTTCTGCCGCATTGTAGTCTTTCAGAACTTTCAATCCAAGCTCCTGTGCTGACATTTCGAAAAATGATACATTATCTTTCGGTAGCTGATAGTATATATTCAAAGGACCAGCAAAACCTCTGTATTGGGGATCCAGATCTTTCGATTCGAAATTTTCCATCTTCTTGAAGAAGGGCAAGAGATCTTTGTAGGACCATCCTGGGTTGCCCATTGAAGCCCAGTTATCGTAGTCTATTTTGTTCCCCCTGATGAATCCAAGACCATTTATCGTACCTGATCCTCCAAGAACTTTTCCTCTTTGGTAGGGGCATTGATTATTTTTGAAACCTGAAGAATAAAAATATATGTAAGTACCTTATTATTAATTTATTAATTGGATTGCAAGTAAGGGCTTTCTGCGTGCTTTTTCAAAGGAATAGCGTGCTAACGTATATTCAGTAATGAAGACTTGTCAACATCTGTTTGTTCATTTAAAAGGATTTTACGACCATTATACCTGTTGATTTCAAGAAATTCTAAAAGTGTTAATCTGGAACTTTTGCTTTCAACGTGGATAATTTCATAGTTATTGTTGACATTAGGCCTTAATTCCTAAAGATGATTAGCATATGTCGAATTCACGGAATCCGATATGTAACTCCTTTGATGTTCTTGGATTCTTTTCTATTGAAATTATTTTTGAAATATTTAGCGATATTTTCAGATAATCCATTAACATAAGGTAACCAAAAGTATTCCTGTGTATGGTCCTCTTTTATGACTGGGTACACGAGATTTAATGCCATGTTCTTTTGTTTATTGGATACGACTTTGTCTATGAGAAAGGGGCTGTAACCGTTGTTTGACGCTATCTGTTTAATAATATTTGATTCTTTCAAAGAATTATCTAAACTCAAAGGGACATTCAATAGTCCATGAATAAAACGATTATATGCTGACATTTTTTGGTGAAAACAATTCTTGTATTATAAACATTTTTGTGGAAATTAAAATACCGTCTCTCATATATTTTTCAATTAAAATGAGTTTCCACCAAGTAAAGTCCGAATCAATCAAACATTTGTTGGAATATTATTCAGAATATAACCGAAACTGAAGGAGAATTATATAAGAAGCAAGAAAATGTTGCCTATTCCTATATCAACAACAGTAACACGAACCACAGAAGATTATACTCAAAAATGCTTTTTTTTTGAGTCGAAAGGCTTTTTTCCGGCGGGCGCTGTAAAGCAAAGGCAGGTATGAGTCGAATGCCAACAAACCGATCTAAATTTGAATATTAAAATAAATTGAAATATGTTAATCTTCTACAATTTTAATTTCAAAAAATTTTTTATTCAAAAAACTTTTAGAATCTATTTTAAACCGATCTAACTTATAAAAGCATTTTCATTTCCTTACGATTTCCTGTTCACTTATTGCCAACGAAAAAATGTGACGTTTCGCAATTTTGCACGATTTTCGGTGATAATAGATACGCCATCTTGTCGTTAATATCATACTTGTTCATTTGACCTCCCAGGTCATTGAACTACCCAAAAAAGTTCATCAATCATTATATTGATCAATCGACTAGGGTAGTTCTTTATTTATTACTACAACAGTCGCGCAACTTTGTCTTCAGTATAGCGGTCGGTACTTATACTCAATGTCAAGCACTTGTTAAATGTGCGAATGTTGAAGTGAAAAATCTGGTTGATCTCGATTACATCTTACCAAAACATCCATTTTTCTGTGGTACTGTTAAGTAGCCCCAATTTCTCTCAGATAATTGCAGAAGTTGCCAAAGATATGGTATATCGGTTAAATCATCGTCCATTGCTCCAGCTTCCAACAATAAAATTTTCCATCCTTCAATTTCGCTTAATCTGGATGCTACCACTGAACCAGATGAGCCCGCTCCTATTACTATGAAATCGAAAGTTCCATAGTCTGAAGATGAAATAAAGAAGGTTATATAATTGTAGGAATTCATCATATTTGAAATGAGTACACCAGATATACATATACTATAAATTATTTTCGAAAGATCACCGTAGCATAGGGAGGCTGTTGGTAGTTCTCAATTGTTTTGAAGGAAGTTTGATTGATAACACTGGTCGACAAGATTTTTGTAACACAAAGAAGATCTTTATTTTTTTTTTGATGTAAAAACCTTCTAATAATGGAAAAAATATGCGTGAAGCCCTAACATGTACCACTTTTCAATAGCTCAATAAGACCATTTTACATTAGCAAGTAGTCAATTTCATGAGGGGTCGGTTAAAATAAAAGCATTTTATAGCAGGAAAAGTACTTTAACTGTATTATTTATAATATAAGCCAGAAAATTCAGATTAAAAATCATAATGATGGTTTAATGCAGGAACTTGATATTGAGCATTCCCTCTCTGAGTGGCGTTTATTTAAGATTCGTCTAAATACAGTTTGAAAGCTGTGTTATTGCATAATGGAAATTTAAAATCTTCAATATCATTATTTAAATATTTTGATATTTCAGATATATTTTGTTAGCCTTCTACATATTTAATTTCAGAAAATTATATTTAATATTATAACTTCAGGAATTAAATTAATGTCATATAAGCACTGCTTGTATCAAACGACATATAAAATAGACATCCAAATAGGATAAAAAAAATCCAATAAATTAAATTGTTAACAAAAATCCTATAAATTAAATATTTTGAGTAGACGAAATTTTGTTTCTGCTCATCCCTCTTATGAAAACAGATAACTTTAAAAAATGTTTAACATAATCTTAAGAATTTCATCATAAAACTATCTTACTTAGTATATTCAATCTTATTGGATATTTAACTGAGTCTCTTTTTAGAAAATCTCAAGATATGTAAAAACATTACTAAAAAACAAGTTTTAAGAGAGACTTCAGTCAGTTCTCAATCATATTAAATAAAATATAATATCAATCAACAAAAAATATTTACTCACCTTTAAAAATTCAGAAAGCGTCTTGGCAAATGAATACTGAACATTTAACATTTCAATGTTGACTTAATATTAATAGTTCTGTGGTTTAACATTGATCTTAAAGATTGAAAGGCAATTTAACGGCCTCTGTTATAGCACAAGAACCATCTGTATAAAGAATGTTAGGGAAACCAATATATATTAAGAATAAAATAAAATAAATGGAGGTTTTTTTGATAGAAGGTATATAAAATTATTTGAATATTTTAATATTTACAGATATATTCTGTTAGTCTTCTACATATTTCATTTCAAAAAATTATATTTAATATTATAACTTCAGGAATTCAATTGCTATAACAGAGGCCGGTCAATATTTAAAATTTTTTAATGTTAAATGAAAACAATCAATAAAAATATATCACATACCTTCCTTTAATAAATCTCGAAGCTGGAAGTAATTCTAGCTTCAAAATATTATAACAGAAAGGTATGGAAGTAATTCCAGCTTCAAAATCTGATCGAAGTATTGTATGTGATATATTTTTATTGATTGTTCTAATTTATCATTCGAAAAAGTTGACTGACGATTATCAAGAGTTTCCAACGCTCTTCTGGAAAATGTTCTATATTACTTATAACCAGAATTATTGAGCAACAGAAACTGTCAGATTTTAAATTCAATGTTTACTTTGATATTCAATCACAAGGAGCGTCAGGAAATTTAGGTTTGGAATATTTCAACTTTTCGTTGTTATCTTTTTAGCCATTATATTATGGTAGAGGACAAGCAGCTAGCATAAAAGTTGATATGTCATTCGAAAGCACACTAAATGAGGTATATATGGAAAAATTTGACTTCAGAATAGTGATATTCATGTCCTTACCACGCCCGCAATAAGAATTTTTTGGCACACAGAACTACTTATCTTGTAGCAAATTTAATACCGTTTCCAGATATGTTGGCAAATTTGATGAGGCTACAAGGATTACTGAAGTATAATTGATTTCATGGGAAAACTTGGAATATTTCGTGAAATCAAGAAATTCTAAATTGAAGAATAACCATCAACATTTCGACCATGTGTTGTTATATGACATTTTTTGTGGCAAATAACTTGTAGGATCTTTCCTTGAAGTTTGGCCCTTCTAAAAGTTCAATAGTATCAAATAATGATCTATGGATATAGTGGAACCGTATAATAGAAATTTAAGTATATTGGATATATTTACTGGAATCTGAAAGGGAGAAATCAAAGACGAAATATAATACAATATACAAGATAATTTTCTTTTGAATATTTGTCTGTGTGTCTGTTACGGTTAATCTCCCATCGAGAAGTTTTTCCACGTTACGTCAGCTGGTAACGCATAATTCAATCTAAAGATAACGCAGAAGCGAAACTAAGTGAGCGAATATGATGGAAATAAAGGAATTATTAAAAGAGAGAATATCAAGAAAGATGCGATAAAAACATTAGATTCAGGCTAGAAATTATACTTCAACTATAATACTTTGAGGAAATCCCAACCAAATTTGTTCACAGTCATATTTTTTGTTCATCACAACTTACCTAAAATTGCATCACTTCCGTTATAGTTCTTGAAATAATGCTCGTTATCTAATGGAATTTTGTAGGATTTTGACTGCTCCAAAGCTGATCCTACCAGTTTTTCCAAATAGTCCAACTTTAAGTTCTCATCACCACAAACAAATCTCACGGCAAAAACTACTAGTCCATAGAAAAAAAGGTACATTTCTAAATTAGCATTCGGCGGAATGACGATTCTAACGTTCTAAGAATACTAGACTACTTCACTATTTCACTGAAAATATTAAACTTTTATATGTTTTATCAACGTTTGTGTAATTTTTTAAATTCGTAGATAGGTAATCGGTTTCTGGGTACAACCGAGTAATTCTTCAATGAATAACCCAAATCCTTATCATTTCGGAATATTCACAATTTTTTTAACATTTTCATGATTAATACAGGTGCTTTTCAGTAAATTTGTACCATCAGACTTGTAATCGCATTCGATTTTACACTAAATCGATTTTTAATATCACTGCATCGAAATAATCTAGTTGTCGCGTTGACGTCTACGATTCACGTCTCAAACGTCACTAAAATTATGCATTTTTGAAACGCATCATTAGTAGAGACGAAAAATGGGTAGTATATAACAATGTCAAACGTAAGAGATCATGGAACAAAAAAGATGAACTGACTAAAGCATTTGGAAAGCCAATATCCATCAAAAAAAGGTGATGCTGTCTGTTTGGTGGAATTTTAAAGGTACCGGTTATTTTTTGAGCTTTTGCCGGATAACACAACAATTAATTCGGAAGTCTACTTTCATCAACAGGACAAACTGAATGAAACTATTCAACAGAAAAGGTGTAGTGTTCCACCAAGATAATGCGAGACCTCATACAAGTTTGGTTACTCGCCACAAGCTTTTAAAGCTTGAATGGGATACGCTGCCATACCCACCATAATCTCCAGATCTGGCGCCTTCAGTTTATTACTTGTTTCGGTCATTCCAAAATTTTTTGGACGGTTAAATCTTTACTTCGAATGAAGAGGTCAAAAATCACCTGGATCAGTTTTTTGCCAGCAAAGACCAACAATTTGAGCGTGGAATCATGCTACTACCAGAAAGAACGCAAAAGGTGTTGGACCAGAATGACGAATATATAATTTAATAAAATATTTATTCATTATACAAAATTCTCGTTCATTTTCCCCCAAAAAAAAAACGAAATTACTTTCCGAACAACTCAATAGTATTATGATTCAGTGAATTATTTAAATATTTTAATATTTACAGATATATTCCGTTAGTCTTCTACATATATAAAAATTTGGATTTTGTTATCTCATTTGGATGTCTTATAATGAATGTTCATTTTACTACTCTGTCAAGAAAGTAACGGAAATTTTCAATTAAAACAACATTTTTACATTTAATCGTCAAAATTTATTGGGTCGCCTTCAAAATAGGCTCCATTTGCTCCAATACATCTATGCCAACGGCACTTCCAATTATCGAAACATTTTTTATAGGCGCTTTCCGGGATGGACTTTAACTCTCGTGCCGAATTTTGTTTTATGGCTTCAATCGACTCAAAACGGGTGCCACGAATTTTAGTTTTGGGAAGAGGAAAAAGTCGCAGGGAGCCAAATCCGGCGAATACAGTGGTTGCTGAAGCACGTTTGTTGAGTTTTTGGCGAGAAAGTCAGTCACAATCGTAGCTCGGTGAGAAGGCGCGTTATCGTCATGCAAAATCCATGAGTTGTTCGCCCACAAATTTGGCCGCTTCTTACGGATATGCTCACGCAAACGTTTCATAACGCCTAGGTAATACACCTTGTTTACCGTCTGACCCTCTGGAACGAATTCGTAGTGCACCACGCCACGGATATCGAAGAAAACAATGAGCATCACCTTCATTTTCGAGCGGCTTTGGCGTGGTTTTTTCGGTTTCGGCTCATTTTTTGCCACCCATTCCGATGATTGCTGGCTTGTTTGCATATCGTACTCGTAGACCCAGGTCTCATCACCAGTTATAATGCGTTCCATGAATGTAGAATCGGAATTACAGCGATCCAGCATGTCTGAAGCAACCTGTTCGCGATGACGTTTTTGAAGAAAATTCAGGTCTTTCGGTACGAGTCGTGCGGCCACCTTTCTCATGCCCAAAATATCAATCAAAATCGTACGTGCGGACTCGTGGGATATCTTAAGATCATGTGCTATCTCTCTCAAGCTGGTACGACGGTTTTCAAGCACCCTTTCCTTAATTTTATCGACGTTATCTTCGATCGAAGCCGTCGATGGGCGACCACTTCACGACCGTCCATGAAGGCTCTGTACCACTGATATGCACGAGTTTTTGATAGAGCATTATCACCAAAGGCCTTTTGCAACATTTTCAATGCATCGGCACACGAAAATTCATTTGCAACACAAAACTTTAAACAAATTCTTTGCTCAACGTAATCACCCATAGTAAAAATCGGCACGCACTCTGACATCGACTGACTTAATCAGCTGTTGCAAACACACTAGTTGACAGATCCCGCTCAAGCTTGGCATAGTAATTAAGGACAGTGGTACCAACCTAGGAATAATCGATAATTCCCGGTACTTTCTTGACAGAATGTATATGTCGTTTGATATGAGCAGTTCTTATATGACATTAATTTAATTCCTTAAGTTACAATTTTAAATATAATTTTTCTAAATTAAATATGTTGAAGGCTAACAGAATATATCTGTAAATATTAAAATATTTAGATAATTTTATTTACCTTCTATCAAGTATAAACCTCCATTTATTTTATTCATAATATATAATTATTTGGTTTCCTTAACACTCTTTATACAGATGGTCCTTGTGCTATAACAGAGACCGTTAAATTGCCTTTCAATCTTTAAGATCAATGGTAAACCACAGAACTATTAATTTTGAGTCAACATTAGACTTCATTTAAATGTTCAGTATTCATTTGCCAAGACGCTTTCTGAATTGTTGAAGGTAAGTAAATATTTATTGTTGATTGATATTATATTTTATTGAATATTATGTAGTACTGACGAGCAAAGTCTCTCTTGAAACTTGTTTTTTAGTAATGTTTTTACAAATCTTGAGATTTTCTTAAAAGTAATTTAGTTAGATATCCAATAATATTGAATATTCTAAGTAACTTTTATGATGAAATTCTTAAGATTATGTTAAACATTTTTGAAAGATATCTGTTTTCATAAGAGGGAGAGCAGAAACAAAAGTTTGTCTACTCAAAATATTTAATTTATAGGATTTTTGTTAACAATTTGTATTTATTGGATTTTGTTATCTCATTTGGATGTCTTATAGTGAATGTTTATTTTATATGTCGTTTGATATAAGCAGTGCTCATATGACATTAATTTAATTCCTGAAGTTATAATATTAAATATAATTTTCTGAAACTAAATATGTAGAAGGCTAACAGAATATATCTGTGAATGTTAAAATATTTAAATAATTGAGTAGTAATATTTATACGCTCGTTCCAGTATATTCCGATGCAAATAACAGTTATTGCTTATTTGAGAAGTAATAATTATTTATTCCGCATCCTCTCATTTATATTCATGAAAATTACATTTAAAGAAGCTCTACGGAAGCCAATAGGAAAGAATTCTCAGGAACTGTTAATTTCTTCTGGCTATATCGTGAATCAGTGAAGTGAGTCACCCTTGTATCTATATAAGAGTAGTATATTCTAATAAGAAACGCGAAAACAATGGCATTTGTTGACTGCTTTTACCACTTGGTTGGAGATTTCAACGCTGGGTGGAGATGAAATTTGACATGGATATATCTGCATATATCGGATTTTTTTTTTCAATTTGAAGAGTATAAAGCTCAAAAACTGTCGCCTATAACATATTCGATGAAAAATCACAGTTTTGATGAATTTTTGATAATTGAAATGAACAGAAGGTATTCGTTTACTCCCATTTTAGAACTCTTAAGAGCGTTCGTACAAAACTAAAGTTCATCGTAAACTACCCAAAATTTGTAATGTGTTATATAGTAAGAATCAAGAGCGGAACAAAAGCAATATTAATAATGGAAATGTGCTTGGGCAAATGTTATCGATCCTCTATAGTATTAAAACTCTATAAAGCCTTCTATTAAATGCATAAATCGCAAAAATATTGCTTGCATTCAATGTGAAGCTTGTTCACATTAGTAACACTTGTGACTGAAATTCTGTGAATGCAATAATAATGATAAAGCTGTGAAGGAGAAAATGTTATCAATCCTCTCTTACATGAAATTCCTTCATGGCGTTCTATAACAACAATGAAATACTTGGAATGCAAAAATTGTTACTTGTGTTACTTAAAATGTGAGGCTTGCTGATGCTTGTAAATTATTGGAAACACATGGAAAACTTTGCTTGAAGATCTTGGTCGACACCCATACAAGATCCAACTGGTTCAAGAACTAAAGCCACTTGACCATAATAAGCGTCGTTTGTTTGCTGATTGGGCCCTAGAACAGCTTAAAGTTGATCCACTTCTTTATCGTAAAATCGTGTTCAGTGGTGAAGCTCATTTCTGGTTGAACGGCTATGTAAACAAGCAAAATTGCTATATATGGAATTATTTAAATATTTTAAAAATTTTTAAAAAATTTTTTTAAAAATTAGCCTTCTACATATTTAATTCCAAAAGATTATATTTAATGATTATAACTTCTGAAAATAAATTAAAATAATGTCGTATAAGTACCACTTATATCATGACATATAAAATAAACATTCATTATAAGACATCCGAATGGTATAACAAAATCCAATGAATAAAAATTATTAACCAAAATCCTATGAATTAAACAGTTTGAATAGACAAAATTTTGTTTCTGCTGATCAATCTTATGAAAACCAATATCTTTTAAGAATATCCAACATAATCTTAAGAATTTCATCACAAAACTATCTTACTTAGACTATTCAATATTATTGGATATCAAACCAAGGTACTTATATAAAAACTCAAGATATGTAGAACATTACTGAAAAACAAGATTTAAGATAACCTTAGCTTCATCAGTATTCAAATATTCATATTCAATAAATATAACATCAATCAATAACAAATATTCGCTTACCCTTCATTCCTCTAGACAAACTTCTACCAAAATGAAACCTTAAATGTGGTGTTCACTAAACACAAAAATATATCTGTGGTTTACCCTTGATCTAGAAGATTGAAAGACAATTTAACGGCCTCTGCTATAAAAATTTTTTTTTAAATATTTAAATAATTTTATATACCTTCTATCAAGAATTAACCTCTTTTTATGCTATATATGGAGTAAAAACAATCCTCAAGAAGTTCTGCAGGTTTCATTGCTTCCTGAAAAATGCACTGTATGGTGTGCTTTACACGATGGAGGCATCATCGGTCCATATTTCTTTAAAAACGATGCTGGAGCTAATGTTACAGTAAATGGTGCTCGTTACAGATCGATGATCAATGATTATTTGTTTCAAAATTTGATTGGTATCGACAAAATTGTTCTGGTTCCAGCAAGATGGTGCTACACCTCATGCTAACAATTGGTTTATTGAAAGAAAGACATTATTTCGAGAAATGGTCTAATTGATGTGCCTCCAAGAACATGCGACATAACTCCACTGGATTATTTTCCTTGGGGTTATGTCAAATCATTGGTTTATACTGATGAACCAGAAACAATAAACGTTTTAGAAGCCAACATAACTCGTGTTATTGATGAAATAAGGCCTGAATCACTGGAAAAAGTGGTCCAAAATTGGTCTGGTCGAATGCGGTTCCTCAGAGCTAGTCGTTGTGGACATATGTGGAAAATTATTTTTAAAACATAAATGTCATAAAATTATCTTTCAAAAAAAATTTGGCTACAATCATAATTTAAATGTGTTTTATTTCAATTTAAAGTTCCATCACTCTAAAAAAACACCCGATACTTTCTCTGTCAAGGTGTAGCAATCCATTGCACCCTAAAATATTTGAAACCAGACATTCTGTCTGTTGGCCAGGGGTATTTCATCCAATATGTCTGTTAAGCTGTAACTTATTCAAGTACCATCTACAAAATGTTAGTCTCGTCTCAACATCTACAGGTAACAAATCGTGCACGTGTTTCAAATGATATGAATGTAACTTTTTTTTGAGTTCTCGGTGTACTGTAGAATGATGAATTCTCAATGTACAACCAATTCGGAGCTTCAAGATAGATCAAATTTAGGTTTGGAATAATTCAACTTTTCGTTGTTATCTTCTTAGCCATGATATTATGGCAGAGGACAAGCAGCTAGCACAAAAGTTGATATGTCATTCGAAAGCATACTAAATGAGGAAATTTTTTGGTGAAAACAATTAATAATTTTTCAGCGATAAAGCCATTGAAAAAATATGACTGATTTTGTCCACTTCAAAATCGTGATATTCATGTCCAAGCCCGCAATAAGAATTTTTTGGCACACAGAACTTCTTATCTTGTAGAAAATTTAATGCCGTTTCCAGATATGTGGTCAAATTTGATGAGACTATGAGGATAACTGAAGTATAATTGATTTTATGGAAAATCTTGAAATATTCGTGAAATCAAGAAATGTCAAATTGAAGAATAACCATCAACATGTCATCATGTGTTTCATGACATTTTTTGATAGAAAATTTTTGGTTAGTTCATAGAGCCGAAAGATCAAATAAACCGGTATGATGTTTGCGGCATGTGTGCATACCTAATTGTTGTCTGTGATCGTGCAATATTGAGAATTGTCACAATTTCTTTCATTCGTAGCAGTTAAACGGGAAACCGTATGAGAATGAAAATACTTTTATATGTTAGATCGGTCTTTCGACATTCGAGCTGTTTCCGCATTAATTTTGTAGGTCGCGTCTAAAGATAGCCTTTCAACTCACAAAAAGAGTATTTTTAAGGTAACTCTTCTGTGATCCGTCTTCAAGGATGAATTCTGCTTCGATTATTATAGGATAAATTTTAGCAAGATATATAGAAATATCGATTTATGGTTTGATACAACCGATTATAAGTTAAAAAGTGCGAATATATAGGAATATGGTAGGAAAAGAGATTAAAAAATTTAGAAGTGGGCAGCTGTTCAACTCTAATTAACTATTAGGATTGAAGAATATTTTCATACTCCTGCGTAATAATTTATCTAACCTTCAATAAGATCGTAGCTGGCTTAATGTGACTTAGTAACTAATGTTTTATGTATTATTTATTTTGGTATTCTTATTATTAATAAATATTCAACTCAAAAAGATCATAATAGTAGGTGATATAATAAATACTATTTTTAACGAAATTGAACCTCATAACCAGATACATAATTCTAAATAAATACATTGAATATGTTTCATAGATTTTTTTTATCGGGCTAAAGTGCTTGTAGTTCTTCGATGATAAGTCAATTTCAGTTTTGTTTACCTATATGCGAATTTATAAACCGACTTTGGTTTAAAGTGTATATGGTATGCATGCCGAGGCCAGTAGTCTATTATTTGATATTTATTCATGAGCAATGTTGTTTCGTTTCCAGTTTTACCGAAGTAAAATACGTTGGACTTTCAAGACAGCCTTCGACTTTGTGCAAATGAAGTATACAGCATGGAAACGTATTATTTTTCAACAGACATTGGAGCCTATCAGAGGTTATTTGAGGATTTTCATGAACTATTCCAACGGAAAAAATTGCAAACTTGAAGACTGAAGAATGCGTTACTGCAGTGACGAATTATAAAGAACTGTTTCAGCTGAAATCTTAAAAATGAATAAAATCAGAATGAGAGCCGAATTGAAGGATATCGGAATAATGTACACATATATCAAATTATTATTCAAATATAAGCAAGTAATGAATAATTCTTCAGAATTGAAACTATATACCAGATTGATCATTTAGTCTCTGGGCTGATACATAGTTGACGCCACAAATGCTAGGCCGCTTTTGTTTTTGGCCGAAAACACAACTTATTGATGATTTGAGGTGTTTTTTGGGACTCTTAACGTGTGATAGAAAGGAATTTTTGCACGCATAACAATGGATGAAACTTAGATTCATTACTATGCACCGGAATCGGAAAGAGCTTTAGCCAAGTGCAGACAAAAGTGCGGAAACTAGCCAAGGCGTCTGAAGACACAATAGTCAGTAAGCAAGGTTTTGGGACACGACAAAATTCTGCTCATTAAGTTCCTTCCAAAGGATCAGACGATTAACACCGACTATTGATATTGATATAGTGATATTGATATATTGATATTGATATATTGATATTGATATATTGATATTGATATATTGATATTGATATATTGATATTGATATATTGATATTGATATATTGATATTGATATATTGATATTGATATATTGATATTGATATATTGATATTGATATATTGATATTGATATATTGATATTGATATATTGATATTGATATATTGATATTGATATATTGATATTGATATATTGATATTGATATATTGATATTGATATATTGATGTTGATATATTGATATTGATAATGATATATTGATATTGATAATGATATATTGATATTGATAATGATATATTGATAATGATATATTGATATTGATAATGATATATTGATATTGATATATTATCCTTATACTTCTAGATCTTCTGTGAAGATCCCTAAGAAGCTTTTTTCAGCTTGTATAAGTTGTATTCTGGTTAGGCTTCATTACTGCGTTCTTACGCCACATTAGAACCAACCGAAGTCGAATTTCGCACAAAAAGATAATTTATACGGGTTTGTCTCAGAAATTCATAATCCATGTGGTACCCAGGAAGAATATTTACTTTTAATATTTTATGCTTGAACTTTCCAATGTACTATTCAAGATTTCATTGAACTCAAATGTTTCAGAAGATATAATAAGATCTTGAATACTCTACAGTAAGTATATCAAAAAATTTGTTGGAATCACTTGACGGAGAAGCTATTTTGATTACTAATAAGGGGGTTCTCACTTGATAGAAGGATTATTACAATATTTTGAATATCATGCAGATTTATTCTGTTAACCCCCTACAGATTTTAATATAAAAAAAATATTCAAAAACTCTTTAGAATTAAATTAAATAAATGTGTTAGAAAACACAGTTTCAATTCAGTAAACATATAGAATTAACACTCATTACACAGTGCCAAATGGAATAAAATAATTCTAAGAAATATAAATTATTTATTTATTGAAAATACTAAGTAAACACCTGAGGAATACAAAATTTTGTTTCGTATCTTGTATTATGAAAACCAAATCCCTTTCCAAAAATGCAAAACATAACCTCAAGAACTTCAAAAATAACTTATAATACTTCAAAAAGTTCCTACAAAAAATTCCTAACACATGCAGCACATCTTCAAAAAGCAATTTAGAATTACTACAAACGATAATTCTTCAGTCCCACTTCATATTTAAAAAATTGAATATTTAAGAAAAAATATCTTAACAGACCAGCCACGTGTCTTCCACGAGTAATTTCGATGATTCATTGAACTGAATTTACTTAAGAGCTAAATAAGATCCATCTCAAGTACCCTCTACACTAAAAAATTTTTAAGATTTATGGAAATCATTTGATTGATAAGCCATGTTGATTACTATATCTTGAGTTTCCTATTAATGACCAAGAAAATTGAAATATTCGTTCATTTAATTCAACGAATTAAGAAGCTGTAATATTTTTCAAGTACTCTGTAGGTTGACTGTCTCTTCTAAGTAATTTAAAAGAATTGCTAAGATCACTTGAGTGAAGAGCCATTTTGATTTGAGTAATTTAAAAGATTCATTCAAATCACTTGATTGATTAGGCATTTTCCATAATGAAATCTTGATTTTCCTGTTCGCTAAATATTTATATTAAATGTTCATTGAACTCGATTGAATGAGAAGCTATAATAAGATCCTTATGGACTCAATATTGTTTACACATTCAATGTGATCTTGAGTTCTTTATGTACTGAATTTTAGTGTTTTAGGCTTGATTGAGAGCTATCATGAATAATAAGATCTTGAATGCCCTGTGGACTCAATATTCAAACTAATAATTCCAAAGCTTTCTGGAGCTTAATAAGAAGCCATTATAAATAATAAGATCCTGAGTATCAGGCAGACTGAATATTTACATTGAGTTATTTGAAACTTACTTGCTTGATGAGATATTTCGAGCAATGAGATCTTGATTAACATGTCAATTGAATAATTTGAAGATTAATTAACCTAAAAGATTCAGAGAATTTAATTGATTTAGAAATTGTAGTAAAATTTTATGTACCTAATGGACGAAATGTTTACACTAAATAATTCAAAAGATTTGTTGTAGTCACTTGGTTCAAAAGCCCTTTGCAGTACCTAGTCTTGAGTACCTTGTTGATTGAATATTTACATAAAGGTACTTAAAAGATTCGTTAAAATACTTAATTGGTATTTTGAATAGCCAACGGAATGAGTATCATACTAAATAATTTATAGGATTCACTTATAATAAAAAATTTCAATATCAAAACGGATTTAATCTGTTAGTCTCCTATAATTTTAATTAAAAAAAAATTTATTCAAACACTTTTAGAATTAAGTTGATGTTTTATAAGCACAGCTTATATTTAATAGACGTATAATATCAAAACTCAATTTATAATTTTAAATGAAATAAATAACCCAACGAATATAAATTGTCAATTAAAATAAATATTTGAAGGAGACAAAATTTTATTTCTGAACTTACAATTATGAAAACCAAATCCTTTTCAAAAATACAAAACATAATTTTGAGAACTTCTCAAAAAATAATTAATTTGAAATATTCAATATATTTAAATAATATATATTAAATATTTTTTTATTAATTTTACTCGACAATTTATATTTGTTGAGTTATTTATTCCATTTTATATAACAATATTCAAATATATTAAATATTTCAAATAAACTATTTTTTGAGAAGTTCTTAAAATTGTGTTTTGTATTTTTGAAAAGGATTTAGTTTTCATAATTGTAAGATCAGAAACAAAATTTTGTCTCCTTCAAATATGTATTTGTTAATTTTAATTGACAATTTATATTTGTTCGGTTATTTATTCCTTTCTATATTATTTATTGACTTTTGATTATATATGTCGATTAAATATAAGCTGCGCTAATAAAACATTTGTTTAATTCTAAAAGTTTTTGAATAAAATATTTTGAAATTAAAATTATAGGAGACTAACAGATTAAATCTGTTTTGATATTCAAATTTTGTGATATTCCTTCTATGAAGTAAAAAAATTCTTACTATTTTAAACTCATTATATTTCGTGGTTTATTTTCTGTTTCAAATACATAAATCATCTACTTTTAATACAAAATGTTATAGAAAAAGCGCATTCAGAGTTATGGTGAATGTAATGATGTTTCACTTATTCTACGGAAGGGGTCGTGAGAGTACGATAACTAAAACAATGCCATCTGGCCAATACCTTATATCACGCCTGCTCTGATATACAGACACGACTTCCTCAATCCAAAGATATTTGAGACAGCATTACTCAGCCTATCTCAATATTTCACTTATTCTGCCAAAGAATGCAGGCCGTTACCACAGAAATATGCATCCTGTACCACCCACTTGCACGGTGATTCAATAGACATCCGGTTCATAGAACATGGACGTAGTATCGATGTTCCCGTCCAATATTTTCTGACACCCGGTGGGTTCCGATCTGATAGCAGTTTACCCGGCCATCAATCAGATATGATAATAGCTTGGAGACGACGTGGAAGCCGTGGCGGTCCAATTATCGATCCTGGAAATAATAACAGGTCGCTGCCGACCGAATAATTGCGAAAAGGTAGCGAACTGTTTATTTTGCGACCGATCAATCAATTAGTTCAGGTTCTTCTTGATTATTATCTATGATCGACTACCCGAACACGCCTCCCTAAGCGCGGAAGAGTATACCGTGGGATGGACATAGAATATTAGAACATAGATAACTTTCGAAAAGGATAAGGTCACTTGTTATTAACCTTCGGTCAGCTTCAGGAGTGTTATTTAGGGGAAAGTTGAGCTCAGGAGGTCGTGTGAGATTGATTTAGATCGAAGAACGTGTAGATTTTTGTTTGAACAAGTATTACCTTTCCAAATCCATATGTTTACCTTTCATTACGTTTATATCCTGACGTTATGTAACCTTGAATTAATTAGTTGAGAAGATCAACAAAATCGATACGCTGATTCCAGCGCACGAGTTCGTATGAAGTTTAATGGAAAAGATCACGAATTTTTCTAATATCAAGGAATGTTACGTCAAATTTTCTTTTTTGGGCTGAGAAATAGATCAATGTCAATCATTTGTTGCTTTTTAGAAAGTTCAAGTTTCGTTTTCCAAGCAGAGCTTTCAGTTCAGGGAACTTCGATTTCCTTCAGTTTTGGTACAGCTTTTGTGTAGTGAGAGTCAAATAATCTTCTGTATCAATGACTGAAAAGTCATTCATATGAATATCAGCTTCTTTTAATAAGGAATAAAGACATAAATCAGAAATCATACATAGGTACTATAAATATTCCTAATCACCAGATTAATAATATGTTTTTTTAATTAAAAACAAGCTTAAATGTGAATACGAATTGGCCTAGAATAGACCCTTGACGAATCCAATCCTAAAAATCCAGTAAGAGTCAGATCAAAATCTTTTCATATACGATTTTCCGCGGGATTCTGGTTACTTTGCTCGAATCATGCGATCGGTTTTCTCCAGTCGATCTTCTTCCTGGGTCGGATGGCCTCAAACAAAACATTCTAGTACAACGGACCGGCAGCAACGTGTATATTCGAATAATAATCGTAATTATAATATTAAAAGCGTATAATTCACTGAACCGTGCTTGTACGTAGGTAGATCTCGTATATTTCGCAAACTCGAGTCGATTACGAGGTAGTAGGTCCTCGGGCAGATTTTATCCCTAATTGTATGCGTTTAATGAAGCCACCGCGGATGCCCCATGTTAAGTTTAGATTTACGATGCACGATTCAACCCTTTTAACATAATCGGGTGAATTTTTTTTAAAACTTGGAAAGCATTCCGTAAAAATTATTTCGTTTTCTCATTCGAGGAAAATAGCAATAGGAAAAATACTTTGCTCTTCTAGATTGCGACCATTTTGATGTTCATTTATTTTCAGTAGTATATTCCACTAGAGTTATAAAGACTACAAGTTCCTTTATAGATAATATATTCGTTAATACATTTAAGATAAGTAATAATAAAAACATAATATCCGCACTCTCCGATCATATGGCGCAGGTCATTTCAGTAGAAAGCACATGTCCTATAGGACCGAAAACTGTTGAAGTTACTGAAAAAAGATTTTTTGTAAAGCCCAAACTAGAAGATTTTTTGTTTGTTTGAGGGATTTAAACTGGGATGGTTTGATATCAGAGACAGATCCAGATGTGGCCTACGAACTTCACTGTGTTCTACAACACAATGATGGCAAATATGAATCAGATCATTCCATGGAAAAAAATTAAATTGAGAAGGAAGAGGAATCGAATATGGCTTACTATGGGTATCAGAATATCGAATAAATACAAACGGGGCTTCACGAAAAAATGTTAAAAGGAAATATTGGAACGCGTTTTGGAATTATCTAAGAAAATCTCTGATCAGGACTTTATAAATAAATCGGAAAATTAGATCAAAACAACTTGGACTTCAATTAATAACGCGACGAAAAATAGAAGTGCTACTGATGATACATTGTTTGAATCATTTCATGGAAAAAATTTAAAAAAAGCTATTAGATGAAATTAATAAATTCTTCCTGAAATCTAATGTTTCAACCAACAATAAGAACACTGATGTTGCAGAAACCATAAATCAATGTGATTCAAGCATTTTTCTGATGATTCAAGCATTTTTCTTATGAATCCAGTTATTGAGCAAGAAATGTATCGTTACATAATTCAGCTTAAAAATAAAAAATCTACTGGATATGACGAGATACCTGTAGATCTACTGAAGAAATGTGCACCGATGTTGACGGTACCCTTAACACATATAATAAATCAAATGTTTCAATACGGAAAATATCCACAAGCCCTCAAAGAAGCTTGGCTTAAACCGATTCACAAGAAAGGAGAAAAAGACAATTTCAATAACTACTGTCCAATATCTCTACTCTCAAATGTTAATAAAATGTTTGAAAGAATAATTTTTGATAGAGTAATGAAGTTTTTTGAGAAGAATAACATATTAGTAGAACAACAATGTGGATTTAGAAATGGCAAATCGACCATAGATGGATGCATTATATCGAGTTCTTAACTCTGTAATAAAATCGTTAAATGAAAATCAGATAACAGCGACACTTTCCTTAGACTTGACCAAAGCGTTTGATCTGCGTTGTTTCCACTCCAGATGAATGAATGCAAAGCCGCAGTTGAAAAAGATTTGGAAAACCTCGAAAAATGATTCGGGAAGAATAATCTCACAATGAACATCACCAAGACCAAACTGATAATATTAAGAGAAAAAAATCAATATGCCATCAACTTAATTTATTATGGTGAGAACACAAGAGCTGAAGATACTCTACCATTCTTGGGAATCCATTCAGATGGGGATTTGAATTAGAGGCCACACATTGAATATTTGGCAACAAGCTTTGCAAGGTACTGCTATGCTTGAAGAATCCTAACAAGAACATTGTGTCAGATGCTTCCCTGACAGCATATCATGCATACGTTCACTCTAGACTCAGGTATGGAATCATATTCTGGGCGAATTTTGTTGATGCTGAAAGAGTCTTCATCACACAAAAAAAAATGTTTGAGAACTGTCTTTTATTAGAATATATTAACACTATTCTGCCTGTATATATATATATATATATATATATATATATATATATATATATATAGAAGTGCATTATGTATGTAATCAATAATTTCACAAACTTTAAAATGTTAATGCTTGATCATGATTATAATACCAGAGGAAAAATTCACCTTAGTTAAAAAAAACCAAATTATGCTTACATACAGAAGAAAGTTGTTCATAGTTTAGTGAAAATTTGGAATAAATTACCACAAACATTCAAAACAAGACCTAAAATTATACAAAAGAATACTTGAAAAAAATTTTATATGAAAGAGGCTAGTACAGTGTGAAAGAGTTTATGGCTGAGAAAGACTTTAATGAACTTTAATATTTAAGTTATATTTTTTGTGACGTGATCTACATCATTTTGTGATATTTTCAGATCAAATGAAATTCTATTATTATTATTTTCAAATATGGTGTTGTATGTTGACACAACAAATTTCCCCATCAATAAATCTTATATGTGGAGTCAAAACCACTTTCAAGTGGCCAGATCGAATATAATAAAGAGTGATTCATTTAGAGGTCCTTTTTGTGGTGGGGATTTAATTGCAGATTGCATATGCCTCGTGTTAACTGAAGTGCCATTTCTGTTCAGTAGTGTTTGACAATTTATAATGGAAAAACTTCGCCTGGCACAGCGTCTACAAATTGTTCAACTTTATTACGAAAATGGGCGTTCTACGAGGAATGTGTAGAAGAAATATGGATCGATTATTCCACCAGCCCATATACTACACCAAAGAGTTGTTTTTTTTTTAAATTCAATTTCAGCTCTTGAACCCCAAATACGCGCATTTTGTTTATTCACGAACCCATTAAGCCAAAAATGGGACTCATCGGTGAACTAAATTTTTGTCGAAAACAGTGGATCTTCTGCAAGCTTGTCAAGAGCCCAACGACTAGAACAGAAACGATTCGAAAGGTCGGTCGGCTTCAGTTATTGCACTAGTTGAATTTTGTAAGCTTTTAAAGAAAGATCCTTACGTAAAATACGCCAAGTTGTTGAATATGACTGGCCAAGCTGTTGAGAACGGCGACAAATCGACACTTCACGGTCTTCGTGTACACTCTCCGCTACCGCCCCTATATTTTCTTCACTACGTGCTGGGTGTGGCCTTTTTGGTCGAGTATTATCAAATAATGAAAATTACGGATGGTAGAGCTATTGTGCGTTCGGTAGGCCGATTATGTCGACCATAAGTTGTTCTAAGCCCCCATTTTGTGATAAAGTTGAACAATTTGTAGACGCTGTGCCGGGCTAAGTCTTTCTATTATGAATGGTCAAACACTACTGAACAGAAATGGCACTTCATAATAAACACAAGACAACCTATTCAATTATATCGCAAAAATTTTCCTCTACATTGTCGTATTCTTTCTTCATTAACATTTCCTTGAGTTCTTTCTTTAATTTTGTCTTTATTATTTCTTTAAGATAGATTGTCATTTTGTTATATATCTTGCATATAGTGTGATTCATATGTAGTTGTCCGGCGTAAATCTTATGGAGTTGGATGGCGATTTTGTTTTCATTTCGTATTCTATTCAGGATTAAAGTTGTTTCTCAGTTGGCTGTCTTTATGATCATGGATGAATAATACATAGGTAAGTATAAAAATAGATGGTAAAGTAAGTATCTTCTCACTTGAAAAGATACTTCTTTAAGTGTTATCATTTTTTTATTTATGAACACTCTTTTGCTGTCTTCGGATTCTCCCAAAAAACAAATAACCTGTAGAAATAACCAAAATAGGCTCTTGTATTTGTTATCTATTTAGCACTTCTAGCTGCATAAGTTGCTCTTGATAATTTTTGGATCAGATTGCCGATATGTCTAGAGAATTTCATAGTTTGCTGCAGTGTTATTCCAAGAAATTTGAGGTGTATTCTTGTTGTTGTTCTGCTTTCGAATGTAAGCTGTTGAGTCTTTCCAGTATTGGCCTTCATCCTATTGCAGCAAACCTGAGATAAGCGTGCATGAAGGTTTTCTTGTCTTCTTCTTGCAGTTCTTTCTCGTCTGATCCCATGTCAAAAAAGGATGTGTAGTCAGCAGAAAATGCAGTCTGGTCCGCTTTCACACTCTCTGGCTTATTATCAATATATAAGGAACTAGAGTAGTCCCAATATGGAACCCTGGAGAACACCAAGACTTGAATGCTGCCAGGTGGCATAATTTCCATTGAGGTATGTTATCTGTACCCTTTTGCCAGTTAACTTCTCATTAGTTCCAAAGTAACACCTCGGACACCTTAGAACTCAAGTTTTTCCAGCAATATCCTATGATCTATTTGTTCGAAGACGTCAGCCTGTCCTTTTTTCTTCAAAGGACATTTCCCACCCCGCAGCGGATAAGTAGCTTAAAGATCCACGAGTGTTGCTGAAATTGGAGGTATAGGCAGAGGGCAAGTCTTCCAAGATCCCCACCTTAGTCGAAACGTCGTAGCCTGGACTTTTTCCTCCAACGGACCATTCAGGACCCCGCAGCGGGAGCTTAAGGATCCAAAGATGAAACTGAAATTGGGGGCATGGGCAGAGGACGATTGTTTCAAGATGCCACCCTGGTCGAAACATCGTAGCCTGCCCTTTTTCCTTCGGACTATTTCGGATCCCACAGCTGATACGTAGCGAAGGCTTTGAAAGCCCACGCTGAATTTCAGCAGGGTTTCGCCTTTGCCCGTGTATGAATTACAAAACTTTAATCGATCGCAGGATAGCATGACCCACATCAGCAAGCCACAACTACCCCTTACGATTCCAAGCCTTGTTGAAGGATAGGGACGGTTGTGAGACAACATGATGGAATGGTATGCAAGAAAGAAACAAAGTAAGGAACTTGGATTAAAAGAAGAGGAGGTTGACACAGATGGAAGTTGCACTATCTCGATTTGAAGAACTTTCTGCTTGTCATAGCTGAAACTCCTTGTTCAAGATATCCGCCACATGAATTAATTCATTCGAAAAAAAACTGTAGATTGAAAAATTGAAAATCGACAAAGCGAAGACTGAAAGTCACAAACTTCAAGTGCTACAAAGTGCAGCGCTTGTCAAAATGTCATAAATCAACCATATACCGATGCTGGAATGGAAATCATGGCGTGTCAGTCTTAAAATTACGGAATCCACAGAGCGGGTTCTCCACTGATGAAAGAAGATCGTACAGCATAATGGAATAAGTTCGATTCGTACGCCCATCTGAGGTGGCCCGGGGCCGCATTCACTCGATTAATAGCACGCTCGAGTGCAAATTCACGCAATACCGAACGGTATATCGGCGGAAAAATAGACACGATTCGTTTCCATCTAATTTGTTTGCCGCAATCGCGTATGACGCAACGGGTAGAAGAATAAATGGATTAATATCGATCAAACTCTGCATGTAAGGTTGGATGTCATTGCCAAGGAAGATTCGCCAGATTGTACGTATTTCATCCTATGTCTTGAGCTATTTCGTGTTATACGGAGTACTCTAAAATATCCGGGATTATACGGAGTAGTCTAAAGACCACAAACTTAAAAAATTTTGCTTGAAGATCTTGGTGTACAACCGTACAAGATCCAACTAAATCAAAAACTAAAGCCACCTGACCATAATGAGCGTCGTTTGTTTGCTGATTGGGCCCTAGAACAGTTTAAAGTTGATCCACTTTTTTATCGTAAAATTGTGTTTAGTGATGAAGCTCATTTCTTGTTGAACGGCTATGTAAACAAGCAAAATACCGTATATGGAGTGAAAACAATCCTCAAGAAGTTCTGCAGGTTCCATTGCATCCTGAAAAATGCACTGTATGGTGTGCTTTACACGCTGGAGGCATCATCGGTCCATATTTCTTTAAAAACGATGCTGGAGCTAATGTTACAGTAAATGGTACTCGTTACAGATCGATGATCAATGATTATTTGTTTCAAAATTTGACTGATATCGGCCCAGAAGTGTTTTGGTTCCAACAAGATGGTGCTACACCTCATGCTGCTACCGTAACAATTGATTTATTGAAAGAAAGATTTGGCGATAACATGATTTCGAGAAATTTTGCAATTAATAACTTCATAACTCCACTGGATTATTTTCTTTGGGGTTATGTCAAGTCACTGGTTTATGCTGATGAATCAGAAACAATAGAGGCTTTGGAAGCTGACATAACTCGTGTTATTGATGAAATAAGGCCTAAGTTACTCCAAAAAGTGTTCCAAAATTGGTCTGGTCGAATGCGGTTCCTCAGAGCGAGTCGTGGTGGACATATGTCGGTAATTATTTTCAAAAAATAAATTTCATAAAATTATCTTTCAAATAAAGAAAAATCAGCTTCACTATTAATTTAAATTTGTTTTATTTCAATTTAAAGTTCTATCACTTTAAAAAAACACCCGATATTTGTCGACCCTTTATCCATATATGCCGAAGGGGCTGTTACATTTATTGATTGAAGTCTGTTCAACCGACAGTTTTATTGTATAAAATTCCATGATGTGAAATGAAAGTATTGGTGGAATACATGTTAGTACCTTTTTTTGGTGCTAAAATCAGAAGCACTTCCTCCTGCAACTTTCCAATTGCAACATCGATGAGATTAATTAAACCTTTCACGAAAATGCGACCTCCGAACAACTGTATTTTGTTGATAACCAATGCGAATCAGTAGTTTGCTTGCCTAAGTATTAAGCGAATTTATTCAAGAAAAAATAAAGTTCTCATATTGCAAGATTATCAAAAATTGTCGATTGGTCAAGAGAAACGTTTAAGGAAAAAACATTTCGATCAAATTTGAAAGAATCAGAAGTAGTGATCATAAGTATAAGACTAATAAGCACTTGAGGATCTTCTGGTGTTCAAGATATACAAAAATTTAATAACATTTTAACTTACATAAATCTTACTTGCTGAAACTTGTTAACAGATTAAAAACAGTTACTTTATAAAAACCCCTACGAATAATAATGAAGAAACTTTATGACTTGGAAAGATAGGACAATTTGTTATCGACATTATGTCCAAGACATCTGGATATTAGGATCGCTCTTATGTTATATTGAAATTTTAGAATCTCTCCTTCATTTGTTCTCACCATTCATCTCCTATCATAAACAGTGTTTCAACTGCTTCTACCACAAAAATCCTCTGCGGATTAAAACTCCTCCTCCAGTAATGAAGATCAAGACACCCAATTTGAATCTGAGATAGATGATATCTGCCACGTACAATATAAAGAACGTGGGCTGGCACTCTTGAGCCTAATCTGCAGCACTATCTGGTAGCTTTGTCGTATTCCGAAAGGCTCCAGGAAACGTAGGAATCATTAGGAATGGAATATTCAGAATCAGAAGTACCACCCTTTGCAATAGACTTGAAGCGTGGGTTTGAATATATATAAAGGATGACATACACAGAGTGCATTGTATGAATATTTCGGAATTGTTTAATCTCTCTATTTGTTCGAGTATTGGAATTGAATCAATAGCTTGAGGTGCTTAGAATGCATCTTGATGTTGCACGACATTTGAACGAAAAAAAATTATTTAGAAAAACTATTTTCAACTTGAAGATGATTTTATGATTGTCAGTTTGGGTGTTCCCTAATTCATTCAAACTCTTAAGCAGAGTGACCCACATAAAACCGAATTATCCGGAAAACTCCGAAACAGGTCAATTTTTATTTAGAGGGACATCTTTTGAAAACAAATTCGTGGGTGTTAGATCATTCCGCTAAGCGAGGTGCAACTCCTTCAAAGTCTTAAACGGCACTAGGGGTCGAGTAATACATCGTGTTGGAGCTTTTGTAATTTCATGAATGAATATGCTAAAAAAAATATTTTGACATACGTTCAGATGTAAAAGAAGTCGTTAGAAAACATTGGAAAAGTGGATTAAATGTCGATTTCTCAGCGAAATTTAATTGATAAGGTGCCAAATTGCCAACCGTTCATTTCCGAACAGTAATAGTGTATTTGTTCAATATTCTCTTTTACATTCTAGACTGACGACCAAAAAAAAAAAACGAATCACTAAGATTTTACACTGTTTTTTCCAATAGACTCACGTGTTCAAAATAATTCAATAATATTTTGTTCATCATCCATCTTTCATTAGAAAATCAACTGAATATGCGGCAAATGGAGACATATGGGCTAAAAAACTTGATAAAAGAAACCATATTCGATTAATTCTTCACGATAAATTCATCGTTTATCAGTTGCGTTCAACATTGGTCATTGAAAAGGTTGTTTTCCACTCTCTGAAAGGAACAATTTCCTAAAATGAGTTTTACTAATTGAAGATTCTGCGAGAATAGTGGCACTCATTGAAAATGGGCTGAGCCATAGATCTGTTGCTAGAAGAATGAATGTTACGCTATCTACAGTCCAATGAATATTGACAAGGCATCAGGAGACAGGCAGGCTGACCAGAAGACCTGTATCTGGAAGAAGACTGTGCACATCGTTGAGGGATAACACATTCATGATTTCCACAAGTCTTCGAAATCGCTATCTTACTGCTGTTAAAGTTCGAAATAGATTGATGGAGGTACTTCAGGTAAACGTAAGTAAAAGGACCGTGAGACGACGTCTCTCAGAATCGAATTTACAAAAATACAGACCTGCAACAGGTCAAAAACTTCTCAGAGAGCATCCAATTGTGCATCTTCTTGCACGAGATCACATAAACTGGTTAGAAGCTCTCTTTTTTCTGATGAATCCAGATTCAGCATTCGAGAAGCTGATGGTCGTTCACGCATTTATAGACGTCCAGAAGAAAGAGGCGCCGATGCCTGTATAGAAGAGCGGGTTAAATGTGGTGGAGGACCTGTTATGGTCTGGGGAGGTGTGTCTTTAGAGGATCGCACAGAGTTGGTTTTTATAAATGGATCTTTAACAGCAGTAAGTTACAGACAGGAAATTCTTCATCATGTTGTACCATATATACCTTTTCTGGGAGAGCAGGGACAGTGCACGCCCACATACTGCTCAAATATTGACAGCGTACTTGAATGAGGTTGAAATTGCAAGATTCAACTGGCCAGCACGAAGTCCTGTCTTGAATCCCATCGAAGATCTATGAGACCAACTGGGAAGTTGAGTCAGAGGTATGGTTCTATTACCCAATGATTTACAAGACCTCCGTGAAGCCCTTCGTCATGAATGCGAGAATATTCCACAAGAGAATATTCGAAGGCTCATCACGAGCATGCGAAAACGTTTGGAAGCTGTAATCAGAGCTAGGGGAGGTCATGATACTGAAATTTTCACTGTTACGATTCTTCTTTAAATTTCGAAGTTTTTGTTTTCCTCAAAAAAGCTTATTATTTTTATACAAATCGAATGAAAAATTTCATTTTTCTTTGGGCAATTCTCTTTTCGCTACCATGTCAGAAATTTCATGATTTTCGTTGAAAGCTTTTCGCCAATGTATAACATTTCAAGTAATATTTCATTAAATGCTTAAGACTTAAGATGCACAGGCAGGCTCGTCGTCGTAAATCTCGATCAAATTACAGAAATAATCGAAGTTTACGAACATGTTGATAGTTGAAGCATCGGCCAGGAGCTGATGATCGACCATAAAACATTTTTGAACCATTTGTGCAAAGCAGAATTAAAAAAAAAGCACGATGTTTGGGTGCCACACTAATTACCACCAAAAAACATAATGGATCGAATTTCCATCTGCGAAGCCTCGGCCAAACGGAATGGAATCAACCAATTTCTTAAACGGATGGCGACTGGGGCCACAGACAACAATATTGTGCGAAAACTATCGTGGTCAAAGCACGGTGAACCAGCTCAAACGGTGGCCAAACCAGGATAACAGCCAGGATATGCATTTGGTGAGACTGGAAAGGAACAATTTATTATGAGTTGCTTCAATATGGTCGAACACTAAATTCGTATCTCTACTGTCAACAAATGGTCCGTTTGAAGCTAACGATTGACCACGCCAAGTCACACACGTCTGTAGTGATTCACCAGAAACTCCGGAAGCTTGGTTGAGAAGTTTTATGCACCATATAGTCTGAACCGGTACCAAGCGATTACTATTTCTTTCTCGCATTGCAAAACTTCCTGGGTGATAAGATATTGTCAATCAAGGGAAGATTGTGAAAATTGATCACCAAAGTTTTTCGTTAATAAGGACAAAGACTGTGATAGAGGCATTATTAAGCTACCTTTGAAATGACAACAAATTACAAAACAAAACGGCGCATATTCGATCCAAATTGGACACGTGAATTATACCAGGTTTTCATATTGGCATGTGAGCATGGCTTCTTTTACCAAGTGACTACTCAGCAGTCTCCACAGTCCGCCCCTAGAGGAGGAAGTGTGATAAGGATTACGCCATATCATCGCGCGAAGCGAGAACCCCTCCAAAGAGATAAACCCACCAGTATCCAGTTTGAGCCTCGGCTCGAAAGCCAAAACCGTCTGACTGGTAGCAGCGAAGCACTATTCAACCTCTACTGGCTCTGCAGGTCAGTACCCGAGTTGGCTTGTGAGGCAACTCACTCGCCGGAAGGGCTTTTTATCCAAGCACTGACGGCAAAGCCATTTCGTCGAGATCCCCAAATCTTAAAAAGTTAGAGTACGCTAGTTTTAAGGGAGAAGCCCTGTGGCTTCACAGATTCCCTGTCACTGAATTAATCAACCCTCCATTCCACCAGAACGGCAAAACTAGGGTCCCATTCGGAGATCTTCCACCACACAGGTCCATTGACTTGCGCGAATGGCATTACGTTAGACACCAAGACTTAACCCCTCCATTTCGCCCGAACAAAACTAGGGCTCTAGTTAAGACAAGCGCCCCCATCCCGTCAAGATCTAATGCCTGGGGGGGACCCAAATTGGACAGTCCGAAAAATGTTGAATGAAGCCTTAAAGCTCATGCAAGAATAATGTTTTTTCCTTAACCTATAATTTTACTTCATTCGAAATGTTTTACAGATTTTTCTAACTACTCTGCAATTTTCAGGTGGACTTTGACGTCACTTCAAATTTGAGGATACCGCTATGGGATAAAAGGTATGAAAATAATTTTTCAATTAAGTTTACTAGAAACTTATTCAATCGATTGGTTTCCACCGAAAAACCATTATCCCAGTCACCGATTCCTTCGCCGAGTGGCCTTCAAATTAGCATTATTTATTTCCGTGTCTTCAGGAAGACCAACCTTTATCTGTCGACAAAAAACGTTTTACAAGTCGTCAAAAATGTGCTAAAAGACAGGCGTAGCTAATCCGTCTGTTCGCACACAAAGGAATAAACGACTTAATTGAGAATTGAGACGTGTCGAAAGATTTTTTCATTCGCTGAGACGTGCTAGACCGAGTAGTTGATTAATCGTTCCGTCAAAATACCGAATTAATCGTTCTTTAAGTGACGGATAAAGTACTGTTCCGGAGTCTCGTGTAAGATGTTCTTGAGACTAACTATCGATTGAACTATGTTTCCATGAATGGAGAAACAAATAAAACCGAATCCGGTGGACCATTTGAAATTGGCATTTTTTAAAATTTCATTATTTATTGTATAGTCCGTCTAGAAAGTATCCGGAAAAAACAAAGCTCTGTAATTATTTAGTGTATATTTTTAATTCTTGAATTAGAAAATTCTAACAAAATATTCATCTTATTTACTTACACAACCTCAATTTACTGTAAACACTTAACTAAACGTGGAGGTACCCGAAACTAGATTACCTCCATAATTTTCTGTGATGGTAGTCCAGGACTGTAAAACTGACTGAATTCAATCCTTTTTTTTTTTCGTGGCGCGACTCGTTCAACTTCAATCTTCATTAGTCCCCATATGTTTTCAATGGGACTAAGATCTGGGTAGCTGCTGGCCATGAAATGGTTGTCACTTCGTGTTCTTGCATCCGAGCTTGAGTATGGGCTGAAGTATGGCATCTTTCATTATCCTGCTGAACGCAACTCCTCTGGATATAAAGCATGCGTCGTTTCAAGGAGAAAATCGTTTAGAATGCCACAATACTTTACACTATTAATGATACCATCAAGTATACACAGAGGCGCACCACCACGCTGAGATATTGTTCTCCAACCATTATTTTGGTGGGAATTATTCAATTTCAGGCAAGCATGATCAGGGCACTGTTGGGTCTTCTTTATCCTTGCATAAGGAATAGCAAAGTTGGCCTTTTCACGTGTGTTATACCGATGATAGTAGGAATTTATAATGAACTTGTGCTGTTTGTTGTGAACATAGTTGACGCAGGGTGCTCTTCATCCCGAATATGGCTCTAACAGCTTTATTTTGTTGAATGAGAACTCTCCCAGCTTCTGCACTTTGACACCATAGGATTATACCATACACAGCGAGTCCATTGAAGGATGAATAATAAACCCTTTTAGCAACCTCTGAGTGGGAAATTTGTCTTATCCTTCTTATCATAAATATTGATGTTGATAACTTATTGCAAAGATTGGTTATATGATTTTTCCAATTCAAATCCGATTGAAATTCCAAACCTAAATACTTAATCGAGGAAGTCATACTCAGTTTGTTGCTGAACATAATCTTCTGTGTTTTTGTCGGATTCATTTGCAAACCATTAGATGGAAACCAGTTTAACGCTTTCACCTGTGTGTAATTTTGGAGCTGTTTTGTCAAGGTAAGGGTCAATACGAAATTGTTCGTTTCCTCAAAAAAATGTGTCCGATGCAATTTGCCGCTTCAAGGAGCTTGGCCATGATGGTCGTCGACCAGGAATTGGGAGAAAACGCACTGTCAATACGCCTAGCAATCGCAACATCGTGTAGAAGCGACTCAATCGAAATACGAGGGTTTCGTCAAATGTCCAAAAAGGAACCCAACCTCAAGCCATACAAGCTCCAAAAAGTTGAACTCCTCACGGACGAAAACAAGCACGTATGACTTCAAAGGTGCCGCCAACTCCTTCATCTCGCCGCTGGTCAGCAATGGGAGCGCATTCTCTTCACAGATGAGAAACTTTTCACCGTAGAACAATCCCACAACCACCAAAACGACAGAGTCTGGTCCGTAGAGGCTTCCGGCCATCTTCGAACATCGTCAAAATCCGCAATCCGTCAAAAGGCAAAACACCCTTGGTTTTCGTGGATCAAGGGGTCCAAATCAATCAAGAAGTCTACCGCTGCGTCATTCTCGAGGCCGTAGTACTTCCGTGGGCACAGCGACACGCATTGAACCTTTCAACAGGACTCCACTCCGACTCACAAAGCGAATATGACGCAAGAATGGTGTGAAACCCATTTTCCGGGTTTCAGCACATCTGCAGAATAGCCGCCCTACTCGCCGGATCTCAACCCAAAGGACTACAGCGTGTGGTCGATTTTTGGAGCTCAGGGCGTGTGCTAAAAACCACAAAAGTTTGGAGTCGCTGAAGCAATACCTGCGCCGGGAATGGGACCGATTAACGCCCGAAGAGCTGCGGCCCGAAAATTTCAAGAAGCGTTTGAAGCTATGTATCGCCGTCAAAGGAAGCTACTTCAAAACCGCTTAAATATATTATTACCAAATGTTTATGTTATTATTTTTGTTGTTGTTTTGTTTAATTCATTTTGTTTAATAAAGTTAAATGAAATAGAGTTTGTCCGAGGTTTTTCTTGTCATCCTGTAAATGACACAACCTACCGAACACAAATAAAATGGAAAATGTCACAAATAATATACAGTGTTGCCATAATAAACATTTTGAATTGTATCATTCCCACTGGAATATTTCGTCAGAATATTTTAGCTGACTGGTATTGCTAAATTAAAATGAAAAAAATGTGTCTTATTACGAATTACGAATCTGATCTCCTCTGGTTTCTCCATCTCTTCAATAATAATTCATTCGGTCTTATATCACATTGTCCAACCTGCTTCGATTGAAGTAATAAGGTATTTGGTAATTATGCGTTGGAATTTGGGGCTCTCATTAATTACACCGCTAATTAATCAAAACCGGACAAATTTCCGTCCGTACGACATAAATTAATACTATTTCAATTGCCTAAATTGTCCAATAGCACTTTTCTCTTCTATCGTAGTTTAGACGTACACATATGCGGAAATTCTCCACATAACTGAGTTCGTTACGTCACTGGTTACTAATCTTGTTTTTCGGCGCCTATGAATACTAAATAAGGAGTAGGAAGACAATATGCATAGTTTAAAATTCTTCGAATTCAGTATGGATTGGAATGTCCGGTAAGTTAATCACAATTCAGGCAATGCTGACTATTGCTTATAATAAATAATCATCTTTAATTCACCAGGAGTAGTGTTGAATTCTTAGTATATTGACGAAAAACATATAATTTCCATTCATATTAAATATATGAAACAATAAAAAAAAACTAAATTCGTCACGAAAAATTCAAAATCCCAAATCTCTCAATCATATAATACAGAAGACCGCGTTAATAACTTCTCAGAAACAAAATTTTGTGTTGATGAACTGAATTTTCAGACAATGGCCTGTCTTGTGATTTGTCCATAAAGTCTCTTCAAATTAACAAAATTTCTCAGTTTTTGCAACTATCTCGACATTTTCATCCTTAAAACACTTTCTTTCTGCTTTGTGTTACAAAAATCTTGTCGATCAGTGTAATAATACGTTTAAAAGGGAACCGAATACAATCAAACAAATAACCGTCAAATCGAAACAAAAACCATAAACAAAAATAAAAATCAAATCATTCTGAAACAAATATACCCCACTTCCAAAACAGAAAATAATGACAAAAATTCGTAAACCTGACATATTTTGACCAATATCACAAAAAATAGCTGAAATATTTTCAAAAACTAACATATAAACAGTTTTCACACCCTCAGGTAAAATTCCCAACCCCTTCTTTAATGCAAAAGACAAAAAAAACTGGCTGAATAATTCTGGAGATTATAAATTAGGTTATCAACATTGCAGTAGCGAATATATCTATCGGGTGTTTTTTTTGTGATAGAACTTTAAATTGAAAAGATACGCATTTAAATTAAGATTAAAGCCAATTTTTTTTTATTTGAACGATAATTTATGCCATTTATGTTTTAAAAATAAATTCCGGCATATGTCCACCACAACTAGCTCTGAGGAACCGCATTCGACCAGACCAATATTAGACCACTTATTCGAGTAATTCAGGCCTTATCTCATCAATAACACGATTTATGTAGGCTTCCAAAGCGTATATTGTTTCCGGTTTATCAGCATAAACCAATGACTTGACATAACCCCAAAGAAAATAGTGTGGGGTTATGTCGCATGATCTTGCCGGCCAATTAATTGGACCATTTCTCGCAATAATGTTATCACCAAATCTTTCTTTCAATAAATCAATTATTACGGTAGCAGCATGAAGTGCAGCACCATCTTGTTGGATTGTTGGAACCAAAACACTTCTGGGTCGATACCATTCAAATTTTGAAACAAATAATCATTGATCATCGATCTGTAACGAGCACCATTCACTGTAACATTAACTCCAGCATCGTTTTTAAAGAAAAGTGGACCGAGGATGCCTCCAAACAAACGACGCTTATTATGGTCAAGTGGCTTTAGTTCTTGAACCAGTTGGATCTTGTATGGGTGTAGACTAAGATCTTTATGCAAAATTTTCCATGTGGTGGATGCACAAAGTCCAACTTGTTGTGAACGTCAACGAATAGACAAATTTGGATCATCATTAACATTATGACTTACAGCAGCGATATTTTCTTCTTTACGTACAGTTCTTTATCTTGTTGTTGTTGTTGCATCGAGTAGAGAAAATGTTGTCCGAAATCTATCGATAGTTCGACGAATAAGCTGCTCTGATGGACGATTATGTAAACCATAAATTTCACGAAGTGCTCGAAGTTTGGCGAATATAACACTGATTTTGAAAATAAATTTCAACAATTTGTAAACGCTGTTGCGGCGTGAGCCTTTCGAAGATAATTTGTCAATGCGTACTGAACAGAAATGTCAAAACAACATGGCTTCTACCTTCTGTCAAATCACAGTTATCCCTATCGAAAGTTCTATCACTTCAAAAGAAATACCCGATATATAGGACAAAGCGGGAGATCTCTTCAAAAAAGGTACAAAGCACATCAATCTTCATTTAGGAAGCGGAAGGATAACTTTAATTTTTCGAAACATTTTTTCGCAACCAATCATATCTTTCCAGAATGAGACAATTTTGAAATATTACATCTGGAAGCGAAAGGAAAAAAATATTAGTCCTGGAATCCATAAACATATTTAAGCACAATAAACAGAAATAAAACTATTAAATTAACAGACTCACTTTTGGCACACTCCACTTCTCGAAGTTTTGCGCAAGCCGAAGCGAACATATACAGGGTGTTTACTTTTGAAAGGAACAAACTTTAAGGGGAGATAATACATGTTATTAGCAACAAAAAGTATCATATGGAACATGGTCTAAATGTTGATGGTTATTCTTCAAATTAACATCTCTTGTTTTCACAAAATATTTCTAGTTTTTCCATAAAATCAATTATACTTCAGTTATCCTTGTAGCCTCATCAAATTTGACCACATATCTGGAAATTGCATTAAATTTGAAGTTCTGGAGATGAATATCACGATTCTGAAGTGAACAAAATCAGTCATATTTTTCCAATGGTTTCATCAATAAAAAATTATGTATTATGGACATGTTTTTTCTTCAGCCAAAAATACCTCATTTAGTGTACTTTCGGATGACATATCAACTTGTGTAATAGCTGCTTGTCCTCTGCCATAATATCATGGCTAAGAAGATGACAACGAAAAGTTGAAATATTCCAAAACTAAATTTGCTCTATCTTGAAGCTCTTTATGATTGAATATTAAAGTAATTCTTATGGAAATCATGAATTTACCTATCGAATCAAAATAATTCAAACGAATAAAATAAATTTCAATAATACAGCCACCACATGGAGAATTTTGCGTTAAGATCTTGGTCTTCACTCATACAAGATCCAACTGGTTCAAGAACTAAAGCCACTTGACCACAATAAGCGTGGTTTGTTTGCTGATTGGGCCCTGCTTGAAGTTGATCCACTTTTTTATCGTAAAATTGTGTTTAGTGATGAAGCTCATTTCTGGTTGAACGGTAAATAAGCAGAATTGCGGTTTTTGGAATGAAAACAATCCTCAAGAAGATCTGCAGGTTCCATTGCATCCTGAAAAATGCACTGTTTGGTGTGCTTTACACGCTGGAGGCATAATCGGTCCATATTTCTTTAAAAATGATGCTGGAGCTAATGTTACAGTGAATGGTGCTTATTACAAATCGATGATCAATGATTATTTGTTTCAAAATTTGAATGGTATCGACCCAAAAGTGTTTTTGTTCCAATAAGATGGTGCAACATCTCATGCTGCTACCGTAGCAATTGATTTATTGAAAAAAAGATTGGGCGATAACATTATTTCGAGAAATTATACAATTAATTGACCTCCATATCATCACATAACTCCACTGGATTATTTTCTTTGGGGTTATGTCAAGTCATTGTTTTATGCTGATAAACCAGAAACAATAGACGCTTTGGAAGTCAACATAACTCGTGGTATTGATGAAATAAGGCCTGCATTACTCGAAAAAATGATCCAAAATTGGTCTGATCGAATGCTGTTCCTCAGAGCTAGTCGTGGTGGATATATGCAGAAAATTAATTTCAAAACATAATTGTCATAAAATTATCTTTCAAATAAAAAAAAATTGGTTCCAATCTTAATTTAAATATGTTCTATTTCTATTTTAATTTCTATAACTCTCAAAAAAATACCCGATACAAATGTCTTTCTATTTGGTTGACGTCTGTTGGGAAAACGCAAACCGTACTCTCAAACCGCTGCGCGAGCATTTCCATTCGCAAATCTATAAATTAACAACATATCGCGATATTCGTTGTTTGAAAAACAGGCAGAATTTTCTCCACTTTTTTCTAGAATACTTATTATAAATTGAGTTAAGTCGTTAAGAGAACGTACTAATACCCAAAATAATAACGCGACAAAAACTGCCAGATTTTAAATTCAATGTTTACTTTGATATTCAATCATAAGGAGCTTCAAGATGGTGCAAATGTAGGTTTGGAATATTTCAACTTTTCGTTGTTATCTTCTTAGAAATGATATTATGGCAGAGGACAATTAGCTAGCACAAAAGTTGATATGTCATTCGAAAGCACACTAAATGACTTGTTTTCTTGGTGAAAAGAAACATGTCCATAATTATTAATTTTTCATCGATAAAACCCTTGAAAAAATATGACTGATATTGTTCACTTCAGAATCCTGATATTCATCTCCTTACCAAGCCCGCAATAAGAATTTTAGACACACAGAACTTCTAATCTTGTAGCAAATTCAATGCCGTTTCCAGATATGTGGTCAAATTTCATGAGGCTACAATGATAACTGAAGTATAATTGATTTTGTGGAAAAGCTTGAAATATTTCGTGAAATCAAGAAATGTTAAATTGGAGAATAACCATCAACATTTCGACCATGGGTTATATGACATTTTTTGTTGCAAATAACTTGTATGATCTCCCCTTGAAGTTTCGCCCTTTTAAAAGTAGATGCCCTGTATAGTAGTTGAGATACTACTCTGTCAAGAAAGTACCGGGAATTTTCAATTAAAACAACATTTTTACATTTAATCGTCAAAATTTATTGGGTCGCCTTCAGAATAGGCTCCATTTGCTCCAATACATCTATGCCAACGGCACAATTATCGAAACATTTTTTATAGGCGCTTTCCGGGATGGACTTTAGCTCTCGGGCCGAATTTTGTTTTATGGCTTCAATCGACTCAAAACGGGTGCCACGAAGGGGCAATTTTAGTTTTGGAAAGAGGAAAAAGTCGCAGGGAGCCAAATCCGGCGAATACGGTGGTTGCTGAAGCACGTTTGTTGAGTTTTTGGCGAGAAAGTCAGTTAAAATCGTAGCTCGGTGAGAAGGCGCGTTATCGTCATGCAAAATCCATGAGTTGTTCGCCCACAAATTTGGCCGCTTCTTACGGATACGCTCACCCAAACGTTTCATAACGCCTAGGTAATACTCCTTGTTTACCGTCTGACCCTCTGAAACGAATTCGTAGTGCACCACGCCACGGATATCGAAGAAAACAATGAGAATCACCTTCATTTTCGAGCGGCTTTGGCGTGGTTTTTTCGGTTTCGGCTCATTTTTTGCCACCCATTCCGATGATTGCTGGGTTGTTTGCATATCGTACTCGTAGACCCAGGTCTCATCACCAGTTATAATGCGTTCCATGAATGTAGAATCGGAATTACAGCGATCCGGCATGTCTGAAGCAACCTGTTCGCGATGACGTTTTTGAAGAAAATTCAGGTCTTTCTCATGCCCAAAATATCAATCAAAATCGTACGTGCGGACTCGTGGGATATCTTAAGATCATGTGCTATATCTCTCAAACTGGTACGACGGTTTTTCAGCACCCTTTCCTTAATTTTATCGACGTTATCTTCGATCGAAGCCGTCGATAGGCGACCACTTCACGACCGTCCTTGAAGGCTCTGTACCACTGATATGCCAGAGTTTTCGATAGAGCATTATCACCAAAGGCCTTTTGCAACATTTTCAATGCATCGGCACAGGAAAATTCATTTGCAACACAAAACTTTAAACAAATTCTTTGCTCAACGTAATCACCCATAGTAAAAATCGGCACGCACTCTGACATCGACTGACTTAATCAGCTGTTGCAAACACACTAGTTGACAGATCCCGCTCAAGCTTGGCATAGTAATTAAGGACAGTGGTACCAACCTAGGAAAAAAAAATTTTACCTGCCTCATTGCCCCGCCAGATTTAAATCGATAATTCCCGGTACTTTCTTGACAGAATGTACACTTTGTTTTATTCAGTATGAAAATGTAGTAAATACTACGAATTTCGAGTCACTCTATATTCAGTTAAAAAAAAGTGATAGAGAACTTATTACTGCATCCAAATTTTTTATGTCACTCGCTATTTCACAATGGGGTACTCCTATTTCCCTTTAACCCGCCCCTGCAATTTCCCAAACGCGCACGCAATTCAGCCCACTTCACGAAATATGTATAATTTCTACCCAGCATTGCGGCTGACACAGAGTGACATCCCAACTGCAGGAAACATGAGAACATCCAGATACAAACGTTCAGTGTTATTCTTATTGATTGCCCTTTGGGAACGCTTTAATCTCTTTGCCATGATATAACACATTTGTTCGCGCCAAGAAAAAAAGATCACAGGACTGGAACCAACGCGTCGACTCTCATGTTCTCTCCGTCCAGAAACGGATAAAGCAATTTGCATGTTTTTAATTAGCCGGACGGTTCGACGGCTTAGCGAAGGCCATTTCGGGGAGAAGAACGGCCTTAAAGGCCTGAATAACAGTTGTCCAGACTGATCGCGACAGTATGATTCATTAGGGTGGCTAAATCGGGACTCACGGATGACAAAACAATTGTTTGCGTTTCTTAGGATCGTTATTTCGGTAATGAATGACGTTACTTTAATTCCACTTATCGAACTCCTCCGGAACACTCGATAGCATTAGTAAAGGGTCTTTCAACGGGAACGCCTCATTTTTAAATTGACATTACTCGCACATTATTTGTGAGTCGGTACTTTTACAAATTTCATTTCGATAATCACATTGATAATACATCAATTAAAATTCAAATAAACAATCAATTCTATATAGTTATAAGAACGCTATATATTAAACATATTCAAGATTTATGACTTAATTCCCCTCAAAACATTCTATCCTATTCCGAAAAGAAATTGATAAATTACACTTAATTGGTACACCCCACGAAACTCAACAAACGAGCAATTTTCCCATTGATCATGTCCGTTCGATAATGAGATAAATTAAATGGTTTTCGGACCGAAACAGCTGGTCGAGACTCACCTATCTTATAAGTGTTCTATCGGGAGCCTTACGACACGTATTTATCAAAACGATTAGTACTACGTTGTGAACGATTACGATACATCTCTTTATCTTAATTGAGCCCACAGAACGCGCTCGGAGAGAGGCCAGCAATCATGGACTTTTCCGCGATCGTTCGTGAGCGCTGTTTTCTTCTGGTATAACGACAAGAGTATTAATTTTGGTCGTTGAGACTAGAAATGCTCACTCGTACATTTAAACCGCAGATTAACACAAGCTTTCAAAGAATCTTGGGTTAGTACAATTTAATTGGTGTTTGTTTTCTTCGTTGAGAAAAGAAATGCTCACTTGTATATTTCAAACCGAAGATTAATACAAGCTATCAAAGAATCTGGGATTAGTACAATTTAATTGGTATTTACTTTCATCGTTGAAAATAGAAATGCTCATTTGTACATTTAAACCGCAGATTAACACAAGCTCTCAAAGAATATTGGGTTAGTACCATTTAATTGGTATTTATTTTGGTCGATGAGAATAGAGATGCTCACTTGTATATTTAAACCGCAGATTAACACAAGCTCTCAAAGAATATTGGGTAAGTACAATTTAATTGGTATTTATTTTGGTCGTTGAGAATAGAAATGCTCACTTGTACATTTGAACCGCAGATTAACGCAAGCTCTCAAATAATCTTGGATTAGTACAATTTAATTGGTATTTATTTTGGTCGTAGAGAATAGAAATGCTCACTTGTACATTTAAACCGCAGATTAATACAAGTTCTCAAAGAATCTTGGATAAGTAGAATTTAATTGGTATTTATTTGATAGTTGAGAATAGAAATGCTCACCTGTACATATAAATCGCAGATTAAAACAATTTCTCAAAGAATCTTGGTTTAATACAATTCAATTGGTATTTATTTTGTTCGTTAAAAATATAAATGCTCACTTGTACATTCAAACCTCAGATTAACACAAGTCTCAAAAAAATTTTGGATTAGTACAATATATTTGGTGTTTATTTTGGTCGTTGAGAACAGAAATGCACACTTGTACATTTAAATAGCAGACTAAAACAAAGAATCTTGGTTTAATACGATTCAATGGTATTTATTTTGTTCGTTGAGAAAAGAAATGCTCACTTGTACATTTTAAACCGAAGATCAACAAAAGCTATCAAATAATCTTGGATTAGTACAATTTAGTTGCTATTTATTTTCGTCGTTGAGAATAGAAATGCTCACTTGTACATTTAAACCGCAGATTAATACAAGTTCTCGAAAAATCTTGGATTAGTACTATTTTATTGGTAATTATTTATGTCATTGAGAATAGAAATGCCCACTTGTATATTGAAACCGTAGATTAAAAGAAGCTCTCAAGGAATTTTGGATTAGTACAATTTAATTGGTATTAATTTTGGTCGTTGGGAAAAGAGATGCTCACTTGTACATTTGAACCGCAGATTAACACAAGCCCTCAAAGAATATTGGGTTAGTACAATTTAATTGGTATTTATTTTCGTCGTTGATAGTAGAAATGCTCACAAGTACATTTAAACCGCAGATTAACGCAAGCTCTCAAAGAATCTTGGATAAGTACAATTTATTTGTTTTATTTTTGGTCATTGAATATATAAATGCTCACTTGTACATTTAAACCGCAGATTAATACAAGTTCTCGAAGAATCTCTAATTAATACTATTTAATTGGTATTTATTTATGTCCTTGCGAATAGAAATGCACACTTGTACATTTAAACCGCAGATTAATACGAGTCCCCAAAGAATCTTGGATTAGCACAATTTAACTGGTATTAATTTTGGTCGTTGAGAATATAAATGCTCACTTGTACATTTAAACCGCAGATTAATACAAGTTCTCAAAGAATCTTGGATTAGTACAATTTAATTGGTATTAATTTTGTTCGTTGAGAGTAGAAACGCCCACTTGTACATTTGAAACGCAGATTAACACAAGTTCTCAAGGAATCTTAGATTAGAACAATTTATATGGTATTAATTTTGGTCGTTGAGAGCAGAAGTGCTCAGTTATAAATTGAAACCGCAGATTATTGCAAGCTCTCAAGGAATCTGGGATTAGTACAATTGAAATGGTATTATTTTTGGTCGTTGAAAAAAGAATTGCTCACTTGTACATTTAAACCGCAGATTAACACAAGCTCTCAAGGAATCTTGGATACGTACAATTTAATTGGTACTAATTTTGGTCGTTGAAAATAGAAATGCTCACTTATATATTTGAACCGCAGATTAATACAACCTCGCAAAGAATACAAATGGTATTAATTTTGGTCCTTTTTGAATCAAACTGCTCAGTTGTAAATTTCAAACGCAGATTAACACAAGTTCTCAAATAATCTTGGGTTAGTACAATTCAATTAGTAATAAAATTTCAATTTGTTTTCAATTTGTTTTGATATTCAAATTTTGTTATATTTCTTCTATCAAGTAAAAAGCCTTTCTATTTTATTTTATATATAATATATAATTATATTTTGGCTTCAATAAATTTCTTTATACGGTGTCAATGGATTTAGGTAAACCTTAAAATAACTCACTTTGTTCTTTGATTTTGTTAGAACATAGATCAATCTTGAATATATAGTTGATCTGTAGTTCGAAGCTTAAGTCTTTTAACACGTGAGTGATGTAGGTTATGTTTTTGATTTTGATATTTGGATTATTAAAAACGGCTGATGAAGGGATTATCTAGAATTATATTTGTTTTTTGAAAATATAGTGCACATTTTTTAGAGTTTTTTGAAATAATTTGTTCGAATATTTAAATGTATTAAATATTTCAAATAAATTATATTCTTTGGGAAGTCCTTCAAGTGTGTTCATGTTTTTATAAGACAAGTAGTATTTCTTAAGATAAGACCAGAAACAAAATTTTGTCTCGTTTGAATATTTATTTATTAATTTTAATTACTTTCGTATATCTGCTGGGTTATTTATTTCATTTGACATTGTATATTGAGTTTTGATTATATACGTCTATTAAATGTAAGCGGTGCTTGTTTTAGACATTAATTTAATTCTAAAAGTTTTTGAATAAAAAATTCTTTTGGAAATTAAAATTGTAGAAGATAAACATATTTCAATTTGTTTTGATATTCAAATTTTGTTATATTTCTTCTATCAAGTAAAGAGCCTTTCTATTTTATTTTATATATAATATATAATTATATTTTGGCTTCAATAAATTTCTTTATACGGTGTCAATGGATTTAGGTAAACCTTAAAATAACTCACTTTGTTCTTTGATTTTGTTAGAACATAGATCAATCTTGAATATATAGTTGATCTGTAGTTCGAAGCTTAAGTCTTTTAACACGTGAGTGATGTAGGTTATGTTTTTGATTTTGATATTTGGATTATTAAAAACGGCTGATGAAGGGATTATCTAGAATTATATTTGTTTTTTGAAAATATAGTGCACATTTTTTAGAGTTTTTTGAAATAATTTGTTCGAATATTTAAATGTATTAAATATTTCAAATAAATTATATTCTTTGGGAAGTCCTTCAAGTGTGTTCATGTTTTTATAAGACAAGTAGTATTTCTTAAGATAAGACCAGAAACAAAATTTTGTCTCGTTTGAATATTTATTTATTAATTTTAATTACTTTCGTATATCTGCTGGGTTATTTATTTCATTTGACATTGTATATTGAGTTTTGATTATATACGTCTATTAAATGTAAGCGGTGCTTGTTTTAGACATTAATTTAATTCTAAAAGTTTTTGAATAAAAAATTCTTTTGGAAATTAAAATTGTAGAAGATAAACATATTTCAATTTGTTTTGATATTCAAATTTTGTTATATTTCTTCTATCAAGTAAAAAGCCTTTCTATTTCAATTAGTAATAATTTTGGTCGCTGAGAATAGAAATGCTTACTGGTACATTCAAACCGCATATTAATACAAGTTTCCAAAGAATCTAGTAAAATTCAATTTGTAATAATTTTGTTCTGGAGTATAGAAATGCTAACTTGTACAGTAAAACGGCAGATTAACGAAAGCTCTCAGAGAATAGAAATGTTCACTTCTACATTTAAACCGCGGATTAACACAAGCTCACTCCGCCAGCTCAAAAACCGTACCAAAAAGTGACACCTTGAGTATGGAGAGCAACAATCATTCTTGGATTTTTCGTAGTTTTTACTTGTCAAATGTCAAAAGGTGACAGCTTCAATAGTGACAGCTGTCCAGATAGCGGACTATCCAAAATGAAACCTCTTATTGGAAAACCAATTATTTGTATGTCCAACTTATTATGGAAAATTGCGTGTAGAATATTTGCGAATTACGTATGTGTCTTGGGTAGGTGTATACCTATAATATCTTTAGAATTTTTTACGCACTCGAAAATGTTCATCAAGAACGTAGGAAACCCCAGAACGTAGTATCAAGTGCAATATTTATAATAAAAACTAACTGAACAGACTTTCCACAACAATATATGACCATCATATGTTCTAAGTTAAAAATTGATGAAATTGATTCATTTATAAATGGACGACTGTGTGACTCTATCTCAGATCTTCCACAATCTATTTGATATCGTGACACATTCTTCCATAATTGCCGTGAAAAAATATTCTAGATCTTCTAAAAAAATAATTTTATTCAAGAAATACTATTCTAAGAAATGACGTCCGCATATCCTCCTGACACACGAATTACAGACCTTCCATATCGCGAACCTAATCACCTCGACATGCTCAATTTTCACATACCTGGCTTAATTGCAATTCATAATAATCTCCAATAAAATTCATTTATCCCGAGAAATAAACGGCTGTTAAAATGCTTGAATTTCAACTCGATCTCGTACGTTATTTGATAGATTCCGGCCAAATATGGCGTGCGATTATAACGGTCAGTCGTGGCGACGTGAAGTACTTATTCCTGACATTTTCGAATAAGTAATTGATACTTTCGAATTCCCGATCAGAACTGTTTAAGGATTGATTTTTCGTTAACCTCCAACTGCGTGTGGAGTACCGCCATTGATATGTCTGAAGGAGGTCTAATGTTGACGCCAAAATTGGACTTTTCAATATCAAATCGTCGAATAAAAATAAATATCATATTATTATTCTTTGAAGGGAATCTATTGTTGCTATAATGATTTATTCCCAGTTGTTTGCGTGAATGTAGGAAAACATTTTCCACTATTCTTAACTCTGAAACCAAATATCGCTTACCTACCACAGCGAAGGCTACGATAAAAAGATAAAAGAAAGTGAAACTAAAACGTTTGCTTTAGCGATTTTGTCCGTCTGCACATGGAACATCCTACTTCGTAAAATGCTTCATAGTGCGCCAAAGAAACGATAAATAAAACTTGTCTTTCCTGAATGAATCCCAAAATATTCAACCTGATAGTGAAAATGCAAACTCTTCCTCCCTATCCATTTATTTCAACTTTACAATAAGAAAAGTCACTCTTATTTACAATATAATACAGTTTTACAATAAGCTTGAAATCCGAGATTTACATAGGGACTTATCTTTGAGGTTCTCCTGAAATATTGTTTTCCAAGGTGTCGGAGTGATAGTGCTTTCTTCAAGGATAGTTCCTATTCTGCCTATAATCCGTAGGTCTTCAGTTTCAATTTGTTCCAAATGACCAGTAGCGAATCCAGAACTAAGATGGTTTGGTAATAATATACTGTAAATCCGGCACAAGGTAGATTGTCTGGTATTAAGATAATCCTAGCAAAAAGGCACTTCAGAAATATTGTTCAGTTCTAAAATCATCCGGTACTAGAATCTCCGGTACTAATATCTTCGGTACTAAGACGCCTTCTGATTAGACGTCTTATAAGAAGGAATAAAAAATTTCCACGATTTTCATGGATTAGGTACGTTAATTCGATAAAAATACCACAATGTGTGTCTTCGAGTAACCTCAAAATAAGAAAGGAATCTGGGAAATTTTACGCTTCAATGCAACTCTACAGCGCATGCGATAACAGCGTATACTTTTGCGGAAACTCCAAACTTCTTAATACTTCAATCGCATTATTGGGGTATTTTTTACCGATTGAAATTCAAATCAACAGTGGAACGTTTTTTAACGTTACAAAACCTATGTTATGATTTTGAGAATATTCTGAATATCTGTAATAACTTAATTATGTTTTTCGTTCGTAATAACACTCAATGGAAATCATTTGGTGCTTTAGAATACATTTTTCATTTTACCAGCTATGTTCAAATAAAAATTGAGAATCGAAACAAAATGTCCGTTTGAAACTAAAAACTTCTTAATGGTCTTAGTTCAATAACATTATTATCATTTTTTAGCGATTGAAATTCAAATCAACAGAAGAGCGTTTTTAACGTTACAACTCGAATCATTATTTATAAATGATGCCAAGAAGCATTTTCTTCAGATTCAATTCTACAATTAGAAATCATAGTAATTTCCATAATTTCCAACAAAGTCGGATAATGCATTTTGAAGAAACCATTGGTATACTGATAAATTAAGCCTGAATCATTGACATATAATATGTTAAGCAGCATAATTCTCTGAAGCCCTACCAATTTTAAATCAAAGAAGTTCTTGAAAATGAAATTGAATTAAGATGTCTAGGAAACAATATTTATTCTAACTAGACATACAGAATTATCAAACATTGCAGAGCACCCAGAAAAGATGGAAGAATATAAAGATGATATAGATTCTCAACTTGAAAGATTATTTCTAAATAAAGAGTATTTCATTCATATTACCTTTTAAAATTAGAAATTATTGTAATAGTTCATAATTTCCAACAAAGTCAAATAGTGCATTTTGAAGACAGATAATATTTCGAACATCGAGCAGAATATCTGTTAATTTCCCACAAATTTTAATTAAAAAAATTTCTTGCAAATTAAACTGAACAAAAATGTCTTAGAAACGCCCTTTCTTCCTAATATACATAGAATTATCAAACATTGCACAGCACCGAAAAAGGATAAAAGATTCTAAAGCAAGAATAGATTCTTAACTTGAATCATTATTAAATAAAATAAAAAAGGGGTTTTTCATGATAGAACGATTATTACAAAATTTAAAATATTATACAGATTTCTAGAATTAAATTAATTAAATTTATTATTGAAGAAGTTTTTGAGGTTTTGAATTTTAAAAGGGGAATTTAGTTTTCATAAAACAAGGAACGAAACAAAATTTTGTACTCTTCAAGTATTTATTTAATATTTTTTAGTTGACAATTTATATTTATTCGAATTCCTTTCATTCCCTTTGGTACTTTGTAATAAGTACTAATTCTATATGTCTACTAAATTGACACGATGTGTTCTAAAAACACTTTAATTTAATTCTGAAAATTTTGAATGAAAATTTCGGAAAAAAACATTCGTATATTCCTATAGATTTTAAGCCTGAATCGTTGACAAATAATATTTTGAATGTCGAGCAAAATAATTCTGTGAAGCACCTACAAATTTAAATTTGGGAAAATTCCTGAGAATTGATTTAAATAAAAATTTCTTGAAAAAAACTCTTCTTCATAAATAGATATGGAATTATCAAACATTGCACAGCACCCAAAAAAGTTAGAAGAATCTAAAGAAAATATGAATTCTCAACTTGAATCATTGTTTCAGAATGATTCCAAGGAGCATTTTCTCTTCATATTCCCATTTTAAAATAAGAAATTATTGTAATATTTCATAATTTACCACAAAGCCAAATAGAGCATTTTGAAGAAAGCATTCGCATAATGATATATAGATTTTAAGACTGAATCGTTGACAGATAATATGTTGAATGTCAAGCAAAATAACGCTGTGTCCCTACAAATTGAAATTTGGAAAATTTCTTGAAAATTATATTTAATAAAAATGTCTAAAAACACGGTTTCTCCTGAATATACGTATGGAATTATCAAATATTGCACTGTTCCCAAGAAAGATAAAAGAAATTGAATAAATTTCATTTTGTGTGTTCTAAGAAATTTATACTTTGAGTCTTTTGTTTTTCCACATGCGTTTTGAATGAAGTAATTAAGTAAATATAGTGTTGACAATTTGTTTTTAGTTAACTTCTTTTATTCAGTCTTGCATGCGTTACTTTCAAGCTTCAAATCTTATAAATTGAGGTAATATGGTTTCTTGCGGTTGTTTTAAAGAATTCCTTGTGTTTATTTTGGGCATTTTTAGAGTGGAATTCTTTTTTCATAATGTCGGTATGAAACAGCTTTGTCTCCATTAAATATTTGTTGAGTAAGTTCGATCGATATTCTCTATTTTCTTTAAATTTTGTGTGATGAATATTAATTATACAGGGTGTATATAAATAATTGCGAAAAAATTTAGGGGGTGATTCTTTGTCAAAAAATAGGGTGGGTCTTTATTTTTTTGTGTCCCACCTGCTTAGTTATACCGCCATCTTAATAATTTGTGACAATAATTTCAAATTGATAAGCCAGATCATTGAATCAGAGTTAATCAAAACTATTTAGTTGTCATAACAAAATGTCATCCGCTTACTAGATAACTTCTAGTTCGGAAATAATTCCAGCCAACAAGACTATCCAAAATAAAATTTTTTATTGTAAAATAGGAATATGGAAAGAAGTTTCTTGCGAAATAAGTTTAAGGGGTGGCTTTTTCTACTCCTTGAAATCATAGAGAAACATCTCCAAAAATGTTTTGAGCGCCTTCTCGCTCGCATAAAATGTTTGCTTAATTTTATCCTTGTCAGTTGCTTAGTTTTTAAGAAGAAAATTTAAAATTGATTTTCGGGCGCCATCTTTAGGGGGTTGTAACTAAGCGGGGGGTCTCAAAAAACTAAAGTTTATATGAAAACCCCACCCTAGTTTTTGACAAGGAATCACCCCCTTAATTTTTTCGCAACAATTCATTTGCACCCAGTATATGTCTACTTAAAAGAAACAGTGCTTTTAAGGCATTTATGTAATTTAATTTCAAAATGTTTTCAACAAATTTTATAAAATTAAAATTTGTATCGAGGTATAACAGAAATACGCTACTTGATATTTGAGATATTCAAAAAACCTTTCATCAGCTAAAAAAATAAAGTGAATAATTTCACTCATTATAAATTGCGACGAATATAATAAACATCAAAATAACTCCCATTCTATAAACCAGAGATGCATATTTATCTATTGTTTTGTCACCGACCATCAAAAATATTTTTTACAGCGAGCCAGCTGGTATCTAAAATTCATCCACACATCCATTAGTCTGGCACTTTCTGTTTCCTTATTCAATTATGTGTCTTCATGACTACCAAATTACATACATAGAGATACTAATTGAATCAGATGATAAAAATTCAATTGAACGTTCGGGCAATTTAAAATGGTATCTAAAGTGTCATAAATGTCAATAAGATACGAGATGCATTCTGTAGACTGTTTGAAAGTAATATCAGATGGCGAAAAAATCACGATCGGCTCCAGTGTATCTGCATTACGTAAAATGCGTTTCTAAATATGGCCTTACGGTCAATTATGTATATTTTTCTAATTTTCAGTTTTGGTTCTGTTGCGCAAACACGAGAATCGACCTTGTTTCTGACGAAGTTGATCACACGTGGAAGGCATAAAACTTGTGTTAGATAGTTCGTTTATTTTATTTTTCAGGCGATATATACAGCGATGATTCTTTAATGATTTGAAGATACACCAATTAGAATTATTACCATTAATCTGTGGCATATTGATGAACAATTAATTTCCATGACTGATTTGTCATGAAAATTTTCCACTTCACATTTGCAAATTTTAATTTTTTTCTCTACACCATATATGAAGAGTTTTCTCTATTTTTCTGATAGTAAATAGCTCTTTTCATTGTTTAATTTTCTCAAAACATGAACTTATGTTGTGAAGAGAAATAAGCCACCCGAAAGTGTTATAATTTAGGTTACAAATTATTTCTTTACACATACTAGGTTTAGAATTATGAAACCAGATGTTATTGTAGAAATTAAACATTTTTCAAATAATATTAAGTAAGGCCATTCTGATTTTCACAATTTTTTATTGTTATTTAATACTACAATTGTTTCGCTATCACAGTAGCATCTTCAGGTAGTTTTACATTTTGAATAACTACATTATATAATAAAAAAAAATGAAATTGTCATATATTACAGTAGGTACAAAATATTTCATTGAGCTCTAAAACCCAAAAAAGTTCTCTGTAGATTCCAGCTTATCTGAATATATTTAACATGGATGAGTTATTTAAATCTAATTGTTCCAATTTTATTGTGCTTATTCATCACAAGGGACTCTAGCAGGTTTAAGGCAAAACTTTTACTTTCTATATGTAAAATTTCAAAATTTGGTTGAAAGTATGTCCTGTTTCTAACAGATGGTGGGAATATGTGGAATTATTCTTATTATTTAGGAAACTCTTCAAATGTTCACAAATTCTATGTTGGAAAGTTCTTCTAGTCTGTACTTATAAACCCTCGATTTATCATCTTTATGTGTACTCTCTTTATTATTTTTAATGAATTTAGTCAGGTTTGAATAGGTTTTGAATGAAGTTCTTGAATTTTATTTATTTCTGAGGTATGTGGCAATTTTCTCAGAAATACCTTTAATGTATTTTAAGAAAATGTATTTAAAATTTTCTTTTTGTATTGGGATATATTATATATATTTAAAGCTATTTCATTATTTTTTGAATACTTTAATATTCACAGATGTATTCTGTTAGCCTTCTACATATTTAATTTCAAAAAATTATATTTAATATTATAACTTCAGGAATTAAATTAATGCCATATAAGCACCGCTTATATCAAACGACATATAAAATAAACATTTATTATAAGACATCTAAATGAGATAACAAAATCCAATAAATATAAATTTTTAACAAAAATCCTATAAATTAAATATTTTGAGTAGACAAAATTTTATTCCTGATCATCCCTCTTATGAAAACATCCTGAGAATTTCATCATAAAACTATCCTACTTCGAATATTCAATATTATTGGATATCTAACTAAGTAAATTTTTAGAAGATGTTTCTAGATTGTTAAGGTAAGTAAATATTTGTTGTTGATTGATGTTATATTTTTTAAATGTGATTGGGTACTGACGAGCAAAGTCTCACCTAAAACGTGTCTTTTAGTTGTGTTTTTACATATCTTAAGATTTTCTAAAAAGTAACTCAGTTAGATATTCAATGATATTGAATATTCCAAGTAAGATAATTTTATGATGAAATTCTTAGGATTATCTTAAACTTTTTTGAAAGATATCTGTTTTCATAAGAGAGATGAGCAAAAAAAAATTCTGTCTACTCAAAATATTCAATTTATAGGATTTTTGTTAAAAATTTATATTTATTGGATTTTGTTATCTCATTTGGATGTCTTATATTGAATGTTTATTTTATATGATGTTTGATATAAGCGGTGCCTATATAACATTTATTTAATTCCTGATGTTATAATATTAAATATAATTTTTTGAAATTGAATATGTAGAAGGCTAACTGCATATATCTGTTTATATTAAATAATTTAAAAAATTTTATATACCTCCTATCAAATATAAACCTCCATTTATTTTGTTTTATTATTTTTATTTATCAACAATTTGTCTATCAACGTAGGATCATAGTCATTATGATCAGTTATTTGTTTATTGATGTTAAGTTCTGAAATATAATTTTCTCGATTCATGGAAATATTAATTAATCTATGGATCATACAATGAAATTCTGATAATCTTTGATTGAAAGGATGGTTTGGTTTATTGTGTATAATGTACCGTATATGTTGGTTTGTGAAATATTGAAAAATCATGTGAATTATTTATTCTAGTAACTGTTAAATCAAGAAAATTAATAGAATTATTATGTTCGGTTGCCATAGTGGATGATATTGAAGGATATACTTCATTGATAAATAAAAAGAATTTTTTTTAAAGTCTGTCTGTACCTGTGAAGCAACAGAAAATATCGTCCACATGTCTATACCAATATAAAAAATATTTCATAAGGGGTTTTTGGTGAATTTTAGTTTCAATAGTGTTCATGAATATATCTGTTAATAAACGACTTAAAAGATTTTCCATCATCAAACCTTTTTCAGATTTATAAATTATATTTTTAAATTGAAAATATTTTTGTTTCGTTTGGTGGGATACTTGGAATTACATTTGGTGGATATTTTTTATTTTATTTACTAGTAGTGATTTTTTATTGAGTATTCATCTTAGATTTTAGTTTCTTTTAGAATAATCTGATCCAATTTCATTAGAAAGATTAAATTAAGATGCACTATCGAAAGAAACAACCGGTCTAATGGATGATCTGCCTTATGTAATTTAATCAAAGAATACATTTTTGGAGGTAGAAGGTTCATTAAAATTAATTTATTTTTTGGGTTGTTCCGAAAGAACCTGATTCAGGGGTTATTGGGGATTCAATTTGTTTTTGGAATATTATCGTCGGATCATGTTTGATTAGAATCAGAATAACCTTATTCAATATTATTTAATATGGATTTTCATCAAGTAAACACTGATTTAATTAAATATTTCAAAAATTTGTTGTTTGAAAATAATGAAAGATATTTCATTCAAAATAATCTCCATTGCTAAGGGGTGGGCCGTTCGAAATTTGCATGTTTATTAATCGGTTGTAAATAGAAAACTAATGAAGATTTTTTCAAAGTTGACTTTATCAGAAATATTGAATCTTGACGTAACTATAGTTTCAAAATTATATCTTCTACCTTCTACAATATACAGTGTGGAAAGCACTTATGGAATACAATTCTTTGTATCCTTATGTTAGATAATAATAAAAAACGCTGGGACACATCAACTTTTATACAGGAGCTAACAGAAGACGATCCAGATCGTAAAATGCATTTTTGCGAAATAATGATGAATAAACTGAACGGAAATAAAAAATCTGTTGGTACAATCCTTTTTTCTGATGAATCATCATTTACATTGAACGGGGAGGTAAACAGACAAATTTGTAGATATTGGTCAGCGGAGAATCCTCACTGGATGGGTAAGACACATACTCGGTATTATTTATTCATTTAAAAGAATCGGTATGGAATACAACGGGACGTGCCAAGAATCCCTACTTCCCTACTTATATATATATATATATAATATTATAAATGCGAATGTAAGTTTGTTTGTTACGCTTTCACGCAAAAACTACTGAACCGATCATCATGAAACTTTGTACATATACTCTTGAAGGTATTAGAAGTAACATAGGGTACTTTATATTTAAAAAAAAAAAAAAATTTTACGAAAGATAAAACAATTGTTTGTCAAAAAATCGTCAAATTTAGCTACTTCAGTAATGAAGTTTTACTATTATTATACCCTTACCCTTTATCTTTCATACTTATTTAATGACTCCACTGCGGGCGAAGCCGCGGGTAAAAAGCTAGTATAGTATAAAATAAGAAGGAACGGTGTTTTACTTGATAGAAGGATTATTACAAAATTTGAATATCAAAACAGACTTAATCTGTTAGCCTTCTACAATTTTAATTTCAAAAAATTTTTTTGAAGAAACTTTAAGAATTAAATTAATGTCTTTATAAGCACTGCTCATATTTAATAGACGTATAAAATCAAAATTCATCATACAATATCAAATGGAATTAAGAAAAACCAACGAATATAAATTGTCAATTGAAATTAAAATATTTTTTGTTTCGTTCCAGGCATGCGTACTGAACTCTTCAGACAAACGTACGAAGCCCTGTTTGTTACAAAATGTATTGTTTTCTGATCCTATATTAATGAAAAATAACTTTCTCAAAAATATAAAACATAATTTCAAGAACTTCTCAAAAGCTAATTTATTTGAAATATTCAATATATTTAAATAAATTACTTCAAAAAATCTCAAAACATGTAGCACATCCTCAAGAAATAATTAAAATTACGATAAGATCAGTTCAACTTTACATATAAAAAATAATAAAATCAATTAAACAATGTATAGACTTACCGAGTGCAAACTTCAAAAATATGATCTTAAAAACATGTACAATAACATAGAGTACCTTGGATATAAATGTACCTATGTACATGTTTTGAAGATCATATTTTTGAAGTTTGCACTCGGTAAGTCTATACATTGTTTAATTGATTTTATTATTTTTTATATGTAAAGTTGAACTGATCTTCTCGTAATTTTAATTATTTCTTGAGGATGTGCTACATGTTTTGAGATTTTTTGAAGTAATTTATTTAAATATATTGAATATTTCAAATAAGTATTCACCTAGTTTTTAAGCGAATATATCATTAGTCTACAACAGAATCACAATGCAAATGATACAAATATTTGAAAAAAAAATACATATATACAATAGGAACTCACAGGTACTCATGAGAAAATACTCCTAAGATAGCGTTTTAACTGGGCCAGTGATAGATTGAAAAGATCCAAATCAGTGCAGTGATTATTGTAGGTATTAAACATTCTGTGCACTGTTTGTTCTCCGCAAAGGGGTATAAAAAGTATTATTATTTTGAAGTCTCATATCGGGAACTCTGAATTGAATAGACCCCAAAATATAAGGTGCATCTAAAAATCCGTTGAGTATTTTGAACAGCAGCACAACATCAATCGTTTGTCAACGATTTTACAATGTAAGCATACCAAATTTCTTCTGTATATTGAAGTAATAGAAAACTCCAAAAACATGCAGCACATCTTCAAAAAAGCCATTTGGAATCACCAGATCGATATCAGTCCAACTTCGTAGCCAAAACATAAAAGTAATTAATGAAAATATATCTTATCTGACAAGAATCAGATGTCTTCCTCTTAACAAACTTAGAATAAGTGAATTTAAAGAAAATCGAAACCCTACGTGTTCTATGTTCGTCGCAGATATTACACCAAGTTTGTAAAGTATTTTAAGGGACTCAGTTAAATCCAAATAATACTATGTGTGGGTGAAAAACCCAAATGTAATTATTATATATAAAATAGAATAATTAAAACAGGGTTTGTTACTTGATAGAAGGCTTATAACAATATCTTAAATATCCTATAGTTTTAGTCTGTTTACCTCACCGGAAATTTTAATTTTATAAGTTTTATTATAAGTTTTATTTATTAAGTTTTTTTATTATTTTAATTTTATAAGTTTCAATTTAGTAGACATATAGAATTAACACTCATTACGCACCACCAAGAGAAATAAAAGGATACAAAGAAATATGAATTATTGATTAAAAATATCAAATAAATACTGGAAGGATAAACAATTTTGTTTCCTATCAGTGCATTATGAAAACCAAATACCTTTCCAAAAATGCACATCATATCCTCGAGAATTTCTCCAAAAATAACTTTCTTTAAAAAAACTCCAAAAAATTAGCTGCGCATTTTCTGAATACTCAATGAATTTTCAATTAGCCCTTAAGCTTTTCACATCAAATCAGTCCTATAACTTTTTTGACTATCAAACGTAACCAATAAAATATAAATCACATATTACGAAATGCCTCATTACGTAATCTCAGGTGAGAAATCTCGTTGTAAAAGTCGAAAAACAATTTTGCACATCGAGGAGAACTAGACGTGTAGATGCAATTGCAACCTTCTCATGTACACCACAGGGCGTTTAACATTTTCTCGAAGGTAAATACCAAACTTATTATATTATCGCGGACTCGCTAATATTTACATCTCGAAGGAAAATAAACAATCAGCAACAAGAAGACAACATTTCTCGCCCCAAATACAAGAATTATGAAGCCAGATAAGAGACGCTCGTATTTGTCCAGCATCAAGAGACATCAAGACGATATAATAATATGCAGATTTTCGTCCTTGCACACCGAGAAATGTACGGGTTTTAATCATGAGATTTCATTTTGTTGCATACATTTATCGTATTCAATTTTTTTTCAAAAGGAAATTGTATTAAGGAAGGAATTTTTCTCGAGAAATAACAATGCATAATAGTCTAAACCTAAAAAACACCCTTCCATAACAGACCGAATGAGAATGTAGAAATAATTTTCGTAAAATAGGCTATATTTTCTCTTAAGCAGATACTGAATTGTTTCAGCCCTTACTATTTGGTAATTGATCATAATTACAACAAATTGTAGAAATTACTATGTTTTACTACCAAAAAATATATATTACACATTTTTTTGTGACTCGCGTTTCGGGAAATGAACTATCCCATCATCAGACAACTGAAGACCTAACAGTGGTACAGTGGTATTTAAACAAAAGTGATAAATATTTAGAATATTTCAACAGATTCTCGGTAACACCTAATAGTGGTACAGAGGTTTACAATCGGAACGTGATAAAAAAACCGGGTTAAAAAAAGAGGGGCCTTCTAACAGATATCGGAATGTCGGCAATCGACAAAGAAGGTTGTTAAACAGATGGTACCCATTTAAATATCTCAAATAATTTTTGGGGTTACATAGCTCCGAACAGTCATTCATTATTTTTACATTATTTTGTTGTATATCTCAAATATTTGAATTTACAAAGCTTCATACAGTCGTTCATTATTTTTTACATTATTTTTATTGTGAACGAATTTTAAAATTTCAATAATCCAGTTTCTTTTCTTTTGAATCTACATGTAAAATTTTTCTTAAGATTTTCTTTTGTCGAAAGGAATTACTGTTTTCTAAAGAATGAGTGGCAAAAGTTGAACTTTTGTTTACTTTAAAGAAAGTTTTGGGATGGAATTGAAAAATAGTGTTGTTTTTCGGTGTGTTTAGTATTCATTAATCTATAAATATATTTCTGATGATGGATCAAAAAGAGCCTATTGGAATTATTCGGTGTTAAGAGAAACTTTTACTTTTTAATTATGCAGATTTTGAATTTTATGTTCAAGATTTAGATATGATCAGGTGTTAAAAACGAAAAATCGTATGGTAATAACATATTAAATTTCTCCTCACTGAATCTTGAGTAGAACACTTTTTGATTACTATCTTTTAATTATAGACTGGGCACAATTCAATCGCTTAGGCGACGAAAGAATCTTTTCCGTAAAATCTAGGTAGTGTGAAATTTCGATCAGATAACATATTTAATGAATATTATTATTTCCTATTGGCCATTTCAGAATCGGTTTAATACCAAACAACAATCAAATTTGGCGTTGTCGGTGGGTGAACTGGAAGAGGCAAGTGAGATATTTTAATCTGTTTTTTCTGCATCGATAGTATCACGTGTAGAATTGATGGTAACCTGCGATACGTAGGTTCATTTGAATATTATAGATACATGCTGTGAATCCTTACTCTATGATTAAATTATTTGAAGTATCGCGAAATTCAACTTTTCCAGGTTTTTTAAATCATGATATGTATATATATATATATATATATATATATATATATATATATATATATATATATTTATATATATATACGAATACAAATGGTGATGAAAAATGTACAAGTGCAATATAATGCTACTTTCACCATTTTAAATATTTTCCAAGCTGTGCTGTGTATCAGGCATCATTTACAGGATTTATATGAATATTTAAATATTTTAATATTAGCCTTCTACATATTTAATTTCAAAAAAATTATATTTAATAATTATGACTTCAGAAAATAAATTAAAATAATGTCATATAAATACCACTTAATCAAATGACATATAAAATAAACATTACTTTATTCATAATTAGTCATAATTATCAAATATTATTTTTTGAAATTAAATATGTAGAAGGCTAATATTAAAATATTTAAATAATTTTATATACCTTCTATCAAGAATTAACCTCTATTTATGTTATTGTATATGAATAGTTGCAAAAAAATTTTGGGGGGTGATCCCCTGTCAAAAAAATCAAAAAAATATATATTTGCTAATCAAATCCCATAAATTAATAACTCCCCATTATTCGAATTGTTCTTCACTTAAATGTGATATCTTCTTAGTACTCGTATTGTATATTATAATAGTTTTCATTTTTCAAATTCCAAAAAGATTGAATTATCAAATAAATTTTATCAAGAAATTATCGAACTCCTTCGGTTTTTACTACAGGGTGAAGCAGTGAAGACGGACATTTTAAAAAAATTTATAAAATTATCATTCTTCATATAATTTTTTTTATTTATTTTTCCGAATAATAAGTGTAGTGGTTTATATAATGTAAGATACTCATTGGTAAATGACATCTAATGTGGTAGCCACCGCTGAAGCCGTTTTTGGAAGTTGGCCGCCAATCTTTCAAGAATTAATCTGTGTATATTATTTTTCTTTCGCTTAAAAAATTTTTTCTAGAAAGAAAAGATTTTTTTGAAGTTTTTGCCTAAATCATGCCGTCATCATGGAATTAAATAAGGAATTACTTCCTTTTCTATCACTTATTCAACTGAAGATATAGTGACTCAAGTTTCGTAGTGTTTACTACATTTTCAAACTGAAGAATCAAATTGCATTTCAATGGTTACATATTCTTTAAAGGCATCGACTTGTGTGAAACTTCGGGAAGAAGGATTGCAAAATGTCTTGTTTCATTGTCTTTTTTCTGAAACTTGCTTATTCTTGAATTGAAGCATCTCGTTTATGTTTACTTTCCTGAGTTCACACGACCTATCCCTGGTGCATATGTGACTTTCTATCGAAGGTCTATACGAAACGAGATATCAAAGAAATTGTTTTATTATTTCTGTCCAAGGAATAGAACGGGTCCTTCATAAGATAAAAGAGGCGAAACGAAACGGAAGCCATTTTTCCTTTATAATTTCGTTTGATCCGCTTGATATGACAAAAGCTCGGCAATCAGCATAAACAATGTTTATTCATCTTATATTCGTGAGGTGGATCCTATTAAAATCACAAATACTTGACGTCAGCGAAAATCCATCAACTTAACGATTCCAATTAAAAGTTTATCCGATGCAAAATGGAATAGCTTCAAACAATTATTAGACTACGTAAAAAACTGCATCGCTAATTGAATTAAAATGCCAGTTATTATACGATCTGACATTCTATTAATAAATTCTTTGGCGTGAAACTCAATTCGACAAGAGCACAAGACGCGTTTCAAATCGAACAAGACTTTTTTAAATAACAATTCTAGTAACGCGAAGTTTAGGCGTCATGCGTCATTTAGTTTTTCTACACTTCTATTTTGTACAGATAAAAATATCGTTAAACGAATCTGTCTCAAATTTGTCACTTCAAATGGAATTTCGTGAGCGGAAGCCTTGAAATTGTTTCATAAGGTTTATAGTGAATCAACTTCACTAAAAGAAAGTTTGAATATCTCAAAAAGCGGTCGAAATTTGGGGAAAGATTGATGTCATACTGGGTGGACACTCAGCAGAAGACATTTTAAGTCTGAGAGGGATGGTCGCCGAAATTTCTGTGTTTCATTTATCAATTCGTACCGTTTTGAAAGATTCTTTAGACTTGAAAAGCGTTGTAAATAAATTATTGGCCAAAAACGCAAAAAATCTTATCAAACATCCACAGTATTTGCCTGATTCGGCTCGGTTAGAGAGTGTTGATTAGTTTGAAAGTTATTTATATTTTGTGCATAATAGTTAAAATTCTCAAAATCGGTTCAGTTTTCACGAAATAATGTAGTATTGAACTTGCCCTCAAAAGGTGATATTGAACCTTAAGTTGAACCGCTCGAACTCAAGAACCTAAGATTTTTGAAGAATCCAAAAATAATTTTCAAGATTCGTATTAGGGAGAAAGAATTTCTATGACGACATTGTTCCGAAAAAACCATCTGAGGGTGGCAACAACCCCCAATTTTTTTTTTAATAGGAAAGAGATGGCAGATGTGTTTTAGTTAAAAAGCTTTTTTGTTCTCTATACATCCTAGTTGAAATTTTCAAATTCGGTGTTTTTTTCAAGCAATTTGATGTTGAACATTATCAGAAGGGTGACTCAAACAGAAACCCGATACATTCAAATACACCATATTTAAATAAATAATACACCAGATCTGTAAGTAATGATAAGAAACATCCAGAAAAAATGTAAACCATGTAAATAAATAACGTAAAAGAACATAAATAGAGGTTAATACTTGATATAAGGTATATAACATTATTTAAATATTATAATATTAGCCTTCTACATAATTTCAAAAAAAAATAATATTTAATAATTATAACTTCAGGAATTAAATTAAATCAATGTCGTATAAGTACCACTTATTTCAAACGACATATAAAATAAACATTCATTATAAGACATCCAAATGATATAACAAAATCAAATAAATAAAAATTGTTAAACAAAATCCTATAAATTAAATATTTTAAGTAGACAAAATTTTGTTTCTGCTGATCAATCTTATGAAAACAAATATCTTTCAAAAATGTTTAATATAATCTTAAGAATTTCATCATAAAACTATCTTACTTGAAATATTCAATATTATTGGATATCTAACTAAGTTACTTTCTATAAAATCACAAGTTATGTAAAAACATTACTGAAAAAAAAAAGTTTAAAGAGAGACTTTGTTTTTCAGTAATGTTTTTACATATCTTGAGATTTTATAGAAAGTAACTTAGTTAGATATCCAATAATATTGAATATTTCAAGTAAGATAGTTTTATGATGAAATTCTTAAGATTATATTAAACATTTTTGAAAGATATTTGTTTTCATAAGATTGATCAGCAGAAACAAAATTTTGTTTACTCAAAATATTCAATTTATTGGATATTGGTTAACAATTTTTATTTATTGGATTTTGTTATATCATTTGAATGTCTTTTAATGAATGTTTATTTTATGTGTCGTTTGATATAAGTGGTACTTATATGACATTAATTTAATTTAATTCCTGAAGTTATAATCGTTAAATATAATTTTTTGAAATTAAATATGTAGAAAGCTAATATTAAAATATTTTAATAACTAACGTACATATTGTTCAAAATGACCACCCACCTTCATATAATGATATTGCCCAATTTCAAATTCTTCTTTAACATTTTTGAAAATGTCTGGTGTCAGTAATTGTTATACTGTGATGATTCTTTGTCGCAGTTCTGCAAGATTTTCAGCTGGAGTTGCATAGTCTTTGGATATACGAGAGACTTGAAAAACTTTCCGACATAAAATTGGTAAACATTTCAAGAAATTTCTTAATAAAAAAAGTAATTTCACATATTACAAACATTTGTTGGACAGAGGACATACTTTCAACCGTAATTTTGAAATTTTACATATAGAAAGTGAAAGTTATGCCTTAAATCGTTGAGTCCCTAGAGATAAATGAATACAACGAAATATTTAAATATTTTAATATTTACAGATATATTCTAGTAGCCTTCTACATATTTAATTTCAGAAAATTATATTCAATATTATAACTTCAGGAATTAAATATAATTTTTTGAAATTAAAATGTAGAAAGCTAACAGAATGTATCTGTAAATATTAAAATATTCAAATAATTTTATATACCTTCTATCAAGTATACCTTCTATCAAGTATGAACCTCCATTTATTTTATGTAAGATACGAACTACCTGAGGATGCTACTATGTTAGAGAAACAATAATTCTATTATAATAACAAAAAAACATTGTGAAAATCACAATAACCTTATTTAATATTTATTTTCGAAGGCACGAAGCAGTATTGAAAAAGTTTTGATTTGCATCAACATCTTCCTTTCTGCATACCTTTCACTGCTGTAAAAAGCATAAAACTACATCTTAGAATTCATTTTTCAGGTGACGAAAAGATGCAGAAGATGGACTCCAGAATTGGACTCGACTTTATCGTCGAGAATCCAGAGTATATACGAAAATTAGCGGCCGCCTTAGACACAAGCAATGTTACAGTCAAGAAGCAGGTCTTTGAGTTGCTGTCTGCACTTTGCGTCCATAACGCCGAGGGTCACGCAAGAGCTTTAGATACTTTAGAAGATTTTAAGGTAAGACTATTGAAAATGTAAACATCATAAACTTCAGTATCTAAAATTTTTTTCACTGTTGCAAGTTAACTAGAAGTAAAAATATCTATTGTTGCCATTCTCTACTTTATACCTGGAATATAAGAAAAACAAAAAAAAAATAGCGGAAGTTAACATTTGTTTTTCTTATATTGAAGATGAATTTCCGCCAAGTAAAGACCGAGACAATCAAAAATTTTATACCTGGAATATTCGAATATCTTTATCTCATGATTTCCACCAGAGCCGACCCGCATTTTCGCAGAATATAAATCGAAATGATGTGCGAAGAAATCTGCCTGTTTTATTCTAATGAATGAAACGGCCAAGGATATTGCATTTGACAAGTACAAGTTGAGACGTTATGAAAAATTGATCTATATACGCTCGCACAACGTACTGAAGGGATTTCCAATTCATTTTGATATTAAAAAAGAGTACATTTCAAGAGAAATCAATAGATGTTTATTTATTTGTAAAGATGAAGATGCGATTAACAATGGAAAACGGTATCAGCCAAATAGCCGCCACAGTTACGGTTTGATTCACAATATCCTTTTCATGAATTTTCCATGACCAAATCCCATATTTGCAGCTGTATTTCCTCCACGAATTCCATCTTTAAGGTCTAGAATCGATTATAAAGCATTTGCATAAAATAACAACGAATTATAGAACGAAACAATATTTGGTCCAAACCGAACAACAGAAACATGTTAAATAAAGTCTTAAAGTTCACGCAAAAATAATGAATTTTTTTCCCAACCTATTATATTGTACCAAGATATTCTGAATTTGAAGTTAAAAAAATATATACATGTAATTTCAAGGCTTCATTCATTTATGGATGAAATTAATGATGATTTCCCAGAATTTAATTGAGTACTAGTTCCTGCCATCTTCACTGCAATGTTAGGCTTTTTGTGCTCGGCAGAAGATCTGTTTCTTCACTGGTAAAAAAGTGGACCAATTCAATATTTAGAGTGATGATGTTTCAATACAGAATTGCAAAAATAAATTTCTACATAGAATTTAGTTAAATCCTGAATTGAAGTTTTCCAAATCCAAACATTGAGGTTTCGCATCGTAATGTCCGACAAACGAATCTCTGCTTTCCTCCTCAACGTACATAAACGGCCATTATCATTCATGACCCATCATTATTCAATCGGGTATGCCATAAAACAACATTGAAAGAACCTCTTCTCATTGATATTAAACAGAATCGACCTTCTGTTGAACGTTAATCTCCGATCTAGATAAACTTCTTGCGTTCCACGTATATTGATCCATCAAAGCAATTAGGTAAGAAGTGACACAATGTCATCAATTAGATGTACTAGTACGAGTGGGCAGGCATAATCGTTTTATCTTTTAATTAATACTGAACCAAGGATTGGATTCCTGGTAAGTCGAACTGGCTGCCGTATTAGATTCATGCACGTTCAGTGCAGACTGAGATCTGGAACGTTTAGGACGTTTAATAATGATTGATGGTGCTTCCGAGAAGTGAATGAATGGGGTAAAATATACAAAAGTTAATTATTTCTTTATGAAAACTCACACATTTGCGCGCTTGTTCCAGGAAACAACGTGCTGTAAGGAGTCGGCCATTTTAAAATTGCATTTTAGATCGGCTAGAAATAAAAAACTAAAGAATATTTTCTCGAAGTTATGAGTTGATTTGAAAGGTTGAACCTCAATATTCAAATAAAAAGCACATCTGTCCATGAGGGCGAAGGCGTCAAAAATAGATCTATGCTAGCTTTAAGGGGAGGGATACTATGACGTGTTAGTTTCCTCGAGTTCGTGGATTCTGGCATCGAGTTGAACTCTTCATGGCGACTGTTAGCCTTCAATGGCTCTTTTTTGGAAACAAAGCTACAACGGGTGGGTGATTTGGCCCGCAGGGGTATTCGTACTTCTGACCACCCTAATTGGTGTTGGACTCGTGGGGGCAGTGGTTGAAAGTCTGCATGCTAGACTAGAAGGGTACTCTGCCATGTATAATTGTTTGCGCATGGATAACCGGATATTTAGGAGTCTCGACCATGCTTTATACTGTGCTTGAACCCGGATCGACTCGGGGGTCTAAGACGAGTCGAATGGACTGTGGAGCCATGAAGCCCTTTTCGGTGTATTTCTTGCGCAGAAACTCATGTTCAAGATATCTCGAGAAATGCTTCAGGATTAAGCGGGATTTGACGGTTCAACCGGCCTAGTCCTGAACCAGGACCCTTTGCGAGACGTTTCTGGAGTTATGGATCTCGACGTTACGGTTAGACCGTTGGTGCTTGAAGCCAGGATCAATTGAAAGACTTCACAAGGGTTCGTAGGTCTTCACGTACAGGCAGGATTGGCGGTGCTCATACCAGGATCAATTGAGGCATCAATCTTGAGACTATTTTGGTTCATGGGACTGCGTTCGGGTGGGTGAATAAGAAGCTCCTTCGGCGTGCGAGTTGCGTCCCAAACAACACGAGTGTTGTCACTGCAGAACCAGTAGATATGAATAGTGCTTCGCTACTACCAGTCATATGGTTGTAGGTTCTCGAACTGAAGCCCAAACTGGAAGCTGGTGGGTTCAGCTCTTCGGAGTGGTTCTCGCTAATGCGCGATGATAAGGCGTATCCTTATCTGCTTCCTGGGCACATTGTGGAGACTGCTGAGTAGTCACCTGGTGACGCTCACATGGCAGTAACCTAACCAGTATAATTCATGATGACACTGCACAGCCTGTAGAGGTTGGATAGTGCTTCGAAGCTACCAGTTTATACTGGCAGCTAAGGAAGAACTACTGCTTCGTTTTGCGTGATAATTGGGCGTATCCCAATCCTGCTCCCATGAGGGTACTGATCATAGGCTCTAGGACAGGAAGATCACATTAATCTCAACAGCGGAACTATCCTTAACGGATCCCCACAAAAAAAGTCCTTCGAGGTGAAAATAAGCTTCATCCCTTAAAATGATTTTTCTGGGAAAATGCTCATCTTCGGCCATGTTTTTATTATCCCATTGAGCGACGGATTTTTATGAATTGAAGGAAATCTATGGCAAGAGGAATATTATGAATGAAAGAATTGGATCCATACCATATAATTCACTGATTGTTTCGGGATTGAATTGCTGTTATTATGCTTTAGTTCGGAAGATATAAGGAGAATTCAGATGCTGCGGGTGTTAACGTTTAATTTTCAGAATCAACAGGCGATCATTGAACTGGGTTGGCTTAGTATACCAACATTGATTTTGAAGGTTTTGGTGTCATACCAAGGCCCATACAAATGCTGACATAAAAATGTAAAGATGGACCCTCCTAAAGAATAATATCCAAGGTTGGGCAGCAATATAATATGGGGGTTTTTTTAAAGAGTGATAGAACTTTCGATAGGGATAACTTTTATTTGACAGAAGCTAAAAGCCATGTTGTTCTGACATTTCTGTCAGTAAGCATTGACAAATTATCATGGAAAGACCCACGCCGCAACAACATTTACAAATTGTTGAAATTTTTTTATCAAATTCAGCTTATTCGTCGAACGATCGATAGATTCCGGACAACATTTTCTCTACTCGATGCAACAATAACAAGACAAAGAACTGTACGTACAGAAGAAAATATCGCGGCTGTAAGTTATAGTGTTAATGATGATCCAGATTTGTCTATTTGTCGAGGTTCACAACAAGTTGGACTCTGTGCATCCACCACATGGAAAATTTTGCGTGAATATCTTGGTCTATACCCATACAAGATCCAACTGGTTCAAGAACTAAAGCCACTTGACCATAATAAGCGTCGTTTGTTTGCTGATTGAGCCCTAGAACAGCTTGAAGTTGATCCACTTTTTTATCATAAAATTGTGTTTAGTGATGAAGCTCATTTCTGGTTGAACGGCTATGTAAACAAGCAAAATACCGTATATGGAGTGAAAACAATCCTCAAGAAGTTCTGCAGGTTCAATTGCATCCTGAAAAATGCACTGTATGGTGTGCTCTACACGCTGGAGGTATCATCGGTCCATATTTCTTTAAAAACGATGCGGGAGCTAATGTTAGAGTGAATGGTACTCGTTACAGATCGATGATCAATGATTATTTGTTTCAAAATTTGACTGATATCGGCCCAGAAGTGTTTTGGTTCCAACAAGATGGTGCTACACCTCATGCTGCTACCGTAGGAATTGATTTATTGAAATGAATATTTGGCAATAACATTATTTCGAAAAATGGTCCAATTAATTGGCCTCCAAGATCATGTGACATAACTCCACTGAATTATTTTCTTTGGGGTTCTGTCAAGTCATTGATTTATGCTCATAAACCGGAAACAATATACGCTTTGGAAGCCAACATAACTGGTGTTATCGATTAAATAAGGCCTGAATTATTCGAAAAAGTCTGGTCAAATGCAGTTCCTGAGAGCGAGTCGTGGTGGACGTATGCCGGAAATTATTTTCAAAACATAAATGTCATAAAACTATCTTTCAAATAAAAAATTGGCTTCAATCTTAATTCAAACGTGTTTTATTTAGACAAAAGTGTGTTACCCTCAATTAGTACAGCGTACTAGTTGAGCTTTCGACTTTTCACTTCTTTTTGTTTTCTCATATAATGAACCTTTTTGATCGATCAAGGTAGAAAAACGTTATTCCTCCTGAAAATTTTGAGTTGACATGTATGGATTTCAAAATTCGGAAAAAAATTTTTCGAAGAAACTATTAGACACAAATTCATGAAATTTGATAAAATTAATCCTAGTTTTCCAGCAAAATTATTGTACTTTAAATAAAGGTATACTCAAAAACTCATGTTCTTTATAAAACAACAAACGTTTATTTCAAATTCGCATAGTTTTTATAATTTTCCTAATTGTCTACCATGTCAATTTTTTTTCAGAAATTGAAAGGCGAGAGATATAGACTGAGTATGATAGTGAAAGAACTGGACAGATCCACAATAGTAGAGTATCAGACAGCTTTGGTTGCTTTTATAAATTGTCTTATCATTTCCACGCCACGTCTGACAGATAGAACAAGGCTTCGAAACGAATTTATTGGTAAGTTTCCTACCATAGTACTTTAAGAGGTTTACATTTTTCAACGTGAATAATCTTGTAATATTCATGATAGCTTCGAAATTTCCTATTCATTTTGGAATCGATCATTCAAAATGAATTTAGTGAGTATTTTCTTCTCTCAATTTCAGAACTAATGTACGATTGATCAATACTATCGATTGACCATTTTTTTTCTCGAGAAATTCTAATGAGCCACTGGAAATTTACGCCAAGGGAACTCTTTTAATTGTCTGTTATCACTGAAAATCGGCCAAAACTGAGAAATTCAATATTTTACCGTTATTCTTTTTGTTGTCCGGTAAATATTAATTTAGTCATCTTCATGTATTTTTCAGATGATAATTTTTTTATATTTCGCTTTTTTCATAAAATATTTGATGTAATAGAAAACGTTCATAAAACTTGTTCAGTGATAATAAATGTTGTAAATAGTTCAAATATTTAAAACATTAATAAAGTAAATAAAAACAACTTGGCTCAAGTTTCACTGTTTATTTTATGTCTGTTGACATATATATTTTGGGTTTTTAGCTCATTTTTAAAACTGAAGAAAACAACACTTAAAATCCTATTTATAATGGTAGGGTAAATAATAGGTACAATTTTAAAGAGTCTAAAAGTATGGTGTTAGTTCGGTCCTAATCTTTTACAAATAAGAGCAATGGTGATAAACTAAATTGAAGTTGTTCATTTGTGATTGGTAGCTTTTTTCCATGTGCTCAACAAATTTCCAAACTTTCTAAAAAGTCCATTCTTCTGCTTTTATCACCTACGTGTACAATCTCAGTTCTACTGAAATCTATAAAATGGTTGTTATTTTTACAATGTTCCGAAAAAACAGATGTTATTTTATTATGTAATATACTTTTTTATGTTCTTCTACCCTTATGTTTATAGATCGTCCTGTCTGACCTATATAAAATGCAGGGCATTCATTAGAATATAATTTGTATCCGGTGTTTCTTTAGAGTGATAGAACTTTAAATTTAAATAAATCACATTTAAATTAAGATTGAAGCCAATTTTTTTCTTTATTTGAAAGAAAATTTTAGGACATTTATATTTCGGAAATGATTTCTGGCATATGTCCCCCACGACTAGCTCTGAGGAACCGTATTTGACCAGACCAATTTTGGACCACTTTTTCGAAAAATTCAGGCCTTATTTCATCAATAACACGAGTTATGTTGGCTTCCAAAGCGTCTATTGTTTCTGATTTATCAGCATAAACCAATGACTTGACATAACCCCAAAGAAAATAATCCAGTGGAGTTATGTCGCATGATCTTGGAGGCCAATTAATTTCTCGAAATAATGTTATCGCCAAATCTTTCCTACAATAAATAAATTGTTACGGTAGGAGCATGAGGTGTAGCACCATCTTGTTGGAACCAAAACACTTCTGGGTCGATACCAATCACATTTTGAAACAAATAATCATTTATCATCAATCTGTAACCAGCACCATTCACTGTAACATTAGCTCCAGCATCGTTCTTAAAGAAATATGGACCGATGATGCTTCCAGCGTGTAAAGCACACCAAACAGTGCATTTTCAGGATGCTATGGAATCTGCAGAACTTCTTGAGGATTGTTTTCACTCCATATTTGACAAGTTTTCTTGTTTACATAGCCTTTCAACCAGAAATGAGTTTCATCACTAATCACAATTTTACGATAAAAAAGTGGATCAACTTCAAGCTGTTCAAGGGCCCAATCAGCAAACAAACGACGCTTATTATGGTCAAGTAGCTTTAGTTCTTGAACCAGTTGGATCTTGTATGGGTGTAGACCAAGATCTTTACGCAAAATTTTCCATGTGGTGGATGCACAGAGTCCAACTTGTTGTGTACGTCGACGAATAGAGAAATCTGGATTATCATTAACACTATAACTTACAGCAGCGATATTTTCTTCTGTACGTACAGTTTTTTGTCTTGTTGTTGTATCGAGTAGAGAAAATGTTGTCCGAAATCTATCGATAGTTTGACGAATAAGCTGCCCTGATGTAATCCATAAATTGCACGAAGTGCTCTATAAGTTTGGCGAATAGAACACTGATTTTGAAAATAAGTTTCAACAATTTGTAAACGTTGTTGCGGCGTGAGTCTTTCCATGATAATTTGTCAATGCTTACCGAACAAAAATGTCAAAACGACATGGCTTCTACCTTCTGTTAAATCATAGTTATCCCTATCGAAAGTTCAATCTCTCTAAAAAAACACCCGATAGTTCCCAACTCGTAAATATATTAAATCACATAACTAATTTACTTTTTTTTTGGAAAGAACTTGGGTTCGTGCTCGTCGCACGAAGGACAAGTCTTTTAAAAAGTCTGAAGAGATGGATAGAGCAATAAATAACACATTTAAATGAGATATCACATATAATGAAGTAAATGTTGTCAGTCGATATAAATTTCAATATTCAATATTTTTCAGTCTTTTGAAAAGCAATTAATGTAAAACGATATTCTAAAATCAAATCATACTTATTATTTACATCAATTTTTTGGAATACCTCAGGATCCTGGACTGTTTATTTTATGGATTCATGGTGTCGTTCTTACTTGTGAACAATTTACATTGAAAGCGAATTAAAGATGATAGTGAAGTTACAGACAGAAAAATCCTACCTTTTTCGGGACACCTATCCACAAAACCAGATACCATGTTCAAAAACTGAACCCTTTACACGGGGGTTTGGACTCAGCACAAAGGCACAACACCATTGCAAGAACAAATAGTATATTTTAGTCCTCTATTTTTTAAAAGGTATTAAACCAAATTTTGTTATACTTGTGGAGAATTTATGGTGAAATCACAAGTCAGGCCATTTTCTGAAAATGTTAAAAGGGCCTACTTCCAATATTTTGGTGTTTTAAATGGAGATCAAGACAAGCAGTGGGCTTCCCATGTGGGCTGTGTTAGTTGAAGCGTATCATTTATTCAGTGGATTAATGGGAAGAGAAAAAGCATGCCTTTTGCAGTCCCTATGTAAAGCCCACAAAGACTGAAGATTATTCCAAAGAGGGAAAGCGCAAGATCGACTATCCAAATTACAGTCTGCAATACGACCTGTTTCTCATAATGGAGATTTACCAGAGCCGATTGCACCTTTAGATCCGCAAAATATCGTTTTGCAGGATATTGGAGACAACGCGTTATCAGGCAACTCCGAAGAATAGTGCAGCGACCCTACTTTTACTCCAGGTCTCATTTCCTGCGAGCAACATTTAATTGTTCAAAGTTTTGTTCCCGTCTTAAGAGAGGCAACTCATTAGGCAACGAAACAAAAAGTACGAATTTGGAAAGGTATAATCCTTTTTCTGCATTCAACAATAGGGGAAATTCGTTGTGTGCGTGTACTGATATTAATGGTTTAATGCGGGAACTTGATATTGAGCATTCCCCCTCTGAGTGGCGTTTATCTATAGATTTACCTGAATACAGTTTAAAAGCAGTGTTATTGCATAATGGAAATTTAAGACCCTCTATACCAGTTGTCTATTCAGTGACGATGAAAGAAAGTCATGAAAATATGCGCAATCTTTTGGATAAAATAAGCTGGAATGCGCCTAAAAAGCAGATATGTGGGGACAGTCGTGCAGTAAATCAGCATTAAATGACAAAAAATTGGCCAGAAAGAAGATTATTTCAACTGGGATCTCAGAATGTTAAGTTTAGACCTCTTGTAGACCACAAAAATGCCCTTCTGCCTTCTCCTCACATTAAACTTGGGCTGATGAAAAACTTTGTGGATTCAAATACTTAAAACAAATATCTCTCAAGCTAAGTGACCAAATTAAAGGAAGGTATTTTTATTGGACCACAAATCAGAAAATTGCTGGACGATGTTAATTTTAGAGAGAAGCTTACCAAGCAGAAACTCAGAGCATTGAACTCATTTTTCAGTGTAGTAAAAGGGACTCATCGGTGACAAAATTTTTGTCGAAAACAGCGGATCTTCTGCAAGCTTGTCAAGAGCCCAACGACTAAAACGGAAACGATTCGAAAGGTAGGTCGGCTTCAGTTCTTGCACTAGTTGAATTTTGTAAGCTTTTAAAGAAAGATCCCCACGTAAAATACGCCAAGTTGTTTAATATGACAGGCCACGCTGTTGAGAACGGCGGCGAATCGACACTTCACGGTCTTCGCGTACACTCTTCGCTACCGCCCCTATATTTTCTTCACTACGTGCTGGGTGTGGTTTATTTGCTCGAGTATTATCCAATAATAAAAATTGGGTCTCAAACTTACCGATCGTAAAGCTAATTGTGCGCTCGGTAGACCGATTATGTGGACCATAAGTTGCTCTTAGCGCCCGATACACATTCCTGGTAGAACGCCCATTTTCTTAATAAGCTCAAACAATTTGTAGACGTTGTGCCGGGCTGAGTCTTTCCATTATGAATTGTTAAACACTACTGAAAAGGAATGACACTTCAGTTAATACGAGGCATGCCTCTAAATTAATCACCCTTTACCATAATGTGCTATTCAACTTGATGTTCAACCAGGAAAATGTGTCTAGTGCTAGAAGTGCATTTTGTCTCCTCTTTCCAGTCAGTTTTAATAAAAATTTAATATTCAACCTTCAACAACCAGAAGCTATCACCGGCACCTAGAAAATCGGCGCTCGCAAATTCGCGCGCCCAGCGGCAGTTCGTCATTTCCGCCTTCCTCTGCGACCATGTCGCTCGCGGACAACCTTCGCGTTTCGTCCGTAGGTGAAAATAGAGAATCATCTTGCGGAATGCCGCGCGTTCGCGCGACCTCTTTCACTTTCCAAAGTGCGAATTACCGTGGGCTCCGGTGATGGTGTCAAGGTTGGCCGATGTCGTAAAATATTGAATAATATACGCTGGCTAACAGATGAATCACGATAATTATGATCGATGGTGTTTTCTTGGAGCTCTCATGTTTCGTCTGTCACGATTTTTGAGAATCCGCTCAGAACTGATCAATAGATTATTGGACTGAACGCCCAGCCGTTTGTTCTGTCAGATTTATGGTCTTAGAGTTAGATGAAAGTAATTGGGCCGAATGGTTCTTGTTGATGGAATTGAGGTTATTTTGTGGGAATAACGTATCACTACATCTACTGAATAGCGATACGAATACAAGTCATTTCTTCCAGACGGAGAACTTTAAATTGGCAACACTGTTTCCTTTGACAATCAATTTGACAGTTCTCTATTGTTTTGAGGTTAGTTTGGATTGACAATTCAACATGAATGGACTCACGCCAGGGTAACGTGGTGAAGTGATAAAAAAACTCATTCGATTTTCTGAATCACTGGTAGCAAAAGTTTGAACACCATATTATGGTAAATATTTTACCTGGCTAACGAAAACTTCCTTCAAGTTTCAGAAAGGTGTGACATATCAACTTAATTCTTACTTTATTTTGAAGCTTGAACGATACAATTATGTTAAAGTAGGGAAATATTGTTATAACTTAAATCAATTAAAAGATGAAAACCAAAATTACACCAGATTTGCACGTCCAGTGAAAGTTATTTTCTTGGTCGTGTGTAAAAGAATTGCTTGGTATGTAGAGAAACCTTTTTAAATTCTTAAACTCAATTAATTAGTATGCAACTTCTGGGAGGAACATACTTCAAAATGGAGATTAAGAAATATGTATAATTGGCTCCAACTGGTTTATTTGAAGCCCAAATACATTATTACAAATGTACAATTTTGGGATTGTTTTACCCAAATGTTGAGGGAATTGTTTCGGCGTAGTTTGAATTATAATTGCGGTCAAAACACTACCTTGTTCGTGAAGTAAGTTCTCTGAGCTTTTTCACCGTTGTCACTTTCACTGAGTTCACCTTTTCTAGGTTTACTTTTGGGTTACCTTTATACACGTACTAACTAATAAAAAACAAATAATGTAGGTAATACATTCACTTCCAGGACTTTACTGCGCTATGGGTTATTAAGACTGGGTGTTTCTTTGAAGGTTGAAGTTAATGCGAATATAAACTTATTCAAGAACAGAGAGAGAAAGAGAGAGAGAGAGATGTGTGATTATGACTCGTAAGTTGAGACGAAGAAAAATTTGATTGGAGCTTACTTGTTTTTACAGAGCGTGTGTGTATTGCGTGACCGTCTGGTCGAAAAGACATCGGGAGAAAAAATCGGTGTGTTTTAGGCCGAGTGTAACAATCTAAAGAATATCAGATGGTAAGGTAACAAGAAAATTCGCTAACATAACGATAGGAAGTTGTGCCGGTCTTACTGGTGATTTTCATTCCTTCCAGAAGAGAGTTCTAGAATTTCCGAAATAAAATTAAAGCAAATCGGTAGTCTCGGCTGCCGTGTATAAAAAAATGAAAATAATATCGGGTGTTTTTTTTTAGAATGATAGAACTTTCGATAGAGATAACTGTGATTTGACAGAAGGTAGAAGACATGTTGTTTTGACATGTCTGTTCAGTAAGCATTGACAAATTATCATGGAAAGACTCACACCGCAACAATGTTTACAAACTGTCGAATTTTTTCTTCAAAATCAGTGTTCTATTCGCCAAACATATAGAGCACTTCGTGAAATTTATGCTTTGAATAACGTCTATCAGAGCAGCTTATTCGTCGAAATATTGATAGATATCGAACAACATTTTCTCTACTCGATGCAACAACAACAACAAGACAAAGAACTGTAGTATAGAATAAAATATCGCTGCTGTAAGTCATAGTGTTAATGATGATCCAGATTTGTCTAACTATGATTCGACAGAAGGTAGAAGCCATGTTGTTTTGACATTTCTGTTCAGTAAGCATTGACAAATTATCATGGAAAGACTGACGCAGCAACAACGTTTACAAATTGTTGAAACTTATTTTTAAAATCAGTGTTCTATTCGCCTATTACACTTCGTGCAATTTATGGTTTACATCAGAGCAGCTTATTCGTCGAACTATCCATAGATTTCGGACAACATTTTCTCTACTCCATGCAACAACAAGACAAAGAACTGTACGTACAGAAGAAAATATCGCTGCTGTAAGTCATAGTGTTAATGATAATCTAGATTTCTCTATTCGTCGACGTTCACAACAAGTTGGACTCTGTGCATCCACCACGTGAAAAATTTTGCGTAAAGATCTTGGTGTAGACCAAGATCTTTACGCAAAATTTTTGAGTGTAGACTCATACAAGATCCAACTGGTTCTAGAACTAAAGCCACTTGACCATAATAAGCGTCGTTTGTTTGCTGATTGGGCCCTAGAACAGCTTGAAGTTGATCCACTTTTTTATCATAAAATTGTGTTTAGTGATGAAGCTCATTTTTGGTTGAACGGCTATGTAAACAAGCAAAATTGCCGTATACAGGATTGAAAACAATCCTCAAGAAGTTCTGCAGGTTCCATTGCATCCTGAAAAATGCACTGTATGGTGTGCTTTACAGGCTGAAGGCATCATCGGTCCATATTTTTTTAAAAACGATGCTGGAGCTAATGTTACAGTGAATGGTGCTCGTTACAGATCGATGATCAATGATTATTTGTTTCAAAATTTGAATGGTATCGACTCAGAAGTGTTTTTGTTCCAACAAGATGGTGCTACACCTCATGCTGCTACCGTAACAATTGATTTATTGAAAGAAAGATTTGGCGATAACATTATATAAGATTTTGATTAAGATGATAGCTGTGCTATGTGTTTCATAAACAAATTGTGGAAAGTAAAAAAATAGTAGAACCTTGAATAACTTTACAACGAAAGATAATTGGACCATACTCTAGGGGATCTTTTTTGTTGAAAATTGCCTGTAGAATCACCTTATGAAATTTGAGCAGCAATAACTAGCGTGCCTTGTAGAATCGTTGTAAGTTTATGTAATTCAAAAAATAATTTTATAAGATGATAAGGAGAATACGAATCAATATCCTCAACTATTAACGAGCTGATTAATGTTACTCCTTGAGTGGTGGCTACACTGCATTCATTGCCAATTAGAGATTCAGAACCTCTGCAGTAAAACTCCCTCAAATAACTCCATGAAACGGTGCTAAACAATTGAAGAACACCACGTACTGTAACGAAACAAGGAAATCCACCTACCCCATATAATGAAACTTCAACAACATTCTTTCATGACTACGAAGCAGAAATAATAGGTATATTGGTATTCACGCAGCAAGACTTAACAGTGATTTAAGCGCCCAAAACAGTCCAGACCGCTGCGTTTCCGCAAAGGACTAATTACGAGTCCTCATTCTTAATTGTCCCAACAGTCCTGTCCATTCTTCCACATCCGCAGAAGACGCATTGTCTTGACCGTAGTTAATATTCAACATGTCGCTTCTTTTCAGGATGTCATCTACTTCCTGTGCTGAACAATCTGAGGTAAGTGCCTTTATTAATTTGAGTCGTTGACATCTTCCATTCACGAAGTGCAAGAGGCAACGACGTCACTCTCCGTGTCGGATAATAAAAATAATCGGGATTTGTAAAGAACGAATCACAGTTCGATGAAGACCGGGGGTTTATTCTCGTCACGTAGATCATCGTTGTTTGTCGAGCGATAACACCTGACGGTTTTTGAAGTCCGTATTGTGTTTGTTCAGGGTGACGTCGGGTTTTGATGGATGCAGATGAGGAATTCTCGGCATGCCTTGATTTCAGTTCGGGAATTGGCCACACTTGGGAATATACAGGGTGAGGTTTTGTTTGAAGGCGTACAAATTTGCTTCCGCCGATGTGAAGTTCGGCCTGAAATCTGCACTCCTTAAGATAAACACTCACATAAGTACTTGAAATAACCAAGAAACAGAGAAGGTTTTCTCACCTATATTAACCACTGGCCCTCTCCAGTGAATGGTCATGATTATTAACCCGTTATTATCCAGAAGCAACTTGCAGATTAGAATAGAAAGTCACATAATAGCAATATAGTAGTTGCAAAAATTGGAAAACATTTATGAGTGAAACACTTGACGGAAAACTGAAGAAATGTGATGCATAATTGAGGAAAAACTGGTAAAATTGCACCCCCAGAAACGTAAACGATGATATATAATCTGTCTAGAAAGTTTGAATATTAAAACAAATTGATATATGTTTATATTCTACAATTTTAATTTCAAAAAAATTTTTATTCAAAAAACTTTTAGAATTAAATTAATGTCTAAAACAAGCACCGCTTACATTTAATAGACGTATATAATCAAAACTCAATATATAATGTCAAATCGAAATAAATAAACCCACAGATATACGAAAGTTATTAAAATTAATAAATAAATATTAAAAGGAGACAAAATTTTGTTTCTGGTCTTACCTTTAAGAACACCAATTGCCTTTTAAAAACATGAACACACTTAAAGGACTTTTCAAAGAATATAATTTATTTGAAATATTTAATATATTTAAATATTCGAATAAGTTGATTCAGAAATCTCTAAAAAATGCACTATATCTTCAAAAAACAAATATAATTCTAAGCAATCCCGTCTTCAGCCCTCAGTAATATTCAAATTATCAAGATCAAAAAACATAACCTAAATCACAAACAACTCAACACGTGAACAAGGACTAATGCTTGGAAACACAGATCAACTTTATAAATCAAGATTGATCTATGTTCTAACAAAATCAAAGAACAATGTGAGTTATTTTTAAGGCTTATTTAAATTAATTGACATTTCCATAATGAGATTTATTGAAGCCAAAATATAATTATATATTATATATAAAATAAAATAGAAAGGCTTTTTACTTGATAGAAGAAATATAACAAAATTTGAATATTAAAACAAATTGATATATGTTTATCTTCTACAATTTTAATTTCAAAAAAATTTTTATTCAAAAAACTTTTAGAATTAAATTAATATCTATAACAAGCACCGCTTACATTTAATAGACGTATATAATCAAAATTCAATGTATAATGTCAAATGGAAATAAATAAACCCACAGATATACGAAAGTTATTAAAATTAATAAATAAATATTTAAAGGAGACAAAATTTTGTTTCTGGTCTTACCTTTAAGAACACCAATTGCCTTTTAAAAACATGAACACACCTAAGGACTTCTCAAAGAATATAATTTATTTGAAATATTTAATATATTTAAATATTCGAATAAGTTGATTCAGAAATCTCTAAAAAATGCTCTATATCTTTCTTGAAGATGCTCTATATCTTTCTTGAAGATATAGAGCATTTTTTAGAGATTTCTGAATCAACTTATTCGAATATTTAAATATATTAAATATTTCAAATAAATTATATTCTTTGAGAAGTCCTTCAAGTGTGTTCAAGTTTTTAAAAGGCAATTGGTGTTCTTAAAGGTAAGACCAGAAACAAAATTTTGTCTCCTTTAAATATTTATTTATTAATTTTAATAACTTTCGTATATCTGTGGGTTTATTTATTTCCATTTGACATTATATATTGAGTTTTGATTATATACGTCTATTAAATGTAAGCGTTGCTTGTTTTAGACATTAATTTAATTCTAGAAGTTTTTTGAATAAAAATTTTTTTGAAATTAAAATTGTAGAAGATAAACATATATCAATTTGTTTTAATATTCAAATTTTGTTATATTTCTTCTATCAAGTAAAAAGCCTTTCTATTTTACTGTCTAGAAAATATCCGGAAAAACAAAGCTCAATTGTAATTAAATAATAAGATGCGGTTTTTTACTTGATGGAAGAATAATTACAAACTTTGAATATCGACACAGATTTAATCTGTTAGTCTTCTACAATTTTAATTTAAAAAAATGATTCAAAAAAAACTTTTAGAATGAAATTAATGTCTTAAATAAGCACTGCTTAAAATGCCTTACAAACTTTGTGTGATTTCTGTGTTTAGCATAAAACATGATATTAAATGTACCTACGTTTAATTGCATCCACAGATTTTGCAGAAATTGTTTGGTAATATTAGAGGTTTGTTTATTTTTAATAGAATTTATATTATAACTGTTAAGTTGAACTGCCCTTATCTGAATTTTTAATTGTTTTTGGGGATGTGCTTCATGATTTTGAGAGTTTTTGAAGTAACTTATTTAAATATTCAAACATATTAAATATTTCAAATAAATTAGTTTTGGAGAAGTTCTTAAAATTATGTTGTGTATTTTTGAAAAAGATTTAGTTTTCATGAATATAAGACCAGAAACTGAACATGTTTTCAAATGTTTGTCAGGAGCAAAACATACGTACCACCTGCCTTTCTGACGAGTTCAGGTGCGTATGTTTGGAAGGAAACATTCGATATTATTTATTTTTATTTTTAATTAATAATTTATTTTTTTGGTTTTTTTATTCCATTTGATTTTGTATAATGAATTTTGATTTTTATACGTCTATTAAATATAAGCAGTGCTTATTCAAGACATTAATTTAATTCTAAAAGTTTTTTTTTAAGTTTTTGAAATTAAAATTTTAGAAGACTAACAGATTATATCTGTTTTGATATTCAAAGTCAATTGTAATTATTTAGTATATATTTTCAATTCTTGAATTAGAAAATTATAACAAAATATTCATCTTATTTACTTATACAACGTCCATTTAACTGTAAACACTTGACTAAACGTCGAGGTACACCCGAAACAAGATCACCTCCATAAGTTTTGGTGATGATAGTCCAGGACTGTAAAACTGACTGACTCATCTTTATGTCGTGACGCTACTCCTTCAACTTCAAATATTCTATGCCCACAACAAAATCACACAAAGTTCAACATGTTCAACACTGCATAATAAATTTCTTTATTTAAAAACCTAAAACATTTATATATTATATATAAACTAAATTATAAGAAAGCGGTTTTTTACTCGATAGAAGGAATATTACAAAATTTGAATACCAAAACAGATTTAATCTGCTAGTCTTCTACAATTTTACTAAGTTTATTTATTGTTAATTGATTTTATCTTTTGAATGTGAAGCTGAAATGGTCTTATCTTAATTCTAATTATTTTTTGAGGATTTGCTACATGTTTTGAGGGGTTTTTGAAGTTATTCATTCAAATAAATTAGTTTTTGAGAATATAAGAAAAACAAATGTTAACTTCCGCTATTTTGTTGATTTACACAACAATTGTTTCGTCATACCATGACTTCATCAGGTGAATATTTAAACTGAGGTAAACAATGCAAAACATGACCTTAAATACACAGCTCTGGTACAAAAAATAGAGGGGTGGAAAGAGATGGTATACAATTAAGGAAAAATATTAAGTAGGGGGAATCCATTTAAATCTATCTGATCATTCAATAAAATTTGTCTTTAATTATATCTATTGATTTCTAAAGTTTCTAACAGATTTAGTTTCTGACTTTCGTTTTCAATATGTAATATTTCATAGTTCATATTAAAATTATGGCCAGTCTCTAACAAATGGTTGGCATAAATTGAATTCGGTTTATTATTAATGTAACATTTTTCATGTTCTCGTATCCTTGTTTGGAATGAACGACCTGTCTGTCCCACATATACACATGGGCAATCACTACATGTTAACTTGTAAACTCCTGATTTTTTGTTTTTAGGAATGACGTCTCTATTATTTTTTATTAAGCTGCCTAAAGAATTAATAGTTTTGAAAGAGATGTTATAGTTTTCTTTTTTCTTTGCAATATTTTCAAAGAAAAATATAACATCTCTTTTAAAACTATTAATTCTTCAGGCAGCTTAATAAAAAATAATAAAGACGTCATTCCTAAAAACAAAAAATCAGGAGTTCACAAGTTAACATGTAGTGATTGCCTATGTGTATATGTGGGACAGACAGGCCGTTCATTCCAAACAAGGATACGAGAACATGAAAAATGTTACATTAATAATAAACCGAATTCAAGTTATGCCAACCATTTGTTAGAGACTGGCCATAATTTTAATATGAACATATTGAAAACAAAAGTCAGAAACTGAATCTATTAGAAACTTAACGTAGAGAAATACTTACGCAGAGAAATACTTTACGTGTTTATCTTCTTCAGATGCCTTTAAACAACTATTCAAAATAGACCCAATAGAGGTGAGCTTTAGAATTCTATCTGATCATTCAGTAAATTCCCAAAATTTCCAAATTGCTTTATTCGTAAACGTCCTAAGAAGTTCAGCTTCAGACCTTCATTTTCCTTATGCAAAATCATAAAATCCTCATCATGTTTTTGTGTTATTAGATGTTCTGCATTAAAATAAGAAAAGTTCAAGGATTGGTCACGTTTCTGTCAGCATAGTAAAATCAGTAGCGGATATCATTGCTGATCCTTTAAATGATTTTATTCAAGTTTCATCAAGTTTACTTCTTAATTGAAAAGTGCTTCGGTTACATGTTCTGAAGGAAAACGATCCCTGTAGTATTGTTACAAATAAAGTTTGGCCAGAGAAGTGTAGTGGGGTGCCTCAAGGCTCAGTTCTGGGTCCGAGGCTGTTTCTCCTGTTCATTAATGACTTGCCTGATCATATAGTTGATTACGTTTGCCGATGGTGAGTCGATGGTGGTCCCATCTTGGGACCTAGTGAAGTTTCTACTATTTTCAACTCATTCATTCTCAGTTTATTACATTGTTGCCACTTTAAAGCAGTAATCCTTAACTTGAATGAAACTGAATGTTCTCATTTCAGTAATAGAAATTCAAATAATGATAAATTGTTCATTCGATGCCTCGATTAGAAAATTGTTTCCAAGGACAATATGAACTTTTTAAGAATACATGTTGATACTTCTCTCAGATACAATTACAATGTGGGGGCCATTTATAAATTGTGTAGTTCTTTCTATGCTATCAGAAGGTTAAATTCATTGTTATTGCAGTATGTTCTGGCTGTTCACCATAATTAAGTGTTACAGTTACAGGAATTATGATATAATGTTATGGGGTAACTTTGTTGAATACAAAAGAGTGTTTATCACTCAAAACAGAATTGTACGATTGAATTTCCACCTGCATCCACTTTGTTCGATATAAGATATAGACTCTACACAACATAATCACTTGATAATCATTCAAATCTTGTGAAAATAATGGAAATCTTTCCCTCAAGTGACGTGCACTAAAATGAACGATTTTGGAAAAGCTAGTTAGCACACCAATATATTTCCACCATGATCTTTATGATGTGAACTATACACTGCATCCTTATGATAACACAGACAGATTACTACAGCGGTTTCTTTGCTCTACTAAAGTTAGAATCAACGAATTTCTTAGATCTTGAACGATGGCGTAGCTATGGTAGACGACAAGGCGATATAGTTACAATTTAATCGCTTGTCCATTAGAAACCTTAATCGTTTAAAAGTTGTACTGCACCTGCAACTGTATTGTTTTACTAGTAGCTTACCACCTACTGACTTCGCCAAAAGAAGTACCTCTTTACTATTCAATTTCCTCTTGGTCTAAGACAACTGACGCCAAATTGCTCTTGCACTTCACATTCGAAAACAAGATAACAAGTATTGCCTCTGAGAAGGTATTTTAGGAAGTATTACTTTCACAGAAAATGCGCTGAAGCAGAACCAGAATTGGCTGTGCAACTAGACGTTTTCGACGAGCAACGCGACAGCGATGATGCACAAACTGCACAACAAGGACCTCATGGCGTTGACTTGAACTCTCCCCTAGATGTATTTTACGCTATACTCAAGCAGGTGAACATTATCAATGTTGACTCAACAATTTTGCTATTTATAAGCTCAACTTATATATTAATGGAAGTTCTACTGTATACCTTTCAAATAGGTGGCAGAAACTCCCCAAGAAATACCTTTCTTGAGCATCCTTCAACATCTGCTGCGTATAGATCCTAAAGAGGCTATTAGTGACATAATCTGGGATACAGCAGAACGACTGGTACATCGAGCAACCCTCCTGGAAAACAGAGATGATGCAGCTAGGTTACTACGAGCTCCCAGTGTCCAAAACAGGTTATACTGCCATTGTCAACAAAGGTCACCGGATGGAAATCTGAGTCGGAGACAGTCGCTTTCTACGCCATTGAGTCCTACCACAACTGGACCCATACCCCCACCTCCACCTCCAAGCGGTAAGTAGCTCCAAGTACTTTGCAGGAGGAGGACTGAACTTATTCATGACATCATTTAAACTGTGGACATTTGTTTCAGCTGGTATGTTACCTCCGCCACCTCCACCTCCTCCGAATATTCCTCAACCTCCAATGATACCTCCACCAGCTCCAATTCCCCCTCCTTCTCCCCATAGGCTTCTTCAACCTCGTCCGCCTATTATGAGGTCGGAACCAGAAACTGTAATAGAAAAGTTACCGCAACAAGGGATACCAGCTCCAAAAATCAAGATGAAAACCATCAATTGGAATAAGATACCTAGTAATAAGGTAGGTGAAAGCTCGTATAGGATAAGATGGCCATATCGCGAACTAAACATCACCATTTTTGTTGGAGTACAAATTTATGAATTCCTTCGTGCTATAGGTGGTTGGAAAGAACAACGTATGGACTCAGGTAGCTTACTCTCATCAACATTCACCAATGGCAGATATGGATTGGTCAGAAATGGAAGGTCTCTTCTGCCTGCAAGCACCACCTTCTCCTAAACTTGGTGGACGTGAACCTACGTCTAACACAGCAGATTCTGTAGAAAGAAGACTGAGAAAAGATAACGCAGAGGTCAGTTAAAAAAGACCTTATTATAGCTCTACACTTCGCAATGTAATTGTTTTCCATGTATTAGCTCAGTGAACACTTACAACCAAACATATCGAATCATCCAGTATTTTTACACAATGGAAGTTTTCATAATGGATATCAAAATATATAGACTGTCTAGAAGGTGTCTTCAGATATAAAGACATTATTAAAATTATCTTCTTGAAAACATTGACAAAATTCTATTCTTCCTTTTGTAAAGGTGTCCTAATAGGGATTTTTTTTTGGTTTCCTTGATATGTAGCCTTGTCTCTTCAGTGACATATGGACAGTTTCTGAACATACTTTTATATTTCGTTGATTTCCAAATCTTTTAGCCAATTTGCGAAACCCCAGGCGCGGATTGTGTCGCCGTGAGGCCAATAAAGCATTTAAATTGTTTCCTTTAATCTTACGCGATCTTCCTGAAACTGATCTATGGCTCATATCCATGCCATTTTTGTCCTCTTTATTGTCTCATATACAGCACTTTTTCCCAGTTCAGTCAATTGCACTGATTTTTTAACGTTTCGAAAACCTTTTCTATACAAATATTCTACTTGCTTTCTTATTTCTAGTTGCGACATTATTTCATAAATTGTACACCTGTTGACAATGAAGACTTTGACCATAGCCGACCATCTGCACAACCTATTTTATACATTACTTTTGTCTCAGAATGTTACAAAAAAGAAGTGTATCAACATTATGAAAAATAATAAATTCCGGATACCTTCTAGACGGACTATAGTTCATTTCAACATATTTTATTGCAGAAATTGACTGAAATGAAATGAAATCAGAAGTTAAATGATACTTTATAAGTAACTTTGTAGAATATCAAAGTAATGACTCTTCTTTTCGCCATATCCAAAAAATATTCAGTGTGGTTGAGGTTAAGGAAACAAACAGGCCACACTAATAGTCTAACACCCTCCATCTTTGATAACTCTGCTTGTATGTGGGGGTTACACTATCTTACAGGAAAAGACGATTCCATTTTCACTGAATTTTCCTCTGAGATGAAATTTTCAACCACGTCGTAACTCTTTAAGATAAGATAGATTACCAATTTTCCCAAAGAATAAAATATAGCATAGAACATAATTAACTAGAGGAATAAGTTATCGTAATAGTTTAAAGCTGAAAATGATCTTGCTGAATAGCTTTTAAAACTTTTTGAAAACCATGTGATCTGCAAATCTGATAAAAAATTCAAATTGAATTTTAAGTGAGTGTACTTGGAAAAGCTCTAAATCGATTTCATATCAAAAGCAAAAGAAAATTTCTATTTACCCCAAAAAAATCAATATATTTTGAATATCTTCATGCTAAGGTACATAGAAATTTTGTTTCTATTTTGCTTTTAATTACACTGAGAGCCTTTTCCAAGTAGACTGACTCACTTAAAATTTAGGTAAAACCAAAAAATGTGTCAGATTGCATCTTACATGAATTTCCATCCATTTTAGCCATAAATTTTATTAATTCATTTTCGAGATTAAATAAATCCTAGTTAGAAGAAATTATATTAACGAGTTTTCAAAGAACTTAAACTGTAACTGATTTTGGAATGAAATGAGAAATCACTTTGTTTCCTATCACTTTATTTACGATTATACAGTGACTCGAGTTTCGTAGTGATACTACATTTTTAAACTGAATAAACAAATTATGTCTCAACTATTAATTATACTAATATATTAAATATTTCAAATAAATTATATTCTTTGAGAGGTCCTTTAAGTGTGTTCATGTTTTTAAAATGCAAATGGCGTTCTGAAGGCAAGACCAGAAACAAATTTTGTCTCCTTTAAATATTTATTTATTAATTTTAATGACTTTCGTATATCTTTTGGTTTATTTATTCCATTTGACATTGTATATTGAGTTTAGATTATATACGTCTATTAAATGTAAGCGGTGCTTGTTTTAGACATTAATTTAATTCTAAAAGTTTTTTGAATAAAAAAAAAAAAAATTTTTAAATCAAAATTGTAGAAGATAAACATATATCAATTTGTTTTAATATTCAAATTTTGTTATATTTCTTCTATCAAGTAAAAGGCCTTTCTATTTTATATTATATATACGTATTTCTTGATGGCTTCGGCAAAACTTCAAAAAGTGGGGTTTGCTCATTTAATAGTTTAATGGTCGGTACGTGCTTTTTGTATTTGTGAATTTCTAGGGATTTCAGGATGTCTAGTTTTTTCCTTTCGCTTCCACGTGCAATATTTCGAGATTATCCAATTCTGGGAAGGTATGGTCGGTTACGAAAAAATGTTTCGCAAAATTGGAGTTTCTTTGTACCGTTTGTGGAAAGATCTCGCGGGTTGTCCTATATATATGCTACTGCACTGTTGACAACTTGATTTATAGACTCCAGAATTAATCAGCCGGTTGTTTTTGTCTTTTGCATTAAAAAATAGGTTGGAATTTTTATTTAAGGGTGTAAAAGCTGTTGTTATGTTAATTTTTAATAAAATTTGGCTATTTTTTGTAAGACTGGTCCAAACTATGTTAATCATTTTATCAATTTATCAATTTCTTATCTATATTATCTGATATGGAAATGGGGTATATTTGCTTACGAATTAGTTGTTTTTGTGTTTTGTTTTATGAGAGAATTTATTATTTTAGTTTCGAAATGATTATTTCTGGCTATTTTTTTGATTGTATTCTGTTTTTTTTTAACGTAATATTATTTAAAGGAATTTAAAATGCTCTATGTATCATTGACCTGTATGCAGCGAGTTTATGAGTGTTCGGGTCGTTTGAAAACTTGGGTATGGTTGTTTCTGTTGATGTAGGTTTTCTAAATATATCAAAGGGAAATTTTATCATTATTCTTAGTTGAAGTTATGTCCAGAAAGTTTATTTTGTTTTCACATTGTGTTTTTACCTTATGGTGCAAACTATTAAGATATTCTAATGTGTTTTCTAATTCTGAATGTGTTCCGCAAAAGCAAGCCAATATATCGTCTACATACCTGTACCGAAAAGTGATATGCTTTGCGTGTGTGGATTTTAGAATTTTTCTTCCGAAAAAGGACATAAAAATTTCAGCGAAAAATGTGCTGAGAGGTGACCCCATCTTTCTTTTTATAAAATTTACTATTGCATTGAAAGTAATTTTCTTCCACGCAAAGTTCGAAAAAGGTTAAAATTTCATTATTTATGACAGGATTGATGTTATTTCGTGTTAGGAAATATTCGGTTCTATTCATAGATTCAGCGTTTGGTATATTCGGGAACATATAAACTACATCAAACGATACAGAATACTGTTAAGTGGAGGAGTAAAATTTTCCAGTTTTTTGTGAGCTCAATTGAATTGTCCTTTTTCGAAATAAAAATTCTAAAATCCACACATGCAAAGCATATCACTTTTTGGTAGACGATATATTGGTTTGCTTTTGCGGAACACATTCAAAATTAGAAAACACACTAGATTATCTTAAGTTTACACCATAACGTAAAATTCACTATGGAAACACAATGTGAAAACAAAATAAATATTTTGGACATAACTTCAACTAAAATTATGATCAAATTTCCTTTGATATATTTAGAAAACTCATAAACTCGCAGCATACAGATCAATGATACATAGAGCATTTTCAATTTCTTTAAATAATATTACGTTAAAAAAATAACTGAATACAATCGAACAAATAGCCAGAAATAATCATTTTGAAACTAAAATAATAAATTCTCTCATAGATAAAAAAACAAAAACATTTTATTCGTGAGAAAATATACCCCATTTCTATATCAGATAATATAGACAAGAAATTCATAAAATTAAAATATTTTGGATCAGTCTCACACAAAATAGCTCAAATTTTGTCAAAAATTAACATAACAACAGCTTTCACACCCTTAAATAAAATTTCAAACCTCCTTTTTAATGCAAAAGACAGAAACAACCGGCTGAATAAATCTGGAGTCTATAAATAAAGTTGTAAACAATGCAGTAGCGTATTTATACGACAAACCGGTAGATCTTTCCACAAAAGGTACAAAGAACATCACTCTGCCTTTAGAAACCGAAAAGATAACTCCAATTTTGCGAAACATTTTTTCGTAACCGACCATACCTTCCCAGAATTGTATAATCGCGAAATATTGCACGTGGAAGCGAAAGGAAAAAAACTAGACATCCTGGAATCCATAGAAATTCACAAATACAAATGGCACGTACCGACAATTTAACTATTAAATGAGCAGACAGACCTGTGGCAAACCCCACTTTTTGTAGTTTTGCCGAAGCCATCAAGAAATACGTATATATAATAGTTGAGACATAATTCGTTTATTCAGTTTGAAAATGTAGTATCACTAAGAAACTCGAGTCACTGTAAAATCGTAACTAAAGTGATAGGAAACAAAGTAATTTCTCATTTCATTCCAATTAAAATGAACTATCATTAAGTAACGGACTTCTCGATCCAATTTTTTAACTGATATATTAACTGCAAGAAGAACCTCTCTGCCTAAGTAAAATATAGAGGTAAAACACAATTACTTAATCTCTGTAACTTTCAGATCACTTTGTTAGATGGAAAAAGAAGCTTGAATGTAAATATATTCCTTAAGCAATTCAGAAGGTGAGTACGACGGAACCATCAATCCAGGAGACCAATTTTATTTTTTATTTTTTCAGTTCAAATGAGGAGATCGTTCGTTTGATCAGGGAAGGAGCACACGAAGAAATCGGATCTGAGAAGTTGAAGGGACTCTTAAAGATCCTTCCAGAAGTAGATGAACTAGATATGTTGAGGTCTTTTAGCGGAGACTTCCACAAATTAGGAAATGCTGAAAAGTTCTTAGTACAATTAATACAATTATCTAAGTAAGTTTATCAGGAAAAAGTAATTCTTTTATTTGAGTTACCTTTTTATCTCTAAATTAATTCAGTCTTCTTTTTATCTTAAATTACGTACACCGAATATGAATCAGTGACAACTAGTGATAGTTTTACTGAATTAAAAAAGAAAAAACGATATTTCAGAATTCACCACAGTTAAATTTTCTACTAGGCCTTGAGTAAACCAGTCCTGTTTCTTATAATGATTTTCAGTGATACTTTTTTGTGTTAAATCAAGAAAATTATTGCCTAAAATAGGAAAAGGATTTTTACTTGATAGAAGGGTTATGACAAAATTTGAATATCAAAACAGATTTAATCTGTCAGTCTTCTACAATTTTAATTCAAAAAAAATTTTTTTTTATTCAAAAAACTTTTAGAATTTAATAAATATCTTATAAGCACGGCTTATATTTAATAGACGTATAAAATCAAAACTCAATATACAATATCAAATGGAATAAATAAACCGACAAATATAAATTGTTAATTAAAATTAATAAATAAATATTTGAAGGAGACAAAATTTTGTTTCTGATCTTAACATTATGAACACCAATTCCTTTTCAAACATACAAATATAATTAAAGGACTTATCAAAAAATATCATTTATTCGAAATATTCAATATATTTAAATATTTGAATAAATTTATTCAAAAATCTTTCAAAACATGCATTATATCTCCAAAAATCAATTAGAATTCCGATAATATCTTCATCGCGCTAATAAGACATTAATTCAAGTCAAAAAGTTTTTTGAGTAAAAAAAATTAAAATTGTAGAAGACTGACAGATTAAATCTGTTTTGATACTAAAAATTCTGATATAAAAATTTACTTGAAATATTCAATATATTTAAATAAGTTAATTCAAAAATCTTTCAAAACATGCATTATATCTTCAAAAAACAATTAGAATTCCGATAATCTTTTCATCGGTCCTAAATCATATTTAAAAAATCAAAATCAACAAAAAATATAACTTACCTAAAAGTGGTCCTTAGATCATTGCTTAAAGAACTAACTTTAAAATCAAGATATTCTATGTTCGTCAAAAAAATCACAGAAGGCTGTAAGATATTATAAGGTTTTCTTTAAACCATTGATATTCCATAATGAGATTTTTATTCAAGGCTAAATATAATTATATATTAAGTATAAAATAAAATAGGAAAAAGCTTTTTACTTGATAGAAGGGATATAACAAAGTTAGTTGTTCAAGCAATGATCCAGGGACCACTTTTAAGTAAGTTATATTTATTGTTGGTTGATTTTGATTTTTTAAATATGATTTAGGGCCGATGCATGTTTTGAGAGGTTTTTGAATTAACTTATTTAAATATATTGAGTATTTCAAATTAATTATATTTTTTGAGAAGTCCTTAAATTATGTTTGTATGCTTGAAAAGAAATTGGTGTTCATAATGGTAAGATCCGAAACAGAATTTTGTCTCCTTCAAATATTTATTTATTAATTTTAATTATCACTTTATATTTGTTGGTGTATTTATTCCATTTGATATTTTATATTGAGTTTTTATTTTATACGTCTATTAAATATAGGCCGTGCTTATAAGACATTAATTTAATTTTAAAAGTATTTTGAATAAAAATAGGTATTGATGACAGATTAAATCTGTTTTGATATTCAAAAATTATTGAAGTTATTATGCTCCGTTTCCATAATGAATAGTATTGAAGGATGTAGTTCGTTGGAAAATAATAAGAATTTTTTTAATACTTTGTACCTATGAAGCAACAGTAAATATTATCTACGTATCTATACCAATATAAAAATATTTCATAAGGGAATTTTGGTTAATTTTATAATCAATATTGTTCATGAATATTTCGGCTAATGAAGGTTCTAAAGGATTTCCCGTAACCTTTTTCAAATTTTGTTTAGTGCAAATTTTTAGGCATTCTAAAATATAAGATATACTACCTGACAATGCTACTGTGTTTTTTTTTTCATATATTTTCATGGGGTAAAGACTGATTAAATTAAACTTCTTTGTTAGTTAAGATAAGTAAAAACTTGAAAAAACACATTTTTTCTTCTTTAATCAATACGAAATCACGGAATTCTGCTACTATCTTTTAAACTCAAAAGAAATATTTCATAGTTTCTAATCTGGTAGTATTAGTTTTTTTTCTCGTTCAAAATGTAACAAGGACCTTGTTCTATTTTTTGTGATCCGAGAAAGGCGAAATAATTATATCAACTTCTAAGAAAAGCACGTGGGTGACTTCGTTAGTATTCTCACGATAAAAAAAACTTGTGCAATCATTTCTTCTTATGAAAACCGTTCATCGCCAAAGTACCTGCTTATACTTTGTAATAAGCCTTACCAATAATTCTTCTCATTTTCAGTTATAAATTACGTATAGAAAGCATGCTACTGAAGGAGGAATTCGCTTCCAACATGAGTTATTTACAACCAAGTATCAATTCGATGAAACTGGCTGCGCAAGGTAAATGATTTATTGGCGTACTTCGTCTTTAATGATTGTTATTCTGTTTTTAATTAATATTCCAGATTTGATGACCAATAAACCGCTTCAGGAGGTTCTCTACATGATTCTCGTCGCTGGCAATTTTCTCAACGCGGTGAGTATAGTTTTTTATTTTTGTATTGGAAAAAAATCAGATTATATCGTACGTATCTTATGAAGGTCCTACCAATGACTTTACATGAATTTTGGTTTGTCTCTTAGTGTATTGCGGACCTTATTAAGTATTGGTCATCAAATTACAAACTTGTTTTTTTTTTGCTACGGTGGCGGTTCGTGAAGATTTATCATGGGTCAGCATATTTTGGAGGTTTCAATTTTACATGAAAATAAAATGGTAAAAAAGGGGTTCTTTACTTGATAGAAAAGGCTTTCACAATATCTCAAATATCAAACAGGTTAATTCTGCTAATCTCACTACAAATTTTAATTTTATAAATAAATTTTCTCGACTTCTTGAAATTGAATCAAATAAATGTCTCAGATAATAGAGTTTCTATTCAGTTGACATATAGAATTAACATTCATTAAACAGCATCAAAAGGAATAAAAGAATCCAAAGAAAATATAGAATATTGATTAAAATTATCAAATAAAACACTTCAAGAATACAAACGTTTATTTCATAACGGTATTATGAGAACCAAATTCCTCTCTTAAAATGTACAACATAACCTCAAGAATTTCTTCAAAAATAACTCTATTGAAAAAGCTCTCTAAAAAAACTACAAAAATATGCAGCACATCTTCAAAAGGGCTATTCGGAATTCTAGCCGATAATCTGCAGTCACACTTCGTGCCGAAAAAATTAAAATAATCAATAAAAAATATATCATACCTGATGAACCTTATGTCCTTCCACAAACTAAAATAGAATGGAAATGATTTTCTACATTGTAAACCATACTTATTCCATGTACGCCCATTTTATTTTTTTTTGATGCTGTGTGATGAGTGTTTATTCTATATCTCTACTAAATTGAAACTTTATTTTCGAAGTCATTTATTAAATTTGATTTTGAAAAGTTTTTGAGAAAACAATTCATTAAAATTAAAATTTATAGTGAGGTTAGCAGAATTAATCTGTTTGATATTTGGTATATTTCAATTCTGCACATCAAAAAATTATTCTCTAATATACAGGGTGCTCTCAAAAAATTATTTAACAAATGTGTGATTTTTCAAATTCAGTCGGCAGATTTTAGTCCTTGTCTTCGTTAGAGACTCATTTTACCCTTTCTTCTTTTTTGAACTTGACATCTCAACAAATCTGTTCAAAGTCTCCGAAAATTCGATTCTTTCGGATGTCTCAAAATATTCTGCAGCATCAGTTCGATTCGCTTAAAAACAGTTTTTGTGGCACTGCCCCAACATGAAAATCATATCAATCATTCCATTTTTTTCAGAATTAATCCTGGTTTATCATCTTTAAACTTTCCGAAAAACAAATTCCTGAAATATCCAGAACATCTTCAAAAAGCAATTTAGAACTTTCACAATGGAATCTAATCAGCCCTACTTCACGTTGTGTTCTAAATTGCTTTTTGAAGATGTTCTGCATGTTTCGGTAATTTTTTATTTGCGCAAGTTGTTTTTGAAGAAGTTCTTGAAGTTATGTTTTGCATTTTTGGAAGGGAATTTTGTTTTCATACAAGAAGGTACGAAACAAAATTTTGTACCCTTCAAGTATTTATTTAGTAATTTTAATTGATAATTTATATTTCTTTGAATTCTTTCATTTCCTCTCGATACTTTGTAATATGTGTTAATTAATAATATACTACTCTGTCAAGAAAGTACCGGGAATTTCAATTAAAACAACATTTTTACATTTAATCGTCAAAATTTATTGGGTCGCCTTCAAAATAGGCTCCATTTGCTCCAATACATCTATGCCAACGGCACTTCCAATTATCGAAACATTTTTTATAGGCGCTTTCCGGGATGGACTTTAGCTCTCGCGCCGAATTTTGTTTTATGGCTTCAATCGACTCAAAACGGGTGCCACGAAGGGGCAATTTTAGTTTTGGGAAGAGGAAAAAATCGCAGGGAGCCAAATCCGGCGAATACGGTGGTTGCTGAAGCACGTTTGTTGAGTTTTTGGCGAGAAAGTCAGTCACAATCGTAGCTCGGTGAGAAGGCGCGTTATCGTCATGCAAAATCCATGAGTTGTTCGCCCACAAATTTGGCCGCTTCTTACGGATACGCTCACGCAAACGTTTCATAACGCCTAGGTAATACTCCTTGTTTACCGTCTGACCCTCTGGAACGAATTCGTAGTGCACCACGCCACGGATATCGGAGAAAACAATGAGCATCACCTTCATTTTCGAGCGGCTTTGGCGTGGTTTTTTCGGTTTCGGCTCATTTTTTGCCGCCCATTCCGATTATTGCTGGCTTGTTTGCATATCGTACTCGTAGATCCAGGTCTCATCACCAGTTATAATGCGTTCCATGAATGTAGAATCGGAATTACAGCGATCCAGCATGTCTGAAGCAACCTGTTCGCGATGACGTTTTTGAAGAAAATTCAGGTCTTTCGGTACGAGTCGTGCGGCCACCTTTCTCATGCCCAAAATATCAATCAAAATCGTACGTGCGGACTCGTGGGATATCTTAAGATCATGTGCTATCTCTCTCAAGCTGGTACGACGGTTTTCCAGCACCCTTTCCTTAATTTTATCGACGTTATCTTCGATCGAAGTCGTCGATGGGCGACCACTTCACGACCGTCCTTGAAGGCTCTGTACCACTGATATGCACGGGTTTTCGATAGAGCATTATCACCAAAGGCCTTTTGCAACATTTTCAATGCATCGGCACACGAAAATTCATTTGCAACACAAAACTTTAAACAAATTCTTTGCTCTAGTTAATCACCCATAGTAAAAATCGGCACGCACTCTGACATCGACTGACTTAAGCAGCTGTTGCAAACACGCTAGTTGACAGATCCCGCTCAAGCTTAGCATAGTAATTAAGGACAGTGGTACCAACCTAGGAAAAAAAATTTTTACCTGCCTCATTGCCCCGCCAGATTTAAATCGATAATTCCCGGTACTTTCTTGACAGAATGTATGTCTACTAAATTGAAACAGTGTTTTCTAAATACACTTATTTAATTTCATTCTTAAAGTTTTTGAATGAAAATTTTTCTAAATTAAAATTTGTAGGAGGGTAACAGAATAAATCTGTATCATATTTGAAATTTTATAATAATCCTTCTATCAAGGAAAAACCTCTTCTTGTTACAAATTAATTGAATATTATGAGTTTCAAGAGGAAAGTTATTATTCAAAAGTATTTCATATTTAAATTAGTTATAGAATATGGACTTTTAACATAATACAAATTTTTGATGTTCTACAATACTGCTTTTTCTTCATAATTAGTATGTAGAAAAACAAAATTATAATTAACAATTCTCAGACTTGTTCCAATTTTTTTTATTACAAAAATGACAGAACCATATGTATTTGAATGAGCATGAAATATAAATCAATTTTTTTCTTCTTGCATAAATAACGTTACATAATAATTATTTTATGGCCATATTTCAAATTTGAAAGACGTGAATAATAAATAAAAAGAGAAAGAAACTTTTACCTCATACATATGAAAATTATGAAAGGCACTGACGTGAAGTCAGGGGCCTTTGCGTGCTCATTCATATCATTTGCGGTCCTCAAGAAATTTTGCATTATGAAGTATAATCTTATTGCTCATGAACGTTATTATTATTTCCACTTTTTCTTATCAATATGTAACGATGAATATCGAAGGGGGAATGACGGAGCCTGTTAATCATGTATTTTCATTCTCATGATATTATCCTTCTCCTCAGGAATTGTTAACAACTTTTGTGATTTTGTACGTGTGTTTTCGGTTCTTTCACGCATTTGCCTAGATGATATCTATGAGACGAACTTCAGTCATTGTTTTAATTAAATATTGAACAATGAGGTAAAATGAAGAAAAATTCTGCATTAAATAATTTGAAATAAGGTTATTCTGATCAAGATCCCATTTTGAATAACTAGTTATTCAAAATGTGATCTTGCCTGATGATGCTACTGTGATAGCGAAACAATTGTTGTGAGTTTAACAATAAAAATTTGTGAAAATCAGAATAACCTTATTTCAAATTATTTGATATGGATTTTCACCAAGTAAGGACTGATACAATTCAATAATTCTGCATTAACTCTTGTATTTTTCAGGGAGGTTACGCCGGTGACGCTGCTGGTGTTAAATTGTCTTCATTGCAGAAAATTACAGACATAAGAGCTAATAGACCTAATATGAACCTCATACATTTCGTGGCTTTGGTAAGTGAATTCATTTTATAAACTCGACAATATAAATTCTTCATTCCTAACCCCCGGACTACCTCAGCGTTTTCGTTCAAACACTTCTGAATAATATAATACAATTTTTGTCAATACAATTACATACTCGTTAAACCCAATAAAATGAAGAATGTATTGGTAAACAAAAACAATAACAAAGGAGTTTCAGTTCGGAAGAAACTCTAGCTTGTATCGGGTGTTTTTTTTAGAGTGATAGAACTTTAAATTAAAATAAAACACATTTAAAATAAGATTGAAGCCAAATTTTTTTTCATTTGAAAGATAATTTCATGACATTTATGTTTTAAAAAAAATTTCCGGCGTATGTCCACCACGACTAGCTCTGAGGAACTGCATTCGATCAAACCAATTTTGGACCACTTTTTCGAGTAATTCAGGCCTTATTTCATCAATAACACGAGTTATGTTGGCTTCCAAAGCGTCTATTGTTTCTGGTTTATCAGCATAAACCAATGGCTTGACATAATCCTAAAGAAAATAATCCAGTGGAGTTATGTCACATGATTTTGGAGGCCAATTGGATCATTTCTAGAAATAATGTTATCGCCAAATCTTTCTTTCAATAAATTTCAATAAAATTCAATTTTACGGCAGCAGCATGAGGTGTAGCACCATCTTGTTGGAACTAAAACGCCTCTGGATCGATACCATTGAAATTTTGAAACAAATAATCATTGATCATCGATCTGTAACGAGCACCATTCACTGTAACATTAGCTTCAGCATCGTTTTTAAAGAAATATGGACCGATGATGCCACCAGCGTGTAAAGCACACCATACAGTGCATTTTTCAGGATGCAATAGAACCTGCAGAACTTCTTGAGGATTGTTTTCACTCCATATACGGCAATTTTGCTTGTTTACATAACCGTCCAACCAGAAATGAGCTTCATCACTAAACACAATTTTACGATAAAAAAGTAGATCAACTTCAAGCTGTTCTAGGGCCCAATGAGCAAACAAACGACCCTTATTATGGTCAGGTGGCTTTAGTTCTTGAACCAGTTGGATCTTGTATGGGTGTAGACCAAGATCTTTAGGCAAAATTTTCCATGTGATGGATGCATATTGAGTCCAACTTGTTGTGAACGTCGACTAATAGACAAATCTGGATCATCATTAACAATATAACTTACAGCAGCGATATTTTCCTCTGTGCGTACAATTCGTTATCTTGTTGTTGTTGGTGCATTGAGTAGAGAAAATGTTGTCCAAAATCTATTGATAGTTCTACGAATAAGCTGCTCTGATGGACGATTATGTAAACCATAAATTCCACGAAGTGCTCTATAAGTCAGGCGAATAGGACACTGATCTTGAAAATAAATTTCAACAATTTATAAACGTTGTTGTGGCGTGAGTCTTTCCATGATAATTTGTCAATGCTTACTGAACAGAAATGCCAAAACAGCATGGCTTCTACCTTCTGTCAAATCACTGTTGTCCCTAAAAAAGACACCCCATACGTAATTTTATAATTGAAGTCTATCAAATTAAGTAACTGTCAAAGCATAAAACTACAATAGATTAAAAAACTTGGAAAAACAAGAATATATAAAACCAAAACTTTCTCTGTCATCTCGTATCCATCCATAAACCTACTACAGGTTCCCCTTCTTATACTCGCCTTTTCCACTGAAAAAATCCTTTATTCCTTCCCTCCCACATGATACAATCCACTTCTTGATACACTTCTTTATTTCATGTGGAAGTTAGCAAAATAGTTTCGGTGCCAGATAAACTCAACAACGCTGCCCCACAGCTATGGTGCCTCGTGGTAAAACCAAATCGATCTTCCTTCTAGTTTTAAAGCCGTGAGTGATCGCGTCGAAAGGTAATTTTTCCTCCCCCACACCCTCAAGCAGTCTGGTGCAAAATAGCTGTCTCACATTTATCAGTCCACTCTCCTCATGAAGTAAATTATCGGAGAACTCCAATAGCTTTCCATAAATTTTCCTTCAAATATATAAATATAGATACAATACATATATACTTTTCAGCAAGCCGAGAAAAGAAACAGAGAGTTGGTCAGTTTTACTCAAAATATTGGACTCTTGGAAGATGCTGCAAAGTAAGTCTTGAAATCAACAGTTTGAAACTCAACTGATCATAACAATCTCATACAATTTCCAGAACAACAGTCGAACAGTTACATAATGAAATTAATGCCCTGGATGTGAGAATAAAGAAAATAAAGAAACAAATAGACAGCTTCAATACAGAAATCGAAATACGACACCAAATGGTTGACTTCTTAATGGTGAGTAGTCTCTTAAATCACCCTTGTTTTATTCACTATGATAGCAAAAGAAGTTGACCCAATATTTTTCCGAATAAATTCCAATTCTTCATGTAGTATGCGGAACAAGAAGTGGAGAACGTTCAGAGGGGTATGAAAGAATTGGAGAACATAAGAGTGCAACTCGGGGAATTTTTTTGCGAAGACCTCAACACGTTCAAACTCGAAGAATGCTTCAGGATATTTCACGGTTTCTATTGTAAGTTCAAACAAGCCATAACTGAGAACGAAAGGAGAAAGATGCAAGAGGAACAGGCTATGGCTAGAAGGAAACAAAGGGAAGAATTATTGGCAATCAAAAGGAAACAAAGTAAGTTCATAAATTTCATGTTTCAATTGAATAGATAAGAATTATTCGTCAATATATTCAAGTTCTTCTCCAGTTTTCTTATGACCCATTATTTTTCAGTGGAAAAAATGGCACATAGTGCAGATGTAGAAACACCTTTTATTGACCTTCAACTTTATGAGCCTAGAAGTGCTTCAATGAAAAAGGTAAGTATCAAATCACGGTAATTGCACTTGATGAGTATTATTATCTTGATAAACGTTTTATAGGGAAGAAAATCACAGGCTAATTCAGAGGATGAGCAGTCTATAACTGGTTCGCCACTCTCAAGGAGACGTTTGGGTTCTTTTAACGGTAACGGGGAGTCATCGTTCAACAGAGAAGAAAGATCCCCAGGTAAAATTAACATTTATGTCTTAATAATAAAAAGGAGCCGATATAAATATCATGAATATTCGTAAGTAGACTGTAAGGAAATCCATTAGGCTCATGATGATACTAATATGAATACTTTGAAACATACTGACATAACTATGTCTTCCCCAGATATTACTCCGAACGGTAGTCTTAGGAGAAGAAGAAGCAGGGTACTATCAGAAGAAGACGAAGGTAACTTGATGGACTTCCTCAGATCTTCTGGCAACGAGAATAATAGAGAAAGGAAGTCTTGGGGAAGCCTAGGTAAGCTAATTTTGTAGTCCTTCTTTCTCCTTATAGCAGTTATGGATGATACAGTTCTTCATCGTCATTTTATGGTACTGTGATATCAAGTGGAGTTCCAAACCCACTGTCAACAAGACAAGGACTCACAAATGCGCTGAGGGAAAATTTGAAAAATATATCATTCATTCCAGATCGTTCTTGGGCAAGGAAGATAAGAGGAAGCGGACCAAGAAAGCGACCAGCCTTGCTCAACGCCGACTTCAGTTCTGACAGAGAAAGGCCTTCCTCCCCTTCACCATTATCTGAGTACAAACCGATAGTTACCTCAGCACCTGAAGAAGAAACAACGACCAAAAAACCAAAGGAATGGCGCCAGAAGATAGAATCCTGGCTCCATTCCAACGACAATGATCAAGCGACAGACGAATCTAAGAGACAAGCCAGAAAATTGACAAATAGGAGAAGTTTGGAGATGGATTCGGGTGAGTTTAAAAAATTAGATATTATATATCAAATGCAAAAAGTATTATTGAGAAAATCTTATATTTTTAGAAAGTGAAAGAAGCGGTACCCTGGATACACTACCTGAAGGTAAACAGGTCTACAGCGGAAGTCAGTCATCTTACAGAAAAATACATCCGGCTTGGAAACCTTCAACAACCATCGACAACACAGATGTAGTTGGAACAATTGAAGCAGTAGAGGGTATGTTGGTTCAATCAATTAGATTATATATTCTAGACGTGTTTTCACAGATATACAGCCTCAAATCAAAGATAAGTCAGCGTGGCGTAAATCAACTTTAAATGTCGCCAACAGCACTGAAGAAACACCTGAAGAAAAATCTAGGCACAGGTATCAACCAAGAAATATTGACTTATCCAGGAGTATGGAAGAGGAGAACGACAGGAAATCGCTTATAACTCAACTTGGTGCCAAACCTGCAAACGACAAACTCACATTGTACATAAGACAACCCAGTGAGACCTCTAAAGGTGATATTTTTCAGGGTTAAAGCCAGTATTTGAAATTCACCGAAATATCTGTTGCAGATGACAAGTGTTCCAACTTGACACAAGTTCCAAGAAGAGTTAGAGATTCCCAAAGCAGTCTTGATCAAAGTGTTAATAACAAGGTGGATATAGATCAAGACAACATCGAGACACCACCTGCTGTGAGAAAGATCTTTGTGCCTTCTCCTATAGACAAGAGAGAGCCTGCACCTCCATCGCCTTGCAGCAGAAAGATGTTGACTAGGTAAGTTCAGCTTCCTTTATAAAAAGTCGCGAACAAAAAATGTCAAAAATTAGGATAAGATTGAAATTCACAATTTGATGAGAGATCAGTTATATTATTGCCAAGTATACTCGATTAATATTAGAGAGGTATTTGAAATCTATGATGAAATATTAATATATACACAGAATTGTTAATGAATTCGCTATATTTTCAGGAATGATTGTGAGGTAACAGAGGTGTTAGGGGATGGACAATTTGACAGGCATTCTGCAGCGAGGAGAACCAGAAGATTCAAGCGTAGTATGGATGCAACAGAGTCATCGTCTCCTCCAGAACCTGCATGCGAATCTCAGTTAACCAAAGAAGCTTCACCGATAGACATTTCAATGTCACGTCAAATAGTAGAAACCGTAGATGAGACCGCTGCCAGGTTAAAAGCGTGGCAGGATAAACTCAGGAATCAAGAATCTGAAACAAGATTGAACAGAAGGTGAATATTTTAAGTATCAATTTATTATTTATCATTTACTATGTAGCTCAAACAGACAGAAATATAAGAGGGACTTGTGCCAACGTCGACATTGGTCAATAAAAACGTAGAATCTTCTTTGCCAATCTTATCTAGATGATATCTCGCACCATAGTGATCACAAGAATTCTACCATTTAGAGTATTGGCATGTGAGCGAAGCTCTTTCATCAAGTGACTAGTTAGCAGTCTCAACAGTCTGCCCCAAGAGGCAGAAAGTGTAATAAGGGTTACGCTTTATCATTGCGCATGGCGAAAACCGCTCCGAAGAGCTGAACCCACCAGTTCCAGTTTGGACTTCAGTTCGAGAACTTACAATCGTATGACTGGTAGCAGGGAAGCACTATCCAACCTCTATTAGCTCTGCATGGTCAGTACCCGAGTAGTTGGGAACGCAACTCACACGCTCAAGGGCTTTCTTATTCAACCATCCGAACGCAGTCCCATGAACCAAGATAGTCTCAAGATTGATGCCTCAATTGATCCTACTACGAGAACCGTCAATCCGGCCTGTACGTCAAGACCCACGAACCCTTGTGAAGCCTTTCAATTAAGCCTGTCTTCAAGCACAAAAGGACTAGCCGTATCGTCGAGATCCACAAACCCCAAAAACGTCTCGCAATCGATCCGGGTTCAGGACGAGGCCGGTCGAAGCATTTCTCGAGATATCCTGAACATGGACTTTCAACCACTGCCCGCTTGAGTCCAACACCAATTGGGTGGCAAAGTCGTACGAATACTTCCCGAGAGCCTCCACCTCCTGAGGTAACGCAGTATGCTACATAACACACTCGGCCATTGGACAGAAAAATCCGGAGATTTACTGCAATAGGGTAGAGTATAGTAGACATGTAATGCGGATTCTAGGGCCGAAGTGAACTGTCAAAATCGCGTAAGCAGCTTCTGGGGAGGAAGTGAACTGTCAAAATCGCATCACGCCGCTGCGAGGTGACCTAATCAGGAGGGGGGCGGAAAAAAAGGCCGTAATCGTGTCTGGACAGGAAAAAAAGCATGACATCATCACGCCGTTGCTAGGTGACCTAATCAGCAGGGCGGAAAAGGCCGTAATCGCTCTGTGACCTAATCAGGGCGTTGTCAGGAAAGAGAGGCATGACATCATCATGAAGCCGAGTACGGAGACAAGTCTGAACAGATGCCGCTGGAACGGCCCTGGGGGTACGCTCCGACGACGGAGTAACGCCAGGGGTGAGGCGTCCGGAGCCAGGCGCCAGGGGTGAGGCGTCAGGAGCCAAGCGCCTCATTTAGTTTTTTCCTGTCCAGACACGTTTACGGCCTTTTCCGCCCTGCTGATTAGGTCACCTAGCCATGGCGTGATGATGTCATGCTTTTTTTCCTGTCCAGACACGATTACGGCCTTTTTTCCGCCCCCCTCCTGATTAGGTCACCTCGCAGCGGCGTGATGCGATTTTGACAGTTCACTTCCGCCTCAGAACCTGCTTACGCGATTTTGAAGGTTCACTTCCGCCCTAGAATCCGCATTACATGTCTACTGAGTATGTTAGTTTTAATGGAGAGGTCCTGGGCTGCGACAGACTCCCTTGTCATTGAGTTGATCAACGCGGCTCGGCCCTCCATTCCACTTTTAAGGTGAAACTAGGGCCCCATTCGGTCAATCTTCCACCACACAGGTCCAGTGACTGGCGCAAATGGCATTACTTTAGACATTAAGACTTAACCCTTCATTTTACGAGGATGAAACTAGGGTCCTAGTCAAGACAAGCGCCCCCAGCACGACAAGCTATAATTCCATGGGGGGAGCACCACAGTGATCAGTGAGAATACTACCAAACAGACTTTGCTCTATTTTAGACAACTTCGGAGCGTTGTTCTCTCGATAATGCAATAAGCTTCTTTTATCCTGGAGGATTAAGCTTGCAGGAGATTTGTCCGTTTGTTTGTTCAACAATTCACTGATCTCTGTCTTTAAAAATAATGGATAAATTTTCATGAGAGCTTCTGGCCAAAAGAACGTTGTATGGGAATGTACCTCACAATTTCCCGCTATATATCTGTGAATATATTCAATTCAGCACTGGTTTGTCAGGTTTATGACCAATCTTTTTGCAGCTTTACTACATACTATATGTACATATACACATAACCCCCACAAGGACTCGGAAATGATTCGTACAGCTTTTTCGCAGTATTGCCATTATAATATCACCCATATCATAAAACTGTTATATTTACGAGTTTGATGAATAAGTCTTACATCTCAAATCTTTATGCACCACAACAAGTAAAAAGAATCGCCTGAAATCTTCATATTGTCATGAGCCAGTATGCTTTCATTTCAAGAGACAGCATGATATCTAGCCGTGAGGATGTTCTGGAAAATTTTTTTCCGATCGAACAAATTTTTTACATTAGAGATGATTTTTTCAGTCTTAAACTTCTTCTCACAATTCAACGACGAATTCAGTATAACATATGAACTGTGCAGATCCGAGATTTGTTCCCTGTGGAATACCTGCTCCAGTCTGGAAGTCACTGAGAGTGTTTTGAACTCCAACTTGGATAGCTTTAGTTCAGATGGTCCTAGTTTTCTTACGGCACTTGATATGAGTTCCTGTGGTCTGGTATTCTTCTAATTGTGTTCGATGATAAAACGAAGACGATTAATTTTTCGAAATATTATGTTATCATATATATGTGTTCCATTCTCAGGAATAGGAACCATACAGAAATAAAGCCAGAGGATGTCAAAAAGGCCTTCCAGATGAGCCAGGAGCAAGACGTTAAGCACAACACCTTCACGACAAGTGGAAAGCCACAATCCAACAGAATTGACATACCTTTACGCAGACAGAAGGAACACGATAATGACGAAGGTTTCGAGGAGACCCAGAGCCTCATGTCTGAATCTCCAAGTCAAGGAGCTTCTTCTGGAGGAAATTACGAAACAGATATCACTGATAGCACTCGAATCGTCATTGAAGACTTTACGAAAAAAAAGTGAGTATATTATTTCCTTATAATTGAACTGTTTGAGTAATCGCACTGAAAATATTCAATAAATCTCAAATAAAATAATATTGAGGCTCAACTGTTTCGTTTTCTCCTCAAAATGAATTCATCTTTAAAATTTGTTTTCAATAAGTCGATAGTTGAAGTAGATGAGCTGACCTGATGGTTCAACATTTACTCAGATTGGAAATTTTATTTTTTACGATATTTATCATCTTACTATAATAATTCATATTACATTTTTAGGATCAATGGTTTTAAATCTAAGGTAACCGATAAATCAAGCAGAGACATCATTAGAAAGGAACGTGAAGTCAAACCCTCTTCTAAAAAGAGCAGTTTGGTCCAAAAGGATTCGAGAAGGTCGCCTACTGGGGTAGTTTCAAGAACGAAAACACCTTTAGACCGGAGTTCGTCAGTAAGGCAACAAACGCAGGTAGGAAGAATTTTTGTATTATTCCCTTTTGGGCAAAATATTGTGAAAAAATTGTCTTCTTATGTCTCGTTCAAGTTAGTTTTTATTTTTCAACTGATTTATTTCAAAATTGTTCGTGCTATTTATGAATTTAATCATTGTATTCTGGTTGGTAAAAATACCATAAGCCCAATAGCGCTTTTGTACTTAGTTTTTTTATTACTTTTGGTAAAACCAAATAGATCCAATAGAGTTGAAGCAGATTGGCAGTTTGGTCATTCAATAAGTTCCCAGAATTTCCTAATCGGGTTATTTCTAAACTTTCTAACAAGTTCAGCTTCAGACCAATTTTCTTTATGCAAAACCTTAAAACGCTCATCAAAATCATGGCTCTGAAAGACGTATTTATGTCTGTGTTATTGAGGAGTTTCTTTATTTATAGAGATAGCTTATCATAGTAACTGAGGGAATTTTTTTCGGGTATATTTGGTAAATATTATTTTTATATTGTTCTCTATCTATCGTTCTGTCTAGTATTGATGACGAATAACCGTTATTAGTTGTTATGAGTGTAATTAAATTCAACTCTTATTCGGTATGTTGATATCGATATCTGTGTAGAATTGGTTTCACTCATTAAGAGAATATCTATGGAGTTCTGGTGGAGAACATATTTATCTTTGTTTTCAATTTGCAGAAGACCATTGGATTTCCATTCTGCGATTTTTATGAAGTTACTGAATTTTTGTAAGAAGCATGTTCAATACCATATAACATTTTGGTTGATCACCTGCTGACACATTGTTTTGAATTCTTCCAAAAATGTACTCATTATAACAGATAATAGCTGGATTAATTCTCCGTAAGATCAACAGATTCTAATCTAAATAAATCTCTTGAAAACATTTAAAATTAAATTTTAAACATGCCCTTGATATTACTGTATCACTTTATAGACATATATATTATCATCACATGTGGTGGAAATTAAGTAATAAAGAATCATTAATACAAATATAATGTTTGACAAAATTATTTGAACATCACCTAATACAAATCTTGGTTTCGATTGGATATTAAAGAATAACAAGTTCAGTTACTAAAAAATGTACTACGTAGAATTCGAAAAAGTCTCATTTTTATTCTCCTTTTCAAGAAATAGATAGCACATTCTCCAAAAAAAGATCCTGAAAAATTCTAACCCTTTTTCTTCAGTTAGGAGTTATTTGAATGAATAAAATAATTAGTCAAAAATATATACATACCTTTTTCCATGAGACACTAAGCGAAACTTACCGACCTTTTGATGCTCTGATGGAGTATGTATATATTTTTTACTGATTATTTTATTTATTCAAAAAACTCCTAACTGAAGAGCTTTTCCAAGTTCTTTTTCTGGCAAATGTGCTATCTACTTTTTTAAAAAAGGAAATAAAAAAGATATCTTTAGGAATTGTGGAATAAATGTGGTACATTTTTTGGTAAGTGAGCTTGTAATTCTTTAATAATCCAATCGAAAAACAAAAGGTATTAGGTGATGTTTAAATAGTTTGGCCATTATTTCACATTTCCTTTGATTCTTTAGTAATTAACTTCCATCACATGTGGTGATGATATATATATATATATATATATATATATATATATATATATATACATATATATATATATATATTATTTTTAAAGTGATGGAACTTTCCATAGGGATAACTGTGATTTGACAGAAGGTATTTTGACATTTCTGTTCAGTAAGCATTGTCAAATTATCATGGAAAGACTCACGCCGCAACAACGTTTACAAATTGTTGAAATTTATTTTCAAAATCAGTGTTCTATTCGCCAGACTTATAGAGCACTTCGTGGAATTTATGGTTTACATAATCGTCCATCAGAGCAGCTTATTCGTCGAACTATCCATAGATTTTGGACAACATTTTCTCTACTCGATGCAACAATAACAAAAAGATAAAGACCTGTACGTACAGAAGAAAATATCGCTGCTGTAGTTCATAGTGTTAATGATTAAACAGATTTGTCTATTCGTCGACGTTACAACAATTTGGACTCTGTGCATCCACCACATGGAAAATTTTGCCTAAAGATCTTGGTCTACACCCATACAAGATCCAACTGGTTCAAGAACTAAAGCCACCTGACCATAATAAGGGTCGTTTGTTCGCTGATTGGGCCCTAGAATAGCTTGAAGTTGATCCAATTTTTTATCGTAAAATTGTGTTTAGTGATGAAGCTCATTTCTTGTTGGACGGCTATGTAAACAAGCAAAATTGCGGTATATGGAGTGAAAACAATCCTCAAGAAGTTCTGCAGGTTCTATTGCATCCTGAAAATGCACTGTATGGTGTGCTTTACACGCTGGTGGCATCATCGGTCCATATTTCTTTAAAAACGATGCTGAAGCTAATGTTACAGTGAATGGTGCTCGTTACAGATCGATGATCAATGATTATTTGTTTCAAAATTTCAATGGTATCGACCCAGAAGCGTTTTGGTTTCAACAAGATGGTGCTACACTTCATGCTGCTACCGTAAAATTGAATTTTATTGAAAGAAAGATTTGGCGATAACATTATTTCTAGAAATGATCCAATTAATTGGCCTCCAAGATCATGCGACATAACTCCACTGGATTATTTTCTTTAGGATTATGTCAAGTCATTGGTTTATGCTGATAAACCAGAAACAATAGACGCTTTGGACCCCAACATAACTCGTGTAATTGACAAAATAAGGCCTGAATTACTCGAAAAAGTGCTCCAAAAGTGGTCTGGTCGAATGCAGTTCCTCAGAGCTTGTCGTGGTGGACATATGCCGGAAATTATTTTTAAAACATAAATATCATAAAATTGTCTTTCAAATTAAAAAAAATTGGCTTCAATCTTAATTTAAATGTTTTTTATTTCAATTTAAAGTTCTATCACTCTAAAAAAAAACACCCGATATGTCTTTAAAGTGATACAGTGTATCTAGGGCATGTTTAAAATTTAATTCTAAATGTTTCCAATTTAGATTAAAATCTGTGGAGGTTCCGTAGAATTAATCCACCTATTATCTGTAATATTCAAAAAACTTCATGATAAATTTTCAGTATATAATGTACTCATTATGATGTTGATGTCATTTGTCTATTCACTCAGTGTGTTCTTCAGTTCATTTCATTTGTTGATGCTGGCGAGGTTGCATTTAGATTGTATAAATTAAGGTGTTTTGCGGCTATTGTGAATGCTGTATATATTGTACTCTATTCGAAGAATTAACTAGTGAACTGGTATTTGCCTTAGTGTTAATATAGATATTCAATCTATTGTAGGAATCGCGCTTAAGTACGGTACGCAGACACGTCAACACTGGGGGAACATCATTAAGTTTAAATGGATTTTTATTTATATTGCTTACTGCAGTTCGGAAACAAGTACCCGCCTCTAGATCTCTTGTGAAGTTCCATCAGAAGCTTTAGTGTAACTTGTGCGAGTTATAAAATTAGTTATGTTCTGGTCATGTATTGTTACCGTATCCTAAAGTCACCAAAGGCACAGCACTGTTAGTTTTTGACCCAACAGAGTTTTGATAGCCGGCTATCCCAGCGAGAAAATCAGTTCCCCACCAAGATACGAATGAAGTTTGTATCATTATATAATCCTGATACTCCTAGATCTTCTGTGAAGATCTATCAGAAGTTTTTTCAGCTTGTGCGAATTAGGAGTTCAGTTGTATTCTGGGAAGGCTTTGTTATTGCAATCTTACGCCACTTTAGGTCAGAGCACTATTAATTTTCGACCCAACAGTGAAATGGTGACCGAGACCCGTCCAACTAGAAAATTTCTTTCCTACCTCAACAGGATTTGAACCTGCGACCTTTCGGTTGCGATTCCAAAGCTCCTACCACTGAGCCATCCACACTCATGTATCCGCCGACAATTCTCTACAAGGTCCCTACGAGCTAAAATACATTTCACATCTGGTCACGAAACAACTCCCTCCATTTGGGTAAAATAATTCAACTCTTTGAACTTATATTATATGTATGTTAGGCTGTGAATAAAGCATTTAAGTCTAATATACTCTGTCAAGAAAGTACCGGGAATTTTCAATTAAAACAACATTTTTACATTTAATCGTCAAAATTTATTGGGTCGCCTTCAAAATAGGCTCCATTTGCTTCAATACATCTCTGCCAACGGCACTTCCAATTATCGAAACATTTTTTATAGGCGCTTTCCGGGGTGGACTTTAGCTCTCGCGCCGAATTTTGTTTTATGGCTTCAATCGACTCAAAACGGGTGCCACGAAGGGGCAATTTTAGTTTTGGGAAGAGGAAAAAGTCGCAGGGAGCCAAATCCGGCGAATACGGTGGTTGCTGAAGCACGTTTGTTGAGTTTTTGGCGAGAAAGTCAGTCACAATCGTAGCTCGGTGAGAAGGCGCGTTATCGTCATGCAAAATCCATGAGTTGTTCGCCCACAAATTTGGCCGCTTCTTACAGATACGCTCACGCAAACGTTTCATAACGCCTAGGTAATACTCCTTGTTTACTGTCTGACCCTCTGGAACGAATTTGTAGTGCACCACGCAACAGATATCGAAGAAAACAATGAACATCACCTTCATTTTCGAGCGGCTTTGGCGTGGTTTTTTCGGTTTCGGCTCATTTTTTGCCACCCATTCCGATGATTGCTGGCTTGTTTGCATATCGTACTCGTAGACCCAGGTCTCATCACCAGTTATAATGCGTTCCATGAATGTAGAATCGGAATTACAGCGATCCAGCATGTCTGAAGCAACCTGTTCGCGATGACGTTTTTGAAGAAAATTCAGGTCTTTCGATACAAGTCGTGCGGCCACCTTTCTCATGCCCAAAATATCAATCAAAATCGTACATGCGGACTCGTGGGATATCTTAAGATCATGTGCTATCTCTTTCAAGCTGGTACGAAGGTTTTCCAGCACCCTTTCCTTAATTTTATCGACGTTATCTTCGATCGAAGCCGTCGATGGGCGACCACTTCTCGACCGTCCTTGAAGGCTCTGTACCACTGATATGCAAGAGTTTTCGATAGAGCATTATCACCAAAGGCCTTTTGCAACATTTTCAATGCATCGGCACACGAAAATTCATTTGTAACACAAAACTTTAAACAAATTCTTTGCTCTAGTTAATCGCCCATAGTAAAAATCGGCACGCACTCTGACATCGACTGACTTAAGCAGCTGTTGCAAACACACTAGTTGACAGATCCCGCTCAAGCTTGGCATAGTAATTAAGGACAGTGGTACCAACCTAGGAAAAAAAATTTTTACCTGCCTCATTGCCCCGCCAGATTTAAATCGATAATTCCCGGTACTTTCTTGACAGAATGTATGTCTACTGAATTGAAACAGTGTTTTCTAAATACACTTATTTAATTTCATTCTTAAAGTTTTTCAATGAAAATTTTTTTAAATTAAAATTTGTAGGAGGGTAACAGAATAAATCTGTATCATATTTGAAATTTTATAATAATCCTTCTATCAAGGGAAAACCTCTTTTTATTATTTTATTGAATATTATGAGGTTCGAGAGGAAAGTTATTATTCAAAAGTATTTCATATTCAAATTAATTATAGAATATGGACTTTTAACATAATACAAATTTTTGATGTTCTACAATACTGCTTTTTCTTCAAAATTTTTACCTGCCTCATTGCCCCGCCAGATTTAAATCGATAATTCTCGGTACTTTCTTGACAGAATGTACAGGTATGGAAAACACAGTCGGAAACATAGGAAATTCAGTGTGATGAAATGATAGTTACTCTGTTACGAGCAAACAAAAAAGGAGTTTAATGCAAATAATACTAATCAGTTTCACCATCACATATATTTCTTACAAATATATCTGGAATCAACAATTCTTAATAGAAGTCGATGTTCATAAATTGAACTGATGTCAGAATTATTTTCAATAAAATACAATATTATTATAATAAACTAAGTCAAACATTTTCTCGCGAAAAGTTAAAACTTAAAGCTATATGTATAAATATAGGAAATGTATAAAATTATTTAACTGCGCAGAAAATATTCAAACGGCCTGCAAATATATTTTAAATTACACGGTAAAAATTTAGATTCACTTGAGCAGCTACTACACTGGGAAATATCGTCAAAAAAAATTTGAACACAGCCTCTGAACTCGTTTGGAATGTGTTTTTTCAACTGCAAGGGAACCTCTTTTATCCTTATGACTGATTTATGAATATTCTTAAAATTCATCGAATAGAATTCTAAAATATTCGATGAGTTACGGAATCTAATTCCATGTTAAAGATATTAACTCACTTCAAGATAAACTAAAGTTCCTTAACATTAACTCTATAAACATACTATACTAGCTGGAAAATTTATCTGGAATATTTTTACAAATGGTCTTAGTGAATAATGGAATAGCTAGATAAATTCGAAATATCAAGGTCTTGTAAATAATGGTCCGCACAAATATGGACGTACACATCTTATTTCATTAATTGTAAAAGGCAAGTGGGCTTTTAAAATGCTTCTTGAAAACACAACAGTTACTGGTTGGTCTCAATTATTACTGCAGAAGATTGACATTCAAGGTGAACATTGAACACTTGGTTTGAACAGATTTTAGAGACTATATGTAGAAAAATGATCAAAAAATTGTACTTCAATTCATTGCCAAACATAAGTATCAATATCAATTACAGAAAATTACATGGATGAATAATTTAAACAATCAATAAATTCAAATATCAGTCGAATAAAAATACTGCACGATTATTATATCATGAAATGTTTGAAGAATCAACAAATTCTTATGAAAAAGTATTAAAATATGACCATTGGAGGAACTTCCTTAGGTAAAATTGATGTGACTTTGCTTAGAGGTGTTCAAATCACGCATACACAGGATGATATATTCTTTTTTTTTTATAGATTAAACTATTTCACGAAAACCTCTGTTATAAAATATGAAAGGGACAAAGTTATTCAATCTATAAAGTCCAATTCAATGTCTTGGAATTTCCACTAATTTTATAATGGCAATAATATGGCGAAGCGACTATGATTGGACATATTTCAAATCATTATGTCAGTTCAGTGTAAACAAACAATCGCGTGGCAATTATTACACCTGCGAAAGAGCTTCATTTTTGACTTTATTGAATTTATCGAAAGATAGTCATTCGAATATTAAATATTTGGAGAGTTCAATCAAAATGCAGCAGAAAGATATTCGCGAGTGTTTAGTTTAATGAGTGCAGAGATGAACACTTTAAACAACTTTTGTGAATAAATCATCGATTTTATTGGCGAGAATTGGATTTTGATAACTCATCAGAATAAAATATTTCAAAAAAGAAAGCCAAATTAAAGATGCAAGCTGAGAAAGTTTTGGATATTCAAATAATCCACTAATTTTGATTCCAGGAAACTAATTTATCGAAGCGGATTCATTCATCTCCAGATGAAGTGAAATATGTTATTCCAGATTTTACGTGAACACACGTAAAGGATCGTATTAGCTTACTGCATTAAACAAAATAAGTGGTACCTCTCCACAAATTAATGAAAGTCAAAAAACACACAAGTCCACTTAATGTTCAAACTGTAATCTCGATTTAACGTTTGAATTGAGATATGCTATCAATTAAAACCACAGGATCGATCATGTTGGCGTCGTCAGAACTAACAGAACTGGACTTATGTTGCACATTATCAAATTCTAACTGAAGGACTTCTATCTTTGTCCTCTTGTACATTTTCACAGGCTACACAGGCTGTTGAAATGGTTTATCATGATTTCTGTTGAAACAAAAGTCTCAACTCAAGAAAGATACCGTATATACGTTCCACCTGGACTGAAAAGACTAAATTTTACCTTAGGACTCTGCTCCTTCAACCACCCAATAGAAATAATTGTATATAATACTTTATAATTCGAATTTAATATCCAATTCAAATAAATAAATGTAAATTATGGTTTTATTAGAGACACTGCATTAAGAGATTCTAGTCTCTGAAAAAATAAATCACATAAATAAAATATCATTTTGTAAAACAGATTTCACAAATAGCCTCTGAAAAATGAAACACATACATAATATACAGACAGGAAAAAGCTCTTACATATATTTCATAGATTCTATATGCTCTGAAAAGATGAATCACATTAATAAAATAGGATAAAAAGAAATATTTACAACAACTTTCAACAATAAAACCTCTTATATAGTAGGAATGTTTCATCATAAATTTCAGAGATTCATATTACATGCCTCAATTAATTGACTTTGAAATTTTGCCAAGTAATCGCCAGACAAGTTTCATCTGGATAATTAAGCTCCTAATTACATATTTTTCGATAATTTCAGAGTAAGGACAATTAAGATCTGAAATTTGAGTAATGGTTGTGATGAAAAGTTTTCATTTCATGAATTGGTAGCGTTTTCACCTTTTGTCGAAAAGATACCAAGTTGCAGCTGGCCTCAATTGAAAATAACAGTTCAATTTGGCATATAATCTCATTTTAAGTTAATCTTCATAAAAAACTGCCATCACTGATTTAAAAATAGCCGGCGTCAGTCTTTTGTTGGTATATAGAGACTCTTTTAGCTCTAAGACGAACAAATATTGGCACAAGGACAGTTTGAAAAAGTATATCATAAATAAAATAATTTAAAGGACTCAATTTGCTAAAGGAAATAGTGGCTACAGGCGAGTTAGTGTTTATACAATAGTTATATCAGAGTAACATGAAAAGGTACATTTATAGTAGGTAAAATATAGTTCACAGTATATTGGAATGTTTTACTGATTGTCATTCCGATTGATCTTACTCATATATTTTAATTTTTTTTTTGTTGAGTGCCTAGGATATCTACTCAATTCACTACAAAATTAATCAAGGCACTGGGTGTTAGGAAAGAAGATAGTAATTAGAAAAACATATATGCTTAGTGACTTAACTTCAATTGCTTTGTGAATTCAAATGTTCCTTTCCTCAAATTATTGATATTTTCGAATGAAAACCGTTAAATTAAAACAAAAGCAAGATGCTTCTGAAAGCATGAAAGGTTTGGTGAAAAAAAATCTTCTTTGTAAAAGTTACAAAACGTCCACCGTCTGTTCTATTCCTCATTTGTTTTCGCTTTTCATCAGGCCACAAATTTACGGAAAAAACTTACGGAATATTATGAATGATGCAAAGACGTATCGATGAGCACATTATGGCTGATTTATTGGTGAAAATTATAGCCAATAACGATTGAAATCTGGAAAGTAATAATATCGGAAAATTATCCATATTTTTTTACCACAGGGTTAAGTCTTGTTTTGAATACTAATTCCGGCTGATATTAATCTTCGCCTTCAAAAACATCTTGCAGTCATCTTTTATCTGTCTCTTTCATAATACTGTTTCTAATTTTTTTATGCAAGGAAATATCCCACAAAACAACCGTGTTTCAAGCAATGTTAACGCCGAAACTCAAGTCATCTATTTCTTTCCATCATTTAAAATCCAAGCTCTACAAATTGCCCACTTTGCTAACTCAACCATCTCAAAAAATACCACGTAAAGAAAATCACGCACAGATCAAACTTTGTTCTATCAGCAGAACATACCAATTCATCCCTGGGATAAAAGTTAGCTGGAGGTGGTTCATCGCCTATTTTGCAAGACTCACCCCTTGCTGCAAACTGAGCTGAGCAGATCTCTCTGCAGGGAGGGCATACTATGGCACCCTTATGCAGCCATCCGTCGCTTATGATCTTGATATGTATCTTTTGATTTGCATGGTAGCACGTGTAGGTATAGTTCCCAACGAGTATATGAAGCCTTCCGTTTTCGCACCTATACAACAATGAACATTCATTGCAACCAGTTTCATGAAAATAGCTACAATATCACAAGTTTCTCTCCAAAAGTATAGAAAATGTCAGTAGTCATTTTTAAGCTGTGACTCCAAGAATGAATAGTTAGGTTAAGATCAAATGATAATGATGTGGTGACTTCTAACTATAAAATAAGTAATAGTAAACCATCAATAGCAGAAAAGTATAAGAAATATCAGTGGTCAATTCTAAATACTGAGCCCAAGACTGAATAATTAGACCAAATGACAATGATGTGATATCCATCTATAAAATAAGTAGTAAATCAATCAATACCAGAAGCTTTTCCAAAAATATCATAAATGGCAACAGTCAGTTCTTAACAGTTAAATGACTTTAAATTCAAAATTATATATTCTAACTTTTTTTAAAATATTTTTTCTGTTAGACTAACAGAATATATCTGTTAAAATTGAAATATTTAATAAATTTTATATACCTTCTATCAACTATAAACCTCCATTTATTTTATATCTTCTAACTTCTACAATATATATTCAAACTATATACAAAAACTATCAAATTGATATCCTTATATATAATCAATATAAAATATTTTTCAATGTCTCGGAAAAAACTCTTTTACATCCCGACATGAAACTTAATAAATGAAATTCTGGTTCAAAAATAATAAATAATCGAGGAATATATTGTGGATATTCAAACTCTATATGAATTTATTTCATAATTTAAAAATTAATTTGAATGTGAGTCAATACTTGACAGAAGTAAAATTGAAATGACTTTAAATTCAGAATTATATATTCTAATTTCTACAATATATATTGAAACTATATACAAAAACTATCAAATTGATATCCTAATTTTTTGTATCTAGTTTCAATATATATTGTAGAAGTTAGAATATAAAATTCTGAATTTACAGTCATGTAAATTTTAATTCTCAATGCTATCAAATTGATACCCTTAGTTTTTGTATATAGTTTCAATATATATTGTAGAAGTTAGAATATATAATTCAGAATTTAAAGTCATTTAAAATTTACTTCTATCAGGTACTGACTCATATTTAAATTGATTTTTAAATTATTGAATAAATTCATATAGAGTCTAAATATCCACAATATAATCCTAAATTATTTATTATTTTTGAAATTCTGGTTCAAAAACAATGAATAATTGAGGAATATATTGTGCATATTTAGACTCTATATGAATGCATTTCATAATTTCAAAATTAATTTGAATGTGAATCAATACTTGATAAAAGTAAAATTTAAATGACTTTAAATTCAGAATTATATTAATACATTCTTACTTCTACAATATATACTGAAACTATATACAAAAACTATCAAATTGATATCCTCAGTTTTTATATATAGATTCAATATATATTGTAGAAGTTGAAATATAATTCTAAATTTAAAGTCATTTAAATTTTACTTCTATCAAGTATTGACTCACATTCAAATTGATAACCTTATTATATATTCCTTAATTAATTATTATTTTTGAAATTCTGGTTCAAATATTATAAATAATTGAGGAATATATTGTGGATATTTAGACTTTATATGACTTCATTTCATAATTTAAAAATTAATTTGAATGTAAGTCAATACCTGATAGAAGTAAAATTTAAATGACTTTAAATTCAAAATAATATATTCTAACTTCTACAATATGTATTGAAACTATATACAGAAACCATCAAATTGATATCCTCAGTTTTTATTTATAGTTTCAATATATATTGTAGAAGTTAGAATATATAATTCTGAATTTAAAGTCATTTAAATTTTACTTCTATCAAGTATTGCCTCACATTCAAATTGATTTCTAAATAATGAAATAAATTCATATACAGTCTAAATATCCACAATATATTCCTTAATTATTTAGTATTTTTGAAATTCTGGTTAATTTTCTTATCATGGGACATTATTTGGGGTAAATAATTTTTGTAATGTTTTTCTGTGTTCCGACTACAAATAGTTATAGGTTATAGGTAACAACACGTTGATCATTTCTGTTTTATTTTGGATACTTTAAAGGTTACTTCGAGTTTATTCGTTCCAGGTTTCATCTTACTTGGTGAGTTAAATTTTGATCCTGTGATATATTTTAATTTAATACATTTCTGAAGAGGTCTAGAGACTATTTCTAGAGAATAGTGGATTTTCTTGTATTTGTATGTTAATATAGATACTTATATAGTTTTTGTTAATACATTTGTATTAATATGTTTCATATCGGGATGTAAAAAAGTTTTTTCCGAGACGTTGAAAAATATTTTATATTGATTATATATAAGGATATAAATTTGATAGTTTTTGTAAATAGTTTCAATATATATTGTAGAAGTTAGAATATATAATTCTGAAATTAAAGTCATTTAAATTTTACTTCTATCAACTATTGACTCACATTCAAATTAATTCTTAATATTAACACTAAAAATGAATAGTTAGGTAAGGATCAAATAGCAATGATGTGGTAGCATCTAACTATAAATTAAGTAGTTAATCAATATCAGAATCTTCTTCCAAAACTTGAAAAAAAAGAGTAATGAATTCTAAACAGTGACAATGATCTTGAGATATCTAACTATGGAATAAGTATTAAATCAATAAACATAAGATGCTTCTCCAAAAGTATAGGCAATGGCAGATACTCAATTCTAAACAGTGGCCCATAGAACGAATAGTTAAGTTGGTCAAAAGACAATGATGTAGCGACATTCGAACCATAAATTAAGTAGTTAATCCTCTAAAAAAATTGAGTTAGGTTTTTCTTACCTGTAACCATAGCAGCCAGAGCCCCAATGTTGCCACTGTCTCGTTTGTTCACAGGCTCTTTCTTCCCACATGTGGTCAGAGTGTTCAAAGCATAGTGATTGATTTCCGTACTTCTCCAAGGCGAAATTCTTCTCTGGTGTAGGATTATTTTCGGCGAATTGACAGTGAGAACCTCTAACTATCACATTTTTTGCTTTCCAAGTGAACTCGTTGATGTAAGGGCAGTAGTCAGCTAGCGCCACAGAACCTTGAAAGAATATTTACACTTTGACCTCTCTCATATCGTAGGTCATAACAGTTTTATACCAAAAAAAAATAAAAAATTTTCGGAGTTCATACCTCCATAGTACCCTTCTTCTCCGGGATCGACGTACTTGATCTGGTCGAAATTCTGGTAGATCTTGGGCAAAACCTGTTCGTGCCTTTCTAGGTTACAGAGGGCAACAGAAGTGCGATCGTCTGTACATTCCATCTGTATAGGATCCCGTTTCACTTTGTTACAGAATGGATGTATTGACATTCCCCTATCCGCCTTCATGGATATCCATTCTTTGCAGCTTCTCATGGCGAAGTCACATCCTAAACCTGGAATAAATTAGGAAATATCAACAATAAATAAAACATGAATTGAGTTTATTAATTCCATGTTAAAAAATCTCACAGTTCTATTATATATGAATTACAAAAAACTTCACTAGGCCTAAAATAGAACCTTGTGGCACACCCTTCGAGGGTTGTAATAATTTTTCAACAAACCTTTTCCCCAAGTCATTTCTCCAGCTTGCGAATAATTGGCAGTGTACCATCCAGTGTCCTCCATCAAAGCTAATGTTATTCTGGAAACCTTCGGATTTTGGGTATGAGTTCCGGTCATTACTTCATTTTCGAAAACTCTCTTCTCCCAGTGGGTTAAAACAGTACCGTCCTCCCCCTGATCTTCTAACTCGGCACCCTCTAACTGAGAACAGTTGAAGTAGTTTCTTACTTCCGACACGACGTTTGGTGTCACCTGTAAATATAAAAGATGTTTTTTAGAAGGGGAGAATTTCAAATAATTGGTATTAATGCTTGAATATGATTTCTGGCCGACGCTTTTGCGGTAGGTCCAATTTTCGTAGTTAATTAAGCTGTATTTACATTTATTAAATTAATAATATTTCTTCAAAACGCTGTTTCGATTCAGTTACAAATTGAGGAAGAAAGGAAACCAAAATAGAAACAAAATCAACTAAATTAAAACAACTCTCTAGAAGATACTATGATCTACTGCAAAAAATTGAAAGCTCACCCTTTTTTATGACTGTATCTGCAGACAATAGTCTTATATATATCTTATATAAACCATAGGGCAAACACTACAAGTTAACTTATAGACTCCAGATTTATTGTCTTTATTTGTTTTATCTTTGTTATTTTTTACATGAGTTCCTAAATTATTAACCGTTCTAAAAGCAACATTCAGGTCAAATTTCAATTTAAAATACTTTGCAATATTATCTGATATTTTATTCACGTAAATTAGATTATTTTCAATTTGTTGATTCGGATTTTTTCAATGAAGTGGGCATAACTAATCAGAATAAAACATTTCAGGAAAGAACGCTGATTTAAAGATACAAGATGAGAAAGTTTTAGATGTTCAAATAAAACAATAACTTTGATTTCCAGTCAAGTATCGAACATTTAACTGATCTATCGAAATCATTCGGCAGATTCATTTATCTCCAGAAAAAGTGAAATATGTTTTTACAGATTTACGTGGGCACAAGTAAAGTATCATATTAGCTTCCTTTATTGAACAAACTATGTGCTATCTCTCGACAAATTAACGAAAGTCAAAAAACACACAATTCCACTTAATGTCAACAGAGAAACTGTAATCTCGATTCAACGTTTGAACTGACACATACTATCAATTGCGACCACATGATCGTTCATATTGGCGTCGTCAGAACTAACAGAAGTTTTACAGAATCAAATTCTAATTGAATTTTATAAATTGAATTCGATGTCGACTTCAAATAAATAAATATAAATTATTGTTTCATTACACACATTGCATTAGGCTCTGAAAAAATTAATCACATAAATTAATAAAATAATGAGAGGAGGTTTTTACTTGATAGAAGGATTATTACAGAATTTAAATATTAAAACAGATTATTTCTGTTAGACTCCTATAAATTTCAATTTCAAGAAATTTTTATTAAAAAACTTCTAGAATTAAATTAATGTTTCAAATTTAGTGGAAATATAAAATCAAAACTCATTATATAATATCAAATGGAGTGAAAAACACAACGAAACATAAATTGTCAATTAAAATTACTAAATAAATATTAGGAGGCAGAATTTTGTTTCTGATTTTACATTTATGAAAACCAAATCTTTTTTAAAAATGCAAAACATAATTTTAAGAACTTCTCCAAACTAATTTTTTTGAAATATTTTATTTTATTATTTATATAAGTTATTCAAAAATCTCTTAAAACATGTTATTTCTTGTTAATTGATTTTATTCTTTAAATGTGAAGTAGGACTGACGAAGATTTTATTTAATTTCAAATTGTTTTTTGAGGATGAGCTACATGTTTTGAGAGACTTTTGAAATAAGTTTTTTAAATATTTGAATAAATTAAATATTTCAAATAAATTAGTTTTGGAGAAGTTCCCACAATTATGTTTTGCATTTTTGAAAAAGAATTGGTTTTCATAAATATAAGATCAGAAATAAAATTTTATCTCCTTCAAATACTTATTTAGTTATATTAATTGACAATTTATATTTCGTTAGGTTTTTTTATTCCATTTGATATTATATGAGTTTTGATTTTATATGTCTACTAAATTTGAGCATTGCTTATTAGACATTAGTATAATTCTAAAAGTTTTTGAATAAAAAGTTTTTTAAATTAAAATTTATAGGAGGCTAACAGAATGAATCTGTTCTGATATTTAAATTTCACATAAATTAAATAATTTTAAAAAATAAAACCTCTTATATAGTCGGAATGTTTCTTCATAAATTCCGAAGATTCATATTAGAAGTCTTAATTAATTGACGTTGAAAAATGGCGAAGTAATCGACATAAAAGTTCCATCTGGATAATTAAGCTCGTAACAACATATTTTATCGACAATTGAAGAGTAAGAATAATCAATATCTAAAATTTGAGTAATGAGTGTGATGAAAAATTTTCATTTCATGAATTGATAGTATTTTCACCTTCTCTCGAAAACACACCATGAAATGAGAAAATATCCAGTCAAATAATTATCAGACATCAATAAGACCTAAATAAAGATACGAACCAGCTGACCTCGCCGCGTAATTTCGGAACCCGGAGATCTTCAATTAACGAATGAGATCACAGAACAGTTTTTCTAACAGACACCAAAGAACAACCTTGATTGAGTGTCTTTAGCATCCTCAGATTTCTGATAATTTTTCAATCTACAATCTTTCTGTAATATTTAATTGAATCAGTCTTTACTTGATGAAAATCCACATTAAATAATATTAAATAAGGTTATTCTCATTTTCCCTAAGTTTGATTGTTATTTAATACAACAATTGTTTCGCTATCATTTTATTTAAAATGTAAACCTACCTGATGATGCTACTGTTATAGCATAGCAATTGTTGTATTAAATAACAATAAAACTGAAAAAATGAAACTCAGAATAACCTTATTTAATATTATTACAATCTTTCTGAATCCTTTATCCCATACGAAAACAGTTAAAGAAAGAATTAGGAATTTTCATAACAATCATAATCCAGCTTATTTTACTTTTCTTCAACTCATTGTCATTCAACAATGCACTTAAACAATTTAACATTTTCACTACCGTTTACTTTCGAAACATGACGTGTATACCAAATTATGATCCAGTGGAACAAATATATAAATGTCAGATAGGAACCTAATGAAATTTTAATTAGATGCCATCTGTTTTTTTGAATGAGAATACATTTACTACGTATAACAAGTGAGGTACATTCTCTTCCTAGCCTTACTGCTGATTCTTTTATGTCGACTGATAAATATTTGATGTTTTTTCAGTCTTTACTGGAAAGAAATTCATTTTTAACGCTTGGTTAGAAAAAATTCAATTTCCACAAACTTTCTATTGAAACCGACTATGGCAATGAAGTTATTGGGGTTGTTGCTGGTATTTCCAAACTAAATGAGAATAATTTGAATATCAAAACAGATTTAATCTGCTAGTTTTCTATAATTTTAATTTAAAAAAATTTTATTGAAAAACTTTTAGAATTTAATTAATGTCTTATAAGCACAGCTTATATTTAATAGACATATAAAATTGAAACTCATTATATAATATCAAATTGAATAAATAACCCAAAAAAATATAAATTGTCAATTAAAAACAATAAATAAATATTTGAAGGATACAAAATTTTGTTTCTGATCTTACAATTATGAAAACTAATTCCTTTCCAAAAATACAAAACATAAGAACTTCTCAAAAAATAATTTATTTAATATATTTAAATATATTAAATTATATGTCTATTAAATATAAGCTGTGCTTATAAGACATTAATTTAATTCTGAACGTTTTTAAATATTTGAATATATTAAACATTAAAATTATATTTTGTATTTTTGAAAAGAAATTAGTTCTCATAATTGTAAGATCAGAAACAAATATTTATTTATTAATTTCAATTGACAATTTATATCTATTATTTATTTCATTTGATATTATATAATGAGTTTCGATTTTTATGTCTATTGAATATAAGCTGTGCTTATAAGACATTAATTTAATTCTAAAAGTTTTTGAAAAATTTTTTAGCAAATTAAAATTATAAGAGACTAACAGATTAAATCTGTTTTGATATTCAAATGTTGTAATAATCCTTCTATCAAGTAAAAAAACCTCTTCTTATTATAAAATGAAGATATTGAATACAGGTGACCTATTGCTATCTGTTTGTTCAGGAGAATCTTCTGGGAATAGATAATTACGTATTAGTTATTGAAATTATGTTCAAATTCTATTAAATGGTCATTCATGCTTTATGATATTATATTATTATTATTACGAAAAACGATTCTTTAATCGTTTTTCGTAATCATTATCAAGTTTCGTCAAAAAACAGGTATCACTTATTTCATCGTCAGGAAAGATTCACGTGGCTATAACAAATAGTGGAATATAAGGTTGTTCGAAAAGTAATTCCGTTTTTTCCTGACAGAGGATTTGATTTTATTATTTCGAACCCAATTTCACACTTAAGCAGCATAATCATTATATGTTTTGAGAGCTGATATAGCAAGGCTTGTGTGTAAAAAATTTTAATTAATTCTACACAGTAGTGTTTGGTTGGTGCCCTTTTAAATATCGGGAGCAATAAGTAGCATTTTCGTCATATTTTACTTGTTTAGTATAGAAAAGGTAAAAATGCTGTTAAAGCCAGAAACTAATTAACCGATGTGTATGAAGAAGATGTGTTTACAGTACGCCAGTGCTGGTTTGCAAAATTTCGATCCGACAGTTTTGATGTCGAAGATGCACCACGTTCCGGAAGGCCGGTTGAGAATAATAAAGACACGATAAAGATTTGATAGATTCGGTCTTTACTTGGTGGAAACTCATTTTAATTAAAAAAATGTATATGAGACAGTAATTTGGAAATTTGGAAATAAATTACTGTCTCATATACACGATAAAGGTATTAGTTGATGCAAATCGGCGAATAACAACACGTGAGATCGGTGGGAGGTTAGATTTATCGAATTCCACTTGTTATTTAACTAACTAACTTTATTAGGCCATATTTTCGTTATGATTCACCTTCTATACGTTTCGAATACTCAAAATCCAAGAATTTGCCAATGCCATCCATAAATATAACGAACCAATTAACCCAACGAACTTGATACGTTGCGCCGTCATTTGTTGCGAAAATTCTAATAAAACAACAACAGAATGCAAAACATTCATTAAAACTGACAAATCCATCACGTATTATCGTGTGTACGAATTCATCTTTCTAGGAAAAGATACAGCATATCCCGTAGTTTTTTTAAATGTTGATAAACCGATTTCGTGAAAATAAAACATGCATCGTGATTTCGCAGGATACAACGATGATAATTTTAGTTAATTGGATTCCTTTCTCCGCAAGTCGTACGAAATTCACATGGGTTAGAAAGTTTCTTGTGTTCATTCATCACAATTTGTCAGAATTAAGATGCACGCGAAAGGGGAATCATTATTTTTTTAGATCTCAATGATCTGTGAGTTTTCTTTACGATGTAATCCGGATGTTGGAGCTATTTGATATGAATTTGGTACGCTACAAATTCAGGAAACCAAAAATCTATTATTGTGCCTATACTACTTCGATGGAATATTTACTTGAGGTTGAGGGAAAAAGAAATCTATTATTTTCTCAGCTGAAGTGATCGACATCTCGTAAAAATCGATCAAACAATTTTAGATCTATGCCCGTTGTCAAGGTCACATTTCACACAAAAAAATGCAGAGGCAGCAAGTGATTTGTATCGTCAAAAATATGCAGAAAGACGACAACCGTTCAAAGATATTTTCGCACGATTGCGTCACAACTTAATAAATGAAAGTTATTTCGAGATTAAAAGTCCGAAGAGATATCCTAAGAATACAAATGTCAAAAGGATTCTGAAAAAACATAAATTCAAACCTTATAGAGCCAAAAGAGTTCGTCACATCATGCCCCATTGTCAATGGTTCTTGGATAAATGTAACCAGACACCTGATTTCCCACTCAGATGTATTTGGACAGGTGAAGCTCATGTGTGAACTAACGGTATTTTTAACCTCTATAACTCCTAGACTTGGGCACAACAAAATCGCCATTGACTTATGGAGCAGAGAAATCAAGGAAGATTCAGGTTTAAAAAAATCTCACATCACGGAAACATCTACAGATCTTGAGGCAACAAATAGAACCGATTGTTGAAGAAATGCCGCTCTCTCAACTCCGGAATATTTACTTCCAACAAGATGGTGCTCCTCCTCACAACGCTAGCATCATCAGGAAATTTTTAATAGCAAATTTTGGCAACAATTGAATTGCCAACCAAGGTCCCAACCGGTGGCCGGCTAGGTCGCCTGACCTAGCGCCTATGGACTTTTACCTTTGAAAAAGATTAAAAATATAAGCTATAGAAAGCCTCTAGAAAAGAAATGGAAATGGCGGTAGTTCAAGGTTTCGCTTCTCTTACTTCCATTGAACTTATCAATTCGGCAAAAAATATTCAGAAAAGGTGCCGCATATGGTTGAACAAAAATGGTCGACACTTTGAACACCTCATTTGATGAAATTCTTCGTTTATTGTTATTTTTAAATTAAGTTAGAAATGTTATGGTTTTTAAAAAGACTAAGGGTTTTCATTATTTTATTTTCACCACCGCACAGCCCAAAGCCTACTTATCTAAGGGATAAAATTTGAAAATTCACTATCTCGAACATGACTTCAGAAAAATATCAAGTATGCTTTATTTTTGGAATGGTAATTCAAAGCTCTATCGAAATATGTGGGAATATACGGAGTATCCCATTTGAAGAAAATATTTTCATAGCGATAAGTCTTAAAATATCAGTTTGCAGAGAATTCAATTAACGTCATAGTATTCTACGTAAGAAGTTGCTACAGAAATGTTTTCATAGAAATGAAAAATTTTCAATAGAAGAAAAGTTACAGCAATATTTTGAAAATGAACATTTTTGAGAAACACCTTGTAACGATGTAACGGTGATATCGGGTGTTTTTTTTACAGTGATAGGACTTTAAATTAAAATAAAACACATTTAAATTAAGATTGAAGCCAAATTTTTTTTCATTTGAAAGATAATTTTATGACATTTATGTTTTAAAAAAAATTTCCGGCATATATCCACCACGACTAGCTCTGAGGAACAAGTTACGAGTTATGTTGGCTTCCAAAGCGTCTATTGTTTCTGGTTTATCAGCATAAACCAATGACTTGACATAACCCCAAAGAAAATAATCCAGTGGAGTAATGTCGCATTATCTTGGAGGCCAATTAATTTGACGATTACTCGAAATAAGGTTATCGGCAAATCTTTCTTTCAATAAATCAATTGTTAAGGTAGTAGCATGAGGTGTAGTACCATCTTGTTGGAATCAAAACACTTCTGGGTCGATACCATTCAAATTTTAAAACAAATAATCATTGATCATCGATCTGTAACGAGCACCATTCACTGTAACATCAGCTCCAGCATCGTTTTTAAAGAAATATGGACCAATGATACCTCCAGCGTGTAAAGCACATCATACAGTGCATTTTTCAGGATCCAATGGAACCTGCAGAATTTCTTGAGGATTATTTTCACTCCATACATGGCAATTTTGCTTGTTTACATAGCCGTTCAACCAGAAATGAGCTTCATCCCTAAACACAATTTTGCGATAAAATAGTGGATCAACTTCAAGCTGTTCAAGGGCCCAATCAGCAAACAAACGACGCTTAGTATGGTCAAGTGGCTTTAGTTCTTGAACCAGTTAGATCTTGTATGGGTGTCCATCTTGTTTTGAACGTCGAGTAATAGACAAATCTGGATCATCATTAAATATATAACTATAGCAGCGATATTTTCCTCTGTGCGTACAGTTCTTCATCTTGTTGTTGGTGCATCGAGTAGAGAAAATGTTGTCCAAAATCTATCGATAGTTCGACGAATAAGCTGCTCTAATGGACGATTATGTAAACCATAAATTTCACGAAGTGCTCTATAAGTTTGGCGAATAGAACACTGATTTTGAAAATAAATTTCAACAATTTGTAAACGTTGTTGCGGCGTGAGTCTTTCCATGATAATTTGTCAATGCTTACTGAACAGAAATGTTAAAAAAACATGGCTTGTACCTTCTGTCAAATCACAGTTATCCCTATCGATCACTGTCACTCTAAACAAACACCCGATAGTACTGACAACTGTTGAAGTAAATATAGCATGAAATTGGATTTCAGCCCCATTCAAATTAAATAAAAACCTATAGAAAATACTTCTGAAGAGATTTAATCAATTCATTCCTGCTTATTTGTTCGCATTCAGAGTGAGCGCTCAATTTAAAGCTCTCGAAGTAAATTTTATCATGGTTCTTATTGCGAAAGACTTCTTTCTGCACGCAAGATATTGAATTTCTCCTAGAGGACGAGACTTAATTCCGAAGGTATTTCTATCATAGATCATTAAGATAACGTACAATAGTTTCACCTCAAATTAATTTGGTATATCTAAATGTTTTCATATCCGCATTTAGTACATTGCAAATCTCACAATTTTTCTAAAAATCGAGCAGAAAACCTTGTAAAATAAATACTCCAGCTAATCGACCTCATTAACTCACTTTATGAAATGTGGATATGTTATATATCAATTCATTAATATACATAGAGTCGCTCTAGGAGTGTCCATTAGAATTACACCAGGAAGGAAATAATTGTCAGATCTTTTTTGAATTTTATAGGTCGGCTAGCATCTGCATATTATTCTAGCAAGTCAGTCTAAGGTATGTTCAAAGTTGAGACTTTTTTCAACAGGTGTATAAACCGAATTTTTTACCAGTCTCTACTTGAAGTGACGCGCGTGGTGCTACGCTATATGTTGGAAGGAATTGTCTAGGGGAGGGGAGGACAACGCTCCGATTGACTACAGTTGATTGGGGGTCAGTAGCGTCATGTCTGCGGAAGAGGTACCGGGTTTTCCACTATAATTTGACCCACCTTTATTCTTGTTACAAATGAAGATACAAAAAAAGTTATTCACCAAATTTGTACGAAATAAACTGAGTTTTTTCAACATGGTTTCACAAAATGGAATTTACACAGGATGGATAAGATATCTATCTTATTTTGAGAACTACAGAGTCTCAAATTCGAAGAACCACCTGGCAGGCTCAGTAATCGTTTGTCAAGTAGTAGGCTGTGATAAATCAACAAACGACATTGGTAACAATATGAAACACCTTGATATTCAGAAAAATCATGTCTGAAACATGCATTACATAGAAGCAGAATTGAAATATTTTCACCTTATGTGAAGAACAATAAAAGCAAAAAAACTGCAAGGAGAGAACACCCAGATGACCCAATTCCAAGTGGAAAACCTTTCTCAACCGTGTAAGAGATTCTAAAAGTTTTAAGAGAAGGAGACGTAGCGTCTTAGGGAATGAGAATAAAGAACTCTAGATATTGCTTTATTTTGAGGTAATGTTACTATCGGGTGTTTTTTTTAGAGTGATAGAACTTTAAATTGAGGTATAGCACCATCTTGTTGGAACCAAAACACTTCTAGGTCGATACCATTCAAATTTTGAAACAAATAATCATTGATCATCGATCTGTTACGAGCACCATTCACTGTAACGTTAGCTCCAGCATCGTTTTTAAAGAAATATGGACCGATGATGCCTCCAGCTTGTAAAGCACACCAAACAGTGCATTTTTCATGATGCAATGGAACCTGCAGAATTTCTTGAGGATTGTTTTCACTCCATATAAGGCAATTTTGCTTGTTTACATAGCCGTTCAACCATAAATGAGCTTCATCACTAAACACAATTTTACGATAAAAAAGTGGATCAACTTCAAGCTGTTCTAGGGCCCAATCAGCGAACAAACCACTCTATTATGGTCAAGTGGCTTTAGTTCTTGAAGCAGTTGGATCTTGTATGGGTGTAGGCCAAGATCTTCACGCAAAATTTTCCATGTGGTGGATGCACAGAGTCCAACTTGTTGTGAACGTTGACAAATAGACAAATCTGGATCATCATTAACACTATGACTTAGAGCAGCGATATTTTCTTCTGTTCGTACAGTTCTTTGTCTTGTCGTTGTTGTTTCATCGAGTAGAGGAAATGTTGTCCGAAATCTATCGATAGTTCGACGAATAAGCTGTTCTGATGGACGATTATGTAAACCATAAATTTCACGAAGTGCTCTATAAGTTTGGCGAATAGAACACTGACTTTGAAAATAAATTTCATCAATTTGTAAACGTTGTTGCGGCGTGAGTCTTTCCATGATAATTTGTCAATGCTTACTGAACAGAAATGTCAAAACAACATGGCTTCTATCTTCTGTCAAATCACAGTTATCCCTATCGAAAATTCTATCACTCTAAAAAAAACACCCCATATAATTAAATGTTGAAAAATGCAGAAACTTGAATATTATTGAAATTAACCGCACAACTTCATGAAAACTGTTTTAGAAAATCCAGTTTAAAGGAAGCAGCACGTGAATTTGGAATAAGCTGTTCGAAGATTCAAAAAACCAGGTACATAAGTCTGTCGAGCAACGCATTATTATAACAGTTTTATCGGAGGAAGGGTTGAAACCGAAATTTTGCATCGATTGACTCTACAATTCGCCTAGAAGACGCTTTCAAGGACTCAAGTCAATGAGTGGCACAAAAAATTTCTAAGCGACCGCAACGGTAGAAAATGCAAGTCAGGCCCGCCGACCATGAAAAAGTTTTACTGACACAAACATTCGTGGGATCCATGAACTGACTGAAGCTGACCGGCAACTTGCAGTACACGAAAGTGCTGAAGAACTAGAAGTACCGTATGGAAGTACTACATCGATTGTTTCTAATGAGTGGGGTTATCGAAAATTGTCGGCAGGTGAGTGCCTCAGAAGACGTTTTCAAGAACTCAAGTCTATGAGTAGCACAAAAATTTCTAAGTGGTCCTATCGGGAAATCACGCTGTGTGTGACAGGCTCTTAAAGATATATCGAGAAGAAGGTGATGATTTCGTAAGTCACATTGTCATCTGTGATGAGACATGGGTGCATCCTCATATTCCAGAATCTAAACAAGCAAGCATGGAGTAGAGACAACCTCAAAAACCAAAACTTGTCTGCGTGAAAAGTTTTTGCAACTATTTTTTTTTTTTTTTTGATAGCAAAGGCTTACTGCTTATTGATTTCCTTCATCAATATAACTACAAACACCTTGATGAAGAAAAGACGAGGCACAACCTTTCATAGTGTGATTATTCTTCATGCCAACGCTCGATCCCTGTGTGACTATCACATCTTTGGTCGAAATGGGAGGTCGCCGTTTTTCACGATGATGAAAGAATTATTGGTTAAACATACGACCGAGTACATTCTTCGATAATGGCATCAAAAAACTTTATACTCGTAAAAATGTTTACTGATAGAAGGGGAGAAAAATTAGATATGTATATCAATTTTTTCATAATAATACATTAATATTTTACCTAAGTTCGGTTCATGTCAGCGATCATAGGCTCTAGGGCAGGAACTTCACTTTAACCTCAACTGCGGAACTATTTTTCCCCAATCTTTTATTTTACATAACGACAAAGGAAGCGATTTCAAGACGAAGACATTCGACGTCCCGCGAATCAAATCCTATTCCGATATTAACTAGGTTAATTAATGCTACCGAACTCGAGGATGCGACTCTCCAATTAAGACACAATATTGGCGACAGAGCGTGCGAACAGACGCAATATTAAAAAAAATTCCCACGACTTAACGGGACTTTTCTGGACGAGGAAAGTCTATTCATCTCGTATTGTCGCGGAATGATGTAACAGATTTGATTGCCTCGAAAAAACTACATGAATGGTTCTTGATGAGTGTTAAACGTGGCTCATTATGACATTATGGTAATAGAGCCGGTTGATTCGCGTTATTTCGTTGAGTTGGTAGAAATGTAGACAGTAATTTCGGTTCAAATGAGTTCCAAACGCTTATTGTTTTCAGTGAGTTATATAAATCACATTGTTACGAATTCAGGAAGTTGGTATCATTTATATTTATGAATATAAAATAATAAAATGGGGTTTTACTTTATAGAAGGCATTTACAATAACTCAAATATCACACAGGTTAATTCTGATAACCTCACTACAAATTTTAATTTTATAAATGTTTTTTCTCGAAAACTTTTTAAAATTAAATCAAATAAATATCTTAGGAAACACAGTTTCAATTTAGTAGACGTATATCGAAAGAAAATATAGAATATTAATTAAAAATATTCAATAAATACTTGAGGGATACAAAGTTTGATTCGTAACGATGTATTATGAAAACCAAATTCCTTTCCAAAAATGCACAACATAACCTCAAAACATCAATTTAAAAACTAATTATTTTTATTTGATCCTTTATTTTGAGAATTTTAGATAATTTTGGAATAGTGGATTTTCTTGTATCGGGTGTTTTTTTAGAGTGATAGAACTTTCGATAGTGATAACTGTTATTTGACAGAAGGTACCAGCCATGTTGTTTTGACATTTATGTTCAATAAGCATTGACAAATTATCATGGAAAGACTCACACCGCTATAACGTTTACAAATTGTTGAAATTTATTTTCAAAATCAGTGTTCTATTCGCAAAACTTATAGAGCACTGGAAAATATTGTTTACATAATCGTCCATCAGAGCAGCTTATTCGTCGAACTATCGATAGATTTTGGACAACATTTTCTCTACTCGATGCACCAATAACAACAAGGTAAAGAACATGTACGTACAGAAGAAAATATCGCTTCTGTAAGTCATAGTGTCATAGTGGAGTAAGTCATAGTGTTAACGAAATTTGTCTATTCGTCGACGTTCACAACAAGTTGGACTCTGTGCATCCACCACATGGAAAGTTTTGCGTGAAGATCTTGGTCTACACCCATACAAAATCCACCTAGTTCAAGAACTGAAGCCACTTGACCATAATAAGGGGCGTTTGTTTGCTGATTGGGCCCTAAAACAGCTTCAAGTTGATCCACTTTTTTATCGTAAAATTGTGTTTAGTGATGAAGCTCATTTCTGGTTGAACGACTATGTAAACAAGCAAAATTGCCGTGTATGGCGTGAAAACAATCCTCAAGAAGTTCTGCAGGTTCCAGTGAATCCTGAAAAATGCAATGTATGGTGTGCTTTACACGCTGGAGGCATCATCGGTCCATATTTCTTCAAAAACTATGCTGCAGCCAATGTTACAGTGAAGGGTGCACGTTACAGATCGATGATCAATGATTACTTGTTTCAAAATTTGAATGGTATGGACCCAGAAGTGTTTTGGTTCGAGCAAGATGTTGCTACACCTCATGCTGCTACCGTAACAATTGATTAATTGAAAGAAATATTTGGCGACAGCATTATTTCGAGAAATGGTCCAATTAATTGGCCTTCAAGATCATGCGACATAACTTCACTGGATTATTTTCTTTGGGGTTATGTCAACTCATTGGTTTATGCTGATAAACCAGAAACAATAGACGCTTTGGAATCCATTGGTCTGGTCGAATGCGGTTCCACAGAGCTAGTCGTGGTGGACATATGCCGGAAATTATTTTTAAAACATAAATGTCATAAATATAAAAAAAACAAATGTTAACTTCTGCTACGGAAGTTAAGGTCATTAAGGTTATCCAGCCCTTGCAGAGTGTTTTTCTTTCGGTTTCCTCCCTTTTTAGAAACTCTTCTTTATAGGTGCATCTTCCTAAACCACACAATTTTTCTTCGATCTCCGTGTAGCTGGGAACTCATAGTGTTTTTCTTTCAGTTTCCTTCCTTTTTAGAAACTCTCCTTTATAGGTGCATCTTCCTAAACCACACAATTTTTCTTTGATCTCTGTGTAGCTGGGGACTCAGACTAAAGATACTCAATTGTTTTCGCCTACTCCATTAAATTTTCTTCGGCAGTTGCATGTCAGTTTGAATCAATGATATGGGAGCTTAGAGCTTCAATAGCAGCTTGACTATCAGGAAAGCTATATCACATATCTGGGTTCATTTCCATGCATTTTTCAATTGCAAGTATTGCCTCCTGAAAGACGATCAAACAGGAGCCTAACGATAGTGAGTATTTAGTGCCTGGTCAAGGCGCTTCGGTGCGTGGTCTTAACAACAGTGACTGCAAACGCGATTGACAAGTCGTCATTCAAGGCAGATTTGAACTCAGATCCGTTTTGTACGTAGGTGAATAAACCTTGACAGTTCTTAAGCACCACCCCATATCCTTTCTTTTTATAGTCTTCGGAATTATGAGTTTTCTTTGCTGGCGCCAATCATAAGCTACTATATGGCACCACGGTCTAAAGCGGACTCTCATAGTTTTTAGCCGCGACCTTTCAAATGCTCTATACTTCTTTTGTTAAGTTATCAGTTGGCTGAAGATTAACTTAAATTAACTTATACTCTACACTGCAGTTACAAAAATGTGTCAACATCTCAATTTTTGATAGTGAAACCTGGTCATTTCTGAAATTTCGTTTTATGATCAGCAACCAAATAGTAACGGCTGAAACAGTTTGAAATAACCGGATGATCTATGATTACAACCATATGTATATTGTACAACAGTTTTAAAACTCACGAAGCATGAGTTTTCATAAACTGGCTAGTTGGCACCAGAGTAGAGTCTATCTTAATCCATAAATCTATATCTAAATTATCAATATTTAAGTTACATTTAAAAATTAAATTGGTACATACTGAAATGTGACTATACCGATCAGATATCAAATTGTCAAACGAGCAGAATACGAATATAAACAGCCTTGCTTACCATCATATCCACCGTTCTGGCCATAACGCCAGACCTCACCAACCAGTTCTTCCTGACGAAGCTCTTGATGACCCTGTCGCTCCACTGATACGTCTGCAGCTTCTCGCTGAGGAAGGGCTTGCCAGTGTCGTTGTTCCGAGGGGTGTAGGGGTTTCCCTCGGGGTCCCTGTAGAATGCAAAGAGGCTCATGGAGAATCCCAGGGCGTGAAGAATCTCGTGCTTTACGGTGGACAGCAAGATTTCCTGCTCTTGCCTCTTGGTGCTGATGCTGTCTGGACAAAGGTTGGCGTGACCTGCTATAGGTCTGTCTAAGGCCGTTTCTTGCTGGCAATGAGCCGCATAGGCTACGGTAAAAGGTTTGTTGCATCTGAAAGGACGAGAAATGTTTTTTTTTTTTTTAATTAGAATGGTCATCGAATCAAGAATTGAAATTCCTCACTTAAAACTCTGAACTGTTTAGTATTAAAATAAGAACGCCCAATGGAATATTCCAAGAACCGTCAGCAAGCAGTAAATGATATGATAGCCATAAATATTCAATATACAAGTGCGTTGAAAAACACAGTGATCATTTTGACGTAAGAAACAGAGAGCGTGGGAAACCACAGAAAAAGTTCGCAGACAACGAATAGCAAGCCTTATTTAATGAAGATGATGCTCAAACTCAGCAAAAACTAGTGGATCAATTGAACTGAAACTTCTCCACCCGTTTAAACGCTATATAAAAAATTCAGACAATATGACAATGAACTGAATGAAAGACAGCAAGAAAATCGAAAATTCACTTGTGAATGAAGAGGTGATGGAGAATGGATATATTTTGAAAATTTCAAGGGTCGTAAATCATGGGTAAATTCAGGCGAACCACCCACATACATTGCAAGACTGAGTCACTTCGGAAAGAAGATAATCTTCTGTGCCACGTACCATGAGCTGCTGAAACCTGGTAAAACCATTATCACTGATCGCTACCTCCAGCAAATGATCAATTTGAACCGAGCATTACGTGAAAAACGACTAAAATATGGAAAAAATCAACACCACGTCATTTTTTTCCATGATAATAACCCATCCCACTGCAAAAAAATCAAGACGTTCAGCTAGGAAGTATCGGGTGTTTTTTTTAAGTGACAGAACATTAAATTGAAATAAAACACATTTAAATTAAGATTGAAGCCAAATTTTTTTTATTTGAAAGAAAATTTTATGACATTTATGTTTTAAAAATAATTTCCGGCAAATGTCCACCACGACTAGCTCTTAAGAACCGCATTCCACCAGACCAATTTTGGACCACTTTTTCGAGTAATTCAGGCCTTATTTCATCAATAACACGAGTTTTGTTGGCTTCCAAAGCGTCTATCAGTATCTTCAACGAATTGCGGTTTTCTTTTCAATGATTTAACATATCCAAGTTCTCTGAGTTGGGCGTGAATTTTTTAAACACAGTACCTTGTGAAATATTAGGCAACTGAGGATACCTCTGATTAAATAAGTTTTTCACTTCAACGTGACTTCTGACATCTGACTGATAACAATCCACATTATTTGTAGATAGTTTTTTAGGTATTCAGGACAAAATATGTCAGATACATGAGAGTATCGAGAATTGATTTCAGAAATGTACCCAACTTAATTGGTAGTTCAGAAATTTCATAAGTCGCATTTAGGTTATTTGAAAAATACTATCAATTAGCGCCTGATGAATTGTTAATTTCATTATTTCACCCGTATTATACATAAAAAACCATATATTAATTGATAATAGCTTATTTAGGAGCTTCAGAAAATATAAAATTATTAGGAGTGTCCAATTTAAAATAGAGATGACGAACTATTCTGGACTTGCGCGAATCACCCTGTATATTTAAATTTATGTTTAAACCATTGAATTTGAAAGTTGACGTGTCCCAGTGTTTTTATAATATTCTAACATAAGGACACAAAGAATTATATTTCATAAGTGGTTTCCATTTTGTATACAGCCTGCCTACTTTTAAAATGGCCAAACATCAAGGGGAGATAATATTATTATTATTATAGTTATTTGCAGCAAAAAATTTCATATAACACATTGTCGAAATGTTGATGGTTATTATTCGATGTTACATTTCTTGATTTCACGATATATTTCAAGTTTTTCCAGGATATCCATCGATAAAACCATTGGAAAAATATAACTGATCTTGTTCACTTCAGAATCGTGATATTCGTCTCCTTATCACGCCCGCGATATGAATTTTTTAGCACACAGATTATCTTGTAGCAAATTTAATACCTTTTCCAGATATGTGGTCAAATTTGTTAAAGCTACAAGGATAACTAACAAATTTCCACAAAAATGGATAGAATTTTTGTGGAAATAAATTACTGTCTTATATACATACATTTTTTTAATTAAATTGAGTTTCCACCAAGTAAAGACCGAATCTATCAAATACTTGAAATATATTTCGAGAAATGTTAAATTGAAAATAACCATCAACATTTCGACCATTATTTAAATATTTTAATATCTACAGATATATTCTGTTAGCATATTTAATTTAAAAAAATTATATTTTATATTATAACTTCAGGAATTAAATTAATGTCATATAAGCACTGCTTATATCTGACGACATATAAAATAAACATTTATTATAATATAAATATAGTAAATTTTATTTAAAATAATTCACACAGATTTTGTTTCACAATTCATTCAGAATCCTGACACGTGTTTCGGTCTTTCGACCGAACATATATAATTATTTAAACAATCATTTTAAGGCATCCAAAGGATGTAACAAAATGCAATAAATATAAATTGTTAACAAAAATCCTATAATATAAATATTTTGAGTAGACAAAATTGTTTCTTTCTCCTCATCCCTCTTATGATATCTTTCAAAAATGTTTACAATAATCTAAGTCGTATAAGCAGTGCTTATCTGACATTAATTCAATTATTAAGTAAGTTATAATATTAAATATAATTTTTTGAAATTAAATATGTAGAAGGCGAACAGTATATATCTGTAAATATTAAAATATTGTCATATGTCATATAAAACATGGTCGAAATGTTGATGGTTATTCTTCAATTTAACATTTCACGAAATATATTTCAAGTTTTTCCATAAAATCAATGATACTCCAGTTTCCTTGTAGCCTCATCAAATTCGACTACATATCTGGCAAAAATTTGCTACAAGATAATCTGTGTGCTAAAATATTCATATTGCAGGCGTGATAAGGAGATGAAATCACGATTCTGAAGTGAACAAGATCAGTCATATTTTTCCAATGGTTTTATCGATGAAGAATTATTAACTATGCACATGTTTCCTTTTCAGCAAAAAATACATTTAGTGTGCGTTCAAATGACATATCAACTTTTGTGTTAGCTGCTTGTCCTGTGTCATAAATCATGGCTAAGAAGATAACAGCGAAGATTTGAAATATTCAAAACCTAAATCTTGAAGCTCCTTGTGATTAAATATCAAAGTGATGAAATTCTTAGGATTATGTTGAACATTTTTGAAAGATATCTGTTTTCATAAGAGGGATGAGCAAACACAAAAAATTTGTCTTCTCAGGATATTTAATTTATAGGATATTTGTTAACAATTTATATTTATTGGATATTGTTATCTCCTTTGGATGTCTTATAATGAATGTTTATTTTATATGTCGTTTGATATAAGCAGTTCTTATATGACATCAATTTAATTCCTGAAGTTATTATATTAAATATATAATAATTGTTTGAAATTGAATATGTAGAAGGCTGATATCTGTAGATATTAAAATATTTAAATAATTTTATATATCTTCTATCAAGTATAAACCTCCATTTATTTTATATTATATGACATTTTCGTTGCAAATAACTTGTTTGATCTCCACTTGAAGTTTGGCCCTTTTAAAAGTAGACATCCTGTATTTTATATTAAAACTTAGAGGAATAAATTAGTATTCCAAGATTGAACATGTCATTTCGGCAGACACCTATAGCACCTTCCCAATTGAAATTCTGCCGTTACCTTAATACCCAACTGCTTCTTTGGCATGTCCTCGTCGGGACTATCGATTTTACTTGTAGAAATTTAATAAATTCAAAACATTCAATTGGTGCTCTTCGTCCTGGAAGGAGAATTGGCTGCTCCTTAACTGCGATGAGGCACGAAAAGTATCCGGTTAAGAATTAGGGTCCCCAATTTAAACGTTTGCCAAAATTATTCTATTACGCTCTTGGATAGTTTCCTTGCCATCGAGTGTTTGAGTCATATAAACGACGAACAAGTTCAATTTTGAAAGATACTCGTTACTCTAGCAAAATTTGATGGTCCATAATTTTTTTATCTTCCATTAGAATTGTAACTGAAGTAAAAATAAGTTCATGCGGTGTTTTGTCGAGGTGCCATCTCTTATCAGAAGGCTAGCTATCGAAATAGCTACTCTATTATACTTCTTCAATTTTTCAGTACATCCCTGTCTGATGCATAGGTCTTGAAAAGTTTTCTTTAAGATTATTATTTAAATATCGGGTGTTTTTTTAGAGTGATAGAACTTTAAATAGAAATAAAACATATTAAATTAAGATTGAAGCCAATTTTTTTCTATTTCAAAGATAATTTTATGACATTTATGTTAAAAGATAATTTCCGACAATATCCACCACGACTAGCTCTGAGAAACAGCATTCGATCAAACCAATTTTGGACCCTTTTTTCGAGTAATTCGGACCTGATTTCATCAACAACACTAGTTATGTTGGCTTCCAAAGCGTCTATTGTTTCTGATTTATCAGCATAAACCAATGACTTGACATAACCCCAAAGAAAATAATCCAGTGGAGTTATGTCGCATGATCTTGGAGGTCAATTAATTGGACCATTTCTCGAAATAATTTTATCGCAAAATCTTTCTTTCAATAAATCAATTGTTACGGTAGCAGCATACGATACCATTCAAATTTTGAAACAAAAAAATTGAGAGGTGTCAAGGGACACCCGGATGGAACGAAGTTCCTTTCGATTAATTAGTGAAGGAATTGTAATAAAATTTTATTTTTTTTTAAGTTATAATAATATTTTTTTATTATTAACAAATATAATTTAATATAAACTTAATTAGTAGGCTCAATTTTAGTAATAATTGGCTTGAGGTAACTGAAATAGGAAACGTATGTTTGGGATTCTATTTTATTTAAATGTCTTGAAAAACTGCATCGATGGTAGTATTATATTTTGTTGTTGATTCTGCTGGATTATTGTTTATTCTTAAATCAAATTCTTCCTCTAGAAACTGTAGTAATGGTTTTGATTTTTCATTACTGAAGTTGATGTTAAAATCACCGGCCAAAATGAGTGGAAGTTTATCTAAATTTCTATTGTATCTGCTAAGCATTTGAGATACATCTTTAGAATACTCTAGCAGTGCTCGATGAACTCCTGAATATCTATTAATTTGTTATTTGGTGAGACATATATGACTGCCATGATTGAAATAACGCCGTTTTCCATTATACACTCTGCTGCACATAAATCAGCAACACTTGTACGTCTTACGTGCAAGTCCTGAATATTGTTCATAATGACCGATATATTTGGTGTTACAAGATTGGTCGTATCACTTGTGTTGTGATAAATCGCAACTCCACCTGAACGAACAAAATCACGATTAAAATGAGCTATACAATTAAAATTCGGTATATCACATTCTTCTTCATTGTCCAACCATGTCTCTGATAATAACAAAATGTTCGTTTTTCCTGTAACAGAGTCGATTAAATCAACTGAATGTTTACGAAGGCTTTGGACGTTGAACGTACACAATGAAATACCTTTATCTCTAGTAATGAAATCAATGACTGATTTTGCCTTCGTTTGAAGCTTATTTAATGACAATCTCTGAAACTCTTGTACTAGAGACGTTGATGAAGCTTGTACTCGATTATGATGAAATCGAAATTAAGTTTCATCATCATCAAATGTAACGATAAATAAACCTAATACACTCAACAAAAATAATCGTCGCGACACCACACTGTTTAATACGAAATAGAAAGACGTAACGAAAATAACTGGCTTGCTTTCTATGAGAGAGAAACACGTGCACGCCTCACGGCTTGAAACTATAGCAAAAAGTGTCGTTACAACTTATGGTCTTAATTTTTACCGTCTAGCCCCCTTTCGCAGCGATAAGGAATTTCGTTCCAATAATCATTGATCAACGATCTGTAACGAGCACCATTCACTATAACATTAGCTCCAGCATAGTTTTTAAAGAAATATGGACCGATGATGCCTCCAGCATGTAAAGCACACTATACAGTTTTCAGGATGCAATGGAACCTGCAGAACTTCTTGAGGATTGTTTTCACTCCATATACAGCAATTTTGCTTGTTTACATGGCCGTTCAACCAGAAATGAGCTTCATCACTAAAGACAATTTGACGATAGAAAAGTGGATCAACTTCAAGCTGTTCTAGTGCCAAATCAGCAAAAAAACGACACTTATTATGGTCAAGTGGCTTTAGGTCTTGAACCAGTTGGATCTTGTATGGGTGTAGACCAAGATCTTTACGCAAAATTATCCATGTGCTGGATGCACAGAGTCCAACTTGTTGTGAACGTCGAAGAATAGACAAATCCGAATCATCATTAACACTATGACTTACAGCAGCGATATTTTCTTCTGTACGTACAGTTCTTTGTCTTGTTGTTGTTGTATCGAGTAAAGAAAATGTTGTCCGAAATCTATCGATAGTTCGACGAATAAACACTGATTTTGAAAATAAATTTCAACAATTTGTAAACGTTGTTGCGGCGTGAGTCTTTCCATGATAATTTGTCAATGCTTACTGAACAGAAATGTCAAAACAACATGGCTTCTACCTTCTGTCAAATCACAGTTTATCCTATCGAAAATTCTATCACTCTAAAAGAAACACCCGATAAATTGATATCGTTATTTAGATAAAACACCGAAATCGAAGAACATCGGATATCTACGAGTGTTACAAATAAATCATGATATGTATCTTGTGAAGAAAAATCTTCGGAAAACGACCTTTCTGGGAACGGCCGTCTTCCATATCCTATTCTGCAAGAATCCGCTTCCTTTCAACTCGCGTCAGCGAACGCTTAGATAAAACCAGTATTTCTAAGAAAAGAAGTTCTTATTTACATACAGAGATACAAACGCCTGGTGACCGTGAATACTTGGAGAACCGTAGATGGAATACTGGTCTTACTGGTGTCAAAGTGATTAGTTAAAGAAATATTGTAGTAGTTATGTAATATCGATAATGGTATTTGCGAAATCACCTTAAGAAACTGAAGGCGTTTAATTTATCGACAATTATTGTCGCTTGTAGTAAATGTTGTCACAAAGGCAACATTACTTGTGGCAGTGACAGTAGCGACTCGTCAAAAAGGGATAAAGCAGGCTCAAAAATCTCCCTTCTGGAGTTTCCTTCTCACTTCAATTATTCTACAAATATAGATTTAAAATTTACGGTTTTTTGGAAATGTTACAGATAATAGCTGGATAAATTCTCCGAAACCTGTACAGTGAAATAGTTATTGTTTAAAAATGAACTATTTTTATTTTGTTTCTCCATCATCCGTTTTATTTAGTTCTCGAAAAAAATTTCTTGGTTAGTCAGTTATACATTAGAAATAAATTTTAAAACATGTCCTAAATACATTGTATCACTTAATAGACATATATATTATCATCAGTGTGGTAGAAATTAACTCTAAAAGAATCAAAAGAAATATAAAATAATGAATTATTTAGACATCACCTTATACATACATGTTTCGATTGGATGTTTAAGAATCACAAGTTCCATCACCAAAAAATGTTCAACATATAATTCAAAAAGGCCTTTTTTATTTCCCGTTCTTGAAGAATTTATAACACATTCTCCAGAGAAAGAACCTGATAAATTTGGACCCAAAATCTCTTCAGTAGGGAGTTATTTGAATGAACAAAATAATCATGTAAAATATATAAAAATACCTTCTTTATCACTAGACATTTCTGCAACAACTACCCAATTTTTGGATGAGCATAGCCTACACGTGTATTATACCACATGGTTATCTAATGCAGAGTCTAAGTCGTATCTTCTTTCATTGTATATTTCTGTGATATAACCTAATTTTCGTATAGGCCATGATTATCCAAAAATTTGTTAGTTGTTGAAATGTCTAGTGATAAAGAAGGTATTTTTATATGATTGTTTTGTTTATTGAAATAACTCCTTACTGAAGAGATTTTGGGTTCAGATTTATCAGGTTCTTTCTCTGGGGAATTTGCTATATATTCTTTAAAAAAGGAAAAAAAAAGGCATTTTTGAATGATATGTTGAACATGTTTTGGTGATGGAACTTGTGATTCTTTAACATCCAATCCAAACATATAGGTATAAGGTGCTGTCTAAATAATTTGGTCATTATTTCATGTTTCTTTTGATTCTTTATTAGTTTATTTCCACTACATGTGATGATAACATATAGGTCCATAAAGTGTTACAGTGTATTTAGGACATGTTTTAAAATTTAATTCTAAATGTTTTTATGAGATTTATTTAGATTGAAATCTGTAGAGGTTCTGGAGAATTCATTCCAGCTATTATTCTGTAATAAATAAATGTATTGTTTCTTCAATTGAGTGACCACTAAAGTACCATTTTATAATTTGAATTTTATCTTCTATAGTAAATATTTCTATTTACGAAGAGTATATTTCATTTTAAAACTGTTATGGACTTACACACTAGCACTTCTGAGTTGTATATACTGAACGAAATGAGGTGTCCAACAAGGGCTACATCTGTGTGAAGAGGCAATCTTTTCGAGTTATACACTGGATTTTTTCATTATCATAACGCGCATATCTTGTTTTTCTTTCTCTTGTTTAAGGGCTTAGTCTTAGTTGGGAAGCGGATGAACAGCTTTCATTCCATCTTTCAGGAAGAAAGAAGGTCTTTTCGAGCTGGGTTTTTGATCTTTAGCCCATCTGCTCTCACTCATTATTTCTACAACAACGTCTTCTGATTCTGTCAAACTGCACCACGTCCTGTATTCTCTTATGGTCTCGCTCCTAATTTGATCTCTTAGTGTCACCGCCTTAATGGATCTCAGGATCTTCATCTCAATTGTTCGGCTGATGCTTTTTTGTTTTCACCGTTTCTGCTCTCGTTTCTACACCATATGTTAGTACGGGCCTCACATCTGTCTTATATATTCTGACTTTACTCTCGGAGGTCATTTAGCTGTTCCTCCAGACTATATCTCCCAGATATCCGGCAATTCTTTAGGTTTTGTTAGCTTGCATTCGGGTTTCTTTGATAAGGTCTTTGTGACAAGTTATTTCTACACCCAAGGAACTACACTTCGAACTTTGCTGTATCGGTTTATAGTTTGCTGCCAGTTTACATCTATAACTCCGTTTTTTCCACTAATATATGCATATTGTATTTCTCTGCTGTTGTTTGAAATTTTTAGAGCATTCTTTGCAAATCGTCTTCACTTTCCGCCAACAATATTGCGTCATCTGTCTAGCACAATATTAAAATGTATGAAAATGGCATCCACGGTCGATTTTTTCTTCCTGCATCTTCGCGCATATCGATTATTCCAATGTTCGACTGGGCGGTCGGAGTTCGCTGTCCTATGCATTGAATATCCTAACATTAAAACGTGATTTTCCAAACCCGTAGTACTGACCATAATCATCCAAATCCATCATCTAAGAAACATTTGTTTCCATTGGATATTCAGGAATAACAAATTCCATCACTAAAAAATGTTCCACATAGGTTATTTTCCTCTTTATTTAGCATCCAAATAACTTCCAACTGAGCAGAATATGGGTAATAATTTCAGATTATATTTCTAGAGAATGTGCTATGTATCTTTTAAAGATGGAAATAAAATAATAATAAAATTCTAAGTGGACCATTTTTTGGTGATGGAATTTGTTATTCCTAAATATCCAATGGAAACAAATTTTTCTTCGATGAGGAATCTGGATGATTATGGTCAGTACTTTATTTTTTCTTTTCATTCCTTATTGGTTGACTATCGCTTATGTATTGATAATTCTATATCTCTATAAAGCGAAACAGTGTTTTCAAGACATTTCATTAAATTTAATTCTTACAAGTTTTTAAGAGATTTTTTAGATTAAATTTATAGAAGTTCCGGAGGATTAAGCCAGCTGTTTTAATGTTTCAAAAAACCCTTCGAAGTAAATATTCAATCTATATCTAGAAGATACCCGTTTTCTTGATGACATAGCGTGTCATAATGTCAGTAAAGCAGATAAAAAGATTGAATTTGATATGGTCAAAACTTTAGCGAAACTTCGGCCGAATTTAATCCATTTGAAGTCATCTGCGAGTAATAAAAATAGCATTACATTTATTAATGTTGATTGGTTAACTGGGTACTGATTAAGTGGATCGATTAAACAGGAAAATTTATTCTGTTAAACCCTTTTTTAACTTTTCGTATCAGATTTCGTTGCTCTTTATAAATTTAGCCTCCTCGTTTCAAACTCCCATAGGGCAGTGGTAAATTTCATTTGCAACTTAGGGATAAATGTTTCCCTATTAAGCAAACTCATTTGCGACCAACGGTCCAGGTAGTTCAGTGAATAAATAGACGATTTTGTCAGTAATGTCCTTTGAATTGAATAACGATTTGTCGGCTAGGTTTACACAGCAAGTGATCTACATTTCCAATTAGTAAATCGAAATATAAATCACATTCCTAAATTAAATTGCTTGTTGTCATCATTGGGAGTTGGCATGCTCGCTGTCGGTGCTATTAAGTTTATTTCTCTTGGGATGAATTAGATTTTATTCCCAATGCAAAACTGGGTTGAGAAAAATCGAATTGTCGACTTGAGTTCAAACTGCAAATGAACTGCCCGACAAAAGGTAGGGATATTGATCTTTTCCGAAGATGTATATTTCCGTATCATCTCAATTTTTTTTTCAATTACATTAACTTATAAGGATTAAAGAAATATCTTCCACTTCATCGTGAAACAAGTTTTTATCAAGTTTAATCATTTTTTGTCCATGTGTGTCGAAATTTCACAATTTTAATGATTTCCTCTTCAGTCTGTATTTCGTGTTCATTAAGATCAAACGGTTTTAGTAATTAAAAATAGAATTTTCATTAGGCCAACACAAGTTTCATCCGAGGACGATGCCAATACAGACCTCAGGATGCTTCAAGCTGGTCGAATACAAGTGCAAGTGCTCAATTTCTTCAAAGTTAGCAAAATTATATGATCATCTATAGGGTGTTTGTTTCACCAATGATTGTACAGGCTTTCAGAGCAGATGTAGGACATTTTGGCGAGTCTGAATCGTACTTAGGAGATACAGGATGTTTTATGTATTTTATCAAAAACTTTCAATCAGCATAACTCTTGAACGCCTGCATGGATCTTCATGAAAATTTGAGGGACTGAGTATAGCCTAATATTTGCTCCTAATCACCGCAGGTCCGGACTGAGAAAATTATATTATTTATCCCACATCTTGTAAAACACCCTGTACAACGAATTTTCGAAAAGTGAAATTCTCCTCAGAATCTACAATGAACACTCTTTCGAACAAGCTCATTTGAAATAATGGCACACTTCGCATCGATATTTTATGAGCTCTTGAATATCTGGCATTTTCAATTCATAGACACACGCATACAAAACGAAATACTTTTCGACATCTTATACACTTTCGCAATTAAATTCTTTTATACCTCTTCCCCCATCAATTTTCGTATGTGATTTGTTCTCGAAAATTTCCCTATTTCTTTTTGACACCTGCTAGCTCTTGTATTGAACGTTCTGTAGCTTTCATTAGCCTTTCTTTCTGGTCCACTAATTATCTTCTCGCATGCTGCTTGAATCGATCTGAAGCTTAAAATATCGTTTATTTTCAATGCTATGTTTTCACATAGCATTGAAAATCACAGAAGAAATTCGTTTACTCTGAATTCAAACCATTTCAAAATCTAAGTGGCTCATGCTAAGAATCTTGACATTTCAAACCATTGTTGGGTAATAATTGAAATAGAAAAATACGCAAATGGTAGATTGTTGTGTTTTCATAAAATTTTCATTAAGAGAATTATCGAAATGCCAACATTTACGAATACTGAGTATACTGATATGTTGTTAGTTTATGGATTTTATAAGTGTGAAGCAGCTAGGGAATATCGAAGGCTATATCCGGATCGTCGAATCCGTAACCACCAAACATTCGAACATGTTAATCGCTCACTTCGTGAAACTGGACGCTTTCCGTCAGTAATTAAACGAGAAAGAGCAAGTTCGATGGTAAACCATGAAGATATAAACCAAGCTGTACAAGAAAATCCCTCAACCAGCACTCAGCGTCTTGGTTCAGTTTTAGGTTTGCCACATTATCAGGTCTGGCGAGTTCTGCATCGTGAAAAGTGGCATCCATTTCATGTATAATCCGTCCAAACCTTGGAGCTAGGCGATGAACTACCGATGATGAGATTTTACAGGTGGGTTTTGCGGAACCAGCGAACTATCTTCAGAACGCTTTTTACGGATGAAGCGACCTTCACAAAAGATGGCATTTTGAATGTTCGCAATGCACATATTTGATCCAGAGTAAATTCGAAAGTGACTAGGAAACGCAATTCACAACGTCGTTTTTCAGTCAATATTTGTTGTGGAATTTACAATAATCGCCTAATTGGACCATATATTCTTCCACACAGACTGAATGGAGTGACATATCTACAAGTTTCAATCGAGCATTTATCAGGGCTCTTGAATGATGGAAGCAATAATTCAAGAGGAATTTACTTCTAACATGATGGAGCTCCGGCACATTTTACCCGTGAAATTGTAGGGCATTTGAATGAAGTTTATCCAGATCATTAGTTTGGTAGAGGGGGACCTCATGACTGGCATCTAAGATCCCCAGATCTTAGATGCTTGGATTATTTTCTCTGGGGGCACTTAAAAACTGAAGTTTACTCTGAAGAAATCATAGACAGGGAGCATCTGATTAATTGTATTCAAGCTACATGTGAAGCAATACGAAATCGACCGGAAATTTTGAAGAAAGCTGTAGCTCATTTGATTTGAGGTAGAAAATATTCAGAAGAGAGAGGGGGTATTTTTGAAAACAAGTTATAATTTTTTCTCTTATTTATTGAAAATTTTTTTCAGTTCCATACATGTTTATAAGATTCATTTTATATTTTTATTACTAAGTCCATTTTATAATAGTCCAATTAAATGTTCGATGTTAATTCGAGTTTTCGGTTAAATTTAGTTTTGCAAAAAATATTTGATGTTGCCCCTACATTCATGTATTGGATGGAATAACATGCAGCACAATAGCTAAGTCATGTTACTGAGAATTTCAATCGATTCAATATGAATAGACGCATTATTCGGAGATTCACAGGTATTTACTATAAATTAAAAATCCCTAATATTCAATGGTTCATAAAATGATGATGCGAAGTGTGCCATTAATCCTAATAGGCTTGTTTGAAAGAGTATTTATTGTAGATTCCGAAAAAAAATCGCTTTTTGAAAATTTGATATACGGGGGGTTTAACAAGATGTGGTATAAAGAATGTAATTTTCTCAGTCCGGACCTGTGCTATCGATAAGTCATTATGGGCAAATATTTGGCATTGGCCTTAACTCATTCCCTCAGGTTTTCATGAAGATCGATGCAGGCGTTCAATAGGCATGACGATTGAAAATTTTTGATAAAATACATAGAACATCCTGTAACTCTTAAACGAATATAGTTAGGACATATTTCGAGCACTGATTCAGACTCATCAAAATGTCCTGCATCTGCCCTGAAAGTCTGTACAATCATTCGTGAAACACCCGGTATATTGGCATCGTACTTTGCCGGTGGAACCTAACCTAACCTGAAACACTCTACATAAGCATATTTTAAATGGAAATTGGGTTTTTCTGAAGAGAAAACACCAATTAATTCAGTATCCTTAACTTATGTGATAAGCGGTTTACAATGTACTTATATTATAAAATTTTAATATCAAAACAGATATAATCTATTAGTCTCCTATAATTTTAATTAAAAAAAATTTAATTCAAAAACTTTTAGAATTAAATTAATGTCTTATAAGCACAGCTTATATTTAATAGACATATAAAATCAAAACTCATTATATTATATCAAATGGAATAAAAAACCTAACAAATATAAATTATCAATTGAAATTAATAAATAAATATTTGAAGGAGACAAAATTTTGTTTTAATTGTTTTGTTTTTTATTCCATTGGATATTATATAATGAGTTTTGATTTTATATGTTTATTAAATATAAGCTGAGCAGTTTTGATATTTGAATTTCTTAGACCCCAGATTTTTTTTAATGGATTAATTGTTACAATACAAGGTGTTCCGAAATAAAAGGTAGAAACGAAGAAGGGGAGATCCCATTACATGGATAATATCATAAATAAAAGTCTAAGAAACCTGGGTCGGCAAACGCTCTATTTTCGACATACAAGATGTTGAAATTTGAATTTTTTCAAAGTGTTTTCCTAATAACATCTACATTTCTCCTGATCTTCAGCTGAAAATTAGCAAAGATATTTCAGTTTTTGGTTGATATGACATGGCAACTGCCTGTAAAAATTCGCAGGGTGATATTCTTTCTAGGGCAATGCCCCTTTTTCCCTACAAAACGCTTTCGTGGTGTGCCATTGCTAGTTTAAAAAATATGAAAACGAATCTTTGTTTAATTTTTTTTTATTTCATGCAATTTTTCCGTATATGCCGAAATTTTTGCTGAAAAAATGTTAAACAATTCTCTCCAAGTCGTCTGGAAAATCAAATTGTTCAAAACAATTCAGTAGGCTCTGGCATAGTTAGATAAATTCAAGATTGCATTATTAGTTTTTTGGCTATTCTCTGGATTTGTGCCAGTGGTTCATAAAGATTGGTAAAACTCGTATAAGTAAGAGAAAAGATAAGTAAGAAAACATGTTCTACTTAACAAAAAAAACCCGAAAAATTATCCTATATCATTCATCATTCTTGTTATTGTAAAATAATGAACCTTTGCTTCTCTCTTATTTCGAAGTAATATTTGGTATCTTTAAAGGAAATAACTTCAAAGAGATTTATACTTTATTTCATAATAAACTCACCTCTCAGTCTGCATAGCAGAAATATAGAAGACAAAGTCGGCATCCTTAACACCTGGTGACTGTTGGGAACCTTCAACAACATGACAGTCTTTCCCGACAAAATTACAAACCCTACATGCATCCAGATGTTCCTCTGGAACCTCTACTTCCCCACAAGTTGTTTTTTCCTTGCATTGTCCGATACAATAAGTCAAGCCGTTCTTAACAAATACCTGAGTATCTTGGCACCTCCTCGTTAGTCTAATAACATTCTCAACTCTTCGAACAAACAAGGCTTTTTCCCAAAATTGAACAGCCTCTGGTAAAATCGTGTTATTTATCAAGAAAAATCTCTCGTCGTCCAACCTATGAACGCTGTCGTCGTACCTTAATAGTATTCTTAAAGGTTGATCAGCGCTTCTTTTTTTCATAACATGAAAAGGTTCAATTTGTGTGTGCATCACCTCGTAATGTTTCGGATATGCATGATTACAAATTTTCGAAGCTGTCACATTCCTGACAAGTAGCCCGAAAACCCCAATTAACAATATTAACAGGTGTAATTTCCATCGCGACTTTGTTTCCATAGCTTTCCATGGAAACATCACACAAACTAGGTTATTTTTTGTTGTCACTCTGACATTTATAATGCACTGATAGATCTACCGTCACAGAACACTATCATCTTTTTCGGTGGGTAACTGCGAGTTAGAACAAATTACCCAGATCGCAGACGGTATGACTGCGATGTGAAATGGGAGGCAATCTGAATGAAACGACACGCAGTACTGGTTACCGGTTTCGAGACGAGGATAAAACGAATTCTGCGCGAATGAAAGAGAAAGGAATAATTTATTGAATGAGCGTGTGGGCGAGCGGGCATAGAGTTATTAGACTTTCATAGGTCGATAAAATGCAGGATTGCCAATGCTTCTCCCTCCAAAAACACTGGTTTTACCAATGCTTCTTCATTTATTTTTCGCCTTCGTAATTTGGCACTTTTTCCAATTTGTCTTGCTCAGTTCTTATGAATAAATTTTAAATTAGTAAAGATAATATAGAAGCACATATTTTATTGTATTATCAGATCGTTTATAAATTCAGAAACTTTCCATGATGGCGAATTTTCAAATTACATCAATAATAATCCTCTTTTTTGGTGGGAAATAGAAGTAGTTTTAACAATGAAAAATACTAAACTTATTGAGCTATCACGTACTATACAAAATACTCTAAAATATCCGAGATTACACGGATTACTCTAAGGAATGCTAACCTTTTTATCGCGATCATCTGGTAGCGGGAGAATAGGACGTTACGTTGTGTAGACAACCCAAATTACACCTAACGAGAGCAAGGAAACAGTGACCGGAGGTTCAAATATTCAAAACACTCAGAATAAGATTTTATATTAATAATATTGAAAGGCAACAACCCTCAATGAATGGAAACAAACATTTATCAGCCTGCTGTTAAATCTACTCTACTCAGTGGCTCGTAAAGCTACACAGTGAACCCAATAGCGCCCCAGGTCAAAATGACTTATTTCTACAGATCGTTAGGTCGATAACTTGCTCGAATCGGATATCCAGTGCAGAACCTAACAGTTACAAGGGGTAAGAATTTGGATGGACAGTGGTATGTCCTGGAGATCTCCTTGAAGAGGGGATCTAACATAATTCGAGTCGACCGGAAAAGTTACTATGGACTGTATCTGGCCTCCTCGGGGTGACCAAGGCACATGGTCTAGCAATCACTCACACATTCTCACAGTAGCGTTGGATATCCGGAGCTATTTACTGTCTCTATACGATACGTCGTCCTCTACCAGGACTACTCAGCGATTTACCCTAAAGAACGCCACCGGTTCACAAGGAATACAATCTCTCAAAGTAAGCGGGTGCATGCAAATAGCAAACATGTAACACAAACTGACTAGGACATTATAAAATAGATACAATGCCCCAGCACCTGGGCGTGTAAATGAACGTTACAATAAAAGCAAACAAAGATATAGGTAACCGGGGGATCACACAAGAGTACTTGCACATCAGGCTCTGCGAATACCATGAACAGTACAAATAAAAAACCACTATTAATAAAAACAACAGACATCAACTAAAAACCGAGGGAAAGTATACAATGTAAATAAATAACTTGTGAGGGTTATGCCGCTTTAGTTATATACGAAGTCAATGCATTTTAGTGAAACATTCCGGTCGGATTAAATAACACTCAAGCAACAAATACAAGAATGAAAAGCGATGAGTGGAAGTACAATGAACGAGCGTGCAGTTACTAATTTTACATTAAAACTAAGATAGTATTCAAAGCGTAAAGCATACAATCAATCAGAAGCATTTAAAAGTTTATTTGCTAAGAGTTACCAAGAAGGGCTGTTATAAGTACTATTATCTCGATTATGTTTTTAAATCGTTCAGGAGGTTTAATTCCAAGAAGCTTCCTCTCTGTCGCTTCAAAATACAATGGAAACGCTATAAGGACGTTCTTCTCTTTGCTATTGTCAGCGATCGCATACGTGTCAAGTTACCACAATATTTTACACATAAATAACGCGGGAAATACCGTGATGTAATGATGTAATTTATATAATCTATGAGGGATTCTGTCACTCGTATGATCCTCAGAGAATACTGATCTCTTCAATATCTAGAACTCAGCAAGACATAGCATATTCCTGCAGGTTTCCTTAAGAGGTATTGTCGCACTTAGTAAAATTGGGTGCAGTAGGAAATGACGATATCATATTCTATGGGGTGGGGAGGAAACTCCTGAACCCCTTTTGATAGGAAAGAAGGAAGCGGACGCTGTGTTGTATGTGACCGACCTGTCCTCAGGTCTATTGTTAAAGCTCCTATAGGATGGCGAAACAATAGATAAGTTGCTACCATTACGGGGATTTACTTTCCAAAAAACTAAGCCTCTCACTGGTGGGAGGAAGCGCCATCCAGCCTCTACTTACTATGCAGGTTAGAATTCAAGTTTGAGAACGCAAATCACAAACTGAGATGAATAGAACTTCTTGAGGCTAACATACAGGATTTCAATCACCCACGAAGCTTACTCTAATAGGACGATCAGAAATACTCTTGCGAGGACATGCTACAGTGACACGTTCTCTTGCATATTTAGAATCTTGTAATCCAGGTCTTACTGAAATCAGCTAGGGTAATGTGGCACTGTTACATCCATCTACACTGTAGGAATCGGCACGTCGACATCTCAAATAACTTCCATTTCTACCTATAGAAACTGCTCTGCACAAGAAACATCCCCTCACAGAAAAACAACCATCTCATTCACCTCCAAACACCTCCCTAGAAGAAACAACTCACGGAATTTATAATTATCATTTATATTTCTCTTAATGCCATTAAGCTTATGGCTTTCATTAGAATTCTAATGAGTTTCAGCTGGAGATATGCTGCATTCAGTCCAAGAAAGGAGGCTCAGATCGCATTACCCATTATTCTCTCAATAATAATAAAAATAGCTCCCTCTGAATTTTATTCATCCAAGTATATCATGTGGTATTTATTTTTATCGAGCCTTTTCTTTCTAGGAAGCCAAAAAGCCAGCCACTCCGGTGCGATCCGTAAGTTTAAGAAAAACAGACTCCCAAAGCAGCGTTACCTCCAAGAAACCCGTTAAAGTTCAGCGTTCAAATTCACGCAATAGCATCGTCAGTTCCAGAAGTTCTTTGAACAGCTCAGCCTCAACAAACACCGTCAAGAGAAATCCCCTGAGGAGCAATGTCGCCAACATCACGAACCCAAAAATCACCATGACGACCCGAGCGCCTTCGGTCAAATCTCCACCCGTTACAGTTAATAAGGTGCCATTGAAAAGAGTTTCTTCAGTCAGCAGCTCAAGTGGAAGTTCCAGCAGGCCTCCAAGACCACAGGGACAATCTTTCATGAAGCCTACCACGTCTAGCACGACTAAAATTAATTCTAGCGTTGCTCCGAATAGGACGTCGGTTAGGTCCAGGAATTAAAATGGCCAATTACAAGTGTAGATTATTTATTTTTTAATTGGGGAGAGTGCTCATTCTAAGAACAGCATCACTCTTTGCATGAATTTAAATTAAATCGAAAGAAAAGTGTTCTGTAAGACCAGAACAATCAAGTCTGGTACCTTTATAATTATTTATGACAATTTATCTTGCAGATAAACCTCAGAAACTTTTAGTTCATTCCACTAATTGTAATTAGGATATATTTAAGTCGAATAATATTATTCTCTAACATGTTTCTGTGCAATATTTTTATGTTTGAAGTAACATAGAAGAAATGCAATTTAATTCTATGTGTTCAAGGGATTCCCGGGAAATGTCAGTAGGTTGCAAGGTTAGCCAATTTTTTTCAGTTGTTTGAAATAATTTCAGTTGAAGTTCATCAGTTCTAATACTTTATTTACAAAAAATCCGTGTTTGCGGTTTGGAATGACTTATATTCTAATGAGGACACATAAGTGCAATTTGAAAAGAAAAAATTTACTGATTTTAAGTTTTTTGTCCACTATTACATTCTAAATTTTAGAGTTAACAGAGTAGCAGAGACATATCTAGTTAGTTGACGCCATGGCAAATTTTGTGACCCTGAAACAGTTTCAACTATTTTTTGCATTACATTATCCTCTAATTTAAAACTTTTTGTTGCTAATTCTGTTATTTTCGAATGCACACATACATTAAAAAAAAAGAAGAGAAACTGAAGAAACGATGATAATTCAATAAAACGATTATTTCTCAAATAATTGTTGATTAGGAATTCAATTGTACCATTCTTTCAATCGATTGAAACAAAATTTTCGTAATATTCTTGTCTATAGAGAATTTTGGCAGCATCACTCTTCTTAATGAGTTGACTTCTCTCTGTGTTGAAAAGAGTATCAATTTTTTTAATTGAAATTAAGTAAGCCTTGTTTATTATTTAGATTTTGCAGAATTTTATGGATCAAAATCGTGATTATGCGATGAAAAAGCTGAAATTACCACACAAGTTATAATAATTTCAATTATTGATTATCGAGTTCGTGAAATTCAAGTATTGAAAGATTTGTATTCCTTTTAAATATTCAATTCAAAAATCTCATATATTGGTAATCTGTAATGGTATTAAAATGCAAACCTCTTAATAACGTTTGTTAATTGATGTACCAAAATGTTTTATAAATTTGTCTGCAAAGAATTCTATAACTTACAAACCACACGGAATTCAAAATAATAATATTTTGACTTTGAAACATAGTGGGTAAGAATCAGTACTTTAAACATTCGTCAAAAATAATTCTTATCCTGACGTTTAACTTGGAAATATTCTCTGAAAGAATTTCCTTTCTTCAAGTGCCTATAAAGAAACTCTATTAATTTAAAACAATGATTTAAAGAATAATTTATTTAAATGATTAAGTAAGTCATTACAGGTATTTAAATCAAAGCTATAAAAAAGATAGAAAAACTCCTAGGTACTAAAGTTTTGCTCAGACTATAAAATATTTCACAATCATATGGGAAAATTGTAAATTTAATCACAATCTCTTATCTAATTGTATTTTGAAGTTACACATTAAAAATTGTTAGTAGTAATCACTTTCTCAGTCCATATTTCAGTATTACAAATAAGGTTATCAGCTAAAATAAATTAATCACCGCTACTTATCAATCTTGACTTACAACTCACTTAATATTTAGGACAATTATTATAGATTTTTTCTATTTTTATATACACTGAAATAACTAATTTATGTATTCATTTGTTACCAAATATCCACCAGAAATAGACAATTTATTTCAGCTGAGAGTTTCTTTATGCCACCTTGTAATACTTTTCACCAAACCATTCCCCATGATCACTGAGATATCTGAAAAATAGATTATTTATCATTATATTCACTAATATTGACTTCTTTTTTAAATTTTTTTAACCGTCCCAAACACTGTATTTTACCAAGATTCACATGCATTCAAGGCGATCCTGCAGCAAGTTTCTTCAAATGATAACAGAAAATCAATGATGTCTACAAATTGTAGTTTGTAGGCACAAAACTCGACATGTTTAAGGTTATAGAAAAATATACCAGTCTAGGAACTTGGTTTGTTGTGTATTGAAAATCTTCCTCCGCTGTTAAAACGGATAGATGATGGCGCTGCAGAATTGGCATGATACGGTCCCTAAACTAAGGGCACCATCCATAGGGAAATTTGGATTTTATAAAGAGTCTTTCGATAGGAACGCTCCATTTTTGAATTGGCATTACTCACACATGGCAGCCATTGTTTGTGACATTGACAGTTTTATTTGTCAATGTCTACAATGTAATCATAGAAAGGTACACACACACTCCAACAACGTTTACAAATAATCCAAATTTGTTATGAAAAATCGCGATCTGTTACTCTAACTTGACGTGCTTTAACTCCAATCCTTGGTCATTATAATAGTCAACTTACTCAATGAAGAGATCCAGGTGTTCCATAAGACCTTTAAGTTTTTCTTGGGTAATTGCAGATGCAGCCAATATTTCTGGTATTTTAACCATAAGTCTGGTCAGATGTGTAGCTCCATAAACCAAACATGGTGGTAGAGGATGTTGAGTATACACAAAATCAGGAAGAGCTTTCCAAGTGATAGCATTTGGTGCAGCAGGAGCTGTAGAGGCTTCTGCTGAATTGCTACTTGCAATACTGGAGATTAAAAAAAAATTATTCGATATTATGCAGAAATAAAGTTGAAACAATCATAATCAAATCAATGGTTATATAAGGTCCACTCCAGATATGATGAATTCGAAGAAGCTCTCATATTTAAATTATCTAAACGATAAAGGTGATTTTCCCATTTTACGAAAATTTATTATAATTAAGGAAGTAAACACTTTTACATGATAATGACCAACAAGTCGAAACCTTTCGTATTATTGAAAAGTAAAGTTTGGTGAAAATCAGATAAACGTGTTTTCTTTCTTATTTACCTGTACAAATTTCACTCTATCCAACTTTTATTGATAAAAAAACCTAAGTGAACAATAATTTATTGTGTCAAAATCCAGAATGCCACCGTATAAACAATACAACTATAATAAGTTAAAGATTGTACATTTATCTAGAAGTCCATGACTTCTAAACTAAGAGATAAAAATTAAGACTTCAAATATGTTTTTAGGATGTTAAATTAAAACAGTAAATAACTCTAAACCATAACATTGATACCATGATGGTTGAGACATTTGCTAAAAATAATTAGAAGTTTTTAATTCGTATTTAACCTATAGAAGAATGCCTGGAATTTCACTATCAAGTTCTTGAGTTCATATTCTGAAAGTTATAAAACAAAGAAATGCATAATATTGTGTTCAATAAAGAAATGATTTTTTTGGTTCAGTCAAAATCAATAAATCAACTTGTTAGGCGATTTCATTTAATTATTTCCATTAAGCATTATCACTTAGAGAGCTAAATAGCAATGGAATATGGAACATGAAGCATTAAAAAAGAGGAAGCCAGTGGCTCTTGAAGTTGAACGTACTAGTGAGCTCAATAACCATATTAAAATTTGCCTTGTATTTATTATAACTAACTTTCATCAGTAACATTATCTTTTGGAAATCCCTAACCTGAATTAACGCAAAATTTAGCATCTCAATTACCAGGTGGAGCTTTTTGATACATTCAACAATCCAGGGCATACTTGGACTTATTTTTTAATAGGCATTATTCAGAAGCTTTAATTCCAATTAAATCGACCGGACATACCTCGAACAAGGTTTGTTGCTGTTGTTGGAAGTAGCAACAGCTTCTGCCGTGCTTATGGTACCATTTGAAGTTTGTTGATTCTCCTGGTTCGCATAAGATCTCAACGATTTCCTTCTCGAAGTACCGACGTTCTCTTGTTCTGCAGATTTTTTTTGAACTCCATTCTCTGAGTCAGTTTGCAGTTTCTTATTTTGGTCTGACGGTGCTTTATCATCTTGCGATGTTCTTTACAGAAAAATACGATTTTTCAGACTGATGATATATTTAGATAATGGGAAAATATAATAAAAGGAATAAATCAGGGATGGTATATTCAAATTTCTTTGAAATACTTACGGATTCATAGCTGTTACTGACGGATAAACCGCTTGAGAGGTTGGAAATAGATTTTGACCTTTCTCTTCCTTATACAACAGCAAATCGTTCACATAATTATCGAAATAGATTCTTACTCCATCCAAGAATTCCCTACATGCTATTAAACTGAAAAAAACTTATAAATATATAACCGTCATTGAAGAAGTTTCATTGCAAAATAAATATTTTTAATTGATAATTTTTCCTTTGAACCAAATACAAATAGAACAAATATTGGCTGATTTATGTCTCACGTTTTATGTATGTCTGCAAGAGTAGGTCTAGGAGGTGGATTATTTCTCTGTCTGGAGCCACTCTTTTCACTATTGTTGCACATTTGGAGATTTGTGAAATGTTTGAAATACATTTCCAGAATGCTCACAACATTCGGTTCACAAGGCAATTTGTGCAACTGAAAAAAATATCATTTTATATGCAAAAATAAACGAAATTAAAAAAAAATTCTACACCCGACTTACTGTTTTGCACAAAAAACATAACATGCAACATCAAAGACACCAGTCTCACTCTTGATCTAGGTTCAGACCATCTAGCAATAGAGTTTATATTCAATACAAAAAGGAAACCAATGGAATACTCCTCGGAAACTAAACTACTCTATGATGAATGTAATATGGAAGAAGTGAATAAACAAATTCTCAGAATGATAAACCCCGAAACTGAAATTACCCAGGAATATATATCTTTCTTTCATCGAACAGTTTCAAGGATAATAACAGAGCAAACACCAACTGCTAAGAAAAAATACTACAGCCAAACATTACCACCCTATATTTTAAAATTAGTGAGGCTAAAAATCGAATATCTTAATATATATAAATCTCGTGTCACAATGTTTGTCCTTAATGGACTCCTAAACCACTTAACTGATTATAATAAAATTCGCACACCATGTGCAGTTCGATCCAACTTGAGAGATAGGATAGTTTAAATCTCAAATTATAGTCGCAATTTTAATTTATTGCTAATTATTTGTCTGTTATTATTTGACAGTCACAATTATCTGTTAACTCCAAATGATTCTAACAGATGTCGATACCTTTCGACTGGTAATAGATAGTAATCAATAGATGGCGCTGCTATGGTAAATCTACGAACGTGACTGATGTTCTCTTATTGTTCCTCTTAGATTGTTTACTATAACGTAATATAATAAAAACTTTAGCCACAGCAACGCGTGGCCGGGTCAGCTAGTAGTATTATAAGAAGTTATTTGAGAAGTCAACCAACAAAGAGTATGATGAAGACCAGAAAGAGAAGGTAGAAAACTTTCATGAAAATGGATTCTCACAAATAAAACTAAAAGAAAATATTGCAATCATTACAAAGGAAGGGTATTATACAGCACTACACCATGGAAAGAATACCTCCCCTGGATATGATAACATCCCCAGAAAATTAAGACTCGTTAATTCACCAGCATATAATAAAAAATATATAATTTCTGCTTGGCAAACTCTTATTTCCCCAAAGAATGGGCATTTTTATTTTGATAATATATTTCAGGGTTTAATTTGGAATGGATTCAATATCATGAAAAGCATGCTAATCATAACCTAACTTAACTTACCATGCCATTGTGACTGATTTTGAAATAGTCATTTTTCAACAATTCCTTTAAGTTTGGAGTGATTTCTATGGGAATATATTCACCATCGGTAGAAGATTCATCTTCAGAACTGCTTGATGCCTGACCTTCATCTGTATCCATTCTTGCTGGACTACCTGAACTACCATCCTCAGAAGACTGTGCTGCTGCACCCTCATTCGGTTTTTTCGCAGGCTTTTTTCTATCTTTTCTATATAAATAGGCTCCCCTTGAAAAAATTAATTTCACTAAGAGGTATAATAGAAATTCCCAACTTTCAAATGATAATATCTTGTTAAACTTACATAATTTTTCAAGTAACAAAAAAATTTCAAATGAAACCTATAAAAATAGTCAAACTGATTTGTTCAGTATCCTGCAAGAACAAATATTCACAAATTGAAGTAAAAAAAAGTAAAAAAACTTTGTTTCTAACTAGATTGTTTTTTTAAACATAAACAGTTCAAATAAATTACTTTTTCTTTATACTTCTGGTGAACATTTTCAAAACACAGCACTAAGAAACAACACTATCACAATAAATTACAAAATGTCAGTTAATCAAAAATATCATATTTCTTCTGCCTGAAATCATTTCAAACATTTCCAGATTTTGAACATGTGATTGGTTCAAACAAATGGTATGCTTTTTAAACTGCAATTTTGAATGACAGTTAACTAACCGAAAAATTTGTAACTTACAGTTGCAATTGTGACTTTTCAGCCAGATCCCATTGCAATTGCCTATTTTCAGGGGTGTCTTTTAAAACAAATTCCTCACTAACGCATCTATCCCAAGAGGAATTCCAGCCCTTAGAACAAAGGTAAGTAACTATACATTCATAACAAAAACTAAACCACCAACTTACTTGAAAATGTATCAAATATTCCAAGCTCTTTTTCCCTTTTTGATCCTTGTTAAATACCACGTCTAAGACCTAAGAAGAATTTGTTAATAATAGCTGACATATCATGTATGCAAAAAAAACATACTTTAGAATCATACAAGACTTTAGCTTTTGTTGGATCAGGCTCGTAGCATAATACTCTTTCTCCTTCAACGAACTTAGGTTTGAGACCTCTAGTTGAAACCATTCTTGGATAATATCTGCCATTAAAGTGAATTACGGCTTTTAAATTTAGCCAATGTCCTATTCGGGCAACAAAGCCCAAACATTGCAACAAAAGGTAACCTAACTTCCATAGAATTCGCGACGCTTTTGCAACTGACAGCCAAGAATGCCAACCATTGGTTATACTGAGAAAATTCTAAAGGCACGAATCCACAACTCGCCCTTAATAAAGCTCTCCTTAGATTTAAGTCATAGTTCGGCCATTTTGAATTAATAGTAGTACATAATTACGTTATGTCTCCTTGATGTCTGAAGTATTTTCCGTAGCTTTTTCATTGGAATTATCCTCCATAGCTTTCTCATTTGTATTATTTTTGTACTTGTCATGTTGTGATCTAGGTTTCAGAGTGATATTTGTGTATCCTGGGATATTCACAACACAAGCCTTGCTTGGATAATTAAATATTTTTATAATACTTATACCATCTGAATAAATCATCTATTTATCTATCTACACTAAAACTTCAGAGGGTTCTTCACAGGAATCTAGGAATATTAGTATAAATAACTATCAAACAATACTATTTTGTTTGTATTGTATTCATAATAATTTTTTCCAGTCAAAATATTCAAAAAATTTCCCTATTGTATATGAATAGTTGCGAAAAAATTCAGGGGGTGATTTCTCGTCAAAAAATAGGGTGGCTCTTTCATATAAACTTAATTTTTTTGAGCCGCCCCTGCTTAGCTACAGCCCCCTGAAGATGTGTGTGACAAAAATCTCAAAATGATAATTCAGATCAAAAAATAATTGTAACTGAATCAAAGTTAATCAAAACTAGTCAGTTGTCATAACAAAATGACATCCGCTTACTAGATAAATTCTAGTTTGGAAATAATTCCAGCTTCTACGAATCACGCTATCATCTTGATAAATTATTTTTTTTCTCGAAAGCCTTGAACTTTAGCAAGAAATTATAATACAAGAAACCTTATTTGTTAAGAATAGATCGAGCTGTTTAAAATAAATTTTTTTATTGTAAAATAGGAATATGGAAAGAAGTTTTTTGCGAAAGAAGGTTTAGGAGTGGCCTTTTCTACCCCCTGCAATCATAGAGGAACTCCACCTAAAAGTCTTTTGAGTGCCTTCTTGCCCGCATAGACTGTCTGCTTAATTAAATTCTTGTCAGTTTTTTGGTTTTTAAGAAAAAAATTAAGGACTGTTTTTCGGGCGCCATCTTTAGGGAGCTGTACCTAAGCAGGGGGGGCTCAAAAAATTAAGTTTAAGACCCACCCTATTTTTTAACAAGGGATCACCTCCTAAATTTTTTCGCAACTATTCATATACACCCTGTATTCAAGAAAAAATTTTATCTTGATGCTTTTACTTCCATATTTAAGTGAGCTTCATAACATATTAGAAACCCATAATTATTTCAAGAGGATTAAAAACTGGAATTCGAAATAAAAATAAACATACAGGAAAATTAATCCTTTAATTTTCCGGGAACATTTCGTCCGAGTACTTATATCTTGTCATGAATGATATTTTTCGAACCCTGTCAACAACATCTGGACACTTTCTTGGTTCTACCAAACGGGTATTTGTGAAAAACCCCTCATGTCGGGGAAATCCATGTGTCCCATCATTGAACGTTATGCTACCTGAAAAAAAGATTTTTCGATTATTTAACGTTTGCGCTACTTTCATTTATTTATTCAATATTAACAGTCAATTTTGACATTGTGAAAAACTGATTCTGTGTTTTATAATTTTCATTTTCTTCACAGAAAGTTGAATGAATTTGTAACAGATTGTCTAGCTGGACAGTTGCCTTTAAGAAATATCAATTATTTCTCTTTATTAATAATAGTTCATGAATCTTTGCAAGGTCAAATGATAATTTTTGAAAAAAGAGACGTAAATAAGTGTTCTAACGAAAATATTAACTGACTGAGCATTCAATATGAGTTTCGGAGGCGTAGTGGTTCTAACGTCCGACAGGTGAGTGAGATTCCACTTCAATACAGGTTCACATCTTAGCGAGGCATGAAATTTTTCCGCTGGGATCGCCAGCTACCATTTCACTATTGAGCCAAAAATTAAGAGTGATGTGCCTAAGATGGTACATCAAAATATCAATTCACCTAAGCCATTCATTTGACCTCCTCTAAATTCTCCTTCATAACGCATATTATCAGCTCTCCAAAACGTTCCATAACCATGGAACCAGCCTTTGAGGAACTCCCCTTCATACCTAAAAATCAGCATCATATCATATTTTCACAATAGTTGTTCATGGATATACTGAATATCAAACAAAGTAAAATCATACATACATTTTAATTCGAACTCAATAATTTTTCACATGTATCAAGTGTTTTTTTAGAGTGATAGAACTTTCGATAGGGAATACTGTGATTTGACAGAAGGTGGAAGCCATGTTGTTTTGACATTTCTGTTCAGTAAGCATTGACAAATCATCATGGAAAGACTCACGCCGCAACAACGTTTACAAATTGTTGAAATTTATTTTCGAAATCAGTGTTCTATTCGCCAAACTTATAGAGCACTTCGTGAAATTTATGGTTTCCATAATCGTCCATCATAGCAGCTTATTCGTCGAATGATCGATAGAATTCGGACAACATTTACTCTACTCGATACAACAACTATAACAACAAGACAAAGAACTGTTCAGAAGAAAATATCGCTGCTGTAGTGTTAGTGTTAATGATGATCCAGATTTGTCTATTTGTCGACGTTCACAACAAGTTAGACTCTGTGCATCCACCACATGGAAAATTTTGCGTGAAGATCTTGGTCTACACCCATACAAGATCCAACTGGTTCAAGAACTAAAGCCACTTGACCATAATAAGCGTCGTTTATTTGCTGATTGGGCCCTAGAACAGCTTGAAGTTGATCCACTTTTTTATCGTAAAATTGTGTTTAGTGATGAAGTTCATTTCTGGTTGAACGGCTATGTAAACAAGCAAAATTGCCGTATATGGAATGAAAACAACCCTCAAGAAATTCTGCAGGTTCCATTGCATCCTGAAAAATGCACTGTATGGTGTGCTTTGCACGCTGGAGGCATCATCGGTCCATATTTTTTTAAAAACGATGCTGGAGCTAATGTTACAGTGAATGATGCTCGTTACAGATCTATGAACAATGATTATTTGTTTCAAAATTTGAATGGTATCGATCCAGAAGTGTTTTTGTTCCAATAGGAAGGTGCTACACCTCGTGCTGCTACCGTAACAATTGATTTATTGAAAGAAAGATTTGGCGATAACATTATTTCGAGATTTAATGGATTATTTTCTTTGGGGTTATGTCCAATCATTGGTTTGTTTTAAACCAGAAACAATAGACGCTTTGGAAGCCAACATAACTCGTGTTATTGATGAAATAGTGGTCCAAAATTGGTCTGGTCGAGTGCGGTTTCTCAGAGCTAGTCGTGGTGGACATATGCCGGAAATTTTTTTTAAAACATAAATGTCATAAAATTATCTTTCAAATAAGAAAAAATTTGGCTTCTATCCTAATTTAAATGTGTTTTATTTCAATTTGAAGTTCTTTCACTCTAAAAAAACACCCCATAGTATCTTATCACGAACAAGTGGATAAGTTTTCAAGTTCATTCGTTAAGTTTTTGAGGTAGTTGCAGGGTAGTTAAATTGAAAAAAATATTACGTTGTCGAGAATGCATGATCACATTTGAATTGAAATCGTTGTATATGGTCGAGCCTTTTTTGAATTAATAGAAATGCCAAATGTGTGTAGAATTCTCCTGAATTCCCAGCTCATCGATAAGAGCAGTTTCCAGAAAATTCAGTAGATCTAGAGGAACTACACATTATTACCTTTAAACCTTTAAACGTGATTTTCCAAACATGTATATTTTTATACAGTGAAAGTTTCTCAGATTTCTGCAATTAATTTTCAGTTCTAAGTGTTCCGTCTCTTTAGAGACGGCCCTGCCGTTCGAAAATATTTTGTCATCGATACTTAGGTCTCTCACGTTTCGATCTAGCAGTTTTGAGAATAGTCGTTCGAACTGTTTACACTTCAGATTATTTGTTCTTTACTTGCAGTAATTTTTCTATAACCAATAAGAAGGTTTATTTCGCTCATTCAGTCCACCCCCAAATGGACCTTTCAATCAATAATGTTAAATTCCCTCTTTTTGTTAGAAGGAATGCATTGAGCACCTCTCTAACGTTAAGTCTTTGAAAAGACTGTATAATTATTACTCTACTAATAGTCAAACTTGTTGCATGTAGCCTTTGCTACATTATGCACTATCATTTGGATAGTCATATTTGTCGTACATAGCTTCGGTCCAAGCTATAGCGGTTATTATTGTTAATATAGTAATCCAGTCGATTGCCAAAGTATTGGCAAATTCATTAGATTTGTTTTAGTGTAATAATCAAACCTTTTGACTTGGTTCATGGGCGTACCCAGCGAGAGGCAGGGGGGCAGCTACCCTCCCCTGGAAGCAAAACAATTAATCGTTATTAAATTTTGCTGCTGGAACACATTACAATTCTTGAAATAACTATTTTAATAATAAAAAAAAATATTGGATAGAGTAGTCCGTTACGTTGTGATAGATCATTTTAGTTAGAAAAACGAAATTACTTTGTTTACTATCACTAGCTTTATTTAATTATAGTTATTCGAGTTTCGTAGTATTACTACATTTTCAAACTGAAAGATTCAGTTTCTGCAAAAGCATTCCTTGAAAATATTCCAGTTGATGTATAGTTGCAAAGTGGTCACCAAAAGATGATTGAAGAAAACAAACAAATATTGTCTTCAATTATTTCTTGTATCATATTTTGCGGAACTCATAATTTGCCAAGGAGGAAAGGAAGGAGATGATAGGGTTTTCTTTGACCTTTTAAATTTGGGAATTGACTGTGGTGATCTGAAGCTAAAGCATCACTTAGATAGATGTCGAAAAATTGCAGTCTACACATCACCAAAAATTCAGAATGAAATTATAGGATTTTGTGGTGAAGTTGTCGAAGAAAGAATTATTGATGACTGTAAACAAGCAAAAGCTTACGCTGTAATAACCGAAGAAACAGCAGATATCGCTGGAGAAGAACAGCTTTCTATCGGATTGCGATTTTATGATGAGAATCAACAAAGAATCAGAGAGGAATTTGTAGGCTTTGTTGAGGTGAAATCTCAAGATGCCCCTACAATCGCTAGCACAATTCAGAGTTTTTTAAATGATCAAAATCTTTCAGTAGAGAATTGTGTTGGATTTGGATTTGACGGATGTTCTACGATGGAAAAAAAGTGGTGTACAGGCCATTTTGAGGAAAAAGTACAATAAATCTTTATTTTTTCATTGCTCAAACCACAAACTAAATCTAGTGGTCAATGATGCCAGCAGACTACCGGAAATAAGAAACTTGATTGCAACTGTTAAGGATACAATATCCTTCTTTCGTGAATCGCCAATCCGCAGGACTTCGGCTCCTAATTTATCAAGGCTCTGTAAAACCAGATGGTCTGAGAAATACAAGAGCATCAGAAAGTTTTCAAATAGCTTTCATGAAATCGTCAATGCGCTAAAACATATCTCGATCGAAGGAAACTACGCTACAAAAAAATTTGCCTATTAATTACGCTGTACAGTAACTAAACCAATTTTCATTATAGGTTTAGTCGTGATTGCAAAGTATTGTGCGATTTTGGAACCCGTTGTGAGCGTTCTACAAGGTAAAAATATGGATTTGATTATGGTGAGGAAACACATTGGTGATATACTTGATGTCATCACGAAGAATGGACAAGAAATTGAACATGTTTCTGAGGAAGTACTTAAAAAATCACATGATATCGCGGAGAAAATCGGCGTTGAGTTAACAGTTCTACGAATTGTTAAAAAGCAAATACACAGAAATAATCCGCCAGACTGCGATTGAATACTGGAGACGAGAATACACCTGCTTTTGCCTTAACCCATCTTCATCCTTCATACATGCTAAAAAGCACTTCAAAAGATTTGGAAAAAACGCAAAATCTTTCATGGAATTTTTCGAGTTGGGTGATATCTCTGCAGAATTAGTTTTGTGGTATAATCTGTTGAAAAAGAAAGATTTAGCAGGGAACAAATTGAAGGATATTGGATTGGCTACACTTTTGGAGGAGGCTAATATTTTTTTCCCTGCAACAAGGTATGCACTCCTCATTTTAAGTGCTTTTCCATCCACTACGGCTACTGTTGAACGACCTTTCAGTACCCTTTGTAGGGTAAAGACCTGACTGAGAAGTACAAAGGGAGAGGACAGATTGACTGGGTTGAGTTTGATGAGCGTCCGTCGCAATTTTTTTGAGGAAAATCAGGACTGAATTGAAACGAGAGTTTTGAACCAGTTTTCTACAAATCCAAGAAAAATGATATTAGTATAAGGCATGTAACTATTATAGAATACATTTTTTTTCAAGCAAATAATTGTAATAACTTAGTTGATAAAGCACTGTTATAATTATACATATTTTTCTAAAAATTTTGGTTTCATTCACCTCATTCACAGTCCGTGGTAAAATGTTCCCGATCATGGTTTGCCCCCCCTAGATTTTATCCTGAGTACGCCCTTGCCTTGGTTCATATACAGCACACCGAGAATTATAGTTCGTTGTTATCATAGTGTATTACGCGTGTTTTACTTTAATTTCTTCTCATTTTCGTTGGTTTATCTTATTGGATAAACAACACTAGTTCATCATAGAAGGGCCCTTGAAGTACAACTTTTCGCTAAACTACATCAAAAATACTGTCACTTAAACCCATCGAAATTAATCATTGAGATTAATTAAATTGCAACTGCCTGTTATACTGAAAAAACTGAAATAATAGGCAAAATACTGCGATAACTAAACGCAACACTAAGATTAGGGTAGTCTGGAATGAAATTCCACAAGAAGACATCGATCAACGTCATCAGAACCGAATCTAGGCTTATTCAATGAGTGCATACGGAATCGTTTGTGGTCAACTCACTATTTAACCAGTCTTACCAGTAAATTTTTTAAGTGAATATCATTCTAATAATTTACTAAGTAAGAGGCACTGGACTTTGTGAAAAAAATTATTAAAATCGAATTTGCCTATATATATGGTTATTCACTTTTTTCAGTTTATATATATATACCTCGCACCATCTGGAAAAACCAATATTCCCAATCCATTGAATTTTCCATTCTCAAAGAATCCACTATAGCGTACTCCATCTGCTAAGAGAATATGGCCTTCCCCATGTGGTTCTCCAGATGAATTCCAAGTACCAACATAGTGCGAACCGTCTTTGAATTGAAACCCCCCACTTACTGATACACCAGCTTAAAGATAAACTCAAATTAATTTGTATTACAATGGACACAAACTAAAGGTTATAATTTAAAAACACAATGAGGAATAAAATAAAATAGAAAGGCCTTTTACTTGATAGAAGAAATATAACAAAATTTGAATATTAAAACAAATTGAAATATGTTTATCTTCTACAATTTTAATTTCAAAAAAAAATTTTTTATTCGGAAAACTTTTAGAATAATTAATTTCTAAAACAAGCACCGCTTACATTTAATAGACCATATAATCAAAACTCAATATATAATGTCAAATGGAATGAATAAACCAACAGATATACGAAAGTTATTAAAATTAATAAATAAATATTTGAAGGAGACAAAATTTTGTTTCTGGTCTTACCTTTAAGAACACCAATTGCATTTTAAAAACATGAACACACTCAAAGGACTCTCAAAGAATTTAATTTATTTGAGATATTTAATATATTTAAATATTCGAATAAGTTAATTCAGAAATCTCTAAAAAAATGCACTATATCTTCAAAAAACAAATATAATTCTAAGCAATTCCGTCTTCAGTCCTCAATAATATTCCAAATATCAGAATCAAAAAACTATCCTATATCAAAACCTCAGCACGTGTAAAAGGACAAATGCTTCGAAACACAGATCAACTTTATAATTCAGGATTGATCTATGTTCTAACAAAATCAAAGAACAGTGTGAGTTATTTTTAAGGCTTATTTAAATTCATTGACATTCCATAATGAGATTTGTTGAAGCCAAAATATAATTATATATTATATATAAAATAAAATAGAAAGGCCTTTTACTTGATAGAAGAAATATAACAAAATTTGAATATTAAAACAAATTGAAATATGTTTATCTTCTACAATTTTAATTTCAAAAAAAAATTTTTTATTCAAAAAACTTTTAGAATTGAATTAATGTCTAAAACAAGCACCGCTTACATTTAATAGACGTATATAATCAAAACTCAATATATAATGTCAAATGGAATAAATAAACCAACAGATATACGAAAGTCATTAAAATTAATAAATAAATATTGAAAGGAGACAAAATTTTGTTTCCGGTCTTACCTTTAAGAACACCAATTGCCTTTTAAAAACATGAACATACTTGAAGGACTTCTCAAAGAATATAATTTATTTGAAATATTCAACATATTTAAATATTCGAATAAGTTAATTCAGAAATCTCTAAAAACATGCACTATATCTTCAAAAAACAAATATAATTCTAAGCAATTCCTTCTTCAGTCCTGAATAATATTCCAAATATCAAAATAAAAAACTAACCTATATCAAAACCTCACCACGTGTAAAGGACTAATGCGTCGAAACACAGATGAATTTTATAATTCAAGATTGATCTATGTTCTAACCAATTCTAAAAATATTCAAAAACAATGAGGAATGCTTAATTGAATCAGTCTTCACTTGATGAAAATCCATATTGAATAATATTAATATTCTGATTTTTACAAATTTTAAGGATATTATAATACATCATGAATCAAATCATCCTATAAATCAAAAATTACCAGCATTTAATTGTATGATCCGCAGATTAGTTAACTTCCCCATGAATCAAGAAAATTATTATTCTGAACTCACCATCACTGAACAAATAGCTATTTAGAATAAAATAATAAGAGGTTTTATAGTTGATAGAAGAATTGTTACAAAATTTAAATATCAAAACAGATTCAATCTGTTAGTCTCCTATAATTTAAATTTCAAAAAATTTTATTCAAAAACATTTAGAGTTAAATTAATGTCTTATAAGCACAGCTTATATTTAACAGACGTATTATATAAAATCTAAACTCATTATATAATATCAAATGCAATAAATAACTCAACAAATATAAATTGTCAATTAAAATTAATAAATAAATATTTGAAGGAGACAACATTTTGTTTCTGATCTTACAATTGTGAAAACTAAATCCTTTTCAAAAGTACAAAACAAATTTTAAGAACTTCTCAAAAAAATAATATATTTAAATAAGCTACTTCAAAAATCTCTCAAAACATGTATTACATCCTCACAAAACAACCTTAACCATAAAATACCTTACAAGCTTTGTGTGATTTTTGTGAAGAACATAAAATACCTTGGATTTTAAAGTTATGGTGTTCAAACGAGGATACCAGGTCTTAGAGGTAAGTTAATTGATTTTATTTTTCAAATGTTAAGTAGGAACGATGAAGACCTTATTTGAATTTTAATTGTTTTTTGAGGATGTGATACATGTTTTGAGATATTTTTGAAGTAACTTATTTAAATATATTAAATTTTTTAAACAAATTATTTTTTTGAGAAGTTCTTAAAATTATGTCTTGTATTTTTGAAAAGGATTTAGTATTCACAATTGTGAAATCAGAAACAAAATTTTGTCTCCTTCAAATATTTATTTATTGATTTCAATTGACAATTTATATTTGTTGGTTTATTTATTCCATTTGATATTATATAATGAGTTTTGATTTATATGTCTATTAAATATAATCTGTGCTTATAAGACATTAATTTAATTAAAAAAGATTCTAAAAAAAATTTTTTTAAATTAAAATTATAGGAGACTAACAGATTAAATATGTTTTTTGATATTCAAATATCTATTTATAATGACTACGATCCCTCGCTGATAGATGAATTGTTGATGAATAAAAATAATAAAATAGCTTTAAATATAACATAAATAGAGGTTAATGCTTGATAGAAGGTATATAAAATTATTTGAATATTTTAATATTAGCCTTCTATATATTTAATTTCAAAAAATTATATTGAGTAATTATAAATTCAGGAATTAAATTATAATGAATGTTTATTTTATATGTCATTTGATATAAGTGGTACTTATATGACATTATTTCAATTTAATTCCTGAAGTTATAATTATTAAATATAATTTTTTGAAATTAAATTTATAGAAGGCTAATATTAAAATATTTAAATAGCTTCAAATATGATGTATCCCAATACACAAGAAAATTTTAAATACATTTCCTTGAAATATACTGAAGGTATTTATCAGAAATGAAAATGATTCAAGAACTTCATTCAAAACTTATTCAAACCTGGGTAAATTCATTAAAAATAATATCGATATTACACATAAATATGATAAATCGGTAGTTTCTAAGTGAATGCCCAAAAGGACTGGAAAGAACTTGCCGAAATAGAAGAGTTTCCTCAATAAAAAAACTAATTCCACATATTCGAACAATTTGTTAGAAACAGGACAAATTTTCAACCATAATTTTGCAATTTTACATACATAAACTAAAATTTATGCTTATGATAGATTGGGCCGTTGCTTGGTAGAAATCAGTTGTAATTGTCATTATAAAATAAAACACTTGTTTACATTTTCTACTTTATTTTTGGTATTGACGTACGTTTCGTCTTTGCTAGAAAGACTTCATCAGAATACCTAGCAAAGACGAAACGTACGTCAATACCAAAAATAAAGTAGAAAATGTAAACAAGTGTTTTATTTTATAATGACAATTAAAATTTATGCCTTAAACTTTTTAGAGTCACTAGAGATAAATAAATACAACAAAATTGGAATAGTACTTAACAAACAGTTAGATCTAAATAACTCACGTCTGTTGAACATATTCAATAAATTGGACTTTAGAGTGACCCCCTTTTTTGGGTTTTAGTGCTCAATAAATTTTTTTTTTAACTACTCTGATATAAATAGAAACAGATTTCGAAAACAAATTCAGTTATTGAAAAATGATACCACCTACCTGAAGATATTGATGGGATAGGGAAACAATTGTTGTATTATAATAACAATAAAATTTTTTGAAAATCGGAATAACCTTATTTAATATTATTAAAAAAACTCAGGTATTATAGGAGTTTAATATTCAATACAGAAGACAAATAAGATACTTACTCATTTTATGTAACACTGAATATGTGCAGGTTTAAAAACTAGGGAGTTATTGGAAACGACTTTGTAAGATTTCTCTATCGATTAGTTTCCGAATATATAGGTTGTTCGTTAAGATTTTAAATATTCACAATGAGCAGAAAATTAAAAGTAAACAATTTTACTCAAAAAAAAAACTGGGTTTCTATATTTTCATCAGTGTTTTCTCAGAAATATATAACCACTCACTTCTTTCATATTTCCGAACTCCATATGGGCTGATTTTGTCTATTTATTTACCTTGATCTTTCAATTTGAACTTTCAACTTGCCTTACAAATTTCAAATCTCTGATTTTTTTTTAAGTTATGCTTATGGACAACCCAACGGCTTGACAGCATTGAATTTGACTTATGTTAATAGCTATATTATGGAATATTTTTGATTTTTTTTTTTGATTTACGTCTTTCAAGTTGGTCAGTTTCCTCCTCTGAAATTTAATGGAGAACGAAAAGTAGTATGTTGTACGACCAGAAAAATTATTTGCGACTTGGAATGTCGGAAATACTGAAGATATCTTCCTAATCTCCTTATAAAGAAACATTTCGAACCCCAAACTTTGACTAGGTAGTTATCCTCTCGGAATAATTTAATTCTTCTAATTTCTAAATAAGAATAAAATTTGAAAATATTGTTTTTTATTGAATAATACTTTTTTATTATTGTTTAATATTTTTTCCAATGAACAATGGTTGTGTGATAGATATTTTTTTGCCACAGAAACATGGTTAGGTTGTATGATTAAATAAATTAATATTACCTAGGAATTTTTCATCTCGCTTAATTTTTTGTCACTTCAAATGATCACTCATGTTCTTCAATTTTTCCGTATTTTGTTTACTGATGGGGCTAACTTTTAACGTGAATTTATTAGAAATTTCCGTAATAATTACATATGGGCTGAGAAAAATCTTTACCAAATATCTATTTATAATTCATTTAATGAAAAAAATTGAATTATATTTTCAATAACATTTTCTGTATGATTTAAAGTAAAACACTTTATTTCCGCTAATATTCATTGTTTACACAACACATCAATTACATTTTGACTTTAACAGGTGAGTAAAGAAACGTGATAAAATGAAGGTTTTTTGGAATTTTGAGAATTAATTTAAAAATATTCAATAACGGTGATCGGTTTAAATCTGTTTGGTCGTTAAGTAAAATATGTTTTTTATGATGCCGGTTTATTTCTAGTGCGATAATTTATGGGTTGTACTCACTATTTACTGCAATTTGTTTGTTTATATTTAACTCTATCTAAAAACTTTTTGTGACATAATCACGTGAACCAATCTCTACAACATACAAAATAAAAAATATCACATAAATTAGCAGCCTACAATAGTATGTTGTATAGAATGTCACAAAAGAATTTTGAGATTGAATATAATCATACAAATTGCAATAAATGATGAATACAACCAATCAATTATCGATAAACTATTGAATGAAATTCAACAAAAACAATTCATGTCATTAGTTTACCCACAAATTAGAATAAAAAATGATAACTTTATTTGCTTATCGTATATAGGACGAAAATCTGAACTGATAACTAGATTAAAACAAATTGTAGAAATTACTATGTTTTACTACCAATAAAAATATATATTACACATTTTCTTGTGACTTGAGTTTCGAGAAATGAACTATCCCATCATCAGAGAACTCAAAGAAAATGTGTAATATATATTTTTATTGGTAGTAAAACATAGTAATTTCTACAATTTGTTTTATTATGATCCACTACCAAATAGTAACGGCTGGAACAATTCAGTATCTGATAGCTAGATATTTGAAGAAAAATCGAAATCTTAATATTTCATAAAAAACCATAAGTTCTTTGGGTAAATCGATAAAAAATAATAAAGATATCGTCAATAAGAACAAGAGATCCGGAGGTTGACCTGCGGTGCACGTTCATATGTATACATTGATCCAACAGGTAGAGTTTTAGACAATAGGATCAGAATTCATTCGTTAAGAATAAATCGAATTCTACCTATGCGAAGCACCTTCAAGAATCAGGACATGATTTTGACCATAATTTCGAACTTCTCCATATCGAGAATGAATGCAATAGGCTGGACGTTTTAGAAACACTAGAAATAAACCGGCATCCTAAAAACATATTTTACCTAACGACCAAACAGATTTAAACCGATCCCCGTTATTGAACCTTTTTGAATGAATTCTGAAAATTCCCGAAAACCTCCATTTTGAAACGTTTCTTTTTACTTAAACTTGTATGGGTTTTTAGTGATAGAACTTTAAATTGAAATAAAGCACATTTAAATTAAGATTGAAGCCAATTTTTTTTTATTTGAAATATAATTTTATGACATTTATGTTTTGAAAATAATTTCCGGCATATGTCCACCACGACCAGCTCTGAGGAACCGCATTTGACCAGACCAATTTTGGACCAATTTTTCGAGTAATTCAGGCCTTATTTCATCAATAACACGAGTTATGTTGGCTTCTAAAGCGTCTATTGTTTCTGGTTCACCATAAGCATAAACCAATGACTTGACATAACCCAAAAAAAATAATCCAGTGGAGTTATGTCGCATGATCTTGGAGGCTACTTAATTGGATCATTTCTCGAAATAATGTTATCGCCAAACCTTTCTTTCAATAAATCATGTAGCAGCATGAGGTGTAGCACCATCTTGTTGGAATCAAAACACTTCTAGATCGATACCATTCAAATTTTTAAACAAATAATCATTGATCATCGATCTGTAACGAGCACCATTCACTGTAAATAAGCCCCAGCATCGTTTTCGAAGAAATATGGACCGATGATGCCTCCAGCATGTAAAGCACTCCATACAGTGCATTTTTCAGGATGCAATCGAACCTGCAAAACTTCTTGAGGATTGTTTTCACTCCATATACGGCAATTTTGCTTGTTTACATAGCCTTTCAAACAGGCTTCCAAGGCGTCTTTTGTTTATGGTTTATCAGCATAACCCCAAAGAACATAAGCCAGTGGAATTATGTCGCATGATCTTGGAGGCCAATTAAGTGGACCATTTCTCGAAATAATGTTATCGCCAAATCTTTCTTTCAATAAATCAATTGTTACGGTAGCAGCATGAGGTGTAGCACCATCTTGTTGTAACCAAAACACTTCTGGGTCGATATCATTCAAATCTTGAAACAAATAATCATTAATCATCGATCTGTAACGAACACCATTCACTGTAACATTAACTCCAGCATCGTTTTTGAAGAAATATGGACCGATGATGTCTCCAGCGTTTGAAGCACACCATACAGTACATTTTTCAGGATGCAATGGAACCTGAGAACTTCTTGAGGATTGTTTTCACTCCATATACGGCAAATTTGCTTGTTCAACCAGAAATGAGCTTCCTCACTAAACACAATGTTAAGGTAAAAAAGTGGATCACTTTCAAGCTGGCCCAATCAGCCATTAAACGACGCTTATTATGGTCAAGTGGCTTTAGTTCTTGAACCAGTTGGATCTTGTATGGGTGAAGACAAAGATCTTTATGCAGAATTTTCCATGTGGTGGATGCACAGAGTCCAACTTGTTGTGATCGTCGACGAATAGACAAATCTGGATCATCAACACTGACTGAGCAGCGATATTTTCTTCTCTACGTGTTGTTGTTGTTGCATTGAGTAGAGAAAATATTGTCCGAAATCTATCGATAGTTCGACGAATAAGCTGCTCTGATGGACGATTATGTAAATCATAAATTTCACGAAGTGTGGCGAATAGAACACTGATTTTGAAAATAAATTTCAACAATTCGTAAACGTTGTTGCGGCGTGAGTCTCTCCATGATAATTTGAAAATGCTTACTGAACAGTAATGTCAAAACAACATGACTTCTACCTTCTGTCAAATCACAGTTAGCCCTGTCGAAAGTTCACTCTAAAGAAAACACCCGATATTTTCTTCTGTAAAAGTAGTTGGCTACTACACTCACCTGAGTAAGTCAAAATATAATTGACGAAACAATTGTTATGTGAACAATAAATATTAGCGGAAATAAAGTGTTTTACTTTAAATCATATACGATGAATTTCTGTCAAGTAGAGACGAAACAATCAAGAATATTGAATTTTGTCTATTTTCCATACATAACGTTATTTTTTGGAATGTTGTACAAAATTAGAGAATTCCACATGTATACAAAAAGAGGAACTTAGTGTTTCAAGACATATAATGTTTTTTTATATTTGAAATTAATTATTAATCTTCATCGAATATAAACACAATAAATATCATTTCACTTTCAATATATTAGGTGTTTTTTTAGAGTGACAGGGAGAACTGTGATTTGACTGAAGGTAGAAGCCATGTTTTCTTGACATTTCTGTTCAGTAAGCATTGATAAATTATGATGGAAGGACTCACGCCGCAACAACGTTTACAAATTGTTGAAATTTATTTTCAAAATCAGTGTTCTATTCGCTAAACTTATAGAGCACTTCGAGAAATTTATGGTTATATAGATATAATATATATATATATATATATATATATATATATATATATATATATATATATATATGTATATATATATGTATATATATATATATATATATATGTATATATATATATATATATATATGTATATATATATATATATATGTATATATATATATATATATATATAATCGTCCATCAGAGCAGCTTATTCGTCGAACTATCGATAGATGTCGGACAACATTTTCTATACTCTTGGGCCCTAGAACAGCTTGAAGTTGATCCACTTTTTTATCGTAAAATTGTGTTTAGTGATGAAGCACATTTCTGTTCGAACGGCTATGTAAACAAGCAAAATTGCTGTATATGGAGTGAAAATAATCCTCAAGAAGTTCTGGGGGTTCCATTGCTGTATGGTGTGCTTTACACACTGGAGGAATTATCGGTTCATATTTCTTTGAAAACGATGCTGGAGCTAATGTTGCAGTGAATGGTGCTCGTCACACATCGGTGATCAAATTTGTTTCAAAATTTGAATGGTATCGACTCAGAAGTGTTTTGGTTCCAACAAGATGGTGCTACACCTAATGCTGCTACCGTAACAATTTATTACTGAAAGAAAGTTTTGGCGATAACATTATTTCGAGAAACAGTCCTATTAATTGGCCTCCAAGATCATGCGACATAACTCCACTGGATTATTTTCTTTGGGGTTATGTCAAGTCATTGGTTTATGCTGATAAACCAGAAACAATAGACCGTTCGGAAGCCACCATAAATCGTGTTATTGATGAAATAAGGCCTGAATTACTGGAAAAAGTGGTCCAAAATTGGTCTGGTCGAATGCGGTTCCTCAGAGCTAGTCGTGGTGGACATATGTCGGAAATTATCTTTAAAACATAAATGTCATAAAATACTCTATCAAATGAAAAAAATGTGTTTTATTTCAATTCAAAGTCATATATATATATATATATATATATATATATATATATATATATATATATATATATATATATATATATAAATACATCTCCCAAGATATTTGTATTTGTTATTATTAACAAGGAGTAAAGATTTTTTAGTCAATCTAGCAATTTTTATTTTGTTCATTGAAGAATAATCTCAATATGTAGACAAAGGTTTTAGAGCATATGTGTCATATAATTTGTGATATTCTTGCATGATTTTCTTATAAGAGCTACTTATATATTTAACTTCCAATGTATCGTTAATGACTAAATAAGGCATTTTATCAAACGAATAAATCTTGGGCCAAGTGGTGTTCTCCAATATCTCTAGCGGCTTCGGTGTTGGGTTTCTACAAAAGAAAATATTTTATAGAGCCTCCACTAATACAGATCTATTTAATTAAAAAAAGTCGACTTACTGGTATTTCACGAAATTGGTCCACATTGTGAGCATTCGTTTCATTGTTCTTCTATCTTTTTCTGGAAATAAGTTGATATTTTTCGACTGATCGTTATCAAAAAGATACATCATTTCTTCAAAATGCACCACTCTTCCTGCACCTGCAACTTTTTGGGTGTGAAAATCATCTGAGTATATTCCTTTGCGAATAAATAAAAAAATATGCATTTAGCCCATTTAGGAAATTTGAGATTTTCAAACGATTTTTTGAACGATAATGACCGTGTGGAAAACGTCTAAGTTCGTTTTTTCAAAGCGTAAAAGATTTTACTGTGATGATTTCAACTTCGTCGAAACTTCTTTCAAGATTCTACTAATTTTAGTGGAGAATTCATATTGATATATTTTCTATACAGCGCAACCAAAGTGAACGTGAATTTTCTATACTAAAATAGAATATTTCTGTGAAACTTCTACATAATATACGTTTACAAAAATTTAATCAAAAAGTCTTAGAAAGACTTGTCGCGTTGCAGTTTGGTCTATTTATAATTCAAGCCTTTTCGAAGTTGTTCAATATTGTGAAGCTTTCATTTTGGCATATAAGGCTTAACCTTGAAATTTACGAATGGAAAACATATCAATCAAATGACCGCCACGATTGGCTATACAGTACCACATCCGATCAAATGAATTTTCAGTACATTGAGGATTACCTGGGGCTCAATCGACACTTCGATTTTAAGGCATCAAGGCATCAATCGTTTCTGGATGGTTAGCGAAACACTTATCCTTAACAGATTCCCCAAAAAAATACGAATTTAGTGTTTGACTATATGGAAGCAATACATAATAAATGAAACAGAACTGTGAAAAAACTTTCACAATACACGGGGTGTCTACTTTTAAAAGGGCCAAACTTCAGGGGGAGATCATATAAGTTCTTTGCAACAAAAAATGTTATACATTCTGTCAAGAAAGTACCCGGAATTATCGATTGAAATCTGGCGGGGCAATGAGGCAGGTAAAATTTTTTTTGCAATGTCCTTAATTACTATGCCAAGCTTGAGCGGGATCTGTCAACTGGTGTGTTTGCAACAGCTGATTAAGTCAGTCGATGTCAGAGTGCGTGCCGATTTTTACTATGGGTGATTACGTTGAGCAAAGAATTTGTTTAAAGTTTTGTGTTGCAAATAAATTTTCGTGTGCCGATGCATTGAAAATGTTGCAAAAGGCCTTTGGTGATAATGCTCTATCGAAAACTCGTGCATATCAGTGGTACAGAGCCTTCAAGGACGGTCGTGAAGTGGTCGCTCATCGACGGCTGCTGGAAAACCGTCGTACCAGCTTGAGAGAGATAGCACATGATCTTAAGATATCCCACGAGTCCGCACGTATGATTTTGATTGATATTTTGGGCATGAGAAAGGTAGCCGCACGACTCGTACCGAAAGACCTGAATTTTCTTCAAAAACGTCATCGCCAACAGGTTGCTTCAGACACATGCTGGATCGCTGTAATTCCGATTCTACATTTATGGAAGGCATTATAACTGGTGATGAGACCTGGGTCTACGAGTACGATATGCAAATAAGCCAGCAATCATCGGAATGGGTGGCAAAAAATGAGCCGAAACCGAGAAAACCACGCCAAAGCCGCTCGAAAATGAAGGTGATGCTCATTGTTTTCTTCGATATCCGTGGCGTGGTGCACTACGAATTCATTCCAGAGGGTCAGACGGTAAACAAGGAGTATTACCTAGGCGTTATGAAACGTTTGCGTGAGCGTATCCGTAAGAAGCGGCCACATTTGTGGGCGAACAACTCATGGATTTTGCATGACGATAACGCGCCTTCTCACCGAGCTACGATTGTGACTTACTTTCTCGCCAAAAACTCAACGAACGTGCTTCAGCAACCACCGTATTCGCCGGATTTGGCTCCCTGCGACTTTTTCCTCTTCCCAAAACTAAAATTGCCCCTTCGTGGCACCCGTTTTGAGTCGATTGAAGCCATAAAACAAAATTCGGCGCGAGAGCTAAAGTCCATCCCGGAAAGCGCCTATAAAAAATGTTTCGATAATTGGAAGTGCCGTTGGCATAGATGTATTGGAGCAAATGGAGCCTATTTTGAAGGCGACCCAATAAATTTTGACGATTAAATGTAAAAATGTTGTTTTAATTGAAAATTCCCGGTACTTTCTTGACAGAGTAGTATAACACATGGCCGAAATGTTCATGGTTATTCTTTAATTTAAGATTTCTTGAGTTCACAAAATATTTCAAGTTTTTCCATAAAATTAATTGTACTTCAGTTATCTTTGTAGTCTCATCAAATTTAACCACATATCTGGAAACGGCTTTGCATTTGCAACAAGATAAGAAGTTCTGTGTGCCAAACAATTCTTATTGCGGGCGTGGTAAGGAGATTAATATCATGACTGTGAAGTAAACAAAATCAGATATATTTTTTCAGTGGTTTTATCGATGAAAAATTATAAATTATGAAAATGATTTCTTTTCAGCAAAAATACCTCATTTAGTGTGCTTTCGAATGATGTATCAACTTTTGTGCTAGCTGCTTGTCCTCTGCCATAATATCATGGATAAGAAGATAACAACGAAAAGTTGAAATATTCCAAACCCAAATTTGCTCCATTTGATTGAATATTAAAGTAATTCTCATGGAAATCATGATTCTCAAACAAGATTAAAGTCACCCCATCCGCTGAAAAAATAATGGCTGCGCTCTTTTGGAATTCTGAAGGTATTTTATTGATAGAATACACGAAAAAAGGTGAAAGCATCACAGCACCATCATACGCAACCACTTTGCGTAATTTGAGAGAAGCAATTAAAGGAAAAAGGCAATCACAGCGGGGGTGTTCCTGCTTAACGACAAAGCGCCGGTTCACAAGGCCCGCGTGGCGAAGGGTGTTTGCGGGAACGTGGCTTCGAAGATATTACTCATCCTCCGTACAGTCCAGACTTGGCCCCCAGTGACTACTACCTATTCCCAAATGTGAAAAAATATCTTCGTCGAACGCGATTTTCCGACGATGAAGAACTGAAGGTAGCAATTAATGCCTATTTTGAGGAGAAGCCGGAAAAATATTTTTACAAGGTTTAGAGAAGCTTATTTCTCCATCGAATAAATGTATATAAGTTCTAGGAGACTACATTGAAAAATAGAATTTTTCCATAATTTTCTTAGTTTTCTTTAATGCCTATACGAAGAATACATTGAGCACCCCTCGTACACAGGTGTCCCAAAAGTTGACGTCAAGCGGGAATCAGGTAGCAGGTTAAGTCATAATAGTCATCAGAAAAATATAAAAGAAAATCCTAGTTCTGTATTATTCAAATTATATTGCACTTTTATTCGATAAAATGCACATCCTGTGATGATTTTTGAACTCCTGTTGCTACCATTTTTTACTTTCTTCAAACTTTATTTTTCCTATGTTATCCCGAATAGTGCTTCTGAAACCTGTGATCTTCAATTCTAAGCCAATTGCTTCAGCTTGGAAAATAATGTCACTTTTTATCGAACTAAGTATTCAAAATTAAAATGTCGCCCAACTTCAATTGACTGTACTGAAAAAAAATTGTTCCACATCAGTTTGGTAAAATTCTTCAAAAGTTAGTACATTTAATAAGGATTCTAAAATGCTATAACACTAACTATATTCTTTCTTACTTTGGACAAAAAAAATATTTTTTAAAGAAACTCAGTTTTGTTTTATGACAAGATTTAAAAAATTCACAAAAGATGTTCAAACTGCTCTCCTTCAGCCGCAATACATGTACGAGATCTTCTTAAAAAAGATCGGGATATCAGACGTGCGAATCTTCCGTTATTGACGAATTGCATTGCTTCCTCAATTCTCTCCCGAAGCTCAGCTACATTTTAAATTTTTTCTGAATAAATTTTTTCCTTCACGGCTCCCCAGTAAAAAAATCTAAGGGATTCAAATCAGGTGAACGGACTGTCCACGATATTGCACCAGATCGCCCTAACCATCTGCCCGGATATTCTTCATTTAGATATTTTCTAACTAAGAGGACATAGTGCACTTGGGAGCCATCTTGCTGAAACCATATTTCTCTGGAAATACTAAGTGGCACGTCTTCAAGTAAATTTGGCAACTGATTTCGTAAAAAATCTGAATAAATTTCAGCATTCAAAACCTCTGGTAACTCATTAAATTCGGATTTACTACGTTCCACTCGTGTATCTGGATAAGTATTAGCATAAGGGTGTCTCTCGCGATACATTCTCGAAGCTACACTAGCGTTACATCTGCATTCCTCATAAATGAGGTGCTTGTTGATATATTCCTGTGTGGTATACACACACATGTTGGCAATACACAATCACAGGTTAATCCAGGTAAAATCAAAGTTCGTCGTAAAGAGATCAAAACTATCCAAATCACAAGCAAATAAATCTAAAAAACGAAGCCAAAAGTGGTAAGTACACAAATAACACGATCAAATTAGGAAAGATGCGCAGTTGACCAAGGGGCGTAGCGTACTGATCCGTATTGCGTTTACGTGTGCCAATACCAAACAGTGGCGTCACTATCTGTCTCACTCAAACTTTATGGAAGGACTCACCCCATCTCATTCAAACCAGATTCTTAAAGAATTGAATGCACTAGAATCATTTTTCAAAGTTCGAAGAAATTGTTCGAAACTGTGTTCCTTTAAGAAAGACCGTTTTTTTGGACCGATCGATAAATAATGTAGTAAGTGTTATACCATTTTAGAATCCCTAATAAATGCGGTAACTTTAAAAGTAATTTACCAAAATGACGTTGTACAGTTTTTTTTCAGTACAGTCAGTTAAAGTTGTGCGAAATATTAATTTTGAATACTTGGTTCGGCAAAAAGTGACATTAATTCCCTAGCTGGAGTAATTGGCTTAGAATTGGAGATCACAGGTTACAGAAGCACTATTCGGGATAACATAGAAAAAATAAAATTTGAAGAAAGTAAAAAATTGTAACTCCTGTAATTCAAAAATCATCACAGGGTGTGCATTTTCTCGAATAATAAAAAATGCAATATAATTTGAAAAGTACACCCTGTATTAGAGAATTTAAAAATGGATTAATGTATATATGCTTCATTACCAGGTACGTTAGCACTCAATGAGTTGATTCCCATTTTTCCAGAGTAAGCGAATTCGTAGAAGTAAACATCAGTATACTTAGATTCTAGTTCTGCTTGTTTGACGACAGCTCTGTTGATTGCTGAATCACTGAAATACTTGAAGAAATTTAAATAATTATAGTTAACAGTAACACCTTAAGGGTCTTTCAATGGGAACGCCCCATTTTTAAATTGACATTTCTCACGCATGGCAGTAATTGTTTGTTTGTGAAATTAACATTTGTATTTGTCAATGTCTACCATTTAATCATGGAAAGGTACACACTTCAACAACGTTTACAAATAATCCAAATTTATTATGAAAAATCGCGATCTGTTGCTCTAACTTTAGGTGCTTCAACTCCAATTTTTGGTCGTTATAATCGTCCGGATAAAACAACAGTTGAACGTTCAGTGAAGAAGTTTGAAACAAATTTTACACTTCATGATATTACAGTGCCAGTGAGACGAAAAAATGCAAGAAGTGAAGAGAATATTGCTGCCCGTACGTGCAAGTGTTCGTGAAGACCAAAATTTATCCAATTTTCGACGTTCACAAGAACTAGGCATGTTTGTGAACGTCTGTGGCGAATTTTACGACAAGACCTTGGTTTACATCCATATAAATTGTTTTAACCCAAGAACTTAAGTCTTTTGTCATACTGCCAATGACTCAATAACTTTATTGAAAACAAAATTCGGTGATTTGATCATCCAGCAAATTTAGACGATTTACAAATCAATATATAATATATAAGGGAGTAATGGCTAACATACGACCTGATTTGTGTGAGAGACTCATAAAAATGGGGTTTAATGACATTCCTGCCAGCGTTTCCGTGTTGGAAATTTAAATGATGTTTTGTTCCATAACTAATCCATTGTTTTTTATAACGAAATGAAATTTTCAATAATTTTCGAATAAATAATGTGTTTTATTTACAAAATAAAATGGGGCGCTGTTAATGAAAGACCCTTTATATAGTGAAAGTTTATCAAATTTCTGATATAAAATTTTAATTCCCAGACAATAAAATAGATTTTATGACCGAAAACTATATTCACACTTCACAAATGATCTGAAATGATATTTCGAAAAGAAAATACTTAATAAGTGATAATAAAATAATTCATCCTTTAAACTGAATTAAAAATTTCAGTATCAAAAAATTCATAAATCAAAGCTTACCAAAATATCATTTACCACCCACAACGTCCATAAGCAAAAACAGACGAAAAGCACTGACGTCAGGTCAGTTCAAATTACTCACGACCCTAACAAAATAATTGTTTCTTGTTCTTATACTTATACGATCTTCACGAAATTTCGTATTTACTTTCTTGCCGTTATTTAACAATGCATACTTCCAACTAGTTTGGAAGAAACTGTTTGTGAAGCATTAGTTGAATCTTCTGAGATATACTGAGTTGACTATGCTGAAATTTAAACAACGCTTTTCTGTATTATAAGCTGATAAATCCCAACAATTCCCTGAACACTTTAAAGACACGATATCTGAATTTAAAATGTATTCTCTACTCTCGATAACGCAACACAAAATCTTGTTATTTAAATATTTTAATATTAGCCTTCTACATATTTAATTTCAAAAAATTATATTTAATGATTATAACTTCTCAAAATAAATTTAAATAATGTCATGTAAGTACCACTTATATCAATTGACATTCATTATAAGACATCCGAATGGTACAACAAAATCCAATAAATAAAAATTATTAACCAAAATCCCATAAATTAAATATTTTGAATAGACAAAATTTTGTTTCTGCTGATCAATCTTATGAAAACAAATATCTTTCAAAAATGTCTAACATAATCTTAAGAATTTCATCATAAAACTATCTTACTTAGAATATTCAATATTATTGGATATCTAACTAAGTGACTTTATATAAAAACTCAAGATATGTAAAAAATTACTGAAAAACAAGTTTTAAGAGAGAATTTGCTTCTTCAGTATTCGAATAATTCATATTCAATAAATATAACATCAATCAACAACAAATATTTACTCACCCTTCAACCGTTTAATTGATCAGCAGAAACAAAATTTTGTCTATTCAAAATATTTAATTTATAGGATTTTGGTTAATAATTTTTATTTATTGGATTTTGTTATACCATTCGGATGTCTTATAATAAATGTTTATTTTATATGTCAATTGATATAAGTGGTACTTATATGACATTATTTTAATTTATTTTCAGAAGTTATAATCATTAAATATAATTTTTTGAAATTAAATATGTAGAAAAATATGTAGAAATATTAAAATATTTAAATAATTTTATATACCTTCTATCAAGAATTAACCTCATTTATGTTACAAAATCTTGTTAATGTTATTGGTTTTTCTAGACCTTTTATTTTTTATTTAATTTAATCGTTTCTTTGTGATGTAGTTTTATTTACAGGTAGGCATAAACTAGTGAAAAATACATCACATTTTGTTGAGTCTAAAATTAAATTGTTTCCTGGTCAACACTTACTGAATTGAAGTAGTTCTTTTGCGTATAAACGCAGCCTTTTTGGTTACTGATCACAGTGAAAATTTAAACTTAATCTACAAAGAGTAAGAGCTTATAGACCTTTAAGCATTTACAACTCCATTAGTGAAAATCAAGAAAATTAATGGGCCTCATTGCAACCCCTGAGGAACACCCCGTGTGAATTCATAGAGTTCGAAAGTCTAGTCTTAACTTACATCTTCTACTGTAAACTGATTTCCGAACTGAGAAGAATAGATTGCAAAGCAAGAAGAAGAAGAATTACTTGCGATTATGAGTAAAAATTATACTCTGTTTGGATATATGGAAAGTGCTACAGTATATTCATCAAATAAACGAAAAAAAAGCTCTCTAACTTCTGGAATTTGACCAACATGCCAGCCAGAAAAGAAACTTTAAAGTCCTTTAAAAATCAGAACTTTCCTGTGGCTTCGAGAAACAACTTGAAAGAAAGAAAAGAGACATGACAGAAAAACATTTTGGCGTAATCAAAAATTCAGCAAAAAAAAAGATTAATGCAGATTTTGGAGGAATATCCTGAACAGAAACATAATTCCTCAAACCATTGGAAACTAAAGTCTCCTGGACCATGATTGAAGACGGAGATATACTCCTCAAAGCCATCTTAGTTACAGAAATTCTTTTGAACTTCAAAGCTGAATAATGCTACCTTGGTCAGCTAAATTGAGAGATACCTCTATGAATTCTTCCTAGTAATTGATTAAACGCTGACCAATTAGTATGCAAATTCTTGGTTAAGCATACTTCAAATGGGTTTGAGAGAGGAATGTATAATTGGCTTTAACAGTTTATTTTCAGCCTAAATACATACAATACAAATTATAAGTTTGAATTGTTTACCCAAATTGAGGGAGTTCTTTCGTTGTAGTTTTAACTCTAATTGCGGTGAAAACACTATCTTGTTCGTGGAATAGTTCTTCTTTGAGCCTTTTCACCGTTGTTTATTTTCACCGAATTAACTTTTATTGATTTCACTGTTGGGTACACTTTTCACAAATTACTCTAATTACAAATAAATAATGTGGTCGACCAAGTCACATTAAAAACTTCCAATTAATAATATTTTTAATGCATGGCAAAAATGAGGAAGTATTATCGCTGATGCCTACCTTTATAAAAACAGCTTTATTATTCTGCAAAGAACTTGAAGTCCCATAAATGTTGCTTATCTTCTGCCCCACCAATTTTTTGACTTCCAAATCACTTATGCGCATATTTGGCAGCACAAAATTTTCAGTACTTTTGTGGTAATTAGCCATTCTTTCTTCAAATTTTGGATCTAGAAAAGAAATAATATGTTAGAAAAATGATAACCTATAATACAAAGTGATGCTCAACTCACCGTTAGATAAAAATAGACATTCTTCCGAATTCACACCTAGTATTGTTGGAACCATGCTAAAATTGCCAGTGAGTAACTTTTGATAAGGTGATTCAGTCAAGAATGCACCATCATGTTCAGGTTCAATAGAAGCAGAGAATACGAATCCCAATATAATATTGTAAAAACCCGCAAGAAAAACCTGTAATAAAAATATTAATTTATTTATGTCTATACTTAGTAACATGAAAATAAGAACATCCAGTAAAATGTAGTATACAGGATAATAGGTGGAATTAATTCTCCAGAACCTCTACAGATTTTAATCTAAATAAATCTCATAAAAACATTGAGAATTAAATTTTAAAACTTAATACTTCGCATCACTTTATATACATATATATTATCATCACTAAAATTCCTATAACTTTGAAGTACCCACATATCTGCCATTTATACGTGATGTATTTTATTTTATCCAGATGGGGGCGCGTATTTTCATAACTCTCTTTCATCGTCACTGAATGGTTAACTGGTATAGAGAGTTTTAAATTTACATTATGCAATAACATAGCTTTTGAACTGTATTTAGACGAGTCTATAAATAAATGCCACTCAGAGGGGGAATTCTCAATATCAAGGTCCTGTATTAATCCATCAATATCAGTCATACACACAACGAATTTTCCATACAAAAGTAGAGTCGGTGCACTGTTCTTCGGAGAGATCACACGCTGACACATAGCTCTCGATATTGCTGCCATTTCTGACCTGATATTTTGGTTCAATTGCGTCAGGTTCAACGGATTATTGTCATAAACCTTAATATTGAGGTATCCTCATGCAAAATAGTCAAGTGGACTAAGGTCGCGGCTTCTGGGAGGTCGGTTGATGATACCCCTACGTGAAATCACCTTATTAGGAAATAATTCATTAATAGCTTCCATTGCTTGATGGCATGGCAAGTGGACCCATCTTGTTGAAACCACGTTCTTGAGTTGAAAGCTTGAAATTCCTGTAACTCTCCACCCAAAAAATTTCGCAGCATATCGCAATAACTGAATAATAATTCAGTGGGTGGCCTCGTCTGTCTTAAAGAAAATAAGAACCGATTATGTCTCTAGCAGGCATAGCGGCCCAAACAACGATGATGTTTTTCCTCCAACAAACTATGCTCAACATGCTTTCACACATTGATTCACACAGAAAATAATGATATCGGAAATATAATATTTTAATTTAGTAATCACAATTTTTCGAATTTCTATAATGTAACGAATCAGATTCGTCAGAATTCAACAATGAATAGTAGAGCAAATCTTATTAACTTACGTCGTCGAACATCTCCATGCTTGTATTTTTAATTTGTTGAACCTCAAGAGTCCTGAAGAAGTTCAAAAGTTCCCGAGAAGATGTGTTATTCTCGTTGATTGTAGAATTGATTTGCTTCGCAAACCTATAGGCTATTTCCTTAGGGTTTGTTTGCATCGCCCAAGGCGATACGGGTGATCCACTATTTTGTATCGCACCGATAAAGAAACCTGAAAGCTTTTAACGTACAGAAACGTAGGAAAATTGGAATAAACTTGTATTTAAGGTAAAATATGCTACGAATGTTTCGTATCGAGTTATATGAAGTATATAGTTAATATTCGTAATATGGTTATGTAACATACAGAGGACTTAAATGGGACACCCTAGTTAGAGAGATGTGTACGGACCACAATTAGTTTATCTCAGTATAAAGTTGGTTTCATTGAGTTAATTCCAACTGACGATTGAAGAATAAGTTTCTTCCTCTATGGAATGAAATATAAATCGTGAAGTTTGTACATGGTTCATAAATTTAAAAAAACTACAAACAACAATTAATAAAACTGAACAGATTTTGGATTGTCCCGGAAACGAAACATCTGACAAAACGAAAAAACCTGTGTGACTCTTTCAATTTGATTCTATACTGCTCAAAAATTGAAGTGGATAATTTGCGTATGTATAATAATATATCGTGTGTTTTTTTTTAAGTGATAGAACTTTCGATGGGAATAACTGTGATCTGACAAAAGGTAGAAGCCATGTTGTTTTGACATTTCTGTTCAGTAAGCATTGACAAATTATCATGGCACAAATTATAACGCCGCAAGAACGTTTACAAATTGTTGAAATTTATTTCCAAAATCAGTGTTTTATTCGCCAAACTTATAGAGAACTTCGTGAAATTTATGGTTTACATAATCGCTTATTCTTCGAACTATCGATAGATTTCGGAAAACATTTTCTCTACTCGATGCAACAACAACAACAAGACAAAGAACTGTAAGTAAAGAAGAAAAAAACGCTGCTGTAAGTCATAGTGTTAATGATAATCCACATTTCTCTATTCGTTGACGATCAGAACAAGTTGGACTCTGTGCATCCACCACATGGAAAATTTTGCGTAAAGATCTTGGTCTACACCCATACAAGATCCAACTGGTTCAAGATCTAAAGCCACTTGACCATAATAAGCGTCGTTTGTTTACTGATTGGGCCTTAGAACAGCTTGAAGTTGATCCACTTTTTTATCGTAAAATTTTGTTTAGTGATGAAGCTCATTTTTGGTTGAACGGCTATGCAAACAAGCAAAATTGCTGTATGTGGAGTGAAAACAATTTTTAAGAAGTTCTGCAGGTTTCATTGCATCCTGAAAAATGCTTGTGCTTTACACGCTGGAGGCATCATTGGTCCATATTTCTTTAAAAACAATGCTGGAGCTAATGTTACAGTGAATGGTGCTCGATAATCAATGATTAATTGTTTCAAAATTTGAATGGTGTCGACCCAGAAATGTTTTGGTTCCAACAAGATGGTGCTACACCTCATGCTGCTACCGTAACAATTGATTTATTGAAAGAAAGATTTGGCGATAACATTATTTCGAGAAATGGTCCAATTAATTGGCCTCCAAGATTATGCGACATAACTCCTCTGGATTTCGATCTTTAGGGTTATGTCAAGTCATTGATTTATATTGATAAACCAGAAGCAATAGACGCTTTGGAAGCTAACATAACTCGTGTTATTGATGAAATAAGGCTCGAAAATGTGGTTTAAAATTGGTCTGGTTGAATGCGGTTCCTCAGAGCTATTCGTAGTGGACATATGCCGGAAATTATTTTTAAAACATAATTGTCAAAATTATCTTTCAAATAAAAAAAAATTTGGCTTCAATCTTAATTGCCAGCCTCTATTTCCTTCCCCTTGTTTGAGTGGGTTTTCCACACAATTTTCTCCTTCAATTAGATGATCACCATGAAGTAGGGAGTTTTTAGAAACTCCGTGAAGTGAATTAGGACACTCTAAGTGGAAGCCACATATAATAATCTTAGCCATTTCCGGCATCTGAATTAAATTTTGGAATGCCTTACACAAAATGAGCTCTATATTAACCCATTTTCTAAATAGTTATTCAGGTGGCTACCTAACTAGATACTCATTCAGAATAATCAAGTAGAGAGCTATAAGATATCTGTACTTACCTTTAGAGTTCGATGCTAATAAATGATATCCAACACTGCCACCACCAGCACTTTGTCCAAAAAGGGTAACCTGCTTGGGATTTCCACCAAACTTGTGAATATTCTCTTGCACCCATTTGAGGCCAAACTGTTGATCTTTGAGTCCATTGTTTCCGGGACAATTCAAGTCAGCAGTAGAAACGAAACCTGAAAAAAGAATCTTTGAAAAATTGTTACATGAGGTTAAACAATAAAATAACTGGACGCCAGACGGAGTCAAGATAATAACCCGACAAACATAGAAAGTAGTGTGGGTATAAATAGACAAGAGTCAGTCCTTAGTTGGAAACAAGAATGTTCGATGAGATTTAAATTCAGTGAAGGGGTGGTCACGGCAAATAATGAATGCCTGCTTCTTGGAGAAAGTTAGTTTCACGAGCAATATGGGGACGTGGAGAGTCTCGATGAAAAAGAACGTACGACAGCATCCATATAACTCGTGACTGTCTTGAATCAAAAGATATGGTGATTGGTTACTATACGAAATAGCCTCCCAAACTATTACTTCAACATTCCTCTGAACAACAAACTCAATATTTTATTGCTTATCATGGCGGTGTCAACCTTCTTCGGCCATCGTGTTTACCTAGACAGAAGATTCGTCGCTGAGAACGACATTATACCATCTTGCCTTCCAATACTGCTACCAAAGAAATCAGTAATCGTATACGATATTAAAAAAGTCCAAAGGCTCGAAAGCGGCGATATGATGTAGAAATTAATCGACTTGATATTTAAGATATTGAAAAACAACCATCTATCAAGTAATGAATCATAAATATTGAAAAAAACCATCTACTGAGTTGTAGTTGTAGTTTTAATTATGATATATACCTTACCCAAGAAACCTAATCTGTATCCGACAGAAACAACGACAATATCGTAATCCATCAAGTATTGTGGACCCAAAAAATTGGAAGTTGCAGCTCCAACCAGGAAACCCCCTCCATGTATGACGTACATAACTGGAAGCGAAACTTTTTTTTCTTTCGTTGGTATCTGAAAAATGAAAGGTTAAGGATGATGTGGTAAACCAACAAGATTTAGAATTCATGAAAGGGCTGTAATGATACACGGGTTAATTAACTGGGCAATAGCAAATTCTACGCAAGGTTCAATGGCCCTGAATTAATTTGTTTATTTTTATCTTCAGATCAGTTAATGTTAAACTTGGGAATTTGCTTTCGCGGCAAGCACGAACGGCGGCTTCATGAACGGAAATTCTTTTATTCTGACTTATATATTGTAATGACAAATTATAGATTGAAAAATTCATAATAGTTGATTGTACGAAACGTAAATATATTCCTTCAGATGAGTTAATGAACGGAAAGTTTCGGCGTAAAACGCTGACGTCGGAATTAACACGTGTTGCTCAACAAGGAGACGAAGCTTTCGAAAAACTGCTAAACAAGAATTTTGAGCGGGTGAACGAACTAAAAATTTGGAATTGGTCTCAGAATTTAACATTATTATAATTATATTGAGTGATATGAGTAATTTTTTTTTGAAGTTTAAGAATTGAGTCAGAAGAATTAGAGAAATTGAACATATAGTGCTAAGTTCCGGGACCAAGGAATTAAGAGTAACGCTAGTTGTTCTTTATCGTTTATTGTTCGTGTTAAATAGGCCGTTTCTTGTAGAAAATTGCGTGTGTTCAGTTTTTTTTAATGTATGGTCTTGGAGTCTAGGGGAAAGAAGTATCTAAAAATTTTTTGATATATTATTCAGTTTGAAATTGTCTAATTAAAGTAGAGTCAGAAATTAAGAAGTAGGTGGTAGGTTGACATATCTCTTCGTAATTATTATGTTTGAAGAATTTAGGCAGAATTAAGAATTATAAAAATGAATCATAGTTCTTGAGGGATCCGCATCGCCCTCTCCTTAATTATTGAGTGTGTCATCTTTATTTAGATTTTATTGAGTTTAGTATTGATAAAACTATCGTATTTTGGTACACTTTATCATTATACTTCTTAAAATCCATAATTGAGTTTCATTATCATTTCATTATCACAGAGAAAATTTATTAACATCAAAGACCATTTTCGCGAAGGAGAAGGATCGCTCTACTTGGATTGGTTCGCACCCCATTCGTAAATAAGTCAATCGAGTAATATTTTCCATCCAACCACCTCCCACAAAAAGGTGGTTTATTACAATGAAAAGCAGCACAAATAAAATATACATTCTGTCAAGAAAGTACCGGGAATTATCGATTTAAATCTGGCGGGGCAATAAGGCAGGTAAAATTTTTTTTCCTAGGTTGGTACCACTGTCCTTAATTACTATGCCAAGCTTGAGCGGGTTCTGTCAACTAGTGTGTTTGCAACAGCTGATTAAGTCAGTCGATGTCAGAGTGCGTGCCGATTTTTACTATGGGTGATTACGTTGAGCAAAGAATTTGTTTAAATTTTTGTGTTGCAAATGAATTTTCGTGTGCCGATGCATTGAAAATGTTGCAAAAGGCCTTTGGTGGTAATGCTCTATCGAAAACTCGTGCATATCAGTGGTACAGAGCCTTCAAGGACGGTCGTGAAGTGTTCGCCCATCGACGGCTTCGATCGAAGATAACGTCGATAAAATTAAGGAAAGGGTGCTGGAAAACCGTCGTACCAGCTTGACAGAGATAGCACATGATCTTAAGATATCCCACGAGTCCGCACGTACGATTTTGATTGATATTTTGGGCATGAGAAAGGTAGCCGCACGATTCGTACCGAAAGACCTGAATTTTCTTCAAAAACGTCATCGCGAACAGGTTGCTTCAGACATGCTGGATCGCTGTAATTCCGATTCTACATTCATGGAACGCATTATAACTGGTGATGAGACCTGGGTCTACGAGTACGATATGCAAACAAGCCAGCAATCATCGGAATGGGTGGCAAAAAATGAGCCGAAACCGAAAAAACCACGCCAAAGCCGCTCGAAAATGAAGGTGATGCTCATTGTTTTCTTCGATATCCGTGGCGTGGTGCACTACGAATTCGTTCCAGAGGGTCAGACGGTAAACAAGGAGTATTACCTAGGCGTTATGAAACGTTTGCGTGAGCGTATCCGTAAGAAGCGGCCAAATTTCTGGGCGAACAACTCATGGATTTTGCATGACGATAACGCGCCTTCTCACCGAGCTACGATTGTGACTGACTTTCTCATCAAAAACTCAACAAACGTGCTTCAGCAACCACCGTATTCGCCGGATTTGGCTCCCTGCGACTTTTTCCTCTTCCCAAAACTAAAATTGCCCCTTCGTGGCACCCGTTTTGAGTCGATTGAAGCCATAAAACAAAATTCGGCGCGAGAGCTAAAGTCCATCCCGGAAAGCGCCTATAAAAAATGTTTCGATAATTGGAAGTGCCTTTGGCATAGATGTATTGGAGCAAATGGAGCCTATTTTGAAGGCGACCCAATAAATTTTGACGATTAAATGTAAAAATGTTGTTTTAATTGAAAATTCCCGGTACTTTCTTGACAGAGTAGTATGTATCTGACAGTACTTGAAAGATCTGCTTTAATCTCATTAGCAAATAATTTGAGAATTGTAAAACTGATCCATAATGTGTTCAAACTGAAGGTTTACATATTTGGTGGGTTAGAAGCGAATTTTCCCAAGTATAATATATTTCCTACCTGAGGCGTGTACACATGAAGGTATAAGCAATCTTCACTCTCATTTTGTTGCATTTCTGAGGAACACTGTATACATATCCTATCTTTAGCATCATTAACTAATATACCGTCCCAATTGTCAGGTTTTTGAGGTGGCTGAAACAGAAGATCGACTAAGAGCATGTAAAATTCCAATTGATTAATTTAGGAGTGAAGAATGAGACAGTCGGGTGTTTTTTTAGAGTGATAAAACTTCAAATTGAAATAAAACACATTTAAATTAAGATTGAAGCCAAATTTTTTTTTATTTGAAAGATAATTTCATGACATTTATGTTTTACAAATAATTTCCGACATATGTCCACCAAGACTAGCTCTGAGGAACCGGATTCGACCAGACCAATTTTGGACCACTTTTTCGAGTAATTCAGGCCTTATTTCGTCAATAACACGAGTTATGTTGGCTTCTAAAGCGTCTATTGTTTCTGGTTTATCAGCATAAATCAATGACTTGACATAACCCCAAAGAAAATAATCAAGTGGAGTTATGTCGCATGATCTTGGATGCCAATTAATTGTATCATTTATCGAAATAATGTTATCGCCAAATCTTTCTTTCAATAAATTTCAATAAAATTCAATGTTACGGTAGCAGCATGAGGTGTAGCACCATCTTGTTGGAACCAAAATACTTCTGGGTCGATACGATTCAAATTTTGAAACGAAGAATCATTGATCATCGATCTGTAACGAGCTCCATTCACTGTAACATTAGCTTCAGCATCGTTTTTAAAGAAATTTGGACAGATGATGCCTCCAGCGTGTAAAGCACACCATACAGTGCATTTTTCAGGATGCAATGGAACCTGCAGAACTTCTTGAGGATTGTTTTCACTACATATATGGCAATTTTGCTTGTTTACATAGCCGTTCAACCAGAAATGATCTTCTTCACTAAACACAATTTTACGATAAAAAAGTGGATCAACTTCTGTCAATCAGCAAACAATCGACGCTTATTATGATCAAGTGGCTTTAGTTCTTGAACCAGTTGGATCTTGTATGGGTGTAGACCTGAATCTTTACGCAAAATTTTCCATGCTGTGGATGCACAGAGTCCAACTGGTTGTGAACATTGACGAATGGACAAATCTGGATCATCATTAACACTATGACTTATAGCAGCGATATTTTCTTTTATACGTAGAGTTCTTTGTCTTGTGGTTGTTATTAAATCGAATAGAGAAAATGTTGTCCGAAATCTATCGATAGTTCGACGAATTATCTGCTCTGATGGACGATTATATAAACCATAAATTTCACGAAGTGCTCTATAAGTTTGGCGAATAGAAAACTGATTTTGAAAATAAATTTCAACAATTTTGGAAACGTTGTTGCGGCGTGAGTCTTTCCTTGATAATTTGTCAATGCTTACTGAACAGAAATGTCAAAACAATATGGCCTCTACCTTCTGTCAAATCACAGTTATCCCTATCGAAAGTTCTATAGCTCTAAAAAACACCCGATATTACTCAAATACTTTTTGCAGTCCTAGTTTTCGTTGAAGAAAGAAATAAACTCTGAATATTTGAAGGAAAAAAATTTACTTGCAATCAAGAATATTTTAAGCCAAGTAAATAATCTGACGTTGCAAGAAAGACATCAATGATGAGATTAATCAAGTAGCTGCTTACCATGAATCGAAGTTGTCCAAGTGGAGGCTTGGCATAAGGAATGCCCCTGAAGGCATAAAAACTTTTATTCTGTGGAGTGAACATGATTTCTCCCTGAACCTTTCCATTGGATATTTGTATCACTGGATCTTCACTGTATACCTTTGAGTAAAGATATGTATCATGACGAATTACTCAAAATATTGACAAGGTGGAAAAAAAATGCCATTCAGTTAGAAAGAGAAGAATTATATTAAGTGAAATTAAAATAAAAGCAACCAGTTATTCTCTTTTGAACGGTTTTCTGGAAAACGTTTCATTTTGAAGAGTTCTACTTCCTATGAATTGAAAAAATTCATCTTGTTAAAATATCCTTTGGTCTCTTTTAATTGGTTGTTTAAATTCTTAATTCATTCAATATCAGTCGATTTCTAGTACAATAAATCATTGACCTCCATTTAATTGTTAATTTTATGGCGCGAGGAAAACCATTCAAAATCCACCTGCTTGTAAAAATAATGAATATAATAATACATTTTACACAATATTGGCAATTATTACATTAGTCTCAAGTGTTAATGCGAACTGAATAAAGAAAAATATGAATCTGAATGATTTTACGACGAAATTTTGAATAGAAGATGAAGTATATTTTTTATTTTAATGCTTACCGCGTGTGGAATAATCAACGAAAATAATTTTTAAATTACTTACGCAATACACGGAACACAAAATCACCAATAGAATTGACCTTAACATTGTGACTTCAAACTGGAGATTGAATCTTCAATAATTTTTCGAATGATGATTCTGTTTCGCTTATCGTTAGAGATAATGGCAGTAACGAAATTGAATAAATGATTACAAAATGAAAGCAAAAACATAGCCGGCATAAATTTTAATTACCGGAAAAAGGAAAAAATATATAAAACTTTTTTTGAACACTGTATAATGCAACATTTTTTGTTTGATGCCGACTTGAGTGAATAATAAAATTTAATATTAATTAATTATTAATTCGAAACAAAGAATGTATCGTACTTTTTGTTGGTCCTGACCTGCTATACCTCAAAACATTCCTGTTATATTCAAATAACGGATTCGTAAAAATGGCAGAATTTCTGTAATATTAATTTAATTATTTAGGAAATAACATGTTATTTGTGTACTTACGACTTTTGGCTTCGTTCATTAGATTTTTTGCTTGTGATTTGGATAGTTCTGATCTTTTTGCGACGAACTTTGATTTTACCTGGACTAACTAGTGATTGTGTATTGGGGAATGCAGATGTAACGTTAGTGCAGCTTCGAGAATGTATCGCGAAATCAGTTGTCAAATTTACTTGAAGACGTGCCACTTAGTATTTTCAGAGAATTATGGTTTCAGCAAGATGGCTGCACAGTTAGAGAATATTCAAATGAAGAATATCTGGGATGGATAGGGTGATCTGGTACAATCTCGTGGCCAGCCCGTTCACCTGATTTGAATCCCTTAGATTTTTTTTACTGGGGAGCAGTGAAGGAAAAAATTTATTCAAAACAAATTGAAAATGTAGCTGAGCTTCGGGAGAGAATTGGGGAAGCAATGGAATTCGTCAATAACAGAAGATTCGCCCGTCTGATATCTCGATCTTTTTTAAGATGATATCGTACATATATTGCGGCTGAAGGAGGACAGTTTGAACTTCTTTTGTGAATATATTAAATCTTGTCATAAAACTAAACCGAATTTCCTTAAGAAAAACCTTTTTTTGTCCAATCTAAAAAAGAATATAGCTAGTGTTATAGCATTTCGGAATCCCTATTAAATGTGTTGACTTTTGAAGTAACTTGTCAAACTGAGGTAGTAAAATTTTTTTTCACTACCCTCAATTGAAGTTGAGCGAAATTACAATTTTGAATTCTTGGTTCGGCAAAAGTGACATTATTTTCCAAGCTGGAGCAATTAGCTTAGAATTGAAGATTACAGGTTACAAAAGCACCATTCGGGATAACATAGGAAAAATAAAATTTGAAAAAAGTAAAAAATGGTCGCAACAGGAGTTCAAAAATTATTACAGGTGTGCATTTTATTGAATAAAAGAAAGTGCAATATACTTTGAAAAATACAGGACTTGGATTTCCTTCTACATTTTTCTGATGACTATTATGACTTAACTTGCTACTTGATTCTCGCTTGACGTCGACTTTTGGGACACGTGTAGAATGGGTTCCAATCTTTTAACTGTGTTTAATTCTGAACGTTAAGTATAGTAGCTATTATGAATTCAATATTTTATCATTTTTGTATTGTATTTTGGATTTTCACATCAATGGTAAATTTTACGTATACAAATACATGTATGCATATGTCGTAAAAAATATAAATATTTTTCTAGACAAGAATAAATTTTATATTAATTAATATATTGCTCTATGGTAGATGTTGAGGCTAAATGTGACGAAATATGTTACGCACAATTGGCTCCAACCATAAGAATGTTCAACCACCCAAATAACTTAAAATTGTTATCCATAAAGGAACATTCAAGCCACTTAAAATGTTCTCTTCAGCCTTCCAACTTCAAACAATCATCTATTAGGAGTACAAATAAGTTTCCGCCGTTTTTTGTTTATGAATCTTTCCTAATGATTTTAAACGATGTGAGACTGCTTGCTGAGTGACTTCTAATGTTAGAGCAAGTTCTTTTTGTGTTTGAGATGAATCTTCCTCCAATAAAATAAGAAGGAACGGTTTTTTACTTGATAGAAGGATTATTACAAAATTTGAAAATCAAAACAGATTTAATCTGTTGTCTTCTACAATTTTAATTTCAAAAAATTCTTTGAAGAAACTTTAAGAATTAAATTAATGTCTTTATAAGCACTGCTCATATTTAATAGACGTCAAAATTCATCATACAATATCAAACGGAATTAAGAAAAACCAACGAATATAAACTGTCAATTAAAATTAAAATATAAATAAGCAAACATTTTTTGTTTCGTTCCAGGCATGCGTAATGAACTCTTCAGACAAACTTACGAAGCCCTGTTTGTTACAAAATGTATTGTTTTCCGATCCCATATGAATGAAAAATAACTCTTTCTCAAAAATATAAAACATAATTTCAAGAACTTCTCAAAAACTAATTTATTTGAAATATTCAATATATTTAAATAAATTACTTCAAAAAATCTCAAAACATGTAGCACATTCTCAAGAAATAATTAAAGTTACGATAAGATCAGTTCAACTTTACATATAAAAAATAATAAAATCAATTAAACAATGTATAGACTTACCAGTGCCATCTTAGAAATACGATTCTCAACAAACATCTAAGTAGGTACCTTTATAACCAAGGTACTCTATGTTCCATGTTCACAGAAAATCACTCAGTGAATCTTAGGAATACACGGTCCTCAACAGAAATAAAAGTAAACACCTTTATATATCCAAGGTACTTATGTTCCAAGTTCCTCCAATAATTCCTCCAATTCTGCATCCTCGTAAATTTTTGGCCTTCCACTGCGATCTTTGTCTTCTACGTCGAAATCACCGTTTTTAAACTTTTGAAACCACTCTCGACACGTTCTCTCACTCAAGGCACCCTCACCATATGCTTCTACGAGCAATTGATGCGCCTCAGCAGCAGATTTCTTTAAATTAAAGAAGTAAACTAATATTTCCCGCAAATGACGCTTACTTGGCTCAGATTTTGACATTTTCAACTTATAAAAATTATATTTTACCAATATAAAATCAATGATATTAATAGGTTATGTTGTTCTTGAATGTCCAAACTATTTTTTAAGCCGGTTATCATCTGCGAAAGCTAACCGAAACTCCATGCCGCGCCATTTACAATAAAACGGCGGAAACTTATTTGTATTCCTAATACAACTAGGTAAGTTCGTTTTTATTCGTGAAATTTGCACCATACTTGTGATAATTATCTCTTCAATAAATGTCCTGCTAGATTTATTCTAGTTCATATTCACCTATCAATTTCTAATAATCCTATGTAATATACTCCAATTACCCATTTGAACTGGTTTACTCTTCAGTGAAATCGATCCTATTAATTTCAAAATAGTAAACTGATTATTTGAGAATAATTATAGCTGTTGCAATCATGTTTTATTATCCTCTTTTAACGGATATGTCGAAATCAATGAGAATTCTTGAACTCCATACGCAAGCATACAATATCTGCTTAGCTCACGTCTAGCAGATCTTTCAAGAAAAGAATAAATTAAATTTCAATTCATTTATTGGAATAAAATATTTAAAATGTATTAATAGGTTGTGCAGCATATGTATCATATAAATTTTGATATGTATCCATCATCTTTTTTCTATAGTTGTATCTAACTTCCAAATTCTTCTGGATACTCAAATAAGGCCATTTATCGAATGACTTTATTTTAGGCCATGTGATGTTTTGTAGTATTTCATACTTTTTCGGTGTGGGATTCCTGCAAGAAATTGTTTCATTTAGTTTTAAGTCGTAATTAAACACATGTTTTTGAAAAAGTCTTATTGAAGATTAATTTCGTGCGTTCCAGTGTAAACAGGAATGAGAACAAAATAATTTTTGGTCAGAAAATTAAATGAATATCCCATCGAAATAGACTGATGTTTGCCTTATGATAGAGGTCAATATTTTATATTTTCTTCTGATAGTTTATTGGACATATCTGTTGATAATTTTATATGTCTATTAAAAAAAAATAATTTTGAAAAGTTTTTAAGAGATTTTGTCGATTAAAATTTGTGAAGGTTGTGAGAACATCTAAGCTGATTGTTGAGAAAATGCAGAAACCTGCTACTAACAGATGAGGCGCGATTTATTCTGGTAAGTATCGTATAAGAAATTGTAAGAAACGAAAACGTCCTAGAAAACTGCTAAATGCTACTCAAGTTGTTCCTTACCAGAACAGAAATGTTTATGGGGATTTTATGTTCAACCGAAGAACTAGATGATTCATCCTACCAATTATGAGTGAGTGCTGCCTCTGAAACATCATCAATCTCATAATTATTCATCTGCGCCTTAATTTAGGAGTACAATTAATCATTATAGGTAATAATACCAGAGTACTTGGAAAGATGGAATATTTCTTCATTTCTCAGCATTATTTTTGTCAGATTATTTTGCGTTGCGTGTGAATATTTTCGTGTATTATCAGTAAGTCTTACCCACACAAACACGCAATAGCAAATTGCTTCAAGGAATCATAGACTACAAATTTTTTTGCTCAGTATATCTCCCAGAAGTTGAAATGTATGCATTAGATGTCTGAATTTTTTTTCAGTAACGATACCTGTGCATTCGATCTCATATATTCATTGATAACAATCCCTAAATATCTGACCTCCTCAACTCTTAGATAGATAGATCCAAACGTATATTCACTATCGTGACTCACTAAGAAATTCTCGTCAGACAGACTTTAACGGGTATTGTAAAGGTTATTAACTTGCTTTTCACGAAATTCAAGGTCAATAAGTTGTCATTTAAGCAATTTTAAATAACTGCTAGACACTTTTCTGGAGTTCCATAAAGAACATTTCATGAATCGCCCACAAAAAAACCATCGCAATATCGCCGGCGTATGAGATGATTCTACCAGAAAGGTTATTCAGTTTGAATGTCATTAATGTAAATTAAAAACAGCAATGGACCAAGTACTGTATACTGGGGTACTCCTACAGATACCGTTGATGAGTTGCTAACACAACTCTCTAGGTACTAACTATCAGATAATTTTTCTAAAATTTATGATTCGTACTCCTTATTCCTGCGTTGTTCAGCTTAGTCAATAAGATATGTGACACGGTGTCGAAAGCTTCAAAGCGAGATTGCAAAATCTGACTTCAAGCTACTTGAATTCAAGTGAAGTTCTTCTCAGTCAAGATTCTTCAAAGTTTGGTTCAGATGGAGATGATGCGATAGAAAACTCAAGTGATGAAGATTTTGTGTGAAAATTGAACCCAAACATTTCGATGACTAAGTTACCTATGCATATGTACAAGATTTTGCTTCCAATATAAAAGGCAATCCAGAATTTGTGGAACAAGCTATGTCAAGGGTAATTTTTCATTTCACTTTGTTAATAATCAAAATTTAAATAATGTTCTTTTTACATACTAGGGGTGCCAGACTATGAAAGTTTACGTTGGAACGCACATTGAATTAACAACTTACTGGTACTTCACGAAATTGGTCCACATAGTGAGCATTCGCTTCATTGTGATTCTGTCTTCCTCTGGGCATAGATAAATATTTTTTGAGTCGTTGCTGTGAAAAAGATACATCATATCTTCACAGTGTGCTACTTTGCCGTTATCTGGAAAGTACAACAAAAACAATTCGGTTCGGTTTTCATATATTGATGCATACTATCGTCAGCTACACTATTTTTCAAGAAAATCTATATAAAGACTTACTTGACGAAAAGAGTTTTAGTCTCTATTCAACCGTCTGAGGTTTGTGCAAAAATCGAAAATGAAAAAATGGTTGAAGCTTTTAGGTTTCTCCATAGATATATTTGCATGTTTTAAACGAAAGCACGTTGTTTCCTAGAACAATCATGCAAAAAATCGTTCATGGGATTCAAACCCGAATTTGCTTATCGTCAAGAAAATAACCTTGAGCCACAGAAGCATTGATATGAGTATTTGAAAAATAAGTCTTATCACCTATTATTTGTAACAACCGAAAGATGTGTTTAAAAGAAATTCTAATGAACGAGATCATAATCTGTCCGCAAAAACAGAAAAATATTGAAATTATCAGAATTTGTGAGAGCAAATGATTCCTAGCTAGAGACAGTTAGATTTCTGTTGGAATAACAGTATTAGATAACTTTATTACCAATTTTTTGGCTGGTTAGTTAGTGTACATCGTCAACATCGCGTTAGTTAGTGCTTTAAGAATTTAAAGTCAAACGAAACACAAACAAAGCTGCAAAACCTAAACGTTGCCATTTTATTCAAAACACCAAATAATAACAATGATGTTTTAAAGAATTAAATTGAACGAATATGCTTCACAACTTATTTGGCAAAAGCATAATATAATAACAACCTTCATTACTTTAAGCAAGACCAGATCATCCGATCTTCAATGACCCAGGTACCCATTCCCAGTCAAGCATTATATTACAACCAAATCACATTTCTAACGTTTTTTGTGAATCACTGGTGAATAAATGAATTTCGTTTGTTTAATTACACTGGCCGGCAAACAAATTTTTTTGGTTGTAACATAAAGCTTAATAGCATATTATGGTAGAATGGACGTATCCGAATACAAAAATGAGAAAAAATTTGTAACACGTAAGGTTTTTTGAACTTCGAATATCAAAACAGATTTAATCTGTTAGTCTCGCACAATGTTAAATTAAAAATTTTTTTTTCATTCAAAAACTTTCAGAATTAAATTGATGTCTTATCAGCTCTGCTTATATTTAATAGATGTATAAAATCAAAACACATTATACAATATCAAATGGAATGAAAAAACTTAACAAATACTAATTGTCAATTAAAATTAATAAATAAACAAATGTTTGAATGAGTGGTGTTTCGTTCCGAGAATACGCACCTGAACTCTTCAGACAGGCATGGTGCACATTTCTGTCTGTGATAAAATGTTTTGTTTCTAATCTTATATTTATGAAAACTATTTTATTTGAAATATTTAATATATTTAAATAAGTTACTTCAAAAATTCTCAAAACATGTAGCACATCCTCAAAAATCAATTAGAATTTAGATAGGGTTTTATTATCATTATTTACTTGAAAATTTCAAATTCAAATTTCCTTACTTCAACTAAGTTTTTCTCTTAATTTTATTTCATTCAAAAACGGAATTTTGTTCCACAAGTAATGATACAACAGTGCCATAATTTTATGACGGTTGTTTGATATCAATGATGAGCCTCGAATTTAGACAGCCTGTACTTACTGTCTGGTATATGCGGACTCAAGGTGTTTGTTCCCATTTTTCCAGAATATCCAAATTCGTAAAAGTAAACATCCGTATACTTTGACTGAAGTTCCGCTTGCTTTATTGTAGGTCTGACAAAGGTTGTATCACTGAAATGCTAAACATTATTATTCAAGTATATAAATTGAAAATTAATATGAAGAAGTATTTGCATATTACAGAATAATAGGTGGAATTAATTCACCAGAGCCTCTACAGATTTTAATTTAAATAAATCTGATGAAAACATTCAGAATGAAATTTTAAAACATGTCCTAAATACACTGTATCCCTTTATTGACATATATGTTATCATCACATGTGGGGGAAATAAACTAATAAAGAATCAAAAGAAATATAAAATAATGATCAAATTATTTAGGCATCACGTTATATTTAAATATGTTTCGATTGGATGTTAAAGAATCACGAGTTCCATAACCAAAAAATGGTCAACATATAATTCAAAAAGGCCATTTTTTTATTTTCCTCTTTTAAAGAATATATAGCACATTCTCCAGAGAGAGAACCTGATACATTCGGACCCAAAATCTCATCAGTAAGGAGTTAGTTGAATAAACAAAATAATCATTTAAAAATATATAAAAATACTTTCTTTAATACAACACATTTCTGCAACAACTAACCAATTTTGGGATAAGCATGACCTATACGAAAATTAGGTTATATCACAGAAATATACAATGAAAGAAGATACAACTCTGCATTAGATGACTGCCACGTGATGTTATACAAAGAAATTTCTCAATTATTAAAATATATCATGAGAGATTTAATTAGATTAAAATCTGTAGAGGTTCTGGTGAATTAATTCCATCTATTATTCTGTAATATTATTATTCAACATTAAGAGTAGCACAGTGCTCGTACATCTCAAGGTTATTCTTGAGCGTACATATTCGTCTTCGTGTTCAATGTAGAGAAAAATTACTTGGTAAATTTATTTTTTGATTGAAAATCTATATGTTTTGTGAACTCTACAAAATGATTTATATGAAAAGTTTTAAATATTTGATGAATTCGGACTTTACTTGATGGAAACTCATTTTCTGTAGGAAGTAAGTGAAATTCAATTTCCTCAAACTTTTTATTAATAAAGAAGAATCATTCGTCATGTTCTATATCTGAACTGATTACGTGTGAAAATTTACTTATCAGTTTATAAGGGATTTTCTAATTAAAAATTTCATTTTGATTTGTCTGGGTAGCTGTCACTTTTGTAACTTTCATCGTTTGACATTTGACAAGTAAAAACTACGCCATTACTAAAAATGGAACGATACACGCTTCAATAACGCATTGAAATTATTAAAATTCACTACGAAATGGTGAAAATTATGCGGCCACAGTCAGCAAAACTGAAGCACTTTTAGTTCATCGTGAAGCACCTTTATTGGCCGGTACGAGGGTTGCCTTTTTTATCGGGTGTTTTTTTTAGAGTGATAGAACTTTAAATTGAAATAAAGCAAACTTTAATTAAGATTGAAGCCAATTTATTTTATTTGAAAGATAATTTTATGTTACATTTATGTTTTAGAAATAATTTCCGGCATATATCCACCACGACTAGCTCTGCATTAACACGAGTTATGTTGGCTTCCAAAGCGTCTATTGTTTCTGGTTAATCAGCAAAAACCAATGATTTGACATAACCCCAAAGAACATAATTCAGTGGAGTTATGTCGCATGATCTTGGATGCCAATTAATTGGACCATTTCTCGAAATAATGTTATCGCCAAATCTTTCTTTCAATAAATCAATTGTTACGGTAGCAGCATGAGGTGTAGCACCATCTTGTTGGAACCAAAACCCTTCTAGGTCGATACCATTCAAATTTTGAAACAAATAATCATTGAACCTCGATCTGTAACGAGCACATTTCATTGTGATTCGACAGAAGGTAGAAGCCATGTTGTTTTGACATTTCTGTTCAGTAAGCATTGACAAATTATCATGAAAAGACTCACGCCGCAACAACGTTTACAACTGGTTCAAGAACTAAAGCCACTTGACCATAACGAGCGTCGTTTGTTTGCCGATTGGGCCCTAGAACAGCTTGAAGTTGATCCACTTTTTTATCGTTAAATTGTGTTTAATGATGAAACTCATTTCTGGTTGAACGGCTATGTAGATAAGCAAAATTACCGTATATGGAGTGAAAACAATCCTCAAGAAGTTCTGCAGGTTCCATTGCATCCTGAAAACGCACTATATGGTGTGCTTTACACGCTGGAGGCGTCATCGGTCCAAATTTCTTTGAAAACGATGTTGGAGGTAATGTTACAGTGAATGGTGCTCGTTACAGATAGATGATCAATGATTATTTGTTTCAAAATTTGAATGGTATCGACCCAGAAATATTTTGGTTCCAACAAGATGGTGCTACACCTCATGCTACTGTAACAATTGATGATTAAAGTGAAACAACTTAATTTCCGCTAATTTATTTAATTTCACAGCAATTGTTTCGTCATGACAACATGACTTCGTCAAATGTCAATAAATTAGCGGAAATTAAGTTGTTTTACTTTAATCATCAAGATGTATTTCCGGCAAGTAGAGACCAATACAATCAAACATTCGTAACAATTGATTTATTGAAAGAAAGATTTGGCGATAACATTATTTCGTGAAATGGTCCAATTAATTGGCCTCCAAGATCATGCGACATAACTCCACTGGATTATTTTCTTCGGGGTTATGTCAAGTCATTGGTTTATTCTGATAAACCAGAAACAATAGATGCTTTGAAAGCCAACATTACTCGTGTTATTGATTAAATGAGGCCTGAATTACTCGAAAAAGTGGTCCAAAATTGGTCTGGTCGAATGAGGTCCCTCAGAGCTAGTCGTGGTGGACATATGCCGGTAATTATTTTTAAAACATAAATGTCATGAAATTATCTTTCAAATAAAAAAAATTGCCTTCAATCTTAATTCAAATGTGTTTTATTTTAATTTAAAGTTCTATCACTCTAAAAAAAACACCCGATACATTTCGAAAATGTTTATCTCCAAAATTATTTCGATTCGAAATTTAGAAACGTAATTCCTGGTTGATAATAAAGATATGGGCATAAGAAATATATTTATTGAAACCTACCTTCACACCAATCTCTTCATTCTTGTGTAAAGATTCTAAAAACTCATATATTTCTCGTATCTTTCTTCCTACCAATTTTTTGGTTTTTAAATCTGTGATAGGCATACCAGTTGGAACGTAATTTTCGATATTATTTTCGAAATTTGCCATTATATTTCCGAATTTTGGATCTGAAATGAACAAATATATATATAAATGTATATAATCACTTAACATAAGAAGTCTAAGCGCTCTCGTGAATCTTTGGTTATCATATCGTAGGTTGACGTCCGAAGTTTTGCGGAATTTTTATATTGATTAAAAAATATATAAGAGACAGTATATTAATTTCCACAAAAATGTTTATAATACAATAATTGTTTCACCACGATGTGGCTTTTTCAGGTATCTACATTCCTCTGGCTAATGAAGTTCAGTGTAACCGAGTTTAAATACAGTGTTAAAAACTCAAGGTGTGTATTGGAGTTGGCCGCTAAAAAATGCCATTAGGGTGCAGTAATGCAGTAATGGAGACTTATCAGCATCTGTTTGTTCATTCAAAAAGATTTTACGGGCATTGTAGCTGTTGATTTCAAGAAATTCTAAAAGTGTTGATGTAGAACTTTTGCTTTCGACGTGGATAATTTCATAGTTATTGTTGAAATTATGCCGGAATTCCTCAAGATGATAAGCATATATCGAATGTACGGAATCAGATTTATAACTCCTTTGGTGCTCTTGGATTCTTTTCTTGAATGATCTACCTGTATGGCCAATAAATACTAAAGGGCAATCGTTGCAAGTCAATTTGTAAACTCCAGATTCATTTTCTTTATTTGTTCGATCTTTATTGTTTTTTTATGTAGGTACTAAGAATATTAATGGTTTTTAAAGCTGCGTTGTCATTGAAAATATTTTTGAAATATTCAGTAATATTTTCAGATAATAAGAAAGAAAAAAATAAAAAATGAATGAAACTACTGGTCCAATTGGATTATTTTCTTCATGAAGTTTTATTAATGAATATAATTTTGGGATTTGTGGGTTCATTAAAGTGAGAGAATATTTTTTTTGGGAAGTTATTGAAAAGGCAAACAGATTGGTCTATTATGTTTCTTATTTGTTTTTGGAAGTATTCAGTGGGGTCTTTAGTAACAGTTTTATATTCATGTGGGATTAAAAAAAAGCAGTAGTTTTGTTAATATATTCATGTTTTGGAATAGCAACGATACTGTTTCCTTTATCGGCTCGAGTGTATATTAAATAATTGGTGTTTCTTTTTTCGATGATTTAACCAAATTCTGTTTTATATTTGTCTTTAATCATGTCAGCAATAATATATTTATTGTAATTTGAACTTGAGTGATTGAATAGACTTAATGGCGAGTTCTGAATCTATTGCTAAATAATCTAGGGATTTCTGTGAATTATTATTTTCTAGGTTGAATTTAAATCCCTTTTCTAAAAGGTTGGGATATCTACTGTTGAATTTTCCATCAGATAAGTTGACGAATCTAGGGTAAAATTCATGTTCAGAAAAATGTTTTTTTTTTCAGTTTTATTGAATTTCGGAATATTCTTTTTATTTTAATTTGAGTTGAATTTTTTAGTTTTTCAGTTTGAGTTAAGAATTTGGAGTGATTAATTTTTCCTACACATTCTCTAGTACTTCTGTCAATAATATCGAACTGAATAGAATGAAGTCTACTAGTTAATTCTGTATGAATTACCTTCAAATATACATCGATGACATCTATGTGGTACTATTGTATTTTTATGTAAAAAAAAAATATTTTGTCACGTACCCAACACTGTATTTAAACTCGGTTACACGGAACACCATCAGCCAGTAGAATGTAGATACCTGAAGAAGCCACATCGTGGTGAAACAATTGTTGTTGGATTATAAACATTTTTGTGGTAATCAAAATACTGTCTCTTAGATATTTTTTAAATAAAATGAGTTTCCACCAGGTAAAGACCAATCAAACATTTTTATATTGGTTAAAAAATTCCAAAAGGAAAGATTTTATTCAGCTTATCAAACTCGGTTGTTTTTAATTATAAAGTATACTCATTCCAACAGATGTGATGAAACATTTTGTTAATATGAAATATTAAAATAACTTTTTGTCAAAACATTAATGACCTAAGTGTTTCCGTACTCGAAATAACAACTACTTCAAAATGCAATCTCTAGTTAAAAACCATCTGTGGAAACTCATTATTTGGAAATTCGAAAAACACAGGTATTGGAAGGAAATAACAGACGTTCTATCTGGCGAGAGCTCTTGAAAATAACGGTTAAAACTTTGTTAGTGATTTCTTTTCAAACTTACTTTGGGCTAAGAACAAACTTTCTTCCGTAGTTGTTCCTAGAAGCGCTGGAACAACGTTGAAGTCTCCAGTAAGTAATTTTTCATAGGGAGATTTGGTCAAGAAGGCACCATCATGTTCAGGTTCTATAGTACCGGTGAATGCAAATCCAGATATTGTATTGTAGTACCATTCGTGTATACTCTATAATTTAGAAAGGATATGTGAATAAGTTATGTTCTTAAGAACAAATATAATATTTGAAATACTCAAACACTGTGATTCAATCAAAATAATTTGTTCACTCAAACTTGACTTGGCGATTGAGAAAGGGATTTCAATCCTGAATATTACGTATGTTTTGCAAGTTTCATGAGTATTGTTCATGTCAGAATTAGTGGAAACTTTAGAATAGTTGATTATAAAGGTGTCCCAGAAGTCGACGTCAAACCGGAATAATGAGTCATAATAATCATCAGATAAATATAAAAGAAAATCCAAGTCCTGTATTTTTAAAATTATATTGCACTTTCTTTTATTCAATAAAATGCACACCCTGTGATGATTTTTGAACTCCTGTTGCTACAATTTTCTACTTTCTTCAAATTTTATTTTTCCTGTTATCCAGTATAGTGCTTCTGTAACCTGTAATATTAAATTCTAAGCCAATTGTTCCAGATTGGAAAATAATGTCACTTTTTCCGATTCAAGTATTCAAAATTAAAATTTCGCCCGACTTCAGACTGTACTGAAAAAAATGTACTACTACTAATTTAAGCTGCTCTGATGGACGATTATGTAAATCATAAATTTCACAGTGCCCAATAAGTTTGATGAATAGAACATTGGTTTTGAAAATAATTTTCAACAATTTGTAAACGTTGTTGCGGCGTGAGTCTGATGATAATTTATCAATGCTTACTGAACAGAAATGTCAAAACAACATGGCTTCAACCTTCTGTCAAATCTATCCTTCTAAAAAAAACACACGATAGTTGGTGCGCCTTCTGTTGATGGGTTCAAGAATCGCTATGACAATTGGTTTTTAAAACATAAGCACATTAACAAAATGTTTGCTTTTGTTTACTTTTTTTTTGTTCATGAGTTTATAGGTTGAAGCCTGGACCCTTGCCTACATTTAAATAAATAAATAAATAAATAACCTCAGAAAACTTACTTCTCCGAAAAGTTCCACGCATGCTTCTTTGATCTGTAGTACTTTTAACGTCTTGAAAAAACTGAGAAGTTGCTGCGTAGACGTGTTATTCTCGTTGATTTCAGGTTTAATTTGTTTTCCTAACTTATAAGCTATTTCCTTGGGATTTATTTGTAACGCCCAATTCGCTAGAGCTGATCCACTATTCATTATTGCACCAGTAAAGAGACCTAAAACACATTTCGGATATTCTGAATGATGTTGAATCTTCAATGGCACAAAGTTGGATTATTTTGAAGCTTAATTCATTAATATTCTCCGCTCTTTCGAATTCATGCTCGTAAACCAAATTTTTCAGATATCCCCAAAGAAGAAAATCATTGGGAGATAAATCTGGTGATCTGGTGGGCTATTTGATCGTGTCATTTGTAGAAATGACATGGTCCGTAAAAGTCGACCTGAGATATTGTGTGCTACTGTTGGGTTGTGACTTTGACAGCCATACTGTTAAAGCCAGACATCATCGAAATTAATTGGTAGCTGTCGAACTGTCGGAATAATTTGATTCTCTAAAAACTCCAGATATTTGGTAGCATTTAGGTTGTCTCGATAAAAAATGACCCTATGATGGAATTTCCCAGTATTTCTGACCAAACATTAAGTTTTGGGGTATACTGGGTACGCACAGAAATACTCAGATGCTTATTTTTCCTAGACCAATATCTTACTACTGATGGGTGATATTTTCTATTCAAGGAAAATGATGACTCATTGGTGAATAAGATATTGTTAAGGAATGAACTATTTGCATTCTCTTTTGCCCCCACAGTTTCACAAAATTCCATTCGTTTGATATGGTCTTCTGGAAAAATTTCTTGGTTTGTTTGAACCTTATAACATCAGTAACCATTCCTTTTGAAAATATTCCGAACACTTCTATCGCTCATATCGACTAGTTCAGCAATTAATTTACTCGGACAAGGTGCACTGCTTTCAACAGCAGTGTTCAAATTTACTTTCAACAAAGAATTTTTCAATCCACTTTGCAGGTACGTAGCAATTACGTTCCCTAGAGTTCAACAATTTAGGCCTTTCAAATATGAATCATTTAATTCCTAGAAACCTGAATGGGCCTAAACATCAATGAGGAATAAAATAGAAAGGCCTTTTACTTGATAGAAGAAATATAACAAAATTGAATATTAAAACAAATTGAAATATGTTTATCTTCTACAATTTTAATTTCCAAAAAAAATTTTTTATTCAAAAAACTTCTAGAATTAAATTTTTGTCTACAACAAGCACCACTTACATTTAATAGACGTATATAATCAAAACTCAATATATGATGTCAAATGGAATAAATAACCCAACAGATATACGTAAGTAATTAAAATCAATAAATGACTATTTAAAGAAGACAAAATTTTGTTTCTGGTCTTACCTTTAAGAACACCAATTGCCTTTTAAAAACATGAACACACTTAAAGGACTTCTCAAAGAATATAATTTATTTGAAATATTTAATATATTTAAATATTCGAATAAGTTATTTCAAAAGTCTCTAAAAAATATGTACTATATCTTCAAAAAACAAATATAATTCTAGACAATCCCGTCTTCAGTCCTCATTTAATATTCCAAATATCAAAATCAAAAAACTAACCTATATCTCTCCACGTGTTAAAAGACTAAAGCTTCGAAATACAGATCAACTATATAATTCAAGATTGATCTATTTCTAACAAAATCAAAGAACAGTGTGAGTTATTTTAAGGTTTATTTAAATTAATTGACATTCCATAATGAGATTTATTGAAGCCAAAATATAATTATATATTATATATAAAATAAAATAGAAAGGCCTTTTACTTGATAGAAGAAATATAACAAAATTGAATATTAAAACAAATTGAAATATGTTTATCTTCTACAATTTTAATTTAAAAAAAAAAAATTTTATTCAAAAAACTTTTAGAATTAAATTTTTGTCTACAACAAGCACCGCTTACATTTAATAGACGTATATAATCAAAACTCAATATATGATGTCAAATGGAATAAATAACCCAACAGATATACGTAAGTAATTAAAATCAATAAATGACTATTTAAAGAAGACAAAATTTTGTTTCTGGTCTTAACTTTAAGAACACCAATTGCCTTTTAAAAACATGAACACACTTAAAGGACTTCTCAAAGAATATATTTTATTTGAAATATTTAATATATTTAAATATTCGAATAAGTTATTTCAAAAACCTCTAAAAAATATGTACTATATCTTCAAAAAACAAATATAATTCTAGACAATCCCGTCTTCAGTCCTCATTCAATATTCCAAATATCAAAATCAAAAAACTAACCTATATCTCTCCACGTGTTAAAAGACTAAAGCTTCGAAATACAGATCAACTATATAATTCAAGATTGATCTATTTCTAACAAAATCAAATTACAGTGTGAGTTATTTTAAGGTTTATTTAAATTCATTGACATTCCATAATGAGATTTATTGAAGCCAAAATATAATTATATATTATATATAAAATAAAATAGAAAGGCCTTTTACTTGATAGAAGAAATATAACAAAATTGAATATTAAAACAAATTGAAATATGTTTATCTTCTACAATTTTAATTTAAAAAAAAAATTTTTATTCAAAAAACTTTTAGAATTAAATTTTTGTCTACAACAAGCACCGCTTACATTTAATAGACGTATATAATCAAAACTCAATATATGATGTCAAATGGAATAAATAACCCAACAGATATACGTAAGTAATTAAAATCAATAAATAAATATTTAAGGGAGACAAAATTTTGTTTCTGGTCTTAACTTTAAGAACACCAATTGCCTTTTAAAAACATGAACACACTTAAAGGACTTCTCAAAGATAATAATTTATTTGAAATATTTAATATATTTAAATATTCGAATGAGTTATTTCAAAAATCTCTAAAAAATGTGTACTATATCTTCATAAAACAAATATAATTCTAGACAATCCCGTCTTCAGTCCTCATTTAATATTCCAAATAGCAAAATCAAAAAACTAACCTATATCTCTCCACGTGTTAAAAGACTAAAGCTCCGAAATACAGATCAACTATATAATTCAAGATTGATCTATGTTCTAACAAAATCAAAGAACAGTGTGAGTTATTTTAAGGTTTATTTAAATTCATTGACATTCCATAATGAGATTTATTGAAGCCAAAATATAATTATATATTATATATAAAATAAAATAGAAAGGCCTTTTATTTGATAGAAGAAATATAAAAAAATTGAATATTAAAACAAATTGAAATATGTTTATCTTCTACAATTTTAATTTAAAAAAAAATTTTTTATTCAAAACACTTTTAGAATTTAATTTTTGTCTACAACAAGCACCGCTTACATTTAATAGACGTATATAATCAAAACTCAATATATAATGTCAAATGGAATAAATAACCCAACAGATATACGAAAGTAATTAAAATTAATAAATAAATATTTAAAGGAGACAGAATTTTGTTTCTGGTCTTACCTTTAAGAACACCAATTGCCTTTTAAAAACATGAACACACTTAAAGGACTTCTCAAAGAATATAATTTATTTGAAATATTTAATGTAAGACCAGAAACAAAATTTTGTCCCCTTTAAATATTTATTTATTAATTTTAATTACTTTCGTATATCTGTTGGGTTATTTATTCCATCTGACATTATAAATTGAGTTTTGATTATATACGTCTATTAAATGTAAGCGGTGCTTGTTGTAGACAAAAATTTAATTCTAAAAGTTTTTTGAATAAAAATTTTTTTTTTGAAATTAAAATTGTAGAAGATAAACATATTTCAATTTGTTTTAATATTCAATTTTAATCAATGAGGAACGAAGACATTTCTCCCTTAGATTATTCCTAGAACACATTAGAACCGTTTTAGCCGTTTCAAGACTATTTTCGTATTGGAATTACCTGGGCCACCTTTTCGGACCCAAACCCACTCTTTCATCATTCAGTTAGCAAAAAGGCACCGAGTCGAACACATCCCCTGCACCCAGACAGGTTAAGAGTTGAAGACATGTCCCCGTGCAAAAGCACGACGAAAAATCCCTAAGCTTGGCATAGTAATTAAGGACAGTGGTACCAACCTAGGAAAAAAAATGTTTACCTGCCTCATTGCCCCGCCAGATTTAAATCGATAATTCCTGGTACTTTCTTGACAGAATTTGCATACCAAGAATTTGCATACCAATTGGTTAACGTTTAATCAATTACTTTCGAAGAATTCAAAAAGGTATCTCTACGTACCAAGCCATTCTTTACAAGCAGCACACATCTATGTCTTTTTTCAGAAGATTTTCACTAATGGTTCTTGATGGTTTATCAATCTTGCAATACCTGCATGTTCGTAAACACCCACATTTCTCGAATTTTTTAATGGTCACAAGCTGCCACTATTCACAACTACATATATAATCATATCACAACTTGAAACGAAAAGAACAGTTTTTGAGATGAAACAAAATTTTGAATTATTCATTATTTCTAATAATGAAAAATTAATGATTAATTATAAAGGTTAGTTGCATTTTTGTATCTAGTTTGATTATCAGTGACACTAGTTTGATTACCAGTGACCCTGTTTTGATGGAACTATAAACAACTTTTACGCAAGGTCCGGTTGAATTAAATCTAAATAAGATCAAGATCTCTATGCAAATTAGAATATGAGTTTCGAATTCGAACGCGAACAAAGAACCAAAAACTACTTGCCTTCTGCGTTCGATCCCAACAATTGTAATCCTACACTTGCAGCTCCAGCGCTCTCACCGAAAATAGTGACTCTATTAGGATCACCACCGAACTTGTGGATGTTCTCTTGGACCCACCTGAGGCCGAGCTGTTGATCTTTCAGGCCGTTATTTCCAGGACAATTTAGATCTTCGGTAGATAGGAATCCTAAAATTATATTCGCAAAGTTGATTTCTGAATACCTTTTCACAGGTAGATATACTCAGTTACGTTAGAAGTGTCACAATTAGAAAGAATAATTTCTTCAAGTTGAATGTTTGGTGATGCAATCTTACATCAAGAATGAAACGATAATATTTGTAAGAAGTTTCATCAGCGTTTGATAAAAATTATAATATCTCTTCACAGAAAACTCAGTATAACGTCCTCCAAATAAACTCGATGAAATTCCTGTGGATGATAGAACCCCTTTGATAGACGTATGGATGAATTCAACAGAAGCGGACTTTGGTATTTTCAGGAACCTCATAGTTTCACCATTCTCTTGGCACCAACCTCCTATAACAGCAATTATAAGAGGGAGTACGTAGATTTGTTTCTCTTCGCGATCATTGAGTTTCTGTAAGAGGATTGGTGCGCTGTAGATGATTTGTTCATCCTATGTGCCATTCCCAGTGATTCAGGTCTCTCTCAGGTCACCGCTACATCCAAAACGATGACCTGATCGTCCCTTGGCTTCAGAAGTTATCGTTGTCCATCTCATCTTCTCTGACAGCCTACTTTTCACAAAGCTTTGTCCGCAGTTGTAAGGTAATCCAGTTGTGGGTAATATGTTATATCGTAGCTGGATGACCTTTATGTAATCTTCACCAAATCAGTTTTTAAGGGAGTTGTTTATGTAGGTATTTCTGTAGAAGTTGTATTGCAACTTTCTTCATTGCGTTCCATGGAAATATACGTGTGGAGTTCTTGCTCTGGTTGCGTCCATTGATGATGTTGGTGAGTCCAGAGGTAACCATTTTTCGTAGTCTTACCATCCAGGATTCTGACTTTCCCACCACTGTGGTCATTTCTTTATTAGTTTTTCTTAGATTCTCCATTCGCCGTAATATTATAATAAGTATCTTGTCCGAAAAGCTGGAGATTACTATTCCTTCTTGTTTTTCTGGAGCGTGATCTTTTGATCCCCCCTTTTATTGCTCGATATGCTCCCTTGAGAATCTTTCTGTGAACGAATGGGTTCTGGAATGAGTGGATGAACTTATTCTTTTACCTGACTTATTTTGTTGACTAGCCGTAGAGGAAGAATTAACTGGAACCTATAACTGAGAAGTCTTCTTATTGAACCGCTTTCTTCACGAAAGCGAAAAACAATTGTTCTCGTGAAGAATATTCCAAGATGAAATGTTCACGAAGTTACCATAGCATGCTTCAAACATTCTGTTGCCGAAAAATCAATTTAAAAAATTATTACTTCTGGGTATAACAATTCTGATGCCACTGAGTATATTCGAAAAGTAAAATACTGACCAAAAAAGCCTAATCTGTATCCAACAGATACCACTATAACGTCGTAGTCAATCAAATAGTCAGGTCCCATCATATGGGTAGTTGGAGTTCCGTATGCAAAACCACCACCATGTATGGCATAGATGACTGGCAGAGAAACTTCTTGTTCCCCCGTTGGTATCTAAAAATTACCAAACTAAATATGTAGCACATTAATATTATAAATGATTCCACTCGTAAAGTGATAATTCTATATCTTGTGGTGGACAAGCTGCTCTAAAAACCGTTGGATCATGCTAACAGTAGCCAACGCTACGATAACATATTTATCATAATTAAAGAAAAAATTTTAAAAAATACGCCACCTCATGCGTTGAGTGTCTCAATGATTATAAAACAATAGCGATTGTGAGTATTTATTGTGGTTGAAATACTTGCTCATCTGATTCTTGGCTCAAATAACAAAGCGGTTGTTCTTGCAAAAAGAAGCCAATACATTGTTTATTGAAACATGGGTCTTGACTTAGATATCATTTTGTTAGGAAAAGAGGTAATTAAATGGGTAAAGAAACACTCACAAAGAGTAGTAGAGCATTGAGCCTACGAAAGAAAATGTGCAACTTGCTCTCTTGGTATCAAAGTACAACAAGAAGATTGATAAGGAAGATTCTGGTGGTTTTAGTAGCAGTACTAAAGCTCACTCGTAGACAAACATCAACAGCATCTATCTATTTAAATCTGTACAATGTGCAATATGATATTGCGGAATACCAATGCTCTAAACTGATATTAACTCGGACTTTCTTAAGATTACTCACCTGTGGTGTGTACACATGTATATATAAACAATCTTCGCTTTCAATAGGTAACAATTTGCTGGTTATCTGTATACACATTCTTTCTTTTGCATCACTATCTAATATACCCTCCCAGTTGTCTGGTTTTTGAGGTGGCTGTAACGATAGATTGATTGGAAATTAATTGATAACTTAATGAAAGAAGCATTGCAATAACTGGAAATTAATTCTTTATTGAATGAGGTGAAACATATCACTCTCAGGGTTCAGTAGTTAACACAATGAGCTTCAGATATATGTGCAAAATTTAAGATCTCCTTTTTTACTATTACCAGATATATTCTTTTAGCCTTCTACATATTTAATTTCAAGAAATTATATTCAATATTATACCTTCAGGAATTAAATTAATGTCATATAAGCACCGCTTATATCAAACGACATATAAAATAAACATTCATTATAAGACATCCAAATGAGATACCAAAATCCAATTAAAATAAATTTTTAACAGAAATCCTATGAATTGAATATTTTGAGTAGACAAAATTTTGTTTCTGCTCATCCCTCTTATGGAAACAGATATCTTTCAAAACTGTTTAACATAATCCTAAGAATTTCATTATGAAACTATCTTACTTGGAATATTCAATATTATTGAATATCTAACTAAGTTCCTTTTTAGAAAATCTCAAGATATGTAGAACTAAACTACTAAAAGACACGTTCTAGAGTGTTAAATGGTGTCCCATGTCACTTCCACCAAATAGTTCTGTGGTTTAGCATAGATCTTAAAGATTGACCTGCAATTTAATGGCCTCTGTTATAACACAAGGATATCTGTATAAAGAATGTTAAGGAATTTGAATATAAAAACAGATTGAATCTGTTAGTGTTCTACAATTTTAATTTCAAGAAAATATTTTATTCAAAAAACTTTTAGAATTGAATTAATGTCTAAAATAAGCACAGCTTATGTTTAATAGACGTATATAATCAAAACTCAATATATAATGTCAAATGGAATAAATAAACCAACAGATATAAGAAAGTCATTAAAATTAATAAATAAATATTTAAAGGAGACAAAATTTTGTTTCTGATCTTACCTTTAAGAACACCTATTGCCTTTTAAAAACATGAACTCAACTTAAGGACTTCTCAAAGAATATAATTTATTTGAAATATTCAATATATTTGAATATTCGAATACGTTAATTCAGAATCTCTCAAAACATGCACTATATCTTCAAAAAACAATTATAATTCTAGGTAATCTCTTCTTCGGTCCTAAATAATATTTCAAATATCAAAATCAAATAACTATCACTAAATCACAACTTACACGTGTTAAGGATGGATACTTCAAAGGCAATTGGTGTTCTTAAAGGTAAGATTAGAAACAAAATTTTGTCTCCTTCAAATATTTATTTATTGATTTTAATGACTTTCTTATATCTGTTGGTTTATTTATTCCATTTGACATTATATATTGAGTTTTGATTATATACGTCTATTAAACATAAGCGGTGTTTATTTTAGACATTAATTTAATTCTAAAAGTTTTTTGAATAAAAAATTTTTTTTTTTTAAATTAAAATTGTAGAAGACTAACAGATTTAATCTGTTTTGATATTCAAATTTTTTTATATTTCCTCTATCAAGTAAAAAGCCTTTTTCAATTTTATTAATGTTAAGGAAACCAAATAATCTTTATACAGATGTCCTTGTGCTATAACAGAGGCCATTAAATTGCCGGTCAATCTTTAAGATCTATGGTTAACCACAGAACTATTCGTTGGAAGTCACATGAGACACCATTTAAATGTTCAGTATTCATTTGCCAAGATGTTTCTAGATTGGTAAGGTGAGTAAATATTTTTTGTTGATTGATGTTATATTTTTTGAATGTGATTGGGTACTGACGAGCAAAGTTTCTCTTAAAACATCTTTTTTTGTAAAGTTTTTACATATCTTGAGATTTTCTAAAAAGTAAGTTAGTTAGATATTCAATTATATGGAATATTCTAAGTAAGATAGCTTTATGATAAAATTCTTAGGATAATGTTAAAAATTTTTGAAAGATATCTGTTTTCATAAGAAGGATGAGCAGAAACAAAACTTTGTTTACTCAAAATATTTAATTTATAGGATTTTTGGTAAAAATTTTTATTTATTGGATTTTAATATCTCATTTGGATGTCTTATAATGAATATTTATTTTATATGTCATTTGATATAAGCGGTGCTTATATGACATTTATTTAATTCCTGAAGTTATAATAATAAATATAATTTTTTGAAATTAAATATGTAGAAGGCTAACAGAATATATCTGTAAATATTAAAATATCTGAAAAATTTCATTTACCTTATATCAAGTATAAACCTCCATTTATTTTATTTTAGATCTTCGTTTGTCGAATTTCTTTTGAATAGTTCGTATTAAACAGACCCACAGAGAAGTGTGTTGATTGAAATTTTTTTACTGGCACTAGGAAATAATCAGAGAAAAGTGTACCATCTACATCAAATCCAAGTTAAGAAGAATTTCAAGACTAAGAGAAGGTTGGTGGTACTGAACAATATATCCCGAGGTCTCAGTGTACTATTACCAGAAACTTATCGAAAATAAATACAAAATTCGAGAGGCATTCAATATATTCTCTGTATAGGTATGAAATGAAACTCAGAAAATTTTTGAAAAATTCTATTTTTCAATTTAGTTCCCTAGAACTTCAATACATTCTTAAATTGAGAAATAAGCTTCTATAAACCTTGGAAAAATATTCTTCCTCAAAGAATACATTGAACGCCCCTCGTAACTATATGCACAACAAGTTTTTCCTTCCTTCACTTTGTTTTATTTGAAAATACTTGATTTACCAGTAGGTAGGAATACAAAATACTTTTAATTATTCATAATATTAATATTTAATGTGCAACTGTATTTAGAAATTTGATAATTGATAATTATTGCTGCTTAAGCTCATTAGATCTTTCAAGATAAAACAAACTGATTATTTGTGTTTCAATTGTTTATACTGGAGTTTGTTCTCCTTATCTGACCTTGAAGGTCTAAAAGACAATATACTATATGACATATTTTGTTTATGTTAAGGAGGTTTATTTTTTTGGAATCAGAAATTTTATGATGATGAAATTTTAAATATCATATCAATGATGATTATGAGAAAATTTGGCAAGTTCGAAAACTCTTTGCCACTTTTATCATAAGGTGAATATGGACTAAGGTTTCCGAATTCAGATAATATTCGCGTGTTGAAAAATTCTTCAGCAGTATAATTTTGCATTCATGCAATATGTAATTCAGTGGGAATTTGAAACTTACCTGAAATCGAAGTTCACCTAGTGGAGGTTTGGCATATGGAATGCCCCTAAAAGCATAAAAACTCCTATTGTTTGGAGTGACCATAATTTCTCCTTTAACTTTTCCATTTACAGTTTCGACTATGGGTGATTTACAATAAACCTATAAACATATTAAAAACTTTTTCAACATTTCAGAAGAGAAAAATTCTTAACCCACTTGAGCGTCAAACAAAACCATGTGTGTGATATAAACTAGCGCGCAAAGCTCCTGACTTCACGTGACACTTTTTCAATTTGACGCCCTCAATATTTAACATAAGGAGTGAATTTATTTGACTGAAAAGCATGAAGAAACATAATTAAAAAGCAGTCGATTCTTTTAAAAAGTTTCACAAACTTCTGTTGAATAGTTTCCTTGAAAAGCTCAGATTTTTGTGATCGATTTTTGAAATGTACAATATATGAGCTGTCAAATTTTCATCAAACGGAAATTCATGTTGAAAACATTCTTCCTGAAATTTATGAAATAAAAACAATTGCAACTTCTCCTAATTTTATCGTTTTCAAAATAATTATATCAGGTCAGTATTTGAACTGACTATACAATGCAGAAAATATTTTTATGTACTAAACTAAAGTCAAGAAATAATGAAAGTTTAAGTAGAAAATAGAGCGGCAAAGAAAGAATTGAACACAATTATTAGTGATCCAAAATGTTATTAGAAATATAAGGGATCAACTAAGGTATAAAATTGTATAAAATTGATTATTATTGTATCTATTCATTCCTATAATTTTCACTGATTAAGTATTTGAATTCTATTTGCACTATGTAATATTTTATATGAAATAATTTTTTTTTTATTTTATATATAATATATAATTATTTGGTTTATTTATTTTTTATTAAATTTTTTTTTATTTTTTGGGTACGATGTTGGAATGATGAGATATGGACGTGGTAATTCCAAACGGCTTTTTTGAAGATGTACTACATGTTTTTAAAATTTTTTTGAATGAACTTTTCTTTAAAGATAGTTACTTTCGAAGAAGAGGTTGAGTTATGTTAAGCATTTTTAGAGATGAATGTGGTTTTCATAATACGAAACAAACGTTTGTATCAAGTATTAATTTAATAGGTAATTCAATATGATTTCTTGATTGTTTTTATTTTTCATTCTATTAGTCGACTGAACATTATACATGCTGTTCTGAAGAATATGTTATATTTTTAGTACAAAATTTGTTAGTCATAATATTCATATGAAACAGTTTACTGTATCAGCTGTGTATATCATGTAATTTCTATCAATCTTCCTCATTTTCTATATTTTGAAGTTTATATCTTGAAATTTTGTATGACATTCGAATATTCTATGTTTACTTCAATTGAAATATTAGACATTTTGATTATATCGGAGTTTCACAGAACAAATCTGTTCTCATATTTACAATTGAATATTATCCTCTTTCGATGATATACTCCTTCAATCGATTTCATTCGAATATTTTAAACAATTTGAAAATCGAAACAGATTTTATCTGTTAGTCTCCTATAATTTTAATTTCAAAAAAATTTTATTCGAAAATTTTTAGAAGTAAATTAATGTCTTATAAGCACAGCTTATATTTAATAGACGTATAAAATCAAAACTCAATTACAATATCAAATGGAATAAATAAATCAACAAATATAAATTGTCAATTAAAATTAATTAAATAAATATTTGAATCAGTAAGATCAGAAACAAAATTTTGTCTCATTGAAATATTTATTTAATTAATTTTAATTGGAAATTTATATTTGTTGGTTTATTTATTCCATTGGATATTTTAATTGAGTTTTGATTTTATACGTCTATTAAATATAAACTGTGCTTATAAGACATTAATTTGAATCTAAAAATTTTTGAATGGAATTTTTTTGAAATGAAAATTCTAGGAGAGACTAACAGATTAAATTGTTTTGATATTCAAATTTTGTAATATTCCTCCCATCAAGTAAAAAACTTCTTCTTATTTCACTTAATATTTTATAATAATTATTGAACTTATCCTGTTTCCAGTAAGCGATCAGAATATATTGAAATATTCATATTCAATAAATATAAAATCAATTAATAACACATATTTAAACTCACCCTTCTAGATCAGGTTAAACCACAGAGATATTTCTGTCTGTATTGGATACCTATTTAAGATTCTCATTTTTAAATAGAACTTTTTCTCGAAGACGAAGGGTGAGTTTAAATATGTGTTATTAATTGATTTTATATTTATTGAATATGAATATTTGAATACTGATGAGCAAAGTCGATTTTAAAACTTGTTTTTCAATAATGTTTTGCATATCTTGAGTTTTTGTATAAAGTACCTTGGTTAGATATCCAATAATATTGAATAGTCTAAGTAAGATAGTTTTGTGATAAAATTCCCAGGATTATGTTGGATATTCTTGAAAGATATTGGTTTTCATAGGATTGATAAGCAGAAACAAAATTTTGTCTATTCAAAATGTTTAATTTATAGGATTTTAGTTAATAATTTTTATTTTTTGGATTTTGTTATACCATTTGGATATCTTATAATGAATGTTTATTTTATGTCATGATATAAGTGGTACTTATACGACATTAGTTTAATTTATTTTCAGAAGTTATAATCATTGAATATAATCTTTTGGAGTTAAATATGTAGAAGGCTAATTTTTTAAAATTGTTTAAAATTTTTTAAAATATTTATATTATAAATATTCAAATAAGTTAATTCAAAAATCTCTCAAAACATGTAATATATCTTCAAAAAACAATTAGAATACGGATAATCTCTTCATCGGTCCTAGATAACATTTAAATATCAAAATCAACTAACCATCACTATATCATACCTTAGAATTTAACACGGGACTTGTTTGAAACAGACTAACTTTAAAAATCTATTCTATTTTATTTTAAAAATATTTGTTCAATATGAAATTTATCATTTGAAAAAAGTTTACCAATACAAATATTTCCTTATGCGACATTCTCGAGAAACAGTTCAGGAAAACCTTATTTCCAATTGAGAATAATTAAAGAAAATTTCATCAAAAATCAAAATACTCACACAAGTTCCCCAAACTGTGCCAACCAGTAGAAATAATTTCAACATTTCACGTCGAAGTGTTGAACTGACTAATAATAATCACGAACACTTAATGTTGCTTGAACGGGATCGTTATCAATCGATTTAATTGAAGAGGTTCCTCATGATATAATTGCCTATTTTGAGTGTAAGGTGCTAATAACAATGACTTCACTTACTTTTTTTTGTATTCATTTAAAAATTTTTACTTTCACTGATATTCAATCAGGAGTACTCAATGTTTTCATTGTCCTTCGGTCAATCGGAATACACCGGTTTTATACGTGAATGAGGAATGTAAAAATAGCATAATAGAATACAGGCGTCCCAAAATTCAACGTCAAACCGGTTCTGGATGAGATACTCTGCTTATTCCGCTTCTGGCAATAATGAGCAGAAAAATACCTACCACTTAATTAATTAAAATAATATAGATTATTTCCACAATTGAGGAAGATTTAGTTTTCATAAATATAAGATCAGAAAACTGAACAATTTGTAACAAGCAAAGCTGCGTTTCCGCTTGTCTGAAGAGTTTAGTTCGCATGCTTGGAACGAAATAAAAAACATTTATTCATTTATTAATTTTAATTGACAATTTATATTCGTTGGGTTTTTTCTTGATTCCATTTGATATTCTATAATGAGTTTCGATTTTATACGTCTATTTAATATAAGCAGTGCTTATTAGACATTAATTTAATTCTTAAAGTTTCTTGAATAACTTTGTTGAAATAAAGATTGTAGAAGACTAACAGATTGAATATGTTTTGATATTCAAATTTTGTAATATTTCTTCTTTTAAGTAAAAAACCGCTTTCTTCTTATTTTAAATGCATATTTAATTTTAAAGAATTAAACAAAAAATGACTTAGAAAACCAAGCTTCTACAATAAATTTCTTCAAAATATTAACCTTAAACAAGTATAAACTCTATAAAATCGCAACAGCTTTATTTAACTTGAATCAACCGATTAAAATTTATTCACAAATTTGTCGGTTGTTTAAACTCTCTTAATCTATTGGGTATAATATTTTTCATTGAGTCAAGCCATCGATGATATAACCTGTTTAGGTCTACCTGTGGTGAAACATTGATATTTTTGGATGATTTAATTTTTTTTAACTCCTACTCTCGAATAACTATTGTTAACTTTTGACGTAAATTCATTTTTGTTCTGTAAGAGTTCGTTGAACCGTAAATTTTTTGGTGCCATTTAGCAATTTTTGTGGATATTATTCTTAATAAGGACCACAAAATATCCACAGTTTCCCGTAAGGGCAAAAATAAGAAAGGATATGAAGCGAAATTTAAGGACAACATCATGACAAAAATTGTACTTGATAATACTGTCCGATAGTATCCGCATTCATTTGCCATATTGAAAGAATGGAATGCAGTGTTGAGAGTGAATGAATTTGGATCCACAATTGAATAATCGAACAACAACCATGTGTCTCAGGCTGTGTCACAAGAAGACATTTTTGAACAACGATTCTATTGGACATACATATAATAATGAGTAAGTAATTAAATAAGCAGCATATCCAGAGTGCCTTAGCAGGGTTTGCCACAACAAGAATAATTCCTGACCAACGATATTATGCGCCCAGATTATAATAAACTAATTGGATAGTAGATGCATGAATGGCTGATTTTAGACCAAAGGGTTGTTGTTTGAACTACCTCGATGATCTTTTTCAACATTCCTGTTCCCAATTTATCTCTGTGTATTCACTCAAGTGACTAATGTTGTTTGTAAACTATGTTTTAAGCTATTAGAAGACTGTAAGTCTCTGTAAGCTTAATTTTATCAGTATATAAAATTGAGGAGTTGAATAATGAACTTCCCGCCATTATTTCCTTGTCCTCGTTTGAATGTAACGTGAGTTGTCTAAACTCCCTGAATTACGGCACAGTACAATAAGGATATTCTTTATATTTATGAATTTCAACCAAATATTTCAGAGTATATTTTCAAATTTCCTCTTTATGTTCATTCATAATATTTTAGTATGTGTCTAGAGGTGGTATAGCATATGTATCATATAATTTTTGGTATGCATCTGTCATCTTTTTTTTGTAGTTATAATTAACCTCCAAAGTATTGTTAATGAGTAGGAAAGGCATTTCATCGTGAGACTGAATTTTAGGCCAACTGACTTCCTGCAGTGGTCCCGGAGTTGGATTCCTGAAAAAAAAACAACATTAAAGTTTATCTAGAAGGGTGGATTGAGGAGATACTTACTGGTACTTCACGAAATTTGACCACATGGTTAACATTCGTCTCATTGTAATACTGTCTTCTTCTGGGCATGAGTTTATATCTTTCGAGTTTGCTGCACGAAAAAGATACTTCATTTCCTCACCATGCGTAACTTTGCCTGTACCTGTAAATTTACATTTATATGAAATTTCAATTAACCTAATCCAACTCGATTTTAGTTGAAAGAAACCGAACATAGGTTTAGGTATTTGGCTAGGCCACAAAATGCCTACCCAAATTCCCATACCTATGTGTTACATACCGGTGATTTTGCAAAATTTTCTGAGTTTTTATACCTATATCGAGAATAAATTGAGCTCCCCTCGTACATAAGATATTTTTGAAAGGACTTCAGATTATGTTCAGGAAAACACCGTTTTTCTTGAGAATTTGTCTGGTTCAAAAATTAATACAACAGTCAATACAAGTTTACAATTAAAAATAAATTCTACCGATTGAATGCGAATTTTATGTTTCATTTAAACATTCCTTATACTTCCTCAACTGAAGATACAAACCGAGATTTCATAACGTACTTAAGATCTGCTTGAACGAAAAACTGGTAAAAAATAGTGAGGATGGAAACTCAAAATTAGATGATGTATGAAACATGTTAGCTGTCTTATCACCTACCAGGTATGTTTACAGTTAAGTTATTTCTTCCTAGTTCTCCAGAATATCCGAATTCGTTAAAGTAAACATCAGTATACTTCGATTGCAACTCAGCTTGTTTCACTGCCGGTCTATCGAAGAGGTTATCACTGTAATACTGGAAATTATGATTGGCTATAATGATGAAATGTTTTTCATATTCATATATCCTCAAAAAACATGAAACAATAAAAAACAAAGTTGGAAGAAAATGCTTTATATAATATAAAACAAACATCAAATCAATCGTGTTTCGATTGTAACATCAGAGTTAAGTGTGACACTTGACATGGATTTTCATAAAATAATGAAGTCGCCTCCATTCGATGGTGTTGTTGTTGGATAAAGCATTAATGTTTCCATGCAGGGCGAATGGCTGTATTGCATTCGTTGGCATTACAGCATTGCATTGAAGATAAGCCAGCTTGGAAACATCCATGTATGCTGTTTATGTCTGGCAATCACCAAATATATTCGGCTCTCTTCGAGTTTTCAACTTCCTGTTTATCAAACCTGCTCTGTCTCCGGACATTGTTGTGGTGAGGAGCTAATTATGACCAGGGTCCTACTTTCAGTCAGGTGAAATGGAGGACTAAGTCGTGATGCCTGGAACGAACTCACAGGTGAATTTGCCACTGAGTGTTGGAAACAAGCCTTTTCGGCGTGACAGTCGCGTTCCAAAAAACTCGGGTATTGACCTGCAGGGTCATTAGATGTTTTGGATGGAACTTCTCTGCTTCCAGTCACGCTGTAGGTTTTCGAATTGAAGTCGAAACTGGAAACAGGGTCGGTTCTGCTCTAATGGAGAGTTCTAGCTTTGCATATCTCTATCACACAATTTGCTTTCGGGCTTTGTGGAGACAACTTAGTGGTCCCCTGGTGGAGAGTCAGGCTCACATGCCAGTAAATAAAAAGGTGGTACTCTGTTTTCCAGAGCTCATATTGCTTATCTACACTCAATACCTGTCAACAAAAAAAAATGAGACACTGAAACTTACCTTTATAATGAGACCTTTATTCTTCAGTGAAGAACTTGAAGAATCATATATTTCTCTTATCTTTTTCCCTACCAATTTTTTGGTATCCAAGTCAGTTAAATGCATATCTGGTAGAACGTAATAATCTGGGTTCTGATCGTAGAACGCTATCCTTTCATCAAGATTTGGATCTGAGAATGTGATCATTTTGAATGAAAAGGAAAGGAAGTATATATACATACAATAATCCTCAACTAACCATCAGACAGTAAGAGTCCTTCTTCTGAGTTTACACCCATGAGCGTTGGCACCAAATTGAAATCGCCAGTGAGAAACTTCTGATAGGCTGGTTTAGTCAAAAAAGCACCATCATGCACTGGTTCGATAGTAGGAACGAATCCAAAACCAAATATTTCTAAGTAGAACTGTTCGATGAAGTTCTGAAATTCAGGAGAGATTCAAACTTTTTCAAATGAATCGTTCTTTACTTGTTAAAAGTCCACAATCAATCATTGTCACATCTTTGTTTTCAATGTAACACTTCCGCTCACACTGTGTCTTTTTCAGATATATTGTGAATCACTTGATTTGTTTCAAAACAGAAGTGTTTTCTACCCATGTGCTGTATAGCTGCAGAACTACAATTTTTTTAGTAAAACAGGTAATATTACATGATCTGTAATATTCAAATTCTTCTTCATAGTAATTTTCAATATATATGAGTTTTCAGAATTTAAAAAGCATTTGATTTTTCATTTTACCTGTAAGATAATCAATGGGAAAAGATTTTTGGTAGCTTACCTCACCGAAAAGAGTACTGCATGCTTTTTTGACTTGTTGCACGCTCAGAGTCCTGAAAAAGGTCAAAAGTTCCAGAGTAGATGTGTTCTCTTCAGTTATTGTGGAATTAATATGGTTCGCGAAAATATAAGCAATTCTCTTGGGATTTCTTTGGAATGACCAAACTGCCAGAGGTGAACCACTATCCTGTATTGCACCATGGAACAAGCCTAAAATGTATGTATTCAAAATTAGTGTCCCTTTCATTTCAAGAATATGCGAACAAAATGAAAATTGACACATCTTTCGTAAAATTCAACTATTTCAACAACCGGTCTAAAGAATAGAGAGATAATATTAGACTAGAACTAGTTTATTTACAGTCTATACAGTGAATTATACAATTTTGGGTTGCAACCAGTATCTAGAAAATTATTGAACTCTTTATTTGCAGTTGTGGCGAAAACGCCTTATTGCTCGTAGAAGAGTGGATCGATGTGCTTTTCCCGTATTGTTTACTTGGGTTCACTGAGTTCACTTCACAAATTCTCTAACTTTAATTACAAGTGTACATATCATAGGTGATACATTCACTCTCAGGCTTTTTAGTCGCTGATTCGTTTTAACACGAATGAGGGTGAACGAAAATGTTACTTGAGGTTGAATTTGAGAAGTTACAAATGAGTGCGAATCCAGTTCTTCATTTGAGTGTTTTTTGTTATTGCGAGAAGTACTTCTTCAACTGCGGCGAAGGGAAGAGTGTTAATGTCAGATAGGAAATTATGTATTACTATATATAAGAGTGCATGTCTTAAAGAAGGACAGATCAAACTCACCTTTAGCATTTGATCCTAATAAATGATATCCAACACTAGCACCGCCTGCGCTCTGTCCAAAAATGGTGACCCTATTGGGATCCCCACCGAAGTTATGGATATTTTCTTGGACCCACCTTAGACCAAACTGTTGATCTTTCAGACCATTGTTGCCTGGACAATATGAATCTTCGGTAGATAGAAATCCTGGAAGGAATACATTTCTTTTGAATAACTCTTATAATGAAGGTTTTTCGATGATAGAACTCTTTTGAACAGCTTCCAGAATTCACCAGAATGATGCATTCAACGAAATAATCTTTTAATTCAGTTTCTTTCAGATATCAAAAAGACTTTCAACACGCAGTCTGGACATTCTAGGCTTCCAATTAACTTTTTGTTTTCTTTTCGACATATAGGACAGCCATTTGTTTGCATTTCCTGTTATACCATAAAATTATAACTTTTGAAGCAGATATTCTCTATTTAACGAATCATGGGCTCTCGAAAGGACAAAAATATGATGTATACTGTTTCTAAATGTAACAATCAGTAAGTATTATAACTTCACTCTCTCTTTGTCGCTCGATACTTACCCAAAAAACCTAATCTGTACCCGACAGACACAATAACGATATCGTAATCCATCAAATATTGGGGTCCTAACTCGTCGATGGTTGGATATCCAAATATAAAAGCACCACCATGAATGGCATACATGACTGGTAAAGAGACATTTTGTTTCTCTGTGGTTATCTGAAATCAGAATAGAAAATTTCACACCAATTCGGATTGAAAATTATTGAATTTTGATAGGAGTTTGAAGTATCCTCAGGGTCAGCTAATATTATTGTTTCTAATCAAATTGTGTAGATCATACTATGATTGGAAAGACTGAAAACTTGAGGAAAAAGCTTTAAACGCAAGGAATATTATGCTGGACAAGTGAAATCTTGATTAAAATAAGACCCTCGTAAGTAAAAATCGTCGGTTTCGAGGGGTTTTTGAGAAAATACACTGCCCATCATAAAGTTAGTGTACTCCCATGATTTGTATTAATTTTAGAATTCTTTTTCGGTTGTATCATAGTGTACTAATTTTATGTGACAATTTGATCGCTATTCTTGAAATAAAAATGGTTTTTGTTGTTTTGTTCGAAGTTTGAAATGATGAAAATCATTCAGATTGATATGCATCTATGACCAACAAAAAAATTTAGAACTTTATAGCGGGTATTCCCTACCCTAGAAGTGATAACAACTTGGAAACGACTGGGCGTGCTTTGGATCAGAATTTGGATCATATATACTGCAAAATTATGCACCAGTATGTCGTAAAACTTTCTAAAATTTCTGCTCATCGTTTCTTCGGAGGAAAAATCGATTAATGTTTGGCTTCACCTATTAGATTTGGCAAATGCTCGGGCACCAGTTAGGTTTCATGAGATTGTAAAATATCGACTTATCTCTCACCATTGCCGGGGTCTTCGAGTTCAAGATTGCGAAGGGCTGCCCGCAAGGGGGTATTCTCTCACCCTTACTGTGGACCCTTCTCGTCGATGATCTGCTAGCGACCACTCGCTGTGGAAAGTCGATGTTCAAGCATTTGCTGGTGACCTGGCAATCATAGTGAAAGATGAATCGGAGGTGACGACATCGGCCGTCCTTTAGACATACTGGACACTATCGACAACAGGTATGTAAGGGAAGATACGTCCCTTAACCCACAAAAGGTAGTTGTAGTACCATTCACCAAGAAACGAAAGCTGGATGGATAAGAACCGTCGACAATCCGTGGTGAAACAATAGAATTCTCTAATGAGGCAAAATACCTGGGAATAGTCCTAGACAAAACTCTCAGTTGAACCTAGACAAAGTGTGTCAAAAAGCCAGAATGGGATTCTGCACCTGTAGTCGAATCTGCGGTAAAACCTGGGGTTTGAAGCCTAGGCAGATGTATTAGCTATACGCTACGGTAATTAGACTACTGATGACATATGGAGCTGTAGCGTAGTGGAAGGAGGGCTAACAAACGATTGGCCAACATAAGCTAATTCGACTACAGAGATAGGCTTGCCTTGCAATTATAGGTGCCTTTCGCACACCCACGGCAACCATGGAGGTCTTACTAAATCTACCATTCTTTCACATGCTCGTGCAGAGCAGGTGCAAGACATCAGACATCAACAGGCGAGCGACAGTTGAAAATTTAACACTTCCGAAATATCTTATGGTAGGTTTGTTACACCTACTCTTGGACATCCTGTATAGTATTTCAAAACAAAGAAGCTCACCTGAGGAGTATAGACATGCAGATACAAACAATCTTCGCTTTCAGCTGGCAAATAAGACGAGAATGCCTGGACACACGACCTATCTTTGGCATCGCTATCCAGTACACCTTCCCAATTATGAGGTTTTTGAGGTGGCTGTAACAGAAAATGTAGCGTTTTTTGTTCAAATAAAATATTTATTCAGGCTAAATAAGGTTCTACTGGCTATTTTTACCTGAAAGCGAAGTTCACCTAGTGGGGGCTTGGCATATGGAATGCCTCTAAAGGCATAAAATGTCTTATTGTTCAAAGTGGTCATAACTTCTCCTTTGATTTTTCCATTGGAAATTTGTACTATGGGATCTTGACCATGAACCTGTGAACGAAGTTTAATAGCATTGATATTGTTGTTCATGTTTGCTGTTTCAAAACACGATAGGCTATAAATCCAGGAAAAAACTACATTACTTTTGAGAATAGGCTAATTTTATACGGCAATTTTGCTTGTTTATATAGCCGTTCAACCAGAAATGAGATTCATCACTAAACACAATTTTACGATAAAAAAGTGGATCAACTTCAAGCTGTTCTAGGGTCCAATCAGCAAATAAACGACGCTTATTATGGTCAAGTGGCTTTAGTTCTTGATCAGTTGGATCTTGTATGGGTGTAGACCAAGATCTTTACGCAAAATTTTCCATTTTGTGGATGCACAGAGTCCAACTTGTTGTGAACGTCGACGAATAGACAAATCTGGATCATCTGGATCGGTCTTGTTGTTGTTGTTGCATCGAGTAGAGAAAATGTTGTCCGAAATCTATCGATAGTTCGACGAATAAGCTGCTCTGATGGACGATTATGTAAACCATAAATTTCACGAAGTGCCTTATAAGTTTGGCGAATAGAACACTGAATTTTAAAATAAATTTCAACAATTTGTAAACATTGTTGCGGCTTGAGTCTTTCCATGATAATTTGTCAATGCTTACTGAACAGAAATGTCAAAATAACATGGCTTCTACCTTCTGTCAAATCACAGTTATCCCAATCGAAGTTATATCACTCTAAAAAAACACCCGATATATCTATTTTGACTTGGTCTATTACCTGCTCTCGTTTTGCTGTGACTTTTAGGACATTCTGTAAAGTGTAAAATTGTTTCATAGTGTGCAGGATGCAATGGAACTCTTCTTCGACTGTGGAACCATTCATCGAAAAATCTTTGGAAAATATAGCGATTTTCAAACAGAAATTTAGTCAAGGATGCAACGAACCAATGAGAAATATTAGTTTCGCAAATCATACGACCTGCACATCATTTTGAACCAAATTGTTTGTGAATAACGAAAGACAACCTTAAGTAGTATGTGTACTCACGAAAATTGTTGCAAACAAGCAGAACAGCAAAATCAACCTCAACATTTCGATTGCAGTTATACTTAATGATAAAAACTGATTGATCGAAGCAACTAAAGCAATTTTGTTGCTCTAATCGAAATAGATAAATGATATGATTCATCAATTACCGATTAGATTTTTTTTGATAAGCTGATAGGAAATCAATTATTTCGAAAAATCTGCTTGGTATAGGCAGAAATTAATTATTTTCTAATTTATTTCTTATTGAATTCTTCCTTTATCGGCTCTGTGGTTTTTTTATATTTTACTAGACGAGATGGTGAGCATGAAGCATTATATTGAAAATCTATGGATTCAACGGTAAAATAGATTTTCTTCTTCTTCATCTTATTTTAATCCTAGGGCTTGTAAATTCCACTTTTGTCTTCGGTGGATGTAGACGCCCAGAAGTCTTTCCAGCGTCTGCCAATTGGTCTTTTAGTATTTGGGATTCCGTGTCCGGCAATTTTAGCTATTCTGTCTAAGTTTTCTTCCCCATTTGACAATGTCCTGAATCTAGCATTCCTCTCGAATAACTGTGTATCTTCCTATCGCTCAGCGTGTATCCAGATATAGTTCTTAGTATCTTCACTTCCGTAGATTTAGGATGGACTCAGTTCTTTTGTTACCCGCTCGAGTTTATATAGCGTATGTCATGATGATCCATTATGATATCAAAGAGCAAGGAGCTTAGTAAATCTCCCTGTCTTATACCCGTAGGAGTACGAATTGTTTCAGTTAGCTGTTGGTTTACAGGTATATGTGTAGAGGTGTCAGTTCATTATGGGTGTTGGTAGGTCTTTATCTTTTAGCAAAATTTGAATATCAAAACAAATTAAAATATGTTTATCTTCTACAATTTTAATTTCAAAAAATTTTTATTCAAAAAAAACTTTTAGAATTAAATTAATGTCTAAAACGAGCACCACTTACATTTAATAGACGTATATAATCAAAACTCAATATATAATGTCAAATGGAATAAATAAACGAAAAGATATACGAAAGTCATTAAAATTAATAAATAAATATTTAAAGGAGACAAAATTTGTTTCTGGTCTTACCTTCAAGAACGCCATTTGCCTTTTAAAAACATGAACACACTTAAAGGACTTCTCAAAGAATATAATTTATTTGAAATATTTAAATATTCGAATAAGTAAATTCAGAAATCTCTCAAAGCATGCACTATATCTTCAAAAAACAAATATAATTCTAGCAATTCCGTCTTCAGTCCTGAAATATATTCAAAATATCAAAATCAAAAAACTAACCTATATCAAACAACGTACCACGTGTAAATGAATAATGTTTCGAGACATAGATCATCTTTATAATTCAAGATTGATCTATGTTCTAACAGAATCAAAGAACAGTGTGAGTTATTTTTAAGGCTTATTTAAATTCATTGACATTCCATAATGAGATTTATTGAAGCCAAAATATAATTATATATTATATATAAAATAAAATAGAAAGGACTTTTACTTGATAGAAGAAATATAACAAAATTTTAATATCAAAACAAATTAAAAGATGTTTATCTTCTATAATTTTAATTTCAAAAAATTTTTATTCAAAAAAAACTTTTAGATATAAATTAATGTCTAAAACAAGCACCGTAATTTGTTTTGATATTCAAATTTTGTTATATTTCTTCTATCAAGTGAAAGGCCTTTCTATTTTATTTTATATATAATATATAATTATATTTTGGCTTCAATAAATCTCATTATGGAATGTCAATGAATTTAAATAAGCCTTAAAAATAACTCACACTGTTCTTTGATTCTGTTAGAACATAGATCAATCTTGAATTATAAAGATGATGTATGTCTCGAAACATTATTCATTTACACGTGGTACGTTGTTTGATATAGGTTAGTTTTTTGATTTTGATATTTTGAATATATTTCAGGACTGAAGACGGAATTGCTTAGAATTATATTTGTTTTTTGAAGATATAGTGCATGTTTTGAGAGATTTCTGAATTTACTTATTCGAATATTTAAATATATTAAATATTTCAAATAAATTATATTCTTTAAGAAGTCCTTTAAGTGTGTTCATGTTTTTAAAAGGCAAATGGCGTTCTTGAAGGTAAGACCAGAAACAAATTTTGTCTCCTTTAAATATTTATTTATTAATTTTAATGACTTTCGTATATCTTTTGGTTTATTTATTCCATTTGACATTATATATTGAGTTTTGATTATATACGTCTATTAAATGTAAGCGGTGCTTGTTTTAGACATTAATTTAATTCTAAAAGTTTTTTTGAATGAAAATTTTTTGAAATTAAAATTGTAGAAGATAAACATATTTTAATTTGTTTTGATATTCAAATTTTGTTATATTTCTTCTATCAAGTAAAAGGCCTTTCTATTTTATTTTATCTTTTAGTATTTTGATGACGTCCTTGAGTCTCACTTTGTCGAATGCCTTGGTAAGATCTATAAAGTATAGGTAGGCGGGTTTTCCATACTCTATTGATTTTTGGGTGATAAGCCGATGTTGACCTGTTCCTCCTAAACCCCTGCTGTTCTTCTAAGATATTTATGTATCTGTAGATTATAGATTCCAAAATTTTTGTGAAGAATTTCATGACCGATCTAAGCCATGTTATTCCTTTATAATTTTCTGGAACCCCTTCTTGTCGCCATTTTTGAATACCGGAATGGTTATACTTATAGCTCCTCGGTATCTTTCCAGTCGTTGGGATTTTATCAGACAGTTTTGTGAGTTCTTCCATCAGGCAGGCTCCACCATATTTTATGAGCTCATTTAGAATATCATCAAGTCCAGGAGCTTCAAAAATTTAAGATACCACCTCCCTAACGATGCTACTGTGAAAGCGGAACAATTGTATTCTGATAACAATAAAAATTTCTGAAAATCAGAATAACCTTATTGAATATTGTTGAATTTATATTATTTTCAGTACCTCGAATTATGAAGTTGATGTGTTTGAAAATATATCGGGTGTTTTTTTAGAGCGATAGAAGTTTAAATTGAAATAAAACACATTTAAATTAAGATTGAAGCCAATTTTTGAATTTTAGACCACTTTTTCGAGTAATTCAGGCCTTATTTCATCAATAAAAAGTGTTATGTTGGCTTACATAGCATCTATTGTTTCTGCGGATTGTTTTCACTCCATATACGGCAATTTTGCTTGTTTACATAGCCGTTCATCCAGAAATGAGCTTCATCACTAAACACAATTTTACGATAAAAAAGTGGATCAACTTCAAGCTGTTTTAGCGCCCAATCAGCAAACAAACGACGCTTATTATGGTCAAGTGGCTTTAGATCTTGAACCAGTTGGATCTTGTATGGGTGTAGACCAAGATCTTTACGCAAAATTTTCCATATAGTGGATGCACAGAGTCCAACTTGTTGTGAACGTCGATGAATAGACAAATCTGGATATACATTAGCACTATGCCTTACAGCAGCGATATTTTCTTATATTAAAAATAACACTCGGTTTATATTTCACAGTTTATTCAGAAATCTGACACGTGTTTCGGTATTTCAACCATCTTCGGAGGAGTACAAAAAGTAACTAAACTTAAAATCACAGAGGTTCATTTTTATTACAATTACAACATCTGTTGCTTTTTATGGCACATTTTTACAACAGAATCCAATACAGGCGTACTAGGAAAGAGTATTTGGGAATTGGTCAAATTTTCTTTATTCTCTAAAGATTTTTTGATTGAAAGAATCTCCAAATAGTCCATCACTTTACCCTTATTAACATTGTATAATAAACTAACATCCTTTTCGTTGAAAAAGTGATTATTCTCTATACAATGTTCTGCAAAACCGGTTGATTTATGGTTTTTTAGAATTGATACCCTATGTTCTTTCACTCGAAGTTGTAAACCCCGACCTGTTTGACCAATATATATAGCATCACAATCATCACATTTTAGTTGGTAAATTCCCGTATTAGTCATATTAGGGTTCCTTTCTTTATTATTCCCTAAGAGTTTGGCTAGATTATTTTTATTGACTGTTATCGAACTAATTCCCATTTTCCGGAAACCATTACAAATTTTGTAACTAATACCTTTTATATACGGTATAGAGTACCACATTAAATCTCGGTTATAATCCTTTGAATTTATATAAAAATTTTTTAAAATATATTTAAATGCTTTCTTTTTAATCATTTTGTCAATAAGGTCCGTTCTATAGCCATTATTCAAAGCTATGGTTTTAATTATATTAACTTCTTTTTTGTAATTAGTTTCATTCAACGGGATATTCAAGAGATTTAATGTGGTACTCTATACCGTATATAAAAGGTATTAGTTACAAAATTTGTAATGGTTTCCGGAAAATGGGAATTAGTTCGATAACAGTCAATAAAAATAATCTAGCCAAACTCTTAGGGAATAATAAAGAAAGGAACCCTAATATGACTAATACGGGAATTTACCAACTAAAATGTGATGATTGTGATGCTATATATATTGGTCAAACAGGTCGGGGTTTACAACTTCGAGTGAAAGAACATAGGGTATCAATTCTAAAAAACCATAAATCAACCGGTTTTGCAGAACATTGTATAGAGAATAATCACTTTTTCAACGAAAAGGATGTTAGTTTATTATACAATGTTAATAAGGGTAAAGTGATGGACTATTTGGAGATTCTTTCAATCAAAAAATCTTTAGAGAATAAAGAAAATTTGACCAATTCCCAAATACTCTTTCCTAGTACGCCTGTATTGGATTCTGTTGTAAAAATGTGCCATAAAAAGCAACAGATGTTGTAATTGTAATAAAAATGAACCTCTGTGATTTTAAGTTTAGTTACTTTTTGTACTCCTCCGAAGATGGTTGAAATACCGAAACACGTGTCAGATTTCTGAATAAACTGTGAAATATAAACCGAGTGTTATTTTTAATATAAATATTATAATGTTTCACCTAGAACCAACCGCAAACTCAATTCTTCTTATTAGCGATATTTTCTTCTGTACGTTCAGTTCTTCACCTTGTTGTAGAGAAAATGTTGTCCGAAATCGACGTTCGACGTTCGACGAATAAGCTGATCTGATGAACGATTATCTAAACCATTAATTTCACGAAGTGCTCCATGAGTTTGGCGAATAGAACACTGATTTTGAAAATAAATTTCAACAATTTGTAAACGCTGTTGCGGCGTGAGTCTTTCCATGATGATTTGTCAATGCTTACTGAACAGAAATGTCAAAACATTATGGCTTCTACCTTCTGTCAAATTACAGTTATCCTTATCGAAAGTTCTATCACACTAAAAAAAAACCGATATATTCTTTAAAATTCTGTCAATGTGAAAAAAAATAGATTCTAGCAGTTTAGGTTCAATTCTGAATCCTCTGAGTTTAACGCACGTTGCGTTATGATTCTGCCACGTAATTTCCATCAGCTGTGAAATATTGCGCGCTGGGCGTTATAAATCAAACCAAAAATATGGAATAATAAATTCCGAAAAATTGTTATTGCAGGGGTGAATCTGTCACTGGATTATTGATGATTCATAAATGCGGTCATCGATAATATTCGTTCAATAAAACCATGACAAAACGTTGACAGGACATACTTCATTGATATTTCGACGAAGAACATAAGTATAGGACTTCAAATGTTAGGTGAAGTATCGCTTAGTAGAGGTTGTCATTAAAATCAAGTAAAACATCAAAAACAGAGTCTGAACTTTGAATACAAATATGGACTCTCCTTCAAACCGAATTCGTTTGACAATGAAATTTCATGTGGAAATACATTTCATGTTTGAATGATCACAAATTATAGGAGTATCACTCTGCGAAGGTTATTTTGAATCAAGTTATAATATAGGAGGACCTGAAAGTAATGCCATTTCTGCATGTCGATATTTGATTGTCATTTGTCAGCTCATTGTGTACTTCGAAGTCCTGTCAAAGACATTTTAAGGTTATTGTGACTTGTTCACTTCGAAATAATTAAATATTAGACTATGCTTTTCGAGTTTCATAAGGGTAGTAACGCAACAGCTGTGACCAAAAACATTTAAGATGTTTATCTAAGTGCTTTAGACGTTTGTAAATACCAAAGTTCTCTAGGCTCAGATCTTTCCTATCTAGCTGGAAGATTAACATTAGACAACGACATGCAAAGGGCAAAAGTGTAAGCAAATCCATGTCAGACAATCGAGGAATTTTGTTTCTGCTTATCCCTCTTATGAAAACAGATATCTTTCAAAAATGTATACCTAATCTTAAGAATTTCATCATTAAGCTATCTTACTTGGAATATTCAATATTATTGGATATCTAACTGAGTTACATTTCAGAAAATCTCAATATATGTAAAAACATTACTAAAAAACAAGATTTATGAAAGACTTTGCTTCGTTAGTACTCAATCATATTCATATTCAATGAAATATAACATCAATCAACAAAAAATATTTTCTCACCTTTTAACCAGAAGCTTTCTGAATTGTTAAAAGGTGAGAAAATATGTTTTGTTGATTGATGTTTATTGAATACGAATATGATTGAGTACTGACGTAGCAAAGTCTCTCTTAAAACTTGTTTTTTAGTAATGTTTTTACACATCTTGAGATTTTCTAAAAAGTAACTTGGTGAGATCCAATAATATTGAATAATCTAAGTAAGAAAGCTTTATAATGAAATTCTTAAGATTATGTTAAACATTTTTGAAAGATATCTGTTTTCATGAGAGGTATAAGCAGAAACAAAATTTTGTCTACCCAAAATATTTAATTTATAGGATATTTGAATATCAAAACAGATTAAATCTGTTACTCTTCTACAATTTTAATTTAAAAAAAAAAATTATTCAAAAAACTTTTAGAATTAAATTAATGTCTAAAATAAGCACCGCTTACGTTTAATAGACGTATATAATCAAAACTCAATATATAATGTTCTATTTTATTATAGGATATTTGTAAACAATTTATATTCATTGGATTTTGTTACATCATTTTGATGTCTCTTAATGAATGTTCATTTTATATATCGTTTGATATAAGTGGTACTTATATGACATTAATTTAATTCCTGAAGTAATAATATTGCATATAATTTTTTGAAATTAAATATGTAGAAGGCTAACAGAATATATCTGTAAATATTAAAATATTTAAATAATATTAATTAAAAATAAAAACTTCTAATAATTAATTTAATTTAGTTTAAAAAAGCGACATTACTTTCCGGAATTATTATGCTTTGTTTTTCTTGAAGACCAATTCTGATTCCTCGATATAGTCTGTATTTTGAGCAACTCTGATTGTTTAACTTCTGCTCGAAGACTGCTTGGTCCGTATTTGCGTATTATATATTCTAAATGAAGAGGTCTAAATAAACGAAATTCAATTTCATATTGTGATTTTTTTTTTTTTTTTTTTTATTCAAAAGATCCGCATCAACCACAAAGGTTATTAGCGGCGGAACAATATAAAATATAAAATAATATACATTATAGGATTATTAGATTTCATTAAATATCTGAATACTCTTTAGAAATTTTACTATCACATCAAGGTTTCCTGGATCCAAGGCATCTTCAAGGTTCTCTGGTAGTCCTGAGGATCTCCACTTCTCCCGGAAGTCGGGGCACTCCGTCATGAAGTGTCTTACGGTCAGCACCTCATCACACGTTATACATCTTTTGGGGTCTTCATTTTTGAGGAGATATTGGTGGGTATATCTAGTATGTCCGATTCTCAGTCGAGTTAATATGACCTGTTGTTTCCGTTGCGTCCCTGCGTAGCAGACTGGGTTCATGTTGGGATTAATAATCCTTAGTTTATTGTTTTCTAAAACTCGCCATCTTTCCCTCCATATGCTTCTGCAAAAAATTCGAATATTAGGCGTCAAATCTTCATGTGGCACTCGTTCGATCCGGTGATGTGGAGTTTCTGAGCTGTTGTCTTTGGCTATAGTATCAGCTGTTTCATTTCCTGGTATACCTACGTGAGAAGGAACCCAAACAATAGCCACGCGTATACCCAAGTTTGCCAATTTTCCCAATTTAGATTTTATCATGCGTAGTAGGCCATTTTTTGGGTAGAGCTGTTTAATGCCTTCTATAGCACTCAAGGAGTCCGTGAAAATGACGACATTCTTATCTGCTTTTCTGCAGTGATCAAGAGCTCTTTCAATGGCGTACAGTTCTCCTGTGTAAACTGTTGATTCCAGTGGCAGATCAAAGCTATAGTTTCCCACTTCAGTGATTACTGCCGCTCTCACGTATTCGTCAGATTTAGATGCATCGGTGTATATGTGATAATAATTGGTGTATTTCGATGCCACTTCGGAGAAGGCTGTTCTAATGAGTGTTGCTGATATATCATGCTTTGAAAATTTGGTCAGATAGGTATTGAGCTCTGGAAGAGGTATCGTCCAGGGAGGGGGCGTTTTTATGTTCACTGGTAGAATATTTTGATAGGTGATTGGGTTATTTTCGATCCTTTTGATTCTGATATGAAGAGGTACTGATGGTTTGCTATGTCTTTCGTATTTTGTGGAGAAACGATTCGAGAATGTATAACGGTAGCTAGGGTTTTTGGTGTTGGCTGCGATTTTGGTGGAGTATTTGAGGAGTAGATTGAGTCGACGTAATTCTAGCGGTGGTTCCCCTGATTCGACTAGGAGACTTTCAACGGGGCTGGTACAAAAAGCTCCCATGGCTATTCTGATGGCCGTATTTTGAACAACATCAAGGGATTTCAACAAGGAAGGTCTAGCTGTAGAGTATACAATTGCTCCGTAGTCCAATTTGGAACGTATTAATGCTCGGTAGATCCTCAATAAGGTGATGCTGTCTGCTCCCCAAGAGTTGTTGGCCAACATTCTCATCATGTTCAAAACTGTCTGGCAGGATTTTTTTATTTCTCTTATATGCGAGTCCCATTTCAATTTTCTGTCGAATGTAACTCCAAGAAATTTGATTTCTTCCACGAAATCGAGCTCTTCCCCATATAGTTTGAGGGGGGCCGTAACTTCTTCAGATTTTTTAGAAAATATAACACATTTTGTTTTTGTTGTTGAAAACTTGAATCCTGTCCGTTGCGACCATAGTTCCAAGTTGTTAAGTGAGTTCTGTAGTTGGGATAAGGTTGTAGAGATGTTTCTTCCTGATGCATAAAGTACCAAGTCGTCCACATACAGGCTCCCCCGAACTGGATTCCTTATACTTTTGAAGATTTCGTTCATGGTCACCAAAAAAAGCGTCACACTGAAATCGGATCCTTGAGGTGTGCCATTTTCTTGAGGTCTAGACTCAGAAAACTCTTCATTGACTCTAACTGTGAATGATCTTTTGGACAAAAAATTCGATATGAAAGCGAGCATGTTTCCTTGGATCTGCCATTGTTTCAGCTGATTGAGAATTCCACGGCGCCAGACTGAGTCGAAGGCTCGATGTATGTCGAAGAATATTGCGATGAGTATTTCTTCATTCACAAAGGCTTCATGTATGTCAGACTGTAGGCTTACCAAATTATCGGTGGTCGAGCGGTGTTTGCGAAATCCGCTTTGTTCAGGAATGATGAGGTTGTTGTCTTCAAGAAAGTGGCGTAGTCTAAAGTTCAGGATTTTTTCCAGAAGTTTGCACATTGTGCATGTTAAAGAAATTGGCCTATATGAGTCTGGTCTTGAAGGAGATTTATTTGGCTTAAGTATTGGAAGGATGATCGCTTGCGACCATATAGATGGAAATTTTCGGGACAGAAATATCTCATTATAAATATGGAGAAGAAATAGCTTTCCTACTTTGGGGAGTTTCAACAGGAAGACATAAGGTATCTCATCGGGTCCAGGCGAAGTGTTCTTTACTTTGGATAAGGCTTCTTCCAATTCTTCGAACGTTATTTTAATGTTCAGCGGATTTTCTTCGTCACTCTGTATTTCTAAAACTTGTCCTTCTGTACTTTGCTTCATTTGTAGGAATTCTTCTTCGTAGTTTGCATCACTTGTTTGTTGCTGAAAGTGGTCAGCAAAAATATTTGTTATTTTCTGTCTATCAGTGATTACATTACAGTTGTGATTCAGAAACGGCACACCGATGCGCCTTCTGGTTCCTTTTAGGCGATTTATTTTTTGCCATACTTCAGATATAGGAATATATTGTGATTGATATAGTGAAAAGTTATAATGTCTGTTGAAATTCTGAACAGACCACGCAACAAATTACCGTCTGAAATGTGTCGATACCATTCTGTTAAATGGGGAATTACAGTTACAGGCACAGGTAGGCTATAAATTTTGTGGAAACAGCTGATCTCAAACAGTGAACATCTTACAATACTGTCGGATCCATTTGCTTTCTTGGAATTAAGTCCATCAAGCTTTCGACGAATAATCCGTTGTCTGAAGTATCGGGTGTTTTTTTAGAGTGATAGAATTTTCGCTAGGGATAACTGTGATTTGACAGAAGCTAGAAGCCATGTTGTTTTGACATTTCTGTTCAGTAAGCATTGACAAATTATCATGGAAAGACTCACGCCGCAACAACGTTTACAAATTGTTGAAATTTATTTTCAAAGTCAGTGTTCTATTCGCCTAACTTAAAGAGCACTTCGTGAAATTTATGGTTTACATAGTCGTCCATCACAGCAGCTTATTCGTCGAACTATCGATAGATTTCGGACAAAATTTTCTCAACTAGATGCAACAACAACAACAAGAACTGTACGCACAGAAGAAAAAATCGTTGCTGTAAGTCATAATGTTAATGAAGATCTAGATTTGTCCATTGGTCGACGTTCACAACAGGTTGGACTCTGTGCATCCACCACATGGAAAATTTTGCGTAAAGATTAGTCTACACCCAAACAAGATCCAACTGGTTCAAGAACTAGAGCCACTTGGCCATAATAAGCGTCGTTTGTTTGCTGATTGGACCCTAGAACAGCTTGAAGTTGATCCACTTTTTTATCGTAAAATTGTGTTTAGTGATGAAGCTCATTTCTGGTTGAACGGCTATATAAACAAGCAAAATTGCCATATATGGAGTGAAAACAATCCTCAAGAAGTTCTGCAGGTTCCATTGCATCCTGAAAAATACACTGTATGGTGTGCTTTACACGCTGGATACATCATCGGTCCATATTTCTTTAAAAACGATGCTGGAGCTAATGTTACAGTGAATGGTGCTCGTTACAGATCGATGATCAATGATTATTTGTTTCAAAATTTGAATGGTATCGACCCAGAAGTATTTTGGTTCCAACAATATCGTGCTACACCTCATGCTGCTACCGTAACAATTGATTTATTGAAAGAAAGATTTGGCGATAACATTATTTCGAGAAATGGTGCACTTAATTGGCCTCCAAGATCATGCGACATAATTCCACTGGCTTATGTTCTTTGGGGTTATGCTGATAAACCATAAACAATAGACGCCTTGGAAGCCAACATAACTCGTGTTATTGATGAAATAAGGCCTGAATTACTCAAAAAGGTGGTCCAAAATTGGTCTGGTCGAATGCGGTTCCTCGAAGCTAATCGTGGTGAACATATGCCGGAAATTATTTTTAAAACATAAATGTCATAAAATTATTTTTCAAATAAAAAACAAATCCCTCATCCAAGATTGGAGGTTACCGATCAATGTTTTGATAGTCGAGTCAGTAGTGAATATCCGCACGAAGAGATCGGCTTTAGCTTCTGGCGAAGTTGCAAGTGAATCATTCTCTTCTATCAGAAGGGATAAACTTGAATGAGAGAAGTTGTTGCCAATTTCTTTTCCCATGGACAAAAACTGGCCCGAACCACTGAGGCCAAGTTCCAACGTAACATCTCAGACACTAGAGAATTCAAGATTTCTAACAATATCATATGACATATGAAATCGAATGCTTTAGATGAATCACATGTCTTTCTACAATCAGAAGCTTCACTCACTTTGTGGAGGATCTCAGTGAGTATTGTTTCTACTGATCGATCCGTTAGGAATCCATGTTGTTCCATGCAGAATATTCTTGTCTTTCAAAAAATTTGATGAACTAATCTTTGATGACTGCGTCAAATACTTTAGACAGAGATGGAAGAATTGATATGGCCCCATAATTTCTAGGATGATTTACCTCGTCTTTCCTATGGATAGGTATAATCTTTGATTTCTTGAGTTGTTTGGGAAAATCCTACAAGTGTAAACACGTGGTAGGAAGGCTATGTTCAGATCTTTGATGATTGGTTCAAATACTTTAGGCATGGATGAGGCTGAAAATGGTTCCAAACAAATTGAGATAAATCGTTTCAGAAAAAAATTCCTGATCACCAGACAGCGTGGTCTAAGGTAACGCGTTATCAATAAATACATCGACCGAACCACCGGTGCCCAGGTTCGATCCAAACTAGCTACCATCCAAAAATAAAGGGGGTACAGCGAGCGATTGTTGATTCGCGTAATGCAGGACAATAAATAGACCAAACACTCACTCGTGGACATGACGAAAATAGCGACAATATTAAAAACGCGACGGTCGCCCGCCGTGCGGCGGGTTAAGTCCGCGCCTCGGAGGACCAAGCGACGCGAATGCGCAGTGTTGCTACGCTTTCCGCCGCGTTTCCCAGCTTTCCTCAGTGCTTTTCCGGTCATACGGTCGGTCCGCGGAGGGTGCGTTCTCAGGACGAAGAGTTACGTTGGGTTTCGGGCGATTTGAGTGCTCCTCAGGACGATGATGATGACGTGACAGGTAAACGTAGTGTTGAGATGCACCGCTAGCTTGTTTTTCACTACGGGTTATGGGCCGATCTTGCGGCACTTGGGCAAGGGGGAGTAACCGTCAAACTGGGTTGTATAATGCGGTGAAAGAACAAGGAATATCATCGATTTTTTCGTCAAGAATCGAGTTTTTCGTCCGCAAGGTCGCGGGATTTAGATCGCCAGTGCTTTTGGCGACGTCGCCAGCTTGGCTTATAATATTTGGAACGAATAAAAAGGGCTCCAAGGGTTATACACCCAGGTACTTTTCCAAAAACAAATTTTAGTACAAAACCACGATATTTCCGTATCGAGTACGCGTTCAAATATGTAAAAAATAGGAAAAATCCTTTTCTATTGAATTGAAAATGAAAACAAAGAGACTCAAATTTACACTCTTCAAATAACGTTCAGGAGAAGACTGAAGATATTCAACTTCTCTCGCAAATAGAAATAAATATAATTCTTCACCAAGTTTTTTGAGTTGTTAAACCTAACCATGGCAGTCACTGCAGACATGAGCTTCGTGAGTGCTATATATTGCAGTCAATCCAGATAACCTTAAATCATTTCTGCGATAAAAATTGGACAATCTTGTGGAAAAACATTCGATAAGTTCCTCGTTCTGTTCTTAATTGACATCTTGTGAACTGTGTCAATAAGGTGAAGCATAATTGCGATTTTTTGTCCGATAAAATGGTTCATTTGCCTCCTTCGAACATGCAGGCTGTATTTAGCATAATCAATGCGATAAAGCGCAACAAAAGTAGAATGACATGAAATTTTTATTACTTGATTCAAAGAAAATAGAACAATCCTGTAGAAAATGATCCATTAACATAAGCACATAAACAATTGACAATTTAGTTAACTGGCTTCAGCGTTAAAGCTATAATGGAATTTCCCTTTTCGACATCATGACTTTTGAAATATCGAGATTGCTAAACTTCATCCTTTTCTGATTTTTCGAATGAAAAAGCGGAGCCAAACAATTTTTTTCATTATGCCAGCTATAGTTAACATTAACCAGCAGATTTTTCCAAAAAATGTTGCTTTGAACAAACATAAATTACTGTACCCATGTTTTTTTTAGTGATAGAACTTTATATTGAAATAAAACACATTTAAATTAAGATTTAAGCCATATTTTTTTTTATTTGAAAGATAATTTATGACATTTATATTTTGAAAATAATTACCGGCATATCTCCAGCTCTGAGGAACCGCATTCGACCAGACCAATTTTGGACCACTTTTTCGAGTAATTCAGGCTTTATTTCATCAATAACACGAGTTATGGTGGCTTCTAAAGCGCCTATTGTTTCTGGTTTATTAGCATAAACCAATGACTTGACATAACCCCAAAGAAAATAATCCATTGGAGTTATGTCACATGATCTTGGAGGCCAATTAACTGGATCATTTCTCGAAATAATGCTACGCTAAATCTTTCTTTCAATGAATCAATTGTATAATAGTAGCAGCATTAGGTTTAGCACCATCTTGTTGGAACCAAAAGACTTCTGGGTCGATACCATTCAAATTTTGAGATAAATAATCATTGCTCATCGATCTGTAACGAGCACCATTCACTGTAACATCAGATTCAGCATCATTTTCAAAGAAATATGGACCGATGATACCTCCAGCGTGTAAAGCACACCATACAGTGGATTTTTCAGGATGCAATGGAACCTGCAGAACTTCTTGGGGATTGTTTTCACTCCGTATACGGCAATTTTGCTTGTTTACATAACCGTTCAACCAGAAATGAGCTTCATCACTATACACAATTTTACGATAAAAAAGTGGATCAACTTCAACCTGTTTTAGGGCCCAATCAGCAAACAAACGACGCTGTTATGGTCAAGTGGCTTTAGTTCTTGAACCAGTTGGATCTTGTTTGGGTGTAAACCAAGATATTTACGCAAAAGTTTCCATGTCATGGATGCAAAGAGTCCAACTTGTTGTGAACGTCGACGAATAGACAAATCTGGATCATCATTAACACTCTGACTTACAGCAGCGATATTTTCTTCTGTACGTACAGTTCTTCACCTTGTTGTAGAGAAAATGTTGTCCAAAATTTATCGATAGTTCGACGAATAAGCTGCTCTGATGGACGATTAATGTAAACCAGAAATTTCACGAAGGGCTCTATGAGTTTGGCGAATAGAACACTGATTTTGAAAATAAATTTCAACAATTTATAAACGTTGTTGCGGCGTGAGTCTTTCCATAATAATTTGTCAATGCCTACTGAACAGAAATGTCAAAAAAACATGGCTTCTATAATACCTTCTGTCAAATCAAAGTTATCCCTATCGAAAGTTCTATCACTCTAAAAAAAACGGCCGATATATTGCTTATGTTGACGAAATTATCGTCCACATGCAAACTTTAGATGACCCATCCTTAAGTAGACCTCATTAACTTTTTTATTATGTCGGCTATCCTCAACATTTACCTTGCAGATTTTTCCAAAAAGTTTTTTGGACTTTCAGAAGTCACCGTACACATGCAGATTTCGAGCTGTTTCCAGAATAATGAGTGTGATATATTGTCGTCAATAAAGAATAACGTCAAATCTATATTATTAATGCAAACGAATAGTCCTATGCAAATTTTCGATGATTTTGTCATTCAGTCGAAAAAAAACAATCTTGTCAACTTATTTAAGTAGGTGGAACATCATTAAATTTTTTGTTATTAAAATGATTGTGAAAATATGAACTTCATATCTTCAAAAAACAATTAAACGATAAGTTATATTTATTGTTACTTGATTATGATTTTTAAATATGATTTAGAGCCGATAAAGAGATTATCGGAATTCTAATTGTTTTTTCAAGATATAATGCATGTTTTGAGAGATTGTTGAGTTAACATATTTAAATATATTGAATATTTCAAATAAATCATATTATCTGAGAAGTCCTTAAATTATGTTTGTATTTTTGAAAACGAATTGGTTTTCATAATGGTAAGATCAGAAACAAAATTTTGCCTCCTTCAAATATTTATTTATTAATTTTTATTGACAATTTATATTTATATTTGTTGGTTTATTCATTCCATTGATATTGTATATTGAGTTTTGATTTTATAGGTCTATTATATATAAGCCTTGCTATAAGACATTTATTTAATTCTAGAATGTTTTGAATAAAACATTTTTCGAAATTAAAATTGTAGAAGACTGACAGATTAAATCTGTTTTAATATTCAAACTTTGTTTAGTTTATGACCCTTTTCTCGTTATACTATATCACTAAACATCCCCTTAACTTTTTTACGCATTTCTTCATTTTTACAGGATGAATTATCTTAACTTTGATGATAGATGTTGTTTTTTCAAGCTGAGCCATTATATTAAGATTCGAAGGTTGCTTTGTGTATTCATATAAAAAAGATATATCCGCTTTTGTCCAATCTTAATTTCATTCTCGTCTAGTTTCCTGTTTAACCAGTCAAATATAAATTTTATATCTAGTTAGAAGGTTTGAAGTTTTGAAATCTGAAATTTTATACTCGTGATAAGGAGATGAAGTCTGAAGGTGAAAGCTGCGTGTGTTTCAACGCATGACGTATGATTTCAATGTCATCTTTTCTGGACCTATCCTTACTATATTTATGAAATACGCGATTTTAAATAAAGATTTGACCACGCGCGCGTTCTGTAAACATGATATTCGGAAACAGATTCAGATAAACTGATGGAAACAGACTAGGATGAGAATCTTCTTCAAAGGAAATTGAATAACTGAGTGAATTTTTATCGAAACGTGTTTTTTCTTCGAATAAATAGATAATCACTAATATTTAAAATATTAATGAGAATACTTCACTGAAACCTGTACAAATTTTAATCTGAAATATAAGTTCAAAATTTCTAAAATAAAATTAAATGAACTCACTATCCATCGTCATAAAAAACTACCACTTAATTCATGTAGATCCATGTAGCACCACCTTAAACAAAAAATGAAGTAATACATAAAGTAAAATTCTTGATCCAAAGTTATTGTGCCGATTTTGATAACAATTGACAAATAAACAGTGAAATTACTAGCAAAAAACGAGAAAATAAATTCAAATTTAACGCCCTGTATCATTTTCCACGCAGTGTTTTGTTGAGGCATATTTGGTCTAATCACATTTTGGCCCAAATAATCTGTTCTTAGCATATGGTATGATTCACTCTTTATATGTGGTATTTGAGAATATTTATTTTTGGTAACTTCTCAGAATATATATTATTATTTCATATTATAATCACATGTAGTGTTAATTAACTAATAAAGAATCGAAGGAAATATATATTATTGACCGAATTATTTGAATTCATCATCTAATACAAGTATGTTTCGATTGAATATCAAGGAATTACAAAGAAATCAACAAAACTCTTTTCAATTTCCCATTTTCGAAAAATAGATAGTTCTTTCTCCAGAAAAAGAACCTAAAAATTTTAGCCAAGTCTCTTCGGTTGGGAGTCATTTGAATAATTTGGCCAATACTTCATATTTCTTCAAATTCTTCGATTTAGAATTATTACAACAGAAACTCATCAGCCTCAATTTACATTTAAAAAATAAAAATAATTAACAAAATATATCTTACTAGACAATATTGAATATAGCTATCTGAAAAAACACTAGAAAGAAGTGAACTTTTAAAAATCCTAGGTATTCTATGCTCGCCACAGAAACTACACAAAATTTGCAAGGTATTTTATGTACTCCTTCAAAACCAAATGATAATATGTTATACGTGTATACCAAAATATATAATCATTATATATATCGGGTGTTTTTTTAGAGTGATAGAACTTTCGATAGGGATAACTGTAATTTGACAGAAGGTAGAAGCCATGTTGTTTTGACATTTCTGTTCAGTAAGCATTGACGAATTATCATGGAAAGATTCACGCCACAACAACGTTCACAAAGTGTTGAAATTTATTTTCAAAATCAGTGTTCCATTCGCCAAACTTATAGAGCACTTCGTGAAATTTATGGTTTACATAATCGTCCATCGGAGTAGCTTATTCGTCGAACTATCAATAGATTTTGGACAACATTTTCTCTACTCGATGCAACAACAACAAGATAAAGAACTGTTCGTACAGAAGAAAATATCGCTGCAGTAAGTCATAGTGTTAATGATATTCGTTGACGTTCACAACAAGTTGGATTCTGTGCATCCACCACATGGAAAATTTTGAAGATCTTGGTCTACACCCACACAAGATCCAACTGGTTCAACAACTAAAGTCACTTGACCATAATAAGCGTCGTTTGTTTGCTGCTTAGGCCCTAGAACAGCTTGAAGTTGATCCACTTTTTTATCGTAAAATTGAGTTTAGTGATGAAGGTCAATTCTGGTTGAACGGCTATGTAAACGATCAAAAATGCCGTATATGGAGTGAACACAATCTTCAAGAAGTTCTGCAGGTTCCATTGCATCCTGAAAAATGTACTGTATGGTTTGTTTTACACGCTGGGGGCATCATCGGTCCATATTTCTTTAAAAACGATGCTTGAGCTAATGTTACAGTGAATGGTGCTCGTTACAGATCGATGATCAATGATTATTTGTTTCAAAATTTGAATGGCATCGACCCAGAAGTGCTTTGGTTTCAACAAGATGGTGCTACACCTCATGCTGATACCGTAAAAATTGATTTATTGAAGGAAACATTTGGCGATAACATTATTTCGAGAAATGGTCCAATTAATTGACCTTCAAGATCATAAGACATAACTTCACTGGATTATTTTCTTTGGGGGTTATGTCAAGTCATTGTTTCATGCTGATAAACCATAAACAATAGACGCTTTGGAAACCAGCATAACTCGTGATATTGGTGAAATAAGGCCTGAGTTACTCGAAAAAGTGGTCCAAAATTGGTCTGGTTGAATGCGGTTCCTCAGAGCTAGTCGTGGTGGATATATGCCATAAATGTCATAAAATTATCTTTCAAATAAAAAAAAATTGGCTTCAATCTCAATTTGAAGGCGTGTTATTTCAATTTAAAGTTCTGTCACTCTAAAAAAAACCCGATACAATAAAACAATAAAAATATGTTTTTACTTGATAGAAGTATTATTTAAAAATTTCAAATATTTTACAGATTTATTCTGTGAACCTCCTACAAATTTTAATTTCCAACAAATTTTTATTCAAAAAGTTTCAGGATAAAATTGAATGAATGTCTATTTAGTAGACATTATGTGTCAATTTAGTAGACATAGAATTAAACACTCATCACACAGTACGAAAGAGAATAAAAGATTTCGAAGAAATATAAATAATAAATTCAATCTACTGAATAAATACTGGAGGGGTACAAAATTTCATTTCGTTCCTTGTTTTATTAAAACCAAATTCCTTTCCAAAATTGCAAAACATAACCTCAAGAACTTCTTGGAAAACACTTGCTCGAATTAAGTTTCTTCAAAAAAAGAATCATATTTCTTTTGATTCTTTATTAGTTAATTACCACCACATGTTTTGAAAATATATATGTTTATAAATATAATTTATAATAGTTACTATATTTCTGGGTACAATCTCGGACACTTTTATGTAAATTTCCGTTGTACTTCATTTTCACAGAATGAATCTGCAGTTATTAAAAGAATATACAGCTCATTCCTCCAGCTGACATGTTGAAATGCAAAACTTAACCTGCAAAAATGATAATATTCATGAAGCCGATTTTAAAAACATGGAAAACGCTTTACACTCACGCGGTATCCAGATATATCCACTCACTTTATCCACACATTCCAGCCCTCTTTTCCACCCAAATCGGAACTTATGGCATACCCATTTTGTTTTTAGACACAACACAGCCAAACTTTCAATTTCGGTCCAATTGGGAGAAAAGTCTGGTGTAATTTTTCCGTGCGTCGGGGATTTTTCGTCGTGCTTTTGCACGGGGAGCAATGGGAATTGCTTTGTTTCTCTATCTTCTTTTTATGTAGTCCATTTTTTAGGGCGACACTGCTACTTTCCGTTATTTTCCGGGATTGTTCAATTTGGGAGATTGTGGATGGAAATTCGCGCTGAAGATTTTCCAGTTGGATAATTGGAATGGCAGAGTAACTTAATTGTTTTATTTCCCGGTTTCAGGATGGTTTTATAGAGAGCGAGTTTGGTGATACTAAGGAAATTACGAATGTAATCGATACTAATTTCCCGCAAATCAAACATATTCCATAATTATCGAAGGGACTCTAATCGTGCCACGATTAATTTATCGTAATAGATTTGTTCGTTTTAATGTGCTGATTCCAATGTCATGCACGAAGGACTAATGTTCTTACTAGGATAAGTTTATTCTTCGTACTACTATCAGTTCCAAGCGAATTTTCAGATTCAATTATTTCGAAACCAGGAATGTAGAACTTTAAAAGAAGAATACATTCTGTCGAGAAAGTACCGGGAATTATCGATTTAAATCTGGCGGGGCAATGAGGTAGGTAAAAATTTTTTTTCCTAGGTTGGTACCACTGTCCTTAATTACTATGCCAAGCTTGAGCGGGATCTGTCGACTAGTGTGTTTGCAACAGCTGATTAAGTCAGTCGATGTCAGAGTGCGTGCCGATTTTTACTATGGGTGCTTACGTTGAGCAAAGAATTTGTTTAAAGTTTTGTGTTGCAAATGAATTTTCGTGTGCCGATGCATTGAAAATGTTGCAAAAGACCTTTGGTGATAATGCTCTATCGAAAACTCGTGCATATCAGTGGTACAGAGCCTTCAAGGACGGTCGCCCATCGACGGCTTCGATCGAAGATAACGTCGATAAAATTAAGGAAAGGGTACTGGAAAACCGTCGTACCAGCTTGAGAGATAGCACATGATCTTAAGATATCCCACGAGTCCGCACGTACGATTTTAATTGATATTTTGGGCATGAGAAAGGTGACCGCACGACTCGTACCGAAAGACCTGAATTTTCTTCAAAAACGTCATCGCGAACAGGTTGCTTCAGACATGCTGGATCGCTGTAATTCCGATTCTACATTCATGGAACGCATTATAACTGGTGATGAGACCTGGGTTTACGAGTACGATATGCAAACAAGCCAGCAATCATCTGAATGGGTGGCAAAAAATGAGCCGAAACCGAAAAAACCACGCCAAAGCCGCTCGAAAATGAAGGTGATGCTCATTGTTTTCTTCGATATCCGTGGCGTGGTGCACTACAAATTCGTTCCAGAGGGTCAGACGGTAAACAAGGAGTATTACCTAGGCGTTATGAAACGTTTGCGTGAGCGTATCCGTAAGAAGCGGCCAAATTTGTGGGCGAACAACTCATGGATTTTGCATGACGATAACGCGCCTTCTCAACGAGCTACGATTGTGACTGACTTTCTCGCCAAAAACTCAAACGTGCTTCAGCAACCACCGTATTCGCCGGATTTGGCTCCCTGCGACTTTTTCCTCTTCCCAAAACTAAAATTGCCCCTTCGTGGCACACGTTTTGAGTCGATTGAAGCCATAAAACAAAATTCGGCGCTAGAACTAAAGTCCATCCCGGAAAGCGCCTATAAAAAATGTTTCGATAATTGGAAGTGCCGCTGGCATAGATGTATTGGAGCAAATGGAGCCTATTTTGAAGGCGACCCAATAAATTTTGACGATTAAATGTAAAAATGTTGTTTTAATTGAAAATTCCCGGTACTTTCTTGACAGAGTAGTAAACTGATCGTAGGATTAATTCAACTTATCGAGATACGATAGATGATGCTTCAGTTTTTATATTTAAACACCGAGTATTGACAATCTTGATAACTTAATGTTTAAGTTGTTATCTTTGACCAAATGAACGATTAGGGAAGGTTGATTTTTCACAGGCTTTTACGTAAGTATAAATTTTTTGTTAGATGCCCTTCAAGTAATAACCGAAAGAAAATGATTTTTTAGAAGTATAACTGTTTGTTATGAACTATATCTAATGTTTAAGGTATCGCTCAACGCTAATCCGCCCACAAGATTTTGTCTCAACTTCTAATCCTACAATTCTCGCGAAATTTCGCAGGAAAATCTTAAATAACGAATTTCAGATTGTATTTGTAGTTTCGAACATATTGATAAATAATGAAATTTTTCAAATATTAATACCTGCGAACTATTCGACAGATTTCATTCCTGAACAAATTCAGCCGAACTATTTAGAACCCAAACCTTCTATGAAAGTTTCAAAGCTTCAGCTCTTAAGAATTACTCAGTACTTCGGGGTCTTCATCAGTAAAACCAACCTAGTCGTTTGAGACCATCTTCGACTCCAAATTACAAAAGGACAGACATTTAGATGAAATTAAATAATCAGTAATAATGTTTTAAGGACACGTCTTCTATTTGAAACAATGAATATTTATAAACTATTTTAAATTTATGAAATAAAAGTTATCAAATAACTCAGGAACCATTGAACCCATTTCATCAGTTTTTGAATGTCTACTCTCCTCCCTGAAATGTTTAAGTCTCCAAGTGTTATCAGCTCACTCCAAAAATTGGCCTATATTTTCGTAGTATTCTTATACACCCAATTACCGTATATCATTCGAATTTGAATTTGAATTTTTGAAAAACTCAAAGTCAATAGCTGCAAAATCATTAGACCGAATTTGTCCATTTATGGAATTAACCCAGTTACTGTAACCCCCAAAGCTTTAAGTGTCTAACCTTTTTCGTTAGAATGTTTGAGTGTTTACGGACGAATAGACCGGATTGATTTGCTTTTGACCTCAGATTCTTCATCAGTAAATCCAATCTAGTTGTGCAAAGCCGTTTTTGACTCTTAATTCGGAAATAATAAATATTTGGACAAAACGATTGCAAGCTGTTTGCTAGAATAAGTGCGCAAAACTGATCAGACAGAATAACTGTAATAATGAAACTTGTACAAGTATTCCATTATTCAAAAACAATTATTTCATTCTTATATTATCAAATAAAAACTGGAATTTATTCACCAGAACCTCTACATAATTTAATCTAAAAAATCTCATGAAAACATTAGGAATTAAATTTTAGAACATGTCCTAAATACAATGTATCAATTTATAGAAAGATATATTACCATGTTTTAAAATTTAATTCTAAATGTTTTCATGAGATTTATTCAGATTAAAATCTATAGAGGTTCTGGAGAATTAATTCGAGCTATTATTCTGTAATATGCAAATACGTCTTCATAGTAATTTTTGATTTATATTTATTAATAATTGAGAAATTTCTCAAATAACTCCTTACTGAAGAGATTTTGGGTTCGAATTTATCAGATTCTTTCTCTGGAGAATGTCCTATATATTTTTAAAAAAAGGAAAATGAAAAACGGCCTTTTAGAATTATATGTTGAACAATTTTTGGTGATGAAACTTGTGATTCTTCAACATCCAATCGAAAAATATATGTATAAGGTGATGTCCAAATAATTTTGTCGATATTTTATATTCCTTTTGATTTTTTACCAGTTAATTTCCACCACATATGATGATAATATATATGTCTATAAAGTGATACAGTGTATTTAGGACATGTTTCAAAATTTAATTCTGAATGTTTTCATGAGATTCATTTAGATTAAAATCTGTAGAGGTTCTGGAGAATTAATTCCAGCTTTTATTCTATAACTTGCAAATACTTCTTCACAGTTATTTTCAATTTATATATATTTAATTATTACTTCTACAAGAAATACGTTTTCAATTAGGAATTTATTATCTCAACACCGTAACATCTGACTGATAACAATTCACATTATTTTCAAATTTTCTTCATTTATCGGCATACGTAGATAGTTTTTTAGGTATTCATTACAAAAAATTTTAACAAAGTCAAGATCCTTGAGCATATCGAGCATTGATTTTAGAAATATTCTCAACTTAATTGAAAGCTTGTTCAGAAATTTGTCTGTATTTAGGTTATTCAAAGCATACTACCATTTAACACGTGATTAATTATTAATTTCATTATTTCACCCCGTATATATATATAATATCGGGTGTTTTTTTAGAGTGATTAAACTTTCGATAGGGACAACTGTGATTTGACAGAAGATAAAAGGCATGTTGTTTTGACATTTGTGTTCAGAAAGTAATGAGAAATTATCTTGGAAAGACTCATACCGCAACAACGTTTACAAATTGTTGAAATTTATTTTCAAAATCAGTGTTCTATTCGCCAAACTTATAGAGCACTTCGTGAAATTTATGGTTTACATAATCGTCCATCAGAGCAGCTTATTCGTCGAACTGTCGATAGATTTCGGACAACATTTTCTCTACTCGATGCAAGAACAACAACAAGACAAAGAACTGTATGTAATCCAGATTTATCTATTCGTCGAAGTTCACAACAAGTTGGGCTCTGTGCATCCACCACATGAAAATTTTGCGTAAAGATCTTGATCTACACCAATACCAGATCCAACTGGCTCAAGAACTAAAGCCACTTGACCATAATGAGCGTCGTTTGTTTGCTGATTGGACCCTAGAACAGCTTGAAGTTGATCCACTTTTTTATCGTTAAATAATGTTTAGTGATGAAGCTCATTTCTGTTTGAACGGCTATGTAAACAAGCGAAATTGCCGTATATGGAGTGAAAACAATTCTCAAGAAGTTCTCCAGGTTTCATTGCATCCTGAAAAATGTACTGTATGGTGTACTGTACACGCTGGAGGCATCATCGGCCCATATTTATTCAAAAACGATGCTGGAGCTAATGTTACAGTGAATGGTGCTCGTTACAGATCGATGATCAATGATTATTTGTTTCAAAATTTGAATGGTATCGACCCAGAAGTGTTTTGGTTCCAACAAGATGGTACTACACCTCATGCTGCTACCTTAACAATTGATTTATTCAAAGAAAGATTTGTCGATAACCTTATTTCGAGTAATCGTCCAATTAATTGGCCTCCAAGATAATGCGACATAACTCCACTGGATTATTTTCTTTGGGATTATGTCAAGTCATTGGTTTATGCTGATAAAACAGAAACAATAGACGCTTTGGAAGCCAACATAACTCGTAACTTGATCAAAATAAGGCCTGAATTACTCGATAAAGTGGTCCAAAATTGGTCTGGTCGAATGCGGTTCCTCAGAGCTAATCGAAGTGGACATATGCCGGGAATTATTTCTAAAAGGTAAATGTCATAAAAGTATCTTTCAAATAAAAAAAAATGTGGCTTCAATCTTAATTTGAATGCGTTTTATTTCAATTTAAAGTTCTATCACTTTAAAAAAAACACCCGATATATCCTACATGATATAGTTCGTTGAAATCAGGTTATTATGGATCTTTAAAAACTATAAAAATACACACATGTATTTGAAATGAAGAGGATGGACTGTGCTTGACTCAAATTATGCTTAAAAATAGCACCATTGAATTTGAAAGTTGATTTGTTCCAGTGTTTTTCATAATTTTCTAACATGACACACAGAATTTTATTCCATAAGTGGTTTCCACACTGTATAAGTCAGAAAGCATATATACCGCGCAGCTTAAACTGAGTATTTATTTTTGTTGCAGGTATAATGAGCATAAGATCAATAAGACTCATGTTTATTATAGCATATATTCATTCCTTTCTTTGCCGAAACCTTTATGAATATTCAAATCTCCCAATGATTAGATCAAGAACTCAGAGACTGCAGATACAAAATAGTTGCCTGCGACACCTAATCGGGGAATTCAAATCGTTGCAGGAATAATGCGAAACATGGCAGGGACCCTGGCAAGCAAAAGGAACGTTCTACGTTTCATATCGATCGCAGTGGGCGCCAAATGGCAGTATCTGGGAATCAGATCAGAAGTTATCGCTTTCTTTAATATTTCAAGGTATTAGCGTAGAAAGGTCAGCAACCGATCTGACCTGATTCTTTCTGAAGGACTCTGAGGTTCTTTTCAGCGGACTATGAAAATTTCGCGAGAAATACAGGGGGTGCTACGGATTTAAGACGTCGTTTGAGTTTGCTTAGGGAAACTGAACTTCCAGTGGCATCTCGAAGACGTTGATTTGACATTCTGCAAGAGCTAAGAGGCTGTCTTCTCACCGAACTGTCTTATACTGGCGTTATAGCCAGAAGTCTTACACTTCTGGGTCTTGATGAACAGTTATCAAACAACAAAACGACCTCGAAGCACCTGTGAAGTCGGATTTGTCTTGGAAGTACCATAAAACCCGCCAGGTGAAAAAAGCCCTTATTTGCTGAATAGGGAATTCCAAAAACTAGATTTACCATCACTCTGCAAACTTTATAAAAGATATGTGCGTCCGATTCTCGCATAGGTATCCGGTGCTATTTCGTGACTGAAATTCTTTGGAAGACGTACAATGCCAAGCAACTCGTATCCCTTTTGGTCGTTTAGCGCATTCATCTCGTGATTATTCCTACCGTGGCGCACAGACAACTGAGAGGTGAAATCATTGCAACTTTCAATGCCTTACATTGATTCAGATCTACCACGAGATATATATTTAGGTAGGCCGATGACAATCACTTCCAAGAGCACCCGCTGAAGCTGAGTAAGGTTATTTTCAGGAGCATGACTAGATAATTTTTTTCCCAAACCGCATTTTCCACGACAGGAATTCGTTGCTCGATGAGGCCGTTGTGTTGGACAATATAAGCCGTTTCAAGAAACCTCTGGATATATTCTTCCAACTGTAAGTTTCACATGTGTGATATATTTGTTCTTCTCATATTATCTTTCCTATTATTGTAAATTGCATTCATTTACTTCCTCTGATCACTAATTTTTTCCTGCTTGCTGATTCATTTCACAAGAGCTACAAATATTGTTCTTGGACCTTTTCTATATGCAGTAGTACTAATAATAGTGTATTGACAAGTTACGATTTCGTATGTACTCATTGATACACCTAGGCTGGCTCTGTTCTGATAAGAAGGTTGCCCCAACTTCATGAAGAAGATGCTGAAGTCTTAAGTGACAACAATGACCTGCAATCAGTCATATCCCAAATCAAGTGTTCTTTCGTACCAAAGTAAACGATCCATGAAGACTATAGTTCCTCAGGAAACATCTGGCATTATTAAAACGTAACGTTTTGGGTGGTATAAGATTATGGAATCACATATGGTTTGATTACTTTCTTAATATAGCATCAGTACTAATGATGATGAGCTACTATATGTAATAGAACCCCTTATTATTACGCCAGTAGAAAGGTGTATATGCCGCCCTCTGTCAAATTCTGGATGACATCTTCAACACCTTAGTTCTAACCCTTACCGAGCATTATGCATCTTCAGCCAGAAGAACATCAATCTTCAGACAGAAGGGGGACTCGTCTGAATTCTCTTCCTACACCATAGCAGATGGTTATATCGATGTTGAGAAGTTGCATCCAGCGTGGACGATAAGGAAAAAGACCAAGACTTTATATTGAGCCATATACGAAAAACAACCATCCTACTTTCTTCTTCAAACCACTGATTTACTATGTACCAAATGCTGCTGACTCTCTCTGAGAGTTATAAGTCTCAATCGACAATCTAAGCTCTATGTGGTTCCTCTGAGACGTCCAGAGCCCCTCGTTCTTTGTCCTGGAAGATCTTGTTAACGAGTTCGTTCACATTGCAGTGTAGTCGGAAAGATCTACTGGTTCTTCTGAAAACTTTTCTTATCCGGAATTTATTATTTTTCATAACTTTAATATACCTCTTTTCTGTAACATTCTGAGACAAAAGAAATGTAAATAGGTTGTGCATATAGTCGGCTATGCCCAAAGTTGCATGGCAACACTATTTGTCAAATATGGTTGATGGTCAGCAGGTACGCATTTCATGAAATAATGTCACAACTAGAAAAAAAAACAGATAGAAAATTTATATAGAAAGGGTTTTCGAAACGTTAAAAAATTAGTGCAATTGACTGAACTGAGAAAACGTGCTGAATATGAGACCATAAAGTGGATAAAAATGGCATGGATGTGAGGTATAGACCAGTTTCAGGAAGACCGAGTAAGATTAAAGGAAACAATTCTTCTTCTTCTTCATTCTTCCATGTAGGCTTAAAGCCTGTTCTTCATCGATGATATCCTTATATCCTTATTCGGGGCGTAAATTATCGCTCCACCTTTTTCTTGGGCGACCGATACTTCTCCTTCCTAGAGGCGATTTATCTCTAGCCCTTTTCACTAATCTGTCCTGCCCCATTCTCTCTATGTGCGCGTTCCATTCTCTTTTCCTATTCTCTATCCACTCTCCAATGTTTTCTACTTCACATAATCTTCTGATTTCATCACTCCTTTCTCTATCGTACAGAGTTTTTCCGGAAATTTTCCGGAGTATCTTCATTTCCGCTGTCTCCAGCATACGCCTTGTCTTAGAAGTCTCGGGTCTGGTTTCAGCCGTGTAGGTCATGATCGGTCTTATGGTACCCTTATATATTCTTGCCTTCGTTTTTATGTTCAGATGTTTATTCCTCCATATAGTATCGTTAAGGCAGCCTGCTATTTTATTGGCCCTAGTGACTTGTTGGGTTACCTCATCTTCAATACAACCAAAACTGGATAATTCAACCCCCAAGTACTTGAACGACATTACTTGTTCTATTATTTGTTGGTTTACTTCCAGTTTACAATGGAGAAGTTCTTTTTCTGTTGTCATGCACTTAGTTTTTTCAGTGGCTATGTCCATACTGAACTGCTCAGCGACATTGAAGAAGAGTTGGAGACTTTTCTGTACGTCGTCCTCACTTTCCGCGAAGAGTACTGCATCATCCGCATAACAGAAGATCGTTAACTCACGATCGCCCATTTTGTAACCCCTTCCGGTTTTCATTTTTTTTATGATTTCATCCATTATGATGTTAAAAAGGAGTGGACTCAAAGAATCACCTTGTCGGATTACACTGGTAACAGGTATGTTGCTAGACAGTTTGCCATTTATTCGGGCTTGTACGTTATTTTCTGTATATATGTCCTTAATGGTCTCGATCAGATTTGTCGGTATACCACGGTTTTTCAGTAGGTGTAAGACGTCCCTTAGTCGTACTCTATCAAAGGCCTTATGCAGATCAACGAAGCATAGGAAAGCGGGCTTATTATATTCCGTTGATTTCTCCACTATCTGTCGCATCACGAACACAGCATCTGTACAGGATCTTCCTGTTCTAAAGCCTTGTTGTTCGTCCGCCAGTGTTACAATGGAGTTGATCTTTGTTGTAATTACCTTGGTCACAAGTTTGAACATGGAGTCCAGTAGGTTTATTCCTCTGTAATTTTTCGGTTCTTTCTTATCTCCTTTCTGAACATCAGAATCATTATACTTGTTTTCCAGGCTTCCGGAATCTTACGTTATGATAGGATTTTATTAACTAGTGCAGTTATTTCGGATACCAAACTTTCTCCCCCATATTTTAGCAATTCATTCTGGATGTTATCTTGCCCCGGTGATTTTCTGTTCTTCAATTTCCCTAGTGCCTCTCTGATATCTTGCTCTACAACCACTATATTGTCATTCACTGTAACATACTCTGGTTCACTGTCCTGTATGTTGTCATCTCGGAACAATTTTGTCAGATACTCCACCCATTCATCATCTTCTATTGGATTTTTTTCTTCGAGTTCGCTAACCTCTTTTCTCTGACGCCTTATGAATCTCCACATTTGTTTTTGTAGACCGTAAAAATCTGACTCCATCCTTTTTGAGAAACCTTCCCAGTGATCATTCTTCGCCTTCCTCACTAGCTCCTTCGTCTCATTCCTTACTCCTCTGTACTTTTCAAGAGATTCCTATGTTCTGAGAGCCTTATATTCAAGGTGTGCCTTCCTTTTCTCCTTGCATTTGATCTTGATTATTTCTCGGAACCATGGCTTTTTATTTGGTCTGCTGTGTGGTCTTATCTTTCTCATTCCCAGCGCCTCATTCGCAGCCTCCTCAACCCTACCTTTGAGCTTTCTCCACCATTCGTCCACGCTAGGACCGTCCCATATTATTGGGTCTGTGAGGATTTTATCTGTCATCCTCCGTTGATACAATTGTTTTGATGGTTCATTCCACAGGGATTCAACGTTGAATTTTTCCTTCTCCGGTAGTAGGTTTTCGACTCGGATTTTTGTTGTTCTCAATCTTATTTTTCCCAATAGTAGCTTATGGTCACAAGGAAACAATTTAAACGCTTTATTGGCCTTAGGACGACACAATCCGCGCCTGGAGTTTCGAAAATTGTCTAACAGATTTGGAAATCAACGAAATATAAAAGAGTGTCTAGAAACCATCTGTATATCACTGAAAAGACAAGGCCACATATCGAGTACCTTTAGAAAAAGAACGAAGGATAGAATTTTTCCAACGTTTTCGAGAAGATAATTTTAATAATTTCCTTATATCTGATGAAAGTTGTTTCTAACTTGGTGGAAATCACTTAATAATCCTATCAAAACTACCTGTTACATTTCAAATTTCCAACCAAAATAATGGTTTGGGGAGCAATATCTCTACGCCCCTCTGTATAGTTGATGGTACCATTAAAAGTGAAAAGTATTGTGGCATTCTGAACGATTTTCTTCTTGAAATGGCGCATTCTTTATATCCAGGAAGGATGGCGTTTACAGCAGGATAATGCAAGTTACCATACATCGCCCTATACTCAAACTTGTATGCAAGAACACCAAGTGACAACCATTTCATGGCCAGCATCGTCACCAGATCTTAGTACCATTGAAAACATATGGGGACTAATGAAGATTGAAGTTGAAGAAGCAGCTCCACGAAATAAAGATGATTTAATTCAATCAGTTTTACAGTCCTGGACTACTTTCACCGAAAATAATGGAGGCGATCTAGTTTCGGGTGTACCTCGACGTTAAGTCAAGTGTTTACAGTTGAATGGAAGTTGTATAAGTAAATAAGATGAATATTTTTTTATGATTTTCTGATTCAAGAATTGAAAATAATTAAAATTGAGCTTTGTTTTTTCCGGATCCACCAAGTTTTTTGCACTTGATCAGTTCAGCAAAGGCTCGGCGAGGAGCTATACATAGATTGCAAACATACACTCTCGACAACTGAATGAATGCACTTTTGTCATTTCTTACAGCCAAAAACTTAACAGATGCACCTGAAAATTTAATCACTCGTAATAGGATACCTAGACATGTATAAAATTATTAAAATCGAATAAAAATTTACCTTCCTTGTCCTTTTATTATATATCTGGAGATCTGCGTTAAGCTTAGTCCTTTTCCTTAAGCAACCAGTTGACATTATTTACCTTTGTTCAGTAACATTCAAAAACAATCCGAATTGAAGTTCCTCCTTCCTTATATTGAACCACAATTGTTCGCAAACAATGAGTCCTCACGCCATACCCTCTTTTATCTGAATTTAATAACGAAAATATTGAATTGCGTGTCACGATTTCTGTGTACAACCCTTTATCTTATATTCCCAACAAATCTCCTAAACCCGACGAAAATTACTGCAGATATATCGTCCTAACCTCATTGGGTCAGACAGGTCCGTATCGATTTATAATTTTGATGATATATATAACGACTGGCCTGGGATTGTGCGACTGAGCCAACGCAAATTCGTGAAAATTAGCAAGTGGGGTTTGCAAATTATAGAAGTTGCTTTGGTATCAGGGGATAATATGGGTATTTATACCTGAAGAAACGAACATAATATGAATTAAACTATAAACAAAATGTTTTTTGAGATTGAGTCTATTATAATATATTTTCGTATTCTCTTCAATCCTCCTCGCTTCCTCAGAATTGGTTATCAGCTTTTGTTACGCCTATCTTCAAGAAAGGCGATAAGTTTTCTGCTCGGAACTACAGACCAATAAGCTTAACATCTCAAGTTTGCAAGCCGATGGAGCGAATCATGAGCGATAAACTGATAGAGTTCATTATTTAAATATTTTAAAAATTTTAAAAATTTTAAAATTAACCTTCTACATATTTAATTCCAAAAGATTATATTTAATGATTATAACTTCTGAAAATAAATTAAAATAATGTCGTATAAGTACCACTTATATCATGACATATAAAATAAGCATTCATTATAAGACATCCGAATGGTATAACAAATCCAATAAATAAAAATTATTAACCAAAATCCTATAAATTAAATATTTTGAATAGACAAAATTTTGTTTCTGCTGATCAATCTTATGAAAACCAATATCTTTCAAGAATATCCAACATAATCTTAAGAATTTCATCATAAAACTATCTTACTTAGACTATTCAATATTATTGGATATCTAACCAAGGTACTTTATATAAAAACTCAAGATATGTAAAACAGTACTGAAAAACAAGTTTTAAGATTAACTTTGCTTTTCAGTATTCAAATATTCATATTCAAAAAATATAACATCAATTAACAAAAAATATTCACTTACCCTTCATTGGCAATCAACTATTTGAATACTGAAAAAGCAAAGTTGATCTTAAAACTTGTTTTTCAGTACTGTTTTACATATCTTGAGTTTTTATATAAAGTACCTTGGTTAGATATCCAATAATATTGAATAGTCTAAGTAAGATAGTTTTATGATGAAATTCTTAAGATTATGTTGGATATTCTTGAAAGATATTGGTTTTCATAAGATTGATCAGCAGAAACAAAATTTTGTCTATTCAAAATATTTAATTTATAGGATTTTGGTTAATAATTTTTATTTATTGGATTTGTTATACCATTCGGATGTCTTATAATGAATGCTTATTTTATATGTCATGATATAAGTGGTACTTATACGACATTATTTTAATTTATTTTCAGAAGTTATAATCATTAAATATAATATTTTGGAATTAAATATGTAGAAGGCTAATTTTAAAATTTTTAAAATTTTTAAAATATTTAAATAATTTTATATACCTTCTATCAAGAATTAACCTCTATTTATGTTATGATAGAGTTCACCCTGCAAATTGATATAATTCCCAAGGACCAACATGGGTTTCTTCCGGGTCTGTCCACCATCACTAACTTTCCTCTGTCAACGATTGGACTAGGTGCATTGATTATGGCTGTCCGGTGGATGTGGTTTATTTAGACTTTGCGCGAGCATTTAATCGCCGTCTCCTGAGGAAACTTGAGTTCTTGAGAGTGAGGGGTCCTCTACTCTCATGGATTCGATCATTTTTATTGCTTCGCACTTTCCGGGTGGGGGTCGATGACTCTTTCTCCTCCTCCGATGTAGAAGTTCTTAGTGGAGTTTCCCAAGGTTCCGTTCTGGGTCCTTTCTTGTTCCTGTTAAACACTTCTGATCTCCCTCGTCTTTTTTCATCCAATTGGGCAATAACGCGAAGCTCTACAACTGCCCCTCCACGGGCACCTCCAGGAAGACATCAATAAGCTCTCTGAGTGGTGTGAGAGATGGTTGCTACCTCTTAATATCGAGAAGTGTTGTGTGCTCCATATTGGCCAGCAGAGGCTAGCTGGTGTCTCGCAGCATTGTGACCTTGGTGTTAGATTAGAGGTTGATCACTTGGCATTTCAAATTTGAGTATTACCAAGATATATAGTTCATAGATTCTACGGAAATATTCCGAGATTACGTCACATACTTCCTGATCTCCGGATGGAGTTTTATGGTTAAAATTTAAATCGGGTATATTGATATTGGTTCTAGAATAAGATTATGAAAAAAGGAACTTGAAAGTTCAACTATTTATTGTACTTCATTTACTGCTTCCCCATTGATAAATATCTCTTTACAAATCTCTACTGAGATTTATAAAATGTTTTCAGTATTCATGTTGGGAATGATGAATTTAAATAAATATATTCATCAGAATTTGGTTGGGAGATTCCACTGTCAGAGAAGTTGCTGTTTTTACAGGCAATCCTTGCTTCAACATCGATCCAAATCGTCATTAATTTTATTCACCTGTCAGTTTCTCAACGTGAAATTAACATGGTACGTAGTCTGAGGAGCCTCGGTCGATGAATATGGCGGATGTGGTAGCAGATTCCATCCTTTACTGGCGATGGATTCGCTTAACATGCAAACGTGCATTATCGTGGTAAGAGACAATTTGGTTTTTCTGCACCGCCTTTCCTTGTCGATTTCAACGTTTATTCCGCAACTCAATAGTTTTTCAATGCGGTTTTCAAGCGTTCAGGTAGATCGATGCAATTTGTCGCTTTCAATTTTAGGATAGAATTAGTAGAAAGGTCAATCATTCATCAAGGATTCATCAAAGTATGAATCTTTGAATATGTATTGCTGTCCTGGTGACGACGTTTTTGGCATAATGTCTTCAAATTCAAAATTTCCTCATGCAACCTAAGCTAACCTAACAAAAGATAATGAACTGCTCGTCAAAAATTAAGGATGTGTTTTCTCTTTAAAAAAACCCAATACCTTTTTGAATCATATATTTGTCGAGTGTTTCAGGATGAAGTAATAATATTTCAAAGAAATGATGTATTCACAAAAACAAAAATGAAATAATGGGTGTTTTTTTAGAGTAATGGAACTTCCAATTGAAGTAAAAGACATTTAAATTGAGATTGAAGCCAATTTTCATCAATAACACGCGTTTTGTTGGCTTCCAAAGCATCTATTGTTTCTGGTTTATCAGCATAAACCAAAGACTTGACATAACCCCAAAGAAAATAATCCAGTGGAGTTACGTCGCATGATCTTGGAGGCCAATTAATTGGACCATTTCTCGAAATAATGTTATCGCCAAACCTTTCTTTCAATAAATCAATTGTTACGGTAGCAGCACGAGGTGTAGCACCATCTAGTTGGAACCAAAACACTTCTGACCGATACCATTCAAATTTTGAAGAAAATAATCATTGATCATAGATCTGTAATGAGCACCATTCACTGTAACATTAGCTCCAGCATCATTTTTAAAGAAATATGGACCGATGATGCCTCCAGCCTGTAAAGCACACCATATAGTGCATTTTCAGGATGCAATGGAACCTACAGAACTTCATGAGGATTGTTTTCACTCCATATACTGCAATTTTGCTTGTTTACATAGCCGTTCAACCAGAAATGAGCTTCATCGCTAAACATAATTTTACAATAAAAAAGTGGATCAACTTCAAACTGTTCTAGGGGCCAATAAGAAAACAAACGACGCTTATTATGGACAAGTGGCTTTAGCTCTTGAACCAGTTGGATCTTGTGTGTATGTAGACCAAGATCATTACGGAAAATTTTCCATGTGGTGGATGTACAGAGTCCATTTTGTTGTGAACGTCGACGAATAGACAAATCTGGATCATCATTAACACCATTACTTATAGCAGCGATATTTTCCTCTGTGCGTACAGTTCTTTGTCTTGTTGTTGTTATTGCATAGAGTAGAGAAAATGTTGACCGAAATCTATCGATAGTTTAACGAATAAGCGGCTCTGATGGATGATTATGTAAACCTTAAATTTCATGAAGTGCTCTTTAAGTTTGGCGAATAGAGCACTGATCTTGAAAATAAATTTCAACAATTTTTAAACGCTGTTGCGGCGTGAGTCTTTCCATGATAACTTGTCAATGCTTCCTGAACAGAAATGTCAAAACAACATGGCTCTCACCTTTTGCCAAATCACAGTTATGCCTATGGAAATTTCTATCACTCTAAAAAAAACATCAGATATCTGAAAAAGTATAAAATCATAAATCAATACAACGTATGGAAATCACTTGCTTGGCATATTCTCTGCATACTTTCCACCAAGTGATTGAGAATATCTTGCTAAATTTGTTGCCAAGGTCGTGACAAAAGACTTCGGAGCTATTCAAGTGTTTCCGGCTGTAGTATGTGTGCATCAAGGGTTCTATGTGATTGTTCCCAAGCGTACTCGATTGGATTTAGATCAGGGGATCTTGGAGGTTATGCTAAATCAGCTGCTGAGAACTGAATGGCATTGCATTATAATAGAGAAAACCCAAATATTTGCCAATAGATGCTGAATGAATTGCGTGGTATATAGAGATACCTTGTTGATTAAACGTTAATCAATTAGAATGTAAATTCTAGGATGGGTGTAGTTCATAGGGATTTAGACATATAAATAGAATTTAATTGTTTTATTTTCTGCCTAAATATAAATATTACAGTATGCAATTTTGATTTGTTTCACCCAAAAATTGAGGGAATTGTTGGGTGCAGTTAGGATCTGTTATTCTGGTTAAAACACATTTTTGCCACTAGTGGAATAGATCGTTGGTCTTTTTCACCGTTCTTCACTTTCACTGGGTTAAATCACTCATGTACTACCTAATAACATGTAAATAATGCAGATAATTCATTCACTTTCAGGCCTTTTATTGCGCTGTTTTATAATCACGATAGGGTGAACAAAAATATTTCTGATATTAAGCTTGTAAAGTTATAAGTGAATGCGAATAAAGATTTGTTTCGTTGAATGCGTGAACATTATCGAGAGTGTTGAGTCTGTGAGTTGAATGAATGTTAACGTAAAATTGTTCCAGAACAGGGAGAAAATGTAAATAGAACTTACTTGCTCAAAGAGCAAAAAGTGATTGTAATGAGTGAATGGTTGAGTGACTATCATTGTAACTTTATTGTTCGAGAAGTAAAGAGTAATTGAGAATGTTGCGTGACCGTTTGGTCAAAGCACAAAGAAAACCTGCGGACGGCAGATCAATTTTTGCGATATGAATAGCGCGGGTGCCAAGAAAGGGCTGTACTCGAAGTTGTATTGTGAGGCAGGTAAAATTCTACCCCTAATGTCGAAGCGACATTTATCTATTACGTTTCTTATACAATCGTCCCATTCCGTTTCATATAAAGAACCAGGTATTTTTAAGTAATTTACCTGAGAGATGGTGATATCATTAGTTTCAGAAAAAGTGGATCTCTAGCTACCTGGCAGGTATAAACTGTGTTCAATTTGGAGGAAATCGAACTCTAGCGAAAATTGTGAAACTATTCCTTCGATAATTTCATCAACACAACAACAATAAATGTGCCTCCTCGAAAAGGATGGAATGCTTGAACAGAGCGGGGGTTCCTTCGTATGAATGACGTGTCCATAACCTTACTCGTCGACTATCGGAAGAACATCATAACTGGACTCGTCAATAGAGAGTACGTATCACCATTCATGTCGCTCTATTGCACACTCTAATATTTGATGCTTGTGTTCGCGAGTAAGTGGAACTCTTCTTAACAAGCGTTTCGGTTAGATGGATTTCATAGAGACGTCTACTGGCTATTCTAAAGACACATAAATGCCTGTGGAATCTCGAAGACGTTGACTTGCCATTCTGCAAGTTTTGACAGGCTGTATTCTCACCGAAAGAGTTGAAAAACTTCTTCTACTGGCCTTGTTCCATGTGGACTATCACTTGTGACAGTAAACGTGATATCACACTTTGGCTAACAATGAAGAATTTGGCCACTTACGTTCGAACTGCCTGACGTACCCCAAGAGCTGTTTTGACATCGTTCTTAGATAAAACTTGTCTTGGCATATTGAAAATGTGATTTTTAATCGGGTGGAATCGTTTGATCTTATTGAAAACGAAAGACAGACTGAAGAGAAACTAAATCATTAAAATCTGCATTTCTGATACATGGACAGACAATGATAAATATTGATGCTCCACAATAAACCAGAAGACGACGTTGTAATCGTTTAAGTTCATAAAATACATTCTGTCAAGAAAGTACCGGGAATTATCGATTTAAATTTGGCGGGACAATGAGACAGGTAAAAATTTTTTTTCCTAGTTTGGTACCACTGTCCTTAATTACTATGCCAAACTTGAGCGGGATCTGTCAACTAGTGTGTTTGCAACAGCTGATTAGGTCAGTCGATGTCAGAGTGCGTGCCGATTTTTACTATGGGAGATTACGTTGACCAAAGAATTTGTTTAAAGTTTTGTGTTGCAAATGAATTTTCGTGTGCCGATGCATTAAAAATGTTGCAAAAGGCCTTTGGTGATAATGCTCTATCGAAAACTCGTGCATATCAGTGGTACAGAGCCTTCAAGGACGGTCGTGAAGTGGTCGAAGACTTGCCTCGTTCCGGACGCCCATCGACGGCTTCGATCGAAGATAACGTCGATAAAATTAAGGAAAGGGTGCTGGAAAATCGTCGTACCAGCTTGAGAGAGATAGCACATGATCTTTAGATATCCCACGAGTCCGCACGTACAATTTTGATTGATATTTTGGGCATGAGAAAGGTGGCCGTACGACTCGTACCGAAAGACCTGAATTTTCTTCAAAAACGTCATCGCGAACAGGTTGCTTCAGACATGCTGGATCGCTGTAATTCCGATTCTACATTCATGGAACGCATTATAACTGGTGATGAGACCTGGGTCTACGAGTACGATATGCAAACAAGCCAGCAATCATCGGAATGGGTGGCAAAAATGAAGGTGATGCTCATTGTTTTCTTCGATATCCGTGGCGTGGTGCACTACGAATTCGTTCCAGAGGGTCAGACGGTAAACAAGGAGTATTACCTAGGCGTTATGAAACGTTTGCGTGAGCGTATCCGTAAGAAGCGGCCAAATTTGTGGGCGAACAACTCATGGATTTTGCATGACGATAACGCGCCTTCTCACCGAGCTACGATTGTGACTGACTTTCTCGCCAAAAACTCAACAAACGTGCTTCAGCAACCACCGTATTGGCCGGATTTGGCTCCCTGAGACTTTTTCCTCTTCCCAAAACTAAAATTGCCCCTTCGTGGCACCCGTTTTAAGTCGATTGAAGCCATAAAACAAAATTCGGCGCGAGAGCTAAAGTCCATCCCGGAAAGCGCCTATAAAAAATGTTTCGATAATTGGAAGTGCCGTTGGCATAGATGTATTGGAGCAAATGGAGCCTATTTTGAAGGCGACCCAATAAATTTTGACGAATAAATGTAAAAATGTTGTTTTAATTGAAAATTCCCGGTACTTTCTTGACAGAGTAGTATATAACATTTGACAAGTAGTTTAAATGTCTCAATTCCACTTACTCTAACATAACCAAATTCTTTTATTTCCATTTATGGACAACCCTTATCCAATATCCCGAACAAATATTTTCCAATCCAACTAATATTAATGCCGAAATACCCCTCATCTTCATCGGGTCGTACAGGGCCGTATTGATTTTTAATTTTGATGATATAACGTCTGCCCGGCGATCCCTCTACGGACTCGCTTACGGCGGAAAATACTTCAAAATGAGTGTGTCAAGAAAGCAAATTATAACACCGGTCAGAAAATCCGTCTAATTCCTTAGTTTCGCATCTGTGTTTGCTCTGATTTCACAGAGTAAGAAATCGGGCATGCGGAAAATCGTTCAATTCACTCCGCCGCTGTTGTTATGGTTAATGAAGGAGAAAATGAAGGCAGAGCAGCAGATACTTCGCGAGGTCTCTCTTGAAGTCATGTTATCAAAAATAATTGCTATCAAGACGGCTCCGGTGTATTTTAGGCACTTACACTAACGATACTTACTCTCCTCGCCTATAGAAGATACGTTGGTATGAAGACTCTGTGGACCTGATTGGTCACAGAACCAAGTTAACAGTCTCGTCTCATTTCTTATATCATAGTTGGATCTACTAATGAAGCTGTTAATTTTATTGATTGATGCTATACTCCATTTACAGTGTTCGTCAAAAGAAGTATTCGATATTCTAAATATTGTATTTCCTTAAATAAAAGGAGTATGTGGTTGACTCTACTGAACTTAAAATTGAAAAGGTTCTTTTATTAGGACTGTGAACTTTTATGGCGCATAGGAATAATAGCATCCAATATAGGGGTGTTCCCAAGGAGTATTTGGGAATTTATTTTTCTTTTTCATGATTGAAAGAATTTCCAAATAGTCCTTTTTAACATTATATAGTAAAGTGACATCTTTCTCATTAAAAAAATTATTATTTTCTTTACAGTGTTCTGCCAAACCGGTTGATTTCTGGTTTTTCTCAATAAACATCCTATGTTCTTTGATTCTATGTCAACATCGTCCTGTCTGTCCTATATATATAGCATTATAATCATCACATTTAATTCGATAAATCCCCAATTCGGGAAAGTTGGGGTTCCTTCAAAGATTCATTATCCTAATACGTCTATGGGTTCCTTTCTGTATTGTTCACCAACATCTGTACTCCAAAATTCTTCAGAATTAATTAAGAAATTAGAACATACTTCCTTACCTCCCATGCACCGGTTTACCCTTCTGTGAGAATCCCTTATTTATTCTTTATGTAATTTTTGAATTCATTCATGTAAGCATACTATTAAGTGAATAAATATGATTACCAAACAAATGTAAATTTATCTCATTCCAACTGATGAAGTCAAAACAATGTTAAAAACTATGATCAATAACAGTCATCTATCACAAAATAATAAGGAAAATATTTTCAAAACTTTAGAAGTGTGTTTGGAACAGAATAATTCTAAATTCAACAATGAATTCTTTAAACAAATCAATGGCTTACCAATGGAACGTCCAATAAGTCCACTTTTAGTTGAATTATTTATGTCTTACTTTGAAAAGTTATTATTCGCCAACACTACAAATAATAAGTTGGTAAAACTCTTTGACATTAAATAAAAAAGAAGTTTTTTCTTGATAGAAGGATTACTACAAAATTTAAAATATCATACAGATTTCTTCTGTAAACTTTCTACAGATTTTAATTAAAAAAAAATTCGTATTCAAAATTTTTAGAATCAAATAAAATAAATATCTTCAGATTACACCGTGTCAATTTGGTATTCATATAGAATTGATACTTGTTACACAGTACCAAAGGGAATGAAAGAAATTCAAATATGAGTTGTCAACTAAAAATCATTAAATAAATACTTGAAGAGTACAAAATTTTGTTTCATTCCTTGTCATGAGAAACTAAATTTCCCTTCAGAACTGCAAAACATAACCTCAAGAACTTCTTCAAAAATTACTTGCTCAAAATAAGTTCCTTTTGAAAAAAATTCCTAAAATATGTAGAAATTTCATATCTATATAAATGATTTTTATGAAGAAAGGAAAATATAGTTTTCAATGGCATATATAAAAGGTTTCAGCAGTAATATCACTGATGGTCTTCATAAAAAGGAAATTATTTTTTTCTTATTTAAGTATTTTAATATTTACAGATATATTCTGTTAGCCTTCTACATATTTAATTTAAAAATTTTATTTAATATTACAACTTAATTAAATTGAATTAATATAAGCACCGCTTATATCAAACGACATATAAAATAAACATTCATCATAAGACATCTAAATGGGATAACAAAATACAATAAATATAAATTGTTAGCAAAAATCCTATAAATTAAATATTTTAGTAGACAAATATTTGTTTCTGCACATCCCTCTCATGAAAACAGATATAGTTCAAAAATGTTTAACATAATCCTTAGAATTTCATCATAAAACTATCTTACTTAGAATATTCAATATTGAATATCTAACTAAGTTATTTTTTAGGAAATCTCAAGATATGTAAAATCATTACTAAAAAACAACTTTTAAGACGAGACTTTGCTCGTCAGTACCCAATTACATTTAATAAAATATAAGATCAATCAACAAAAAATATTTACTCATCTTTAACAATCCAGAAAGCATATTGGCAAATGAATACTGAACATTTAAATGATGTCCAATGTGAACTCAAATAAATAGTTCTGTGTTTTACCATATATCTTAAAGATTGACCGGCAATTTAACTGCCTCTGTTATATATATATATATATATATATATATATAAAATAAATGGAGGTTTATAGTTAATAAAGATACTGACGAGCAAAGTCTCTCTTAAAACTTGTTTTTTAGTTATGTTTTTACATATCTTGTGATTTTCTAAAAAGTAACTTTTTTAGATATTCAATAATATTGAATATTCTGAGAGATAGAAGTAGTAGTTTTATGATGAAATTCTTAGGATTATGTTAAAAATTTTTGAAAGATATCTGTTTTCATAAGAGGGATGAGCAGAAACGAAGTTTTGTCTACTCAAAATAATTAATTTATAGAATTTTTGTTAACAATTTATATTTATTGGAATTTTTTAGCTCATTTGGATGTCTTATAATGAACGTTCATTTTATATGTCGTTTGATATAAGCGATGCTTATATGGCATTAATTTAATTCTTGAAATTATAATATTAAATATAATCATTTGAAATATTTATTATTTATGTCATCTAATATATAACTGATTCAATTCATTTGATGAATATTCATTTCGACGTTTGTTAATCAGTATGAGCTGTGATAAAAAGGTAGTTTTTCGAATCGGGACAATGCGATTTACATCTTTGTTACAGTTCAAAACTCAAATACAGCCGAATAGATTTTATTGATCGTCGAGCATAAGCAGCACACATGTTTGTTTCAATGCTTTTTGGCATATCTTCAGTGTAATTCCGAGTAATGCAACAATTTTCGCACCTATAATTGTCCTACATAGGGGACTAATATTTTACCGAAACTATTCAGCTGTATTTGACTTTTGTCACACTGTAACACAAATGCAAGTTGCACTGTTCCGATAGAAAAAACTTCTTGTTTACAGCGATTCAAAAATTCTTGAGAGATAATGCCTGAAAAAATGTGTAATCCATAAAATTTCAGGTCTGAATTTTTGATGAGGCCTGATTTTTGATCGGAGTGATAGTGATATTTCCAACCAAATGTGATGTACTTGAGTGTCTCTTATTTCAGTCTCACGTTCCTTTACTTTGGCACAGGAAAATGTGTTGTAATGTCTGAAGGAATCCTATTTCAATTTGAAAACATATTTCTGAGTTTGTCTTAAAAAAGAGGAAAATTTCACAAACAAATTACATTACACTTTACATTTACGTTATTATTGTGGCAGATCACAAGAACCAATAAAGTTTTGAGTAACTTCATAGGCTCTTTCATGGATGGCATCTGTTGTACATTTACCGTTTTCTAATAACATAACATAACATAAACTTTATTGACATAATCAATACAATCATACAAATGAAGAGAGGAAACCGTCAAATAATATCACAACTTCAACAAGATCTGAAAGAATATTCCATAAATTCCCTAATCGAATATGGTTCTATATCTACAATATAATTTTATATACCTTCTATCAAGAATTAACCTCTATTTATGTTATTTTATTCATAATATACATTCTGTCAAGAAAGTACCGGGAATTATCGATTTAAATCTGGCGGGGCAATGAGGCAGGTAAAAATTTTTTTTCCTAGGTTGGTACCACTGTCCTTAATTACTTTGCCAAGCTTGAGCGGGATCTGTCAACTAGTGTGTTTGCAACAGCTGATTAAGTCAGTCGATGTCAGAGTGCGTGCCGATTTTTACTATGGGTGATTACGTTGAGCAAAAATTTGTTTAAAGTTTTGTGTTGCAAATGAATTTTCGTGTGCCGATGCATTGAAAATGTTGCAAAAGGCCTTTGGTGATAATGCTCTATCGAAAACTCGTGCATATCAGTGGTACAGAGCCTTCAAGGACGGTCGCCCATCGACAGCTTCGATCGAAGATAACGTCGATAAAATTAAGGAAAGGGTGCTGGAAAACCGTCGTACCAGCTTGAGAGAGATAGCACATGATCTTAAGATATCCCACGAGTCCGCACGTACGATTTTGATTGATATTTTGGGCATGAGAAAGGTGGCCGCACGACTCGTACCGAAAGACCTGAATTTTCTTCAAAAACGTCATCGCGAACAGGTTGCTTCAGACATGCTGGATTGCTGTAATTCCGATTCTACATTCATGGAACGCATTATAACTGGTGATGAGACCTGGGTCTATGAGTACGATATGCAAACAAGCCAGCAATCATCGGAATAGGTGGCAAAAAATGAGCCGAAACCGAAAAAACCACGCCAAAGCCGCTCGAAAATGAAGGTGATGCTCATTGTTTTCTTCGATATCTGTGGCGTGGTGCACTACGAATTCATTCCAGAGGGTCAGACGGTAAACAAGAAGTATTACCTAGGCGTTATGAAACGTTTGCGTGAGCGTATCCGTAAGAAGCGGCCAAATTTGTGGGCGAACAACTCATGGATTTTGCATGACGATAACGCGCCTTCTCACCGAGCTACGATTGTGACTGACTTTCTCGCCAAAAACTCAACAAACGTGCTTCAGCAACCACCCTATTCGCTGGATTTGGCTCCCTGCGACTTTTTGCTCTTCCCAAAACTAAAATTGCCCCTTCGTGGCACCCGTTTTGAGTCGATTGAAGCCATAAAACAAAATTCGGCCCGAAAGCGCCATCCAGGAAAGCGCCTATGAAAAATGTTTCGATAATTGGAAGGGCCGTTGGCATAGATGTATTGGAGCAAATGGAGCCTATTTTGAATGGACCCAATAAATTTTGACGATTAAATGTAAAAATGTTGTTTTAATTGAAAATTCCCGGTACTTTCTTGACAGAGTAGTATAATTATTTGGTTTCCTTAACATTCTTTATACAAGATTGTCCTTGTGCTATAGCAGAGGCCGTTAAATTGTCTTTCAATCTTCTAGATCAACTGTTGACGACAAAAATCTATCCTCGGTGTTATCCAGAGTAATTGACTGAGCATACATGTTTTTAGACTGAATCGTTCTAAATATCACACAATCAGTATTATTGACATTGAGAATTAACTCATTTTGCTTGCACCAATGCTGTACTGATAGAAGCCTAATCTAGTTTGTTAATACACGAATTAAGATTCCTGCTACGCAGCAAGGCACTCAAACAACAAGAGGTCGACTTCATTGATGTATATCAGAAATAAAAAGGGTTCCAGACTACTTCCTTGGGGTACTCCTACGTTGACATATGTATCCTATGACATAAAAACCAGTCATTCACCAGTTGACAATAGCGAAATCTCTTAGACAACTCTAAAAAAAGCCCAGCAGGCACTTCATTACTCTTCAAAACAACAACAATATCACATACTAATTCATACATCGCTGTAGTAGTACTTCTGTTTTTTAGATAGCCATGTTGTTTCTCGGAGAAAATTTTGAACTTATACATGAATGAGCACAGCCTATTGACCAAAAGTTACTGCGAAAGAACTGAGTAAACTAATTGGACGGAAATTATTGACATCATGTACATTTTCTTTCTTATACAGGGGTTTAATTAAAGCTATTTGAGGAAAGATGGAAATATCCCTTCAGTGAATAAGCGGTACATAATATGAGCCAACGGCCACATTTGAGAAGCGCTGATTCATGTCTGATTACATCTGGATCAGAATCATGGAAATTCTGAATTGGTTAGGAGGGGAATAGAACAGGCACTTGTTCAGCCAGTGCTGTGATGTCTGAAAGGCAGAGGGAATACTTTCTTGCTCTTCAACATAGTTTTACAAACCTTCTGCAAGAGTCAATGCCGAAATGTTTACATGACACATAACTTGACAAATTTATATTGACAAGAATACTATTATTCGAAAAGTATTATATCAGGATATCATACTTCTTTAGTTCATTTACCTACATTTCGTTAATGTCAAATTTCAAACTTACTTTCTGTCAAAACACGAATGACAGACTCGAAATAACTACTACTCCAAAGTGCAAACGTTCTTTTAATTATTAAGGCTATAGCATCTTTTATTCAGGACGAAATAAAAGTAAATACGCAGACAAATTGTTTCTGATAAATTAAAAAACACATGGACAACTTCCCAATTCATTGTCGAAACCGTGTAGGAGTGAACGTATTGTCCAGACCAATAAACAACTATATAGTCGATAGAAATACACTTTGCGATGCGAAATGAACGCATACTTGAAAGTCTGCCAAGCTCATATTATTCATAAAAGGGTCAAGTTTGCGCTAGGAAAATATCATATGGTGATAACATCCGTTTCCTTGATGCACCGAAATGACTAAACACGACGTCTTCATCTCGAAATTTATGTAGCGTGTGTGGGTTCCCGAGAGATTTTGAAGGAGGATATTGGCCGGATTAACGGCAATAAAGTATATGGGAAAATAAATATAATGTGAGACGAGGTTTAATAGGGCTATTCAATTTTGAAGTTAATCAAGTTGTTGTCTATCATTCTAAGTGAAGAGTCTAGGAATCAGAAATAAATGAGAAAAATAATGCGGATTTTTTACGAGCATATTACGTTAAAATGCAATCACTATAGAAACAAACAGCAACAAAAATAACCAAAAAATTATATACTGTTGGGATCGCCTCGGTTCACTGCAGTTCAATAGTGTAAAGATAAATCCTAACTGGGCTCAAGATTATTCTAGAATCTGTTTCCAAAGTGATCTCGGTTGATTTACCCCTTCTAAAAGTCTTAACTGTTTTCGCCGCTTTTCGAAGCTTTAGCTACTTCTGCTTCTAGAATTAAGCAGAAACGCACGGTTTGTTCTGGGCACATCTGGAACGCGTTTCGAGAGTACTCTCAGATTCTAGAAGTCTCAACTACTTTCGACACTTCTAGAAGCCTCAACTAAATTTTCTGTTTATAGAATAACACATACAGCAATGGCTTCTTTTAGAAACATCTGGTCTCAACCGCTTCGCCGCTTCTAGAAGCTTCAGCTACTTCTGCGTCTAGAATTACGCAGACACCCATGATTTTTTCTGGACATATCTGGAACGGATGTCGAGAGTACTCTCGGCTTCTAGAAGTCTCAATTCCTTTCGACGCTTCTAGAAGAGTCAACTAAACTTGTTGCTTATAAAATAACGCATATGTCAATGGCCCCTACACCAAAATCTTGAACGCGTTTCGAAAGTGGTCACGGCTGTTTTGTCTCTTCTAGAAGTCTCAACTGCCTCTGTCGTTTCTAGCAACATAAAAATAGGCTGACTCAAAATACAATTGAAAAAGCTGGACTAAATATTAAATTTCGAATTAAAAAATATATATATAACTAAATAACTAACCACAGAGAAACCGTCTGAGAAATATATCTCTTCAGAATGGTTCGAACAATTGCCAATAAAAATTCAAAATACTTTAAAAAAATATGGAAGACTTGGTCAGCACTTCCTAATCTAGAATTATTCTAAGATCCAGAATGAAAACCAATTCTCTCGAAATGAAACGGAGCAGCAATTGAAAAAACCTGCTTTAATAAATAATAACTTTACTAATTTAACCCAAAAGCACCATTCAGAAACGAATAAAATGAATATTTCTCCACAAGCATAAAACATTGAAAAATTTACTTCATAGAATGTTTATACAGTAAAAATTTTATACAAGCCAAATAGAAAAATAGACTTTTTAGTATGTTTTCAAGTCTGACTGTTTCTGGAGATTTTTGAAGTTCACTTCAAATATCCTGTTCGGAAAATTGAATAATCAAATTATGCACTATCCAAGAAATCAGACTGAACTGAATATATATCGGGCGTTTTTTTAGAGTGATAGTACTTTCGATAGGAATAACTGTGATTTCACACAAGGAAGAAGCCGTGTTGTTTTGACATTTCTATTCAGTAAGCATTGACAAATTATCACGAAAAGACTCACGCCGCAACAACGTTTAGAAATTATTGAAATTTATTTTCAAAATGAGTGTTCTATTCGCCAAATTTATAGAGTACTTCGTGAAATTTATGGTTTACATAATCGTCCATCAGAGCAGCTTATTTGTCGAACTATCGATAGATTTCAGACAACATTTTCTCTACTCGATGCTACAAAAACAAAAAGACAAAGAACTGTACGTACAGAAGAAAATATCGCTGCTGTAAGTCGTAGTGTTAATGATGGTCCAGATTTGTCTATTGGTCGACGTTCACAAAAAGTTGGACTCTGTGCATACACCACATGAAAAATTTTGCGTAAAGATCTTAGTCTACACCCATACAAGATCCAACTGGTTCAAGAACTCAAGCCACTTGACCATAATAAGCGTTGTTCGTTTGCTGATTGGGCCCTAGAACAGCTTGAAGTTGATCCACTTTTTTATCTTAAAATTGTGTTTAGTGATGAAGCTCGTTTCTGGTTGAACGGCTATGTAAACAAGCAAAATTACCTTATATGGAGTGAAAACAATCCTCAAGGAGTTTTGCAGGTTCCATTGCATCCTGAAAATGCATTGTATGGTACTTTACAAGCTGGAGGCATCATCGGTCTATATTTCTTTAAAAACGATGGTGGAGCTAATGTTACAGTGAAGGATGCTCGTTACAGATCGATGATCAATGATTATTTGTTTCAAAATTTGAATGGTGTTGACTAAGAAGTGTTTTGGTTCCAACAAGATGGCGCTATACCTCATGCTCCTACCGTAACAATTGATTTATTGAAATAAATATTTGGCAATAACATTATTTCGAGAAATGGTCCAATTAAATGGCCTCAAAGATCATGTGACATAACTGGATTATTTTCTTTGGGGTTATGTCAAGTTATTGGTTTATGCTTATAAACCAGAAACAATAGATGCTTTGGAAGCCAACATATTCGTGTTGTTGATGAAATAAGGTCTGAATTACTCGAAACAGTGGTTCAAAATTGGTCTGGTCGAATGCGGTTCCTCAGAGCTAGTCGTGGTGGACATAAACCGGAAATTATGTTCAGAACATAAATGTCATAAAATTATCTTTCAAATGAAAAAAAAATTGGCTTCAATCTTAATTTAAATGTGTTTTATTTCAATTTAAAGTTCTATCCCTCTAAAACAACACCAGATGCATATAACAATCCAAAAGAGGAGAAGAAAAATTAAGCAGAAGTTTTCTCAATTAAAACACTCAATTGCGCTAAAGAACAGAAATGGAAAAAATACATCTGTATTATTATTCTAATAGTGAAGACAATTCCTCTCGTTCTAATTCAAATATTTCCATGAGAATCTTAATCCCAGGACGACAAACCTATTAAGTTCGACTAATTAAAGACATCTTGGAACCATTCAGTTGATTCTTCTACTTCGAGTAGATTGAGTGGAATGGAATCAGTGGATCAGCAAATTGGAAGTTGAATTGATGGAGAACTCCAAGTTTTCGGAGAAAATTCACCAATTTCTTTACTTGATGGCTTTATCGACCGTCGGACCTCTATATCTAATCTTTGTTTCTTTTAAACAAGTTCGATATACATTAGAGATTTCGGTTGATTTATTTTTGAAAACTTATATATATATATATATATATATATATATATATATATATATATATATACATGAATAGAGTATGCGGTTGGCTCTGGGTGAAACATTATAACAATTTTATTCAGAATAATTCACACAGTTTGTATGTTTCACAATTTATTCAGAATCCTGACACGTGTTTCGGTCTTTCGACCATTTTCAAAGGAGTACAAAAAGGATATAAACTTAAAACTGAAAAAGGTTCATTTATTAAACTTAGGACATCTGTGTATTTTTATAGCTCATGGAAATAACATCGTCCAATATAGGGGTGTTGCCGCATAGTATTTGAGAATTTGTTAAATTTTCCTTTTTCTAGATGGAGGATTGAAAGAATCTTAAAATCGTCCACCAATTACCCATTTATCGATACATGGAATCGATAGGAATTTTTCACAATGTCATTATAATGGTGTTTCTAACGTTCATGCAAATTTTCAACTTGTTGGAAATCTATGTAAGGGTACTCTATGTAAATTAACAATTAGTTTATTGCAAATGGAATTTCAATGAAATAGAAATTGGCTAGAGATTAGAGAGCTGGTTAGAAATATTGCCAATATATCAAAATAACCTATGTGTTTCGGAATCAACATTGCATTACATTTTTAAAGATAACCAATATGAATAATTTGTTTGTGGACCCTGTGTCAAGGATTATTATAAAATATAATAATATAAATAGAGTGAAAAACTGGGGATTACAGATAAGAGAATAAGTGGATTGTATTAGAATAAATGTACCTAGTATCAGTGAATGAATACTAAACTTGAACAAGTATAGAAAATATATTGAGGTATAAAATATGTATCATACAATGATTAAAGTATACAAAATTAACTTACTTAACTTCTTCTGTGTGATGTTGTGTGTCTGACTGTTTCGAGCAGAATCGTGTGTTGAGTATTTTGGAATTGTTTGAGAGAGCATCTTAGAGACTAAATTGATTTTGGTGTATCAAAATGACATGGAATTTAGTCTATGGTTTCTGAGGTTATTCTTCTTTCATAGAGAAACTCAGTCCTTTTGGAAACAACCACAGTATACAGATTATGCATCATACAATAAATATTATAGAATGTACATGCGTGGGATTACATAGAGTAGCAGGAGTTTGCTTCTTAACACCCTATTATTTCGGATGAATTAACCGGACTAACTCCATAGTTGCACTCCATAGTGCAAGAGGTTTGAAAGTGAATGGAATAATTTTCAATTAGTAAATTGAATATACAAATTTTTAACTAATATATTCTCCTAAGCTTGACCAGCATGAACTTTTCATTATCAAACATTCAAGAAAACTGCACATCCGCCAGTTTGAATAATATTGAAGTTATGAATTCACACTTTCCATTTCAGTGTTCATTCATATTCACCTACGGCTGCTTGCAATGAAGTCCACAGTCTCACCAGCTGACAGCCAAGACCAACATATTTGACTTCCATGTTTGCCCCCATATTTCGTACTGCTACCATCCTTCCCTTGTGACAACGATATGATATCGATCTTCTGCATGTGCCATACGTAGATGACAGTCCTATTCTCTTTTTGACGTTTCATTGCGAGAGAGCACTTTTTCCCCCTATCCGCTTCTTCCAGCAATAAAAAGTTGATTGATGGTAGCTTTGTGAACATGGAAGTTGTTTTTTTATAAATTCTCGTTTATATAGGTGTATATATCTTAGTTTATAGAAAATGGGAAAATGTAACGATATACATTCTGTCAAGAAAGTACCGGGAATTATCGATTAAAATCTGGCGGGGCAATGAGGCAGGTAAAATTTTTTTTCCTAGGTTGGTACCACTGTCCTTAATTACTATGCCAAGCTTGAGCGGGATCTGTCAACTAGTGTGTTTGCAACAGCTGATTAAGTCAGTCGATGTCAGAGTGCGTGCCGATTTTTACTATTGGTGATTACGTTGAGCAAAGAATTTGTTTAAAGTTTTGTGTTGCAAATGAATTTTCGTGTGCTGATGCATTGAAAATGTTGCAAAAGGCCTTTGGTGATAATGCTCTATCGAAAACTCGTGCATATCAGTGGTACAGAGCCTTCAAGGACGGTCGTGAAGTGGTCGCCCATCGACGGCTTCGATCGAAGATAACGTCGATAAAATTAAGGAAAGGGTGCTGGAAAACCGTCGTACCAGCTTGAGAGAGATGAGCATATGATCTCAAGATATCCCACGAGTCCGCACGTACGATTTTGATTGATATTCTGGGCATGAGAAAGGTGGCCGCACGACTCGTACCGAAAGACCTGAATTTTCTTCAAAAACGTCATCGCGAACAGGTTGATTCAGACATGCTGGATCGCTGTAATTCCGATTCTACATTCATGGAACGCATTATAACTGGTGATGAGACCTGGGTTTACGAGTAAGATATGCAAACAAGCCAGCAATCATCGGAATGGGTGGCAAAAAATGAGCCGAAACCGAAAAAACCACGCCAAAGCCGCTCGAAAATGAAGGTGATGCTCATTGTTTTCTTTGATATCCGTGGCGTGGTGCACTACGAATTCGTTCCAGAGGGTCAGACGGTAAACAAGGAGTATTACCTAGGCGTTATGAAACGTTTGCGTGAGCGTATCCGTAAGAAGCGGCCAAATTTGTGGGCGAACAACTCATGGATTTTGCATGACGATAACGCGCCTTCTCACCGAGCTACGATTGTGACTGACTTTCTCGCCAAAAAATCAACAAACGTGCTTCAGCAACCTCCGTATTCGCCGGATTTGGCTCCCTGCGACTTTTTCCTATTCCCAAAACTAAAATTGCCCCTTCGTGGCACCCGTTTTGAGTCGATTGAAGCCATAAAACAAAATTCGGCGCGAGAGCTAAAGTCCATCCCGGAAAGCGCCTATAAAAAATGTTTCGATAATTGGAAGTGCCGTTGGCATAGATGTATTGGAGCAAATGGAGCCTATTTTGAAGGCGACCCAATAAATTTTGACGATTAAATGTAAAAATGTTGTTTTAATCGAAAATTCCCGGTACTTTCTTGACAGAGTAGTATTCCTAGAGATTAAAAGAAAATTCTGTATGTCAATACATGAAGATGTTTCAATCCGAAGTAAATATGGTATATATAGTCCATCTAGAAAGTATCCGGAATTTATTATTTTTCATAATTTTAATATACTTCTAAGACAAAAGTAATGTATAAAATAGATTGTTCAGATAGTCGGCTGTGGTCCAAGCTGCATGGCAACACTACTTGTCAAATATTTTTGATAGTAAACAGGTACACAATTTGTGAAATAGTGCCGCAACTAGAAAAAAGAAAACAAAATATTTGTATAGAAAAGGTTTTCGGAACGTTGAAAATTGACTGAACTGGGAAAAAGTGCTGTATATAAGACAATCAAGAGGATAAAAGAAGGCATGGATAAGAGAACGTGTAAGAAAAAAGAAAACAATTTAAACGCTTTATTAGCCTTAGAAGGACACAATCCGCGCCTAGGGTTTCGGAAATTGGTTTACAGATTTTTAAATCAACGAAATATAAAAGTATGTGCACAAACTTTCCGTATGTCACTGAAAAGACCAAGGCTACATATCAAGGAAACCAAAAAATCCCTATAATGACACCTATCCTATACTATCAAAATAACCTGTTACCGTTCAAATTTCCAAATTCCCCACCAAAATAATAGTTCGTGGAGCAATACCCCAGCGTGGTGCTACGCCTATCTGCATAATTGATGGTACCATTAATAGTAAAAAGTATTGTGGCATTCTGAACGATTTTCTCCTTGAGCATGCTTTATATCCAGAGAAGTAGCGTTTCCAGCAGGATAATGCAAGATGGCATATATTGAAGCTTGGATGCAAAACACCAAGTGACAACCATTGCATGGCCAGCAGCTTTATCAGATCTAAGTCCCATTGAAAATATATGGGGACTCATGTAGATTGAAGTTGAACGAGCAGCTCCACGAAATAAAGATGATTTAATTCAGTCAGTTTCACAGTCCTGGACTACTATCACCGAAAATTATGGAGGTGATCTAGTTTCGGGTGTACCTCGACGTTTAGTCAAGTGTTTACAGTTAAATGGAGATTGTATAAGTAAATAAGATGAATAAGAATTTAAAATATATACGAAATAATTACAATTGAGCTTTGTGTTTCCCGGATACTTTCTAGACGGAGTATATTTCGAGGAAGAAATATATCCTCATGAAACAACCTATCAACACTAAGTGTCTTATTGGAAACTATTTGAGCAATTGAGTAATTTTTATATTACATGATCGGAAGATAAACCAGGTGTCATATTATTGTTATTCGTAGCAGAAATTTTTCGTATTAGACAGATATATCATATATATGTCTGCAGTTCTTGAGATATTAGAGTATAAACATCAGAGTTGAGCTCAGTATAAACATCCAATCTACAATGCTCAAAAATTGAAGTGGATAATTTGATTACCGGGTTTTTAACTATATTTTGACCCCTCCATTTAACTTTGTTAGAAATGGCGATACGAAAAAAGTTATGGACAAAAAATATACGAAATCAACTCAAATGTTTCAAAATGTTTCCACAAAATGTAATATATGCACAATTTAATGCTGAATTACTGTACGACTGTGCCATAGACAAAGCAAATAGCAATATTTCGTAAATTCTACCTGAAGTACCACTAAAATTCCTAAAACTTTCAAGTCCCCCACATAACTGCCATTTATACGTGTTGTTGTTTATTTTATCCAAAAGAGTGCGCATATTTTCGTAACTTTTTCTTATCGTCACTGAATGGGCAACTGGTATAGAGGACTTTAAATTTCCATTACGAAATAACACATCTTTTAAACTGTATGTAGAATCTATAAATTAACGTCACTCAGAGGCGGAATGCTCAATATCAAGTTCCTGCATTAAACCGTCAATATCAGTACACGCACACAAAGATTTTTCCTTACTGTAGAATGCAGAAAACGGAGCATTTCTTTTTCTGAAATTCGTTTCGCTGTCTAATAAGTTCCATTCCTTAAGACGAGAACCAATAAGTTCTGACTGTTGCTTTGTTAACCCCAAATCACCTACTAAATCATTCAACTTACTTTGAACAATTAAATGTGGCTTGCCGGAACTGGGACCTGGAGTACAAGTCGGTAAACTGTTCTTCGCAGCTGCCTGATGATGCGTTGTCTCCAATATCTTCCAAAACTGACTGCGGAATATTCTGATTCCGCTGCCATTTCACCTTACACAACCGATATTCGTTTATATTAGCAGTTTATCGTCGCTTGCAAGCTGTTTAACAGTTTCATTATCTTCATCTTCATTAGAATAATCGATTTTTGGAATAAAAACGCCTAGTTGAAATAATTTCAGTACTTCTGGAGACAGAAGGTCCTCTAAGTCATTTATTACAGAATCTAGCCCTGCGGAAATACTCCTCAGCAGATTGGCTCTGTGTATTTGTCGTGATACTATTCTTGGGCATTTAATTTCTGTATCTAATTGCTCAGCTACTTCTTTCGCCTCTTCAAAAAGCTTTCGGAAAATTGTGTCAGCTTTTTTCCTTTTATTTCGTAGGACAGTCATTGTATCATTTATGGCATCCGTAGCCTTTTTTAAATTAATTAACCTCGTTTGCAATACTCTGCTTAAGGTTACTGTTATACCTGAAAAATATTGAGTTAAGTTTAAACTACAGTTTGGTTTTTTACGTGATATAAACAGCAATTTGAACTGTCTTTGCTGAAATGCTCAAAAGTTACTAATTCTTCTTCTTCTTCCGTCTTCCAGGCTTAGAGCCTGTTCTTCTTCGATGATGTCTCTATTCTTCCTAGAGGTGATTTATCCCTCGCCTTCTTCACTATTCTGTCTTGCCCATTCTTTTTATGTGTGCGTTCCATTCTTCCTTTCTGTTGTTTATCCACTCCCCGATTTTCTCCACTCCACACAGCTTTCTGATGATCTCATCACTCCTTTCTCTGTCATACAGGGTTTTTCCGGAAGCCATGTAAGTCATGATCGGTCTTATGGTACCTTTATAAATTGTTGCCTTCGTTTTTATGTTCAGATGTTTATTCCTCCATATAGTGTCGTTAAGATAGCCCGCAATTTTATTTGCCCTCATGACTTGTTGAGGTACCTCATCTTCAATGCAGCCATAACTGGATAATTCGACACCCAAGTATTTGAATGACATCACCTGCTCCATTATCTTCTGATTCACTTCTAGTTAACATCGGAGAGGTTTTTTTGCTGTCGTCATGCATTTAGTTTCTTCAGTGGCTATGTCCATATTGAATTGCTCCGCGGCATTGAAGAAGAGTTGGAGGATTCTCTGAAGGTCGTCCTCACTCTCCGCGAAGAGTACTGCGTCATTGGCATAACAGAGGATCGTAAATTCCCGGTCACCCATTCTGTAACCCCTTGCAGATTTCACCCTTTTTATGATCTCATCCATTATGATATTAAAAAGGAGTGGACTTAAGGAGTCGCCCTGTCGGAGTTACTATCAAATAAATTATTCAGATCTTACGTTCATACATTAGTATCTAAGAATAAAAAACAAAATATTAAGGTACCTTAAACATCACTCAAGCAGATAGATGATATGCGCAACGATTGCAGTGAGCAATGCGCGTCATTGGCAGTTTTTTAGTCTTGCCAAATAGAAATCTTTTCCAGAGCGCTACAAATTCCTCTCGACCAAACGCGTCTCACATATACCTTGCATTGTAACTCCAAGTTCTTCTTTAAAAATTCGATGTCTCTTAGCGGATGCATTGGCAAATGCCACAACTTTTCTCATAGTGCCCGAGGTGTTGCGGCAAGAAATAACTTTGGATGTCGTAGCTTATGTATTACTCAGAACGTGTTCTGCACGGGCAACGTTCGGCATTTACAACTTTTTTTGACAGCACCTGTATAGCACCCCTTGTATCTTAGGCATAACCGAGCAGCTGTCAGTCCCAATACCCTCTCACCATGTTGAATCTATATTAAATTTGAGACAGAGATTTTCAAGGATTTTTGCCAGTGTGTCGTTTCGAGGCTCCATAACGTCTTTATTGCTATCCATTTCTTCATATCTAAAAGTATCGTATGTATCACAGAAAGTCACAAAATCTTCCTTTATGATACCATTGTGAAGATATCTAAATGATGGGCTCAGCTATGAGATATGTGATATATCTGTTGTTTCATCGAATCAAATTGAAAAATATTCAGCTTCCTTCACTTTCTGTAATATTTTTTCCTGAGGGATTTCCTTGCAAACATCAATCAACTCATTTTGCACAGTTTTGCTGATGTATGTTGTGTTATATTTCGAAGTTTAATCAATAAGAATAGAAAAATTATCCTAGTCAACCTAGACCCAGCCCAGAGGGGTCATGACCCCCATGACGTCCCTCTGGATCCGCGCTTGCTTGCTAATATAAAATGGTCTTATTGAGCTATTCGAAAGTGGTACGTGTTAGAGCCTAAGTAATATTTTTCCTATTATCAGAAGGGTATTTCCGTAAAAAAAATTAAGATCTGGTTTGTGTTACAAAAATCTTGTCTACCAGTGTTATTAACCTAATCAACATATAATCGTACTTTATATCAGGCAATCCAATAAACAAAGTCTTGAAATTAAAAGATGAAGTGTCTTTGGTTAGAATTGAACCTTCATGTTTTCGAACTGACAGTTATTCCAAATTACACATTAGTTCGAATTTATCGTCTAAACACTATCTCAGTGATTTATCTGACTTCAGTTTATTCCCTTTATATTCCTCCGTTTATTTCAGCCTGATTTCTACCTAATTTCGTATCGCTTATTCGCAAATACGACTGAAATGTCATCACCATTGATGTATTTAAGTGTGACGTTTTATTCCCATTCGCAACTGAGCACGAGGACAAAGAGCACTCAAAAACTGAGTACGATCCATGTCTTCCTCAATTATGATTCCCTACAATAGGCGGCAAGTTCAAACAGCAGTATTGATTATTTCTGTACCGTAGCAGTTGGCATGCTTACATATTTTGTGGAGGCTTCGGACAATTCAACAAACATGCCCACGATCCAAATTTAACCTAATTTCGTAGAGTAAACGAACGGCCTTTCCAGACCTAACTGACTGCTTCATTACGCATTGCTACATCATTGACAGAATAATTCATCAGGGTGACAAATGGCTTTTAACACTGATGAACGGTACAAGGCTATGATAAGGGTACATCATGATGGGAAGGAAATGTGCATTTTCATTTCGAGGCTTTTTTATTCGGTATATTTAGTCATTTTCAGGAATGGCCTTGAACTTCACCTTTATGGTCATACTGTTCCGAATATTGGCTCGATATTCTGCGTAAGAACTTTATATTGATTTTCTTGTAGTTTTAATCCCCTTCTTCTGAATTCTTCGTTGCGAAGCACACAGGGATCTATCAATTTATATAAGATGCCCAGGTAAAAACAAAAGCTGTCTGACTTCTTGAACTTGTTAAAAAAAACACACGGTTTATATGTTTCACAGTTTATTCCGAATCTTCAGACGTATTTAGCTTTTACGATCATCTTTAAAAAGGTACAAATAATAATAATAATAAAGTTTATTTTCCAACAATTTACAGAATGTAATAGAACAATAGATAGAATTAGAATAGTAAAATAAACATGATAAAACACTGAAGCTTTGAGCTTGTGTGTGATAAAACCTTAATCATAATAAACTAATACCTATACAATAATTGTCATAAATAGACTCATGTGCAAACATAATAATTTACTTATGTGAATGCGCTTGGGAGAGGTTCTTTTTGTTATATTGGTCTAGTCCGATTTAGTTTGACTTATTCGAGTAGTTCATGTTAGGGTTTTGTCGTAATTCGGTAAGCTGGAGCAACTGGCTTAGAATTGAAGATTACAGGTTACAGAAGCACTATTCGGGATAACATAGGAAAAATAAAATTTGTAAAAAGTAAAATATTGTATCAACAAGAGTGCAAAAAACATCACAGGGTGTGCATTTTATTGAATAAAAGAAAGTGCAATACAATTCGGAAAATACGGGACTTGGATTTCCTTTTATATTTTTCTGATGACTATTATGACTTAACCTGTTACCTGATTCCGGCTTGACGTCGACATCTGGGACACCCTGTATAGTGAAAATTTTTGAGATTTCTGATCTAATCTTCAATTCTAAATATCCAGAAGAATACATGTATTAAATAAAAGTTATTCTGCGATCTCATTTGAATAAATACATGATATTTTTTTGAAGAGAATCCAACAAAAATTTGACTCCCTCAGCAGCCCATTACTACTGTAATGAAAAAGTTTCCAAACGCTACTTAAGACCTGAAAAACGATTATCCTGTCGTCAGAACAGAATAGTAACAAGGGTATCCAAGAAGAATTATGGCATAACAGGCTTTCTCGTTGCTTTCCTTTTTTATTCTTCCCCCTCGTAGACGTGCTGAGAATGAATATTGCCGAGATAAGTGTAGCAGGAATTGTGACTGCTTTTATCGGTTCTTTCATCTCTGTCCTGCTTTGTCGGGTATCACCCTTAAAAGAAATTTCGAGGTTGATATCCCTTCCCCGGTATAAGGAGTCGATAAACAATTCGCAATTGATCCTGAGGGATAGAATCTTGACAGTCTTTTTGTATGGGGACCATCCGGACAGCTTTCATAGATAAGTTTCTGATCTTTCCAGCTTGTTTCAATTCTCCTGAACTTTTTGGAATATCTGAAAACTAAAGAATTATCTAGGGGGAGAAACACTTGGTTGAATCGCATAAGAAATAATATGTTATGAACATATATCAGCTTCTTCTAGGCAACACCGTGCTATCGTTTCGCCCAAATGTCTATAATTGTCATATTTGAGCTGAAAACGGTCTCCAATGACTAGGTTGGACTTACTGATGAAGAAGCCGGGATCAAAAGTAATTCAGTTCGAACAAAAGGTGCTAGAAACTTGAAAGTTTTTAATGAAGTTTAAGTCGCCTAGAATGAGATACCCGAAGAAGATATCAATCATCTCATCAGAACCAAGCCTATGCGTATTGGTGAGTGCATAAGATGGTTAACACACTATTGAAACAGTTCTTTCAGTAAGTTCTTTAATGAAGTTCAAATACTGATCATTATCGCGCTAGGTTCATCGTGAATTCTACCGGTTAAGTTACTGGCATTTTAGCATGGCTCTTCCACCAGCTGACTACTCAGCAGTCAGAACAAGATCTCATTTAGTCTCGGTAAAAACGAAACCATATTCCTAGCAGAACTATTTGGCATTGAGACCGCGGCAGAACTGCTGATATTTACTGATAGTTAGCCGTTACTAAAAGCTCTGGAATCCAGCTCTAGTACCTCGAGAATTGAGTCTGGAGTTGCCGTATGGCTTTAAACAGGCTCGGTATGTATAATAGAGTCACTCCTGTTTGGAGCCACTCAAACTATTTGGGTAACGAGGAGGCAGATCGGCTGGCGTTTGCTGGAGCTGCGCTGCCTCTGGTAGGACCGTAACCATTCCTGCGAATACCACATGACGTGGCCAAGCAGGCGATAACAGGCAGAATGAACTCAAGACTAGAGTATTTCTGGCAGAGCCATTCTGGCCTGCAACATTCGAAGGTGTTCCTTGGAACAGCTTCGAACAAAAAGATGGCGTACCTAGCGCTAGGTCTGGATAGGACCAAAACTAAGAACACTTGACGGAATTATGATAGGTACTGCAGACTGAAAGCGCATTTGCACAAAATCGGTCTGGCTGAAGACGATGAATGCAGGCTGTGTCTTGAAGCACATCGTCTCGGAGTGCACAGCGGTGAGTCGCATTAGATTCGAGGTCTTTGGTCAGGCTTTTATAGCCCACAGCGAACTGAAAAAATTACCCCTGAACAAGATTATCAGTTTTATCCAAAAACTGGATCTCGTTGGGGAAATATAAATTAGGAAGGAACCGTCCGTGTGGACGCAGTGGCAGGGTGGATAGACGCCCGCTCGCCATGAATAAAAATAATAATAAATACTCAGCAGTCTCCATAATCTGCTCAATAAGCAGATAGTGTGATAAGGATACGCCTTATCATCGCGTATTAGCGACAACCACTCCGAAGAGTTGAAACTACGATGCTTCTAGTTTCGGCTTCAGTTCGAAAACCTACGGTCTAGCCGTATCGAGATCCAAAAACCCTAGAAACGTCTCGCACTCGATCCTGGTTCAGGTCTAAGCCGGTGGAACCGTCAAGTCCCGCTAAACGCTGAAGCACCTCTCGAGATATCTAAACATGAGTTTTTTCGAACAGATAGATACCCTTCTAATCAAGCATACGCACTTTCGACCGAGTCCAATACCAATTGGGTAGCCAGGTCGTACGAATACTTCCCGGGGGCCTCCACCCTGCCGAGGTAACGCAGTATGCTACATAACGCACTCGGCCTTTGGACAGAAAAATCCGGAGATTTACTGCAATAGGGTAGAGTGCGTTAGTTTTAAGGGTGAAGCCTTGTGCTGCATAGCACAGGGCGAATCACTAGCATAGGGCGAATCACTATCCAAACCTCTTCTAACTATGCAGGTTAGCTCCCGAGTTGGAATAGGCAACTCACATGCCGAAGAGACAAAACTCCTTTAGCCCATCATGCAGGCTTTCAACCACTGCACCTACGAAACCTATCCTCTAGTAGAGCGGCCAGGATTACTCCTGTCCCCAGCGCGTCAAGTAACAATGTCATGGGGAGCGAGCGCGCCAGGTTCAATCGATGGCAAATAGAATTGACAACTACTTCTCTCATTCAAGTTTTCCGCCTCTGATAGAAGAGTATGGTTCACTTGCAACTTCGCCAAAAGCTAAAGCCGATTTCTTTGTGCGGATATTCACCGCAAACTCGACTGCGAAATATCTGGTCGGGAACCAACAAGTGTTTCATCTATAATGAGCCACGGATCTTTCGTTGAATGCTTGGTGGACTCAATTCTAAGACGAGATTCCTGCCATTGTATTGAAAAAGTTTTCACCAGAGCTTGCACCGCTTCTCTGCAAGATAACTATACCATACAGACAAGGAATTCTCCCTAATTCATGGATGAGCGCACAGGTGCAGCCTATAACAAAGATCCGGAGGAAGTAATTTCTATCAAACTACCTCCCAATAGCGATAATATCCATTTTGTCGAAAGTCGTGGAAGCAGCTATTAATTTCGAAATAGTTAGATTCCTGGAGAGCAAAGGTTTTATCAGTGATAGATAATATGGTTTTCGTAAACACTGATCAAGAGGTTACCTTCTTAGCTAGGTCACGCCAGTTTGGACAGGGGTTATTGGGCGCTATGAAGAATCTAGGTCAATTGCTCTGCACATATGCAAGACGTGTTTGCTTGAAGGCTCTTCTGAATTAACTATCTCTGTATGGTTTTACCGGGTGTCCCTGCGGTTGAGCGGAGAATGTCCTCACCAACTGCGGTCATGGATAGTGTTGATTCCCCTAGTTTCAACATGAACGCTAAATTACCCCGAAGCTCAGTTTTGTCGCCAACCTTCTTCCTGATCCAAACAAACGATGTTCTTAGTATGACCGAGAACCACATTATGAGCTCCGCGGATAATATAATAGCACATTGATGACTCCTTTCACCAGTAACATACGTTTGAGCACCGTTGAGTTTCAACTCCAAAGATGTCAGTAAATCCATTCCCTGAACGAATATCTCAAAAATATAAACGAATGGGGTCAACGGAATCTGGTGCAATTCAGTGCATCGAAGACCCAAACAACAATTCTTTCCCGAAATACTCAGTTCCTGGTTTCTGCTATAGTTTCAGCTGAATGCCCCTTATTCCGCATTGCTCCAGAACCTCCAAAAGCTTTACCTAGTCGCAGTCAAAGACCTTGGAGAGATCCAAAAACATACCCAATGAAATATCTCCTTGTTCTAGAGCAATAGTTCTTTCGTTTATTATCTTCTCTGGGTAGTCAGTATATTTGAAAGTAATAATTCAAAATATTCAGACCAAGAAAAAGAATAAAACATCGACAAGCGTCTAGTTCAAAGTCAAAGAGAAAACAACAGTCGAATTGAACCAAAACGAACGAACCCAATGGCGAATTCCTTTCACAGACTAGTCTAGAAATTTCCTCCGGTAATCATAATTGACTTATAACGAATCGGCTTTGCACCTAAAAAAACCAAATCTAACAAGGCAAGCGCCGAAGAAACACGACAAAAAGATGATTTATTAGGGAATTTGCGGGGACTACACGAGTTTAACGAGACATTCGACAGAGAAGAAAGATGGCGAGAGAGCGTTATGGAGACAATGGGAGGAAGGTCTACATGGCGTTTCGACGACATTGGGGATTCTGCACAAATTTAGGAGCGTCCGCTTGCCGGATGAGAGTAATTGGAGGCGACCGAAAATGCCACGATCTGCGTTGGACGGAAGGCGATTGGGTAATGGGGTTGAGGAGTATAAATCGTACGATGACTCCCGGATTCTTCTTATTGGGACTTGAGAAATTTCTTGGAATTTGAAAGGTGCAAGATACGTGAAACGAATCCTTTTTGAGATGTCGATTTAAAACTGACTGACTCACATCTCGTTTGGCGACGTGCGTTGAACGAAAGGATTTAGAATTTCAAGATACAGCTCTGGACCCCATCAGTGAAGATCAAGGATCCGAACACCCAGTTTATGGCCATCAGCTTATTGGATTTGTATAATTCAGGCTTTATTCGAGATTCGATCATTTGACTGTTTAATATCAAGGTTACTCCCCAATTCTGGTTTGGGAGTTACCCCTTCAAGCTGGACATATACTAAAGTGGTCTATATACCAAAGGTGGGACGAACAGAACCGGACCCCTCATCGTCCAGACCAATAAGTGTGATATTGTTGGCAATTGATGTCTATTTCAGGGAGAAGTTGCTAGTTGATAGTCCCCTAGCCCTCATCAGGCAGAAAAATCAGCAGAACTTGCATTGCACAATTTGGTCGAAAAATTAAACCAATCTCTCGATAACACTAACAGCGTTTCTATACATTGAAGGTGCTTTTAACAATACGCTGCCGCCTTCTCTCGCTGAGGCTATCTCTGCGAAAGGAATCGATCCACTGATTTGTAGGGTGATACCCAACTGCTATGCAGCAAAATTATAACGACCTCATACCAGGGTGAGGTCTTCGAGTTCAAGGCTACAAAGAGCTGCCTGCAAGGGGTATTCTTTCAGCCTTGCCGTGGAGTCGATGTTCAAGTATTTGCTGATGACCTGGCAATCATAGTGAAAGGTATATCGGAGATGACGATATTGGCCGTCCTTCAAGAGATACTGGATAAGGGAAGATATGTCTCTCAATCCACAAAGAGATAGTTATAATACCATTCACCAAGAAAAAGAAGCTGGATGCACTAGAACCGCCGACAATCCGTGTTGAAACAATACAATTCTCTTATGAGGAAAAATACCTGGGATTTTTCCTCATAAGAGTCCTGGACAACAACTCTCAGTTGAAATGCACACCTAGACAAAGTGTGTCATAAAGCCAGAATGGGATTCTGGACCTGCAGACGAATCTGCGGTAAACCCTGGGGTTTAAAGCCCAGGCAGATGTATTGGCCATACACTATGGTAATAAGACCACAGATACCTTATGGCCATATAGCGTGGTGGAAAAAGGGCCAACAAACGATTTACCAACATAGGCTCACTCGACTACAGAGAAAGGCTTGCCTAGCAATTATTACTGGTGCGTTCCGCACCACATCCACGGCAGCTATGGAGGTTCTACTAAATCTACCACCCCTGCACGTGCTCGTGCAGAGGGAAGGATAACGAACCACATACAGTTTGTACTTTTACAGTTTCACATCTTTTGTCCAATTAAAATAAAGATTTATAGGATCCATTATACATCATTGGACAGCTTCACGAATGAGGCAGCTTTTGCACATAATTTTCCATGGGAATTTAGAGTCAACTTTGACCAAAGACTATGGGTGAAGAAAATGTCATAATCATTTTTTCGTTAACCATCCTATAATAAGGGATTATATTGTGAAAATCAATCACCTTATATAAGGAAAATTGTTCGCTCTTTCGAATGGTGTACAATTAATTTTGACTATGATGATATTCAAGTTATGCTATGTTTTCAGTGAAAAAATTGGGTTATGTTGGAAAATAGAAGAATTTTGAATAACTTTACAACGCAAGATAATTGAATCATACTATAGATGACCTTTTGTGTTGCAAATTGCCAGTAGAATTGTGAAATTTGGCCAGATATAACTTGGGCGTCCGATATAAATAATGAACTTCACCAAGTTAATTGAAAATTGCTTATAATTAATCCTTAATAATATATTTTAAATTCATATAGTCCGCCTAGAAAGTATCCGGAATTCATTATTTTTCATAATATTAATATACTTTCTTATCTCACTTTTTTGTAACATTTTAACACAAAAGTGATGTATAAGATAGGTGGTGCAGATTGTCGGCTATAGCCAAAGTTGCATGCCAATACTATTTAACGAATATTGTTGATTGTCAACAGGTATACAATTAATGAAATAATGTCGCAATTCGCAAAAAGAAAACAGGAATTTTCTTGAATTGCTAATATGTTTAATTTTAAACGTTAGAGCTGTCCGAAGATTGAGACTTATAGTCATGAAGGAAGTTAAATAAATAGCTAATATTTGAATTGGGTATTTCTTCATTCCTAACTATTTTTTGGATTTTTACGCATAAATGTATGTACAGAATATCATAAAATGGGAAGTTAATGTTTTTGTAGGCAAATATTAATATATATTAATCTTAAAATAATAAGATGCGGTTTTTTACTTGATGGAAGGATAAATACAAACTTTGAAATATTTTAATAAAAAAAATTTTTTTTTTAACTTTTAGAATTAAATTAATGTCTAATAACAAGCACTGCTTATATGTAATAGATGTATAAAAATCAAAATTCACTATACAATATCTAATGGAATAAAAACCCCCAAAAAAAAATTATTAATTAAAATTGAAAATAAGTATTATAATATCGAATGTTTCGTTCCAATTATACCCACCTGAACTCGTCAGAAAGGCCTTGGTAGGTATGTTTTGCCTTTGACAAACATTTGAAAACATGTTCAGTTTCTGGTCTTATATTTATGAAAACTAAATCTTTTTCAAAAATAAACAACATCATTTTGAGAACTTCTCCAAAACTAATTTATTTGAAATATTTAATATTTTAAATATTTGAACAAATTGCTTCAAAAACATGTAGCACATCCTCAAAAAGAATTAAAATTCAGATGAGGCCAGTTCTACTTTACATTTATAATATAAATTCAATTAAAAATAAATGAACTTGTAATCTTACCAAACAATTTCTGGAAAATCTGTGAAAGCAATTAAACTAGGTAGGTACATCTAGTATCCAAGGTAATCTATGTTCTATGCTAAACACAGAAATCACACAAAATTTGTAAGGCTTTTTTATGGCCTTCATTAAACCAATGGAAACTGTATAATAAATTTCATTATTCAAAAACCTAATATAATTATATATTAATATAAAATAAAATAATATAAGATAAAATAATAAGATTCACTTGATAGAAGGATAATTACAATTTTTGAATATTAAAACAGATTTGATTTAATTCTTAGAATTATGTTGTGTATTTCTGAAAAAGATTTAGTTTTCATAAATATAAGACCAGAAACTGAACTTGTTTTCAAATGTTTGTCAAGGGCAAAACATACATGCCAAGGCCTTTCTGACGAGTTCAGGTGCGTATGTTTGGAACGAAACTTTCGATAATACTTACTTTTAATTTTAATTAATAATTTATTTTCATTGGGGGTTTTTGTTCCATTTGCAATTGTATAGTGAATTTTGATTTTTATACCTCTAATAAATATGAGCAGTGCTTATTATTAGACATTAATTTAATTCTAAAAGTTTTTAAATTTGTTTTTTAATTAAAATTGTAGAAGACGAACAGATTAAATCTGTTTTGATATTCAAAGTTCATATTAATCTTATCTACATTTTTCACATATATATATATATATATATATATATATATATAAATATATATTTATATATATATATATATATATATATATATATATATATATATATATATATATTGTGAAAGTTCTTCAGAATTCTGATTCAAATTTTAATATTCGACTTTTGTGAAGCAGTTTGTATATGTTCAGAACTGTTATGTAAAGTATATTGATGATTCTCTTATGAATGTCAATTTAGTTGTAAGCAGATTACCTTTGTGATCAAGGCAAATATAAATTCCATTTTTATAATTCAAACACCAGAAGGGAGGAAACCTTCGTGAAGTGTAGGTAATAGAAGCATGTTGCTTGATCACGTTGCGTTACAATCTTTGAAGATCACTATCACGAGTCACCATTGGCAGACCTAACGCTTAAAAAGCGCTGCGTCGCATGCAATTTGCAGCAGTTTTCGTACTGCGGCAATCAATTCTCAGTTGAACGAACCCAAACTGCAACAACATTGACCGGTCCACTCCTAAAATGAAAAAAGTGCCATTCCTGTATCTTCCCATTTCCACTCAAACAAAGAATTCGTAGCTCCACATCCAGAAAAAATCAATTTGATGCTGGAAGCACCTGATCCACAAACAGTCCGGAAATGATGAAAACATTTCCCAAAAGCGTCATAAGGAATTCAGCCGCTCCGGCAGATCGGAAAAATGAAAACCGCCGTCATTGAAATGGTCCGCTAAAGCAGCCCTTTACGTCGGCTCCTAAGATCCCTTTCACGTACCGCCTAGTGCCCCTTACGCGTAGTTTTCCGAGTAAAATCGTCCTGGATATCTCTGAATTTTCCCAATCCAAACTACCGAGTTTTGGTCGATGGTTTTGCCGTTTCCATTCGCTGTGAACGTTAGTGAAAATGTGACCTACATTTCCCGGCTTTCCCGCTGTTACAGAGGGACTGGCGCCTCCAGGATAAATGGGGAATATGTTTCCGTTTCCCTTGGGAAGCGATAAAAGTTTATAATGTGCCAACATGTAACTGTACGGTCGTATGAATTTTTTTCTTTCACTGATTGGATGTGGAGGATCGTTCTAACGATTGGAGGTCCCTCCAACTCATGCAGGAAATGATAATCGAGGAAATTCATTCTTGTTTAAGGATGATTACGTCTCTCTGGTACTATCAAAAAGTGGAAAGTTTTGACTTGAATGTAGGTTTTAAGTGATGATAAATATTCGCGAACTGACAAATTTTAATACATTGAATTTGAAACTCTTGAATTCAAAAGCTAACGATAATGATAAAAGCGTTGAAACCAAATTCGCTTACCCACCACAGCGAAGGCTATGACGAAAAGATGAAAGGAAATTTAACTAAAACACTCTAATTTGCGCTAGTGTTCTTGTCCGTCGGCACATGAAACATCCCACTTCGTAAAATGCCTCATAGTGCGCCAATGAAAAGATAAATAAAACTTGTCTTTCCTGAATGAATCCCAAATTGTCAATCTGATAGTGAAAACACAAACTCTTACTCCCTATCTATTTATTTCAACTTTACAATTGAGATAGTGACTCTTATTCACAATATAATACAATTTTACAGGAGGTTCTTCTGGAGTATTGTTCTCCAAGATGTCGGAATGATAGTGCTCTCTCCAAGAATAGTTCCTATTTTGCATATAATCAGCAGGTGTTCAGTTTCAAATTGTTCTGAATGTCCAGTAGAGCATCCAGAGCTAAGATGGTTCGGTAATAAGGTATAGGTTGTTTCTTTTTCAGAGTAATAGAACTTAAAATTGAAATAAAACAAATTTAAATTAAGATTGAAGGCATTTTTTCCATTTGAAACATAATTTTATGACATTTATGTTTTAAAAATAATTTCCGGCATAATATGTCCACCACGACTAGTTCTGAGGCACCGCATTCGACCAGACCAATTTTTCGAGTAATTCAGGCCTTATTTCATCAATAACACGAGTTATGTTGGCTTCCAAAGCGTCTATTTTTTCTGGCTTATCAGCATAAAGCAATGACTCGACATAACCCCAAAAAAATAATCCAGTGGAGTTATGTCGCATGATCTTGGAGGCCAATTAATTGGACCATTTCTCGAAATAATGTTATCTTTTCTTCAATAAATCAATTGTTACGGTAGCAGCATGAGGTGTAGCACCATCTTGTTGAAACCAAAACACTTTTAGGTCGATACCATTCAAATTTTGGAACAAATATCGATCTGTAACGAGCACCATTCACTGTAACATTAGATCCAGCATCGTTTTTAAAGAAATATGGACCGATGATGCCTCCAGCGTGTAAAGCACACCATACAGTGCATTTTTCAGGACGCAATGGAACTTGTAGAACTTTGCAGATTGTTTTCACTCCATATACGGCAATTTTGCTTCTCTACTTAGCCGTTCAACCAGAAATGAGCTTCATCACTAAACACAATTTTACGATAAAAAAGTGGATCAACTTCAAGCTGTTCTAGGGCCCAATCAGCAAACAAACGACGCTTATTATGGTCAAATGGCTTCAGTTCTTGAACCAGTTGGATCTTGTATGGGTGTAGACCAAGATCTTCACGCAAAATTTTCCATGTGGTGGATGCACAGAGTCCAACTTGTTGTGAACGTCGATTAATAGACAAATCTGGATCATCATTAACACTATGACTTACAGCAGTGATGTTTTCTTCTGTACGTACAGTTCTTTTTCTTGTTGTTGTTGTTGCATCGAGTAAAGAAAATGTTGTCCGAAATCTATCGATAGTTGAACGAATAAGCTGCTCTGATGGACGATTACGTAAACCATAATTTTCACGAAGTGCTCTATAAGTTTGGCGAATAGAACACTGATTTTGAAAATAAATTTGTAAATGTTTATTTATTATTAATAATAATAATGTTGTTGCGGCGAGAGTCTTTTCATGATAATTTGTCAATGCTTACTGAACAGAAATATCAAAACAACATAGCTTCTACCTTCTATCAAATCACAGTTATCCCTATCGAAAGTTTTATCACTCTACAAAAAACACCCGATGGATTACACTCTTCTGATGTCACCAAACACAGAGCACCACAGTCTTGCAGTGGATGCCGATGGTTCGATTGCATCACCCTTGATTCACGACGCTTACAATTCTTAAAAATGTTCATTTTTCATTACCTGTCACGAATTTTTTTGTATCTGCCGAGCAGCCTGTCACAAGTGGCATTTCAATTTTCGTGCTACCTTTCGTTCAGTTCATACGGAATCCATTTTTCCACTTTCTGAATCTATTCCATAGCTTTCAAACGAATGCAGATGGCTTTCTTCATCACATTCAAATGATCCGCGAGTCCTTGTTGAGTTTGAGTATCATCTTCATCCAATAAAGATTGCAATATTTCAATCTCTCGAAACACTTTGTTTTACCATGAGCATGTTCACCGTAAGCTTCGAAAAACATTCGATACGCTTTTTCAGCAGTTTTCTCCAGATGATACAGAAATCAATGCTGCCTGCAAATGATAATATGTAGGCACAAAACTACACATGTTTAAGAATATAGAAAAATATACCGATGTACGAAACTTGGCTTGTTCTGTGTCAAAATCTTCGTTGACTGTTGAAGAGAAACCATTGCGATGCAGAAGCGGTCCAATGGTTCTCAAACTGATGGCGAACAGCTTTTATAGGAAAATTCCGGTTTCATATTTCTACACCTGGTAATAGTTCTATTTGGAAAAAAGTGAATACGTAAAGAAAATATCCAATTATTATTCCGTGTGAGACTCTATTTATTATAAGTGCTGTATATCTTGAAGCGAATAAATATTGTTTCTTAGAGTATATTCCTTCATTTCTCTATCGGTGATTCCTCGGCAACATGGTAGGGCTTATAAGAAACCACAAAATATTAGGTTATCATTATCTGTGTTCATTCACATTTTCACTTCAGGCAGACAATTTTAAATAAAAATTAATATCAGAAATCTGCAAATCTTTCACTATATACATTTAAAATGTATATAAGATTAATATGAAATTAATACTCGTTTAGAAAAATATTTTGTTCTCTTTTTATGACATTTTGAATAACGTAATCTTTGTATACGTAAATTTATCCATTGATGCGAAACCAGAAAAAGAGTATAGAAATGATGAAATACTACAATGAATTCAAAATATAAGCAATTATACGTATACAGGTGTTTTTTTAGAGTGATAGAACTTTCGATAGAGATAAGTGTGATATGACAGAAGGTGGAAGCCATGTTATTTTGACATTTCTGTTCAGTAAGTATTGACAAATTATTATGGAAAGACTGAACGCCTCAACAACGTTCAAAAGGGTTGGAATTTATTTTCTAAATCAGTGTTCTATTCGCCAAACTTATAGAGCACCTCGTGAAATTCATGGTTTACATAATCGTCCATCAGAGCAGCTTATTCGTCGAACTATCGATAGATTTCGAACAACATTTTCTCTACTCGATGCAACAAAAACAACAAGACAAAGAACTGTACGTACAGAAGAAAATATCGCTGCTGTAAATCATAGTGTTAATGATGATCCAGATTTGTCCATTCGTCGACGTGCACAACAAGTTGGATTCTGTGCATCCACTACATAAAAAATTTTACTTAAAGATCTTGGTCTACACCCATACAAGATCCAAATGGTTCAAGAACTAAAGCCACTTTACCATAATCAGCGTCGTTTGTTTGCTGATTGGGCCCTAGAACAGCTTGAAGTTGATCCATTTATCGTAAAATTGTGTTTAGTGATGAAGCTCATTTCTAGTTGAACGGCTATGTAAACAAGCAAAATTTCCATATATGGAGTGAAAATAATCCTCAAGAAGTTCTACAGGTTTCATTGTATCCTGAAAAATGCACTGTATGGTGTGCTTTGCACGCTGGAGGCATCATCGGTACATATTTCTTCAAATACGATGCTGGAGCTAATGTTACAGTGAATGGTGCTCGTAAAAAATCGATGATCAATGATTATTTGTTTCAAAATTTGAATGATGTCGACCCAGAAGTGTTTTGGTCCTACAAGATGGTGCTACACCTCATGCTGCTACCGTAACGATTGATTTATTGAAAGAAAAATTATTTCGAAAAATGGTCCAATTAATTGGCCTCCAAGATCATACGACATAACTCCGGTGGATAATTTTCTTTGGGGTTATGTCAAGTCATCGGTTTATGTTGGTAAACCAGAAACAATAGACGTTTTGGAAGCTAAAATAACTCATGTCATTGATGAAATAAGGCCTGAATTACTCAAAAAAGTGGTCCAAAATTGGTCTGGTCGAATTCGGTGCCTCAGAGCTAGTCATGGTGGACATAGCCGGAAATTATTTTCAAAACATAAATATGTCATAAAATTATCTTTGAAATAAAAAAATTTGGCTACAATCTCAATTTAAATATGTTTTATTTCTACTTAAAGTTCTATCACTCTAAAAAAACACCCGATATTTCGTATGTCGCCAATTTTCAAATAGCCCTTACATTTATAATTGAACATAATTAAAAGATGTTTGAATCCACTGCAATCACAGGACGATGCTGAAGAAAGTGGCGGACAACTTCCAAGAACGGCTTTAGCGGTGCATTGATGATAGTAGCCACCAACTATCTCATTTGAAATTCAGATTTAAGACTAACAAATTTGATAACGGAAGTCATGACATCATTTAGATAACTTTTGAATTCTTCTTCCTCCAACTCACTTGTTATTACAGACGGAATCATAGGCCCACTGGAAGCTTAACTTACGTTGAACTATCGCCAAATGAAAGAGCCAACTTACTGAAAACCAATTTCCAGAGGATTTCGTGATTCGGTAGTTCGATTCTCGTTTCTAATAACACAAAGAAGGAAACTAATAAAAAATCCATCGAATCGTGTTAAAGTCCTTGATACTCAAGATTTTCCTGTCTGTACTTAATTTCGCAAAGCACGAGACTGGAAAAGCCCTAATTCTCTTTCATATTATTTCTCGAATAATATTTGAATATTAAATACTTGTAGCTTAGCTACGGATCGATACTTGTAATGTAAAGTTCGCATGCATTTTGGAATATCTGCAGCTGCTTATCGATTTCGAAATCTTACCTTCTAAAATATTGCCACGGCATTGGAAATAATTCCTGATCGGGGCTGATTGGAATGGGTTGCGTTGTTTTTCTACTACCGATGAAGTTTTTGTTCTAATTAAGTGGGGTGACTTGCATGGTTATCATGTAAGGGTAAGAATATTCAAATTTCTGAATATTTGTCTTTGATAATCAATTTGTTGATCAGAAAATATTTCTCCACGCTTTGTGTAACGGCGAATATCATTGCAACATGGCCTGGAAGACGCCGGTAGGTCCTGCAATAGTGCGTTGCGCTTCCATAGCTGCCGATCTAGATATCTTAAAAATTTCGTTCGGAAGCAGGCTCCTTGTACTTTAATTTCTGCATCTCAGGACATTATTTTTTAATAAAGGGGATGTTCCCAGAAAAATTCTTCAATGGGTGATTCCTTAAATGGATCAAAATATTTTCGTATATTTTCAATGGATTTCAATATCTAAAAAATATTCATTCACCTTTAACAATTCAGAAAGCATCTTGGTAAATGAATACTGAACATTTAAATAGAGTCTAATGTTGACTCGAAATGAATAGTTCTGTGGTTTTCCATTGATGTTAAAGATTGCAAGGCAATATAACGGCCTCTATTATAGCACAAGGACCACCTGCTGTTGAGGTAACCAAATAATTATATATTATGAATAAAATCAAATAAATGGAGGTTTATATGACATGAATCAAATTCCTGAAGTTATAATATTAAAAATAATTTTTTGAAATTAAATATGTAGAAGGCTAACAGAATATATCTGTAAATATTAAAATATTTAAATAATTTCATATTTATTAAAATGATAAAGATAAGGGATAACTTGGGCACCCTGTAGATATAATACTAATTATTAACTGAAATTATGAATGAAAAACAATATTCTATTTCCGCTGATATTTTATTTCATTACAATCATTTCGTCATTGGTCAAACAGGAAGAACTTTCCAGACGAAATTAGGGGAGCATAAAAAATGTTATTGTAACAAGAAAAGAAATTCAACCTACGCAGAACACCTATTGGACGCAGGAGATATTTTAATAGTAATTTTGAAATTTTACACATAGAAAATAAAAGTTTCAGGTTAAACCTATTAGAAACATTAGAAATAAATAGATATCATAAAAAACCTATATTATTAAACAACCCAACAGAATTGAGTAACTCCTCCATATTGAATCTTCTTTGAATTATTCCCAAAGAAATGTAAGACTTTCTTCATCTCCTCTATTTTTTGTTATGAACCTGCACTATATATAGAAATTCTCGAACATTGTGAAATCAGTATTCAGTAATACTCACCGGAAGAAGTCATGGTATGACGAAACGATTGTAGTGAAATAAAATTTTAGCGGAAATAGAATATTGTTTTTATTCATAATTTCAAGATGAATTTCTGTCAAGTAAAGACCGAAACAATCATAGATATATTAAATAAAATAATAAGATGCCGTTTGTAATTATCCTTCTATCAAGTAAAAAACCTCATTTTATCATTTTATTTTATATATAATATGTAATTACATTAGGTTTTTGAATAATGAAATTTATTATACAGTTTCCAGTGGTTTAATGAAGACCATAAAAGTGCCTTACAAACTTTGTATGATTTCTGTGTTTAGCATAGATTACCTTGGATATTAGATGTACCTACTAGTTTAATTGCATTCACAGATTTTCCAGAAACTGTTTGGTAAGATTACAAGTTAATTTATTTTTAATTGAATTTATAATATAAATGTAAAGTTGAACTGACCTCATCTGAATTTTTAATTGTTTTTGAGGATGTGCTACATGTTTTTGAAAGTTTTTGAACTACCTTATTCAAATATTTAAACATATTAAATATTTCAAATAAATTAGTTTTGGAGAAGTTCTTAAAATTATGTTGTGAATTTTTGAAAAAGATTTAGTTTTCATAAATATAAGACCAGAAACTGAGCATGTTGTCAAATGTGTGTCAAAGGCAAAACATACGTATCACGACCTTTCTGACGAGTTCAAGTGCGTATGTGTGGAACGAAACATTATATATTACTTATTTTCAATTAATAATTTATTTTTTTGGGTTTTTTCATTCCATTTGATATTGTATAGTGAATTTTGATTTTTATACGTCTATTAAATATGAGCAGTGCTTATTATTAGACATTAATTTAATTCTATAATTTTTTTGAAAAAATTTTCGAAATTAAAATTGTAGAAGACTAACAGATTAAATCTGTTTTGATATTCAAAGTTTATAGATATATTAACTTCACTTGGTACCGAATAATGTCTCAGGAACACATTAATTGTTTTTTTCTGCAAACAAATTGATGAATTCGAGGGCAATTCCTAATGGGGTTTCAAGTTTGGCATGCTTCCTTTCGTTATTCCTTCCTCAACATCGCTGAAAGGGATTTTATTGTCCAAGCCCGTCTTTGCGTCCGCAATCGATACCCACAGAAAGCATAACCTTGGCCGCAATCCTCCACACTCAAACACATGGCGGTTGCTGCGATTCTTTCTTCGCGTTCCATTAGTCCGCAATTAATTAAACGCCCGTTCCGCGCCTTTCAGCAGTTACTTATGCTTGCCCCCCGCGGCCTCCGCCCGCTACCAGGAGGATTCGAAACAAATAAAGGACGTAGAGAACTAAAATTCACTTCCGGTGAGAGCGTAATGGTTGCAGACGGGCTCCTAGTCGCGTTTCTGAGGGCTCTTATCTGCAAAACGAGGAGATGATGCATAATTCAGGGCGTCATAATCAGCGTAGAAATTAACTACGTGCAGAAACAAGGGAGGCGCTGGAAGTATAAGGCGTCGGGAAGAGGAGTTAAAGGGGGATGGTATCAGTAGCGTTGCTAGGGGAGGACGCCCAGCCTCGAGTGTCACCCATCTAGGGACAACACCCGACCGAGAAAATGAATTAAATAAACGTCTTCAAGACTTTATTTAGCATGTTTCGGATTGTCCTATTTGAGTCAATTGTTCTACAATTTGTTGCCATTTTAAAGGTTGCTTCATAATGCCTCCCTCATAGATGTCTTTCTCCTCATTGGCGAAAAACTCTTCTCTAGATGTTAATTTCTTATGACCCAGGAAGCTTTGTAATGCGAGAAAAAGGTGGTAATCGCTTTGTGCCAGGTCCAGAGGGAATGGTGAATGCGTTAAAACTTCCCAACCAAGCTTTCGGAGTTTCTGGCGAGTGCGTGGCATGGCGTTGTCCTAATGGAACACTAAACCTCTTCTGTTGGTCCATTTTAGTCGTTTCTGGTCAATCTCTAGTTTCAAACGGTCTTGAGTTAACAGTAGATATACGAATTTAGTGTTTGGCCCTATGGAAGCAACTCATAGTAAATGATTCCTTTCCGGTCACCCCAAATGCACAGTAAAACCTTCCTGGCCGTTAGTCCTAGTTTGGTCACCGTTTGAGCTGCTTCACCGCCCTTTGACCACAATCGTTTTCGCAAACATTGTCGTTTATGACCTATTTATCATCCCCAGTCACTATCCGTTTGAGAAATAGGTCGATTTCATTCCGGTTGGCCGAGGCTTCGCAGATGGAAATTCAATCCATCATGTTTTTTGGTGTTAATCAACGTGACACACAAATATCGAGCTTCTCTGTGAATCCAAATTTGCGCAAATAATTCAAAACTGTTTTGTGGTCGATCTTTATCTTCTGGGCAATGCTAGAACTACTAAGATGCCAGTCAACTTTGATTATTCCTGGGATTTTATCGACGACTGGCTTGCATTTTCGCCTTTATCAAAGAAAAACTGTAAAATGCACAGAATTTTCTCTTTGTTAACTTCCATGTTTAACACCCTGTAACCAAACAAGAATCAGTAGACAAAATTTTAGATATTGAAACATGGGATATGAGGAAGACTGCTCAAGAGATCCACCATCCTGCTGAAATCAAGATTGCATTCCAGATCTCTATCAGATGCCATGGACATCTGGGCCATACCAACGATAGCTTACTCTTTCGGCATTCTGGCTTGGTCAGCAACTGATTTTTGGGGAATAGATAGAGCATTGAGATATTTTCTCACAAAGTATGAAGTCCACCATCCTCATTCATCGACAGTAAAACCTACCACATTATCAGGGAGGTCTACGAAACTTGGAGAAAATCTACCAAGAATATATCACTACACTAAAGAATGACTTTCTGCAAAAAAACTCACCTTTCTTTCAAGCGTTTCGTAAGGCACATCATGAAATCTCGGTTCTAAAACTATCGAGGCCAGCTCACCAACAGATTGATCGAACAATGGAAGAATTCAGTGAAGACTAGAGTTCTAAAGCCCAGCACAGAAGATGCCCTAGCTGTTTGAAAAAAAAAAGAAGTGAATATAAACATACCTAATAGCCGGGTATCTCTTACCGGAGGCAGAAGGTCAACTTCTAGCAATACAAGATCAAAATGTGCCCAGTTCAGCGTCATTATCAGAAGACGAATTAAATGACATTCGAAGACTGTTCCGTCCCATTGGAGACGACCCTGTCGTTCGAAATTATTATGTCATCGATACTTAGGTCTTTCACGTTGATATTTCGATCTAGCAGTTTTGAGAATTGTCGTTCAAACTGTTTACACTTCAGATTATTTGTTTTCTAATAATTATATATAGCCTTAGGAGATTTTGATGTATTTATGCCTGTTAATTTCACATTACACATCATTCGGAATTATAAACTGTTTCTGTCCTTATTATATATGCATTATTTTCATAATTTTTCTTTAACCAATAAGAAGGTTTATTTCGTTCATTCAGTCCACCTCCAAATGGACCTTCCAATCAATTACGTTAATTTCCCTCTTTTTGTTAGAAGGATGCATCGAGCACCTCTAACAGTCTTTGAAAAGATTGTAAAATTATCATTTTAGTAATAGTCAAACTTGTCGAATGTAGCCGTCTAGGTTATGCACTATCATTCGGATAGTCAAATTTGTTGTACATAGCTTGTGACATTTCGGTCCAAGATATCGCGGTTATTATTGTTAATATAGTAATCCAGTCTATTGCCAAAGTATTGGCAAATACATTACATTTGTTTTTAGTGCAATAATCATACCTTTTGACTTTGTTTATATACAGTAAACCAAGAATTGTAGTTCGTTGTTATCATAGTGTATTACGAGTGTTTTACTTTAGTTCCATATCATTTTCGTTAGTTTATCTTATTGGATAAACAAAGCTAGTTCATCATCGAGATAACCACATACAAGTGCCCTTGAAGTAAAACTCTTCGCTAAAGTACGTCAAAATATAGTTCACTTAAACCCATCGAAATTAATCATCGAGATTAATTAAATTGCAATTGCCTGTTATTTCAAAATACCGAAATAATAGGCAAAATACTACGTTAAAACAAAATGTAGAAATAACTATGTTTTACTACCAATAAAAATATATTTTACACATTTTCTTGTGACTCGAGTTTCGGGAAATGAACTATCCCATCATCAGACTGCGGTAAACTAACCGTGGTACGTTACAAAGACTAATAAGGGACAGGAGTGATTCTTTTGCAAAATATGAAGATCTAGATTTCAACATACATTTACGTTTCAACAAAAATGTCGTGATGGAATTATTACATAAAATTGGACCAGAAATTGAGTCACGCAATAAAAGGAATAAATCGATCGATACAACATTTCAGTTATAAGTTTGTCGACGATTTTATGCAACTAGTAGTTAATAAATGAGGATAGGAGATAGTATCAACATTGCAAAATCATCGGTATGCAGAATTGTTGAAACACACTCGCATGTAATACAAATAACGTAGTTAGTAGTAGTATGGTATGACAAGCATACAATACATACAATAACAATCCGTTTCTAAATTAACAGCACTACCACAGAAATATATACATTCTTATTTCCCTTATTTCTATTTCTGTATTGTAGCGTCAAATTTTAGAAAGTACGACGTTGTCAGATTGTCTTCTCGGATCAACTGATCCTCGTGATCAACTAAACTACCTGAACTTTTGCGAAGTCTAAATTCGTTGATCCTTTGGTCAAATTTGACAAGAGTGTCTGTTAATCCAGTGCTTAACGAATCTTCATAAAACCTAGCATTAGAGCGACACCATCCATATCCGGACGCCACTGGATGCTATCCAGAATCGAATGACTACGAACGCTTCACTTACTGCTTAATTTTCTCAGCGGTATCGGGAATAAAGATTAAGGATTGGCGTTTATATAGGGGGATGATGACGTGTTATTAGGATAGTAATTGACGCTAAGTTTGTTATAACGGGGGTATTATGCGATTAGTTAAATGAGGTATGAAGTCTTGTAGTTTTAGGGGCTCCTTCATCAAACCACATGGATGTCGCTTGGTTGTTTCCGTTTTCTTAGGGTATGTGGAACAAAACAACGCTTGTAGCTAACGAGAGGCTTTTGTCTTTATCACAAAGACGTCATATGTGCCTATTAAGGTTGAGAAATTTCCTTTATTTACAACATAAAAAGGGATAATCCAACTAGAGCTTCAAAATTAAGTTAAAGAGTATCATTCAAATGACCGCCATGACTGGCTATAGTACCCCATCTGGTCAACTAAATCTCTTTGTTCGTTAAGTAATATTCCAATTTTATTATGTTTACTTATCTCTTAAATCTAATTGTTCGTTTAGTAATATTTCAATTTTATTGTGTTTACTTATCTCAAGGGACTCTAACAGATTTAGGGCATAACTTTTACTATATATATATATTTATATGTAGAGTTTCAAAATTATAGCTGAAAGTATGTCCTGTTTCTAAAAAATGGTTGGAATACGTAGAATTACTTTTATTATTGAGGAAACTCTTCAAATGTTCACAAATTCTATTTCGGAAAGTTCTTCCAGTCTGTCCTATGTAAACTTTAGGGTGATCACCGCAGGTTAACTTATAAACCCCCGATTTATCATCTTTATGTGTACAGTCCATATTATTTTTGATAAATTTACTCAAGTTTGAATTGGTTTCAAATGAAGTTCTTAAATTATATTTATTTTTGAGGTATGTAGCAATTTTTTCAGAAATACCTTTAATGTATTTCAAGGAAATGTATTTAAAAATTTTTTTCAAATTAGGATACACCATATTTAAAGCTACTTAATTATTTTTATTCATCAACAATTTGTCTATCAACTTAGGATCGTAGTCATTATTAATAGCTATTTGTTTAATTATGTTAAGTTCTGAAATATAATTTTCTCGATTCATGGGAATATTAACTAATCTATGGATCATATAATTGAATGATGTTAATTTTTGATTCAAAGGATGATTTGATTTATTGTGTATAGTAGAATTCGGATAGGTTGGTTTGTGAAATATTGAAAAATCATGTGAATTATTTATTCGAGTAACAGTTAAATCAAGAAAATTAATAGAATCATTATGTTCGGTTTCCATAGTGAATTTTATTGAAGGATGTATTTCATTGATGAATAAGAAGAAATTTTTTAAAAGTCTGTCTTTACCTGTGAAGTACCAGAAAATATCGTCTACATATCTATACCAATATAAAATGTATTTTTTAAGGGGATTTTGGCGAATTTATTACATTGTACTGTCTAGACAGTACAATGTAATACCTGAAGAAGCCACATCGTGGTGAAACAATTGTTGTAGTAGTACAAACATTTTTGTGGAAATAAATTACTGTCTCATATACATTTTTTTAATGCATAATATTTAGTCGTAAACTGAAGATCAATCATTTTGACTATTATTTGGGTCATATTTTATTTATAGTTTATATTAATTGGGTGATAATCGTTGACAGCTTTGGCCTGAGGTGAGGTATCTGGGTGTAATATTTGATGCAAAATTCTTGTTTGATTCATACATCGATTATGTGGTGACCAAAAGTAGCCAGATGCTGAGATTTGTGATGAGATCTTGTAGAAATTTCACTTCCACTAAGCCCTTGAAGGCTCTATATTTTGCCTTCATGTACAGTAGGTTATCTTAAGCATCGGTTGTTTGGTCGACACAATATTAGGTCTACAAGCACAGATTGGGGATGGTGCAGACTAAATTTCTGAGATATTTAGATTATAAGGTTACAGATAGTTACAGTTTCATTTAGAGTATGACTAGCATTAGAAAAAATTATGGGTTCATCTCTTTGGAAAACTGTAGGGAACATATCGATGTTATGTTTTTGTATAAATTGTTGAATGGTTACGTTGAATCCCCAGCTTTGCAGTCCTACGTAAGCATTCATGTTCCATCTAGAGCATTAAGAGGTTATGCTGTTTTCGAGGGTTCATAGAACAAATTTAAACAAGCACTCTCCGGTCAACAGAACCATGAAAGTATAAGGACAATGATATATTTTTCTTGTCAACTGGTTCATTCAAGAGAAAAATTAAGCTCTTAGATTAAGATTTTATATTTCGTTAAGTTTCTAACGGATTATAAGTTTGGTTTTCTTAAATTTACTATAACGGTCAAGCTGTCATCTAAGTCTAAAATCACTATGTTATCTGGATAAACTTAATGAACTAGAGTTGGTCTTCTTCATCTCTCTACCTGTTGATTTATGGAGCAATAAGTTCACTTTACAGAGGACTGCGATCAAAACAACAATGAATACTTTATTCAGAATCAGACATCAATTTAAAGAAAAATAGGCTCATATATTTTTCACTGTCAGCTCAATTCGACCATACAGAACAAAAACACAGCCAGGTTTTCCGACCGAAGTGAAAAAACATAAACCGAACTTGAGGTTAAAAAAATTGCGGTCTTATCGATTTATCATCATTGTTGACATTACATTTTAAACCATTTGCGGGGTCCCGCATTAATAATAAAATAAGCGATATTTACCGGTTTGTGCCTTAACTAGACTGGTGCAGAGCCTATTTAGGTCAGCCTGGGGTCGCATAAAAATAGTTTTCTGTCAGACTAAGGTCAAACGTGCCAGTGCGTGTCAAAGCCACGAAACGGCTGAATAAATACAGTAGAATTATTTGGAAGGGGTTTTTATTATAGCGATTCATTAACAAAAAGTAAATGGCGTGTTCAATTTCTGTGAATTGTTTTATGTTCCAGGTCGGGGTTTCCATCTCAATATCATTCTCAACAGTTTTCTCCAGATGAGGATTGAAACTCAGACAAGTGTGCAGGCCTAAATTTCAAATACCATATTCTGTTTAATTTCGATTAAATCGAAAAATTGGCAAAAGTTTCTGTAGCGTTCAAGTTGGGCGCGTGGTAATATGAAATAATCTTTTTATCTATGCCACTAAGAATGTTTTATACATGCAATAAATATGAGAGATAACTTCTGCCAAGCAATGTGGCTGTTTTGAGTAACATCGACACATCTTAAGTCTTATTGGAATTATTGCAAAAATAGAGTTATTTCCTTCAGCTTCAAGTGTATGCCGAAAGTGAAAAGAATTAAGTCCTATGTTTACAGGATACTTGTTTCTATTTTGATTAGTTAAAACTGTTAATTTTTTACCCACCAGAGAAATCATGGCCGGCCATCCTAGCGAGGAAATTTCTTCCCTCGCTAAGATGTGAATCCGCAACGAAGAGGAACCTCCGCTTATGAGTCTGACGTTTAAACCACCATGTCTACCGATTTTCAATTTTTAAATTCTTCATATGACCTTGAAAATTTTCAAGAACCAGTATAGAGTTTTCCAGCGGTTACTAAACAACAATGTTAAGTGTCTTTTCGAATTTTATATTTGGTCGTTGGAAATTTCGGTATGCTTATATAATCTAGTCATTAAAATACCTGAAAACTCATTCCACTACCCCGTATATACAGTTTAACCAAAGTTCCCCTTTCCCCACTGTTGAAACCAACTAATCAGCCATGTTCCGGCAGGATTCCACCAATTTCGAACCTTCAACGATCTCAAACACTCCCTATTCCGTCAGATTCGAATTCTGGAGCGGGCAGCTCTCGGAAACCCTGTTCCTCCTCACACACCCTAATATTGTCCCTTATTTGGGTAAGGTGAAGGGGATTTGCTTTTATGAACCTTCGGGCTTAGAATTTCCGTCATTTCCCCGGTGAATTGTAGTTTCCTTCTGTCTGACTTAGGCGAGGCTCATTTTACGTTCGACTGTTTGAGTTGAACAGCCTGCTGCGATTATGGCACGCAATGTACATACTGCTTTGCATAATTTCGCTGGTGGAAAGTTGATAGTTCGGTCGGATGGGGACAGAAGTCTTGGAACTGGGGAGAAATGGGTTTTTATGGGCGGTTTTCTACCCTATCGATTCACGGTTTGGTTAAGTTTTCAAGATGGATGTTGAAAGATTTACTAGGTAGATTTTAAGCAAATAAAAGTTATCCAGACTTCTGTTATTCTGTTATTCGCTCGTAACAGGGGTTAGGAGCTGTAGCTGTTATTGATATAAAAATATGTCTAGAAACCGTCCGTATGTCACTTCAAAGACAAGGCTGCATATCAAGAAAGCCAAAAAAAATCTTCACAATGACACCTTTGGAAAAGGAACGAAGAATACAGTTTTGTCAACGTGTTCAGGAAGATAATTTCAATAATGCCTTTATTTCTGATGAGAGTTGTTTCTAACTTGGTGAAAATCACTTAAAAACCCTACCAAAACAACCTGTTACCTTTCAAATTTCCAAATTTCTCACCAAAATAATGGTTTGGGGAGCAATATCTCAGCGTGGTGCTAAGCCTCTCTCTATAGTTGATGGTACCACTAATAGTGAAAAGTATTGTGGCGTTCTAAACGATTTTCTCCTTTAAACAGTGCATGCTTTATATCCAGAGGGGTGGCGTTTCCAGCAGTTTAATACAACATGCCATACCTTCAAGCTTGGATGCAAGAACACCAAGTAACAACCATTTCATGGCCAGCAACTTCACCAGATCTTAGTCCCATTGAAAACATATGGGAAGTAATGAAGATTGCAGTTGAACGAGCAGCACCACCAAATACAGATTATTTAATTCAGTAATTTTTACAGTGCTGGACTACCATCACCGAAAATTATGGAAGTGATATAGTTTCGGGTTTACCTTGACGTTAAGTCAAGTGTTTACAGTTCAATGAAGGCTGTATAAGTAAATAAGATGAATATTTTGTCATAATTTTCTAATTCAAGAATTAAAATATATACTAAATAATTACAATGAGCTTTGTTTTTTCCGGATACTTCCTAGTATGTTAATACAATTTTAGAAATTCTTGTTACTGAAATGATTTTCCTTTCAGGAAGCCTTTGAAGGAGCAACTGTGTCAGAGGAAAATGATACTACCGGTATAGGTGAGTTTTTTGCTCACCGCAATCAGGACTGTATAGCCCCCTTTGAAAGGCAAGTTACACTTTCGTACGAGTAGAATATTTTTTTTGAAAATCTCATATTCTTTCAGATGTCTTAATATGGGTCAGCCTTGGATGCTAATTCCAGCAGCTGCTATTTTACTTGTAACAAGACAAACTGAGGCCCTATCTGATATGTAAGTTATTTTAGTATATATTTCTTCACAGTATATTAACGTTAAACCACCATTATATCGGGTGTTTTTTTAAAGTGAAAGAACAATTAAATTATGATTGAAGCCAATTTTTTTTATTCGAAAGATAATTTATGTTTTAAAAATAATTTTTGACATATGTCCACTACGACTAGCTCTGAGAAACCGCATTCAACCATACCAATTTTGGACCACTTTTTCGAGTAATTCAGGCCTCATTTCATCAATAACAGGAGTAATGATAGCTTCCAAAGCGTCTATTGGTTTATCAGCATAAACCAATGACTTGACATAACCCCAAAGAAAATAATCCAGTGGAGTTATGTCGCATGATCTTGGAGGCCAATTAATTGGACCAATTCTCGAAATAACGTTATCGCCAAATCTTTCTTTCAATAAATCAATTGTTACGGTAACAACATGAGGTGTAGCACCATTTTGTTGGAACTCATACACTTCTGGATCGATACCATTCAAATTTTGAAACAAATAATCATTGTTCATCGATCTGTAACGAGCACCATTCACTGTAACATTAGCTCCAGCATCTTTTGAAAAAAAAAAGGACCGATGATGCCTCCAGCATGCAAAGCACACCATACAGTGCATTTTTCAGGATGCAATGGAACCTGCAGAACTTCTTGAGGATTGTTTTCACTCCGTATACGACAATTTTGCTTGTTTACAAAACCGTTCAACCAGAAATGACCACTAAACACAATTTTACGATAAAAAAGTGGATCAACTTCAAGCTATTCTAAGGCCCAATCAGCAAACAAACGATGCTTATTATAGTCGAGTGGCTTTAGTCTTGAACCAGTTGGATCTTGTATGAGTCCATCTTGTTGTGAACGTCGACGAATAGACAAATCTGGATCATCGTTAACACTATGACTTACAGTAGAGATATTTTCTTTTGTACGTACAGTCCTTTGTCTTGTTGTTGTTGTTGCATTGAGTAGAGAAAATGTTGTCCGAAATCTATCGATATTTTGACGAATAATCTGCTCTGATGGACGATTATGTAAACCATAAATTTCACGAAGTGTTGTATAAGTTTGGGGAATAGAACAGTGATTTTGAAAATAAATTTCAACAATTTGAAAACGTTGTTGCGGCGTGAGTCTTTCCATTATAATTTGTCAATGGTTACTGAATAGAAATGTCAAAATAACATGTCTTCTACCTTCTGTCAAATCACAGTTATCCCTATCGAAACTTCTATCACTCTAAAAAAAGACTCGATATTTGATATCTCACCAATATCTATTGCTTTTCACATACCGTCTTTTTACAAAAAATTTTCGATACATTTTTTCTATTTCAATGGAATTTTCGTACCTTATTTCATCACCAACATTCTAGTTCATCCTTTTTCCATTTTCTCCTAATACCATATTGATATCATTTGTTCCTTTCTGGGTGATATGTGAACCATGTAAACATTGTTAACTTCCGCTATTTTATTGATTTTCACAACAATTGTTTCGTCATACCATGACTTCATCAGGTGAGTATTTAAACTGAGGTATACAATGGAAAACATGACCTTAAATACACAGCTCTGGTACAAAAATAGAGGGGTGGGAAGAGATGGTATACAATTAATGAAAAATTTTAAGTAGGGGGGATCTATTTAAATTTATTTGATCATTCAATAAAATTTGTCTTTTATTATATCTATTGATTTCTAAAGTTTCTAACAGATTTAGTTTCTGACTTTTGTTTTCAATATGTAATATTTCATAGTTCATATTAAAATTATGGCCAGTCTCTAACAAATGGTTGGCATAAGTTGAATTCGGTTTATTATTAATGTAACATTTTTCATGTTCTCGTATCCCTGTTTGGAATGAACGGCCTGTCTGTCCCACATATACACATGGGCAATCACTACATGTTTACTTGTAAACTCCTGATTTTTTGTATTTAGGAATGACGTCTTTATTATTTTTTATTAAGCTGCCTAAAGAATGGATAGTTTTAAAAGAGATGTTATATTTTTCTTTTTCATTTAAATATCTAGCAATCTTTTCAGATTTCTAGCCTATGTATGTTAATGAAATAAATTTGGTTTCGTTTGAATTTTGAAATTTTGGATATACAAGTGATATTGCTTTCTTGCAATTTATTTTATCAAGTAAAATGTCTACAATCAACGGATTAAAATCATTATTGAAAGCTATTTGTTCAATCGTTTTATACTCTTTGTCAAAATTTTCTTTCGTCATGGGTATGTTAACCAATCTATAAAGCATACTATTATAAGCTGACAATTTTTGTGAAAATGGATGGTTTGAAGTATAATGAATCGTACCATCTGTATGTGTAGGTTTTCTGTATATGGAAAAGTCATGTCTATTATTAATTTTAGTGATTTTTAAATCTAAGAAATTGATGCTATTATTTAATTCATCTTCCTGTGTGTCACGGTATGACGAAACAATTGTTGTGAAAATCAATACAATAGAGGAAGTTAACATTTGTTTTTCTTATATTGAAAATGAATTTCCGTCAAGTAAAGACCGAGACAATCAAAAATTATTGTAAGGGGTTTTCCAATAAGAGGTGTCATTTTTAATAGCCCTTCTAACTCGACAGCTGTCATCTTTTGACATTAGACAAGTCAAAACTACGCCACTACTAAAACTGGAAGATACGCGCTTCAACAACGCATTGAAATTGTAAATTCACTACAAAAATGGTGAAAATTTTGAAATAACACTTCCCAAAACTAAAGTACTTTTGGGTCGTCGTGAAGCACCTTATCGGCCTGCAGGAGTGTAACTGGCGAAAAAAAAATTAAGCTATTGGAACATGTTAGCGATGTGAAGGATCGAAACCGTGTGCGTCACTCAAGAACAACTGATGTAGCCCGTAGTGTTGACGAAAACCCAGGTTTTTTAGGCATTCAACAAACAACATTAAACCTTATTTTAAATGAAGACTTAGGTCTTAAGTGAGAGGTTGAATCAATCGAATGAAAACACCAGAATCGTTCAACAGAAAAGGTGTAGTGTTCCACCAAGATAATCCGGGACCTCATACAAGTTGGGTCATTCGTCAAAAGCTTTTGCAGCTTGAATGGGACAAACAGCCTCACCCACCATATTCTCCAAATCTGGCGCCATCGGGTTATTATTTGTTTCGGTCATTTCAAAATTTTTAAGAGCCTGGAATCATGCTACTACTAGAGGAATGGCAAAAGGTGTTGGACCAGAATAGCCAATATATAATTTAATAAAATTCATTAAACGAAAATTGTCTTTCAATTTCCCAAAAAAAAACCAAATTACTTACTTACAACCCAATAGGTTGCCTATAATTCTCCAACATATTCCAAAACTCAATTTCCAATTGAGAAACTGTACATTACGAATATCAGGTTTTTTTCGTGAGTTTTTATTAATTCAATAGTAATAATTAATGCCCTTTCCATACCTCACCTAAAAGCCTTCCCCACATAAATAACTTCGAGAAAGAGATAAAATCATTAACTAGAAAGAGAACCAGACGACATAAATTTCATTCTTCATCCACTTACTGGCGTGAGAAAGAACATGAACCTCCTCAGGAACCCTTATTAACGTCACCTGCTAGAAACATTCTTCTTTTACTTGTTGCACCAATGCTGGATACACTTGCTCGGTTTCAAGAGCCTCGAAATTTTCAAACCCGAGGCTGAATTACTCGAGATATTGTGGATGGAGGTCATATCGTGCCTTCCCTGAAAGAATGTGAGCCATGGAATTTTTCGTATCTAATAGAATCTCTCTTTTCAGCTTCGAAGAGGGAAAATCGGACAAAGAGATACTGGATAATTTACTAAAGGCTACACGTTACGATAAGAGACTTCTTCCGCCAGTACAAGGTAACTCATTTTAATTATTGGATATTTTAAATCAAGAACTCAGCTTTTATTTTATAGACTTTTAAATCAAGGGACTCTTCTCAAACGGAAATTTTTTTTATTGTGACTTTTGATCCAATAAGGTGGAAATATTCAACTGGAAAAATATGTATTGAAAATTACCAGGAAGAAGTATTTGCATATTACAAATAATAGCTGGAATTAATTCTTCAGAACCTCTACAGATTTAAGTCTCATGAAAAAATTTAGAATTGGATTTTTAAAAAACATGTCCGAGATACACTGTATCACTTTAAAGACATATAAATTATCATCACACGTGGTGAAAGTTAACTAATAAAAAATAAAGAGGAATATAAAAATAATGACCTAATTATTTAGACATCACCTTATACATACATAAATGATTTGAAGTAAAACACTTTATTTCCGCTTATTTTTATTTTTCAACGACAATTGTTTCGTCAATTATATATTGACTTCGTCAGGTGAGTATAGTAACTAACTACTTTTACAAAATCTTTCTCCTTAAATACAAGTTTCACTAAAAATACGTGATAAAATGAAGGTTACAAGGAATTTATTAAAAAAGGTTCAACAACGGAGAACGGTTCACATCTGTTTGGTCGTTCAACAAAATATTCATTTTATGATGCCGGTTTATTTCCATTGCTTCTAAAAGGTCCAATCTATTGCATCTGTTTTCAAAATGGAGAACTTCAAAGTTATGTTCAAAATCATGTCCGGATTCTTGTAGGTGTCTGGCATACGTGGAGTTTGATTTATTCTTAACGAATGAATTCCGGTGTTCCTGGATCCTACTCTCAAAAGATCTACCCGTTTGACCAATGTATACATATGGACATGTACCACAATTTAACCTATATACGCCTGATCACTTGTTCTTATTGACGATATCTTTATTATTTTTTATTAATTTACCTAAAGAATTTATTGTTTTATATGAGATATTGACATTTCGTTTTTTTGTTCTGTTTTAATATTCAAAGTTTGATATATATATATATATATATATATATATATATATATATATATATATATTAAGCTGAGACATTTTTACTCTGAAATCAACGTTATTACTGTACTTCTAAGTACAAAGTTTCAGATCTGTAGAATCTTTAGTTACTAAAATATTAGACAAAATATGAAAAATTTTCGAACGTGAATAACTGCGGAACTATTGAACCCATTTTGCGCATTGACGAAGTCATTCGAGATATCTAGAGGGTAAATCATTTCTGAAAGTTTCAGAAATGTTTTTCCGTTCGAAAGTTACCATGATTACGGACGGAGCGGTCAAAATTAATTTTGACCTCGTGTTCTTCATCATTGAGTCCATCTTAGTCATTCAAAATTCGAAAATTATTGACATTTGGGCGAAGCAATAACAAGTTGTTCCCTGGAAAATTCTGGCAAATAGTGAATTTTCACCGTTATTGAGAAAGACGATATGAATAGTTTGAAGCTGATAAGGAACTTCATGTTCTTATGACCACATGGTTGTTCAGGAGAAAGAATCTTTCTGAATTATAGATAAGTACCCTCCGTACAATTAGTTGGAGAAAATATACCTGGAAAAATCCCGTTCATCATCAGAAACTTAACACTAAAACGATAAAACATAAATCGGTAACTATCATTGGATCTTTCGTAAACGGCCATTTTATGTTGAGTTATTTGATAACTAAGCAATAACACTGCAGTAATTAGAAAATATGAAAATCATACAAATTCATAGAATTTTAGAGAACAATGGCTCCTTCCTAAGATGGCCTCAACACAATATTCTGCCATTAACCCCCTAAAATGCGATTGCTTACTAGCGCCATTATCGGCGTTAATATACATTGAATAATATAAATATTTTAAAAAATTTTTAAACAATTTCAAAAAATTAGCCTTCTACATATTTAATTCCAAAAGATTATATTCAATGATTATAACTTCTGAAAATAAATTAAAATAATGTCGTATAAGTACCACTTATATCATGACATAAAATAAACATTCATTATAAGACCTCCAAATGGTATAACAAAATCCAATAAATAAAAATCATTAACTAAAATCCTATAAATTAAATTAATTAAGTTAATGATTTTTATTTATTGGATTTTGTTATACCATTTGGATGTCTTATAATGAATGTTTATTTTATGTCATGATATAAGTGGTACTTATACGACATTATTTTAATTTATTTTCAGAAGTTATAATCATTGAATATAATCTTTTGAAATTAAATATGTAGAAGGCTAATTTTTTAAAATTGTTTAAAAATTTTTTAAAATATTTATATTATTTTATATACCTTCTATCAAGAATGACCTCTATTTACGTTATTTTAATATACATTGATATCAATTTCAACATCAAACAGTTTCAGTTATTACTATTTATAGTAATGTATTTTATCATAATTTAAACAGATTTTTAAAAATTGCCATATTTTGCTAGCAGAATATTGAAATTTTCACACATTTTTCTGTCACTTCTCTGAACATTAAGTAATGAAACTTCGACACTGCAGTCACAAAATGAGCAAACATTTGAATTTTTTCAGTCGTGAAACATAGTAATTTTTAAAACTTGTTCTTATATATTTTGCTGAAGAATATTTCTGCCAAAATCATTCGATTTTTTTGTTCAATATGGGAACTGTTATATCCCAAATTCCCATTTCTCATTAACGTAATGGTGCCTTCAAGTTGAATCTTCTGTTCGAACTAAATTTGGCGTATATATTCCTATTATGTTATTCCTTCATTCGCTTCTCGTCCATTCTCAGTAAAAAATCCAAGAAGTTTGAATCCTGTGTCCAAGCCCGAAGTTAATTACAGAATATTTAGGTCATATCAACACCACTTCAGTAAATTAACTGACCATTAAATCATTACACCTTTTGTTGCCAAATGAAAAATCATAATATTCTGATTACTTTTACAGATTATTTTATATTGAAAATAACAAGATGTCTAGGAAATTATTTTATTGTTTATAATAAGAATCCCAAAAAATTCAAGAAATCAGTACAAAATACGGACCCAATAAAAATTTGGACGAATGTTTCGTTGTTTTCCAAACTTTTTATCAAACTCTATTAAGTAAGGATCTAAGCAATTCGAATATAATAAAAATCAATTTGAATGTGAGTCAATATTTGATAGAAGAAAAATTTAAATGATTTTAAATTTAGAATTATATATTCTAACTTCTAAAATATATTTTGCTACTAGATACAAAAATTATCAAATTGATACCCTTATATAATTATTATAAAATATTTTTCAATGTCTGGGGAAAAACTTTTTATAACCCGATATGAAACGTATTAATATAAATGTATAAAAAAATATATAAGTATGTATATTAACATGCCAATACTAGAAAATCCACTATTTCAAAATTAACTAAAATTCCCAAAATAAAAATAACTGAACAAGAATTCCAACATTTGATAGCTGTTATTTCGGTGTCTAGACCTCTTCAGAAATGTATTGAACTCAGATTCAAATATATCAAGCATTGACCCACATTCAAATTGATTTTTAAATAAATAAATTCATAGAGAGTGTAAATATGCACAATATATTCCTTAATTATTTCTTATTCCTGAAATTCTGGTTATTGTTGTCATCATAGGACATTATTTGGGGTGAATAAGTTTTGTTATGTTTTTCTGTGTTCCGAGTACAAATAGTTATAGGTTATACGTAACACCACGTTTATCATTTCTGTTTTATTTTGGATGCATTAAAGCTTACTTCGAGTTTATTCCTACCAGTTTTTATCTTATATGGTAAGTTGAATTTTGATCTTGTGATATATTTGAATCTGAATTCAATACATTTCTGAAGAGGTCCAGAGACCAAAAAGCAGCTATCAAATGTTGGAATTCTTGTTCAATTATTTTTATTTGGTCCTTTATTTTGGGAATTTTAGATAATTTTGGAATAGTGAATTTTCTTGTATTTGTATGTCAATATACATACTTGTATAGTTTTTTTTTAATAAATTTGTATTAATACGTTTCATGTCGAGATGTAAAAAGGTTTTTTCCGAGACATTGAAAAATATTTAATATGGATTATATGTAAGAATATCATTTTAGTAGTTGTTGAATGTAGTTTCAGTATATATTGTAGAAGGTAGAATATATAATTCTGAATTTAAAGTCATCTAAAAACAACCCTTCGACAGCTTCTATGGAACAAGCATGTTGAGACTACTATTGGTAAAGCAGTAAGAGCTTTGATAGTGTGCAAAAGTTTACTGGTGAGACTTGGGGTTGTAACCCGAGTATAATGTGATGCATGTAGATCATGATTATGATCATGATTATGAGGTTGACATAGTTTGGCATACTAAAGCAAGTCTCAACACTACGAGAAAAACCCTCGACAGAGTACAAAGACTCGCTTGTTTCTGCATCACTGAAGCTATGAGGACATGCACAAGTAGGACACTAGAGATCATCACTGATGTCATACCTCTCCATCTAGTAAAAAATAGATTGGTTAATGAGGCCACTCTCACAATATGCAGGGAATGTCAAGGTATTGAGAGAATTAAAAACCAGATATCCTGGTCCTCTTTTACCAAATACATTTCATTAGCAAATTGTGATGCAATGAAAAAAGTTAGCATCAAAAAGAACTTTACTATGGTTTTTAGCAGAAGGAACGAATGGGAAAGGAAATCCACCACCCAAACTCTCAGAACAAAGACAATCAAGTAGTTTAAAACCACCACAGGAGCTAGCGCCCAAGTATCTGAGACATGCACCAAATACCTACTCTTGTTAGGCTCCTGCCCAAGCAATTTTTAAGCAGAAATACTTGCAATTGGAATATGCGTGGAAATGAAACTAGAAAGAAGCTATCAGAAATGTGATATAGCTATCGACTCCTAATGGTCAAGCTGCTATTAGAGCTCTAAGCTCATATGTCAATGATTCAAAACTGATATGGGAATAACGAAGAAACCTTAATGAAGTAGGTGAAAAGTCCTTCTCTTTAACCTGGGTTTCCGTTGCACGGGGATCAAAGGAAATGAGGAGGCCAATTATTTGCCTCTCTACTGCTCCTGAACCCTTTTGTGGTACAGGAAAATGCACATTTCTAAAGAAGGCAGAAAATGAAAGAAAAATACTCTGGCGGAATCTTCAGGAGCGGGATTACTCCAAAAAGTTTCTTAGAAACTTCGATACTGCAAGTTTCAAGTAGCTGAATCACAGTGTTAACACGCATCACCTCCTCTCTGGCTCCCTTACTGTGCATTGCCGCCTCAGAAAGCATTAGATGATTATAGGTGTAGCAGACACTGACGAGTACAGATTATGTGTGGAGGGGGAAGACGTCCCGGATCACCTAGCTACAGAATGCTTTGAGATTAGAAGCCAACGCAAAAAACACTTTGAAAAAGAAACTTGCAGGAACGAGAATATTGCCTATTTGAAGCTATCCCAGATAGTGGAGTTCAACAGAACTCTATAAACTGGAAGACGAGCTGTAGTGCAGTTTTGATAGAGTGGCACAATCGACATTAAGGTCTTGGTGCAAAGTAACGCCTTTTCAATCCTAAATCTGGATGCTTGTCTGAATTTGTTTTCTCGCTCTGTCTTGAATTACTAATAATGATCATTCGAATATATTCAATTTGACGTTTTCTTTATGCACTTGGTAATATCACCTGTGACTATGATGTATATAACATTATTCTCGTTTTCTTTCAGGAACATTAACAGTCAACGTCAGTGTTCTTCTTCTTAGCCTAGCATCACCTGACGAGTCCAGCTTGGTGAGTGAATAACAGAAAGAAGGTGAAATAAACGAACAAACTCATTCATAATTCAATGAATTTTCGATATGTATGACCTCATCTAATATTCATCAAACAAATTGAATAGATACTCAGATGGAATCTGCCATAAATCGACGTTAACGTAAAAATATGCATGTACGATGAAAAACGCGCCTGTCCCATTTATTACCTAGAAGGTATTATATGTTCAATATTTGATTAGTCCCTTTCGATATTGATTATTGTGACTACTGGGAGATGTCATTACCAATGGAAAAGATTGAAATTCAGCACCATTTCTGGTGTTCTGATTCCTCGTTTGAAAGATTGTCACATTTTGACAGTTGACATTATGTCAGCGTTGTAAATTAATTGCTGTCCTGCACAAAGTTTGAAAGTTAATGCAATAATTCATGAAAGCTTGTGTTTAGGAGTTCATTTATATTATTCTTAATAAACATACTAAAGAGAGAGATGTTCTACATTTTTTAGGATTTTTTTTAAAGGAACCTATTTTGAGCAAGTTGTTTTCGAAGAAGTTCTTGGGGTAATGTTCTGCATTTTTGGAAAGGAATTTATTGTCCTTAAAGGAAGGAATGAAACAAAATTTTGTACCCTTCAATTATTTGTTTCATTATTTTTAGTTTATTTCATTTATATTTCTTTGAATTTCTTTCATTCCCTTTGGTACTGTGTAATAAGTACTAATTCTATATTTCTTTGGACACAGTGTATTCTGAAGATATTTATTCAATTCAATTCTAAAAATTTTTCAATAAAAATTTTCTCCAGCATCGTTTTTAAAGAAGTATGGACCGACGATGCCTCCAGCGTGTAAAGCACACCATACAGTGCATTTTTCAGGATGCAATGGAACCTACAGAACTTCTTGAGGATTGTTTTCGATCTGTGTACGGCAATTTTCCTTGTTTACATAGCCGTTCGACCAGAAATGAGCTTCATCACTAAACACAATTTTACGATAAAAAAGTGGATCAACTCCAAGCTGTTCTAGGGCCCAATCTCTAAACAAACGGTGCTTATTATGGTCAAGTGGCTTTAGTTCTTGAACCAGTGGGATCTTGTAAGGGTGTAAACCAAGATATTTACGCAAAACTTCCCATGTGGTGAATGCACAGAGTCCAACTTGTTGTGAAGGTCGACAAATAGAGAAATCTGGATCGTCATTAATATATGACTTAGCGCAGCGATATTTTCTTCTGTACGTACAGTTCTTTGTCTTGTTGTTGTTTTTGCATCGAGCAGAGAAAATGTTGTCCGAAATCTATCGATAGTTCGACGAATAAGCTGTTCTGATGGACGATTATGTAAACCATGAATTTCACGAAGTGCTCTAAGAGTTTGACGAATAGAACACTGATTTTGAAAATAAATTTCAACAATTTGTAAACGTTGTTGCGGCGTGAGTCTTTCCATGATAATCTGTCAATGCTTACTGAACAGAAATGTCAAAACAACATGGCTTCTACCTTCCGTCAAATCACAATGAAATGTGCTCGTTACAGATCGAGGATCAATGATTATTTGTTTCAAAATTTGAATGGTATCGACCTAGAAGTGTTTTGGTTCCAACAAGAAAAGTTCTATCATTCTAAAAAAAACCCGATATTTAAAATCTTTCTTTCAGTTTAAAACCCACTTTTTTATATACATAGTGTTTTTTGAAGGCAATTTACATAATTATTGAAGAAAAAAATTCAAAATATGAAGTCGACGGTGCTATCTGTTGCCTCTACCGAAAAGGTTCCTTATTGAAATCATTAGGGGCTTGATTGGGTATTTCCTTTTGTTTGGTCTTGGTTCGTATCTTGTAGAACAACGGATTGCAGAAGTAGTGTGGTCTGCTCATAAATTTCTTCTATCCATCGTTCCTTTTGTGAAGGAGTCATTATAGGGATTTTTCTGTTTTCCTTGATATGTAGCCCTGTCTTTTCAGTGACATACGGACGGTTTCTGGACATACTCTAATATTTTGTTGATTTCCAAATCTGTTAACCAATTTCTGAAAACCCAGGCGCGGATTGTGTCGTCCTGAGACCAATAAAGCTTTTAAGTTATATCCTTTAACTTTACGCGGTCTTCCTGAAACTGGTCTATGCCTCATATTCATGCCATTTTTCATTCTCTTTATTGTCTCATATACAGCACTTTTTCCGAGTTCAGTCAATTGCAGTAAATTTTTAAAGTTTCGAAAACCCTTTTTATACAAATATTCTACCTGTCTTATTTTTTTTTAGTTGAGACATCATTTCATAAATTTTATACCGCTTGACAATCAACAATATTTGACCAATAGTGTTGCCATGCAACTTTGGCCATAGCGGACTATCTGCACAACCTATCTTATACATTACTTTTTTCTTAGAAAGTTACAAAAAAAAAGTATGTTAAAATTATAAAAAAATAATAAATTCAGGATACTTTCTAGACGGACTATATAATAACATCTGTATATATTGCTGCGTGAAATATTGAAAATTCATGTGAATTATTGATTCTGGTAACAGTTAAATTGAGAAAATCAATAAAAACATTATGTTGCGTTTCCATAGTGAACCAACACAATAAATCAAATCATCTTATTAACCAAAACTTATTAGCATTCAATTCAATTGGAAACCTCATTAAATATAAGGAAACTATTTTCTTATTCAGATATATAGTACACTTCAAAAATATATTTTAGCTGCTGCTGGTGATTTGATTAACAGCTTGATCAATGGGCATATCCCAGTTAGCATTAGATAGCTTCTTTCTAGGGCGCTGTCAGAGAGGTTAAAATCGTTGTCAGTTATGAGAAAGCGGAAGTGATTGCTGTGGTACAGGCTGTCTAAACTACACCAGTATACATGAGTTGTTCTATCTGAGGTCTATCAACGAAAATTCACCAGTGAGTATGTCATGTGTAGCCCGCATCAAAAAGGTTGAGATCAATATCTTTTATATCCCTTCCTAATGTTCTTTCAGGACCCAAGATATGACCTGAAACCTCTTGTCAAAATGAAAGGTGTAGGTAACTAGCTTATGAGTTAAGTAAGTCTCTAATAGGTGATATGTAAATATAATGAATTGTAATTTTTTTGGGGCACCAGATGGCGATGGCTACTGTCTCTAATGTGATTTTAGGAGTGAGAGGGAGACAGTTCTTTGTATTACAGATTTGTTCATATAAATAAAGTACTCCAGAACTAGCTCTGGTATTGTTTTTCTAATAAAGTAATGACCCCATAGTTTTCCAGATCTGCTTTTAATTTGAGTCTGAAGTTTATTCCTTGTAGACATGGAAGATCCTTCTTGGTATCAAAGAGAGGCTACTGGATTCTTTCTAAGCGTCGGTAGAATCCATTACGATTCAATTGAGTTGATTTAAAGGCGCATTATTAGGTGAATCAATATATTTTAAATTTTTGGGAGCGTGAGAAGACATTATCAGTTATAGTGTGAAGGCTGTTCAAGCTTGGTAGCTTGAATGTTGGTACATTCTCCTTAAGTTTGCCTCTATTTTTCAGAAATTCTGTTCTTAGTTGCTCTTTCCACTGAGAAGTGAATATTATGGAGCTCTCGATGTAGTGTTTTTATATTGGCTATAATTTTTTTTGACTCGATGTGAGGAGTTCAGTGGAAAGGTTCGTTGCCTTCTTGATATGCTCTTGAGATTGCATTTTTGTGTATTTACTTAAAGCATCCTCCAGTAGATCTTTCTTCCGTTTCTTCTTAACTCATTTTCAGAATATTTTTCATTGGTGTTTTGTGTAGAGGATGCATGAAATTGTCTTCGGCAGGATCGATTTCGGCAACAAGTCCTGGTTCAAGATTGATCGCTGAAGGATAGGAAACCTGAAATTAGTCTCTTGAGAACGAGGTCTCACTTGTTCAAGGTTGACAATGTTGACACGTGAATTCTACAGTTTAGTGTATTGACATGTGAGCGTAGCTCTTTCACCAAGTGACCAGTTAGCAGTCTCCACAGTTTGTCACAAGAGGCAGAAAGTGTAATAAGTGTTATGCCTTATCATCGCGCATGGCGAGATCCACTCCGAAGAGCTGAACTCACCAGCTTCCAATTTGGGCTTCAGTTCGAGAACCTATAATACAACCGTATAACTGGTAGCAGCGAAGCACTGTTCAACCTCTACTAGCTCTGCATAGTTAGTACCCGTGTAGTTGGGAACCAAGATGATCTTAACATTGATGCCTCAATTGATCCTGGTACAAGCACTATCAATCCAGCCTGTACATCAAGACCCACGAACCCTTGTGTAGTCTTTCAATTGATCCTGGCTTCAAGCACTAACGAACTAGCCGTATCGTCGAGATCCACAAACCCCAGAAACGTCTCGCAATCGATCCGGGTTCAGGACGAGGCCAGTCTGCAAGTCCCGCTAACCCTGAAGCATTTCTCGAGATATCCTGAACATGAGTGTCTGCGAACAGATAAAAGGAATACCCTCCTAGTCCAGCCTGCGGACTGTCAACCACTGCCCCCTCGAGTCCATCACCAATTGGGTGACCAGGTCGTACGAATACTTCCCGAGGGCCTCCATCCTCTCAAGGTGACGCAGTATGCTACATAACGCACTCGGCCATTTGACAGAAATATCCGGAGATTTACTACAAGGAGTAGAGTAACGCTAGTTCTGAGAGTGTAAGCCCTGTGCTGCGACATACACCCTTGTCACCATCGATCTTCCACCACAGGGGTCCACTGACTGCCGCAAATGGCATTACTTTAGACATAGAGACTTAAACCTCCATTTCACCAGGATGAAACTAGGGTACTAGCCAACACAAGCATCCCAGTGTGGGGGCTATAATGCCATGGGGGCGTGACAATGTTAGCAGTCAAGGTGGACCTAATTGTCAGAAGGTTCCAAATATTTTATTCAACTAAATAATTTTTAATGAAGTGTATTCATTCACTTGGCGCGTGTATTCATGAAAATCCTTTCTGCATTCGGAATTTCACATCAAACTTGAGTTCGAATAATCATGAGTATATGATAATCTAAAATATATTCCAGAAATACGAGGTAGAGTTCCTGCTCCAGCAGCAGTGGTACGATCCCCGTTTGAGGTACTCAAATCAGAGTAGGTACGAATTCCTCAACGCCATACACCATCACAACGACATTTGGCTGCCTGATACCTATTTCATCATGCATGGAGATTTCAAGCATCCTCTCATTCCCATGCATTTTGCCCTTAGGATATATCGTAACGGAAGCGTCAACTACCTCATGAGGTAAGTGACTAAAAACGCAAATCCTCATACCTTGGACTGAATGATATCGTAGTTATTATTATTACCATTCCAACTTAAAATTTTCGGTACTACGATAGGTGTTCAATGTATTATCTCATTTACTAATGGCACTATCTGAGGGTATAAATATAAAATTTCACTAATTGACGATCATTAGTTTTCTAGGTATCCTCAGTAAAAGACGACCAGAATGACTGAAGCCACAATAATGAAGAAAATCGAGCATCGCCCAGTTATAAAGTTCCTCACTAAACAGGGGAAAAGTCAAAAATCATCAGTGATGGTTGTTTACCGAGATTCCACCCCGTAGTTATCCACCGTTCAAAAGTGGTGAAGTGAAATCAAAAAAGGGGAAGAAAACATTGAAGACGATCCCCGCTAGGTCGCGCCCGTTAGTGGTACCACTGAAGAAAATATAAAAAGGGGAAAAGCTGGTACTTGAAGATGCCAGAATAAAAATCAAGATATTAACAAAGATGACAAACCTATCCGTAGGTACCATATTTGCTATCCTTCATGACGATCTTAATCTCTCAAAGTTGAGCATGATGAGTACCGAGAATACTCACCGTACCTGAAAAGCAAGTGCGAGTCGAGTGTAGTAAGGAATTTTTAGAGCTCTTTGAGAGACCCATCGACTATTTTCAACCGGCAGGTTATAGGGGTGACTCTAAGAGTAAACAAGAGTCCATGCAGTGGGTTGAAATGGGTGCACATCCTCCAAACAAGTTTGAAGTCACCCCATTCGCCGGAAAAATAATGACTACAACAGTCTTCCGGGATTCCAGAAGTATTTTATTGATATAATGCACTAAAGGGTGAAAGCATCACAACTGCATCATACGCAATCACTCTGCGTGATTTAAGAGAAGCAATGAAAGGAGAAAGTAGAGGAAATTTCTCAGTTTGGGTGTTGCTGCACCGGTTCGAAAGACGCTGTGTGGAAATGTGGCTTCGAAGAAATTACTCATCCTGCGTACAGTCAAGACTTGGCCCCCCAGTGACTACTACCTATTCCCAAATGTGAAAAAATATTTTCGTTGAAAGCGATTTTCCTGCGACGAAGAACTGAAGGTAGCAACTAATACCTGTTTTGGGTAGAAGCCGGAAGAATATTTTTCACAAGGTTTAGAGAAGCTTATTTTCCGATATAAAAAATGTATTGAAATTCTAGGAGACTAGAGAAAAAAATAGAGTTTTCTTTTATGCCTTTACCGAGAATACATTGAACACATCTCGTAGTAATGTATCATATTTATCACACTGAATTGGACTAAGAAATCTTCGGTACTACACGACTTCCTGTCAAAAGTGACTGAAATTGAACTAGTGGTAGATGGATTCAAATCTCTCCCACAGGCACGTGTTGGGTTACCTACCATCTGCGTTCTCGAAGTAGAGTGCTCACCAGATTCTCTTATGCTCTTGTCATGACCTCGTTCGTACTTATTTTCATTTCAGTTTCTTTTACAGTCGGAGAGTTTTAGATTGAAATAAAACACAGAAAAATGTTTTTATCTCCATAAAATTGGCTTCATTCGGTAAAAATTATATTCAGCGAAGCTACCAGCACTTTATGACCTACTTTTTAAATCGACATGGCAACCATTCAAAAGTTGACTGATGAAAAAATCAATAGGGATCATGTGATGTAGATGAAGAACTTTCGGAAATATTTCATGATAAGAGATAAGGTTGCCTAAAATCATCGAATCAAGGGCATATATTCCTATCATGTTCGTTCAAATCTTTTAGTAATTCGTGATCTTTGCCATTCCATGATGTTACCACGTTATAATTTTTAATACATTTCCCCTTCCTGATAGTGCCGATGCCTTCAAATCCGTCCGTTTCCGGAGCCTATTTGAATCCTTATGAACATTCTAGGTTGCAGCTAACCTTGCTCGCCAACCCTCCTCCTTTATCCGGGCTTCGGACTGGCAGTGACAACAACGTAGGCTACTCAATCCACCCCCGTGGGCCTCTGGCAGAGATGATACCGTCTGTGGTCTGAAATAGAAGATCTGTTGAAAACATCGCCGCTTTCCGTGAGAATACGAGACAGATTGCGTCTCTCTCAAAGCTTCACCTTTCACACTATAATTTTGCCTTGAGCCTGCACCCGTACAAAATTCAACTGACCCAAGAGCTAGGTAAACGATCCTAGACAACGACGTGTGTGCACTTAATGGACCCTGGAGCATTTGCAATCTGACCCTAATATTAATCAAAAAATCATATGCAGCGATGAGCCCTATTTATGGACGAATGAGTACAGGAGTACCCGTCCTGGTTTTAACAGCTCATGTTACATTGGACATTTTGCACGAGCGATTTGAAGGTCTTGTCATCTAACGTGGAGGTGATGTAAGCTGGCACTGAAATCGTACGATACGACTCCGTTCGACTTTTTTTTGTAGGGTTATATTGAGTCGCAGGTCTATACGAATGAGTCACAAATCACAGTGATTCTAAAAGCCAACATAACTCATGCCATCGGTCAAATTCAGCCTGATTAATGCGCCAAAGTCATAAGAAATTGGACATTTCGCATCACCCAGCGGAGCCGCGATTTTATATTCCACACATAATCGCATCGGTAGGCTTTTCAAACGAATACAAAATTTCGATTGTATTTCACATACACTTTGTTTTATTCAACTCTTAAGATATGAGACCCTTTACATGGGAAAACATAGTAGAATGAGTCGAGTCAAATATAAACAGTATAAATGACTTGCTCGAAACTGACAACTTCATCAACATTCAAAATGTCGCATGTTTCAATTCAGTTCTTTACCGCAATGTTTTTTCTTCCAGGCGACATCTTATTCTTTCATGCCAAGGCAGTTTGAACATATTCCCTTTCGATGATCCCGTTTGTTCTTTCTCCATGGAAAGTAGTAAGTATCCAAGTATTTTTACTATTTGTACATACTTCGATAGGTTTAATTAGGCATTATTCAATATATCTCACCTAGCCTTATTTTTAATTAATGTTTCTGCTTCTATCTCTCGCCGGGGTGTTTTAAGATGAATATTTACATTTCTGCATTTCACCATATCAGAAACAGTTCATTTTGGGTTAAGAGAACAAAATGAGATAGAACCAAATTAAAGTATCATCTAAGTGTATTTTTTCGTTCAAACCACTCAATAAATATCGGGTTACCCTAATTTGTGTTTGAAATAATGAATGCGCTAATTATTCAATGAATTATTTATAGGTTATTGTAGCTAGAGAGGATTACCTAATTATCTGTGTCTTCTTCAACTCTACTTAATTCTATAATACCTCATAAATTTTTTCAGTCCATATTCCATTGAGTTCAATTTGACCATAAAAACGGTAATAATTTTTCAAATAATCATCCATTAATATTTCATAACTTTTTCCTTCTACATTTCCAATCAAATCTATTAGATGATTCTCTTATTTCAGAGTCAGTTACCACGTTATCAAAGTCACATAAATTTTCTCTGAACAAGAGTTCCAAAGTGCCCCATGAAATAATCTCTCTAAATCTAAATGAACCATTTAATTATCTGGGACATAATAGTTTGAAGTGAAATGATCTTACCGTCTTTAACTGAATATTATCCTTGGAAAAACAATTTGAAACTCCTAGAATGTTACCATGAATCCCTTGGTACTCTAACAAGGTTTATGGCGTAAAGACCAAAGCACGAATGACATCATCCGAAGTATGTACCCATTTAAATAAATAGCGTTTGATGTGTATATCTTTAATGGGCTGTCATGAACTGTCTTTAATATTTCTATTAATGGAATACATAGATTAAATTTATATACAGGCTCTCGCAATAGTACGTTGTGCTTCTATAGCTGTTAAACCAGACATCTTAGAAATTTCGTTCGAAAGCAGGCTTCTTGTACTTTCATTTCTTCATCTCAGGAAATTATTTTTTAATATATTTTCAGTGGCCTCCAATATCTCTATTATGACGCAAAATATAAGAGTTTTTGTACACACCACCTTCCCTATTCTCCAGAAGCAAATTAAGTTCACAGTTCGTTTTCCATTCAATATCCACGCTCCAACCTCTGCAAAAATTGGTATTTAATCATTAACTCCGAGCCAAAGCACAGGCCATGCGTAGTCTGTCTCCATAAATCTCGGAAACTTGTATAACACAATGTGAGCGCCCCACTAAATTCGATGTATTATTTATTCATCCCTGTACGAGATGGAGGCCGAAACGAGCCTCCTTAGCTCCTGCTCCGCCCTCTAACCCATTCTGTTTCATCTGGTGAACGAAAAGCGCTCACCATGGTAAAGATGCAGAAAAAGAGAAGTTCATTCCGAGGCAGGCTCTTTCATAAATTCGAGAAACTCGTTAAAAGTGCAATTGGGAGTTTCGAGGGTGGATAGAGTAGAATACGTTTAGTTTGTACGCTTGATGTCGCTTATGGCTAGATAAAAACTAGGAAATATTGAAAACTAAGTTTATAAAACAGTTCGGATTGCTGCAGGAAGTGTTCGTTCGTTCTTTCATTTATTCGCGTTAGTACCAAAATCTGGGTTATTAAAGAAATTTCAAATAATGAAGCCTCGTCGGTACTAGGTCCAAATAAGATCACGTTGGAAAATGGTGAGGTGACTGATGGGAAAAAATCACTGAAGTTATGAAGGGTTTTTTTAATAATATGGGCGAATCACTAGACTCTAAGATTACTTAGGTTCTCCAAAATCCCAAATTCGATCATAAATTATAATATATAGTGGCTGAATGTATTCGGAAAAGACCAATGAGGAAAAGGTTACTGGTCTTTCCTTGAAAGGCCCAAAAGTGCTTGATTATGTGACATTATCACAATTGAATTGATGAAAATTATTGCACCTTTTCTAATGAAATCATCCGTTAACTTAATCACCTCTGGTTTGTGGATTGGTTTTGTTTCTACTCATTTCAAATAGTCCTCTAATACCAATTCATAAAGATTATGGCAGAAAGAACCTCAATAACTACAGGCCTTGGTGATGTTTATTTTCACAAAACTGTTCGAGGTCGTGATTAACCTAAGATTGATGAGCTACCTGAATAGATTTGGAATTTAAATAGTTAGTTTACTTTCAGGTACGAAAGATCTACTGCTGATGAAGATATCCAAAGGATATAAAGCACAAGATCTGGGTGGCCAAATCACATCGCCGAAACTAGAAATTGCGCGTCCTGTCTAATTTTCAATAAAGCCAAAACCGTCAATGAGAATTTACGGTTTGAGTGACACCTTCTTTATTTTCGAAGAAGTACACTCCACCAGACCAAATTGCACACCATACAGAGACTTTTTGTGCATTTGATGGTCTCTCAAGGTTTCCTACCCCAAATACGACAATTTTGCTTGCTTACATAGCCACCCAGCGAAAAATGTACTTCATCGCTGAAGAAAATTCGATGTGAAAAATCGGCATCCAAACGTTGTTTTTCAAACACACAATCGGCATATGTTCTACGCATTCAATGGTCAGCTAGCTTTAGTTCTTGTGTCAACTGAACCTTATTAGGATGGAGATGCAAAGTACGCCATGACATGCCCAAATGTTGTGAATTGATAAATTTTGATATTCTTCAAAACTTTATTATTTTTATTAACAGCAGAAATATTTTCGGTCGAGCGTGCATTCCGATTATGTATGGGCCTCAAGACATCAGTAACAGATCCAACCTCTTCGAATTTTTTCACTGTGTCCATTATGCACAAAACGTACTTGCTACAGTATCATTGTTTTTATAGAAGGTTATCACAATTTTTACACGTTCAGCAGTAGATAAACGATCCACATTGTTAAATGGCTAACCTACAGTTAAACATATGAGACTTCGGATCACAGTTCTGTTCGACATATGTCATTGAAACAGAGATGTGAAATCCGGACCACGAAATAGATAACCTGTTATTTATCGACTTAAGGAAGGCCTTCGAGCAAATTAGGGGACATAGGATTAAGAAGAAAAGCATACAGTTTGTTTGAAATCTCTTTTAGACCATCCGCCCTCGAGCAGTTCAAAAAGCGTTGGCACAAAACCTGCTCTTAAACTGTGTTATCAAAAAGGACGTTCCCATAATTTAATGCAATTCGATTTCTTTCAGTTTCCTACGAAATCAACACCATTGAATACGTTTGGAAGAATGACGAAGACGTCCTGAGGAAGTCGACGAGTCTTAAAACGTTGAACGCGTACCTCATAGCTAACAAGACGATAGAGTGTCCTGTTAAATCGAGCTGGAGAGGTAAGTACACTAAAAAAGTTACAAATTTTACGGAGGTTTTATCTGTTTTTTCATCGGAATACCAAAAATACTGTACGAGACGGAAGAATTTAAATTTGATCCCATATAAGTATCCTAATACGAGGGTTGTTCAATAAATCACTGACACCGCAAATATTTTGCCTGATCACTTTTAATGCATACCATATATCACATGACATTTGTTAAATTGCAAAGTTTGTGTTTGATAGCCATTGGATGCAGGCTTTTTGAATTTCGACTAAAATGGAAAGAAGTTATTTTTGTATCTTCTCACCATGCTAAATTAAGTTGATGGTATGTTGATTCTTTTCTCCAAATATTATCAATTTTGTCTTGGTGATGTTCAATGTGAGATTATTCTTCCAGAACCATTTTTCGAGGTTTTCCAAATCTTTTTCAACTCCGGCTTTGCATTCATCTGGAGTGGAACCAACGCAGATTACTGATACGTCATCGGCATACATTACAGTTCCATTGGATGTTACTTTGATCAAATCGTTTGTGTAGATTAGATAAAGAAAGAGACCTAGTATTGATCCTTGGGGAACCCCTCTATCTACATGCAAGGCATTTAATATATTTGCTTGCCATTTTTTCCTTTTTCAGTTGTCCTCTGAATTTTCCCTTTTGAGTATGATCGAAATAGTATTGACGTTATACCTCTTATACCATATCTTTCCATTTTTTGCAGTAAGATGTCGTGATTCACTGTATCGAACGCTTTGATCTAGTCCAAGAAAATGTCGCTGTTTATCTGATGTTTATTCAATGATTTTATTACAGAGTCGATTTGCCTTTTCTGAATCCACATTTTTGTTTCATTAATATGTTTTTCTTCTCAAAAAACTTCATAAATCTGTCGATATTTTTCTTTCAAATATTTTATTAACATTTGAGAGTAGAGATACTGGACGGTAGTTATCGAACTTGTCATTTTCTCCTTTCTTGTGAATCGGTTCAACATAAGCTTCCTTGAGGGCTTGTGGATATTTTTCGTATTGAAACATTTAATTTATTCATCCAATAGTTATTTCATCTTTTCCGGGAAATGATTCAAACAATGTACCATCAGTAACACTTCTTCTTTACTTCACGTTATTAATTAAAGTCCAAATTGCTTTGGTCTTATTTTCCGATTCATTTATAAAGTCCTCATCACAGATTTTCTTAGATAATCCCACAACGCGTTTCTATATGGCTGAAAATTTTTTATAGTATTCTTCAGTCATCCGTCTCTTATATCAAACTATCTCAGTTGAAATCCCTCGAACAAACAAAAAATCTTCTAGTTTGTTAGTAGTTGGTTTTTGTTAAAAATATTTTTTCAATGATTTAAACAGTTTTCGGTCCTATAGGAAATATGTTCTCAACTGTACTACAATAAACCAGGCACCAACGGAAAGTATACAATATAAATAGTTAATTCGTGAGAGTTGTAACGTTTTAGTTATATACAAAAACAACGAATTCTACTACAACAATCCGGTTCAGTAAATATCACTCATGCAAAAATACAAATGAAAATTAACAGACAATGAGAGGGATAACGCCAACAGAACATGCAAATCCCGAGAATCTTACATTCAAAACTAAGGTGAGCATTTAAAGGACTAAAACGTGTAATTAATTAAAGTACATATGAGAGGTTTCACTTACCAAGAGTTACCAAGGAAAACTGTTATGTGCCTTCTCTGGCGGCTTGAAAATAAAGCGAAATGCCCGAATTGCGTCGATGTTATTTCCACAGAACGCATGAAAAATTACGGTATCACAGAATCTGCATTTTGCGTAAGCATAGGCGGGTACAGTGAGTGTACTACGTGAGGTACTTTTTATACTCTAATGGACTCTCCTCAGTCCATCGTTTGATTGTAAGATAATGTGAATCTCTTCAGTATCCTTTTCGTTGAATACCCTGTATATAATTTATATTAAATAATTATTCACCTAAGAAAATTAAGGATTTAGTGTACAACAATATGAGGGAAGAACTCAACTTAAACTTCTCATCTTTTGCAGAAAACAAAATTTTATATTTGTTCCTAGACAGTCAAACCATTTATTTGATTTAGAGTTCTGAACTAGCATAAATACAAACATAGATTCAATTCAGAACTGGAGCAGAAGGTGCAAAATTTAAAGTCGCTCAAAAAGAATCGATATGCAAATTTTTCTCGTCGTCGTTAAATGAATCCGCTTATATCACTATCTCCGATTGAACTTGACATTCCGGAAAATCCCTATTTATTAATTAGATCCGAAAAATAAGCCACCGACACAGCAGATTGTGACATTTTTCGCATTAATCATCCGTTTCATTTTCAAACATGCCAAGATTAATCCTTCTGCATATGAATGACGGCTTTCTGGTGAAAAAGTCCATTCCTAGAGCCTCAGATTTTCCGCCTTATCTTGGAGTGGTGTATATCAAGCCAGTCGTTTTTGTACAAAACAAACTATGTAATATACTTAATATACAGCACAAGGCAATTTTTCTTCAACTCTTATATAGGTCAAGTACGACAGTATTCTGAGAAGAAATAAGTCCGTGTGGTTTTCTGATACTGAACTGTTTCAGCCGTTACTATTTGGTAGTTTATCATAATTAAAACCAGTTGTAAAAATTACAATGTTTTGCTCCCAATAAATTGATATTTTACACATTCAATTGCGACTCAAGTTTCGGGAATTAACTAACCCATCTTCAGACAACTAAAGACTTAACAGGACATGTTATTCATGCATATAGAGGTAGAAGAGGTGATAAAACAGGTTAAAAGAAAGAGGGCGCCTAACAACTAATAGAATAACTCATAAACTCCAGATTTGTATATGTTTGGAGTTGGGTTCTTTTCGTTGAATAATAATAATAATACGGATGGTAATTTGTTTTGTGTTTTCAAGCAATATTAACATCTAATTTTCAAAAAGTAATAGTCACTTTTTAACTTCAGTTTTATGATGGGATAAGTTTGGTTTATAGCTATTTTAGATTGTTCCTATCGAATTAAATTATCTATCGGGCGTTTTTTATAGTGATAGAACTTTCGATAGGGATAACTGTGATTTGACAGGAGGTAGAAGCCATGTTGTTTTGACATTTCTATTCATTAAGCATTGACAAATTATCATGGAAAGACTCACGCCGCAACAACGTTTACAAATTGTTGGAATTTATTTTCAAAATCAGTGTTCTATTCACCAAACTTAAAGAGCAGTTCGTGAAATTTATGATTTCCATAATCGTCCATCAGAACAGCTTATTCGTCGAACAGAAACTATTCGTCGATTTCGGACAAAATTTTCACTACTCGATGCAACAACAACGAGAAGACAAAGAACTGTACGTACAGAAGATAATATCGGTGCTGTAAGTCAAAGTGTTAATGACGGTCCAGATTTCTCTATTCGTTGACGTTCACAACAAGTTGGGCTTTGTGCATCCACCACATGGAAAATTTTGCGTAAAGTTCTTGGTCTACACCCATACAAGATCCAACTGGTTCAAGAACTAAAGCCACTTGGCCATAATAAGCGTCCTTTGTTTGCTGATTGGGCCCGAGAACAGCTTGAAGTTGATCCACTTTTTTATCGCAACATTGTGTTTAGTGGTTTCTGGTTGAGCGGCTATGTAAACAAGCAAAATTGCCGTATATGGAGTGAAAATAATCCTCAAGAAGTTCTGCAGGTTCCATTGCATCCTGAAAAATGAACTGTATGGTGTGCTTTACACGCTGGAGGCATCATCGGTCCATATTTCTTCAAAAATGATGCTGGAGCTAATGTTACAGTGAATGGTGCTCGTTACAGATCGATGGTCAATGATTATTTGTTTCAACATTTGAATGGTATCGACCCAGAAGTGTTTTGGTTTCAACAAGATGGTGCTACACCTTATGCTGCTACCGTAACAATTGATTTATTGAAAGAAAGATTTGGCGATAATATTATTTCGAGAAATGGTCCGATTAATTGGCCTCCAAGATCATTCGACATAACTCCACTGGAATATTTTCTTTGGGGTTATGTCAAGTCATTGGTTTATGCTGATAAATCAGAAACAATACACGGTTTGGAATCCAACATAACTCATGTTATTCATGAAATAAGGCCTGAATTTCTCGAAAAAGTGGTCCAGAATTGGTCTGGTCGAATGCGGTTTCTCAAAGCTAGTCGGGGTGGAGATATGCCGGAAATTATTTTTAAAACATAAATGTCATAAAATTATCTTTCAAATAAAAATAATTTGACTTCAATATCAATTTAAATATGTTTTATTTCAATTTAAAGTTCTGTCACTCTAAAAAAACACCTGATATTATATTGGGGTTGAAACCGTTGTTCGCGGCTATTGAATTTATAGTTTGGACTTCAGCTTTTTCAGTAATTTTTTGATAAGGGTAATGCGATAGCTCTATGGATCATCGATTGATACGCTGACATTTTTTGTGAATATGGGTGATTGGAACCAAAGTCTAGTAATCTCAGGCAAGCCTAAGAAATGATACTTGTCACAATCAGCAACTATTTTACAACGTTGTAGGTTGTATCTACCATTATATGATCGAATGATCAATGTCACCAAGGTCCCTCAAATACACAACCCGACTTTACTGTACTGAAAATGATTAAAAATTCCTACTCTGAGCTCTAATTTCAATTACATGAATGGAGTGTGCGGTTGGCTCTAGGTAAAACATTACAACAATTTTATTTAAAGAAATTCACACAGTTATTATGTTTCATAATTTATTCAGAATCCTGGCACGTGTTTCGGTCTTTCGACCATCTTCTGAGGAGTACAAAAAGGAACTTAACTTAACATTAAAAAGATTCTTTTATTACACTTAGGACATCTGTGTGTTTTCATGGCGCATGAAAATAACAGCATCCAATATAGGTGTTGCCGAATAGTATTTGGAAATTTGATAAATTCTCCTTTTTTTCAATGGCTTTTTTGATTGAAAAAATCTCCAAATAGAATAACATAAATAGAGGTTAATTCTTGATAGCAGGTATATAAAATTATTTAAATATTTTAATACTAACCTTCTACATATTTAATCTCAAAAAATTATATTTAATTATTATACCTTCTGAAAATAAATTAAAATGATGTTCACTTATATCAAATGACATATAAAATAAACATTCATTATAAGACATCCAATTGGTATAAAAAAATTCAATACATAAAAATTGTTAACCAAAATCCTATAAATTAATTATTTTGAATAGACAAAATTTTTTTTTCATTGTTTTCATAAGATTGATCAGCAGAAACAAAATTTTGTCTATTCAAAATATTTAATTTATAGGATTTTGGTTAACAGTTTTTATTTATTGGATTTTGTTATACCATTTGGATGTCTTATAATGAATGTTTATTTTATATGTCATTTGATATAAGTGGTACTTATATGACATTATTTTAATTTATTTTCAGAAGTTATAATCATTAAATATAATTTTTTGAAATTAAATATGTAGAAGGCTAATATTAAAATATTTAAATAATCTCCAAGTAGACCATCAATTTACTCTCATTAACATTATGTAGTGAAGTGACATCTTTGTCATCAAAAAAAATTATTATTTTCTATACAATGTTCTGCGAAACCGGTCCATTTTGAAGAACCAGAGCATTGTATAGAAAATAATTTTTTTGATGAGAAAGATGTCACTTCACTACATAATAAAATAAGAAGGAACGGTTTTTTACTTGATAGAAGGATTATTACAAAATTTGAAAATCCAAACAGATTTAATCTGTTGTCTTCTACAATTTTAATTTCAAAAAATTCTTTGAAGAAACTTTAAGAATTAAATTAATGTCTTTATAAGCACTGCTCATATTTAATAGACGTTTAATTCCGTTTGATATTGTATGATGAATTTTGACGTCTATTAAATATGAGCAGTGCTTATAAAGACATTAATTTAATTCTTAAAGTTTCTTCAAAGAATTTTTTGAAATTAAAATTGTAGAAGACAACAGATTAAATCTGTTTTGATTTTCAAATTTTGTAATAATCCTTCTATCAAGTAAAAAACCGTTCCTTCTTATTTTATTTTATATATAATATATAATTATATTAGGTTTTTTAAATAAAGAAATTCATTATACAGTGTTGAACGGTTTTAACTGAGGCCAAGTGCCCCATGAGCTTTGTATGATTTTCTGTGAACTTGGAACATAAGTACCTTGGATATATAAAGGTGTTCACTTTTATTTCTATTGAGGACCGTGTATTCCTAAGATTCACTGAGTAAGTCTATACATTGTTTAATTGATTTTATTATTTTTTATATGTAAAGTTGAACTGATCTTATCTTAACTTTAATTATTTCTTGAGAATGTGCTACATGTTTTAAGATTTTTTGAAGTAATTTATTTAAATATATTGAATATTTCAAATAAATTAGTTTTTGAGAAGTTCTTGAAATTATGTTTTATATTTTTGAGAAAGAATTATTTTTCATTCATATGGGATCGGAAAACAATACATTTTGTAACATTTTGTAACAAACAGGGCTTCGTAAGTTTGTCTGAAGAGTTCATTACGCATGCCTGGAACGAAACAAAAAATGTTTGCTTATTTATATTTTAATTTTAATTGACAGTTTATGTTCGTTGGTTTTTCTTAATTCCGTTTGATATTGTATGATGAATTTTGACGTCTATTAAATATGAGCAGTGCTTATAAAGACATTAATTTAATTCTTAAAGTTTCTTCAAAGAATTTTTTGAAATTAAAATTGTAGAAGACAACAGATTAAATCTGTTTTGATTTTCAAATTTTTCACTACATAATGTTAATAAGGGTCAATTGATGGTCTATTTGGAGATTCTTCCAATCAACAAAGCCATTGAGAAAAAGGAGAATTTATCAAATTCCCAAATACTATTCGGCAAACCCCTATATTGGATGCTGTTATTTCCATGCGGCATAAAAATACACAAATGTCCTAAGTGTAAAAAAAACCTTTTCAATTTTAAGTTTAGTTCTTTTTGTACTCCTTTGAAGATGGTGGAAAGACCGGAACACGTGTCAGGATTCTGAATAAATTGTGAAATATAAAATCTGTGTGATTTTTCTTTCAATAAAATGCTTATTTTATTACCATTCAGTATATTTCAGATAACATACAATAATATCCTCTTGCTAAACTGACCGATTCAAGTTTTCTTATAATTCCTTCAACTCCACAGGTAACTACAGCTGCCTTGAAGTCGATCTGACATTTACTAGAGATAGATCTTTTTACTTCACGACGGTCTTTATACCTGGGATAATATTAGTTACATCTTCTTTTATAACATTCTGGTTAGAATGGAATGCAGTGCCTGCAAGAGTTATGATAGGTGAGTTTTTATTTGTTGTTCTGACATATAATGTGTTTTTTTAGAGTGATAGAACTTTCTGTGGGGATAACTGTGATTTGACAGAAGGTAGAAGCCATGTTGTTTTGACATTTCTGTTCATTAAGCATTGACAAATTATCATGGAAAGACTCACGCCGCAACAACGTTTACAAATTGTTTAAATTTATTTTCAAAATCAGTGTTCTATTCGCAAAACTTATAGAGCACTTCGTGAAATTTATGGTTTACATAATCGTCCATCAGAGCAGCTTATTCGTCGAACTATCTATCGATTTCGCACAAAATTTTCACTACTCGATGCAACAACAACGAAAAGACAAAGAACTGTACGTACAGACGAAAATATCGGTGCTGTAAGTCATAGTGTTAATGATGGTCCAAATTTCTCTATTCGTTGACGTCCACAACAAGTTGGACTTTGTGCATCCACCACATGGAAAATTTTGCGTAAAGATCTTGGTCTACAGCCATACAAGATCCAACTGGTTAACGAACTAAAGCCACTTGGCCATAATAAGCGTCGTTTGTTTGCTGATTGGGCCCTAGAACAGCTTGAAGTTGATCCACTTTTTTATCGCAACATTGTGTTTAGTGGTTTCTGGTTGAGCGGCTATGTAAACAAGCAAAATTGCCTTATATGGAGTGAAAATAATCCTCAAGAAGTTCTGCAGGTTCCATTGCATCCTGAAAAATGCACTGTATGGTGTGCTTTAAACGCTGGAGGCATGATCGGTGCATATAACTGGAGCTAAGGTTACAGTGAAAGGTGCTCGTTACAGATCGATGATCAATGATTATTTGTTTCAAAATTTGAATGGTATCGACCCAGAAGTGTTTTGGTTCCAACAAGATGGTGCTACACCTCATGCTGCTACCGTAACAGTTGATTTATTGAAAGAAAGATTTGGCGATAACATATAATTTCGAGAAATGGTCCAATTAATTGGCCTCCAAGATCATTCCTCAGAAGTAGTCGTGGTTAATATATGCCGGAAATTATTTTTAAAACATAATTGTCATAAGATAACCTTTCAAATAAAAAAAAATTGGACTCAATCTTAATTTAAATGTGTTTTATTTCAATTTAAAGTTCTATCACTCTAAAAAAATAGTTAATAATGAATTTCAAACTTCTTAAGCTATGGTTCATTCGCTCACCAATATGTTTATAATTATTAAGTTTTATCATTCTCACTTTCATTTTAAAGCTGTTTTGTAAGTCCATAGTTAAAATATTTAGTTTCTATGTGCTATGTTTCACTGAATAACTCTTACAGAAGAGCGAATTATAAAGATTTAAAAAAAAAAAATTTATCGTAAGTAATCATTCCTGAAACCCAAATTGCTTCCTATTTATACTCGGTGAGTCATAAATATTGGGACGTAGGCTAAGAATAGATGGGTCGTCGTCCAAAACAAATGACACCTAATGATGAAAATGGCATTTCGATTCGAGTAGAAGAAAAGCCCGAAGTGAGTTCACGTGAACTGACAGCAGTAACAGGAGTAAGTCAGTGGTCAATTATTAGAATTCTTAAAAAAGAGAAGCTTCAGCCTTGTCAGTACGAAAAAAAATCAACTTTAACGCCCTGTATCTTTTTCCCCAGCAATATGTTTTATCCAATCACCATGTTTTGGTCCAAATATCCTGTCCTTAACCTATGTCCCAATAGTTATGATTCACTCTGTGTATTTGATTAATACTTCAACTAACTGAAGTAGCACGATTGAAGTTTATCCTTCAAACTCTCACATAGAAAAGACCTCTTTTTGCAAGCCCATCAAGAAAGATATTGGCAGATAAACTATGTTGACATTTCATCTTGCAGAATCTTTCAATATTCAAAGGTTCTCAACTTGTAGAATTAAACTTTTCAGGCGATTTTATGTCCCAAAAGGTGGCTGTTTTTTTGCTCCCAACTTTTCCATATATCAGCGAATACATATTTAACTTCTTTGTCAAACTAAAAGAAGCTCAAAGCACATATAAATTCTTACCCAACAAAAGGTTGCCATTTTCTGGAACTATTTTCCACTTTCGATCATTGATTATAAACTTTTTTTTAGGTGTTACTACAATGCTCAATTTTTTCACAACATCGAATGGATTCAGATCCACCCTGCCGGTAGTTTCGAATTTGACAGCAATGAATGTTTGGGATGGAGTATGCATGTGCTTTATTTACGCATCGTTACTAGAATTCGTGTGCGTCAACTACGTAGGGAGAAAGAGACCGTTGCACAATGTGGTCTATATACCTGGAGAGAATCCTGTCACCCAGGTTAGTGTCAATTTTTCTTCTTCTTCCCAATATCTCTTTTCCACATTTTAACTGTTTAAAAACTGTTACACATACGCGAAATCCAGAAAAGCAGACTTATATCAAGTTCTGAGTAGTTGGACGTAGGTTGTACTTGATGATCGAATAAGGGAATGCTTTCATAATAGCTAACCTTTAAAACATAACAAAAAACTTTCTTCTTTGGCAATATTTGAACTATGACCTAAAAAATGTAGCACTAAAAGACATTCTTGTTTGATCTACAAAGTTTATCGCAGTTGTTATTTGGTTTCAATGAGATTTTTACAACTGATTGAAACCAAGGTGTTAAATTTCAAAGGTTGGGTGAATTACTTCGCGATTAGTTAAGGATTAAATATTTTGCATTAGTATTTAAGATTGATAATTTTACATATTATGCTCTTGAATACAGTATAACTTTCTCAAAATTTCATAATTATGTAAAAGTATTATTTATACAAAACGAAAGAAACAAGTTCCTGTCTTAACAAGCGATAAAACAGAACATATTTTGTATAGTCCTGGAAATAAGAAGTCCGATAAAATAGAACAATTTATACATAATCCAGTTCAGAAATGCAGACTTCTGATATTTGTTTAACGTAAATGCTATTTGTGTTATAATTATTTCTCTTACACAAGCAGACGTCGAAAATCCGAAGTCAAAGTACAACTGGAGTTATCAGCTTATACAAGGTGTCCCAACGAAAATTTGACCCCCCTCCCCAGAACCCAGAAACGAAGAATTTTCGTAGATTTTAAAAAAGTAGGTCATCTTCTCTTTTGAGGGGGACGAATTTCCATCAAGAGTTTGTTCCGAAAAAAGCACCCTCTACTAAAACCTGCTTTAGTCTCAGTTTTCTGAGAGCATCAGAAAATAATACTACTAATTGACATACAATGTGATCGGATTTAAAGTTAATATATTTCAATACGTAAATTAAATGTCGAAATATGGAAAGAACTTCATATGAACCCACATCTTAACTCTTTGGGGAGTTAAAACTCTTTCGTCGCTAGTTCCAAATACCTGTATAGTATACAAGACTTTTTCGATTATCCAAATTGTATGGTGATAAAAAAACACTAATTTTTACCCTTGGCGGAAATAATGAGGGGATTTTCATAAAATGCATTATAATTCCTGAACTGGTGATCTGAATAGATTTTCGATCAGGAAACATGATTTTCAAACATATTGGAGGAAAAAAGTTGGTTGAAGGCTTCACGAAGCACCATTATCGAGAACAAAAGGTTTTATTTTAGTACAGCGACTAACTTTTTATCTTGAGAAATTTCGTAGATGCTTGTCACTCTGTCTATGACAAGGATCCTGCTAATACATATTTTCAGCAGATTAAAGAAAATATTATGGATCTGTACTATTCTGTGGACCTATCGAAGCCAAAAAACGTATATCAATGAATACCCAGCCTCCTGAAATGTACGGGCTAATCAAATGACGAAGAAAATCCGATTAGACCAGTAATTTTTTATATTGATCAAAAGTGGGGAGAAGGGCTAACTTGAAGTCAGGAGCGGTATGAGAGAGATCTAACACTCCACAGGTCTTATTTTAGGAGATAGGTTGATATGAAAATTTTTCCTTATTTTGTCCTCTAAAATCATGTCCTGAGATATATTAGCGATAAATCTGGACAACCTGTATTTCATTGAGAAACGATAAGAGAAAACTGTAGAGAGGTGATGGTGATGATTTCCATTGCCATTTTTAGAGCTGAATCACTGCTAAAAATGGAGGGATTAGCTGAAATGAAGCTATCTTCTAATAAAAGGCTAATTATCATATTAAAATTAATCAGGCTTTATAGAAGGTTTCCAAAATTCTGCTAAGTCATGTACGCTTACGTTCAATATTATGAGTCCCTCTTTTAAGTCGTTTTTCTGAGATTATACACTGATACACTCATTCATTACACTACAAATATAGACTTTTCGAGCTTCATACTTCAACAATAAATTACTTACACGAACACTACGCATAAAAACCAAAATGAAAGTCAAACTTTCAAAATAAAAAACTATACTATAATATTCTTAAGTGATGTAATTGTGAATGTGAAAAATGAATGATTCTTATATGACACATTGAATATCGTATCACAAAGATATTAATTTTGGGTTGATATTTTGGATCTTCACAAATAAAACATGTTAACCAAAATATCACTTAATTTATTTTCACATGCTCTGACTTTTTGGAAAAATTTCTATTCAAAAGAATCTCCGAACAATTTCAATGAGTTATTGAACAAGGTATATAAAATAACTCAACCGAACCCTGCTTAATTCACCTAGGAAAAAATTATAATAATTCGCTTTAATTGTGATCAGAAGAACAGAAGAAAATTCTACAGGAAAGTCAAAAATGTAGGCGCCAAAAACTGTAACATTGGAGTTTGAAAGTCTGTGATTCTGAACATCTTTAAAATCTCAGTCTCTTTAAAATCTTCATATAAATTATATTATTCTGATATTAGAATGTCTAGAAAGCATGTAAAAGAAATAATAGTCACAAAAATACCTTGAGAATCGCCTAAAGAGATATATTCTGGACATTCATTTTTTTCAATGAATTTAAATATTTCAATCGATATACATTCATTTAAAAAGAGTTCAAGCATTCAGTTAAATTGAACAATTTCTCTTCTATACATGGGAATATAAGGAAATATAACAAATAACTACACTGAAATGAACAAATTTAGCGTTTGACGCGCGTTTCAAAAACGATGTCCATTTATAAGACATTTGCTACTAACTGCAATCTCTTTGATGTACTCTATATTTGGATTGATATTAACCTTAGTCAAAATGGATAATAGTGGTTTTTTGATGAGAGTCAGATTACTATTTAGAAAATTGCCTTTTCTTTGAGCGTTATCGCCTCAAGCATTTCCGTGTAAAACTTATTGGAGCTCCTAATGAGTTTTGGGGACTTGTCCAGAAATTGATTAACCGTTCGTCGGAAAAACCAGATCATTATTCATAAGATATTCTTTTCTTTTGAACATGAATGTTGATTTCTATTAACTATTTAACAGTTGAACACACGCTCCGTTTTGGTAAATTCTAACTTCTTCAGGTGCTTCCAAACAACTAGTCAAAAATTTGGTAACACATAATATTTAATTGTATTTGGTATTGAGATGAAGGTATAGGGTATTTTTTTTAGAATAATAAAACTTTGAAATGAAATAAAACACATTTAAATTAAGATATGAGCCAATTTCTTTTTATTTGTTAGATAGTTTTATGACATTTATGTTTTAAAAATAATTTCCGGCATATGTCCACCACGACTAGCTCTGAGGAATCGCATTCGACCAGACCAATTTTGGACCACTTTTTCGAGTAATTCAGGCCTTATTTCATCAATAACACGAGTTATGTTGGCTTCCAAAGCGTCTATTGTTTCTGGTTTATCAGCATAAACCAATGACTTAACATAACCCCATAGAAAATAATCCAATGGAGGCCAATTTATTGGACTATTGTTCGAAATAATGTTATCGCCAAATCTTTCCCTCAATGAATCAATTGTTACGGTAGCAGCATGAGTTGTAGCACCATCTTGTTGAAACCAAAACACTTCTGGATGGATACCATTCAAATTTTGAAACAAATAATCATAATCATTGATCATCGATCTGTAACGAGCACCATTCACTGTAACATTAGCTCCAGTTTGTAAAGAAATATGGACCGATGATGCCTCCAGCGTGTAAAGCACACCATACAGTGCATTTTTCAGGATGCAATGGAACCTGCGGAACTTCTTGAGCATTGTTTTCACTCCATATACGGCAATTTCGCTTGTTTACATAGCCGTTCAACCAGAAATGAGCTTCATCACTAAACACAATTTTACGATAAAAAATTTAATCAACTTCAAGCTGTTCTGGGGCCAAATCTGCAAACAAACGGCGCTTATTATGGTCAAGTGGCTTTAGTTCTTGAACCAGTGGGATCTTGTATGGGTGTAGACCAAGATCTTTACGCAAAATTTTCCATGTGGTGGATGCACAGAGTCCAACTTGTTGTGAACGTCGATGAATAGACAAATCTGGTTCATCATTAACACTATAACTTACGCCAGCGATATTTTCTTCTGAGAAAATGTTGTCCGAAATCTATCGATAGTTCGATGAATAAGCTGCTCTGATGGGCGATTATGTAAACCATAAATTTCACGAAGTGCTCTATAAGTTCGGCGAATAGAACACTGATTTTGAAAATAAATTGAAACAATTTGTAAACGTTGTTGCGGCGTGAGTCTTTCCATGATAATTTGTGAATGCTCAAACAGAAATGTCAAAACAACATGGCTTCTACCTTCTGTCAAATCACAGTTATCCATATCGAAAGTTCTATCAGCCTAAAAAAACACCCGATACTTTGAAGTTTTAATTAATTTTGGAAAAACCACCGAGTCTCTACGAGAACAAACACAATAGAGTGAACTGAATAACCTTGTCTGGTTATTCAATAAATTCTTAGATTTTTTGATCGATTTATTTTAAATCTTTCTAACAAATTCAGCTTCAGGCCTCATTTTCTTCAAGCAAAACTCAGAACGCTCATCAAAACCATGTTTCCTTGTTCTAATAACAAAAAACATAATTTGGATGAGCATTTCAAGATTTTGCTTAAGAAAAATAAAAGCCTGAAACTGAACTTGTTGGAAAATTCAGGAATAAATCGATAAAGAAATACTAGGAATTCATCAAATGGCCATACCGACTTATCTAGTCCACTTTTATTAGGTTTATTCTCGTAGTGCCGGATAGTTGTTCCAGAAGTAATAAAATCTTCAATGTACCCACGAATCCCTTGAATCCATTTAAATATTGTATATTAACAAAATTTTGATTAACTGTTCAAAAATATTTTAGGAAGCTGAAATCAAACGAAAAGCGTTATGCGCTCAACTTTTGCATAATAAATAGAATAGAAATATGTGTATTATTCAATTAAATGTGGATTCTTATCAAGTAAAGGTCAGTACGATTAAAAGTGAAGGGTCTTCCATTAAGAATTAGAGGATTTTAATTGAAAAAAATACAATAAAGGTTTCACATATCAACTTGATTCTTGTCGTATAAGATATTGTTCAAATAATAATGTCGAATAAGATATTGTTCAAATGTCTACCATTGCACTGTTGACACCCATTTGCTTCAATTTTGTGCCCTGTTGGTATAGACTTTTGCTTTGTCTATTTTCATAGCCTCAGTGAAAATAATCCAGAGGTGTCATATCACTGAATCTTTGCGTCTAGTTCACAAAGATGATCCTATCTTCAAACCTTTCTGCCAGGAAAGCGAGCGTATCATCAGCATCAGATGGCATATAACGCCATCTTGTTAGAATACATATCTTCAATAATGGTATTCTTATATTCTGGCCATATAAATTCGAGTAACATGTTTCTATAGCGGTTGCTATTCATAGTTACGGTTGGAATTTCTCAATGGACTTTCATAAATTTCACCAATGTACTACTGAGGGACTAAAATTTGCAAAAGAAAAAAAAATTTTGTAGATAATGATCTGGCCATAATTAAAAACCTATTTATTCTAATTTTAACCACGGTAACATCAACCCAAATGTAAGAAATACCTAAATCGTTATATTGTAGTTAGTAGCAAATATCTCATAAAGGGGGAAACACCTTTCTCGAAACGTAGATCTAACGCTGAATATATTTGTGTACAGGTATGAAAAGGACAGTCGGAAACATAGGAAATTCAATTTTAATCTAGAGGACCACGAATTTCCAGTGGAGCCTTGGAAGAATCACTGCGTCAGCGCGATGCTATGACGAATAAACGACTGTTCTCTCTCAATGGCAGTGAAGGGATGCTTCGATCAAAACGAGGCTCTGCACTGCTTTCAGTTCAGCAATCAGAATCATTCGCCCTAAGATGCTATTGACCATATCGGTTGAAAATAAAAACGACAATCCTATTCCGATGTATGCGAAAAATTTATTTGCCACGATTAATGAGACAAATGATTTCCTCTGTGAAAATGAGTACACAAGGTCTTCATCGCCCAAACCTGCTCGAAATTTAACTAAATTCTGAAAAATGCGAAATCGAGGGTAGACAAATATGAATTAAATATTCAAATAATCCTCCTTGTTCAGCCAAACATTAGGCAAATCTATTAAAAAGAAATAATCTCATATCTCTGAGTAGAGTCTGCATAATTGCTATATTGGCACAAAGTTGGATTATTTTGAACCTTAATTCATTAATATTCGCCGCTCTATCAATTTCATGTCCATAAACCAAATATTTCAGATATCCCCAAAAAAAAATCATTGGGAGATAAATCTGGTGATCTGGGGGGCCGTTTTATCGTGCCATTTCTAGAAATGACATCCTGAGATATTGTGTGGCTGCTCGTGCTTTGAGATTTGAAGAGCCATTCTGTTGAAACCAGACATCAACGAAATTAGCTGTTGAACTATCGGAATAATTTGATTCTCTAAAAGCTTCAGATATTTGAGCTGTAGGTTACCATCGTTAAAAAATGGCCCTATGATCTAATTCCCCAGTATTTCTGTCCAAACATTAAGTTTTTGAGGATACGCACAGGAACTCGGATGCTTATTCTTCCTAGATCAATATCTTACTACTGATGTGTGATATTTTCTATTCAAGGAAAACTATGACTCATGGGTGAATATTGTTAAGGAATGAACTATTTTCATTTATTTTTTCCATCATAGTCTCACAGAATTCCATTCGTTCAGAAGAATTTCTTGGTTTGTTTGAACCTTATAACATCGGGTACTATTCCTTTTCAAAGTATTCGGAACACTTCTATCGTTCATGTCGACTTTTTCTGCAATTTGTTTAGTCGAACAAGGTGCACTGGTTTCAACAGCAGCACACATATCTAGTTCTTTTTTCAGACGGTTATCACTTATGGTTTTTGGTGATTTGTCAATCTTGCAATGCCTGCATATTCGTAAACACCCATATTTCTCGAATCTTTCAATTATTTTGGAAATAGCCGACCTCGAAGGAATCGGCCTATCTTCAAAGGGAACAATAAATGAATATATTGTCTCTTGAATTGATTGACCACTAAAGTATAATACCATTTTATGATCTGAATTTCTTCTTCTACACTGAACATTTCGATTTACTTTATTTTAAACCGATATGGACTAAGGGATTCCGCGTTTGAAGTGCGAATGATTCTGATTGCTGAACTGAAAGCAGTGCAGAGCACCGTTTCGATTGAAGCATCTCCTCTAATGTCATTGAAAGAGAACAGTCGTTTATTCTTCATCGTAACGCGCTGAAGTTTTGATTCTTCCACTGGTCCACTGGACATTCGTGCTCCTCTAGATTAACATTGAATTTCCTACGTTTTCGACTGTCTTCTCCATACCTGAACAAGTAAAGTTGTTAAAATTCTTATGTCACAATAAATTTTATATAAATATCATTGAACTTAATGAATTTTAAGAGTCAAATTATGTTGATAAACATGTTCCTTGGTAATGCAACGCATAAAATCGATGTTTTTATATTCAACACTTTAGTTTCCTTCTTGAATGTACCAATCGCCACAAAAAAAAAGGTTTTACCAATTTTCTTCTTCCGTATTCTACTCATTCTATCCTTTCTTGACTTTCTGAGTTCTTTATTACAAACCCGTTCAATCTCCCACAAATTATAAATGAAGTTTCGAACAGTATAACCCCATGAAAAATTGAAGAATATCCTGCAAATTAGAAAATTTATTATTGATCAGAGAACACCAAGGATGAATTAAAAATTCGTTCTCGTTCTGATGGAAAATTAAATAAAATTGTTATATTGGGATTGAAAATCTATCTTTCATATTGTTGGGAAGTAGTTGTTCCACCCTTCACTGTTTTTGTCTGGTACTCTTACATGGTTTTGTAGGACACATAAGTCACAACTTGTTCGTTGTTATGCACGTGTGAAATTTTAGTGTGATACCTCGTCATGTCATCCTGATGAATTTAGAAGGTAGAAACGTCAGATTTAGGAACATGATGCGGTATCGAGTGCATGTCGTTCAAACAGTGGGAACAATGTTTATGTGTTTAATTCTTTCGTAGATTTTTATGTTATATTTCGAAACAGATTGAATTTGGGAGTTGATCACCACAGTAGGAAATTAACTGAGAAATCTTAATTAACTGAGTAATCTTAATGATGCTAGATCGCCAACATACAAAATATATCCTAGTTTTCAAATATATCTTCTAGCGACAAGAACCAACGTCAAGATTATTTAAATGGAATGTATTTTTAGAAAGGGTGCCTTAAAAAAGTAGACGTCAAGCTCGAAACAGGTTATAGGCCAAGTCATAATGTTTGTAAAAAAATCTAAACAACGTTTTTTTGAATTATAGGCATTAAAAAAATTTAGAAAATCTGTAGTGGTGTTTAACCTCAATTTTTATTTTATTCAATAATTTTTACAGGTTTTAGGTCTGGGGTTATTATAATAACAACTTTTTCAGAAAAAGGCCAAACTAGATTTACTGCAAAATCTTCAGCAGAGCCCTGAAAAACGAGAACTACAGTTATAATTTTTTTTTTAGTTGTTTAAGGTTACGACATTACAACACAATCAATACAAAACAAATATACAATTCATAAATGAGGAAAATTTCTATCAAATTTTCTTTTTTCAACTTACGTTTCTTCTTCGTTTGGTTTTCGCCATATGGAAAATGTGAAATTTTGGAAATGACAACTACTAGGCGCGTGGGAGGCTGTAGCTGAAGAGATTTGGATCCAAATTTATTAGGTTCTTTCTCTGGGGAATGTGCTATATATTCTTAAAAGAGGAAAATAAAAAAGGCCTTTTTGAATTATATGTTGAACATTGTTTAGTGATGGAACTTGTGATTCTCTAACATCCAATCGAAACATATACCGGGTGTTTTTTTTTTAGAGTGATAGAATTTTAAATTGAAATAAAATACATTTAAATTAAGATTGAAGCCAAATATTTTTTTATTTGAAAGATAATTTTATGACATTTATGTTTTAAAAATAATTTCCGGCATATGTCCACTACGACTAGCTCTGAGGAACTGCATTTGACCAGACCAATTTTGGACCACTTTTTCGAGTAATTCAGGCCTTATTTCATCAATAACTCGAGTTATGTTGGCTTCCAAAGCGTCTATTGGATCATAGGCATTAACCAATGACTTGACATAACCCCAAAGAAAATAATCCAATGTGGTTATGTCGCATGATCTTGGAGGTCAATTAATTGGACCATTTCTCAAAATAATTTTATCGCAAAATCTTTCTTTCAATAAATCAATTGTTAGCAATCGGTAGCAGCATGAGGTGTACCACCATCTTGTTGGAACCAAAACACTTCTGGGTCGATACCATTCAAATTTTGAAACAAATAATCATTGATCATCGATCTGGATCGAGCACCATTCACTGTAACATTAGCTCCAGCATCATTTGAAAAAAAAGGCCAGCATCGTTTTTAAAGTAATATGGACCGATTATGCCTCCAGCATGTAAAGCACACCATATAGTGCATTTTTCAGGATGCAATGGAACCTGCAGAACTTCTTGAGGATTGTTTTCACCCAGTATACTGCAATTTTGCTTGTTTACATAGCCATTCAACCAGAAATGAGCTTCTTCACTAAACACAATTTCACGATAAAAAGTGGATCAACTTCAAGCTGTTCTAGGGGCCAATCAGCAAACAGACTACGCTTATTATGGTCAAGTGGCTTTAGTTCTTGAACCAGTTGGATCTTGTATGGGTGTAGACCAAGATCTTCATGCAAAATTTTCCATGTGGTGGATGCACAGAGTCCGAATTGTTGTAAACGTCGACAAATAAACAAATCTGGATCATCATTAACACTATGACTTACAGCAGCGATATTTTCTTCTATACATACAGTTCTTTGTCTTGTTGTTATTGTTGCATCTAGTAGAGAAAATGTTGTCCGAAATCTATAGATAGTTCGATGAATAAGCTGCTTTGGTGGACGATTATGTAAACCATAAATTTCATGAAGTGCTCTATAAGTTTGGCGAATAGAACACTGATTTTGAAAATAAATTTCAACAATTTATAAATGTTGTTGTGGCGTGAGTCTTTCCATGATAATTTTTCAATGCTCACTGAACAGAAATGTCAAAACAACATGGCTTCTACCTTATGTCAAATCACAATTATCCCCACCGAAAGTTCTATCACTCTGAAAAAAACACCCGTTATTCATAAGGTGATGTCTGAATAATTTGGTCATTTTTTATATTTCTTTTGATTCTGTATTAGTTTATTTCTACCACATGTGATGATAATAAATATGTCTATAAAATGATTCAGTGTACTTAGAACATGTTTTAAAATTCATCTCTAAATGTTTTCATGAGATTTATTTAGATTAAAATCTGTAGATGTTCTGGAGAGTTAATTCGAGGTATTATCTGTAATATGCAAATACTTCTTCATAGTAATTTTCAATATATACCTGTAAACATTATTGAATTGTTGTAAATATAAATCTCAACGTCATTAATCATTTCTATTATTTAATTTTTTTAACCTGTTATCCGTTATTATGATTATGTAAATTGTTGCCTAATATTTCAAATCAACTGCCCCAGCTTGGAAGAATATGTCACTTTTTTCCAATTTAGTATTCAAAATTAATACTCCGCTCAATTCTGTCTGTACGGAAGAAAATTATACTAAAGTTTGCGCATTTAATAAGGATTTCAGAATGGTAATATAATACACATTAGTAATTCAACAACTTTCTTGGATATTTTTTTGTAAAGAACCCCAATGTTGGGCAAATTTTTTTGGTTACTGTTTTAGGGAAGTTTAAAATTAAAAATCAATTTTTGGATTGTTATTTACAAAGTGATCTGCTCCTATTATTTTTGCGTAAAACAAATAAATGCACGCACATTGCTGAGAACGACGTGGAACCGATAAATTTATTTTTTCTTTTACACTTGCTACAATCAAACCCATATTTCTTTGTGAGCGTACAGTTATCTGTTGTTCTGGTACTCTTGTATGGTGAACAGAAAATTCACTTTCAAAGTTGTCTACAATACGACGAATAATGAGTCGATTAACTGATAATGCCGTCCATGAATTATTCTTAAGTTTTCACAAATGAACAGTGATTTTGATAAAATATTTTAACAATTTCTAAACGTTGTTAAAGCGTGTATCATTCTATGATCAAGTCACATAACCTAGTGAACACAAATGATATAGGAAATACCAAAAAACCATATGCAGTGTTGCCATCATAACCATTTTAAATTGTTTCATTCATATGGGATAACCCATTATTAATTTTGAATATTTTGTAAAACAAAAGTGATAAAAGTTGAGGCAGTTGGCTTAAAATATAAGACAACAATTTACAAAGGCATTGTTCAGGATTAGATAATAGAATAAAATTGAAATTAAAACAAAAATTTGTAGTAATTCGACTTAAGACAACATCAGATGGTGAAAATTTTCTCGATTGTTTGGAAATGCCTATCATTTAAAATGATGTAATCTAGATTTTTTTTTATATTTTTCTTATTACTATTATGACCTGGCCGATCATTCGCTTCCGACCCATCGTCGACTTCTGGAGCATTCTGAATGAATTATAAAGAAAATAATACTCTTCTAGCAACTTTCTATAAGCTATCTGTTCCCAAAGTACATACTTAGATATGATGTGTATCAAAATAGGGTGCGACTACCTTAATTTGAAAAAAATAATCGTTTTGCATTCAAAACAGGTATGGAAAAGACAGACGGAAACAGGAAATTCAATATTAATCTAGAGGACACGAATGTCCAGTGGAGCAGTAGAAGAATCAAACCCTATGTGCGATGAAATGACGAATAAACAGATAAATCTGGTGGTCTGGGTGGCCATTTAATCGTGCCATTTGTTTACTCCAACAAAGTGCACTGGTTTCAACTGCAGCACACACATCTACTCCTTTTTTCAGATGATTTTCACTAATGGTTTTTGGTGGTTTATCCATCTTGCAATGCCTGAATGTGCGTAAATACCCACATTTCTCGAATTTTGTAATTATTTTAGAAATAGCCGAGTTTGAAGGAATCGGCCTATCTCCAAAGGCAACAATAATTGAATTTATTGTCTCTTAGATTGATTGAGCACCAAAGTACCATTTTACGATCTGAATTTTTTGTTCTACACTAAAAATTTCGATTAACCTTATTTTAACTTATATGGACTAACGATCCTACGTTTGAAGTGCGAATAATTTTTATTGCTGAATTGAAAGCAGTGCAGAGCCTCGTTCGATCGAAGCATCTTCCCCATTGCCATTGAGAGATAACAGTCGTTTATTCGTCATCGCATTGCGCTGAGGTTTTATCCTTCCACGGGCATTTGTGGTCCTCTAGATTAACATTGAATTTCCTATGTTTCCGACTGTCTTTTCCATGCCTGTATGAGAATAATAATCACATGAATAAATTTAGTATAAACTATCTAGAAACCTATGTATCTTATTAATGGCCAACAGAAGAATTGCTTTCAACTAATATACTCAAAAACACCTAGAAGATTTCATTCCTTCCACTTGATTTTTTAGCAAGTGGTGAATTTATAACAAGAATGAAGCAATAATGATTTTTATTGACGTGTAATACGAAAAAAATTACAGGTATATTTAATCGATCCCGTAGAAGAATACACTCCGGTACACGTTTAGGGACCCTCAAAAAATTGGTCGATGTCTACTCGTGGTAACTCTATACAGACAATTTGAAATTGGTGGCTTAACTATGACTCAGTCTGTGGAGGATTTTGCAAAGTAGACAATCCACCTCAAAATATCTCACACATGATCAATTGGATATAAATCCTGTAAACGGCAGGGCCATAGCATAACATTAATGCTTGCCCCTTGGAGAAAATCCATAGTTCAACGAGCAATATGGGGACGTACATTATTGCTAAAAAAAAGACGTTTAAGCGGCCATCGTATGTTCCAACAGTCCTTTGTGCATACCTCCCTTATAACACTTTCTACGCCAGTATCTTACCCTTCTAGGAACATCTTGTATACCTGGATAAAATTGCGATTCATCATGATAAATATTTCTAAGCATCGGGAGCGTAGTAGTTCAAATGCACTTCAGTGTGGGTTTACATCTTGGCGAGTGAAGAAACTTTCTCACTAAGATGGTCGATCATCATTTCACTGTTGGGTTAAACATTGATTAACAGTGCTGTGCCTCAGGTTGCGTCAGGACACGGTTACCATGCCTTTCTTGAACACAACTGAACTCGCACTAGCTACTACAGCTTTTGAGGGATCTTGACAGAAAATTTGGGAGTATCACAATGTAATATTAATATCATATATTTATGCCACTTCAAAGATCTCTTTTAAATATCCTTTTCTCTGGTGATCAACTTCTAAATATCAGTTTTATAGATATTTTTGTACTGAGTTTCAATTATATGAAACTAAATTTTTTTTTTTTAAATTATGATACAAATTTATAGATAGGAAAAAATAGTTTAATGCAGTACAAATAAATAATTATATGAAAGGGACATATATTTCAATAACTTTGAATTAACCGAAATTATTGCTTTAAAATTAATACTGTCATGAATACGTTAAAACGGGCGAGTAAAAATAATATCCATATTTTCTTTGAAATCTATAATTTTGCTGAAAATTTAAAATTTTTCAAAAAAAATTTAAATAAGTGAACAGTCAATACTTTTGCTATTCATTTTGTCTGTATACGAGAATATTTTCTCATCAAATATTTTACATTACCTTCAAATTACAGATTGACTCTATCTCAACCTAAATTCATATTGACCCATTAACAAATCATTGCGAATAAGATGTTAGCATTACACGTGCTTGAGACTATTACAACACTCCTTATACAGGGTGTTCCTATATTGAAGGTACAGAGAAAAAAGAGCGATTACTTGGAAGATTTCAAGAATAAAAGTTAGAAAACGCATCGCAGATACAGGAGGTTTTAATAAAGTTTTAATTTTTTCAAACTTATCGCATCTGAACTTTTCAAGATATTGAGTTGAAATGTGGCATATTTTTTCATATTTTTCATGCTCCTAGTGGTGCACCATAAAAATGTTCTAGAGGGAAAAACAGCACAGTACTCCAGAAAAAATTCAACCCCCTAGATTATCACAGGCAATTGCCTTGAAGTAGAATATCGTTTCCAAATTTTAGCTGTGAATCTTGTAAAGTGCAAATACTGTGAGAAAAAACTTTCAAAGTTTTCAAATTTTAACATCCCGTACTTCGAAAAAGAAGTGTTTGTAGACCCATGTAATGATACTTTTATTCTTAATATCATCCAAATAATCATCCCTTTGTTCCTACCTCCAATTTAAGGAAATACAGGCATTTCCCCTAGATTATAATAGTTTTTCAAAGTTAAATTGCAGACCAGATTTTTAAGGGTCTCCAATATTATATAAGGGTGCTCAAAGTTTCCAAATTCAAATTTGCTCGGAAAATGTATGGGTTGAAAAATACAAGAAAATATCACAGAATAAATTTATTTTTAACGGTGTCAACCTTTGGTTAGCATGACCTTGAACTTGATTAACAAAATTATTCAGAGATGATTTCAGAATATTTGAATGGGCATGTATATTTTAACCTTTGATTTGTGTGCCAAGGAAGTATTTTATCCAGAATATTTATTGAACGAAATTGGAATTAATTTCGGCTTTTAGAGCTCATCTTGGTTATTTTATCATGCAATATATGGATGTATTTTGATTTATTAATTCTGATTTATCCATCTTTTGGCAGCGACACCTTTTATTTTCGAAGTCTAGCTGGGCTTTAGACAACTCTATTGAATTAATTTTTACCCATAAATTACTCTCTAAGCTTTTCTACGGAAACGATAAAATACACAGATAATAAAAATATTCATTGCAAACGTACCAGTCAAAATTGTTTCCTTCTTGAAGCGCTATAAAAACTTTGAAGTTATGGATAATATAGTCCGTCTAGAAAGTTTCCGGAAAAACAAAGCTCAATTGTAATTATTTGGTATATATTTTTGATTCTTGAATTAGAAAATTATAACAAAATATTCATCTTATTCACTTATACAACCTCCATTTAACTGTAAACAGTTGACTAAACGTCGAGGTACACCCGAAACTAGATCACTTCCATAATTTTCGGTGATAGTAATCCAGGACTGTAAAACTGACTGAATTAAATGACTTTCTTTCAACTTCATTCTTCATTAGTCCCCATATGTTTTCAATGGGACTAAGATCTGATGAAGCTGCTGGCCATAAAATGGATGTCACTTGGTGTTCTTGCATTCAAGCTTGAGTTTACATTACTTTTGTCTTTGAATGTTACAAAAAAGAGGTATATTCAAATTATGAAAAATAATAAATTCCGGATACTTTTTGACGGACTATAAATAAAGTAAATTATTACATTCTTATGAATAAAAATCGCCTTGTGGAATTTATTATTTGATGCTACGAAACCGCGTTGAAATGTACAAGATGGTCTACTTTTTGTTGACTATGTTTCAGACCTTTGTTTATTTGGCTGTAGAAGTTATTCTATAAACAAGTGGACCACCCTGTGTATTACCAGTAAAAAATCAATATTTATCCTCATATGATATTGACGAACAAATTCAAGGTTATTCGTTTTATTTTTTCTGGATTGAAATGTTTACATTTGCTCCCCGTTGTTTTAATTTCTAAAGACTTTGAAAATCAAGTTCAAGGACGCTCTGAAGGTCATCAAAAGTTGAGCTTAAATTGGAAAAGTAAACTTATTCTCCAGAATATTAATTAGAGATAATCTATGTTATGTTTTTGTCGTATGTAATAATAAAATGAATGTAAGAATGAGCTATCTACCGTCCTGTGTAAATTTCTTCATCTAAGGCGAGCATAATGTATTTGCCAATACCGAAAATATCCTAACTCGTAGATTTTTGGTCGTATATACTGTCAAATTTATATGAAAGTTCATTGTCATTCACAAACCTCTCTGTTACCTCACCCATTTTATCACGTTTATCCAAATATTGAGATTTGTACCATGTAATGTTACAGCGTCTGCCCGCTGTTCTAAGCAGGATAGGCATTATTCTCGCCAGCCCCTTGGTAAGCTTAGGAAGTTTCAGCTTTTATCCCCCTTGAGCCTTGTTTCAGCACCCAGCACTGCTAATCCCCAACTAACCATAAGATTGAACTCACATCAAATGACTCATTCTACCTGGACCCACGATCCGTCCTAAAACAGGTGAAGGATCATGCGTCAATTACATGTCAAAGTCAAAGCTATTTTGTGTGAATTCAATCAGATAAATCCTAGTAATAGGTTGCTTCGCCCAAGTAAACGCATTCACCTACAAATTGAACCATTTCGATATTGCAGTTATCAGCCTCAAACGGTTGGTAACTTTCGGCACCTTAGAATCCAACTCGAAGGACCAAAATTCATACTTATATCAATTGAGACCTATTACAAAGCTGAATGATCAATTTAGAAATATCCAAGACCGATATAGGGATAAATTAAGCAGAAACTGAATATTCTACCGAATACATATCATTTATTGTATCTTAAATTGACTATTATGACTACCGATTTTTTTTTATAGCTATTTTTCCTTTATATGGTGTATATTTGAAATACCATAGATAGTGTTATGCGTGAATAGAAATATTTTCTGAAATATATAGACGTTTTTTTATGCCATTTCGAATGTTTTATAGAATTGGAAAGCACGCTGCTTTACTAACACCAACTTTGAAATTTTTGCGCATGAAGCATGTAAGATACTTCTGCATGAATGTTCTTTTTGATTTCCATCTTAATACTAACAATTTTATTACAGAAATGATTTTTGCATTTAAATTTGAAATTAAGAATTTATTTCCTAATGATAAATTGATCAATAAATCATCAAGTTATTATACGTTATAATGTCACAACAGCGTCATAATGTCAAAGCCGATTCATATCGAGATTAAGTATTATTTTGACCCGACAGATTAAGAATGATATCTTACATATTAAAAACTTCATATATGAAATACAATTTTAATCATTAAATATAGACAGATGTAACTGAATAAGACTCAACTGATATGGTGATGGTAAGGAGTCTACATATACATTACAGAAGAGTTTCATTGAATATTGTAGGTTCAAGAACGTAGCCTTGTGGAACTCCACTTTTCATAAAAGTCTGTTTGGATTGATACGCAGCTTTATAACTACTAAAAAGAGTTTGTTTATTGTTACCTGACTAACCAGTGTCGAAATAGACATAACATAACACCTTGAAGATGTCTAAATTGATTTCTTTCCGATAGGAGTCGATAGAACAAGAATATTTTTCTTCGTTTTGCGAGCCACCTCTGCGAAGGCCAAGTATGATCATGGTGTGTACCTACCAAAAACTCTTAAGTCCTCCAATTTTTCTGTATCTCAATAATGTAGGTATCATTGGATATAATAAAAATTATGAAATTGGCAAAAGCTTCAAATTTGAAATCGTATTAGTCGCAAATTTTAGATTTTACGCTCAATTTAACGGTTTCACCATAATATTATGCGATTAGGGGTTTGCAATATATGCAGCTTCTTCAGTTACTCAGTTCAAATATTTTTCAAAAGTTTTGATAGTTTATGAAGCCTCTACTTTTCAAGCCGAATATAAAATTCAAAATTTCATCATCCAATCATCCAATGTGAACATTAAGATTATACGTTTCCGATTTCACACAAGGAAAATCATTCCTCAAACTATTTCAAAAAAGAACAAGACTTCTTTGATAACAATATTCGAATAATCAAACAAATTTAGTTCTTATGTAAACTTATATTGATTTCACTTTAAAAAAATCGATTTATATATTTCTCAATTTACTCAGAAAACTTACACGTGTTTCGGTCGTTTTTTAGTGACCATCCTACGAGGGAAGCAAATAATATCTAAAATTCAAATAACAACGGTTTCCATTGTATATATTTCTTATTTATGTAATTTTTATGATACACGGTTGGAAGCATTCAATATGGAGTTGTTTCCGAAGAGTATTTGTGATTTCGTTAAATATTCTTTATTCTCGATTGATTTTTTTTGTTGATTGAATCTCTAAATAGTCCAACATTTTACCCTTCTGCTTTCTATTTTTATATTAAAAAAATGCTATGAATTAAGCTTGACTTAAGGGTCATAATATATTTCGATGGAGAGATTTAAGTCACGATACTTTTTTTTAGTTGAGGTGTGAGCAATCATCTGGGCATTGGATTACCTATATAGGTTCTTTAGTGAATTAATAAATAATTAAATTTATTAGTTAATCAATTAAAAATGTCAAATTCTAAGTTATATTCGTAAGTTTAAGTATCATTTTTATCCTTGAAACGATCGAAACACTCGTTAGGTTGCTGAATAAATTATAAAATATTCATTTACTATCTTCTCTTTTCTGGATCAAGAAAAATTTTGATTTCATTGAATGCAACTGCAATTGCAAGGATGAAATAATTTAAAGAAAGAAATTATTTTGCTCGATTTTCCATTAGAACCGCTAAAAATTAGACCGGCGCATTCACCATTTTGCAACAAATAGTTAAAATTTTTGAATGATAAAGAATATATCGTTTTAAAATATTGTCAAAAAACCACTTCAACAAACTGAAAATGGAGAATAATTTTCAAATGTAGTTTTAATTGGCGTGATACTTCTACTGACAACTTTATGACTTTAATCTCTACGAATAGTTAGTAATAAATAATTAGACCAATGATATCAAACAACACTCACTCCTATTAATTATCTGTTAGTTAAAATTACATTCAAAATTATTGCTCAATTTTAAGAACATTAGAAGTTGATTTTTTTCAACTTTATTTTATTTCATGTTCAACTAGAATACTACGATTTCAGGCTCAGAACATAATACATTTGTGAATCAGCTAAGATGGACACTACATTCGTCTTGATTTGAGTCATTTCAAACCAATAAAATCTACATATTGACCTCATTTTTTTCGTTATGTAGGTATACGATTTACAAATGTGAAAAATTATCATGAATAAGTTGATGTACCTTTCTTATAGCAAACACAACATAATACAGAAAACACAAGAATAGATTTTAGCAGATTATGTCATTCTCTACTTTTTCATTGTATTCCACACGAAAAAATCACATGAATATATAATTTCAAATTTACACTTTCAGGTTTCAAGTCGATAATGCCGACTAGTGAGTAAATCATGAATGTTAAGTAGCTGGATGTTGAAAAAAATTGTTACCAATTTCAATGCCTCTCGAAAACATAAAAGGCAGATATGTGTTGGGTGTTTAGATGGAAAATGTTTCAGACTAGTCGAAACGAGTGGTGTCATTTCTGTCAAGAGATTTAATCAATTTCTCAAACCCTAAAAATCTAATGAAATATATGTAGGACATTTGAAGGTGGATCTTTTTCAACAGGTGATAGAACTCATTAAAATGAATCATTCCATTAAAAAGCACCTATATGATTCTTGCAGAATAACGAAATTTCAAAATTTCCGATGAAAATCGCATGGTCCTGCAAATGTCAACAAATTATACCAAAGAAAATTTTAAGAAATTCCACCTGGTACTCAAGACTGAAAAAAGAATAAGATAAGAGCAATTAAAAAAAATTTTTTTAAATCATACAGATAATAGCTGGATGCATTCTCCGAAATCTCTACAGATTCAGTCTGAATAAATCCCTTGAAAACATTTATAATTAAATTTTATAACATGCCTCATATATCTTCTTTCATTATATGTTACTGTGTATGTAATATATATTTTATTCATTATTTTTATTTATTCAAATAACTCCTAACTGACGAGACGTGAGTCAGAATTTTTCAGGTTGTTTTTCTGGAGAATGTGCTATCTATTTTTTAAAAAGTTAAATAAAAAAGAACTTTTTCAATTCTATGTGGAACAGTTTTTGGTGATTGAATTTTTTATTCCTTAACATCCACGTGAAACAAATTTATTAAGTGATGATTAGATAATTCAGGCAATACATTATGTTTACTTTGATACTTTATCAATTAATTACCACCACATGTGCTAATGATATATATGTCCATAAAATGTTAATGTTATCTAAGACTTGTTATAAGATTTAATGCTAAATGTTTTCAAGAGATTTATTTAGATTAAATCTGTAGAGATTTCAAAAAATTAATCCAGCTATTATACGTAATATTCAAAATACTCTTCTCAGTAAATTTTCAATATATATTGTTTAAAAATAAATCGTTAGTTGATTATTAATTTTTAATTTTCTACAATATCATTATATATTGGAGAATAAAACACTATATTTCATTAAATATCAAAATTTATTCACTAAGAATGTGATACATAACTTGTCTCACTGTTACATCATTGTCAAGTGTAAAGGAATCCAGAACGCATTGAGATTTATAATGTATCATTTTATGGTGGGTGGGTTTACATCTTAAGGATTTCTATTATAATTCATTGTTCATTGTTAGAAGATCGAAATCTACATGAACTTTTTTTATTTTCAAGCATTGAAATGGTTTATTTGATGATTTATATCTCCTGTTATGGATGAGATTCACCGTTGAAAAAAGTCTTTAGTTGTATAGGTTGTGCTATAACACTGATGAAATGACGATGTTATATTTCAATGAGAATAACAGAAGCTAATGTTAAATTGAAAAATGTATAAAGAATGTATAAATTAAATTTATGGAACTTGAATAACTTCCGCTGTTTTTCAAGAGATGCAGTTTGCAGATCTTTATGGGCTAATTCGATATTTGAAAGAATCGCAGCTGCAGCATTCGAGAAAAAATTTGTGTTGATTCTTACGTCAATATATTTTAAGCTTCTGAGAAATAATGACGAATTTTCTTCACCATCAAAATAGTTTTGAGACTAAAAATTATGTCATGATTCACTGAATAAAAAAAAATATGATACACGAAGTGTTAGTCAAGTGGAAAGAATTCAGAATGCATTAAAACACACAGTATACAGGTTTAACACAGGAGTGGGGACAGTCCATTTCTAATTGGTTTTTCATTGTTTAGAGGTCGGAATATTCATGGACTTCGTGAATTTCCACGCAAATTTATTTTAAATCTTTTGTGGCATTTATGGAGGATTTTCAGGTTGTTAATCTTTATATGGTGATTGACAGCTTCAATATGAAGTAATATTTAAATAAGGTTATTCTGATTTAAATCAGAATAATCTTATTTAAAAATTATTTAATAAGGATTTTCACCAAGTAATGACTGATTCAATTCAATATCCTTAATATGTTCAAATACTGCCGGCCTTTTGTCTAGAGTCAGATGTTCTTTCAATCCTATGTCAAAGTTTCTACCTGTTCGACAAACGTATAATAAGTTACGTTACATTCACTACAATCGATTCTGCACACTTCCGAACTTTTAAAATTATTTGGTTTTTGTTTCTCGTTGAATAGGATATTTTCTGAATCAGGAAAAGTCTTTTACTTGAATTTATCAAAATAATTCTAGATTTTAGTAGGTAATTACCAAAATAACTCGAGAGTATGTATTTATGATCGGGATTTACTATAATTCGATATAGAAAGGCATTTATCTGTTTGAATATTCCGCATTGAAATTATTCTATTCACTGAATGTAAAGGTTATTTATTATTTCGGGCTATATGATTTATTCTAGAGATTTCTGTAGAAAAGTTTTCCTTAGAAATGGGTATTGTGAATGCCCTATAAATCATGGAACTAAGAGCAGCAAATTTATGATTATGGGTGCTAAAAAAATCTTAAGGAATGATTGCGTCTGTGAAAGTCCTCTCTAAAGATGCTACATTTCAATGTCATTATTTCTTTTTTAATTGTGAATTTGATTTTGGGGTGAGTGAAATTCAGAAATTCTAGAAATGTGTGAATTTTTCGGTTTGTTCCATAAAAACCAGCAATTATATCGTATATGTAACTATATAATTCTCTAAGTTAAGGATAAAAGATAACCTATTGGTAAGCCAGATTTTTTGGAGAAAAATTAGAAATGAATTTGAAAAAGTTCTGTGAGACAAATATTGAATACGTTTTGGAGTTCTGAAACTATTAGTGACTAGAAGTTTTTTGTTCTTTTATTAGAGGTATGCATTCATATTTGGAATATTTGGAAACATGTTTTTCACATCAAAACCTTATTTCAAGATATTTACATTATCACTTTTTGATAATTTCTGGAAATTCCTATACATAACTTCAGGTTATTTTGGAAGCTTAGATCCAAAATTATTTCTTTCAATTTTCTAATCCTAATCTGGGAAATATTCTATTCAGTACAAAACAAAAACAAAATAATTTAAAAAGTTCGAGGATCCCCAATAAATTGCAATGATTATAATTCAACTTACGTGGGTCAAACAGGTAGAAATTTAATAAATAATATATAAATAAGATTGATCTGTCTGCAGACTAAAGATCGACAGTCTTTGAATATATAACTTGATATTACCAAACTCGAAATTCTCCATGAATATCGCAAAGGCTCTAAAATGAATTTTTTGGAGTGCTTGAAAATACAGAGTCCACAAAGATCCCGACTTTCAAACACTAAACAAGCACTTTTGAGCACCGTTGTGTCTCACCTCCATAGATGCCAGCAAATCGATTCCCTCTACAAATATCTCAAAAAGATAAACGAAAAGGGTGAACCGAACCTGGTGCAATTTAATACCTCGAAGACCCAAATAACAACTTTTTCTAGAAAAACTCAGCTCGGGACTTGTGATATGAAGACATAAAACTAGATGCTTCAGCCAAGTGATTCCATGGATCTTCTTGGCGTGACTGTCAATTCTTCGGTGTGTTTAGTGGAAACATGTAACTGATATTGCAAAGTCTGCTGCAAATAAGCTGGAATATTTGTTCAAGGCTAGGAAATATTTCTTCGCAAATCAGGTTCTTCTACTCTATAAATTCCAGAACAGACCAGCACTCGAATACTGCTCTCATCTTTGGAGCTTAGCACTCAAGCATTCGTTACAACTTTTGGATTCCATTTGGAGAGAAGAACTACGATCGATTGACTGCCCAACTATAACAGCCAGTTTGCAGTCATAAGGACATAGAAGAATAGTTGACGACTTGTTCTTGTTCTATAGATATTATTATGGTCGATGCTCCACGGAAATGAAGGAAATGGATGCATTTGAATTAACCGAGTGCTTCTGTTTATAAGAAGTTCTTCTTCCACCAAACTGGCCAGTTGTGGAATACACTTTTATTCGCATTATTATTAACGTAACAATGACCCTTGTCGCTTGTGACTAAGGTGCTGGCCCAAAAAGTTTAATAATCATACCTTTTAGCTTGGTTTATAGATAGTATACCAAGAATTATATTTCTTGATATCAGTGTTTGAGTTTTTCTTCACTTCCTCACCGTCTCCAAAGTTAATCATATTCCTAGATAAACAGAAATACTTGATCATCGAGTAACTACATTTAAAGTGCTTCTTAAAGTTCAACACCGTCACAGTGTATCATATTTAGGCCACAAAAATCCATCATTAATTAATCATTGCAATCAAAAAATTTACTCTTGTTTGTTGTTTAAAAATAATGAAACAAAATACGGAGGTGAACTAACAGCTGTAAGATAAAACATTGAATTTAGACAAATAATTTGTTTCATTTACTGATTCCCGGTAATTTTTTGAGAATTTGTGGTATCCTAAAGCTGCTATCATTTTCCTGGAAAAGTAGGCAAGCTTTAACTGCCAATAAGGAAGTCCGAGTACGGTTTTTTTTATTACACCAGACCTCTCTTAAAATGAAATCCTAGCACAAACCTATATCGCACAGAAAGATGCGTGTAAAGCATTCATTTATTCACACGAAAATACGATCTCAAAATTATTTCAGGATTGCCAGAGGTTAACTTATTGCTAATAATATATCGAATAAAAATTTAAGCTTTTGCTTGCAACAAGAGCATTTAATAAAGATGTTCAAGCAGTTGATCAGAATTATTCACTGTTGTCAACATGCTGATTGACTAAAATAATTTACAATTTATTGGAACATGAAACCGAATCCAATAGAATCCTAACATATAACTGAAACTGCTTATTCTGAGGGAGATCTACAAATAAACAACTTTATTTCTACGAATGAAGATTATATGGTGAAATTTATGACACGAGGCGTCCTTTAGCCGATTTCAGAATATATTGGACGAAAAACATTTGCCATAAGCAGGGAATATCGTCCATCCTAGATAATTCTACTGTATATAGATCACAACAGGGCTGTTAAATCTAAATGAGTGGTGTTTTCATCAAGATGAATATTTTATGTACTATACTGAAACATTCGAAACAATTTATTTCTCACTCTTTCCTCCAGATTCGGCTCTTTCATTTATGGGGCAGTTGGGGAGAGTAATAATTCCTTCCTGCAGTTTTAAAAATAAAATATGAGTTCATAAAAATGTTTTTACTCTGGACAGCACTGAAAGAATCCATTATGGAAGAGATTTTGAAAGTGTGTATATACACGTGTGCTTAAAATCAAGGCATATTGAATATAATGCAACTATTTCCAAACTAAAGGATAATAATCTGACATAACTTCGTGCTTAATCAGAAAAAGAAATAATGAAGTTAGAAACTTCTGGGCGATTCTTCAACAGTCCTTTTTCCTTGAAAATGTGAAATCTTTGAATTACTTCTTCAAAACACAGGATTCTGTGGTTTGTCATCCGACAGTCAAATAAACGTCATTTTTGGTAATTTTGAAAATATCAAGAAAATAAAAAATATATTATTAAAATGCTCCGTCCTTTCTTTGACAGCAATGGGCCTAATTGTGTATTCTTCTTAGAGGGCGCGATGGGCGCCTTGGCTTGTCATAGGCTAGGGTTGTTGTTAATCCAGTGAGAATTCTTTCCTCTATTTTCCTGGTAATCGACTTCAACCCTAATCAGTATGGGTGATATCCAACAGGTCTCGTGTTTGGGAGGGCATCTGCTTTCTTATTTCCATTAATAGCTTGGCGAGTATTTGCTGCTCTTTTTGAAAGGGCATCTGCCTTCTTATTTCCCTGAATACCTTGGCGAGCTTGCACCCAAACAAGGACTACTTTGTTGATTTTCGCCATGAAGTGAGGGATTTTCTACAGCTTCAAATGTTCTTGACACTCAACAGCCTGCACTTGCTTCAGTGCCATCTGGCTATCTGAGGCAACGCAAATTATAGTTCCGTTGTACTGTCCAGACATACAGATTTGGGCACATCTCTCTGTTGCCAGAATTTCGGTTTGAAGCGTTGTTGTAGGCTTTTTCAAGAGTAGTGATTCCCTATACTTGGAACCATAAATGTCTATGCCTGAACCTGGCCCCTTTGAAGACCCATCAGTATACCAGATGAGATTGTTCTTCTGAAGTTGACCTTACGTTTCCATGCCTATTTGGTAGTTACCTATGATTACTTATAGTTGGCTCCTGATCATACTCAAGTGGCATAGATTCTCTCGAGAGCTAAAGATGTTCAGCCCTTAGTGATTCCAAAATCGTCATATGTTCTCTCGTAGGATCTATATGTTTCATTCAAATGTCACTCATCCGACTTTTTTTCACATATATGTGCAGCGAGATGAAATACAATAAAACTTATTTTGCTACTGTAGGAGTTGTATAAGCAGCTCCAGATGCCTAGACAAACCAGACTTTGAAGGTTGTTCATCGTCTGCAAACTTGTCTTTCCGCCAGTTTTGGTCCACCAGACTAGAGATGGATATTTAATGATAGGTCTTACCATATTAGTATATATCGAATTGAGTGACACATCAGTCTATTCGAGTGTTGTTCAATTAGACCAGAACGTCTCTTCCTTACGCTACCATTTTCACGATATCGATGAATAACGCCTCTACAAAGCAGAAGCAATATGACCTTGACGCATTCCTTTCTCAAGCATTCAGTCGACTTATAACTTATCGTTTTATGCTAAGTGGTGTCTAGGCTTATTTTCAATAACGATTTGTAAACACTTTCGCTGAACAACAGCTAAAGACCAATTTCTTATCTTCCACTTCATTTCAGGAATCCCATACTTTCGGTTGCTTCATCTTCTTCACTTCCGATAGAATTTGGAGACCAGTTAAAATCATTCGTTTATCGTAAATAATATATATGAAACACTGCTGAAATTCAAATTATCAAATTGCGTGTATTTACATTCTGTCAAGAAAGTACCGGGAATTATTGATTTAAATCTGGCGGGGCAATGAGGCAGGTAAAAATTTTTTTTCCTAGGTTGGTACCACTGTCCTTAATTACTATGCCAAGCTTGAGCGGGATCTGTCAACTAGTGTGTTTGCAACAGCTGATTAAGTCAGTCGATGTCAGAGTGCGTGCCGATTTTTACTATGGGTGATTACGTTGAGCGATAACGCGCCTTCTCACCGAGCTACGATTGTGACTGACTTTCTCGCCAAAAACTCAACAAACGTGCTTCAGCAACCACCGTATTCGCCGGATTTGGCTCCCTGCGACTTTTTCCTCTTCCCAAAACTAAAATTATCCCTTCGTGGCACCCGTTTTGAGTCGATTGAAGCCATAAAACAAAATTCAGCGCGAGAGCTAAAGTCCATCCCGGAAAGCGCCTATAAAAAATGTTTCGATAATTGGAAGGGCCGTTGGCATAGATGTATTGGAGCAAATGGAGCCTATTTTGAAGGCGACCCAATAAATTTTGACGATTAAATGTAAAAATGTTGTTTTAATTGAAAATTCCCGGTACTTTCTTGACAGAGTAGTATAATTTCTCTTGATTTTGAGCACGTGTGTATTCATTTAACTATTCGATAGAGACGTTCTCTACTCTGAACTCATTCAGTACAAAACTACTCATTTAGTTCAATATTCAAGTTTTATAACTTAAAGCATAACTCAAAAAATTTTAATGTCATTCTCATTGAAATATTCGTTTGTTCGGTCAATAAGGTTAATGTTTAAAAAGAGTAAGTTTCCAAATGCAAAAAATGATACATTTTGTTAAAAAATAATTGTTTTATTCATACAACTATAATTTTCATGCTGATATTATTGAAAACTATAAAAAGACAACTCAAACGAAACGGAGATGCAATTGAAGCATGTTAAAGGGCCTATTCACAGTTTCATGAATGTCACCATTTTTTATTGCACACATTTGGATATATCCACTAAAAATTCTAATCACTATTAAGTGATCATCAGTTAAATTAACAAAAATCGATATAAATATTTCAATTGGAGAGAAAATGATGTGTGCCATAAAAATTGTTGAAATTTCTAAAGTAATTGAGAAATGTAAATCGTCCTGTGTGTACTTACTGTATGTTTAGAATGGTTCAAATCAACCTCTTTTATAGCGGGGATTGACAATATTTGATATTTCGACGCAAGGACAGTGGAATCTCTTAGAAACTTACTCGACGCAACAACTTTAACATTGCTAAGGTGGAAACAATTTGAATATTAATCATATACACAGGGACATTAGATGTGTTACTCTCAGAATGAATAATTTTTTCAATTTAATTTTTCAGCAATGCGATAGAACTATTACATTTGCTAGAAATTTTATCAACATGTAATTAGAAAAAATTAATAATATGCTTAGCGACCACTCATCTGAGTAAACTCCTGTACACGTCTAGGTATCGACAAAATGTTATGGTCTATGTCTGTTTGTGGTACCTCGTCCCAAGCAAACTGAACTTTGTGGACTAACTGTGTTAGAGTTTGTGGACAGTCTCCAAAGTGGACAGACTCCTACCCGTTATATCCGACATCTGTTCGATGATATTTGAATCCATCGTAACATTAACTCCTCCTTGTAGTAAAATATTCAAAGTTTGACGAACAGCAATGTGGGGACGTATACTGCCTTGCTGAAAAAGGAAATTTGAATGGCCAACTTGATGAGGCAGTAAACTGGTTAGAAGAGTATCATCAACATAACGCGCAGATGTGATATTGCCTCGAAGAAAGCGAAGGGGTGATCGACTACCCTAGACAAACCAAAAACACAATATTTCTGTGTACATGCCCATCAACACTAACTTCAATATCTCGGTGCTTAATACATCGGCGTCTTACCCTTCTACAGCCATCATGCATGCCTACGTCATTGGTAATTGATGTTATCCTGATAAATCTTGTGTGAAGATCCCTCAGAAGTTTTCAGCTTGTGCGAGTTCGATTGTGTTTTGGTAAGGCTTTGTTACTTCGTCCTTACGCCACTTTAGGTACAACACAACAATGAAATGGTGACCGAAATCGTCTGACTCTTCTACGCACATCGGGTCTGAATCCAAGTCCAGGGCTAAACCCACTGAGCTATAGGCACCCATTATACATCCCAATATTGCCGTTCTATACAGCAGTTCTAAGGTTGACCACAGTGATCTACAGTCAAAAGAAGCAGTGATCATGGAAGGTATGAAAAAAGTCCAAAGGTTCAAATACAGCCGTTGCAGTATTGCAGCTTAATGATAAGTCCAGCTTATTCTCCAAACGTGATTTAGCGCGTAGCATCAAAACGGTCTCGAAGAACCAATCGTTTGAATTGCCTATCTTGGTACTTCACGAAAAACCTCGGTTGAGCAGAGTAGATATCACCATTGTAGTTACTGGCATTTGTGCATGGCTCTTCAGCAGATGTAGTTCTAGGAACTCAGGCCTTAACCTAAGTTGGTAGCCACATCCAACGTCTATTGGCATTGCAAGTCAGTTCCCGAGTGGTGTGTAACAGAACTCACAAACCGTCGATGAAATAGATTAATCAATATCGTGCCATTCATATCCACAAGACCCGAAAACCACTAAAAAGTTTCTCAATTGATCCAGTTTCGAGAATTGCGCGCGACTAGATTAAACAAATACCCTTCTAGCCTAGCATACAGACTTTCAACCACTGTCCCAGAAGCCCTATGTCAATTGAGAAGCCAGGAGTACGAATACTCCTGTAGGCTCATCCTCATCTTGGATGAACACATGAATTCTACCAGAATAGTTATTGGCTATTTGAGGGAGACCTCTTTTCCAAGTGACTACCAAGCAATCTCCACAGTCCACCCCTAGAGTTAGAAAGTGTGATAAGGATTACGCCATATCATCGCGCGTGGCGAGAACCCCTCCGAAGAGATGAACCCACCAACTTCCAGTTTGGGCCCCGACTCGAAAGCCAGAACCGTCTGACTAGTAGCAGCGAAGCACTATCCAACCCCTACTGGCTCAGCAGGTCAGTATCGGAGTTGGTTTGAGACGCAACTCACCCGCCGGAGGGAATTCTTATCCATCCACCCGAACGCAGTCCCATGAACTAAGATAAACTCAAGATTGACGACTACAATTGATCCTGGTACGAGCACCGTCTAGCGGCCTGTACGTCCTGACTCACCGAACCCATGTGAGGTCATTTGATTGATCCTGGCGTCAAGCACTAATGGCAGAGTCATTTCGTCGAGATCCACAAACCCTAAATTGTTACGCATAGATCCAGGGGCCAGGACAGGCCGGTCGAACCGTCAAGTCCCGTTAAACCCCGAGTCGTTTCATGAGAATATCCCGAACATGGGGGTCTGCGAACAGATAAATGAAATACCCCCCTAGTCCAGCATGCGGACTTTCAACCACTGCCCCCTCGAGTCCAACACCAATGGAGTGGCCAGGTGGTACAAGTAACATCTGTGGGCAAACCACCCCCCCCGAGGTAATGCAGTATGCTACATAACGCACTCGGCCATTACACAGAATCCGGAGATTCATACTGCGATAGGGTAGAGTACGCCAGTTTTAAGGGAGAAGCCCTGTGCTGCGACAGACTCCCTTGTCACTGAGTTAATCAACCGGCTCAGCCCTCCATTTCACCTGAGTAAAACTAGGGCCCCATTCGGAGATCTTCCACCATACAGGTCCAGTGACTGGCGTGAAATGGCATTACGTTAGACACCAAGACTTAACCCTCCATTTCGCCGGGACGAAACCTGGTTCCTAGTCAAGAGAGCGCCCCCATCACGTCAAGATCTAATGCTTGGGGGGCGATCTTGGATGAACAGTTGGTTTTCTTCGTGTTCCTGTACCTTCTTCTGTCACAATCTCTTACCATCATTGCCTAACAATTAACAAGACGATTAGTCTCGCGATTGGACAAATCAACATCTTGATTGACAACAATTTAGCCCATAACGTAATAGCTTATTAGGTGATAATTTTCACGTCTACAGGCATTTTTGGTTTCACTTAATAAGACTAGCGGACGGAGTGCACAATAACTAGAAATAACTGTGCTAGTCAACAAGTTGATAAATTATTTCTTCTGGATAAAACACTTATGTCACTGAGTATATTTAGAAAAGCATGCAAAACGAAATTGTTAAGTTCCATTTGCAGCCATTTTTATGCATTTGATTTTTTGATATTGATAAAGAGAAGTAAACATGCGCAGATTGAAGTCCTCTGACTTTTTAACACTATAAAACATAACAGAACTAAATTTTAAATAACGAAAGAGATTATTTCAACAACAATCATCATGTTAGCATACTACATGCAAACTTCAATTTTTGTCGGAAATGTCCCCTTTAAAGCAGATGAACATAAGAATAACTGAATATTAATTTTAATGATAGACTACTTAGAATAGGCATTTATATTCAACAATATTTGTATACTATTTGCTTCATTGAAAAAAGAATTTTTGCTCAATATATGTGCTCAACAAGCTTTTTAGAGAAAATATCAATACTCAATTGACTGAGAAATTGGCAACTGCTACAACATTAGAATTAATAGAAAAATAGATAATTAGATCTAGCTAATATACATAGATTTTATGCTAATTAATCATATTATTGATAAAATAACAGACACACGTTTTTTACTCTTGAAAAAATATCGAATAATTCGAGAAAAAGCAGATATGCAACACATAAATTGTAGTATCTACTTAAATTTAAAATTATCTTTCATAACAGACGATCTCATCATATAAAATTGATCGGATAAGTTTTCTAGAATCACTAGAGATGTTTTGGAAAATGCTGCATGGATGAAAACAAGGAAACATGTCCTGGTCTGTCAGTTGTATTTTATCTCTCATGATTTTTTATGTGCAGGGTGACAGAAAAAGGAGTTCGAGGATACCAAACGAAATGGTTTCCTGTACAAACTGCGGACCAAGTCCTTGTACCCATACAGCTAGCAATAGCTGCCCCTCCGAGGTAAGCAGTATTTTTTTATACGCAAAATTCATTAATATAAAATGATAAATAAAAAGAATATTCATAATTTAGAAACTTATGTATGAATAAAATTTTCTATTATGATTTCACTGTTGTTTTTATCAAATACTTTAAGATATCGTGTTAGGAAAGCCATATTTAACGCTTGTATCTTCCCACTATTTGATGGCTCTTGGATTTCGATCAAAAATTCCTCAAATTATTTTCAAGATTTCTTCTTTTATTTGGAGAGCACATTGTTCATTATAATTTGGCTTGGTGTGAGTGCACGAAAGTTTTCAGCTCATTTTTTATTTTACAAAGTTCCTGAAGCTCATTCTGGTCAAAATTATTGATGGCTATAGATATGTTAACATTTCAACATAAGGAATGTTAAAATCGTTAGGATTCATGTTTGTAAGTCTTAACGAGTTTTTCTGGAATTAAAGTCTTTTATGGTAGGAAGTTTACCTGGAGAAAATGCAACCTTTCGATATACCTTTGTCCAATTACTTTGAAATGAGCGTAACCTTGGAATTAGCTTCTTGTAAGAATCTATTTTGAAACACTGTTTCCTCATTGAATTCAGTTCAAAATTTAAAACCGAAAAAACCACTAATGGTAGTAGAAATGGACTATTTTTAAAGTGGTCAGTAGCTAGTAGCTAATAAAATGGAAGTAGCGAATATAATAGCAATAGATGGAGTACCATTCGAGCTGCTTTCTGATCAAGGAAGAAGTTTTGAATCTAAATCATGTCGAGACTTGTTGAAAATACTTGGGATTGTGTAAACAAGAACAACGCCTCTCTATTCTCAGACAAATGGAATGGTGGAACGTTACAAAAGAACCATTTGCCAGTACTTGTCAAGATCAGAAATGTTGAGATAAGCTGATACCATATTTCGTTCTCTCCTAAAGGAGTGCATGGACGTGGATAACAAAAAAAGAGATGAAACTGCTCTATTGTCTTCTATTCGGGCTTCCAGCAGAGCACGAGAAAAAGACTTTATACGCGTAATTTGTTACATAGCTGAGAAAGAAGCTCATGAATAATCTCTTTACATCGTTTGAAGGTTCATAGTAACAGGATGCGTAGACGCCCAAATGCTTAGTCTACGGACATGCAGACTGTTTACTTTACAACACCCTATGTAGACTTTAATCAGTCCTGTCTAATAAAGTTAAGGTAGCCTGAGATGAGACATTTCAAGAAAATATCGAGGTGTTTACTTTTTTCTGTTATTGAGTATATTTTGAAATTGTTTTAAGTAGGTTGTACTGTATACTGGTAATCTCTTCACCAACTAATAAATATATGAATGTTATGTCCTTAAACTCATTTTGTAAAGTAGGTAGACTAACCCCAAATAGATTCTGACCCAGAGTAGTCTTGCTTATTGCAGGTACGGAAGAAGGAGCCTCCTCATCCCATCAGAGTTGCGAAAACCATAGATGTCATCGCCCGCGTAACCTTCCCCACTGCCTTCGCGGTTTTCTTGATATTCTTCTTTTACCACTACAAGAGCTACAGCAGACAGCTGGATGATTGAGAGCGCAGTGACGAAAAACCGCGCCAAGAAGAACCAGAACTTAAGGGGGTGGCCCAAGTACCTCTAAATGTGCAAGAACGTTTCGAAACGTACAACCGCTAACTCGAAGAGTAATACACGTACAATTAAAATCAAACATTGCAATTCAACCAATCGATGTACAAGTGTTCTTCAAAGGAGTTTCCAAGAAAAAGGTGCTAATTTTTGGAGCAAGTATCGAATTCTATGATTCGATTCAAAAATGGCCGACATATGTTCTATATACACAGAAATTTGGTTTCCGGTCTTCTTTACATTTCCAAACTGAATTTTTGCAAACTGTATGTACTGTATGAACATCGAATACAATTAAACATTCTATGATAATACCGATGTAGCATTTGAAGAATATTCAGAAAACTGAAATAGCTATCGATAAAATAGGCTTAGCAATCTATAAACGCAAAGAAAAAAATTAATAGGAAAACTTAGAACAACCTGGCTTTTTCCAGACTAATAAGAGGACATAAACTTGTCTTCTGTGCCTGTTTGTATATCGGCTAGTTACTAGGGCTGAAGATGTATAACAAAGTCAGTGTTATTTTGTCTAAATTTGAAGTGCTGCTCATAATTAAAGATTCCATATACAATTATGTAATTAATTAAAGTATGTAATATAATTACGTTTTTTATAATTGATAATAATCCACTAGTTGTTCCATCGTTCATCTAGCTTATTGTTTTTCTCATTTCTCGGTGTAAAATAGCAGTGAGTAATGAATAATGGTGTTTATGATGAAATCACTAGGTTTTTTTGTACGTCTTCACTAGCTCCGTAACAGAGACTGAATGAGCCTACAGGCTTCAATATATTTCTAGCAATTTCTGCAATAAAAGTGCGTTAAATGTTAGTTGAAAATGTACAAATATTATAGAAACCGTCATACTGACAATCACCTTTTAAACTACCAAGTTAGCTGTTAAATATTTCAGTTGAAAGCTAGATAATCTTCATTCTCATTAAACAAATTATTCGTAAATAAAAATTATCTAGTCTTGGCGGTCAAATGCTACATCGACCAGAGCCTAAATTCACCTAAAGATATTGTGTGAAGACGATTTTAAGCCCAGGTCTTTTCATTCCAGTCTTTTAGCGTAGAATATATACTTTAATCGCTGCTCAAGGCGTTTTGCTAGTTGTAATATTTGTGAACAATTTGCTATTGAGGTCTTTGTTGTTATTTCGATATTATTCTTCATAGTTGTAAACAATTTTTTCGTTATTTCGATCAGAGTTCGTTAAAACGTGTAACTGATGAGATATATGTACATATTTCGATTTGTTGTAATCGACAGCTTTTTCTCTAGACTATCATGTTGAAGAGTTGTATTTTTAGTATTTCGCAAACTTAAGAAAATACTTATTCGAAAGATCGTCTTCAAGAAGAATTTGTAATAAAAAAGCACGCATGTAGAGGGGGTTCAATCTTCTGGTATCTTTAATACTTTGACATATTTGTCTTTGTATCCAGCAAAACCAAGTATAGTTTGAATCGAATAAATCTAGGAAATTGCATTTTAGCATAAAACTGTTTATGAACAACTCCATAGAGAGTGGTATTTTTCAATTTTAGATTAAGATAAAATTCGTATATTGTTACCACTAAACCCAAAGATACAGTGTATGTGTACAGATGGATGTTGAAATATTTTTGACATCTTTTCTGCTTACCGACATAAAAATACACCTTTCAACTCCACTCATTAGTAAATTGAAGAAATATATTTTAATAGCAAAAATGTTAAAGTGGGCTGGGACATAACGTGGCATCGGCTATATTATCTGATTTCCAAGAGGTTGTCGAGTAAATCGAATCAAAATTCTTCTTGAAGATCAGCCAGAGTGCTTTATTATTATCCATATTCTAAATGAATGTTATCTGATTGTGATACTATAAGGAATGGGTCCAGAGCAATGGAAAAAGGGTGTTGAAGCAAAGTTGTAGGATATACTTACTTCATTATTTTATTAATTATTATTTAGATTGACGCTTTGTCCGGTAGATCAAATCGTATTTATCCGCTTCATTTAATTAAAAACCATTTGAATGATTTTTTTTCAATATGTCAAACCTCCCTCCGTTTCAATATTTGATATATACAGGGATATACCCTGTATAATATATATATGGGAAAAACCCCCTAAATATTTTCGCAACTATTCATATATATGAATAGTTGCGAAAATATTTAAGGGGTTTTTCCTTGTCAAAAAATAGGACGGGTCTTTCATATAAACTTCAATTTTGAGTCCCCCTGCTTAGTTAGAGCCCCCTAAAGAAAGCGCCCGAAAAACAGTTTTTAATTTTTTTCTTACAAACCAAAAAACTGACAAGAATAGAATTATGCAGATATTTTATACGGGCGAGGAGGCACTGAAAAAAATTTTGGTGATGTCCCTCTATGATTACAAGAGGAAGAAAGAGCCACCCCCAAACCTTCTTTCGCAAGAAACTTTTTTTCATATTCCCATTTTAAAACAAAGAAATTAATTTTGGATAGCCTGATCCATTCTTAACAAATGAGGTTTCTTGTAATTTCTTGCTAAAGGTTTTTGAGAAAAAAAATCAATCAACATGATAGCGTGAGTAGTAAAGGCTGGAATTAATTCCGAACTATAATTTGTCTAGTAAGCGGATGTATTTTGTTGTGACAACTGACTAGTTTTAATTAACTTGGATTCAGTTTCAATTATTGTCAGTTTTTTGTTTTTTAAGAAGAAAATTTGGGCGCCATCTTTAGGAGGCTGTAACTAAGCGGGGGGGGACTCAAAAAATAAAGTTCATATAAAAGACCCACCCCATTTTTGACAAGCAACCATCCCCTAAATTTTTTCGAACTATTCATTCTTATATTTTGTTCGCAATTTCGTATTGTTGAGTTCAAACATAACCTGTGATTTAAAGTTACAATTTAGATATTACCCAATATAGTTTGCTGAAATTTAAACAGTGACAGTGGTGTCGTTTGAGGATTGCCTGGTAATGTCAATTTAGGTAGAGTGCCCATAAATCCACCCCCTCAGCAAGTTTAAATTGAATAAAAAATTGATTTTGGTAGGTCTACTAAAAAGTTATTATTGTAGATCAGAAAGTCGGATTTTCCTGAATCTATATTTCATTAACAAAATCAAGTATTAGTCTACTAATTCCGCTCTTCTTACTGTTTATTGCTTTAAAACGGAAAGCTCTTTCGAACAATGTAGAGAGAATTTATAATATGTTATAAAATTAATTTGAATATTTAAAATCTGAGCTTAAAGTTTAAGTGAGCTTATTTCATTTATTCCACTAATCTAAACAGAAACCACAAACAAAATATTTTACAGACTTTGGAGATTAACATAACTCGACAAATAGGACATGCCTTGCCTTCATCGTTTGAACTGTTCTCGTTATGTGTAGAAAGAAGTGGAATTACAGTTTGGTCCTTCGAGCCGCTTAAACTCCAGTCATATTTCTTATTTTCATTTTTATAAAGTTCAGCCTATGGTGTCGCAACTTGTCTGATTAATACTCTCCAAATTTAATTTCACACTCTTTCACCTTCTTATAATAACTATTCCACAAAATTTAAGGAAAAGTACGAAAAACCGAAGCAACTCGGTCACTGTCAGTAGTCACATGTATAGTTTTCTTCCGTTTCTCCAACACATTTAACATGAATATTAGAACAGGGGGTGAATTTAGGATAGTGAACGCATTCCAGGCATTTACCTGTATCATTTTTATTTTCTATATTTTCACTCAAAAACCGCATATTTCCTCTCTTCTACCACCCATCTGTTTGAACAATTCCCTTTGTTTCCTACTCCAGTTTGATTATTATCATCTGCCCTACATTTTTTCTCTCATCAAAATTATCCGTTTAGTTCCATTAATGGAGGTATTATTTGTTCAAATGGTCATTAACATCCCATCAGTAGCTTCAGAACTTTTGATTATTAGTAGTATTGAAGAGTGGATCCTTTCGAAGATATTTGGTCGATAATCTTATATAATAATCCACCTGGTATAAGAGCAATATTTATTATTATTCGCAGTCCGAATTTTGGGTCCATAATATTTGTGATTATTGTTGAAGCATAATAATTGACTTCTGTACATTGGATTCAGCGCATGCTTTGATGCCGACTGAGCTTCACCTATACTATGTATAAATATAAATAGTAATAATTTAATAATGTTGATATTATATTGATAGATGATACAGCACTTTTACTTATTATCTAAACTCATTATGTATATAAAGTCCTTGAATTGTTCAATTTTGAACATCTCAAAGTTTGGAAAAAGACAAAAGTCTTTCAAGAATTTAAATGAAAATTTGAAGTTGTAGTTCTGAAAATGTTCAATTGAGAATTAAATTCTGATCAATTTTAAACTGACCACTTGCAAAAATTAATAAATTATGCATCAGAATATTTTGGAAACCTTTACAAAGCGATCACATGTTAGGTAAAACATTCCTGTTACATTCTTGGTGATTTTTTCATTGTAATTTGAATTTTTATGACTTTCGTATATCTTTTGGTTTATTTATTCCATTTGACATTATATATTGAGTTTTAATTATATACGTCTATTAAATGTGAGCGGTGCTTGTTTTAGACATTAATTTAATTCTAAAAGTTTTTTGAATAAAAAAATTTTTTGAAATTAAAATTGTAGAAGATAAACATATTTTAATTTGTTTTGATATTCAAATTTTGTTATATTTCTTCTATCAAGTAAAAGGCCTTTCTATTTTAATTTGAACCTGTTTAGCTAATCCTTAACTCAAATCATATATTTTTTAACTTCTTTTTTTTTAATCCTTCCGATTATGAATTAGTAAAAATTCATCTATGTCTTGAAATTGAAAGTTTCCTCGTAGACATGTGTATCAAAGAAAATTTAATCATGTTGTAGATATTTTCAGAATGCTCTGATCTGATTTCAATTTTAATTAATCAGCAGACTTAGGATACCTAATTATACTCAAAAATTTCAAATCAAGAAAAGTATTTGAAAAAATATCATTTTTTCTATTTTAAACATTGTGAGCTAATTCATATACAATAATCTTCTTAAAACGATTGAAGTATTCAATCAGATCATAAGCAAATTTATGTTTACATGTCCGCTTAAAAAAGATGTTCATAGTTTAATGAATCAACGGATATTTTCTTATAGTATATGCACTTCTATTATAGGTAATAAATTTTCAATTTGATATGATATTACCAAAGAAATATTTGTTATCATAGTGTTGAATCACATTTATAATAACTATCGTATGAGAGCTATTCTTTTTATTGTTTTAGCATACAGCAATACTGACCATTTCTTATTTCCACACACTTCAGAATAACTAAGAAAAACTATAAATCACATCTCCAAACACCTAAAAAATCCTTACTTTAATGAGTGAAGAAATGAGTTTTTTATATCCGTGTATTTCTTCAGACGAAATAATAATTTCACCTACACAAAACCTCCAAAAAAAAGTTTTTCCCTGAAAGTGATCGTTTTTCAACTGGATTGAACATGTAATTATTGAAAATGGGAGGTTCGTAATAATAATAATGTTAATTCACTATTGGTCAATTTGAAAACCATCGATTTTTCTTCAAATTTAACTTCCAGTATCTTTCCAAATATCATGAAAATTATATTACAAAATGTTTTTATATTTCGACATTTCATCTATCGTTAATGTTGAAAATACTTCTTTCATAAATTCTATTGTATATTTTATTAGAGTTGTTAACATTTTGACTATATTGTTTATGTATAAATTATCTTTGAGTTCGTTATCTATAAAGTTTTTATATGAATGAGTTATTTATTTGTTAAGTACGATGAACATACTACTCTTGTACTTGTGATTGTTACCTCAATTTTTGTTATATAGCATTTTATAACTGAAGAATATATCTCCTCAAAGCTGAAGTTTCATTTCTATAAAATTTTATTAATTAAAATTTTATCACAAAAATTTATAATTTTATAATGAAAGAATAAATATTCTCATCAACAAATTATAAAAAATTTGCTTTGAAAATGGTCTAGACCACTCTCGGTACAAAAAACCATGTACAGATGTACCAAAACTCGACATCAATCTGGTAGCACGTGATTTGCAAAGTCATTTTAGTTATAGGGAAAATATAAAAAATTAAAGATACGTATTTTTTAAATTATGGATATTTCTAAAAGATTGAGAAGAATCTTCAATCTGTGATGGTGTTTTAACTCCCTCTACTAGTAATCGATATTTTATTTTCATTATGTAATCCTGAATAGTGCATTTGTGAATTTCTCTCTAATATTTTAGGACAACTGCCGCAACTTAGAAGAAAATGTCACTTTTTGCCTAACTAAGTATACAAAATCAATACTTTTATTTTAAATTTTTTGGTTGATATCCAAACTTTCGTCTCTTCAAAAACGGTAATAATCTTGAATAATGGCTATGAACATTATTCTTGATTTCAAGACAGGCTTTTATTATGGAATAGTGTGACCAAGTGTGGAAGCCTTAAAATATTCCGCTTTCTCGGCAGAATACACACTCTGACTATGAATTTCATCTGTTTGTTTCATCAGGTACCAATTAAAAAATGTTTTGAAGCACTTTTCGTGAATTTACAGGATTTTTCTGGCAATAAATGAATCACTATTTCTGGGCAGCTTCTTCAATAATTTTATCGCACATTTTTGCAAATTTTATGTTAAAAACTTAGGAAAACAGCCTACAAAATACGAGCACACTTTTTCGATATTCACATAAAGCATGGTTACTACTATTCATCAGTATTGTTAGCAACCAAATTCATTTTTTTTATGAGCTCGGTGCTCTGTAGCTCCCTCGAGCTAGCAAAGTATCTCGGGAAAAAATTAAGCATTTTATTCCCTAGGTGTATAAACACTACTATTATTTTCGATTTTTCTAGCAACATAAATGTCAAATGATCACAAATTTTACAACCTACTTTTGATAAACAAACGTACCTAAGCTCTGTAATGCTTGTAAAAAAAATTATAAACACAAGACTAGGTAACAAAATTAAATATAACTGACTCATTCATGTGATGGCAGAATTGCTATCCTGATGCTATTTTTGTCTCACAAAAATCTTGGCTCAGAATTAATGTGAAGCTATCTCCATTATTACCGCTGTAGTAAACTTGTGTAAATGATATTGTTTCTCTATCATTGCTATTTATTTAAACCTCTATATTTTAAATGAAAGTAATCACATATGTAAGGCACCAGGAATTCTAAAGGTTTTCTTTTACAACTAAAGAGAATCCCATCGACATATAAGTGTTTTTGTTTATCCAAAGTAATAACAGTGAATCTATAAAAATTTTAATTTGTTCCGGAACAAAAACAAACCGGTACCAGCTCTTTTTTTAACCCATATTATCCAGACTTTCTTCATAAAACACATACATTCACACAACATTAAAACTTGAATGATTTGTTGTCGATATTTTGACAGTTTCAACCTTTGTGCTTAGGGAATAACTTATTTTGTTTCTTCAAATCTGGATATAAATTTTGAAAGAATTTGGCAGAAGTGATTTCCTCAATTTTTTATTCAAATATTTCACAAATTAACATGTCTTCTTCATATACGGTATAACAAGTTTATATATAAATGCAGTGGTAATACAGGTAACATGGTACAGATAACACTTGATACAGAATATCAAGCGGGAAGTTGAGGTAGTTGAGATTTATTTTTGGCAAGCGCATTTTCGTACAGGCGGTGCAGATAGATCCACACTATCATGGCCCAAGCATCTGCCACCTCTACCGGGCAACGCTCCCATATCCACGGCATTCTCCATTCGAACCATAACAAGATCCAAGAGAGTTTCAACAGCCCTGGAAACGTTTTGTCCTGTTGCAGCACTGGTTTCCAAGTATGGTAGCCTGGAGCAGATGCAAACTTTATTAATCAGAAAACAAAAAAAGAACCTATGATGTATCAATCGTTATTATTCTCTCACCCATTCTTTTCAGCCATATCTCTTGCTCTCCATTCAGCTACAACCCTCTTATCTTCTAGATCACATTTATTTCCACATAAAACTACATCGGGGGCATCACAGTATGCATGTAACTGGAAGTATGCAACAACCATTTCAAAAATGTTGAAAATAAACATGCGTCAGTTCACCTACCGACACAATTCATCTGAATATTATATATGGGGTTTTGAATTTTCAAGGGTAAGTCTTTTCTTTAACACAAGATAAAACTCATTAAGATGGTTCTTTTCACAAAAAAACGGCAGTTTGCATTAAATTTTATTCCAAATCCTATGAGGAATGCCTTAATCGTTTGAATTCTTTAAGATTGTCCCTCAATTCATTAAACAATGCCACAAATATGGATGAATTTTTGTATGGTTATGGAAATCAAAAAAATCCATTTCATTAACAGACCAAACCATATTTACATGTAAATGAATAATAATCAGTTCTCATAACATTAATGTTGAGCAATTAGTAATTTTATTTAATCACGTTTGTTTTTAATATCAGCGAATCTTTGTGAAATAGATTTTTCAACGAGTTCTACATCCTGTTGGAAAAGACTCTATATCTAGAAAACAAAATGAAGATAAAAATTACTACACTTAGGATACCCCAAACTGTTTAAAAAGTTATTATTGTTAATTTAGATGAACAGTTTATAAATACAACAAATACATAAAAAAAATCGGAAAACAGTCATTCAGAGACGAGATTTTTTGTTGATATACATCGGTATTCAGAGAAGTAAAACTAAACAACACTCATAACTAGAAAGATGAAATAATCAAGCAGGGGTGCAGTGGCTATGTATCGATACAAAATTCAATTAGTACATGTAATCTGAGTTAAGGCAATAAGCAACAAAAACTATTTCTGAATATCAAAACCAATAAAAAAAAAACCATCAATCCAGATACAATGCTATCTAATATAATTTCCTAAACTTTCCTTATATCGTAGTATAGATGGCGCAAATGTTAAAACCAATTTCAGCTATACTGATTTGATTAAATTCAATTCATAGTTTACACTTTTGTTTTAAATGAGCTTTATGCCACTGCACCACTCCACAGAGGGGCTCTAAGCATTCAAGACATACACATAACGTTATTTTTTCATACCCTAAGTTGTTCGACCCAACTTCGAATTTCTATAAATGACTGCTCACTAGTTAAATCGAATAGGAGTAAAAATCCCATAGCATCTCTATAGAATGCTGTTGTCAAACTTCGGAATCTAAAGATAAAATTAATATTAATTTTCACACTTGAGTTGCTACACCCCAAATGTCAATAATAGAATGAAAACTTAAAGGACTTATTCACAGAATTATATCTGTTCTCAAATATACAAATTTGAGTAATATTGAAGCGTTTCATGAAAAATTAATCACAAATCACCTTTCCTGTCCAGCTGTATCCCAAAGCTGTAAATGTATCCTGTATTTTTTTCCTTTTGACATATGTAGCTGGAAAATAAATCACTTGTTGCTATTTTTCAAACTTCCCCACTAGTAACTCACCAGCCGTTTTTCTCTAAAATCAATTCCGACCGTCGAAATGAATCTCGAATTGAAGCATCCATCTGTATATTGATACAAAAAGCTTGTTTTTCCAACACCCGAATCGCCTAAAGTTAAAAATTTTATTAGATAATCGTAATCCATCAATTTAGTTATTGATGCAGAAAATATTATTATCACGGTGATTAAGCAAATATAAATCTAAACAAAAATGAAAACATCGAAGCGTAACCACATTCAGTAATAGAAAAATAGGACAAAATTTGAGCCAGTATACTTGTTCTTTTGATATCTAACCTAGTTTTGTCTAAAAATCGATAATTCCCTTACAGTGTTACCAATCACATCTTTGTCCAAAAGATATTTGTTATGTACCAATATCTTCATTATGAAAAAAAGTGACAGAGCTGTTCGAAACATAAACAAACTACGTTCTACATTTGCCTATTGATCGAAATATTCTTTTTATTATTTACCATAAATACACATACTTGTAAAAAAGATGGTTAAGTAGTTCTTATAATTCAAGATTTGAGAGAATAATAACATTAAACTAAGAACACCCAGTAATAGGTGAATGTTTCAAAAATTGTCGATATAAATTTTTAAGATTGTGATAAGTAAACGATCAAAGTCCAAAATTACTCCAAGAAAAATCAATAAAGTGTTGGACTTCCACAATGCCTTATGCATTCACAAGTATGGGAATACTTAGAATGAAATGATGCATTTTTCTCCTGAAGTGTTGAATCTCAAACTGCCTATATCTCACGACGAAGGTCTGCCAAAGTTTGTAGAGGTAGAGGTAAATTGAGTTATCTCCTACCTATAATGCCGCAGACATTTTCAATGGATACAAAAACCTGAGATTGTGGTGATCACGGAAACAAAATAACTCTGTTTTGTAGAACTTTGGAACCTAATGTGTAACTATGTCCTGTATGGGGATATATTGACTTTGACTTTTAAATCAATTTGTTTCCGTTTTTTGCAAATTTACTCATTTCAGGTGAGTCTCCGGTCCATATGCATTCCCAAATATTTGATAGATGTTAACTCCGGTATCTGTATATTGTTTTGAACATAGGTCTTCTCTCTCAGTGTGAAGTCCACTTTTGTAGACTTATTAATTTTGATTCTCCACTTCCCCAACCATTTTTCAATTTCATTTAGTTGATCTTGTATGTGGTAATGCTAGATCTTTATGTCTGTTAAAATAGCTGTATCATCAAGAAATGTTACTATTATGGTGTGCCTGTATGTAGGCAGATCTGTTGTATGAATAGATATAGAAATGGACCCAACACATACCCTGTGGTACTCCAGCTGTTGTCAGGTACTTTTTTTAGATACTTTGTCATTTATCCTGGTCCTAAACCTTCTGTCACTCAGATATGACTTCAGAAGTTGGAAGTAGGGAACAGGGAGAAACTTTTTTATTTCGAACAACAAACCTGGCATGCCACCTTATAAAATACCTGAGTAATGCACAAAAATACAGATGTTCTACTTTGTGTTCTAAGGCTTGGCTGATCTGATATGTTATTTGATGGTTTTGGTTTAGAGTGGAATATTTTGTTCTGAATCAAAAGCTAAACTGATAAGAGGATATGAAATGACTTTGCTATGATACGATGGTTTTTCCTACTTCATCAGGATCGTGGCTGTGGAGTAAATACCTCCGCTAGTTGATCTGCAAAAATTTTGTTTTTTCATCACTCCTCCTTTACCTCTGTGAAAAATTATTTGTGTTACTTTTTCCCATTAAGAATAACTTAGATCAGTTTCTGAAATAACGTTATACCTACAATAAAACAAAATATAAATGAGGGTTGAAACTCTGTTCAGGTGGAATAGAAATCTTCTAGTTGGATGGATTTCAGCCACCATTTCACTGTAGGATCGACCTGTGACCTAAAGTGGCGTAAGATTGCAGTAACAAAGCCCACCCAGAACACAACTGAACTCCAAAAAAATTAAATGTGGTATTTAGTGAAGAAATATGAATTTGCTCACTAGGACTCAAGATAACCTTGGTGTTGATTTAAAAGAAATTTAGATGCAAATAAAACAAAACTGTACAAAATTTTCACAGTTTATTAGGATATATGTATTTTATATATTCGTGATATTTCATTTAAATAATTAAATCAACAAGATTTGTACACATTATTCATTAGAGACAGTACATCACAATAAACCTAATGTCCAGTAATGACAAAAGAGAAACATGAAAAGCAGCTTAATTTACACTTTGGAGTGAGTTATCCAATTTTGATAAGAATATTTACAAATATACAGAATTATTTTTGCATTTTATCAAAATATTAAATATTCTCAAAATCTATGATTTTAAGAACTTAAAATATTCTTCTTAGCCAATATTTTAAGACTTTTTTCAATCTAATGAGAATTACTTGTAGCTGCACAAATAAAAAACAATAAGGAAATTGAAAATAATTATTATTTTAATGCCTCCTAATATTACAAGTCCATTAATCCTTTCAGTATTTTATGTCAACCTTACTAAATGAAAAAACAATGTAATATACTGAGGAGCAAAAAAATTCAACACAATTTAAAAATAATGTGACTAGCACTATTACAAGCTTTGAAATTGTTGTTACTACCTTTCACTGGCACAATGTACAAAGCCACAGAGCAAATTAACAACAAGAAGATTTAGCAGGTTCAGCTTCGACCAAGTTAAAGTCCAGGCCTTTTGGCCTTACAAAACCTGTCTTTATACCATCCCAACCATCCTCTATTTTATATTCACCACTCTGTACTCTATTATAAATTTCTTGGGTCACTTTCTTAAAAGCATCTTCTACATTCCAACCATATTTAGAGGAAGTTTCAACATGGAACATGCCATGTTGATCGGCAAACGTTTTAGCCTCTTCTTTAGTAACTTCTCGCCTTCCACCCTCCTCAACCAGATCGACTTTACATCCTACTAGAGCAAACACAGGACGATGTGGTTCAATTTGTCTTCTAGCTTCAGACATCCAAACAGGGATGTGATCGAAACTATCTTTATTGCAAATGTCATATACTAAGAGAGCCCCTACCGAATTTCTGTAATATGATTTAGTTATTGAGCGGAATCTTTCTTGTCCAGCAGTGTCCCAGAGTTGAAGTTTAATACGTGTTCCATCTTCCACTTCGATTAATCTAGCAAAAAAGTCTACTCCGACAGTTGGATCTGATATCTGAAACAGAGATAAAGTTACTCAAAGGTTAAATTTTGTTAAATTACCCACTTCTGCAAATTTGCCATCAGTAAAACATTTGAGTAAACTACTTTTTCCAACTGTACTGTCTCCTATCAATATCAATCTAAATTGAAAATCAAAGATTGGTTCCACCATTTTTGTATATTTTCACGAAACTACTTAAAGATTAATGTCCAAACTTAGGAAATACTTGCAAATGACTGGGATTCCTAGACGCATGGTGGTGATAATAATAGAGAATAATAAATTGGAAGTAAAAAAACTATTTGTCTATTTGTAGTGGCAAACATGACAGCTGATTGTGTGACATCTTGAAGTGGTGCTACAAATCACAGAATACAAAATTTAAGAGTCATAATTCTGACAAAATGAGAATTGTGCAAATAAACCTAAGGAGATGAAAATATTCGTTCTTTAAACAATACTATTCTGAGTATCCTTAAGAAATTTGGAAAATTCCGATATTCTATATGATTTGCTTCCTCCGATTGAAATCAGTTGAAAACCAAATATTCCTAGTTATCGATATTTGTATATTGATTAATTTTTAAGATATGTGAGCCGTTTTCATTCTTACCAATTCTATATCCTAAGATGGATAACTGTAACGCTACTCAGACTTTTCCTACTAAATAATAGACGGCAGCACGAACATCTCATCTTTCAAGTCAACATTTCAATTTTTATTACCAAATTCAGTATTCAATCAAAATGATATATAAGAATATACCGAAAAAAAAAAATCCCTAGTAATAAAATGCATACCGGGGACACAAAATATATATCATCAGAATTTGATAATAATACAGTCATAATTGAATGAACATTAACAAATTCTTTGGAAATATTAGGACCTGCATCAGTTTCGTTGTGATATATTTTATCTCATTAATTAAATTCAAAGAATTCCCACAATACGGACATATTTATAATGTATCATTCTTAACCTATAGCAAGAAGATTACCTGATGGTATATGTTGTATACACTATGCTTTATTTCAATGGACAGTTATTAGCATGAAGTTACTTTATCTGTTTTGAAAACAGTAGTAAAAATTGTCTGAATATCTAGTCAAACAACGTAAAATTTTATGAACCACCAAAAGAGAATGATTATTAAATACGTGTCTTGAGGTAGTTTAGAGAAACCGATGTAGCTCCGTTTCAGAACTACGGTAGTCTTCAATGGAATCTGTTCTTACTTGATGGAAATTCATTTTAATTAAATAAAATAATAAGGAAATTCTATGGATATATGTCACACACACACACACAAGAAATAAATTGTTCGAACTATTTAGGTTACACAATTTGAAATTAATTCTTTCAAGATTCGCTTGTTTTACTATGTATTAGTAATACATACTTAGTCACTCAGTTACAGACTTTCGTAAAGATGTGCTTTTCAAGGTGCGTGCTTTTTTGTACTGCATGCGAAATATTATAATCAAATCTTTGTCATCACAAGACAAAGCTTAACGGATCATATTAGAAATAGAGACCTTCAGACTTCCAAAGCCAACATCGTTCGTTTAGGTATAAAATCACCAAGCATTCTACCGCCAAATTTGAAACGCATTCTGATCCTACGTAAAGAACCAAATAAAAGACAAAAGAATCCTTTCAAGCGATGAACCCAGAAAATCCTGAACAAAACCGAAGATAATCAATAAATCAACTGGAAAAAGTTCTAACACGCATCATCAATCCTTCAACACACGGACAAATCAAACTTTCCAGTTCATTAGCATCTTCTCTATACATCTTTGCTGCAATTTGTTTGGCCATTCCTAATGGTGATAAACAGATTCAATGTGAAAAGGACATAACACTGATAAACAATTTTTAAATTCGGTTTGAAGGTTATTCAATGTTGAAATGCATTTTCCAACCACCGCGATGAGAACTATTCTTTACAGTAAATATTGTAAGTATATTGTATTTATTCAACAGGTTGATGAAAAATTTAAATTAATTTTCCTTTGCAGCAGGAGTGTCCAACTTCTTTATATTACAACAGTGCTCTCAAAGTTTCCATTCGTTCAATCGTGAAGGATTGGATCGGCTGAAAAGAGAAAGCCAAGCACTTCGATTGACCTTCAGATCTTTGGAACAATCATCCAAATCGAAGATCATCAGGTACTTTCATGTTATTCACGTTCCACTAGGCAAAACTTTGATAAAATCAAAAATATTCGGAACATATCATAGCGGTTCTTCCGCAAATAAACCACCGAATTCTCCATCACGCGATCTCTCCCTCTATGCGCGCGCATCGAATCCCGTATGGATTTTCACTGCGTGAATAACTTGAGTAATTCATGATTGTCACTCACCTTTACGAGTGCTTCGCAAGGTATTATCTGTGTGTTCGAATTTTATAGCGAGCATTCGTCGACTGACAGATGCAATAAGATAGTCGCTGGTGTACTAGGTTCAACTATGCCGACTTGTCAAGATTTAGCCATGGATCAGCTGGGACAAAAGCCAACAGGAGATTCGCACTGCCCTGCCTCAACAAGCGGAATCGATAGACTTAAGAATCCTGCTTTAAATAAAGTGAGTGATTTCATAGTTATTTTAATTTTACGTTCGCGTACTCTGAATGAGAAAATGTGTTTTTCACATAAAATATTTGGCATGGGAGAAGACCGGCGCTGTATAATAAATTCAAATTTTCGAATCAAAGATCATAGAAATATTGGATTATTGTCTCCTTTATCATTGAATTTCTGTGATATGGATATTTCTGTGAACTTCTGCCCCAAAACGGAAATCAAAATGTTACCTGATTAATTCTAATATTACTGTTTTAATATATAGATACGAATTTCGTCATATATCATTGGACATTTCTAAAATAATAGTTTTGGCTAGATCCAAATTCAATATATCATTTAACAACTTATTCTCTCTGAAATTCATATATACTATCAGGAAGAGATCAAGGAGTTATAATATAATCATAATATAATCAATGAATTATAATTTTCAGGTAACTGTCATTAAAAGTGTAGATCTGTACATTTTCTGATGCTTTACTTATTGTGTTCCTCACTAATATATTTCTTGAAATTTCGGCAATTTGAAGGAAAATATACATATTATCGAACACAGAAGAACTTTAAAATATAATTTCAAATAATCTTATATTTAGCTAAGCTAACTATTATGGAAAGAAATCGTTTTATCTCTATACCTAGCTTTCACTCAAATATTCTTCATACTGGAAGAAGTTTGTTCCTCAATAATATGTTTCTGAAATGAAAATATACCTAATATCGAACGCAGAATAAATTTATAATATAATTTTATATAATCCTATACCTAGTTAGGTGAGCCAACTGTCCTGGAAATATCTCTTTTTTTCTCCCTATAGCTCTCATCCAATATTTCTCATACCCGAAGAAGGCATTCAAATAAGAATTACATTATGATTGAATTCCGTTCTAATTCGATGAAGATATTCAATGAAATCAAGTGGATCACAATAGTGAATTATTTCCGATTAGATAAGCTCAAATTCAATGTTAATTAAGATAGTGCTTTCGTTCAATATGTTTACGTTATTATATGAACAATATTGTGAAATTTTAAATCTTATTGTGTCTGCTCTTTTGGTGTTTTATTTACGGTTATATAATAATATTTATCGATCGTAACGTCATAATGATGAAACTACGAGTTCACCTTTTGTACTCGATTTCAAAGGTTTATTACTTCGATTTACAGAAAAGAATATTTGATTGTTTTTATTGAAATATCGCAAAAAAAGTTAAATCAGGTGAATTGGGAATTCGTGAACCTAAAGAAGAAATTTCTTGTTAACCTGCCGCTACTTCATGTAATTAACTATGATTTATGTGTATATTGTTGTGGGAAATTATGGCTTTTGAAATAGGGCGATTCAATTATCATTTCAGTGTTTTATTGCAAGAGTAAGAGTCCAAAATATTATCACTCAATTCACTGTAATACATTATAGTGCTCGTGAAATGCTTAATTATCGAATATCATCCAGTGGGGCCCGTTTAGATTTCTTTCTTCCGCTAGCAAAAGATAACAAGGACCTTGTTGGATGCAGTTACGGTTGGTTTCGAAGGAATGATTCACCATAATATCACCTTGGGCAGGATTGCCATTCGAGAACGGATTTTAACGGGTATTAATCTGCGTAAAAATCTCATTGTCTATGATATTTTATCTGCGATCAGATGGTTTCAATCTTTTATTTTGAGATTAGTAGGTTCAGATCCTAGTTAGATTGTAGTTCGATTGTATAGGAAACTTCGATAACCCCACTGCGATTTTAGGGAGTTTGCAAGATAACCGCAGTGGCTGGAAAATGCCATCTTTATTTTGACTGAGTTGTTATTGCTGTTATGAAATTCATATCATTTTACCTGATTTTTGAAAATGAATAATACAAATTTTCCGTTCTCGATATCTTAAAAATAAAGATCCAAAGAAGCAGAAATCAAGAACTCACTTGTAAACCAACAATTTGAATATTCACTTAAAATAGATCGTAGCACTTGATGTGTAGAAAGCCTCTTTTCTTGAATTGAATTATCTCTAGAACAATTTAGATTTTGCATTATTTAGAACACCGGATAAATAGCCAGGAAAGATGTTTTTTCTGGAAACCACACAAATTTAGAAGCATAGGTCAATTACTTTGATGAAATCTACTAATTGAAGTGAAAATTTGTAGACGACATTTACTGAAATATTACACAAGTGGTCTATTTTTTTGTAGAATAACTTTAACAGTCGATAGAAGGTTCAGTTTTAAGACAAAAATGTCCTTTTTGTATATAGTCCGTCTAGAAAGTATCAGGAATTTATTATTTTTCATAATTTTAATATACCTCCTTTTGTAACATTTTAAGAGAAAAGTAATTTATAGAATAGGTTGTGCAGATATTCGGCTATAGCCAAAGTTGCATGGTAACACTATTTGTCAAATATTGTTTATTGTCAGCAGGTATATAATTTATGAAATAATGTCGCAACTAGAAAAAATAAAACAGGTAGAATATATATATATATGGAAAAGGTTTTCGAAACGTTAAAAAATTAGTGCAATTGACTGAACTAGGAAAAAATGCTTTATACGAGTCAAGAAAGGGGATGAAAAATGGCATGGATATGAAGCATAGAACAGTTTCAGGAAGACGTGTTCTTACACGGTACACAGGAAACAATTTAAACGCTTTATTGGTCTTAGGACGACACAATCCGCGCCTTGGGTTTCGCAAATTGGCTAACAGAATTGGAAATCAACGAAATGAAAAAGCATGTCCAGAAACCGTCCGTATGTCACTGAAAATACAAGGCTACATATCAAGGAAACTAAAAAATCCCCATAATGACACCTTTACAAACGGAACGAAGGATAGAATTTTGTCAATGTTTTCAAGAGGATAATTTTAATAATATCTTTATATCTGATGAAAGTTGTTTCCAACTTGGTGGAAATTACTTAAAAATCCTATCAAAACAACCTGTCACCGTTCAAATTTCCAAATTTCCCACCAAAATGATAGTTTGGGGAGCAATATCTCAGCGTTGTGCTACGCCTTTCTGTAAAGTTGATGGTACCATTAATATTGTGGCTTTGTAAACGATTTTCAAACGGCGCATGCCTTATATCCAGAGGGGTAGCGTTTTCAGCAGGATAATGCAAGATGCCATACTTCGGCCTATACTCAAGCACAAGAACACCAAGTGAAAACCATTTCATGGCCAGCAGCTTCATCAGATCTTAGTCCCATTGAAAACATATGGGGACTATTGAAGATTGAAGTTGAACGAGCAGCGCCACGAAATAAAGATGATTTAATTCAGTCAGTTTTACAGTCCTTGACTATCATCACCAAAAATTATGGAGGTGATGTAGTTTCGGGTGTATCTCGGCGTTTAGTCAAGTGTTTACAGTTAAATGGAGGTTGTATAAGTAAATAAGATGAATATTTTGTTATAATTTTCCAATTCAAGAATTAAAAATATATACTAAATAATTACAAATGAGCTTTGTTTTTTCCGGATACTTTCTGGACAGGTGTACAAATGCTTTATGATTCAGCTACAGGTTGTTAAATTTTCCAGATTTTTTTCTCAATTTCTCTTTTAGTTTCCGAGATATTCAAATGAAAACAGAATGAGGTGATTTTTGTGGTTTAAATAAAACGATAATCAAAATTGTTGTGATCATTTTCCCATGGTTATTCTAACCAAAAACTTTTTTGTCGTACGCCACTGACCATCTACAATGATATGATTTCATTTTTCAAAGTAAGCAGCAACAATGACAAAAAAATTTTACGTTATACTTTTCACTGGTAATCATATAAACCTCACTGCTATTTAAAACGTAAGATGTGTACGGTTATTGCAGCAAAAAAGTGACAACTTACTTATCGCATTCAAAATGCATGTGCAGAATCAAGAAGTAACAATGTTATTGCATTTGTACAAGTTCTGTTAGGAGACGGTGTGAATTATGTATATACGATAGAATGACTTACATTTCGAAAATCTATGCTGGGTTTCATAAAGATTCGGTGATCATAGGATCAACAGATACTCTTGTCAAATTTGACAACCGGATCGACGAATTTGGGTTTCACAAAACAAGTTCAGGTAATTGAAAGAAGGAAAACAAGAATATATATATTTTTGTGCTAGCGCAGTTAATGTACGGTTAGAATTTGAGTTTCAAACGTGCAATTTCAACTGATACCCATTTAACAATTCTGCATACCGATGATTTGGCAATGTTGATATGATCTTCTATAGTCATTTGGAAAGCACCAGTTGCATAAAATCGTAGACAAACTAATAATTGTGATCTGGCGTCGATCTATTTATTCCTTTTACTGCGTAGTTCAATTTCTGGTCCAATTTTATGTTGAAACGAAAACGTATCAAAACCATCATATTTTGCAATTTTGAATTCAGATTCAAATATAACACAAGATCAAAATTTTACTCACCAAATAAGATAAAACCTGGAACGAATAAACTCGAAGTATGCTTTAAAGTATCCAAAATAAAACAGAAGTGATCAATGTGTTGTTACCTATAACTATTTGTACTCAAAACACAGAAAAACATAACAAAACTTATTCGCCCCAAATAATGTCCCATGATGAGAAAAATAACCAGTATTTCAACAATAATGAATAATTAAGGGATATATTGTGGATATTTAGATTCAAAATGAATCTATTTCGTAATTTAAAAATCAATTTGAATGTGAGTCAATACTTGATAGAAGTATCAATAATTGATACAAGATCAATATATTGATTATATATAAGGATATCAATTTGATAGTTTTTTTATATAGTTTCAATATATATTGTAGAAGTTAGAATATTTAATTCTGAATTTAGAGACATCTAAATTTTACTTCTATCAAGTATTGACTCACATTCAAATCGATAAACAGTACACTTCAATTCAACTGCGAAAATCTTGATTCACCAAAATGGACAAATCAACTTGATCTGTGATTAAGCAGCGATTCTAGGTTAAATCATAGCACAAAATGTTTTGTGGATCACAATTTGTACTTGATCGATGATCGACAGATGTTAATCTGTCATAGTTTGACACAGTGACTAAATCATTTCACTTCAACTGTTTAATGAAGAATGAGAAGATCTCCATTAATCAAAATCGATAAATCAACTTGATCTGTGATTTAGCAGCGATTCTAGGTTAGATTAGAGCACAAAATGTTTTGTGGATCACAATTTGTACTTGATCGATGATCGACAGATGTTAATCTGTCATAGTTTGACACAGTGACTAAATCATTTCACTTCAACTGTTTAATGAAGAATGAGAAGATCTCCATTAATCAAAATCGATAAATCAACTTGATCTGTGATTTAGCAGCGATTCTAGGTTAGATTAGAGCACAAAATGTTTTGTGGATCACAATTTGTACTTGATCGATGATCAACAGATATTAATCTGTCATAAGTTTGACACAGTGACTAAATCACTCCACTTCAACTATTTAAAGAAGAATGCGAAGATCTTGATTAACCAAAATCGACAAATCAACTTGATTTGTGATTTAGCAGCGATTCCAGGTTAGATCAGATCAGAGCACAAAATGTTTTAGTGGTCACAATTTGTACTTGATCGATGATCAACAGAGGTTAATCTATCATAGTTTGACAAAATGACTAAATCTGTGATCAGCAATATGGAGACATAGAACTATATGAATTGTAGAAGGACTGCGTGATCAACAGGCTTGATCCTATGAGTAACGTTTTGTGTAACCCACTGTTAATGTGATTTTTTGATCAGTTTTTAGAGTTAAGCTCTTTTGGAATATGTTAATAACAAAATAATTTCGTATTTTGAAATTCCTCACCTCTATCGAAAGTTTCAAGACTCTTTTCGTTCGAAAGGTAGCGTATTTTAGGAAGGATTGGTCGGGCAGAATTACTTTTGACCTCGGATTTTTCATCAGTGAGTCCAATCTTGGCGTTTAAGATCTTTTTCGAGCCAAAATTTGAAAATTACTGAGATTTGTGCTAAACGATAGCGCAAAAATTGAAAAAGAACTAGAAGATGTTGTTTTCTTAGATTTTCATATAAATTACAAATCACTTCTAAGTGTATATGAAATAACCGATAATCACATAAAGAGCAAGTACTGTTATATTTTCGCCCTCACTGTAACCTGTTCTATAAAAAAAATCGTTTCCATCGTTAACGGTATATTTATCTTCTGTTACAATAAAAAACATTCACCGTTTAACTTGCTCTTTTCGCAGTTTCGATTTTTTCGAATGGCAATTGTGCCAAGGACTCGGTAAAAATCAGAAAGTAATTGGCTGTCATTTCAAGGCGATTATCTTTCGATTTGGTCGCCTTTAACGATATTTGAGCTGTATACGGACACGTACATGATAAAAATGGTGATTAAAACTGGGAATGACGGTGAAAGTAACAAAATAAATATATATATTACGCCCAAAGAAATTTTTCTTGGGAAATTTTCGTATAGAAAAAATGCAAATTTTAAATGGCCCATGCCTTAACTACCAAATTAACGTTCTAATTTGATACTGTTCTGTTGAAAAATTGAGACAGAATTATACAGTCTGTTCCTTAAATGAAGGTACAAAGGAAGAGAGGTTATAACTCGGATTAATTGATCACTATCAAGATCAAAAGTTTCATTGACATGAATCCGCAAATTTGTATTTCTTTTTGAACTGATCAGTTCAAATGTAAAACATGATTATGCCACAGTGTGACGTAAGAATTGTCGTTCATCAATAAAGAGTTTGTGGAAATTGAATTTTATTTACAACTCGTTGAAAATAGATTTCTAATTTTATATTAATCATATGTAGGTTCTTTTAGTTTTGACAATTTTAGGACAAATTGATTGTTCAGAAAGCGCGCCAAATCTTATGACTTCACGTCTGTGCTTTTCACTATTTTTCAAATTTGAATTGATTTGTTAACATTTTCAACTCAAAATTTGCTAACTACTCACATTGAAACAAAATAATAGCTTCCAGTAACAAGCCCACAAAAACGAAGTACCTACCATAAATTAAACATTGTGTAAAATTATGTTGTAATAAATTCCATCATAAGATTTCCTTGAATATAATTTTTGAGATAATTATGTTTCACTTAGGAAGTGGTCTTTTGGTATTTCACAACTTGAAGTTGTACAGGAGAATATATTATATTCCAACGGCATTTATATAATGAATAATTTGTAACGTATTGTTTCACCTTTAGTTACATCTTATTGATTAAAAATGGAACAACTAGTAAACATCATATAGAGGTGTCTTTTTCTAAAAGGGCCAAACTTCAAGGGGAGATCAAACTAGTTATTTGCAACAAAAAATGTTATATAACACATGGTCGAAATGTTGAAGGTTATTCTTCAATTTAGCATTTCTTGATTTCACGAAATATTTCAAGTTTTTCACTTATAATACCACAAGAGCTTCAAAATTATCGGGTATTTCCCGATAGGTTCGTTGCAAACAAATGAAGGAGTCAAGTTTTTCAGGTTAAAAAATCACGAGCGCGAAGCGCGAGTGATTTTTCCTGATAAACTTGACGACTTTATTTGTTTGCAGGGAACCTTGAGGGAAATGCCAGATAATTTTGAAGCTCGTGTGGTATTCGGGGGATTATTTTTCCGTCCCAAATGTCTGCACTTGCCCTCCGTTTTTCCGGAATAGATTGTAAAGCCTTACGCTTGGCATCACGAGCTCCTCGAGCGGTCTTGAATGCAGCATCCGAAAATGGGTTGATTTTGATGTCGAAATCGTTCAAATACTTTTCTTGAAGTGATTTGGCAGTCTGATTCCACATTGTTTTTATTGTACCTTCCTTATAGTCTTCTCCATCCATTTTCTTCATATTGTAAGCGTAATCTTTCATAATGTTTGCCAATTGCGCTTCACTCGTTTCAGCACTCAATGTGTATTCCCTCTCAGTACAAAAAGTAGTAAATTGGTTCCAAACTGTTTTTTTTTGCCTTCTCCGTATTAATGGGAACATTTCCTTTGACTTTTTTATCGATGGTGGACAGAGAACAAACTCCAAATCGACTCATTTTCATGCAAAATCTCCAATTTTCACAATTGAATTCAACCTGTCAGTTTGACGTGTGGTTAATTTGACTGGATCATGTTTTGTTTTTTATATATAGCAACTACCAGAGAAAATAATCAAAAAATTATCAGTATAATACCATGTAGGTTGTACCACGTGACGTCGAATGGTGCAATTCTATTGGTCGATATTTGGGTCGGAAAAATAATCCATAAAATCAATTATATTTCAGTTGTCCTTGTAGATAAGAAGTTTTGTTTGTCAAAAAATTTCATAATTTCTGTATATTTTCACTTTTTTTAATTATCAACTAGCTATCTTCTACCCCACGAACCTTGCTAATTTCTTAGAATTTCAACTCACAATTTTCAAACCTTTTTTCCAATTCGTCCTGTTGAAAATTTAGAGGATCAATACTGGAACAATAATTTTTTTATAAAATGTTTGAAGAAACTATTTTTTAAAATAACTCTGGAGGGCAGAGGAACACATTTTTTTTTCGATTATTAAATTACACATACTCATAATGCTATAAATCATCAATAAATAATTAATTGATAATTTTATAAATTAAAAACTAATATAACGCTATGGTGAATAAATATACAAGAGGAGAATAAAAATCTCTGATGAGAAGTTAACAACACATTGTGCAATTTGCAGAGCATTTGAAATGAAAAATTATTATAGCAATATAATCGCTTTAAAAACATTTTTTGAATTAAATGGCCAACAGGTTATATATTAAATTCTACATTCTTACGATTATGAAATAATAATTTTTTAAGTTGTGAAACAATATAACGGTATGGTGGAAAAATTTGAAACTGTATAATAAAGAAAATGCAAATATTCTGATGAGGATACAATAAACTTTCGTTAAATTTTCCGTGACTTAGAGACAAAAATTATTTCAGCATTGATTAATAATTTTCAAGTAACCCGAATTCTATCAATTATTAATAAATAATTCTTTAAAATATAACCAAATACACAGTTGTGGTAAAAAGTTCCTGGAGTGTAGAATAAAGTAAATTTGAATATTCTGATGAGGAAACAATAAACTTTTATCAATTTTGCATCGTATGAGAAAATGAAATATTATTTCAGCAATTTAATTGACTCAAAAATATAATTGTAATAAATATGGTCGACAAAATATTTTTCTTTCCATTGTTGAATTCCACATCCTCTAATGATATGAATTATCAATTAATAGTTTTTTATATTATGAACCAATATAGCTGTGTAGTGTAAAAATTAAAGAATGTAGAATAAACGAAATTTAAATATTCTACTGAGGAGAGAATAAATTTTTGTAAAATTTGCAGCGTATTCGGGAACGAAATATTATTTTAGCAATATAATTTTCCTAAATATTCGAATTTAAATGGTCTGATAATTTCTTTTTTATTTTGATTATTAATTAATTATTTAATTTCACGTGCTCGTAATTCCATAAATTATCAATTAATGATTATTTAAATTACAAAATCAATATTCCCATGTAATGAAAAAATTCGGCAGTTAGAATAAAGGAAATTCGAATATTCTAGTGAGGATATAAATTGTTTTTAATTTACAGCATACTTGAGAACGAAATATTATTTCAACAAAGTAATCGTCTGAAAAATATTGATCAAATTAAAATGATCGAACAGATTTTTCCTTTGATTAATTATTTCCACGTACCTAGAATTCTATTAATTAGAATTCTTTAAAATATAACCAAATATAGCGATGTAGTTAAAAGCTCGTGGGGTGTAAAATAAAGGAAATTTTAATATGCTGATGAGAAATCAATAAACTTTTATCAATTCTGCGACGTTCTAGAAAATGAAATATTATTTCAGCAGTATAATTGTCTCAAAAATAATATTTTAATAAATATGTTGGACGAAATATTTTTCTTTCGATTTTTGAATTCTAAATTCTTTAATGATATAAATTATGAATAAATAATTAATTAACAGTTTTTCATATTAAACCAATATAGTAGTGTAGTGGAAAAGTTAGAGAATGTAGGATAAAGAAAAATTGAATATTCTGCTGAGGAGTTGATAATATTTTTTAAAATTTGTGGTAATATGATCATCCTAAAAATATTATTTCATTTAAAATGGTCGAAAAAAATCCTTTTAATTTTAATTATTAGTTATTTAATTTCACGTACTTATAATTCTATAAATTAATAATTATTGATTCTTCAAATTATAAATTCAATATTGGGATGTAGTGAAAAAATTCGATAGTGTAGAATTTGAATATTCTAATGAGGTTGTATAAAACTTTATTAAAATGTACAGCGTACTTGAAAACGAAATGTTATTTCAACAATGTAATCGTCTCAAAAATATTATTTCAATTAGAATGATCGAACAGATTTTTCTTTCAGTTACTCCACGTTCTTATAATTCTACAAATTATTTATTAATAAATAACCGTATAGTATAATGAAACCATAAAATAGGGTAGTGGGAGAATTAGAGTGTAAAATAAAGAAAATTCAAATATTCTAATAAAAGGATAATAAACTTCCATTCAGATTGCAATCACATTTGAAAACAAAATATTATTTTAGTAATATAATCGTCTCAAAAATATTGTTTCAATCAAACTGAACAGATGTTTTTGTTCGATTATTACATTTCACTTACTTATAAAATTACATAAATTATTAATTCACAATTGCTTTGATTATAATCCAATATAGGGGTGAAGTGGAAAAATTTGGTTGTATTTGTATTTGGAGTGTAGAAAAAAAAATTCAAATATTTCGATGGGGCGACTTGTAATACAATTTTAACGAAGTTATAATCTCAAAAATATTGTTTTGATTGGAATGCTCCTCGAAGATACTGACCTAAAAAAATATCTCCTTTTTTGCGAAGATTTGTTTTTTATTTACAATCAAGTAGTCATTACTTCGAATGGAAACGACCGGACATTCTGACCCTTTAACCTTCTGGCTACATTCAACTCCTCTGGTACGAAGTCCACTTTTCGAAATTTTTATTAACCCATTGTTGTTTATTTTTCTTGTTCTCGCGGATTTCGACCCTTGTACTTTAGGATTGATTTTAGTAGATTGACGAACTGGTAATTTATGACCAACTCAAGAAACTAATTTGTGTATTTATTGTATAGCCGTTCGACATTGAAACGATTTCCAATTTTTTTCAGGAATTTCTTGTTTGGAAATTTGAGCAGGAAGTGAAATCTTTAATTACTTTTTTTGGCACGGAGTTAAGGAATCCCGGATATCTTGAAATCGAATTGATTGTTTTGATTTTGGGTTTATTAAAGTTTAATATCCTTGAAGCGGGATTATGTCTATATTTCATATTCAGTAGAGTTTGTTTATTCATTTGCTTTATTCATTTATTTATCATAATATAAAACTGTAAATAAAACAAAGTTTGTTAACACAGAGCACAACTATTACTCAAATTATTTTATTTCTCATATGTTTTTTTAACTCCTTTTATTAATATTATATAATATATATATATATATATATATATATAATATTATTAATATTATATTTATGTTATCAAGCAACGGAAAAAATTTCCAGAAATTTTTACACTTATTTCCAAAAAAATGTTCTTGTGAAATTAGAATAGATTTTCCGGAAAACGTTTTTGGTGGTATTCCTTCATGATTGCAAGGGGTAGAAAAAGCCATCCCCAAACCTTCTTTCGCAAGAAACTTTTTTCCATATTCCTGTTTTACAATAAAAAAATTAATTTTGGATAGCTTGAACCATTCTCAACAAATAATGTATCTTGTAATTTCTTGCTAAAATTCAAGGTTTTTGAGAAAAAAAAATCAACATCATAGCGTGAGTCATATAGGCTGAAATTACTTTCGAACTAGCATTTATCTAGTAAGCGGATGTCATTTTGGTATGACAACTGACTAGTTTTGATTAACTTTGATTCAGTTATAATTATTTTTTGATCTAGCCTACCATTTTGAGATTTTTGTCACGTAAATCTTTAGGGGGCTGTAACTAAGCAAGGGAGGCTAAAATAAATGAAGTTTATATGAAAGACCCACCCTACTTTTTTGACAAGGAATTACTCCCTAAATTTTTTCGCAACTATTCATATACACCCTGTAGAGCAACCCTTACACGTCAACTTATAAACTCCAGTTTTATTGTCTTTATTTATTTTATCTTTGTTTTTTGTGAATTTCTAAGTTAGTAACTTTCATCTTGCGATAAATAATGATCTTTATTTAATACAACTTTCTGTCAAAATTTTTTATGAACACATCGAAATACCGTTCATAGGTACTGAATTAAAACAATTACTTTAATTACGATATATAAATTGAATTTATTATCCAGAGGTATAGTTATGTTGTAAATTAGTAACTATACCTTTTTAAAATGTCTGTTACCTTTACAAGCCCTCTCGTGCACCTCCAATCTATCTGGGGCAAAAGTCCTCCCACACCTCTTGCAAGGTACCAACTCCGCCAGGTGGTTCTCCCAGATTCTATTGAAAGTACCAACGAAATCGACTTCACCGCTAGGTGTGAACTTTATATCCTCTTTTTGGGGTAGTTTCTTGCGTTTGTGTGGAGGTAGTTTGTTGTTTTCCTCCTGCCACACCTTCAGACATTCCTCCTCGTGCTTGTAGATGGCTGGCACGTAAAACTGCTCACCACACAGGTAGCAAGGGAATAGGGGAGATTTCACAACGGCATTTCTGTTGGCAGATGGTCTTTGAGCGTTATTAGGGCGTTCTTCTTCTTGCTTGGATTTCGACGGATTGCTTCTGTTCATCATGAAGGATTTCGATGAAGTAACTTCTAGATTTTCGGCTTCGAATGACGTATTCAGCTTCTACAGCGATTTAGATCGATTTAAATCGAGGTAACACCATCTGGTACAATAATGATTCTTTAACGAGTGACAACAAAAGGGTATGATAGCGTGACAAGGTAAAAGCATTCGATCGGGTCACAGATTTCTGAATGCTACGTCGAATTCTATGACTTGCACAAATATACGAAGACAGCATTGCCGTTCTTCCACGATTTACGTTTTCTAAAGAAGGCTCTACCTACATAAATGCGAGAATAAGAACATGTGGGTTTGATCCGAGTGACCTGAGTATTGTTTCAGAATTCGAGGAATTGAATTGCAAGATTTTGTTAATTTCCATAAAATAATAGTTAGGAGATGCCCGCCCGATCTTTATAGTAATCTGATGCGTAGAACTTAAAGTCTACTTACGAAACCGAAATTTTTCAGAACCTGGATATTGCAAAGAAGTTTTTATTACAATATTTAAAAGCTATCTAACGCGCTCCCTAACGAATTGATACTTTTAAATGAAAATAAGTTCAGGAAAGAGATCAAGCCTTAACTTTTCCACTTACATTTTAATGATTGCTGGTTTCTAGTTGAAATAAAGATATTAATAAGGGTGTTCAGAAAGTAATTTCGTTGTTTTTCCGACAGATAATTTAATTGTATTTTTTCGAACCCAACTTCACATTTAAGCCGCAAAATCATTATATGTTTTGAGAGCTGATATAGCAAGGCTTGTGAGTGAAAAAATTCAATTAGTCTACGCAGTAGTTTTTGATTGGTGCCCTTTTAAACATGGAGCAGCTTTTTCGTCATACTTTATGTTTTTACTATAGAAAAGGTTAAAATGCTGTTCAAGCCATAAAGAAATTAACCTATGTGTATGGAGAAGGTGTGTTGGCAGTGCGTTAGTGCCTGAACTGGTTTTCAAAATTTCGATCCGGCAATTTTGATGTCGAAGATGCACCACGTTCCTGAATGCTGGTTGAAGCTGATAAAGACACGATAAAGGCGAATAACAACACGTGAGCTCGGTGAGAGGTTAATTTTATAGAATTCAACTCTATATGATCACTTGAAAGGCCTGCGTTTAACCTCGATAAACAAGGCCAAAAACTCAACAAACCTTATCGAATAGCCACCGCGGTCTTCTGATATGTTCCCAACTGACTTCGTATTATTTCCATAACTCAAATTACGACTCAGAGGTACCCGTTTTCAGTCGATAGAAGACTTAAAAGGGAATTCGCGATGAATAATTTAGTCGATTTTTGAAAATACTTTCAAAAAATGTTTTTGATGATTGCATTATTGGTGTTGTGAGTGTATCATTTCGAACTACTCACTTTGAGAACGATACAATAAATTTAATTCAAATGAATAATATATTGATTTTATTGACCGATTCACATTTTTGACACTGTAAATATTTCTTAAAGATCACACAGATTAATTCTGCTAACCTCAGTACAAATTTTCATTTTATAATTTTTTTTTCAAGGACGTTTCAAAATTGTATTAAATAAATGTCATAGAAAACGCAGTTTCAATTTAGAAGACATAAAGAATTAACACTCATTTAACAGCGCCAAAAGAAATGAAAAATATGACTGAGTCCTTAAAAAAACTTCATTATCATTACTGTTCTATGTTTATTTGTCTAATGACATGAGGTTGGTCAGGTGAGATGTACTTTCAAGCACATTTAATAAGGATTCTAAAATGGTATAACACTAACTACATTGTTTTTTAGATTGGACAAAAAAAGGTTTTTCTTAAAGAAATTCAGTTTCGTTTTATGACAAGATTCAATAAATTCACAAAAGATGTTCAAACTGCCCTCCTTCAGCTGCAATACATGCACGACATCTTCTTAAAAAAGATCGGGATATTAGACCGGCGCATCTTCCGTTATTGACGAATTGCATTGCTTCCCTAATTCTCTCCAGAAGTTCAGCTACATTTTCAATTTGTTTTAAATAAATTTTTTCCTCCACTGCTCCCCAGTAAAAAAATCTAAGGGATTCAAATCAGGTGAACGGGCTGGCCACGAGATTGTAGGAGATCGCAATAGCCATCTGCCCGGATATTCTTCATATTGCTGGGCAGCCATCTTGCTGAAACCATATTTCTCTGAAAATATTAGGAGTACAAATAAGTTTCCGCCGTTTTATTGTAGATGGCGTGACACGGAGTTTCGGTTAGCTTTCGCAGATGATAATCGGCTTAAAAATAGTTTGGACATTCAAGAACAACATAACCTATTAATATCATTGATTTTATATTGGTAAAATATAATTTTTATAAGTTGAAAATGTCAAAATTTGAGCCAAGTAAGCGTCATTTGCGGGAAATATTAGTTTACTTCTTTAATTTAAAGAAATCTGCTGCTGAGGCGCATCAATTGCTCGTAGAAGCATATGGTGAGGGTGCTTTGAGTGAGAGAACGTGTCGAGAGTGGTTTCAAAAGTTTAAAAACGGTGATTTCGACGTAGAAGACAAAGATCGCAGTGGAAGGCCAAAAATTTACGAGGAAGCAGAATTGGAGGAAGATTCATCTCAAACACAAAAAGAACTTGCTCTAACATTAGAAGTCACTCAGCAAGCAGTCTCACATCGTTCTTCTATAATAAATATTTAATTTGTGTTAAAAATCGGCGGAAACTTATTTGTACTCCTAATACTAAGTAACACGTCTTCAACTAAATTTGGCAACTGATTTCGTACAAAATCTAAATAAATATCAGCATTTAAAACCTCTGGCAACTCAAAAGGTCCTATGACTCTTTCGTTCAAAATAATGTAGTAAGTGTTATACCATTTTAGAATCCCTAATAAATGCCCTGACTTTTAAAGTAATTTGCCAAACTGATGTAGAACAGTTTTTTTAGTACCAGTCAGTTAAAGTTGTGCGAAATATTAATTTTGAATACTTGGTTGGGCAAAAAGTGACATTACTTTCTAAATTGGAGTAATTGGCTTAGAATTGAAGATCACAGATTACAGAAGCACTATTCGGGATAACAGGAAAAATAAAATTTGAAGAAAGTAAAATATTGTAGCAACAGGAGTTCAAAATTCATCACAGGGTGTGCATTTTCTCGAATAATAAAAATGCAATATAATTTGCAAAGTACACGATTTAGATTTTTTTAAATTTTTAAGTATTTTTCTGATAAGTACTATGACTCAGCCTGTTACCCGATTCCGGCTCGACGTCGACTTCTGGGACACTGTATATCTACTGAATTGAAACTGTGTTTTCTAAGACACTAATTCAATTTAAATTTAAAAAGTTTTTGAGAAAAAATTTTCATAAAATTAAAATTTTATTATATTACTGGAAATATTTCTATTTTTTGTATCATTGGAACAAAGAACCAACTTGGACGACCGCAATCTACGTTTTCCGGAATATCTGGAAAACACTGAACATCTACGGAATAAGGAAAGCCGCAGCAAATACATCAAAACCTGAATTTCAAGGCTCGCTGAATGGTTTTCGCTCAAAAAAATTGTTAAATTGATAACCACCTTCATTAATTAATACTTTGAAGAATTTTTTTCACAGAAAATTTTTATGTTCGTTCAGCGGCGTAAAAATATATATGGGCTTGTAATTGAATTCGTGAAAGTGACCTTGACATTGAAAAGATGCCAATTAGGAGATCGATAAATCTATCTTCTTGAATGTTTCATGAATGGAGCATAACCTCGCTCAGTATTGAATCTCACAGTCTGTCTAGGGTCAGGAGCGGCTCGTGATCCACACTAATTAAAGTGAAAAAATTAGGCACTACAGCACAGCTATTGAAAAAAGGAAAGACAAAATGTTAAAAGAAAATATGATACTCTTTGTAGTTGGTCTTCACTTGATAGAAAATTATTTCAAACGATACACTGAATTATATAGTTTGATTCGCTATTTAATATCACAATTGTGTAATATATCTGATACAGATTATCTTAAGCTGTATTAAATTTTTCAATAATAAATTAGTCAGTTAGTGGAACATACGTCGTTTTTTTGTGGAAAAATGAAAGACAATTTTCGTATAATGAATAAATATTTTTTTAAATTATATATTAGTCATTCTGGTCCAACAACTTTTGCAATTCTTCTGGTAATAGCATGATTCCACGCTCATAAAATGTTTGGTCTTTGCTGGCAAAAAACTGATCCAGGTGATTTTTGAGCTCTTGATTTGAAGTAAAGGTTTTACCGTCCAAAAAATTTTGTAATGACCGGAACAAATAATAATCCGAAGGCGCCAGATCTGGAGAATATGGTGGGTGTGGCAGTGTATCCCATTCAAGCTCTAAAAGCATTTGGCGAGTGACCAAAATTGTATGAGGTCTCGCATTATCTCGCTTTCAGCCTGCAGTTACCCGTCATAATCCCGACAAGTATTCTAAGTTTGGTTTTGTCTAAACCTAGCGTTAGGTCTGTCATCTTTTGGTTCGAAGTTGTTCCAAGGGACACCATCGAATGTTTCAGGCCAGGATGGCTCAGCCGAAAAGACTCTAGTCTTGAGCTCATTCTATCTGTTATCGTCCGCTCAGCCATGTCATGTGGTATTCCCAGGAATGGTCCCGGCCTACTTGAGGCAGCACAGCTCCAGCAACGCCAGCCGATCTGCCTCTTCGTTACCCAAATAATTTGAGTAATTCTATTATACATACCGAGCCTGTTTAAAGCTGTACGGCAACTCCAGACTGTTTTAGATGTACAACAGTGGTAGATTTGCCGTTTTAAAGATATAAAATGTTTTATCCACTGTTATCTTGTACAGATATGAACCAATATACATTTTCGTAGATATACAGTCTGTCAATAATTACCCTTCTTGCTATTCTATCTAATTAATTATCAGTTACGTCTTCATTAGTTAGCCACAACAAGCCGCGAATTGATTATTTTTTCGTTTCAAAACATTATATCCCCTGTTTTCAAAAGAGTGAAATCAAACTAATTCACCGCGATAAACAAATCGTGGTCTAGATTACTCTTTATAATACCGAACACATTCATCACAACAAATTTACCACGATAAACTTGTCGTGGTAGCGAACGACGGTCCTTCGATCATAGTTTGAAATCAACACGTTGAAACCAATAAATATTATTGCGATAAAATAATAGTGATTCGAACGATTTTTCTGTTTTTTTTTTCAATATGTTTAGTTCAACTTGAGTGATGTCATGATTTCGAATACATGTTTGTGCAAATAATGTTTTATTTAAAACTGAGGCGGTTACGTTTTGATTTTAGACTCTAAGCATATTGTTTAGGGTTAGGTAAAAAAAAAAAATAGGAGAAAAGTGATGATTATCAGCTTTCTGGATTTTTGTGTCTTTAATTTTATGAGTAGATGACCAAGATGATTTTATTATTTTCAGATAACGGTCACTCATTTTGTTAAGTATGTAATTACATTTACGGTCATTGAACTCCAGTCAATCGGAAATATTTCAAATTGAAGTGTTATTAATGTTCTCATCCAGTAATATTTTAATCCTATTTCATTACATTTTAACGAATTGTTAAAGTTTAATGGAATTTACATTCTTTACTTAAGATATAGAGATCATATGAGTTGTTTCTAATTAATAATTGGATTTTTTTACAGCTGGGGTTGCCTTTTAATTATCCTCCTATCGTATTTGAAATATTCTAATGGTTTTTCTTTTCGAACATTTTGTAATATCCGCAAATTAACATACAATCAAATGTTGAACCATGAACCAGAAATAACATTCTAGAATTCAACCTTATTCAACAAAGTACTATTGATAAGATTATAATCTAATGATTTCATGTGTGAATAATAATATTCAGATTGGAAAATTTCAAAATTAAACATCTGAAAAACTGGAACGTTCACTCAGTTCAGTATTTTTTATGCAAGGCTTAATATCTAAGGCTGTCGAAAAATTGGTTAAATTCTCCTAATGGGTTTACTATCAGTTTGTCGCAAATTTATAGGAAGTGATAAAAAAATTAAAAAACTATTCCTTATATTACATTACAAACAACACTCAATATTCGAGACCTCGAATTCTCTTGAATAATACTGAATTACTGATTGTTATAATCTCTTTTAAATTACTCAACTAGGATTCAAGCTATTTAGAATTTTCTCATGTCCATAAAAAAATTTTTCAATCAGGAATTTAATTGAATCGGTCTTTCGTGATGGAAATTTATTTCAACTAAATAAAATGATATAATAAAAAATATTTCCACAATTTATTAACAATTGTTTTGCCAACACTGTGACTTCGTCAGATTTACAGTTTGAACTTTCTCTGAAACTACAAGTAACAATCAATTTCTGGAAAAACAGATGAGTAAAATATATAAAGTACTACAAATAAGCAAAAATATCTCGGGACCAATTACCGGAAATATCTAACTAAGCAAAAATATTCATCAAGAGAGATCTGTTTGAATCTGTTTGCTTATTGGGCATTTATAAATTGTATATTTTAAATTAAACAATGTTTGCGAATCCAGAAATACAGTAAAAAATTGTTTGTTTTCACTAGAATTCTTCCTTGAAAGTCCCTATGTTCCGACAGGTCGAAATTCGAAGGGGTTCTCTCAAATAGTTGCCAGGTACTTCATCCTTGGCTGTATAGATTGCGCTAGGTACTTCAAAGCCTCAAGTACTTCTAACAGGTTTTAATGGATTGCAGAATATATATTCTTTCGCCATCTTGAATGCAGACTGTTCGAATACTTTGTTCGTCGTTTTGATGTAGAACGTGGCTTTCGAAGAAAGGTGTGTCCACCTACTCCTAAAAGCGAGTAATTTTATTATGTACTGAACTTGGCCTTAGTTCTGACCCTAAAACTTATTTTTTTGGACCGTACAAATGCACTGAGATCAAATGATCTATTGTTCTATTTTTTCAACTGAGGTACTTTCTATCCAGCAGCTAATATGGATTCAAGGGGGGTATGTCACCATATTTTATGATTTCATGGCCACTCTTTGTGTTGGTTTCCAATAGATAGACATAGGTACTGCTGTAAGGTATTCAGAAGTATTTTTCTCCTCCTCGTGGAATCTGAATTTGTTTTTTTCAGATGAATCTATCTCACTAGATGCTTTCTGCGGTGACAGCATCTCGCCTTTTTGAGTGTTGCAAATCTAATTCTGTCAGTTTCAACTTTCTTTAGAGGTTTTCCACAAGCCACAAATCCTACACAGGGAGGTTGGTTAATACGTTGACTTGCTAGTTCCGTCTGATTCCTAATATTTGTTAATTTCCTTCGAAGAACTTCCTCGATAGAGTCGTTAACCTAGCATAGGCTCAGGATACAGCGAAACTGAATCTTTAAGTCATACCTAACAACAGGTAGGTCTAACCTTGGACGTTAACGCTAATGATCTATAGGCGAAAGCTGAAGACTGTTGGCGGTAACACCTTTTCCCTCAATATTGCATCAGAACTTCAATATTCCCTAGAATTGAGCAAGTATCTAAGATTCAAAATTATCATTTGAAAATTTGATCTAGGGTACCCGCAAATTATAGCAAAAGCTCAACCTTTCTTGACCACTTTTATGTACTGCCTATGGTCGGCATATAAGATGATTACATGGCGAGTGAGATAAATATTTCATGACCCACATCGTTTCTCCTACGAATAAAATTAAGTTCATTCAATTGGAAAATGAATGGTGGTATTGGAAAATTAAATTGTTTCGTGCAGGAAATGAGGAAATTAGAGGATATAAGAGTTAGATAAAAGTGTTATATGTGACCTCCATTCGAGAAGAATTAATTAAGGATATTTTCCTAATGTAACTTGAGTGTTGGGCAATAAATAAATTAATTTATGTTTTCACGATTTCATATCACACTTATTGATATTTAATAATTTTACTGAATGAACACTTCCCACTTTCTGCTCTTTAATGCGAAAACCTATACTGCTTAGTTGCCATATGGATGAAATGGTATTTTATTTTTGTAAACCGTTTTTTTTTATTCCAGGGTCTTGCTTTCTCCAGAGAAGACAGGCAGCGTCTGGGCATCCATGGCTTATTGCCGCCTAGAGTCAAGTCTTTCGATCAACAGGTAGATCATTGCAAAGTTTTACTGGACCGTTATGAGAAAGACATCGACAAGTATATCTATCTGATGGGACTTTTGGTGAGTATCTAAAGCGTCTGGAAGTCTTGAAACGATGTCTGGTCCCTTAACGGGGCACCAAAAGATTCAGACTTTTTCGGTGTTCCGTTAAGAGTCTTATAATACTCATGATATACACACATCGTCAAAAGTCTGGGCCCCCCTATAAACTCTCATCTTGTTGAATGTAACATGACGATTTTTTGTGTGTGGAATCTTTACTATCTCATCACTTAAATTAAAACAATAAACCAGCAAAAAATGTTTCTTGTTCGGGAGAATACAGGTGTAATCTGTAACAGCCCTTCGAAGTCATTTTTTGAGGACCTATAGACGAGTAGTCTCAACCAGTACCATAAGGAGACGGTTGCATTCCTCAAATTTAAGGGCAAGAAGACCTTTAAGAGTACCTCGGCTATCACTTGGACATAGAGCTACCCGTCGGCAATGAGTAGAACGCCACCAAGACTGGCTTTTACCACAATGGCGCAACGTACTTTTTTCGGACGACTCACGATTCGGTTTATAAAGTGTTAGTCGACGAGAAAGGGTTTGGAGAGGTCCAAGCAGACTAAAGCGACACAATTTCGCCCGGGAAGTTGTGCCCTTTCAAGGATCAATAATGTGCTGGAGGGGTATAATGTTCGGTCGCCGTACCCCTCTTATTATCGTTGAAAGAGCAATTACTGGTGCCATCTACGTAGAAAACATCATTGAACCAATCATTGTTCCTCTGCGCAACAAATTAGGGGATAATTTCATTGATCAGGATGATCACGCCCCACCACACCGCACACGAAGGGTTCAAAACATTCTTCAAAGGAACAATATCCAGAGAATGAACTGACCAGCAAACTCATCAGAAATGAATCCAATTGATCACGTATGGAATTACTTAGGGTGGTCAATATCCAATCGCCAAAACCCAGCTTCAACTTTTCAGGAATTGAGTTTAGCACTTCAAGAAGAATGAAACGATATGCCTGAAAATTTCATTCATGGCTTGATTCGTGCGATGCCTAGGCGTATTGGGCAGTTGATTGAAAGAAGAGGTGGTAATGCGGACTATTGAATTTGGATTCACTTGTGGAATAACTATGATTAATCAAAAATAAATAGTCGATAAATTTAGATTTCTTCTCATTTTTCCTATTTTGTCTCATCCTGCATAAAGCAAAGATTTTCTATCAAATATATTGCAGTTGAAATAGAGGAAAATATTCATCTCATTTCCAGAACATAAATTGTTTATTTCTTGGGAAACCTAGGGGAATCAAGACTTTTGACGATGTGTGTATATTTTGATAATCTTGATTGAGAGATTGAGAATATAGTGATGTTGCTTGCTGTATTAGGGAATAACATTTGCTAGATCGATGTTAATTATCTGACTAGAAAGTGTAAAGTACCTGTCGGCCAAATGAACATGATGAATCATTAATAATTGCCTCCTTAGCTTCATTATCATAACAAAATTCTGCCTAAAATTTGTTGGGTTGCTTCATGGGTCAGTGTTTAGTCTTCCACAATCGCAAAAATGGCAAAAAACGAGTACTAAATATGTTTATTCGATTTCTTTAAGTAGGAATATTGATAAGGATTACAATTTTTTTCCAGGAACGCCATGAGAAGCTTTTCTTCAAACTAATGGGCAAATACACCACGGAACTATTGCCCTTGGTCTATACGCCTACTGTTGGTACGGCCTGCCAGATGTTCAGCACGCTGTACACTCATAACAGGGGAATGTACATAACGATCTACGACAAAGGACACATCTACGATGTTCTGAAAAATTGGTGAGTAATTCTGTCTATAATCAGACATCTGCGGTGTGAGAACTATTGAGGTACTCAGATTACCAGTAATTGCCATTTGTTATTACGTATATCCATGGCCAAAACCATTATATTGACGATATGTAATAGATCTGCATGATTGGTTTTCTTTCATACACAAAAGAATTTTAAGTTACCCTTTTGGTGTAGTTTTTCTAATATTGTTATCCCTAGAAATCAATTATTCAAGAAATAATATTACCGATTTTTCCTTCGAGTCGAATATTTAATAATGGTGAACTAAACATTTTCAAGGTCTCCAAATGACTTCCTATATAATGAGTGCACGTTTCTGATGTAATAATTAGTTCCTGTATTATGGTGACGAAGTTCAAGGTGATACATATCAGATTTCGAAAATCTGTTTGAAGAGATCACATTTAATTTGATAAAATTTTTTACTCTGATTGTATACTAGGTGTCCTACCATCTACGATGGTAAGGCAACTTAATTATATCAGATTGGCAATTCTAATGATTAGAATAAAAAAATTAAAAAGGGTTTACTTAATACATATTTTCTCAAATGTCTCTTTTTTGGCATTTAAGTACTTCATTCAAAATACATAGTATTGCTCTTAATATGAGGATAAGCTTAGAAATATCCGACTTGGCGTATTCTTATTTTTTCATTTATTAATTTCATAAAGCAATTAAATTTCACACAGCCGAGTTATATGAACAAAAAAAAAACGACAACATCCTTTCATTTGAACCCAGGATGAGTATTTTCTGAACACTCAAAAAAATTTGTTACCTGAACTCTCGCTCGTGTGTGATCGAATTTTCCAGGTTCAAATTGTTTATGCAAAAAAAAGATTTAAGCTTAAATAACACTAATACTGACAATAATATTTACCGAAAGTATTGAAGAAAAAAAATATATATAAGAAATAATAATAAAATAAACATATAGATGATAACTGGGAATAATATTGTAGAAAGTATCAATTTCATGAAGCCTAAGTTAGAAGTTTGACTTGATGACCTTTTTGAGGATTTCGTTGATTCATTAGAAGAAAATGACAGAAAATATCTTCAAAAATTTATGAACACAATAGATAGCGAATGAACTGCATCAATAAAACCTCATTTATAATATATATTCATACTATATAGAGAAATTACGAAAGTTATTTTCTTTTTTTATTTTCATAATAGCTATCCTCGTATACCTTGATCAAATAATGTAATTTCAAAATAATATTGTCACCTAAATAACGGATATAATGAGACCTAATCCCATAAGAAAATTTAAATTGATCGGAATACAATTATGAAATAATTTTTAGGAAGCTAACATGTAAGGATTGATGTGTTCACGTTAATAATATAAAATTATCACTTCAAATCTCAGTACACTGAAAACAAAAATGTTAAAATACAATGAAGTGAAATCAGAAGCTTTTGCGCGCTTGTTCCAAAGCCAGTTTTCTCTGAAAAATTCAAATCTGTGAATTAATTCTTGAAGAAGCTACATTTAATGGATTATAAACATAGAATTCTGGTTTTTTGTCATCCGAAAATCAAATAAAAGTAATTTCTTGCAATTTTAAAACTATTTTTTTGTAGCAGCGGAAAATATCATGAAAATGAAAAATACATGATTAAAATGCTCCATCCATCCTTCTACCATCGATCTGTGTCGTTACATATCGGCAAGAAAGGGTGAAAAAAGAATATATCGGTTGTTATTTTTTAGAGTGATAGAACTTTCAATAGGGATAACTGTGATTTGACAGAAGGTAAAAGCCATGTTGTTCTGACAATTCTGTTCAGTAAGCATTGACAAATTATCATGGAAAGACTCACGCCGCAACAACGTTTACATATTGTTGAAATTTATTTTCAAAATCAATGTTCTATTCACCAATTTTATAGAGCACTTCATGAAATTTATGCTTTACATAATCGTCCATCAGAGCAGCTTATTCGTCGAACTATTGATAGATTTCGGATAACATTTTCTCTACTCGATGCAACAACAACAAGACAAAGAACTGTACGTTCAGAAGAAAATATCGCTGCTGTAAGTCTTAGTGATTTGTCTATTCGTTGACGTTCTCAACAATTTGGACTCTGTATCCACCACATGGAAAATTTTGTGTAAATATCTTGGTCTACACCCATACAAGATCCAACTGGTTCAAGAACTGAAGCCACTTGACGTTTGTTTGCTGATTGGGCCCTAGAACAGCTTGAACCCCAAGATGGTGCTACACCTCATGCTGCTACCGTAACATTTAATTTATTGAAAGAAAGATTTGGCGATAACATTATTTCGAGAAATAGTCCAATTAATTGGCCTCAAAGATCATGCGACTTAACTCCACTGGATTATTTTCTTTGGGGTTATGTCAAGTCATTGGTTTATGCTGATAAACCAGAAACAATAGACGCTTTGGAAGCCAACATAACTCGTGTTATTGATGAAATAAGGCCTGAATTACACGAAAAAGTGTCCAAAATTGGTCTGGTCGAATGCGGTTCCTCAGAGCTAGTCGTGGTGGACATATGCCGGAAATTATTTTTAAAACATAAATGTCATAAAATCATCTTTAAAATAAAAAAGAAAATTTGGGCTTCAAATAGTTTTCATACTTGATCGAATCAGAAAAAATCAAGAAATTATCGTAATTTATTTTTCACAAAATTATGCATGAGCCTTCGCGTTGTTAGTTCACATCTAAACTCGATTGGATTTCTCCTTTTCCCAGAACAAGAGATTAAAAAAATATGCCTTCGTCATAAAACAACGAAGATGAAGTTTTTGGTATTTTACCAATTCTTAAAGTGTAGATCGACGCGATGTTAGTGCCACAATACAAAACAATTGTTTCAACTAATGTAAAACTAAAGCAAAGGAATTCAACACAATAATAAGGATTCTTAAAATACATAATTTACTCCGTAGGCTCTTCTATTTTCTTCTTTTGATCGATCAATAAACAGCATTTGTTTATTTTAAAGTTTCAATCCTTGCTATTTTGGGAAGAACAGTGAAATTCGATCCAATTATTTAATTCATTTCAAATGAAAGCCTCTCCTACGTTTTTTTTCTAATATTTGTTTCTGTTATAAGCAATAAGAATAATACATTATATGAGCAAATTTGTTGACAACATTACTACTCAAGTATTCAAATATATGGTGTAAAGATTCTCATTTCAATTAAGATGAAGTCTTATTCTTCCATTAATTTAGAGAGTTTTAAAGTGAACGTTGAATTCAAAAGTATTACAAATTTGAATGAAGGAAAATTATTACTTTATAGGCCAGAGAGAGACGTCAGAGCTATCGTGGTCACTGACGGAGAGAGGATTCTGGGTATCGGGGACCAAGGTATGGATGGCATGGGCATCCCCATAGGCAAACTCTGCCTCTACACCGCTCTCGGGGGTATCAAACCTCATTACTGCCTTCCCATCACCTTAGATGTCGGCACAAACTCCCCGGCAAAGCTGGAGAACGAGCTGTACCTCGGTCTGAGACAGAAGAGGGTCACTGGTAAGGAATACGATGACTTCCTGGACGAGTTCATGGAAGCGGCCGTTAAAAGGTTCGGCAGGAACTGCCTCATCCAGTTCGAGGACTTCGGTAACAGCAACGCGTTCAGACTTCTGGAGAAGTACAAGGACAGTTACTGCACCTTCAACGATGACATACAGGGTACTGCGGGAGTTGCCGTGGCTGGAGTATTGGCATCTTTGAGGATCACGAAGAAGAAGCTCGTGGATAATGTTCTAGTTTTTCAAGGTGCTGGAGAGGCTAATTTGGGCATAGCGGAGCTATGCGTTATGGCCATGAAGGAAGAAGGTGGGTGTTCATTATGGTTCACTGCTGGGTTCTTCATTGATATTTTTTTGGCCTAAGCAATTAGAAATTCTTGAACAAGTCCTTCGTACAAAGAAATAACAAAGTTCAAGTTAGGAAAGCCTTTTTTCAGCAAGGATTACTGTAGGAAATTCTTTATTGATATTTATTCTAACGAGCACTTTAAATAATTGCCAATACAAAGGGACTGAAATTGCATCATCTGAATTGTTTTCGTTGATTGCTGTTTTGAAGAAAACATTACAATAAGGACTTAACTGTAAATATAGATAATAAAAACTAAAGCTTCGCGACCTTAAATATTTTGCTAAATATTCATTTGGTGGTAGGTTAGAGATTTTATATTAACAGTTGAATCAGTCCCAAAAATTAAAAAATGGTTCCTTACTGTCAGAAGATTTGTTATCAATAGGAAACTACCCTATTTCGAAAACAAGAAAGATTTAACCAACAGTCGTTTAAAGACATTTGATATAATAATACTCAACATCTCGTCATCCACAGGTATCAGTGAACAAGAGGCTAGAAGTAAGATATGGATGGTGGACTCTAAAGGGCTCATCGTCAAAGACAGACCAGAGGGCGGCATAAATCATCATAAGGCTGTCTATGCTCATTCCCACCCTCCTGTAAAGACCTTGGAAGAAGTTGTGAAGGATATTAAACCTACAATCCTTATTGGAGCTGCTGCAATTCCTGGCGCGTTCACACCAGAAATCCTTAGAGAGATGGCTAGGAACAATGACAGACCCGTCATTTTTGCTCTGAGTAACCCCACCAACAAGGCTGAGTGCACTGCAGAAGAAGCATACAAGTACACTGAAGTAAGTATATTATTCGATCATCATTCGTACGTAGTTAAGATAAGATTCTAACTCAATCCGGCGCGAAACACCAAAATTGGCTGAAGTTACATAATGACTACCTTTCTTTAGATTTTATGAATGCTGTGATTTTCGTATACTAATTTGATTTCGCATTTCATCACTATAAGCATGATCACTGAATACTTTCATATAATTCACAAGTAATCTCTGAACATTAACATAATAATTTCAATATTTGATAGTCGGACTTTACTTGGTGGAAACTCATTTTAATTAAAAAAATGTATACGGGACAGTAATTTATTTCCACAAAAATTTTGTGGAAATAATTTACTGTCTCATATACATTTTTTTAATTAATAATTTCAAGTTGATCATGAGTTGTAACTTCATACATTTCGGCAAGTTTGACAAACAAAAAGACGTAATCTAGACAATTTTGCATAGCCGAAAAAATATTTTTTATTGCGTTGCCATATTTACGTGGATCTGAGTTAATTCCAGGAGTTGCCAGATAATTTCAATTATTGCTTATTAGATACTGGATATTTTTGAGAGGATAGAAACACTCCAAATCTTTTTGTAAAATTTCAGAGGTAGTTTTTAATTATTCATGATGAGATAATGCCTAAAAGACTAACATTTTTGACCTATATGGGATCATAACATGTAAACTAATACAGAGGTTAGAGTTTTTAATTTCAATTTTGTGTTCAGGCATTTGAATTAATTAAAAATGAATGGCATCGTTGATAATTAATATAAACAGGCAGTCACATTTACTCATTGTCATTTGGACAAAGTAGTATGAATTTAAACATAATCCGGCTCAAAGGACCAACATATTAGGAGATTTAAAAGTTGATATGTTGTTGATAAAACAGCATTATAATGGACAAAAAAGTTTTGAATACACATAGTCACATGTATTATTCATGATTTAAATAATGCTCAACCGAACTAACTTTTTAACATAACTTGATATGTTTCCAGGGAAGATGTATATTCGCTAGTGGAAGTCCTTTCGCTCCTGTAAACTACATGGGCAGAACTTTCGTTCCAGGTCAAGGCAATAACTCATACATTTTTCCAGGAGTGGCGTTAGGTGTCCTCTGTTCTGGAATGCTAACAATTGATAACCAGACTTTCCTTATTGCAGCAAGGGTAAGATTCTTGTATTTGGTATAAGCATGTTACTGAACTTTTTGTTCCATTTTTCAGACACTAGCTAATATCGTGAAAGAAGAGGATTTGGATTCTGGTTCGCTTTATCCACCATTAAGTACAGTTGTAGATGTTTCTCTTAAAATAGCCGTAGATGTAGTAGATTACGCTTATAAACGTGGTAAGTGATTTTATAGTGATTTTTTCATTATTTATTAATTTTCAAATATTTGATGGATTCGGTCTTTACAACAAAATTCATTTTCAATTAATTGTGAATAAAATTTAATCAAAGATAATAAAAACAAATCAAACCAAAGAAATAAACCAGGAGTCTATAAACTCGATTGGAATGATTGCCCTTTAGTTTATATTTGTCATACTGGAAGATCATTAGAAAGAATACATCACATTCAACATATACTAACCATTTAAAAGAATTTGTACATAAGTTCAATAATAACTATAAAATTATCCACATTGAGAGTGAAGGATCTAGACTGACAATCTTAGAATCACTTGAAATAAAGATATAATTTCCGAAAATTCTCTTAAATGAACAAACAAATGACGACAGGTCATTGTTTATTCACTTTTTATTATTTTTCATGATGGGCTGATTTTTGCAACTGTTCTTCATGTTTCTGTTTTTCAGGGTTGGCAAGTGTGAATCCTGAGCCGAAAGATAAGGAATGTTTCATCAGAGAGCAAATGTATCGACCAGAATATGAACAAACTTTCCCTTCAGTATATACTTACCCTAAATGTATGATGTAATAATGTAGTTTAACGTCTGTTGAAAAATTTTATGTATTTATTTATTATGGGCTAGGCTTGTAAGTTCTTGTATTTTGTTATTAGTTAAGTTGAATAAATTTCTATGGTTCAGTGTTCGACATATCTTTTATTTTGATATTGTTCTTATTACATTTGAAAGAATATCGCCAATTCTCGAATGGTTTTTTATTCAAAGTTTATTTGATAGGGTAAACATTGGACTTTTTCTGGCTTTCAAACAATGATTTACTGATATTTGTTCATTTATTCTTTTTTCATCTTAAACAACAATTTCAGTCTACTCTCTTGAAAATCATATAATTTCAAACTAGGACGAAAGAAATAACTAAATCACAGAAGAATACTTTTAATTGGTTTTATATTTGGTAGAAAAATCTTGTGTAGAACTGGGGCGAATGTCTTCGGAAGATTCAACAACACAACACCTAGGAAACCATCCTCTAACACGTTTTAAAGGTTCATTCTCCACTTGTACCTTTTCACCAAAAAGCCAATATCTAAAAAAAAGACATGGCATAAATTTTGCATACTGACCAACTCGAAGGTATACTGGGATCAATCAAAATGTATGAAGATAGGTGGAGCTGCTGATGATAATTGATATTGGCGTCCTAATGTCATCTATCGAACAACAATATACTAAATTTCACAATTGTATAACACTTGTTTTGTATTTTTGTTTAAACGACAAAAGAGCCTAATTTGATTTTCATTTTTGAATTTAAAAACCTGCAATGAAATGAAAATGGGATGCTTTCTGTGGATAATTTGACTTAGGAAAGTAAAGTGTGTTTTACTACGATAACATACTCCCATATTAATCTACATTGTCACGGTCAAAGTTCATTATGCAACTATTAAGTTTTGACATATTCCTCCAACTTACAACTTTCTATTAAGATTAAGAACTGATGAATATAAACTCACTTGCGCCATCTAGTGACAATAATTTTATCCTCTAGCTGCAGAGCTATCCGTTCTTCATCAGTACAAGGTGGGTGGCAAAACACTCCTATGCCGTGAGATACTGGAAACCAATAGCCAGAAGCTGATTTAACAACAATATACAGTCTTGCCCGAGTTCTTTTCTCTCGCTTCTGCATCAATTGCTCCACCTATAAATAACCAAGCTGAAGTTAAAAACAGTTGCTATTTTGTCATTATATGTCCTAAAATCCAGATGGCTACATTTAATATTTACAGTTAGAGAATATTGGTTACACCCATCGGCAACCTCCCAATTAATTCCATTTCCCACAGGTTGGCAATTTAAGGTAACCACTTGCTTTATATTTCTCAATATACCTAAATCATAGGGATATTTGAAAAGTTTGTTGGAATGTCTCCGTCTATAAGTAGCTTTTTCTATTATCCAGTCTTCTATGCCAGTTCTATTTCTCACTATAGCTCTTATCTAAAAAACATTATAAACTTCTGTTATGGAAAACTTGTATCACCAAAATATATAAAATAAAGAATAATTTAAAACATTCAATGAAACAGTTCTGTAAGTTTCCTCTTTGTCAAATATTAAACACAGAACTTGAAGTAATGTTATACTTACTTGAAAATATAATAACATGCCTACTGCTATAACTACCCCAATGGCAAATCCTAGAGCCAGAACACAAATTATGGTCCCATAAAGTCCAAGGTGCACTACTTGTTTCCTTTGATAGTAGTCAACAGTGTACACCCTATATACCGATCTGTAGAGTGTTGTTCCCAAAATGACAGATGCATGTAAACAGCCAATAGTAGCAAATGTAAGAAATGCAACAAAATGTGCGTGGTTACCCCAACCAACACAATTATTAATCCAAGGGCAGTGATGATCCATTTTGAGTACACAACGATTACCTTAAACAATCAAAATGTAGTTTTCTCAATAAAATATATGCACAACTTACATTTACGACAATGGTGGGATCTGGGAGCCTTATACGAATTACAAACTTTGCAAAACTGCATATATTGTGCATCATTCATATCATCCTGAAAGATCTCAATATTAGGCAAATAACACTATTAGATATAATCAAATAAGACCTACAGGAACCCAATCATTCGGCACAAAGCCAGGTCCATGAGCGATGGCAGACAGGAAATTGTACATTGTTAATCCTGCAAGGCTTATAAAGCATAATGTATTAAACATGCCTGTGTACGTTTGTTCTGGCCATAATAAATTGCTACAGTGCGTAGTCATGCCAGTTATACATTTTATTATACCTAAAAAATTCGAATTTTGTCACAAATTAAATGTGAAAACCTGTAAAAATACTCACATAATGCAGATAGTGGACCCCAGTGGCATAATTTCGAGAATGGTCCGAAACACATAATTAAATTCACATATTTTGCTTATTTATTCTTATAAATAACATGACGATTTGTCATTTTGCATTTTGTTTCTTCTTGGTAAATTAATTATAACCTCAATTTCTGTCACAAATTCATTCATTGTTACCAATCTAATGAAAAATGAAACTTTAACGACAGATTACTACATACAAATTTTAATCTGTGACTATAACTATAACAGTTAATCTGTGGTCTTATACTACACAAAATAACTGTGATTTTATTACTGCCGTTAAAATGATACACTTTGGTATTGGAATCGATAACATAGAGTAGTTTTTATTAGTAAAGTCAATCCATGTTTAATCATTTGTACCCTTAGAATATTAAAAGTAAGTAAAACTCTGGTTCAGGATATTGTTCCATTTAAAATTTAAGATGAATTTCCTTTAAGACCGAGATAATCAAAGAAATAATTCAAAAAGACCTAAATTAATTTCCATTACTAAAGTTTTCCAAATAGAACTTTGAGCTTTTCAAGTATTGGTCATAATCTCAGAACCTTTTTAGCAAATTGACTTATTTAGTATTTAAGAGAAGCTATTCTGAAATGTATACAGACTCAGTTAACATGCTCGCTTTGCATCATGATGATAGGACGAAACAATTGTTTTAAACTTTAAAAAAAAGTTAGCAAAAATTAATATCATATATTAAATCACGATAAAACTGATTTCTCTTTCTTATACCAGAAGTACGCAGAGAGAAGGTTGCGTCTATGTCCTGATGTCCTGATAATGTGAAGTTTTCATTAATATATCTCTGAAAATAATGCTTCTTTCAACATATAATCAATGAAATGGTTGGTGCTAAATATTGCAGTGTCAAAGTAAGTATGTATTATTTGTTTAAATTAATTCTATTTGTTAACGTAAGTTCTATTGGCCCTGAGTTACAGCAGGCTTAAGTTATTTACATTCTTGTATTAAACTCTGTGTTAATATACCTAGAAAGTCTGGTGTTATTTGTAAAGATAGTATTGCTCTTTAACTGGACCTCTTCCGAAATTAAAAAGGAATGATGAAATAATCTCTTTGAAATATGAGAACCGCTTGTAAATAAGTCAAAGTTAACGTGAAAGTGTCTGGAACACAAGATGTAATTATAATTTGACCTTCGATATCAGAGGTAATTTTGAGAATTAAAGGGGTCTACAGACGTCCACCATGGTTCGTTGTCTTTCTGTACACACAGAGAGACTATGTTGTACATCAGTTTGAATGAGTATTATATTGGAAGAAGTCAAAACCACTGATTTAGAAATTATGTATACCAATATGGACAAAGCAGCCTACAAACGACAAATATGATTTCATGAATTAGGCTCCACCCTCTGAATATCAAACTCAGTGTAATTTTTACACAAACTGATGAACCAACATCTGAACCATCCACCGACTTGCCCCTACACTTACAACATTGTTTTCAACATCGTGTTTCACGTTTGACGTTCATAGATCCTTTTAATTGGAGAATTTATGTAAAGGGGCCTACCTGTTGTCCAACATGTTTGTATAACATGGTTCCTGTTCTTTCTCTACACATCATATATATCAGAAACCATATTGTGTACAACATAATCTCTTATATTGTAACATCGGTTTGAATAAGCGTTTTATTGGAAGAATTCGAAGCCGATGCTCTAAATGACTTTAAATTCAGAATTATATATTTTAATGCTCTAAAAATTATGTACATCAATATGGATAAGGAGACCTACAGACGTCAAACATGGTTTCATGAATTAGGCTCCGCCCTCAGACTATGAAACCCAGTCTAATTTTTACATCAACTACTTGATCAACATCGAAAGTAACCACTGGCTTGCCTACTATCGTACAATATTCTCTCCATATCGCGTTTCACAGACCATGTTGTACAACGAAGTTTGACGTCTGTAGGCCCCTTAAAAACCGGTTAAGGAAATGCAAAATCGAGATTTTGGGTGGTCAGAGCTGTAGGAACTTTTCCAGACGCGTAATTGTATATGTTTTTCTTCCAACGAATATTTGGCCCGAAGGACCAAATGTTTCTCCCACAGTTAGTTTACCATGGGAAGCTTCGGATTAATTCTGTCCATTAATTCTGGTCCTTAAGACTCGTTATAATTGTCGCAAATCATTGGAGTTTTGGCGTTGTTCTTGAAGACTAAATCGAAGTGAGCAGTATGTTGTTGCATTATCTACTTTTATAACCAATCGATGAATGAATAGGTTGTAAATGCAAAAAAATTTATTGAATCATATCAATGTTTGAAGGATTTTTATTACAATAATTGCTTAAGCGATTCCTTTTAAACTATATTTTCATTTTCGTGACTAAATACCATTTTATATATTTGCAGAACGCTTCGGTGCCGGGTTCAAGGTTATTCGAATAACATGGAATTTCTTTTTATTCCGATCAAGATGAGAATCGTATAAATTAAAGGGTCATTGTCAGAGCTGACCTACCGTTTTATAAGTGATTCATTTATATGTATATTTTACATGTTCTTCTCGCATTATTTCTTGAGCGCTTGTTCCAGAGAGCAGCGTGCTGTCGTCTCGCCTAAATGCCTGTGATTTTAGAATTTTGAGCCGAGAATTGTCTGAAACGACTAGATTAGACTCACTTACGACGAATCAAAAGTAATAATCATATAAGAATTATATATATTAGAAGATTAAAAAAAAAAATGTAAGTGGATCAGCGTTCGGCGCTACCTTAAACACTTTAACTTTGAAACGAAGATAAATAGAGGCCTGAAATTTTCGGGGTAGGTTTGGGGTGAGAATATCTCGGCGTTTTTCGTTTTTTGGACAGAATCTGTCTAATAATTTCGTATTCTTATTATACTGCAGTTATCCTTGTAACCCCATCAAATTCGACCACTTATCTGGAAACAGCATTAAATTTGCTACAAGATAAGAAATTCTGTGCGCCAAAAAATTCTTATTGCGGGCGTGGTAACTGAAGTGTCTTTAGTAGTCATTTTTAAACACTTTCAACGAACAACAGTTAAACACCAAATGATTCACCGGTCTTATAATTTCTTATCTTTCACGTAATATCCCTAGATTTTAAGCATGTGTGAAGAAGTAAAAGCCAAACTATGTGAATTTCATTACCAGTACTTCTCACATTTGTTATTTTTTGTGCGCTTCTTCCAGAGAACAGCGTGCTATCGTTCCGCCCAAATGTCTGCAATTTTGGAATTTTGAGCCGAATATGGTCTTGAACGACTAAGTTGGACTTACTGTAGAAGAATCCGAGATCAAATCGGCCGCGCGTGACCTTTCGAGTGGAAAAATCTAGAGACTTGAAACTTTTAGAGTAGATTTGGGGTCTTAAATTTGTTATAATATAGGGCAGAATCGCTTCAATGGTTCCATAGTTATTCGCATTTGAAATTCACTCTTATTTTTCCCAATATTTTCGAGCCTACAGATCCAATTGATCTGAAATTTTGTGCTTAGGATTATGTGAAAATCTTTTTATCAGATGATCAAAAAAACTGAGTTTACCGTTACCGAAACCATAGCAACAATCCTACTATCAAGTTCAAATTTAGCATGTTTCGGGTGTTTTTTTTTTAGAGTGATAGAACTCTCGATAAGGATAACTGTGATTTGACAGAAGGAAGAAGCCATGTTGTTTTTACATTTCTATTCAGTAAGCATTGACACATTATCATGGAAAGACTCAGGCCGCACCAACGTTTACAAATTGTTAAAATTTATTTTCAAAATCAGTATTCTATTCGCCAAACTTATAGAGCACTTCGTGAATTTTACGTAATCATCCATCAGAGCAGCTTATTCGTCGAACTATCGATAGATTTCGGACAACATTTTCTCTACTCGATGCAAGAACAACAACAAGACAAAGAACTGTACGTACAGAAGAAAATATCGCTGCTGTAAGTCATAGTGTTAATGATGATCCAGATTTGTCTATTCGTCGATGTTCACAACGAGTTGGATTTTGTGCATCCTCTACATGGAACATTTTACGTAAAGATCTTGGTCTACACCCATACAAGATTCAACTGGTTGAAGAACAAAAGCCACTTGACCGTCGTTTGTTTGCTGATTGGGCCCTAGAACAACTTGAAGTTGATCCACTTTTTTATCATAAAATTGTGTTCAATGGTGAAGTTCATTCCTGGTTGAGCGGGTATGTAAACAAGCAAAATTGCCATGAATGGAGTGAAAATAATCCTCAAGAAGTTCTGCAGGTTCCATTGCATCCTGAAAAATGCGTATGCTTTACACGCTGGAGGCATCATCGGTCCATATTTCTTTAAAAACTATGCTGGAGCTAATGTTACAGTGAATGGTGCTCTTTACAGGTGGATGATCAATGATTATTTGTTTAAAAATTTGAATGATATCCACCCAGAAGTGTTTTGGTTCCAACAAGATGGTGCTACATCTCATGCTGCTACCGTAACAATTGATTTATTGAAATAAAGATTTGGCGATAACATTATTTCGAGAAATGGTCCAATTAATTGGCCTCCACGATCATGCGATATAACACCCCTGGATTATTTTCTTTGGGGTTATGTCAAGTCATTGGTTTATGCTGATAAACCAGAAACAATAGACGCTTTGAAAACCAACATAACTCGTGTTATTGATGAAACAAGGCCTGAGTTACTCGAAAAAGTGGTCCAAAATTGGTCTGGTCGAATGCGGTTCCTCAGAGCTAGTCGTGGTGGACATATGCCCTAAATTATTTTCAAAACATAAATATCATAAAATTATCTTTCAAATAAAAAAAAAATTGGTTTCAATCTTAATTTAAGTGTGTTTTATTTCAATTTAAAGTTCTATCACTCTAAAAATAACACCTGATAGTTGTAAAATAACGACAAGAATGATGCTAATGCCAAATTTCGTGAGGATCATGACTCGTGACCGGGAGGTCCAGGTTCGAGTCCTGTTCAGGTAGAAAAGAAATTTTCTAGTTGGACGGGTATCTGCCACCATTTCACTGTTGGGTCAAAAATTAACAGTGCTGTGACCTAAAGTGGCGCAAGATCGCAGTAACAAAGCCTACACAGAACACAACTGAACTCCTAACTCGCACAAGCTGAAAAAGCTTCTGAGGGATCTTCACAGAAGATCTAGGAGTATCAGGATAATAATAATAATAATAATAATCATGGGTCATATGAACCAGCCCGCAAAAGCCCTTACGTCAGTGCTTTTCACCATTTTTTTATTCTATACCTCACTTGAACTTAAAAAAAAAATGCGATTTCACAAAGACGGTTGGTTGAATGAAGTACATTCATTAACTTTCATTTCAATCCTATTAAACTGATGTTTCATTAACTTTTATTGAATATTAATTAGAATGTGAGTCAATTCTTGATTCAAAAATTTAATTTTTCTTTTATATTTATATACTTTTTATATTGAAACTATATACAGTTTTTTCCGAACATTGAAAAATATTTTATAAGGATATACAATTTGATTTATATTATATTGATTATATATAAGGATATCAATTTGATAGTTTTTGTATCTAGTTTCAATATATATTGTAGAAGTTAGAATATATAATTCTGAATTCAAAGTTATTTTTATTGAATAAACAAGTAATACTTAATAATTGGTCCAACTGAAAAGTTTATTATAAATATAAAACATTTCAACCTGATAAATCGAATATTTCTAACATTCAACAGAAAATATATCACATATACTAACAATTATCATTTTTATATTGGAATTATAAAGTATCTTATTTAAATATATTAAATTACATTCGATATCATGGAAGTCATAGATATGATTGCAGGTCTCACAGAAAATTACGACAATTTTCAAACACAAAATAGTCTTCTTTAATGGACGGAAAAGATTCGATTTATATTCTGAGTTCAGTTTGATGGTTATCTGGAAAAGGTCTCACTTCTTGGCATGGTATTCCAACAGGTCACTGAAAAAAATTAGTGCTTTTATTATTGAAGGTCGTTTATGTTGGATAATATAGGAGCATATGTTCTAGGATTGGCCTACTAGATGATTTGGGATCGATACGTAATAACAGTACGCGAAAGAAATTGTTCGTAGAATCGAGTACAGGGCTGTGTTCAACTTTCTGGCTACTTTTTCGAGTTTCTAACGAAATCAATACGTGAAAATTATCTGTATTCAGTCGAAAATTTGATAGTTTGTTTGAGAATATCTAGGTGAAAAAATCGCTTCAATAGAGTAACTTGGAATTGGTCTTGACTTGATATAATCCATTGTACACTTACGAGTAATTAAATAATACACATATAAACTGCTCAAGAGTTAAGGACATTGAATTAATTTGTGTTTTCTCTTCAGAAAAACCCAATATCCTTTTGAAATATGTACATGTAGAGTGTTTCAGATTGAAATGACAAGATTTCGGAGAAATGATGTATTCACAATAAAAAATACAATATTTGAAAAACTATAAAATATACCCAGAAAATATCCAACAGAAGCATTCAAAAAAGAAATTGAATCGATGTTAAAACGAGCATAATAGTAAAATCCACAGAAAGATATGAATAAACTTGTATTAATAAACCTCCAAACACCACAATTATTTTCCATAATCAAACTTCATAAATTAGAATACCCAATAAGATTAGTAGTTTCATATTTTACAGTACCACCATAAAAACTTCCTAAATTTTTTATAAATATCCTAAGGGCTTTCTGTAATTTGCAATTCAAAATTTTCTACTACTTATTGAAAATTAAAATATCGGAATCCCATCAAATTCAGAATTAGTCTCATACTTGGGGGTTCATCGATACCATTTTAGAAATTTTAAACATCATACAGGTTGAATATTAAAAAATTGAATATTAAAACAAATTGAAATATGTTTATCTTCTACAATTTTAATTTCAAAAAAATTTTTATTCAAAAAACTTTTAGAATTAAATTTTTGTCTACAACAAGCACCGCTTACATTTAATAGACGTATATAATAAAAACTCAATATATAATGTCAAATGGAATAAATAACCTAACAGATATACGAAAGTAATTAAAATTAATAAATAAATATTTAAAGGAGACAAAATTTTGTTTCTGGTCTTACCTTTAAGAACACCAATTGCCTTTTAAAAACATGAACACACTTAAAGGACTTCTCAAAGAATATAATTTATTTGAAATATTTAATATATTTAAATATTTGAATAAGTTATTTCAAGAATCTCTAATAAATGTGTACTATATCTTGAAAAAACAAATATAATTCTAGACAATCCCGTCTTCAGTCCTCATTTAATATTTCAAATATCAAAATCAAAAAACTAACCTATATCTCTCCACGTGTTAAAAGACTAAAGCTTCGAAATACAGATCAACTATATAATTCAAGATTGATCTATTTTCTAACAAAATCAAAGAACAGTGTGAGTTATTTTAAGGTTTATTTAAATTCATTGACATTCTATAATGAGATTTATTGAAGCCAAAATATAATTATATATTATATATAAAATAAAATAGAAAGGCCTTTTACTTGATAGAAGAAATATAACAAAATTGAATATTAAAACAAATTGAAATATTTCAATTTGTTTCAATATTCAATTTGATTTTAAAGGAGTCCCTAAAATACCTTGCAAACTTTGTGTTGTTTCTGTGACGAACATAGAATAAGTAGGATTTTTAAAAGTTCACTTCAGTTTGTTTGGTAAGATATATTTTATAAATTTTTTTTATTTTTTTAATGAAAATAGGACTGATGAGTTTCCGTTGTGATAATTCTAAATTGCTTTTTGAAGATGTTCTGCATGTTTTAGAAATTTTTTTGAAGAAAAATATATCGGGCAAGTTGTTTTTGAAGTAGTTCTTGAGATTATGTTTTGCACTTTTGGAAAGGAATTTGGTTTTAATAAAACAAGGTACGAAATCAAATTTTGTACCCTTCAAGTATTTATTTAGTAGATTCAATTGATGATTTATATTTCTTCGAATTCTTTTATTCCCTTTGGTACTGTGTGATTAGTGTTTAATTCTATATGTCTACTAATTTCACACGGTGTGTTCTTAGACATTTATTTATTTTAATTCTAGAAGTTTTTGAATATAAAGTTTTGGAAATTAAAATTAGTAGGAGGTTAGTAGAATAAATCTGTATGAAATAAAATAAATGGAGGTTTATACTTAATAGAAGGTATATAAAATTATTGAAATATTTTAATATTTACAGATATATTCTGTTAACCTTCTGCATATTTAATTTCAAAAAATTATATTTACTTCAGGAATATAATATCATATCATATAATTTTTTTAAATTAAATATGTAGAAGGCTAACAGAATATATCTGTAAATATTAAAATATTTAAATAATTTTATATACCTTAGTTAGATATCCAATAATATTGAATATTCTAAGTAAGATAGTTTTATGATGAAATTTTTAAGATTATTTTTGGAAGATATCTGTTTTCATAAGAGGGATGTGCAGAAACAAAATTTTGTCTACTCAAAATATTTAATTTATAGGATTTTTGTTAACAATTTAAATTTATTGGATTTTGTTATCTCATTTGGATGTCTTATAATGAATAATTATTTAATATGTCGTTTGATATAAGCAATTATATGACATTAATTTCATTCCTGAAGTTATAATATTAAATATAATTTTTTGAAATTAAACATGTAGAAGGCTAACAGAATATATCCGTAAATATTAAAATATTTAAATAAATCTGTATGACATTTAAAATTTTTAAATAAGCCTTCTATCAAGTAAAACACTTCTTTTTATTATTTTATTGATAACATTTCATTTATATCTCTCTGTGCGATTATACTACACGCTCGTTTTAATGTAAAATGTAATTTCATTTATTTCTTGAATGTTTTTTTTGATAAATTTTTATTGTTTTTTTGGTATAATGTGATTTGTCTATTGCCACATCGGAATTTACTATTTTTTCAGTTTTAATAGTAAAGTCTAGAGCAGTACAGATGGCTTAATTATTGTAGGTCCCTTGAGTACACTTTTAGCTGAAATTTTCATGAATGCTTTGGAAAAAAAATTGACGAAAATAAAAATAGATTCACTAACCTTATTATTTATTGGTACATATATGCTAATAAAATAACCGTATGCTTTAAAGATACAAATATACCACAGTTTCTCCATTACCTAAATTTATTACATAAAAGTATTGAGTTTACAATAGAAGTAGAAACTGATGACTACTGAAATTATTTAGATTTAATAATAACTAGAGCTAATAATAAATGTAATTTTTCCACTTTTCATAAACTTTCTCAGGCAGATATTACAATTCCCAAAAACTGGTTTATTCCATTTCAAGATACGTTATCAGTATCATAATAAGACAGATAGGTTATTAACAATTCCTTTAACTCCGAAAATTTTCAATAATGAATTGAATTTAATCAAACAAATAATTTATAACTACAAACGGTTATTCGTCATCAATAATAGGCAATATAGTTGCCAGAAAACAGTATAAAAATGATGGTATTTACGAAATATCAATTACTATAGTTGAAAATCGAAAGAACTGGTGTATTGAAAGCTCTATAGTACCTCAAAACTGAATTTATTTAAGTATTGTATGTTACCAAATTTTTGATAAGTTGTTCAAAAGCATTTGAAGAAGTTACAATTTAACGAAACGCATCATGTGTTTAACTCTTAATAAATAGAAAACAATTCAATTAATCAACATAGTAAGTTTACTTTCCACTGAAAGATATCACATAAAGAATTTCATAACAATGGATTATTCCATTTTGTATCCAGGATGTTTAAATATAATTAAATGTTCACAGCTATTTACTCATGTTTAATGGATGATCACTAATTCAAATGAACACAATTTAGTATATTACGACAAATGGATTAACTCGATTACTAAACTTCCGCTATTTTTTTACTTCAATAATATTTTCAACAGTAGATATGTAGTTGAATAAGATTTATATCATGGACTTATTAGGAGTATGATTGAGTTTGTGCTGTTTTTATCCGAAAATTAAAGCTATATTGTGAAAAATTGTTTATACATTTAAAGTTCAAATTATTGTCCGTCGCTAGCTATTATTTTTTCCCATTTTTATGGCAATTGACGGAATCGATCGCGAATCTACCGTTATCCATGCATCGATCCATTTCTTGACTTTATCGTAATTGGAGAAGTGCTGGTCAGCCAGGCCATGTTGCATCGATCGGAAGAGATGGTAATCGTAAGAAGCAATGTATGAGCTGTACGGCTCATTTGAGCGTTTCTAAGTACGTTTTAAGGGGCGACGCAACATGTGTCCACGTATGCAACATGTGTCAGGCTGCAAAAAAACTTTGTCATGTCTGTCGGCGTATTGCGGCCGTTTTTCTTGCAATGCTTAGCTCAAACTCATCAATTGTCGTCGGTAGACCTCCCGTGTCATTACTTCGTTCGATTGTAGCAGCTCATAATACACCACACCCAACTAATCCCACCAAATACACACCATGATCTTCTCGCCATGAAAATTCGGCGTGAGAGTTGATGATGAGATATCCATACGTTGCCCGACGTTTTGAATTATCGTGACGTACTCACTTTTCATTTCCAGTCATAATTCAATGCAAAAACACCTTTTCTTTTTTGCCTTTGAAGCAGTTGTTCACACGTGAAAAAATGGTATTTGACGTCTCTTGGCTTCAGTTCATACGGCAGTCAATTTCCTACCTATCGAATTCTTCCCATTACTTTGAACGATGGAAAATGGCTAATTAAATTTAATAAAATAGATTATATAACTCATGTTTTAAAGAACCAATAAAATAAGTGAATTTCCCATAGTTACGGCGTATCGATAAGTGAATATACCCTTGACGACGTGGTATAATCGTTTTGGTGTTTCGCCTACTGCCATATTGTGATAATTTCCGTAGTAACGTTCTTGGACGTTCGCCAAATAAAATTAAAGTCGAGCTTAAAGAAATGTCATTGAATTTTTCAAAATGCAGCGCTTTGGTTATAGTTCTAGAGTTGAAATAGAAATATTATTCGTTATATAATCGTAACGAATACCAACTCGAGCATAAACAATATATTTCGATTATACGAACCTCTTCACTCGACGTATTTCGCCACTTGAGCTGCGCTCTCGTGATGTTTCGCGAACTACGTCTCGTGACTGGGTGTATAATCGAATATTGTCTATGCTCTTGTGATATTATAACTGATTATTTTCACAAGTTTCAGAAAAACGCTGACGTCGGAATTAACACGTGTGGCTCGACAAGGAGCCGAAGTTTTCTCAAAAGTGCTAAGATGGAATTTTGACTCGTACGAGGTATTAAAAGGGCCCAAAAGATAGTTGGTCGGGCAGTCTTGACACACCGGAAAAACTAGTAAGATTGTCGAGAAGAGATCGTGGTGCGAGACTCGAATTGGTCTCAGAATTTAGCATTATTATAATTATAATGAGTGATATTAGTAATTATTTTTGGAAGTCTAAGATTTGAGTCGGAAGAATTGAACAGATAGTACTAAGTTCCGGGACCAAGGAATTAAGAGTACCGGTAGTCGTTCTTTATCGTTTATTCTTCGTGTTGAATAGGCCGTTTCTTGTAGAAAATCGCGTGTGCCCAGTTTTGTTTTGAATGTATGATCTTGGAGTATAGAGGTAAGAAGTATCTAAAAATTTTGGTATATTATTCAGGTTGAAATTGTATTATTAAAGTAGTCAGAAATTAAGAAGTAGGTGGTAGGTTGACATATCTCTTCCTAATTATTATGTTTGAAGAATTTGGGCAGAATAAGGAATTATATGAATGATTCGTAGTGCTTGAGGAATCTGCATCGCCCTCTACTTAATTATACAGTGTGTCGTCTTTATTTAGATTTTATTGAGTTTAGAATTGATAAAACTATTGTATTTTGGCACACTTTATCATTACACTTTTTAAAATCCATAATTGTGTTTAATTACCATTTTCATTATCACAGAGGAAATTTATTAACATCAAAGACCTTCCATTTTCGCGAAGGTCGTACCCTTCCCAGGCACGCTCGACTAGGATTGGTTCGCACCCTATTTATAAATAAGTCAACCTAGTAATATTTTCCATCCAGCCACCTCCCACAAAAAAGTGGCTTATTACAAAGGTTCAACCTTTCTATTAAACTCAACTTTGAGAAAATATTCATTAGTTTTATTTATATACACCAAACCATAAATTAATTCATTAAAAACTTACAAACTGGTCTCTCATTCTTCCTTTTTTATATCCTCGCTCGGCATCACACTTTTTGAATCTGTAGTAGCACCAATATCCATCAATTTCTCCATTTTATTTTCGGTCTTCTCCACAGGTTCCCCGAGGTGGTCGAAATGTTCTATATCTTCCAATATCAAATTGTCACCATCCAGTATGGCTATTTTCTCCGTAGTCTCCACCAAGTCCTTCTTCAATGACTCCACAGCTTCGTCGCCCATGTTTCCAACGTCACTGTGCACGTTGCTCACCTCCGACATGACCACGGTTTCTGCGTCAGAAATGGCTTCGTTCACGTTCTCCGAAACGTTGGATTCGAGCTGCTCAGCCTCCTTCTTCATGTCTTTGACTTCGTCATCGGCGTGGTGCAGGAAGTTGGTTGCTTTGGAGGTGACGTTCATGACCTCCTGTTCTGCGGATTTGAAGGCTGTGCCTACCATTTCGTTGACGTGGTTGACGCCAGATACTATGGTGTCTTTGGTGGCTGCCCCGAAATCTGAAGAAAAAAGATAACAGCTATCTAGTCTGAAAGATCAATGATGAGAGTAATCAATAAAATGAGCTGAATATTGTTAGAGTTTATGCTAGGACATTACGGTGGTCTGGACAACTATATTTCTGACTGTTTGCTGAGATAACAGAATGCAGGAAACACCATCATGCTTTCTGGTGACCATTTTAGCTCCTCACCTCCCGTCTGGAAGATCAATGATGAGAGTAATCAATAAAATGAACTGAGTATTGTTAGAGTTTATGCTAGGACATTACGGTGGTCTGGACAACTATATTTCTGGTAGTTTGCTAAGATAACAGAATGCAGAAAACACCATCATGCTTTCTGGTGCCCATTTCAGCTCCTCACCTCCCTCAATGTCTTTTTCTTACTTCAGTATGATATTGCCAAATTCAGATTCTACGTGCATTGAAAAAACTTTTGCTATTAAATTCATGTTGCTTGCAATATGCACTTATTTCTGCCACTTTCGAATTAAAGAAATACTGATTGTAGGACAATATTCATTTTTAAACAATTAACAAGAAAAGGGTCTTTCAATGGAAACGCCCCATTTCTATTAAATTGACATCACTCACGCATGGCAGCCATTGTTTATTTGTGACATTGACAGTTGTATTTATCAATGTCTATCATTTAATTATGAAAAATCACGATCTGTTACTCTAACTTTACGTGCTTTAACTGCAATTTTTGGTCGTTATAATCGTACGGATAAAAAAACAGTTGAACGTTAAGTGAAGAAGTTTGCAACAAATTTTACACTTCAAATTTTTTTAACCCAAGAACTCGAACCAACAGATCCTGATGTAATATATAATAAATAATATATAATATATAATATATAATATATAATATATAATATATAATATAATATATAATATCTAATATATGATATATAATACATAATATATAATATATAATATATAATATATAATATATAATATATAATATATAATATATAATATATAATATATAATATATAATATATAATATATAATATATAATATATAATATATAATATATAATATATAATATATAATATATAATATATAATATATAATATATAATATAATATATAATATATAATATATAATATAATATATAATATATAATATATGACATATAATATATAATATATAATATATAATATATAATATATAATATATAATATATAATATATAATATATAATATATAATATATAATATATAATATATAATATATAATATATAATATATAATATATAATATATAATATATAATATATAATATATAGTATATAATATATAATATATAATATATAATATATAATGTAAAATATAATATAGCTGAAGCGATTTGAGAGCTAATCAAATATTTGAGGAAATAGATAAGGAATACAGAAACATGCAAACTACAAAGGCAATTCATTGAAGACGCAATTCCATTGGTTATTGAAAAATCTAAGCAAATTTTAATTTGAACTCAAGGCAATTATTGAGTAGAGAATTGAATCAGTCCTTACTTGGTGAAAATCCATATTAAATAATATTTAAATAGTTATTCCAAATGTAAACCTGCCTGATGATACTACTGGGATAACGAAACAATTGTTGTAAACATAACAATAAAAATTGTGAAAATCAGAATAACCTTATTCAAACATTAATTATCAAGTGGATTACGAAAAATGGTGAATATGCCACAAATTTTCAAAATATATGATATCAAACTGTGTGGTAGTTGATAAATTATTATTGATCAAATGATTAACTCGAAATTTTTTTAAACTTAATTGTAAATGTTAAGAATTGCATAGAATTATTTTCTGCCTTTCATATTCTGTAGACCGTCTAGAAAGCATCCGGAAAAAACAAAGCTCAATTGTAATTATTTAGTATATATTTTTAATTCTTGAATTAGAAAATTATAACAAAATATTCATCTTATTTACTTAACAATTATTTCACCACACTGTGGCTGCATCAGATTCCACATTCGAACTCTTTATGTCTGGGAAGATTCTATATATGAGTAGGTATTGTTATGGATTCTAGTTATGGAATTTTATATTTTCTTAGAAATTTCTTAATCTTGCGTTGAAAACCAATTGTTATGAATTTATATATTTAATTTCTGGTCTGAATTCAATCTAAAAACTAGCCTAAATTTTTATCAAAATTTTGGTATCAGTTCCACTTAATTCGGTTCAGTTTTAATTACAACATATTTCGAAAAATTCTTTCTAAAGAAGTTTCCAAAAATTTCAACTTCTACTACTTCTAACTCAATAATTACATACAATTACCGCTGAAATTGAATACATTTCTTCAGCTTGCATCCTATTACAACTTTATCCATGCTAAAAGTACCTCAGATTATATTTCTTGCATACCAATTTTAAAATTACTGACGTAAACACTTTCCTTAAATTCATTAAATTTTGATTTTTTTAGAAAATTAACCAATTAAGCCCCTTTTTCTGTAGAATGAACCTACTTAAGATTTTCTTATACATAAAAAGTTCAGATGTGGAACCTGATGAAGCCAGAGTGTGGTAAACCAATTGTTGTTTATTATTGAAAACTTTGTGGTAACTGAATTTTATATACTGTTTATGGAAAATGAGTTTCCATCAAGTAAAGAGAATCTCGAAATGATGAATATGTGGGCTATTTTAAAAGTCATTTATGAAAATCCATTAGAAAAATCTTTCATAAGTGAATATTCACTGAAGTTTATTTGAAAAGCTTGACAACCAATTACAGAAAGGATTTTGAGAATAAAATCTTTGTACATAAAATAATAAGAAGAGGTTTTTTACTTGATAAAAGGAATATTACAAAATTTGAATATCAAAACAGATTTAATCTGTTAGTCTCCTATAATTTAAATTGCAAAAAATTTTGTTTTAATTATATTTTCTGAGAAGTCCTTGAATTATGTTTAGTATTTTTGAAAAGGAATTAGTTTTCATAATTGTAAGATCAGAAACAAAATTTTGTCTCAATTCAAATATTTATTTATAAATTTTTATTGACAATTTATATTTCTTGGTTTATTTATTCCATTTGATATTGTATATTGAGTTTGGATTTTATACACCTATTAAATATAAGCTGTGCTCATAAGACATTAATTTAATACTAGAAATTTTTGAATAAAATTTTATTGAAATTAAAATTATAGAAGACTAACAGATTAAATCTGTTTTGATATTTATATTTTCTAATATTCCTTCTATCAAGTAAAAAACCTCTTCCTATTATTTTATTTTATATATAATTTATAGTATATATACTATACTAGGTTCGAATAAAACTCATTATAGAATATCAGGTGGTTTAAAGAAAACCATATAATACTTTACAGCTTTCTGTGATTTTTGTGACGAACATAGAATATCTTGGATTTTGAAGTTTTATGTGTTCAAATCGAGGATATCAGTTTTGTCAGGTGAGTTATAGTTGTTGTTGATTAATTTTGATTTTTTAAACGTGAAGTGGGACCGATGAAGACCTTATCGGAATTCTAATTGTTTTTGAAGATATAATAGATGTTTTGAGAGATTTTTGAAGTAACTTATTCAAATATTTAAATGTATTAAATATTACAGATAAATTATATTTTCTGAGAAGTCCTTAAATTATGTTTAGTATTTGTGAAAAGGAATTAGTTTTCATAATTGTAAGATCAGAAACAAAATTTTGTCTCCTTCAAATATTTATTTATTAATTTTAATTGACAATTTATATTGGTTGGTTTATTTATTCCATTTGAAATTGTATATTGAGTTTTGATACGTCTATTAAATATAAGCTGTGCTCATAAGACATTAACTTAATTCTAAAAATTTTTGAATAAATTTTTTTGAAATTAAAATTATAGGATACTAACAGATTAAATCTGTTTTGATATTCAAATCTTTGTACATACATTTTGAAATAACTCAGTAGAGCTAAGAATTGACGTAAATCGATATGGGCTAAATCATTACGAAGAAATAATACCCAATTCATTTTTCATGGCTTGGCTTTTCTTAGAATCGATTTTTTTGTATAAATACATGTGAGTTTTCTTTTGATGAAAACATAACAATAGGAAATTCTCAGCAAAATCACAACTAAAATTGGAGCCTTCGTGAAATATTTTCAGCGTATACTCATTATAGAAGAAACTTTACAATATTGGTTAAAAATTACAGGATGTCACAGTTGAAAAAATCTAACTCTCCAAATCCAAATCGTGTTACGATTGGTTCTAGAGGACCTTTAGCGAACTACTGTTCCCTTTTCACAGTTTTATCTGAATAAGATCTGTACCGTTAAAAAAATATCTCTAATATTTTATGTCAAAATAGAGATTATTGAAGGCCATTGAAAATATATGAAATTAAATGAAATGATATATTTAATAAATCACATATTTGTTTTTTTGGAATATCCTGTATATTAAATAATATTTAAATAAGGTTATTCTGATTTTCACAAATTTTTATTGTTATGTTTACAACAATCGTTTCGCTATCACAGTAGCATCATCAGGAAAATTTACATTTTGAATAACTAAGCTTGTTTCCGAAATCCGTTGCTATTTATATTACAGTAAGTACAATAAATTTTTATTGAGCACTAAAACCCAAAAAAGGGTCTCTGCAAATTCCAGCTTATCTGAATATATTTAACAGAGGTGAGTTATTTAAATCTATTTGTTCCTTAAGTAATATTCCAATTTTATTATGTTTATTTATCTCTAGGGATTCTATCAGATTTAAGGCATAACTTTTACTTTCTATATGTAGAATTTCAAAATTATGGTTGAAAGTATGTCCTGTTTCTAACAAATGGTTGGAATATGTAGAATTACTTTTATTATTGAGGAAACTCTTCAAATGGTCACAAATTCTATGTCGGAAAGTTCTTCCAGTCTGTCCTGTGTAAACTTAAGAGCAATCACCGCAGGCTAACTTATAAACCCCCGATTTATCATCTTTATGTGTACAATCTATATTATTTTTAATAAATTTACTCAAGTTTGAATTGGTTTTAAATGAAGTTCTTAAATTATATTTATTTTTTAGGTATGTAGTAATTTTCTCAGAAATACCTTTACTGTATTCGAATGAAAGGTATTTAAAATTTTCTTTTATATTAGGACATGCCATATTTAAAGCTATTTCATTATTTTTCTTTATCAACAATTTGTCTATCAACGTAGGATCTAAGTCATTATTAATAGCTATTTGTTTAATTGTGTTAAGTTCTGAAATATAATTTTCTCGATTCATGGGAATATTAACTAATCTATGGATCATACAATTGAATGCTGATAATTTTTGATTTAAAGGATGATTTGATTTATTGTGTATAATAGAATCAGTATAGGTTGGTTTGTGAAATATTGAAAAATTATGTGAATTATTTATTCGAGTAACAGTTTAATCAAGAAAATTAATAGAATTATTATGTTCGTTTTCCATAGTGAATTTTATTGAAGGATGTATTTCATTGATGAATAAAAAGAATTTTTTTAAAAGTCTGTCTGTACCTGTAAAGCAACAGAAAATATCGTCTACATACCTATACCAATATAAAAAGTATTTCTTAAGGGGATTTTGGTGAATTTTAGTTTCAATGTGAATGAAATGCTGATAAAGGACTTAATGAATATTTCTGCTGATAAAGGACTTAAGGGATTTCCCATAATCAAACCGTTTTCAGATTTATTAATTTTATTTTTGAATTGAAAATAATTTTGTTTAGTGCAAATATCTAGACATTCTAAAATATCTTCTTTGATAATTGTATTACATCTGTTGTTGATTAATAGATTAACTACTAGATCAATTGTTTCGTTTGGTAGTATACTTGGAAATAAATTTTGTACGTCAAATGAAATGAATTTACCATTATGTGGTAAGTGGATATTCTTTATTTTATTTATTAGCTGTAGTGAATTTTTTATCCAGTATTTAGCTTGGAATTTAGTTTCTTTTAAAATAATCTGAATAAGTTCTTTCGAAAGTTTAAATGAAGGTTCACTAACGAACGAAACAACCGGTCTAATAAGATAATCTTCCTTGTGCAATTTAATCAAAGAATACATTTTTGGAGGTTGTGGATTCATTAAAATTAATTTATTTTTTGGGGTGTTCCGAAAGAGGCTGGATTCCGGGGTTATTAGGGATTTAATTTGATTTTGGAAAATTGTCGTTGGATTATGTTTGATTAATTGAAAATTATTTAATTCTAGGAAAGGAACTGATTTGCTAATATAATCACATTCCGGTAAAGCAATAATAGCGTTACCTTTATCGGCTCGGGTGAAAATTGAATTCTTTTCAGTGATTTTTTGATTTATAGTTTTAATAGTTTTGTATTCTTCTTTCATTCTGAAATTTCTATTAGGTAATTTATGATGGTTTGTAATCATATTGGTAATGATATGTTTGTCGATATTTGTGTTGTTGTAATTTTTAAGTGCTAGTTCTGAACCTATTTCTACACATTCTAAGTCTTTTTTGTTATTTGAATTAAAATTATATTTGAATCCTTTATTCAAAAGATTAATTTCTGTTTCATTAAATTCTGTTCCGGAAAGATTTTTGAATCTAGGGTAAAATATGTGCTGTGAAATTTTTTTTGATTTTGTTGCAATTTTTTTGTTTTTATGAATTTTATCTGATACTACTTTGGTTATTTTCTTCTTATGAATCAAACATTTTTTATATATAATATTAGCGACTTTTTCTCTTGTATGTTTATTATTATAAATCAAATCATCCTTTAAATCAAAAATTATCAGCATTCAATTGTATGATCCATAGATTAGTTAATATTCCCATGAATAGATAAAACGCATGTTGTGGAGATAAGGTGTATTTACATCGCTCTCTACGAATTGTTGTTTTATTATAGTATTTTGTTACTTTTTAAAAGTGAGTTTTATATCAAACCATTCCAAAAGTGTCGGGAAATATTTTTCGCGACTCTGTTTTTGTATTTGAGAAGTTTATCGGCTGATTTCTGTCAACATTTTGATCCCGATTCCCGTGAGAAATTTCCGCCTTGAGGTGGAGAGACGGCACGCAGTTCACATCTGGAGCGCCCTGGTGTTTGGTGAGGTGGACTGTACGGGAGCATCATGGTGATATGTAACGTTTGCACCGCAGGCTTGACAAGCAAGACTCCAGGGTTGAAATGTGCAGGTTCTTGCTCATTATTTTACCATGGAAAATGTGTTGGCATGAGTAAGCAGTCTGTGGTGGATCTCCAGCTTCCTGGTGCGTCATGGCTGTGTCCTGAATGCAGATTGGTCGAAAACAAAGGTCGATCGTCCATTGTGGTTTCTCCTGGTGTGAAGGAGGATATGGATCCACCTACATCGGCGCTCACCTTGAAAATTGTTCAGAAAACCCAAGATGATATATCAAATTTGAATAAGAAACAGCGGGAAATTATTCATTCCGTCTCCTTTTGCAGTGATCAAATATCATCTTTTCAGATGATTATCAATAAGGTCAATGATAAATTGGATATAATCGAAAGATTAACACAGGAAAATATTAGTCTGAAGAAGGAGGTAATTAATTTAACTAATAGAGTTGAATCAATGGAACAACAGTTGAAGTCAAATAACTTGGAAATTCTGGGTGTGCCAGAGAAGTCGAATGAGAAATTACCGGTTATTTTGCAGAAGATCTCCGAAAATATTGAGTTTCCCATATCTTCAGGTGATGTTGATGCCTTGTTCAGATCAAACACTAGCATCATTGGTAAGCCTAGGCCAATCATCGTCAAGTTCAATCGAAAAGTCGCTAGAGATGAATTCTTGTCCGCTGCCAGAATGAAGCGCAAATCAAATAGAACGTCGTCTCCCGGACTCAAGATTGATAACATTTCTGATCAGCTGTTCATAAACGAACATCTCACAAGATACAATAAAATTTTATTGAATAAGGCGAAGGAATATGCACGAAAAAATAACTACAAATATATATGGGTCAGAGAGGGCACTATTTATGCAAGGAAAGATGATAAAGCCAAAGTCTTTAGAATATTCACCGAATCTGACTTGGAAAGACTAAATTAATTTACTTCTTGCTCCACTTGAAAGTTTAATTGCAGTGTTTTATGATGATACTGTCTTTTCTGTATCGGAATGTACGGGGATTGAGATCAAAATTTTCCAACATTTACAATAGTTCTTTGGCTTGCAGTTGTGATATTGTGTGCCTTGCAGAGACGTGGCTTACTGATTCAATAGTCGACAAAAAACAATCAATAGTCAACAAAAAATGTTATAAACATATTACTGATGATCGGGATCGAGTTATGAGGGAGTTAGGGTTAACTACTTTGGCTGACCAGAGAATGTTGAGGGACGCAAAGTTTATTTACAAGATTATTAATTCTCTCGATTCCACTGAAATTGTGAATATGCTCAGTCTCAATGTACCTAAATATTGCACAAGAAATAAGTTTTTGTTCCATATAGATCAAAGTTCTTCCAATTATCACCTGAATTCACCATTGATGAGATGCTGCAAAACTTATAATACACTATCTAATCTCGCTGCCGTTGACGTTTTTTCTGATTCTTTATTGGCCTTCTCTTGCACTTTGAAACGATTTCTGGGAAATTACTGAATTTTGTTTCATATTTGTATTTTTTTTAATTTATGGTTCAAATGAATTTACTGTTTTCGTTGTTATTGGTTTTAAGTAACATTGTGATTGGATTATTAGTGAATACATAATTTTGGGTTCGTCCTGTCTTGTATTCCTTTAAATAAATAAATAAATAAATAAATCGAGAAAATTATATTTCAAGACTCAACATAGTTAAACAAATAGCTATTAATAATGACAATGATCCTGAGTTGATAAACAAATTGATGATGAATAAAAATAATAAAATAGCTTTAAATATGGAGTATCCTAAAATAAAAGAAAATTTTAAATGCATTTTCTTAAAATACACTAAAGGTTTTTCTGAGAAAATTGCTACATACCTCAAAAATAAATATAATTTAAGAACTTCATTTAAAACCAATTCAAACATGAGTAAATTTATTAAAAATAATAAAGACTGTTCACATAAAGATGATAAATCGGGGGTTTATAAGTTAACCTGCGGTGATTGCCCTAAAGTTTACATAGGGAAGACTGGAAGAACTTTCCGACATAGAATTTGTGAACAATTGAAGAGTTTCCTCAATAATAAAAGTGATTCTACATATTCCAACCATTTGTTAGAAACGGGACATACTTTCAATAATAATTTTGAAATTCTACATATAGAAAGTAAAAGTTATGCCTTAAATCTGTAAGAATCCCTAGAGATTAATAAACATAATGAAATTGGAATATTACTTAACGAACAAATAGATTTAAATAACTCACCTCTGTTAAATATATTCAGATAAGCTGAAATTTGCAGAAACCATTTTTAGGGTTTTAGTGCTCGATAAAAATTTAATGTACTTATGTAAACTTGCCTGATAATGCTACTGTGATAGCGAAACGATTGTTCTAAACATAACAATAAAAATTTGTGAAAATCAAAATAACCTTATTTAAATATTATTTAATATGGATTTTCAACAAGTAAGGACTGATTCATTTCAATATCCTGTATATTAGAAAATAATTTCCTGAGATGCAGAAATGAAAGTATAAAGAGCCTGCTTTGCTTTGCTTCGCAGTTATGGAAGCGCAACGCACCCTGTGGGCGTTAAATAAAATACAGAATATTTTCCAATTAGTTCGGATAAAATGTATTATAAGATTAAAAACAGAAACAAAAAAGATGATCAATACATAAAGAATGCATAATTATAAAAAACGAAGTGTTTGCGTCTAGAAATTCAAAGTTCACTCCAATCACTCCAATAGACGAAAAACAAAACTCCTACTTCAATAAAATTCGAAGAAAAATTTACCCTTGTAGATATACAACAAAAAATGTTGACAAACGGATATCCTTGGGATCTATGGTAACCTGGAATTTTCATCATTTCTTCGGACGGGCGAAGGTTCGTTCCCTATCGATTTAACATCCTCTATAACATGACGCCAAAATCGCACCTACCTTGCACTGCTTTTCCTTCTTTGCTCGCCAAATCCCTAACCGAGTCTGCCGCTTTACCGACGGGCCCGCTACTAGCGCAACCCATTATGGCACAATGCGGATGCTCTTCTAAGCCCCGTGCCTCGACTCTAACTGGCGACGGCAGGCTAGCTTGGAACTGACCATTGATCTTTTCCTTCTAATTTCGTGACTTGAAATAACGCGTAACAACCCGCCATTCTAATTATAATATATCGAACCAGGCAACAAGGGTTGAAATTGGTTTTTTACAAGAGGGTATAATAAAAACGCCACATTGCTATTCTGTCGGATGCAAATCGCAAGGTCACTCGATCAACAAAGGGGGTTCTTTTGTTTCTCTGCACGCTGGTGGTTTGTGTTTCTGCGTGGTGAATGATGGATTTTTCATGTAGGAAGGGTGGGGAACATTCGTGATTGCTCATTAACCTCATATTCATTTCTTACGCCATTTGAGAAGGATTGAAGGTACAGATGGTTCCCAGCCAACAGCAAAAATAAAAGATTATTATTTTTAAGATTTAGGGGGTAACATAATGATCTATTGTGCCTTCTTGAGCTAACTGAAGTATATCTGAAGGTACAGCTCCCCATCAGATTCCAGAGTTCTAATAAACTCCAGCAACTGAGACGACTTCCAGAAGAGTATATGGCCCAATCACTTTTTGCTTTGTGTAACATAATGATCTATTGTGCCTTCTTGAGCTAACTGAAGTATATCTGAAGATACAGCTCCCCATCAGATTCCAGAGTTCGAATATACTCCAGCAACTGAGAAGACTTCAAGAAGAGTATATGGCCCAATCACTTTTTGCTTTGGTTTCTAATGGTCACAACGTAGGGGCGCGAAGACTTAAATAAAAGCCAAACTTCGGGTGCGCTGGTCTAAAGGCTTCAGAATGAAAGCATTGGACTGTATTTATTATGGAGCAAAAACCGGAAGTGAAAAAGGTTGAAAAATCACTCTTATGTGGTAGATCCTCCGGAATGAATCTTCGGGTTTTCCTTCAATGAAGGACACGTATCTATTTTTCACTTGCAATTCTAAAATTTGTCGGAAGCGGTATCTTTACTTGGAGATATACGTTGAAAAGATCCGTATTCTCTAAGGATCGTACGAGTGACAGAATGCCTCATATATTATAGAAATAACATCATTACATCACGGTATTTACCCGTCTATGTGTCACTGTAACTTGGCACATATGTGATCGGTGACAATAACAAAGAGAACAAGGTGCTAATGGCGTGCCCATTGTATTCTGAAGCGGCAGAGAGGAAGGTTCTTGGAAGTAAACCTCCTGAGCGACTTAAGAACATACTCGAGATAATAGTACTTAGTCCCTCCTGGTAAGTCTTAGTGAGTAAACTTCTTTTAAATGCTTCTGATTAATTGCATGCTTTACGCTTTGAATAACACCTTAGTTTTAATGTAAAATTAGTGATTGCACGCTCGTCCATTGTACTTCCATTCATCGCTTTTCATTCTTGTATTTTTGCTTCAGTGTCAATTAATCCGACTAGAATTGTTCAATTAAATGCATTAAAATGTATAAAACTAAAGCGGCACGACCCTCACAAGTTATTTATTTGAATTGTATACTTTCTCTCGGTGCCTGGTTGTTTTCTGCTGTATTTATTAATAGTGATTCTTTATTTGTACTGTTCATGGTATTCCTAGTGCCTGATATGTGACTGATTTTCATGTACTCTTGTGTGATCCCCGGTTACCTATTTTTTGTTTCTTTTATTGTAACGTTCATTAACACGCCCAGGCGATGGGGTACTGTATCTATTTTATAATGTCCTAGTCAGTTTATGTTACATATTTGCCATAAGCATGTTCTTGCTTACTTTGAGAACCAGTGGCGTTCTTTAGAGTAAATCGCTGAATAGTCCTGGTATAGGACGACGTATTGTAAAGAGACAAACGAAATCTGGAGTCATCCGTGAACAGGCAGTATTTCCATCTGTGCGCGTTTCAGTTCTCATGTACAAGAGTCGAACGATATCTTACAGTCCGGTGCTCCCTACTCAATTGCGGGTGCCTGGCGGATATTCTTGCGCTCAAACTGAAACTATGTTTGACCAGAAACTATTTTACCCCTAGCTTGCTGTAATTAGCTTTTAATTCGGGATGCTATGAAGAAGGTATTTCGTCGTGCAGTTTACCGTATTAGCCAGACTTATGCGATGATTGTAGCTCTTGTTCTTCCACCCCTATGAGTATATGCAGGACTTCCACCAATACGATGCATACAAATCATCTGTAAATAAAATTCTATAGTCCCAAGACAATTCACGACTGAAAATGAATGCGTTCAGGCAAAATAATATCCTCATTTCACTTAAAGGTTAGATATTCTCCTCATATTGTATTTCGAAAGTATTTTTTTTTCAAATTATTGATTGATTCGATTCACCATCTGCTAAGTTTCCCAACCCCGTATGTTGACCATTTTATGCGTGTGATATTGTCCCAACAATATTGCATGTTTACGATATTGTGTGAGTCATATAATGGCTGTAGGTTGGTAAAATCTATTATTCAAATAGTTCTTCGAACATTAGATCGAGGGAGTATACAATTAATTATGTTTTTTTTAACAGTATGCAATGAAAAAATTCGATTTAATGAGGGATTCTTGGATTTGTTTGCGTTTAGTGTTTAAATATCCGTTGAGCTTTTTAAATTAGCAATGAGAGTAAGAGAATTGACGTCATTATTAAGCAACTGTTTATTCAGGAAACTACAACACACAACAATACTTACAACAATATTAATATTGAATAAATAATTCGGGACTATCTGGAAAGTCAATGCGCTTCAACCTCAAAATAATATTGCTTTGCTTTTCAACTTACGAGTTAAATAACTCGACAGTTATCAGTTCCAAAGTTTTTGAATAATAATAATTTGTTCCTGATAGTCCCACAGATATTTTGATATGAAGAATATACAACAGAATATACATCAGGTAACATTGGATTCCACTCAGCAGAAGAGATCAGGGAGGGACATAATCCGGCAAGGTGGTACGACTGCGTCCTCTACCTCTTCCTCTACCCCTACCACGACCTCTTCCACGCCCTCGTCACCTCCTACCATCAGTCAGACCTTAAAAATAAATTGGAGAATTTATTATCGGATAATTCGGACGAAGTTCAGTTGGCAACATTGAAAATACTAAAGTAAAGTTATCTTGATAAATAATTTGTGGTCCTTCTCAATGAATATTCCTGTCAAAAAAGCTTCGCCTTCAAAATTTGTGCTAAGATGTCAACAGTTTGAGGTTCTATGTCTTGATCTATGTATCTGCCAAACTTCCATATTATTCTGTGTCAAGAAGACAAGATTTTTCGAGGTATAAACGTTTTTAAACATGAGGAATGCAATATGAATGAGAATTTCTTTAGCTGAAGTTAAGAGATCAGTTGTATACCTATGTTACTCGTCGTTTTTTCTAAATATGCCAGAGGGCCCTGCATAACCCTCCCAGGGCCCGCTTGGGGAAAAGGGAGTCGGGGCGACTGCAGTCCTGACTGCTGCATTAGGAGCACTTCAGGAGACACCATTCCCTGATTCACCCCACTTTGCATCCCCATAGGAACCTGTAATAAGTTGAGACGTCAAATAACTACTAGAAGTAGACTAATTTTTGGATTCTATATTGCAAATATTACTTATTATCTCTATTTCAAAATGTTATATGATTACAGTAAACATTATATAAGAAAATTTCGGAGAAATTTTATAAATAGGTTCTTTTGCGCACGGATTTGGACTAACCTCATGGGTAACCTAACCAAATACAAAGGTTATGGTTAAATGAAGTTGGTCCATTTCATCTTCAGCGCGTGTATATGGTAATTACAAATAAGAACACCTTAAAATTCTTACAATATCTCTAGCTCACATTATTATTTATTAATTATATAATTTAGAATGCTTAGAAGATTTTTCATCGGTTTTAAATATTTATAAAGAAAAATTACCTGCATATGTTGTTGCATCTGGAGCTGCTGCTGTTGCATCTGCTGTAGTTGCTGCTGATGCATTTGGTGCTGAAACTGCTCTTGTTGAAGCATCTGCACTGCTGAAGGCATTACCATCCCTGGCAAGGGTTTTGAATTCGGATTGCTAGACATTTCTGCTGGAACGATACAGAACCGTTTATAATAGTACCAGCCTCGTTAAATTGGCTAACATTATGAAAGATTTTTTGTTTCTTAAGCTAATTTCTCACTAATTCATCTGAGAGTAAACCATTATATCAGTAAATTATATTGTATTCTGACTTTTTAAAATACATAAAATATCCCTGAAAGTTTTTGCCAACATTGAAAAAAATGAATGTCTTGACAGATATTACATTCAAACATTGGCACCAGTGGTTCTAAGTGAATACCAACCACGCAGTTTCCAAATTTTTGAACTCTACGAAATGGTACTCACCTAATAAATTCTTTTGAAAAATTTCATTACTAATCGGTGAAATATTACCAGAATTGCCACTTGGTACGGCATTTCCAGGCGTTGTTGTCTTATTGTAGTTTTTTAGATCGCTCAACAAATTCTGCCATACAGCTATCTTCTCTGAATGTTTTTTCAGTATCTCTTCCTTTCGGGCCAGTTCTAGACGCAGCTCGCTTATGTCTTCCTTAATGATCATTTCAGGTTTGAGCGAAGATAGAAGAAATCGCTTCTGCAGGAAAAATGCTTCCATTTGTCGCGCCAGGTCTATGAAGCGAAATGTGTTGTGTTCTACTTCAACCTTGATTTCTTCTTTTTCGGCGACAGAAACTGCTTCTTCTTTCGTTAGGATGTTAAGGCAATACTGAAAGCAATCATTAGTACGACAATAATTATTATGTTTGTATTTATAACGTCTTTTCGAGGTTATTGGTATTATATACGCCTTATTTCATTGTCACTATTTTTATATTTTAGTAATAGTCATATTTATTGGAACACAAAATGCTTGGAATTCTATGCATCACAAAGGTGAAACATTAAAACAGAATTTGGTATTATATATGCCTTATTTCAATTGTCACTATTTTTATATTTTAGTAAGTTATATTTATTGGAACACAAAATGCATGGAATTCTATGCATCACAAAGGTGAAACATTAAAACAGAATTTAGATACCGTCGAAGATATGAATTACTGTTGATTAGTGAATTTTATTCTCTAATAAAAAGGACTAAAAGGTTAAGAAATGTTTTAGATTGTAAGAAAAATGATCAGGCTTTTTCATTCCATAACAACTCATTTTTTAGATTCAGTAGAATATATAATGGAACGTCCAAATTGAAGGGTGGATTATTAATTACTTTCAACTTGGTAAACTATGCAGTTGCACATTTTTTAAATTAGGTGAAAAACAGTATCAAAATATTCTTTGAAATTAAGTACCTATTTATTGTATAATAAATACAGTGGCGGATTAAAGGTCCAGAGCGCCCTAGGCAATAACTTTGTCGGCGCCCCTGTACCGGCCATAAATGGCCATCTTAATTAAAAATTCTGAGCTCGCGCGCCCCTTGTAACTACGCGCCCCTAGGCACGTGCCTAGTTTGCCTTACGGATAATCCGCCACTGAATAAATATGAAAATCATTTAGTTATAAGTAAAACACCAATTTGAATATAACCTTATAATGAAAAAATATATTCAGTTGGAACAAATAATAACAACATATAGAATTATTTACAGAATTACTCTAAAAGGCATACAAAATAGGTTGGATAAAGGTTGAAAGAAAACAATAGTTACATAAATAATATTAAATAAACATAAAAATAGAAAAAAATGGAAAGTGCAGAATCCTTTTCTCTAATAAAGGTATCTACTAAGCATACAATATTAAACATATATAATAGAAGATAGAGAGCAGGAATGAGTGAATAAGCTTAAACAAAAACATAAAATTGTTAAGAATACACCTAGCAACATATACGTATGATTACTTGAAATGTTTCCTCAAATTCATCCACCAAATTGACGCTTCCATTCGTAGGAGTTGCCATGGCCGAGACAGGAGGGGATGTTTCCTTCATCTGTAAAGTGCACTTTCTTACTGGTTCTTTACAATCCACTAAAACATCCGACAAAACTTTGGTATGGACCTACAATACTCGATATATCGGGCGATTTTGTAAATATTTACTATACTGTGACAGAAGGAGGTTAGGATCGGATCAATGTTGCCAACCTAGTTCAATCTCAGGTCACAGAGGAGAAATCCGTCTGACTTTGTAGATGCGCACATTACTTGAAGTTTCGAACGTGTAATATTCCTTCATTCAGAGGAAGTAAAAAATAATCAAGAGAATCTTGAACTGAAACTTTTATTGAAATAAAAGCGATAAATGTAGATGAATTTCACATTTCTTATGGAGATTTCACTTAATATACGGCTCTATACTTTTCTTTTTGTTCCTCGCTTTATGCTGAAACCATATTTTTTCACCAATGATAAAAATTAAGGAGAGTAAAAAACCTGAAATTTGACAAAATATTGAAATTTGCCAAAAATAAAGATTGTCGTTAATACACTGGTCCAAATGTCTTGCAACCCATGTAGAAAGAACATTTGAAAAGAATTGATACGTTACCTAAAAATAAAACGAAGAAACTCCCTTGCATATCATCCATATTAACTATATGATTATTTGCTTGCAGTACTTTTCCAATTCTCCAACACTTCTCTTTTCTAGGAAGATAACCAGTTAGCCATTTATGAATAAGTCCAACCTGATGAAGTTCTTTTATACTGATATGAAATGAAGAGAAAAAACAGTTTTAAAAAAATAATAGTTAGAATAATAGAGAATACAAAACAGTAGAACAAAATATGAACAAGACATAATCGAAACACTAAACTCACCCCTTGTTTATCCTTAAAATATATGGATTTTTCTTCGATAAAATCAAACCAATGCGCTCATTGAAAACCTCGTCGGTTGCTACAAAAATTCTCTTCAATAGATTAGTACTACATAAGACAACTAAAACTATTCTAACCTAGGGCGTATTCACATTTATTGGTTTTAGTATATTCCCTCCTCATAAAATATTGCAAACGAATTTTCCAGTCTATAAAAACCTGTTTTCCGCGGACTACTTCTGACAAAATTTTTTCTTTCGTTTGGTTCTTGATTCTGTGGTTGTACAGGAGCTTATATTTGGAATCGCCCAATTTCTGAAAACAATATTCTATGTTTAGTTCTATACTTGGTGTCTTCGATAATAAAAGAAGAATGCGTCTAAACAATATTATACTTAAAATGAAACAAATATTTTTCAGATGTCGTGATAACAACAACCTGAAGTTCCTCTTCTATGAAGCTCCCTTCAACCATGCTCCAAGAAATCTGATCTTTTTGACTAAGTAGGTCGTCTATGGTTGCCAACGGTTTTTCCATCTCTGGGAAAGTCAGAAAAGCCACTAGATTTCCACAGTAAGTAGTAGCAATCACCAGCACAACTAACCACCAAGCTCCAACTAAAATCCTCGCGCTATCGGCTTGTGGAAGGTGCATTCCACCTAAAGTTAAAAAGATGTAAGATATTTTCCGACACGAAATGGAGAAAACTTCCACCTTGTTGTAAAAGAGCGCCATACATGTACCATATACAGTTCTGGATTGTAAATAGACCACCAGCTCTTTCTCGTTGCTCTGGCATAGGACTGATCTTGTGTATGTAGTAGAGAATTGGACCCACAGACAAAATTGCCACCATGAGGCAAAGCCAAGTCTAAAAGAGTCAAATGTTAGTATGTTTCAGTGATATGACTAAACTATTCCAGTCATACTTCTTGCGTTACAGCCGCATAATTTTCGTTAAAACCAATGAAATTTTCTATTTTGGGTGGAAACGTTTGAAATTTCTACATTTTTGTGTGTTTTCAAATATTTGCATTATTGATATTGATATAAAAAATTTCACAATTTCACTTTTGTGATATATACAATAAATATAGGATATTTCATTGGATTTATGTTGGCATAATATCCTATTGATATATTCAGAAGGCAGAACGCCAAGGTATCTTCGAAATTGAAAATTGTATCACTTCTATCTTTGAATCATACTTTAAAAGCTTAGAATAATCGTGGTGTGAAAAGAAAGAAGAAATTTTATGGTGGCAACACTCAATAACTATACTGCAATCGTTCATTGCTTTTTATTCGTTTCATACAAATTTCATTATTAAAGATATCAGTATAATTTGTAACGATCTCCTCTTTCTTTTTGGCATGATGAATTAGCTTTATTCACTTCCACTAGATAACACTTTTCAAGATAGCCAACGTTATAAAAATACCAAAAAATTACCTTCATTTTTTGGAAATGATCAAACTTCTGTCCTAATACATATGTATTGACATGTAAATAATAATACTTTGTAAACATATCAAGTCATGAAAGTCCTAAATTTGAGTAATGATATTTGTAGGTTATTCTCTATTGATTTTTTTTCATGAAGGGAAATTACAGAAAAATTAAACATTAGATAAGCAGGAAAGGAAAACAATTCATTGTTGTTTTGGTGAAAACAACAAGAAGGAATTCACTACAAAAATAATTTCTTAAATTTGGGAACTTGGAGGAGACTTATGTGTGAATAATTGTTGTTTTCACAGTGTTGGCTACTATGGAAAGACTTTGGAGTACAGAATATATTCGAAAAATAAATTTTATGTGTGAATGAAACTAAGAAAAACATCGAAGATAATTAAATACAGTTTAGAAAACATTTAGCATTATTATAAGAAACTAACATCTCCACTGAAAGGTGCCATAAAAAGCAGTGCTCTACTCAATTCCTTTGGTCTGGCAACCAAAAACGTATAGGGCTGCGTTGAAATCGGAATAGTGAAATCAATCACATGTAGATATTTCTCGGTGACAGTAGCGCCATAAGCTCCTAAAGCAACGCTTCCATTAACTATCATATCGATCATAATCGGGGGTATCCAGTTGGTGACGATATTCGCTAATTCCTCAACTTCCTCGTTAGAGGTCTCTGAGGTATTCGAAATTGGCTGAATCAAAGTTGTTAGTTTTTTCTTGTCTTCTAAGGACAAAACTTGTACGGTGTAGGTAAAGTTCAGCTTTCTTGATAATTCGTTGATTATGTCGAAGGACAGTCCTCTGTATTTGGTCACTCCTTTTGAATCTTCAGTTGATATGATTTGCCAAGGGGGATTCTGAGAAGAAAACGTTTTAGTACATGAATTAGTATAAAGACAACGATATGTTCGCATTATTTACTCAATATTTTTCATTGTTTTAGGTAACTGAATGGCTAGTCATAGAAATATAAGTTGAAAAGTAATTAATTCTTACTATTACCAACCTTAGAAATAATTTTGAGAATACCGTGATGAATGGTATATTTTGTAATCGTCCAACTTACATGAATTGTGACCAGTGTCAAGTTTTTGCCTCTGAAACCATGTGCTACATGCAGAAAAAGCTCGTCGGTCATTTCAGCACCCAGAATCGGAGTCCAGCTACCAACTCTACCAAGTTGAATGGAAGAACCATTTCCGTCGTTTTTGAATTCGTTGCCCCAGCAATCTGCGGATCTAAGTACCCAGTTGGTGCAGTTGTCACATTTTCCATTCTTTCGTAAGTACGTCTTTGAAAAATAGATGCCTGTTAGCAATTCAAATTTCAATTCAAAAGTTTTTGAAATCAGATGATTTTAAGCCGTTCATAATAAAGAGATGAAAAGATTTTTAGAGATATCTAAAATCCTAATATAACGACCGCTCGGACCTTAAAGATTTGGGATAAACTAGGTGATGCCTGCCCTTTTAAGAATGAGTGATCACTAGAGTTCAAGGTAGCTCTGCATGATTTCTAATGATGTTGTTGATTGTATCAATTAATAAAAGTTATTTATTTGTGGTGTTGAAGAGATCCGCATATTTTCATAAAGGAAGATTAGGCGGGAAGAACCACCTAGGGAATTTTATGCCTACTTGTCACTGTCGATGCTAGAAGTAAGAGTCTATGGTCGCTTCGTAGACTTGCGCGCGCGTGTGAAAATGTAAACATAACTCCGGGAGATGATCGTTGGGTTCTCTCCAGAAGATTGGTGGTAATCTTCCGCGATTGAACGCCGGCTTTAGAGAGTCCACTTTTCCTTTGTTAGAAATAGAACGCCATTGTCCATTGTTGATTAGAACTGAAGGTTAGACACGAAGGGAAGTCGACTGAGCTGCCCTAACATGTAAAGTTATTGTGTTGTATTGAATTACCTGAGGTCAACCTGAGTGTGATTTGTATCATGTATTCTTTATCCATTGGTGGATTTTACTGTATTGATGCTCCAGCTAAGCGCGACCTGTTTACTTTAATCTGAATTGACCATTTAACATATTTCATACATGTAAGCGTCTTTATCTTCATTTCATTTATTGAGATCTGAGAGGTGGTTAACAATGGTACTTTGTTTGAGAATTCAGAGTGTTTAGTGTGAATAAAATGTGGATCCACAATTAGATACTGACACAACAACCTTGTGTCTTTCAGAGAGGGCCGCAACAAGGCCTTCCTGAACAAATATTATTAGATATAAATAAAAGACTCCACAACCTCTGTGTCTTCAGAATGTCGCAACAAGACATTCCTGAACAACGATATTATGCACCCAGATTATAATAATCTAATTGGATAGTAGGTGTGTGAATGGGGAATTCCTGACCAAAAGGTTATTGTTAAACTACCTGGAAGATCTTTGTCACATGGTCCTATTGCCAGGTTATCAGTGTGTTCACTCAATTGAGTGCTGTATTTGACTTTGCTTGCAGACTAAATATGTTTTACGATATTAGAAAGATTGTCGATTTCTGGGACCTTAATTTTATGAATGAAGGGAAGGACAGGGTTGAAAAATGTATGGGAGCTGAAGAGAGAGCACGGGTTTTTTTCTCCCGGACACTTTTTCCCTATAACGAACCTCACTCTCATACACAAAGTCAGATGCGGGGCCCTGCCTTCCGAATACAAATATTTTTACTCATGCTTGCATTCTGAACTTCCCGTCACTGTTTCCTCGTTCTCGTTCAAGTGTAACTTGGGTTGTCTACACAACGTAACGTCCTATTCTCCCGCCACTAGGTGATCACGATAAAAAGGTTAGCGTTCCTTAAAGTGCTTCGTAATATCCCAGATATCTTAGGGTACTCCGTAAAATCCCGGATATCTTAGAGTACTCTCTAAAGGACGGGATAGCTCAGGGTTCATTTTATTCGCGGCTCCTGGTATACAATTGTTTTGCATATCCTATTGTGTGATTCCCCAGTTGTCTATTTCTCCGTTTTTCATTGTAACATTCACTAACATGTCAAGTTGATGGGCTACTCTATCATTTTCATAATAATCGGTTTATTTAATGTTTGAAATGTTGATGTGCTTCTTGCTTTGAAAAATTGTATCCCTGATAAACCAGTATAACGTTCTTTAAGGTAAATCCTTGAGTTGTCCGTATAGAGGAGAACATATCTTGTAGATATAGTGTGAAATGTGTGAGGGAATGATGAATCATTGTCCCTGACGTATGGGGTTGCCCTAGTATTAGTTCGCGCGACCCTTTAAGTAGTATATGGATTTTTCAGATTTTATTTAAGCCTTCCTGGATCCTGGTCTCCCCGATGAAGTCAGATAGAGTCCTCTTGAGTCGCTTTCTGTCGACTCAAGTTATGTTATGTCACCTTTTCAGGGTGACCTTCTGGAAGTACCACATTACCCTCTACTTTCTGTCCATTCAGATCCCCTTTTGTTTCCCTTTTTAGCTGTAAATTGTAGCGTTAGCTAAAAGAATTTATGGTTGTATGTTGAGCACTAGCTGTAAGATTCTCTCCGCTGTATAGTAATGATATCCAATACGAGATATTTACCGACCTACCAATATGTGTAAATAAGGTGTTATTAGGTTCACACTGTGTCTTACCAAACTATTGAAGTAGAGTAAAATGTACCAGTAGACTGACGAATATTTGTTTTGGTTCAATGAGGGTTGTTTTCCTTTTATTGTTATCAGAATGCTTTTGACTTTTACTGTGTTTTGAATGTTTGAACTTCCCGTCACTGTTTCCTTTCCCTAGTTTAGATGTAAATTGGGTTGTCTACACGACAATATATTAACCTATATTAAACGATCACGATGGAAAGGTAGTTTTCAAAAACTCCCTAAAGTACGGAACAGTGCAAGGGCTAAAAGTAAAATATTTTTGTTTCGTTCGATTCCTGTACAGTGGAAATTATCATAGCATTATCAGAACATTTAAATAAATTCTCACCAAAACTTTATCCATCAAGAAACCTCTTCGTTCTGATTTAGATGGTTTGATAGCTTCCCATTCCTCACCAGAGACTTGATCAGCTATGTCAAACTCATTTTTCTCAGTTTCCTGTAAAGCTGTAGCGAATGCGACAACTAAAGTTTCGTAATGGCATAACAAACCCCCCTAAAAAATATACAATAGATCAAAAGTTTGGAGCGCGTTAGGGTTTATGTTTTGATTTTAGAAGAGATAAAATCAGATACATATAACAGTGCGTTACAGCAAATTTTGGTTGTTCTATTTTTTTTTTATTAAATCATAAAGGTATCCCTCCAGGGTAGCCAATCTTCAAAACTGAACAAAAAACAACTCTTCGACCAGGATTCAACTTTACATTGGAGTTTCTACTTTAAATGGAGAAAATATTGCATGTCACGGAAGTCCCAAAATTAGGATAGTGATTAAACGTGATACACATGCAATAACATTCTGCAAAAGTAGCTTGAATAAAACAAATTTGCTGTACCAGTAACTCGTACACTCAGAATGCATTCAGAAGTGAAATTGTATGTAAAGTAATAAGCGATAGCTTGAAGTCAAGAGAGGCCATCCAGTACTACGTTTTAGTATTAATTCGTCATTGGCAAATTAAAGATATAATTTCAATTAATTGAAAAATTTACTTGTATAGACTGTTATGCCACTTCATTCGAAATTTTGATCGTGAGTGTGCACATGCTATATGTTGAATGCAAGCTATGTACAATTTATTTAGGTTTCCACTCTAATGAAAACCATAGAAACTTCAAACATTTGACAATGAAGGAAAGTGATATAACGGTTGGCTATCTTCAAGGGATTCTTATTTCAATCATCGAATTTGATCTAAAACCAAGGATTTGTTGACATCTCAAACTATCAATATAAAATTAAATAAAAGCTTGGAACTCTCACTTTAGTTTTCAATTTGAAAGGACTTACAACACAATCTGTATTAGTCGCAGTATTATTGTACATAACAGCAACATTACTTCCATGCTTCAATGACTTTTTCAATTTGTTTATGTTCTTCTTCGTATTGCGATTGGTATCGGATATGGCGTACAACCACTGATTTTCTGTGTTCACGAGAGTCATCAGACCTACTGCTTCCATCACTATTTCAACCATGTTTCGATAAGAAATGACCAAGTAGTTAGATTCGGTTTTTTTAGTTGATATGGACACCAGTTTGTCTATCAAATGTTCTACATTATTATCGGATGATTTGTCGTTTAGTTTGATCAAAGACAAGGCAGTGGATTGAGTCGACATTGGAAGATCTTTAGTTAAGGAAGAGGTAACTCTGGCCACCATATCTCTCCCTGTCAAGAGATAATGATAGATTAAATGAGTCTTAGTTGTGAAGAGATCCGTATTCTCTAAGAATCATACGAGTGACAGAATCCCCCATAGATTATATAAACTACATCATTACTTCACGGTATTTACACGATTATTTCTGTGTCAAATTTTCTGTAGCACTATAACTTGACACGTATGCGATCGGTGACAATAACAAAAGAGGACAACTACCTTATAGCGTTACTATTGTATTTTGAAGCAGCCGAGAGGAAGGTTCTTGGAAACAAACCTCCTGATCGACTTATAAACATAATCGAGATAATAGTACTTATAACAGTCCCCTTGGTAACTCTTAGTAAGTAAACTTCTTTTAAATGCTTCTGATTAATCGCATGCTTTACATTTTTTAATACCACCTTAGTTTTAATGTGAAATTAGTGATTGCACGCTCGTTCATTGTACCTCCATTCATCGCTTTTAATTCTTGTATTTTTGCTTTAGTGTTATTTAATCCGACCGGAATGTTTTAACTAAAATGCATTGCCTTTGTATATAAATAAAATGGCACGACCCTCACAAGTTACCTATTTGTATTGTATACTTTCTCTCGGTGCCTGGTTGGTATTTGTTGTATTTATTAATAATGGTTCTTTGTTTGTACTGTTCATGGTATCCGCTGAGCCTGATATGTAACTGATTTGCATGTACTCTTGGGTGATCCCCCGGTTACGTATTTCTTTGTTTGCTTTTATTGTAACGTTCATTAACACGCTTAGGTAATGGGGTACTGTATCTATTTCATAATGTCTTAGTCAGTTTGCGTTACATATTTGCCATACGCATGTGCCGCTTAATTTGAGAGATCTAAAAGTCATACGAGTGACCGAGAAAAGGTTATAGAATATACAGGGTACGCCACGGTTTAACGCGCTGTATCCGCCTATGCCTACGTCAAATATTCTGTGATACCGCTCTGTAGCAGTAAAAATGTGAGCGCCCAAGGTGGCGCTTGTAGAAGAAAGTTCTAAGAGCGACTCTAACTAGACGTACTCGAGATCTACACAATGATAAATATTAATCTTTGTGAATGATTTGTGGAAGGAAACATTTGTTGTATTTTTTGAAAAAATATATTCACAGCATCAGTTAAGTAGTCTTACCCATGCTGTCATCATAAATTAGTACCACAGACTTCCACTTGAAGATTTGTGAAGTTCTCAAGTCCAGTAGCAACTGTGGCATTTCTTCTCCTAATCTGGTAAGGGGTATATTGATAGCTTTTCCTGTTGGTAATCTTGCGCAGTCCGTCTCTAACAAAGGTAAGATATGTTAAGAATTTGTTTATGAATATTCATTAATAAATACCCGATATCGCAACGAAAGGTACAAACTCTCTGTCAGCTCTCTCAAAGAGTCTCCATGTATTATGACATGAAGCTATTGTCAATATTCCTGATATATCTGAAAAGAATTTGTTTTTTCTTTCACTTCAAAAACGCAAAAATGATAAATTAAGGGTACTGTTAGAAAAAAGAGATCCACATTTTATTTACCTTTTCTGAGGTTCATCCCCAATGTTGTGTGATACTGTATTTTAATTGAAATTCCTTTGGCATGTAATTCTTTTGCTACCTGAGCAAAATCATCTATAGCTGCTTTGGCATTTTTGTATTTCATTGTTACAAATTCCTCGTCTATTATTACAGCTGCAAAAATCATTCGAATAAAATAAGTCTATATCCAATAGCTGAGGATAATTGGGTAACTGACAGATCTCTTGTTCTATGTTGTAGGAAGGTAATTCCTTGTAGCTATAATCAGAACCATTCATTTTCCCCACATATTTTCATTTTATTTTATCTAATATTTTCGCAAAACTACACCGTTTCTATCATTGTGTTGCCCCAATTTCAAGTTCTTTCAAAAATCCTCATTCCAAATAAATCGGACGAATGCAAACTTATACTAGCGAATATTAATCATTTGGTCCTTCGGGCCGGGTTGCTTTAAAATTTCTACAAATAATATCTATTTGTGAGGGGGAAAAGTGACGGAATAATATCCTTTTTCCGACATTCAACGAACATACCCTGGCTTTATATCAACCATGTAGGTCACATCGCCTACCTGAAAAGTTCAGGGGCTAAAAGTTGGAACGAAACGCTTTGCCTCTCGAAACTAAGAGATTAGAAGCTCCATCGTAACACCTCATTCCTAAAGAGCTTTATTGATGACTCCCGACTATCCCATCCAACATTTCCGAAGTAACCTTCTTATTTCATCTCACAATATCCCTCGCTTGAGATGGCACCGCATCCAGCTCAGCGGACGACTGTTTCAAGCCAAAATCCTAACGCCCTATACCCTGACCCTACCGACGCTCACTGGGAAAGGAATGTCTGGCGTTCCCGCTCCTTGTCCAGAATTCCGCTTTGATTCCGATTGTTAGTTAACCGTCATCGCTGCTTCAAGTAGACCAAAGCGCGAGGGTTTAACAACCGACGTTCCAACGTGGAACAAGGTCACAGGCGCCATTGACAGACTTCCACCTCATCACCAATCTGAAGAGTTCAGGGGTGCAAGTTGGAACGAAACGCCTTACCTCCCGAAACTAAGAGGTTAGAAGCTCCCTCATAACACCATACCCTACGTTTCGAGAACGATGTTCCTTTTTTCATAAGAAAATTCCTACAACTACATTCCAATTGACGTACTGTTCATATTCTTAGATTTATGTTCCAGTTCAAAATAGAATATTCTGGGATAATATCGACCCAAATATGAGTAGTACATCGATTATAATCTAATTTCAAAGCAATTGTCTCATAAAATGAGATAAAAATGTAGCTACTCGCTGTGTTATAGTTTATAATCCTCACCTAACACAGAATTTTCTGAAACAAAAAATGCAGAACTGTCTTCTTTCACGCACATCACTAGAAATCCAAAAAATAACAATTTGAACGGCGACAAAAACATCTGGTGTGAAGTAAATTAAATGAGAACGGAAAACACCCAAGGATGAAATGAAGGACTTTTGCTTCGGCCGTCCTCATTTTATGAAAAGTTCTGAATAAATCAAATAATAGAAAGGAACAGAATGGCCGCATCCAAATGTCATCCATTAAATTTAAATGCGTTTTTCTTATTTTATATTCATTGCTATTTCCTTATTGATGAAACTCGATGCGGTGAATCCCAAGTTTCAAAATGTAATGGATATATGAATTTAACATTCATGAAGGTTGTTGGGATATCTTCATTGATTAGGAAAATATTTTTATATGAGGTATTTCCGTAAAATAAATTTTAAGACATCTATGTATGAATTTGTCCTTTAATGTTATTATGTCAATACATATTCTCTGAGTAAAGTGTTTAATATATTATTTTTACATTCCGGAAACAAATAATTACAATTCATGTTTTCTTGTCCCATTTTTTCAGCAGAAAAATATATATTTTCCTTAGCATCATCCATGGTAGTAGATGGCCTGAAAAGATTTTATTCAGTTGCGATATCCCTGTAATAAATTTTGCGTATACCAAATTACATCAAAACTATCTGAATCCAACAAAAATCCCGAAACTTCTGTTCAAAGTGGAACGCCATTAGGTTGAGTACTACAAACTACATACCTAGAAACTCAAAGTGTTAAGATTGAAAATGATTCAATTCCCAATGAGTTATATTATATAAAGACTGTCCACAAAGGATTGACAAAGGATTCTTGTGTGTCATTAGAAGTTTCACTAATTCATTTCTCACATCGAATGAAAACAACAAGTTTTCGTGAGGTTGTCTGTTTGTAATTCCCAATGGTAATTTATCGATAAAACAACCTGTATAGGAAACGAGACCACTCTTAAATTCGGTACTGCTACCCCGTTGCTTTTCTTCTACACGAAGTATACGTTACCTCATTTTTCCTATTATTAAAAGGACCTAACTGACTTAAGTTTGTCCCCGTCTATCAAAAATTCTTCAGGATTTCTACTGGACGTAGATAGTTTTGTGGTCATTTGCTCCGTATTATTTTCGTTGGTAACCCTGTATCACGAAAATCTTCGTATGCGTCATTTTCACGAACATATTCGTTATTTCTCTATGATTACCTCAATATAACGTCTATAATTTTTGAAATTAGTGAATGTTTTCCAGTTTCTTTCGTAGAGTATTCACAAATTAATTTCAGTAAGCAAGATTTTCCATCGTTGAAGCCATGCCTGCAAAATTTCATGGAATTAATAAAAATTTGAAAAAAGAAAAAGGTCCTTTCCTTCCATATATTTATTCATTAGAGCACAAACGTCACAATAACAGTTGAATCATTGAGGGAAAAATTATATTTTTTTAGAATTTTCAAGCCTTGAAGTCTAACCGATTTTGTATTCTCTTCATCCAATAATTGCTGTTGAAACTAAATTTAACTAAGTGGACATTTCTGGATCTTGAAAATTTTCAAAATCTCGTAAATAAATCTATCATGGATCTCTTAATGAGAATGCCTCATATTCCTTAATCAAAAGAATATATTGCAAGTAATAAAAACTAAACTTTTGTTCTCCAATTTTTTTAATCTTTATGTGGTCCAACGTAATTCAAAGTTCTTAACATTTGTATATACTTTAATTTCATTCCTTATATATTTCTGTGGAATTTTTTATCTTTTAAACCGTATGGTAAGCCTTTATCGTTTTTATTTCAGTGATAATAGCATAGATAATGGGTAGTTTTAGAGTGTTAAACAGAATAATACCAACTATGGTATCACTACTTATAGAAAATTTGACTATTAATATCTATGAGAGCCAAAATCCAGATTGATTCAACTAGAGGAATTTTGATGTGGTTTGAAGAAATATTTTAAGCATTTACCTGCGCAAGATATCTTCGATTGTGGAATATATTTTTTGACGTAGAAAAGAACGTCCTTCTGATCTTTCGTACGTGGTGAAAGACGGATATGACGTATTGGTCGGCAGTAAATAATACGCTTTCGCTGCACTTCCTATTGTTATAGTTGCATCTTTTATATCGACTGGAACACCAATACCAATCACCATCTGTGTGAAAAATGTCCATTAAAAAAAATACAAGAAGAATTCCAATAGAAGAAAATAAAAAAGCAGTGTTGCTCTACCCGCACATTGCTTAACTAATTGGGAATGGCAATCAATTCCGTTATCGTACTCTATGATTTAATTCTTATAACTTTCACAGATTACAAATGACTATTACCCATATTCTGTGATGACTTTTGGCCATTTTGCTAGCGTTGAGCAGAGTGCTGAAACGGTGTGTTTAATTTAAATCAAGGAAAGGTGGCACAATAAAGAAAAATTAAACATTGCAGACTACATCAAAACTATTTTCTTTTTCTTTCGGTGAAAATATAACAAAAAAGACGACACCACTATGGTACAATTTGAATACATCGTGACTTAAAACATTTTCACCATAGAAGTATAAATTACACAATGATATTGGAATCGATGCTAAAGAAAAGTAAGTAATTTTTTGGTATTTTCAGGAGGTTGGCTATCATGATGAGGTAATCTTAATACAAAGAACCCCATAAGCTTCATATGCTTGAGTTCAGTAGAATTCTGAAAATGAGTGGAGAAATGTAGCTCGAGATATACCTCAGTTAGCTTTAGAAACACTACACAATAGAGCATCAGGGGGCAGTTTATTAATACCCTTAACTCTTAGAATTCATCATGCATTTCGAAAAAATATTGTCAACTCGATACCATAAAAAGTTTAATTTTACTTACCTGCACCCAGTTTATGCCTTCTTTCCATATTATGGGTGGTCTCCACGATTGAGAAACTAATATTAAATTACAGAAGAATATTTTGAAATACATTTCATTCAAATACTTCATTAAAGAGATTGTACTGTTACTTAATACTGCAGAGAACTAAAAGGAATTTGTTATCAGTTATTCAGATGGAATGTGTTGTGTTTATTTTTCATTAGCGCTATTAGCGAACGCCCATAAAAGATATTCAAACACAATTTTCCTTCCATATTATATATTCTTCTTACACTCTTTCTTGCCAATTTGGAACGATGCAGATCGAAATCAATGGATGGAGCCTTTTAAGGCTTCATTTTTTCATTTACATGAGATTTTCCCGTTTTTTCAGAACAGTTCCAAAATAATGATAAAATTCCATTGATGGATGTAGAAGAAGAAGTTCCAAAATTCCAAAAATGACGTTTATTTGACTGACAAAATACAGAATCCTGTGTTTTTTTAAATTTATTTTAAGAAATAATTCATATATATGAGGGGGAAACGGATTATGTAACAAACAGAAAAAGCTTCCGATTTCACATCATTGCTTTTCAGGACGCTTTTTATATTTTAGTACTGAAAAATATTTGAAATTCTATGTTTCCAATCACCCACAGAACATCGTCTTCTGTCAAATGAATGAATATAGGTTAATACTTGTTATGAAATTTCTAATTTAAACTGTTGAAATGTTCTTTATATAAATTAAACCTGTAGAAATAATATATTTATATATTAATGTTATAAATACTAAAAATGGCAGCAACAGTTGGTAGTGCCACAGTCAGAGCTGTGAAGAGAAAACTGCTACCGACAAGAGCTGCTCTAGTCTTGGTAAGATTTTACACTGATATATATTTTATAGCATCTAATGTATCCATTAAAAAAAAGACTATTCTTAGACGCAAGCAGCTGTGAGCCGAGTTAAACAGCTTTTGGAAGGAAAAAATGAGTGGGTATGTTAGTTTTATTCATGCTCGTTTGAAAATAATGATAAAAATGTTCACATCGCAGGTTGGACTGAAGGTTGGCGTCCGCCAAAGAGGCTGCAATGGACTCTCTTATACTCTTTCATATGCTAAGAAGAAAGGTAAGAAAGAAATAATAATAGAGTACTCAATAACTTACACATTTTTCATTAGAAAATATGGATGAGGAAGTTAAGCAAGATGGGGTCAGAATATTCATTGATAAGAAAGCTCAACTAACATTATTAGGCACAGAGATGGATTTTGTAGAAAACAAGTTGACCTCGGAGTTTGTCTTCAATAATCCTAATATCAAAGGAACTTGTGGCTGTGGAGAATCATTCAGTGTATGAAATAAAATGAAAGATTGTAAATAAACAAGGTTTATTTAAACTGTAGTACATCTATCAAATAAATTATGTAGTATAAAATATAAACAAATTTAAAATTGCAAATCTTCAAATATACTCTATACCTATTGTTTTATTTTAGGTCCGTTTGTACATCACCTTGAAAAATCAAATTACAATTAAATAAAGTTAAAATATTATATTGAATAGTTGAGTTTACCTTTCATAATAGTTTTGGTTGCTGCTTAAGAGTGGAAATGTCCAGTATTTTAGGATTATTTTGAAGTACCCCCTTGTATGTTCTTGGAGGTTTGGCCTTTTCTTGGATATTCAGCCTTTTGGGTACATCATTACCTTCAATCATATTAAAATAATCATTTGATGGAATGAATCAATAAAAAAGGGATAGTAATCTTGTCCAGATGACAGTTCTTTGAAAGACCTTTGATTGATTCGGTCTTTACTTGGTAGAAAGGTTCATTGTGGTAGCACTTATTAAGATTTGATTTTTGATGTTGCGTAATTTTAACTTTTCAAATTATACAACACTGAAGCAATGTGAATGATTAAGATTGAAATGGAAAAGCTTACTGAATACAAATTATTTTATATATCGAATATCCGAAAATAATCACGTCTACCGTGAGCTGTCAAAATCCCGTTGGGAAGGAGGATATAAGGTTTATTTATACCTGTCCTTGATAAGACTGCTAAATTGTGCCATATATCAGGCATATAAGTATGAAACCGGAACTTTTTGTGAAATTAAATGTTTGAAAATGATAAAAATATTTTAATAAAAATAATCTCCATTGCTATTTGTATATTTTTTTTCCATCTCTCCAGTAGTTAATGAATACCATGTCAAAATAACAGTTTTTCTACAAAGCGAACCAGTTATCAAGCCATTTTCGGACATTTACATACGAATTGAAGTGTTGTTCAGCGAGAATGTGTCCCAGTGAAGGGGATCGACAGTAATCGGATGGACCCATATGCGTATTTTTCCCAACTAAACCCCTAGATTGTTTCCTCACCCATTTTGCTATGTAAGATGGGGCATTATCAAGTGACTTTGTGTTATCTTTTTCCATATCCGTTCATTTTTCACGTAATTCTTGATTTAAATAGATCCAATCATGTGGTGTTGGGAGTGATCAGTATTAACGATTTCACCAGGTTTAGTAGCTCATAAAAAAATCACACCTTCCTGATCCCACCAAACACAAAGCACTGTCTTCTTTCCAAAGCAATTTGGTCTTGAAGTGGATGACAATGCTTCGCCTAAATTCACCCATGATTTACGACACTTAGGATTCTAAAAATAAATCCATTTTTCATCACCTATCACAATAAAGAAATTACTTTCTTTTATATCTGTGAAGCAGCATTCCACAAGTGGTTTTTCAATATTCTTGCTGCCTTTCATTCAGTTCATACAGAACCCATTTTCCCACTTTCTGAATCTTTCACATAGTTTTCAATTGAATGGAAGTTTATCCGCGTTTCTTGTTGAGTTTAAGTATCACCTTTATCCAATAAGGCTTGCAATTTGTTGTCTGAAAAATTTTTGAGTGATTTTCCACACTCTCTGTTTCTCACATCAAAATCACCATTTTTGAATTTTTTAAACTACTCGAAACACTGTGTTTTGCCAAGAGTATGTTCACCGTAAGCTTCAACAAGCAGTGGATGAGATTCTGCAGCAGTTTTATTCAAATGATAACAGAAATCATAGTCACAAAACTCGACACGTTCAAGGTTATAGCAAAGTCATACCTGTGCATAGAACTTGGGTTGTTGTGTAATGAAAAACTGCGTCAGCTGTTAGGAAATGATGACCTGCAGAAGCGGTCTTACAGTCTCTAAACTGATCGCTAGTAATATTTACAGGGAAATTTGGGTTTCATACTTCTACACCTGGTATATAAATAGGTGAGAAATTTAATACACTAACCATCATTAGCAATCAAGTCATATTTCTTCATAAACTGTACAGTGGCAAACGAAAACTGGGGTCCCCTAGAATTGAGAACAATTTTATCTGTGTTACGTTTTTTATTCATTGCTCCATTTTTTTCTCTTGTAAATTTGGATAACTGGTCGTCTGGTAAATATTTCATCAGCAACTGTTTTACAGCTTGGTTTATCTGTTCAGATGTATCGTCGTCACTTGTATTAAAGCTGAAATTAAATATATCCTTAACACAATTCGCAGCTAACATCCTTTTAACGGACATTTCAAAGGCAAGACTGAACTTACCAATTAGCGTCAGAAACTTCTTCAATAGGTGAAAAATTCATCCCAATCTTTTTCAATTGCTTAAGGGTCGCATCTCGCACTTTATTCAGTGTCCTCTCTTTCAAATCGTCATTCCTTGAGATCTTGCCATCATAGGTGGTTTGTTTTTGTGCATTTTGAATTATCTTGTTTACTTGATCCTGAAAATTTGATACCATTGTAATGACCATCTTCAAATTTTATGCTTTATATGGTTTTTATTTGCTCAATTTGATTTTTTGAATATAAATCTCAAGTGGAAAACTTTGGCTTTTGTTTTAGTTTAAAAGTTATAAGTTGTTCAAAAATGTTAGTGTTCTGACTGTAAGAATAATCACTAAACACTTTTATACAGTTCAAAGATCAGTTATGAGTCTTTGGCATGTTTTAAAGTGTTTCCTACTTCATTTATATTTAATCGAAGGAAATAGAAATGGTAATATTGCCTAATATTGTCAAGTTCAAATACAAGGGATATCCGTTTTAATGCAAATTTGAAAGATTAACAAAGCAGATCAAATTTCATATGAACTAAGGGAAGTTATTTTCATAATTCATATCACTGAGTGAAGTTCTGAAGTTAGACAACACAAATGTTTATTAATTAAAGAGTGATTCAATTTATAGCTATAAATACAACAATTATATCATACGATAAGTATGAGAAAGAAAGTTAAATCTTTAAATATTGAGAATTGTCTAAAAGATTAAAGTTCATTTTTATACACATAAATAATTTTTTATCTAACATATTATGAGTTAAAATTTATAACTTAGTAACTAATGTTTAAGGAGTAATTAGGATATTGTTGAGATAATTGTCAATAAATGTTTACAAGATAAATATACATTTTTGAGAGGAAACACTAGAAATTATTGTGTAGAAGTTCAGAAGCTATTGGTAAAACAAATAAAAGTTGTTTTATCAAATATGCAGTCTAGAGTTTAGACTTAGGAATATTTTTATTTCGAAAATTGAATTAAGTAGATATAAAAATCATTTCTAATATCAATAAGAAGTACATAGATATAGTGGTCAAAGTTTGTAGAGGATTATGCCCTCTAATAGCCCACCATTAAGTACCCACCATCATGTTTCTATAAAAAGTTGTGCCAATATCAGAAGCAGTATCTTCGTCATCTTCTCTGAAACATCATAATTTTCAATTATCGAAATTTTAAATATTTCAGTTTTCTTACTCTGAACTTTCGTAATCTTTCATATCGATCTTTATGCTAGGTTCAGGGCTCGGACAAGATTCCGGTACCGTAATAGGTTCTTGCAGGTAGAAGGAAGGATCCGTTATCCTTTTTGCAGAATCTCTGGTACAGCCAACTGCATTTGAGTCATTCTCTATTATCTCTTGTATTTTAGGTTCTTGTGTGATGAAATCTCTGGGTTTTCTCTGGTACATATTTTGCTGGGGCCTAAAATTATATCTTTAAATTTAAAATATATCGATTCAGAATATATTTAGAAGCAAAATTCAACAACATTTGAATCTTAAAAATTATTCTTCCGTCTTTTACTTATTAACTATATATAATAGGGTGACCGGAAAATAATGTCTTTTCTGCCCATGTCGATATTTGATTGTCATTTGTCAGCTCATTGTGATCTTCGAAGTTGTATTAAAGACATTTTAAGGTTATTATGACTTGTTCACTTTTAAATAATTAAATATTACACTTTTTTTGCTATTTGGGGTGAAATGGCTAGCCAAATACCAAAAGAGCATATCGGGCATTGTATGCTTTTTGAGTTTTGCAAGGGTAGTAATGCAACAGTTGCGATATTTATCCAAGTGCATTAGATGTTCGTAAATGGCAAAGATGGTCCTCTAGGTTCAGATCCGGTAATTTTGATCATCCCAAAAAGGCGCATCTGTGTTTTTGGTGGAGTTTACGCGGAATTATTGCCACTAGATGGCAAAAGGTTGTTGACAACGAAGGTGATTATATTATTGATTAAAAATAAAAACTTGTTAATAATTTATTCTTTTGATTTTAATTTAAAGAGCGACATTACTTTCCAGTTTACCTAATACATTATTTGATTTCATTCTACCTCAATTTTATTATTTCTTTTTAGTCTTTTACTTCAATCTTAAACTTATTTACTTATAACAATTAATATAGAACTTATAATTTACGTTTCCTTCCTTATTTTTCAGTTCTTAATTCATCACAAGCTGTAAGAACGCAGCAAATATCTTATTTATATTGGCTACAATGGGTTAAAAATTGCTACCTGAATGAAACCTCGAAACTAGTCATCAAATCGATCGAAAACTTAGGAAGGGGCCCCTTTCGTGGGGTACTACCAGCGCTACTCAAATAATCTCTTTGATCTCTAACAGGCTGTACAAATTTATTTTCTTCATTAGTTTTTTGATTATTGCTCTCAATTCTTTTCTGAGCATCTTTGAAGTCAAGCAGACTAGCCACTTGTTTTTGGAGCACCAAAAGTTGTTCGTTTTGTTGATGGATTATCTTCAATAAGTCCTTAACTGTAGGCTCATCTGTATTTTTTGCTACTTCCGTAGATATAGCCTCTTTCTGTTCCTCTTTCTTCGACGAATTAATTACACTTGTTTGAACTGAGCTATCACATGTTTGACTTATTCGTTGTGTTTGAGTTCTGAATCTTTGTAGATCCTAAAATATCATGGGAGAAATGGAAATTCAAAAAGTCATAGCTGAAAAATGAAACTCACCTGTCTCAAATCAAATGAATCATAATCATGAAGTGCATTTTTAAATACCTGTTGGTTTGAAGGGAGTTCAGAACTATCAGAGTATATGTTTTCTTTTTCATTTATATTCTTCCTATGAGACATATGAAAATTTGGACTAGTAAATTTTGAATTGTTATCTAATTTTTCTGAATAATTTTTAACAGTACACTCTTGATTTCTTGAAGTTTCAGGTTTTTCATTTACAAATTTACTCATTTTAACCTGCCTTTTTCTTGGCTCAATTTTAGGAGAAGTATAGTTGTAAATATCCGTGATACAATTATTTGATTCCTGTTTTTCATTCATTTCAGACTCTTTCAAATTTTTCTGCATTTCTAGAAATTCTTTATACGTTGTAGGAGTTTTTTGGGGTGGTTTGTAAGTTTGAAGAGAATTTTCTACATGATTTTTGTCTATTTCTACCTTAGGTTGTTCAGTATTAGAATTTGTATTGCTAGTTGGTTCATTCAAATCGATTAAACTCAGATCTAAATGTCTATTTGGAATGTTTGCCATGTATATTTCTCGAAATGGTTTATTTTTCAAAACTTTATTTAATGGGGGTGTATTGTATTGAGGTGCCAAAATTTTTGGATTTTGATTCTCAATAGCTCCATTTTGTTTTTCATTATTGCAGTTCACTTCAATCTGTTGGCTAGGAGGAACAGTAGGACCATCAAATCTAACTTGTTTTTTCAAAATTGATGTTACTTTTTTGGACTGATCCACAATATTAAAATTATTTCTCCATGCTTGATATGTATTTGACGATGGTATGTTCATCAATAAGGATGCATCTGGTACAGAAGGCTCCAGAAAAGGCTGAAATAAGATATTTTGAAGATGATCAACGACTACTCAGGTGTTATTTAGATGTTAAATTTACATACTTTTCTTGTAGGGCATGGTGCAGCGGTATAGCAAAATGAGTCCATTCTTTATATTTTTATGTAAACTTCATGTAAATATCTGTAAAATATCGTACAATAACAATATCAATACATTCCTTACAGTACTATGATATATTTTTGAATTAAAAGTTCAACCTGTTCACCAGAACTATAACTGACATTTCATAAATTCTATGCTTATCTAATTGTTAGTTAAATAAAATATGCCTTACATTATGCACAAATTTTAATAATTATTAATATTAAAATCGGAGATTATAAATATTATTTTCAAACATTTTAAATGTTTGATTCTATTTAATGCAATATGATGAAAACTTATTTTTACAGATACAATCTGTTTAGAAATTTCCTTGCTTCGTCTATGGTATCACTGGGATTATGTCGAATAAATGACAATAGACACAGCAATTGACACATGTCAAATAAAACAAAATTCCAAATCCAAAAATTTTCCATTTCATGAATGATTTCTAAGATAACATGGATTACAAAGTAAATTAAGTGAGAAGCTAAGAATTCCCAGCATTTCAAATAGAGGGCAAATGGTGCTTAGGTGTTGTAATTTTCATACACCAAGTATTTATTGTGGTTTTTATACATGAAAGTATTTAAATGACTTCATAACATGGCGGACACTGAAAATAATGATTTAAATTGCTTGAAACACACAAAAATTACGGTTTTAGTTGATGAAACTCTACCTGACCTTTTGGTTGTTACTTATGAATATGGAGTGAAGGTATTTAAAGGTGTGCTTCTCGACTCCACTAAAAGGTAAGGATGCTTAGTAGTGTATTTTGCGATCAGTGACAGTTTTGAAGGACAATAAGGTACAATCCCTCAAAATTGGACATGTTTACATTTGATATATCGAGAATAATAACTATTTAAAGATAGTACCAGTGGTAGTCATTGGTACTATCTTTCAGTCAGTTTATTTTTTATTTAGTACTATATTTAAACTTGAGTTCTATTTGATGTAATTCATTTGGGTAATTATTTTCAGAAACCTTCCATATGGTGTTCAGTCTCTAAATCCATCGCTTATTCCTCCAAAGAAACCAGAAGATGACCCCTTATATGCAGTTAGTCAAAGGTTTGCCTATACTGACCCCAATAATGCCAAGAAGAAAAACGTTCAATTCCCAAACAAATATAAAAATAATAGAATGACTGTAAGATTGAGGCCCAGACAAGTGCTATGTTCTAAATGTAAAGGAATTTGTAATGAAAACTCTGAAAATGTATCCAGGAAAAGAAAATCTACTGAAATGATACAAGCTCCAATTACTCCACCTATCAAAAGGAGTATTAATGCTCCAATGACTAGATCTGTTTACACTGAACAACTTGTCAACGATAGAAAACATGCTGTAAGTACCTAAAGCAAAGTGAAACATCTGATTCACATAGGTTATTAATATATATGGATTTTTATAAGTAATTTCTCCAATTCTTCATCTTCAAAACCTGTCAATGTCACATTACATATTTTGATTATTTTTACAGAGGAAGGGAGCAACTTTGGTCCCAAAGTTGACTAGATTAACAGTTGAAGAGGAACAGAGAGCTCTCAGTGGCAACTTTACTAATAAGTTAACCAAAAAACCTGTAACAAATATATCCCCTTCGAATATTACTGAAAATGAGCCTAAATCCGATTTCATAAAACATTCCGATAATGAACATTCCGAACATATCACAGCTTCTGCGTCCACTAACACGGAGGAAGATCAAAGCAGTCAAAAAGGTAAGTTTTAGTACCAGCCACTACATTCAATGTGAATTTGTTCGAATTTACAGGAATCGGTTGATGAAACGCAAAATATGAATGAATCTGAATTTAATTTTATCGCCTTGAAAGTAGCCTCACTCTGAAAAAAATACGCTTAGACAAAGAATAATCAAATTTTTTAATTGTGTTTACCTTTGCTTGTTAGAAATCCATTGTAGCCTTTTCAGATACATTTCAACAACTGGTCAAAATAATTGGTAACAAACAATATTTAATGGGGTTCTAAGTTTTTAAAAAAAGGTACAATAAAGTTTTTATTACTTTAGGATGTTTGGTCATTTCAAGAATTCCATGATCGATTTACATTCTGTCAAGAAAGTACCGGGAATTATCGATTTAAATCTGGCGGGGCAATGAGGCAGGTAAAAATTTTTTTTCCTAGGTTGGTACCACTGTCCTTAATTACTATGCCAAGCTTGAGCGGGATGTGTCAACTAGTGTGTTTGCAACAGCTGATTAAGTCAGTCGATGTCAGAGTGCGTGCCAATTTTTACTGGGTGATTACGTTGAGCAAAGAATTTGTTTAAAGTTTTGTGTTGCAAATGAATTTTCGTGTGCCGATGCATTGAAAATGTTGCAAAAGGCCTTTGGTGATAATGCTCTATCGAAAACTCGTGCATATCAGTGGTACAGAGCCTTCAAGGACGGTCGTGAAGTGGTCGCCCATCGACGGCTTCGATCGAAGATAACGTCGATAAAATTAAGGAAAGGGTGCTGGAAAACCGTCGTACCAGCTTGAGAGAGATAGCACATGATCTTAAGATATCCCACGAGTCCGCACGTACGATTTTGATTGATATTTTGGACATGAGAAAGGTGGCCGCACGACTCGTACCGAAAGACCTGAATTTTCTTCAAAAACGTCATCGCGAACAGGTTGCTTCAGACATGCTGGATCGCTGTAATTCCGATTCTACATTCATGGAACGCATTATAACTGGTGATGAGACCTGGGTCTACGAGTACGATATGCAAACAAGCCAGCAATCATCGGAATGGGTGGCAAAAAATGAGCCGAAACCGAAAAAACCACGCCAAAGCCGCTCGAAAATGAAGGTGATGCTCATTGTTTTCTTCGATATCCGTGGCGTGGTGCACTACGAATTCGTTCCAGAGGGTCAGACGGTAAACAAGGAGTATTACCTAGGCGTTATGAAACGTTTGCGTGAGCGTATCCGTAAGAAGCGGCCAAATTTGTGGGCGAACAACTCATGGATTTTGCATGACGATAACGCGCCTTCTCACCGAGCTACGATTGTGACTGACTTTCTCGCCAAAAACTCAACAAACGTGCTTCAGCAACCACCGTATTCGCCGGATTTGGCTCCCTGCGACTTTTTCCTCTTCCCAAAACTAAAATTGCCCCTTCGTGGCACCCGGTTTGAGTCGATTGAAGCCATAAAACAAAATTCGGCGCGAGAGCTAAAGTCCATTCCGGAAAGCGCCTATAAAAAATGTTTCGATAATTGGAAGTGCCGTTGGCATAGATGTATTGAATGGAGCAAATGGAGCCTATTTTGAAGGCGACCCAATAAATTTTGACGATTAAATGTAAAAATGTTGTTTTAATTGAAAATTCCCGGTACTTTCTTGACAGAGTAGTATGTTATTAGATGTTCTGCATACGTGGAATCCAACTTATCAGGAAAATAATAAGTTGCATATAGAAATTAACCCTTTGAATGTTCAGAAATAAATCGATTGAGGAATTTTGGGAATTTACTGAATAACCAGACGGGATTATCCAGTTCACCCCTATTGGGTTTATTCTCGAAGCCTAGTGGTTTTTCCAAAGTAATAAAAGCTTTATTGTACATTTATCTCAAAACATTGAATTTTTTTAACCAATTATTTGGACCAGTTGTTTAAAAGCATCTGAAGAAGCTACTATTTAGGGAAACATGTTTCAACTCGTAATAATAAATGGAAATAAACATATACAGTGTGGAAACCACTTATGGAATAAAATTATATGTGTGTTAGTAAATTATTAGAAACACTGGGGCACCAAAAACTTTTAAATTCAATAAGTGCACTTTTTAAACATAAATTTAAATATGGGCAATTTGCGCAAGTCCAGCATCTACAATTTTGTTAGTTAACCTCCTCCGTTCAATGTAAATGTTGATTCATCAGAAAAAAGGATTGAACCAACAGCTATTTCATTTCTGTTCAGTTTATTCATCATTATTCGCAGAAATGCATTCTACGATCTGTATCGTCTTCTATTAGCTCCTTCACAAAAGTCATTTTATATGGATGAAGTTTTTCTTTGTGGAGACACCTTATGATAGTTGTATGACTTATATTATTTTCACAAACCATTTGACGTGTACTTGTTGTTGGATCCTCTGCAACAATATATCCAATTTCACAGTATCTTCAACAAATTGCGGTTTTCTTTTTATTGGTTTGACATGTCCAAGTTCTCTGAATGGTGCATGTATTTTAGACACAGTACCTTGTGAAATATAAGGCAACTAAGGATACCTCAGATTAAATAAGTTTGCCACTTCTACTTGACTTCTGCAATTATGGTTGGAGTAGTCCATTACTTTGTTATAGTTCATTTTGAATGGAATGAAATAAGAAAAATAGAAAACAAAGTAATCTCTTATTTCATTCTGCAATTATCTCCATAACCGATCGTCATTAAAATCTCAATTCGGTGAGTCTCAATTAAATATTTCATTATTACTTCTACAAGAAATACGTTTTCAATGAGGAATTTACTATTTTAATGGAAATCAACACTGCAACATCTGACTACAATCTACATTATTTGCAGATTTTCTATATTTATCGGAATCGGTGTTTTTTTAGAGTGATAGAACTTTAAATTGAAATTAAACATATTTAAATTAAGATTGAAGCCAAATTTTTTTTTTATTTGAAAGATAATTTCATGACATTTATGTTTCAGAAATAATTTCCAGCATAACCAATGACTTGACATAACCACAAAGAAAATAATCCAGTGGAGTTATGTCGCATGATCTTGGAGGCCAATTAATTAGACCATTTCTCGAAATAATATTATCGTCAAATCTTCCTTTCAATAAATCAATTGTTACGGTAACAGCATGAGGTGTAGCACCATCTTGTTGGAACCAAAACACTTCTGGGTCGATACCATTCAAATTTTGAAACAAATAATCATTGATCATCGATCTGTAATGAGCACCATTCTCTGTAACATTAGCTCCTGCATCGTTTTTAAAGAAATATGGACCTCCAGTGTGTAAAGCACACCAACCAGTGCATTTTTCAGGATGCAATGGAACCTGCAGAACTTCTTGAGGATTGTTTTCACTCCATATACTGCAATTTTGCTTGTTTACATGGCCGTTCATAACACTATGACTTACAACAGCAGCAATATTTTCTTCTTTACATACAGTTTTTTGTCTTTTTGTTGTTGTAGCATTGAATAGAGAAAATGTTGTCTGAAATCTATCGATAGTTCGACGAATAAGCTGCTCTGATGGACGATTAAAAAATAAATTTCACGAAATGCTCTATACGTTTGGCGAATAGAGCACTTGCCTTGAGTCTTTCCATGATAATTTGTCAATGCTCACTGAACAGAAATGTCAAAACAACATGGCTTCTACCTTCTGTCAAATCACAGTTATCCCTATCGAAAGTTCTATCACTCTAAAAAAAAACAGCAGATATGTAAATCCAAAATATTTGAGATATTTTAATAAGTAAGATCTGTTTACGAATATTCTTGGGCATGCAGACATTCTAATAGTTGTTAGGTGGCCATTCTTTTTTTAAACTATTTTTATCACCTCTTCTACCTGTATATGCATAAATACCTGTCCTGCTTTTTAAGTTCTCAGTTGTCTTAAGATGGTATTGTGAATTCCTGAAACTCGAGTCACAATTGAATGTGTAAAGTATCAATTTGTTGGTAGTGAAGGATAGTAATTTCTACAACTTATTTTAATTATGATCAACTACCAAACAGTAAAGGCTTTAACAGTTCAGTATATTTTATTATGATTGGAACCGTTGTTCGCAGCTATTGATTTTATTGTTTTAATTTCACGGTTATTTTACGATGAAGATAATAAGAGAGCTCTATGAACCAATGATAGATATGCCGAAATTTTTTAGGAATATGGATGATTGGAGTCTATCTGAATACCAATATATCAGTGGATGTGGGATTTCTAAACATGCTGAATTCTTTCACATCAATATGAGATTGGGAGGTCTAAAAATGCTATTTTTCTATTCGATTCCTTTTCGAATTTCGATTTAATTTTTAGAGTGAGTAGTGTCTACGTAATTTGGAGATTTACTTAGTTGCCTGTATATTCTGGAATTGAATATAGGTGTATCACTCGCGTTTGTACCAAAAGTGTATTTTCACCGGTAATTTTGAATTGAAAGTTTTGTTTTCAATGTCATGCATGAAAATATCTGCAAGAAATGGACTTTAGTGGCCATAACTAGGTAGGTTGTTGTTCATATCGGGTGTTTTTTTAGAGTGATAGAACTTTCGATAGGGATAACTGTGATTTGACAGAATGTAGAAGTCACACAAACTGAATGACAGGCTTGGCGTGAGTATAGAGGACAATTGTGCCAACTGAACAATAAAAAGAATTTCGACAATCCCTTTCAGGTTTTTCAAAGATCAATTCTAGGTGATTTATTTAATGTGTGTCATGATTCCATTTTTCTCTTGTAGTTATTTTGGAAGTTAAACCCGTAAGAGCAACTTTGAGGATGGCAAAGAGGCAGTTAAGGAAAAAGAGGAGCATAAGTTCCATGGAGGATATGTTAGAGGAAAGCACATCTGTAGAGAAGGGAAATAAAAATATCGAAGAAAACGTATCTGAAACTGCCACAGGCGACGATAACTCAAATGTACATAATGTAGCGAGTAATACTAGAACCATAAAAATATGTTACGGGCCACAGGGTTAGTTCTGACCTCAATTTAAATTTAAAATATACGATTTATCTGGATGATGGTTCTTTTTCAGGAGAGGGAACAGTCCTCAAAATACCAGCAAAGATAGAAACCCTTGAAACGAAAGAGGAAGATGATAAAAATCAAAACATCGAAAAACAGAAGGGTATAGAAGTTCAGAGCAAGGAAGCTAGAAGGGCTTTGAAAAAAGCCAAAAAAGAAGCTAGGAGAAAAGTTCTTGTTCCAACCAATTCACCCCTGTACATAGCCGGTGCTTCTCCCCGTTACGCTCTAGGAGCCTCATCTCCGAGATATACCGTTGGAGGAACTTCGCCTAGACAGGCCTTAGGTGGTAATTCTCCTAGATATATCTGTACTTCGTTAGAGCTCAATATGCCTCGTAAGAGGAAACATAAAATGAAACACAAAAAGAAACATAGGGAAAATAAGGATAGAAAACATAAGGAGGGAGAAGTAAGTGAAAGTATCTTTTTGTCATAAGTTTAAAAATTTGTTTTGAGCAATTCAAACTGGCAAGTAGATTTGGGTTAGGTTAGTAACTTATGAAAATTTTCTGTCTTATTGGGATTAATAGAATTAATTGATCTTCAATGATTTTCTGAACCAGAAATATATGTCCCAAAATACACTCTAGTAGGAAATACTCACATAAGATAAATCAAGTGCATCCAGATGGTATAGATTAGGATAGTAACAAATGAGACAGTATAAGTAATGACTGTCAAATCAGACAGTAAGTTTTATGTATTGTCAAATTAGATAATATAGGTTAGAATAATATCAAATGAGACTTTATAGGTTAGGTTAAGTGTCAAATCAGACAGTATAGGTTAATATATTGTCAAATTAGACAGTATAGGTTATTATAGTGTCCAATCAGATAGTATAAGTTAGGGTGGTATCAAGTCAGACAATATAGGTTAAAATAGTGTCAAATTAGAAAGTATAAGTAGGTATAGTGTCTAATTAGATAGTATAGGTTAGAAAAGTGTCAAATTAAACATGTTTCAGGATTGACAACTTAAAGGGTGGGTTACCTAACCCAACAAGGTTTCGTTTTGACATTAGCCCTTATCTCTTATATTGGTTGGGAAAAAAATTCCATTATTTTTGCGTAAACTTCTAGATATTGTTTAACATATTTCAGATTATCCAATTTGGGTCAAATATGCAGCATTTTGTTCTATAATTTGTTGCCATTTTGAAGGTAGCTTAAGAATGCCTCTCTAATAGAAGTCTTTGTCCTTATTGGCGAAAATTCTGGTAATCGATTCTTACAATCTTCTCTTGTTGCCAATTTCTTATCATTCACTCGTTTTGCACTGCGAGAAAAAGATGGTAATTGCTTGGTGGCAGGTCCGGACTATATGGTGGATGCATTAAAACTTCCCAAGCAAGGTCCTCGAGTTTCTGGCGAGTCACCACAGATGTTTATGGCCTGGCGTTGTCCTGATGGAACACAACACCTCTTCTGTTGGTTAATTTTGGCTGTTTCTAGTCAATCGCTAGCTTCAAACCGTCCAGTTGTTGATAGTATAGATACTAATTTAGTGTTTGGCCATATGAAAGCAGCTCATAATAAATTATTCCTTTTCAGTCCCACAAAATGCACAGTATAAACTTCCTGGCTATTAGTCCTGGTTTGGCCATCATTTGAGCTGCTTTACCACGTTTCGACCACAATCGTTATCCTACAATATTGTCGTATGTAACCCATTTCCCATCCCGAGTCAGTATCCGAACATCGAGCGTCTTTTTGAATCCAGCCTTGCGCAAATGGTTTAAAACTATTTTATGGTCGATCTTTAGCTCCTGTGCGATGCTACGACTACTAACATGCCAGTCAACTCCGATTATTTCTTTGACTTTATTGACATTTTGGACAACGGGACTGCCTATGTGGGGTGCATCTTTAACATAACAATTACCTGAACGGAATTGATGAAACCAAAATCGCACCTAACCAGCTGTTACAGTATCAGGACCATAAACACCATTCACAATTTCAACAGCCTGGCTTGCATTTGTTTGATTGATACTTTACAAGAATCGATCACTACTGCCATCTACCGAAAAAATAATGGATTTGTTTTTCCCCCATATCATTTATTCTTTGATGTTCTTTTTTTTTGTATTTCAAATTTCTTTATTTCGATTTTCATGTTCTTTGCGCGCTTGTCCAAGGAAACACAATTTTGATCAAATGTCTGCAATTTGAGCCAAAAATGGTCTTGAAAGGTTGCACTCATTAATGAAGAATCCAATGTCAAAACTATTTCTGTCTGGCTAGTTTGTCTATAAATGCTGTAATTTTCAAATGCAAAGATGTGAAACTTTCAGAGTAAGTGTAGGCCCTAAATATCTAAGTTGATTGTGTTAATCAGCAAACTCGGTCTGATGGTTCTGCAATTCTGCGCATTTGAAAATTTTCCTCATTTTTCACAATATTTTCGAAACTATGGATCCGATCCATCTGAAATTTGGCATTTTGAGTTAGAATCGTGACAAGCAGGTTTGTGCAAAATATCGTGTAATTGGAAGATTAGAAAATAAATATTTTCTCAGCAGAGCAGGGTTGAGTTCTACTGGAATCATAGCAATAATTCTCGGATCGAATCCAAATCTAGCATTTGTATTCAAAATAACAATAAGAAGGTTAATGCGAAATTTCTTAAGCGATATGAACAAGTGCGCAAAAGCTCCTGGTTTCACATCAGGGTTATTCACCATTTTTTAATAGACATTAGATAAAACTGATAGAAAATATTGAATGTATTCCATAATTTTTGTGGAATAAAATTTTTATTATATCATTATTTTTACAACTTTTTTGTTATTTTTCAGGTGAGTAGTTCCACTCAAGAAGAGACTAAAGAACAAAATCCCACTCAAAAGCTTTCCATAAATTTGAAAAGATTACAGAGTAGGTACACTTTGAGCGATAATAAGGAAGACAATTCTTCCAGTTCAGACGATCAGAATGAACAAGTACCAGATTTTCCACCACCTGCACAACCCTTGATGCTTAGGATAAATGCCCAAACTGTTTCAAGCGCTTTTGGGGTAGATGGTAGGTCATTATGATTTATTTTTTTACCTGCAGTCTTCATTTTACAAGTTATAATTATTAAATATAATTTTTTGAAATTAAATATGTAGAAGGCTAATATTAAAATATTCAAATAATTTCATGACATCATTGTAATTTCATTTTTAATCTCTAAAACATTAACGATGAAAAATACTTCTATATAATCATGAACTATATTCATTTTCTATAATTGTCCATATGAATAAGTTATTTGGATGAACATGAATCGTTATTGCACTATGTACACAGAAAAAGAATTCATTAAATTGAACAAACCAATTCACTAAAAACCGCCAATATGAAAATTTCAAAATAAAGTTCATAAACCCAATAAAAATGGTCCCAGTACAGCCCTAGCTCCATTAAGATGGTACAAATCCAATTACCAAAACTTTCGTCAATTTCAACAGTTTTGGTTAATTTTCAACAGTTTGTTTAATAGTTGATTCATCATAAAGTTGTTCCTACAAGTCAATATTCAAGAGTTGAAATTGAGAACAACTTTTAGTAATTGAAATTTATGACATAATTTAAATATAAAAAGAAATTCTTCTTCTTTATCATTATAAAGAACAAGAAAGAATTTGAGATTGGTTTCATCTAAAGATTATATTTAAAACAAAAACTATTATCTATTTACTTAATTTCAAAGTGTTTCCAATATTTCAAGAGAAAACATTATTGTGGTGAAGTTAATCCGAAAAAAAATTATTCTCGTATATCTGTCATCATGTCAAATTGAGGTTAGACTTTGTGAAACGAACTGTCCCTGACAGTGAAAACATTAAAAAGTGTGTACTAAACAGTTTTTCAAATTTCCAGTCACTTAGCTTTTTTTAACTCTTTGTCCACAACAGTAGAATTAAATATTGATGATTAAAATTGCTATTTTAAATCGACACATTTCATGTTTTAAATGGTTGAGTTGCTCGAAAAATAGGCAGATTTGTCTCCCAAGTTAACTTAACAAAAAATAATGGCTGAAAATTGGGGAATATGAATCTTTATTTATTTACGTAGTCTCCTTTTAATTTAATAATCTTTCCACAGGGTAGTTCAATAACGATACCCTGTGGTATGAAAATTACTTGAAGTTCTGGAAATAACAGTCCCCACCCCATCATTGACGGCAAGTCATTTCGTAAGCATAAAATGTTGCATAAATTGGCAGTTCTAACTTTATCGTATTTATTTTTTCCATAGTGACAGATGTGTCTTGATGAAACAAAAGTTTCGTGCCGAATATAACCGCTTTTCTTAATTTCAACCCTTGAATTCTCATAATACACATTAACATTGAGCATCATTAAACCTGATTGATAAATTTCTACCAGTAATTTTTTCACGTACAACTTACCAACCTCTATCTGTCAGGTCGTGTAATTTGTTAAAGGACTTTATATCATGTCTAACTTAACATCCAACTAACATTTTACTGAAGTCAATTAGTATTTGAAAAAATAAGTGACAAAGATTTACACATTCTCTGAACAGGCTCTCTGTAAACTGGCATATTGAAGAAGAAATACTTTATTAGTATTACTAATTGGGATACACCTGTTCGACATAACTGTTGATGGTTATAAATTGGTTTATCGATCAAAAGGAACGAGAACAGGATATTTTACTTTGTGAATTGTAGGAGTACGCCTGCTGGTTGGAGATGTTGTGTGGGGAAAAATACACGGTTTTCCCTGGTGGCCAGGAAAAATACTCACCATAACCAATTGTAACAATAGGGACTTTCAGGCTCATGTCTCTTGGTATGGTAGCTCAACTTCCTCCCTCATGCAGTGCGATCAGCTCAGCCCTTATTTAGAACATTTCAAGGTAAAAATGATACCTTAGAACCTTATACTACTTGTCGGAAGACTATGTGAAGATTTACTTGTATACTCAGTCTTAAACATACATTAAAATAATCATTGTGAGTTAAGGAGTACATAGAAACCATATTAAGTTGATAATGCATGTACTACTCCTAAAATTGCATGGAACAAAATCTTTAACTTTTAGTACTTTTAGGTTGCTTATGAACCTTGAATAAGTTCTTGGTGTTTCTAGAGGAATAGAATTTCTAGAAATGTGTATGTGAAGAATTAAACTGCTTATTTCCTAACACAACATGATATGTTGTCCGAAACACCAGTTTCGAATAAAACAAAATGAGAATAAACATTTTTTCAATAAAATGGGAAAGACGGTACTGAATACTTTATTCCAATAAATATCCAGAAAGTACCAACTTCTATACAATATCTTAGTAGTCATTTCGTTGAACTTTTGGCTCGGCGTAGGGTGTGGATAGCATTTCAGGTTAATTTATTATAATAGGTTGGAGAAAAAGAAATCCATTACTTTTTGGGTAGATGGCTGTGATCGATATCTCGTAAAGTATTGATTAAACAATTTCAGATTTATGCTCGTTGTCAAGCATCTTTTGCAATGGAAGTCAACAAAAAGAAAATTTGGTGCATTTTACAGTTTTCTTTGATGAAGGCAGATGAAGCCAGACTGTTGAAATTGTGAATGTTGTTTATAGTCCTGATTCTTTAACAGCTAATTACTGTCATAGCATCGCTCAGGAGCTAAAGATTGACCATAAATCAGTTTTAAACCATTTGCTCAAAGCTGGATCTAAGAAAAAGCTCAATGTTTGGATGCTACACCAATTAACGCCAAAAAACATGATAAATCGAATTTTCATCTGCGAAGCGTTGGCCAAAGGGAATGAAATCGACTTATTTCTTAAACGGATGGTGACTGGGGACTGACAGAAACTCCAAAAGCTTGGTTGGGAAGTTTTAATGCATCCACCATATAATCTGGACCTGACACCAAGCGATTACCATATTTTTCTCGCATTGCAAAACTTCCGGAGTGATAAAAAATTGGCATCAAGAGAAGCTTGTAAAAATTGATTACTAATGTTTTTCGCCAATAAGGACCAAGACTTCTATGAGAGAATATAATGAAGCCACCTTAAAAATGGCAACAAATTATAGAACAAATCGGACAGTCCGAAACATGTTAAATAAAGTTAAATGGAGTTCACACAGAAATAATAGTTTTTTTTCTCCAACTTATTAATTTAAGAAGCTTTTTTAAAACAAATTTGAACCTTGGTGAATTCATTAAAAACCATAAAGATATTACATCCAAAGATGATAAATCAGGGGTTTACAAGTGATTTGTGGGGATTGCCAAAAGATTACATAGGACAGACTGTTAGAACTTTCTAAAAAAGGATTCAAAAACATTCAAAGATTTTTCTCAACAGAAAAAATAATTCCGCTTATTTAAACCATTTATCGAGAACAGGACTGATTAACTATAATCTCGAAATTTTACATATTGAAAAAAATAAAAGTTATACCCTCACCTAGTTGGAAGAACTAGATATGAATAGACACGATAAAATTTGAATTTCACTCAATGAACAAATAGATCTGAACAATTTGCCACTTTTAAACCTCAATTTTGAAATTATACCCTCACCTAGTTGGAAGAACTAGATATGAATAGACACGATAAAATTTGAATTTCACTCAATGAACAAATAGATCTGAACAATTTGCCAATTTTAAACCTCAGTTTTGAAATTACCATAGACCATAGTGAAATTATATACAGGCTATCTCAGAAGTAGACATCAAGCCGGAATCAGGTAACAGGTTAAGTCATAATAGTCATCAGAAAAATATAAAAGAAAATCCAAGTCCTGTATTTTTCAAATTATATTGCACTTTCTTTTATTCAATAAAATGCACACCCTGTGATGATTTTTGAACTCCTGTTGCTATAATTTTTTACTTTTTTCAAATTTTATTTTTCCTATGGTTTCCCGAATAATGCTTCTGTAACCTGCAATTTTCAATTCTAAGGCAATTGCTCCAGCTTGGAAAATAATGTCACTTTTTGCCGAACCAAGTATTCAAAATTAAAATTTCGCCCAACTTCAATTGACTATACTGAAAAAAAATTGTACTACATTAGTTTGGGAAGTTATTTCAAAAGTTAGCACATTTAATAAGGATTCTAAAATACTATAACACTAACTACATTCTTTTTTAGATTGGACAAAAAAATGTCTTTCTTAAAGAAATTCAGTTTCGTTTTATGACAAGATTTAATAAATTCACAAAAGATGTTCAAATTGCCCTCCATCAGCTGCAATACATGAACGACATCTTCTTAAAAAAGATCGGGATACCAGACGGGCGAATCTTACGTTATTGACGAGTTGCGTTGCTTCCCTAATTCTCTCCCGAAGCTCAGCTAGATTTTCAATTTGTTTTGAATAAATTTTTTCCTTCACTGCTCCCCTGTTTAAAACGATATTGAGATCTATCTTGTCTCATTAAATTCGGATTTTCTACGTGCCACTCGTAGTAAATTGTGTAGGTTCATGTAACCATCTTTTTTAAATGTTGATTCATACGACCACAAAATTTTTTCTTAGAATTGTGGCTTTTCCGGGTTCTTTTGTAGATTGGTTTGGCAAAACGCAACCTGAGGGTCATAATCTCGAGGTAACAGAGCTTGTACTCTCTATACATGAATGGGTGGAGCTTATGTTTTTTCAATAGTCGGTGAACTGTACTTTTGAGCACTCCTGTGCTTCGCTGAATTTCACATAGCGAAGTACTTGGATCTTCCTCAACTACTTGAAGCACAATATCGTCGTAAGTTAAGGAAATTCTTCCTTCACCATGCACTTTGTTTGGAAGTCAGCTGTGAAGAGTAGACGGTGCACATTCGTAAAAACTCGATGATCTGGATAACGATTAGCCTTAGGGTATCTCTTGCGATTCATTCTCGAAGTTGCACTAGCGTTACATCTGTATTGCCCATAAATGAGATGCATGTTGGCATATTCTTATGTGGTATACACAGACATGATGGCAATACACAATCACAGGTTAGTCCAGGTAAAATCAAAGTTCGTCGTAAAGAGATCAAAAATATACAAATCATAAGCAAACAAATCTAATAAACGAAGCCAAAAGTCGTAAGTACACATATAACACGATCAAATACGGAAAGATGCGCACTAGACCAAGGGGCAGAGCGTACTGATCTGTATTGCGTTTACGTGAGCCAATTCCAAATAGTGGCATCACTATCTGTCTCACTCACACTTCATGGAAGGACTCACCCCATCTCATTCAAACCAGATTCTTAAAGTATGCACTAGAATCGTTTTTAGAAAGTTCAAAGAAATTGTTCGAAACTGTGTTTCTTTAAGAAAGACCGTTTTTTTTTACTGATCTAAGAAATAATGTAGTAAGTGTTATACCGTTTTAGAATCCCTAATAAATGCGCTAACTTTTAAAGCAGTTTGCCAAATTGATGTAGTACAGTTTTTTCAGTACAGTCAGTTAAAGCTGTGCTAAATATCAATTTTGAATAGTTAGTTCGGCAAAAAGTGACATTATTTTCCAACCTGGAGTCATTGGCTTAGAATTGAAGATCACAGGTTACAGAAGCACTATTCGGGATAACATAGGAAATATAAAATTTGAAGAAAGTAAAAAATTGTAGCAACAGGAGTTAAAAAATCATCACAGGGTGTGCATTTTCTCGAATAATAAAATTTGCAATATAATTTGAAAAGTACACGACTTATTAGGAGTACAAATAAGTTTCCGCCGTTTTTTAACACAAATTAAATATTTATTATAGGAGAACGGCTTTAAACGATGTCAGACTGCTTGCTGAATGACTTCTAATGTTAGAGCAAGTTGTTTTTGTGTTTGAGATGAATCTTCCTCCAATTCTGTATCCTCGTAAATTTTTGGCCTTCCACTGCGATCTTTGTCTTCTACGTCAAAATCACCGTTTTTAAACTTTTGAAACCACTCTCTACACGTTCTCTCACTCAAAGCACCCTCACCATATGCTTCTACGAGCAATTGATGCGCCTCAGCAGCAAATTTCTTTAAATTAAAGAAGTAAACTAATATTTCCCGCAAATGACGCTTACTTGGCTCAAATTTTGACATTTTCAACTTATAAAAATTATATTTTACCAATATAAAACCAATGATATTAATAGGTTATGTTGTTCTTGAATGTCCAAACTATTTTTTAAGCCGGTTATCATCTGCGAAAGCTAACCGAAACTCCGTGCCGCGCCATCTACAATAAAACGGCGGAAACTTATTTGTACTCCTAATAGATTTTTTAAAATATTTTTCTAATGACTACTGAGCCTGTTACCCGATTCGGGCTTGACGTCGACTTCTGGGACAGCCTGTATACACCTGTAACTGTATAAAATTGATGTATTAACAAAATATGTATAGATAGAGTAATTTCAACTTCAAAAACATGCATAGATAATTTTTTGATTAATTTTGACAGTACTTTTACGACCGATGTAAAAGATTTTTTCATTTCTGACCACCGCGCGGTAATAATAACTGTGGCAGTGGATGCTCTGCATAGTAACCATAGAAATTCAATTTACTCCAGAGTCCACAGTGCTCAAAATATAGAGACATTCAGATCCTTTTTGAGTCAGGAAAGCTGGAACGATGTTTTTCGGTCTGCTTGTCCTAATACGGCATTCAATTGTTTTTCACAGATACTACTCTATTATTATGAAAAATCATTTCCTATGAAAAAATTCAATTCTTCTTACTCACGAACCAAGATTGATGGTACAGAACTGAGAGAGCTCAAGAATCTGGTTAGTCGTTTTGGTGAACTTGCCAAACAGGATGACCACTTCAAGCAACAGTATAGATTTTACAGTAAACTTTATAGGGAAAAACTATCTGACACCCATAAAGAGCAGTACGATTTGCAGATTTCTGAATCAAGTAATAAAACAAAAACTACATGGCAGATTATCAATAGAATTAATAAAAAGGAATACAGTAGACAGGATATAACTATAACTGAAAATGGTATCCGAGTACCCGATACCACTGTAGCTAACAACTTTAATTCTCATTTTTTGAATTACCAGTCATTAGCGGGTAGTTTTGATGACGGGTTTATTGATGGTAATGTCCGTTTTAATGACGCATCACTCTTCATGAATCCTGTGTGTGAGGAAGATATGCTGCTGTTGATTGCTAGGCTCAAGAACACATGTTCGGCGGGATTTGATAATATCTCCAACAAAATAATAAAAATATGTAGGTTTGAAGTCTGCAAACCACTGACTTATATTTTGAATCTATCACTTGAGAATGGAATTTTTCCGGAGAAACTCAAACTCGCAATAGTAACACCTGTTTATAAAAGGGGTGACTATAATTCTTATGATAGTTATCGTGCTATAAGTATCCTATCTAGTGTAGGCAAAATTTTTGAGCTCAAAATGAACGATTTTTTAGTTTCATTTTTCCAAAAGCATTCCTTACTCTCATCTGCTCAACATGGGTTTACAAGGAATTGTAGCACGGAAACTGCACTCTACGAATTTTATAGAGAAATTGTAGCGGATGTGGATAGTGGTATGGAGGTTGTCGGTCTGTTTGTGGACTTTTCGCGGGCATTTGACTTCGTCAGCCATGAGCTTTTGATCCATAAATTGAACCGTTATGGCATTCGAGGTCTTAGCTTGGATTTGTTCAGGTCCTACCTGACGGGTAGATCGCAAGTAGTGAGGATTGGAGAAGTGGTAAGTACAATCAAGAGTATTGCGGCAGGGGTTCCTCAGGGATCAATTCTCGGCCCTAAGCTATACGTGATCTACAGTAATGATCTCCCATCATTTTTGAAAATAAGATCACCATTATGTCGTATAATATGTTACGCAGACGATACAAATATTCTGGTTTCTGGTTCTGACATGGAACAAGTTAAAAGGGCTACTGCCAATGTCTGTGCTGATATTTTTGAGTGGTCGAGGAAAAATCGGTTAATGGTCAACTGCTCAAAGACTCATGCAGTACATTTTTCGTTGAGGGCACCACAGCCAGGACAGACTGTGATTCGGACTCCTGAATGCGAGATTCCTTTTGTAGATCATACCAAATTATTGGGTATAGTACTTGACTCTCGGTGTCGGTGGAGTAACCACATCGATTTTTTGTGTGGAAAAATCCGTAGTGGTTGTTTTTCACTTAGATTTATGAAAAACCACTGTAGTCATGCGATACTAAGAACTATTTATTTTGCCAGCATCCACTGTCACTTAAGATATGGTATTTTGAACTGGGGTTGTGCTGCGGAAATCAGTAGAGTTTTCATCTTACAAAAATATGCAATTAGAATTTTAGCTGGAATTCCTTTCCGAGAATCTTGTAGACCAGCTTTCAGAGACCTAAGAATATTAACCTTGGTAGGAATTTACATCTATGAAGTATGTTTATATGTATATAAAAATAGATCAATATTTGCTAATGACAATAGTCATGATTACAACACCAGATGCAAACACTTGTTGATACCGAAAGCTCATATTACTACATATTTTCAAAAAAATTTAAATTTTGTTGGTTGTAAAATTTTCAATTCACTTCCTGTTGAAGTGAAGAATTCGTCTAATGTTTATATATTCAAGACTAAGGTTAAAACATTGCTTTTAAGTAAAAATTGTTATTACTTAAAAGAGTTTTGTGAATTTAATTGACGTTTTCTTCTGTTATATGCTGTTTTATTGTAGGAATATTTAACTGAAGAAATAAAATTATTATTATTATTATTATAGTGAAAATATAAAAAATCTTACGATGCTACCGTGGTAGTGAAAAAACTGTTATATTCATAATAAATATGTGTAAATTAGAATAACATTATTTAAAATATCTTTTCGTTTTAAATTAAAATATTTATTCTCGCAATAAAAACGTATTCGAGGTTCTAATGTTTATTTTAATGAGTATTATAATATATGATAACTAAATTATCCTTTTAAACATTACAGATTCGATACAATAAAAAAAAACGTGGTCCTTACAAAGAGGCAATCAAACAGGCAACTAATGAGGCTCGAGAAAATGCGGAATCTAAATCCAGACAACCTTTGGGAAATTCACCGTCACATAACCTCATATCTCAGGTCATACCGCCAGCCTTGGCATCCCCCAGAGAGATAAATGTCGCATCCTAAAGGTCTTAGACTTCTTCAATCACCTAGGTGTTTGTTGTGTTGATAGTTATTATTATGTACGATGACCGTTACTATTAGCCATGGACTAGCAGGTTGTCTACTGTCAGAACATATGTTGTTTTATTTTTACAATTATAGTTTCCAGTGCGCGAGAACGTTAGTCTTGCTGCGCGGATTTGTGATAATTTTTTGTGCATATTTTTGTTTCATCATTTCGCTGAGAGATGAGTTGAGGGTAACTTTAGGGATTTCGAGGTTTGAAAGGGTGAGATAGATGGTTTGTTTGGTTGAATGCGGTTAGCAATTCTATAATGGTCACTTGTAGGTAAAACAGAAAATGTATATTTATTTATTTTAATTTGAAAATCACTATTTTCCAAATATTAAAAAATTTCTTATTTTCAACTTACTATTTTCGTCAAAAACAATCACTCGACCGAGACTGACATGAACCATTATACACAATGAATTTTCAATAAAACCCCGTAAGGAATATCCAATATTCTATTTTAAAGAAAACCCTTTTATCAGACAAAAATTTGAGTAATTCAAATAATTCTAGATTTGAAGGAAAGGAAATGAAAATCGTTGGTTTTGTCAAAAACAACAAAGCATTTACTTCTAAAATTTCTTGCTTTTGCATAATACTCATTAGCGTATTAACTATACAATATGGTAGGGATTATTCCAAACCAAGCAAGTAATTTTTTGGTATTTTGAGAAGGTTGGCTATTTTGAATATATTCTCTTTGCATATATATATATGCATATATAGCATAAGCATAAGCATAAGCATAAGCAGAATATATTCTGCTTTGCATTATTATTTTCTTTTTGCAATTCATGAATTTGAAACTCAAATGTTTATTTTCAATGACTTTAAATTCAGAATTATATATTCTAACTTCTACAATATATATTAAAACTATATACAAAAATTATCAAAATGATATCCTTATATATAATCACTTATAATACCACAAGAGCTCCAAAATTATCGGGTATTTCCCGATAGGTTCGTTGCAAACAAATGAAGGAGTCAAGTTTTTCAGGTTAAAAAATCACGAGCGCGAAGCGCGAGTGATTTTTCCTGAAAAACTTGACGACTTTATTTGTTTGCAGGGAACCTTGAGGGAAATGCCAGATAATTTTGAAGCTCGTGTGGTATTCGGGGGATTATTTTTCCGTCCCTTACGCTTGGCATCACGAGCTCCTCGAGCGGTCTTGAATGCAGCATCCGAAAATGGGTTGATTTTGATGTCGAAATCGTTCAAATACTTTTCTTGAAGTGATTTGGCAGTCTGATTCCACATTGTTTTTATTGTACCTTCCTTATAGTCTTCTCCATCCATTTTCTTCATATTGTAAGCGTAATCTTTCATAATGTTTGCCAATTGCGCTTCACTCGTTTCAGCACTCAATGTGTATTCCCTCTCAGTACAAAAAGTAGTAAATTGGTTCCAAACTGTTTTTTTTGCCTTCTCCGTATTAATGGGAACATTTCCTTTGACTTTTTTATCGATGGTGGACAGAGAACAAACTCCAAATCGACTCATTTTCATGCAAAATCTCCAATTTTCACAATTGAATTCAACCTGTCAGTTTGACGTGTGGTTAATTTGACTGGATCATGTTTTGTTTTTTATATATAGCAACTACCAGAGAAAATAATCAAAAAATTATCAGTATAATACCATGTAGGTTGTACCACGTAACGTCGAATGGTGCAATTCTATTGGTCGATATTTGGGTCGGAAAAATAATCAATATAAATATATTTCAATGTCTTCGATAAAACTTTTTTACATCTCGACATGAAACATATTAATACAAATGTATTAACAAAAACTATATAAATATGTATATTAACATACAAATACAAGAAAATCCACTATTCCAAAATTATCTAAAATTCTCGAAATAAAGGATCAAATAAAAATAATTGAACGAGAATGACATTTTATAGCTGCTATTTTGGTCTCTAGACCTATTCAGAAATGTATTGAAATCAGATTCAAACAAGATCAAAATTGAACTCACCAAATAAGATAAAACCTAGAACGAATAATCTGGAAGTAAGTTTTAAAGTATCCAAAATAAAACAGAAATGATCAACGTGTTGTTAACACAAAATAAAATAGAAACAATCATTGTGTTGTTACCAAAATAAAACAGAAGTGATCGACGTGTGGTTTATTCGTTCCAGGTTTTATCTTATTTGGTGAGTTGAATTATGATCTTGTGATCTGAATTCGATACATTTCTGAAGTGGTCTAGAGACCGAAATAGCAGCTATAAAATGTTGGAGTTCTCGTTCAATTATTTTTATTTGATACTTTATTTTGAGAATTTTAGATAATTTTGGAATAGTTAATTTTCTTGTATTTATATGTTAATATACATACTTATATAGTTTTTGTTAATACATTTGTATTAACACGTTTCATGTCAGGATGTAAAAAGTTTTTTTTCCTAGACATTGAAAAATATTTTATATTGATTATCTATAAGGATATCATTTTGATGGTTTTTTTATATGGTTTCATCAATATATATTGTAGAAGTTAGAATATATAATTTTGAATTTAAAGTAATTTAAAATTACTTCTATCAAGTATTGACTCACATTCAAATGTTTACCTTATTTTATTAATAAATTTTTTGATTAATGATACAAGAATGTATCTGTAATGACCATTTTTCAATTTCTAGAAGATCATAATTTCCAAACTAGGATTCCAGAATTTTGACTGAATATGTGTTAAGAAATCGAATTAAAAGTAAATAAAAATTACATCACTCTAAACAATTACAAGTCGTCATTATAGTAACTTTAACTGTAAAAGTTCATATTTTAATTTAGGATATTGAATTGTATCAGTCCTTACTTGGTGAAAATCCATATTAAATAATTTGAAATAAGGTTATTCTGATTTTCACAAATTTTTATTGTTAAACTCACAACAATTGTTTCGCTATCACAGTAGCATCATCAGGTAAGATCAGTTATTCAAAATGTGATCTTACCTGATGATGCTACTGTGATAGCGAAACAATTGTTGTGAGTTTAACAATAAAAATTTGTGAAAATCAGAATAACCTTATTTCAAATTATTTAATTTAGGATATTCTTTAACTGGCCGTACTTATCACCAGAGGTAATTTTTTATGCATTACTTAAGTATGGGTTAAATTAAAAAAAATTAGGATTAAAACTATATCAGAGTCGAATTTTAATTGGGGAGTCCATAAAGCCAAAGAGACATATGAGAGAAATCGATCTAATTTACGTGTTTGCTACTATATACAGATTTGAAATTTGTCAACTTAGAAGGGACAAAATATATTTTATTATATTGAAACGGTCGGTCCGGAACAGTTGATTATGATGAATGTTTCAAAATTAATTTAATATTTATCTCACCACATAACCTCAATGTTCTTATATCAGTTGTAGATTTAGAGCATGTTACTTATTGAACATAAAACTTTTACCATCCCAAAAGTTTATAGTATTCCTATGATACAACACAAGATCTGTGTTCACTGTATAAATGATTGTGCATATAAACAGTTTTGTTATAGAAACAAACCAATTGTATATTAGTGTCAAATGAAATATTTTATCGAAAGAACTTTTTTGACCCATCAGTCCTCAGGTTCATTTAGTTATAAGATCAGGAGGAAAGAATATTCTTTACCTGTATTTTTCAATACTGCTCGAAAGTACTGTTGTGAAAGGTGAGACATTGTCAGTTTTGTTTGTATAGTGTTTGTTGAAATCAAGAAAGAACATGTCACTTCTTATCAAGGTATTTTTTAAATGGCAAAAAAGTTAATTGTTGAAATTGAGGTAATCCAAAATGAGATCATTTCTTTGTATATTAATAATATATCTGTGATTTTATTCATCTAGACTATCTAAGCGTACAATAAAATTTATCTATACAAGCCTTTTATTTAGGATTATTATTGTGAGAATTTGTACTTTCATCCGGATCAACCCAACACCTTGAATATTTGGAGAAATCTTGGATACAGACGCGTTTATTAAGTCTACATTCAACAATAAGGTTTACTTGAAATGAAATTTTGTGTACAGTTATGATTTTAAAACTTGGTATGTTTTGGGAAGAAATTTTGATAAAGATATGACTTTCAAAATGATAAATATGGGCAAATTATATTTTATTTTCCCCCTATTTATCATTTAAGATGAATTTATACATATTAAATGCCAAAATTATAGAATATTACTTTCAAACATTAATTTACCAACAGTGGTTCAATTATAATAAAAGCATTTTAGTTACAAATAATACTTTCAAACCTACCTTCTGTCACATTGATTTAATTGCTACAAAATTTCGGATAGAGATACGAGTTTCTTTCTACATTCACCAGCATTAGTTTATTCATAAAGAAATTCTGGATGGAGAATATGATTTACAAACCTACATTCACCAAGACTGGTTTACTTATTTTGAGAATAGATATTACTTTCAAGCCTACATCCACTAACATCTTAATAATAAATTTTAAACAGAGATATCATTTTCGAATCTACATTCACCTATGTTGGTTTATTAATGGAACAATTTTGTACCGATATTTAAACCCAAATTTATTTACAAAAAATTTCAGATAAAGACATGACTTTCCAACATTCATTCATTCACCAATAATGATTTAATTACAAAGAAATTTTGGATAGAGATATTATCTTCAAAACTACATAACAAGATTGGTTTGCTTATCAAGAAATTTTGGATATGTTATTTCAAAACCTACATCCCCTAACATTGATTTACTTAGGAAGGCATTCGGATAGAGATATCTACATTCCCCTATGTTGGTTAATTAATGAAGAAACTTTGATAAGAGATATAACTTTCAAACCTACATTCATTTATTTACGAAGAAATTTTGGATAGAGATATGATTTTCAAATCTACATTCACCAAGATTGGTTTGCTTGCAAAGGTATTTTTGGATGCAGATATGATTTTTAAACCTACATTCAGCAACATTGGTTCACTAACGAAGAAATTTTGGGTATAGATTTTCAAATATACATTCCCCAAGTGAAGAAATTTTATATAGAGATATGACTTTCAAACCTACATTCACCAGATTGGTTTGCTTACAAAGATATTTTTGGATAGAGATATGATTTTCAAAACCTACATTCAGCAACATTGGTTCACTAACGAAGAAATTTTGGGTATAGATTTTCAAATATACATTCCCCAAGTGAAGAAATTTTATATAGAGATATGACTTTATTTACGAATAAATTTTGGATAGAGATATGATTTTCAAACCTACATTCACCAGATTGGTTTGCTTACAAAGAAATTTTTGGATAGAGATCGATTTTCAAATCTACATTCCCCTAGTGAAGAAATTTTATATAGAGATATATAGAGCCTTTCAAACCTACATTCACCAGATTGGTTTGCTTACAAAGATATTTTTGGATAGAGATATGATTTTCAAACCTACATTCAGCAACATTGGTTCACTAACGAAGAAAGTTTGGGTATAGATTTTCAAATCTATATTCCCCAAGTGAAGAAATTTTATATAGAGAAACGACTTTCAAATCTACATTCATTTATTTATGAATAAATTTTGGATAGAGATATGATTTTCAAACCTACCTTGGTTTACTTACGAAGAAGAAATTTACGGTATAGACATGACATTCTAACCTACCTCCACCAACATTTTTACTTATGAAGAAATTTTGGATAAAGGTATGTATGACTTTCATTTATTTAGGAAGAAATTTTGGATAATAATATGACTTTCACTCATTCATTTCCCCACAATAATGGTTTAATTACAAAAAATGTTGTATTGAGATATCATTTTTAAACCTACATTCACCAAATTGGTTCAATTACGAATAAATTTTGAGTATAGATGTGACGTTCGAGCTACTTTATTGGTTTCTTTTGAAGAAATTTTGTATAGAGATGACCTTCAAACCTAAATTCATTTATTTACAAATAAATTTTGTATAAAGACATTGCTTTCAAACGTTCATTCATTCACCAATGCTGCTTAAATTACTTTCGATCCTACATTCACCGAGATTGGTTTCCTTATGAAAAAATGTTGGATAGAGGTATGATTTTCAAATCTAAAATTCATCAACATTGGATTATTTACCAAGAAATTTTAGAGATATGATTGTTAAACCTATATTCAAAAACATTGGTTTGCTCATAAAGAAGTTTTACACAGGGTTATGATTTTCAAACACACCTTCATCAACATTTGTTTACTTACCACGAAATTTGGGGAGGTATTAATTTTAAAACCTATATTCACCTAAATTGGTTTACTTTTAAAAATGTAGTAACAGTACATAACTCGGGACATGGTACACCTTCTCAATAAAAAGTGATAGAAAACAAAGTAGTAATGATTCCTTTATTCCATTGAATGGATGATTTTCAAACCTGAATTCAGCAACTTATGTTTAATATTTTCGATCAGTGATCTATCATTCTAACCACTGAAAACAATTTTGATTTCAATCAGCTATAAATGGCCATCTATTAGACTTAACAAATTACTGATTTTTAGTGGATATTGCATGTTTAAGAAAGAATAAATTACGTATATTGGTAAATAAAGAAAAAAATATATAATTTAAAATAATATATTTCAACTAAAGCGTTCAAATAATACAATGATTTCCAGGACTACATCAAAATAACCATAATTTTCTAATCTTGATTTGTCGTATATCTATTGTAATACCTAATTAGACAAGTGTGTTAACCAACTCATTGTGGTACAATTATAATTTCAGCGAAAAAAATTATGTTTAATCAATGCAAATACTGGCAAAATATACATAAAATCTTCAATTTTAACTGTAAGTCAAAAAGATATAATTAGGCAAAATAATCTCACTAAAATTGGCAAAAATATATATAAACAAATAATCTCAGATCGATTTTCATTCAGAAACATAACATGAAAGATTCTCTAACTAGATTTAAAATTTCTTTCTAAATTTAACAGGTTTCTTTGGACATGTAAGCTAGTTAGAAGAATTTCAATGAATTAAAAGTTAAAATTCATAAGTACTTACATATAAAGCCTTACTGCTTTGACATATTAAAAAATGCATTTTAATTTTTATCTTCCGTATACAAATGTATATTACATTTCATTCACCTATAACATTACACCGGGTAGGAAGGATGCAATCTTCCATCTGTAAAACGAACAAATTTGTCACAAATGTATAATACACTAAAATCCTTTTTGATTAGTTGAACTTTCACGTCATTTTCTGTAAATGCTTCTAAAATACTTTGTACAATAAGAATTCTTTTAACAGTGAGTGGCATGTAGTGTTTGTTAGGTGTCAAGTAACTTAATATTCTAAAATTCAATGAAATAAGTGGGTACAGATATTTGGAAGACTAAAACATAGTATTAAGTACACTATTGAGCAGAAATGTTTTTAAGGTTATGTATTCATTCATTTAAAATCCTTTAAAAACCGTTTCTTACCTAGAGAAAATATTTTTTAGTATCTACTCATTAGTGAACTCAAAGTACCTTTATTAACAATTAGATCAAACAATAACAAATTGATAAACAATAGAGTCCAAGATTAATAAAAATACACATTATAATCTATAAACTGACCTTTTTATACAATGGTATGGTAGATAGCATGCTTCCTATCTCATTCACTTTCACTCAGAAGTCTTTTTAAGGAGATAACTGTTGTCCATGCATTGGATCATATCCACAACTACTTGCATCATATGCCGAACTTTGATCATAAGCAGAGCCCATTGAGTAGCCCATTGAATCTTGAGGTGGTGCGGGGGACATCATTGGAGTAGGTGTTCCACTATATGGTGACGCTCCAGCAGCTTTTTTAGCTGCATAAAGATTAGCTTCTTCTTGAGCTTTGCCTATATTTTTCTTATATCTAATCCTCTTGTTTCCAAACCAATTCGATACTTGACTTACTGTTATTCCACATTTCCTAGCCAACTCTTCTTTAGCTTCTTCACTAGGATATGGGTTGGATAAATGGGAATAGAAGTATTCATTTAATATTTCAGATGCTTGTTTACTAAAATTTCTTCTTTTTCTTCTAGCATCTAAAAATCTTGACCTCAAGATCATAACTGCTTCACATGTAGATTGTTTCAATTGCATCTGGATGGAACTAAATTTTTTATGAATAATTTGCACCATTCTTTCAATTTCCTTTGGAGTGATTGGCCTAGTACGGGACTGTTCTCTAAGTAAATTCATAACATGGGTAGTGAATTCATTACATGCCTGTTCATATTTTTCTAATTCTTGGTGGTATATTTGGCGAATTTGGGCTAATTTAGCTCTATAATCTGAATGTTCAATTGCATTATCAGGTTGTCCTGCTTGAGCAGCAGCAGATCCCGAGGCAGCTGCCCCAGCACCTCCACCTTTCTCAGGGCCAGCAACACCTTCTGCTATGAGCATATTGTCCAGTCGCATAAGCTGGGGATCTGGAGGCTCTTCCTCTTGAGTATTTCTCAATGACAGTACAGTCTTCTCCTTAATTTCGCATAAAACTGAAAATAAAGCTGGTTTCATTCTGTGACAATTCAGTGTATGTTTTCTAGCTTGGGCTTCATCTAAACTTTGATCAGTTATATTCATAATTTGTTGCAAAATTTCTGCAATGTCTTGTTTTCGAGGCTCGTTTTCACCCCCAGTGGGAGGCTCTCCCTGGGGGTTCATTCCATAAGGTTGAGGAGGCATTAGCCCGCCTCCGGCGTGACCCATCATTCTTGCAGGATCATCCATCACTGACCGTCACTTTTATGATTTATTAACTTATTTTTCACACTAAACTCTTTTAAAAAAAGACAAAAAGATGGTGGCTGTTTGACAACAGCTTTGATAATGCAAAAAGCGCAGGATTAAGTTTATAGATTGTTTACTCTAGTCAGTGTTGCAAACCATAGATTAACAAGAATTAATAATTCTTTATCTATGGATATTTCTCTTTTTCTATGACAGATATTAGATTCATAAGATAAATTTTATATTTTTGAAAATTCAAAACATTCTGTAAATTCCATTGAAGTCTCCATTGAGAGTCTTAGAAGCGATAAATGAATTGCATTGCTGAAATCAAGTTTACAATACAACTTTTCAGAAACAGCTGATCTATTTGAATACTGAGGTATTTAATAATGAGAGAATTCATAAGACCAATCACTTAAAAAAAAATTGTTTTGGTTATATTTTAAAGTTTCGGAGATAAACCTGAATACATCAAAAATTATTTACCATTTCGACAATAATACAATTATTACTGTTAATGTTTTACTCTAATGAGTTTACTGAGGAGATCCGTATTTTCTAAGGATCATACGAGTGACAGAATTTCTCATAGATTATATAAATTACATCACGGTACTTATCCGCATATTTCTGTGACACTTTTCTATGGCACTGTAACTTGACGCTTGACGCGCGTGCTCAGTGACAATATCAAAGACGTATTTATCATAGACCTATTATTATTAGGATAATAAGTCTATGTTATTTATGGCTTTGCCGTTGTATTCTGAAGCGGCAGAGAGGAAACTTCTTGGAAATAAAACTCCTGAGCGACTTAAAAACATACTCGAGATAACAGTACTTATAACAGTCCCTCATGGTAACTCTTAGTAAGTAAACTTCTTTTAAATGCTTCTGGTTAATTGCATGCTTTACGCTTTGAATACCACCTTAGTTTTAATGTAAAATTATTGATTGCACGCTCGTTCATTGTACTTCCACTCATTGCTTTTCATTCTTGTATTTTTGCTTCAGTGTTATTTAATTCGACCGGAATGTTTTACTAAAATGCATTGCCTTTATATATAACTGAAGCGGCACGACCCTCACAAGGTATCTATTGATATTGTATACTTTCTCTCGGTGCCTGGTTGTTGTCTGTTTTATTTCTTAATAGTGCTTCTTTATTTGTATTGTTCATGGTATCCGCAGTATCTGATATATAACTGATTTGCATGTACTCAAGTGTGATCCCCAGTTACCTATTTCTTTGTTTCTTTTATTGTAACGTCCATTAACGCGCCTAGGTGATGGGGTACTGTATCTATTTTATAATGTCCTCGTCAGTTTGTGTTACATATTTGCCATATGCATGCGCCCGCTTACTTAGAGAGATTGTATTCCTTGTGAACTGGTAGCGTTCTTTAGGGTAAATCACTAAATAGAGGACGACGTATCGTATAGAAACACTAAATAGCTCCGAATTTCCAACGCTACTGTGAGAATGTGTGATTGCTAGATAATTGTTCAAAGGTGTTGTGATATCCCCAGGATTAGCTTGCGTGACCCTTCAGGTAGTGTTCGGTTTGTTCTTTAGACGATCGCGATAAAAAGGTTAGCGTTCTTTAGAGTACTTCGTATTATCCCAGATATCTTAGAGTGCTCTGTATAATCCCGGATATTTTAGAGTACTATACTCAGTGTATAATAGGGGGCATAGCTCATTACGTTGAAAAATATCTCAATTCTCAAGGAACCATAATTGCAGTCCTTTTGTGTAACAAACTACGACCAATGAAATTATCAGATTATTTGCTTTTACAATGAAATAATTGAGTTATTTTTCACCTTATACTTTTTGGGATGGAAGTTGAGAGACTTTTATTACTGTCAAAAAAGCGAACAATAATTTTAGTATTTTTGGAATATTGACTATCATGAGTCCTTTTTGTGTAAATACAAGAGTGACAGGAGGAGCTATGTTTCGGTTCGAATATTTATATCGTCTTGCATTTTCGAAGGTTGTTTATCATGGAGATACTTTTCTTTTTTAGTAAAATATTGATGAAAGTATCTATGATTCGATTCGAATGTGTATATATATTAATGCCAGAGAAATAGAGGTCTCTATATATCTGATTAATGCATTAATATCATAGACATTATTACAATATACTCACCATAGACTTATTGTCCTAATATGTCTACGATAGTTTCACAAATTACGTGTAGTTGTTTTGGTTGGCAGTTCTGAACCGTTTGTTAGTCAGTTACTAAAATCGATTAATTGCTGTTTTGGTTCACCTCGTACTGATTCGAGATTTCTTGTTTTGACTTTTTTGAGATTCTAAATTGTCCTAGTGCTGTGAAAATGAACCCTAGGTTTGAGTGGTACTGGTTCAGGATTACGTACTTCGTACATGCGTAAGTAACATAACGTCAAGAGACTTGTAGCACATAGTTATTTGAAGCGTTAGATCTTACATTATTGATATTTCATTCGTTCACCTCTCAAAAGGAGCTGTGTGAATTATTGAATACTTAAAAGTTGTTAATGAATAAGAACATAATATCGTATATAATATTGATTTCAGCTTTTTTATTTTCAGTTTAAGATAGGATAATGCTCTGACAATGTGCATCATTTTCTGAGGACAAATGATCATGATAACCTTAACAATTATTTACATGTATTTTTTTATATTACTTTCTTTTATTGTCTTTGTTCATCGGCATTTTTTCTTAATTCTAATGTCCTAAATAGAGAGTATTACCAAACCTGTCGATTGTAGAGTTGGGCAGTGCCCAACTCTATATAATCACTCACTCAGTGAGTGAGTGATTCTCTATAAAGTAATTCATGGAAGTAGAAGGCTTGTTATACGTAAGAAGACCCTCGTGCTATTCAGCCAGCAATTCAATTCAAATCCTACTCACTATTCAATTACTCAGCGGCAACATTTCACTGAATTAACACGCAGACTCCTGAATTAATTAATTCCTTTTCGGGATTCACCCACTGCTCATTTAATATTGAATATTTGAATTGAATGTTAGTGGCATTTTGGTAAAATGAGCCGTAATATGAAAAATTTACTACAAAAACAACTATTCAATATAAAAAAATAATTTATTAAAAACAATAAAATAAACAGAGGAAATGAATCAGGTGTTTATCAGTTGAATTCCGATAAGGTATATTGGTATTGAGAGTGTTTGAGGAGGTTACTAGAGAATTGAGTTGTGAAAAAAGTGTCCCTATCGAAAATTCCTATTCTTACCATTGCTCTTTTAAAACATTGCATCCGAATGAGAACGGAACGTGAAGGTCAACATGAAGTTTTATCAATGATATATGTTCTATACAATGGACTGGATTCTCGATTTGTGAAAAAGTATAGAACTCTAGATATACTTTGGGAGGAAACACTTCTGGATCTAAGATACAAGCACTATGAATTCAGAGGTATGGACCCAGATGATGGGATTTTAAAAACTACAAAGGACAGAATGAACTGAGTTCAATTGGTACGAATATATCTGTCCCAGCAGAACCCTCAAATTCAGTACTATTTGAAATTGAAGTTAATTCTACTATCTGGGACGAATTTGATGAAGTAGTTCAGGGTGTGTTGTAGCCAGTTAACTCTCAGTCAGCGAGCATGGTTGAAATTGACAAATATTTATTATTTATCTTCTTCTCAAAACAGATAATCCTCTGTTGTGGTGTAAACAGAATAAATATATGTTTCCTCTCCTATTTGAACCGATGAGGAGGCGTTTATGCTTAATGGCTACATCTGTTCCATGTGGACGTATATGTAAAACACGAACGCCTATTGATTTGAAAATTTGAATTGAATCAAAATCCATCACATTATTTCTATGACACTACAGAAAAGTGTTTTGCTGTTCAGAATCTTCCTAGGGCAGTTCAAACTTCCGAGCACAGATTACTGAATAATATAGCCTTGTTGATCTATGCTTCCGAATATTGGTCTGAATTTCGTAACCAAAACAAACCCATAGAGAAACTATTATATATTTAGTTATCTATTATATATACCTATTTTAACGTCTATGGTCATCATCAATCTCCGTGGCATTCTTTAAGTAAATAATATTCTATATGAGAGGTAAATTGACCGGCATTTATTAACAAAATATTCATGTTTTTGTAATTTCATTACTCAGAAGAGAGAACATGAAAATATGTTCCAGTGGGCCAGTGATCATGTGGAACTATATAAAGTATGTACTCTATTTAACCTAACTGAAATTGGAAACCCAAGTAGATTTTCTTATAAGTCTTTGAAAGGATATATACAGAATGGTCCTCAGTGTGGTCTGGTAGCCTTGGCTATAGCATGTGAAAATGCTAATAAACAATTTGTGGAAAATGTTTTTGAGTTTGCTAAGCAACACCAATATACTTACAATGGGGAAATATTCAGTAGTAAATATATGGAGACCTTAGCCAATTTTTTCTTGAAGAATGAATATAGAAGTTATATTTTCCACGGAGAAGTAAACTGCCTTAAAACGAAGGAACACCTATTGCATGGTGGTCTGATTTTAGTAGCGTATCCTTTCTTAGGGTTTCTTATAAAATGTTTATGTGTGTGATATTCTCCTTAGAAGTATTGCAGCTATGATACAGATAAAAATAACAGTCCTGGCCTATATAATGGACACAAAGCTCACTGGGCAGTTCTGTGTGGAGCTGTTGAAACGGAAGATGATTTTTGGGTTATAGCACGACATGGAAAAGCAAAAAATGTTGCGATATGGAAAATTGACGAACTTTCCCAAAGCAATATGCAGTTGAATGAATTTTTTCCTGATAGGAAAAACTCCAACCTTCAATATAAAATACCTGAAGGCGGTTTGAATGGCGAATGGGGGTTGAAGAACACATCAGTATTCATAGAAAAACTATGAATTTTAAGTAGGCAGTTTTGGATTATTATTTTCCTTTCTCTTGTTCTACATGAATGGAGTTCAGGGTGAATTAGTTACTTGTCAGAGAATGAAAAAATTACTTTAAATATTTTTATTCAAACATGGTCCTATTTATGTTTATTGTGTATTGAATTTTTTTTAATTTACCTTTTACCTAATTTGATGTCTGAAACATGTTTTAATTACATTATATGACCACAACGATTTAGTATAATCTAATTTGTCTGCCAAGGCACAAACAATAATTAATCGTCCAACTTTCGAATTGAGTAATGTACAAAACCATCATTAGAAAGTGTAGACCTTGAAATTTTGTAGCCTTACCAGAAGAATAGTTGAAATTTTACTCATTTGTTATTGAGTGAATTCATGAAAGTAACTATTTATTAATATTACTTGAGGGAACTCTTAAAGTACTTGTACATTAATAAGAGTTATCTAATCACCATTTTTCATCTTTATGTTTCTCAGAATTTTTATAGTTAAATTTACAAAAGGATATACTTGATACAAGAAGCTTCAGCATGCTCTTTCAGTAATATCAATGGTTATTTGTTATGTCAGTCAATATTCTGACATTTCTTGGTATTTGTATTGTTGACATAGGGTTTCAAATCTGGGTCCATTGTTTGGCAAGCAGATGGTATGACTTATCTGCCACATAAGCAATTCTTGCAATGATGTCAAATACTACTACGGCTAGCAATCAGTTTAGGGATTGTAAAACATTTTCTGATATGAATCAAATCTATGATTGTTTCGGTCTTTACTTGACGAAAATTCATCTTGAAAATATGAATAAACACAATATTCTAATTTCCGCTAATATTTTATTAACACTACGATCGTTACGTCATACCATGAAGAAGTCATGGTATGACGTAACGATCGTAATGTTAATAAAATATTAGCGGAAATTAGAATATTGTTTTTATTCATATTTGATATGAATAAATAATTGTGGCAGTTTTTTATATTTTAAAGAAATAAAATTGTCATGCGCACTGGAAAGATCGCCCAAAAACTTAACTTCGCTAATCGAATCTGGGAATTAGTACTTAACATAGATAAACAAGGCTACTAATGTGGTAATCTGTGGTACTTTGCTTAAACTATATGAATAGAGACCTGCCTTCATAGACAAACTATTAATATGTATGTAGTTTATCTATGCCTGCCTTATTTTCTTCATAAACTGTCGCCATCAGTATTATATCTATGCGAAGATCATTGATAAACTACATCCTTTAATAGTTTGTCTATGCCATATATTAAGGATAATAGTATCTGTAATTGGTGTGTCTATGATAAATACAACTCTGTCGAGATTATAAATATTTTAAACTATACTGCTGTTCCTAAATCTGTGAAGATCCTTCAGTGTTTCTGCAAATTCTATGTTTTCAGATGTTTGACGTTCTAGGTAGCTTGAATTCCAGTTGACATTTGGGCATCATTTTGATGCTCATTTCCAATTTGTTCTAACAAATTGATTAATTATTTACCAACATTTGTTTGTAGGTATAAATTAAATTTAAGTAATTCAAGATCACTTAAACTTAATCTACATCGGTCCCGATGTACTAGTTATTAATATAAGAACTTTCTAAACATCAACAAGATACAATGGACGAACAAACAAGAATGTTGACACACGGAGGCCTTATAGGATCTCATCCTTACGGCTTGAACCATCACAACGATGGCCCTAATGAAAATGATTCTGTCAAACAACACGATATACTTGACATATTACAGCAAATCATGAGTATCACCGATCAAAATCTGGATGAAGCTCAGGCAAGAAAGCATACACTGAATAGTCATCGAATGAAACCGGCACTCTTCTCAGTTCTGTGCGAAATTAAGGAGAAAACTGTTTTGTCTTTAAGAAATGTTCAGGATGATGATCCTCCAGATCCTCAGTTGATGAGATTGGACAATATGTTGATAGCTGAAGGTGTTTCGGGTCCTGAAAAGAACTCGAGCCAAGCTATAACAGGTGCGCAAAGTATTCAGTCTGATAGTGCAATTGAACATTCAGATTATAGAGCTAAACTGGCTCAAATTCGTCAAATATATCAGCAGGAATTGGAGAAATACAACCAAGCCTGTACAGAATTTACAAATCATGTTATGAATCTTTTGAGAGAACAGTCACGAACCAGACCTGTTACTCCTAAGGAAATTGAAAGAATGGTTCAAATAATTCACAAGAAGTTCAGTTCAATTCAGGTACAACTTAAACAATCAACCTGTGAAGCAGTAATGATCCTAAGGTCTAGATTTCTGGATGCTAGAAGGAAACGTAGAAATTTCAGTAAACAGGCATCTGAAATCTTGAATGAATACTTCTATTCCCATCTCTCAAATCCATATCCTAGTGAAGAAGCTAAAGAGGAATTAGCACGTCGATGTAACATCACTATAAGTCAAGTTTCTAATTGGTTCGGTAACAAGAGAATTAGATACAAGAAAAATATAAGTAAAGCGCAGGAAGAAGCAAATTTATATGCGGCTAAGAAAGCAGCAGGTGTCTCACCATTCGGGGATGGTACCCCCACATCCATGATGTCGCCTGGTCCTGACGGAGTTGGTTACTCTATGGGAGGTTCTTATGATCAAAGTCCAGCCTATGATTCAAGATACGATCCTATGAATTCACCATGAAGATCTTCAGCATCAATTTAAGGCTATATGAAGTCTCTCGTACTAGAAATATTAGTACTTTAAGGTAGCTGTATGTTAGTTTTAAAAGTTTGATTTGTTTGCAAGGCTGGGATTGGATTTTGGTCAAACAAGGAAATTATTCTTACTTCTATCCTGCTTATGTTTTGTAAATTTTGGTTGGAATTTTTACTATAGTTCTATGGTCACCATCTATGATTTATACGAGACATTTTTACCGGAGTATTTTTCTTGTTTACTAAGTTTTACATGTTATAAATTGGACAGTATTAATGTGAAAGACTCTTGTGTTATTGAAATCAAGACTTTTGTGGTAACTTAGAATAGTTTTGTGAATTGTTTTCTATCAGAGATCTTGTAGGAAAAGGCCACGGAAATTTTTTGTTCTACTATTTAGTACATTGATCAATTATTATGAGTTTTTGTGTAAAAGTCTAAACTTTCTCTAAAAGAGTTATAAAGACCTCCCAGTGATCAATAAGTGCAATAATTTATGAGGACCATGTCCAGATTTTGTGCAAAAACCATGTTTCCATTTGTATTCTCGTTAATTTTTTCACTTCTAATATTTTTTGCTACCTCAGTATTTATGAATTTTATTCAATGAATGTTTAAGATAATGTTTGGCATTATCTTTCTAGTTGATTCAGTTAAATTTTTGAACATACCCCCTTGAAGGAACACAAAGGAAGAGTACTACAAGATGAACCAGAAAACAATTGAGATAATTTATTTATTTTATAAAATATTCAGATAGTATTTAGCATAAGAAATTATTGATTAACCATTTTGTTGCTATTGACAATTATTTTTCATCTTTGATGATCACTCTATGTATACGAACTCAATAAAACCATAACACTTTAAAATATCGTTAATTTCTTCTTATCCCTCCTGTTGTCCTGTTCATTTTTTATATTTTGCGCCTGATTTTTTAAATCGGATAATGTGTTTAGGGTTGTATTAAGTTTGTGTTTAAGATTTTTATGCATTAATGAATTACTGTCTTTATGCCTGGACAACGATTCTTCTAGGATATTTATGTCTCTTTCGGCCCTTTTTATGTTTTCATCGGTCTTGAAGCTTTCTACGCTCAAATTCCTGCATGTCTCTTTTTTAATATCTTGTCTGTGTTGAGATTTGTTATAGACAGTTGAAGAACCACTAGGTTTGTTGGTTAACGTATTATTCAAAAATTTGAACACATCTTCTTTGTTCTGTTCCTTTTCATATGCCTTTCTATTTCGCATCTCTTGTTTCCGCTGTTGGATTTTCATTTTTCTCTCTATGCTGAACAGGTTTTTGTCACCTCCGTGTTTTTCCCTAAGGTTCATACAGTGATCTGTAACATTTTTTGGTGTAACACGAAAAAAATAGAATGACTACGCTATCTTTTACACAGGTGAATTTTTGAGTACCTAATGACTTTCCCGGGGGTAATACAACTGCAGTCACTGGATCTACTCTTCCATCTGATCTTTTTCCAAGTCCTGTACCAACAACATACCCCATTCTCTGCATTAGTTTCGAACCTATTCCCTGGAATAAAAAATATGTTATATACGATACTTCTGAAATTTTAGAAATTCTTTAAATGTTTCTTTTTTGGATTTTCTCGATTCCCTGAATATCCTTATCCAACTTATGATTGTTTTTTATTATTTCATAAAGCTTTTTCAATTGGATCTTGATAATTCTGATCCAACTTATTTTTTGTTTTCTTTTATACTTTTATATTATTTTACAGGTAGTTTTCCTGTTTTACAGGTAGTTTTCAGTTGGATCTCGATAATTCAGTGAATCCCTAATCAAACTTATTTTTTGTGTCTTTTATATTATTATTACTTTACAGGGTGTTCTCAGATGGTAGTCTTTTGATGAGGAAAAGTGCTTTAATGTAATGTCAAAGATACCTAGAAGAATATTTGAAAATACCTGTAAGTATTGAAAACTGAGGAAGAAATTGTTAAACAGCTTAATACTAGGTAATCTTAACCAGCTATTGATAAATAATATGTTAGAAACTCAATACAGAATATAATTTTGTATGTGAATCCAAAAGTATAGGTAGTACAATGAAAATTTGATAAAATGTATGAAAATAAAGTGAAAATCCTCATCAGTAAAAATTTAGGTAAAGTTCATCAAAAAAATAATAGTATACATTCTGTCAAGAAAGTACCGGGAATTATCGATTTAAATCTGGCGGGGCAATGAGGCAGGTAAAAAATTTTTTTCCTAGGTTGGTACCACTGTCCTTAATTACTATGCCAAGCTTGAGCGGGATCTGTCAACTAATGTGTTTGCAACAGCTGATTAAGTCAGTCGATGTCAGAGTGCGTGCCGATTTTTACTATGGGTGATTACGTTGAGCAAAGAATTTGTTTAAAGTTTTGTGTTGCAAATGAATTTTCGTGTGCCGATGCATTGAAAATGTTACAAAAGGCCTTTGGTGATAATGCTCTATCGAAAACTCGTGCATATCATTGGTACAGAGCCTTCAAGGACGGTCGTGAAGTGGTCGCCCATCGACGGATTCGATCGAAGATAACGTCGATAAAATAAAGGAAAGGGTGCTGGAAAACCGTCGTACCAGCTTGAGAGAGATAGCACATGATCTTAAGATATCCCAGGAGTCCGCACGTACGATTTTGATTGATATTTTGGGCATGAGAAAGGTGGCCGCACGACTCGTACCGAAAGACCTGAATTTTCTTCAAAAACGTCATCGCGAACAGGTTGCTTCAAACATGCTGGATCGCTGTAATTCCGATTCTACATTCATGGAACGCATTATAACTGGTGATGAGACCTGGGTCTACGAGTACGATATGCAAACAAGCCAGCAATCATCGGAATGGGTGGCAAAAAATGAGCCGAAACCGAAAAAACCACGCCAAAGCCGCTCGAAAATGAAGGTGATGCTCATTGTTTTCTTCGATATCCGTGGCGTGGTGCACTACGAATTCGTTCCAGAGGGTCAGACGGTAAACAAGGAGTATTACCTAGGCGTTATGAAACGTTTGCGTGAGCGTATCCGTAAGAAGCGGCCAAATTTGTGGGCGAACAACTCATGGATTTTGCATGACGATAACGCGCCTTCTCACCGAGCTACGATTGTGACTGACTTTCTCGCCAAAAACTCAACAAACGTGCTTCAGCTACCACCGTATTCGCCGGATTTGGCTCCCTGCGACTTTTTCCTCTTCCCAAAACTAAAATTGCCCCTTCGTGGCACCCGTTTTGAGTCGATTGAAGCCATAAAACAAAATTCGGCGCGAGAGCTAAAGTCCATCCCGGAAAGCGCCTATAAAAAATGTTTCGATAATTGGAAGTGCCGTTGGCATAGATGTATTGGAGCAAATGGAGCCTATTTTGAAGGCGACCCAATAAATTTTGACGATTAAATGTAAAAATGTTGTTTTAATTGAAAATTCCCGGTACTTTCTTGACAGAGTAGTATACGATACTTCTGAAATTTTAGAAATTCTTTAAATGTTTCTTTTTTGGATTTTCATGATTCCCTGAATATCCTTATTCAACTTATGATTGTTTTTTATTATTTCACAAAGTTCTTTCAATTGGATCTTGATAATTCTGATCCAACTTATTTTTTGTTTTCCTTTATACTTTTATATTATTTTACAGGTAGTTTTCAGTTGGATCTCGATAATTCAGTGAATCCCTAATCAAACTTATTTTTTGTGTCTTTTATATTATTATTACTTTACAGGGTGTTCTCAGATGGTAGTCTTTTGATGAGGAAAGGTGCTTTAATGTAATGTCAAAGATACCTAGAAGAATATTTGAAAATACCTGTAAGTATTGAAAACTGAGGAAGAAATTGTTAAATAGCTGAATACTAGGTAATCTTAACCAGCTTTTGATAAATAATATGTTAGAAACTCAATACAGAATATAATTTTGTATGTGAATCCAAAAGTATAGGTAGTACAATGAAAATTTGCTAAAATGCATGAAAATAAAGTGAAAATCCTCATCAGTAAAAATTTAGGTAAAGTCCATCAAAAAAATAATAGTATACATCTATACATACATAATTTAATTTTATCTACAAATTTTATTAAAGAATATTAGTCTTACAAAAGTACAAGATTTCTTAAATGTTTAGATTCTCTCATTAAGGTATTGACCAATAAATACCCATTTAGGATTCTATGAACTTACCACAGAACAATTTATCAGAATTACATAAAACTAAAAATTGTCTGTACATTGAAATTAGGACTGAGTTTCACTTGAATATGTTAAATTTTATTTCTACTTACTTTAGTGAATTTTTCCCAATCTCCTAAAGGACCGTTTGAAGGTGGATTCATCAAACTCATATTAACTACATCTTGATCTAACTCCACCTCCCCATCGCTTGATTCGCCACTACTTTCATCCTCAGAACCGTACTCCTCATTCTCCATAGGTAATATATCTTTGAACGGTAATTCCATGACCTTTTTCACTGTTTCAAATTTAACCATACATGTATTATCAAGAATTTGTGTGATTTTGGCTCGTCCCCATAATTTATTATTTTGTTGTGCTAATACTGGACTTCCTATCTGCAAGGAGGCAAAGTCTGGCTCGGCAAAATCTCTCAGATTGGAGAAAGATACTATTTCACCATGAGAATATTTACATTTTTCTTCCGAAAATTTGCAGTCTGTTTCAAAGTAATAAGGACATGGTAACATCTCTTCATGAGTAGGGTTTACAAAGAGTACTCTAACCTAAAAAACAGGTATTTCTTAAATGTAAAAGATGATTTGACAACATTACTTGAGTATTATCATTAGCACTGCTTGATGGAATGACTGAACATATCATAGCATTATGATATCCCTCACTGCCCCACTTATTTGTGTGAGGAGCTTTACACATCTTCCCTTCCATTTCTTTGAGACTGGAGGAAACCGTTTCTTCCTCTCTTTTCGATACATTTGAATCGGTTTGTGAAACTTCATTGACTTCTGCCTTCAAATGTTCAATTCCATAAATTTAGAGGATCAAGGTACACCTTAAACTGTTAAATTACCATAAAAAGTGCATACTCGTCATCAATATTTTCATCTGGTCCAATTTGTGGTTGTGTTAAATTAGAGTCATCTCCGCCTGTTAATGACAATAATTCTTCAAGGGAATTTTTGAGAGATAATAGGTCCTCTCGATCTTCATCAGAACAAGACGCAAGAGCTATATTTACTTGTTCTAACTGAAAGAATAATATTTATTTTTTCAATATGATGAAAGTAACATCCTAATACCTGTTTAATGTATTCATTACAATTCATGACTCTTTATCAATCGGTAACCTTTCGTAAGAAAAATATTTCAACTGTATTTCAAAAAATGTCTAAAAAATGCTTTTCTCGTTAATTCTTTCATTCACTTTCGATTTTAATCTTTAGCTATTTTATAGGAGCATAGAGTAATAAACATATGTAATAAACTTTGTTTAGTACCTTTAGTATAGGAATCTTTTCATTTTAGCCAACCTTCTGTATTTGCAGTTACGAGTTTGGTAAATTTTAGTTGTAATTTCTATGTTCTGTGGGGGAATTATTTATTGATATATCTTCTTCTTCTTTCCTTTACAATGTGCTCGGTTGATCTGCGATATTTGAGGGGAAGTTCATTAGTTTCCGCCAGAATGATGGCTATGGGTGGACTTCATATATCCCATTGCAATGCGCCAAGCATCATATTGCATACGATCAAGTCTATTGAGCTATCCTGTACCTTACGGAGTATTCTAAAAGACCTAGGGTGTTACGGAGTACTCTAAGATCTGGGGTTTTACGGAGTACTCTAAAAGATCTAGGGGTTTGCGGAGTACTCTTAAAGATCTGGAATTATACGAAGTAATCTAAAGAGCGCTAACCTTTATATCGTGATCGTCTAGTGGCGGGCGAATAGGACGTTACGTTGTGTAGGCAACCCAAATTACACCTAACGAGAGCAAGGAAACAGTGACGGGAGGTTCAAATATTCGAAACACAATAATACCAGAATAATATATTTTTATTAATAATGTTCAAAAGCAACAACCCTCAATAAATGGAAACACATTAATCAGCCTGTGGTTGAATCTACTCTACGCAGTGGTTCGCAAAGCGGCCCTGTGAAACCAATAGCGCCCCGGGTCTAAATGACTTATTACTACATATTGTTAGGTCGGTATTCGCTCAAATCAGATATCATTCTTATGCAGCGGAAAGGGTAAAGTTATGCAGGAAAAAGGGGATACAGCCAGCATGCGCATCTTCAACTGTACTTCCGGTAATCAGTGCTGAACCTCAATTACAAGGGGTAAAATAAAATAGAAAGGCCTTTTACTTGATAGAAGAAATATAACAAAATTTGAATATTAAAACAAATTAATATATGTTTATCTTCTACAATTTAAATTTAAATTGTAGAAGATAAACATATATTAATTTGTTTTAATATTCAAATTTTACAAGGGGTAAGTTTAAATGGACAGTAAGGTAAGGGTAATTGTGGCATGTCCAGGAGATCTCCTTGAAGAGGGGATCTAACCTAATTCGAGTCGACCGGAGGTAACTAAATATTATTATTATGGTAAGAAAATGTGTAAATTTTTGATGATTTTTAGATTGTCATCACTCCGAAAAGACTATTTCTAATAGGGGAGCAATTTGATTAGATTGGAAGTGGATAGAGATGCCCATATATTTATATTTTTATAGGTTTTTGTGAAAAAGTATAGTCATCGTTTTTTCTAACTGAAACTATAAATCTATGGGATAATATTTTTTTTTCGATATATCGCTTTTAAATAGCTATATATATATATATATATATATATATATATATATATATATAGTCTTACTTTTCTTTCGTATGGGTAAAATCCATATAAACTATTTAATTCTAGTGTGAGAATTTTCATTGAAATACATTATTCAGGATATATCAAATAATTATTAATTTCTGTAGAAGTTTGAACTTTTTTGTGATTGAAGGATAGTAAAGACACAAATAATGAATAATAAAAAGCGACAATGAGATACGATTCTGATATCTAACGAAAAAGATTTATTCACAACACTATATTACAAATCAACTCTGAAACAAGATGAATAACAAGAGACAATGAGAAAATAATTTTCAATATATTATATTTATCCGAATTGATTTTATTTCAACAAAGATAATTTGGTTCATTACAGTTATCACTAAATGGAACGAACTTCATTTTATCGCAACCCGATTGTAGGCTCTAGATATCCAGTTCTGCTCGCCTCATGCTCAGTTCAGCTCTTCAAGATCATTCTAAAGCCATTGGCTCTTGGTTATTATTCATCCAGTTACTCCATTTCTGGTCAGGTGAAAATAATTCTTCTGGTTTCGAATCAATAAAATTATTGGACTGTATCCGTATATATGGGGGCAACTGAAACATAGAACTATCAGAACAATATAATATAACTATATTTCTAAAATACACAGAGAGTGAGTGGACTAGAATCCACAGAAAAATAGAAATGGATTGACAGCATATTAGATTTATCGGTTTCTACAGAATGGTGCATTTTGTGAAGATACTGAGTCCATTCTCTATGTTCAAGGTATTAAGCATAAAAATGTATCATTTATGCATCGAAAATCAAACAAAAAGTGTTGCCAATGAACACAAGATCATTATAGATCGCACAATCCGCGTTATCTGAGAAATATTGACTTATGTGCAATTTACGTACTTTTTTAGAGGATAACATCGTTGGTTTGGTTGTAGTATATAGTTCTAGAAGAAACAACACCAAACACATCATGCAAACGGTATGGCAAAGTTAAATCTTACCGAAATTGGTTTAAGTGCAAAATCTACCCTTTGAGCCTGAGTGTAAGGTCGGTTGACAACTGTTACTAGTCTGGTGTGTGGTAAGTAACCATCGCGGTAAGCAGTTACTTTATACTGTCCAGGTGTTAATAACCGGAAATAGTCGCCATCATGAACTAAAAAATGGGATATTAAAAAAATTGTGTATATCAATGGTTCAGATTTATATTTACCTGAAGTGATATCATGTTGAATGTCCCTAGACATTGGGGAAGTAATATTTTTCACAAGAATAACAGCATTTGGTATTCCCAATTTTGTAACACTGTCATATACTATGCCCTTGACTCCAATATGGCTCTAAAAACAAGAATAACTTTAAAAATAAAAAATCAGGCAGGACAAACTTCAACTCGAGGAACTCGTCTAGTTCCTGTCAGAAAATATAACTACACATTTCTGGTAAGAATGACCAATAGTTCCTTTTGTAAGAATTGCTTAAGAATAGCGACAAAGAGATATTGATCTTGGTGGTCTAAAATTCGCACGTAGACATGATATTACTCGATATATGGCCCTTTGATCTAATCATATTAACGTAAATGATGTCTGGATTATGTATTCCTTCCTCACTGTTGAATTTTACTGTGTTTTTATGCTCCGGCTGGAGCGTCCCATTTGTTTTAAGATTAACAATTGTTCATATTTCATACAAGAGGTCCCTATATTCATTCCATTCATTTGAATGTAGACGTGTTAGTAAAAGAGTTTTCTCTATCGAATCTTGTTTGATAAATGCGAATAAAATGTGAATCCATGATAAATTATAGCACAACAACCAAGTGTTTCAGCATAGGTCGAAACTCCTGCCACATATTACGGATAGTAGTAATATGTCATGCCTGCTCAACTATATTATTCGCTGAGATTATGAATTAAGCAACTCGTACTTAGGTAGTATAAGTGTGGATATTCCCGAAAGAAGTTTATTTGTTTGAACAATCGAAGATTTTTACATGTCCCTTTTGCCAACTTCTCTATGTATTCACACAACTCTTGTTGTATTAACAATAACATTAAACTCCAGAACCAAATATTGTATCTAACTGCACGTATTTACCCTTTCTTCAATAGCAAATTATTATTATCCTGATACTCCTAGATCTTCTGTGAAGCTCCCTCAGAAGCTTTTTCAGCTTGTGCAAGTTCAGTTGTGTTCTGGGTAGGCTTTGTTACTGCGATCTTGCGCCACTTTAGATCACAGCACTGTTAATTTTTGACCCAACAGTGAAATGGTGGCAGACACCCGTCCAACTAGAAAATGTCTTTTCCACCTGAACAGAATTAGAACCCGGACCTCCCTTTCACGAGCTTGGTGCTCTGCCACTGAGCTTATATATATTTTTACGACGTATAACTAAGCTGAGAATGGTTGTATTTTCACATATTCACAGTGAACCTGTAATCCCTTTTAGGAAGTTCTTCAATAATTTCCCAAGTTGAAACATATTGCGTAGGCTCAGTAAGCCGTCAATGATTTGACTGATAGTGTATGAGTTTTTGGTGGACCTAGAATTATTTTACTTGACCCTGATGGTAGTGCGGACTTTCACAAATTGTTACTAGCATATTTTCAGCCTTGGCGATTCCGATGAAAGACATCCCCCTTAATTTTAAAGGTCCACTAAAAGCCAAATAAATACCGAACAGTTATTACTACCAAGGGTACCAAGGGAAGAGGATGTTGGAAATAGAAGAGAGGGTTACGTATCTCTTTTGCTGTTTACTGAACAACCATAATTTTTTCTGCTTCCATTATTTATAATAGGATTTTTTACAAAACTTCCATATTTCTATACGATCAAAAAAATAAAGCCAGGTCTGGGATTTAAAATATGTGGTTGCAGAATTACACTTTCTAACAGTTCTTAATACAGTCAGGGATGGATTTAGTATAATATTTTACCTGCCATATAAAATTAATCAGAGCGTTTTTATTCCTTTCCCATTCCTCTTCAAGGGCATCTTCAGATGGGTACTTTGTGCATCCCAATTCTAGAGTGATTTCAAAATCGTTACTGGACAGGTAGTTGAAGTCTTGCATACCTACAAGGAGAAGTCTGATAGCAACGATGGTCGAAAACAACATGGCGTTGATGCTTACCCCCTTGAAGGCTGTACCACTTAGCACCGTTAGTGATGCCACCTTGTTTAGGAAAGTTAGTACTCTCTATATCGCCGCAACTTTTTCTCTTTGGATCCGCCATGTCGGCGTGATAGAGGGAGAATTGGAGTGCAAGATGCCTGTAAGTGTTAACATCAACAATAAAGTTACGAGCAGAACTTTTTCAGATCTACCCACCGCATAGAGTCAGACTACGATACAAATTAGTTTTGATAACCAATATAAGGTCCATATATATCTCATCGAATTATTACCATTTAACTGAAGCTGTTGTTGTAAAACATTAGGAAAAACAGCATTTGATGAAAGGATTGGATAAAGGTGTTAGAGTACTTATAAACCACGGGAGTCAACTACCCTCAAATGGTTTGCTGAATGATCTAAATGAGATAGATGTCGTAGAGGATATAAAAATCCGCATATTTGCTAAAGTTGCTAAAAATAAGGGCTGAAAGGGGATGAAATAATGTTTTATTTATAGTAGCAATTTGTGGAACAAAAGTGTATCATTACAATCTCGAATAAAAACAAAAATAAGATTTTCAAGCAAATGAGAACCACCTAAACGCATCTAAAAATCGGAAAAGGACCCAAAACACAACAGTCGACAAGAATATACCGACCAGTATCTTGGAAGGCACATTTTAATTTGGTGGGCAGATCATCAATTTTTTGTTTTTACAGTAGATTTTATCCTCTAATCTGAACTGACACTGTATTCATGCTGCTTAATTTTCATTATTGAACTGCTCTCTATGCATACCTAAAAGTTTGATCGTCTGGAGTAGAAGAATAATCTCCTGTCATTTTTCCAGATTTGCTTTCGTCATAGGGATAGTTGGCAACAAGATCACCGCCGTGTAAATTCGCAGACAAAACGAATGGTACTTGCATAATCAGTCTAATCACAGCTCTTGTCTCTGGTTGAAGCTATAAAAAATTATCTTTTCAGAGATCGATCGGAGTGAGCATAAACGTTGTACAGAGTCGTATTAAGGATCTCTCACATTTTGGTCCTTTGAGCCGGATCAAAATGTATCGTGCCACGGTTAATTTACCGTCGTATTGTGCTTATTATTTCAGTTTTTTGAAACAATAAACAATTGCAAATAAATTAATCTCAATGATTAATTACAATGGGTTAGTGGACTGTATTTAACGTAGTGTAGCGGAGATTTTAACTTCAAGAGCACTTGTATGGAGTTATCTCGATGATGAACTAGCTTTGATGATACTGAATTGTTTCAGCCGTTACTATTTGGTAGTTGATCATAATTAAAACGCATTGTAGAAATTACTATGTTTTACTACCAATAAAAAGATATATTACACATTTTCTTGTGACTCGAGTTTCGGGAAATGAATGAAGATAGTTCATTTCCCGAAACTCGAGTCACAAGAAAATGTGTAATATATCTTTTTATTGATAGTAAAACATAGTTATTTCTACAATTTGTTTTAATTAGCTTTGTTGATTTAATAAGATAAACCAACGAAGATGATAAGGGATTGAAGTAAAAATATGTACACTTAAAACAATAACGAAATATAATTCTTTGTTTACTGTATATAAACCAAGTCAAAACAAGATATGTTATTAATTTGCCAATACTTTGGCAATCGACAATATATTGTTAAGGAATACCGGCTACCAAAACCGCCGACGATGCAGATTGACAACCGATCGCTGCTTTACTTTTCTAGGAAATAAATAACGCTGATAATTCAAAACCGGCTTTTCTTTTGAATTGTAAACTGAATTGCAGTTAGTTCTATTCTGACCACTTGAATGTAAGCATATTGAGCTCACGAAATTTACGTCTTTAACCGTAGTATTTTTAATCCTTTATACTGCGATTATAGTTTGTGACAAAAACTGAAATTAGTTTTCCACTAGTGAACGGTGCAATAATGCGTTCGAGGAACTCCCGGTAATTTTCAAATCTTTGTCCAATATCAACACCATCTTCAAACCAGAAGAAGAAACCGCTACCCTCCACTTCAGAAGGAAGCCACAAACGCTTCGATCTAGAAGGAAGGTACCACACTCTAGGATGCAAATCTTGGTGTAAGTCCTTCAAATCCATCCGCAATTTTTCCGAATCCCTTCAGATTTAATGACAGATAACAATTTTTCCCAAGAATTGGAGATAATTGCTGAAGATTCAGAAACACTAGAATTAGGAGTGAATTTGCTTAGTATCCTATCAATTAGAAATAATAGATTAGACCTTATTCAAGAAGACATTTGACACAATCAGAAATGAATAGTCAAACTTCTTCTAACACAAACCCTATCGAAGTAATGTCTAGACAGGACTTACAATTTTTACTCAACTCAACTCCAGAATCAGTGACGTAACTACAGGGTGGCAGGACTGGCAAAATGCCACAGGCCCCCGACCCGACAGGGAGCCCCAGTCCGAAAGGCAGCACCTCCGAGGAAAGCTGAGATTTTGAACAATATTTAGTATCAATTATAAATTTTACAAAATCAGATAGGTGCTTAACAACTGAAGTTGCACTTCACTAAAGACAGTAGACGATATCATATAAATTATTAACAAACATAACAAGTAAAGGATGTTGATCAATTTTAGAAAGCATAATGAGGTCCGCAAGTCGATCACAAATCATTCCTCTCAGTTCCATCCAATATGTCGAAGCGAAAAAAATTCCACATCGTCAATATGTGTTATTTTATTATTTCTGATTACGCCGACAAAGAGAGCGGCAGTCGCGGACCCTTTGAAGAGATCGACTCCACATCGCCAACATGTGTTATTTTATTACTTCTGATTACGCCGACAAAGAGAGCGTATCTTTGTCGGCGGGCAGCCGCGGACCCTTTGAAGAGATCGCCGCATATTTTAACAGCTTTGGTCCGAATTTGTTTGCGCAGAACTCTATTGCGCATTCTGCCGTGGCATTAGACGTTTTGATCGTTTCAATAACTGATCATTTGTATCGTTGAGTTTTTATTATTGAATCTGCCAAAGAGACGAAGTAAGTGAAGTTAATTATTGTGAAAGTTGAATACCGATATGTCCAGTTCTAGGAAATATCTCAATGGGAGTGAAAAACGAAAAAGAAAGAGGGAATCTAAAGAAAAAAATCGTAAGTTACCTAAAATTAGTCAGTACTTTAAGAATAATAACTCTATTGATAAAAATGCGAGTGAACAGTTCTCCGAAAGTGGAAAATTGGAAGTAACTGAAAGCGAAAGTATAGCAGATGCAGCACCCGAAACCAGAGTATATCTAGATCAAGAACACCCACAACAAAGTACTAGTAAAGATCAAAGTGAATCATGTTTTAGTGTGAACAATATTGCATCTTCAAAAGATGTTACTGATAAGGGTAATTTTAAAGAATTAAATGATCAAATTAAACGATTCCTGATCGAAAAAACGGACGATGTAAACCTAAGGGTCCTTATTTGAAAGACAGTGACAATAGACCTTTTTTTAGAAAACCATTACCATATCGTTACAAAGTCTGGTGTCAAAATTGAACGTGCATGGCTATCCTGTTCCTTCATAAGGCGTATTGTGAACCATGCTGGTTATTCGCAAATCGGGCATCTAAAAAAATACAGAATGTTTGGATGGACGGCTACAGCGACTGGAAAAATATCGTAGACGCCATAGAAAGACACGAGACATCGAAAATTCACCTGGATTCTTGTCTAACGTATCAACAATGGCGGTTACATGGAACACTAGATGAAGAAAAAAGAGTCCATGATCAAAAAAGAAAAATCTTTTTGGCGCCAAGTATTGTCTAGACTCCCAGATGTTACGCTGACACTTTTAACGTTTGATTTAGACTTTCGTGGCCACAGAGAAAACGCAGATAGCAATGAATGAAGTTCTAGGGAAAACTTTTTTAGTATTGTTGATTTATTAGCGAAATACGATCCGATTTTGAAAGAATTGTTAAACAAACCAAAGCGCCACATAAAATACTCAGTCCGAAAATACAAAATGAGCTGATTTCTGTTCTGGTTTTAAAATTGATTCTCTAATGAATGAAATAAATGCCGCACCTTTTTACTCAATCATATTCGATACGATCCAAGATATCTCAAAAAAGGATCAAAAAATCAAAACTTTACCCTGTATGATCGAGAGAGACGAAAATGAAAACCCAAAAGCGCTGGTCATTAAAGAGTTATTTTCAAGATTTCATGAGGTTAAAGACCAAACTGCCTCAGCAATGTCCAAAAAAATACTTAAAACCATAAATGACAAAAATATACCTCTAAATAAGTGTCGAGGACAAGGATATGACGGTGCTTATACAATGAAAGGCACCTATGGTGGAGTTCAAAGACTCATAAAAAATATCGAACCAAATGCGGTTCACCGTGCTGCTCATAATTTAAATCTGGTTCTAAATGATGCAGTAAGGGAAGTTATTGAAATGCAAAATTTTTTTGATACTGTTCAACAAATTTATAATTTTTTTGGGCATAGAACCCTTTCAATATTAAATATTATTCTGCCAAATTAAAACCAAGAAAGGTTATCGCAAAGAAGTTTGTAACCATACCTGTAACTATTGAAAATGGAGATGTTATCTTACCAGAAATTAATTTCAAGAAATTTTCAACCCCCGCATGCATAGCGCAAGCAAATAATGAATTTTATTCTAAACCAATTGCTGAACCAATAGAAAACGACGTCGAAATAAATTTTTCTGAAAGAACATCGGTAAAATCTCTACTTGAAAGTGAAATATCAAACTCCTCGTTTGAAAATAAGAAATTCAAAATCAAGGATCTCACATGAATTCAGAAGACGTAGCTTTATTAACCGAAACTATTCAACAATCAAAATCACTTTTCGAAGAAATAAAATCAAAAGAGATCATTGTACAAAATGAACTATTCAAATCAGAAATCCTACTCAACCACTTACACATGATTGAGAGATCAATTAGTTTTTCAATAAAAGAAATACCCAATTTAGAACTTCCGAAAAAGTTAATGAACTTCAGTCTATTGAAGAATATCTTCACGAAATTTACAAACCTCAGGAATTATCAACAATTTATCAAGTTCATCCTTACAGAATGTAAATTTTCGAAAATGTCTGTCATTGGAACTGATTAAATAAATAATAGTTCTTAAAATTCCTATACTCAAAGAATTTATTGCTAACTATTCCCGAGTATACCCAATACCCAATCACCAAGACATTGCTATCATCCCACCAACGAAGTACCGGATAACCATTCTGAACCATGAATATTGGACCAATAAAAGCTGTCGTATCCTAGATAGTTCCATTGTACTGTGCCTCCATCTTCCCGCCAAGGAAGTTTGCACCCTGTCAACACCAGAAGATTGCCAAATAACCCTGGTAACTGCTCATCATTGAAAATTCAATATTCGATAATACCATTCCAATTTTCGAAATGAAAATCCAAAACAAGGATATCTCTACATTCAAAACAGAAAATTGTACTCCAGTTGAAACATCTTAAAGAGCCATAATCCATCCTACAAGCAGCCGAGAAACTTCAAAGCCAACGCATGTATCTACACCCGATAATTCAGCTGACACACTATACCATAAGTGGATTTTGTTCTGTTGTATAATTATTGGAATTTTCACTATAAGAGAATAAGAGACCTTTTGAATAAACCATGGAGAATAATCCACATCGACCTCGAGGACATACATACTCAGAATTGTACAAGTTAAAATATGAGCAGAGCTCTCTAATAACATGTACCATTGTCATCATTGTTGTCCCGGGTTTCTGCTCAAGTTTTGACACCCCAGCAGACCCCCGAAAAGCTGAAAGAGAAAGAAAGGAGTTTTGGAGAAAGGATTATAGAGCACTCCGCGCCAGCACAACTAGGTGAGGGACCCCCACAAGTCACCTCTCCCACTCTAAGAGGATCGCCGTTGCGATCCCACCACTCAATCATTTGAGCAGAGTGTCTATGGATTATGAAAGACTGAAGCAACGAATCAACACAAATAACAGCTTGTCAGCATGGAGCCCCCGCACCACAGGATCGCTATTGATGTTCGCCGCCAAAAGCGAGGCTCCGAAGCATCATAGTATTGGGCCTTAGGATCAAAAGGGCGCCAGAGTTTGGGGAAGAGCAGAGCGTATCTTAAAGGACCCTCAAACCTTGTCGAAACGTCGTAGTCTCCCTTTCCCTTCAGCGGACCACCTCCGAACCCGTAGCGGAAAAGATAAGCTTAAGGATCCAGCGAATATCCCAAGCAACCCCTCTTGTTCAAAACATCGCAGTCTCCCTTTGTCCTCCAACGGACCAGGACCCCGCAGCAGGAACTTCAGGAACTAAAAGTGGAGCCAAATTTGGGGGCGAGCAGAGCGAATCTCCCATGCCCTATACATGTTCGAAACGTCGTAGTCTCCATTTATCATTCAGCAACCACTTAAGATCCTTCAGCGGGCTAAGAGGACGAAGGTTGGAAACCCACGCTAGGGACTAGCGGGGATCGCCTTCGCCAATGAAAGGAAAACAGAACTCTAATCGATCGCAGGGTCGCAGATTCTGGTCGTCAATCAGAGCCAGCTTCCCCGTACGATTCCAAGTCCTGCGGCAGGAAAAGGTAGGATTGGGACAACATGATGGAAATGTATTATGCAAGAAAGAAACAAAGAAAGGAAATTAGGATTGCGAGTCATCTGCTTTAGGCATCATAACCATATCCTCCATCTCATAAATGAAACTAGGACACTCGTTATGACAAGCTCCCCCACCACGACAAGGTACAGAGACAGGGGGGGGAGCGACTTCGAGGACATACTCAGAATTGTACAAGTTAAAATATGAGCAGAGCTCTCTAATAACATTAATGTACCATTGTCATCATTGTTGTCCCGGGTTTCTGCTCAAGTTTTGACACTCCAGCAGACCCCCGGAAGCTGAAAGAGAAAGAAAGGAGTTTTTTGGAGAAAGGATTATAGAACACTCCGCGCCAGCACAACTAGGTGAGGGACCCCCACAAGTCACCTCTCCCATGTCTAAGAGGATCGCCGTAGTGATCCCACCACTCAATCATTTGGGCAGAGTGCCTATGGATTATGAAAGACTGAAGCAACGAATCAACACAGATAACGGCCTGTCAGCATGGACCCCACGCGCCACAGGGTCGCTGTTGCTGTTCGCCGCCAAAAGCGAGGTTCCGAAGCATCATAGGATTGGGCCTTAGGATCAAAAGGGCGCTAGAGTTTGGGGGAGAGCAGAGCGTATCTTAAAGGACCCTCAAACCTTGTCGAAACGTCGTAGTCTCCCTTTTTCTCCAGCGGACCACTTCCGAACCCGCAGCGGAAAAAGTTAAGCTTAAGGATCCACGAATGGGGCCGGAGTTAGGAGAGAGCGCAGCGAATATCCCAAGGTCCCACACTTGTTCAAAACGTCGCAGTCTCCCTTTGTCCTCCAACGGACCAATCAGGACCCCGCAGCAAGAGCTTCAGGAACTAAAAATGGAGCCAAATTTGGGGGCGAGAAGAGCGAATCTCCCAAGGTCCCACACTTGTTCGAAACGTGTAGTCTCCCTTTTTCATTCAGCAACCATTTAAGATCCTTCAGCGGGCTAAGAGGACGAAGGTTGGAAACCCACGCTAAGGACTAGCGGGGATCGCCTTCGCCAATGAAAGGAAAAACAGAACTCTAATCGATCGCAGGGTCGCAGATTCTGGTCGTCAATCAGAGCCAGCTTCCCCGTACGATTCCAAGTCCTGCGGTAGGAAAAGGTAGGTTTGGGACAACATGATGGAAAGGTATTATGCAAGAAAGAAACAATGAAAGGAAATTAGGATTGCGAGTCTCTGCTTTAGGCATCATAACCATATCCTCCATCTCATAAATGAAACTAGGACACTCGTTATGACAAGCTCCCCCACCACGACAAGGTACAGAGACAGGGGGGGGAGCGACCTCGAGGACAACCCATCAGGCAAACCCGCTGACAACGAGGACGTTGCCAACTTAGAGGGGACGTGTTAAGGAATCCCGACAACGCAGATTGACCGCCGACGATGCAGATTGACAACCGAGCGTTGCTTTACTTTTCTAGGAAATAAATAACGCTGATTATTCAAACTTAGCTTTCCTTTTGAATTGTAAACTGAAATTCAGTTAGTTCTAATCTGACCACTTGAATGTAAGCATATTAAGCTCACGGACTTCAACCGTAGTGTTTATAATCCTTTATCTTTTCCAAGTTGTGCTAAATAAACCTAAAAAGAAAACTTCTTTTCAAAAACGGACTTTTGAAGTCGTGTTTCATAATTATATGGATTACTATAGTAACAATAGTAATCGCGATAATCTTGTGTGGAGACACAAGCGACAAAGGGTTATTATCACAATAATAATACAGTAATGTAGGCAGAACCCACAAACGACAAAGGTGATTATAACCGAAGTAATATGCGATAGCTTGGACACAAATATCACAAGCGGCAAGATTGCAATGGGGTATTGGGGATAATGCATAATGTGCGCAGAAGCCACAAACGGCAAGTTTGATTACTGCAGAGATAATGAGTTTATACTCTATTTAAAAACTGAACGTTAATGTGTCTCAATGCAACCCTTCTAACAAAAAGAAGAAAATAAACGAAATTCATTGATCATCGATCTGTAACGAGCACCATTCACTGTAACATTAGCTCCAGAATCGTTTTAAAAGAAATATGGACCGATGATGCCTCCAGCGCGTAAAGCACACCATACAGTGCATTTTTCAGGATGCAATGGAACCTTCAGAACTTCTTAAGTATTGTTTTCAGTCCATATACGGCAATTTTGCTTGTTTACATAGCCGTTCAATTAGAAATGAGCTTCATCACTAAACACAATTTTACGATAAAAAAGTGGATCAACTTCAAGCTGTTCTAGGGCCCAATCAGCAAACAAACGACGCATATAATGGTCAAGTGGCTTTAGTCCTTGAACCAGTTGGATCTTGTATGGGTGTAGACCAAGGTCTTTACGCAAAATTTTCCATGTGGTGGATGCACAGAGTCCAAATTGTTGTGAACGTCGACGAATAGACAAATCTGGATCATCATTAACACTTTAATTTACAGCAGCGATATTTTCTTCTGTACGTACAGTTCTTTGTCTTGTAGTTGTTGTTGCATCGAGTAGAGAAAATGTTGTCCGAACTCTATCGATAGTTCGACGAATAAGTTGCTCTGATGGACGATTATGTAAACCATAAATTTCACGAAGTGCTCTATAAGTTTCGCGAATAGTACACTGATTTTGAAAATAAATTTCAACAATCTGTAAACGTTGTTGCGGCGTGAGTCTTTCCATGATAATTTGTCCATGCTTACTGAACAGAAATATCAAAACCACATGGCTTCTACCTTCAGTCAAATCACAGTTATCCCGATCGAAAGTTCTATCGCTCTAAAAAAACACCCGATATAAACCTGAATAAGCCACACTGTTGGTGAAGCAATTGTTGTTTATTCAATAAATATGTGGAAATTATTCTTAATTTTCTTTCTTTTTTATTTGAATTATTTGTTTCCCTAAAATCTGTTCGAATGTAATAATAATCCATTATATGTGCTATGAACAATAGTACAATAATCATATATATTCAGCTTGCAATAACTAGGCATGTCTCATTACAAATTTCAACTGTTTCCTCATTCTAATTATTGTGTGTGAGATTCTGATATTTCTTATTGCTGAATTTTCCACCAGAGGATATAAGTTGGGGTTACTTAAGTAACATAATTTTGATGTTACATAATCAAAATTACAAGGTCATCTCGTTGTAATGTACGATAGCAGAGTTTTCGACTGTTAATAGTTATCAAAACACTTTAAGAATGGGATCATTACTCACGGGTTCTTTCAGAGTTGTAATCTCTTGAAGAAGATGATTGTTACGATCTACATGATTCTCTTCATGAGAGAACATAATCCTGTCCAAGTCTGGAAAGTTTCTGTTGAGGTCAACAGAATTGTTATTGGCTCTTCCTATCAGATAATCGTTACCACCCTAAAAAATATAATATATTATTATACAATTATTTCGTAGAATAGTTTGTACTCATGTTAAAAAACTCACTTTTAAAAATTCCTACTTAAATTGATTGGATAGTTCACAAAGTATGCGAGTCAAATATCATACAAATGTTCATATTAATATTTCTTTCAAAATTAAACACCAATATTCATGATACAAGTCGAATGATGCAAAACAAGGCCCTTAGCTCGAGGGTTTTCTCAAATGTTTGACACAGACAATGCTAAAGTATTTGTACCTGTTGTTCTGTAGACAACGTGCAAAGTACCACGCAGTATAATTTAACAGACACTTTGATACGAAATCAGCCTTCTTAAAGGAAGATTTACAAGAAAAAATGTACACTTCAAGCTTGAGAAGGAAATATATGGATCGAAGCAAGCTGCAAACATATGGAATGAAAAATTAAGGAATATTTTAAGAAATTATAACATCAATCAAAGCGGAGAAGATCTTTGCACGAAAAATTTCAAGATGAGATATTTGATTATATTTGAATCAATAGACGACATAAGAAAATATTTGGGAAACGAAGTTCAAAGAAACAGTGAAGGGTACTTCTGTAGCACTACATCAAGAATGTATTAAGCCGACTCAGATTACAATATGGAAAATCCATTATGGTTGTATCATCTGCAGAAGTTCCTGTTGTTGTGCTATCACATGTTGGCTGATCAGAAGTGTGCAGCACATAGAGGATCGAACCTAATACACTTCCTTGAGGAACTCCGGCTTTAATCGGGTAGTTTTCAGATGTACTTTTGTTCTGAATTCTCGTTCAGAAAGATATGACTGCAGGATACTGAAATACTACTCTGTCAAGAAAGTACCGGGAATTTTCAATTAAAACAACATTTTTACATTTAATCGTCAAAATTTATTGGGTCGCCTTCAAAATAGGCTGCATTTGCTCCAATACATCTATGTCAACGGCACTTCCAATTATCGAAACATTTTTTACAGGCGCTTTCCGGGATGGACTTTAGCTCTCACGCCGAATTTTGTTTTATGGCTTCAATCGACTCAAAACGGGTGCCACGAAGGGGCAATTTTAGTTTTGGGAAGAGGAAAAAGTCGCAGGGAGCCAAATCCGGCGAATACGGTGGTTGCTGAAGCACGTTTGTTGAGTTTTTGGCGAGAAAGTCAGTCACAATCGTAGCTCGGTAAGAAGGCGCGTTATCGTCATGCAAAATCCATGAGTTGTTCGCCCACAAATTTGGCCGCTTCTTACAGATACGCTCACGCAAACGTTTCATAACGCCTAGGTAATACTCCTTGTTTACCGTCTGACCCTCTGAACGAATTCGTAGTGCACCACGCCACGGATATCGAAGAAAACAATGAGCATCACCTTCATTTTCGAGCGGCTTTGGCGTGGTTTTTTCGGTTTCGGCTCATTTTTTGCCACCCATTCCGATGATTGCTGGCTTGTTTGCATATCGTACTCGTAGACCCAGGTCCCATCACCAGTTATAATGCGTTCCATGAATGTAGAATCGGAATTACAGCGATCCAGCATGTCCGAAGCAACCTGTTCGCGATGACGTTTTTGAAGAAAATTCAGGTCTTTCGGTACGAGTCGTGCGGCCACCTTTCTCATGCCCAAAATATCAATCAAAATCGTACGTGCGGACTCGTGGGATATCTTAAGATCATGTGCTATCTCTCTCAAGCTGGTACGACGGTTTTCCAGCACCCTTTCCTTAATTTTATCGACGTTATCTTCGATCGAAGCCGTCGATGGGCGACCACTTCACGACCGTCCTTGAAGGCTCTGTACCACTGATATGCACGAGTTTTCGATAGGGCATTATCACTAAAGGCCTTTTGCAACATTTTCAATGCATCGGCACACGAAAATTCATTTGCAACATAAAACTTTAAACAAATTCTTTGCTCAACGTAATCACCCATAGTAAAAATCGGCACGCACTCTGACATCGACTGACTTAATCAGCTGTTGCAAACACACTAGTTGGCAGATCCCGCTCAAGCTTGGCATAGTAATTAAGGACAGTGGTACCAACCTAGGAAAAAAAATTTTTTACCTGCCTCATTGCCCCGCCAGATTTAAATCGATAATTCCCGGTACTTTCTTGACAGAATGTACTTCAGGGGGAAAATATTTTTGACTTTATATAGCAACCAACCATGCCAGACTTTGTCAAAAGCTTGGCTTAAATCCAAAACTACTGAAGTACAGTACTGCTTTTCTTCAAACGCTTGATTAATGACTCTGATTATTCGATGAGTTTGATGAACCATTGAGTGTCCTTGCCTGAATCCAAATTGGTGAGAGGGAATCGATTCGTCATTGGGGATGTCTGTCTCAATTCTCTGCAGTAGGAGTCTTTCAAGCAGTTTCGATATTGTTGATAATAGGCTTATGAGTCTGTACGATGAAACTTCATTTGGCGATTTACCCGGTTTAAGTACCATGATTATTTCAACCCTCTCTAGTGTTTTTAGTCAGTAATTCAGTCTTATTGCATTGAAGATATAACTAAGTAATTTCAAAGCTTTTTTAGGAAGTTCTGCGATCATTTTTGGAGTTACCCCGTCTGATTTGTTTTTGTACTTTCATTTTTAATGATTTTATTTCGGAAAGGACATTTGAAATAAATTTGTCGACTTCATCCTCAGTTTCTTGATCATTTGGTGTGAACACTTCAGCAAGATGAGATGAGATTTTGACACTCAGATGACGCCCTGAACCTAATTATGCATCAATTATGGCGAAGTCGATGAAGTACACAGAGGGCCAGTCAGTATCTTACAATTTTGTCTCAAGCCTCTTGGGGTGCAACGCAGTGTTTGATATAAGGTTGAGTTTGCCTCAAACCACGCTGCGTAACGTATTATTTAATGTTAGATTAGATTTACATATTGTTATACTTATATTATGCTCGAATCCTTTCCACTGTGCAAATAAAGTTAATAAACTGAAGTAAACTATCTTTTTACATTAAAAATATCTAACTCTAGATCCAGGAGATTTGTTTCTGTCGAACTTACCGTGTCTGTCGCTAATTGCCATCCGTCTGGATTCATGGAGGGCATTAGGTGGATTCTCGTCTGTTGAATGAGTGCTCTTATGTTTGCATTGTCCCTCATATATTCGTCGCATAGATAATCAGCTAATTTCAACATCAATTCCCGACCTAACACTTCGTTCCCGTGCATATTAGCTATGTATTTGAACTCCGGTTTCACTGAAAAAAAAAGCGCAATTTCAGTTAGTTAAAAATAATGACAATACAGATACTGAACTGTTTCGACCGTTACTATTTGTAATTGAGCATAATTGAAATGAGCTTTTAGAAATTACTATGTTTTATTACTAGAAATTAAATCCCTACATTTTTTGTGACTTCAGTTTTGGGATATCATGCCACCTTCAGACAACTAATAACTTTACAATGAACACAGAGTATTTAAGCAGGTTCAGGTACACAAGAATGGTAACAGTAATACAACATATATAAATTGAAAATTACTATGAAGAACTATTTGCATATTACAGAATAATAGCTGGAATTAATTCTCCATAACCTCTACAGATTTTAATCTAAATAAATCTCATGAAAACATTTAGAATTGAATTTCAAAACATGTCCTAACTGTATATTTATTATAGCCTAGTATATAGCCATATATCGTACAATATCTTGCTGTGGGGAAGTAGCCCTGATTTTCACAGAGTATTTGTAGCACAGAAGCGAATTTTGCGTTCGATATTTAATTTAAGGCCATTAACGTCATATAAGCAAGTTTTTGTTGAAAACCGTATTCTTACTTTACCAAGTATATATATTTTGAAATGTTTAGTGTATGCCAAGGAAAATGAAGGCGATGGGTTCAAATTATATATAATTAAATATGCTACTAGGAATGCACAGATAATGATGCTCCCTAAGCATAAAACTTTTAAATTCGAATGCTCTCCCTTATATCGAAGCATTAAGTTTTTCAACCATTTGCCTTCATCTTTGAAATCCTTGAATTTAAGAGGGTTTAAGAGGGAAGTCAAGGAACTTCTTTTGGGAAAGGGATTCTATTCAGTTGATGAATTTTTTTGTGATCCCTTGGCGGTTTAGTATTCCAATTTTTTTTCTTTATATATAATATATATAATGGATTAAATAAAATTATTATTATTATCAATTTATGGACATATATATTATCATCACATGTGGTGGAAATTACCTAATAAAGAATCAAAAGAAATATAAAATAATGACCAAATTATTTAGACATCACCTTATACATATATGTTTCGATTGGATGTTAAGAAACCCCAATTTCCATCACAAAAAATGTTCAACATATAATTCAAAAAGGCCTTTTTTCTTTTCCTTTTTTAAAGAATATGTAGCACATTCTCCAGAGAAATAACCTGATAAATTCGGACCCAAAATTTCTTTAGTAAAAAGTTATTTCATTAAACAAAACAATCATTTAAAAATATATAAAAATACCTTTTTATCACTAAAAACTTCTGCAATAACTAACCAATTTTGGGATAAGCATGCTCTATACGAAAATTAGGTTATATCACAAAAATATACAATGAAAGAAGATACGTGCATGTGATGTAAAACAAATATATATATATATATATATATATATATATATATATATATATATGTATACATATATATATATTAGGAGTACAAATAAGTTTCCGCCGTACGGAACCCAATTTCCTTGTTTATGAATCATTCCTAATGATTTTAAACGATGTGAGACTGCTTGCTGAGTGACTTCTAATGTTAGAGCAAGTTCTTTTTGTGTTTGAGATGAATCTTCCTCCAATAATTCCTCCAATTCTGCATCCTCGTAAATGTTTGGCCTTCCACTGCGATCTTTGTCTTCTACGTCGAAATCACCGTTTTTAAACTTTTGAAACCACTCTCGACACGTTCTCTCACTCAAAGCACCCTCACCATATGCTTCTACGAGTAATTGATGCGCCTCAGCAGCAGATTTCTTTGAATTAAAGAAGTAAACTAATATTTCCCGCAAATGATGCTTACTTGGCTCAAATTTTGACATTTTCAACTTATAAAAAATTATATTTTACCAATATAAAATCAATGATATTAATAGGTTATGTTGTTCTTGAATGTCCAAACTATTTTTTAAGCCGGTTATCATCTGCGAAAGCTAACCGAAACTCCGTGCCGCGCCATCTACAATAAAACGGCGGAAACTTATTTGTACTCCTAATATATATAAATATAAATTGAAAATTACTATGAAGAAGTAATTGCATATTACAGAATAATGACTGGAATTAATATTCCAGCCAAAAATATATAAAAATACCTTTTTATCACTAGACACTTTCGGAGAATTAATTCCAGCTATTATTCTGTAATATAATTCTTTCTCTGCATGTTGCAGTAAATTTTCAGTGTAAATTGTAAATGTTAATTTAATCAAAAACCTAAGAAATCCACCGAATTTTATTTTAAACTCACCCTAAAATTGCCCATTAGAATAATTTTTCAACTAAGGTAGATAAATTTGTTAAAAAAGGGTTTATTTCCAAAGAAAAAATTGTCTGCAATTTCAGCAAGAATTTACAAAGTGTTATACCACTTTGAAATCGTTACTGAAGGCGCCAAATTTTGACGTAATTTGCCAAACTCGCGTAGTACAATTTTTTTTTCAGTACAGTCAGTTTAAACTGGGCAAAATTTTGATTTTCAATTTTTTTTGGGAAAAATGTCTACCAAGCTGAAGCAGCTGGTTTTGAAATTTTTATAATAGTTCAGAGAAGCTTTATTCAGAGTTACATAACAAAAAAATATTTGGAAAAAGCGAAAATTTGTGGCAACAGGAGTAAAGAGACCGTGACAGGGTGTAAAATTTTTAGAATTTTTTTTAAATGCCTATCATTTTGAAAGCATGCCACATGGATTTTTTCATATTTTTCTGAGAATCAGTACGACTAGCCTCGTCACCCAGTTCCGGCTTGACGTTGATTTCTGGGACAATCTGTATATTGACTTCTTTAAATGATTGAAAATTTGGACACTAAATGACAAAATCTAAATCTGAATTAAAAATAAAAACTTATTAGAGAAACTGACTAAAATTTCCAATTTTTTCTATTGCATATCAAGGCCAATGTATTTCAATGCCATTTTGGTGAGTTCATATTATTTTAAATCGTATCACTATATCGAAAATGTATTCTTATCAGTGAAAAGTAGAAATTATATTTATCATGCCAGTTCGAGAACTTCCTTATTACAAATGGAAATTTCAAACCTGCAATTGTCGTAAAATTTCAAATATTCCTCAGCTGCCTTCGACATTATTTTGTTCCAGTATAAATTCCTTTGTAATAGGTTAGTTTCAATAAGCGATTTATTAATGATTATTTTATCCTTGGTTTTTTCAAGAAAATAATATGTGGTTTGATTGGAAAATATTTTGGAAAAAACAATATTTTCACTTAATGGAATTCGATTCTCTCAACATTCAAGAATGTTGCAAATGAGAATGGAATAAGTCCAACAAGCATTTAAATTGGTGCTTTGAATATTGCGAAGGTGAAGCGTTTTATGGTGTTGCAGGAAGTGGAAAATTATTCGAAAATTAAATGGAAAACCTACGCGGAACTATTCGATATTATTCAATTTAAGTGATTACTGAACGTGAAGATCAGACGTGTCTTATCATTTACCATACCTCGGTTAAAATTATAGTCATTGTCATATCTTTTTACTCCATTATTTTTTTTAATCGCACATTCTATTTCGCAGATTTCGAAAAATTTTGTGCACTCTTGATCTAGGTGTTCATTTCATCCAAATGTCTGCATTTTGCTCATTTTGAGTTGAAAATGGTGTAAAATTGCATTGATATTACACGTGAATTAACGACATGAAAGATCATGTACATTCTGTCAAGAAAGTACCGGGAATTATCGATTTAAATCTGGCGGGGCAATGAGGCAGGTAAAATTTTTTTTTCCTAGGTTGGTACCACTGTCCTTAATTACTATGCCAAGCTTGAGCGGGATCTGTCAACTAGTGTGTTTGCAACAGCTGATTAAGTCAGTCGATGTCAGAGTGCGTGCCGATTTTTACTATGGGTGATTACGTTGAGCAAAGAATTTGTTTAAAGTTTTGTGTTGCAAATGAATTTTCATGTGCCGATGCATTGAAAATGTTGAAAAAGGCCTTTGGTGATAATGCTCTATCGAAAACTCGTGCATATCAGTGGTACAGAGCCTTCAAGGACGGTTGTGAAGTGGTCGCCCATCGACGGCTTCGATCGAAGATAACGTCGATAAAATTAAGGAAAGGGTGCTGAAAACCGTCGTACCAGCTTGGGAGAGATAGCACATGATCTTAAGATATCCCACGAGTCCGCACGTACGATTTTGATTGATATTTTGGGCATGAGAAAGGTGACCGCACGACTCGTACCGAAAGACCTGAATTTTCTTCAAAAACGTCATCGCGAACAGGTTGCTTCAGACATGCTGGATCGCTGTAATTCCGATTCTACATTCATGGAACGCATTATAACTGGTGATGAGACCTGGGTCTACGAGTACGATATGCAAACAAGCCAGCAATCATCGGAATGGGTGGCAAAAAATGAGCCGAAACCGAAAAAACCACGCCAAAGCCGCTCGAAAATGAAGGTGATGCTCATTGTTTTCTTCGATATCTGTGGCGTGGTTCACTACGAATTCGTTCCAGAGGGTCAGACGGTAAACAAGGAGTATTACCTAGGCGTTATGAAACGTTTGCGTGAGCGTATCCGTAAGAAGCGGCCAAATTTGTGGGCGAACAACTCATGGATTTTGCATGACGATAACGCGCCTTCTCACCGAGCTACGATTGTGACTGACTTTTTCGCCAAAAACGCAACAAACGTGCTTCAGTAACCACCGTATTCGCCGGATTTGGCTCCCTGCGACTTTTTCCTCTTCCCAAAACTAAAATTGCCCCTTCGTGGCACCCGTTTTGAGTCGATTGAAGCCATAAAACAAAATTCGGCACGAGAGCTAAAGTCCATCCCGGAAAGCGCCTATAAAAAATGTTTCGATAATTGGAAGTGCCGTTGGCATAGATGTATTGGAGCAAATGGAGCCTATTTTGAAAGCGACCCAATAAATTTTGACGATTAAATGTAAAATGTTGTTTTAATTGAAAATTCCCGGTACTTTATTGACAGAGTAGTATAATTTCGAGAAGATACATTACTAGCATTTTCAGCAATTTCTATTCAGAATTAGATCTATATTCATTTTTTTATAGAGAAGGTCATTTGGTGGGTTGTGCAGTGGATTTTCTGGATGGCATAACTTATTCAAAGTGCTCAATTAACTGGGTTTTGCTATTTCGATATGATTAAAGATGGGTTTTCTAGAGTTGTTATATAGTAGATGTCCATATGTTTTCAATGGGAATAAGATCTGGTGAGGCTGCTGGCTATGAAATGGCTGTTACTTGGTGTTCTTGCATCCAAGCTTGAGTATGGCATTTTGCATTATCCTGCTGAAAACACCACCCATCTGGATATAAAGCATGTGCCGTTTCAAGGAGATCGTTCAGAATGCCATAATACCTTTCACTATTAATGATAATGAATAATTGAGATATTGCTCCCCAAACCCTTATATTGGTGGAAAATTTCGGAATTTGAACGGTAACAGGTTATTTTGATAGGATTTTTAAGTGATTTCCTTCAAGTTGGGAACAACTTTCATTAGATATAAAGACATTATTAAAATGATCTTCTTGGAAACGTTAACAAAATTTTATCCTTCGTTCCTTTTGTGAAGGTGTCATTATAGGGATATTTTTTGGTTTCCTGGATATGTAGACTTGTCTTTTCAGTGACATACGGACGATTTCTGGATATACATTTATATTTCGTTGATTTTCAGATCTGTTAGCCAATTTGCGAAACCGCAGACGCGGATTGTGCCGTCCTAAGTCTAATAAAGCGTTTGAATTGTTTCCTTTAATCGTACATGGTCTTCCTGAAACTGATCTATGCCTCATATCCATGCCATTTTTTATCCTCTTTATTGTCTCATATACAGCACTTTTTCCCAGTTCAGTCAATTGCACTTCTAGACAAATATTCTACCTGTTTCCTTTTTTCTAGTTGCGGCATTATTTCATAAATTGTATACATGTAAACAATCGACAATATTTGACAAATAGTGTTGCCATGCAACTTTGGCCATGGCCGACTATCTGCACAACCTATTTTATACATTTCTTTTGTCTTAGAATATTACAAAAAAGAAGTATATAAAATTATGAAAAATAATAAATCCCGCATACTTTCTAAACGGACTATAGAATATGGACACCTAATATATAACACTGTAGCAGATCAGAGTAAAATACGCCATCCAGAAAATCCACTCCATAAACCACCAAATGAATCTCTATATGAAAAAATGAAGATACACCCGATTCTAAGTAGACTTACCTTAGGAAAGTAATTTGTGAACAGACCACATAACCTCCAGCCCGTTGTTCTATAAGAACAAAACAAAAGGAAATACCCTTACATGCATTAGGGGTTTAACTAAACCCCTATGTAATAAGGAATCGTTCTGGTAGAGGCGACAGATAACAATTTCACACTTTGAATTTTTTGTTCTTAAAAAAACCATGTTTATAAGAGAAAATTTATTTTATACTGGCAGAAAGACGCAAGTCGTTAGCCATTTGCTAGAGCAATAAATATCTTCTCTCTCTCAGTTCGAACATACAAAGGATGAGATTCATTTGACTTTCGTATGACAGAACACAAAACTCTGTAGCTTCTTCAAGAAGTAATTCACTTTCAGGGAAAATGGACTATTGGACAAACGCGCAAAAGCTTCCAACTTCACCATATTATTGTAATAATAATAATTTCTGTCTTATCGTTTAGGGGGAAAAATCAAGCCAGTGTACGACGGATGGACAAATTTTTTTATTCAAGTTTTTAAATCTATTCACCTCAAAAACTGTTAATTATTTGGGAAAATAAGAAACACTCAAAACATTATTTGTTAGTGAACAAATGTTTCTGTAAAATACTGGTTCATTTGTGTTTGTGTGCTAATTATAAACTGTGTATCAATTGAACATAAAACCGAACTTTATTGTACAAATTAATTTTTTGCAAGAATCAAATCTGAAAAGGATTTCTGTCCTTTTTGTAAATAACGGCATATACAATATGTTGTTGGTGTTAGATTGCAAAAAAAGAGAATTTTGTTGGTGTTTGTGACGTTGAAATTCAGGAACTTAGCATTTTAAAGATAAAAACCCTTAAAATTTTCTTCACATTAACCAGAAGGTTCAAAAATTGGCTAGAGGAGGAGAACCGTTAAATACTCGAAAAAACTCGATATTTTACGATAATCACTTAAAGTACGTAGGTTATACATACATACAAGCTGCTCCAACATCACGATAAGATAATATTTTTAATACATGTAAATTTGTTAATTGCTATGGGAATAAAATTTATAGTGTTCAAAAATGAACTAGCAATACTATTTTATATTGACAACATCCTAGGTTACTTATAGGAATAGCGATGCATTCAACATTGTACCAACAGGTTCTCGATGTTTTTCATTTAAATTTGAAAAGTGCTGTGAAGACATCGATTGCTTTATGGTGGAAGACAACATAAAGTGCTCACATATTTCATGCTGCCCTGGTTTAGTCGAAAACTCGATCATATACAGTGGGAAACCGTTGACGGACGTTTCGCTCAAGGTGTATATCCTGGTGATGTTCGGACACTTGGCCTGCACGTCTTCCAGAACTTGCACCATCTCATTATTATCGTGATGTTTGAATTCGAACTGATGAGATGGGGACACGGCGACCAGAAACAGAAAAACGGGAAACCACATCGTGTGGTCTAGTTTGCAACGGGGGGATGGATACTGAATTGGAGGCACTGCCCGCACAGCTGGGTTATCGTGTGTAGGAGCGTCGTGAATGGGAGTATACGCCGGCGCTTGACGTCGTTGTACGCGGTATGGATTTTCATATCACTGTGTAGTCCCTAGCGCAATTAGACCGTTTTGGAGGATAAAAAATAATTGCCCAAAGTGACAAGTTGGGGTATATTGACAATTCCGGTGCGTCACTGAACGTTGGGACATAGAGCGTCTGTCCGCTAATTGAAAAATGTTTTTGTGAGTGGGAGCGTGAAAATGGTGTAGATTGGTGGAAAATATCAGCGGTGCATCGTTAGAGAACGAATGAAAGGCTAAGCCTTCTCAAAAACGTTTCTTGCGGTACTTCACCTTGATAAAAATATATTTAAACTAATTCATGGGTAGCTTTTTCTTGCTCGTTCATTAATATCTATGACTGAAGCTTTTAGGAACTTGAAAATTGGTACAGACGTTAAATAAACCATTACAAATGAAATGTTGGAAATTCCCTTCGATCCAACTTCTGCAAAAAAATTTCTTGAATGTCAAAGTTGAAAAATTCAGGTTTTTTCTATTTTTCCCTGAAAATGTAAGTTTTATCGTAAAAAAAGGTCAGATATAAGTTGTAGATCATACAATTCTCTACAAACATTGTCCAGATACTTTTTTTTTGTACACACTACCACCATTCGTGAGATATCGCGGTTTTAAAAGTTTAAAATTCATATCCAACGTTCAATATAAGTAAAAGTAAGAAACTATTGGTTTGTGTTACTCACATATTAAAGTTTATACAAATTGAATGTGTATTTTAAAGTATCAGTCCCTAATTTCCTTTGTCCGTAACCTTGAGCAACATCTGCCAGCTACGTCATTCATCGAGTGTAGAGACATTTGAAGATGAACTTGAAGAATTCTTTGAAAATGAATTAGCTCCTTACCTATCTTCACTCTTCGATGCAATGGAAATGCGTAAAAATATGACGTCAGCTCTTTATAACTGCTTTGAATGTGTAAACATTGAAATTGATAACACAAATTCTATAATATTACAACATTTTGTACGATATCGAGATAAAACATTCCATATTATTTTTGAAATAATTTTCAGTATATACAGACATTTTAGTCGTAACAGTACGATTGTATTTTATGGTCATACTGATCGTAAGAAAAATATTAAAGCTGTAAAACAACGTCGTCGTACTACAAAAACATCTTCATCTGTTGATATCGTTTTTATTCGATCTATGAAAGGTCCAGTGGCGGCTTGTCCTATGAGGCAGTGCCTCACCAAATAACTTCTGGGCATTACACATATTAATCGAATATTTTATTCATCCATTTCATCCTCAATTTCACATCATACGGTACAGCACTGTGTCTTTGTTTCACAATATCCATGCTCAATCACACGATTCTTGTATATTCATCTCACTTCCTCTTTAAGCAGTAAACGGTTCGAGGCATGCCTCACGCGCTTCTTTGTGTAGCGCGTTATCTACATCGACGCGACCAGAAATCAAGAATATTCCTACGCCTTTGAAAGTGGATTCTAAAGATAGATTTGAGGCATGCCTTGCCGAAGGCCGAACTGCAATTACTCTGGACTCTTCGAGTTAATCGTGAAGCGAGAAATCTGGTTAGTGTTCCCTTTGTTGTGATTTGGTGGTAGCGTTTGCTGGGTCTCGATTGTCGTGTAAGTTTGTCAACGTGTTCGTGTGAACTTTTTTCGAGAAGACTTTTCATGTTGATTCATGTTGATCGACTTAATTACCTACCATAAGGCAAAATGGATTTTGTGGAACCGAGTGAGTCGTCCCAAATTCCCAAGGTAAATGAAAATATTCGAAGTACTTGTGATTTTGTAAATTTTTTAATGAATCAGCAACATTTTTAGATTCGTTCCTATGAGGATAAATTATGCATAATTAAAGATGTAAAGCGTATAACTTTAAATGAATTATTTTGTTGCCCGTGCATATTATTCGCAGCAACTAACACAAATTTCGACAGAGTTTGGTCAAAAAGTGGTTATAGCGATTTGAAAAATTTGTCTCGGGGTCTATTGCTACACAATAAAAGTGCTCAAAATATTTCATCCAATTGCAAGCTTAGCCTTATGAGGAAACAAGAACAAAATATCGCCACAGCAATAGACAATGCGCGTCAAATTGAAATTCAAAATTTAGAGTCAAAGAAAATCGACAAATTCTAAAAAGTCTGATAGATATTACGATGCAGCTCTGTATGCAAGCCTACCTTTTAGGGGGCACGATGAATCTAATGAATCTTTAAATCGCGGGAATTTCAAATAATTGGTTATTCTTGTTAGTAAATTTGACACTAATTTAAAAACCTTTTTAGAAAATTATATTAAAAGTAGATCAGTCCCTTTTGGCACATCTTAAACCAAACAAAATGAATTGGTTGCTTTTGTTGTGAATAAAAAAATTGAGGACGAAATTTTAATATCTTTGTTTTTTCCTGGCAAGTTGATTAAACAACTGACATAAGCTGCCATTCACAATTATCCATCATTTTCCGTTATTTAATAAATGATCAACTAGTTAAGGATCTTATGGTGTAAGTTCTGGACGTTCTGCTGAAGATTTATCTCAATTTTTATCTGCCAAATTCGAAAAATTTGACTTGCATTGAAAATTAGTGGCTCAAACATACGATGGGGCTAGTGTAATATCGGGAGAAGTAAACGGTTTACAGGCAAAAATCAAATCTATAGCACAACAAGCAATGTTTACTCATTGCTATGCACACGTATTCAATTTGGTTTTAAGTAATACGTGCAGTTCAATTCAACAGGTTAAAGTTTTTTCTCAACCATTTCAGAATTTTCATCCTATTTTTCCAAATCAACAAAGCGTACCCAAGTGTTAGAGCAAATTGGAGAAAATCGTATACCTACAAATGTAGCAACTCGTTGGAATTTCACTTCACGTGCCATTCTGACAGTTTTTAATAATAGAGATAGATACTACTCTGTCAAGAAAGTACCGGGAATTTTCAATTAAAACAACATTTTTACATTTAATCGTCAAAATTTATTGGGTCGCCTTCAAAATAGGCTCCATTTGCTCCAATACATCTATGCCAACGGCACTTCCAATTATCGAAACATTTTTTATAGGCGCTTTCCGGGATGGACTTTAGCTCTCGCGCCGAATTTTGTTTTATGGCTTCAATCGACTCAAAACGGGTGCCACGAAGGGGCAATTTTAGTTTTGGGAAGAGGAAAAAGTCGCAGGGAGCCAAATCCGGCGAATACGGTGGTTGCTGAAGCACGTTTGTTGAGTTTTTGGCGAGAAAGTCAGTCACAATCGTAGCTCGGTAAGAAGGCGCGTTATCGTCATGCAAAATCCATGAGTTGTTCGCCCACAAATTTGGCCGCTTCTTACGGATACGCTCACGCAAACGTTTCATAACGCCTAGGTAATACTCCTTGTTTACCGTCTGACCCTCTGGAATGAATTCGTAGTGCAACACGCCACGGATATCGAAGAAAACAATGAGCATCACCTTCATTTTCGAGCGGCTTTGGCGTGGTTTTTTCGCTTCCGGCTCATTTTTTACCACCCATTCCGATGATTGCTGGCTTGTTTGCATATCGTACTCGTAGACCCAGGTCTCATCACCAGTTATAATGCGTTCCATGAATGTAGAATCGGAATTACAGCGATCCAGCATGTCTGAAGCAACCTGTTCGCGTTGACGTTCTTGAAGAAAATTCAGGTCTTTCGGTACGAGTCGTGCGGCCACCTTTCTCATGCCCAAAATATCAATCAAAATCGTACGTGCGGACTCGTGGGATATCTTAAGATCATGTGCTATCTCTCTCAAGCTGGTACGACGGTTTTCCAGCACCCTCTCCTTAATTTTATCGACGTTATCTTCGATCGAAGCCGTCGATGGGCGACCACTTCACGACCATCCTTGAAGGCTCTGTACCACTGATATGCACGAGTTTTCGATAGAGCATTATCACCAAAGGCCTTTTGCAACATTTTCAATGCATCGGCACACGAAAATTCATTTGCGACACAAAATTTTAAACAAATTCTTTGATCAACGTAATCACCCATAGTAAAAATCGGCACGCACTCTGACATCGACTGACTTAATCAGCTGTTGCAAACACACTAGTTGACAGATCCCGCTCAAGCTTGGCATAGTAATTAAGGACAGTGGTACCAACCTAGGAAAAAAAAATTTACCTGCCTCATTGCCCCACCAGATTTAAATCGATAATTCCCGGTACTTTCTTGACAGAATGTAGATCTTCTGAAGGCGAGAAATTTACTGCAGACAACACTGAGTAAAATACGTGAACTTAGGAGTAACAGTAGGTACTTGATACAATTTATAAAAAACTGGATATCGCAGATTTACACTCAAAACGTCGCAAGGGAGTTGAAATGGCAGATAAAATACAATAATTGAGAAATTTTTTTTTTTAATTCTAGACATTATATCGATTCAAATAGAGGTTCTTCGATCTGTTAAATAATTAAAAACTCTCCATTTATGAAAAAGAAAGGTTTTGAAAGACTTGATAATGCAATATGATATTTTTGATATTAATCAACTAAAAACTATTCTATACGGAAACGATATAATACAAAATTGCACAAACCCTTATGAAATGATAACTTTTTTTCACGATACTGATTTAAAATTTTGTATGCCAGAACTCTTTAAATTATTATGTCTTGTTGTTGTTTTGCCAGCAGCAACTGCTTCTATACAAAAAGAAGTTACACCGCGTTGAAAAAAAATTAAAACTGGACAGGCACGATTAAGAAATATGGCGAAAATTTCAATTGAAAAAACATTTATAAAATCACAGGATGAGAACATTTTTGTAGACGAGGTAATAGATCATTTCGCCGAACAGAAGAATCACAGAATTCTTTTGGTCTATAAAAAATTTAAATTTTTAACCCGCGATTTCAATTTATAAATATTTTTTTGAAACTTTCAGAATTTATCCTATAGTAAAAAAGTAAAATGTGACGAAAATGCTGCCTATTTCTCTCCATATTCAAAAGGCTACTAACCAAAAACTACTAAATAATTGAACATTTTCACACACAAGCTTTGCTATATCAGCTCTCAAAACATATAATCATTATGCGGCTTGAGTGTGAAGTTGGGTTCGAAAAAATACAATTAAATCCTGTCGAAAAAAAACGAAATTACTTTCCGAACAACCTTATAATTTGGCATGAAGTTTGGGAATGGATCATTCGAAAAGCCCGCCTGCTAGGGAATTGTCGAAATTCTTTTTGCGCTAAACAAACTCTAAACGAACTAGTCGAATTACGGCTAAAACCCTTTTACCCGAAGTTTCCGTTCCAACATTCAATTTCCGATTTTAAATCAACCGACCCTTCTCGAATGTAAAAAGATAGTGCATTATATTATAAACTTTATTAATTGCATTTACACAGTTGAAATAATTCGAGAATAAAATAAATATAACAATATGTAAACTTAACATAACTTTAACTGTTGGGGTACTGACTGGCCCTGTACTCATCGACCGCGCCATATTTTGATACGTCATCGCCATGGGGCGAGCATAGATTAACAATAATATATATAGCCTTGTTGATCTATGAGGGCGAGGGAGCGCCACTTGTTTGTTTAACCATAGAATATCGTATATTTATTGTATCACAATGGATTCGAAACTCGCCAAGTTCCGTACCCTTTCTTCGGCTACGATCATTATCTCTGCTCCTATTCTAACTGATCCTAAGATTGACAGATTACCGATGTTACTTCTGTCCATAATCTGTGATCATGTCTATAAACATTGCTTAACCTCCAAAGTGGAAAGATTTGTTTATTTTGGAAAAGATATTTTTCGTTTCAATCTGAACTGTGGTTGATTCCATTCTAAAAATTATTAATGTTAATTTATGGCGAAACAGGGGAAAATAAATAGAAATATTAAGAGTTCTAGAGGTAGGTAATTCATGCTGGAAATTTTGGCCCCTGAACAACATTGACCTTTTTCCAGATGTTACAATTTATGATTTTGCAAATTCCTCAGTATCCAATAATCGGCCTAGGAAGTCAGAAATCAGTATAACAACTGTGGTTAAAAAGGAATTGGAAATCAAAGAGCACTGGTATAGTGATGATGAAGTTGAAGATGAAATTACACATATACAGTGCAAAAAAAAGGAAAAAAATAGGAATCAAAAGAACAATGATGACTTTGGTATAGATTACCCAATAGATATCTGGTTCTTAATATCAGATCATATAAGACCAGAAGACGTGGGAAGATTTGCTGCCATATGTCGATCATCTCTTACTGTTGTTCATAGTGTGCAGTTTTGGAGATCTCTTTATAAGCGTTATTATATTAAAGAAGGCTTACCTCCAGAATTTCAACCTGAATGTCTTTTAAGGCATTTTGGTCTTCGAACTGCTGTTATAAAATCATTGTTTCTCATGTATCCCCCTTTTATAAAGAGGACACGACAAGCTTTATTAGAAACCACTCATCCTGATGCTTTAAAAGAAATGAGGTGTGTGGGACTTGTATCTAAAACAAATGGCAAAACAGAAAATAAAACTTTATATTATTATTTCAAGTTCAAAAGGAATAATAATACATTGCCTGTAAGCCACCACAATAAAACTAAGGAAGAATCTGTTGTCGATATACTGAATGATATCAATGCTAATCCAGATGAAGATCACTGTATTCTCTTAGCTATATCAAAAGAACAAATCTCTGTTCCACCTATACTTGGTCAGACCTTGAAACATGCATCTGTAACATTATCCAAAGGGCTTTGTAGTGACCGGTTACAGCTAGTGTTTGGCCATGCCTTAGATAAATATTCTAAAAGGGAAGGCCTTATGGATGGGAACACTGTTGTATTAGATCCTGTATCTAATGTTTCCATCTTAAACTGGTGGCATCCAATGTACATAAAAAATAACAGTATTCCAAGTCTAGATGACGATGTTTGAATTGAATTTGAGCCACTAACGAACTATTAATATGGGGAATTGTCAATGTTGTTAAGCATACTTAATATTCTATCTTTGTTCTTTTGGCACTACGAGCATATATTTTCACTGGAGAAAACAAAAAAAAAAAGGTTTTAATATGTATAAAAAATTATTGTTGTCATAAATACAAATGTATGCATAAGCTGTTAAGTAAAAAATTAATAACTCCTGTATATAATGATTCCTAAAAATTCAAAGTCTATCAACTTTAGATTTTACATGTCTCCTGTGACATTATTGAAACATAATACCTGAAAATAATTAGAATACATCTTCATGCTTATTTAACAAAACAATAATAATAATAGATGACAATATTCTAACTAGAATTTGGCTAATAGTTTTCGTGAAAAAATTATGATATAAATTGATTGGATGGGTTTTCCAAGATGTTCTCATACCTTACAATTAATTGAAGGATGATCAGACTTATGAGACAGCCTGTACATATTTGGGATCTGTTAAATAGTGCATTTCTAATTGAAATATTTTAAACTTGTAGTTTCAAAAGTGTTTTTCTGTGTTTTAAGTATATAATGAAAATATTTTAGATGTTATGAAGACCATCTTGATTGATATAGCTCCCTCTGGTACAAATGACTTATTAATTCTTTTTATGAAGGCATTGCATAGTACATACAAGGTTTTCCGTCTTTTTAATCTTAGGATGATAGTCTTGAAATCTGTTATTTTTGTACTTTTGTACTTAATAGATTCTTGCTGTTTTTTTTGTGGAAATGAATGGTTTATTCGAAATATGTAGTGAAATAATATATATTGCTAATCACTTACCACTATTTCCTCCAATCTTTCTAGCATCATTTGAATTTCACCTCATTTGGGGCAATCTAAGAATCGATCCATTTTTCCGTTTCTAAAGAATAAAAACACTAGGACGTGTCAAACAAATGGAATAAATTGCAGAAGATAGTGATCTCCCATTATAATTTTGTTCAATTTGAGCAACTTTTAATAAATTACACCCTGTTGGTCCCACCAAGTGAATGCAGGATTTGCGGACGATGTTCATGCATGACCGGATTACCCCATCTTTTATACTACTATATCCACTATTCATTACCAGCCATGTTACAATACCAAGAATCTTTTCACTTCTCTCAACTTTAACTTGTGGGCACCCAATTTCTTTGCTTCTAAATCATTCCAAATGCTTTCAAACGTTTGAAACGGTTTTTTCATCTACTCTTAATTACTTTACAATTTCAACTAATGTTGTTTTCTGTACAAGTGCAAGGAAATCATACTGTTCCTTTTAAATTCTATTGAATACGTTTTTAAAGAAGATATAGTGCTAATACAAAGTCTGCATAACGCTTCATTTCACAGATCCTGAAATATATAATTGAAGCATATGTATATGTTAAAAAATACATAATGATAGTTGACAATTAAATATATATCCATTTTTCATCACTTGTCACGATTTGATAGAGAAATGACTTTCTCCGTCAGCAACAATTGGTTTTCGGGTTTTCTTGATGTCTTTGATTCAGTTCATGCGGAACACATTTTCGCATTTTCTGAATCTTTTCCATAGCTTTGTATTTTACCGATTAGTGATTTCTACGCTTCCAATCCAGAAATAGCACTTGTGTTTCATGTTTCAATAAATTTTATTCATGTGATAATGCTATTTTGACTTGTGGCAAGGTCGCATAAATCCCATCTATACTTCTCCTATACAGATTTGAGTACGCGTTTTGAAAAGAGTTCTCTCTCAGTCTCATGCAGGAACAAAATCTTTTTTTTTTAAATCACTCCTCTGACCACTGGCAAAATCACATATATATTATGTAAATCTACAATTAAATAAGCACTTGTATATTGATTTATGGTATTATTTTCATTACTTGAATTCAAAATGAGTTGATTGAATGTAGAAGTTATATTCTGATGAATTATAAATTTATGCACCTTCACTACTTTATTTAAAAAATGTTGAACATTATGCTTTCAGGGATAAAATTCTTATTTCATTGAGATATTCTTTTGTAACATGTTAATGATGTACCATTCTTATATAACTGTTGATGTATATACAGATTTATTTCAATAAATAATATTTCTTAAGAGGCAGCAACACCTCAACACATATTTTCAATGACAAAGTCAGTCGTTTTTTATAAAAGTACAATAAATGCTAAAATTTTTTCAAAGAATTCAGCTTATTATTTCTTTTCATTCCCATTTTTCTAATTCTTCTCCAATACTGCTTTGAATCGGGCTCCAGTTCTTCCAAACGCGGAGCAGGTCCCGTTCTTATGTTCCACAACCAATCGGGGTACTCACTGTCGGGTTTTAGTTTTACCTCTTCTCCCGTTTTGTTGATATTGAGACCCATGACATATTCAACTAGTTTATTCGGGTCCGTTTCAACGGGAAATACTCTTTTTTCGGTAGCGCCGCCTTTTCCAAGTTTTTTCTTTTTTAAACTGGCTCCCACCATACTTACACCTAAAAGCAAACTGTGAATAAAACGTCAAGTGGTAACTGAAATATATTTACTGGATCCCTCATTTTTCGCATAATTTCTTAATATTATTCTATTCATTGATTGTAGTGGTTGGACATTTCGCAATATTGTCATGAAATTCATTTTTAAAACGCTCCTAACTTAACCTTTAAAATATTGAGACCGATTATAATAACAATAAATCACCATAGACTCATAGATAAACTACCACAGATTACGAATTTAATGAAGGTTTCCGTATTCTGTGGATAAACTACATTCCTGTACATAATAGTTTAACTATACATTGAGTCACCGCACAAATTACGAATACGAATATTTATTATTATTATTATTATACGAATATTAGTTTCATTGATTTAATTTTATATCTATTATTGACCCCCAATAAACTACCGTATATCGAGCAACGTTCCATTCACTGCTAATATATGTAGTAACTGAAGTAAAGAATGATTTATACTTAAACTAATAATTTAAACTGCAAGTGTACTATAATTATGCTGAGTTTATAGTATCTAGTCACTTAGAGTAGGAAGCATTTTGGTTATGATAAGACCGAAGGAAAAAATGAGTATTCTATGTTTGAAAATATTTTACAACTTAAAACATTTGTGATCTCAAAACGTCATATCTTCAGATTATATAATTCTGTGCTGGAGAAATATTCAGTGTGAAAGCTATACATAATTGATATATTTATATGTAATAGGCAAAAATGTCATCCTTAAATCTAGCAAGAACCATAAATTCCTTATCTAAACTTTCTGTGGCTAATTCTAAAGTGATTCTGTCTTCGGTGAGACATCACTGGAATAAAGATTTCAAACCAGCACCTTATCCCAAAACGGAAGCAGAAAAATTGGCAGCTGCAGAGAGATATGGTGTGGACCCTTCGGAATATGTCCCTTACAATGATGATGGTACAGGCTATGGGGATTATCCCAAATTTAAAGCCGAATCTGGAGATCACAAAGATCCTAATTATCCTTGGGATTTCCCTGAATTTAAAAGGAATTTTAATGAACCAATGCATGTGGAATTTGATTTAATAAGAGAAGATCGGTACGATGTTAATTATAGAGGCATCACTACCTGTAAAGAATGGTATCTTCATTACATTGGTGTGATGTCTGGCTTCTTTTTGCTCTTCTGGATTGGTGAACAGTTCAAAGGATTTCATCCACTAAAACCAAAACAGTACCCTCAAGAAGGAAAGACAAATTATAGTTTCGACTAAAATTAAAGAGTTTCTAGTTCAAAGATTGGTTGAGATGTTAGATAACGTTGACTATAAACCTAATAATATTCATTAAATATTTATGAAACGAAGGAAATTTTTCAATGACCACCCTTATCAAAAACAATTTTTAGAATAGAAGAATTGATGAGTGAATAATTAAAATATAAATTTCATTATCTTCAAGATTAAATTGAAAACTATAATACACCATATGAGATTTTAATCAATGGATCTCTTCTACATCTAAAACTTTCCATTATTTTTGAAATTACCAAATTCATATCTGCTTCAGGTAAAACAAAAGACTAGAATTTACTTTGGAAGGCACATGTAGAAAGGAATTAACTGATTATTTGTAATTTGTACAGTCGTTTTCATTTCTGAACTTAACATATCATTGGAGGCCAAAACTTCAACTATGAAGTATATGTTTTGTTTTTGTAAGTTATTATGTTTGCAAATTTAGGGATAGAATGAAACTTTTTTCATCTCTAGGTCTAAAATGATAATTTGAAACCATTTTACACACAAAATATGAAAGGAGATAAAATGTTGCTTCATCTTTTTAATTGTTACTTATTTGAATAACTGAGCATAGATAATGTTAATAATAAATATTCTCCTTTATCTTTGTTACTGAGAAAACTAAAAATATGTCAAACAGATCTACTGTAATATCGTTGCCAACATGCATGAGCACAAATCATAGATAAATATAAAATAATATTCTTTTATATACGGCACAAATTACGAGACAAAATATAAAAAAAAATGACTCTAATTTGAATTTTACTGATTTGAAAGAAATTGTAGTTTTTACACTCAAAAACGAGCCATTGTATGGCTTTTGCACTTGTATCAGAATTATAAATATATTGCATATAAATGACATAGATCAATAATATATTTCTATCTTGCACGATAAGAAGGAATACATTGTATTATCAGAACGTACGAGGCCTAAATACTAAAACTATGGAACTAAAATCTAATGTATTAAGTGAAGATTACGATGTTGTGTGTCTGAGTGAAACATGGTTGCAGGATGGCGTGTATGATTCTGAGTTATTTCCTTCTAACTACGATGTTTTCCGCTGTGATAGGAACCTGGTTACCACGGGTATGTCAACTGGAGGTGGTGTTCTGGTGGCCGTGCGTAGTGAGTTGTGTGCAGTGCAGGTGGACATTTCAGAACTCGCTGCTCTTGTTCCTTCCATAGATGCTGTGGCTTGTAAGATAATGTACAAAAATCATTATGTCTCTATTTTACTGTTGTATATTCCGCCAAGGACTGATGTTGCATATTATGAACAATTTTTTGATTTGTTGTCCACATTCGACGCATTACAAGATGATAGTTTAATCGTGTTAGGAGACTTTAATTGTCCAAGATATGTTGAGAATTCTTGTTTTGACGGTCGCTCATTGGTTCTCAACGTGTTTTCGGAATCATTACAGGTGAAGCAGTTCAATGAGGTATGTAACTCTGGAAATGCATTGTTGGACTTGGTATTCTCAAGTTTTAATTGTGATGTCATTGAATCATTGTGCTCACTTGTGGCGGTGGATTCATATCATCCACCACTAGAAATATCTTATTGTTCTGAACAGTGTAAAAAGAACATTGAATTCTCACGCTCGAGTCCCTACTATTCTCGTCGTAAATATAATTTCTTGAGGGCGAATTATGTTGATATGTACCGATACATTTGGGAGGCAGATTGGACTGCTGTTATGAATGAAAATAATCCGAACTTGGCATGTGACCAATTTTATTCAATTTTGAATGTAATATTTGAGCAAACGGTCCCAGTCAAGGTCTGCAGAAAAAGACGGTTTCCCACATGGTATTCATCTGAAATCATCGGTATTATTCATCGCAAGGAAGCCGCCCTGAGGAACTATAAAAAATTCAATAATGACTTCAATCGTAACCAATATATACAACTTAGAAGTTTGCTCAAGTCAAAAATCAAAACCGCTCATAGAGATTATTTAATAGCTTCCGAGCAGAGATTGATGACAGACCCTTCAGATTTTTGGTCATTTGTGAGGGATAGCAAGGGTCACTCTCGTATACCCGGAGTTATGAGTGATGGCCAAATTACAATAGATAACCCGCAGGATATTGTTGATGCGTTTGCAAAGCACTTTGGTGGTGTCTATGATGCGCCCTGTGACACTTATACTTTTGGGGGCGGGGAGGATGATGTTAGTCAGTTCATCAACATTGGTGAAATCACGGAAGACGATATAGTGAGGGCGTCGAAAAAACTTTCCAATAAGCGTACTTCTGGGCTTGATGAGATACCTAGTTTCGTGGTCAGGGACTGCATAGGAGTGCTCTCTGTCCCGCTGGCACACATATTTAATGTTTCCGCAAACTTGGGCATATATCCTTCAGTTTGGAAACGGTCCAAGATAGTTCCCATTTTTAAAAAGGGTGACAAATCGATGATCTCGGATTACCGACCCATTTCTATCTTGTCGAATTTTTCAAAGATTTTTGAGATCATCCTTTACAATTTGATTTTTCCTTTTGTCCGCAACAAAATTGCTGACAGCCAGCATGGATTCATGCCCAAAAGATCGACGACAACTAATCTCGTTTCATTTTTCGAGGAGGTACTAGGTACATTGGATAGATCAGGTCAGGTAGACGTCATATATACTGACTTTACGAAAGCCTTCGACAAGATTGATCATAGTATTTTAGTCAACAAATTGGAGAATAAGTTTGGTTTCAGCCATAAATTAGTCAATTTGATCGGGTCATATCTGTCAGACAGAATTTGTCGTGTTGAGATTGAAGGTTATTGTTCTGTTGAATTTTGTGCGACATCTGGAATCCCTCAGGGCTCCAACCTTGGGCCTTTACTTTTTCTTTTGTTTGTCAATGATGTAGTGGATGTGATTGATGTATCGGTATTGTTATTCGCAGACGACCTAAAACTTTTTCATCGGATACTCAGTCTCCTTGATTGTGCTAAGCTACAAGCAGCACTCGATAGCCTCTCAATATGGTGCGAAGACAATAGATTGAGTTTGAATATATCTAAATGCTGTGCTATGACATACACGAAGAAGAAAATGGTCATTAATTTCGATTATAGCATCAGTGACACAGCGCTGTCTCGTATAACTGAGATAAGGGATCTGGGGATTGTATGTGACAGTGGTTGTTCCTTTGTACCTCATATGAGTCAGTTGATACTCTCATCAAATAGAACATATGGGTTCATAGTCCGAAACACTAGGAACTTCCAGAATTCGGATACCTTGATAGCCCTGTTCAATTGTTTGATAAGAAGTCGATTGGAATACTGTAGCATCGTTTGGAGACCTATATATAACTGTCATAGGAAGAGCATTGAGTCGGTGCAGCGAAAATATTACAAGTTTTTGATGTGGAGGGAGGAAGGTGTGTATCCTCCCATAGGCTATGACAACAATCTTTTGCTCTCCAGGTTCGGTACCATATCCACTACCGACAGGGTGAATATAAGTGCACTAATGTTTATGTTCAAGATTGTTAATGGAAAAATTGATTGTCCGGACCTTTTGTCAGGTCTTCCGTTTCTGGTTCCCCGTTTGGGTTCCAGAGGCGAGATGGTCTTTTACTGTGGGACGGGGAGAACGAATGCCAGTTTTCGGTCTCCCATAGGTTATACATGTGGTATAATAAATGCGCTCGGCAATGCATGCGACATTTTCTTCGACTCTCCTCGGACCATAGTGAATGCCTATTTGTCACAACGCACCTGAATTTTATGGGGATTGTTTTTTATTTTTCATTGTAGTACTTTGTGCACCATGTCAATATGAAACTGTATTCTGATTTTTTGTGATTTCCTGTAATTGGGAGTGTATCCTGTAGGAAATAAATTACTTATTATTATTATTATTATTATTATTATTATATCTTAAAAACATAACATAGATAAATATTATACATGTGGTGGAAATTTAATTATAATAATCAACCACAGATTACCAAATTCATGTAAGCAGGAAATAAAATAGCAACTTGCCCTGATTCAAAATATTTACTCAGTAATCCAGGGAAGGAATTTATTGACCCGATTAAAGTTCAAGCTGAAAGACATTTTGAATCTAAAAGATCTCATGAATATTGTGAATATGTTATTTTTATTTATTGGTTTTATTATGTTTATAATGAATAAATAATTATAGTTCAAAAATATTTCTGTTATTGAAATAGTGGTATTTAAACAAGTTTTTGGAAATTAATGTGGACTACCAAAAAAGTGAAATGTATTTGTTGTAAAATTGTGTGAATGTAAACATTTCAATGTTTTGGTAGTAAAATATAGCAATTTCTGAACACTTGTTTTAATTTTATCCCTTGGAAAAACAAAAAAAAAGATTCAAATATTCGCGCCAAGCGTCGAAAATGCAGTATTCTAAAAGTAGATGTAACGCAGTTCTCTTGATAGTTGGTAATACAGTTTTCTCTAGTTGAATTTGTTTCATACAGTAGTCACTACAAAAAAAAAAGCGACAAACTTGTTTCACGTTTTTCCTCGGGAAATCTATATAGCCTTGTTGATCTCTGTAATCAACTCAACGTTAAGGTAGTAAAATATAGCAATTTCTGAAACAATTTTATCCCTTGGAAAAACAAAAAGAAGATTCAAATATTCCCGCCAAGCGTCGAAAATGCAGTATTCTAAAAGTAGATGTAACGCAGTTCTCTTGAAAGTTGGTTATACAGTTTTCCCTAGTTGAATTTGTTCCATACACTAGTCGTCACAAAAAAAGCAACAAACTTGTTTCACGTTTTTCCCCGGGAGTGTCGCATCTATATAGCCTTATGATCTCTGTAATGAACTCAATGTTAAGGTAGATATACACATTGCGGAAGTAGCTTACTTCCAATAAATTCCATATTTGTTCTTACTTGTACAGACAAGAGAGATAAGACAACATTCAAGTAGGTATTTTTGTTTTTCTATATTAACCCTATTATAATAATACTTGATTCATTGCAAACTACATACATATGTAATCTGAGCTTTACATTCAGCTACAAGAATACCACACTTGACCTAATTACATCATAACATCTGTCATCTGTATCTATGATCAGAAGTCATATGATATTGACGTAAGGTTATACATTAAATTGAGAAAACCTAATTTCTTTCAAAAAATCCAAAATGTTGATACATTCGCTATTTTTAGCTGCATTATTAATAGGAGGTAAGATCGAAATAAAAATGTTAATAATTAAAGAACTAAAATCAATTCCGATATTATTTTCAGCAAACTCAAATGGAGAATTTTCTGTTTTGAATTACCCAAAAAGCATATCATTCAAAGGGCACGATCATCTGAAAGAAAGTACGATAAAAGAAGTCTTCTTTGCAACTTTGGGTTTTTCAAATTCTCAGTTTTCCAATTGGAAGGGCTTGTACATCAACGATCCATTTAATTTAGCTGAAGGTATTGCTACAGTGGTTGTCGAGGGTATGCCTACGATTGATCAACCAAAAGGACATCACTTTCCCTTGAAAACCGATACTGAAGATGATTCCATCTTTTACACCGTGAAGGATGGTATTAACTTGAGGTACCCTGAAGCAGTACCCCAGATAGTTCACGTTGATCTAGCTAATAACCTTGAAGATGTGAGTAAAATAGTTGATAGCTATAGTGTTTCGCGTCCATACCCTTTGGAATTTTTATGATTGCAGCAGTGAGTCACATGATTTACATTAAGGATACAAGTCTTATGATTCTTCATGTGATCTGAACTTTTTGTAACAATAATTAAATAATTTGATGAGCAATTGGCAGAATCATCAGTCAATTTTTACTCTGGTTTATGGTGAAAATTAAGTGAGTTTTCTTTGAAAGGTTTGATAAGGCCTCTTAGGATGGACATATCATTATCACTAAATATTTTAAAGTGAGACCTACAATATTGTGCAAAATAAAGATTAATTGCGATTTTTTCATTTATATTTAAAAGTGGTTTCTATCTTGTGCTGTAGAGCTGCAGAACCACCAATTTTTTTTTAGCAAAATGGGTAATTTTTTTGGGAAACAGTGAACAATTTAACTGTAACAATATTGTTGAATTAGTTTTAAAATAGCCTGGAATCTTCTGTGTGCGGGTTATTTTAGCCTCTTTGAATAAGTTCAGTTGAAAGTAAAAGGTATACCTCTACCAGATATTAATTTAGGAGCTTCCGGCTTAAGTAGGGGTAAATTTTGATTTAATCAGAAAATATATTCGCGAAATAAGTAGATTTGTGCAGCAATAAGGACAATACATCTTCAAAATGATTTACCTGATTGCATGTTTGAGATTTGTCAAGAGGGAATATTTTACGGAAATGAAACAGCTCCATTTTTATCAATATTGGCTGATGAAACAACAGATGTTTGAGCAAAATTCATTTGGTTGTAGTCATTCAGTATACTACTCTGTCAAGAAAGTACCGGGAATTTTCAATTAAAACAACATTTTTACATTTAATCGTCAAAATTTATTGGGTCGCCTTCAAAATAGGCTCCATTTGCTCCAATACATCTATGCTAACGGCACTTCCAATTATCGAAACATTTTTTATAGGCGCTTTCCGGGATGGACTTTAGCTCTCGCGCCGAATTTTGTTTTATGGCTTCAATCGACTCAAAACGGGTGCCACGAAGGAGCAATTTTAGTTTTGGGAAGAGGAAAAAGTCGCAGGGAGCCAAATCCGGCGAATACGGTGGTTGCTGAAGCACGTTTGTTGAGTTTTTGGCGAGAAAGTCAGTCACAATCGTAGCTCGGTAAGAAGGCGCGTTATCGTCATGCAAAATCCATGAGTTGTTCGCCCACAAATTTGGCCGCTTCTTACGGATACGCTCACGCAAACGTTTCATAACGCCTAGGTAATACTCCTTGTTTACCGTCTGACCCTCTGGAATGAATTCGTAGTGCAACACGCCACGGATATCGAAGAAAACAATGAGCATCACCTTCATTTTCGAGCGGCTTTGGCGTGGTTTTTTCGGTTTCGGCTCATTTTTTGCCACCCATTCCGATGATTGCTGGCTTGTTTGCATATCGTACTCGTAGACCCAGGTCTCATCACCAGTTATAATGCGTTCCATGAATGTAGAATCGGAATTACAGCGATCCAGCATGTCTGAAGCAACCTGTTCGCGATGACGTTTTTGAAGAAAATTCAGGTCTTTCGGTACGAGTCGAGCGACCACCTTTCTCATGCCCAAAATATCAATCAAAATCGAACGTGCGGACTCGTGGGATATCTTAAGATCATGTGCTATCTCTCTCAAGCTGGTACGACGGTTTTCCAGCACCCTTTCCTTAATTTTATCGACGTTATCTTCGATCGAAGCCGTCGATGGGCGACCACTTCACGAGCGTCCTTGAAGGCTCTGTACCACTGATATGCACGAGTTTTCGATAGAGCATTATCACCAAAGGCCTTTTGCAACATTTTCAATGCATCGGCACACGAAAATTCATTTGCAACACAAAACTTTAAACAAATTCTTTGCTCAACATAATCACCCATAGTAAAAATCGGCACGCACTCTGACATCGACTGACTTAATCAGCTGTTGCAAACACACTAGTTGACAGATCCCGCTCAAGCTTGGCATAGTAATTAAGGACAGTGGTACCAACCTAGGAAAAAAAATTTTTACCTGCCTCATTGTCCCGCCAGATTTAAATCGATAATTCCTGGTACTTTCTTGACAGAATGTATACAAAATTCAGAGCCAGTGGAAAGTTTTTGGGATTATTTGATTTCTGAAAACCTGAATTGTGAAACGTTACACAATAGAATCTTGAATAACTTCACAACACAAGATAATTGAACCATACTTTAAAGGAACTTTTTTGTTGCAAATTGCTTGTAGAATCACCTTGTGAAATTTGGCCAGAAATAACTTGGGTACTTGAACATAATATTTATAAAATATTTCCACTAAGGATGCATATTCGCCTATAATTAATCAAAAACTCAGTGTGAGCTAATTCTTCCTGCAACCCAATGAATCTGCACAGAGAAATGTGAAAAGCAAAAATCACTTTCCTCCATGCAGATTCATTCTTTTGTCAATTATTACAGAGCTTTTCTGATTAACCTTTAACTTTATTTCTATTCCATTTAACTTTTTTATAGTACCTGATGGAAATATTTTACATCAGAGTATTGAACAAAAAAACAGGAAAAAGAAAACTAACTCAGGCAAAAGATGAAAGTCATTATCCATTTGCTTTTGCAATACCAATAAAGGTTCAGACTCATTTCATATTTTCTCAGTACTGTACTTGATAATAGTTATTTTATTAGTCCTTGAAATTAGAAAATGTGATTCTTGTTACAGCAACCAGAAAACAACTTGTTCAAGGATATTAAAATTGAGAAACCGAAGAAGAACGCACATCTGAAGAATGAAGCAGAAGACAGAGAGTTTTTGAAAGATATAGACCTATTGAATGCTATTGCTGAAAAGGTAGTTGTAGTTTTAAGCCTAACTAATAAAAACTGATAAAAAATTTGTTCTTCATTAAGATGATTATTTTGTAGATCCACAGCGATGTCAAAGCTGACGGTGTCCCAGATCTGTTCTGGTTTAAATTGTCCAGTCTCCATCCAGTCGTAGATTTATATGGGGAAAATTCTACGGAAGTTAAAGAAGCAAAGCTGCTTCTGAATGAAGCTCTGCTGAGATTGAACGAAGCTTTCAGGAAGGCTTATGACGAAGCTGTGCTTTTCTCCGTGATCACTAGTGATGTTAGCCATACAAGAAGAACTAGGAGTATTCAGGCAACTAATGGTGTAAGTTAGGATTTTTTTCATTTTTAATTGTATTCAATACGAAAATCCTGATTTATTTTGCTAAAATGATTTTTGATTGTTAAAAACAAAATTGAAGTACTCTAATCAAAAATCATTTGGAAGAAAACAGGTTCTGACAATGAAGATTATTGATAAGTACATTTTTTGTGACATCAAATCTGAATACATTGTTTCCCATTACAGGAACGGGATCTCAACCTTGCCTCGGATTATTCTGAAGACTACCCAGTCATCTTCAACATAGTCTTGTGGCTCTGTGTCGTTCTTGGGTTTTCCCTACTCGCTATTTCACTTGTTATTGGTAACATGGATCCAGGAAGGGATTCTATTATTTATCGTATGACTAACCCCAGAATGAAGAAAGACAACTAGAGTATGCATAATTTCTTGGATTCTCAAAGTTAATATTTACCAATTTTATTCTAAAAAACTAGAGTTCTTTATTGATGCATATATTTGAAATCCGAAAATAGTATTATGAATTTTTTATTGTAATTAATTTCTTGATCAGTCTGAACAAATAATTTCATAATTTAAACAAGAGCCAATTGTGTATTTATTATGTAAAATAGTTAATTATAATTTTGTTAAATTTTACCATTCCAATGTTTATTTGTTGAGTATGTAGTCATAATGTATGGGTGTTTGAAAAATACATCTGTGATTAAAAATACACTAGTCTTTTTTTCTAGCAATACAATAAGTTATTTGTTCATAAATAATTTTAACGTCTAATGGATGTTTCGAGAATGATGTTCCCTTTTTCGTGACAATAAAAATGTGAATATAATATTAATTAATGGAAACAAAAGAAATCCATTTTCCGGAACTGCCTCAACGTTTTAGAAAAACTCTAAGACTCATCAATTTTTTGCCAAAAACTATCTCGTCGAGCCTAAAATTTCTTTGAAACATGCGAGTAGTTCAGTAAATTATCTAGACAACGGTAGTAGCTAGCTGAATAATTTTTTCATGATAGTAGGAAAATAGGAGCTATGTTTAACCAACACACTCATTGTTCAAGCTTCTAAAACGCATCTTTAACTCCTGACAATTATTTCATAATCGATACTACAGAACACCAAATCGATTGCAATAGCACATACAGACCGACCACAAAAAAAATCATATGATTTTTTTTGTGGCGAAAACCCGGAAACAGGGTTAGCAACTTCGTGTTGATTTAAATATTTGTTTAACCAACACACTCATTGTTCAAGCTTCTAAAACGCATCTTTAACTCCTGACAATTATTTCATAATCGATACTACAGAACACCAAATTGATTGCAATAGCACATACAGACCGACCACAAAAAAAAAAACATATGATATCGATTTGGTGTTCTGTAGTATTGATTATGAAATAATTGTCAGGAGTTAAAGATGCGTTTTAGAAGCTTGAACAATGAGTGTGTTGGTTAAACAAATATTTAAATCAACACGAAGTTGCTAACCCTGTTTCCGGGTTTTCGCCACAAAAAAAATCATATGATTTTTTTTGTGGTCGGTCTGTATGTGCTATTGCAATCGATTTGGTGTTCTGTAGTATCGATTATGAAATAATTGTCAGGAGTTAAAGATGCGTTTTAGAAGCTTGAACAATGAGTGTGTTGGTTAAAGAAATATTTAAATCAACACTAAGTTGCTAACCCTGCTTCCGGGTTTCGCAAAATATGATGCGTGATGCGCAGCTCTGCCTGTGACCATGTGTTCCGCTTGGAACGGTGGTCGTCAAACGCTGTATGCCTTGCCCTATTTGAACTCGGCGGGGACGGTTAGTCATGAATCTTTAGACTGGTCGGGTTCTCTACTGGTACGCCGGGTCAAGCTGGAACAGAGCAAGGCAGGTTTCTGGACGAGGACGAAGTTGTTTGCTACAGGTCTTTCAATGGGAACGCACTATTTCAATACTGACATTACTTACGCATGGAAGCCATTGTTTATCTGTGACATTGACAGTTGTATTTGTCAATGTCTACCATTTACCATTTTTTATGCGTCCGCTTGGAACGCTGATTTTCAAACGCACTGCCCCACTCTATTTGAACCCGGCGCGGACGGTTAGTCACGATTCTTATGACTGGTCGGGTCCTCTATCGGTACGCCGGTCAAACTACGATAGAGCAAGGCAGGTTTCTGGACGAGGAGTGAAGAAGTTGTTCGCTACATTATAATACAGAATCATGTCGGGTTTCTTTGATTCTTCATCTACTTTGTTGTCATGGTGCATGGATGACATTAAGAGAACGTAACTATTTGGCTTTGGTACATGCGACACTAAAGTTGTAGCGCTGCTGAACATAAACGTAGAAGTACCTGGCTCCGTTTTTCTATTTGGAAGTACATATTGAGGTATTTCTCTCTTATTTTTACGTACTGTGCAGACATAAGTGAGTTTGTTCTTGCGCAATTCTTCAACTAACTCCATTGACGCGAACCAGTTATCTACGGTAATATTCTTGTTGGTATTTTTGACTGGATCAATTAGTGATAGGACTGTCAAGGTTGGCACTGATAGCTTTCTTGGATTAGGCTGTTAAAGTTATCTGGCATTCCCGCGTCTCTGATAGAAATACTGTCAAACCGCAACTAACAAAAACATATACCACCTTAGGGACATCGTAGCTCGAAAAATGTATCTGCCGGTGCCGTCTCAAGCAAATAAACCTTCGACGTCTTCATGGTTAGATTTGAAAACGAATGTCAAATAGAGCAATCCAAAAATGCATTAATCTCAACTGATTCTCTGAAATTCACAAACGAGGCTATTGCAGTCGACAATTTTTGTTATCATTTCATTGGTTATGAAAACTACTTATCAGTAGTTGACAGGGTTCTTATCTTGCATGTTTTTAGCCACTCCCGTGAGTCCAGGTAAATGCATAATAACATTATAGCGGCTGCTTTTGTTCTTTCCATAAACATAGCCTACAGATGATAACAGCAAATCCGAAGAACTATCCGAGTCCCTACTACTTGCTGCACTGGTTTCAATATCGTTAGCGTCAACAGGAAATTGTTCAGGTTGATCGGCAACATCGTGGTCCATTCATCTGAATTGTGATTACTATCGATAGTAGACGTATCACTAATATCGCCATCATCTTCACTGTTCAAGAACAATTCACGTACTTCTTCTTCGGTATACTGCTGACCATCAATAACAATAAAATCCATAGTGTAATAATTTCAACACACACAACTGGTATCCTCAGATCAAATCTGTCCGTAATGCGTACAATTTGGCTCTTTCGATGCTTAAATTGAACTGGCTAATTGTACGCAATATGTATGAAAAGTCACGAAACCCCCACCACACAACCTTAAAAGCGCCTATCCTGTGATGAAATGAAGATGCGCTGGGTCCATTCTGACCCGAAGATAACAGTTAAGGCTTTAACTCCACCAGGTCAAAATCTTCATTTTGTTTATTTCTCTACTACGTTGTCGCTCTAAAGCAGTCTTGCCTTCTATTGCCATTTCAGGCAGATTAACCTGTGAAGACACCTAACTTAATTCATCAATACATATACAAAATCGCTTTTTTATTTCCTTTTATATATTCTTATATGTACGGAAATGATCCATTTCAATTTTTGAGCAATGTTCTTTACACCAGAAAACATAAAAATCCACAAAATCGTTTGCAATGGGGGCTGTGTTTGCTAACACTGGACCAATTTGATGATTCTGTATTAAAAAGATCATCTGTCCTATTCTACAAATTTGGCCCCCGCTACAATAAATCTTTTTCAAGAAAGGCATCGCTAGAACTGTTTGTTGTATTACTCTTCAAGAGATTATGTTAAGAAATAGAGCCCAATTTGATCGAAAGAGTTATGTTTTCTTCATTAAACTGGGAACTTATTAAAGGTAAAAAAGGAAATACAAAAAAGACGACAAAACATAATAGAGAATTTCTTATTCAAATCTATGATCTTACATAATATACATAGTACAAAAATCATACTGTACCCACAAAGGGTACAGAAAACATACAATCATTACTGTACAAAAATACTATGCTACTGTACAATGAATCACTGTAGAAGCAAATAAATTATGTTCTCACAATCATTGAAACAATATACATATTTGACATGTTCATCAAGAACAACTAAAAACCATATCAACTCTATTTTACAAAGTTTCCAAATCACTCTTTTTTTGTAAAGTAAGTGGGGAAGAAAATCAACAATCGTTGTGAAAAATGATAGAGATCATTATTACCTAGAATCGACCTTTTTTTGAAACAATCACGGTTGCTGTGTTAGTCTAAATAAAGTACTTATGATTGGCACCGTAATAAAAGCACTTAAAAGTAACTGGAAAAATAACAAAAAACTAATAATTTTCTCTCATTACAAATTAGTCAAATTTTCGATATTGCAATTGTCATCGTGAAACCAATAATGGTTCAAGAACTGAAAGAAATTAAAACTATCAACAACTAGAAAATATTGATTTTCATAAACACGAAGAAAACGAAAACTAAACTTCTGATTCATTCTGAAACATCTTTGGTTGAAAAGTGCCATCATGTCGTTTTTTGTCAAATCGGAGATTTATTTTTCTGTATCCCGGATTACACTGTTAGGTATAAAAATCCTTCGAATAAAAGCTAGGTCGAAGTTAAAGAAACGAAAAAATACCAGGATGCAGCGAAAACCAGCACAGACCACAAATAGCTCTTAGGAGCGATAACGGGGCCCGCAGAAACCACATAGTCGATACAAGTGTAGGCTAAATTACAACTAGCGACTCGGAGTTCGCAGGTCTCTACAAACAGGAAGATAAACCGTGCATATTCAGCATTTCATCCACAATGTACATGTATGTACATATTACAACAGACTACATAGAAATTTCTGTAATTTTAGGGACCCAGAGGAATCCGACAACCCACTGAATATTATAGACAATCTTAGTATCACACATGAAGTAATTTACAAAAATTGTTTGTTTTAAGCACAGTCGAAAACTTGGCCAGGTACAGGTTTCAAGCGTAAAGATACTTCTTAGGGTACATCGCTCTTTTCTGAAGCGTTTTGGATTAAATCGGATGGAAATTCGTTTCTTGAAATTTTCGACAAAAACATTTTTTAATGTTGAATGATATTAGTCGAAGAGTTAATTTATATTACTCTTGGTGTATCCAGAATAAGGGGGTATTTATTTTGTTATTGTACATTATAATCTTCAATTGTAATATGTGAGAAAATAAAGGCATAGTCCACTTTTCTAAATTGTTATTTATGTTGAAAAATACGTAAGTTGTGAGCAACATTTTTTTGAAATTTTTAATTGCAACTAGAAACATGTTAAACGAGTTAGATAAAAGAATATATTTATGAAACATTCACCATCACGAATCAAGTATGTTTCACGAGTTAAAAAAGGAATTTTCGTTTTAAAATTCCTTTGAATTTCAAAATCAACAAAACTTTATCGAGACATTTTTTATCATTAGGCGAAAATTGCAATTGAAGATTAATAAAAAGGTCCATATTTAAAACTATTTATCATTAAAACTTGTTATGCGATTTATTTTGATTTATAAATGAAACAAATGTTTCTATTTCTATGGTACCAAAGTAAGTTTCGTTTTTGTTGAAGGGCTTTACGAGAGTACAAGTTATACAGATTTTGTTTTGAATTTATAGTTTTTGAAAAAATGTAGATTGTATTTTTAGTGGTTTATGCTCATTTATTTCATATATTTCCCATAAATTCAGTTTCAGAGCTTTGTTTTTAACATGTCAAAATTATTTGAGAAAGGGTGATTATTTGCTTAAAGGTGTTTCACATGGGTCTTTCTTATCTTTATCAAAACTTCGTTTGTGTTCAGGTAAACGGATTCCAATAGTTCTACCTATTCTTTTAATACAGATTTTTCAGCAATTGAGTTTATATATACCAGATAACGGAAATTTATCGATTATTGTTTTAATATTTTTGATAAATATTGGATGGAGTAGTCGTTACTTTGTGATAGTTCATTCCATTTTTGATGAATATATTAATATTAAAGTCAGCTTCAAAACCAAGAATATTAGCATATTCATCAAAAATAATTAAACAAAAATGGATAAAATTTCAATTATCAGGTATATATATAAACTCAAATGCTTAGATTGCTCAAAAATCTATATTGGCAGAACGGGTAGAAATTTTGAATCCGTTTATCTGAACACAAAAGAAGTTTTGATAAAGATAAGACTCACATTATGCGAAACACCTTTTAGAAAATAATCATCCTTTTATAACTTTAGATATTTTTCATGTTGAAAACAGAGTTTGAATATCAAAACAAATTGAAATATGTTTATCTTCTACAATTCTTCTACAATTAAAATTGTAGAAGATAAACATATTTCAATTTGTTTTGATATTCAAATTTTGTTATATTTCTTCTATCAAGTAAAAAGCCTTTCTATTTTATTGAAAACAGAGGTTCAAAATTGAATTTGTGGAAAATATATGAAATAAATAAGCAATGTAAATAGTAAAAAATGGATACCTTGTACTCAGATAAAGTTCTTCAAGAAAAGGTTACAGTTTTAATTATGTACAAATTCAAATTAAAAACTGAAATTTAGTTTTTGAAGCTTCCATTTCAGTATTTTTCTAATCAAGAATCTGGGTTCATCTGTTGTTCCATCTGAACGATATGGTTGGATTTACAAAGCGCTTCATGAGGGGAAGGGAAAATGCGAGTTACATTTAAGTATAACTTGGTTTCTGGAATTAGAAGATTTTCAGGACTTTTTCATAATTATCTAAGTAAAAATAAAGTTTTTTCTTCAAAAATATCTGCCATATCAATGGTGAATAACTAAACTTTTTAAAAGGTAGGTCCTAAAATCTGGATTCCACTCAAATAAATATACCGATTTCTCGCTTGATGAAACAAAAATTAAACTTTGGTGAAACTTGGGCTAAGTGGATTTATTTACCTTATTAATTTCCACTCGTATTTTCTTTAAAATACTGATGGTGCAGATTTTCTCTTGAAGGTAGGTTATGATGATACTTTGGACACCCCTGTTATCTGAAAATATTCTAAAAAGCGGTTCAGAAGAACAAAATACTTTTTCCCCATTTTTAATGTTGCGAACCTACCTTGGCACAATTTGTTCACTTCAAAATTAACACTTTTCAGAATTATCGAACATGACCTTTACATAAAAAGAAACCAACCATATTATGCCCCTGGAACGACAATTCAACCCAAGTTTTTGATTAGGAAAAGTAGAAACAGGAAGTCAGAAACAAAGTACGACTGCCGAGTTTAAAATTTTTAAATAGACGTGATAAATAACTTCAATGAATATAATAAATGATATTGTTTTATTCACTCACTTTTGTTTCCTTGACGCAAATCGAAAGTGGAAACTCTTAGTTCCATAAGAAGAGACTTTCAAGCACTAATTTTAAGTATTTGCTACCAAATGCATACTTAAAGAAACTGAACTATTTAAAACGTTCACCCATACGGATACTTGAACTGTGAGCGATTATTTTTGGGGTGAAAATGCAACTTTGAAGGTTTTTTGGATAAATCTCTCTTAAATTAAGGTTCTTAACTCCACTTAGGAAAGTGGTCACTAAATAAAAACAACATTTTTCGTAATATGTTGCGATGATTCTTGTAGTAACGTTTAAAAGAAAATTGGCACTTTTAAAAATTTCCTTCTGTCATAAAACCATCGAAAATTGTAATACAGAATCAAAATACCCCCTTAAAATATAAGACCTCCACAAGATCTTCGAGAATTTCTGAATAAACGTCACATGTTTAAAAAAAAAAAATTTATTAACATTCTCCAAAACTTGAAAAATATAATAACGTATTTCTGTAACAACTTCTTCATCTCTTCCGAGACAACTGGTGAAAAATAACATCGATAATGTGTGGTCGAAGAGAAAATTCAGAAACGAAAATTCACCCTCGCGGAAAAAAACCCTTGAAACGTACACCGAGACCAATATCACAAAATTAGGCATCCGTTTCGGCAGAATCGGCCGACAGTTCCTTCTTCTGGGCCTCCGGCCCACCGTTTCCATTCGATTCAGAGTTTTCAGACTCTAACTTGACCACGCGCTGGTTCAGTATTGAGTTCAGCGTGGACAGCGAGTCCTTGACGGCGTGGTAGATGATGTTCTTAATCTGTAGCTTGTCCTCGTGGTTCGAATGGGTGTCCGACAGGTCCCTGAACTCTTGAGTAAGATGGAAACAGTGCGAAACGTTCTCGGGCGAAACGAAATCCTCGGCCACCTTGATGCAATTGTGTAAGTTTCGGACCTGGTGAGGCGCGCCTGCCGGGATGAAGACGGCGTCTCCAAGGCACTGGACGATAGCGTAACCTTCAACCCCGTACTCTTTGTACAAGCGTTCTCGAAGGGGCCCGTCCAGGTAGCAGCTCTGATCGTGGATGGGGTCGTGGTTCGGTTCCAACCTGCCGCCCTTCTCCATCACCACCTTATTCAGTAGATCTCGGATTTTGTCGGCGTCTTTAGCGTTGTAGATGTGCCAGAGGGCTCCTGGGAGTTCCCCCTTATCCCTCACTCTCCTACGTGTCAAAATGTCACAACCGGCTTCATCGATGGCCCTGAAAGCCTCTTTAATGTGCTCATCGCTGTCGCCATCTTTGGGTATCCCGACGTAAACCATAACATTAACGGCGTCCGAAATGTCCAGATGAAGATTGGTGGTGCCCTTCGAGGGATGCAGCGCCGAACCGTAAGCGTTGTACATCTTAGGACCCAGATCAGGTCGAACGAAGCAGTCGGGTAGACGACTGGCCAGGTTCAACCGTCCACTCCTGTGGGTATACTCGCCAAGTGGCAGCACCTCCATCAGGTCCTGGAACCTGGTGGGTAGCATTTCAGCGAAATCTTCGCCAGGAGGCCAGTCTTTCAGCTTGAGCAGCATAGGGTTGCCCTGGTCATCCTTGAGTCTCTTCTCGAAGTGATCGAAACCCTCCCAGAATTTCTTCATGGGCTGGTTGGGCACCAGGTTGCCGGTCATGCAGTTGATCAGGTCGTTTTTGTCCTCGCCAAAGTCCCTAGCGAAGGAGTCGGGGTTCCAGAGGTCTTTGTTCAGAAGACGGTCTACGTCTGATACTATCACAGGTTGACCTCGCTTCCATTGGTCCTGGAAAGATACGAGGAAATGGTACAATTCAAAATTTCGCGTTGAGAAAAAATGAATAATAAAAAACATTGACTCAAACAAAACAATTATACAGGATGCCTAAGTTACCTTTGGCCAAAACCACAAGGTGATTCTACAGGTAATTTGCAACACAAGATTTCCTATAGAGTATGGTCCAATTATATCTTTTGTTGTAAAGTTATTCAATATTCTACTATTTTGTAACATTTCACAATTTTTTCACTTAAAAACATAACTTGAAAACCATCATCTTAATTAAAATTAAATGTACACCATTTGAAAGAACGGAAATATCTTCTTAGAGTAAGGGAGGTTTCATGAAGATTTTTATGAAATACCTTCTTATTATAGGGTGGTTAAGGCAAGAATTATTATAAAATTTTCTTCAGCATAAGTTTACTCTAAAAAAATATAAAGAATAAAATTTTCATAAAAAAATTTAATGAATAATATAATTGCGATCATTATTTATGACTTTTGCCAGCGTGATGGCAATTTGCATATCCCATTTTTGAAAAATTTCTTATCTCTAGAGACCAAAAATTGAACAAGTACTTGTCTAATATCTTCTTCATTCTTACAAGAAATTTTGTAGGACAGAAATAAGTGTTAGTCCGAAGGTGCTAGATCCGGGGAGTACGGTGGATGAAACAGAAATTCCCAGCCTAGCTCTGCGAATAATCCACCAAAGCAGCAATTCCCAATTCACTCATGAATCAATGAAAGATAATTGGACCATACTCTATACGAACTTACACTTGCAAATTACCTGTAGAAAATCACCTTGTCAAATTTGGCCAGAGCTAACTTGGGCAGCGACTTCTTCAAACTACATAATACTGACGTAACCTGAAGAAGTTACTATATCCGTCGATTCCTTGTTGTCTCCATGAACATGAATCTGCTAATTTATTTCCACCACAAAAAGATCAATAAAAATAAAAAAATCTTACCTGGAAGATCTTGTAATTCTCCTTATGGGTGGGATCGATCAGTCTTAATAGTTTGCCGTCGCACAACCAACTGTGCGGCACGTTTGGGTACAGTATCTTGCTCTCAGTCATCGTCATTATCCTGATGGGCAACGACACCCTTCCCTTCACCTGCCAGTTGTACCTCCGCCTTCTAACAAAGTGCTTCAATTCGCATTTGTCCTCCTCGACCACCACTTCATCGGCCTTCGGGGAATTTTCTTCGATCACGCTGGTCAGCACCTCGTCCAAGTTGTCCAGCTTGACGTTAGTCTTCTTGCCCTTGGACTGAACCGTGGGGGAGCCCGCTCTGCTGCCGTTCTGCTTGTGCGACGGTCTGATCAGCAGTTCCCTGAGGGTCGAGAAGTTGTTGTCGTCGTCCTCGCTGCTGATCTCGTCGTTTTTTTCTTTATGCTCCTCCTGTTTCTCCTTCTTCACGGTTCTCTCTTGTTCCTCCTTCTCCCTGGCCCTGAGCATGTCTCCGAACCAGGACAGAGGCGAGGGTTTGTTGTCGTCGACCTCCTCGTTATCTTCGGAGTTCAAGGATGGTTTGACGTCCTTTTCCTCCTCAATTTTCTTCAAGGAACCGTTCATGTTCTCGCTGATGATGTTCTTTATTATGTCCTTCGACTTTAAGTTGTTCGACTTGACATCTTTGCTCATGGGACAGTCGCAGAACTGTTCGATGTTCCATAGTTCGCGAACCTCGTGTACCATCTTGCCAAGCCTCATCAGACAATTGTCGGCTATTATCTGCGTCAGCATCAGTTTTTCTTGTTCGTGGGCTTGGCGATTCGTACATAACAGCCACGAATATTCGTCCCTGTCTTTGCCTGTCTCTCCCCATATCTTTAGCGTTCCGTTCTTTCGACCCTACAAATAGAAACGATAATTTAGGCTAGTTTTCAATTTGGTCCACACAACAACTATGTACAAATTGATATGAAATAACCAATAGAGAGCAATAAACTGGTGTTCCTCAGGGTACAATACTTGGCTCCCTTTTAAACATAGAAAGCACCAAACTAATAGATTTACAGATTAGAAACTCACCTTATAACAATCTAGGCATACAACAAATCCACATTTGCCGCAGGCCCAATGGAAATTGAAAAGCGTTGTTTCGCACACATCACACATTTCTCGGACGCCCATTACAACCCTTTTCCAAGCCACGGTTTTGTCTGAAATCAATCATTTCATTTAAAAATTCAGTAAACTAATTTGGCTCACAAAAAAGAAAAAATAAATTAAAACTAAACAAATTAGACCTAAGTTTTTCAATGAAATTCTAAAATAATTTCTCTAATTAAATAAAAAATATAAAAAAAAAATGAAATGTACCTTCAGATAAATGTTCGTTAACTGCATTTTTTTCTTGTACTAACAGATCACAGAAGTGGTCACCCACTTGCTTAAGAAGGAATTTGGACGTCTCAAGGTCTAGGTCATTGGGGGGATCCTCGGGATCAGGAAGCCACAATCTTATGTCGTCCTGAAAAAATACATGAAATAAGATATTTCAGCTGTAATTCTGCCACATCTGGTCGGTCTAATATGGGACGTTTCTTTGAGGCTTTTGAAGCCAATCGACCTTCCTTGTTTCCAAAGACAGAACTTCAAACGCATATCACAAAAATTTATTAGTTTCAGACGTAGTTTTTAGTAATTTTCAGAAAAGAATTTCAGTTTTGTACTTCTACAGATTGTACACATTTTCAAAAGCAAATAATTAAAGGAAAAGTTAAAAAAAAACAAATATTATTTTTATATGTTGTTTTAAGCTATTCCTTTAATTTTTTGGGAAAATTAAGTTCTAACAGGTCCCAATTTTTCAATAACACAATACATCTGTCACACAAAAAAAATCTTTCGTATAAATTTCAGTATAATTCACATTCAAAAGAAATAGCTTAAAACAACAAATTTAATAGAAAAAAACTGGCCTAGTCGATTGATCAATATAATCGATTAATAACATTTTTTTCCGATGGCTTGTTTTCGATCCTTTAACCGCTCACCTCTAAAGAATTTGTGTGCGGATCCGAAAATCCGGCTATTGCTAACTGCCCGTTCTTGGTGTACCTCAACCTTCTGAACGCATAAAACCTACAGAAGATGTTCGGCATATTCTTCGACCTCTGATTTGGGGTCCATCTGCACTCCCTGCACTTGGCTAGTTTGGGCGCCACCTCGAAACAGGGACCGTCCTGCAAGAAGCTCTCGCCTGTCTTTTTCAGTTGTCCCACGGGGGGCTTACGAAAGGGGTGACGTTGGGGCAGAAGCTCCTCTTTGGCTTTTTTGGCACGCGGCTCCTCTGTCTTGTTGCTTTTTGAAATCTTTGGTCTTCGGCCACGCTTTCTGGGCTCCTGCAATACCCGACATCAAGTTTAAACCATGTCAAATCGTTAATTAAAACGGATATTTAAATTTACACATTAACACACTATTTAAGAAATAAAAATTTCTTCACATACATTTTCGGCATGTAACTCTGAACTGTACAGGGCGATTCAACAAGAACTCACCTTGCTAGTGCTGCCCTTCTTCACCGAAATGGTAGTACTAGCACCGGAATCGGAGTCTTTTTCACTAGCAGTATCTTTGTCACTATCACTTCCACTCTCGCTGGCTACTGTTGGAGTGCTAGTTTTTCTTCTCTTCTCTTCTACTACGGGTTTCTTATGTACACCTCCGCCTTTTTTTCTTTTCACTTTCGGCGGTTTTCTCTTCGGTGGGGATTTTCTGCCTTTTGGAAAAATATTTACCATTAATGTTAACAATGAAATAGGCGCATTGAAATGTCTTATTACAGTTTTATGTCAATGGTGACGGCTGATACATTGAGAAATAGAGCTCTTTTTCAAAAATTTTGAATTACTTTTATTATATTATAAATAATACACATACAGGTATAGAAAAGACAGTCGGAAACATAGGAAATTCAATATCAACCTAGAGAAGCAAGAATGTCCAGTGGAATGGACATTCCACTGCCCCAGGGAAGAATCAAAATCTCAAAGCGATGCGATGACAAACAAACGATTTTTCTCTCTTAATTGAAGTGGTGCGGATGCTTCAATAGAAACAAGCAGTGCAGAGTCTCGAGGCTCTGCACTGCTCGAAGCATCCACACCACTTCAATTGAGAGAGTGAACAGTTGTTTGTTCGTCATCGCATCACGCTGAGGTTTTGATTCTTCCACTACTCCACTGGACATTCCTGCTTCTCTAGATCAATATTTGAAAGCATGCATCTCTGCTGCAATCGACAATACCTATTCTGGTCAAATTGAGTTGTGAACTGTACATGTTCCAGCTGTAGAAGTAGAAAACCGGAATTTCCCTATAAAGGGTCTTTCGATGGGAACGCCCCATTTTTAAATTGACTTTACTCACACATGGCAGTCATTGTTTATTTGTGACATTGACAGTTTTATTTATCAATGTCTACCATTTAATCATCACTCCAACAATATTTACAAATAATCTAAATTAATTATGAAAAATCGCAATCTGCTACTCTAACTTTACGTGCTTTAATTCCAATTTTTGGTTGTTATAATTTTCTGGATAAAAGAACAGTTGAATATTTAGTGAAGAAGTTTGAAACAAATTTTACACTTCATGATGTTACAGTGCCAGTGAGACAAATAAATGCAAGAAGCGAAGAGAAGATTGCTGCCGTACGTGAAAGTGCTCGTGAAGACCAAAATTTATCGATTTATCGACGTTCACAGTATCCTATCGATGCCCTAGGATCTAATGTCAAAAATCACGAGCCAGGAACGGAATTTCAATGTAATCGTCCCCAGCCGGGACGCATGGACCCAGCATGCTGAGGTTCTATTGAAAACCGACCTTGGCTTGTTCACAGACGGCTCGCGAACGACGAACGGAACAGGAGCGGGAGTCTATGGGAGTAAACCGAGAATTAACATCTCATTGAGTCTCGGTCAAAACGCAACCATATTCCAGGCCGAAATATTTGCTATTGAGACCGCGGCGGAACTGCTGATATAACGGCAAATCCACCACGGTAAAATCAAAATATTTACTGATAGTAAGTCAGTACTAAAAGCTCTGGAATCCAACTGTTTTACATCCAAAACAGTCTGGAGTTGCCGCACGGCTTTAAACAGGCTCGGTATGTATAACGGAGTCACTCTGATTTGGATACCGAGCCACTCAAACTATTTGGGTAACGAGGAGGCGGTTCGCCTGGCATTTGCTGGAGCTGCGCTGCCTCTGGTAGGACCGGAATCATTCCTGGGAATACCACATGTCATGGCTAACGAGGCGATAACAGGCAGAATGAACTCAAGGCTAGAGTCTTTCTGGCGGGGTCATTCTGGCCTGAAACATTCGAAGTTGTTCCTTGGAACAGCTTCGAACAAAAAGATGGCGAACCTAGCGCTAGGTCTGGATAGGGCCAAACTAAGAACACTTGTCGGAATTATGACAGGTCACTGCAGACTGAAAGCGCATTTGCACAAAATCGGTCTGGCTGAAGACAATGAATGCAGGCTGTGTCTTGAAGACACTGAAACAGCCATGCACATCGTCTCAGAGTGCTCAGCGGTGAGTCGCATCAGATTCGAGGTCTTTGGCCAGGCTTTTATAGCCCACAGCGAACTGAAAAAAATTACCCCCGCACAAGATTATCGGTTTTATCCAAAAACTGGATCTCGTCAGGGAGATATAAATTAGGGGTGAACCACAATAGTTCGTGCGGACGCAGTGGTAGGATGGACAGACGCCCGCTCGCCATAAATAACATAACATAACAGGGGATCTCCCGGACGTGTTTGTGGCGAATGTTACGAAAAGACCTTTGATTACATCCAAAATTGCTTTAACACAAGAACTCAAACCAAAAGAATCATTTAAAGCGTCGTGTATTCAGTAATTGGTGCTTGGAAAAAATCGGAAATGATGCAGATTTTCATAAGAAAATCATCCTGCTTAAACGGTTATGTTAAGAAGCAAAATTGTCGTATCTGGAGTGGTGAGAAACCTGAAGAATATCAAGAAATGGAAAATAGAAGTCTTTCCCATCTTGATATAAAAAAATTTTTGAAGAGACCAGATGCAATGTTTCCGTAAGAACAATTCGCAGAAATTTGTTTGAGATAGGCTTCAGAGGAAAACCAAAACTGACCCCCAAAATGCTAAAAGATAGATTCAACTGATCCAAATTATATAGCCATTTCACAGAGAAAGATTGGAATATCGGAAGCTACTCTTACGTGTCATTTAATTTTTCTTTTGTCCGAAAATTTATTTTGTTTTTTTTTTTTTTCAGGTTTGCTTCAGCGAGGAATCAACAATCCAAATTCTTGATGACAAGCCACAGTTCGTGAAAAGTGGAGTTGGTGAGAAGTATCATCCAGATTGCATTATAAAAACAGTCAAACACCCCACCTCATTAACGATATGGTCAGTCATTAGTGCTAAAGGGTTGGGCCGCCTTTATATTGTGGAAAGAATCATGCGGCAAGACCAATACATAAAGGTATTGGAGAGCAAGTTGTTGCCCCAAGTGAGGGATTGGTTTCTAAATGGTAATGCAGTATTTATGCAGACTGCACCATTTTATAAAGATAAGAGAGTGATAAAATTTCTTGAGGACAAGAAAATTCCGATGGCCTAGAAATTCCCCCAAAAGGAATCCTATTGAAAATGTTTGAAAAAGAAATTAGGAATGGAAATCACAAGGCTTCAACTGATAGAAAGAATGATTTACCATTGGAACCAATATGATAATTTAAAAAAAATGGCAGAAAACTGCATCAAAAGCATGTAATGAAGGATCCTGTCCTTAATAACAGCTAAGGAAGGACCAACGGAATACTGATAATTTTTTATTTCTATTTTACTGATAATTTTTTAAATATCATAAAAATGTTTCAATTTTTTTTCACAAACCCATGTTCTGTTCAACTCCTACTAAAAACAATCACATATTCAAAGTGATTACTTCTTCTTATTACGAAAAATAAAGGAATAACTAGAAAAATCGCAGAATCTAGTAAAGTGGACAGGGACTCTATTATACGTCATTGAAAAGCTTTATAAATAAAGCTGTTTTTGCACATCATTTCCATAGGGGTTTACAAGATGGAATTTAGAGTAACCTTTGACCAGAGTATTGCTGAAAAAAAATTTATAATCATTTTAAGTATTTTACAAAAAACTCCATGGAACTATCCTAATCTAAGGGGAATTTCCAATGGTATACACTGAACTTTAAATTAAGGTGATAATTTTCAAGTTATGCTATATTTTTAGTGAAAAAATTGTGAAAAGTTACAAAATAGTAGAATCTTGAATAACTTTACAACGAAAGATAATTGAATCATACTCTATAAGCACTTTTGTGTTGCAAATTGCCTGTAGAATTACCTGGTGAATTTGACTATAGGTATCTTGGGCACCCTATATACTTAAGAAACGCTTCATTTGTGTAGAACTTCGAAAAGTGAAGAATGTTACAGGTCCGTCTGGTCATTTAATAGTCTTACCGCGGAATCATGATAATTTTTGTAAACCTACATTCTGTCAAGAAAGTACCGGGAATTATCGATATAAATCTGGCGGGGCAATGAGGCAGGTAAAAATTATTTTTCCTAGGTTGGTACCACTGTCCTTAATTACTATGCCAAGCTTGAGCGGGATCTGTCAACTAGTGTGTTTGCAACAGCTGATTAAGTCAGTCGATGTCAGAGTGCGTGCCGATTTTTACTATGGGTGATTACGTTGAGCAAAGAATTTGTTTAAAGTTTTGTGTTGCAAATGAATTTTCGTGTGCCGATGCATTGAAAATGTTGCAAAAGGCCTTTGGTGATAATGCTCTATCGAAAACTCGTGCATATCAGTGGTACAGAGCCTTCAAGGACGCTCGTGAAGTGGTCGCCCATCGACGGCTTTGATCGAAGATAACGTCGATAAAATTAAGGAAAGGGTGCTGGAAAACCGTCGTACCAGCTTGAGAGAGATAGCACATGATCTTAAGATATCCCACGAGTCTGCACGTACGATTTTGATTGATATTTTGGGCATGAGAAAGGTGGCCGCACGACTCGTACCGAAAGACCTGAATTTTCTTCAAAAACGTCATCGCGAACAGTTTGCTTCAGACATGCTGGATCGCTGTAATTCCGATTCTACATTCATGGAACGCATTATAACTGGTGATGAGACCTGGGTCTACGAGTACGATATGCAAACAAGCCAGCAATCATCGGAATGGGTGGCAAAAAATGAGCCGAAACCGAAAAAACCACGCCAAAGCCGCTCGAAAATGAAGGTGATGCTCATTGTTTTCTTCGATATCCGTGGCGTGGTGCACTACGAATTCGTTCCAGAGGGTCAGACGGTAAACAAGGAGTATTACCTAGGCGTTATGAAACGTTTGCGTGAGCGTATCCGTAAGAAGCGGCCAAATTTGTGGGCGAACAACTCATGGATTTTGCTTGACAATAACGCGCCTTCTCACCGAGCTACGATTGTGACTGACTTTCTCGCCAAAAACTCAACAAACGTGCTTCAGCAACCACCGTATTCGCCGGATTTGGCTCCCTGCGACTTTTTCCTCTTCCCAAAACTAAAATTGCCCCTTCGTGGCACCCGTTTTGAGTCGATTGAAGCCATAAAACAAAATTCGGCGCGAGAGCTAAAGTCCATCCCGGAAAGCGCCTATAAAAAATGTTTCGATAATTGGAAGTGCCGTTGGCATAGATGTATTGGAGCAAATGGAGCCTACTTTGAAGGCGACCCAATAAATTTTGACGATTAAATGTAAAAATGTTGTTTTAATTGAAAATTCCCGGTACTTTCTTGACAGAGTAGTATATTGATTCCAGGATGCCTATAGTTTCTTGCCTTTCCTTTTTAAATGTAGTATTTTAAGATTGTACAATTCTGGGAAAACATGACATTACAAAGCCTTATCAGGATACAACTGACCTCTGAACTCAAAACAAGCTACACTTAAGATTCTAACGAATTTCTAAAGAGTATCAGGATAATATCAATATGTCGGCGAAATGGAGGAATCACACACTCACCTCTATCCTGGTCGGAACTCGAGGAATCGTCACCTTTCGTTAGATCACTAGGATGTCCGTTGAGGGCACCCTCTTTCATCACACCCTTGCGATTGTTACTCTTATTCGTTAAATGCTTAGTTTTACTTATACTATTAACAGCCATCGAACCTATCGTGTGTAAAGTGTTCACTGGGGTATCTTTGTTATTGTTCGAAGTACTTATATTAATGGGTAAGGTCACACAACTCCCGGATCCCACTATGCCCGTTGTATCTTCCATGTCTTCACCCGTGTGCCTTTGGAGCCAGGCCTTCTTCAGGTGACGGACTGGGTAGCTACCTGAATTCTTGTTCGGCCCTGGACTGTTGGACTTCTCCGAATCTATACTATTTGGTGTGATGGTCGTCTGCAAAAGGAAAAACGTTTTACAAAGGCTGCAAATTTCAGGAAAAGGTCGAATATTTCTCCAAAGAATGTCTTATCAATTAAGCAGTGCACATGTGCACTATACTTCCAAATTTGATAACTCCTTCAGAAAAACATACTTAAATTTGACCATTCTTAGACAATTTCACCATAGAATATAAAAACCAAAAGAGCCGATCATAGAAGAACCAAATTTGTTTATTTACGAATGTGCATAATTCGTGAGTATCAAATGGAAATCTTAGATGTTTTCCTTGTTTGGTATTTAGAAGCGATGAGATATCAAAATGGACAAATCTGGCGTTAAAGACTTCGTACATTCGTCCGAAAAAATCAAGTTTATCTATAAGAAAATTTGTTTTGCCAGGTACCTGCGATAACTTTCGTATATAATTTATAATTTTTTAATAATTTCTTTCAGAGTCTATGGTTCGATAGTACGATAGTCCAAAAATATTGTTTTAGGCGTGATTTGCAAAAAGCACTCTTTTATTCCAAGGTTGTGTCCTTATTAAGTATTAAACCACGCGCCGTTACTGATCAGGAGATAATTATTAGGTATTCTATGAATATCAAAATTTTGAACTATGTTATTAATTATAAATATTTGCCATTTTAATCGAACAAGTTTTGTAGCGAATTCTTCTGTTTTTATTACATAGCTCATCCTTGGAAAACTTCTGAATTCGATCAAAACAAAACTTTGTTCTTCAAGATACCTAAATCGTTTTTTAATTCCAAAAAAACAATTTCAGCATAAAAACATTTCTTTTCACTTGTTCACAGATAAATACTTATTAACTAAAATAAAAGCCCTCAATATAACCTCATAATCCTTAATTACTCGGATAAGTTAGAAAACGATGTTTGTATTTAAACCTGAACGCAAATATTCGGCATTAAAATACTGACCATTCCATTGGAATTATAATATATAATTAATTATGTACTCACAAAAGTCTCTCGATCGAAAACGATTAATAAACAACGGATTGACGTTAACACTTACTGGAGTCATTGTGATGACCTTCAATTTATTCACTGAAACAATGGATTGCGAAAACCAACAGAACTCTGTGGCAATTAGAATAAGACTGATTATTCGTCCAAGATAATATTTGAATGACTAATTTCTATTACGTTATTACGGTCAGCAGAATAATAAAAACGATGATTGTAATCGTTCGATATTCCAGATGTTCAAAACTTGTTTTTCATATCAATGATCAGGTGTCGCTACATATATTAAATAAGTAATAAAATATATCACTGATTAAGGAACGGAACGCAGCATAGTTTGAGAATATAGTTATTTTTGAACATTTGAAACTACTCATCTGATCTAATCTTATGATAATCTCCAATCATCAAAATAACTATAGATTACAAAACAATGATAAATTAGAGATAGGGAAATTGGAATTATTTTCTACTCTATGCTTTAACACATTGTATTCAATGAACAACTAAATTGGCACAAAATCCGTTGAACAACGTTTCTAGCAGATTCTTATCTTTTTTTTACAATAAAGTTCTCAATACGCTCAGGCGAAATTGAGAATGTGATGATTAATAAAATTTTGAGCACGCTATTGACGACTATTATCATTACAAACAATCGAGGAGGAAATAAATACACGCTTCAAGTTTCAGATTATAAAAACGTTCCAAGAACTGATTAACGACTGCTATGAATGTGAGTGAACACGATGCATTTGGCAAGCAGTCAAAACTGTTCTTATTAGAGCGATAAAAATAAATGTATAAATATCCCGTAGACAAGAAACAGATATCGTTTATGTTCGAAGGTGTTCTTGGAAGTTCAGGTTCGGAGGTTTATTACACTGGGCGATCCAACTGGTTGGATACTACTCCTTAATTTGACATGATAAACATGGATATCGACTCTATTTAACGTTTTATAATATAAATAAATAATAAATTTGTGGAGTGTTGCGTTAGAAGTCTCTCTGAGGTATTAGTTATTTCTTCCGCGAATTAAAACTGAAAAGTCGGGCATCATAATTTGACATTCCATTTGAAATACCTGATTCCTGAACTGACGATCTGATATTCAAGATTTTGAGCTATTTAGGCTATTTTTAAAATTGGTCATAGACAATTTCATAAAAAGCTGCAACCGTCGTATGGCGGCCATTAGGCTGATGTCGTTTTCCATTGTTAATGGCATACTAACATCCAATGATTTCTCTTCAAATATACTCGTTTTTTGCAATATCAAAATGAAACCTCTTATTGGAAAACCCTCTAAAAGTTTGCGTTGGAAACGGACTTCGGATAGCTACCGGTTCTTGAGATATTCCGAGAAAATGGGGAGATCAAGCCCGCTCAAGAACTGGTCGAAATGCCTAATCAAACTTTATAGTGACACGATGTCCCGAACATATATTCATGACCCCAACTTCTCAGTATACCTAGCTAATTTGACTTTAATTCCGAATTCTTCGGTTTCTCAAGTGAAGGTCTGCGTTGAAAGTGGGATTCGGATTTAGCTGTAGGTTCTCGAGATATTCCGAGAACATGGGTAGATCGATCGAGTCCTCGAAATGTCCTATCAAATACCTTATCAATATGAGTTTTGGTATCCAAAGCCCAAAGGCTTTCGTGTAAAGGCAATATTACCTAGACATGTATATCTGTCTCTAGGTGGTATTGGTAAAGGACTGCATCAAGAATGGGTTTGAGGTAGCCGCTGGGTTTCTAGATATTCCGAAAACTTAAGGAGATGAGAAGTTGCAAGAACAAGACGAAATGACCCAAAGCTATTCAACCACAACCAATCCTTACCTTAATGGAAGTAGTAGGAGACTCCTTTCCAGACGCCGACGTCGATGGATTCGAAGTAGCTACGGGGGCCGGGCTATCACCACTGTTCGTCACCGATGGGGGTTGCTGACTCGATTCGGCACTACCGGGTCTCACATTCACCTCCACACTAACAGGAGTCACACTAAGATCCGGCAAGTTTTCGGTCAAAGCGACCGGGTTCGAAGCTATCGTCACCGCGGACGGAGCCGTCGTTTCAAACGACGCCCCCACGTTCACCAACGTCGTTATGGTTGTAGCTTCACTAGCGATCAGCGGCGTCGGTTCGTTGACCCTGGTCAGCTGGGGCTGCCCGCCAACCACGGAGTACATCACCTGGGGAGAACTCACAGAGGGCGGTGTTAGTAGCTTTCTCCTCTTGGCCTCGACTGGCGAGTCCGACCTATCCATTTCCACGGGGGTGCCTTTCCTCTTCGGGGAGGGGGCGGAAGCCTCGTGCTTGCTGGAGGACATGCCGAGGTCGAGAGGTTGCATCTGCATGGAGGGGCTGCCAGGCATGCCGGAAGGCATGGTTACGGTGGAGATGTATTGCGGATGGCTTCTGGGTATGCCTGACGGGGCGGCAGATGCCGTTGGAGGGGAGGTGCCGTGTATCGTTGGTTTGGACGGGATACCACTTGGTATCGTCGTGCCTGGGTATATCCTGAAATTCGAACAGAAATTAATTTAAGATTTGAGCAAAGATACTACGATGCCTTTTTGTATCCGGAATTGGCAACACTGGTGCTGCTAGACGCCTCTTGACTTACAGCTGCAATAATAATAATATCTTTACCTCCTTAGGTAACGAGCAAAGACGTAATAAGGACAACGAAGGTAGGGAATCTATATAGATACTTACGAAGCCAAAATATCAACCACAAAACGATGTAAGATCACAGCATAGCCCACTAGGATAGCAGGAAGAATCTCGATGACCAATCCCAACAACATGAATATGACGAAACTAACAAACACTACTTGAAGAACAAATATGAGTAGATGGACAAACGAACAACTGCAAAACTTGCTTCGAGCACGTGACTGCAATATTAGAACTTTACAGGGAACTTTGTGAACCAGTTAGCGAGAACTAAATAATACAGCCACCATACAGATAAAGAAAAGATTGAAAAAATTGAGAGAAAAACCCCTGAATGGTAACATCTGAATGAAGATAAAAATATTGGTTCTGGAAGATTGTTCCCAGAAATGAAGGGTTCCATTTTAGCAATTCAAAATCAGTATGTGCAAACAAAAGACTAACGGAAATACATAATAAAAGATAGCTCCTTAAACGATGAAGACGTTGAGGTGGATATCCAATATAGGAATCAATTCACCCTATCACAGATGACTGCTAAAACTTGCTGGAAATGGGTACAAAAAAAATATTGTAGTGGCAAAAATACTGGATTAAGTGTTGATCATCCAGATGAAGATTCTTCTTTCACAAATATCTTACTACAAGGTTTGGAAAAAGAAAACCACTGGGACAGATTCCTGAGGCCTTTATTCAGAAGAACTTATAACTTGATATCCTCATCGGACCTTAATTCTTCGAAGATGCAAAGGGTTAATAATATTACATGTTTTGGATACAAGATATATCATTCAAACAAAGCACATTTGCCAGTGTCACCGAAGATTTTGGGAGAAAGTTTAATGAACCAGTAATCTCCAGAAATGAAATTGATAGTGAGTTTCCAAGAAGTTGCGACTTCACAAGTTTGTATTTGAGCATGGTTAAGCTGATTTGTTGCAAAAGGTCACTGAAAATTGGATCTTTTGAATTGTATTGGCAAAAATACTAGATTAAGTGTTGATCATCCAGATGAAGATTCTTCTTTCCAAACAACACCTCAATACGAGTTTTGGAAAACGAAAACCATAACCTCCAATGGGACAGATTCCTGGAAAACCTTTATTCAGAAGAACTTTTAACTTGATGTCCTCATCGGAGCTTACTTCCTTTAAGATGCAAATAGATGTTTTGGATGACATTTATCTGCAAGAAATATTATTCAAAATTTATCGTACATTTGCCGGTGTCACTAAGGATTTTGGGAGAAAGATCTGTAATCCCCAGAAATGAAATTGGTGAAGATGATTTGTTGCAAAAGGTCACAGCAAATTGGATCCTTTAATTTTCATTCTGCAAATGAATCCGAGGCGGATCTATGGGTGATGTAATAATAAATGCAACGTTCATGAGCTGTTTTTTTGAAATAAAAAAGTTCAATTTTGTTTTTTATGTAATTTAATAACATGAACCAACCTTTTGGATCTACTGAAAGGCCAGTACATGCAAAAGAGATCAGCAAAACTCACCTATCATAAGGGGCGGTCCTATGAGCGGGAGGCGGACAGTGTAATTGCGTCGAAACCGGCGGCGGTGGTGGGTGGTATTGTGAAGCCTGCTGGAAAGGAGACGGAGATATAGACAGCGGCAGAGGAGGCTTCGAGTTCATGATCTGCAAAGTCGCTGCAGTCTGCTCCACGCCTCTTGAACTCGGCGGTATGCCGCTCAAGATCCCAGCTGACGGCTTGCCGTATATATGGTGAGGGGCTGGACTGCTAACCTTGGGCTTTGAGTTGGACACGTTCGTTGTATGGTGGCTGTAGCCCGCGGTGGTCGCCATGAATTGGTAGTTGGTCTTTCCAGGCGCCGGGTAGATTATGGTCTGAGCCTCCGAATTGCCCCTATACCTCATCTCTGGTGAAGGATGCTGATGGGGAGACTGCCGATGGTGGTGAGGACTCGAGATCTGCCTATGATGCGTCGCCTTCGCCATGCTTTGAGCCTCCAAATGATGTGGACTCGTATGCGTCAGGTGATGGGGAGACTGCGTGGGGCTCCTATACTCGTACATATTTCCCCCTTTGGACGTCTGCGGTAGAGGCATATAGTGCCCCATCATCTCCGTCCTCAACTTTGGACTAGGCGAATGCGCTATCGACACCCTGGGTTCCATATGGTGAGGGTTTTTGCCCTCGTGTTTCACTATAACCGAATTCTTCATTTCGCTTATCAAGGGTGGTGGATTCGGCAGCTCCCGTTCTATGGGAGAGGCGGATTTGGACAACAGTCCCACATTGCCGGAGCCCTTGTGGAGGTCCTTGGTCTTGGCGTCGTGAGCAAATGCGAAACCGGCCTGCGGATGGTAGGAGGGGTAGCCGAACATGGTCATGTCGTTCTTCTGGTTCACCGCATGGAGGTTGGCCATCTTATCTGACTGCTTCATGGTACTCACTCTACTTGAATGTGCGGGCGGGGGGTAGTCCACCTTGGAGGTCATGGATGGTACCCTTTGCTGCACCTGAAACAAAGTTTCAAGCTGAAACGCGAAAGTTTCATCGTGTTAAAAATGATCGCTTGATAAACAGTCATCAGAAATCTTATGAGGATAAAGCGAATTCAAGAAAAAGAGAAAAAGAGTTTAGAGAAAGTCGCAGATATGCAAGAAGGCAAAGATTTAGCGTATTAGAAATAAAAAAAGTCACATATTTATAACTGCAGTGAATTGCGAAGTAATAGTACGATGAAAAATAACCAAGAATTGTTAATTGAATACATCTTGGCTGCAATTTTTTTTCCTGAATTGGTAGAACTCTATTTCACTGTCATGCGCAGTTGGTGATTCAATTCACCTCATTCCTACAAGCAAAATTTCTTATTTCTTATATCAAAGAGTTACATTTAATGCAGAAGGCTTATGGTCATTTACTCAGAGGAACAAGTAAACATGGAAATGCTTCGAAACATTTGTTGACATCACTGTAGTATTTCTGTTTATCAATACTTATAATATTAGGTGTTATCACCTCAGAGCAATACGTAAACTTTCCTTCTTTTTGTTACGCTGATAACAGTTTGATGATTGAAGGATGTCCTGTGAATTTGCAACACCGTTCAGTTATTTTTATGATTTACGAGGTCACTGTAGTGTTCAGTCGTTTTTTTTTACGTATACGTCCATAATCGGCATTATTTAGCGCCCGTTTAGTGGTTTTTACGTATGAACTGTTAATTGTAATCGTGTTAAAGAAGTGGAGATGAAAATCTAGCATACCATCAATAAGCTTCGAAGCAAGATATTGAAAACTCATTTCTCCACGACTGATATAGAATATAGATCTTCTTATTTCGAATTTAATCACAATATGTTTGTATTCCATCACTCGATATGTAATAAGTATACTGCAATACCTGGAATCGTACGCATTTTGACCGAATTTCGTACCATTACTTGTAATGAAATGAATTTCATACCATCACTTGTAATGGAATCAATATTACATAACACCTTCGATAACATAGAGAATTTGAATTGATTGTCATATTCATCGCAGTTTTCGAAACGTCATAATCGCATTTTCTTTATGCCACTTCATCATTCGTACTACCACAGAATAGTATAGTATGTTACTCGGATAGAATGATTCACTCGCATCGGATTTTCATTATAACCTCGTCACAGAATATACTAATCTGTGGTAGTATACTGTAATAAGAATCCCATAAAATGGAAACTACGTTTTCAAAAATGATAAAACTAAATCGCCTTCTTTTTTCAGATATTATAATTCATATTCAATTGTACTCTGTATTTTATTTCACTATCAATTTTTATAATATTCAACCGTTATGTAGTAAAAAGGATGTCAGCTTGAGAAATGTCGCCAGAAGATGCTTCTTCGCGTAATTCATGGTCTTTAGCTAAGACTTCAGTTTCCACCGTAAATTAGACAGATTTCCTACTCACGTTTGTATAAAATCTGTTATCCTTGGGATCCGGACGGGATGCCATGAGTCTTTGATCTCTCATTTCTTGTTCAGCCCTCTTTTTCTCTTCTTCTGCGCTGCTACTCCTCTGTGGTTGACTCGGCCTTCCTGTTATTGGGTTCCATTGTTCCCTCTAGAAAATTCAACAGAATGAACGGAAGCACTTCAAGTTACACAGTTTTTTTATATATATTCATTCTAAATTTTGAGCTGTTCAAGGTGAATTTGGTCATAATTACTGGAAAACATGGTTCATCAATGTGAAATGTGTAAAAATATCATTATTCCCATCCTTATTTATCATATCATAGATAAGTAAACATATATGATATTCCAGTGGCGTAGATACATCGAAAATGAATGTAAACTTTCACCACAAGAAACCACCAATTGGTCGATCTGCATCCAAAAGTCTGATACGTCAGTCACAAGACTCGTTTTTAACACGGCCAACTGTGAAATTGAGGGGAAATTTGTGCTCGAATCGAAGCGAGAAATTAGAAGGTATTATTAAAATAGCATAATATCTCCGCCTTGACCGCTTAAAGGCAACATGTCGACCACAATAACATTCCCTAGCGATGAGTCACATCAGTTGCGCAACGCTAATCAACTCCATTATCGTCTCTTTCAGATTATAATCGTACGAAGCTATGAGAGAAGAACTGGTTGGTGGTATTTAGGAAATAGATGGAATTACCACATAAATTATACGCATAGATAAGTATTTTCCTTTCAAAATAACCAGTTTTCAAAAATTGGAATTAAATAATTTAATCCATCATGTTCTGATTAATCTGAAAATAAATACGTTGGTCTCACTTAATTATTAAAGATCCTAACTCAATTAAAACACTACTCCCGAAGGAAAATACAGTAGAATCGCGTCAGTATGAACTACTGCTAATATGAACTACTTCATAATGTACACAGAATATTTTGAGACAGTCTTTGCTTTATGGAATTCATTGAAAATGATACTTCAAATAAGGTAATCCTAATTATCCTCTAGTTATTATGAATATGTCATTGTCACAGTAGCAACTTCAGATTTTTTGACATTTTTAATAACTGAATAAAGCTTTACTAGGAACTAGATCAACAAAAAATATTTAAAAGAAGCAAACTGATGATTCTTCATTAGAGTAAAATTTTGTGTCTATTTATATCTGGTACTTCTAAGGAACTCTGGTTAGTCATGTCCTGCCTCCAATGGATAGTTTGAATACGTGGAATTCATTTTTCAATTGAAAAAAGTTCTCGAATCCTTTTTTGAAAAGCTCTACCAATCTGTCCCATGTAAAAATTTTGGTAATCGCCACAAACTAACTTATAAACTCCTGATTTATCGTCTTTGGATTTATCTTTATTGTTTTTAATGAATTTACTGGGGCTAAATATGTTTGAAATGAGGTTCTTAAAATATATTTATTCCTAATATATGCAAAAATCTCCTCAGAAATTCTTTCTGTATATTTCAATGACAAATACTTGAATTTCTCTTTTAAATGGGGCATACCATATTTAATGTTATTCTATGATTTTTATTCATCAATAAATAGCCATTAATACAGTCCAATATTAATAGATAAGTTTTTGATGAACAAAAATCATAGAATAGCATTGAATATTTATGCTTTAATCCAATGTAAAAGAGGAATTTATTTATATTTCATTAAATTATGCAAAAAGTATTTCTGAGAAGACTGCTGCATATCTTAAGAATAAATATAATTTAAGAACTTCATTTGAAATAAATTACCATATTTGCTATTCCAAGATTTTCACTCATCAACCAACAATTTATCTCTCAATATTGGATTGTAGTTATTATTAATAGCTATTTGTTGTTTTGTTCGGAAATGTAATTTTCTCCATTCATTGTCAGTGACTCATGTTGTTGAGAGCTAATAATTTATGGGTAATAAGGTGATTTGATTTATATAAATAAATGTAACTGCATATGTAGATTTGTAAAAAATTGAAAAATCTATTGGGTGATGGTCTCGAAAATTAACACTGTTATCAGATTCAATCGTGAATAATATTGCGAATGTGAATTATTCATGAACAGAAGGAACTTATTTAATTGTCTATCTGAACCTATAAAACAACACATAATATCGTACTATATATAAATAATAGCTTCATTATATAAGAATTATTTTATTGATTGATTTTTGATTGAATATTGTACATAAATATTTCAGTAAACAAAGTTGACTTTTTTCCGATTTGTATATTTTATTATTGAATTGAAAATATTTTTGAACAATGTATATATAATATAAATAAACGGCATTCTAAAATATCTTACTCCACAATTACGTTCATTTTATTTCTATTCAATAATTTTGTGTGGTGTCATTTTTATGCAATTTAATCAAAAATACATTTTCATCAAAATGAAATTATTTCTAGGGATGTTGTGTGAAAAATAATCGAATTATGATTAAATAAACATCTAATTTGGTTTTGAAATTTAATTGTTGGATCGTGGTCAATCTTTTGAAAATGATAAGATTCTAAAAATAAAATGGATTTACTAATATAATCTTGATTTGTTAATGCTTTATAACTGCACGAGTGAATACTAATTTGTTTTTAAGCTTTTTTGGTGAGCTTGTAATCATCATATTTTTCGACCTTCACAAATAAAAAAGTTTCTGTACTATAAGCCAGCCAAAATTTTTTGTGTTCATATTAACAAGTTTGCACTATATTTTCATTTAGAAACTGGATTCAGTTTTGAAGTTTTTGAAGCGTTGTCGGTACTCTATTAATTCTATTTCTAAGTTTTTACGGATTGAACTTGGATGATTATTATCGATGTTCGATAATAAATGGATTATGATTTTATTATTTTTTAAAATTATTTTGTATTTTTGTGTTTCACAGTAACTTAAACCCTGCATTCAATAGATTGTTTTCTTCTTCATCAAATCGACTAGTAGAGAGATTCCAAAGATATAATTCATTATAATAATTTTTTATTTATCTTTATGCGCATGATTACTACTGATGTTCATGTACTAATTACATGAAACATAAACAAGCAAATGATTAATATTTTTCGACGTTCACAAATAGAAAGAAACACTTTTTGTATTTTTTTTATTCATTGTAACTTTCGATAGTGCCTAATGGCAATAAGTTTCTATTATAATCTCCAAGGTTTCAAGTGTTCGACAAAAGCGATCTTCGGGTCGATGGGTCTCTAAAGATCACCCATTCATAGCCAAAAAGGTACCTGCTTCTTTCTGCGAAAAATCCATTTGGTAGATAGCCATCTGACTATTGTGAATGAATCATAAACTATTCCACACTTTGAAAGAGTTGTTATACATTTAATTGAGATCTATTCTTTGTTTACTGAGAATAAATTATATAATTTTTACAGGGAATATCTTGAATTGTATCAATTAATTAATGAATAATTAAGAAAAACTACTACTGTCCAATGCTTACTTTTTGTTGGGCCGCTTGTCTCAGTGATTTTTCGAAGTGGTTTTGTAAAGCTTGTTCTTGCCTTTCTTTTTCTTCCCGTTCCCTTTCCATCTTCTCTTGTTTCTCCCTTTCAGCTCTTTCTTTTTCTCTCTCCTTCAGTTTTTCTATCTCCCTCGCTTCTATCTGTCGTTCCCTGCAAAAAAAATTCAATTCAAAATACTGTTTAAGTGAAAAAAATTTTTCACTACTAACCACAAAATTTCATCAATACAATTGATAAACTAAGAGAAGGAAAAATTTTGAACCATCAAATATTGTCCTGTTCTAGTTAATATTATTTGGAGTTAGATCATAATTCAATTCAATAATTCTCTAACAGCTTCTAGGTCCAGGGTTATAGTAACACCAACTTTTTAAGAAAAAGGCCTTTTTCTTAAAAAGTTGGTGTTACTTTATATTACCTAGTACTTAGTACCTAGAACATGTTAAAGAATTATTGAATTGTTGTATACATAGTTTTATCTTAATTGAATATATTATAATTGAAACAAGTCTTTAGAAATTATCATAATAATATATTTATCAATAAAATTTATACCCATATTTAATAAAGTCAAGTACAATAATATACAAATAAATAAACAACATTTCCTCAATATTTCACTTTCGAAATTGTGCTAACTTCACCGATCGCAAATAAATTTTAAATGAACAATTTTCCAAAAAAATTTAACTGTACAAAAAATATAAAATAAACGCAAATATAATAATGCTATTGAGATAAAAAAAAAGTATATTAACTAACAGAAAATTTAAACGTTCCAAAATGTTTCTGACTGCAGATTCGAAATATTCCTTGTTTTGTGGTTTGAAGGCAATATTAATAACCAACTTAAAAATACCATTGGTAATTTTTTCACCCAAAGTACGATGAAGAAATTCAATTCAATTATGTTGAAATTATGAATTATGATTGAAACTGTTGTTCGCAGCTTTTATTTATTTAAATTTAATTTGTAGTTATTTTTTGATAAGAGCAGTTAAGGAAATTTTATGTGGAAATGAATAGTTTCATTCCTCACATTGAATTCAATTCTATTAAATGTGGTATTGAGAGGTCTAAAAACTTCCTTACTTGATTACTTTCAATTTAAACTTTTCACAAAATGTTATGAATGTAATTCATGAAAGGGGAGAATTTAAAAAGCTATCCATCAAATTTCTAGAAGTTTCATATAGGAACTTGGATTTCTTTAGATTTGAGATTTGAATAACGGTGCAGAATAATCTTAGTAAAACATCTTGAAATTACGTTACTCTTGAAGGTAAAGTAAAAATTTCCAATAGGGAAATTAAAAGAAAGTCCCAGATGGTTTACAATAATTTATTTTTCATTAAGAAATTTGATTAAATTTTCTATTATATTATGATAGAAACCGTTGTTCGTAGCTTTTAATGTTTTAAATTTAATTTCGTGGTTATTTATTGATAGGAGTAGTTAGGGAAATTTTTGGTGAAAATGAATGAAAATTCTCACGTTGAATTCAATCCCTATTACTTAAATGTGATATTGAGAGGTATATTACTTGATACCTTTTCTTTTTTTGATTTAAATTGAACTTTTAACGAAGTTTTGTGAATATAATTCTTGAAAGGGGTGAAAGAATTTAAAAATCTATTTCTGGAGCATCCATCAAATTTCTAGAAGTTTCATATAGGAACTTGGATTTCTTTAGATTTAAGATTTAAATAACGTTGTAAAATAATCTCAGTTAAACATCTAGAAGTTACGTAACTCTTGAAGTTCATATTATGATTGAAACCGATGCTGGTAGCTTTTAATGTTTCAAACTTAATTTCTCAGTTATTTTTTGAGAAGTCTCACGTCAACTTCAATCCTATTAATTAAATGTGATATTGAGAGGTATAAAAATGTTCTTACTTGCTTCCTTTTCTTTTCTTCATTTAATTTAAACTTTTCACAAAATTTTAAGAATGTATTTCATGAAAGGAAAGAAAGAATTTAAAAAGGTATTTCTGGATCATGGATCAAATTTCTCGAAGTTTCAATAGGGACTAAGATTTCTTTAGATTCGAGATTTAAATAACCCTGTAAAATAATCTTAGTTAAACATTTAGAAGTTACGTAACCCTTGAAGTTAAAGTAAAAATTTCAATAGGGAACTTTGATTAAATTGTCAGTTATATTATGATTGAAATCGTTGTCCATCGCTTTGAATGTTTTAAGTTTAATTTCGCGGATATTTTTTGATAAGGGTAGTTAGATGAATGGTTGAAGTTCTCACGTTGAATTCAATCCTAATACTTGAATGAGAGGTATAGAAATATTCTTACTTGATTCCTTTTCTTTATTTAATTTAATGTAAAATTTTCACGGAGTTTTATGAATTCATCGAAGAGGTAAAGAATTTAAGAAGCTACTTCTGGACCATTAATCAAATTTCTAATAGTTTCACATAGGAACTTAGATTTCCTTAGATTGAGACAGTGCAAAATATTCTTAGTGAAACATCTTCAAGTTACGTGAGGTGAAAAATTTCAACAGGGAGATTGTAGGAAATTAGATGGATTAGATGGAACTAGATGGATTACCTGCATTTATAAAGCTCGAAATCGAAATTCCACATTGTATCCAAAACACCAATCATGGATAAACCGTTGAAACACACCAAAATATAATTTTCACTGTTGACACATTATTGTACAACGATACACATAAACAAATAAACCTCATCACTTATCAACAAAAATAATGCAAAGTATTCCATTGGAATTGTTTCAATAACGTTTCTACGGCTTAAAATGAAATAGTGGCGACTCACTGGCGAATTCACGATATCGTATATTTCGTCCTTGGCCAGACTTCTTTCAAGACAACTCCAACTAACCCAGGTAGTCGAGCAACTTTTGAAGAGTTGAGTACAAGCCATCTGCTTCATGGACTGGCACAAATTCCTCAATCATTATACTCTCATATAACAGTAGTGAATAAGATCGTGACTATATATTTCCAAGATCACCTCATAACGACAAGAAATGTTAAATTGAAGTTCCTCTGTAATGGACGATTATGCAAGCCAAAAAGTTTATGTCAACATAAATTTCAACAGGTTTAGTTCCAACTGATTTATAATTTATAAGAGGACCGGAAATTTTGGGCAAAAACCTGAATTATGCTTAAAGCATGACAAAAATATTGCTTTAAACGTTTGCTTAAGTAAACAACATTATGACAATATACTATAATGTGAACAAACTTGGATCATATGAAGAATGACGAAACTATTGAAGAAAGAACATTTGTTTTAATCGAAGTTAAACTCACGTTTTTACTTCTACTTTATTTTAATGTAAATAACGTAAGTATCGCTCATTTTGAAGGACTTCGTCAGAGTTTGTATTCTGAATTTATTATTTTTGAAAAAAGTGGATTCCACTCAGAACTAATTTCTTTGAAAATATAAAAAGAATGGGTGTAGTAATATTTCTGCTTGTTCTAAGCCAATCTGTTATGTTTATGCTTATTTATTTTGTATATTTCCCATAAATTCAAATTCAGTCCTCTGTTTTCAACACGTAAAAAAACAAAATTATTTGAAATGGAATGATAACTTTCTGAAAGGTTTTCGCATAATGCGAATCTTTTCTGCAGCAAAATTTTTTTTGTGTCCGGATTCCAAAAACTGCTACCTGCTCGACCCCTAAAGATTTGTAAGCAATCTAAGCTTATACAGGGTCCTGCAATACTGCGTTGAGCTCGTTCGAAAGCAGGCTTCTTGGACTTTCATTTCAGGCATCTCAGGAAATTATTTTCTAATATACAAAAAAATTATTCAACAAATGGGTGATTTTTTAAATGGATCACCTCGCATATTTTCGTATATTTTCCATGGCCTTCTATATATCTACTACGACTCAAAATATTACTGATATTTTTCTAACGGTACATATCTTATTCAGAGAAAACTGCGAAAGTGATGAAACACAAATTTGATCAGAAATTTTTTTAACTGAATGATTTGCCTAGTCATTATTCCTGGAATTGTCAACTTACCATATACAGAATGTCCGTTATTAATAGCCGAATATGCAGAAATCTAAATTGTTATTTCTCGATTTTTTCAAATGTAACATCCTGTAATGTTTTCAACAATTAATTGAAAATTGAAAACAAGCCTTATTATCTATTGAATTTCATTTGAACAATGAAATTTTATTGTTAAACCCCTACCCAATAAAATAAACTATAAAATAAATTTAAATCTTATGACATGCGAAGACAAAACAAAATGTTTTCTGTGGTCATATTTCAACGAAGGTCTATTTATACTTACAAAATAATCTTGCAATTTCTGTTCATTGCACCTTTCAATACTGATATATATAATATATTTTATTCTTTTATAGAATATTTTACTCTTTATTCGAGTAGTTACCAAACAAAAACATCGAAGGGTCAATATTCTTTAAATGAAACATTGTACGTTATTTTGTTTTTCGTCGATTATATTATGTGCAATGTTTAATTTTATGTCTTAAAAGTATATAATTCTGCTTTTTACATATATAGCTATTTTGAAGGTGCGTTTTTCCCTTTTGTGATATTTGTTTCCATTTAAACCAATGCAAATCTGAAAATTGAAGGTCCAGAACATCAATAATTTTGTGATCATGTTATTTAAATAACTGGATATATTCGTATATTATATATGCAATAAAAATATATTATTCTACAAGTAGAGGAGCATTATGATGTTATACAGAAAGGGGTTTCTTAGTGAGATAAGAAAATAGATGTAAAATGCAAATGACTATATCTTAATAAATATTGAATTGATTTTTGACAAGTTTTTAGTGAACGTCATTACAATCTGTTTTGCATGAAGGTGATACACAAGAATTGAAGAGATGTTGCTCCAACAAGACATCGCTACAGCGATAGCTGATGCTACGCTCTCTTTACCGAGGGAAATATTTGACGATTTGTGAATTGGCCACTAAGGTCATGTGATTTGACGCCTCTGGATTTTTTTTTTTTGTGTGAAAGCACAAGTTTTTGTCAACAAGTCACATATTTTGGATTATTTAGAACAGAATACTCGTCAAGTTATTGGCGAAATACAGCTGGAATTATTGTACAGAATGATGAAAATTTGGATCGATCGGGTGAGTCAGTGTCAACGAAGTAGAGGACATTTGATGAACAATATTCTGAATGTAACTGAATTGTTCAAGCTTCAAAATAAAGCCACATCGTTCCAAATGAAGGACCTTTATTTCACAGTCTTGCATCGGATGTTTTTTAGAGTGATAGAACTTTAAATTGAAATAAAACACATTTTGATTAAGATTGAAGCCAAATTTTTTTTTTATTTGAAAGATAATTTCACAGCATTTATGTTTTAAGAATAATTTCCGGCATATGTCCATAACGACTAGCTCTGAAGAACCGAATTCGACCAAACCAATTGTGGGCCACTTTTTCGAATAATTCAGGCCTTACTTCATCATTAACACGAATTATGTTGGCTTCCAAAGAGTCAATTGTTTTTGGTTTATCAGCATAAACCAATGACTTGACATAACCCCAAAGAAAATAATCCAGCGGAGTTATGTTCATGATCTTGGTGGCCAATTAATTGGACCATTTCTCGAAACAATGTTATCACCAAATCTTTCTTTCAATAAATCAATTGTTACGGTGACAGCATGAGGTGTAGCACCATCTTGTTGGAACCAAAATACCTCTGGGTCGATACCATTCAAATTTTGAAACAAATAATCATTGATCATCGATCTGTAACGAGAACCATTCACTGTAACATTGCAATGCAATGGAACCTGCAGAACTTCTTGAGGATTGTTTTCATTCCATATACGACAATTTTACTTGTTTACATAGCCGTTCAACCAGAAAAGAGCTTCATCACTAAACACAATTTTACGATAAAAAAGTGGATCAACTCAAGCTGTTCTAGGGCCCCAATCAGCAAACAAACGATGCTTATTATGGTCAAGTGGCTTTAGTTCTTGAACCAGTTGGATATTTTGCGATATTTTCTTCTATACGTACAGTTCTTTGTCTTGTTGTTGTTGCATGGAGAAGAGAACATGTTGTCCGAAATCTATCGATAGTTCGATGAATAGACGCTGCTCTGATGGACGATTTTGTAAACCGTAAATTTCACGAAATGCTCTATGAGTTTGGCGAATAAAACACTGATTTTGAAAATAAATTACAACAATTTGTTAACGTTTTTGCGGCGTGAGAATTTCCATGATTTGTCAATGCTTACTGAACAGAAATGTCAAAACAACATGGCTTCTGCCTTCTGTCAAAACACAGTTATCCCTATCGATAGTTCTATCACTCTAAAAAAAACACCCAATATATTATTATTATTATTATCCTGATACTCCTAGACCTTCTATGAAGATCCCTCAGAAGCTTTTTCAGCTTGTGCGAGTTAGAGTTCAGTTGTGTTCTGTGTAGGCTTTGTTACTGTGATCTTGCGCCACTTTAAGTCACAGCACTATTAATTTTTGACCCAACAGTGAAATGGTGGCAGACACCCGTCCAACTGAAAAATTTCTTGTCCACCTGAACAGGATTCGAACCCGGGCCTGCCGGTCACGAGTCCGATGCTCTCCCGCTGAGCTATCCACACACATATATTCAATGAAATCATTTTAAACTTTTCAATTTTGGTATATTGTTGTGAAACACAAGTTTTGCGAATCTAGACACAATTTAGTTGTTAATCGTGAGAATCAAAACGCATATAGGAACTCACCTCATCAGTATAATAAAATTCAAATAATTTCTGAGCCATCCTTTTCGAAATTCCTCCGTCATGCTAATCACATTTATCCACAATTATCGAACATGAACCGGTTTTTCACTGCACAAACGAAGACCCAAAATATCGAACTGACCTCTACCTTCAAAGTGTATACATAAATAAAGCCTAATTATCCGGAGTAATCGACTTCTCGTTATTGAAATAGTTCGTTGATGAGGATTTCAAGATAAAGTAATTAAACATACTGGTTAGAGTGAGCGTCAATTAAAAGAAGAACAATCTTGTTTTAATCCCAGAATTCCGAACGAAGTTTATCCATAACGACAATTTTCGTTTTCTCTAAAACTACTTCAAGGGGTGAAGGAATTCCTTAAATATTAGGTGGTACGGAATACTATATAAATTAAAACTGTGGTGATGTGATAAATGAAACTACTGGTCTAATCGGATCTTTTTCTCTACGAAATTTTATTAATGAATATAATTTTGGGATTTGTGGGTTCATTAAAGTGAGCGAATATTTTTTATTTGTTTTTGAAAGTGTTGACTGGGGTCTTCAGTAATAGTTTTATATTTATCTCGGGTTAAAAAAGCAGTAGTTTTGTTAATATATTCATGTTTTGGAATTCAACGATACTGTTTCCTTTATCGGCTCAAGTAAAGATCAAATCATCTTCGTGAAAATTAAAATACTGTCTCTTACATATTTTTTTAATTAAAATGAGTTTCCAGAGGCAATTGATACATCTCTTTTCTTAAAACAGCCTACAGAAATTACAGAATTACGGTAATAGACAAGTATGCGACACCACACACTCCAACAATGACGTAGCTGGCAAACGTTGTTGCTCAAGGTTACGGAAATTAGGGACTGACCGTATACTTTAGAATACTTATACTTTAAAATACTCATTCGATTTGTACAAGCTTAAGTGTGTAAGTAACAAACCAACAGTTTCTTATTTTAACTTATATTGAACGTCTGATGACGTATACAGGCTGCTTATAAGTTCATATAATGTAGAATAAGAATTTTTCAACTTTCAATACCGCAATATTTCACGAATGGTGATTTATACGATATAAAAGTGTTTAAATAATTTTTGTAGAGAATTGTATTATCTATAACTAAAATGGAAAAAAATTGAATTTTTTTTACATTTGACCTTGAGTAATTTTTTTGCAGAAGTAGGAACGAAGGGGATTTCCGAAATGTCATTTATTACGAATTACTTAAGGTCTATATCAATTTTCAGCTCTAATCGAATTTTGGCTAATATAAATATCTATTCTGACTGTACTATTAGCTGTGCTATTTAGACTCCCTGAAAAAGTTTCAAGGCTCTTTCTATTCGAAAGTTAGCGTGTTTACGGACGGCTAGAATTACTTCCGATCTCTGATTCTTCATTAGTGACTCCAATCTAGACTATTTCCGTATCAAAATTCGAATATAACATACATTTGGGCAAAAGGATAGCACAATGTATCCCGGAACTTTCGAGCAACAACAAACAACGAACTTTATCGTTATCTTTGAAACGACACTGGATGAAGAAGTTCTTCGAATTCATCATTCATACCAGGAAGGGAATTCCAAATAGTCGAATTGTGTCATAGTTTTAGTTTCTACTTTCCAAGAAAGATTATTATATACAGCTATTTAATTGAATTGCTCTTAACTTGCTGGAAATCATTACTGTACAAGTATGAAGCAAAAATGTGCAATTTTCGAGAAAATTCCACGAGAATTCAAAGGTCGACGGGCGGTTGGAATTTAATAACGTTTTAGTGAATTTTTAACTGACGGGTTAACAGTGAGAGGAAATATAAAATGAAAGTATCTAATGTTAATGCTTTTTCGCTCGAGAAGCAGTCGATTTTCGACGAAATTGTTAAACAATTAATAGTAATAGTTCATAGTACAAATTGATTAATATTTTCATCTTTTTGTGTATCCAGTGTGATTTTATACGTCTAATAAAAGTTTTAAGTGCCTCTCAAGGTCATCAGATACGAATCATGAAGATTCATCAATACATTCTAATCGACATTGTGGGGTAATTCTAGACATATCCAGTCTGTATAAGGATATTTTTTGATCAAATTATATTTTCAAAAGCTTCTCTTCTACTCTAAATAGTGTGTCTATACTTTGTTTTGTGGAATTATGTACACGGATTTCATGAACGTATTTTATGGATTTAAGTTATTAACACGAGATGTAGATCTGCTTGCTATATACAGAGGGTGAGTCAAAACTATTGGGACATGTAGTAAGGGACAGGTTTTTTTGGACCAAATATGTCTCAATATTGGTGTGGAAAAAGGTTGTACCTTTTTCCACACCAATATTGAGACGTTAATGTTGAATTTGAAACCTCTTATTGGAAACCCTTTATAAGATCGACGAACTTCTTGCGTTGCGAGACTTGACTTTTCGTTCGATCAGAACGAAACGAATCCGTATTTTCTGAACCTGCCTCGCACAAGTTTGGCCACGCCACCTTGATCGGTCACGCACGGATGCCGAAAGAAAAACTTGGTCGTTTGGGACCGACAGGTAGCGATAGGTTGACCTTCATCCTTCTCTATTCATTATTCAGGTCATTAACTCACCACTCGTAAAAGGAATTATTTATGTCTTTGTTTTTTCACGCTCGACGAGTTATTCGTTTTGCATTCCGAAAACGACGCGGTTTCGTGTTATGCTTATTGTTCGGGTTAATGAGCGAACCGGTTTTTTTTTATATACTTTGAGTTTTCGTCATGAGGATGCCACCTATGCCATTAATAGTTCCACTCCTATTGTTCGAAACTACGCTGAAAATAGCGGACGACAAGAAAAACTTATCCAGTGGGGAATTAAAATGGTTTCGATGATGAACCGTGAGGTGAATGTACTGTTTTATGTGTTCCAAGCAAATGAATCGATATGATCTGTATACATAAATAATCTATCATTCAAATTAAATAAAATAATATAATGAAATTTTTTCATAGTCTCGACTGACTCCCATATAATGTACATGTGAGTTGTCTCTTGAACGGACATTCCCTTGAAGGGACGCGGACACTAAGGTATGTTCTATTAACCGGATAAAACCAAAATAAAAATATCGGTTCTGTTTCAATTCTCTATGGAAAGTATCGCTGTGAGTTCATTGCTTCAAATGGGACGCAATAAGAAAGAAGAGGTTTCTGTGTCGCGCGCCAACATTAGTACCAGCCTTCACTGAGGGACTTCCCCGAGTTAACCGAGGATTTATCGATCTCAACCGAGAATTCAAGTAGTGTTAGTCTGAATTCTGACGTTGACTCAGTGAAAGAAATGGCTTGAAAAAGAAAAATACTCACCCTCAAACAGAAAATTGAGAACATTGAAGTGTACAGTAAGGAAAAATTGAGTGTACGGAATTTATCTAAAGGTTTTGATATCGGAAAAACACGAACTGCTGATATACTTAGACATAAAGAAATCCTTATGAACAAGTGGATGTCGAACGCCAATGTGTATTAAAAGAGAACCTTTCTAACTGGTAATGGTACCAAAATTGATATGTTGTGTTATGAATGGTTTTACAGCAGCTCTTTTATGAGGTGTTTTGAATATGTGGAATTTTATTTTCTCATTAATTCAAAAAGAGAACTTATTTGTGAAATTTTTTTTAGGTCTGTTAATACGCTGCAAAGCAAAAGAAATCGCCTTGTCCTTAGGACATTCAGCATTCAGTGTTTCTTCTGGTTTGTTTAATAAATTCAGAAAACGCCACAACATAAGTTTTAAAACAATTTCAGGGGAAGGAGCCTCGTTAATTGCTGAAAGTGTCTCATCATTCTGGGAGAAATGCCCTTCTCTTATCACAGAATATTCACCCAGCGACATCTTTAATGCTGATGAAACAGGTCTCTATTTTAGAGCTCTGCCTAACAGAACGCTAACATTAAAAAAAGAAAAATGTGTTGGTGGTAAATATCCCAAAGAGAGATTCACAATTTTGCTTTGTGCAAATATGGCAGGGGAAAAAGAAAAACTTTTAGTCATTGGTAAAGCAGCTAAGCCCAGAGAAAATATAAACATAAACAACATGCCTGTAACTTTGAAGTGGAATAAGAAAGCTTGGATGACCAGACAAATTATGACAGAGTGAGTGGTTGCATGAAATATATTGGGAAATGGCAAAAGAAATAAGGAAGATTTTGTTGTTTTTGGACAATGTTGGGTCTCGACCAGGGAATCATAAGAAATTTCAAAACCCATTACCGAAGTCTCATACTGAAAGACCTTCTAGTACACATTGAGACTGCTAGTACAGCTATCGAATTGACAAAAAAAATCTCGCCATTGGACGCAATTTACTTTGCAAAAACCTCTTGGGAACAAATAACAGAGGAAACCATCAAAATTGCTCTCGCAAAGCCGGTTTTAAGCATGAAACTATGCAAGGTGACGACCAATTAAGTCAGACTGTTACATATGATCCTGAAGATGACTTGTCACTCAGTGTTATTGCGGAGATTCTCAGAAATAAGGATTTCTTGGATATGAGTTTCAATGAAAACCTAAACGAATTTTTGAACCTTGATGATAATTTATATTTTGAAGGTCCGGATTCTGAGCATGAAATTGGGAAATTCCGGAGATTCTGATAACGATTAAATGCCAGGGCAAACAGGTGCTGTCCAAAATTATTGAGAAGCTATGAGTTTAACCAAGCAGCTAAAAAGTAAATAAGATGAATATTTTTTTATAATTTTCTAATTCGGTAATTAAAAATTTATACTGAATAATTACAATTGAGCTTTGTTTTTTCTTTCTAGACGGACTATAATTTCGTATTTTTTTGGGAGAACGAAAAATAATTTTCGTATAATGAATTAATGTTTTATTGAATTATATATTGGCCATTCTAGTTAATCACCGTTAGCCATCTTTCTCATAGTAGCATGATTCTACGCTCATGAAATGTTTGGTGGCAAAAAAGTGACCAAGGTAACTTTTGGCCGCTTTATTTGAAGTGAAGGTTTTAATGTCCAAAAATTTTTTGCAGTGACCGGAACAAATAATAATCCGAAGGTGCCAGATTTGCAGACTATGGTGGGTGTGGCAGTATATCCCATTCAAGCTGTAAAAGCTTTTGGCGAGTGACCAAACTTGTATGAGGTCTCGCATTATCTTGGTGGAACACTACACCTTTTCTGTTGATTAATCCTGGCCTTTTCTGTTGAAGTTTGTTCAGCTGATGACAGTAGACTTCCGAATTAATTAAATAATATTAAATAAGGTGAATGGAATGAAATAAGATATCACTTTGTTTTCTATCACTTTTTATTATAACTGATATACAGTGACTCGAGTTTCGTAGTGTTTACTACATTTTCAAACTGAATGAACAAATTAGATCTCAACTATTATATATGGGGATTATAGGCTTCGGCAGAGCTTCGAAGAGAGGGGTTTCCCAAAGTTGCGTCTGTTCGTTAAGTAGTTTTATTATTGAAAATATGAATAAAAACAATATTCTCATTTCCGCTAATATATATTAGCGGAAATGAGAATATTGTTTTTATTCATATTTTCAAGATGAATTTCCGTCAAGTAAAGACCGAAACAATCATAGGTAGTTTTATTATTGGTACGTGCCTTTTATATTTTCCAATTTCTAAGGATTCCAGGATGTCAAGTTTTTTCCCTTTCGCTTCCACGTGCAAGATAACAAGGTTGTTCAATTCTGGGAACGTGTGATCTGTAGTGAAGAAATGGTTCGCAAAATTGGAATTATTCTTCCGGTTCCTAAAAGCAGATTGATGCTCTTTATACCTTTTATGGAAAGGTCGGCCCGTTTGTTCTATATACACACTATTACACTCTTGACAACTTAATTTATAGACTCCAGAATTATTCAGTCGGTTCTCTTCGTCTTTCGGATTAAAAAAGAGATTAGAAATTTTACGGGAGAGTGTGAAAGCTGTTACTATGTTAATTTTTGATAAAATTTTAGCAATTTTTTGTGAAATTGGTCCAAAATATGTTAGTTTTATGAATTTATTGTTATTATGATCTGATTTGGAGATGGGGTAAATTTGTTTACGAATTAGTTGCTTTTGTTTTTTGTTTATGATGGAATTTATAGTTTTGGTTTCGAAATGATTTTTTGTGGCTATTTGTCTGATTGTATTCAATTCCCTCTTTAACGTAATATTATCTAAAGGAATTGAAAATGCTCTATATATCTATCTATAAGCAGCTAGATTATGATTGATCGGATGGTTTGAAAAATATGGTATTGTTGTATCAGTTGATGTGGGTTTTCTATATATATCGAAGGAAATTTCATTATTACTGTTAATTAAAGTTATGTCCAGAAAATTTATTATTATTATTATTATTTCACAAAAAATAGCTCAAATTTCATCAAAAATTAACATAGTAACAGCTTTCACACCCCCCATAAAACTTCTAATCTCTTTTTTAATCCGAAAGACAAAGAGAACCGACTGAATAATTCTGGAGTCTATAAATTAAGTTGTCAAGAGTGTAATAGTGTGTATATAGAACAAACGGACCGACCTTTCCATAAAAGGTACAAAGAGCATCAATCTGCTTTTAGGAACCGGAAGAATAATTCCAATTTTGCGACAGATCACACGTTCCCAGAATTGAAAAACCTTGTTATCTTGCACGTGGAAGCGAAAGGGAAAAAACTTGACATCCTGGAATCCATAGAAATTGAAAAATATAAAAGGCACGTACCAATAATAAAACTACTTAACGAACAGACGGAACTTTGGAAAACCCCTCTCTTCGAAGCTCTGCCGAAGCTTACAATCCCCATATATAATAGTTGAGATCTAATTTGTTCATTCAGTTTGAAAATGTAGTAAACACTACGAAACTCGAGTCACTGTATATCAGTTATAATAAAAAGTGATAGAAAACAAAGTAATTCCTTATTTCATTCCATTAAAATGAACTATCACAAAGTAACGGACTACTCCATCCAATATTAAATAAGGTTATTCTTATTTTCACAAATTTTTATTGTTATTTCATAAAACAATTGTTTCGCTATCACAGTAGCATCATCAGGTAGGTTTATATTTTGAATAACTAAGCTTGTTTCCGAAATCCGTTGCTATTTATATTACAGTAGGTATAAACATTTTTTTATTGAGCACTAAAACCCAAAAAAGGTCTCTATAAATTCCAGCTCATTTGAATATATTTAACAGGGATAAATTATTTAAATCTTATTGTTTGTTAAGTAATTCCAATTTTATTGTGTTTATTTATCTCAAGGAACTCTAAACGGGTTTATGGCATAACTTTTACTTTCTATATGTAAAATTTCAAAATTATGGTTGAAAGTATGTCTTGTTTCTAATAAATGGTTAGATAATGTGGAATTACTTTTATTATTGAGGAAACTCTTCAAATGTTCCCAAATTGTATATAGAAAAGTTCTTCCAGTCTGTCCTATGTAAACTTTTGGGCAATCACCGCAATTTAACTTAAAAACCCTCGATTTAACATCTTTATGTCTTCATTATTTTTAATGAATTTACTCAGATTAGAATAGGTTTTAAATGAAATTCTTAAATTATATATTTTTTGTATGTAGCAATTTTCTCAGAAATACCTTTAGCGTATTCGAATCAAATGTATTTAAAATTTTCTTTTATATTAGGATATGCCATATTTAAAGCTATTTCATTATTTTTCTTTATCAACAATTTGTCTATCAACGTAGGATCATAGTCATTATTAATAGCTATTTGCTTAATTATGTTAAGTTCTGAATTTTCTCGATTCAGGGGAATATTAACTAATCTATGGATCATACAATTGATTGCTGATAACTTTTTATTTAAAGGATGATTTGATTTATTATGTATAATAGAATCCGTATGTTGGTTTGTGAAATATTGAAAAATCATGTGAATAATTTATTCTAGTAACTGTTAAATCAAGAAAATTAATAGAATTATTATGTTCGGTTTCCATAGTGAATGATATTGAAGGATGTATTTCATTGATAAATAAAAAGAATTTTTTTTAAAGTATGTCTGTACCTGTGTGTACCTGTACCTTGTGAAGCAACAGAAAATATCGTCTACATATCTGTACCAATATAAAAAATATTTCATAAAGGGACTGGTGAATTTTAGTTTCAATATTGTTCATGAATATTTCTGCTAATAAAGGACTCAAAGAATTTCCCATAATCAAACTTTTTTCAGATTTATAAATTTTATTTTTAAATTGAAAATAATTTTTTTTAGTGCAAATACATTCTAAAATATCTCCTTTGATAATTGCAAACCAGTTCTGGCTCGAACAGCATTTTTACCTTTTCTACTGTAAAAATATATTTAAAAGGGCCCCAACCAAAAACTACTGCATAGAATTAATTGAACTTTCTCACACACAAGCCTTGCTATATCAGCTCTCAAAATATATAATAGTTATGCGGCTCAAGTGTGAAGTTGGGTTCGGAAAAATACAATTAAATCCCCTCTCCCGAAAAAACGAAATTACTTTCCGAACAACCTTAAATATCCAATTGAAAAATATTTAAGAGACAGTATTTTAATTTCCGCAAAAATGTTTATAATACAACAATTGTTTCATCACGATGTGGCTTCTTCAGGTAGCTATATTCTACTGGCTGGTGGTGAAACAGTTGTTGTTTTATAATCATGTTTGTGGAAATTAAAATACTCTCTCTTATATATTTTTCAATTGAAATGAGTTTCAGCCTAGTAAAGGCCGAATCAATCAAACATTTATATATCTAACGTCATAGCCAACTTTATTTATCATATCCCAATCATATAGCAGTGGGAACCGAGCAACATTGTCACATTCACGCCCACGTAACATCTGCGACGTGATTAGTCACGAAACACGATAAAAAATATGGAACAGCTGGCAAAGCAGTTGGTATCTACTTTAAATAAAAGATCTTGGCCGGCATTGACGATAAGGAGAATCTTTTTCCTCACAATCTACCTGCCCCAGGACCCTACCGGATGATACAACAACAAAAAGATATAACGGACCCTATTTGAAATTCCAGGAATTTCAATAACTTTGGGTTTCATTGAAACGACTTTTTTGGGGTTGTAGGTCACACCTTTATACTTGCAGTAAATAAAGAAGTTCCAAATGGGGAAGGGATACCCTTGAATATAAGTAAATTTCGGTTTTTTTTTATGAAGTGAGTATGGAGAATTTCATTAAAGTTGCAAAATAACGGAGTTGAAAAATTGACTAGAGTGAAGGGTGTCTAGAAAAGTTATCTATAATCTTCAAAATGAACGGTCTTTAAATTGTACTAAAAACAAAGACCAAAGCTACGGTAAAATTTAATTAGGTTCATTTCAATATTTTTAAAAGGACGAAGAAAGTAACTTGGTTTTTTCCCGGCAGAGAATTAATATGTATTTTTGTGAACCCAACTTCACCCTTAAACCATATAATTCTTATATACTTTGAATATCAAAACACATTTAATCTGTTCGTCTCCTACAATTTTAATTTCAAAAAATTTTATCAAAAAACTTTTAGAATTAAATTAATGTCTTTTAAGCACTGCTTATATCTGATAGACGCATAAAATCAAAACTCATTATACAATATCAAATGGAATAAAAAACCCAACAAACATAAATTGTCAATTAAAATTAATATATGAATGAATATTTAATTGAGAGTTATATTTTTGATGCCAATTATGTTGTTGATGTTCTTTGAATTTTTTTTTGTGAAGGTTCTATTTCAACTTTAGGTATATTTGTTGGAATGAATGGAGTTCATAAATTTATGAATTTGTCGATATGTTTCGTTAAAACCAACAATTATATCTAGGTAGGTACATGTCGGGTGTTTTTTTAGAGTGATAGAACTTTAAATTGAAATAAAACACATTCAAATTAAGATTGATGCCAAATTTCCTCTTTATTTGAAAGATAATTTTATGACATTTATGTTTTAAAAATAATTTCCGGCATATGTCCACCACGACTAGCTCTGAGGAACCGCATTCGACCAGACCAATTGTGGACCACTTTTTCGAGTAATTATTTATATTATTTCAACGATAACACGAGTTATGTTGGCTTCCAAATCGTCTATTGTTTCTGGTTTATCAACATAAATTAATGACTTGACATAACCCCAAATAAAATAATCCAGTGGAGTTATGTCGCTTGATTTTGGAGGCCAATTAATTAAACCATTTCTGGAAAAAATGTTTCAATAAATCAATTTTTACGGTAGCAGCATGAGGTGTCGCATCATCTTGTTGGAACCAAAACACTTCTGGGTCGACACCATTCAAATTTTGAAACAAATAATCATTGATCATCGATCTGTAACGAGCACCATTCACTGTAACATTAGCTTCAGCATCGTTTTTAAAGAAATATGGACCGATGATGCCTCCAGCGTGTAAAGCACACCATACAGTGCATTTTTCAGGATGCAATGGAACCTGCAGAACTTCTTGAGGATTGTTTTCACTCCATATACGGCAATTTTGCTTGTTTACCTAGCCGTTCAACCAGAAATGAGCTTCATCACTAAACACAGTTTTACGATACAAAAGTGGATCAACTTCAAGCTGTTCTAAGACCCAATCAGCAAACAAACGACTCTTATTATTGTCAAGTGGCTTTAGTTCTTGAACCAGTTGGATCTTGTATGGGTGTAGACCAAGATCTTTACGCAAAATTTTCCATGTGGTGGATGCACAGAGTCCAACTTATTGTGAAAGTCGACGAATAGACAAATCTAGATCATGATTAACCCTATGACTTACAGCAGCGATATTTTCTTCTGTACGTACAGTTCTTTGTCTTGTTGTTGTTGTTGCATCCAGTAGAGAAAATGTTGTCCGAAATCTATCGATAGTTCGACGAATAAGCTGATCTGATGGACGATTATGTAAACCATAATTTTCACGAAGTGCTCTATAAGTTTGGCGAATAGAACACTGATTTTGAAAATAAATTTCAACAATTTGTAAATGTTGTAGCGGCGTGAATCTTTCCATGATAATTTGGCAATGCTTACTGAACAGAAATGTAAAAAAACATGGCTTCTACCTACTGTCAAATCACAGTTATCCCTATGGAAAGTTTTATCACTCTTTAAAAAAACACCCGATATATCAAACACTAATATGTTTCCAATTTTGAATCATCCAAAAAAAGTATTATAAAAGGGGGTTTAGAAATAATCCTATCGGTAAGCCAGATTTTTAGAAAAAGAATTTAGATTTGAATTTGAGGCAGATTTAGAATAAGTTTTTAATTTCTGAAGCTATTAGTGGATGGACTTCATTTTCTTCTAGAATATTTTTCATCAGACATAATGTTCACATGAAATGAAACTAATTTTATGTTGTAAAAAGTTTTTGAATAAATTTTTTTTTAAATAAAAATTTGTAGATATTAACAGAATAAATCCATATGATATTCAAAATATTGTAATAATCCTTCTATTAAGTAAAAACCTCATTTTTTTATCTTTTTGTATGTATAATAATTTTATTTTGGTTTACCACTCATACATCATTTGGATTTAACTGAGTCCATAAAATACCTTGTACGCTTTGTGTAATTTCTGTGACTAACATAGAATACATAGGATTTTTAAAAATTCACTATTGTTTGTAGAGAACGACATTTGGCTGGACTGATAAAATATTTTTCGTTAATTATTTTTAATTTTTGAATATGAAGTGGGTCCGAGGAGTTCTCGTTGATGGAATTCCAAATTACTTTTTGAAGATGTGCCTCATGTTTGAGTAATTTTTTTGAAGGAACTTATTTGTAGCAAATTATTTTCGAAGAAGTTCTTGAGGTTTTGTATCCTTCAAGTGTTTATTTAGTATTTATAATTAATAATTTATATTTCTTGGAATTCTTTCATTCCTTTTGGTACTGTGTAATGACGTTAAACAGTCTATACAACATACAACATATTGTATGCTTCTATCTATCCGATAAGGTGTGACTTGAAGAGGAACGTATTGTGCAGTCTGTTTGTGTTTGTTTGCGGTAAATCGAAAAAACATGTCTATTGTTAATTTTGGTTATTTTTAAGTCTAAGAAATTGATGCTATCATTTTGTTCTTCTTCGTGGGTAAATTTTATGTATGGTATAATTGGTCAATAACTTCTAAGAATAACGAAAGTTGCCTGGACGTACCCATGAACAGACAAATAATATCGTCAACGAGGCGGTATCAATAAATGAATAGTTATAAATGAGGGTATTCTTGTATTTTGTCTTCAATATTAGCGGAAATAAAGTGTTTAACTTAAAATCATATATGAAGAATTTTCGTCAAGTAGAGACCGAAACAATAAGAACTTTCTATAATTATGATAAACTACCAAATAGTGACGGCTGAAACAGTTCAGTAATGCCTTAGTATGTCATTTATAAACTCAAGTGCAAACGCGTGAAAAAAACACAGAATATTCCCCAGATGTCATAAAAAATTTAAAGCGAAGAAGCATATTTACGATAAAGAAATAAATTTTCTGTTATTTCACCCAGTCTTGCAGATAATGGAAATATAGTGTTAATTCAATCGACTCTCATGGATCGGTAAAATTCCTTTCTCCATTCTGTATGAAAGTCAATGGTGCATAACAACTAGGAGATATCGAGCAGGCTTCGCTTTGTTCGAGGCCTACTCCGATGCGACAAGTTCTCATCCTTCGTTTCATTATCCAGACACGCATTGTAATTATGTAAAGCTATTCCCTGGGGTCGTTGAACTTGTTTCACGAAGCAGGAACCTAAAGGAACCGGTATATTTTCGTTCTTTTTTTTATCTACGGTATTCGAACTGAAAAAATTATATAAGCACTTAATTGAGCTCATAGTCTGGTGGAACAATTATCAATTTTTGAAAATTTTATTTTATATTTTATTAAGTACATCTCCAAGTTGATATTACGATTGTCTCTTTCGTGTGAGGGTTGGCCATGCATTCTCCTCTTCAGAAAAACCCCAGGGGTCAGTCTTGGCTCCTATGCTATTCGTAGTAGGCTTACTTTACGCAGATAATGCAAATATAAATAACTATCCTCTTTCGAACTTCATAACTATCAAGGAGGTGTTCAAATTGATTCGGTCCGTTTTAAAATGATGGCGCTAAAATCATTGAACTTTTAAATTAACAGCTGATTGCCGCGATTCATCGGACATCTGCCGATAACGTTCAGTTTGGATTGTTTTGAGTTTCATGCAAAACGTTTCTTGGTAAGCTGTTGAAAATGTGTTTTTGATAACAGGACAGCATTTCCGGGAAGTTTCAATTTTTCGTTTTAATTGGAAAAATGTGCAGCTGAAGCTCATCCTACGCTTGTGAAAGTTTACAATCAAAAACTCGATTTATGAGCATGAGAACGATAGAGCTACAAATCTTATTGAATTAAGGTTAAAAATAATCTAACTTTGTGCAAAATACCCACTATGCTCAGAAATACGAGATTATGACGGTCTCTACACTGATGACTAGCCCCATCTATAGGGATATTTCGGTTTTATATCTCTACATCTGCTACATTTCAAACCTTCCCAACCAAAATATTCCGTGGATAGAGGAATTTCCAATCCGATAACATTAATTTTCCACTTTCAAAATTAATTAATCAATCATACTTTCTCTGAACGGGATCAAAAGAGGACACACAAACACTTGTCATAAAAACTGGCTAGAGATATAATAATGATATTTCTTGGAAGAGGTCGACGATCTCGCTTATCATCGGAAGAACCTCCAAAAATTCGATACTTTCATTTTCTAACGACCCGAACGTGCCAAATTAAATTATAATTAGCAGTATGAAAGAGCATTGGCGTAGTCTGGCTTTGGTCCAGGGGTCAAGAAGATTTATTAGTATTTACGAAAATAAATTCTTGTGGTGTTATCAAAACGTTGAGTTTTCTTTATGCTAAAATATATAGAGATCGGGTAAGTGGAACTCATAAAGATTCAGTGATTGCTGGATCAACAGATACTCTTGTCAAATTTGACAAACGGATCAACTGATTTGATATTTTACAAATTTAATTGTGACCCGAGTCACAATCTTCGGACAACTGAAGACTTAACAAGCAGGACAGGGTATTTATGCATATACAAGCAGAAGAGGTGATAAAAAAATCAAGCAAACAATTAAACGTCCTAGTTATGCTCACCACTGAGTCCAATCCTTGCAGATATATGGATGTCCGAAATACAAAATAAAATCTTCAATTCGAAATATTAATTTCTGGTACAGATACGTAGACGATATACTCACGTGTGTTTCCGGAACATCAAGACAAGTGAGTCAATTTATGCATTTCTTAAATAATATTCACCCAATAATCATATTCAAATTAGAAAAATCAAACAATAGGATTACATTTTGAGACCTCACGATATCACACTCGAATAGTAAATTTAACGTGTTCAGATAACCCACATCCACTGATATATGTATTCCTATTGACTCCAATCACCCATATTCACAAAAAATATCAGCATATCCTTCGATGGTCCCCATAGATCTTTCGCATTAACCTAATCAAAAAATAACCGCAAAGCAGAAGTCCAAACTATAAAATTAATAGCCGCGAACAACGGTTTCAACCCCTATATAATTTAATTCGGAAGAAACAATCTAAAATAGCTATAAACCAAATTCAACCCATCATAAAAACTAAAGAAAACAAAAAATTTATTTCTCTATCGTACTTCGGTAGAAGTCGAAAAGTGGCCAACGGTTTTTCAAAATTAGATGTTACTATTGCTTTCAAAACACAAAACAAATAATCATCCGTATTATTTAATGGAGAGGACCCAACATACACAAATCGGGAATTTATGAGTTATCTTGTTCGACGTGCAGTAATAAATATATAGGACAAGACGAGGTTCAACGAACATAACATGAATTACATGAAAAATAAACAAACTTCTACTTTTGCCACTCATTGTTTAGAAAACGGATATTCTTTTCTAAGAATAGATAATCTTAAAATTTTACATGTAGAATAAAAAGGAAAGAAACTTGATTATTGAGAATCTGTTCAAAGTTTCAAATTAGTTCACAATAAAAATAACGGATATTCTTTTCCAAGAATAGATAATCTTAAAATTTTACATGTAGAATAAAAAGGAAAGAAACTTGATTATTTAGAATCTGTTCAATGTTTTAAATTAGTTCACAATAAAAATAATCAATTTGAATATCAAAACAGATATAATCTGTCAGTTTTCTAAAATTTTTATTTAAAAAAAAATTTTATTCAAAAAACTTTTAGAATTAAATTAATGTCTACAAAAGCACCTCTCATATTTAATAGACGTATATAATCAAAACTCAATATACAATGTCAAATGGAATAAATAAACCAACAAATATAAATAGTCATTTAAAATTAATAAATAAATATTTAAAGGAGACAAAATTTGTTTTTGATCTTACCATTATGAATTGTTTTTTGAAGATATGGTGCATGTTTTGAGAGATTTTTGAATTAACTTATTTGAATATTTAAATATATTAAATATTTCAAATAAATTTGAATATTTAAATATATTAAATATTTCAAATAAATTATATTTTTCGAGAAGTCCTTAAGTTGTGTTTTATGTTTTTGAAAAGGAATTGGTGTTCATAATGGTAAGATCAGAAACAAAATTTCGTCTCCTTTAAATATTTATTTATTAATTTTAAATAACTATTTATATTTTTTTGGTTTATTTATTTCATTTGACATTGTCTATTAAATATGAGCGATGCTTATGTAGACATTAATTTAATTCTAAAAGTTTTTTGAATAAAAATTTTTTTGAAATTAAAATTGTAGGAGACTGACAGATTAAATCTGTTTTGATATTCAAATTTTGTTATATTTCTTCTATCAAGTAAAAAGCCTTTTTCTATTTTATCAAAAATAATGAATTACTATACGGATCTATGCAAATCCAAAATATTTTAGATATTCAAATAAGTTACATCTGTTTATCAATCATCTTTGGCGTGCCGACATTCTATAGTTGTTGGTCGCCCTCTCTTTTTAACCTGTTTTTGCCTCTTTTGTCTGTATATGCATCAATATCCTGTCCTGCTTGTTAAGTCTCCAGTTGTCTGAAGATGGGATAGTTAATTACCGAAACTCGAGTCACAATTAAATATGTAAAATATCAATTTATTGGTAGTATACATAACATAAATAGAGGTGAATACTTGATAGAAGGTATATAAAATTTTTTAAATATTAGCCTTGTACATATTTAATTTAAAAAAATTATATTTAATAATTATAACTTCAGGAATTAAATTAAATTAATGTCATATAAATATCCCTTATATCAAACGACATATAGAATAAACATTCATTATAAGACATCCAAAAGATATAACAAAATCCAGTAAATAAAAATTATTAACCAAAATCCTATAAATTAAATATTTTGGATAGACAAAACTTCGTTTCTGCTGATCAATCTTATGAAAACAAATATCTTTCAAAAATGTTTAACATAATCTTAAGAATTTCATCATAAAACTATCTTACGTAGAATATTCAATATTATTGGATATCTAACTAAGTTACTTTCTATCAAATCTCAAGATATGTAACTTAGTTAGATATCCAATAATATTGAATATCAAAATCCTATAAATTAAATATTTTGAGTAGACAAAATTTTGTTTCTGCTGATCAATCTTATGAAAACAAATATCTTTCAAAAATGTTTAACATGATCTTAAGAATTACATCATAAAACTATCTTACTTAGGATATTCAATATTATTGGATATCTAACTAAGTTACTTTATATAAAGTCTCGAGATATGTAAAAACATGATTGAAAAAAAAGTCTTAAGAGAGACTTTGCTTCGTTATTTGAGTTCTGACGAAGCAAAGTCTCTCTTAAAACTTGTTTTTCAATAATGTTTTCACATATCTTGAGATTTTATAAAAAGTAACTCAGTTAGGTATCCAATAATATTGAATATTCTAAGTAGGATAGTTTCATGATGAAATTCTTAAGATTATGTTAAACATTTTTGAAAGATATTTGTTTTCATAAGATTGATCAGCAGAAACAAAATTTTGTCTACTCAAAATATTTAATTTTTGGTTAACAATTTTTATTTATTGGATTTTGTTATATCATTTGGATGTCTTATAATGAATGTTTATTTTATATGTCGTTTGATATAAGTGGTACTTATATGACATTAATTTAATTTAATTCCTGAAGTTATAATTATTGAATATAAATTTTTGAAATTAAATATGTAGAAGGCTAATATTAAAATATTTAAATAATTATTGGCAGTAGAACATAGTAATTTCTACAACTTGTTTTAATTATGATAAACTACTAAATAATAACGGCTGAAACAGTTCAGTATCTGAAAATCTTCAATTGTCGTACTATCAGTATCTGAATATTTCTTACTCATAAAGCTTACAATATGGAGGGATTCTCAGCTATTTAACCCTTCAATCATATCATAATAATCTCCGAAATCGATCGAATGTAGTTATCGATGCAATTTTTCATTCAAGACATAACAGGATTCGGATACAAGCTCAAAACACGTTAATTTTCATGTTCTCGAATACCAAAGTCTCGTTCGAAACGTTACATAATCAGGAAAAATTAAGTGTAAAGTTGATACATAATATTGTATATTAAAGTTCCCTTTGTACCTTAATGGAACACAACCACGGTGTGTCTAAAAAAATATATTCTAGCAATTTTCGAAAATGACAGAATTCGAATACTGAAGATATAGGGTCTCGAATACTAGCATTAGAGGTGTAAGATACTAGGAAATCACCAGAACTTCTAGAATAGTCTGAAGGGCTCCTAAGGACCTACAGAAGATACAAGATACTCCAAGGACAGGAGATCTCGAAACATTGAATACGAGTATTCGAGACCTTGCACTAGAGAACACAAGAACACACAATTACCTAATGGAGGAAGCGATCCTCTCGTTGTGCCTTTCCTGCATGATTCGCTCCCTCTCCATCATCTCCTCCGAATGATGTCCAGCCGCCTGGGAGGCGGCCAGAAGGTGCGTCGACGGAATGCCTCCCGGCAAGTTGTACGGCGACTTCCACAGCATATCCGGGATATGATGACCGGGGGCGTACATGTTGGGCCCCAGGTGCGAATGCAACGGTCTCGGATGGGGGCTGATAAGCGACGGCGGCGCGTACAGCGACGCCGACGCGACGCTCGACGTCGTCGGCGGCCCTGAGGCGGCGGCCGGCGTGGACTGATGCGACATCAGCAGCGACTGGTGCTGCACGCTGTTCACGTGTCTGATCTGCGTCTCCGCCTGATCGGTCAGGCTCGGATCCCTCCACACTCTCACCGGATCGTGATAGTAACGCGCCGTGAGCGGGGATTGTGCACTTGGTCTACTGTTGTTGTAATCCTGGCCGGCGAAACCGCCGGGCACGAATAGGGGCGACCGGTTGAACGGCGAACGGTTCGATCGGTTCGCGACTAGTAACGACGTGTTGTCGTCGGTTGAGCTGAGCGCGCTTGACCGCGATCCCGACCGTTCATCGCCGCTGACAGAACGCAGCGAGCTCACGCCAGAGTCTGAACGGTCGTCTGAGGGGGCGTATGGGGAATTGTCGCGGGCTTCCATCCTGTTAAACGGCGAAACGGACGTGGGAGGGGGTCCGTCATCGTTGAACCCTTGCTCGAGGTACGGGTGGAACTGATCTTTTTGCCGACGAGCCACTATCGCACTTTTAGAACCGCACCTTTAGACTCTTACCAGAGCTGTTTCAGACACTTACGATCGATCATGCTCGTACGCACTTACATACTCGTAACTCGCGGGTCGCCACTTGATCTCACTATCACTCTTTTTATTGCATACCTTTCCCTTGTGTTTTATTGCACGATCCAAAACCTGCAACAAAAAAACGTCATGACTACAAGCACTTCTCATTAAAATTGTCATTGAAAAAGAAACAAATATCACAATGTGAGATAGAAAGAACACTTAAATATCCTACATCCACCATCTAAGAAGACAACAGAGTATTGGACAGCTAACTGACTTGAAACTGGTTTAATTTCGACGATGCTATTTGGTCATATGAGACCTAAATAAGAGGTGAGAAGTTTCATCGCATTAAAGGAATCTTTCGGTCCTCCATCAAGTCAGCTAGCTGGCGAATACATACTCTATTCTCTTCTTGGATGGTTGATGTAGTATATTTAAGTGCTTGTAGGACCTAAAAGCAATTTTCATCAAAAATGTCATAAAAACAAGCAAATATCACAATGCAATGTTGAAAGAACACTTAAATATCCCACATCAACCATCTAAGAAGACAACAAAGTATTAGCCAGCTAGCTGACTTGAAGCGGGTTTAATTATGACGATGTTATTGGTCATATGAGACCTAAATAAGATGTGAGAAGTTTCTTCGAATTGAAGGAATCTTTCGATCTTCCATCAAGTCAGCTAGCTGGCGAATACATACTCTATTCTCTTCTTGGATGGTTGATGTATGATATTTAAATGCACGTAAGACCTAAAAGCAATTTACATCAAAAATGTCATAAAAAGAAGCAAATATAACAATGCAATGCATGTTGAAAGGACACTTAAATATCCCACATCAACCATCTAAGAAGACAACAAAGTATTAGCCAGCTAGCTGACTTGAAGCGGGTTTAATTATGACGATGTTACTGGTCATATAAGACCTAAATAAGACGTGAGAAGTTTCTTCGCATTGAAGGAATCTTTCGGTCTTCCATCAAGTCAGCTAGCTGGCGAATTCATACTCTATTCTCTTCTTTGAAGGTTGATGTAGGATCTTTAAGTGCTTGTAGTACCTAAAAGCAGTTTTCTTCAAAAATGTCATAAAAAGAAGCAAATATCACAATGCAAGATTGAAAGAACACTTAAATATCCCACATCAACCATCTAAGAAGACAACAAAGTATTAGCCAGCTAGCTTACTTGAAGCGGGTTTAATTATGACGATGTTATTGGTCATATAAGACCTAAATAAGAGGTGAGAAGTTTCTTCCGATCTTCCATCAAGCCAGTTTAGATGGCCAATGCTCTATTGTCTTCTTGGATGGTTGTAATATAAGTGTTCATTCAATCCTACATTGCGATATTTGCTTCTTTTTTAATGACATGCCAGTACGAATTTCTAGAAATTTGCACTTTTGAAAAATAAAATTTGAAAAAGGTTAACTCAGGAACCATTGAATCGATTATTTAACAAGGCTCATATATTTGAACCACAAATCTAACGTGAAAAATTCAAGTCTTCAGGATTTTTTGTTCATTTTTTACCTCCAGTCGTCTAGCCGATCTTCACGACATTTAACTTAAATCTTCGGGTCATTAGTCTACACCGAATTTCATTTTGATCGTATCGGTAGTTTCCGAAGTATTGGGCAAATATGAAAATATGTCATATGCCAATAACTGCAGAATCATTGGACCGATTTTGTTCATTAGCGAAGTAAACCGAGATATTCAGGCACAAATTTACTCGGAAAGTTTAAAGTATATAGCCTTTTTTTTCGAAAATTAAAATGTTCACTGACGGACGCCTAGACAGAATTACGAGGGGAGTTTCGACTTAATTGAAAATTATAAACATTTGGGCATTGTTTCCTTGGACAAGCAAGCAATAGCAATTAACCAAGATAAAACTAGAATTTACCTTTCTTTGACATAATCCTCAAATTACACTTAAAAATATATCGCGTCACTATTAAATATCATCGAAAACCTTTAATATTTTCCGCGACCAAACTACAGAGTTTCTCGACTCGTACTGGAAAACATTAACTTTGTTAATAAAAGCGATAACCTTTATCTATTTCAACGATAAGAGGGTTATCTCCGTTTGCTCAGATACGAGCAAATAACACCGAAAAATATTGATTAAACTAATCCCAAAAAAAAATCTGTAAATAAAACAAACGGAATATCTGGACTTAATTTTTAACGTCGAGCGTGCACGTCTAACGTTCCTTTAGACTCGATAAAAACAATTGAGCGATGAGAAAAACGGAAGAGGAATTTTGTTTACAAAATAAATAATTGCACATACTTCGTAGAACGGATAGATGCGATATTAGACAATTCAGCAATAATAGTCAGAATCAACATTGATTAATGTAATTAATTTATAACAGCGGGTTGCACTACTAGAGTTGTAAATCGTGTGACCTTCCAATTTGCGATTGTGTGCTATGCACGGGTATTGTGATTAAATTAATCGGGTTGAGGTTGAATATAAAGGGTGTTAAAGTAAGACGGATCGATGTTATCGTACGTCGATCTAAATACGAGAGGCGTTCAATGTGTTCTCGGTATCGGCGAGATTTGTTAATAATGTGAGCAATCTAATTATCTCATTTACTAATGTGGGTATAAATCAATGAAATTTCATTGATAGAATATTCTAAAAAGCGTGAAAATACGCTGATAAACCAGAAACAATAGACGCTTTGGAAGCAAACATAACTCGTGTTATTGATGAAATAAGGCCTGAATTACTCGAAAAAATGGTCCAAAATTGGTCTGGTCGAATGCGGTTCCTCAGAGCTAGTCGTGGTGGACATATACCGGAAATTATTTTTAAAACATAAATGTCATAAAATTATCTTTCAAATAAGAAAAAAATTTTGCTTCAATCTTAATGTGTTTTATTTCAATTTAAAGTTCTAAAAAAACCCGATACCATTTGCCCAATGGATAGTCATAAATCGATTTTATTTATGAAGGATATATCCAAATGTGGTTTTCACTTGAAGGTCCGTTCGATATTGGAATAAGTTATCTTGATATATTAAGCAATTCTTAGACCTTTGTGGACTTATAACTTTCAAATTGAGACAGACCCTTCCTTAACTTCAATTTATGTTTATGAAATGTAAATAAGTCAGTGTGTTATCCGCTATATCTTTACTGAAATCCCTATATATCAAATTTATTTTAAATGTAACACTACCTTCACTGATAAAACATATTATGAATAACTATATTCAAATGTATCCAACTTGGACACCAAAATACTTACGAAGCGATTATGATCACCAGAATGAAATATACTTCGAAATTATTCTCTCAAACACAAACACATGTTTTCCTCTAAAAATAGCTGAAAGATGTGAGAGGCTATAAATTTCAATATACACAACCTCCCGCGTAACATCCTTTTCCCCTAGATATAAATAAACTGCTACTAAAATATAGATTTCAAGTTTGTCGTAAAAAACATCTTAAAAACCCATTCCATATCGATAAAGAAAATGTAAAAGATTATCTTTGACGTTCCATTCATTAAATGTCAATTGATGTTTATGTCCAATAATAATAAGAAACTGATGAGTATTTTTTCAAAGTTACGAGTTTATTAGAAAGGTTGAACCTTGACATTTACGAGTGATATACTTATGTCACTTTTGAAGCTGTTATTTTTTGACATTTGAGAAGAAAAAATACGCTATTACTAAAAATGGAACGATACACGCTTCAACAACGCATTGAAATTGATAAAATTCACTACAAGCACACCTCAACCGCAATAGTGAAACTGGTGGGAAAATTTGAGCTGTTAGGACCAGTTAGTGATGTGAAGAATCGAAATCGTGTGCGTCACTCAAGAACAACTGAGAATATTGCTGCTGTAGCCCGTATTGTTGGCGGAAAACCAGGTTTGTCGATTCCTCGTCGATCTTTGGAATTAGGCACTCCACATTACACCTTATGTTGCATAAAGATTTAGGTCTCAACAAGACGCCGTTACGTGCCACACAAGCAACGAAACAAACGCGATTTTGTAAGAAAAAATTTTCGAATATGTAATCACAATTGGACGCCGAGATCTTGTGTCTTAATAACTTAAGACTTTTTTCTTTGGGGCCACGTGAAAGATAAGGTCTATGCCAATGATCCACAATCAATTCAAGATTTTGAAGATGGAATTCGTGAAGTTATCGAGGATATACAGCCGCAAATATATGAATTGGCCATGGAAAATTTCATGAAAAGGATATGATGCTGCAAACGTAGCCGTAGCGTAGAATAAATCAAATTTATTATGGAAAATCGCGATCTTTTACTCTAACTTCGCGTGCTTTAACTACAATTTTTGGCCGTTATAATCGTTATTTTAACAAGCAGAATTGTCGTATCTGAAATGGAGATAAACCTAAAGAATATCAAGAATTGACACTACATTCTAACAAACTTACTGTTTGGTGCGGATTTTATGCTGGAGGAGTCATTGGACCTTATTTTTTTTCAACAAAGCTCAGGAAGCGTCAATTGAAATCGTTATCGTTCAATGTTGACTGATTTCTTATGGCCTAAATTGGTTCGTCTCTATTTGCAGAACATGTGGTTTCAACAGGACTTGTCATTCTGCCAATGACACAATGACTTCATTTAAAACAAAATTGGGTGATTCGATTATTTCAAGAAATAGACCGATTAATTATCCACCTCGTTTCTGCGATTTAATTCCATTGGACTCTTTCTTTGGGGTTACATTAAATCATTGGTTTACAACAATCATACAGCAAATTTAGACGATTTACAGATCAATATTAAACGAGTAATTGCTAAAATAAGACCTGAGTTGGGTGAGAGAGTCATAGAAAATTGGGTTCAACTACTTCATTCCTGACATTTAAATGATGTTTTACTTCATAACTGATGGTATCCATTGTACTTTATAATGAAATAAAAATTTCAATAATTTTTAAATAAATAATATGTTTTATTTACAAAACAAAATGGAGTGCTTTCGACAATGAGCCTATTAATTCGAGCAACGTCAAAATCCATCAATCAATTCAGCTTCGGTCAAGATTCGAATAAGTTTATTTCTGTCATCGCGTCTGTTTAGAACATGAAGTGTTATTGTTCTGAACTTTGAAAATCTAATTGATAAATGGGTCGACAAGGTCAGACATGCAAAGGTCACATGGAATGGGTACAACAATATCTATATATTATTCTTTATAGACGATTTGACGGGTATTAGATCGTCGATACATATAATTTATCAGCTCATTCTTAGTGACTAATTTGTTATAAGGAATATTCAATACACAATTCAAATCATAATAGGATGATTACCAGAATATAATTCGATCTTGTGGTTCGGTACTAGTGTTATTGAACTATATAAATATATTGTAATACACACACTTTTAAAAGCATTGAAACTCCCGGGTATTTGAATTAAAAAATATAAATATTCATCGTAATAACAGAAGTAACTTATTCACAATTTGAAATGACGGAAAAAGACCATCACAAGTACTCTTTAATTCATATTCTCCACAAAATATACATTACTGTCGAATTTTATTTGTTACTTCATTTTCAAACTGTGAATTACAAGTTGAACTTGTGAGTTGAATATTATACTATAATAGCTTAGTCGATTGATTAATATAACCGATTGTTAAAATTTTTTCGGGTAGTTCAATGAGCCAGTAGGTCAAATTAAACGTTGACATTTGAGGCGAGAGGGCGTGTCTTAACTGTTCTTTCGTTCGCAGCAAATGAACAGAAAATTGTGCGGAAATAAAAATGGTTTAATTAGTTAGATGGGTCTTTCGACATTCGACCAGTGCACAAACCTTGGTTTGCAGGACCCGCTGTAAAAAAGTGATGTAAAATTCTTGTCTGTGTTCAAGTACGATTACTGCTTTAATTATTCGTATTTTGTAGTTTAACAAACTATCAAGGGCGCTTACATCGCTCGTATACACCTTGTTTAAAAAAGAGTGACTACCGTCTCTAGTATAGGTAGGAAACTGAAAAATAATTTTGATTTGCTAAGTAAAAAATTTTCGTAACGCCATCCGTATTGAAGAAAAAAATTTATACACATTTTTTACGATTTTGCCGAAACTAATGTGAATAACCTATTAATTTGTTAGCTTAAGTTGCTGCCCAAACATTATCTTTAAATGAGTGTTGGTAATGTGATACCCTTTTGACTTGTGGATTATCATTACGCCTCGTCCGTAAAAAGAATACATTTAAAAAAATTTGGATTGAGGTCTGTCCTTTCTTGTAATGTTTGACAAAAATCCACTCTAACCGGTACATCGTTCGGCAAGAGCTCTTGGAATTGTCTGTAATGATGAGGATGTAGCTGCTGCTCTTTAAGTATCCTCCCAGTACTTGAAGAAGACGTATTTGATTGACTTATTGCCATATTCCTAACGCTAACTGTTGTATCTTGATCAACTAAATTTAAAATGATAGTTTCTTTATTAATGGTTCTTGTTGTTCTTGGTCTATCAGAGTTTTGTTTTCTTTTTGGTCTCACATTCCAAGTTTCTCGACAACGTCGTTCAATGGCTCTAAATGTATTTTTACTTTTTACTTCGAGGAAACTTTTCTGCGTAATAGCTGCATTAGAGTTTTCTAAACACTCGCTTAAGGTTAATAACATGTCAATGTATTCAACATTTGAGTACATTTTGATCAACAATATCTAATTTTATCAATAATAAGGTTTAAAAAATCTAATTATTGTTGACTTATCGTCATAACTATCAATAAATGATAGTTTTCCATGGAAAACTTAGAGAAAATCAAGATATATCGACTAGAATTGATTTTTGTCACACGTTACAAGAAAGAAAAGCCCTCAATCCTAATTTTTCAACATGTATCCGTTTTATCGATGAGGTCTCATTTACGCGACAAAAAATTTTTAATTCACATAATGCATACTAATCAATAATAATAGTTAATAACTTTATCGTTACTTTATACCAGCTTGGGTTATTATTTCATAATTTTCAAATCAAAATATTCCGAAAACGGTACATGGTATCGAGTTTTACCAAGAGTAACTTTTTCGTGTAAAATTGAAGGATGTTTAAGTTAACTTGAAGTTTTGATTAATAAATCTAACGTTAAAAAATTTAGGTTCAATACTAGCTGATACGAACGTGGAAGTAGCGTTCTCTAGGAGAGTCAGATATAAAAACAAATTAATGGGATGTATGAACTTCCAAAACATATTTCGTTTTTTGAAACACTCTGTATAGGATATACAAGCGATGTAGATGTAAGAGCCCTCATCACTTGTTTGTTATATTTCAAAATACGACTTTTACATCATAAAATGATTGAAAATCCGACAATATAATTCGACTTCCGTTATCGGACTTAGGATTGCAAGCGGATGCCTTAATGACGTTAAATCGTCATTGAAGATTTACAGTAAATACATATGATGATTTTGTTAGAAAGTCCAGATGAGATTCGGCGATGTTTCAATTTCTGCATCTTGAAAACTGCAGAAAAAATTCGACAATGTTTTAACAGAATAAATTCCCCCAAGTGTAAAAGCTGTCTTTCTCCGACAGAATCGAAAAAGAAGAAAGAAATCCACTGCGATACAGGATCGGGAACGAATTTATGCGGGACCCTTTCAAAGATGAAATATAGTCCATGGTCTCGCTCGGTGCAGAAACTATAACTCATCAGCGCGTATATTGCGAACCTCAAAAAGAATAAATAGGTCACCAGCTTCCGAGAGGGGCGTCTATCGATCACAAAGCCATCCTGAAACCCCGTCTCAACCCTCCGCATTCTGCACATAGCGTTAACCCCTTTCGATCTACGTGTGGGGCGGGGGGAGACTCTTCTTCACCGGATCGATGGAAATTCCCCTGGGGTACGCTCTGAATGAAGCCGTGCTCGATAAAAATAGAACGGAGTAAAGTCCCGAGACTGCGGAGATAGATTCAACCTGCTCCCCGCATTGTCATTTTGGCCGAGCTATGCAGGGTTACGACCCCCCGTCTAAACGAAGGGGATGCCATCATTCCTTAAGGTAGTAAATCGGTAGATGCAATAACTGAAAATCATCGACTAAGGGTTGGCAAATATCAGGGTTTAGTTGATACTCGCATTTTTTATCGAATATAGACTTGATAATATTATAATTACAGTAGACTCTCGACTTAGTGAACAATGCTTACAATGAACTGCTCCAAATGGTGGACGAATAAATATTTGTATTGGTACAATGAACAACTGAAGACTCTAAATAGTGAACCCAAAGAATTTGACAAGTCGTAACAAGAAAACGACGTTTTCTTATGTTTACTTTTAGTCATTAGCCTTGGTAAAGCGGTTCCAAATTGTTATCCTGTTTTCGAGCAAGGTTAAGTATCGCCAGGATTCATTTAAAGCTTAGTCAAAAAGGTGAAATAGTTGAACAGTTATAGAAAGGTGCTGGAGTATGGGCTTCAGCAAAAGAATCTGGTTACAAAGAAACGTTTTGAAATTCGATATCTTAAAATCACAGGAGAAAAACTGTCATCTGCAAGTGAGACGGTGAGACTTTACTTGAAAAAATGGACGAACTTCAGCTGTTGAAAGAGCGCAGATTAATAATGCTGATGAATCTTCCCTATACTGGGAATTGCTTCCGGATAAAACATATGTGGGTCCTGAGCAGAAGACAGCTCCAGGAAGAAAAACAGAAAACCAAAGGGCCTGTACAAATCCAGCCGGCAATCATAAGCTGAAGCCACTAATCATTGGAAAAGGAAATCCTCGATCGTTCAGTGATTTCAATTGTCCAGCAAATTACAGGAATTCCAAAACAGCTTGTGATTACCTCTTCGGGAAATAATACGGCCGAAACTTTTCTTGCAAAGTTTCGATTGTTTCGTTGCTTGCGTGTTAAGTAGCGCCGTCATGTTGCAAAAACGTCGTTTACATCAATATCTTGCAATTCCAGCCATAAAAAACCAAAGATCGACGAAGAATTGTCAAAATGGGGTTTTCATCAAAACTACGGGCTACAGCAGTAATATCGGGTGTTTTTTTAGAGTAATAGAACTTTAAATTGACATAAAACACATTTAAATCAAGATTGAAGCCAATTTTTTTTTAATTGAAAGATAATTTTATGACATTAAGGTTTTAAAAATAATTTCCGGCATATATACACCACGACTCGCTCTGAAGAACCGTATTCGACCAGTCCAATTTTGGACCACTCTTTCGAGTAATTCAGGCCTTATTTCATCAAGAACACGAGTTATGTTGGCTTCCAACATAAAGGTTGAGTGGCGAGGCTAGTCTACTTAGGTCTTATCGTCTTTAACATTCTTTCATGCTATCGGCTTTCGTAGCCGTACCTGGCTGTGAGGCCACGTTTTTTACAATGTAATTTTCTTTTATATATTAGGCTTACCTAAAACTTCTATAGTTATATATAAAAGTTAAAGCAATTCAATATTGCGTATTGCAACAATTAGATACTAACAGATAAAAAGCTTTATACGGGCAAATTTTTAAATATGTACAAGAAACAGCAGCTACATATCTATTTTCACTTAAGTTTTTCATTGATGCATTCTACAATTAATTTAAAGAAAATGATTTCCTATATTTCATCGAGTGTACTCCTTCCTTTAGTAAAATATCTTTATTAAATAACTAATCATTTTCAAGTTGAACGTCCTAAGCTATTCCAAGTATTTCTCACAAAATTTAATTATAATTTAATGTTCCATCGACATTATTCCGCTGTACGCATTTATCTCCCAGTAAAAGTGTAATTGGTGAACTTGCTAAACCTGTTGGGACTTGATCTCCTTTAGATCAATTCTTAATCATTCAGAACCTGAATAAATGGAATAAAAGAAATAAATAGGTATCTTGGAAACGGCTTGTTAGTAGAAGACTTTGTGTCAGCTCTTCGACAGGAAGAAAAATAATTTAGTACGGTAATTTCACATTTTTACCACAACTTTTCTTATAACTCTAGGAATCATGGACAAACGAATGACATTTAATGGTAATTCGATTCAACGAACTCCTGATCAGAGAGTTATAATATCTGTTAGCGATTTCTATGCATTTTTGGAGCACAGTGATCTTACTTTCACCTTAACTAGCGTATCCAGTAATCCAGTAAATTAACCAAGTATAATAATTTTTAATTTGGTTCAACCAGCTCCTAATTTAATAATTTTTATATTATGTTCTTTGTTTCGTCATGGTTTCGTAGTTTCATCAGGCAAGTATGGTATCTTAATACATAGTTTAAAATTAGATCCTCAAAAACAAGACATTTCAACATTTTAAAATTTTCTTTTCCATTAATTGAATGTCAAGTATATTAGGGATTTGAGAGATGTTTGTTTTCTTAAGAATTCCTTGAAGTGAGGATTTCCACAAATGTGTTTGTTCGTTTAAGAGGTTTATGACCGGATTATTGCTGTATAAAAAATTCTATATTGATCAATTTGAATGTGAGACAAATTGATTTTTAAGTTATGAAATAAATTCATATAGAGTCTAAATATCCACAATATATCCCTTAATTATTTATTATTTTTGAAATTCTGGTTATTTTTCTCATCATGGGACATTATTTGGGGTGAATAAGTTTTATTTTGTTTTTCTATGTTCCGAATACAAATAGTTATAGGTTATACAACACAATGATCATTTCTGTTTTATTTTGGATACTTAAAAGCTCACTTCGAGTTTATTCGTTCCTGATATTATCTTCTTTGCCGAGTTGAATTTTGATCTTGTGATATGTTTGAATCTGAATTTAATACATTTCTGAAGAGGTCTAGAGATCGAAATATTTATTTATTTTGAGAATTTTAGATAATTTTGGAATAGTGGATTTTCTTGTATTTGTATGTTATTATACCTACTTATATAGTTTTTGTTAATACATTTGTATTGATACATTTCATATCGGGATGTAAAAAGGTTTTTTGGGAGACATTGAAAAATATTTTATATTGATTTTATATAATCAATTTGATAGTTTTTGTATATGTTTCAATATATATTGTAGAAGTTAGAATATATAATTCTGAATTTAAAGTCATTTGATTTCAAGATATCTAATTTTTTGCATTTTCTGAATTAAAGATTATTTTATTCTGATGCTTGAACGAAGCTTAATGTTCCTTGAACTGTTTTGTTGAAGTTCATATATGCTACTACTTTCATGACAACTTTATAAATTCCTTAGTTATTTGTTGTTTTTATCGTTAGCATTAAAGAATAAATCAGAAATTTAACACGATGAAGTGAAACTTATTGTAATATTGTTTGAAATTGCGAAATTGTGCAAATTTTTCATTATTAATCTATATTTTGGAAATGAAGTAATTTTGAGCTATGAGCTGATTTTTACTCATCAGATTTCTTCTCGAAAGTGATTATTTATGACCATTTATTAGATGTCATTCAGTGCTTTGTTTTATGTAATGTTATCATTCATATTGCCTTCGATCTATAAATGGTAAGTTCATGCAAATTGAGATTGATTGCAAGATAGATGTATTTGATCTTAGATAGTTTCGGTTTTACTTTGATTTGTCATGAAATTTATAAATAAAAAACAATTTCCACTTCCGCTAAACTTCATCAGGTTAGTATTAAAACTGATTGAACAATTGCAAAAATATTTTTTCAAGTACTTTGTTGACTAAAACTATAAAAAGACCAGTAAATAATAGTGGATAAAACTATCAAAATGTTGTTAAAAATATTGAACAAAGGAGATTTGTTTAAGTCTGTTTGATCGTTCAAAAAATTTGGTTCTTCAATGAATCTATTGTTTTCTAGGGTTTTAAAGAGAGTTGTATCTCAAAGATTATAAAGGATCTTTCAATGGGAACGCCCCGTTACTCACGCATGGCAGCCATTGTTTATTTGTGACATTGACAGTTGTATTTGTCAATGTCTCCCATTTAATCATGGAAAGGTACACACCCCAACAACGTTTACAAATAATCCAAATTTATTATGAAAAATCGGGACCTCTTACTCTAACTTTACGTGCTTGAACTCCAATTTTTGATCGTTATAATCGTCCGGATGAAAGAACATTTGAACTTTTAGTGACTAAGTTGAAACAAATTTTATACTTCATGATGTTACAGTGCCATTGATCGACTTCTCGACGTTCACAATAACTAGGATCTCCCAAACGTCTTCGTGGCGAATTTCACGAAAAGACCTTGGTTAACATCCTTACAAAATTGTTTTAACCCAAGAACTCAAACCAACAGATCATTTAAAACGTGTATTCAGTAAATGTTGCTTAGGAAAAATCGGAGGAAATGGTCCGATAAATTATCCGCCTCGTTCCTGCGATTTAAATCCATTGGACTTCTTTCTTTTATGGTTTTTTTAAAATAAAATAGAAAGTAATTTCTTGTTTCATTCCATTTTAAGATATATGTATTTGTTGTGGATTTTATAAATATGTTAAACTATTATTTATTTCAGGTCAGTCGATTAACCTCAAACTCCCAACGATCTACAATTCTTCAATGCCTTTCAGAAATTGCTCACAATCAACTTTAGCACCCAAACATTCCCAGAGATTAAAACACTCATAAGAAAGGCGTAAACACGATAATTTACGAAGTATTACACTTTCATTTCCGTTTGCTCAATTCTGAACGACAAACTTCGAATAATTAAACAAAATAAACCTCAAACAGCTTCTGATTCAATAAGCATTACGCTCGTGACCGTTCACTGTGCAATTTTGGACCCTGTTGAATCGCACTGTCAACTCCCAACCACCTAGAATCTCCCGACTCAATCCAAAATCCACTCACCATCAATTAGAACATCCAGAATAATCCAACAAAGTTAAGAATCTCGCACAAGAAGCAAAAAACAACACAAACCGAAGCCTCTCTCCGAACCAAAACACACTCTCGGCAACGTAATACAACCGTTCCGATCTCACGGATCCAGGCACGACTATCGACGGTTGCGAGCGAAAAAACCTACTGACGTCGGCCGAAACGCGACGTGGCGACGAGTCAGCAGCGGCATCAAAGTTGGTCCTCCGCGCGGGATTCGAGGAAAACAAGGCCGGGGCCTTGGCTGCCGGCGTGCATGGATCGGGGGTGCGCGCGGGGAGGCGGCAGGAGCGAAACGCGGACTAGGCGGGATTGTTATTACTTCCTTTCTTCGTTTTCGCCGAATAGGCGAAAAAAAAAACGGACATCGGTGTAGGGTTTCGAACGGATCGGCGGAACGGCCGTGTTTAACGGTCTTAATCCGGCTATAGGGATTGAATGGGTCGGCTTGTTTTGCGAAATCGTTGAATTCCGCATTTTCCCTTTGTTTTCGTTGATTAAAATTCGATTGTTTGGGTGCTTATTTGACGGAATTCATCTTGATCAAGATTTAAAACAGTCGTTCAGAATCGCAATGATTTCGTTACGACTTCATTATATCGTTCTATTAAAAAAAAAACTAATGTCCACATATTTATTGTACATGACTTTAAATTCAGAATTCTATATTCTAAGTTCTACAATATATATTGAAACTATATACAAAAACTGTCAAAATGATATTCTTACATATAATCAATATAAAATATTTTTCAATGTCTCGGAAAAAAACCTTTTTACATCCAGACATGAAACGTATTAATACAAATGTATTAACAAAAACTATATAAGAATGTATATTAACATGCAAATACAAGACAATCCACTATTCCAAAATTATCTGGAATTCTCAAAATAAAGGATCAAATAAAAATAATTTAACGAGAATTCCAACATTTGATAGCTATTTTGGTCTCTAGACCTCTTCAGAAATGTATTGAATTCAGATTCAAATATATCGTTACGTGTTCATTTCATCACCGTAAAACAATTTCAAGCCCCAACGTCGTCTCCGTCTATGTTCTCGTCCAGGTGCGGTATTCCCATAACATTTTCCGTTGTTGTATCATGGGCGAAAATACAAGATCAAAATATAACTCACCAAATAAGATAAAACCTGGAACGAATAAACTCGAAGTAAGCTTTAAAGTTCCAAAATAGAACAGAAATCATCAACGTGTTGTAACTTTTAACCTATAATCATTTGTACTCGGAACACGGAGAAACATAACAAAAATTATTCATCCCAAAGTTTTTCTGTGTTCCGAGTACAAATGTTTAAGTCAATACTTGATAGAAGTATTTGGGGTGAATAAGTTTTGATATGTTTTTCTGTGTTCCGAGTAGAAAAAGTTATAGGTTATACGTAAAAACACGTTGATCATTTCTGTTTTATTTTGGGTACTTTAAAGCTTACTTCGAGTTTGTTCGTTCAAGGTTTTATCTTATTTGGTGAGTTAAATTTTGATCTTGTGATAGATTTGAATCTGAATTCAATACATTTTTAGAGGTCTACTGTCCTGATGTACCCAACAAGACATTATTCACACCATGAATAAATGTATTTGTTATCGGAGATAATACTGCATGCAATAAATGATCTATATAAATATTAACTGTACGTAAATGATAGAACAGACACACAAAATTTAAGTCTGACATATAGTTACCTTTTCAATATGTATAAGACCAATAGGGGCAAACGAAAAGAAGGAATAACATAAACATATGAATTTTTTGCTTGGATTCGAATGCGTCCATTGTTATTTTATATTATTTTCGGTTATTGTATCTCAAGTATTTTTTCGATATAATTAATTTTTAAATTTTATGATCTCTGATGTATTGTTCTTTGACAATTTTGTTGTTTGGGATTGTGAATGTTGACTCAATTTGATGCACACACTGTATGTTCAATGATTTGTTTACACCATTAACCTACAACAATTAATTCTGGGCGAGTCTCTAGTATGTGTTGCAAATTCTGTAATATTTCGTTGTGTAGGAGTTTAAATAATGAAGGAGTCTAAATATATAAACGAAACGTCGCATTATTAAAGTGTTGTCATTCTGAAAAGGCTGTCATAACCCTTTTATCCTATATTATATTAAACTAACGTTCTGTCAAAACACAAATGACTGAAGTGTTGTCAGACTCGAAATAACCAGTGTTTCAAAATGCAAACTCTAGATGGCCCACTCTTCATTCGAAGTGTTTCCACCTTCAGGCCTGATTTCATCAATAACACGAGTTATGATGGCTTCCAAAGTGTCTATTGTTTCTGGTTTATCAGCATAAACCAATAACTTGACATAAGCCCAAAGAAAATAATCCAGTGGAGTTATGTTGCATGATCTTGGAGGCCAATTAATTGGACCATTTCCCAAAATAATGGTATTGCCAAATCTTTCTTTCAATAAATCAATTGTTACGGTAGCAACATGAGGTGTAGCACCATCTTGTTGGAACCAAAACACTTCTGGGTCGATACCATTCAAATTTTGGAACAAATAATCATTGATCATCGATCTGTAACGAGCACCATTCACTGTAATATCATCTCCAGCATCGTGTTTAAAGAAATATGCACCGATGATGTCTCCAGCTTGTGAAGCACACCATACAGTGCATTTTTCAGGATGCAATGGAACCTGCAGAACTTCTTGAGGATTGTTTTCACTCCATATACGGCAAAAACACAATTTAACAATAAAAAAGTGGATCAACTACAAGCTGTTCTAGTTCCCAATCAGCGAACAAACGACGCTTATTATGGTCAAGTGGCTTTAGTTCTTGAACCAGTTGGATCTTGTATGGCTGGAGACCAAGATCTTTACGCAAAATTTTCCATGTTGTGGATGCACGGAGTCCAACTTGTTGTAATATCTTCGTTCCTCATTGATGTTTAGGCCCATTTAGGTTTCTAGGAATTAAATGATTCATATTTGAAAGGCCTAAATTGTTGAACTCTGGGGACGTAATTGTTACATACCTGCTAGTGAATTAAAAATTCCTTGTTTAAAGTAAATTTGAACACAGGTGGAGAAAAGGAATGTGAATAAAATATTGGAATTTTATTATTTTAGGATTAAAGAAATTTATACTACAATTATTTTTTTCTCAAAAGTTGATTTAATGTTTGGATGGATTTCATTAATAAACTCATTAAAACTGCAAAGTTATCTATCCGTTGCTGTAAAGCAACAAATGATATCATTTACATATCCAAACCAATGAAGAAAACATTTGCTGAAGGAGATTAGATGAATTTTTCTTTCTAAATCATGCATAATAATTTCTGATAAAATCTGACTAATTTGATTTTCCATCATGTAAGGACTGATTCAATTAATTTCGTGGAAAAAAAGGAGCGGAGTTTGATGACGTAGTAACAAATAAACCTTTGTGCAAAATTTGCAGCCTGTACTTTGAACGGACGAATTTCAGCAACAAAACAAACGCTCCCAACTCGGAAACGTGTTATCGATCAGTCGGTCTCGAGTTTAGAGTTATAAACCCCAAACTATGCCGGAGTTTGAACAACCCTCCAGGAAAGTTTCAGGAGTTAGGGATGGCAGACGATGGGATGAATTCTGTTGGGGGATTTCGATGACGAGAAACGACTGGAAGAGCTGAGGGAGATTAAATGAACTTTGGGGGGCTTTTCCCATTACGCCTCGGTTTCCTGGCCTGAGCAGGTATATGGATCGTTGACCCTTATTCGACAAATACTTTGGTCCGGTCAAATAAGACATTGAAGGTTACTAAAATTCCCATAGAATTAAAAATTGGTATATTCGGAGTACCATAATGAATTAATTGTGAAAAATGTTTCCATCGATCCTCCTTGGGCAAAACATTTTATTAATGGTGAAAGTTTGCACAAATAGGTTACTGGCATTTTCCACCTAAACAGTGAGCGCATAATTAGTATATTCATATTCAAATAAATTGATTCGGCTGATTTCTACCAAATATGCCTGAGCATTAGGAAAGTTTTTTCTGCGTTTTTAACGCAAAAATATCCGGAATACATTTCTTTACTTGAATTAGCTCGCAAAGGTATGTCTTGTATGTATGTTTGCATACTCTAGAAGGCGCTAATGTATGATTAATACCTTAGTGTCTCTGTATATAGCGAATATAGGTACTTGACAGATTTGTGGTCTCTGGCATTCATTGCATGGATGAAAACCAACAATTTTGAAACGTGCGCACGTCTGCAAATTGCCCCTGTGATCAACAAGACCTTATCGAGTTTGTTTGAGTTTCGAAAGGTTCTCATTTGCAAACAACAGACGTCTAATTTTTCGAAAAAAAATTCTAATTTATACTGGTAGAGTAGACCCGTATCGAGTGATTAGTTATTTTCAGATTTGTTTATATCCAGGCCGGTCAATTCAAACGCAACGTGGCAAAAATTCGCCGTTCATTGACACAACCGAAATACCCACAAACTTCCGACCGTAATTTACGTCAACAAATAAACATATTCCGATAAAGATTGCGCACTGAATTTTTCATTAATCCCTTCGTGATAACCTCCTGTTTATTCTACGATGAATCACCCCGATTAACTAGTATTATTTTTGTCGAATGCAAACATCCATCGCAGATAACCGAGTTCTTGTAAACACCGCTTTTGGCTTATCGTCCTGATGACCTTAATTCGGGCCGAAACGGTTACCAGAAATAGGGGAATGGGTGCGTGACGTTGCCGCGTCACGGAAAAAGTCAGTCAATCTACCGACGAAGCTGACACTTTCGACTTATGACGAGGGTACATGGCATTTTTGATTCCTGGTAAAACGCTCGGTTCTTGAAAGCGGATAGATTGATTCCCTGAAGAATTTGACGTCGTTTTCATATGGATATTCCAATTGTTATTCTTGAAACTTTCCATAGAATAATTCTGCTGAAAACTTTACGAGTTCAATAAATTACAGGAACATTCAAAATTTTTTTTCTGTTTTGATCCATTGTAAAGACTTCAAATGTTATTCATAGTTTCTTTGATTATTTAATTCACCTCATCTATCTATGTATTGTAAAGTTGGAGCTTTTCGTGAATACAAGGCCTGTTAGAATTATGAATCGCACTGGAATCTAGAGAAGAAATTCCTCTAGATTCAACCCAATGAAATAAGATATAAATAACAACTCTCACGTAGATGAAAATAGTGAATTTGTTTGCCCACATTAAAATTGACAAAATTTAACAGAGGCATAAAAAGGATCATCCATAATGAAGCAAAAAGTACCAGACCAGAAATACTGGAAATTAACAATTAATCCCTTGAAATTCTTTTGAACTGAAAAACAATTATTGGCAGATCTCCCTTATTGAATATGTTTACCTAGTTTAGGGATCCCAATGACTTACCGTTTAATTTGTACCCCTTTTTCAAACTTTACGTTTCAAACGTACAAACGATACGAATCAAAATTCCATGATAGTTCGGCAACATTTGATGTCTTACGTCAGTCGAATTATAGAAATCAATTAAATCTTTTCTACGCGTTTTATAACCTCAAAAACTATAGGAAACTTAAGGAAAGCTTAGCCCGTGAAATCATAGTAATAAATTACATCATTTCTATGCGATTTTTGACCCCAAAAACTAGATTGTTTCAGGATAGTACCAAACTTCAAACGATACGAATCGAACTTTTATAATGTTCTGAGATAATCTTATCAAAGAATGAATAACTTTAAGGGTCTGGATTCCATCCTTCATCCTTCAAACGATATGAATCGAAATATCATGATATACTGACGAAAATCCGACGGTGTCAAGAAAGCTTAAATCCGTCAAATCACAGAAATCAATTAAATCATTTGTATGCTATTTATAATCTCAAAAACTTTGTTTTTCAAGATTGTACCAACCTTCAAACGGTAGGAATCGAAATTGTGTGATATTCATTTTAACGATAATTTGATGGCCTAAGTGAGTTGAATTATAGAAATAAATTAAATAATTTCTATGCTATTTATAACCTCAGAAACTGTGTTGTTTCAGAATTGTACCAACCTTCAAACGATACCAATCGGAATTTCATGATATTCTGACGATAATTCGATGGCTTAAGGAAAGTTTGAGTTCCTCGAATAATTTAAATGAATTAAATCATTTCTATACAATTTATAACCTCAAATAATATAAGGTTTCCGGATTGTACCAACCTTCAAAGGACATGAATCGAAATTTTACGATATTCTGAACATAATTTGGTGGTTTAGTGCTTCGAATAATAGAAATCAATTAAATCTTATCTACGTGTTTTATAACCTCAAAAACTATATGACTCCAGGAATGTACCCACCTTCAAATGATACGAATCGAAGTTTCATGATATTTTGACGTAAATTTTATGTCCCAATGACAGCTTAAGTTCGTCGAATCATAAAAATCATTTATGTGCTATTTATAATATCAAAAACTGTGTTGTTTCAGAATTCAACCATCCTTCAAACCATACGAATCGAAATGTTATTCTCAGGATAATTTCAATACTTATGTCCGTAGAATCACAGAAATTATTCAAATCATTTCCTTGCGATTTATAACCTCTAAAACTGAGTTGTTTCAGGACTGTACCAACCTTCCATCGATACGAATCGAAATTTTATGATATCTAACGATAATTTTATGCTTAAATGCGTCGAATCATACAAATTAACTAAATCTTTTCTACGCGTCATATAACCTCAAAAACCCATGATATTCTGACGAAAATCTAATGACTTAAGGAGAGCTTAAGTTTGTCGAATCATAGAAATCATTTCTATGCGATTAATAACCTCAAAAACTGTGCTGTTTCAGGATTGTACCAACCCTCAAGCGATACAAATTGTAATGTTGCGATATTCTGACAATAATTGGAATGCTCAGGTCTGCAGATTCATAGAAATCAATTCAATAATTTCGATGCGATTTATAACCTCAAAAACTATGCTGTTTTAAGATTAACTTTCGAACCAATCGAAATTTCACGTTTTTCTAACGATAATTTGATGGCATAAGTGCGCCAAATCATTATAAACCAATTAAATCTTATCTACGCGTTTTATGACCTCAAAAACTGTGTTGTTTCGGAATTGTGCCAACCTTCAAACGATACCAATCGGAATTTCATGATATTCTGACGATAATTCGATGGCTTAAGAAATGTTAGAGTTCCTCGAATCATTGAGATGAATCAATTTATGAGATTATAACCTCAAAAATTGTGAGGTTTCCCGATTGTATCAACTTTCAAAGGATAAGAATCGAAATTTCATGATATTCTGAGGATAATTTGAATCGTCGAATCATGAAAATCATTTGTATGCGTCTTATAACCTCAAAAACTGTGTTGTTTCAGGTTTGTTCCAACCTTCGTATGATACGAATCAAAATTTTACGATATTAGGCAATCTATCGACCTGTCAAAACGAATGCAATATGGCGGCTGTTGGCACACATTGTATTTTATGATATGCGACCATAGTGGTAATATTGTTTTTCTAGCGATTTCCAGAGCGTAGTTGGGTTGTATTTATTAATTTCGATAATAATTTGTGAATGAGTTATCCAGTAAGCGAAGAGCCTTATAGTTGGCTGCAATCAAGATAGATGATCTCACAGATTCCAAGATCAAGTATCAGTGGGTCTGCAGCAGACATTTTGTGACAGGTGAGTCTGGATATTTCAGGTCTTCAATGAAAGTTATTTTATTCTGCCTTGCACTACTTGATAATATTTTCAGGCAAACTTGCTGCTCGAGTATGAAAACAGTCCTGACAGAAAATGGGACATTCAGCACAATCAAAATACATATGATGATATTGAAAGGTTCAAGAGGTTGGACAAAAGAAACAAATCTCAAGTAAGTTGTAATGCTTCAAGTGAAATACCAATATATCAATATGAAAGTAATCATTCACATGATACGAATCGATATTTAACGATAATTTGAACCATAGAAATCAAATAATTCGAATTTATATAATACTTATAACCTCAAAAACGCCTATAACGGTCATAATCGTCGCAAAATCTTTAGAGCTGTCTAAAAATTATCGCATAACTCAAGTAGAGTCAGGCTAGGAGAGACAACCTCGCCAATTGACAATTATACAGTTAAAGCACGCATGTTTCAGATTTCGATAGCACCTCAGATAATCCGTCCGATTGAAAAACGCAGCCGACCGCAAAAAATCAAGTCGGCCGCAAAAAACAATCAACATAGAAGGTCGCACCGACCCAATGTCGTAACTTTCCCCACTCCCCGCGACCACTATGTAAATATGTGTCGATCACAAAGGAGTCCAGCCATCGCCGATTCAGGCGAACATAATAATGTCGACCATAAATAATTCCTAGGAAGGTGTACGACCGGTTTCTCTCGCTCGCACCGAAAAAAAGGAGACCGCGCCGTATGTAGGTACCTTGGCCGCGCAGCGCGGCAGAGAACGACCGTAAAAATCGTAATACCGTATGACGGGACGTACATTCCTACGGCTCGGGGTATGGAGAGGGGAGGGGGAGGCGACCGCGCGCTCGCGGCATGGCGGATGTAATTAAGAAGGAGCATTCCGGCCGATACCGGTCACACCGGGTGAAGAACCGGTCGGACGGGATCGGCCGCCCTCATGTTTTATTCACGTCTACAGCCGACGGATGGCCGATTATGCGCCGCTGCTGCCTGTCGTCTTTGTCCGCGCGAGAGGAGCAGGTTCGTCGGCTCTTTCGCGTTATCGACTTTTAGGGATGAGACGACAGGTCGATGAGATATCTCGAATACAGGTATTCGAGACAATTGGAATTCTGCTCGTTTTCTTTATATTTGGAGAAGTTGTCTCAGTTTCTGCATCAGTGCTGCAACGGAACTCCACACATGCATCGAGTATAGTCACACTATTTCTAGTATTCGGGAAATATGGAATTCGAGTATTAGAATCCATAGAATATTTGCACGTTTTCGAAATATCTAGAAGAGATACTTCCGGAATTCGAATTCTATTAGTTCTGGAATGAATCTAGTCTAATTCAACGAGTGTATAAATGCTGCAGCTCGAATTCGTGTATTCGGAAACATTAAAATTCTGCCCGATACCGATATATCTGAAGAAAATCCTATTAACATCCGAATCTTATCTGTTCTGAATGTATCGAGTATAGTCAAATTTTTTCGGAATTCTAGCATTCCAGAACACTGTAATTCTAGTTGTTATCAAGATATCTAGTATTAGAATTGTATCGATAATGGAGATTTATATGGCACATTTATCGAAATATGATATTTGAGTATTCGAAACCACCGCAAATTTTCTCGTTTTCGAAATATCTAGAAGAGATGTTTTCAGAATTCGAATTATTTTTGTTCTGGAGCGTTGAAACGCTGTAGCTCGAATTTGAGTATCCGGAAACATTAAAATTCTGCCCGATATCGATATATCTAAAGCAATTCCTATTAACATTCGAATATTACCTGTTCTGAATATAACGAGTATGGTCAAACTACATCCGGAATTCTAGCATTCGAGTTGTTCTCGAGATATCTAGCATAAGAATTGCATTGGTAATGCAGAGAAATATGGCACATTTATGGAATTATGAAATTTGAGTATTCTAAACCACCGTAAATTTTCTCGTTTTTGAAATATCTAGAAGAGATCTTTTCAGAATTCGAATTCTTTTGGTTCTGGAAAGAAACTAGTCTCATTCAAAGAGCGCAGAAACGCCGTAGCTCGAATTTGAGTATCCGGAAACATTAAAATTCTGCTCGACATCGATATATCTAAAAAAAATGCTATTAACATTCGAATATTACCTGTTCTGAATATATGGAGTATGGTCAAACTATATCCGGAATTCTAGCATTCGAGAACACTGTAATTGTGGTTGTTCTCAAGATATATTACATCAGAATTGTATTTTTAATGGAAGAAATGTGGAACATTCATCGAAATATGAAATTCGAGTATTCGAATCTATCGAATATCTGCACGTTATCGAAATATCTAGAAGAGATGCTTTCAGAATTCCAATTTTATTAGTTCTGGAAAGAAACTCGTCTCATTCAACGAGTCTAGAAATGCTGTAGATCGAATTCGAGTATTCGGAAATTTTGCCCGTCACCGATATATCTGAACAAAATCCTATTAACATCCGAGGCCTATCTCTTCTGAATGTATTGAATATAGTCACATTATATTCGGAATTCTTGCATTCGATAACACTGTAATTTTAGTTGTTCTCGAGATATCTGGCATAAGGATTGTATTGGTAATGCAGAGAAATATGGCACATTTATGGAATTATGAAATTTGAGTATTCGAAACCACCGTAAATTTGCTCGTTTTCGAAATATCTAGAAGAGATCTTTTCAGAATTCGAATTCTTTTGGTTCTGGAAAGAAACTAGTCTCATTCAACGAGCGCAAAACGCTGTAGCTCGAATTTGAGTATCCGGAAACATTAAAATTCTGCTCGACATCGATATATCTAAAGAAAATGCTATTGATATTCGAATATTACCTGTTCTGAATATATTGAGTATAGTCAAACTATATCTAGAATTCTTGCATTCGAGAACTCTGTAATTGTGGTTGTTCTCAAGATATATTACATCAGAATTGTATTTTTAATGGAAGAAATGTGGAACATTCATCGAAATATGAAATTCGAGTATTCGAATCTATCGAATATCTGCACGTTATCGAAATATCTAGAAGAGATGATTTCAGAATTCCAATTTTATTAGTTCTGGAAAGAAACTCGTCTCATTCAACGAGTCTAGAAATGCTGTAGATCGAATTCGAGTATTCGGAAATTTTGCCCGTCACCGATATATCTGAACAAAATCCTATTAACATCCGAATCTTATCTGTTCTAAATGTATCAAGTATAGTCAAATTATATTCGGAATTCTAGCATTCGATACCACTGTAATTCTAGTTGTTCTCAAGATATCTAGTATTAGAATTGTATTGGTAATGGAGAGAAATATGACACATTTATGGAATTAGGAAATTTGAACATTCGAAACCACCGCAAATTTTCTCGTTTTCGAAATGTCTAGAAGAGATGTTTACAGAATTCGAATTCTTTTGGTTCTGGAAAGAAACTAGACTCATTTAACGAGCGTTGAAACGCTGTAGATCAAATTTGAGTATCCGTAAACATTAAAATTCTGCCCGATATCGATATATCTAAAGAAAATCCTATTAACATTCGAATATTACCTGTTCTGAATATGTCGAGTTGGAACTATATCTGGAATACTAGCATTCGAGAACACTGTAAGTGTGGTTGTTCTCAAGATATAGATTATATGAATTGTATTTTTAATGAAAGAAATATGCAACATTTATAGAAATACGAAATTTATAAATTTAATGATCCAAACTGTATATCTTGTATTCGATGAAGTCAACCACTATGTACGAAACATACGTCAGCATCAATAACGTATAGTAGAAATATGTTTTATGGAAATACATTTATATTGTCACTAGGAAACTTTATTTGACTTAGAGTCCGTGTTTTTTCACTTGTTGTTAAGAGAAGCGTTTAATTACTGGTGATATTCACCCGTCATTCCAATGAAAATAAAATTAACTTGTTTACGGAACGCTCTGTTCTGTTGACTCATAAAGATTTAATTATTGTATATCGGTAAGGTTCACCTTGAAGCGCCGAACAAAAAGAGAAACGTTGGAATTTTTGGTGTCAATGCCATTTGCATATTGAACACAATATTCGCCACTTTCTTTTCAATTCCAATTGCTATTGTTGGAACCTTTCCAAACGACGCGTTGGGTTCGATTCCAAGACGCTTGTTTGTTATTCATAGCCAGATGAAAAGACGGAATCGATTAACCTAGCTGTAGAAAGAAAGAAACGTTTGGACTCGTTATTTCATCGATTAATCGATGTTCGAGTTAGTTTCGAAATGAAAATTCCGAAATTCAATAAAAACCTGTCTACCAGCTTGGTAGATATGTGCGCCAATTAGATTTACATGTCAAAACGTGAACCTACCGGTTCAATTGATCTACTGGCAAATTAGGACTACGCGGAAAGTTGAGCTACCGGCTCGACTGCTCCACCTACAATGTGAATTTATAGGATCAAGAAAGATTTGTCCATTATAAGAGTTCAGTTGCACGAGAAAGAATGTTGGTTTAACTGATGTAAATTGTTTTATTTGTAAAGAATAATAATATGATTTGCTGTAGTGTTAATTTAATGATTTAAGAAGTAACATAGCACATTACTTTTAATGTATCCCCATGCAAAATCGCCAAGTGGACTAAGGTCGGGGCTTCTGGGGGCCCAGTTGATGTTACCAGTACGCGAAATGACTTTCTTAAGGAATAATTCGTTAACAGCTTCCATTGCTTGATTTGATGTATGGCAAGTGGCCCCACGTTCTTGAGTTGAAACCTTGAAATTCCTGCAACTCTGGACCCAAAAAGTTTCGCAACATATCGTAATAACGGTCACTATTCACATTGAGTGGTCGAACTAGTCGATCTTCATGAAAATAAGGACCGATTATGTCTCTAGCAATTCTGTTTATTGACATAACAACTCAGATGAAAGTTTGCTTCATCACTGAAGAGTATGTTATCAAAATTGTAGAACCCTCGTTACATTTCGTTGGCAGAATACAATCGATTAGCATAGTCTGTATCCTTCAATTCTTGAACCAATTGAATTTTATAGGCTTTCAAATGCAAATCTTTCTTTAGAATCAAATGCAAGGACGGTTTCTTGATGTTTAATGATTGGCCTCGCTTTCGGATGCATAAAGACTAATCGTTTCTTCATCGCGGACTGAACGAGGACGTCCAGAGTGTTGAATTTTTACCGTCGCACCTGTACGCTCGACCATCTGGATCCGTTTTCTAATGTTGTCGTCACTTGGTGCATGGCGTGTACGATATTCCGCACGACACAAAAGTTGAGAAGCCACTATTGAATCACCGAATACGTCCCAGGGTACTGCTCCATCGTGGCTAAAATTCTACACGATTCCACGATTCCTTCCCCACTTCCCTGCGTTGCTGGGTTTCAAATGCTTTTGGACACGTTGTACATCCATTTTATGAAAGCCTCTTAAGTGACAGACACATGAATTGTGTTGTCAAAGGCCTCAGATATGTCCAGGAATGCACACACTGTGATCTCTTGTTATCCAGAGTTCTCTGGATCGCTTCAGCTGATAGAGGGCGGTCAAGCCCCTAAACGCTACCGAAAATTCAAAGAAGACGCTCCAACTTGCACTTGCACCCGTTTCCTTTGAAACAATCGTTTTGTAAGTTGGCCTTGGTCGTTTTTTCGCGCGCTCGTTTCACGAAGCGAGAAAGTAGAATTCGCGAGCTGCGTTCGTTTCGAAACGGTAAACGTTATAGAAAGTATTTCGTTCAAAACGATAAAAACATAGTTATCGCCGACTGGCATAATCGCGGAGCGTAATACTGGGATTCTGGTTTTCTCATTATTAACGCTGTGGGTAGTCAACAAGGTCAATTCCAGCCGGATTGTTAATGATATACTAGGCTCGATAGAGTTGCATCAGTCACGACTGAAGGAACGCTTAAAAATACGCTGCAAGAGGATTCATTCTGTGCAGTCTCGACATCTTGAAATTGATTTTGTATTAAAAGAATTTTTCAGAAATCACGTCTCACTTTTTTGCGAATGCAGTTTCGAGGTATGACTTCATCTTCAGACAAGTGAGAACTTTTCAAAGGTAAACAATATCGTGGCCGTTGTTAAAGGCATACCTTCCTCTTTGCAATGAAATAAACATACATAATATACACGTTTTTTCTCTTTATGTTAAGTTAGTTCAAAACGTAAACCTGAAGAAGCCACAATGTTAGCGTAACATTTGTGTTCCTTTGGAAACGTTTTTTATTATTTCATTTGATCAAAATGAACTTCAATCAACTGAAAACGGATAAAATTTGCAAAACAACGGGTTATTCATTTCTTGGTCCGGATTTCAAGCCCTGTTCTAATGACATACTATATGTCGAACAAAACTGTGATCCGAAGCCTCATATGTTTAGTTGAAGGTTAGCCATTCAACAATGTGGATCGTTTATCTACTGCTGAACGTGTAAAAATTGCGAAAACCAACTATCGGATGTTTTTTTAGAGTGATAGAACTTTAAATTGAAATAAAACACATTTAAATTAAGATTGAAGCCAATTTTTTTTTATTTGAAAGGTAATCTTATCAGGCCCCATTTCGTCAATAACACGAGTTATGCGTCTATTGTTTCTGGTTTATCAGCATAAACCAATGAAAATAATCCAGTGGACTAATGTCGCATGATCTTGGAGTCCAATTAACATTAGCTTCAGCATCTTTTTTAAAGAAATATGGACCGATGATGCCTCCAGCGTGTAAAGCACAGCATACAGTGCATTTTTCAGGATGCAATGGCACCTGCAGAACTTCTTGAGGATTTTTTTACTCCATAAACGGCAATTTTGCTTGTTTACATAGCCTTTCAAACAGAAATGAGCTTCATCAGTAAACACAATTTTACGATAAAAAACTGGATCAACTTCAAGCTGTTCTAGGGCCCAATTAGCAAACAAACGACGCTTATTATGGTCAAGTGGCTTCAGTTCTTGAACCAGTTGGATCTTGGATGTGTGTAGACCAAGATCTTTACGCAAAATTTTTCATGTGGTGGATGCACAAAGTCCACCTTGTTGTGAACTTCGACGAATAGACAAATCATCATTAACACTATGACTTATAGCAGCGATATTTTCTTCTGTACGTACGGTTCTTTGTCTTGTTGTTGTTGTTACATCGAGTAGAGAAAATGTTGTCCGAAATCTATCGATAGTTCGACGAATAGAAGACTGATTTTGAAAATGAATTTCAACAATTTGTGAACGTTGTTGCGGCGTGAGTCTTTCTAAGATTATTTGTCAATGCTTACTTAACAGAAATGTCAAAACAACATGGCTTCTTCCTTTTGTCAAATCACAGTTATCTCTATCGAAAGTTCAATCACTCTAAAAAAAAACCCAAAAATAATGATTCTGTAGTAAGTACATTTCGTGCAAATTATGGTCGACATGATCGTCCATCTGAGCGTACAGTTGGTTACACAGTTAAAAAAATGCGAAGAGGGTGGATCTGTTACTGATGTCTAAAGGCCCATACATCATCGAAATGCATGCTCGACCGAAAATATTTCTATTATAAGTGTTGAAGAAGATTCAAATTCATCAATTCATCGGCGCGCACAACATTTGGAGTTCTCTTACGGGACCCTATGACGTATTTTGCATCTGGATTTGCATCTCCATCCTTATGAGGTTCAGTTGACACAAAAACTAAAGCCAGCTGACCATAGAATGCGTAGAACATATGCCGATTGGGTGCTTGAACAACAACGTTTGGATGACGATATTTCGCATCGAATTTTCTTCAGCGACGAAGCACATTTTTCACTCGGTGGCTATGTAAACAAGCAAAATTGTCGCATCTGGGGTAGTGAGAATCCTTATGTATCTGCTGAGAGACCATTACAGCTACAAAAAGTCACTGTGGTGTGCAATTTGGTCTGGTGGAGTTTTTTGCCCGTACTTCTTTGAAAATGAAGGTGTCACTCAAACCGCTATAGCCAAATGATTACCTATTTTTTTGGCCTGAAATTAATAATATTGAATTGGAAGAGATGTGGTTACATACGACCCCTTTTGGCTTTATTGCAAGAAAAAATCCCAGGACGCATAATTTTTCGTTTCGGCCATGTGAATCGGCCACCAAGATCTTGTGATATATCGCCTTTGGATTTTTTTTGTGGGGTTATGCGAAGGATCGTGTTTATGTCGATAATCCTCAGACTATTGACGATCTGAAAACCAATATCCCTCAAGATATTGGTGAGATGTTGCCCGAAATGTGTACCAGCGAGTCATCGAAAATTACCTCACGAGGATCAAGTCGTTTGAGAGATCACGCGTAGCACGTTTGAATGATGTTGTATTCCACACATAATGGCAAGGTCCAAGCATCATATTGAAATGTAAATTGGATCGATATTCTAAATGAAAGAGTGTTTTATTTACGTTCACTTTCGGAAGCGCAAAATGGATAACTCTGTACCACAGATTCCATCAAACTTTGACATCGTGTAAAAGTTTCACCACCTCCACACAAGCTCATTTCGCAGAAATCGATACGAAACGCATCAAGTAACCGTAGAATTCGGTCCAATTCCCGTCAAAATGATAGATGTACGCGAACCGGCAACCCTAACTTGCCACATTATAATCCGGGCCCCAAATTAAAACTGCCGCTACTATACGCTACGAGCGGGCAAAGGGCCCTGCGATCGTATGACATAATTGCGGGGGTGACCTTGAGTCCTGAAATTTCCAGTACGTCGGTAAGGGGATAAGGACTGCCATCGCGATGGCATGTGGCTCGAAATATGCGGGAAGAGCAATAAAAAAGATGCGCTCCTGTTTAATATATTCTAGGTTTAGTCGTTGTAATATCTTTCTACCTGCCTCTGTTTTGAGTGGTTATTATGTTGATTTCCGCAAATTGTTCTTTGTCGTTTCCCACGAACGTTCTGAGGGAACTTATTGTTATGAGTATGTTTAGAATACGTGTGAATGATATTTACTGCAAGAGGCTGCTATGCTCAAAAATGGACAAGTAGTTCGATCTTAAATTATTTCTATAACCAAACTATCGGGTGTTTTTTTTAGAGTGAAGAAATTTCGAAAGGGATAACTGTGATTTGACAGAAGGTACAAGCCATGTTGTTTTGACATTTCTGTTCAATAAGCATTGACAAATTATCATGGAAAGACTCACGCCGCAACAACGTTTACAAATTGTTGAAATTTATTTTCAGAATCAATGTTCTATTCGCCAAACTTATAGAGCACTTCTTGAAATTTATGGTTCACAGAATCGTCCATCAGAGCAGCTTATTCGTCGAACTATCGATAGATTTCGGACAACATTTTCTCTAAAAGATGCAACAACAACAAGACAAATAACCGTACGTACAGAAGAAAAAATCGCTGCTGTAAGTCGTAGTGTTCATGATGATTTGTCTATTAGTCGACGTTCACAACAAGTTGGACTCTGTGCATCCACCACATGGAAAATTTTGCGTGAAGATCTTGGTCTACACCCATTCAAGATCCAACTGGTTCAAGAACTAAAGCCATTTGACCATAATGAGCGTCGTTTGTTTGCTGATTGGGCCCTAGAACAGCTTGAAGTTGATCCACTTTTTTATCGTAAAATTATGTTCAGTGATGAAGCTCATTGCTGGTTGAACGGCTATGTAAACAAGCAAAATTGCCGAATATGGAGTGAAAACAATCCTCAAAAAGTTCTGCAGGTTCTATTGCATCCTGAAAAATGTACTGTATGGTGTGCTTTACACGCTGGAGGTATCTTCGGTCCATATTTCTTCAGAAACGATGCTGGAGCTAATGTTACAGTGCACAGTGCTCGTTACAGATCGATGATCAATGATTATTTATTTCAAAATTGAATGGTATCAACCCAGAAGTGTTTTGGTTCCAACAAGATGGTGCTACACCTTATGCTGCTACCGTAACAATTGATTTATTGAAAGAAAGATTTGGCGATAACATTATTTCTATAAATGGTCCAATTAATTGGCCTCCAAGATCATGCGACATAACTCCACTGGATTATTTTCTTCGGGGTTATGTCAAGTCATTCGTTTATGTTGATAAACCAGAAACAATAGGCGCTTTGGAAGCCAACATAACTCGTGTTATTGATAAAGCCTGAAATACTTGAAAAGGTGGTCCAAAATTGGTCTGGTCGAATGCGGTTCCTCAGAGCTAGTCGTGGTGGACATATGCCGAAAATTATTTTTAAAACCTTAATGTCATAAAAATATCTTTCAAATAAAAAAAGTGGCTTCAATCTTAACTTAAATGTGTTTCATTTCAATGTGAAGTTCTATCACTCTAAAAAAACACCCAATATAACCAAGCCGAAGCTTCATTTAACTTATTTAGTCAACGCCCAAAACATAGTTTCCAATCAATCTGGTTAATTTTCCTCTTTTTGTTCGAATGGATGAATTCAGACGCACCTTCATAAGTTTTCAAATACCCTGTAAAATAAGTAAAACTAGTATTAGTCGCGTACTAATCACCTTTGTCGGTATGACCCAAGATTATCGCATAACTATTCTCATAGTTATCACATTGAATCCCTTTTATTATTAATATAATTGAAGTACAAATTAATTCAATCCGATTTCAAGGGTTGATATTAGATAAACGCTATAATTCGGGATTAAGGAGCGTGTTTTTGGAATGGATTCGTTGTTTTCTTCAGGGTAGAACTGCACTTTTTCTGGTGACTATAATCTGAACTTAGGGGTGCTCCAAGGCTCTATTTTGGGACCACTCTTTTTTTTGTTATTTATTAACTACCTTTCAGTGAATGATGGAGAGCCACCTACTCACTGAATTACCTAATCATGGGCTCATTATATCTCAAAATGTCAGATTGATCCTGTTGTGATGATACATACCTCCATATCAGTTGCAGCAAGGACTTTTGGGGAACTACATTTAAATGCAATTATAATAAATGTTGATAAAACGGAGTGCATTCACTTCGCATTCTCAACCGGTGAAGACCATAAACTCGTAATTGGCTAATTAGATGCAGTCATTACATCAAAAGACTGTTCTAAGTTTGACGGTATTCACATCGACAGATATTTGAACTGGAACTCCCATATATGTGTACATTCTATAAATGTAACTAGTTTTAGGCGAGTAGTTAAGGCTTTGTTACATTGTTGCATAAATGTTTTTATTTTTATTAATGAATATCTATGTGATAAGTTTAATTAATCCTGATCTTACTCTAAATTTTTCTGATTTGTCCTATACATATACGTTGTGTTATATCTTGAAGGATTCATAAAATATTAATATTATTATAGGCGAAAAAAAGGATCTCCCTTCAAGCCAATACAAAGTATCACAGTTTGTTGGTTACGATTGCAAAATTACACGAATTACAATTCGAACTGCTCTCTATATAAGCTCTATATCGTTCATTAATCGACTAGTCTAATGTAAATGCTACTTAGTCCCGTGTTGCCAACAAACTCTTGAGAATATGTTTCCTTTTAAAACCGTCGTTCAAATCTCACGATATTATTAATCCTATAAACCCTTGAATTGTTCATAAGTTTCTTACAGTTATAGCTTCATATTAATATTTCATCAAAAAACTTAGTTATCCATTAAAATAATGAACATTTTTTTCTTATGATAATAGCGTGAAAAAGCAATTTCTTGTAGAAGGTGGCAACCCTGCAAACTAAGACCCCATGACATGAGATTGTATCCCTTTCATAGACCACGTTGTCAAGGAGGGTTCACCCTTTATTTCTTCAAATATCAGTACATACATGCCTGCGTTTGAATATTTATTTGAGTTTTGAGCTATTCTGGGTAAATTTGGTTATAATTTATGAACACCATTGTTCGTCAATGTGAAATAAGTCAAATTAATCAGAATTCCCATCTTGATTTATCCTATTACCGTTAAGAAACATCATTATACGCCTGTGGTGTTATTAATTTGAAGGATATTGAATTTATTACAAAGTTGCCAGCGCAAAATTAACAAATTTGTTCATTCTTGTACTCGTTAGTGCTGCTATATTCGTCTTCATCCAAGCAATCTGAATGTTGACCTCACAACAAATAAGGTTTTAACAGAGGGATGTTAGGTCTCCTTAGGATAATAGGTCTATGTTCTATACCTACCCTGATCTTCAGATTAAGCCCCCAGGACTGTTTCCAGTTAAAAAAATGCTCGCCCGAAAGGAATTCGACTAGAAAGAGGAAATGATCGCCGGAACAAACTCCTATTATGAGTTAAAAGAAAGCGTTCCTTAAGAAAGTTATTGAAACGGTTAGAGAGGCACTGGATAGATTGTATCGCTCTTTAGGGTGACTAATGTTGATGAATAGGGTGACATTTGATAAAAAATGTCGTGTTTTCTTCTTTAATCGCCTATGTGTCAGCAGTAGATGGTCTCGAACACCGACTTACCAGAGGTCGCATCTCTAATTAAATTTAAACCTGCTACAAACTCGTCCGGTCGAAACGCCTCGCCGAAAGAGCATTGTGTGCACCGTTGTCGCAAAGTTCGGCCGGTTGGAATGTTGGCACGACTTTCCCAAACATGAGAGAGGCTGACGTCGAGCGTGCCAGACCGCAATTAAAATGGGCCGGTTGCCAGCTCGCTGAACCTTGAAAAATAATAGAGATTCTATCAACTCCTCGGCCTGATATATTTGCGACGGCAATTACAAAGTTTCCGCATTGTGTTGTTGCCGACGCGGGCGAACGAGGGGTAAAGGGAGAGGGTACGATTACGTTACGCCGGCTTGTTCAACTTTTTTTAGCAAGCTCACGGCGTTGTGGTTATCGAACCACCGATTCACGTTGTCGAAAACGAGCGTCGGGATTCGAAAATAATTCTGACACAATTTCGGTTTATACACTGCGTTAAGTTGGATCCAGATGTTGTAGGACACGTATCGATGGAAACAAAGCGTTACATAACCTTTATATTGGATTGAAGAATTCCATTGCGTGTTCGTGTCAGTTCTTATACATATAGGCTTTGTAACTGTCGTTCAATGGACTATTTACACTGTTCACTATCTAAGCCAAACCTTACACCGAGTTTTTACTAGAGACGGCTTAATAAAGAACCTATTAAGCAATGATGGTTCTGACAACGTCGCAGAATTTGCCGATTTTCTATGTTCTCTCATCAGAATATTGTTATATACTGAGATGAATATCTGTGACTAGTATAGTTTATTTGTCGTTTTTGAGGTTATAAGACGCATATATATTATTTAATCGATTTCTATGAAACTTGAAGGCTCAAAGTTAAGACTGCTTATGTTGTACTAAAACTGTGGCGCAACATGAATATCGTTCCAGATTCTCCCTTAGAAAACAAGATGAGGTAAGGCAGGCTCAAATTTACGATACACAAAGTCATAAGTATTACTGACTTAGCATCGTTCTACGTCTTGATTATTATTCCTCTACAGGCATTTACGCTTAAAAATGATGAAACTTTTATGGTATCAAAAGCATTCGTTAATCAAATAACCTGCATTGAAAGAATATTTTTGTAACTGATAATTTTGTTCGTAGCAATTATTTGTCTTGATTATATATACAGTAGAAGAAGTAACTTCCAAGATTTATTGTAAAACGTGGGCCATCTGGAGTTTGCATATTGAAAAAATGGTAATTTCACTTACTTTCACTTACAGTAGTAATATTTTCGGTCGGACGTGCATTTCGATGATGTATGGGCCTTAAGACATCATTAACAGATACAGTCGATTCGAATTCATTCACTGTGTTACCAATTGTACGCTCAGATTGACGATTATGTCGACCATAACCTAGGCGTTATGCACGAAACGTACTTACTAAAGAATCATTGTTTTTGTGGTAAGTTTTCACAATTTTCGCACGTTCAGGTGTAAGATAAATGATCCATATTGGTAAATGGCTAACCTTCAACTAAACATATGAGGCTTCGGATTAAAGTTCTGTTCGACATATGTCATTGAAACAGGGCTGTGAAATCCGGAACACGAAATGGATAACCCGTTTTAAAATTTCTGAATCCATTGGTCATATTGTGGTTATTTCACAGGGGATAGTTTTTTAAACTCCATATGATTATAGATGTAAGTGAGCAGAGGTAGGTGGATATAATACTTGATCCTATAAGACAATCTAAATGTCTTTACTCTTTCTGTAAACCACTGTTTACCAATACGTCGCCAAAAATACCTTGGAGAGGAATGTGTGAATGTGACTGGACTGTTCGTTTCCCTGACCTTAATCCCATTGAAATTTCATGAGATTAGTCTGAAGCTCGTCAAATAATTCGAATAAGCACAGAAACACTCATCCACAAGCAGTTTTTGAAGAACGCATGTCTCTCTCAGCCCAATTTCAAGGTAGGAAGTACAAATTATCCAAATTTAAACCTAAACATAGTACTACCTCATTTTCAATCAGATTGTGCAAAACTCTCAGACAGAATGTGAACAGCGAATTAAGCAAGAAAAATGCAATCGTATTTAAATGACAATAGACAATCGAACTGATAAGGTACTTCAAATGAATAATGTCGAACTTAACCATGTTCTAATAGAAATATAGAAAAAAATAACCTGATATCGATGAAAATCGAAAGATAATCGCTGATTAAACGGGTTGTATGACATTATTATATTTCTGTAGGTATGGAAAATTTACAGATATCGATATAAAAGCTGGTAATACACGAATGAATAATGGTTGAAAAAACTAAAAAAACACGCTTATATTCAAGAGAATTCAAATTACGTTATCAACAACCTTTGGCCATCTAGTGTGCAAATTTTCCGTGCCGGACCGATAAAAATCAATTGGTTTTTCAATAAAATATTTCGAGATGGCATTTTGGACATCATCCAAGTTTTCAAATTTTTAGTCTACAATGATCAAGCGTCAAAAAACGGTTCTGTATGGTGCCGTTGAAGCCATAGGTTGCATGTGATGGACCGGTTGACGTTGCTCTCTTCGGACCTCGGAGAACTCGACTTTTTGGTGAATCTTAATGATTCGTTAATCCTTAAGAGTCTAGTCAGGATAATGGAAAAATGTGTTACAAATCATTGGTTTATGATCGGTCTTTGATAAGTGTTCAAAGTGTTAATGCAATCTGAGGTTTTTAAATTGAGAAAATTTATGTTCAAAGATTTCGTTACATAGATACAGGTGAACCTAATGAAAACGTGTTTAAAAACTACTTACATTACAACCGAGGTAGACCTTTTATCAGGAAATCTGTAAAAAAAAAATAATTCGTAAGAGAATTATAATAAACAGCAAAGAATCATCATGCATATTGTTCAAAAAAAAATTGAAGTTGGGCTAGAGAGCTTTAAGTGGTCCATTTCCATATCAAATACTCTTCTAACATATTTATCACAAGTCTTAAAAATAGTTCATTGACATATGTGTAGGAAAAATACTAGGAATAGATCAATGAAACACAAAATATGAATTTAAACCTTTATACAAAGTAATTCTATTGACATTAATTACACTGGCCGACAAAAAACAATTTTTTGGTTGTAACATAAAGCTGTATAGCAATTATAGTAATATCCATATACGAAAATAGAAAAAAAAATTGTAACACGTAGGATTTTCTTGTTACATTTATAGAACCACATTTAACGTCACGATATCTGATGTGTATTAAAAAAAATGATTCCAGAGTTTTTAACAGTATATATCGACTTTATCTAGATTTAACTTACTAAACGTATCTTCCATTTAAGAAAAACACAAAGATTAAAAATATCGACTTAAAATACTAATTAAATTCTATTTTTTCCTATTATGAGGGGTCATATCTTCTCCCTTCAAAAACCGAGAGTAATCAGCCATCATGGCAGGATCTCATCGTCCTTGATAGTGAATTTTCATTGTCCTAATATCTTGGTGGAATCTTTCAACCTGCTCGTCACTGACAGCTCCAAAATTTTCAGGAAAAAATGACTGATGTGAATGAAGTAAATTAATTTTTAATGACACTCGGGTACCAAGCGGTTATTTAGTTCATTAACTAACTGTTGGTAGTTTGCATCCATATTGTTGCCCAAAAATCTTATTACTACACTAACAAATGAATTCCATGCTCTGAGTTCCTGCCTGGTAAGCTTCTCTTAATTAACGTCTTCCAACAATTTTCTGATTTGTGGTCCAATAAAAATGCCTTTCTTTAATTTGGCATCACTTAACTTAGGAAAGACTCGTTTTAAGTTTTCGACTCCATCACCATCTTTATTCATAGCCTTCACAAAGTTTTTCATCAGCCCAAGTTTAATGTAAAGAGGAGGCAGAAGGACATTTTTGGGGTCTACAAGAGATCAAAAATTAACATTTTGAGATCCCGTTTGAAATACACTTCTTTCTGGCCAAATTTTTGTTATATAATGCTGATTTACTGCACGACTGTCCCATAGACAAAGAAAACAGCAATATTTTGTAAGTCCCCCTGGAATCCCACTGAAATTCCTATAACTTTTAAGTGCCCACCTATCTGCCATTTATACGTGTTGTAGTTTATGTTATCCAAAAGAGTACGCATATTTTCATAACTTTCTTTCATCGTCACTGAATGGGCAACTGGTATAGAGGGTTTTAAATTTCCATTATGCAATAACACAGCTTTTAAACTGTATTTAGACGATTCTATAATAAGAGCCACTCAGAGGGGGCATGCTCAATCTCAAGTTCCTGCATTGAACCATCAATATCAGTACACGCACACAACGAATTTTTCATACTGTAGAATGCAGAAAACGGAGCATTTCTTTTTCTGAAATTCTTAATTTTTGTATCGTTGCCTAGTAAGTTCCATTCCTTATGACGGGAACCAAGAAGTTCTGACTGTTACTTTGATAACCTCAAATCAGGAACTGAATCATTTAACTCACTTCAAACAATTAAATGTGGCTCGCCGGAACTGGGACTTGGAATAAAAGTAGAGGCTATGTTGTTAGGAGCTGCCTGATGATGCTATGTCTCCAATATCTTCCAAAACAACATTTTGCGGATCTAAAGGTACGATCGGCACTGGTAGATCTGCATTATGAGGAACAGGTTGTATTGCAGACTGCAAATTTGGATAGTCGATCTTGTGCTTTCCCTTTTTGGAATAACCTTCAGTCTTTGTCAAGCCGAAAAGCAATCGTCTAAATGATTAGTGGGTTCTTGCCATACCATAGGGACTGCAAAAGGCATTCTTTTTCTCTTCCCACTCATCAATGATACGCTAAAACTAACACAACACAGATAAGGATCCCACTGCTTGTCTTGATCTCCATCAAAATATTACAAGTAGGCTTTTTTAACATTTATTGGGATCGCTACAACATTTTCTTAGCGGAAAAAGATTTGAAAACTTGGATGATGTCCAAAAGGCCATCTCGAGATATTTTACTGAAAAACTAATTGATTTTTATCGGTCCGTCATTGAAAATTTGCACAATAGATAGTGAAAGCTTGTTGATAACGAAGGTGATTCATTATTGATTAAAAATAAAAACTTGTTAATAAATATTTCGTTTGAATTTAATTCAAAAAAGCGACTTTACTTTTCGGTGCACATATTATATGAAAAAGTATAACAGTTCTATAGAATCATGAAATATTTTCTCCAACGAACAGGAAACGATATAAATTGCAAATGGTTACATGCCATATCACCTCCATATGATCATTATATCCAAGCAGAGTAATTGTTATGCACACCAGCGTATAATATAAACCCAAGGAATTATAAATGTAGAAATTCCCATTCATGAACGGTTGATCGGAAAATATCTACATCTGTTTAGAACATGCGAGTCTCGCTTAGGGGTCACCTTGAGCCAGCGCGCGCGCGATGTAAACGCTGCCGCCACAGTGGAAAACAAAGAACGCAGAGAATAGAGATAAAATTAAGTAGGTTATTCTCTCGGAACGGTTAACGATTATAACGTGAAAGTTTGGCTCCCACACGTTCCAACGAAACTGGTCTAGCTCGGAGATAGATAGCTGAATCAGCGGTTCTCAAACGGCAAGCAAACACAACGAATTGCAGTGTGAACTAAAGGATGTCAAGCACTAACGGCAAACCAATTCGTCGAGATCCACAAACCCTAAATTGTTTTGATCCAGGGCTAGGAAAAACCGTTAAACCATGAGTCATTTCATGAGAATATCCCGAACATGGAGGTCTGCGAACAGAAAAATGAAATACCTCCCTAGTCCAGCATGCGGACTTTCAACCACTGCCCCCTCGAGTCCAACACCAATGGGGTGGCCAGGTGGTACAAGTAACACCTGAAGGCAAACCACCCCCCGAGGACACGCAGTATGCTACATAACGCATTCGGCCATTATACAGAATCCGAAGATTCATACTGCGATAGGGTAGAGTACGCCAGTTTTAAGGGAGAAGCCCTGTGTTGCAACTCCCTGTCCCTGAGTTAATCAACCAGCTCAGCCCTCCATTTCACCAGAACGGCAAAACTAGGGCCCCATTCGGAGATCTTCTACCATACAGGTCCAGTGACTGGCGCGAATGGCTTTACGTTAGGCACCAAAGACTTAACCCTCCATTTCGCCGGGAGGAAACTAGGGTCCCAGTTCTGACAAGTGCCCCCATCTCGTCAAGATCTAATGCCCGGGGGACGACAGTTTCGGTACCGCTGATTATCTGCTGATAATCTATTAGCAGCCCGTCTCTGCTTCCCTCGTTTGGAATGATGTAATTATATTCTGGTATCGAGTTCGCCAAGGATTTCAACTGCACCTAAACGAATAATACACAGACACGATATATCATATTTATGAGCTCGTTAGGCATTCGGATGACTCACACCACGACGGTTCGACCAATGGCGTGACGCGTGGACCGTTGAACAAGAGAGAAAACGTTGCACAACAACGCAGGAATACGAAATGCATATTCACGTTCTTGTTTTGGCTTTTTATGAGCCGAGACCAACTGTGTTTATTGCCCTTTCTCCTTCCTTCACTCGTCGTTTTTTTCTTCTTTTCTCGTGTCGTGTGTGGACGCGCGGGAATTTCGGTCGGTTATTCAGTATTGTGGCATTTTTGGCTCGGATTCTTGGACGTTCGGACGCGTATTTCTATTTATATTCCCCAGTTGATGCGGCTTCTGTGTGCTGGAAATTTGTGTGAGCAACTGTAGAGATAGATGTCATCACGCATTACTACAATTTTGAAATACACTACAGATCGGATAATCCGAACGCTTCTGTAGTCCGAACAACGTTATTGTGTGAAATGATACATTATAACCGACTAGAAAGTATCCGGAAAAACAAAGCTCAATTGTAATTATTTTCAATTCCTGAATTAGAAAATTATAACAAAATATTCATCTTATTTACTTATACAATCTCCACTTAACTGTTAACACTTGACTTAACGTTGAGGTACACTCGACACTAGATCACCTCCATAACTTTCGGTGATGTTAGTCCACGACTGTAAAACTGACTGAATTAAATCATCTTTATTTCGTGGTGCTGCTCGTTCAACTTCAATCTTCATTAGTCCCCATATGTTTTCAATGGGACTAAGATCTGGTGAAACTGCTGTCCATTAAATGGTTGTCACTTGGTGTTCTTGCATCTAAACTTGAGACTAAGCCGCAGTATGACATCTTGCATTATCCTGCTTAAAACGCCACCTCTCTTTATATAAAGCATGCGCCGTTTGCAGGAGAAAATCGTTTAGAATGCCACAATACTTTCCACTATTGATGGTTCCATCAACTTTACAGAGAGGCGTAGCACCACGCTGAGATATTGCTCCCCAAACCATTATTTTGGTGGGAAATTTGAACGGTAACAGGTTGTTTTAATAGAATTTTTAAGTGATTTCCAACAAGTTGCAAACACTTTAATCTTACGCGGTCTTCCTGAAACTGGTCCATGCCACTTTTTATCCTCTTTATTGTCTCATATACACTTTTTCCCAGTAGGGTCAATTGCACTAATCTTTCAACGTTTCAAAAACCTTTTCTATACGACAATCAACAATATGTGATGAATAGTGTTGCCATGCAACTTGGGCCATGCTGTTAGCTCATGCACATCCTGAATTTTCTATGACTTACATTATTTTCACGGGCAATTTGACGTGTACTTGTCGTTGGATCCTCTGCAACACCTAACAAAATGTCCAATTTCACAGTATATTCAAAGCATTGCGAATTTTTTTTAATGGTTTAACATGTCCAAATTCTCTGAATTATGCATGAATTTTAGACACAGTACCTTTGCGAAATATTAGGCAACTGAGGATGCCTTTGATTAAATGAGTTTGCCATTTCAACTTGACTTCTGCAATTATACCCGTAATCGATCATCAATAAAAATTTTAATTCGGCGAGTCCCAGTTAAATACTTCATTATTACTTCAGCAAGAAATAGCTTTTCATTCAGGAATTTGTTATTTCAATGTAAACCACCACCGCAACATCTGATCGATAACAATCCACATTATTTGCAGTTTTCTTTATTTATCGGCATATATAGACAGTTTTTCAGGTATTCGTGACAAAAAATGTTAACAAAACCAAGATCCAAGAGCGTATCGAGAATTGATTTTAGAAATATTCCCAACTTAATTGATAGTTCAGAAATTTCATAAGTACAAATATATTTAGGTTTTTTAAAAATTACCATTATGTAACGCGTGATAAATTATTCCATTGTTTCATCCTGTATTATACATAATAGACCATGCATTAGTTGAAATCAGGTTGTTAAGGAGCTTTATATCACCCTGTATATTTGAATTTATGCTCAAAAACACACAATTCAACCTGAAAGTTGACGTGTCCCAGTGTTTTCCATGATTTTCTAACATAAGGACACAAATAATTTTATTTCATGGTTTCCACACTGTATATTCCTCAGGATTATGTTCAAGAAAATAGTCCTCATGGAAATTATCCTCAGTTATATCTATGAATATTCACACAAATTCATTAACATTATAATTTGCTCGAGCAATAAAAATACAGATGCTAATTAAGATCTCCTAGCACGTCAAAATAAATCTGTCAGAAGATATACAGGTTCTGCACTAATTTATGTTGATTACTAAAAATTATCATTCTTTTCCTATTTCGAATTCGCAATTTATTTTTTTGAATAAATCAAACGCAAAGCGGAGGTCAATCTCCTATATAATATCTATCTTGATTGAAATAAGATACAAGTAGATCATTCATGTCTAAGCTTCCGTCCATCTGCTACGCTAGGGGTTGTTATTGTCATTCGATATAGTGTCCCTTTATACACCCTTATCTGGGTTGAACCTGGGATCTCTAAACTTCAGGCATTTTTCGAGGGTTCCACTGCTCGACCATATGTTATCTAGGGACACCTATTGTTCACGTTCTTGTGTTACAGGTTCCAACCGAAAGAATAGGCTAACATTGCGGATTTCAAAATGGTTTCAGTTTAATCATGATGCAATATGAGAGTCGATATTTTTCTGATCTAACTCTTTCTAATAGTTGTGTGTTCAATAAAGTGAATTTCGCTCCTGTGTTCTGGAACCTTGAATATGATGTGTACATACATCGACTCGAGAAGATCCAGCAAAGATTTCTCCGCTCTTTGAGTCTAAGAGGAGATCCCAATAATTCTAATATCAAATTCAAATATTTCAACATGATTAATCTGCGGAACTTCGGAGTAATGGATGATATCCTTTCTGTTCAGAAATTATTCAACAACCACTAGGACTCCCTGAACATTATGCCACTAAAAAACTTTAATGCTCAATTAAGGAGTACACTAACAGCGCCAAAAACTCTTCGGTCCACAGAATGCTCTATCAGTGTATTCAGTTCAAAGATCAAATGGATGTGTTCTTCCAAAGTGTGAAGTATATCTCGAGAAATATTTTTGCGGATTTTTTTGCCATGATTTCAAGAGAAATTAAACAATAAATGCTAGGGAAAATACAAGTATTTCACTTTAAATCACGATTTTGCGAAAGTATCTAAATCTTGAACATTTCGAGCAGCGATTCTCCTTTTTTCAGCTGGAGGAAAAAACATCTGAAACCGAACAAGCCGGTCGTTATAGAAGAACGCCTTAGGTGGGCGGTATTGCGAAAAAAAATACCGCAAGAACAGGTTGCAAACCCGATCCCCATCCAACGCGTCTATATACGTTCGAGAATGTGCACGCTGTGTCTCACGCAAAGAGTTGGCGATGGAATGGTACACGCCCACTTCGAACACACAGAGGGAAAAAGAAAGAAACACAAGATTGTTGGTGCAAAAACAGCTGATGGCCGAAGGTCGATTTCGTGACGTTGAATTTTTTTTTCGTGTGTATAACGAAAATTTACAGTGTAAATTTGCAGTAGTGAAGGATTTCGCAATAAGTACGACTGGATATTAAATTAACTGCATCATCATTGACATTTTCAAACGAATGAAATAAAATGCGGGCTGTAGGTGAAGCTATAATTCCTAACGTTTTCGAATGATAGAATTCGCGATACGGTATTTAATGACGTGGAAACTTTCAAAATGTTTCATTGCAAAATTAACGACAATAAAAATTAAAGACAATAACATACTTAATACATGCATTATTTCCAGCGAATAAAGACAAATTAAATTCTACGTTATATTGGAAAAACTTCACCAGTTGACAATATATAGCGTATCACATAACTAGTTTTAAAATTCCTGCTGACCGCCCCCGCCGAGTTCAACTAGGGTAAGGAACGAAGCGTTCGACGACCTTTTCGACATGGAACACAAGGTCACTGGCGTCACAGGCACGCATGCGCACCACTCCTGTCCCTCAAAACACCGCATTTCGTTAAAGCTTCATCGGTGACCCCAACGTGATGGAAGGTTTGCTTCAAGAGCGAACCGCCCATTCATTGGAGTCCCTAATTAAACCATCCAATATTTTCGTGGTAGCATTCCTTTCGTTCCACAGTAACCCCGCTAAGAATGGCACCGTGTCCAACCCAGCGGCGGACTGTTTCCTTGCCTGATTCCAACGCCCTGTGACCTTACCGACGCTCACTGGAGGGAGAGTGTGTAGCGACCATCTTCTCCGCTCCTAGTCCAGAATTCTGCTTTGCTCTGCTGCAGCTTGCCAACGTATCATATAGAGGACACATCAATAATAATGAATATGATGTATATTGAAAAATTTTTTGGCATATTCGTACGTTAAAACTTGTTGGGTTGAAGCATTAACTGGTCGATTTTCTGAACGAACAGGTACAGAGATGTTAAAATTGTTTATAATTTAGTTCTGGGCAGTAATTAAAATCATATTCGATGTTTTATCAAAATTTTGTAGCACTTATATGATGTTTTCAAAGGATGTACAATAACAAATTTATCAACTGTATTTTTCATAGTCAAATTCTTCAGAAAGTCCAATATGTTCTTGAGATACTTTATTCACTCTGATACTCTTTAGACTTTAAAAGTGTTTACAAAAATTTATTTGTATACCAAGTACCATAAAATTAACAGGAACTTCAGGAAATGCGTTCAGAGAATCTTGAAAAAACATGATTTCCATTCCTTTAATCACCTTATTCAAGAACTCAATGAAGACCACCCTGATCGGCGATAACAATATTGTGAACAGATAAGTGAAAAGATCTTGAATTATCCAAGTTTTTTCTATTCTCGCACTTTTTTTCTGAATTGCTGTGTCAACAGACATAACTGTAGAATTTCCATCAGAGACCGAATCCATCAAATAAAACTGTAGATACTGTGATTAAAATCCTAGATTCTGAGAGAACATCACACACAATATCCAGAAAATAGTAATAATTAGCTTAGTCAATCGACTGATAAAATTCTTCCGGGTAGTTCAGTATGACATTTTCGGAGTGGGCGTGTCTAATTTTTGTCTGTGATCTCCGAAAATCGTGCAAAATTGAGAAATGTCACATTTTTTCCTACATAAACGAAAAATAGTACGAAAAGTGAAATGATTTTATTAGTTAGATCGATCTTTCGACGTTCTACCTGTACCTTAACTTTTTTTTGCAGGTCCCACCGGAAAAAAGCCTTTCGACTCGCAAAAAAATCGAGAATAGTCTGCTGTGGTCTGTGTTGAAGGACGATAATTGCTTTAATTATTATTATAGGATAATAATGAGACTGTAACATCGTTTCTACGCAAATTGAATCGGTGTCATCTGCCGACCAATACGAACGATTTTCGCACACGAAAAAGTAAAAGGAAAGACGCCATTGCATAACTGTAACCGTGAACGTAACCGCTATCTCGTAGCTGAAATTCGATAACTGTAAATCGCCGATAGCCGAGTCGCTAATGAAAGTTTCGGTGCCGTCTGCTGCTAGTTGTCGGAGATCCGCCGGGAAAAATTGAGGCAGGACGGTAATGACTTACTTCTTCGACGACCGTAAAGTATGCGCCTGTTACATTAACTACTTAACTGTTCATCACAACCATTTATTTACAAGATGACCGGCACCGGATCGGTCAATTAGACTGACTAGAAGCAGTTGGATCGATTAATGAGGCGAAATAATTCATATATGCAGGGTGTCCCGATGTACACCAAGGAAATTTCAGCGTTTGTTTGCTTATAGATTCATGCTAAAGGTTGTATTTGGTTGTTCTGAAATGTGTTTGGTTTGGAAATTCATTAGAAATTTGCATTTTTTATCGGCTATAAATGAAAAACCCATTAATATCTTTTCAAAGTTATGAGTTAATTGGAAAGTTGACGTTTCCTAATGAAAAACAATATCGAATGACCGCCACGACTGGCTACAGTAACCCCAATTCTTCACTACATTATAAAGGGTCTTTCATCAACAGCGCCCCATTTTGTTTTGTGAATAAACCACATTATTTATTTGAAAATTATTGAAATTTGTATTTCTTCATAAAGTACAATGAATACCATTAGTTATGAAATAAAACATTTTTTAAATATCCACCAGGGAATGAAGTCGTTGAACCCAATTTTCCATGACTCTCTCACACAATTCAGGACGTATGTTAGCAATTACTCGTTCAATATTGATCTGTAAATCGTCCAAATTTGGTGAATGATTGCTGTAAGCCAATGAAACCCCAAAGAATGGAGTCAAATCGCTGAGAATGATTTTCTTATGAAAATCAGCATCATTTTCGATTTTTTTTGTAAGCACCAACTACTGAATACAAGACGCTCTAAATGATCTGTGGTTTGAGTTCTTGGGTTAAAACAATTTTGTATGGATGATTACCAATTTTTTTTCTTAAAATTCGCCACAAAGACGTCTGGGAGATGCCTAGTTCTTTTGAACGTCAAGAAATCGATAAATTTTGGTCTTCGCGCATACTTTCACGTACGGCAGCAATATTCTCTTCACTTCTTGAATTTCTTTGTCTCACTGGCATTGCAACATCATGAAATGTAAAATATGTTTCAAACTTCTCTAAACGTTCAATTGTTCTTTTATCCGGAGTATTATAACGACCAAAAATTGGAGTAATTCTATGAACTAGTAGAATCCATGGTTTTACGTTTCTTTATCATGATCTTCCTTGTCGTATGCACTTGAACAATTGGTACTCGTAAATATGACATCTAGGTGCTGCTTGCATTAAATTGCCTTCGATTCATGTTCAGAGAAGACACAAAGGTTAGAAAGTGTGAACCTATCAGGAAGAAACCACGCTGGCACTTAATTTTTCATACGTGCAAGTATGGACATTTTTTTAATATTTTGCCCAAGCTATTTGATAAGCTGTTGAAGTGTTTGGAACAAGTGCTTGCTCTTATCGATATATTGTATATTCGTTCATATATTGCAGACTTCTAGTGTATTTTTTACTTTTTAAATGTATTTTTGAAAAAGATCCGAATTTTTTTCTATTTCTTCCAAAGTCCCATCATTCCATGTAAAAAATAAACTTTCCTTTGCTTGTAAACAAGTGCCACAGTCTAAACTAAGTCAGTAACAGTTCATTTAACTGATTCTGTATATAAAAATCAATATAAACCAAACGACAACGCGTCCATTGGCATCTTTCCAACGATACGAGATGATCGACTAACGCTTTCGCATACCTACACATTCAAACAAAACCAGTCTTTTGGGTTCGTGCAGTAGGGTAATGAACAACAAAAAAAAAGTCGACGTCCAAAATAACACGCCCCATGCAAAGACTCTATAAATAGCCCTGAAGCGACGCAAGAGATATGCATCCTACAATACATGAACCATTTTAACTCGCCATAAATCAGATAAACGTTCTAGTTCGACTTTTGAACCTGTTAATTTGACTACTTCTAGGAACATTAATAACAATTTTTAACGTGACGGTTAAACGGTGATGTGAGTATGTGAACAGTTATCGTGTTAATCTTTCAGTCAGGCAGGCGTCAAAGAGACAAGATGCCGTGACATCCATTCGATAATTATTAATCATTCGATTTGATTGTCTTAGGTATAAGCAAACTTGTGAAGAAAAAGGTGAAAAGCACTGACGTGAAGTTAGGTGCTTTTCCCCGCTATTTCATATCAGCCAAGATCCCCACAAAATATTCTTTCTTGATCTTCTAATTATACGTCGTTATTTTACATGTAAATGCTAAATTCAAATTCGATCGTGAGACCGTTGCTATGGTTTCTTTAGCGCTCAGAAAATTTTTATTCGTATTTATTACATTTTCATCATGAACTAATTTGAAACTTTCAACAGACTACAAATATTTAAGCTTCCTGTTTTTTTATTCTACGTGTGAAGTGTTTAAATTACATTAAATAACTGGAATTAATTGACCGGAACCTCTACAGATTAAAATCTGAATGAATATCTTGAAAACATTCAGAATTAAATATTAAACATGCCCCAGATAACACTGTATCACTTTATAGGCATATATATTATCATCACATGTAGTGGAAATTAACTAATAAAGAATCAGAAGAAATATGAAATAATGACCAAATTATTTAAACATCACCTAATACAAAATTTGCTTCGATTGGATTTTGAGGAATTAAAAGTTCACTAACCAAAAAATGATCTACATAGAATTCAAAAAGGTATTTTTTTAATTTTCCTCTTTAAAAAATAGATAGCACATTCTCCAGAAAAAGAACCTGATAAATTCTGACACAAGGCTCTTCAGTAAAGAGTTATTTGAATAAATATTAGGAGTACAAATAAGTTTCCGCCGTTTTTAACACAAATTAAATATTTATTATAGAAGAATGATTTTAAACGATGCTGCTTGCTGAGTGACTTCTAATGTTAGAGCAAGTTCTTTTTGTGTTTGAGATGAATCTTCCTCCAATAATTCCTCCAATTCTGCATCCTCGTAAATTTTTGGCCTTCTACTGCGATCTTTGTCTTCTACGTCGAAATCACCGTTTTTAAACTTTTGAAACCACTCTCGACACATTCTCTCACTCAAAGCACCCTCACCATATGCTTCTACGAGCAATTGATGCGCCTCAGCAGCAGATTTCTTTAAATTAAAGAAGTAAACTAATATTTCCCGCAAATGACGCTTACTTGGCTCAAATTTTGACATTTTCAACTTATAAAAATTATAATTTAACAATATAAAATCAATGATATTAATAGGTTATGTTGTTCTTGAATGTCCAAACTATTTTTTAAGCCGGTTATCATCTGCGAAAGCTAACCGAAACTCCATGCCGCGCCATCTACAATAAAACGGCGGAAACTTATTTGTACTCCTAATATAATAATCAGTAACCCTTTGATAAGCATGGCCTATCCAAAAATTAGGTTATATCACAGAAATATATAATGAAAGATGATACGACTCAGCATTAGAAAACTGTCACGCGCTTGTGTGATAATACAAAGAATTACTCAAATAATATATATATTGAAAATTAATATATAAATCTTAAAGCTCCTGAATAACCTGATTTCAACGAACTATATCATGTATGGTCTATAATGAATAGTACCGGGTGAAATAATGAAATTAATAATTTATCACGCGTTAAATAATGGTATTAAATAACCTAAATACAGGCTTATGAAATTTCTAAGCTATCAATTAAGTTGGCAAAATTTCTAAAATGAATTCTCGATATTCTCATGGCTCTTGGGTTTTGTTAACATTTTTTGTCATGAATGCCTAAAAAACCATCTACATATGCCGATAAATAAAGAAAATCTGAAAAATAATGGGTATTGTTAACAGTCAGGTTTTGTGGTGTCGAAATTGACATTCAAATAGTAAATTGAAAACGTATTTCTTGTAGAAGTTATAATGAAATATTTAACTAAGACGCACCGAATTGAAATTTTAATGATGCTCGGTTACTGAGATGATTGCAGAAGTCAAGTTGAAGTGGCAATCTTATTTGATTCAAGGTATCCTCATTTGCGTAATATTTTACTAGGTACTGTGTCTAAAATTCTTGCAAAATTCAGAGAACTTGAATATGTCAAACCACAAAAAAGAAAGCTGCAATTCCATATTTTATTAGGTGTTGCAGAGGATCCAACGGCAAGTATACGTCAAATTGCCAGTTGAAATAATGTAAGTCATACAACTGTCATAAGGGGTCTCCACAAAGAAAAACTTCATCCATATGAAATGAGTTTTGAGTTGAATGGAGCCCCACCCCATTACGCTTGGCCAGCTAGATCGCCAAACCTTACGCCGTTGGATTTTTTTTCTGTGGGGTTATCTCAAGAACAAAGTTTATGCAACACAGCCAACGAGCATTGCAGACTTCAAAGAAAGGATAACTACGGAAATGCGGAATATTTCTACTCAAACAAAGTTAGGAACGAGTTTTATAGGAGAAATTTTGAGCATTTACTTCAATGTTAAAATCAATTACATCATATAATTCAAGTATTCAGTTTCATGAAATTAATTATAAATACTATCCGGTATTATTCATAATAGACCGTACATGATATAGTTCGCTGAAATCAGGTTATTGAGGAGCTTTAAAAAATATGAAAATATACAGGGTGTTCCATTTAAAATAAAGACGCGGACTGTGCGCTAATCCCCTTTTATATTTGTATTTATGTTTAAAAATAGCACTATTTAAATTAAAAGTTGACATGTCTTAGTTTTTTTATAATTTCCTAACATAAGGACACGAATAATTTTATTCCATAAGTGGTTTCGCATACATTGTATAACATTGTAAATAATAATGCTCTGATTTTGATTTGATTGGTGGTGTGAAGTGTAGGGTGCCCAAAAAAGGTTTAAGATGGATGTCTTTTATATTAATAACAGAAGCAAACATGCTCAAAGTGTGCAATGCTATACTGACCAATAATTAAGTTGCTGACTTGTTTAACTCGGGCGCAACTTATTATTGCATTATGATTTAAACCCTTTTTGAATTTTATATTGTGCATTGTGTTTCTCTTTGTTTTGTTTTTTATCATTTGATATAATGTATATTATTACCTTCTTGGTGTTTATGAGGTCAACGAATAGATAAATTTCCACTTTATTATTTGCCCAATTTTTTTCCAAGACATAAAACAACACTTCCTTCTTCCGTCCCCAAAGAACCCAATCCTCAAATATTGTACAATTGTAAACAATACAAATGATTAATGTGTAACATTCTTATCTCCATCAAACACCAATCGCAGCTGCCGACGGGTTCTCACAAGTCGAAATTTATTTACCTGCTGCCTTCGGTTCGAACTACCTGCCGTCTTGTCTTCTATTTACGATTTTAGAGACGGCATAACGGCATTCTTGCCCTTGCTGAGGTCTGTTTTTACAACATCCTCGAGAATGGTTATCTCGGGGCAGATGTTAATCGTTTCTTGGAAGGAACCACTTGAAAGTGATAATGGCTTTTCCCAGAAAAATATTTTATTACTGGCCGGATTCCGGTAGACGATGCGGTGGGACTATACAGGTTGTTTATCGCGCCCTTTATGTGAATTAACATGGAAGTGATACCAGTGATGTGTTTCGATTGACCCCAGGGTCAATCAATCGATGTTTATATGAATTTTTATCGATTTTTGCGGACACACACAAATGAATCAATCCTCGTACAACGCGGATCTTCAAACACAAATACGGGCATGTCGCGAATCAACGAAACACGTGACGAAAACCGTAAACCTATCCCTAATTCGACATTGTAGCCGTTCGAAAGTAATTTATTCTGAACGTGTACGTTGTAAATTTATTTTTCGCGTAAAATATACCGACAGCCAGCCCAAGAGCGGCGCGCACGCTCGTGCGTATGTACGTATGGGCTGGCGAATTTCATTATTGCGGCATTCGCATTCATGAATAATGCAACAAAGGGGCTTTCTATTGTGTTATCCTGCATGAAAAACGTTGAACGGTTTGGTCCTGTTTGTTGGTACGTAGACGTATCGAGACAAGTTTCTCAGGCAAAACATTCGTTTCAAAATGTGATTTTGTATTTATTCATTTAATTATATTGAATAAGGTTTATGCTGATTTTTTTGTTATTATAAATCAACGATTGTTTTGCAGTATAACCTTATTTAATATGGATTTTCATCAAGTGCAGACTAATTCAATTAAACAATAAAAAAAAGAAAACAACCAATTCTTCGGTTATCAATATCTAGTAGAGAATATAAATCCACTAATTTCAGTTTTATGCATAGCAAAACTTCCCGAGTAATGAGAAATTGGCAGAGATTGTGAAAATCGATTACCAATAAGGACCATAAAATGGCAACAAAACAAAGGTTTACAGGATACATGAACGGTCAATAAACAAACAATCCAATATTACTCGCAAAGTTTGTAATTGCGTACAACCTCGAACTGTGAAGATATAGAGCCCCTGATCGATAAAGGCGCGGTGTGAAGAGCAGATAGCTACGCAATGACGCACGGAGCCTCGTGCATAATGAAACACGTAGGCAAAAACCACGTCCTTAAATGGCAAACGCACGCACGTTAGGAACACGATCCCAACCATATCTGGGACGAAACAACAACAACAATTTCGTTCGAACAACGTTTCGGGCCACGTGTTGGATCATTATCAATAACGAGCCCATTAGAGAAGCCCGAACGATCGAAAACGTAAATAAAGCCGATCGTTTTGTATCAGAATTCTTACAATGGAGCGTAAGCGAACACTCGAGAAGAAAGGAATTTTGTATTGTTTCTTTAATTTGATTTCGTTCGACCTTTGTTGGCAGTCTTTTTTTCATATTCTATAACCTCCACCATGGTTTAATTAATTCGAGTATGGTCTTGATTTGAGAAAAGGTTACGGACCGAAAAACTATATATTCAAGCAGGTAGAAATCCTATATATTCTGCGTATCTTGGTGTGAAATTCTTTCGGGTATGATTTGGCATTTTTTCAAGTGTCGTACCGATTCACCTGGATGTGTCTACATAGTTTATAAAGCGAAATGAGGATGTGGGTGAATATTGAGAGGGCTGTGGAATGATGTGACTATAAGCTGGTTGGCATTCGAATAACTGGGCTGTTTTGAATTTTAACGGCTAGAGAATATCTTATTTTGACTGTAGCTGTAAAGGGTCGATAATTTTTTAGTTTTGAAATTGCTAGGATGTATTGAACTGTTTCGGCCCTTACTATTCAGTAGATGATCATAACACTGGTCTACAAGAACACAAAGCTAATAATAGGAAAAATATGTATTCCGAAAGATTACACGTTTCAATAGCTTAATAAGACTATTTCACATTAGCAAGTACTCAATTCTATGAGGAGACGGTTAAAATGGATGCATTTCAAAACAGGAAAAGTACCTGAACTGTGTTGTTTACAATATTAGAATTAAATTAAGATTAAAAATCAGTCTTTTGTTGAATTTCGAACTGAGTGATTCCTTGTGCGTAGATAAGAATATGTTTTAAGGACGAAAATGTCGAGACAGATGCGCCCCAGTTGCAAAATCTCTCCTGACAAATTTTGTTATATTTGTGTAGAATTTATGGTGAAAGCACAAGCCAGACCATTTTCTGAAAATGTTAAAAAGGCCTACTTCCAATATTTTCGCGTTTTAATTGGAGATCAAGTGAGCTACCCATGTGTGCTGTGTTAGTTGAAGCTTATATTCACTTAGACGCTTGCTGTTTTTGCCTGACAAAGACTGAAGGTTATTCCAAAAAGGGGAAGGACAAGATCGACTATCCAAATTTGCAGTCTGCAATACGACCTGTTCCTCATAATGCTGGTTTACCAGTGCCGATCGCATCTTTAGATCCCCAAAATGTTGTTTTGGAAGATATTGGAGACAATGCATCATCAGGCAGCTCCGAGAACAGTGCACTGACCCTACTTTTACTCCAGGTCCCAGTACCGGCGAGCCACATTTTATTGTTCAAAGTGAGTTAAATGATTTAGTACGTGATTTAGGGACGTTAAAGCAACAGTCAGGACTTCTTGGTTCCCGTCTTAAAGAATGGAATTTATTAGACAACGAAATGAAAATTACGAATTTCAGAAATAGAAATGCTCCGTTTTCTGTATTCTACAGTATGGAAAATTCGTTGTGTGGTTGTACTGATATTGATTGTTTAATGCAGGAACTTGATATTGAGCATTCCCCCTCTGAGTAGCGTTTATTTATAGATTCGTCTAAATACAGTTTAAAAGCTGTGTTATTGTATAATGGAAATTTAAAATCCTCTATACCAGTTGCCCTTTCAGTGACAATGAAAGAAAGTTGTGAAAATTTGTGCTTTCTTTTGGATAACATAAACTACAACACGTAAAAATGGCAGATATGTGGGGACGTAAAAGTTAAAGGAATTTTGGTGGGACTTAAGGGAGAATTTACAGAATATTGCTGTTGTCTTTGTCTATGGGGCAGTCGTGCAGTAAATCAGCATTAAATAACAAACATTTGGCCAAAAAGAAGTGTATTTCACCCGGGAACTAAAAATGTTAATAAAACAGTTAATAATATCATGAAGTTTTAATATAAAAGACTTATGATTTACGGTTGAGTAGGCTCCGAAGAAAATTATCATACGTTGCCACTAAGTTTAGCAAGAGGGAACTCTTAGTGAACTTTCTACAAGATAAATTAGAACTGCAAATGAACAATAACCGAAATGAGCCTACCACAAGACATGGAACAACAATCGATGCAGTTTTTCCTAGATATCCTTCTAATTTTCATTCAAAAATATACGTATCTTATTTCTCATATCATAAGCCTATTGTCTGGACCTTACAATCAACCAAATTAATTACTGATGTATCCGATAATGAAAATAACGAATAAAAATAAAAAATCTATTCAAAATATTAATTTATCAATGAAAACCCATAATAAATTTAAATATGTGTAGAGAATTAATATATGTTTATACATGTATATATATTATAGATATATTCATACATATATCGGGTGTTTTTTTTTAGAGTGATAGAACTTTCGATAGGGATAACTGTGGTTTGACAGAAGGTAGAAGCCATGTTATTTTGACATTTCTGTTTAGTAATCATTGACAAATTAAACGTGGAAAGACTCACGCCGCAACAAGGTTCACAAATTGATGAAATTTATTTTCAAAATCATTGTTCTATTCGACGAACTTATAGAGCAATTCGTGAAATTTATAGATTAACTAAATCGTCCATCAGAGCAACATATTGACCGAACTATCCATTGATTTCGGACAATATTTTCTTTACTCTATGCAACAATAATAACAAGACAAAGAACTGTACGTACAGAAGAAAATATCGCTACTGTAAGTCGTAGTGTTAAAAATGATCCAGATTTGTCTATTCGTCGACGTTCATAACAAGTTGGACTCTGTGCATCCACCACAAGGAAAATTTTGCGTAAAGATCTTGGTCTACACCTATACAAAATCCAACTGATTCAAGAACTAAAGCCAGTTGACCATAATAAGCGTCGTCTATTTGCTGATTGGGCCCTAGAACAGCTTGAAGTTGATACATTTTTTTTATCGTAAAATGGTGTTTAGTGATGAAGCTCATTTCTGGTTGAAGGGCTATGTAAACAAGCAAAATTGCCGTATATGGAGTGAAAACAATCCTCAAGAAGTTCTGCAGGCTCCATTGCATCCTGAAAAATGCACTGTAAGGTGTGCTTTACAGGCTGGAGGCATCATCGGTCCATATTTCTTTAAAAACGATGCTGGAGGTAATGTTACAGTGAATTATGCTCGTTACAGATAGGAGATCAGTGATTATTTGTTTCAAAATTTGAATGGTATCGACCCAGAAGTGTTTTGGTTCCAACAAGTTGGTGTTACACCTCATGCTGCTACCGTAACAAGTGATTTATTGAAAGAAAGATTTGGCGATAACATTATTTCGAGAAATGTTCCAATTAATTGGCCTCCAAGATCATGCGACATAACTCCACTGGATTATTTTCTTTTGGGTTATGTCAAGTCATTGGTTTATGCTGATAAACCAGAAACAATAGACGCTTTGGAAGTCAACATAACTCGTGTTGTTGATGAAATAAGGCTTGAATTAATCGAAAAAGTATTGTATGTAGAGTAATACTGAAAATTTTATTGAAGTGCAAAATGTCGGTTTTTCCTTGAATATCCACTTCAATTCTGAGGTAGCGTAGTTCGAGTGCGTGGACGCTTCTGATAAAGTCACGGGAGCCATCATTAAATCACAGATGAGCGGACACCGCAGATCCAATGGAATTTTTTGGACTGATACTGCGTATTCGTGGCACCATGTAGGATCAAAGACTGGAAGAGCATATTGAACCCTTAATTGGTCCAGCATATCACACCGCGTTCTCGACCTTATCAATCTCGAGAATCGAATTAATTAGACCCGTCCCGCTCTGCGGATCCTGAAAAACGACCATTCCGAGCAACCGGTTTCGTTTTATCGCGGCACGGAACGGGTTCGAGGTATCGCTGAATGATTCCCGATCAAGGCCGGTGGACCAAAGAAAAAAAAAAGAAGGCGAAATAACGAGCAACATCGACGAGGTATTGGGTTAGGAAGGAATTGCCTGTCCGGTTTTTTATTCTCTCCAGCTTGGTTTCGGAGAAGCGAGTCGGCGTTGGCAGCCTGGCAGGCGATTTGGCCTTAGGCCAAGAACGTCCGTGAGCTGAAATTCTAGACTGTCTTCTTGTTTTACGAGCGTATAATGTGAAAAATACGCCGAGTCTTAGTTTCCCTTGAGTTTGCTATTTTCTTATAATAAACGTTCGTGTGATCTCGTAAGAATAAACATTCTTAATTAAAACAAATTGTAGAAATTACTATGTTTTACTACCAAAAATATATATATTACACATTTTCTTGTGACTCGAGTTTCGGGAAATGAACTATCCCATCATCAGACAACTGAAGACCTAACAGTGGTACAGTGGTATTTAAACAAAAGTGATAAATATTTAGAATATTTCAACAGATTCTCGGTAACATCTAATAGTGGTACAGAGGTTTACAATCGGAACGTGATAAAAAACCGGGTTAAAAAAAGAGGGGCCTTCTAACAGATATCGGAATGTCGGCAATCGACTAAAGAAGATGGTACCCATTTAAATATCCCAAATAATTTTTGGGGTTACATAGCTCCGTACAGTCATTCATTATTTTTACGTTATTTTGTTGTATATCTCAAATATTTGGATTTACAAAGCTCCATACAGTCATTCATTATTTTTTACATTATTTTTATTGTGAACGAATTTGAAAATTTCAGTAATCAAGTTTCTTTTCTTTTGTATCTACATAAAAAATTTTTTTAAGATTTTCTTTTGTCGAAAGGAATTACTGTTTTCTAAAGAATGAGTGGCAAAAGTTGAATTTTTGTTTACTTTTCATTAAATTCGTTTTATGTTCGTTGAAAAAGGTTTTAAACAGATGTTACTTTTTAAATATCTCAAATATTTTCGATTTACATAGCTCCGTACAGTCATTCATTATTTTTATTGTGAACTAATTTGAAAATTTCAACAGATTCTAGATAATCTAGATAATCTGAGTAATCTGTTGAAATTTTCAAATTAGTTCACAATAACAATAATGTAAAAATAATGAATTACTGTACGGAGCTATGTAAATCGAAAATATTTGAGAACTTTAAAAAGTAACATCTGTTTAAAACCTTTTTCAACGAACATAAAATGAATTTAATGAAAAGTAAACAAAAATTCAACTTTTGCCACTCATTCTTCAGAAAACAGTATAATTCCTTTCGACAAAATAAAATCTTAAGAAAATTTTACATGTAGATTCAAAAGAAAAGAAACTTGATTATTGAAATTTTTAAATTCGCACAATAAAAATAATGTAAAAATAATGAATGACTGTACGGAGCTATGTAACCCCAAAAATTATTTGAGATATTTAAATGGGTACCATCTGTTTAACAACGTTCTTTGTCGATTGCCGACATTCCGATATCTGTTAGAAGGCCCCTCTTTTTTAACCCGGTTTTTTATCACGTTCCGATTGTAAACCTCTGTACCACTATTAGGTGTTACCGAGAATCTGTTGAAATATCCAAAATATTTATCACTTTTGTTTAAATACCACTGTACCACTGTTAGGTCTTCAGTTGTCTGATGATAGGATATTCCCGAAACTCGAGTCACAAGAAAATGTGTAATATATATTTTTTGGTAGTAAAACATAGTAATTTCAACAATTTGTTTTAATTATGATCAACTACTAAATAGTAACGGCTTAAACAATTCAGTATATAAACATTCTTGGTCATCTTCATGCATCATCACAAGGTAGTCATGGACAAACTGCATTAATTAACAGTAAAGTGGATTGAAACTTTGAATTGACTTCAGTTGGATGTTTGCTTTGCCATCAGGCAATAACCCACAAACCTTCTGTTTTGTTGGCATGAGAGATGCCAATATACAGTTCTGCTCACTTTATTAGGTTCATAATAAAAAGGTTTTTTTCACTTGATATCATACAAATTTATTCTCTTGACCTCACTACAAATTTTAATTTTATGGAAATTTTTTTCTCAAAAACTTTTTTTTAGAATTTAATTAAATAAATGTCTTAGAGAACACAGTTACAATTCAATAGACATATAGAATTAACACACCTAACACAGCACCAAAAACAATAAAAGCATACCAAGGTGTAAAGGTGGTCCAACGGAAACTTAACACCTCGATTTTTCGACTTTAAAATGAAAATGTGGAAAATCGCTCGGACCCGTCAATTTCTGATTCCGCTTTTCTCATCCCCGTAACTTCACCCCCCTAGCGGGGGTGAGCACAACCCCTTGATTTTGAACAGGGATGAGTGGTGTTGCGATAACTTATTTTGAAGAACGTATCGAGTACTATCTGACCCTAAAATTTCGCTTCAAAATATCCATCGATAATTAAATAACAGCGAAAATAAAGAAAGAGACAATGTGAAATTTATCTCGAGAATATTATTCGTATCAGACACATTTCAAAGGTAGTTAGTAGTTACGTTGGTAATTTTTGGTCCGAAAAAGTATTAATTTCTTGTCCAAAAATGTAAACGGACCATGTTTTTGATTTACCTTAGTCTATCGTTAATTTTTAAGAACGTTACAAAGCGATTGTAAATTTGTAGTAGAATTAAAATGATGTATTCCGTAGAAGAAAGGGTGGAAATGATGAAATTATTTCTTAGAAATAACGACTCTGCGCGACCAATAGCGGCTTTATTTAACGAACGACAAACTGGAAAAAATTTATCCGCTGCTTACGTTGTGCAACTGGTTGGCAAATTTGACGCTACTGGTTCAGTCGGAAACAAAAAGAGGGTGCATGAAAGAGACGAAACGAGGAACGTGGCTGTCTTAGGTCATGTAGCAATGGATCCGACCTTGAGTACTAGGAAATTGTCCGATGTGTCCGGTGTTTTACGCACAACAATCATGAGAATCTTGAAACAACATAAATTCCATCCTTATAAGCTATTATTGGTTCAGGAACTGAAGGAGGATGATCCCGATCGCCGACTGCGGCATTATTTCGTGAGGTGCATACTCAGCGTACCCCAAAAATTAAATGTTTGGGCGGGTATTTATGGAAATCACATAATCGGCCATTTTTATACCCGGTAATCCCACTGGCCAAATTTATTTAGACCTATTGGATAACGCTATTGCCCTCGTGCAAGTGTTGGAAAATGCAGAAGATCATCAAAGGATGACTTTCCAACAAGATGGCGCACCATCTCATTTCGTTCAACCGGTCAATCAGTTCTTAGATGAAAATTTTCCTCACGCCTGGATTGGAAGAAGGGGACATATTGAGTGGTCACCCAGATCACCTGATCTGGCTCCACTGGACTTTTTTCTATGGGATCACCTGAAATCCAAGATTTACACTACCCAACCTGAGTCACTGGATGATTTGCGAACTCGCATCATTAATGAATGCCGTCAAATTACACCAGAAATCTTGAGTAACGTACGTGAACGTTTTCAGCAAAACTTACATTACTGCATGGAAGTGAATGGTGCCCGTTTCCAGCATTTAATAAACTTATCACAAGAGTACTCTTCCACAATTTTACCTGTTATTTCGTTATCGATGGAAATTTTGAAGCGAAATTTCAGGATCAGATAGTACTCGATAAGATCTCAAAATGAGGTGCCGCAACTCATCCCTATTCAAAGTCATGGGGTTGTACTCACCCCCGTTAGGGCGTTGCAGTTACGGGGATGCGAAGAGCGGAAAAGTTGTTTCCCCTCGAATCAGAAATTGACGGGTCAGAGCGATTTTCCACATTTTCATTTTAAAGCCAGAAAATCGAGGTGTTAAGTTTTCGTTGGACCACACTGTATATACCTCCACATGGTACGTACAGCATTCTTAAAAAATTGATTCAAGTGCGAAAAGTAAGCGTTCTCTGGAATATCCATTTCAATTTTTGAGCAGTGTAATTGTACGAACACGTCAGAAATATTCTAATCGATTCGCAGATTGAAAGAGTCGTCACCAGACGAAAATTTAACGGGCAATATCGTGGAAACGTCTCCACCTGACCTTCTATTAATCTTCAGAATGAACCAACCCCAAACGAATGCCTAATTTCGCATTTCTAACACTCTGTCTCTTTTCAATGACGACTAGACGACAGAGATCGTCCCCGAACGGGAGACTGTTTTCGGCGCATTCATTCAATTTCGAAACGGCCATTGTTGACGGTTATCGAGTTCGTTCGAGAGGCGGGAGCGAAAAAAAAACGACGTTCTCGACGCGATATTTTTTACGAGCTCTATTATCTTTCGGAATTTACGACCTTGGGGAAAAAATTGTTTTCGCGTCCGAGGATATATTGCCCGGGTTTGATTTGGGTTCCGACGTTCGAAATCGGAATTGCTTTTTGGAATCGAGTATATACCGTCCACGTTTCGATCGGTATCTATAACTGGAAAAGTGTTCATAAACACAAGGGATTTTATGCGTTGCTTCGAAATGGAAAAATAAAGCCGATTTTGAGATAAAGTAGTTTAATTTTTGCGTTCTCGTGTTATTTTATTCGAGTGTTGTTCGTGTTGAATTAATCTCAACCTTATACGGGTGTTCAATGTGTTCTCGGTAGAGGCATGAAGGGGAGCTCATAAAATTTTAGAAACATTTTATTTTTCAATGTAATCTCCTAGAACTTCTATACATTTGGTAGATCGAGAAATAAGCTTCTCTAAACCTTGTAAAAAATATTCTTTCGGCTTCTCCTCAAAATAGGTATTAATTACTACAGTTCTTCATTGTCGTGAAATAGCTTTCAACGAAGATATTTGTCTAATTTGGAAATGGGTGGTAGTCACTGGGGGCCTAGTCTGGACTGTATAGAGGATGAGTAATTCCTTCGAAGCTACATTCTTGCACAGCATCCTTCGCCACGTGGCTCTTGTGAACCGGCCCTTTGTCGTTAAGATGCAACACTCCTGCTGTGGGGTTTTCCTCGCCTATTTCCTTCAATTGCTTCTCTTGAATTAAGCAAACTGGTTGCGTATGATGCTGCTGTGATGCTTTCATTTAGAATCCCAAAAGACAGTAGCCATTATTTTTCCAGCGGATGGAGTGACTTCAAACTTGTTTGGGGGCTGTGCAACCTCTTCAATCACTGCATGGACTCTTGTTTACTCGTAGGGTCATAGTGATGAAGCAGCGTCTCATCCTCAGTAAGCATTCGGTTGAAAATAGTCGATGGGTCTTCTCCACAATCTTCGAAAAACTTCTTATAACAATCGATTTGCACTTGGTTCCGAGGTGCGGTGAGCATTCTTGCACTGGCCTTTGAGAGGTTAAGATGGTAATGAAGGATAGCATGTATGGCACCCACGAAACGGTTTGTCATCTCTGCTAACATCTTGATCTTTATCCTGGCATCTTAAAGTACCAGCTTTCCCCTTTTTTCACATTTTCTTCAGTGGTGCCGCTGACGGGCCCGCCCGAGCTATTGCCGTCCTCAATGCTTGCTCTATCTCTTTTGAATTCACTTTTGAACTGTGGATAACGACGGGGCATAGTCTTGGTAAACATCTCTTCATAAATGAATTTTTGGCTTTTCCCCTGCTTTGTAAGAAACGGCGCCGATGCTCGATTTTCTTCATCATTGTGGCGTCAGTCATTCTGGTCGTCATTCACTGAGGATACCTAGAAAACTTATGTTCGTATATTAGTGGAATTTTATATTTATACCCCCAGATAGTGTCATTACTGAATGAAATAATTAGATTAATCACATTATTAGCAAATCACCCCTATACCGAGAATATGTTGAACACCCCTCGTATTGCTATGCTTCCTTGATCTAGACCTTTACTCTTGTTGCTATTTTGTATCGACAACAATAAATGATACCAGAAGAGAACAAAAAAGAGTAATGGATTGAAATGACCTACTGAAACATGTCATATTTCAAAATACTCGAAAACTGTGTAATCAGAACCTTTAATTTTGAAGTTTTTATGCAAAACCTATGCATTCAAATGAACACGCGTTAGGAACTGTCTTAGTTCTATCATCACTAGAGATGAAACGTTAGGATCTGCCCTCGAATAATTTAACAATGAATTTGACTGGAACGAGTTGAGTTTCCAGGTTATAAAAAAATGTTGAAATGAAATATTCATGAATCCCAAGGCTGAAAATTGAATTATGAAGAGGACTGGCAACGATCCGTTTTGAAGAGTTATGGATTCTATGGTTGGACAATCAATTTTTCGTCTTCAAGTTTTAAAACCTGGAACTAACAGCACTAGACATAGATAAATGGATAAAGTTAAGATTGTAGATACCAAGTCAAGCGCAAAGAATCCGAAGTGACTGAAATATCTGCCGAGTCAGTCAAAGTATCATTCGCGGAAGAAATTCAAACTTTAAACACGGGCAAAACAGAATACTCTGGACGTGACCTAAAGAACATACATGATAAAGCTGAATTGGCAAAATTTTCTTCGAAGACGCAGTCCAAAGTAACATAATTTATTTCTACAAAAATCAATCATTATTAACTAGTAACTTTCATGCATTTTCAAAGATATTGAAATAAACTATTTGCATATTGTGTTGGCATCTATCGGCAAGCAATGAAAAAGTGAAAAACTTCTGGTGTTCTATGCACATTGTTCCAAGGTGATAAAGCATAAATCATCACAAAGTAAACGTCAAAACCTCAGGTACAAATTTATCGTATTCTGGATTACTCTAAACTATTAGCTGCAATTAACAACTCAAGCCAAACACTCGTTACAGGCCCAAGGCCATCTCATGAAAGACCAAATAGAAAAAACGACAATAATCGCCACAACCCAAAACCACAGAACGCGTCAACCTCAACGACCTTGATCTTGCCCGCGCAAAAATCACAGAATCGGACGATCAGTCGACGCCAACCCTTCTTCTCTTCCGTGCATACCTTTCGTCTCTATTACGATTTCGATCGGTACGCCCTACGAGGGGGGAAACGCAGTACGACGATGTCAGTTCGACCCAATTGCCCCGCGCCGATAGATCATTTATACCTATTGTCGTTTCGGTTGTTTGCGAGCGCCCATTGTTCTCTAGACAAGATTGATAACCCGGTCGTCGTGGGAGGGAGGCAAGGGACGCAGGACGGGGGAGACAAACAACTGCAGTCTGAATCAGCTTAACGGCACAGCGCGGAGGGAGGGGAATAGGGAGAGGCAATGCGCGGGGAACAGAGGGGAGACCCGCTTTACGGCCGCAGTCACTGACCTCCATTGGTTCAGGCGTATTGCGTGATGTTTCTATAATTATAAAATTGGAAACGTTCTCTCGTCAGCGCCAGGGATGTCGGATCTGGCTGTTTTACCGTAGATCTGCCGAAATATTGTACGAAGGGGCTATTCGACAGTGTGAAAAATATTGGCCCTTATTGAAACAATTCTTATATTGGTATCGGGTGTTATTTTTAAAGTGATAGAACTTTAAATTGAAATAAAACACATTTAAACTAAGATTGAAAACAATTTTTTTTTTCATTTGAAAGATAATTTTATGACATGTTTTGAAAATAATTTCCGGCAGATGTCGATATTTCCAGTAATTCAGACCATTTCATCAATAAACACGAGTTAAGTTGGCTTCCAAAGCGTCTATTGTTTCTGGTTTATCAGCATAAACCAACGACTTGACATAACCCCAAAGAAAATAATTCAGTGCAGTTATGTCGCATGATCTTGGAGGCCAATTAATTGGAACATTTCTCGAAATAATGTTATCGTCAAATCTTTCTTTCAATAAATCAATTGTTACGGTAGCAGCATGAGGTGTAGCACCATCTTGTTGGAACCAAAACATTTCTGGGTCGATACCATTCAAATTTTGAAACAAATAATCATTGATCATCGATCTGTAACGAGCACCATTCACTGTAACATTAGCTCCATCATTGTTTTCAAAGAAATATGGACCGATGATTCCTCCAGCGTATAAAGCATACCATACAGTGTATTTTTCAGGATGCAATAGAACCTGCAGAACTTCTTGAGGATTGTTTTCACTCCATATACCGCAATTTTGCTTGTTTACATAGCCGTTCAACCAGAAATGAGCTTCATCACTAAACACAATTTTACGTTGAAAAAGTGGATCAAATTCAAGCTGCTCTAGGGCCCAATCAGCAGACAAAGGACGCTTATTATGGTCAAGTGGCTTTAGTTATTGAACCAGTTGGATCTTGTATTGGTGAAGACCAAGATCTTCACGCAAAATTTTCCATGTGGTGGATGCACAGAGTCCAACTTGTTGTGAACGTCGTCGACGAATAGACAAATCTGGATCATCATCAACACTATGACTTACACCAGCGATATTTTCTTCTGTACGTCTTGTTGTTGTTGCATCGAGTAGAGAAAATGTTGTCCGAAATCTATCGATAGTTCGACGAATAAGCTGCTCTGATGGACGATTATGTAAACCATAAATTTCACGAAGTCCTCTATAAGTTTGGCGAATAGCACACTGATTTTGAAAATAAATTTCAACAATAGGTAATTTGTTGTGTTGTTGCGGCGTGAGTTTCCATGATAATTTGTCAATGCTTACTGAACAGAAATATCAAAGCAACATGGCTTCTACCTTCTGTCAAATCACAGTTATCCCTATAGAAAGTTTTATCACTCTAGAAAAAACACCCGATATATACGTTGCAGATATTATATATTGTATAGAAGGGAAATTGAAGTTAATTAAACTGAATATTCTCGCAAAAACTGGTTAACGGAAGAAATAAAGTAGAGCAAAAAAAAATTCGCGAAATTTTTACTGGATTCATTCGATTAAACGTTCACCATCTTCTTCAACCAGATACAAAAATGCGCAACTGCAGAACAAATCATTGATAAAGACGACTAAATTCAAATATTAGGATACCGTTAATTAGAGCTCTGATAATAAGAGTAAATCTTTGTGGTATATTGTGAATTCATACTCGTTATAAAAAATTTAAAAAATAAGAAATGCTAAGATTACATTTCATTTAACCAAAATCCCTGTAACCATAGATTACAAACTGCCGTCCCATTTCAATGTTGAGCATTTTGTCGAAAGTCGAAAGAATCGTCTCTGTTAGACTGTTAAAATATCTAAGTAATTACAAAGTACTTAATTCAGCTTAGCGTGACTTTAGAAGAAGTCGATCAACATAAACGGCTGCACTAGATTTCATAGAATCCTTTTAGGTATGTATGAATTACAGTTTCTTTTTTGATTTATAATATCTTGTGTCTTTGAAACATTTTCATTTGACTTCATTTTAAATAAATACTACAGCTTAGGGTTCAGGAGAATATTTCTTGATTGGTTGCGTAGCTAAGCTTAAACAGCGAATTTACGGGCAAAGATTGGATCACTTATTCGGCTCAATCTCACATCGGTTGTGGGGTTCCTCAAGGCTATGTGTCGAGGCCACCGTATTTTACTATCCATACGTTATTTAGCCATGAACTTGGCTCTATTTCTGCTTGTGCTTTTTGCCAATGATACTCGGTTGTGCTCAAGGCTCGGAGTTGCGAGGAACTTCGTTACGCTTGCAATTTTGAGCCAGTTCGTGTTAGTCAATAAAAGTGTATGGTTTAAGATAATGAGAGATCTCTATGTATTTTCAATCAATACCATGAAATTTTTCGTGAATATGGATGGTGGAAATCTACAAGAATACATAAATCAGCGGATGTGTGTTTTCTGAACACGTTGAATTCATTCTCTTATTTATTATTACTTATGGAAGATCCATCACAAACTCAAGAGGAACTCGCAAAAACTCTAGGAGTTACTCAACAAGCCATTTGCCATCATTTAAAAGCAATGGGAATGCTCCAAAAGATAGGAAATTTGATCCCATATGAACATGACACATGTTGCGTCACCCATTAAAATGTACTTAGAAAGGCTCAAATGGGAATCCTACACCACCCGCCTTACAGCCCAGCACTTCTCCAATTACGATGAACTAATTTTCCACAATAAAGCTTAAATTTTCGGAAAAAACCGCACGAACTTTTATATCCCTAAAAAATTTCTAAACCTTGTTTTAATTGTTTCAACTTCAACTGAGTCCCAAAGATTATCATCATTATTATCCAAGAACAAAAAACCCGTGCTCACCCACGTCCTTCTTTTCACCAATTAAGTCGAAATTTCATCATATCTGACACAATAACAACAACGATCATAAAAGCGGATGAATAATTTAGACGAAAACCAAACAAACCCACCGCTTCCTTCCGACCGTTCTCTTCCGACGTGTGACATTGAAGTGCCCTCTAAAGTTTTCATTCATTCCGACTTAATCGATACGAGTGCCGCCTGCCTGTAAGTCGAGAATCATCGTCAGATAAGACCGAGATATAAATCCGAATCGTAAACCGCGTTTCCGATGGTTCTCACACCGGCCCCCCGGCAGCGTTGCCAGATGTCTGGCGGGGTCTTTATCTCTACGCTGCACGTTTCGTAAATGGGCTCTTTGATGGCGCTTTCGACTATAATTGAGGTGAGGTTGATGCGAAAACGAATCGTTAGGACTCTCGTGTTTTGTTATAGTTGACAATCTTGTTTGATTTTATAACACACTTTATTTTGAGTTCTTGTAGGAGTTTGAATAACCTGTGGGTCGGTTGAAGCACAAACAAGTTTCTGAAAGTTTAAATCATTAACTACTTATCTCAATACTGATCAAATAAAATCGGATATCAAATAGAGACAGATGTTTTACTACCAAGAAAGTGGGATTTTTACACATTCTTCTGACTGCAGCTTTGAAGAATTGCTTCATCTTCAGATAACTGAAAACTTAACAAAAAGCAAAAAATAATAGGGATACCGGAAAGTAATGTCGTTTTTACGCATGTAGATATTTGATTGTAATTTGTCAGCTCACAATCGAGGAACTCTTAAACACCCTTAACCAACCTTGGTCGATCATCCAAGAACATTCGCAGCAGATTGGATAAATAAGCAGAGCATGTGTTTCGTTTTCCCATAATCTGTCCGAAGAGAACAAAGTCAACCATGCGTATCGCTTCAACGGCCCCATACAGAACTGTTTTTTGATCGCTTGATCCCTGGAGACCCAAAATGGGCCCTATATGATAATCCAAAACGCAAAAGGCAGTGGCTTTCTCTAAATGAATCACCACGAATTACTGTGAAGCCGGATTCATATCCCAAAAATACTCTTCTGTGTGTTTGGTGGAGAATACGCGGAAATGTTCATTTTGAAGTGCTCAAACCTGGACAAACTGTTAATGCAGATCTTTATCTTGAACAATTGGATCGAGTGAGGCCATCTTTAATCGAATAGTATCCGGTGATTGTAAACAGAAAAGGCGTTATTCTGCAACACCACAATGCATTACCCCACTGTGTAAGACGAACCTTAGAAAAAATTAATGAATTGGGATGGGAGGTATTGCGTCACCCACCATACTCGCCCGATATCGCTCCCTCGGATTTCCATTTATTCCGATAACTTCAACATTAACACCAGATGGCAAAAGGTTGTTGATAAGGAAGGAACTTAAAGCCACAATCAATTTGAAACAAAAACCATAAATTATCTCATAAACAAAAAAGAAAAACAACTCATTCTGATGGAATGAAATAAGAAATTACTTTCGTTTCCTATCACTTTTTTATCATTACTGATATACAGTGACTCGAGTTTCCTAGTGTTTTCTACATTTTGAAAATAAAGAACAGATTTGCGGGGTATTTTTGTCAGAATACTTTATATATATAACGCTTTTAACCCCTCAACCCATGCGGACGTCAATGGACAAGACGATATTTTTAAACTGTCAAATAGCCCATTAAAAGTCGAACCAGCGTCCCTTTCACCCGCACACCAACTATTCGTCCGTACCCTGTACACATTGACCCACGTACGAACCAGTTACAAACTCCCATCGGCGGCGAATCGATTCAAAATGGCGCCCGCGACAACTTTCTATCGCTCTTCAAATCCGGTCGGTCGCTCTTCAAATCGGATTGATCCGACGTTTCCACCGATCGGGCACGTTAAGGATCGACCGGAGAATAATTAGCTGGTAGATCGGCGAAGATGACGAGCTCGCTCAGCGGTCGAATGAAGGTCAAACTCTTTGCCGCTCATTTTTCGCGCTCCATCGTTATTCCGTAAACGGTTCGAGGGAAACGTGAACGATTCTGCTCGTTGTTTACATATTTATCCCCAGGCGGATTGCGATAGGGGGCTATTTAAGCGGAACCGAGTTGTTGTTGGACATTGTTACGAGAGGAGGGATGTTATTCAGTTGAGGGGAAGCGTGTGGACGATTGGAAACTAAGTGTAGCAGCCCACGTGATAAAAAATTCATATAAGGACTTACACTTGGTTAGACGTATCAAAAAAAAAAACCAATTATTCACGTTTTCCACTGAGGCTAACATTTTATCGCTCATTTTTCAACTTGTCCAATGTAAATATGTACTACTAAGTCCTGTGTTGCCCAACTACTCATTCAAAAAAACGTTTCTTTCTGAAACCGTTGTTAGCATTCAAGTCTCACGGTATTTTTATTTCAATAAACTCTTGCTTTATTCATAAGTTTCTCACAGTAATAGCTGCATATCGATATTTTATCAAATAAAGTTAGTTATCCGTCAACCATAAAAATAATTAACATTTTTCTCCTATGATATTACCGTGTAGAAGAAATTTCTTGCAGAAGTTGGCAACACTGCGAAGTAAGGAACCCAATCACATGAGTTTGTATCCCTCTCATAGACCATGTTGCCCAGGACGGTTCACCTTTTCTTTCTTCAAAAATCAGTACATATATTGGTTATAATTTATGGACAATATGGTTCGTCAATGTGAAATATGTAAAAGTAATCAGAATTCTCAACCTGATTTATCATATTACAGGTAAGAAACATTTATTATACGCCCGTGGTGTTATGAACTTAAAGAATATTGAATTCCTTACTGCGTTGCCAGCGCAGGACTATCAGATAACTTGAACTAAAGAGTTACTATTATTGTTAAAAAAAATATGAAAATAATATTAGGAGTACAAATAAGTTTCCGCCGTTTTTTAACACAAATTAAATATTTATTATAGAAGAAAGCTTGCTGAGTGACTTCTAATGTAAGAGCAAGTTCTTTTTGTGTTTGAGATGAATCTTCCTCCAATAATTCCTCCAATTCTGCATCCTCGTAAATTTTTGGCCTTCTACTGCGATCTTTGTCTTCTACGTCGAAATCACCGTTTTTAAACTTTTGGAACCACTCTCGACACGTTCTCTCACTCAAAGCACCCTCACCATATGCTTCTACGAGCAATTGATGCGCCTCAGCAGCAGATTTCTTTAAATTAAAGAAGTAAACTATTATTTCCCGCAAATGACGCTTACTTGGCTCAAATTTTGACATTTTCAACTTATAAAAATTATATTTTACCAATATAAAATCAATGATATTAATAGGTTATGTGGTTCTTGAATGTCCAAACTATTTTTTAAGCCGGTTATCATCTGCGAATGCTAACCGAAACTCCGTGCAGCGCCATCTACAGTAAAATGGCGGAAACTTATTTGTACTCCTAATAACACACCATACGGATGAATCTATATACAGTACATGTCCACTTCATTGGATTTATCCAGGAAATTTTTCGAATGTTGCATTGAATCGTTAATTATTTGAATTTACGTTAACATAAACAACGCAACCAGTGATACAAATTTCTATCATGGATTGGTGTTTGACTTTATAGCATACCTTAATATCGGGTGTTTTTTTAGAGTGATAAAACTTTCAATAACTGTGATTTGGCAGAAGGTAGAAGTCATGTTGTTTTGACATTTCTGTTCAGTAAGCATTGATAAATTATCATGGAAAGACTCACGCCGCAACAACGTTTACAAATTGTTGAAATTTATTTCCAAAATCTTCTATTCGCCAAACTTATAGAGCACTTCGTGAAATTTATGGTTTATATAATCGTCCATCAGAGCAGCTTATTCGTCGAACTATCGATAGATTTCGGACAACATTTTCTCTACTCGATGCCACAACAACAAGACAAAGAACTGTACATACAGAAGAAAATATCGCTGCTGTAGGTCAGATTTGTCTATTCGTCGACGTTCACAACAAGTTGGACTCTGTGCATCCATCACATGGAAAATTTTGCGTAAAGATCTTGGTCTACACCCCTACAAGATGCAACTGGTTCAAGAACTAAAGCCACTTGACCATAATAGGCGTCCTTTGTTTGCTGATTGGGTCGCCCTAGAACAGCTTCAAGTTGATCTACTTTTTTATCGTAAAATTGTGTTTAGTGATTAAGCTTATTTCTAGTTGAACGGCTATGTAAACAAGCTAAATTGCCGTATATGGAGTGAAAACAATCCTCAAGAAGTTCTGCAGGTTCCATTGCTTCCTGAAAAATGCACTGTATGGTGTGTTTTAGACGCTTAAGGCATCATCGGTCCATATTTCTTTAAAAACGATGCTGAAGCTAATGTTACAGTGAATGGTGCTCTTTACAGATCGAAGATTAATGATTATTTTCAAAATTTGAATGGTATCGACCCAGAAGTGTTTTGGTTCCAACAAGATGGTGCTACACCTCATGCTGCTACCGTAACAATTGATTTATTGAAAGGAAGATTTGGCGATAACATTATTGGTCCAATTAATTGGCCTCCAAGATCATGCGACATAACTCCACTGGATTATTTTCTTTGGGGTTATGTCAAGTGATTGGTTTATGCTGATAAACCAGAAACAATAGATTGGAAGCAAACATAACTCTTGTTATCGATGGAATAAGGTCTGAATTATTCGAAAAAATGGTCCAAAATTTGTCTGGTCGAATGCGGTTCCTCAGAGCTAGTCCTGGACATATGCCGGAAATTATTTTTGAAACATAAATTGGCTTTGAACTTAATTATTTTTGTTTTATACATCCTAATTGGGGAGGTGAGTATTCAACAGCTATCAGCAATTAAATTTTTATAATTTTTTCCTGATAATGATCGTAATGCAAGAATAAGATTTCTCAACGAATAAAATAATTACATTTCTCAGTTTTTTTGTAGAATGGGAAAGTGAGGAAGAAATTGTGGAAATTAAAACCATGTTCAAACATTCGGAATATAACCAAAGAAAAATCACCAATATTTGCAATGTTTCACAATCACCTGTGAAGCGGATAAGCCAAATATTGCTAACAGGGTGAATTTGCAACATCCCTAACATCACTGTGGTAGAAAGAAGCTTGTTACTCGAAAAAGTCAGAGAGTGCTCCAGAATATTGAATACTGACCACTAAAATGGCGAAAGAAAGATTTAACTGGGCCAAATCATATAGGCATTTTATATAGAAAGATTTAATAACTTAAGCTACCCTTATGTGTCATTCAATTTCTTTTTGTCTGAAAATTCATTGTTTTTTCCCCAAATGGTAATTCAATATTTATGCAAGACTCTGCACCATGCCATAAGGCTAAGAGAGTGATAAAATTTCTCGAGGACAAGAAAATTCCAGAGCTCCGATGGCCTGGAAATTCGCCCGACATTAAGCCTATCGAAAATGTTTGGAAGTGCTTCAAAAGAGAATTGGGAAAGGAAAAAATCACAACTGATAGAAAGAATTATTTACCAATGGAACCACAATGAAAATTTTAAAAAAATAGTAGAAAACTGTATCAAAATCATGCAACATAGGATCCTATCCTGATAGCTACTAAGGGAGAAACAAGAAAATACTGATTTTTTTTTAAACATCATAAAAATGTTTCAATTTTTCTTCACAAACTCATGTTTTGTTCAACTCATACTAAAAACAATCAAATATTCAAAGTGGAAACTTCTTTTATTTACGAAAATGAGGGAATAACTAAAAAAAATCGTAAGTGGACAGAGACTGTATATCCAAAATTTAAAACATATTAAAAAAATAAATATTTTGTGAGCCGATCAGCGTTGAGCGCTAGTTCACACACCATTACTTTCGAACGGAAAGATGACTTGAAATTTTCGGAGTAGGTTTTAGGATTGAATATCTCGATTTAGTTCGTTATTAGGCAAAATCTGTCAAATGGTTTCGCAGTTATTCACATTTTAAATTTTATCTTCTTTTCATTAATATTTTCCAAACTGAAATTACGATTGATCTGAAATTGAAGGTTTAGAAGAATAAGGATAACGCAGATGTTCTTGCAAAATTTCATGAGGATCGTTAGAGGAGTTAAAACAAAGACAAAAAATTTTGAGAGCGGGGCAGAGTTGAGCCCTAAAGAAACCGTAGGTTTAAATTTAGCATTCACATGTACCCGTAAAATAACAAGAAGACTAATACAAAATTTGGTGAAGATCTTATAATTAGAAGACAAAAAATATTAGTTTGTGAGGATCATGGGTGATATTAACCAGCGCGCAAAAGCTTCTGACTTTTACCACTCTTTAAGTTTTAAACTATTTGAAGATGAAGTAATACTTTCAAATTGAAGTCATAAAATTGCGTGAAATATACTTCTTTTTTGTAACATTCTAAGACAAAAGTAATGTAAAAAATAGGCTGTGCAGATAGTCGGTTATGGACAAAGTTGTATGGCAGCACTATTTGTCAAATATATTGTCAAACATAAATATCGCTATAGTGACACCTTTACAGAAGAAACGAAGGATAGAATGTTGTCAACGTTTTCAAGAAGATAATTTTAATAATTTCTTTATATCTGATGAGAGTTTTTTGAAACTTGGTGGAAATCACTTAAAAATCCTATCAAAACAACCTGTACGTTCAAATTTCCCACCAAAATAATGGTTTGGGGAGCAATATATCAGTGTGGTGCTACGCCTCTCTTTATAGTTGATGGTATCATTAATAGTGAAAAGTATTGTGGCACTCTAAACGATTTTCTCCTTGAAACGGCGCATGCTTTATATCTTGAGGGATGGCGTTTTCAGCAGGATAATGCAAGATGCCATACTTCGACCTATACTCAAGCTTGAATGCAGGAAAACCAAGTGACAATCATTTCATGGCCAGCAGCTTCACCAGATCTCAGTACCATTGAAAGCATTTGAGGACTAATGAAGATTGAAGTTGAACGAGCAGTGCCACCAAATTAAGATGATTTAATTCAGCCAGTTTTTAAAGCCTAGACGAAAATTATGCAGGTGATCTAGTTTCGGCATTTAGTGTTTACAGTTAAATGGAGGTTGTATAATTAAATATATATGTTGTTATAATTTTCCAATTCAAGAATTAAAAATATGTACTTAATAATTACAATTGAGCTCTGTTTTTTCCGGATACTTTCAAGACAAGATATATTCAATATAAGATAATTCAATTGAATTGCAAAAACGATATTTTTAAACGGAAAACTACCAGACAAATTCAACCGATTCATCGTACGACCAGAATAATAAATAATTCTATACGTATAGGATTACTCGATAGAGTAAGCGGACAAAAATAGCACTTCTATTGATAAATATAATCTTGGCGCATTGTGCTATCTTAGATTTTATCTGTTTGTTTTGGCAGAGCATGTGGCAACAATTTCTATATTCCTAATTGCCTGATAACGTTGGACAACACATCGAACTTTTTTATCTGAACATGTTTAATATGAATGAATTCAAACATGAATGACGAATTTTGAGGTTTAATCCGTTTTTTCTGATATGAAGCGTTCGCCATCTAGAGTTTGCATTTTAAAGTTATTTCAAGTCTCTTTGTGGATCAATTTGTTCGTGAAAACTGGATCGTTAGCTGGTGAAACGAATCGTTCACATTTTAGTCCAGTGAGCACACCAGAAAATATTGCTGCTGTAGCCCAAAATGTGACTGAACATACATCAACTCGTCATCGTGCTCAAGAACTGAACATTTCTCTGAGGGGAATTTTGCATGAAGACCTCGGTATGGAGGCATACAAAGTTCAATTCGTGACCATCCGATGCGTTTCCACTTCTCTCAATCGCATTGGCGGAGATGAGAATTCTCCCAAAAAAGCTGGTATTTCAACTCCATTGATCATCATAGTCCGGACGTCGTTCGACGTGTGGTGATAATTTGAAGGCTGTTGTCAATTAGCTGATCAATTACGCTTCTAATGGTTCTTTGCCACTGTCTTCTGCTCTGCTCCAGTCTATTCGCAGATTCAATACACATTCTGAGCAACTTTTTTACGGCGTCTGCCCAACGTGAAGGAGGTCTGTCACTTCTCCGTTTGCCTTTGGTCTTCCCTTGCACCAGAAGCCCTTTGATGTCGTTACTCCTCATTATATGTAAAAAAAAATTTCAGTGACCTCTTGTATACAACCGCCGATAGTCTCTCAGTGGCACACCAATTTCTGCTAGGACGGAAACATTAGTTCTTCGAGTCGTCCACGGTATTCTCAATATTATATCTCAAACCCAACTATTCGTCGTTTATCTGCCTGTCAAGTTACTGTCCGTATGTCACTGAAAAGACAAAGCTACATGTCAAGGAGACCAAAAAATATCCCTTGAATGACATCTTTACAAAAGGAACGGAGGATAGAATTTTGTCAACGTTTTCGAGAAGATAATTTTAAGAATATCTTTATATCTGATTAAAGTTGTTTCCAACTTGGTGGAAATCACTTAAAAATCCTATTAAAACAACCTGTTACCGTTCAAATTTCTAAATTTCCAACCAAAATAATGGTTTGGGGAACAACAATCTCAGCATGGTGCTACGCCTCTCTGTACAGTTGATGGTACCATTAATAGTGAAAAGTATTGCGGCATTCTAAACGATTTTCTCCTTGAAACAACACATGCTTTATGTCCAGCAAGTGACAACGATTTCATGGCCAGCAGCTTCACCAGATCTTGGTCCCATTGACAACATATGGGGACCCATGAAGATTGAAGTTGGGCAGCGCCACGAAATATAGATGATTCAATTCAGTCAGTTTTACAGTCCTGGACTACCATCACCGAAAATTATGGAGGTGATCTAGTTTCGGGTGTACCTCGACGTTTAGTCAAGTGTTTACAGTTAAATGGAGGTTGTATAAGTAAAAAAGATGAATATTTTGTTATAATTTTCTAATTCAAGAATTAAAAATATTGACTGAATAATTACAATTAGCTTTGTTTTTTTTAGGATACTTTCTAGACGGACTGTACACGTGAATTATAAATTATTTATCGAATTATCCGGGAACGCTGTATATCTTTTTGTTCTTTATCGTTTCATTGTCAAGCATTTCGTATTCTTATCGTTATTTACTTTGTTATAAACACAATGTTGCACTCTATTCCTTCCATTATCATTAAGGTACAAATAATGGAAAGGAATATCAGTGTTTGTTTTAGTAATTATCTTCTTTGAATATTACATTTCATTCATTCTACAGGTGTCCAATAAATGGCAAGCAAACAAAATGATGACTTGATGAGCTGTCAGAATAATTCATAATTCATTCAATAATGTATTTGAGTGTGTTACGGTTAAGTAATATTTTACGAAAATTGTAGATTTTGATCAACGTCTTTTAGGTCAATACGTTTTTGAAAATACTGAACTGTTTCAGCCGTTACTACTGAAACAAGTTACTAGGTTTCACCACCAAAAATTGTTCAACTTTCAATAGTAAACACATAGGACAGCCGGCGTTCATTAAAGGCAATATAAAAAATAAAATTAGAAGAATTGCACCAAAAACAAGCAAGTTTTCACCTTTGCAACTTAGGGTTTACAAAATGGGCACCCTTTTGATAAGGAGTGGGCTATTTACAATAGGCATTTTTGATCGGCTATAAATAAAAAACTAATTAATGGCTATTCGAAAATATGAGTTTCTTAGAAAGGTTCAATCTTGATATTCAGAAACGAAAACAATATCATTCAAATGAACCCCACGACTGGCTACAGTACCCCATCCATCAGCCTAATTTTCAGTACATTGTCGATTGTTTGAGGCTCCATCCCATGAATGGTAACTTTGATTTCGTGTTTTAAGGCATCAATGACCACTTACTCTATTGAGCGAAGTGGAAACGCCTTCATACCGAGGTCTTTATGAGAAATTCTCCTCAGAGCAAAGCAAGGAATATTAATTTCTTGAGTAAGATGACCAGTTGATGTTGATAGGTGTTCAGTCACATTCTGGGCTCCTGGGTTTCCGAACTGAACGAGAAAGTGAACGGGTTGTTTTATCAAAAACGATCTCGTTTTTATGAACAAATTGATCTACAAACTGCCGTGAGCATTTATATTGGATTTTCCACGTGAATTTCTGACAATTTGGATAGTAGATTCACCAATTCGGAAATAAGTTTTTAATATTTCCCAATTTTGTTTAAGCGTAAATCGATCCATTTGGTTAATGTCAAATAATAAACTTTCTGTCAAAACACGAATGACAGAAGTATTGTCAAACTCTAAATAACCACCACTTCAAAAAGCAAACTCTAGATGCAAATTTTACATGTATTAGAGGATCAAAAGGTAGGAAGCTTAACAATCAAGAGTCTGTTTTAAATTCCGTTCATATTAGAAATAATCTGAAGATGACTAATCGTACGGAACTACGTAAATGTAACATATTCAAATAACCAATTCTTTCTATTGTTCCAACAGTTTATAATTTTATTCTTGCACATTAATTTGCATAAATATTCAGTTCCCTTTGTTAAGTTTTCAGTTGTCTCAACTTCCACGAATAATGCATTTTTCCAAATATTTTTGGAAACTGAAATCAAGTTACTTCATTTGGAAATTCAGAGTGAAAAAGAATTACCCTGCTCACTTGGTAAACTCCATGAAAGCTTACTGGCTTTATGAGAATTCTACTTTTCCTTATCAATTGCAGTTTTAAGTTGAAATAGACCAACTTTTTTCGAATTACGATAAAATTTGTATGACTTGTTCAAGTTTGTACATAACGACATGAAAACTTAACGTTATTAATGGGACTTTTTTCATTTCGTATCCATTCATTTCAAATGTCTTTTTTGGTAGTTATTTTGTTCTTGAAAGGATTCCTTAATGACAATTAAAAAATAATCAAATTAATAAATACAATTGTTCATTTCAATAAACGTTTCATTTGGGTGCATATTTCTTGCCGTGATTCATTGAAAATTATTACACCATACCTATAGATACTAATATAAACATCTTTTTATACATTTCTCAAATATTGTACACAGAATGAGAATAACTTTCAACGCAATTCAATACAACATAAATTAATTCCTTAACGCTTTGTCACATATCCTAGAATCAGTAATTCAAATCAGTTCGGAATATCCAACATATTAAACCTTGCACCTACAACATTCTCGCAAATAGTCTCTTAAATTCCGAATATTCATAACTTCTAAAAAAAATTATCGTACGAACACCTGAACGAACCATTTTCCTACATTTAAATTGTTGAATTGGTTTTTTACTCAGACTCGGTCTCGTTTAACCTTGAAATGACATTGCAGGGATCAAGATGGTGGACTTCGCGTACTTACATAACTTTTTAAGGGAATAAAACTAACCAGTTTTATTGAATTCATTCCGTTTCTTTCCAATGATTCAACGTTTGAAAAATCAGGCGGTGTAGCCTCGAAAAATAACGTTCATTAACAACTTGGCTAGGTAAGCAAGTTGAAAAAACTCATGTCGGTTCGAGTCTTGGAAAGTACCAAGTCCTTGGTAGCGACTTGGTTCAACTTACGAAACAAATAACGTTGTTGTGAAACACATAATCACTTTCTGCCTACGTAACTCGAAATGAATAGCAATCAAGCGTTTCAATTTGTTATTGAAATGAGGTTTATTTCCAGAAATATCATCATGTTATATGGGTTGGAAAACGTTACTGGAATACTGGGTTGGTTTTTCCACTTATTTCGAATTCGCAGAATTCACTACCTATAAACTGAATCAATTTAATGCAACTCTAAATACATTCACGTTGTTTTCTTTTTGAAATCGATAGATATGCCAGAAGGAAGTGTTTTCTATGGTAGTTTTCGGCAATGTTCCATGATATTTTTCAGCAGTTTTTAAGCATAGATTCGAGACTTGCAATTAGAGGGTACAAAAATCGTTTCAGACCGCCTGGAAATACCTACCTTCCCTACCCAATCCGTTTTCAAGCTCGGTCTCCGCCTGAAATTCGATATGGAAGCGCACCACACCCTTGTAAAACGTAATTCAATTTCTCGGAGAAAGAGGACGAAGCGAACGGAATAATGAGAACGTTAAAATTTGACAGGTAGTGATCATAAAAATACTTTTAAGTATCATAGATATAACTAGTCATCCGACAGAATATCGAGTCGTGAATTGAACATTTTCATTGACTTGTAAGGTAACACGTAATCAGAGCTGGTTGTTCGAGAAATCGACAAGCTTAATGGTTTGCAATATGCGCTTATACGCTTACGATCACTTGGACACTTTCACACGAACACATAATATACCATACGTCGAATTTTCATGAGAGAAATTGCCATGAATCGATATTTTATGGTCGCGAACACTAAAGCCCCTGCAGAACGTGAACAGTGTCCATTTTCCACGGCCGAGGCGAAACGACACGTATTCAACGTATCCAAACCACAGCACAGAGCGAGTTTAGCAAGCACTCTCCGACACAAAGGAACTGGACCTAATCCTTATTCTGTGGACGAAATGACAACACTTACCAAAGCATTAATATATCCACATTGTGTATGATCACTAATTAAGGCATTTCCAGTATTTCGGTGTGAAATCTATTAAAACATGTCCTTGAAATGAGTCCAAACAAAAACGTTCCTCCACACACAAACTATCACAAAAGACTAATCCCGAAGCGCGCTGGAGTAAGAATTAGTCCCCGACTTTTGCCGAACGAGTTGCGATCGGGAACGCGGTCCGCCAAAGCAGCAACAAGTGATATCTGTGGAGCTATGGAGGAAGGCGATTCTAGCCGATCGATGTAGTGAAAAGTTAGTTTAACGGCGGCTTTCACAGAACTTTGATTCAGCTATTACTCGATTTGAGATTGAAATCGATGGTCGAACAAAGAATCTAGCACTCTATTGTGAAAATCGAATCAATCTCTTGTTGGATCATAGAATTTCAATAAAAATATGGGAATTTCGTAAAAGATTGGTTATATCCGAATCTGAATGAAAATAAGTTAGGAAATAATCAAAATAATCCACAGACTGAAATATACAACGTTCCTAATTGGATTTACTTCACAACTACGTATAGGGTTTATTATCTTCAAATAATGGAACAAAATAATATTAAATAAATAAGGTTATTCTGATTTTCACATATTTTAATGTTACAACGATGGTTTTGCTAACACAGTGCCATCTTTAGGTAGGTGGTATATCTTACATTTTTGAAAATTAAATTTGTTTCCGAAATCAGCTTCCATTTATATTGTAGTAGGTACAAAATTCTATTGAGGACTGAAACCCAATAAGGTGGGATCTCTGGAAATTCCAGATGATATGAAAATATTTAACAGTGGAGAGTTATTTAGGTCAAATTTTTCATTGAGTACCGTTCCGATTTTAATTTATTTATCTCTAGTGACTCTATCAGGTTCAAGGAATAACTTTTATTTTCTATATGTAACATTTAAATATTATGGTTGAAAGTATTTCGTGTTCATAACTCGTGGAAATACTTTTGTTATTGAGGAAAATTTACTAGGTAAACTTTATGGTACAGATCGGCCGACTTAATTTATTTGAACTTCCTATTTATCATCTTTATGTGTAATGTTATTATTGTTGATAAATTCACTGAGATTTGAATAACTTTTGAATGTACCAAATTTATTTTTGAGGTATGTAGAGCAATTCTCAGAAGTACATTGTATTCGGCTATACTATATTTAAATCCATTTTATTATTTTTATTCATCATTTAGTGTTGAATCGACCAAAAGATGTTGCAAGATCCCCATTGTTGAATATTTTTACTTATTGATACCAATATATTTTTTGATTATTTAAATGCCTTTTTTCCCATATTTTTTTTATCGGTATCTGTGGATTGATGGTTCTTTGTTTCCCCTTTTTGCAATGTTTTTCTACTCTTTATTTACGAAAATTTTTGTACCGCCAGTTTTTTCAGTTTTTAACTATATAAGAAGTGTTCTATAATGTTTACAGTTAGTTCAAGATGTAAACTTGACAAAATCACGGTTCTGGCGAAACAATTGTTAATAATCAATTGTGGAAATAATCTATTTCATTCAATTTAATTAAAATGAATTCCCATCAAGTAAGGACAATTAAAAAACACTTCATATTAATTTAACTTCTTGATTGCCATATGTCGAATAAATCCTTATAAGCATTAAAATAGCCATTTTTGTAGGTTCAATAACTTGAGATGGTTTTCAGAAACCACTCAAATGGCCTATTGATACAATTCGATTGGCAGATTAAAGTCTAGAAGTACTTTACACGTACAGTAAAACTACCAAAATTTGACTGCAATAATGCAGCTCCTTCAGCCATGTTCAGAACCAGTTTTCCCCGCGATTATCTCTTCTTCTTACATCGTGAAAGGATCGTAATGGCTGCAGCATAATTACCTCCAGTCGTGGATGCGCTCGTTATGGAGCCGTATTTTTAATAAGCGCAGGTACCTCGTTTTCTAATCCTCAGACGAGATTAGATTTAATAGCTATTCGTCTCGTATGCCAACTTATTGATAGAACATGGCGTCGCGTGTTTACGCGCTGTCATAGAAGATTTAGAATGTTTGTTTGTGCTCTCTGTTCAACAGCTGCGGGGCATAGAAGATTGAGTATCGCATTATTTCGCATTGATCTTCCAATTTGACAGTTTGTCGACCTTATTCTTGTAGTTTTCTTTGTGCTGTGTCTTTTTTGTTCTTGCGAGGAAGATAAAAATATTTTTGTTAAGAGTTTAAGACAGGTATAAACTGTTCCAAATAAGCTTTCTGTCGACCTTAAGAATGAAACATAAATACAACCTAGAAAAAATATTATATTACCTCCGTTTACACGATTTAAATGTGGGAGATTAACTCAAAACAAATTGTCAACTCCATTATCTTCAAACTACAAAAATTGATGTTATTTACTTCCTGATTGATTCATTCGGTCTTTACTTGATGGAAACTCATTTTTATTAAAAAATATATAAGAGACAGTATTTTCATTTCCACAAAAATTTTTATAATACAACAATTGTTTCAGTACGATGTGGTTTTTTCAGGTATCTAGATTCTACTGGCTGATGGTGTCCAGTGTAACCGAATTAAAATACAGTGTTAAGTACGTAACAAAATAGCGGAAGAACAAGTCATAAACACTCAAGGTGTTTATTGGAGTTTGTCGCTAAAAAATGCCATTAGGGAAAGATATTCAGTAATGGAGACTTGTCAATATCTGTTTGTTCATTCCAAAATATTTACGGGCATTGTACCTGTTGATTTCAAGAAATTCTAAACGTGTTAATCTTTCGACGTGGATAATTTCATACTTATTGTTTAACTATGCCTGAATTCCTTAAGAAGATTAGCATACGTCGAATGTACGGAATCCGATATGTGACTACTTTGGTGTTCTTGAATTCTTTTCGTGCATGATCTACCTGTCTGGCCAATATATATTAAAGGGCAAGCGTTGCAATTCAACTTGAAGACTCCAGATTTATTTTCTTTATTCGTTCAATCCTTATTGTTTTTTATGTAAGTACTAAGGTTATTTAATGGTTTTAAAATTTGCGTTATAATTGAAAGTATTTTTGAAATATTTAGCAATATTTTCAGATAATCCATTAACATGAGATAACGAGAAGTATTTCTGCGTATTGTCTTCTTTTATGACTTGGGGGTACACGAAATTTAATGCCATGTTCTTTTGTTTATTGGATACCATTTTGTCTATAAGAAAGGGGTTGTAACCGTTTTTTGACGCTATCTGTTTAATAAGATTTAATTCTTTCAAAAAGTTATCTGAACCAAAGAAACATTCAATAGTCTATGAATAAAACTATTATATGCTGACATCTTTTGGGTGGGAGGGTGATTTGAAGTTTTATGTATTGTAATATCTGTATGTGTGGGTTTGTGAAAAATACTGCAATCATCTAAATTATCTAGTCTTATTATTGTGAGCCCAAGAAAATTAATACTGTAGTTCTTCTTTTCTTCGATTGTGAATTAAATTCAAAATTCAAAGATACCGACCGGCAACTTATATCTTCACGAATTTTATTGATGAATTCTATCCAAAAATAAAATTCACAATCGAAGAAGAAAAAAACCACAGCATTAATTCTCTTGATCTCACTATAACAAGACTAGATAATTCACACGATTTCAGTATTTTTTACAAACACACACAAACAGATATTACAATATATTAAACTTGAAATCGCCCCACCCACCAAAACATGTCAGCATATAATAATTTTATTCATAGACTATTGAAGGCCCCTCTGAATTCTGATAACTTTTCCAATGAATTAAATATTATTTAACTTCAAACAACGATTCCCTTTCTTATAAACAAAATGGTACTCAATAAACAAAATAGCATGGCATTAAATCTCGTGTACCCAATCATAAAAGAGGACAATATACTGAAATACTTTTCATTAGCTTATGTTAATGTTCTATCTGAAAATAATGCTAAACATTTAAAAAATAATTTCAGTTACAATGCAGCTTTTAAAACCATCAATAACCTTAGTACTTATATAAAACGCAATAAGGATCGAACAAATAAAGAAAATAAATCGGATGTCTACAAGTTGACTTTCAACAATTGAACCTTAGGAAATATTGGCCAGAGAGGTAGATCATTCAGAAAAAGAATCCAAGAACACCATTTCCCAACTTCCATTATTTTGTCACGTACTTAACACTGTATTTAAACTCGGTTACACTGGACAGCCAGTAGAAGAAGCACATGGTGGTGAAACAATTATTGTATTATAAATATTTTTGAGAAAATTGAAATACTGTGTCTTATATATTTTTCAATTATTTACTTCCATTGCAGCACGATTATTTGAGTCGATTGTCTCGAATCCTCCCATCTGCTCGATGAAGTCTTGAGATTTGTTGTACTCCCCCATTGCTGCTATGAATGACTGGTAAGTTTTACCCCTAGTGTTATATTCATGCTCTAGAAGCAGGATTTTAAAATCATTATAATGATTCATCACATACATTATACACTCATATACAGGGAGTCCCAGAAATCAACGTCAAGCCGGTACTGGTTATCAGAAAAATACAGAAAAAATCTATGTGGCATGCTTTCAAAATGATAGGCAATTAAAAAAAATCCGAAAATCTACACCCTGTGACGGTCTTTTTACTTCTGTTGTCACAAATCTTCACATTTCCAAATATTTTTTTTGTTATGTAACCCTGAATAATGCTTCCCTGAATTGTTATCAAAATTTCAAAACCAGCTGCTCCAGCTTGGATGAAAAAGAAACATTTTCCCAAAAAATTTTCAAAATGAAAATTTTGCCCAGTTTAAATTGACTACTGAAAAAAAAAATCGTACTACGCGAGTTTGGTAAGTGACGTAAAAATTTGGCGCATTTAGTAAGGATTCCAAAATGGTATAAATGATCCCGTTTTTAAAAAATTTATTTACCTTAGTTAAACATTATTCTAATGTACCATTTTAAGGTAAGTTTGAAATAAAATTCCGTGGGTTCCTTAAGTTTTTAATTAAATTAGGATTTACAAGGAAGTTCCACTGAACATTTACGGTATTTTGTGGTACCAACAAGATAGCTGACCAGCGCATTAAGCCACAGTAACAGAATTCTTACAAAAAATGTTCGAAATGTTTACCATCAGCTGCAATGCAAGTTCTACACCTCCTTAAAAATGATCTCGTAATAAGACGAGCGTATTTTCTTGATGCGATGTCTTCAGCGGACTCTGCAAGTCTTCGACGCAGCTCGTCCAAATATTGAATCGGTTTGGAATACATTTTCTCCTTTATCGTACCCCAGTAAAATAAGTCTATTGGGTTCAAATCGGGTGAACGGGCAGGCCAAGAAATCGTACCACCCCGGCCAATCCACCTATCGGGGTATTCTTGATTGGGGAATTCTTTTACTGTGGCAGCATAATGCGCTAGGAAGCCATCTTTGGTACCACATGCTTCAGTAAATGTTCAGTGGAACTTCCTTGTAAATCTTAATTTAATTGAAAACTTAAGGAATTTTAGTCTTTAGTTGATATTCTTATTCTCAATGTGAGCCATGATCCATTCCCCCTTCTGATAGTGTATATCTTTCGCGGAAATATCTGCTTCATCCTAGTTTTTTTCATATACTCTATCTGGGCCCTGTTCCAATAGAATCTCCTTCCAGGTGTAGTCCTGCAAGCGTAATAAGTAATCTTTCAGATTCAAATTTTGTGATAAAACGCTTTTCAAAAGTACTAGCAGTGTTTGTTGTTGTAGGAATGTCAGTTTCCACTGTGATGAACTAAGAGATTCTTATTATTGTTATATTTAATCGTATTTACAAAAATATCAGAAGAATCAGCAGAACTCGTTATTCTAGTTGGACTAAATAGCATCTGTTCATAATTAAAAGCTGTCAACAAATCCATTAATAGTAACTTTGAGCTATTGTCATCCCTATCTCACCTTGTTGTTATGTCTTTGGTATATCCGGCATAAAGGACCATAAAATGATTGGGAAATATTGAGAAGATTCGTCTACCTTGGATCGTCGACTTATTTGTTTGAGATGAAACATGCTGTATATTTGGTGGGACCGGCTGGGAGTGATGTATTATGAGCTGCTACAATCGAACGGAGGGATCACAGTGGAGATCTACCGACGACAATTGAGTCGCCGAGCATTGCCAGAAAAACGGCCGCTATACGCCGACAGACACGATAAAGCATGGCCACATGGTGCGTCGCCTGTTAAAACGCTCAAATGGGAAGTCCTACCACAAACGCTGTACAGCCCAGACAGCTCCTTCCGATTACCATCTCTTCCGATCGATGCAACATGGCCTGGCTGACAAATACTTCTCCAATTAAGATGAAGTCACCTGATGAAACCAGTTTGGGTCTTTTGATTCATTCTCGACTTCAACGGGACTAAAATAAAATCAAATCAGAAAGAAATTATTCATTTAAATTATGTCATCTAATCTTTTATCTTCTGAACTTTGTTTATTTGTATCTGGAGTGGTAGCATTGTAGGTAAATATTTTCTAAGAAGTTTCAGATACTATCTGAATATGCGACACTTGAAATAAATGTAGAGTGATAAAGATTTTTTATTTTTTTTATCTTTCATTCCTACAATATGAGGAAAATTCTGGGTACTTTTATCTGATTATCAGATCTATGACAATTAGGAAAAGATCCGAATTCCGCAAAATATGGATGGGTCAATTAAATGAAGTGTAACCGACATTATATTGGTGTCACATCTGGCTCAGCCAGAAAGATCTGGCTTGAGTTCATTCTGCCTGTTATCGTCCGCTTAGCCACGTCATGTGGTATTCCTAGGAATGGTTCCGGTCCTACCAGAGGCAGCGCAGCTCCAGCAAACGCCAACCGATCTGCCTCTTCGTTACCCAAACAGTTTGAGTGGCTCGGTATCCCAACAAGAGTGATTCTTTTATACATACCGAGCCTGTTTGAAGCCGTGCAGCAACTCCAGACTGTTTTCGATGTACAACAGCTGGATTCCAGAGCTTTTAGTACTGACTGACTATCAGTAAATATTTTGATTTTGCCGTGGTGGATTTGCGGTGTTATCATCAGATCTGCCGCGGTCTCAATGGCAAATAGTTCTATCTTGAATGGTGGAGGTCCTCACTTGATGGAAATCCATTTTCATTTAATTTAAAAGGGATTAAATAAAAACATATTTAATAAAATTTCCACATTTATTGTGTTTCAACAGTTTAACATCGAACTCGCCTGAAGAAGCCAAGAATTTGGCGAAACAATTGTTGCAAATGTAGTGTTACAATATTGTTGAAACACAATAAATGTGGAAATTTTATTAAATATGTTTTTATTTAATCCCTTTTAAATTAAATGCAAATAGTTCTGCCTGGAATATGGTTGATTTTTGACCGAGACTCAATGAGATGTTGATTCTTGGTTGGCTCCCATAGACTCACGCTCCCGTTCCGTGCGTTATTCGCGAGCCGTCTGTGAACAAGCCAAGGTCGGTCCTCATTAGAACCTCAGCCTGGATCCATTCGTCTCGGTTGAGGACGATTATATTGAAATGCCGTTTTGACATTAGATCCGATGGCATCGATAGGGTGCTGTTCGTCCAGCATTCTTGAGCCTCCCGTCACTATTGCCTCTGGATGTCGATCGCTAGTTGATATAGTTTGTATGTGGTACGTTCCGTCTCCCTCTGCAGGAGTAGGTTCAGGGGTGGTAGATTTATTAGGATGTCCATGGCTGCCATGGTTGTACGTGAATTCTACCAGAATAGTTATTGGCTATTTGAGGATACCTCTTTTCCAAGTGACTACACAGCAGTTTCCACAGTCCACCCCTAGAGGTAGAAAGTGTGATAAGGAATACGCCATATCATCGCTCAAAGAGAGAACCCCTCCGAAGAGATGAACCCACCAGCTTCCAGTTTGGGCCCCGACTCGAAAGCCAGAACCGTCCGACTGGTAGCAGCGAAGCACTATCCAACCCCTACTGGCTCAGCAGGTCAGTACCCGAGTTGGTTTGAGACGCAACTCACCCGCCGGAGGGAATTCTTATCCATCCACCCGAACACAGTCCCATGAACTAAGATAAACTCGATTGACGACTACAATTGATCCTGGTACGAGCACCGTCTAGCTCTAGCGGCCTGTACGTCCTGACTCACCGAAACCAGGTGAGGTCATTTGATTGATCTTGGCGTCAAGCACTAATGGCGGAGCCATTTCGTCGAGATCCACAAACCCTAAATCGTTAAGAATTGATCCAGGGGCCAGGACAGGCCGGTCGAACCGTCAAGTCTCGCTAAACCCCGAGTCGTTTCATGAGAATATCCCGAACATGGGGGTCTGCGAACAGATAAATGAAATACCCCCCTAGTCCAGCATGCGGACTTTCAACCACTGCCCCCTCGAGTCCAACAACAATGGGGTGGCCAGGTGGTACAAGTATCACCTGTGGGCAAACCACCCCCCCGAGGTAACGCAGTATGCTACATAACGCACTCGGCCATTACACAGAATCCGGAGATTCATACTGAGATAGGGTAGAGTACGCCAGTTTTAAGGGAGAAGCCCTATGCTGCGACAGTTGTCACTGAGTTAATCAACCGGCTCAGCCCTCAATTTCACCTGAACGGCAAAACTAGGGCCCCATTCGGAGATCTTCCACCATACAGGTCCAGTGACTCTGCCATAGGTGTAGTGCGAAACGCACCTGTAATTATTGCAAGGCTCTGTAGTCGGGTGAGCTTATATTGGCCAATCGTTTATTGGTCTTTCTTCCACCACGCTACATCGCCATACATTATCTATGGTCTGATTACCATAGTGTATTGCCAATACATCTGCCTGGCCTTTTAACCCCAGGAAGGACTGCGTCTGAATTTAGCATTTAGATGCAAAATAACGGCAATAAGGCTAATTTTGTGAGGACCGTGACTGATATGAACAAGCACGCTAAAGTTCCAGACTTCACGTCAGTGCTTTTCATCAAAATTGCTGATGCAAAATAAATAAAAACAATCTTTCAATTCGCCAAAATTTTTATCTGAAAAAATCCGTACTTACATAAGATATTCAGTGTCTACAATCCCAAGTTATCAGTTATTCAAGTACAAAATAAGAATATAAATCGTTTTTATTTACATGACCGTTTCAATGATCCAAAAATCACGCATGCAACGATAAAATTATTGGAAATATTCAACAGATAACCGGGTGTTTACAGGATGATAAAGAAAGTAACCAATCGGACGTATTTTTTACGGAATGCCTTCGAAGATAAGAACATTTGAGGAATGGTGAAATCAGAGCTCGTGACCATGAATTTTGAAATTATTCAAACGGTCATGAATATTCGATAAAGGTCAATCCAGGTTTATGATCATTCGAAAACTTGTTGCCTGAATATTTTAACGTGATTTCGTTTTTATCGTGAATGATCATATAACGAAATATTATTGAATTTTTTTAATATGAGGAATTCCATCCTATTTTGTAGGATTTTTTGATGAACAATTTTAACATACACTCGTTCAAGACTACTACATAATGGGTTTTCATGTTGAATAATACGCTATCTAGGCAGCTGTCACTTATAAAGCTGTAATATTTTGACATTTGACAAATGGAAAATTGGAAGTGTTGAAACGAAAACACAGTTTTGTCGATTCCTCGTCTCAAGGCTTTAAAATTTCAGTCAACACAAGAACTCCAGCCGGTCGATCACCAACACCGTCGTATCTTCGCTGATTGGGCCCTTCAAATGCATCAAAATGATCCGGATTTTCATCGCAAAATCATCTTCAGTGATGAGGCTCATTGTCACGCCAGAAGCTTCCACAGCAATTTTTTATGAAGACATTACCCAATCGCCAGATTTCGGTCTTAATAACCTATGTCTCAATAGTTATGGTTCACCCTTTATATGAAATATAGGGTAGTTGTTTGGTAGAGCTTTTTAAAAAGAGGATTTTTGGAAGAATTTTTTAGGTTTATGTTGGTCATTTTTAGAGTGGAATTGGTTTTTTATAATGCAAGTATGTAACAATGCTCTATCCACTAAGGTTTTTTGAGCAAGTTGGATCAATATTCTTCATTCCCTCCGGATTTATTTATCCCTAATGATTTACGATGTGTGTTAATTCAATATATCTAATTAGATCCCCTTTCACATATTTTCAAGGGGTTTTCAATAAAATCATCCTTGTCGCACTGGTTAGTTCAACTATATTCGTCTATGTCCAAACAATCTAAATATTGGCCTCACGGATTTCAAGAGAGGGATGTTTCGTGTGCTTGGGATAATAAGTCCATAGTTTTATCCGCAAAGACGAGCATAAAGCCCGCGAAAAATTAAAGAGCTGCTCCAGTCCGGCTTAGTTAGATAACGGTGCCACTGGCCAACAACATTAGTGAATATTTACGCCCACGTTTTGTCCGCTATTTACTGAAATGGCGAATTGCAATAAGGTTAGTACAAAAATCAAAAGCGACCTTCAATCGCATTTCATATTGGTGATGAAGCTTAATCGATACGCCTACACGTTTTCCGCATGTTCGGTATCAATTATCTCGGTGTGGTCGGCGATCTAAAAATAAAATAGGAGGCCGAGATAATGAATCGGACTGTTGTTGATAATCGCTGCTTGCGGCATACGTTCAGGAGGGATTCTGACGGATGAATCATAGGCATTTCTTGCATTCATTTTTTCCGTTGGTTGTATTTTGATGGCTTTAAAAACGTCCTGAGAGGCGTACGACCATGAAACGATGTGGTCGATGTGTCATCTAATGGACCCGAGAATGGTGATGGGCAATTCAAATGAAGGATGGGACATCTAGCGTTTGTATTTTGAAGTAGTGGTAATTTCGAGTCTGGTAACGCTTCTGTCATTCTTGTTTTGAAAGTTAGTTTAATATACGACATTAGCGAAATGGATCGATTTATGCTTGTATAAAATTGGGAAATATTAAAAACTTATTTACGAGGTGGTGAATCTTCTATCCAAACTGTTAGAAATTTACGTGAAAACAGACTGTAAAATCATTATCTCTTCGGTAATCAAACGCGTCGCTTGACATTTCGGTCCAAGCTTTATCCTTACAGTAATCAAACTTGTCGTATGTGGCTTCTGCTACATTATGCGCTATCTCCGTGATAGTCAATCTTGTTGCTTGTGACATTTTGGTCCAAGAAATCGCATATCACCCTTTGTCGCTTATGTCTGAACATAAGATTATTGCGATTACTATAAACAGTAATACACATACTCATTGCTTCAACATATAATTGTTGTTGTTGAAGTGTTCGAGTTTTTACTTCCATTCCTTATCATCTTCGTTGGTTTATCTTACCGGATAAATAAAGCTAGTTCATCATAAAGATAACTACATAAGTGTTCTTGAAATTAAAATCTCCGCTACACTACATTAAATACAGTCCACTTAACCTTTCAAAGTACTGAAATAATAAGCAATCTACTACGGTAAACTAACCGTGGTACAATGCAAATTGCAGTTTTCTCTGAACAAGATCTGGACTGTATATAAAAGGCCATTGAAAATGTATGAAAATATACGGGTACATTAGAAAACAATTTCCTGAGATGCAGAAATGAAAGTAGGGGGTGAACCATTTGAAATTTGCATTTTAGATCGGCTATAAATAAAAAACCAATGAATATTTTCTCTAAGTAATGGCTACATCCCATCCGTTCAACCCAATTTGTCAGTACATTGTCGATTGTTTGGGGTTCAATCTTCAGTGTAGCACCTATCCTTAACGGATCCCCAAAAAGAAAAATGTCCTCCGAGTTGAAAATGAACTTCATCGCTAAAGATGATTTTTCTGGGAAAATGCTCATCTTCGGCTTTAGTTCATTGAGCGAGGTGGAAACGCAGGCTTCACTTCTTGAACTAATTGAACTTTGCAAGACTTCGCATCGAGGTCTACATGCAAAATTCTTCTCAGAGAAGTGCGAAAAATGTTTAGCTCATGAGCACGATGAAAAGTTGATGTTGATTGATGTTCAGCCACATTTTGGCCTACAGCAGCAACGTTTTCAGTTGTGCTCACTGTACGAGAACGTGAACGGGTTGTTTCATCAAATAACGGTCCAGTTTTCACGAACAAATTGAACCACAGATTGCCGTGAGTGCATTTCATTTCTTTTAAATTGATTATTATGAAACAGAAGATTCACCACTTTGGAAATAAGTTTTTGGAATTTTCCAGTTTTGTTCAAGCGTAAATCGACCCATTTCTTCAATGTCAAATATTAAGTGTTGCCAGACTAGAAATAACCACTGCTTCAATATGCAAACTCTAGATGTGTGGTTTGGGAAATATGGACACGCAACATAGTGCGTTGCGTTTCCATAGCTGCCGAACCCTGTAGGTCTATGGAATGGCACATTGTTTCTGAGAACTGATCCAGTTATTGTCTGAAATTTTCGTTACAACTTCAATTTCAAACGATATGATCATCCTCAAAATCTCAGCTCTTCCGAGAAACACTGCGGAACATTTTCGACAACATAAACTTGACGTAATCCACTCTCATAAATAAACATGTCTCCCGTCTCCCCTTTCCGTTCGCACAGCGAACAGAGAGATATTCTTCCTGTTAACAAAACCGATGATGCCCATTGTCTCGCACCGACCCGGAGAAGTCAGTCGCATTCATGCATATTGAAACCAGCGATCGATTGTTCTATGCTCACGTATGGTCATTCGAGTCGCCCCGGACGGAAATTCACCAAAAACGGAATATAATCACGTCGATCGTCGACGAACGGGCCCCCCGGCGGACAGGTTATTCCGGTAGGCCGTTGCCTTGCCTCCCATGATGACGGATCCGTGTAGCAGATGTTTCCGTTGCGGTGAGGATTGGAAAGGGTATTCTGGTTTCACTATTAGCACTAAGATTAAGATTATGACGTGCTTTGTTAACACGACAAATTTGGTCAGTCTCTAGGAAGAAATAAAGAGATATTGTTGCGAATCACTGTTACTTTCCTATGGGTACCATAAAAATAGGTCGGGGAAAAATGAATCCATTATTTTTACCTGAAATTCAGGACTTTATTCAACATATTTTGAATCTGTCTGATTTGGGTCAGATATGCATCGTTTAATTCTATAATTTGTTGCCATTTAAAAGGTAGCAACCCTTATAGAAGTCTTGGTCCATATTGGCGAAAAACTCTAGTAATCGATTTTCACAACCTTCTATTGATGCCAATTTCTTATCACTCAGGAAGTTTTGTAATGTTAAAAAAGATGGTAATCGCTTGGTGGCAGGTTCGGACTATATGTGGGATGCATTAAAACTTCCCAACCAATCTCCTGGAGTTTCTGGCGTGTCAATACGGATGTGTGTACCTTGGCGTTGTCCTAATAGAACACAACACCTCTTGTGTTGGTCAATTCTGGCCGTTTCTGGTCGATCACCAGCTTTAAATGTTCCAGTTAGTGACAGCAGAGATACGAAATTCGAATATATCCTGAATTATATGAATCCAGTAGCTGGTGGTCTACTTATAAAGAGGTGTTCAGATCCTTGCTCTTCACCCAGGGGGATCTAAAGCTGTATCTTGAAATTCTGAATCCCTTTACTCAACGCACGTCGTCAACCGAGTATCAGTTTTCAATTTCTGAATTAAGTCAATTAACAGGCAGCCAGTAAACATATGCAGTGGCTTAAAGTCAAGTTATACTCCTTCAATGGAAATATGAGGAAAGTGAAAGAAGGTGGCGTGGTTAATCCGAAAATATCGACTTCATTGGCTCCAAAACTAAAATCTAGACCACCAATGATTCATCCAGGTTTGAACAATCCTTCCAATAATCCAAAATTAATCGCGCAAGAATGTCCGCCAATTTAACTTCAATTCGTCCAATTCCACCAAGTCATCAATAAATGAACCTCAAATGAGATGTTTAAAATGGACGTCGAACACATCGGTAAAGAAAACATAATTACGTCGTAATTTTACGCAATTAATACTTGACAAACTGTACCAAAAATGGATCTGTACGTTAATATTTCAAAATGCTTGGATTTCAACGGTGAAATTAAAGTGTGGTAGATGTTGAGGAGTGCGTTATACCACTAGAGTTAGTAAATACTGCTGGAAATGTTATGTTACATTTATTGCTGAATAAACCAAGGCAAATATGAATACGCGTTTCATGGATTATTGGCGAAACAATAAATTCAATCAAACTTAACTCAGATATTTAAATCCCAAACCTACTGCGAAAGTTTCAAATCTCCAGCTCTTTCAGTTCGAAAGTTAGAGTGTTTACGGACGACCGACAAATTAACTTTTGACCTCGGATTCTTCATCAGTGGGTCGAGCCTTGTTAGTCGTTTGAGATCAGATTTCGAAACTATGGATTAAATGATAGTTTCGTAGAATAAGCGCGCAAAGTACAGAATTCTGGGATCTCATCCGACAGTTAAATAAACGTCATTTTTGCACGCCACTGGTACCGAGAATCGCACAAATAATTCAAGACAACGGGAAGAAATTGAATAATTGAGACATCTGAATAAAATATGCAAACGAATGTATAAAATATACCCGATACATGAATAAAATATGACGAAGAATACACAAACGTGTGAATATTTGTATAAGCACATAGATTTACTATTAATAAATGAATATTTTGCACATTGTTCGTTTTTATTCATCTGGCAAGTTATAAACGGAACTACATCGAAAACATCGTCTCCTTAAATAGTGCTTACATGTATATTTAGGAGTTTAAATAGCTTCACTTATTTTCTGAGAATTGTTTTGGCAACCATGTTCTTCTAGAGGCATCTGGGGTCGTTATAAGTGAGATTATTCATGATGAAAGGCAAATTATACAAATCTTCTTGATCGTTCAGAATGTTATTTTTATATTAATTTAAGCGTTTCCTAATTTGTAGCTATTCGAGTATATTTAATATCAAACCTGTAGGTTGGATCCAAAATTTCAGATTTTTTGTGAATTTATGGATTATGTTCGATGATTTGCATAATTTGAAACACGTTTATTCAACCGATAACTGCGTCCTCAAATTTTAGTTTTTGTAAACTCCAAAGTTTTTGAATTTTTCCCCGTATGGACTACGTTTGTCTTGAATGCGATATTTATATTTTACTTTTGAGACCTAGATATGTTAGGCATGTATAGCGACGTTCATGCTTTTCTTTTATATGAGGTTATATTAAATTCAAGGTCTTCCTGTTAAGTGTTTATTTACGTATATTGTTTATAAAAGTTGTTTCTTAACCATTATTGATGGCAATTTTTTAAATTCTGTTTAATTCTAATTGAAAATTTGATATATTTTGAGGTATATTCATCAGTCTATCTATCATAGATATTTATTTACCTTGAAATGAATCACATTTTCAATTAGAATTGAACAAATTGCTATCAATGATGGTTTCGAAATATCTTCATAGACAATATACGTAAGCAAAAACTAAAGAAGAAGACCCTGATTTAATATAAGATATAAACGAAAAGCCTGACTATCGCTATGCATGCTTAACATATCTAGGGCACACTATAAACAAAATATTTCGTTTCTTTCAGAAACAAAATTTAAATGTCGCGTTCAAGACAGACAATAACCTAGCTTCATTCATAAAAAACTCCGTACGGGGTAAATTGAAAAGTACTGGAGTTTACAAACTTAAATCACTTCAATATAGGCCAAACCAGCCGCAGTTTCTATCAGAGATTCGAAGAGCATTCGAGAAGTTATCGGTTGAATAAACGTGATTTGAATTATGCAAATCCTCTTATCGAACATAATCATAAATTCACAAAAAAAACCGAAATTTTGAATATCCAACCTGAAGGTATGAAACTAAATATATTGGAATCGCTACAAATTAGGATACACTTCAATGAAGATAAAAATCTCGTTCTGAACGATCAGGTAGATTCGACCCAATTCTTAGAAATGAGTTAAGCTGTTTGAACTTTTAAATGCACATAGAAACACTATTAAAGCAGACGATATTTTTGATGTAGTTCAGTATAACTCGCTCAGATGATGGTACCGTGTGTTGAAACAATTGTTAGCTCCATGAAGACTGATTATATAAAAATATATTATGTAAATTGGAAAGTATGAAATGCCAAAACTATAGAATATTATTAGAGGTGCTCTAACAGTTTTTGAAGCACTCTAGAGTGGTATAAGTGAATACTAATATCGGGTGTTTTTTTTGGAGTGATAGAACTTTCGATAGGGATAACTGTGATTTGACAGAAGGCTGCTGTAAATCATAGTGTTAATGATGATCCAGATTTGTCTATTCGTGGACGTTCACAACAAGTTGGACTCTGTACACCCACCACATGGAAAATTTTGCGTAAAGATCTTGGTCTACACCCATACAAGATCCAACTGGTTCAAGAACTAAAGCCACTTGACCATAATAAGCGTCGTTTGTTTGCCGATTGGCCCCTAGAACAGCTTGAAGTTGATCCAGTTTTTTATCGTAAAATTGTGTTTAATGAGGAAGCTCATTTCTGGTTGAACGGCTATGTAAACTAGCGAAATTGCCGTATATGGAGTGAAAACAATCCTCAAGAAGTTCTGCAGGTTCCATTGCATCCTGAAAAATGCACTGTATGGTGTGCTTTACACGCTGAAGGCATCATCGGTCCATATTTCTTTAAAAACGACGTTGGAGCTAATGTTACAGTGAATGGTGCTCGTTACAGATCGATGATAATTGATTATTTATTTCAAAAATTGAATGGTATCGACCAAGAAGTGTTTTCGTTTCAACAAGATCGTGCTACACCTCATGCTGCTACCGTAACAATTGATTTATTGAAAGAAAGATTTGGCGATAACATTATTTCGAGAAATTATCCAATTAATTGGCCTCCAAGATCATGCGACATAATTCCACTGGATTATTTTCTTTGGGGTTATGTCAAGTCATTAGTTCATGCTGATAAACCAGAAACAATAGACGCTTTGGAAGTCAACATAACTCGTGTTATTTATGAAATAAGGCCTGAATTCTCTAAAGAGTTGTCCAAAATTTGTCTGGTCGAATGCGGTTCCTCAAAGCTAGTCCTGGTGGACATATGCTGGAAATTATTTTTAAAATGTCATAAAATTATCTTTCAAATTAAAAAAAACTGGCTTCAATCTTAATTTAAATGTGTTTTATTTCAATTTAAAGTTCTATCACTCGATAGTTTGTAGCGAGTTACACAGTATTCTGTCATTCTTAATATGAATTTAATCAAAATAAGTGCCCAGCCCTGATCTGGATCTGTTTCCAATCTCTCCATTCTCAATTAAAGTTTTAGAACTTAAAAATACTCCACGTTGAATTAAAAAGCACCATTAACTCATTTTTTTCAGAATTCGATATTCAACAGTGGCTTCAGATCAGATCGTACGATTTAATGGCCTATAAAAATCTTGCAGTCCATACACAGTCGTTAATTTCGGAACAAGGTCAAATCGGAATCGTTCGACTTTACGAGATATTGATTAACGTTAGACGAGAGTATGAAATATGAGAGAAAAAATTACGAGAGACTGTTGTATTGAATATTTTCAGAGTTCTTTCGTGGGCGGTTATCCGACAGATACCCAGTGGCGTAACGTAACTTTTTGCAACATGGAGAAGATCATCGTGAATTGTACCGGTTAGGTTACTGGCTCTTTCACCAGGTGACTACTCAACAGTCTCCACAATCTGCCCAGGAAGCGAATAGTGTGATAAGGATACGCCTTATCATCGCGCATTAGCGAGAAACACTCCGAAGAGTTGAACCCACCAAGCTTCCAGTTTCAGCTTCAGTCCGAAAACTTACACCGTAACTGGCAGCGTAGCACTAACCAACCTCTACTGGCTCTGCAGTGTCAGTACCCGAGTTTTTTGAGACGCAACTCACACGCCGTATGGGCTTCTTATCCACCCATGCGAACGCAGTATCATGAATCAAGATAGTCTCAAGAATTGATGCCTCAATTGATCCTGGTATGAGCATCGTCAATCCAGCACGTACGTCAAGACCCTCAAACCCTTGTGAAGTCTTTCAATTGATCCTGGCTTTAAGCACCAGGAACCTAAGTCGTATCGTAGAGATCCACAAACCCCAGAAACTCCTCGCTAACGATCCTGGTTCAGGACGAACCGTCAAGTTCCGCTTAACCCTGACGATATCCTGAACATGGGTTTCTGCGAACAGATAGATTCTTCTAGTACAGCATGCAGACTTTCAACCACTGCCCCCTCAGGTCAACACCAATTGGATGGCCACGTCGTACAAATACTTCCCGAGGGCCTCTACCCTCCCGAGGAAACGCAGTATTCTACATAATGCACTCGGCCATTGAACAGAAAAATCCGGAGATTTACTGCAATAAGGTAGAGTACGTTAGTTTTAAGGGTGAAGCCCTGTGCTGCAACAGACACCCTTGTCACTGAGTTTGACAACGCGACTCAGCCCTCCATTTCACCTTTACGGTGAAACTAGGGCCCCATTCGGTTGAACTTCCACCACACGGGTCCAGTGACCGGCGCCAGCGACATTGCTTTGGGCATTAAGACTTAATCGTCCATTTCACCGGGATGAAACTATGATCAAGAAAAGCGGCCCCAGCGCGTCAAACTACAATGTCATGGGGGCGCATGGGGCAGATCATAGTGAATAAATCCGTATCCTCTAAGTATCATACTAGTGGAAGAATCCCTTATAGATTATATAACGGTATTTACCCGCCTGTCATTTGATGCATGAGCTCTGTGACTATAACAAAGAGAAGGGACGCCCGTATGGCGTCTGTATTGAATTTGAAGCGGTAGAGAGGAAGGTACTTTGAAATAAACCTCCTAAGCGACTTGAGAAACATATTCGACATAATAGTACTTATAACATTCCCTTGGTAACTCTAAATAAGTGAACTTCTCTTAAATGTTTTTTTTTAAATTGCATGTTGTACACTTCTGAATCCCACCTTAGTTTTAATGTGAGCTTCTTAGTTATTGCACGTTCGTTCATTGTAATTCCGCTCATCTTCATTCTTGTATTTTGCTTCAGTGATATTAATTCGACCGGAGTGGTTTACTAAAATGCATTGCCTTTGTTTATTGTACAAATGAAGCTGCATGACCCACACAAGTTATATATTTATATTGTATACTTTTTCTCGGTGCCCGATTGTTGTTTTTTGTATTAATTAATGACGGTTCTTTATTTGTGCTGGTCATGTTATTCGCAGAGCCTGGTATGTAACTGATTTGCATATATTCTGGTGTTATCCTCCGGTAAATGATTTGAAGTAAAACACTTTATTTCCGCTTATTTTTATTTATATATATGTATTATGTATATGGTTACTGTAGTAACCATACTCACCTGACGAAGTCAATATGTAATTGACGAAACAATTGTCGTTGAAAAATAAAAATAAGCGGAAATAAAGTGTTTTACTTCAAATCATTTACGATGAATTTCCGTCAAGTAGAGACCGAAACAATCAAGAATTTTATCCTCCGGTTACCTATTTCTTTGTTTTTCTTTTAATTTTAATATTTATTAATACATCCAGGTGATGGGGTACTGTATCGATTTTATAATATCCTTGTCAGTTTGTGTTTGCCATATGCAGGCGCCCGTTTACCTTGCGAAATTGTATTCCTTGTGAACAGGTGGCGCTCTTTATGGTGAATCATTGAGTAGTCCTGGTAAAGAACGACATATCGTACAGAGACAGTAGATAGCTCTGGATATCCAACTCTATGATAATGGGTGATTGCTGAATCATTGTCACGAGGTATTGTGATATCCCCAGAATTAGTTCGTGTTACCCTTCAGGTAGTGTTCAGTTTGTTCCTTAGAAATATCTGAGCCTTGCTAAGTCTTTGCCACCCCGAAGAAGACAGATACAGCTTTTTTGATAGTTGCGTTTCCGGTTGACTCGAGTTATGTCAGATCCTCTCTTCAAGGTGATCTGGAGATACCACATTATCTTTCCAACTAAATTCAGTCCTCGGGCCCTGTAACAGAGGTTCTACACTGGTTAAAGGAAGTATAACTGAATGTTCACGCTGGCTGTAATCCCCTCCGCTGTATAAGAAAGAATCTTATCCTATGTGAGAGTGTTACTGACCTAACGATATAAAGAAATGAGTCTTCTATATCCTGGGTGCTGTAAGGTTCACTCTGTAGCTTCACGAACCACTGAGTAGAGTTAATGTACCAGCAGGCCGATAAATGTTTGTTTCCGTTCATTGAGAGTTGTTATCCCTCAATATAACTAGTATAAATATATTATTCTGACGTTAGAAATTAGAATACACTCATTTAAATTATCACGTTAAATGTATTTCCATTAAGTTAAGACAAATACAAACAATTATTTCTTGAAACTTGTCTATATTATGATCAACTTGGAAATAACAATGGCTATTAAAGCATATTTAGCTTTTCTACTGGACAATATGAGTTTGTCATGGTTTGTCATGCTCTCATTTCGCTATACCTAAGTTCTCCATTCTTCTTTAAATAATTTATTACATTGGTGAAGTGTAACAGAAATACAAACATGATTCAGATTCGTTATTGATGAAGAGTTGGTACTGTATCCACATGTATCCGGGGTGATATATTTTTCCTCGAAATGTTTATGCCAACATTTTTTTCGATACATATCCTCTGGCAGCATTGTGTTGAGACTTGTAGTTTGCAAAATATCCAACCATTTCTGGAATCTGGATAAGTTGTTTTTATAATTATGAAAACGATTCCTGGTAAAGGTGTCAACTTCACAACCACTGCATACCAACGGTGACTCATATTATGTATTTATATTTAAACTGTTTCAGGAAACCCTCGCAAGTGTAGTACTCTAAGTAACTTTACGGATTGTTCTAAGAACGATAACCTTTTTATCATGATCTTCTATTTGGGGGATAATAGGACGTTACATTGTATAGACAACCCAAATTACACCTAATGAGACCAAGGAAACAGTGGCGGGAGGTTCAAATAGTTAAAACATTGTAAAGTCGAATACTATATTTATATTAGTAATACTGAAAGGCAACAACCCTCAATGAACAGAATCAATATTCATCAGCCTGCTGGTACCTTTACTCTACTCAATGCTTCGTGAAGCTACAAAGTGAACCCTGGGTATAAGTGACTTATGTCTACATGTTGTTAGGTCGTTCACGTTCTCGTATGGGATATCATTCTTCTACAACGAAGAGGATTACATCCAGCGTGCACCTTCAGCTATACTTCCTCTAAGCAGTGCAGAACCCTTATCATAGGGCCATAGGATGGAATTTGGACGGATAAAAAGGTGAATAAAGTGGTATGCCAGGAGATCACCTTGAAGAGGAAATCTAACATAATTCGAGCCAACCAGAAACGAAACTATCAAAAGGACTGTATCTGTCCTCTCAGTGGTGGCCAAGCCCTAGAAGGGCTCAAATATTACTATAGAAAAAACCGAATACTACCTGAAGGGTCACGCGAACTAATCCTGAATAATTATCCAGCAATTACTCACACATTCTCACAACAGCGTCGTATATCCGGAGCTATTTACTGTCTATGCGATATGTTGTCCTTTACCGAGACTACTCAATGAATCACCCAAACGAACGCTACTGCTTCACAAGGAATACGATTTCCCAAAGTAAGCGTACGCATATGTCAAACATTTAACACAAACTGACTAAGACATTATAAAAAAGATACAGTACCTGGGCGTATTAACGAATGTTACAATAAAAGAAAACAGAGAACTAGGTTACTGAGAATTAGACAAGAATACATGCATATCAGGCACTGCGAATACCATGAACAGCACAACTAAAGAACCACTATTAATAAATAGCGCAAACAACAACCAGGCGCCTAGAGAAAGTATGCAATATAAATAGATAACTTGTGAGGGTTGTGTCGTTTTATCTATATACAAAGGCAATGCATTTTTGTACATGAATCCAGTCGAATTAATATCACTGAAGCAGAAATACCAGAATGAAAAACGATGAGTGGAACTAAAATGAACGAACATGTGATAACTGAGAATCCTTCATTAAAACTAATGTGGTATTCAAAAGCGTAAAGCATGCCATTAATCAGAAGCTTTTAAAAGAAGTTTACTTACTGAGAGTAACCAAGGTAGACTATTATAAGCACAATTCTCTCGAGTTCATTTTTCAAGACAGATTTATTTCAAAGAATCTCCCTCACTGGCGCTTCAAACACAAAGGAGACGCTATAAGAGTGTTTTTCCTCTTTGTTATAGTCACAGAGCTCATGCATCAAGTTCCAGTGCCACAGAATATTTGACACTGACATAGACGGGCGTATACCGTGATATAACCTATATAATCGATGAGGGATTCTCTCACTCGTACCCTTCTTAAGAAGATTTGAGAAATTCCAGTCCCGCATATCCCGCCCCCCAGACATTAGATCTTGTCGTGATGGGGGGGGGGCTTGCCATGACTAGGAACCTAGTTTCGTCCCGGCGAAATGGAGGGTTGAGTCTTGATGTCTAACATAATGCCAATTCGCGCCAGTCACTGGATTTGTATGGTAGAATATCTCCGAATGGGGCCCTAGTTTTGGCGTTCTGGTGAAATGGAGCGCTGAGCCGGTTGATTTACTCAGTGACAAGGAAGTCTGTCGCAGCACAGGGCTTCTCCCTTAAAACTGGCGTACTCTACCCTTTCGCAGTTAATCTCCGGATTTTTCTGTGTAATGGCCGAGTGCGTTATGTAGCATACTGCGTTACCTCGGGGGGTGGATTGCCCTTAGGTGGTACCCCATTGTTGGACTCGAGGAGGCAGTGGTTGAAAGTCCGCATGCTGGACTAGGAAGGTATTTCATTTATCTGTTCGCAGACTCCCATGTTCGGGATATTCTCATGGAACGACTCGGGGTTTAGCGGGAGTTGACGGTTCGTCTGGTCTTGTCCTGGCCCCGGATCAATGCGTAACAATTTAGGGTTTGTGGATCTCGACGAAATGGCTCTGCCGTTAGTGCTTGATGCCAGGATCAATCAAATGACTCCACATGAGTTCGGTGAGTCAGGACATACCGCTAGACGGTGCTCGTATCAGGATCAATTAAAGTCATCAATCTTGGGATTATCTCGGTTCATGGGACTGCGTCCGGGTGCTCGAATAAGAATTCCTTCCGGCGGGTGAGTTGCGTCACAAGCCAACTCGGGTACTGACCTGCAGATCCAGTAGAGGTTAGATAGTGCTTCGCTGCTACCAGTCAGACGATTTTAGCTTTCGAGCCGAGGTTCAAACTGGAAACTGGTGGGTTCATCTCTTCGGAGGGGTTCTCTCTTTGAGCGATGATATGGCGTATTCCTTATCACACTTTCTACCTACTGTGGAGACTGCTCTCACTTGGTGAAGAGCCATGCTCACATACCAATATGAAAACCTGGTAGAATTCACGTGTCCAGCACATCCAATCAATTTATCACATATTATTATTATATTCAGATATTTTACTTATTCATTTAACTCAAAATTACCGCAGTAAAGATTAATTAAATTCTAAATTGTCTCTTGTCAGGAGCGTCATGATGACGTAGGCATCATCAGAGACGCACGTGTCAGTTCTCCGAACTAACTAAACGTAACAAGAATTTTGCTTTAGTTGGTGGTCTATGCGATTGTTTGTCTACGGTTTTGTTACCATACAGCAGATGGAAAACGTCCACAAAAACAAACGGGATTAAGAATATGAATTAAACGGCGGATTTCGAAGTAGCAGCCAGCCCGACGCCACTGCAGCGACCGGGCCTTTAGCGTGGGCGACCTCGTGGTTTACCCGAGATGCATAAATTTACTGGAACCGGGTCTTGATGTAACGAGTCCCACATACAGAACCGGATCGCCGGGATCAACAACTGCGTGCGTAATTAAAAACGAGAACGTATAAATGATTAAACCTCTCTCTCTCACTCTTATCGCCATACCAGGAGCTAACTTTTTGCACGCCATTCCAGTAGAGCTAGGCAAATGTTAGTAATTTTTCAATTTCGAGCCAAAAATAGTTGAAACGACTAGGTTTCACTAACTAATGTAGAATCCGAAGTCAAAATTAATTCTGTCCGACCGTAAACACTCTTCTTTCGAACGAAAAGAGCTAGAGCTGCTTTCGAACGAAATTTCTGTGATGTCTAGTTCAGTAGTGCAATGAACTACTGCAGGACCTGTATATGACATTACTATCAAAGATGGCCGTTCCATAATTGTGTGGTTTTCATCTTGACACAATATTGTTTTTCATTTCTCGAGCCTTTTTGAGCACATTCCTTGAATTGTTTGGGGATTTTGTTCCAAACGTGAAATGTTGAATCCGGCAGTAAAGATGGCCACCGAAACTAATTCCCCATAGAATAAAATAATAAGATGCGATTTTTTACTTGATAGAAGGATAATCACAAATTTTGAATATCAAAACAGATTTAATCTGTTAGTCTTCTACAATTTCAATTTAAAAAAATTCTATTGAGGCTAACATTATATCGCTCATTATTCAACTTCTTCTTTGGTTATAATTTATGGACAACATGGTTCGTCAATGTGAAATATGTAAAAATAATAGTTCAAAAAAAAAAATTTGTTGCCTGTAAAGTCGGTATACGGGCGAAAGTTTTACGTGACAACGACTTTGAGTGGTAAAATAATTTTAATGTGAATATTCATTCGTATAGTAGGAAGAAGGATGAAATAATAGTAACAATTTAAAACATTTATTTATACAAAGAATTATATTTAAAACATTAATTTATACAAAGAATCTCGCACTGAATTTCATATTAACAAAATTTTATTTATCAATCAGTTGTTATAAGTTATTAATAAATTTAACTTGTTTTACATTGTTATAAATATAAAAACTAAATTTAAAAGTTAGAACATTTATTTAAATCACATTAATTGTTAATATCAATCGATTTTAATTCAAAGTGTATTTTCTAAAAGGAGAAAACTAATTCACATTTGATCTTTGAATTTGTAAATCGCGCGCTTACGACCTTGCGCAGTGATTAGTCGTCTCGGTTTGAATGTTTGAAAGTTTCGATTTGACAGGTTGGAGGTTAAACATTGTTATTTCAATTTTTTACATAGCAAGTCGCGCTCATTTTTTCAAGTTAAACAAATTATTATTGGTTGAGAAACGATTTCTACTACTTTTTTGATTGAAAACTACCACAACATTGTGATTACTACAACATAACCTATTCACTTATGTCTTAGTCATTTATTTCATCATGTTATATTATCAGTCTGAAATTATTTACCTTTGCTGTTTGAATTGTTGCGATGGACGAAACTACCTTCACATTATCACTACACAATCGTTTTACAATTAACTGGCAACGTGTAAACTTGTATGCAGGCGCCTAAGCGAAATAGAAGCGCAAGACATGAACCGGTGTGTATGCCTATCTCTCTCACTCTCTCTCTCTCTCTCGCTCTGTCTCTCTTGCTCTTAGGCGGGCTAACTGTGCTCGAGTGGAAGGGACGCGTGCCTTTCACTTTTTATGTCTGTCTCTCTCGCTCTTAGGCGGGCTAACCATGCCCGAGTGGAAGGAACGCGTGCCTCTCACTCGCTCTCATTGTGAGCGCATAACGTGAGCGGAGCGTAACGCAGTTTCTTGAAGTGTCACCCGGCAAACCAATTTATAAGACGTTGTCACGTCAAAAAACACAACAAGTCTTATCGATTATCTCCATGTAATCGAACCATTTCATTTAATGCTTCACTGTTACATGGAGGTCTTCCTGTTACTTTTGAGCAATCAGTTCTTCAATTCGAATACCGTCCAAGGATCTTCCACGACTAAGTGCTACATAGGCTTGACCAGCAACAAACAATCGTCAGCCTAAATAAATGACTGCATGATCAACTGTACAACCTTGCATTTTGTGGACGGTCGATGCCCAACTCAGGATTGATGGCAACATCCGTCTCTCAACAGTTCCATAGCTGTATTTTGCTGAGAACTGTATCGATACGAACTGCCGGAATGTCTTCAGCATATACCTGGCCCCTGCGAAAATTTGCCCAGATGATTTCTGTAATAAAACCAATATTACCATTTACTAAACCTTTTGATACGTCAATATTCGATCACATCACTTTAGATCCTACGAATATTTTCAATACTTTAGGAAGACCCCCGTTTTATCGATATCATTAGGTACAACAGAATCTAAATCCTTATGACCTAAATTTCGTGTAGCATCAATGAGTTGGTCTTGTGTTTTTATCGTATAAATAGCTGTCCCTTTGTGCTCAAAACTCTGGAGAACCTTTTCGTTATGTCTATCAACTTGGTCATTTGTTGGATTGATCCTCAATGCTTTCTCAATCGAAAACTCATTAGATGTATCTGTTGACACTTTTCTTAGAAGAATTTCAAGATGTTCAGACGTCAATTCTCCAACTTTTAGAGCGTTAAGCACGTTTATAAAAGTGGTGTCTCCTTGTTGGCGCATGTTTTGTTTGAGTTCAATCAGACGAAACTGTCGCCACAAATGAATAATTTTTTAATCACCCCTATATAAAAATTCTGAAAAATTCGATAAGCTTAATCGAAACAACAAAGAGATATCACCCCTGTACAACAGATTAAAAAAATCCAATATTATTCATTGAAACACCAGAAGTTATTTGGATCGCTCTGTAGAATGAAATTATTTGAAGGATCCAATATTCCTCAAAAATGCATATGACAATTTTTGAATCACTCCTATATAACAATTTCATTTTGTAAATCATACAATCATGTATGTATACGGAACATGACGCAACTACCATCTCTACGCGATTGAGCTAAACTCAGAGGCCGGTCACAAAGTTTCAAACAATAAGACAAGAGCTGCACGCATGCGTAGTTCGCGCACTAGCTCTATCTCTCTTACTCTCATGTAAAGGATCCGGAAAGAAATTGATAAATCCTGGCGAATCTAATCGATAATCGAATATTTTATCCGAATTATTGCATTCTCATCGGCCTTTGACAGGTGTGCAAAATTTGAATTGAATCTGATCACTCAAAGTCGAGCCCAGAAGAGTAGGTTACAAACAAGCAAACAAGCAAGCAAACATACAAGTGAAGCTAATAAAAGCGTGTTAAAAATAATCAGAATTCCCATCCTGATTTGTCTATTAGAAGTAAGAAACACTTAATATACCGTTGTGTTATGAATTTGAAAAATATTGAATTTCTTACAACGTTGCCAGCGCAGAACTATCAGATTTGTTCATCCTTGTCGCACTCGTTAGCTCTGCTATATTCGTCTTTATCCAAACGATCTGAATGTTGGCCTCACAACAAATAAGATTTCAACAGATGAATGTTTCGTCTCCTTAAAATAATCTATAATAAGTCTCTGGGGAATTACAAACTTTGAGTAACAAAACAGATTTAATCTGTTAGTCTTCTACAATTTTAATTTAATAAAAAATTTTTTAAAAAACATTTAGAATTAAATTAATGTCGAATAATAAGCACTGCTTATATTTAATAGACGTATAAAAATCAAAATTCACTATACAATATCAAATGGAATAAAAAACCCAACAAAAATAAGTTATTAATTAAAATTAAAAATAAGTAATATCGAATGTTTCGTTCCAAACATACGCACCTGAACTCGTCGAAAAGGCCGTGGTACGTACGTTTTGCCTTTGACAACATGTTCAGTTTCTGGTCTTATATTTATGAAAACTAAATCTTTTTCAAAAATACACAACATAATTTTAAGAACTTCTCCAAAACTAATTCATTTGAAATATTTAATATGTTTAAATATTTAAATAAGTTACTTCAAATATTCTCAAAAACATGCAGCACATCCTCAAAAACAATTAGAATTCAGATAAGGTCAGTTCAACTTTACATTTATAATATAAATTCAATTAAAAATAAATAAACTTGTAATCTTACCAAACAATTTCTGGACACTGTGAATGCAATTAAAACTAGGTAGGTACATCTAATATCCAAGATAATCTATGTTCTATGCTAAACACAAAAATCACACAAAGTTTGTAAGGTATTTTATGGCCTTCATTAAACCGCTGGAAACTATAATAAATTTCATTATTCAAAAACCTAATATAATTATAGATTATATATAAAATAATATAATAAGATGCGATTTTTTACTTGATAGAAGGATAATTACAAACACTGAATATCGAAACAGATTTAATCTGTTAGTCTTCTACAATTTTAGTTTGAAAAAAATTATTTTTTAAATTTTAAAATTAATTAAAAAAATTTATATGAGATAGTAATTTATCTCCACAAAAATGTTTGTACTACTACAACAATTGTTTCACCACGATGTGGCTTCTTCAGGTACTACATTGTACTATCTTCACCACATCGTGGTGAAACAATTGTTGTAGTAGTACAAACATTTTTGTGGAAATAAATTAGTGTCTCATATACATTTTTTTAATTAAAATGAGTTTCCACCAAGTAAAGACCGAATCAATCAAATATTTTAGAATTAAATTAATGTCTAATACAGATTTAAATAAATGTCTAATACAGTTTCCAGTGGTTTAATGAAGGGCATAAAATGCCTTACAAACTTTGTGTGATTTCTGTGTTTAGCATAGAACATAGATTACCTTGGATATTAGATGTACCTACCTAGTTTAAATTGCATTCAGTGTCCAGAAATTGTTTAGTAAGATTACAAGTTTATTTATTTTTAATTGAATTTATATTATAAATGTAAAGTTGAACTGACCTTATCTGAATTCTAATTGTTTTTGAGGATGTGCTGCATGTTTTTGAGAATTTTGAAGTAACTTATTCAAATATTTGAACATATTAAATATTTCAAATAAATTAGTTTTGGAGAAGTTCTTAAAATTATGTTGTGTATTTTTGAAAAAGATTTAGTTTTCATAAATATAAGACCAGAAACTAAATATGTTGTCAAATGTTTGTCAAAGGCAAAACATACGTACCACGTCCTTTCTTCTTCTTTCGACGAGTTTAGGTGTGTATGTTTGGAACTAAACATTCGATATCACTCATTTTTAATTTTAATTAATAATTTATTTTTGTTGGGTTTTTATTCCATTTGATATTGTATAGTAAATTTTTATTTTTATACGTCCTATAAATATAAGCAGTGCTTATTATTAGACATTAATTTAATTCTTAAAGTTTGAAAAAAAATTTTTTTTAAATTGAAAAATTGTCGTATGCATTTTTAAGGAACATTAGATCCTTCAAAAATTTTCATTCTAAAGGGCTATCCAAATAACTTTCTGGTGTTTCAATTAATAATATTGGATTTTTTTAAAATCTGTTGTACAGGGGTGATATCTCTTTGTTGTTTCGATTAAGCTCATTGAATTTTTCAAAATTTTTATACAGGGGTGATTCAAAAATTATTCATTTGTGGCGACAGTTTCGTCTGGTTGAACTCAAACAAAACATGCGCCAACAAGGAGACACCACTTTTATAAACGTATAACGTATTAACGCTCTAAGAGTGGAGAATTGACGTCTGAACATCTTGAAAAGTGTCAACAGATATATCTAATGAGTTTTCTATTGAGAAAGCATTGAGGATCTATCTAACAAATGACCAAGTTGATAGACATAACGAAAAGGTTCTCCATAGTTTTGAGGACAAAGGGACAGCTACTTATACGATAAAAACACAAGACAAGGTAATAAGGATTTAGATTCTGTTGTACCTAATGATTCCTAAAGTATTGAAAATATTCGTAGGATCTAAAGTGATGTTAAGATCGAATATTGACGTATCAAAAGGTTTAGTAAATGGTAACATGGGTTTTATTACAGAAATTATCTGGTCAAATTTTCGCAGGGGCCATGTATATGCTGAAGACATTCCGGCAGTTCGTATCGATACAGTTCCCAGCAAAATACAGCTATGGAACTGTTGAGAGACGGATGTTGCCATTAATCCTGAGTTGGGCATCGACCGTCCACGAGATGCAAGGTTGTACAGTTGATCATGCAGTCATTTATTTAGGCTGACGATTGTTTGCTGCTGGTCAAGCCTATGTAGCACTTAGTCGTGGAAGATCCTTGGACGGTATTCGAATTGAAGAACTTGATTGCTCAAAAGTAACAGGAAGACCTCCATGTAACAGTGAAGCATTAAATGAAATGGTTCGATTACATGGAGATAATCGATAAGACTTGTTGTGTTTTTTCAAACTATTATTTTTACATATTTCACATTGAAGAACCATGTTGTCCATAAATTATAACCAGAGAAGAAGTTGAATAATGAGCGATATAATGTTAGCCTCAATAGAAAACGTAAATAATTGGATCTCTTCTAATGCGACTATGTAATTTAATTCCCCTAAGGTGCATCCGAAGACTTCTCGATCTCGAGATCGTCAAGGCGCGACGGTCCAATTGTTTCGCTGTGCAACAGATGAAATTGAAGGATAAACGGAACGGCAGAACACACACGGCATACCGCTACCTACTTAGAGTCGAGTTCGTGGAATCTCTGAATCATTTCCTCGACATTCTCCGAGAATCGTTACGGAGCACCTTCGTGCGTCGGCGGATCCATAAGAATACGAGGGAGGTGCCCGTGGGAAGAATGCTCGAGAATCGATAATGAATTGGAAGTCTGATATGAATCTCTTGAATATTATCGAGAGATCTTCGCCGATACGTGGGTGTCTACACTAGTAGACGATGGTCAATACAATGGATTTCGTAAAACAGTTTTATTACGTTTCCGGTCTGACACATATTATTTTTTTAGGAAAGTACTAAAAATCTCTTGAAATGTTTTAAATAATAATAAAATGTCTTACAACAGCACAAACAGACAACAAACAGCGTTGATCGATACTGATATCCTAGCAACAGTCCTACGATAGAGTTCAAATTTGCCATTTCGATATAAATTGAAAACACAAAAGATAAACAAAATTTTGTTACGATCGTATATAAAGACGAAAAAAAAATTATTTTGTGCGCAAAGCAGTTTCAAGTGCTACCGACACCATGGCAGCAATCCTGAGGATTCAACTTTTGTATAACGATTAGACCTTCCCTTGTCGGTTTAGGGTGAATGTTTATTCTTATAATAGATTCTATAAGAAGAAGCAAAAAGATCAAATAAGAATGCCAAGCTGCAGACCTATTGAGATGGATCAGCGCGAGAAGAAGATTCTGGGAAGAACATGTATCACTTATGGGAGATAACAGACTGGTAAAAATCGCAAGAAATGGAAAACCAGAATCTAAACGACCTCTAGCACTACCCAAAGAGATGGAAAGATGGTTGGAAGTCAATATCACAAGAACGTGAAGAAGAGGACTGAAATGTGTAGAACAAGCTATAAGCTTTCGCAAAGAAGAAGAAGAAGATTCTATAACAGTACAGATTAGTATTATTATTGATATCACACAACAGCTTCAAGAAACTAGCAAACTATATGCAGACCGATATTAGAATATGGACATCTAATAAATTTCAACTGTAGAAGACCTACCCTTAATAATATCGAAATAGTAGGATGCAGTAGTTTCAGAACTTTCAGTAAAATACGTCAACCAGGAAATCCACTCCCTAACTCACCAAATGACCTTCTCTATGAAAATATGGGGATTGACCGGATTCTGAGTAAACTTCAAGCCTTAGTAAGGAAATTTGTGAGCAGATCACACAACCTCCAAATCATCCAGCTCATTCAGCTCCACACAAGTCGTTGGGCATTTGCTACAGCAATAATATATATATATATATATATATATATATATATATATATATATATATATATATATATATATATATATATATATATATATATATATATATATATATATCTCTCTCGGTCAGATTGAGTATTCGAAGATTCACCACGGATTGTCGGCGGTTCTTTTTCATCCAGCTTTCGTTTCTTGGTGAATGGTACTATAACTACCTTTCGTGGGTTGAGAGACACATCTTCCCTTATGCACCATTTGTCGATAGTGTCCAAAATCCCTTAAAGGACGGCCGATACCGTCAGCTCCAATTTACCTTTAACTATGATTGCCAGGTCATCAGCAAGGTGTTAATGTCTGTGATTCGGCGGCAAGTGCAATATCATCAGCAGAAGGGATGCAGTGAATAATTGCACCGTTTATGTTGATGACTTTGGTCTTTTCTTTCATAACGTCGATTGCCATTTCTATAAAAAGGTTGAAAAGGTAGGAGGTGGAAAAAATATCATTAAAATATTGCCAGTGAGTGTTCTCCTATATAGGAGATGTCGCAGTTCACGTTTGGGCAACATAAGAACATCATCCTGTATCAAGGTCGACGTGTAAAATTTATGCGTGCCGTTTAGAAATTCCCCGTACCTGAAATCGGAAAGGTGACGAGTGCAAATACCGAATGTCGACTGAGAACTTTAAATTCTAGAGAGGCGATCGATTCCGTGAAAGAAGCATAAAATATTCAGCCGGGACGTATCGCGCACCGCTTTTGAATGTGAATTATGCCGGATCGTGACTGGAAAATAAATGGCCTCTCTTCGGGGCACCTTAACCTGAATCTTAATCGTCTTGTTGTGTATTACGAGGCCCGGGGACAGGCCTCATCGGTTCCCGCTTGACAGTTGCTTATTATGAATGGGGAATTTGACGCGCTCACGTTGGTATGATGCATATTGTGTTGAAGACGGACCGGTTCGATGGCGCTTAGTCAGCGGACCGTTTATGGTTTATTTATTCACTGGAATAATACACTGAAATCGAATGCAACCAACCCTACTTTCAAATTTCACTACTGAAGTGTGCAAATGTCAAAAATTGGAGTAGGTACCTCGTTTACACCTCTGGTTCAATATTCAATAATAATAAATCTATATTTGATCTTGATGTCCATCTCGTACCAAAAAACTTAACTAACTACAATTAAACGAAATAAAAAAGGGGGGTCATGAAGGAAGAAATACAAACGTTCTAAGAAAATGATGCCTGGAGTTTGCTCGATATACTGGAAGATGGCAGTACCATTGTTTCCTATAAGTGGATGTTCAAACGCTCGGCCTCACGTTGCAAAGTTTGTCAAAAAACATTTAGAATCCATTAAATGGGATGTCATACCACACCCGCCTTATTTTCCGGACATTGCTTCTTCTGACTATTGGCTGTTTCAACAGATGAAACACGATTTGTCAGGTCACCGCTTCACTTCTTTCGAATAAATCGAAAATTGGCTACAAAATTGGATAGCTTCAAAAGCAGAGTCTATTTTTCGAGACGGGATTCGGAAACTGTCTTTAGAGGTGGGAAAAAGTAGTAAGCAGTTATGAACAATAATTTTGGACAGTTTGAAGTGGAATTAATCAACAATGGCGAAAAATTTGCTGCATTATTAATTCGATCATAAAAATCTAGTATCTTGAGAACGTAAACTATAAAAATTGAATGGCAAGGTTAATTTTTTTCGGGTTTTCGATACTTTCCGTTTAGCCCTGATAATAATTCACTAATTTATCTTCTTTTCTCCCCCCTTAATCATCCACCTGAATATAACAGTGTCCAACGACCCTACCGCATTGCTTATCTACCATCCGACCTATTCAGGCAGGAAACAGATGGTTGTTTGACTACGCCATTCGGAACCCTTATAGAAATTATGTTTTTGTTGTATTTCAGACCGGCATTCTTGGAGGGGACCTTGAAATTTTAATAGTTAGGTGCTGGGGAAGGTGTTCGACATCATCTATCATCGTTGATTTCGATTCTGGATCATATAAAGTTGAGTAGAAAATAAAATCTTTAACGAATGTTTAATTGAATCGGTCCTTTCTTGATGGAAATTCATATAATATAAATTAGATAAAAAAATGGATTACAGTCGACTCTCGTTAATTGGAAACTCGAGGGACTCTTGAAATATTACGAATTATCGAGTGTTTGAAATATCAAATGGTTTGAAATTTGTGAGAGAAAATAAATAAAACTTCGAATTATTAAGTGTTGGTTAATTTTTATTTATTAATATAAAAATGACAAGAATTAAGAGGTACATTCGTGTACATACATGTATTCGTATTGTGAATTAATTAATCTTTCGAAAGAACTTTGTTATACTGGTTTGCTTTAAAGCACAATTCTGCTGCTCACACTGCTCAATAACTTTTTTTAAGAGAAAAAGTGCCTGAAATGCTTTTTCATCACTTTCGTTTTATAGACAGAAGCTTTGTAAGGTATCAAATGAGGATCTTGCTTCCTTAACTGACACCTCTGCCAAAGGTTCCGATGTATCGTCCTCATCTTCATCGTTACTTTGCGTATCTGTCGCAGATAAAATTTCGCCATCGGTTAGTGAACCTGAGACAGCAACATTTTCATCCACTTGAACAAAATCAGAAAAACTCACACCGCTGATGTCAACTAATGGTTCTATTGCTGGTTCTTCATCATCTATAAGTATAGGAAGATTTTCTTGATTTTCTTTTAAGAAACCGGATTTTTTGAAGCAGTTGAGAATCGTTAGGGGTGTTACAGCTCTCCATGCTTTGTCAATTAGTAAAATAGCTGTCAGAACCGTGATATTTGCAGTTAGCTGTTTGTCGAGAGATTCTAAATCGATCTTAACAATTTCTTTGCGATAGAACGTCTTGAAATTATGGATAATCCCTTGGTCCAATGGTTGCAATTTGGAAGTTGTATTTGGCGGAAAGAAGTAGAGTTCCACGTTAGACAATGTAGGAGGACTGTTGTGGACAGTGCAGTTGTCTAAAAATAGTAAAATTTTCCGCTTTTGTCGTTTCATGTCCCCATTAACTGTTAAAAGCCAATTGTTAAAAAGTTCTGTCGTCATCCAAGCTTTTTTGTTAGCACGATAATCAGTTGGAAACGATTTCACTCCTTTGAAACATCGCGGTTTCATTGCTTTTCCTATCACTAAGGGTTTAAGTTTTTCCGATCCATCCATATTTACTGCAGGTAAAACTGTCAACCTCTCTTTACTATGTTTTCCCCCGTGACATTTTTCATCTTTAAAAGTAAGCGTCTTGTCCGGTAAACATTTAAAAAATAGGCCAGTTTCATCAGTATTAAAAATGTCTCGGGCACCATAGTTTTCAATCAAGGTCTTCAATTTACCGTGCCAATCTAAACAAACTGCATCATCAACACTTCCACTTTCCCCACAAACTTTTTTAAAAACAACTCCATTTCTCTTTTTGAAATTTGTAAGCCACCCTTCACTTGCCGCAAAGTTTTTGATGCTTAGAGTAGACGCGAACTCTTTTGCTTTTTCCTTCAATAAGTTCCCGCTAATAGACACTTTTTGTCCTCTACACTGTCTTAGCCAAATGACCAGGCTTTCTTCCAGACGAGGAAATTCACCTCTAGTAGTTCTTTTCCGTACTCTAGCAGTTTGAGCAGCATTAATTTTCTCCTTGTGCTTTATTATTGTTGAGAGAGTACTCAGAGGAATCTTAAATTCTTTTGCAACATCACTCTTCTTCTCACCTTTTTCGATTAACTTTTTCTTTTCAGCAATCGTCAAACATCTATACTTTCTAGGGCTCATAACTAACACTAACTTTTAATCTGCATACCAACGAAAGAGTAACAGTAACTGAATAACTAAACAAACCAATTCGTAAGAAGTGTGTGCGTCAAATAGTCAAACTAATCATAACAAAAACAAAGGCTCGTGTATCTTGATACAAGTTTGAACTTGTCGCAAAATGTACTTACAATCTTTCCGCCTCTTCTCTCTGCAACTTTGAATTGTCGAGCAATGATTTTTTTTTCGTTCGAATTACCAAGTGTATGAAAATGTATTGATTTAGTTCGAAATATAAAGAGATTTAGTAGGGAACTTGTGATAACTTTGAATTATAGAGAGGTTCGAATTATCGCAGGTTTGAATTAACGAGAGTCGACTGTATTTCCAAAATTCATTGATTTAACGACATTTGTTTCGTCAACAGTTTGGCTTCTTCAAGTTTTCATTTTGAACTTACTTTGAAAATTACACCTTCACTTCTTATAAACAGGGGACCGCAAACGTTTCGTTTTCGAGTTACAGGGTGTTAAAGCTTGAAGTTATTTTCCTCATAGTATCTGCATTTCACAAGGTTTTAAACTGAAACTCGATATAGATATTACAATTTGGAGTTTACACCATGTGACATGGCAATTTCGATTTCAAATCTACAGGGTGATTTTTTTTCCGAGGACACTGTTCCCCGTTTTACCCCAGAACATTTTTTTTGGTGAGCCACTGCAGCTTACTAATTGGATTTTTATGACAAATTGGATTTTTCTGAGGATTCGAGAGAATGGTTCATAATTTTTTCCTTGAAATCGGTAGCAGTTCTTTTTTTTTACAATTTTTCAAACAGTGGCTCACGACAAAAAAGTTATGGAGTAAAACAAAGGACAGTGTTCCAGAAAAAATATCACCCTGTGGATTTGCAATCAAAATGAACATGCCATATCTCCATGGTGTGAACTCTAAACGGTGTAAACTCTAAATTGTAATAATTATGCCAAATTTCAGTTGAATATCTTGTGAAATGCAGGTACTATGAGAAATAAACTTGAAAAAAATTCTCGTATTTCGAAAACAAAACTTTTGCGGTTCCATGTTTATGCGAATTTTTTCCCTTAAACTATGCAAGGAATCTCCCCTCTTCGTTTGTACACTCAATTTTATGAAGGTATATTGCAGAAGTTTCCAGAAAGTATGCTAAATATAAATTTATTCAAATATTTCTATCAGTATCGACTCGGATGTTTTTTCAGGGGATTAATTAGGTTCGTTTGGAATCAAACTCAGCAAAATATCTAGTGGACACCGAATTGAAGACATTTGAACCTCACCAAATTTTGAGCCTACTCGATTAAAAGTTCATGCGTTTCAGAATTTTCGTTGACCACCTTTAGTTACGTCTTTATCTGCTCAATTCCGGCGGTACGCCCCTGTGTTATCAAATCGAGCGGATTTAAGTCCACAAACGTACTGAAACATCGAAATTCACTCACCCTGTACGTCAGGATTAAGCCGGCCAATTCGGTAACGAGAATGAACACAACGAATGCGTTTTCTCTTCGCTCCATTTGTCTTCTCTAACAGCAACATTATTCATCGTATCTTGGCTCCGACCAGCTCCCCCCCTCCACGTCTTGCCGCGGGCTCAGACAATGAGCAAATGTTGGTAAACATCCATGACCTGTATAAATTCAATTTTTAATCCGCCCACGCGGAAGACGCTCGCAAGAATGCGAAAACAATCACGATCTCTGAAAATACAACAGGGAGGTCATAATTTATGGTTAGTCGATAAATTATACAGTTGAAATGGCGATATAACATTTCCCCATTGTATCGATTCATTTCGAGTCTGTTAAGCAATGATTACGATTGCCGAGAAAAATTCTCTATGGGAATGTTCGTAAAGCGGTACAAAAATCTGGATAATCGAGGAGAACAGGGGGAAATTAGTTTCAATGAAACAAAAATTATTATTAACATGAGATAGGTGTCACACTTTAGTTTCGTTAAAATATTGACGTACAGATCCATCTATGGTACAGTTTATCGTACAGTTATACGTTATACTCTATTTAGTTCTGTACTTCAACGCCGGGAGCGCTGGCTAGCATGGAGTTCTTCTTCTTCGTCCAGTGACTATCTGGTCCTGCCCCCCAATTGTCCCTTTACCTTGACGTGGCGGGGATGCTTTTCATGACTGAGATCCTAGTTTTATCCCGGTAAAATGGAGGATAAAGTCATGATGCCTAAAGCAGAGACTTCCTATTCCATTTTACGTTATTTCTTTCTTAATCGCATACCATACCATCAGGTTGTCCGATAACCATTCCTACCCTTTAACAAAGCTTGGAATAGTACAGGATAGTTGTGGTTCTGAATGGAGGCCAGATTCATGCTATACCTCGACCGATTAGAGTTTTTTAATTCATACTTGTAGCTGCTGGAATGTGCATATGGGTTCAGAATCGTGATTGGGACCCGTTCTTTTCTCCTGTCTCATTGTGCGAACTGGGAACAAAACTCTAACCTCACGGGCGTAGACGAAACCCTGCTGAATATCGGCACGTACTTTTGAACCTTCCTCACTCATTCGTAGCAGGGTACGAAATGATTGCCAGGAGGAAAAAGGAAGACTTAAGACGTTTCGACAGGGTGGATTCGTCATTTGCTCGCCCCAAACTCTATGCCACACTCGTTTCAGCCCTTGAATGCTCTACGTTTCAAGGGTAATAAAGGGACTTACGAGTCTTTGTGGTAGCAAGCTCTATGTTGTTCTCCCAATCTTGACCTAGCAACGGTGCGCACTGGCTAGAGGACAAGGGGAGACTTAGGACGCTTTCTATCTGGGAAGACTCGCCCCCACCTTCGGCCCCATTTTTGGATCCTTAAGCCACTTTTCTACGATGCTGCGGGGCCTCGCTTTTAAGAGTCGAACAGCAATAGCGGTCCTCTTGGGGAGGGGAATCCTTGCTGGTAAGCTGTTATTTGTGTTGTTTCTGTGCCCAAATAGGGACACTTTGCAGCTGAGTACTGGGATCAACAAGGCGATTCCTTTTGGAGGGGGGTATCCCTGCTTGTTCCTCCTCGGTTGAACTGACGCAGGTTCTCTATTATTCCTTTCCAGATATCCTTTTCTTTTTTCAGCTTTCGGGGGTCTCCTTGAGTATCAAAACTCGAGTAGAAACCCGGGACAGCAATGGAGACAATGGCACGTCAACGTCGGTTAAGAGCTATGCCCACATGCCATGTACAATTCCGAGTATGAGTATGCCTATGTATGTCCGGATGTTGGCAATCATCCTTGCTATTTTAATTGTATCAACTGCCGATAGAACTAGCGTTGTGGTCGTTGCAGTTTTTCAGCTATTCTTCTCCGACCTCGGCCGCCTTTTCCGGTATTTTTCCTTGCAAGATATCCTGTAGTAGTCCGTAACTCCCTTGATTTCGCATTATATGACCCAGGTACTCCAGTTCGCGAAATTTAATTGTCATCATTATCTCCGTGGATTTATTTATCCCACGAAGAACCTCTTCGTGGGATAAATATACCATGAGACCCTAAGAATCCTTCTAAACAGCCACCTTTCAAATGCTGTGAATTTCTTCATCGAGGCTTCAGTCAAAGTCAAAGATTCCGCTCCATAGAGCAATACCTAAAACACATAACATCGAAGAAGACACTTTTGTTGTCATGGTCAAGAAACGACTCTTAAAGATAGATGACATCCTGACAAACACCTGCCCTGCCTTTTCTATTCGACACCTTATTTCCTACGAGTGATCCCATTGGTCATTCAAGACAAGTATATTTGTTGACTCTATTGATATGTTTATTTTTTGAAACTATCAAATCTTCATCGGGAATTCTGTTTTTACTAATGACCAGTCTTCTTTATATTTATATCGAGTCCGTACTCTTGGCTCACTTCCATCATTTTTGCCATGAGTTCTTTTAGGTCTTCCATACTGTCTGTCATAATCACAGTATCGTCTGCGAGTCTCATAATATTGACACGCTTACCATTCATAGATATTCCTGATTTAACATTTTCTAGGGCTTTTTCGAGCATATATTCAGAATAGATATTGAAGAATAGGTGTGACAAAACGTAGCCCTGCCTCACACCTGGTAGTATCCTCATTGCCTCTGATCTATCCCCATCCATGCTCTTATATGCCGACTGATTCCAATATAAATTAGCTATTTCTCTCAATTCGCGGTTGTTGATTTCTACCTTCTACAATATCTCTATGAGTTTATGGTGTCGTACTCTATCGAAGACCTTACGATAATCTACAAAGCAGGCGTATACGAGTACATCACAATTAACATCCCGACATCTTGGAATCAGAACTTGGATGCCCTTGTTCCTACCACATCGCGGAGCCCGACCTGAGTTTCTGACATGTTTTCCTCCCAAACCTTATAGATCCTTCCATGCATTACCTTCAGGGATGGTTTCAACAAGTGGCTCATGAGGCTGATCGTTCTGAAGTCTTCGCATTTCTTAGCTCCTGGTTTTTCAGCAACCCGATGAATTCTGATTTTAACCATTCCTGTGGAATGTTACCTGTTTCATAAATGCGATTAAATATACAGGTGATCCTTTTGAGGCCATGATCGTCGAAAAGCTTAAGGAATTCTGATCGGACTCCATAGGGACCTGCGGCTTTTCCATTCTTCATTTGTCTTATGATATAGCGCGGACTTCATCAATCGTAATGGAAAATCCTGAATCATTGTTGAATTGGCGTAGTTATTACAATTTAGAGTTTACACCATTTGGCATGCCAATTTTGATTGCAAATTTACAGGGTAATATTTTTTCCGGGTCACTGTCCCCTATTTTACTCCAGAACTTTTGTTTGGTGAGCCACTGCTAGTTTAAAAAATTGTAAAAAGGCGCTCTGTTGTTAAACTAAACTTTATGATCTCTTGTAGTTTTGTTGTAGCTGCTACCGATATCGAAAACAAAATTAAACTATTCTCTCGAAATCCTGCGGTGAATAAATCCATTACTAGTTTTTATGATTTTTTGATTCATAACGCTTCGATAAACAGAAGATGTATTACTACAAGAAACGTAAAACTCCAAAATTAATCATAACAAAAAAACTATTCTTGCCAGGTCAAACTGAGAAATGCCTCGGCATTTTCCACGAAATATTCTCGATATTACAACTCTCTTTATTCGCTGAAAACTGATTTACTTCGAATACACCTATATTCTCCCGAACAAAAAACATTTTTGGCTGGTTTATTGTTTTCATTTAAGTGATAAAATAGTGAGGATTCCACACACAAAAAATTTTCATCTTACATTCAACAAGTTGAGAGTTGATAGAGGGAGGCAAGACTTTCGACGATGTGTGTATGTCAAATTTCAGTTGAATATCTTGAGAAATGCAGATACTAAATTCAAACTTTAACACCCTGTATCTCGAAAACGAAACTTTTGCTGTCCCACGTTTATGGGAATTTTTTTTTTGTTAAAATGATGCAAGGAACCTCCCCTCTTCAATTGTACCTTCAATTTAGGAACATCCGGTATAATAGATTGTCTATGATGGCGCTGTAGAACTGGTCTTACGATCGCTAAATTTATAGCCATCTATGAGAAAATTCCTCATAGAATGAGCACTGATAGATTAGCCCGAATAACCAGGGATTTGAAACCAATGGGCCACCGGGACGCCCCTTCAAAAGATTGGGAGATAGCTGGCAGTCAACATCACAAATTGTCCTACAAAACTGATCATAGGAAGGAGAGATTAGAAAAGAACAGAACCAAGGCCTATGTAAGAAGAAGAAGAAGAAGAAGCCGGTTTCATACATATACATCTAGCATATATTTCTTTGTTGGAAACTATCAATTCAATTATCTAACTGTATTTCTTGTACTCTTAAGGACGAAGCGACATAATTACAAATAAAATATACCTCGTAGAAATAGAAATATATGTCCCACTTAAAATTTCAATTAAGTTATGACTAGGAGACGGCCCATCAACTCGAAATTATCTATCCGTAGGAAGTCGAGGCAGGTCAGCGAGACCCCTATAAAAATATCCAGCCCGCAATCGATCCTTTGTAAAGTTGCCATTAGTTCGTTGAACTTCAGGCTCATGATGTCGTAAAACTTTACCCATTTCTCTTCGAGTCTCTTTCGACACCTTTGTCTCTAGAAATCCATACCTGGGGGTTCGTCGCACAGAACTCTCACCTTCTTCCGAGAGAACAAACAAGTTGTTTACATAAATAATTTATCGGATAAATAATGGTTGGTGTTCTTTGTAACGTCGTGAAGAGAAAGAAGCAGCGTTGCCAGATGCCCTGATCTGTATTTCGTTAGAAATATGGACATGTTGGAGAAGATTGGCCTTTTCAAGGATGGTAAAGGGGTGACTATCATCTCCTGTAGTAGAGATGAACACGAATAGTTAAAGGAATAAGGTAAAAGATAATGGAGGACAAACAAATGTACTCACCTGCTGTTGAAAACAGGTGAAAGCTTGATTATACAGTGTGAAATCCACTTATGGAATGAGATTATTTATGTCCTTAGGTTAGGAAATTATAAAAAACAATGGAACACGTCAACTTTCAAATTCAATGGTGCGCTTTTTAAGCATAAATTCAAATATTCACCCTGCATATTTTTTATATTTTTTGAAGCTTCTTAACAACCTGATTTCAACTAATGCATGTTTTATTATGTATAATACTGGGAGAAATATTTGAATTAATAATTTATCACGCGTTGAATAGTGCTATATTTTGAATAACCTAAATACAGACTAATGAAATTTCTGAACTATCAATTAAGTTGAGGTGATTTCTAAAATCAATTCTCGACACGCTCATGGATCTTGGTTTTGTTAACATTTTTTGCTATGAATATTTAAAAAACTATCTATATATGCCGATAAATAAAGAAAATCTGCAAATAATGTGGATTGTTATCAGTCAGATGTTGCGGTGTTGAGATATACGTTAAAATAGTAAATTCCTTATTGAAAACGTATTTCTTGTAGAAATAATAATGAAATATTTAACTGAGACTTACCGAATTGAGACTTTAATGATGATCGGTTACGGAGATAATTGCAAAAGTCAAGTTGAAGTGGCAAACTTATTTAATCAGAGGTATCCTCAGTTCCTTAATATTTCACAAAGTTCTGTGTTCAAAATTCCTGCACATTCAGAGAACTTGGACATGTCAAACCATTAAAAAGAAAACCGCAATTCATTGAATATTCTGTGAAATTGGATATTTTGTTAGGAGTTGCAGAGGATCCAACGACAAGTACACTTGTTAAAATATTGTAAGTCATACAACCGTCATACAGAGAAAAACTTCATCCATATAAAATGACTTTTGTGCAGGAGCTAAGAGAAGATGATCCAGATCGTAGAATGCATTTCTGCAATACTGAGTAATATATTTTAATTTATCATTGCGATTAATAAATTTGCTCCTGTTGATTGTTCCAAAATACCAGAACAATAAACAAAATACTGCGTTAAACGAACCGCGCTACGAAGCATGAAGTTTCTCGGTCATTTTCGACGTCTTAAATCAATAATCCGATGGACGACATTGTCCGTAGACCCGGCGAAAAACCGGTAGATCCGACATCGCCGCAAAGAGGTCAAACCAAGCAGCAATAATTGGCGTTCCATAAAAGGAAACGGTTCCGTTTATGGTCATTCATTATTAGTAGATAAGGCGAAGATATAATTTATCGTAACTATGTATGTAATTTCAGAACTGGTTCTATTGTACGCATTCAAGGCCGCGTACGACTCAAACCGAGGATCTTTTTGTTGTAATTAGATATAATGGCGATGAGAAAATATCGCTAGATGGGAAAAATCGGGAAGAATTATGTGATAATGGTCGCGGAACGCTATGAACTACTCTTAGAGTATCCGTAACAACAACAATTACCGTTTTTTAATAAGAACTGGGTGTTACGTTTATAAGATCGCGAATGGAAATTTCTCTACATTAGCGTGAAATATGGAGTGAATTAGAGAGAAGATTGTCACAAATCTTGCACAAATACTCAAGATGTAATTCTACATCTAACTTCTTGACTTAACGGGAACCTGGCTGGGTGTTGCTTCTCTTGGGGAGAAGCCCTAACAACAGGCCCGCAAATAAATGAGCGGCCCATTTAGATCTGGGTAATTCCTCGTGCCGCAGGTCCATGTATTAGTATACGCCAGGCCTAAAAACCTGTGCTTTTCGTGAGATGGACCGGTTTGCTTGAGTGGATCCTTGGCTGGGCGCGGTGCATGGTGCGGCTGGACCTGTCTGGCTGCCTCTGGATATAAATTCCAGAAGAGCCGACGGATATTAGCAGATCCGCATTACCTGATTTGTTGGCCTCAGGAAGGCCTGGATTCCAAGATCCTTTATTGCTATGGAATCCCGTAGCATCTCCCAGCAACGACGTGGTTGCTACCACAGGAGGACGGTAGCCCACAGAAGCAATCCTGGCCGCCCCATTAGAGGATAGGTTTCGTGGGGACAGTGGTTGAAAGCCCGCATGCTGGACTGGAGAGGATCTGACCTCTTCCGCGTGTGATCCGCGTCACCAACTCGGGAAGTAGCCTGCATAGCTACAAGAGTTAGGATAGTGCCTCCTTCCGCCAGTGAGGGTGGAGGTCTTGGAAACCAAAGCCGTAACGGGAGCGGGAGTCTATGGGAGCAAACCGAGAATCAGCATCTCACTGAGTCTCGGTCAATACGCAACCATATTCCAGGCAGAACTATTTGCCACTGAGACAGCGGAGGATCTGCTGATAAAAGAGCAAATTCACCACGGCAAAATCCAAATATTTAGCGAAAGTCAGTCAGTACTAAAAGCTCTAAAATCCAGCTGTTGTACTTCGAAAACAGTCAGGAGTTGCCGTACGGCTCTAAACAGGCTTAACAGAATCACTTCTGTTTGGATACCTAGTCACTCAAACTATTTGGGTAACGAAGAGGCAGTTCGTCTGGCATTCGCTAGAGCCATGCTGCCTCTTAGGACCAGAACGATTCCTGGGAATACTACATGAAGTGGCTAAGCGGTGGATAACAGGCAGAATGAACTCAAGACTAGAATCTTTCTGGCTGAGTCATTCTGTTCTGAAACATTCGAAGGCGTTTCTTTGAACGGCTTCGAACCAAAAGATTGCAGACCAAACGCTCGGTCTGGACAAGGCTAGACTCAGAATACTTATCGGAATTATGAGAGGTCACTGCAGATAAAAAGCGCATTTGCACAAAATCGGTCGGCTGAAGACAATGAATGCAGGCTGTGCCTTGAGGACACGGAAATAGCTGCACATCGTCTCAGAGTACCCAGCGGTGAATCGCATCAGATTCGAGGTCTTTGATCAGGCAATTACAGCCCCTTGCGAACTGAAAAAATTACCTCCGAACAAGATTATCGGTTTTATCCAAAAACTGGATCTTGTGGGGAAAATATAAATTAGGGGTGAACCACAATAGTCCGCGCGGACGCAGTGGTAGGGTGGACACTAAAAATAATAACAATATTATAATAATAAGTTCTTGACTTCGATTTGGTTAGATTTATATTTTTGAGTTACTGGAATAACAATTCTAATGAATATATTTTCTTGTCCAGGTCTGTATTTAGCCCATAGACTTATTTTATTCAAGGAGACGCAACATCCATCTGTTGAAATCTTATTTGTTGCGAGGTGAACATTCAAATTGTTTGGATAAAGAGAAATACAGCAGAATAACGAGTGCGACAAGGATGAACAAATCTGATAGTTCTGCGCTGGTAACGTTGTAAAAAATTCAATATTCTTCAAATTCATAACAATACGTGCGTATGATAAGTGTTTCTTACCTGTGATAGTTAAGTTAGTACTAAAAGTAGGGATAAGGTTACAAAAACTCCTATAGAGCTAAAAATTGATATGAATTTTTAAAAGTCTATTATAAATTAATTGTGAAAAGTACCCATCGATCCCCCCCGTGCAAAAAGTTTTATTGATGGTAAAAGTTTGCAAAAATGGGGTTTTTGCGTTTTCCAGCTATACAGTGAGTTTTACAGCAAAAATAGTTCATATAGAAATTGTAGTTAGATCACCCAATTCTCTACAAAAAATTTCCGTGATATGGTGATTTAAAGGATTGAAAATTCTCTGCGACTTATGCATAGAAATTGTAGAATTCTTAGAATATAAATGAACGTCGAAAACTCGGTCCCTAATTTTCTTTAGTTATATTGGTTTGAGAAACATCCGTCTTCCATCCATTTATCTACGTGGCGATGCTCGTATACCTGCTCCGTTTCAAAGGCTCATACTCAGCAAAATACTTTTAGTCTTCGTAGTGAAAACTCGTGGCTATCGCTTATATTTTGTAACAAGTTCATTGAAAAAAATGTCGCAATTCTACTTATTTGTAGTCAACCTTTGACTGAAAGTGGAGTTGTTACTGTAGATCGTGGCATGCAGGCATTAATTGATGCAAGTGTTGAAAGAGGTGATGAGTTTTCGAAGTACCTAAAAGACCAGACATCTGTACAAATTCATGGGCGGTGTCGAAAAAGGTACACTCGAAAGGGTAGCATTGCTGCCATTAAAAGACAGCGCCTAGAAGAAGAAGCTCCATACAGTCCAGACTTGGTCCCCAGTGATTACTATTTATTCCCAAATGTGAAAAAATATCGTGAATAGAGATTTTCCGACGATGAAGAACTGAAGCTAGCAATTAATACTCATTTTGAGGGGAAGCCGGAAGAATATTTTTTACAAGGTTTAGAGAAGCTTATTTTCGCGATCTAACAATTGTATTGAAGTTCTAGGAGATCACATTGAAAAATTGAATTTTTCCAAAATTTTCTGAGTTTTCTTCTATGCCTATACCAAGAATACATTGAAAGCCCCTCCTAACTTATAGTGAAAAGAATATGAAGAAGAAAGAAGGAACAACAGAAAAATTATTTCCAAACCACCGTTTGTATCATATGACCACCTACCAATTTTTCTAATTTCAGTATCTGAACATTCCGAAACAATTCTTGCCAAGAACAGAGTTTTATGCATTCCAGAATACCATGAATTTTCCAATTGAAACAGAGTGTTAAACGGAACATCCGGCTGAAAATATCATCTTATATTTTATGTATCTGTCCGATTATTCTTAGACACTTCTAATTTAACGTTTAAACGTGAATTTGGAGTGCACCCAAAAAATAAATAACCTCTTTATTTATTGATATTTTGTTCGGAATTTTCGTACTTTGTGTTTTAGCCTCAAATAACGGATAATAGCAGGAATTTGTCTATTTGTCTACCGTGTCACTTGCTTAGAAATAAAAATATTTATAGTCGGCTCTCGATAATTTGACACTCGATAAATTGAATCTCTCGATAATTTGAAGCTCTTTCCAAATCCCTTGAATAACACTGGATAAATTGGAAAAAATCAATGTGTTTTGGTCCCCTCTTTAATTTGAACACCCAAACACTTTGTAATTTGAAGTCCTCCACTTCTGTGATTCGTTTAATCTTGTATTGACAAAAATGGGTGGAAGAAAGAATAAGTGTCTTGTAACGTTATTATTTCGACTAATGGCGTTTTTATCCAATAAAACGGAAATGTTTCCGAATTTCTTGAATGTTTCTAATTGGCTGTTGGTTTCCGTTTCTTAGATTAGTCATTTTCTATATTTTCTCGTTATCAATAAGGTTATTATTACCGTTTTTAATTATTGTTTTCTACTTATTGCATGATTACCATTTATTACAGATGTTATAAAGTCAAACAGCAAACAATGATACAAATTTGTATCATTAGTTGCGTTCTGTGTGTTAACGTAAATTCAAATAATTAACGTTTCTATTGAACATTCGAAAAATTTTCTTGGTTAGTGCAATAAAGTGGAAACGCACTGAAGTTCTCTTGCTTGTGTCTGTAGCTGATCTGTTTGTAATTCAGTTTTCGTCCGAATTTCCGGTAAAAATTACTTTAAAGAGTCCAATAAATGGTATCCACCCTGTAGATCCAAATTAAGTGTTTGAAGTTTGAAAGAAACCTTACCAAAGCGTTCTAGAATTGTTTCTCAGATAACTGTAAGCATAGAGTATTCTAATTTGATAGCTTTTTGAACATTTTGAATAGAATACTATTATGAATTGATTGTGAAAAGTTTCCATCGATCCCCCTTGTGCAAAAAATTTTATTGAAGGTGAAAATTTGCGAAAATGGTTTTTTTGCGTTTTCCAGTTAAATGGTGCTTTGTCGTAAAACATATTGGTTGCAAAATTTGAATATCAAAACAGATTTAATCTGTCTGTCTTCTACAATTTTAATTTCAAAAAAAAATTGTATTCAAAAAACTTTTAGAATTAAATTAATGTCTTATAAGCACGGATTATATTTAATAGACTTATAAAATCGAAACTCAATATACAGTTTCAAATGGAATAAAAAATATGGAAATGAAATATAAATTGTCAATTAAAATTAATAAATAAATATTTGAAGGAGACAAAATTTTGTTTCTGATCTTACCATTATGAACGCCAATTCCTTTCAAAAATATAAAACATAACTTGAGGACTTCTCAAAAAATTTAATTTATTCGAATTATTCAATATATTAAATATAAGCCGTGCTTATAAGGCATTAATTTAATTCTAAAAGTTTTTTGAATAAAGAATGACTGACAGATTAAATCTGTTTCGATATTAAAATTTTGTTATATCCCTTCTATCAAGTAAAAAGCCTTTTCCTATTTTATTTTATACATAATATATAATTATATTTAGGCTTGAATCAATTCCCATCATGGAATATCAATGCTTTAAAGAAAACCTTATAATACCTTACTTCTTAGATTTTTGTGACGAATATAGAATATCTTTATTTTAAAGTTAGTTGTTTAAAACAATGATCCAGTCACCACTTTTAGGTAAGCTATGTTTATTTTTGGTTGATTTTAATTTTTGAATGTGATTTAGGGCCGATGAAGATATTATCGGAATTCTAATTATTTTTTGAAGATATAATGCATGTTTTGAGAGATTTTTGAATTAACTTATTTAAATATATTGAATATTTCAAATCAATTATATTTTTTGAGAAGTCCTCAAGTTATGATTTATATTTTTGAAAGGGAATTGATGTTCATAATGGTTTTATGTTTTGTTTCCATCAAATATTTATTTATTAATTTTAATTGACAATTTATATTTGTTGGTTTATTTATTCCATTTGATATTGTAAATTGAGTTTTGATTTTATACGTCTATTAAATATAAGTTTTTTGAATAAAAATATTTTTTTTTTAAATCAGAATTGTAGAAGATTAACAGATTAAATGTGTTTTGATATTAAAATTTTGTTTTATCCCTTCTATCAAGTAAAAAGCCTTTTCCTATTTATTTTATTATTGGTTGCTTTGTCGTGAGACTATCCACGGATATTTTCTAAGGAATGGCCAGCTTGACTCAAAAAAAAAAAAGATATTTGATCGAACAAATATTACGAGGAATGTCTCTTAATTGGACCTCCTCAATATTTCCATTTCAAATCGATCTTGATTTTCTTGCAGTTGATGTTTTGTCAGTTTGATATCGATCTTCAGCAGGTTTACCGACCGGAATGATTTTTCGTATGGTGGTTTAGAAAACAACATGCCATTCGACAATAAATCTTTTATTAGGGTAACCTTGACTCCTCCAGTCTCTGAATAATGTACACGATACCCTTTACCTCGTGAGTCATTCGAAAGAATAGGTGTAACAACAATTATATGCTTGTATTGATCGGCAGGATGAATTATGCCAGGTGTACAAGAATGTATGTAAAGATATTATTTCGACGCCTTCGGTTAAATACAATTAGACTGTTGTCGGTTTTCAATGTGAAAAAAAATATTCTAGTCTATTACTTTGTGCATTTTTTAAATTGTATCTAACTATAATATATACCGGGTGTTTTTTAGAGTGATAGAACTTTAAATTGAAATAAAACACATTTAAGTTAAGATTAAAACCAATTTTTTTTTATTTGAAAGAAAATTTTATTTCATTTATGTTTTAAAAATAATTCTCGGCATATGTCCACCACGACTAGCTCTGACGAACCGCATTCGACCAGACCAATTTTGGACCACTTTTTCGAGTAATCTGAATTACTCGCCTTATTCAATCAATAACACGAGTTATATTGGCTTCCAAAGCGTCTATTGTTTCTTGTTTATCAGCATAAACCAAAGACTTGACATAACCCCAAAGAAAATAATCCAGTGGAGTTATGCCGCATGATCTTGGAGGCCAATTAATTGGACCATTTCTTGAAATAAAGTTATCGCCAAATCTTTCTTTCAATAAATCAATTGTTACGGGAGCAGCATGAGGTGTAGCACCATCTTGTTGGAACCAAAACACTTCTGGGTCTATACCATTCAAATTTTGAAACAAATAATCACTGACCATCGATCCTGTAGCTTAAGCATCGCTTTTAAAGAAATATGGACCGATGATTCCTCCATCGTGTACAGCACACCATAGATACAGTGCATTTTTCAGGATGCAATGGAACCTGTAGAACTTCTTGAGGATTGTTTTCACTCCATATACGACAATTTTGCTTGTTTACATAGCCGTTCAACTAGAAATGAGTTTCATCACTAAACACAGATTTACGATAAAAAAGTGGATCAACTTCAAGCTGTTCTAGGGCCCAATCAGCAAACAAACGACGCTTATTATAGTCAAGTGACTTTAGTTCTTGAACCAGTTCGATCTTGTATTGGTGTAGACCAAGATCTGTACGCAAAACTTTCCATGTGGTGGGTGCACAGAGTACAACTTGTTTGAACGTCGACGAATAAACAAGTCTGGAACATCATTAACATTATGACTTACAACAGCGATATTTTCTTCTGTACGTACAGTTCTTTGTCGTGCTGTTGTTGCATCGAGTAGAGAAAATGTTGTCCGAAATCTATCACTAGTTCGATGAATAAGCTGCTCTGATGGACGATTATGTAAACCATAAATTTCACGAAGTGCCCTAAAGTTTGGCGAATAGAACACTGATTTGGAAAATAAATTTCAACAATTTGTAAACGTTGTTGCAGCGTGAATCTTTCCATGATAATTTGGCAATGCTTACTGAACAGAAATGTCAAAACAACATGCCTTCTTCCTTCTGTCAAATCACAGTTATCCCTATCAAAAGTTCTATCACTCTAAAAAAAATACCCGATACATTGAGGATTCATCATTTTACAGTACACCGAGAACTCAAAAAAAGGTACATCCATATCATTTGAATATAATTTGAATATTATTTTTGATTCGTAAATGCGAAGGTTCGCCCTTTTCAATATAGTCATAATTATGAAAAAATCTTTATTAGTTCTTCATTTATAGCCGATCAAAAATACAAATTTCTCATTTTTATTGTTACTCATTTTTCCAATATTGAAATTTATTTTCCTTGTATTGTTTCCTACGAATCATTTTGTATAGTTTTAAACAAAATAAAAGAATGAATTGGTGCAAGCCGTTGTGAAATACGAGAATCGAACATCAAATAAAATAAATAAATACACCTAAAAAAGAATGAGTGTTTACGAACGAGTTTCAAAAATAGTCATGTGCATTTTGAAAATCGTCAGATAGATTACGATTGGAAATGGTCCAGGCACGTTTGCCTGCAGAATGAATCTAAAAATAAATAGACCAAATATTCCTGTCGAAATTATTCAGATACAATGACTTGGCTTAAAATTGCCCCAGAAAGTTTCGAGCCAGATGACACGCTGTCTACAAGGCATCTATAAGGTTAGATAGATATACCTTATTTGATCTCTTCTTACAAAAACCAAGAGGTGTAAATCGTGTTACAAATGAAACTTGAACTAATAACAAACAATTCAGCAATGAATAGTGAATTAAAATAAAAGAAAATATCCCCTCTATAAACCCTCAAACTGTTCTTCAAGAAAAACTCTCCTAAAGAATAATAACACTTAGTGTATAAAAAATTTTTCAACGCCATTTTTTGCATTTTATTACTTTTACAATTAATTTTTGCCTTAAAACTATTCGGTAATTCATTCCATATTGCAAAGATACTATTGTTATTCGGAAAGAAATTTCGTTTTTTCGAACCAACTTCACATTTTAGCCGCATAATCTTTATATGTTTTAAGAGCTGTGTGTGGAAAAGTTCAATTAATTCTACGTAGTAGTTTTTGGTTAGTGCCCTTCAAAATATGGAGAGCAATAAGCAGCATTTTCGTCAAATTTTACTTTTTTTACCATAGAAAAGGTAAAAATGCTATTCAAGCCAGAAAAATTTAAACGATGTGTATGGAGAAGATATATTGACAGTACACCAGTGCCAGAACTGGTTTGCAAAACTTCGATCCGGCAATATTGATGTCGTCAATGCAGCACGTTGACAAAGCTGATAAAGGCATCAGTTAATGCAAATCGGCGAACAGTAACACGTGAGACGTGAAAGGTTAAATTTATCGATTTCAACTGTTTATGACCACTTAAAAGGCCTGGGTTTAACCTCGAAGCTCGATATATGGGTTCCCCATGTTCTCACAGAAAGAAATTTGTGTCCTCGCATTGACGTCTGTGATTCGCTTCTCAAACGTCACGAAAATGATTCAATCTTGAAGCGCATCATTACTGGGGACGAAAAATGGGTTGAATATAACAATATCACATGCAAGAGATCATGGGGAAAAAAACCGACTCAAAGCTTTTCGAAAGCCAATATCCATAAAAAAAAGTAATGCTGGGATTTTAGAGGAATCGTTTTTTTTTACCTTTCAGCGAATAACACAACAATTAATTCGGAATTCTTCTGTCATCAGCTGGATAAACTGAATGATGCACTTCAACAGAAAAGGCTAGAATTAATCAACAGAAAAGGCCAGAATTAATCAACAGAAAAGGTGAAGTGTTCCACCAAGATAATGCAAAACCCCATACAAAGTTGGTCACTCGCCAAAAGCTTTTACAGCTTGAATGGGATACACTGCCACACACATCATATTCTCCAGATCTAACCCCTTCGGATTATTATTCGTTCCGGTCATTGCAAAATTCTCTAACAGAAGGAACCTTTTTCAAGCCTGCTAACTCCACTAGGTCTTTTTTTACCTATTTATCTACTATGGAGTAGTCTCGCTTATTGTTGCCATTTCAGGCAGGTTAATCGTATATTAACAACGAACTTAAGGTACATATACAAAATCACTCGTAATTTTCCTTTATAAAGAGTCCTCTGGACAAATTTCACATTCTACAGGCAATTTGCAACAAAAAATTTCTATAGAGTATCATGTTCCAATTATGTTTCGTTGTAAGTTACTCAAGATTCCAGAGACCTGATTTTGGAATTAAGGATTCGATTGACAAGATGCTACGTATTCATGACTCTGCTGTATGGAGTGGAGGCTTGGACCCTGGATGCAGTAATCATCAAGTAGCTTGAATCATTCGAGATGTGGGTGTATGGGATAATCCTTAAGATATCTTGGACGGAGCATCTGACAAACACCGAAGTCATTAAGAGGATGAACAAGGAAATGGAAATCCTAGATAGCATTAAAATCAGGAAACTGCAGTACCTCGAGCGCATTATCCATGGCTCTTGATATACCATGCTTCCCATTGATCATCCAGGGAAAAATTCAAGGCAGAAGATGTGTGGAAAGGCGCCGAAATTATGGCTTCGTAACCTTAGGGTTTTCATGTACATCGAATGAACTATTCCGAGCAGCCGTGTCCAAAGTTAGAATAGCTATGATGATTACCAACCCCCGACGCGGAGATATTCAATCCTCTCTCTGAAGATCTAAGAGATATGAATATCTTTTGGTATTTTGTTCCATGATCTAATGTCTAAATATCTTTTATTAGATTTAGAATCGTGACGATTCTCGAACTTCGTATGGGACTTTACACGAAGAGTTGACATTGGACGTTATATCTCTTATACGTTCCCTCGACCAACAACCAAGAGGTATGAAATCATTCGCATTCACCAGCTTGCTGTCTAAGTCAAGCGTGCGTAAAGAAGTTTTACTTCAAAACGTTACAAAATAGTAGAATCTGGAATAACGTTACAACGAAAGATAATTGGACCATGCTTTATAGGAACTTTTGTGTCGCAAATTTCCTGTAAAATTACCTCGTCAAATTTGGCCAGAGATAACTTGGGCAACCTACACATCCTGTATGTAGGTTGCCCAAGTTATCTGGTCCCACGAAAACTTAACACTTCGATTTTCCGACTTTAAAATGAAAATGTGGAAAATCGCTCGAACCCTTCAATTTCTGATTCGAGGGGGAACAACTTTTCTGCTTTTTTCATCCCCGTAACTTCAACCCCCTAAGGAAGGGTGTTGCGATAACTAATTTTGAAGATCGTATTGAGTACTATCTGACCCTAAATTTTCGCTTCAAAATATCCATCGATAATGAAATAACAGCGAAAATAGTGAAAGGGACAATGTGGAATTTATCTCGAGATTAGTATTCCTATCCGACACATTTCAAAGGTATTTAGTAGTTATATTGTTAATTTTTTGTCGAAAAAAGTATTCTTTTCTTGTCCAAAAAAGTAGACGAACTATGTTTTTGATTTACTTTAGTCTATCGTGAATTTTTAAGAACGTTACAAATGTGTGTCAAAGCGATTGTAAATTTGTAGTAGAATTAAAATGTGGTATTCCGTAGAAGAAAGGGTGGAAAGGATGAAATTATTTCTTAGAAATAACGACTCTGCGCGACCAACAGCGTCTTTATTTATCGAACGACAGTTCTGTGAAGTGGTCAGTGAAATGATTAACGGTAATCAAAACTACATGTTCGATATCTGTTTTTCGGACGAGTGTTCATTTTACCTTAACGGCATTATAAACCGGCATAACTGTTGGTATTGGTCAGATGAAAATCCAAGATTATTTCGTGAGGTGCATACTCAGCGTTCCCAAAAATTAAATGTTTGGGCGGGTATTTATGAAAATCACATAAACGGCCCTTTTTTATACCCGGTAATCTCACTGGCCAAATTTGTTTAGATCTATTGGAGAACGCAATTTATCCAGTCTTCGTGCAAGTATTGGAGAATACAGACCATTATTATTTTCCAATTAGATTCCTCATTTCGTTCAACCGGTACGTCAGTTCCTAGATGAAAATTTTCCTCACGCCTGGATTGGAAGAAGGGGACATATTGAGTAGTCACCCAGATCACCTGATCTGGCTCCACTGGACTTTTTTCTATGGGGCTACCCAGCCTGAGTCACAGGATAATTTGGAAACTCGGATCATTAATGAATACCGTAGGATTACACCAGATATCTTGAGTAATGTACGTGAACGTTTTCAGTTAAACTTACATTACTGCATGGAAGTGAATGGTGCCCATTTGCAGCATTTAATAAACTAATCTTAAAAGTAAGTACTCATCCACTATTTTACCTGTCATTTCGCTATCGATGGAAATTTTGAAGCGAAATTTCAGGATCCGATAGTACTCGATAAGATCTTCAAAATGAGGTATTGCAACACCCCTCATCCCTATTCAAAATCGAGGGGTTGTACTCACCCCCGTTAGGGGGTTGCAGTTACGGAGATGCGAAGAGCGGAAAAGTTGTTCACCCTCGAATCAGGAATTGACGGGTGTTAAGTTTTCGTTGGACCACTCTGTATATTATTTTATGTACGCAAATTATCCACTTCAATTTTGGAGCAGCGTATTCGAGATGCGATTTTCCACTTCTTCCGCCAGGTCCACGGCCCCTCACCTACGCCACTGATCCGAATACCGACCCGTCCCGAGACTTCTGGACCGAATCAACGCGGTAAACAATGATAATTATAACCAGACTTCGAAGAATTCGACCGCTTGGAAATTCGATGCCGAAATTTCTGGCAATGACCCTCGCGTCCGACGCCTCGTAGCTGGTTTCGAATGCGAAACGATTTCCAATTGGCACGTTCGACCTTTGCGGTGCGGTATTTCACGGGGTTATGCAAATCGCCCGAAAACGTGACGGTTCCAATTGCGAATGGAACGAACGGTGGTAGTCGTGTTGCGAAAATCGTCCCGGGTTCGAAGCTGATCACGACCTCGTACCAGGATGAGGTCTTCGAATTTAAGGCTGCGAAGGGCTGTCCGCAGGGAGGTATTCTCTCACCCTTACTGTGGACCCTTCTCGTTGATGACCTGCTAGCGATCATTTCGCTGTGGGGAGTCGATGTTCAAGCATTTGCTGATGACCTGGCAATCATAGTGAAAGGTAAATCGGAGGTGGCGAAATCGGCCGTCCTTCAAGAGATACTGAACACTATTGACAAATGGTGTATAGGGGAAGACATGTCTATTAACCCACAAAAGGTAGTTATAGTACCATTCACCAAGAAACGGAAGTTGAATGGTTTAAAACCGCCGACTATCCGTGGTGAAATAATACAATTCTCATTTGAGGCAAAATACCTGGGAATAGTCCTGGACAAAACTCTCAGTTGGAATGCACAACTAGATAAAGTGTGTCATAAAGCCAATATGGGTTTATGAACTTGCAGGCGGATCTGTGGTAAAACCTGGGGCCTAAAGTCCAGGCAGATGTACTGGCTATACACTATGGTAATTAGACCACGGCTTATGTATGGCGCTGTAGCGTGGTGGAAGAAAGGCCAACAAACGGTTTGCCAACATAAGCTCACCCGACTACAGAGGCAGGCTTGCCTTGAAATTACAGGTGCGTTTCATACCACACCCACGGCAGCCATGGAGGTCCTACTTAATCTACCACCCCAGCACCTACTCGTGCAGAGGGAGGCGGAACGGGCCACATACAAACTATATTAACTGGCTCAGGACTGTTGGACGAGCTTTTAACGAACAGCACCCAATCGATGCCCTCGTATCTAATGTCAAAAGTCACGAGCCAAGAACGGCATTTCAATGTAATCGTCCCCAGCCGGTAGGAATGGACCCAGCATGCTGAGGTTCTTTTGAGGACCGATCTTGGCTTGTTCACATACGGCTCGCGAACGACGAACGGAACGGGAGCGGAAGTCTATGGGAGCAAACCGAGAATCAACATCTCATTGAGTCTCGGTCAAAACGCAACCATATTCCAGGCAGCAATATTTGCCAAGAACACTTGTCGGAATTATGACAGGTCACTGCAGACTGAAAGCGCATTTGCATAAAATCGGTCTGGCTGAAGACGATGAATGCAGGCTGTGTCTTGAGGACACTCAAACAGCCATGCACATCGTCTGAGAGTGCTCAGCAGTGAGTCGCATTAGATTTGAGGTCAGGCTTTTATAGCCCATTGCGAACTGAAAAAATTACCCCTGAACAAGTTTATTTGTTTTATCCAAAAACTGGATCTCGTCGGTGAGATATAATTTAGGGATGAACCACAATAGTCCGTGCGGACGCACGGCCAAAGGCCTTAAATCGGAAAAGCGTAGAGGCCAATTCTAGTCACCAAATCGGGAAATGACACGACCAGGAGAAAACTCGCTGTTCATGGTCTACTGGCAGAAGTTGTTGAGTCAGTTGGATTTTGTAGGCATGAAGCTGTAAATCTTTAGTGAGAATTCGCTGAAGAGTGCCTGTTGAAATGTCCAATTCTTGTGTCCGATGGCGGATTGACGTCTCTTGCCCTTCTGTCACACTCTCGCGAACTGCCGTGATGTTTTGTTCTGAACGACCTCTACGAGCTCGTATCGTATGTTTCACATCACTAACCGAACCAGTACTTTAGAATTTTTTGATTATTCTTTTCACAGTAGATGAACTAGGCACATTATTTCGACCGAACATTGGAGGCACTTTACGAATAATGGCAATTAAACTTTCAGCATTTTGATAATAATTTTCGACAAGCAGGATGCGTTGTTCTACCGTGTAGTGCTCCATGTACTATCTCCCATCTGTCACGTCATGAACATGTGACATTATGACTGTCAAACATGGCGCGCAATTGAAACCTTGCGCTTTTATTGAAACACCCATTATATGGGTAGGTGGATAGGTGGGTAGATAACATCGTGTATTTTTTTTTCATGATAATGTAGAGAATTGAATGTCTCACGTTTTTCCAAAAGTAACCTTAGGACCATATTCACCCCTGCGTTCGCCAGACACGAAAAATCATAACACAACTGAACTGATTTTGGGAATGTTCTTAAATAGTTCTAAAGTAACTAGCTCAATGATAATAATTTAAATATTGGGAATAGTTTTCTCTAAATATTTTAGCAGAATTTCTTAAAATAAGTAGCAAAGTAATGCTGGACCGAACATTAGCTGAATAATTTCTACCGCAGGCTTCCCTGTTTCAATTATTTCTAATATCCATTAGTAATTTTGTTCATTATTCAAACAAAATATTCAATTCTGATGTCATTTTTCGAGTCTGCTGTACCTAGGAGTGAAAAAAGCTTTAATGTTATTTCTGAGAAAATGTGAAGCATTCAATTCTCTACTCTATCGTGAAAAAATACAGGTTGTTATATTTGTTACAATCGAAAAATAATAATTTGAAGTACTTCACATTTGGCCATTAATAACGAACATCTTGTATATGATCATTTAGGAATGAATACTAGGCAAATATTACAGTTGAAAAAATGTTTGGTCAAATTCGTGTTACGATTGCTTTTGGACTTTTAGCGAACTTCTGTTTCCCCAGCCTTTTGCAGTTTTCCCTGAATAAGATCTTTACCGTTGGAAAAATATCTCTATATTTTATGACAGAGATATTTAAGGCTATTCCGTCTCATTAGAGACGGCCCTATAGTTCGAAATTATTTTGTTATCGATACATAGTTGATATTTCGATCTAGCAGTTTTGAAAATTGTTATTCGAACTGTTTACACTTCAGATTATTTGTTTTCTAATAATTATTTATTGCCTTGAAAAACATGGAAAGTCTTTTAGAGATTTTGATATATTTATGACTGTTAATTTGACATGACACAGCATTCGGAATTATAAACTGTTTCTGTCCTTATTCTGCTAGCACTGATCTCATTATTTTTCTGTAACCAATAAGAAGTTTTATTTCGTTCATTCAGTCAACCTCCAAATGGACCTTCCAATCAATTTCGTTAATTTTCCTTTTTTTGTCAGAAAAGGTGCATCGAGCACCTCTAACGTTCAGTCTTTGAGAAGATTGTAAAATTATTATTCTAGTAATAGTCAAACTTGTCGCATGTAGCCTTTGCTACATTGTGCACTATCATACGGATAGACAAATTTGTCGTACGTAGCTTGTGTTATTTTGACGGTTATTATTGGTAATATAGTAATCCAGTCGATTCCCAAAGTATTGGCAAATTCATTACATTTGTTTTTAGTGTAATAATCATATCTTTTGACTTGGTTTATATACAGTAAAACAAGAATTATAATTGGTTGTTATCATAATGTATTACGAGTGTTTTATTTTAATTCCTTACAATCTTCGTTGGTTTATCTTATTGGATAAACAAAGCTTGTTCATCATCGAGATAACTACATACAAAAGAAGTAAACCTATTCGTTAACCTACGTCAAAATACAGTCCACTGAAACAATCATAATTAATCAGCGAGATTAATTAATTTGCATTTGCCTGTTTTTTTCAAAATACAGGAATTAATAGGTAAAAAACTGCGGTAAACTAACTGTGGTACGTAACAAAGGCCATTGAAAATATATGAAAATATACGAGGTGATCCATTCTAAAAATTACCATAATTTGTAGAATAATTTTTTGGAAACACCTGTATATTATAAAATAATTTCCTGATATGCAGAAATGAAAGTACAAGAGGCCTGTTTTCGAACGAAATTTCTAGGATGTCTGGTTCGGCAGCTATTGCAGGACCCTATATATCTTTGGCTGCTTTTCCGGAAATCTACCGAAAAATCGATAGTTCCGGCATCCCTTGATGACGGCAACGGTGGCCGTTCGGCCATCCGTGCGCTACGTGCAGCCACTACGAGTCAAAGGTCACCTTGAGCATCTCGGAGCCTTTACCCAGGAAACTCATTTTCATCCGTTTCAATTACTCATTATGTTTTTATGCGAATTCTCTAGGTGTAGAATGTGGACTACGGACGTCAGCCAGCTGGACAACGTCGGAATCTCGTTCAGTGGCGTAGCGGCAAGTTGTTACCTTGAGGGGAAAATATGACAACATCTTGCTGTAAAGTTGAGGAACTTTCGTGTTCGATACTTACGGCCAGTTTCCTAAACGAAATTAAAGCCTTCTTTTTCCCAAAAAGTCTGCCTTAATGATAAAATGTGTTTCATAAGCAAATTTTAAGGTTAAAGGTGCGCATGCTCAGAAGGAAATGACGCCTTCTAAATTAAGAGGTAGAAACACCCTCACAACACCTCATTCCTTAAGAGCTTCATAACTATAGCGACAGGATCCTCACAAGTTATCTATTTATATTGTATACTTTCTCTTGGTGCCTACTTGTTGTTCGTTGTATTTATTGATAGTAGTTCTTTATTTGTGCTGGTCATGGTATTCGCAGTGCCTGATAAGTAACTGATTTGCATGTACTCTTATGAGATCCTAGGGTTACCTATTTCTTTGTTTACTTTTATTGTGACGTTCATTAACACGCCCAGGTGATGGGGTACTGTATCTATTTTATAATGTCCTTATCTATTTGAGTTACATATTTGCCATATGCAAGCGTCGGCTTACTTTGAGAGATTACATTCCTTGTGAACCGGTGGCGTTCTTTAAGGTAAATCACTGAGTAGTCCTGGTAGAGGCAGTAAATAGCTACAGGTTTTGCACTGGTTACCGGAAGTGCAGTTGTAGCTGCATGGTGGCTGCATCCTGTCCTTTCTAATCTTTTTCGCAGTATAAGAACGATATCCGATTCGAGCAAATTACAGACCTAATGATATGTAGAAATAAATCATTTAGAGCCGGGGAGTTATTGGGTTCACTATGTAGCTTTACGTACCACTGAGTAGAGTAAATTTAACAGTAGGCTGATTAATGTTTGTTTCTTTTCAGTATTACTAATATAAATATATTATTCTGACATTACTATGTTTGAATATTTGAACCTCCTGTCACTGTTTCCTTGCTCTCGTTAGGTGTAATTTGGGTTGTCTACATACACAACGTTGCGTCCTATTCTCCCACCACTAGATGATCACGATTCAAAAAAGGTAGCGTTCTTTACAGTACTACAGTACAGGAAATAGCGAGATTTTTTGAGTTCTTGATAACGATAACGAGTTGATGTTGATGGATTTTCAGCCACATTTTAGGCTACAGCAGCAATATTCTCAGGTGTGCGCTCACTGGACGAGAACGTGAAGGGGCTGTTTTGTCAAGTAACGAATTGCCGTGAGCGCATTTCACTTATATTGATTTTTCCACATAAATTTCTAACAGTTTGGGTTGAAGATTCACCACTTTGGAAATAAGTTTTTAGCATTTCTCAGTTTTGTTCAAGTGTCAATCGACACATTTCATTAATGTCAAATATTAAACTAACTTTCTGTCAAAACACGAATGACAGAAGAGTTACTAGACTCGAAATAACCACTACTTCAAAACGCAAACTCTAGATGACCCACTTTTTATTAGAAAAACATCTGAATACTTCGTTTTTGGAAATTATAAATAAATTCAATTATCCATACTGTATATCTCGTAATCTGGTCAAGAGTAGAAATAGAAACGTGTGTTTCATTTCGATGCCAATTGTGAACAATTTCTACCAAGCATCAACCAAATCAAACCTAATAACAATTATTTACCTTTATTCAGTTTATCTACTGTATCTAAATATATCCATGAACCACCTTTACAACCATATGATATGTGCAAATATGAGCAATGTACATTATCTAAATATGTTATGTAAACTCATGCATATTCAATCAACTGGATAAATATGTATTTATGTGTGTATTCACGGGGTAACCTTGACATGTCATTTAAAGATACTGAATGATTATATTCCCACTCGTACGCAAAACACGGAAACAAACCTCTTAATGAATTATACTGTTAATTAAGATTACACTTTATTATTACACCTTTACCCTCTCGACCTATTGTTGTTGCAGCGTTGTCAAAATTATTGGGTTGTTCGGAAAGAATTTTCGTTTTTTTTTTGGAAAATGAAAGCCAATTTTCGTATAATGAATAAATATGTTATTAAATTATATTGTAGCGACCACTTTATTCGCTCCAGAATTCGGCTGCAGCTTGCCGGCGTATCATATAGAGATCATGACTAAACAATACCTGACTGACCGTCCCCGCCGAATTCAAGTAGGGCAAGGCGTCCGTAACCTTACCGACGCTCACTGGTGGGAGAGTTTGTACCGACCACCTTCTTTGCTTCTCGTCCAGAATTCTGCTTTGCTCTGCTGCAGCTTGCCGGCGTATCATATAGAGGACACGACTAGTCTAAACAATACCTGACTGACCGTCTCCGCCGAGTTCAAGTAGGGCAAGGCACACAGCGTTCGACGACCATTCCAAAGTTGAACACAAGGTCACTGGCGTCACAGGCAGACATGCGCATCATGCCTATCTGAAGAGTTCAGGTGCGCATTCTCAGAACGAAACCTGAAGCTGAACTTCTTAAAAAGTTCAGAAACAAACCAATTAAGGAAATCTGAGAATATACTGAATACTCGAGGTCAAAAGTAATTATGTTCGGTCCATACGTAAATAGCTCAACAGTTCGAATGGGAAGAGCTAGAGACTTGAAACTTTCAGGTTTGGGGCCTCTATATCTCGTTTATGGGCAAATCGGACTAACGGTTTTCCAGTTATTCATTCAATTTTCAGGGTAAGTTGGGAGTAAAATGTATGTTATATTCAAAAATGGACAAAATCCGCTCAATGGTTCCCGAATATTCCCATTTGAAATTTTTTATATATTTTCGAAAATACAATTCCGATCGAATAAAAATTGTCTAAAAGCTACATTTCCATTCCTTACGTGAATAGAATATCAGATAATATTGCCAAGTATTTCGAAATAAAATTTGACTCGAATGTAGCTTTTAGAACGGTTTGTAATTAAATAATTTAGGCATTCATACAAAAATAACGATGATCAAATAAATAAAGACAATAAATCTGGGGACTATATGTTGGCTTGCAGTGATTGCCCTATAGTATAATAATATATTGGTCAAACTGGTAGATTCTTTAAGAAAAGAATTCAGGAACACCAGCCGAATTAAACCTCAGACATCAAGCACTCCACTTATGCCAGTCATTTGAAAGAATTTGTACATAATTTCAACAATAAGTATGAAACTATTCATAATGAAGATAAAAGTTCCAGACTCACACTTTTGGAAGCTTTAGAAATTAGTAGGTAGAAGAACCTTTAAATTCTTCTCAAAGACCAAATAGATGTCGCAAGATCTCCATCGTTGAATATTTTTAATTATTGAGCCATTTCCGATAATTGGCCCCAATATATACAGATGTCCGGATTTAACGTTCATATATTACAGGGGGTGATTCTAGAGGTCAAAAATATGAAGGAAACTTCATATCAACTTAGGTCCTAAAATGCACTCCTGGGCGCTAGAGTTTCTTCAACATGACCACCAAAATCTAATAAAATAGCGATACCTTTGTCAAAATTTCAAATTCAAATGAAATTCAGTACATGGAGGTTTTTGATAAACTGAATCGTCTGGTGATCAAAAAACTTACTGATTCTCATCAGTGGCGGAGGGGGGACTACCATAAAAATACTTCTAGTTTTTGAATGAGTAATCAAATTACTCAAATTATTACAAGTTGCTCCCATTCTTGAATATTTCGAACTGGAGCTGGGTGCACGTATTCCTTCAAATATCCCCATAAAACAATCTAGGGGATTCAAATCCGGAGACCGAGCTAGCCAGTGTACAGTTCCTCCTCGACCAATCCATCTTTGATTATGAATTTGATCCTAATATTCCCTTACACCCCGACAGAAATGCGCAGGTGCTCAATCATGCTTGAAAATCATATTCAGTCTATTTAAGCAAGAACAATCATCCATCAAACCTGATAAAATACCTTGTAAAAGATACAAATAGGTTACTCCATTCAAGCGATCCGGCAGTACTTATGTACTGGCGAATAAATGACTCTGTGATAGGGCCTTATGGCCCTATCACAGAGTCATTTATAATTCCCACCCAGACATTTATGATGAATTTGTCTTGATGGTTCAACTCCAAACTGTGGATTTTTGTCTGCCCAAACGTGGATATTATGAAAATTGACTACACCATCTCTCTTGAATCTGGCTTCGCCTGTGAACAAAATATTGTTCCCATTCAGTCTAAACTGTTCTGTTAACCAATAACAGAATTTCAATCTTGCTAGGAAGTCTTCCGGTTTCAAGGCTTGAACCTTTTGCAGGTGATATGGATAGAGTAATTGCTCATGAAGAACTTGCCACAAGATGCTCTTCGGAATTCTTTTTTGTACCGAAATTCGTCGCACAATAATATTTGGATTTGCTGCTGCACTTTCCAAAAGAGCTTCTTCATTTTCAACAGTACAGGTAGTGCGATCTTTACGAAATTCAGATTTGGAAGGGATAAAAGTGCCCTTTTCGCATAATCTACGGTGAAGTTTCGCGAATGTTTTCTCGCAAGCAAGAGCTCATTCAGGAAACGCTTCTTCATAGAATCCTCTGGCAGCACGCGAGTTTCCATCAGCTCTTCCACACATAAAATGCATATCAGCCATCTGGATTTGAATATTAAACCATTTTTATCAATTCAGATACAGGAGTGTACAAAGAGCCCACTCAATTTTCGTGTTTTATTGATGTCAAACTGACTGACGCCTCTTGTCTTTTTCGAGATAAGCAGTCCATGGCTCAGTTAGAATGCATATCATCACAAAATCACTTTTTTCTCGAGAAGAGTGCTCCGAAACGCTTTCAACGAGGGGTACCTTTTTTCAAAAACTTATGAGGAGTCTATTTCTTCGATTAAATTTAAATTTGATCACTCAGTCAAAAATTAGAAGTAATTTTATGAAAGACCCCCCTATTATCTTCGCCACTGATGAGAATCAGCAAGTTTTTTAATCATCAGACGATTCACCTCCATATACTGAATTTCATTTGAATCCACCAAATTTTGACAAAGATATCACTAGTTTATTGCATTTGGGAGATCTTGTTGGAGAAGTCTTACGTCGATGGTGTGCATTTTAGGACCTAAATTGATATGAATTCTTCTTCATATTTTGATATCTAGAATTACCCCCTGAAGTATATGTACTTTAAATTCGGACACCCTGTGTAATGATTATTTGAAAACCCTTTTCCATATTTTTCTTTATTGGAGTTCCTGTAAATTGATGGTTATTTGTATACCTTTTTGCATTTTTTACTCATCTTTATTTCCGAAATTTGTAATTTATTTCTACTTACTCTTTTTCCAAGCTTTTAGTTATATCGGGTGTTTTTCAAAGTGATAGAACTTTAAATTGAAATAAAACACATTTAAATTAAGATTGAAGCCAAATTTTATGACATTCATGTTTTGAAAATAATTTCCGGCATATGTCCACCACGACTAGCTCTGAGGAACCGCATTCGAGTAGACCATGTTTGGAGCACTTCTTCGAGTAATTCAGGCCTTATTTCATCAATAACACATGTTGGCTTCCAAAGCGTCTATTGTTTCTGGTTTATCAAAATAAACCAATGGCTTGACATAACCCCAAAGAAAATTATCCAGTGGAATTATGTCGCATGATCTTGGAGGCCAATTAATTGGACCATTTCTCGAAATAATGTTATCGTCAAATCTTTCTTTCAATAAATCAATTGTTACGATAGCAGCATGAGATGTAGCACCATTTTGTTGGAACCAAAACACTTCTGAGTCGATACCATTCAAATTTGAAATAAATAATTATTGATCATCGATCTGTAACGAGCACCATTCACTGTAACATTAGCTCCAGCATCGTTTTTAAATAGAAATGGACCGATGATCCACCAGCGTGTAAAGCACACCATACAGTGCATCTTTCAGGATGCAATGGCACCTGCAAAACTTCTTGAGGATTGTTTTCACTCCATATACGGCAATTTTGCTTGTTTACATAGCCTTTCAAACAGAAATGAGCTTCATCACTAAACACAATTTTACGATAAAAAAGTGGACCAACTTCAAGCTGTTCTAGGGCCCAATTAGCAAACAAACGACGCTTATTATGGCCAAGTGGCTTCAGTTCTTGAACTAATTGGATCTTGTATGGGTGTAGACCAAGATCTTTACGCAAAATTTTCCATGTGGTGGATGTACAGAGTCCAACTTGTTGTGAACGTCGATGAATAGACAAATCTGGATGATCATTAACATTATGACTTACAGCAGCGATATTTTCTTCTGTACGTACAGTTCTTTGTCTTCGCTGCATCGAGTAGAGAAAATGTTGTCCGAAATCTATCGACAGTTCGACGAATAAGCTGCTCTGATGGACGATTATGTAAACCATAAATTTCACGAAGTACTCTAAAGTTTGGCGAATAGAACACTGATTTTGAAAATAAATTTCAACAATTTGTAAATGTTGTTGCGGCGTTAGTCTTTCCATGATAATTTGTCAATGCTTACTGAACAGAAATGTCAAAACAACATGGCTTCTACCTTCTGTCAAATCACAGTTATCCCTATCGAAAATTGTATCACTCTAAAAAAACCACCGATATAAGAAGTGAAGGAGGTGTTATTTTCCCGGTTTGTTCAAAATGTAAAACTGAAGAAGTCACAGTGTTGGCCAAACAATTGTACTCAAATTAATAAATTGCGGAAATAATCTTTACTATTTTCTTTAATCTTCGATTTCACGTGTGCATACATTTAAAGCAGTGTATTAATATCATATTGGATTTTTAAAAGGACGAGAAAAGTTAAAGCCGTATAGCATGGACGTCTCAATATCACAATGGTACTTTGATACTTCTGTATCTTTAGTAGATCAGATCGATGCTACAAGCTTTGACTTGGGTTCGAAATTGTGGTACTAGTTTCAATGGTAAGGATTTGCATACAATACCGATAACATCTGCGGTCGGAGTCCAGAATGATTCGATGGCCTTCTACTGATCACTTTCCTCGGCGGGGTTTTATTCACTCGTTATCATTGACCCAACAATCGATTCTTGAGATAAGTTGTTGTACACCTGCACCATCATATATGTTTTGTTTCGAGAAAGAACACACTGGACCACTCGATAACATAGCACCATAACGTAACTAGGGCTACAAAATGTTTTAATCACTAAAATTCATATAGTATACAATAGATTAAACTGAAAACGTCAAGAAAATGCGAAGGAACATGGAAAGGTTTTTATTATAGATTTTGATGAATCGAATACGCATAGATCATTCCAAACGTATTTGATACAATACGTCATTATAAATTTGTATACCGTGCTTACCGTTACGTCATCTCGATGATTTGTTATGCCAGTTTTACCTGAATTATTTTTGTGAATATAAGCCGAGTGCAGTAAACATATTTCAATGGGTGTAAAATTTCGAATAATCTTATTCTAGTCAGATGACCTATTCTAATAATTGGAATAGTAATCTTTTAAAATTATAAATTATAAAACACAGAATAAATAATTCTATGAAAAATAGTACAGATAATATAAGTCAGTAGTTCGTTACTTTGTGATAGTTCATTTTAATTGGAATGAAATGAAAAATTACTTTGTTTCTTATCACTTTATTTACGATTATACAGTGACTCCTGTTTCGTAGTAATACTACATTTACAAATATAGTACAGTGACTACGAGTCACTGTATAATCGTAAATAAAGTAATAGGAAACAAAGTAACAGGAAACAAAGTAATTTCACATTTCATTCCAATGAATTCATTCGAGTAAATTTGAAACTGTAATACAGATGTATGTTGCACTGTCCTCCTTATTAATCATATTTGAAAAAAGATTATCAGCATGATTATTTGAAAAGTTCCATCTCTAATTAACCATCAGATGTTATTATCTCCGAGATTGTGTTTACACCGTGGTACTTCCACGAAGAAATCATAGATTCATATTTCTGGCATTGACAGTGACAAGTAGGTATAATAATGAATGGAGTAGGTACTTTGTGATAGTTCATTTTTGAATTTAATGAAATAAGAAATAACTTTGTTTTTTATCACCTTTTAAGAAAGATAGAAAACAAAGTATAGTCCGTGTATAAGGTATCCGGAATTTATTATTTTTCATAATTTTAATATACTTCTTTTTTGTAACATTCTAAGACAAAAGTAATGTAAAATAGGTTGTGCAGATAGTAGGCCTTGGCCAAAGTTGCATGGCAACACTATTTGTCAAATATTGTTGATTGTCAACAGGTATACAATTTATAAAATAATGTCGTAACTAGAAAAAAGAAAACAGGCAGAATATTTGTATAGAAAAGTTTTTCAAAACGTTAGAAAATTAGTGCAATTGACTGAACTGGGAAAAAGTGCTGTATATGAGACAATTAAGAGGATAAAAAATGGCATGGATATGAGGCATAGACCAGTTTAGGAAGACCTCATAAGATTGAAGGAAACAATTTAAACGCTTTATTGGTCTTAGGACGACACAATCCGGCGCCTTGGGTTTCGCATATTGGCTAACAGATTTGAAAAACAACGAAATATAAAAGTATGTCCTGAAACCGTCCGTATGTTACTGAAAAGACAAGGCTGCATCAAGGAAACCAAAAAAAAATCTCTTTAATGACACCTTTACAAAAGGAACGAAGGACAAAATTTTGTCAACGTTCAAATTTCGAAATTTTTCACAAAAATAATGGTTTGGGACGCAATATCTCAGCGTTGTGCTACGCTTCTCTGTATAGTTGATGGTACTATTAATAATGAAAATTATTGTGTATTAAAAATGTATACTAAATAATTACAATTGAGTTTTGTTTTTACGGATACTTTATAGACGGACTATAATTCCTTATTTCATCCCATTTAAAAAAGTAAGTATAAAACTCCCCGTGTAGTTTGTTCCATTACATTATCTCTTACTAAAATATATGGATCTCTGCAATTTTGAAAATATTTTTTCATTTCCTTCTAGAAAATACCCTTAACATAAAAATAACTAGAATGCAAACTTGTACCCAGAAATCGGCAGATATACCGATTGATCGATAACGGCGGCAACGCCGATCCTGTTTACGAACAGTCGGTTAACAACGGAACGTAACGGTAACAATGCTCGTAACCTTTCAGTAGCTCCGTATCGCTGGTGGAGGGGTGTACGTTTAATCGTCTCGGCCAAACTATACGCTCGACGCGTGAATTCGTACGCCAACGTCGTTACCAGCGAAGTTATCGGGATACAGAAGAAAGTGAACGTGCGTTTTTGTTAGCGGCTAAAAGAGCGGCGTTGCCGCCTGTGTTTACATTTAATCGACTTTAGGGAATATATATTATGTTTTATTAAAGCTGTTACAATGGACACAATAGACACCGGTTTGTTAATAAGGACAGTTGAGGGTAAGCCGGAAATTTGGGATCTGTCTGATGAAAATTTCAGGAACAGGGAGGCTAAGGAGAGGTCCTGGGAAGAAATTGCTTCTAATTTGTATGCAGATTTCGTAGAGTTGGAGGAGGACGAAAAAAAAGCGATAGGTACAATTCATCATTACTTTTTTCTACTTTGTGTTTGATCGGTCACGTTTTAATAAAGAAAGATCTTTAAATTTATGCATACATATCTATATAATCGTATAAAGTTTCGAAGTCATCAGCAGTTGGATAGTATGAAAAATATTATAATATCAAGAGTATATCAGTTCGTGCGGTTCAGAGTCTAAAATTTGAAGAAACACCTGGCTTGCTCAGTAATCGGTTGTCAAGTGGTAGGCTGTGATAAATCAACAAACTTCATTGGTAACAATATGACACACGTCGACATTCAATAAAATTATTTTTGAAACGCATTACACAGAAGCGGAAAAAATCTCGATTCTCATTCCGTAAGACGCTAAGTCTCTTTCTCTTTAAACTTTTAGAATCTTTTACACGGTAGTAAATATAAATAAATGTATTTTCACTTGGAATTGGATGATCTGGATGTAACGTCATATATTCTCCTCCCTTTAGCTTTTTTTTTTTATTGTTCTCCACATGAAATATAGGATAGTTTTATTGTATTAGTAATGATATCTTTGTATGTATTCATTTGTTGAAATATATTTGATTTGATTTAGATTTTTCTCCGCTTCTGTGTAATGCATGATTCAGAAATAATTTTATTGAATATCAACGTGTGTTATATTACCAATGTCGTTTATTGATTTATCACAACTACTACTTGACAACTGATTACTGAGCCTGGCAGGTGGTTCTTAAAATTTGAAACTGTAGTTCTCAGAATAAGAGAGATAAATCGACACATGCATAAATATTCGTAATAAGGAAAGAGCTAGCCAAAAATACATAAACATACAAAAACATACAGGTGATCCATTTGAAAAAATGAAGTTGCACTCAATATATTGTTCACCCTGTATATATTCCAGTTTGTTAGATCATTTCGAAAAAATTCAGTTGATTTTGTACAACTTGTGTGAATAACTATTTTCTGTATCTCCATTTATACAAAGTTAAAGTCTAAGATGTCTAGTTCGGCAGCTATTAAAGCACTATTGCAGGACCTGTATATTCACAGGTAGTAAAAGGTGAAATTTTACAGTTACACAATTCGCAGAATTGATTTCGAATCTGTCGTTCCTTATGAATCATTTGTATCTTTAAGGTAACTTATTTTTAAGTATAATCGTAAAGGATTACACAAAAGATAAAGCTTCTTTCACCAGAATGTAGGAGGAAGGTTTCACAAAGAACTTATACAGGGTGTTTTCCAAAATGTGTGATAGTCCAGGCGATGCACATTGCAACAAAGGCTACATGTCCATAATTGAACCACCGAATATTACGAATTCATTAAACTTAAACGTAATCGATCAGCGGTACGACTTGTCTGTTATTGTGACTTTATTGACTTTCGTGAATTCATGGAAAATTGACCTTGTATTGAGAGTGCAAATATTTTATATGCCTAGCGAAAAAGTGCATATCCGCTAATGTTCATTGATTTAGTGTTGAAGTAGTGAACTTATGTGAATAGTTTGGATCAATTTAATTGTGAGTGTTTGAACTTCAATATTCTAAATTTTTGTTATGATTGTTTTCAAAGGTTAGCTTTTTTCTGCCGGGGGTATAATTCATCAGGATCAAATATTTTCGAAAAACTCGCCTAATGAAAGTTACAAAATAAGAAAGATATAAATGGCATTAAGTTGCCCGATGCTTGGCAGAAATTATTTATAATTAAGTTATTAATGAAACATATGTTTCTAATTGTACTTTACTTCAATTGTGCTAACATACGTTTCGTACATCTTTATCTTAATTTTTAACACCCCTTTACTACCATCGGAAGATATTCTTTTATTGAATTTAACATGTACTGTTTTATAATCCTCTTCCAAATTTTTTGTTGATTAAAATGACATTCTTTTTCAGTCCTCAAATTACAGAAACGTTGGAAAACTGTGAGAGATGCTTTCAAACGTTCCCAAGTAAAGAGTGGATCTTCGAAATGTGGATCAGAAACCAAGAGACAACCCAAGTATTATGAAAATCTGAAATTTCTGGAGAAGAATATGGGAATGAACAGGTAAATGCTTATATTGAAATGGTTTACACGGTAAGATCAAATTTACTATGGAACTTCCATCCGATAATAAAATGAATTTTCTAAACATTATTTTATTTTCAGTGTCGAAACATATTACATCGAGACAGACCAATCTCTACAAGAAATTTTTGATAAGTCAGATATGGAAGAAGAAGAGTATGAAACTGTCCGAGCAAAACCCAGAACTGAAAATTCTGCGAAAAGCAGATCGTCGAAGAAGGAATATTCCATAAAACATTCCGAAGCAAAATTCGAGGATGATAGAAATTTTTTAGACTCACTTTTACCAACCATGGGAAAGTTCAACGAAGAGCAGAGTTTGCAATTTCGCATTGAGGTTTTGAACGCGTTGCAGAGGGTCAAGAATCTGTTTCCGGAACAACACACTGGAAGAACAGTGCAATCTTTTGTTTTGGAACCTAACGGTAACATTTTTATGATTTCTGAAATTAATATGTTGAAGTTTTCATAGCAAGTAAAGGATCTTTCATTAACAGCGCCCCATTTTGTTTTTTGAATAAAACACATTATTTATTTTGATATTATTGAAATATTTATTTCATTGTGAAGTAAAATGGATACCATTAGCTATGGAATGAAACAGCATTTAAATGTAGACGACGGAAACGCTGGCAGGAATGAAGTCGTTGAACCCAAATTTTCCATGACTCTTTCACACAAATCAGGTCGTATGTTAGCAATTATTCGTTCAATATTGATCTGTAAATCGTCTAAATATGCTGGATGACTGCTGTACACCAATGACTTGAAGTAACCCCAAAGAAATGAGCCTCATCGCTGAGAATGATCTTCTTATGAAAATCTGCATCATTTCCGATTTTTTCTAAGCACCAATTACTGAATACACGACGCTTTAAATGATCTGTTGGTTTGAGTTCTTGGGTTAAAACAATTTTATATGGATGTAAACCAGAGTCTTTGAAGTCTTGTGAACGTCGAGAAATTGATAAATTTTTTCTTCACGAACACTTTCACATACGGCAGCTATATTCTCTTCACTTCTTGCATTTCTTTGCCTCGCCTGCACTGTTACATTATGAATTGTAAAATTTGTTTCAAACTTCTTCACTAAACGTTAAAGTGTTCTTCTATCCGGACGATTATAACGACTAAAAATTGGAGTTAAAGCACGTAAAGTTAGAGTAACAGATCGCGATTTTTCATTAAAAATCTGGATATTTGTAAACTTTGTTGGAGTGTGTACCTTTTCATGATTAAATGGTAGACATTGACAATTACAACTGTCATTGTCACAAATAAACAGTGGCTGCCATGCGTGAGTAATAAAAATGGGACGTTTCCATTGGAAGAATCTTCAGATGTGTGCAATTCTGCCATCGAAACAAACTTCACCCCAAAATATAATTCTGCCTCCTCGAAAAGGACGTATTTCTTGAACAGAGCGGCTGTTCCTCCGTATGACTGGACGTATTCACACCCGTACTCGTCGACTCTCAAAAAAACATCCATATCTTAACTCGTCAGTAAAGGGTACGTATCTCCATTCATCTCGCCAGTGTACCCTCTCCATTCTCCACTCTTATCTTTGACGTTTATATGTATAATACATACATACTATAGCACAGAAAAGCCAAAAAAATCAAAGATTTGTAATGTGATGTCGTAACAAACATATTTATGTGCGTTTAAATCACAAACGCTCGCTAAACCTTACGAAATTTACTACGGAATAATATATCTTAAAAAATAATAACATCATTCCACAGACGTTGACACAACCAATATGTAACATTGACATAATGACCGATCTAGGTACCTAAAACCAACTAACCCTACAGAAATTTTAGAAATAGGGAAACTCCTCAAAAATAAACATACCAGTGGGGTAGATGAAATACCCGCCAGCATAATCAAACTAGCTCTGCCTGAAATAAATGGGATCCTAGCACACCTGATCAATCTGTCATTTAAGGAAGGTGAATTCCCAGAACAACTAAAAGCGGCAATAATCAAACCGATATTAAAAAAGGGGTATCCTAAAGACATGCTTTTCAAAATTTTTTCAATTGATAATGTGCTCAAGAATAACTGAATTCCTGAATAGTTATGACTTCTATGCCAGCACACAGCATGGTTTTGCAAAAACAGCTATATTTGAACTAACGAAAAGTATACTGGAACTGCTAGAGGGAGACAAATCAGCCTTGACAATATTTCTGGATATGTCAAAAGCATACGATTCAATAAACCAAGAACATCTGCTCAATAAACTTCAATGGAATAAGAGGAAAGGCATTAAACTGGGTCAAATCATACCTGTGCAAGAGGAAACAAAAGGTAAAAATCATCAAAGGTGAGGAGAATGCTGAATCTGAAGAACTTATAAACGATGGAGGTATCGCACAAGGAGGTATCCTAGGGCCTCTTCTGTTTCTTATTTTTCTCAACGACCTAGAGGACATTGTGGAGGGAGAAGAAGAAGAATCATTGATAAGCTACGCAGATGACGCCAACTTACTGGTTGGAGCAAAAGAAAAAATGCCTTAGTCAGAGCAGGAACCAACTTCTTCAATAGGACACAAGAATGGTTAAAAAGTAATGAATTAATACTGAATGTTGAAAAGACAAACCTTTTAATTTTTAGCACCAACAGGAATAATAGAAGCAAACCAACAAGCACAATATTGGGAAATGAGGAAATCCTTGCAACAAATAATACAAAATTCCTGGCGATTTTTGTAGACTCTTTTCTGTCCTTCACAACGCATGCACAATACTTAAGTCAAAAACTGAGTCAAATTAACTTTGCCATTAGAATATCTGGAAAATTTTTAAATGAGAAATCATTGAAAATATTGTATCATGCGAATTTCGAATTTAGGCTCCGATATGGTATAATTTTCTGGGGTAGTAATCAAAATTTGAAAGAAATGTTTCTGCTAGAGAAGAAAACTCTGCGAACAATTTATAATTTGAAGTTTAGGGAGACATGTAGGAATTCGTTCAAACAAAACAGTATATTCACAATTTACGGTTTATATATTTATAAATATACTGTATTTCTTCATAGTAACAAAGTTGAGTTCATTGGATATAACACTAGTAATAAGTATAATACAAGAACACAAAATTTAAACTTTCCAATACACAGATTAACTTTGAGTGAAAAACATCCTGCATATAGCTGTACAAGAATTTTCAATCAGTTACCTAATAGTTTAAAGAATAAAAGAGCCCAAATATTATTATAAATAAAATGAAATCATGGGATTATAAATCTTGAACCGTATAAACTAGGAGATTTTTTCAATGCTAAATTTAGTTGATTATGTATAATTTTAGGACACTATTTCATTTCAGATTGTCATCTTGGTGAACCTTATTTGAAATAAAGAAATATTATTATTATTATTATTATTATTATTATTAAAAAGATCGATAAAAGTCCACGATGGTATAAATTTATCTCCAAAGGATAACCCACAGTAATAATTTTTATCTTGTACAAAAAATATGTGTTATTTGCAAGCTATTTCGTACAATACAGTATTATTCCTTATCAAATTAATTATAAGTTGTACATTTCATTAAAGCCGGGTCATGTCGTTAGTAAATGCTGAAACATTTTTAAGAAGAAAGTTTTTTTGCTTAGACTCAATCTAGCTTTCGATAATGAACGTCCAGAGCCTGGAAAAAAACATGAATGCATTCATTTATTTCTCTCGTTTTTTTAAATATCAGAATGAAACCTCTTATTCGAGGTTTCTTTTTCGCTTTACATAAAAAACGTTATTTATACTGACAGAAAGACGCAAATCTTTAGGCATTTGCTAGAGCTAGAGTAAACATCTTATTTCTTTCTTTCTATTAGGATGATACGAAAAGTATGCATCTTCGTAAAACATCATCTTTTGGCGAGCAGTTTATTAGGGCAACAAAAAAATTAACTAATATTGACAATTTATTCCAGGTGAATTGAAAGAGGAGCCCAAGAAACGTCCCTTAACTGCAGCGGAACGCATGCGCAAAATGCGGGAGCGTCGGAGACTCGAAGCGAATTTACTTGGAAAAAAACAGACAGCATCAACAGCAGGAGCGCGATTGCTCGCTTTGCGCCAACAGCGCATGACTGAGACGGTCAAATCTGAGAAAAACTCAACAGCATCGATTTCTAAAGATGCGACCGAGATGAGTAAGTGGCTGGCTTCACTTTTCATCGATTTGAAGTAAAGGTTGACGGATCAATCCGTAATTAAGAATGTTCGATCTTCAAGTAACTCCCACCACCATGAAAACATAACCGTTACACTTTAATCTTTGAACCTTGAAGATATTTCTTCTTCTTCTTCATCGTACGTTAGGCCTTAGTCCTGTGCTTATATCAATGGTTTTCTAGCTGCAGCTGAGATGATTTTGAAGCTCTCAAAGGGAAATGCGCATCTGAAACTCATCAGACAGGCGTGATGCGCAGCTTTGCATGTGACGCCGTGACCATGTGTTCCGCTTGGAACGATGGTCGTCAAACGTGGTCTCTCCATTTTCGGTTTCTTGCCCATCTTACCACGCCCTGGATGTTACATATCTGCCTTATTTCATCATATTTCTTGTGCTATTGATATTAGCACTCGCATTTCAGTAGTTCTTAAAAGCCGTTTAGGTATGGTGTTCTCTACTCTGGTCTCTATCTCATATTTAATCACTGTTCTTACATAGGTCTTATATATTCTGACTTTGCTCCTAGTACTAAGATTTTATTCCTCTAAATTATATCTCATATTAATGATGCCTGTAAAGAATTGCTTGGTATGTAGAGATACCTTTTTGAATTCTCGAAAAGTAATTGATTAAACGTTAACCAATTAGTATGCAAATTCTTGGTTAAGCATACTTCAAATGGGGGTGAAAGAGGGATGTATATTAGACTTTAATGCTTTATTCACAGCCTAAAATACATATAATACAAGTTCAAAATTATTCTACCCAAATTGAGGATGTTGTTTCGTGACCAGATGTGGAATGTAATCCAACATGTAGAGATTTGTCAGCAGAAGTACATATAATACAAGTGTACAATTTTGAGTTGTTGACCCAGATTGAGGTGGATACACTATCTTGATCCTGAAACAGTTCTTCCTTGGGTTTTTTCTATTATTTTCAGGACACAGACTTCAATTTTATTGGTTTCACTTTTTAGTTCACTTTTCACAACTCAATATCTAATTACAAATGAATAGTGTAGATAATACATTCACTTCCAGGCCTTTAGTTCGTTATGGGTAACTGAGAGAGAGAGGAAGAGAGAGAGAGAGAGACAGAGTTCCTTGGAAGTTTAAAGTGAAAAATGCGGAGATATAAATAAATCAAGCGTAAAGATAAATGTATTTCATAAGTTACGAGAGCTTACTTCAAGGGGATGTGCGTGGGATCATAACTCGTCTTCAACTGAACTTTCTTAACTGACTGTTTATACATAGTGAGTATCGCGTGACCTGTCTGGTCTAGAGAATGTGTTCAACTGGTGCCTTTTTGCTAACTGGCGAATGAGAGAGTGGGTTTGGGTCCGAAAAGGTAGCCCAGGTAATTCCGATACGACAATCGTATTGAAACGGCTAAAACGGTTCTAATGGGTTTCTAGGAATAATCTAAGGGAGAAATATCTCCGTTTCTTAATTGGTGTTGAATTGAATGAATCATATTTGAAAGGCCTAAACTGTTGAACTCTGGGGACGTAATTGTTACGTACCTGCAAAGTGAATTAAAAATTCTTTGTTCAAAGTAAATTTGAACAATGCCTTTCACTTCATTCTTCAAATTTCTATTACTTGTTATGTTCGCTCCTAGATATTTGAATGACATCACTTGTTCTAGACTATGATCGTATATCGTGACAACCTATTCTCACAGGTCTTCTATTGCTCAATTTAGTTTCCGTTCTCACAGATGCAATTATCGGTGTTCAGATATTCGATTACTTTTATTATTTATTTATTGGTCAAATATCTAGGATATCGACAGGCATAAGCCGAAAATGACATCCACGGCAAATACAAAAACTTTCACAATATGTGCAATATCAGATCAACCCCAAATCTACACATCCCACCAATTTCAGAAAATCAAACTTAATCCTTAAGAAACTCGAGAAAATATAAAATCCTAATTTCACACCTCAATTTGTCTCTTAAATGAACCAATTGACAGGAAAATATATCACTGTCCTTATAATTATATACTTCGTGATTCTGTTGACCGGAGAGCGCTTTTTCAAATTCAAACAGCATAACCTCTTAACGGTCTAGATGGAACATGAATGCTCGCGTAGGACAGCAAAGCTGGAGAGTCAACGTGAACATTCAACAATTTATATCGGGTGTTTTTTAGAGTGATAGAACTTTAAATTGAAATAAAACACATTTAAATTAAGATTGAAGCCACACTTTTTTTATTTGATGTATAATTTTATGACATTTATGTTTTGAAAATAATTTCCGGCATATGTCCACCACGACTAGCTCTGAGGAACCGCATTCGACCAGACTAATTTTGGATTTTCGAGTAATTCAGGCCTTATTTCATCAATAACACGAGTTATGTTGGCTTCCAAAGCGTCTATTGTTTCTGTTTCATCAGCATAAACCAATGACTTGACATAACCCCAAAGAAAATAATCCAGTGGAATTATGTCGCATGATCTTGGAGGCCAATTAATTGGACCATTTCTCGAAATAATGTATCGCCAAATCTTTCTTTCAATAAATCAATTGTTACGGTAGCAGCATGAGGTGTAGCACCATCTTGTTAGTACCAAAACACTTCTGGGTCGATACCATTCAAATTTTGAAACAAATAATCATTCATCATCGATCTATACGAGCACCATTCAAATTAATATTAGCCCCAGCATCGTTTTTAAACAAATATGGACCGATGATGACTCCAGCTTGTAAAGCACACCATACAGTGCATTTTTCAGGATTCAATGGAACCTGCAGAACTTCTCGAGGATTGTTTTCACTCCATATACGGCAATTTTGCTTGTTTACATAGCCGTTCAACCAGAAATGAGCTTCATTACTAAACACAAGTTTACGATAAAAAAGTGGATCAACTTCAAACTGTTCGCTGTTCGACGCTTATTATGGTCAAGTGGCTTTAGTTCTTGAACCAGTTGGATCTTTTATGGGTGTAGACCAAGATCTTCACCCAAAATTTTCCATGTGGTCCAACTTGTTGTGAACGCCGACGAATAGACAAATCTGGATCATCATTAACACTATGACTTACAGCAGCGATATTTTCTTCTGTACGTACAGTTCTTTGTCTTGTTGTTGTTTCATCGAGTAGAGAAAATTTTGTATATCGAATAGAAATCTATCGATATTTCGACGAATAAGCTGCTCTGATGGACGATTATTATATTAAACCATAAATTTCTCGAAGTGCTCTAAAAGTTTGGCGAATAGAACACTGATTTTGAAAATAAATTTCAACAATTTGTAAACGTTGTTGCGGCGTGAGTCTTTCCTATATAATTTGTCAATGCTTACTGAACAGAAATGTCAAAACAACATGGCTTCTACTTTCTGTCAAACACAGTTATCCGTATAGAAAGTTCTATCACTCTAAAAAAAAACACTCAATACAAAAACATAACATCGATATGTTCCCTACAGTTTTCCAATGAGACGAACCTTTAATGTTTTGTAAGGCTAGTCATACTCGCCATGAAACTGTAACTACCTGTAATCCTATAATCTAAATATCCTTAAACAAAGCTCTGCACCATCTCCAATCTGTGCTTGTATTGTGGCAACCAAACAACCGGATGCATTAGATAACCTACTGTAAATGAAGGCAAAATATAGAGCCTCCAAAGCCCTAGTGGAAATGAAATCTTTACAAGATCTCGTCAGAAATTCAAGCACTGGCTACTTTTGGTCACCACATAATCGATGTGTGAATCAAACAACATTTCTCTATCAAATATTACACCCAGATCCCTCATTTCATGTCGCATTAATTAATTAATGAAACGTTTATATTGTTGCGTTAACCTGCTTCAAATATAGTCATTTTGCTTATATTCTACACGGTAGTTGAAATTCTTAATAAATATTTTTCTTTCAGCTGACAACCAACCATGTTCCAAAAAGATGAAAGTAGAAAGTAAAACCAGCTTCGAAGAATCGACCGAAAGTAAAGGAGATTCAGTTATTTCTATTTGGACGGAATTGTTGGGCCACAAACTACAAGAATTCGACCGGCTTACCAGGGAATATTTGATGAATGAAACCGACAACAACGTTTTCAAGGCCAAAATAAAAATGATTAAGGAGAATCGTAACCAAAGCAGGGACAGGATTGCCGGTAATAACCGTCCCATCGAATTGCGTTATGTTGATATTTCCTCAGCAAATTTCAGCGTATCTCCTCATGAAGATCAGCTGAGTTTGTCGCCAACTGATAGTGTACCACATAGAAAAGTAAATGAGTGTGAAATTGTTTATGTTGATCCACCAGAGTCTATGTAAATAAATAGTGACCTGATACTTTTCTTTTTTGTATTATATAAGGATTTGTATGACCTTTTTCGCTCCTCGTCCAGAAACCTGCCTTGCTCTATTGCCGCTTGACCGCCGTATCATATAGAGGGCACGACCAGTCTGAGGATTTCTGACTGACCGTCCACGCCGAGTTCAAATAAGGCGAGACACAGAGCGTTCAACGATCGTTCCAAAGTGGAACACGTGGCCACTGGCGTCACAGGCAGACATGCGCACCACGCCTTTCTGAAGAGTTTGAGGTCGCATGCTCAGAACGTAACTCCGTCTCTCAAATTAAGAGGTGGAAGCTCCCTTGCAACACCGCATTTCCTTTGAGAGGTTCATTGGTGACCCCGACGTCATCGGGGTTCGTTCCACAGATCCTCGCTGGAGATGGCACCGCGACCAGACCAGCGGCGGACTGCCTCCTTGCCTGATCCCAACGCCCTATTCCGTTACCTTATCGACGCTCACTGGAGGGGGAGTGTGTATCGACCACCTTCTTCGCTCCTCGTCCAAAAACCTGCCTTGCTCTGTTGCAGCTTGACCGGCGTATCATATAGAGGCCACGACCATTCTAAAGGTTCCTGACCCCGCCGAGTTCAAATAGGGCAAGGCACACAGCGTTCAACGACCGTTCCAAAGCGGAACACATGGTCATTGGCGTCACAGGCAGACATGCGCACTACGCCTGTCTGAAGAGTTTCAGGTGAGCATGCTCAGAACGAAACACCATCTCCCAAATTAAGAGGTGGAAGCTCCCTCGCAACACCGCATTTTCTTTAAGAGCTAAAGATTTAATAAAATATACAGGTATGGAAAAGACAGTCGTAAACATAGGAAATTCAATGTAAATCTAAAGAAGCTGGAATGTCCAGTGGAGCAGTAGAAGAATCAAAACCCCGGCGCGATGCGATGACGAACAAAGGACTGTTCACTCTCAATTGAAATGGTGGGGATGCTCCGATCCAAACGAGCAGTCCAGAGCTCCAAAGCATCCTCATCACTATATACATAATGTCTAGATGAGAACTGAACCATTGAAGAAAATTTCTGAAAAAAACCTAAAAACTGTCAGTTATGAGCACGTGTTTAGGTTTCTGTTCAAAATTTTTCTTGAATGGGTAATCTTGTTATTGTATTTAATCCTAAACGTTAGAGCTGCCTGTAGATTGGAAGTAACCAGAAAATACGTATCGGATGTTTTTTTTTGGAGAGATAGAACTTTCTATATGGATAACTGTGATTTGACCAAAGGTAGAAGCCATGTTGTTTTGACATTTCTGTTCAGTAAGCATTGACCAATTATCATGGACAGACTCACGTCGCAACAACGTTTACAAATTGTTGAAATTTATTTTCAAAATCAGTGTTCTATTCGCCAAACTTTTAGAGCACTTCGTGAAATTTATGGTTTACATAATCGTCTATCAAAGCAGCTTATCTATAGATTTCGGACAACATTTTTTCTACTCCATGCAACAATAACAAGACAAAGAACTCTACGTACAGAAGAAAATATCGCTGGTGTGAGTCATAGTGTTAATGATGATCCAGATTTGTCTATTCGTCGACGTTCACAACATTCGTCGACTCTGTGCATCCACCACATGGAAAATTTTGCGTGAAGATCTTGGTCTACACCCATATAATACAAGATCCAACTGGTTCAAGAACTAAAGCCACTTGACCATAATAAGCGTCGTTTGTTTGCTGATTGGGCCCTAGAACAGCTTGAAGTTGATCCACTTTTTTATCGTAAAATTGTGTTTAGTGATGAAGCTCATTTCTGGTTGAACGGCTATGTAAACAAGCAAAACTGCGTATATGGAGTGAAAACAATCCTCGATAAGTTCTTCAGGTTCCATGGCATCCTGAAAACTGCACTGTATGGTATGCTTCACACGCTGGAGGCATCATCGGTCCATATTTCTTTAAAAACGATGCTGGAGCTAATGTTACAGTGAATGGTGCTCGTTACAGATGGATGATCAATGATTATTTGTTTCAAAATTTGAATGGTATCAACCCTGAAGTGTTTTCGTTCCAACAAGATGGTGCTACACCTATTGCTGCTACCGAAACAATTGATTTATTGAAAGAAAGATTTGGCGATAACATTATTTCGAGAAATGGTCAAATTAATTGGCCTTCAAGATCATGCGACATAACTCCACTGGATTATTCTCTTTGGGGTTATGTCAATTCATTTGTTTATGCTGATGAACCAGATACAATAGACGCTTTGGAAGCCAACATAACTCGTGTTATTGATGAAATAAGGCCTGAGTTACTCGAAAAAGTGGCCCAAAATTGGTCAGGTCGAATGCGGTTCTTTAGAGCTAGTCGTGGTGGACATATGCTGGAAATTATTTTTAAAATGTCATAAAGATATCCTCCAAATAAAAAAAATTGTATTCAATCTTAATTTAAATTTGTATAATTTCAATTCAAAGTTCTATCACTCTAAAAAAAAACACCCGATATAATAGCTCATATTTTGTAATAGGTATTCTTTCATTTCTGCAGGCATTTTCAGTTTTCACACCAATGGACGAACTCAAATATACATGATCTACACAATGTCATGAAGTGAAAAATAACTATTTTTCTAAACAATTAAAGTTCACTGTGTCAGAAGATGAACAGGAATTCGAAACAGGATTAATTTGTTATCATTCAACAACAATTTCTGTTAGTAAATACAAAGTAATTTTTACAAAACTTGAATTTGAACTGCTAAGTCTTGTGTTTTTTGTGGTGACGGGCCTCGCTCCTTGCCCAGAATTCTACTCTGTTATGCTGCAACTTCCCGGCGTAGCATATAGAGGACACTACCGCTTTCTGAATACTGAGCTCACCGTCCTCGCCCGGTTCAAGTAGAGCGGAGTACAAGCGTTCGACAACAGAGTTCCGACGTGGAACAAGGTCACTGGCATCATAGACTTGCGCACCACGCCTATCTGATAAGTTCAGGCGCGTAAGTTCGGAACGAAACGCCGCCTTCGCAGTAAACCAAGAATTATATTTCGTCGTTGTGGATTATCAATTTTAGATAAACAAAGTTGGAAACAACTACAAACAAAATGCTCTTTCAAGTTGAAATCCCCTCTACACTACATTAGACACAGTCCACAAAACCTATCGTAATTAATCATTGCGATTAATTAATTTGTAGTTGTTTGTTTTTTCAAAATACTGTAATAATAAGCAAAATACGTCGGTAAGCAAACCGTGGTATGATACACTTCACTTTGGAAGCATTAAATATATTTCGTTTCACTATTCCAATTATAGTTAAAACCTCCACTAATTCAACGCCAATACATCTCTGTATCCCCACTTCAATCTCACATTCGACACGCATTTTCCAAACCCCTCCAACGTCCGTGGCTGGAATGCTCCTTCCTGCCGCGTTGCCAGGCAACGGACGGAATTCCTGTGTAGTCTGCCGCCCCTTTTGCAGCAATCTCCGAAGGCGGCTGTTTACACAGGCCAAACATCAAATGCTAATTACATAATTGGCGCATCCGCAACAGTGGCTCCGGAATGGGGACACCGTTCTAAAGACCTGGAGAATGTTAAATCACATATCTGACATTGAATTGGGCATCCATAGATCAACAAGACTATATCATTGTTAATCTATGTGGGCATCGAAAGAAGAAGCGATCGGATGACTTTAATAGAGATTGGTGAGTTCGATTGATTCAATTAGGAGTGTTATTCATAGATAGATTTGATATTTGCTTCATTCGTTTGAATGGATGCTGAAGCTTTAAATTATGGCAGTAGAACCGCATTTCTTCAGCATATCTTGTAACTAGCCGTGCCTGATTAACAACATACATTTTTTGCTCCTAAAAGGCCACAATAACTATTCAACAAAACTGTGATAAGTATGAATTAGTATGAATATAAAAAGAGTGGTACTAAAATTAATTGTGAGCTACTCTGAAATAGGAATCAAAGAATATGTCACCATAAGACATGTTCAGAATGGGTGTGTATGGAATGCCGAGCTCCACAAGGGATTAATACTGTTCCTTTTTAATATCAGGGTTAAATGTACAGCCAGATGCTACCTCCTTTCTCATAGTTCGTGAAAATGAAATCAATCTTCAAGACATGGCACAGTCTACTACTACCCTAAAAGAGGCCCAAGAGCGATTCCGCGCAAATAAATTCAGACTTAACAGGGAGAAAACCCAAAACTTTGTCTTGGATACATACCCCAGAGCAGACATTGCCTTGAGCTTCTTCTGAAGTAGATTCTAATATTCAGATTGCAAAGAATTTTGCTAGGAATCTTACGTGATCAGAAAGGCAAAACTGATCGCTGGAAAACAAACATTTGGACATTCTTACTTAGGATATATCCATAGTCTCATTAGCTATGGACTGTTGTTTTAGAGTGAAGACCATGAAAAACAAGATTTTTTTATCAGAATGGGTCTATATGGAATATGGACTTCCACAAGGGACCAATACTGTTTCTAATCTATATCTGGATCCTCGGTTAAATGTACTGCAAGTTGGCACAGTATACCCTAAAAAAGGCAGATGTGTGATTCCACGCAAATTATCTCAGACTTAACAGAGAGAAAACCCAACTCTTTATCTTAGATACATACCCCACAGCAGACACTACCTTGAGCTTCTTCCAAAGTTCAAATTGCACACAAAGAATTTTACTAGGAAATTGTCAGTTGAAACTTACGTGATTAGGAAGGCAAAACTGATCGCTAGGAAACAAACATTTGGACATGCTTACTTAGGATATATCCATAGTCTCATTAGCTATGCACTATTGTTTTAGAGTGAAGACCATGAAAAGAACAAGATCTTTATCTTATCAGAATGGATGCATATGTGAGTGTGGATAGCTCAGCGGGAGAGCATCGGACTCGTGACCGGGAGGTCCAGGGTTCGAATCCTATTCAGGTAGAAAAGAAATTTTCTAGTTGGACGGGTATCTGCCACCATTTCACTGTTGGGTCAAAAATTAACAGTGCTGTGACCTAAAGTGGCGCAAGATCGCAGTAACAAAGCCTACACAGAACACAACTGAACTCCTAACTCGCACAAGCTGAAAAAGCTTCTGAGGGATCTTCACAGAAGATCTAGGAGTATCAGGATAATAATAATAATAATAATAATAATAATAATATTTATTCACTAAAGACTGCATTCACAATTTTACTCAGATAGACATACATATATATATATATATATATACACATATATCCTTAATATGTTCACATGAATAAATAAATAATCACAGAAGCTCTAGCTCCGGGAAGCTATTGCTTGTACGTGATGATATTAAACAAAAATGTCCCAGCTGATGAATGAACAAAACAATGTAATACCCAACCCGCACAGAAAACAAACACATATCTCAATTCCTTAACTCCCTTAAGACTTCACCCATGGTTCAGAAAGCTGTGCAGTCTCTCCCTCCCGTATAAGAGTATCCATTTCTTGCACTCTCTTTTAAATAAGTTGATACTGTTCATCCTCAAGATGTTAGTAGGAAGCCGACTGAACAGTTTCGGCGCAAGAAAGTCACAATGTCGCTGGCCTATGGCTTTTGTACATCTAGGTACGCTAAGGGAGTTTATTCTACTTCTAGTATTATATGAGTGTCCAATAGGCTCGGAAGATATTTTCGACTTCTTGAGGTTTACTAGCATATTCAAACAGAACAGTTGTCTCACATCGAGTATCTCGCACTCACCATGCAATCTACTGTTCGAATACTTAAGTGGTCTACCATATATTGTTCGTAAGATCCATCTTTGAAGAACACTAAGTTTCTCCAGGTGAGTATCACTAACACCCCCCCAACCTACAATTCCGTATGTAAGCTGAGACTGGACCAAAGCACAATACAACAGCCTGAGATGTTCCAAATCAAGGTAATCCCTCAAATATCTTAGCTTAAATAAAACACCCCTAAGCTTGTCAACCAAGTTTTTTACTTGAAGATCCCATCTAAGATGTCGGTCAACTATTATCCCCAAATATCTGATCGACTCTGCCTCCAGGATCATGGAATCAGCAGCAATTGTCAGAGGCCCCATACACGGCAGTCCATTGGAATATGAACAAAAGGGCAAGTATCTTGTCTTCTCCAGGTTGAGGGTTAGCGTATTATACTTCAACCAGTCCTGCAATACTCCGAAATCAGCCTCGGACGCAGATTTTAAGGTCTCCCACGAATCAGATTCACAAAATAGTGCAATATCGTCTGCAAAGCTTAGGATTTGACCACTAATTCTTAGATTTAATAAGTTGTTGATATACAGGGTAAACAACAGTGGCCCCAGGACAGTACCTTGTGGCACCCCGTAGGCCGTATATGCGGGTCTGCTTAGTTCACCATCGATTTCGACTCTCTGCTCTCGGTGAGTTAAATAACTCGCAAGTAAGTTATACACTCTTCCCCTAAACCCATAATTATTCAATTTACTGAGTAGTTTCTCGTGTGACACAGTATCGAAGGCCTTAGAGAGATCCACAAAAATGCACAAGGATGGTCTACATTTGTCGAGCGAGCGATAGATATGAGATGTCAACTGATAGAGTGCATCCTCTGTTGATCTTCCTTCTATGAATCCATATTGCCGTGGTGAAATGAGCTCATTTTTGAGGCAAAAATCTGTAATTCTCTTTTTCAATATTTTCTCTATAATCTTGGCGATATTGGATATCAGAGATATGGGTCTATAGTTAATCATCTCCAGTTTATTTCCCTTCTTAAACATAGGCCTCACAATTCCAATTTTCAATCTGCTCGGAAAGTATCCCTCTTCAAAACAGCGATTAATCAAGTGTGTCAAAGGGAACTTTATTTCATCGACTAGTTTTTTCAAAGTTTCCGCCCTTATATTGTCAACCCCGGGAGCCTTCTTTTGTCCTAGCTGCATTATTATTGTATGCACTTCTTCGATATTTACAGGAAAGAGACACATGGAGTTTTGCACATTTTTATCGCTGTCTTTATAGTTTTCGGGAGTTTTAATCTTTTCTGCGTATTCCCGTCCGAGTGAAACATAATATTCGTTGAAATGATCCGCAATGTCCTTCCTACATTCCAATAATGTGCCGCCGACAGACCTAATTTTATCAATGTTTGTTCTAGGTTTGGACCGATTACAAATATGGTCCACGCACTCCCAGAGGGCCTTTGACTTGCACACATTGTTTCTGATCAAACGTTGAAAATATGTTTTTTTAGCAGCTTTTATTAATTTTGTTAGTTTATTCTTATATCTTAGATATTCCATAACCAAAAGCGAGTTGCCGGGATCTCTTTGCACGGCTTTGTACAGAAGTTGTTTTTTGTCAATAGATGTCAAAAGTGCGCCAGTAATCCATAATTAATAATAATAATAATAATAATATGAGCTTTCGCAGGGGACCAATACTGTACCAAGATTATATCGAGGTCCTACGTTAAATATACAGCCAGATGTTACCTCCTCTCTTATACTTGTTGAAAATGAAATAAATATTCAAGAGGTGACACAGTACCCTAAAAGAGACCGATGTGCGATTCCGCGCAAATAAACTCAGACTTAACAGAGAGAGAGAGAACCCAAACTGTTGGGTTTTCTCTATCTTGCATACATACCCCAGAGCAGACACTACCTTGAGCTTCTTCTGCAGTCGATTCCAATGTTCAGATTACACACAAAGAATTTTGCTAGGAAATTATCAGTGGAATCTTACGTGATCAGAAAGGCAAAAACTGATCGCTGGGAAACAAACATTTGGACATGCATGCTTCGGATACATCCACAGTCTCATAGCTATAAATTGTTGTTTTAGAGAGAATACCATGAAAGGAGCAAGATCTTTATCTGCGAGTACCAAGAAAATGACACGTATATCATCTGTAAACTGAAGATTAATGATAGTTGTAGAATTCGCTCTTAAAAAGTATGAGAGTTAAAATCAACAAGCATTTCTCCACATCGTTTTCTCCTCAACAAGGTGTACCACCACTTCTATACTATATTTATGTACATGATATCTACAAAGAAACAGAAGAACTGAAAAGTTTCAACCTCCAATACGCTGATGACACAGCGCTCATAACAAAGCAAGAATCAGAAAGACACAATGGAAAAACTACCAAATCTATGTGACAAAATCATGACACGAATAAAAAAATTGGGAATTCTACTGTAGCGACCTTCCTCGTCCAGAATTCTACTCCGAAAAGGTGCTTAACGACGACCCAAAAATGCTTGCGTTTTGGGGACTGTAACTGCAGAATTTTCACCAATTTTGTAGTAAATTTGAACAATTTCAATGCGTTGTTGAAGCGTGTATCGTTTTATTTTTTTTAATGGCGTCAAATGTCAAAAGATGACAGCTGTCCAGATAGCGGGCTCTTCAAAATGAAACGTCTTTGTGATAATAAAATTGCATCCTTTCTTTTATAGATGATCAAAACACGATACAGTCAATGGTTCTAAAGTAATTCTCAAGGAGGAATCAGAAAAAGTTCTTATGTCAACTTTAATCATTTCATTCGATTATTCATTTATTTATTTAATAAACACGAAATCGAGATGAAATTTCACAAAGTACCCTTAATAACTTCAATTTCTTCCGAATAAACATCCTGAACCTGTTTAAACTCCCAAGGATTCCATTTTCCGCATTCACTCCCCTCCTGTTAATGTTCCCTAACAAAACGGCACGTGTAAAGTCCTGAAGCGTATTAAGAAAATTCATGAAAGCACTTCACGTAACAATCTTCAAGAACCCCAGTTTTCTTCGCTAAAAATTGGATCTTATCTATTCACTAACTGACTCAACCTCGTGTTCTGTATATTATTTCATTGAATCGGTCCTTACTTGAAATTCATTTCAATTATATAAAAATTACATCAGATATTTATAGTTTAATCAGAAACTATAACTATAAAAAGTGTGGCTTTATCTCGCATTATCTTGGTGGAACACTACACCTTTTCTGTTGATTAATTCTGGCCTTTTCTTTTGAAGTGCATCATTCAGTTTGTTTGAATATTCCAAGTAAGATAGTTTTATGATGAAATTCTTAGGATTATGTTGAACATTTTTGAAAGATATCTGTTTTCATAAGATGGATGAGCAGAAACAAAATTTTGTCTACTCAAAATATTTAATTTATAGGATTTTTGTTCCAAATGACCAGTAGAGCGTCCGAAACCAAGATGGTGCGGTAATAAGATACTCTAAATCCGGCACAAGGAAGATTGTCTGATATTAAGATAATCCAAGCAAAAAGGCACTCCACCAAGATTGTTCAGTTCTAGGAACATTCGGTACTAAGATCTCCTGTACTAAGACGCCTTCTGATTAGACGTCTTATAAGAAAAATTCAATATTCCACGATTTTCATGGATTAGGTACATTAATTCGACAAAAATAGCACTACGTGTTTCTTCGTGTAACCTCACAATACAAAAGGAAGAAATCTGGGAAATTCTATGCTTCCTGAAAACAATGCAACTCTACAGCGCATGCGATAACAGCGTCGTCTTTCATGGCGGAAACTCCAAACTTCTTAATGGTCTCAGTTTAATCACATTATTGAAGCATTTTTTAGCGATTGAAATTCAAATCAACAGTGGAGCGTTTTTTAACGTTACACAAGGAGTTGTATGAAATTTGCAACTGGCGCTCGAGAAAACCGTTCAAAAAGAATTAAGACCAGAGGGGATAAGAAAAGGTCGTTAAAAAGAAGATAATTACTCCAATGATACTGCGCTCGATATCACGTCATTAAAACAAGCACAATTCGTAAAATCCACCATGTTTAATTTTCAGGATACGCGTCCTGACCCAGTGGGTCGGCCACTATCATTTCCCTAAATCCCGTGACGTAAACACCCGGCAGCCATGGCAACGGGACGCAACATCGTTTGTATACCATGCTTATGCGTCAGATGTTCCAGGCAAGACATTATCAAAAAATTCCTGGCTCGACTGTGGGCTGTGTCTGCCTCCCCACTCCCACGCGCCCTTATCCAACCTCCCCAACACATTCATGGCAGACTTGATAGAACACGAGCTCCCCTGACCTTCCTTTCATGTGCCTTTCCAGTGGCGTAGCGCATTCCTTGTGCTATATCACATGATCATAGGCGTATTAAAAGAAATATTGCATTCCTGGCAGCGCTGCCAGCGCGTACTATTAAATTTGTTCATCGTTGTCGCAACCGTTAGTTCTGTTCTATTCGTCTTTATCAACTTTAACAATCTGAATGTTGGCCTCACAACAAATAATATTTCGACAGAAGGATGTCACCCAGAAAATTTTTCAAATGCTGCATTGAAACATTAATTATTAGAATTTACGTTAACACCATATACCTTGTTGAGATTGTTTGAGTATAGATTTGTTATACAGATGTATGTTACACTGTCTCGATTTCTAGAACTTTCTAATACCATAGCTCGTTCTCCTTATTAATGACTCAACAAATGAAAAAATTACACCGAAGCACTCGAGTGAAATGCGTATTGTGAGAGAGCTTCTACCTCTTAATTAGGTCCACGCTCCCGACGAATATCGCTGTAGTTCGTGAAGGACCAAGCTCCCGACGCATATCGCTGCAGTTCGTGAACGGAACACGCGCCTACCCGAGCTAGATATCGGTGCAGTTCGTGAACGGACCACGCGCCTACCCGAGCTGGACATCGGTGCAACTCGTCAAAAAGTCCGCTTTTCACGGATTGCAGCGATTTTGCCAATCTTTAGCTCTTAAAGGAAATGCGGTGTTGCGAGGGAACTTCCACCTTTTAATTTGGAAGATGGTGTTTCGTTCTGAGTCTGAGTACCTGAAACTTTTCAGGCAGGCATATCTGTCTGTGACGTCAGTGACCATGTTTTCCGCTTTGGAACGGTCGTTGAACGCTATGTGTCTTGTGCTATTTGAACACCTCAGGGACGGTCAGTCAGGAATGTTTAGACTAGTCGGGTCCTCTATATGATACGCCGGTAAAGCTTTAACAGAGAGAGGCAGTATTCTGGACGAGGAGCGAAGAAGGTGGTCGCTACACACTCCCCTTCCAGTGAGCGTCGATAAGGTCACGGAATAGGGCGTTAGGATCAGGTAAGGAGAGACAGTCCGCCGCTGGTCTGGTCACGGTGCCATCTCCAGCGGGGATCTGTGGAACGAAAGGAAAGGCTGCCTCAGAATGATGGATAAGGGACAATTAGGGCCTACAAATGAATGGGTTGGTTCGCTCTTGAAACAAACCCCCCCCCGATCACGTCGGGGTTACCAATGAAGCTCTCGAGTGAAAGGCGCTGTTGTGAGGGAGCTTCTACCTCTTAATTAGAGAGACGGGGTTGCGTTCTGAGTCTGCGCACCTGACAGGCGTGGTGCACGCCGTTCAAGCTGCAACAGAGCAAGGCAGGATTCTGTACGAGGAGCGAAGAAGGTGGTGCCTACACTTGTTTGTAGAATGGGGCGAAAAAAAGATCTCAATGAGTAAAAATTTGTGAAAATTGAAACCATGCGTAATCATTCGAAATATGACCAAAGAAAAATCGCCAATATTTGCAATGTTTCACAATCATCTGTAAAGCAGATTAGCCAAAAATTGCTAACCGGTGAGTTTGCAACAGCCCTAAGAAAAGGTCATCTGTGGTAGAAAAAAGCTGTTAACTCCAAGAAGTCAGAGAGTGGTCAAGAGTATTGTGAAGGAAAATACAAGTCTGCCCCATCCTGACATTTAAAAAAAAAGTAAGAGGTAGGATGCAATGTTTCCGTAAAACCATAACTGACCCCCAAAATGGTTAAAGATAGTTAAATCGAGTACTATAAGAAGTTTTTAGAGTGCTGTGGAGAAGACCCATCGACTATTTTCAATCGGATGATTATTGGGGATGAGACGTGAGTTAATCACTATGACCCTGAGAGTAAACAAGAGTCCATGAAGTGGATTGAAAAGGGTGCAAAGCCTCCAAAGAAGTTTGAAGTCACCCCATCCGCTGGAAAAATAATGGCTACGATCTTTTGGGATTCTAAAAGCATTTTATTGATAAAATGCACTAAAAAGGGTGAAAGTATCGCAGCGGCATCATACACAACCACTTTGCGTAATTTGAGACAAGCAATTAAAGAAAAAAGGCGAGGAAAACTCATAGCGGAAGTGTTCCTGCTTCACGACAACACGCCGGTTCACAAGGCCCACGTGGCGAAGGCTGTTGTGCAGAAATCTGGCTTCTAAGAAATTACTCATCCTCCGTACAGTCCAGACTTGGCCCCTAAAGACTACTGTCTATTCCCAAATGTGAAAAAATATCTTCGTGGAAAGCGATTTTCCGACGATGATGAACTTGAAGGAAGCAATTAATACCTATTTTGTGGAGAAACCGCAAGAATATTTTTACAAGGTTTAGAGAAGCTTATTTCTCGATCTAATTAATGTATTGAAAAATTAAATTTTTTCCAAAATTTTCCGACTTTTCTTTTAATGCCTATACCGAGAATACATTGAACGCCCCTCGTATATGTAATTCTGAAATTAAACTTATTGTAATTACTTCTATCAAGTATCGACTCGCATTTCAATTCATTTTATAACTGACTTGGTTCCATATGAGATCTCGCAACTTTTTGCGATGGAAGGTCTGCATTGCGAGACGTGACATTTTTCACATTTTATTTCTGATTGAATAAAGTTCTTCAAATAACTTTGAATGCACGATTCCAAGACTTCCCGAATGATCATTCCTAACGCGAAGAAATTTTAAAGCACCGTTCTCGAATTCTTGAATAACGTCTCAGATTGTATCTAGCATTCAAATAAATTATCCTGCTCCAAACCGATTTTATGGATCCTTTCCATCCACTTTCCGCGAAATCGGTAAAGTTTTCCAGGGCACAATGTCGCCATATTAATTACCGACCCGTGTTCCGTTCACTTCATATCTTCCGGAACCCACCCAGATATTTTCACCGCTCGCGGTTGTCGCTCGCGCATCTTTTGAGGTTCCATTAACGTCTTCGTTATTGAGGGAAGTTGGGAACTTGACTAATTAAGGAAACCGGCGAAATTGGAATTGCAACTTAAAATTAATACCGACAACCTCCTGGAGGGATGGAACGGCAAAGTTTCTGCCTGAAACGGGGCCAGGGACAAATCTAGGCGATGCAGGTCGGATCGATACTTCTTCGAGGAGGGAGAGAGAGGAAGCGGAAATCCCAAGAAGTTAGATTAGTTTGTTTGTGCTCCACTTAAGATGCATGATCCCGAAATGGTCAGCAGATTGCCAGCAGTTACTGATATGGAATTTACCTCAAAGGAGTACAAGTAAAAAATAGATAAAGATGCTTTAAAGCATTTGTTGACATCACTGTCAAAATTTTCATTTAACGGTCACAGCACAGTTGCGTTAATATGAACCTCAGAGTAATAAATACTTAAAATTAAAAAAAGTTTACTGTTAATTACTACAATATAAAGTGGAAAATTATTTAGATAAGATTATGTTATCTAAATAGTGACCGTTACGCCGCTGACACTCTTCTACTCGGGAACGAAGATTGGCGATCACACGCTGACACAACTCTCGACATTGCTGCCATTTCTGACCTGATGTTTTGCTTCAATTGCGTCAGGTTCGTCGGAGTATTCTCATAGACCTTACCTTTAAGGTACCCCTATGCAAAAGGGTCAAGTAGACTAAGGTCAGGGCTTCTGGAAGGCCAGTTGATGTTGCCCCTACGCGAAATGACCTTATCAGGGAATAATTCGTTAACAGCTTCCATGCTTGATTTGATGGCAAGTGGCCTCAACTTGTTGAAACCACATTCTTGAGTTTAAGCATTGAAATTCCTGTAACTCTGGACCCAAGCAGCATATCGCAATAACAGTCACTATTCACACTGAGTCGTCGGCCTTGTCGATCTTCAAGAAAATAAGGACGGATTATGCCTCTAGCAGACATAGCGGCCCAAACAACAAGCACCTTTTAGCTGTGCTCGTCACTCCTATGCCGCCATTTTATCCGGGGCTATGTTTACACCGCACAACTATACGAAGTGACCATGGAATCTTCCTTTTGACATAGACAGAATTAGGTATGAATTTCCTATGTTTTTTATGCTTGATCGCCCGAGGAAAGAGAGTTGGTTTACTCTCGTTTTGAACTATTGAAGAATATACACTGAAGGAAACACATCAGCTGGAAGCGTATGCCAGAACTGACCCGTTCAGTAGAAGAAGGACTTCTGACAAACATAACCTCTCGGAGTTGTTTAATAAACTGCATAGATATGTGCTCGTTGCACAGCCCTAGTGCCGGGTGCGAATCTGACGGCAGCTGGCATCATTTCCTTCAGTTTCGTGGAGAATCGACCGTTATAATATCTACAGAATAAGCACAAGTCTGCAATTCTCTTTATATAATCCAACGACTGTGAACTAGCTGTTATAGTTTGGGCAGTCAATCGTACTGCTCTTTTCTGGATGGAATCCAAAAGTTGGAACGAATGCTAGGGGAATGCTGAGGTCCAAACATGAGGGCAGTATTCGAGTCCTGGTCTGATCTGGGTTTTATACCAGGTGTTTTTTATAGAATGATGGAACTCTAAATTAAAATAAAATACATTTGAATTAAGATTGAAGCCAAATTTTTTTTTAATTGAAAGATAATTTTATGACATTTATGTTTCAAAAATAATTTGCGGCATATGTCCACCACGACTAGCTCTGAGGAACCGCATTCGACCAGACCAACTTTGGACCGCTTTTTCGAGTAATTCGGGCCTTATTTCATCAATACCACGAGTTATGTTGGCTTCCAAAGCGTCTATTGTTTCTGGTTTATCAGCATAAACCAATGACTTGACATAACCCAAAAGAAAATAATCCAGTGGAGTTATGTCGCATGATCTTGGAGGCCAATTAATTGGACCATTTCTCGAAATAATTTTATCGCCAAATCTTTCTTTCAATAAATCAATTGTTACGGTAGCAGCATGAGGTGTAGCACCATCTTGTTGGCACCAAAACACTTCTTGGTCGATACCATTAAAATTTTGAAACAAATAATTATTGATCATCGATCTGTAGCGAACGCCATTCACTGTAACATAAGCTCCAGCATCGTTTTTGAAGAAATATGGACCGATAATGCCTCCAGCGTGTAAAGCACACCATACAGTGCATTTTTCAGGATGCAATGGAACCTGCAGAACTTCTTGAGGATTGTTTTCACTCCATATACGGCAATTTTGCTTGTTTACATCAACTTCAAGCTGTTCTAGGGCCCAATCAGCAAACAAACGACGCTTATTATGGTCAAGTGGTTTAAGTTCTTGAACCAGTTGGATCTTGTATGGGTGTAAATCAAGACCTTTACGCAAAATTTTCCATGTGGTGGATGCACAGAGTCCAACTTATTGTGAACGTCGACGAATAGACAAATCTGGATCATCATTAATGCTATGACTTACAGCCGCGATATTTTCTTCTGTACGTACAGTTCTTTGTCTTGTTGTTGTTGCATCGAGTAGAGAAAATATTGTCCGAAATCTATCGATAGTTCGACGAATAAGCTGCTCTGATGGACGATTATGTAAACCATAAATTTCACGAAGTGCTCTAAAAGTTTGGCGAATGGAACACTCATTTTGAACATAAATTTCAACAATTTGTAAACGTTGTTGCGGCGTGAGTCTTTCCATGATAATTGGTCAATGCTTACTGAACAGAAATGTCAAAACAACATGGTTTCTTCCTTCTGTCGAATCAGTTATTCTTATCGAAAGTTCTATCACTTTAAAAAACACATACATTAGAAAGACCCGATCTGCAGAGAACTATTCCTAACCTTGAACAAATATCCCATCTTAGTTGCAGCAGACTTCGCAATATCAGTCACATGTTTGACTCAACAGACCGAAGAACTCATAGTCATGCCAAGAAGATCTACGAAATCACTTGGCAAAAGCACCTGGTTTTCCATCATCAAATCAGAAGTCACGAACTGAGTTTTTCTAGAAAAAGTTTGTGTTTGGGTTTTCGAGACATTGAATTGCACCAGATTTCGTTAACCCCATTCATTTATCTTTTTGAGATCTTCGTTCAGGGAATCAATTTGCTGGCATCTATGGTGGTGAGACTCAACGGTGCTCAAAGGTTTGTCACTAATGAAAGAAGACGTCAGCGCGCTATCATCCGCGAAGCTCACAATATGGTTCTCGGTCGTACTAAGGAGATCGTTTATGTGGATCGAGAAAAGTGTGGGCGACAAAAGTGAGCCTTGGGGTACTTCAGCATTGAAACTACGGGAACCGTCACCATCCACGACCACATGAATGTTCCTGTTGGTGAAGAAACTTTTCATCCAATCGCAGAGATTGCCGGACAAACCATACGAAGATAACTTATTCATAAGAGCGTTATGCCAGACACGCTTTGGATATGTCCAGAGCAACTGACCTAGATTCTCCATGGCGCTCAATAGCCCTTGTCCACACTTGCGTCACATAGCTGAGGAGGTCCCCTGTTGATCAGTTGTCGCGAAAACCATATTTTCACGGATGAGACCTCTGCTCTCCAGGTATTATCCATTTCGATCGATAGCTGCTTCTACAACTTTCAACAAAACGGATACTATCGCTATTGATTGGTTCCGCTTAATTTTCTATCATTGAAATTTATGTATCTCTTCACCAACTATCCTTTAAGGATATACTCTTTGAATTTATTTCATTGTATGATGACCCATATCAGAAAACATTAATCCTTGCCAGGGCAGTGTGTTATTTACTGACCTGAACTTGTTGTTTTCTATCCCGCTCCAATTTCATACTACTCCAATTGACTACAACTTAACGATACTTATATTTAAGAGCAACTCTTCATTCATTTATTCTTTTGACTGTGTTCACATTAATACAACAATACAGTACCACCAAACAAACAGTCTGATGCATCCACAAAGGTATGATTCAAATCCCCAGAGTCTCCAACTCGAAGCTGCGAAACGAGAACAAACTGAGGGGAAACATTCGCCAAGGATAAATGAGATTACTTCCGAAGTCTGGGTCAAAGTTTTCCCATCAATGCGACATTATTCAGGAAGAGAATGCGCGTTGGGGAGTGTCGACAGGACAGTGTTGTGTGAAATTCGAAATAAACACATGTACGTTGTAGTCAAAAGACATAGTGATGAGGGCGGTCAAGTGTGAAATGAACTTGGTCGAATTAACGTCCTATTTTGGCGAAAGTATGAGCAAAAATGAGTATTAATTTGTGCATCTGACCGGAAATAACCGCCCCCATGGCATTATAGCTTGCTGGGCTGGGAACGCTTGTCTTGACTAGGACCCTAGTTTCATTCCGATGAAATGATGCCTGGATGCCTAAAATAATGCCATTAGGGCCAGTCACTAGACTCGTGTGGTGAAAGATCGACCAAATGGAGCCCTAGTTTCACAGTAAAGATAGAATGGAGCGCTGAGTCGCGTTGATCAACTCAGTGACAAGGGCCTCTCCCTTAAACTACTCTACCCTATTGCAGTAAATCTCCGGATTTTTCTGTCCAATGGCCGAGTGCGTTATGTAGCATACTGCTTCATTTCGGGAGGGTGGAGGCCCTCGAGATGTATTCCCAATTGGTGTTGGACTCGAGGGAGAAGTGGTGGACAGTCCGCATGCTGGACTAACATTCATGTTCGGGATATCTCGAGAAATGCTTCAGGGTTTAGCGGGACTTGACGGTTCGACCGGCCTCGTCCTGAACCTGGATCGATTGTGAGACGTTTCTGGGGTTTGTGGATCTCGACGATACGGCTAGTCCGTTGATGCGTGACGCCAGGATCAATTGAAACACTTCACAAGGGTTCGTGGGTCTTAACGTGCGTATTGACAGTGCTCGTACCAGGATCAATTGAAGCATCAATCTTGAGACTATCTTAGTTCATGGGACTGCGTTCGGATGGATAAGAAGCCCCTTCGGCGTGTGAGTTGCGTCCCAAATAACTCAGGTGCTGACCGTGCAGAGCCAGTAAAGGTTGGATAGTGCTTCGCTGCTACCAGTCATACGGTTGTAGGTTTTCGAACTGAAGCCCAAACTGGAAGCTAATGGTTTCATCTCTTAGAGGAGTTCTCGCCACGCGCGATGATAGGGCGTAACCCTTATCACACTTTCTACCTCTTGGGGCAGACGGTGAAGACTGCTAACTAGTCACTTGATAAAAGAGCTACGCTCACATACCAATACACTAACTGGTAGAATTCACGTGACCCGAAATTACATGCAATAAATCGGTCGACCAATGCTTTACTGGGGGTATTCGAGCAGGCATAACCGACATCTTTTTCTCTAAGCAATTCGCAGCATTTTGGACCGCCTCTAACTTCGTTGTAGATATAACTGGAAACTTGAATTTATAAATAACTTGAGACATAATAACTAAGTATATTCCTCATGGAAGAAGTAGTTCTAAGCTATAATAACCTCAAAACGAACAACGAGATTATCTCAGCCCAAATTGGAATTCAAAAAGGAAAACTAAGATAGCTCAAAGAAAACATTAATATTTTGAAAAGCTCCGTATTCTCTAAGGATCATATGGGTGAGAGATTTCCCTCATAGATTATATCACGGTATGCACCCGCCTACGTCAGTGTCAAACATTATGTGGCATAGGAACTTGACCTCATGAGCTCTGTCACTATAACAAGAAGAATTTATATCGTCTCTATTTAATTTGAGGCGGCAGAGAGAGAGATTATTTGGAATAAACCTCCTGAGCGACTTGAAAACATACTCGAGATAATAGTACATAAAATTTCCCCTTGATAATTCGTAATAAGTTGTAGCGAACAGCTTCTTCGCTTCTTGTTCAAAAACCTGCCTTGCTCCGTCGCAGCTTGACCGGCGTACCAATAGAGGACTTAGACGACCTGTCTAAAGAATCGTGACTAACCGTTCCCGCCGATGTTCAAATAGAGTAAGGCACAGCGTTTGACGATCATCGTTCCAAGCGGATGCATGGTCACCGGCGTCATTGACAAAGCCTGCGCATCACGTCTGTCTGACGAGTTTTAGATGAGCATGCTCGGAAACTAAACGACGCCTCCCGAACTAAGAGGTGGAAGCTCCCTCGCAACATCCGCATTTCAATCGAGAGCTTCAAAGTAAACTTCTTTTGAATGTTTCTTATTAATTGCATGCTCCCATCTTAGTTTTAATGTAAAATTCTCAGTTATTGCACGTTCGTTCATTGTAATTCCACTCTTATCGCTTTTCATTCTTGTATTTTTGCTTTAATGATATTAATTAGACCTGATTGGTTTACTAAAATGCATTGCCTTTATATATAACTGACGTGGCACACCTCACAAGTTATCTATTTATATTGTATACGTTATCTCGGTGCCTGGTTGTTGTATTTATTAATAGTACTTCTTCATTTGTGCTGTTCATGTTATTCGCAGTGCCTGGTATGTAACTGATTTGCATGTACTTTTGTGTGATTTACCAGTTACCTATTTCTTTGATTCCTTTTATTGTAACGTTCATTAACACGCCCAGGTGATGGGGTACTGTATCTATTTTATAATGTCTTAGTCAGTTTGTGTTACATGTTTGCCATTAGCACGCATACGCTTACTTTGAGAGATTGTATTCCTTATGAACCGTTGGCGTTCTTTAGGGTGAGTCATTGAGTAATCCTGGTAGAGGACAACATATTGTATAGAAACAGTAAATAACTTTGTATATTCAAGGATGCTGTGAAAATGTGTGAGTGATTGCTAGATCATTGTTTCGAGGTATTGTGATATCTCCAATATTAGTTCGCGTGACTCTTCTGGAAGTATTTGGTTTTTTTTTTCGTAATATCGTTTCCTGTTGACTTGAGTTATGTTAGATCCTCTCTTCAAGGTGATCTCCTAGGTATACCCATTATCCACCATTCTGTCAAGCCTAGAACCCTGTAAAAGAGGTTCTGCACTAGTAACAGAAAGTATAGCTGAGGGTGCACGCTGTATGCGAGAACGTAACCGACCTAATAATATGTAGAAAACAAAGTCACTTATAGCCGGAGCGCTATTGAATGCACTCTATAGCTTCATGAACCAATGAGTAGAGTAAACTTAACAAAGGGCTGATAAATATTTGTTTCCGTTCATTTTCCGTTGTTGTCATTATTACTAATATAAATATATTATTTCGACTTTACTGTATTTTGAATATTTGAACCTCCCGTCACTGTTTCCTTGCAATCGTTAGGTGTAATTTGGGTTGTCTACTCAATGTAGTGTCCTATTCACCCCCAACTAGACTTTCGATTCTGTCCCTAGTATATTTTGTGATAGGTTGCAAATATGTATTTAAGAAAATGGTGATGTTTTAGAAGACCTAGAAGGTTGTGTGGTAAACCAACAAGATTTATAATTCATAAAAGGGCTGTAATGATACAGGGATTAATTCAGTGGACTATAGCAAATTCAAGGCGAGGTTCAACGCCCCTGAATTAATTTGTTTATTCTAATCTCCAGACCAGTTAATTTTAAACTTAGGATATCGCTTTCGAGGCACACACGAACGGCGGCTTTTAGTCTGGCCGCTATATTGTAATAATAAACTACAGATTAAAAAATTCATAAGAACTGATTATACGAAACGTAAATATATTCCTTTAGATGAGTTACTGAACGGAAAGTTTCAGAGAAAAACGCTGACGTCGAAATGAACACGTGTGGCTCGACAAGGAGTTGAGCTTTCGAAAAGTACTAAGTTGGAATTATGAGCGGGTGAACGAACTAAAAATTTTGAAGGAGAAAACCGGCGCCTACGAGGTATTAAAAGGGCAAAGAAGAATTTGGGGGGGGGGGAGTGTTAACACGCCGGAAAAACTGGTAAGATCGTCAAGAAAAGCTTGTGGTGCGAGGCTCGAATTGGTCTCAGAATTTAGCATTATTATAATTATATTGAGTGATATTAGTAATTTTTTTTGGAAGTTTAAGAATTGAATCAGAAGAATTAGAGAAATTGAATATAGTGCTAAGTTCCGAGACCAAGCGGTAGTCGTTCTTTATCGTTTATTGATCGTGTTTAATAGGCCGTTTTTTGTAGAAAATCGCGTATGCCCAGTTTTGTTTTAAATGTATGGTCTTGGAGTTTAGAGGTAAGAAGTATTTAAAAATTTTGGTATATTATTCAGGTTGAAATTGTCTAATTAAACTTGAGTCCGAAATTAAGAAGTAGGTGGTAGGTTGACATATCTCTTCGTAATTATCATGTTTGAAGAATCTAAACATAATTAAGAATTATATTAATGATTCGTAGTGATTAAGGGATCCGCATCCTTCTTAATTATATCAGTGTGTCATCTTTATTTAGATTTTATTGAGTTTAGGATTGATAAAACTATTTTAGTTTGGCACACTTTATCATTATACTTCTTAAAATCCATAATTGAGTTTCATTACCATTTTCATTATCACAGAGAAAATTTATTAACATCAAAGACCCTCCATTTTTGCGAATGCTGTACCCTTCCTAGGACCGCACGACTAGGATTGGTTCGCACCCCATTCGTAAATAAGTCAATCTAGTAATATGGAAAATATTACTAGATTGACTTATTTACGAATGGGGTCTTCAACGTGTCATTGTTTGTTGCGGTTTTTAGGCTGGCTGTGTGATGGGACCTTACTTATTCGAAAATGAGGCTGGAGCAACTGTTACAGTGAATGGATTGTGCTGTCAAGCTATGATTAATGATTTTTTATGGCCAGAATTGGAAGATATTTATTTTCAACAAGACTCTGTGCCACACAAGCAACAAAACAATCGCAATTTTGCAAGAAAAGTTTACTGGCTATGTTATTTCTCGAAGAAGTGAATTTAAAACCTTCAGACTTTTTTCTTTGTCTATCCCAATGTCAAGACAATAAAATAAACATCCATTGATTTCTCTTGAAATATATTCGTTTTTTTAATACCAAAATGAAACCTCTTATTGGAAAGCCCTTTATTAAAAAATGTTAAATTGACGTATTCATGCCAATTCATAAGATTGTTAATAAGATCAGAGTGTGTAGTATAATTTAAGATTTTTAGATCATTACCAAATACAAAAGATCAACACTAGTGCTATGGAGAAAACATTCTTTAATGAAGGCTTAAAAATGTACAATTAGTTACCAATAACAGTAAAAAAATCACTAAATACTTTAGTATTCAAAACTAGATTTAGGAAAAGCACATAAATATTCGATATAAATTTGATGAAAATGTTTGTTCTTAAAATAATATCAATTGTTCATTATATGTAATGTAATAGCTACTGAGCTAAATATATGTCATTCTTAATCTAAACAAAATTCCTTGGTACTTGGTCTAATAAATAAATACAAAAAAACCTTTTAACCGTTTTTCTGGAATTTTATTGCAAAGAAGTAGAAAAATACACACAAGGTCGATTACCCTTGGTATATAAGGATGTTTATCCTTTTTAAATAATGAAACATTTTTTTCCCAAAAATTAGGAAAAGATGGAAAAATTAAATAATACATTTTTTCCCACAAAATAAACTTTTTCTAACTATTAGACCTTACCACTGTCACCATTCTACTCATAATTCCTGGATCTACTTCCCAACTCGAAAATACATATATTAAATCACATACTTACTTTACTAAACTCTCTTTCTGGAAAGAACTTGGGTTCGTGCTTGTAGCACAAAATACAAGTCTTTTGTTTCAAAAGTATTTTCTAAGGAGGTGAATATAGCAAAAAATAACACATTTAAACGAGATACCACATATAATGAATCAAATGGTGTCAATCGATTTAATATTGAATTATTACAATTTTTCATAATCATTTGAAGAATGAAAATGATGTAAAACAATATTCTGAACTCAAATCATAAGTATTATTTAAATCTACCTTTGGAAGACTTCAGGACCCTGAACTGGTAATTTCAATAAATCATATTTTCGTTCTCAATACTAAGCAATTTCCCTTTAAAGCCAATAAAAATAATGTTGATGAGGTTAAGGAACAAAAAACAACAAGCCTACCTTCTTCAGGACATCTATCCACAAAACTGGACACCATCTTCAATAGCTGAACCCTCTGCACAGGGATATTGGCCTTAGCAAAAAGGCACCCCTTCAAAAACAAGCAATATATTTGTAGCCCTCTATTTCTCAAACGGAATTAAAACTAAACAAAATAATCCCCCCAAAATCTCTCACTCTTAAATCTGCAACCTAAGGCACTTTCGAACTAAATATTTAAAGTTAAGGTACCCTAGAAGTTTATCTCTTATCATGATTAATATGAAGTATAAGAATAAACAATTTCTGCAATGGAATACAAAATTGCTGTAAAGAAGGTCAAACATATGGAAATATTTCCCGAGACAGAAACAATTATTATAGATTGAATCTGATCACAGAAGAAATCAGTTTAATTAGAAAATTTTTTTGAAGAAATAAAATAATATGAAAGGTTATTGGAATATGACCTGGAACAGAAACAATAATTACTATAGATTATATCTAAAACCAGAAAATTCATTAAGAGCAATTTAGATATAATTTTTGTAAGTTTCGTAAGATCCACCAATTTCCATGAAGGCATTTCATTTGTATTGAATTTTCCACGTAAATTTCTAACAGTTCGGATAGAAGATTCACCACTTTAAAAATAAGTTTTTAATATTTCAAGCGTAAATCGGCACATTTCGTTAATGTCAAATATTAAACTAACTTTCTGTCAAAACGCGACTAACAGATTCGAAATAACGACTACTTCAAAATGCAAACTCTAGATTGCCCACTCTTTATTAGGGTATTTTATTCTTATTGCACTTCTTAGTTTTGTTCTTTTGAAATTTACAAATTTTCAATCGATCGGTTCCTGCAGTTGATTGAAATTGGATGTGAATATTTTAATATTGGCATCAAGTGAGGACCTCCACCATTCAAGATTTGATTAAAGCTGAAACCAGTTTTTTGGTCCTATGGTATTTCAAACTACTACTTAAGTGTAAGAAGACCACACAGAATATTTGGTTTCTAACCAAATGTTTGAAACACGATGTCATCCCGAATTATATAAATCTCAAGACCAAAAATAGAAGCAAAGCAGCAGAGTATGGAAAGACAACAGGAATGAAAGCTTGGTTAAGATCAGACAAGAAACACCAATATCACAAGAGAGACATTTTCAATATATACTTGAAGGTAATTCACACGGAATTAACTTTTAGACTCCATCATTTTTTGTTTGATGAAATAGATAGGAAAATTAGGGAAGATATAAATTTTTTCATGCATGAAAAGTTTGTAACACAGAAAAATAAATTATCTCATTTAATTCGAAAATCACGTAGAAATCCAAAGTCGCATATTCAAAAAAGGTCTTAAATTCAATCTTCCACGCAATGACAAAACATCTTCAGAATATTTGGCAGTAGATGCGGAAATAGCCTTGAGCTCATGTCAAGATTCTGTCAAAGATAAATATAGCATAAAGGAAATAATTACCAAAACAACCGTGAATAAACAGAATAATCAATTGGAGAAAACAATTAAAAGTATACAAAATAAAATTTTAACTAATAATTTAATAGTCACCAGAGCGGACAAAGGTAATACTGTGATAGTAATAGACAAAAGAAAATATATTGAAAAAACAATTTCATTTCTAGAATCAGAAAAATATACAATTCTGAAAAAAGATCCCACGGATAATTTCCAATCTGAAATAAAAACAATAATTTCAAACTCCCCAGGCCTTTTTGACCCCAACAGAACTTTTAAGTTGATATCAATGAATCCTCAGATACCACGAATGTACGCCTTCATCAAATTACATAAAGAAAATCACCCCATTAGACCTGTATTATCTTTCATCACAGCTCCAGCATTCAAACTATCAAAAGAATTGATAAATATCATAATACAAGAAACCAAATTCAAACCAAAATTCGCAATCAAGAATTCATATGACCTCATAGATAAAATTCAAAACATGCAAATTCCAGGTAATGCAAAATTCATATCCTTTGATGTAAAAAATCTGTTTCCTAGCGTCCCAGTGAAGGAAGCAATAAAAATAGTAGAAGAGTCATTAGACCGAAATAAAACGAACCCGGTTTTGAAAGATGAAATTTTACAATGCCTGAATACGTGCCTTAAGCAAAATTATTTCACATTTAACAACACGTTTTATATGAATACAGAAAATTTAGCAATGGGTAATCCCCTTAGTCCGTTACTAGCCGAATTTTTTATGAATTACCTGGAACAAGCAATAGAAAAAAGTAAATATTTTAAACATTTCATATATTGGTATCGCTATGTAGATGACATTTTATGTTTGTTCATAGGAACAATTAGACAGTTGACCCTATTTTTAGATTTCATCAATAAACTTTCACCTCATATAAATTTCACGTATGAAGAGGAAAAAAATGGTAAAATAAATTTTTTAGATTTAACAGTATCAAAAATCAATAGTAAACACGATTTTGCAATTTATCGCAAACCAACCTACACCGACATAACGATCCATTCAAAGTCACATCATCCATATTAACAAAAACTAGCAGCATTCAATAGCATGGTACATAGACTAATCAAAACACCTATGAGAAAACAGAATTTTGACTGTGAGCTCAATACTATAAAACAAATCTCTGTTAATAATGGTTTCAAACCTGACATTGTGGACCAAATATTGAATAAATTCTTATTAAAGCAAGCTCTAACATTAATATACCCCAAAAGCGAAAAAATAGAACAGAATAGATATATAACACTAAATTACACAGGTAAAAAATCAATAGAAGTAGCAAATTTTTTGAAAAACGAACGGAATTTCAATATAGCATTCAAAACCAATAATACTTTAAGTAATTTAATCAAAAATAATAAAGACAAATTAGATAAAAACAAAAAAATCGGGAGTATATAAGTTGAATTGTGGTTCATGCCAGAAAGTATATATTGGACAAACAGGAAGGAACTTCAAGAAGAGGATTAAAGAACATTTGAGTAGTTTCCTGAATAAAAAAACAGAACTCAACTTATGCGAACCATCTTTTAGACGAGGGACATATGTTTGATTCAAACTACAAAATTCTACACATAGAAAACAAAAGTAGAAGACTTAATATTCTAGAAGCAATGGAAATTACCAGATATAACAGGCAGAATATCTTACTTAATGACCAAACCGATGTCAACAGATCACCATTGATAAACATGCCATAAAAATTCCCAGAAGCATTTAGAATACCGTTCCCCCCTCTTCCATCTTGAGAAATATATAAGGAGAAAAAATAAAATTTTTAGAGTAGTTTAACATCGAACTCGCCTGAAGAAGCCAAGAATTTGGCGAAACAATTGTTGCAAATGTAGTGTTACAATATTGTTGAGACACAATAAATGTGGAAATTTTATTAAATATGTTTTTATTTAATCCCTTTTAAATTAAATTTAATATTGGTTTAAATATTGCCTTATATAATTTTGTTGCATTTTGGATGGATGGACGTTGATTTCTAATTATTAATTTGGAGAAATGTTTTGCGGTTTTTTTCATTGTCTTTGTATGTTAGTTGAAACTCACTTTCTTGTTAGTTGAAATTCAGTTTCTTGTTATTGTGTACTCCCAAGTATTTTATTGTTTTCAAAGATGTTTTTTTTTTGTTACCTATTATGATAGTTGGATTTTTTTTTATTATTATTATGATTTCTGTGGCTACTAAAGGCTGGTATAGGATCTCAGAGACAATATGTCCTGTCGATGGTCATTTTGCAATAAAACTCTGGGTAATGTCCTCTGTTTTCCGGCGAAAGGGCCGGAGACTCTAGAAATAGAGTTCAGCTCTACCAGCAAATCCTACTCTCACGTCCTCGAAAGCAGGTCGCCTCGTAGTAGCTGGGTACAGATCGTGCAAGTTTATGTACGTGATGTAGCTGACGAGAGAGGGTGAAAGGCGAGTTTCCGGCGCCTGAAAACGGGAACATATCGACTAAGGGAGCACACCCCAACAGAAAAGCCTCGTCCTCTAAGGATGGGGGTTTGGGCGTTGGGCCAGCAACCCAGCATCAGTAAAATCATTAATCATGCTACTTTCACTTTCAACAAGCCTCGGAATGGGAATGGAATTATACGGCGACGACTGGCGAGAAAACGGACTATGCGAATGATAACTTGGAACGTGCAGGGAATATCAAATAAGATGCATGAAATTTTGTTGGCCTTGGACGAAGATAGTACAGACCTTGCTGTCCTAACAGAAACTAAGAGAAAAGGTAAAGGCAATGAGGACCTAAATAATTACATACATCTGTGGTCAGGCGTGGACAAATCACGGAGAGCAGCGGCTGGAGTCTCTGTCCTCATCAACAAACGTCACAAGAAATATATCAAGACATATGAATACAAGTCGGAAAGAATCATGACCGTGACGCTTTCTATATATGGTTACGATACCACAGTGATAGCAGTGTATGCACCCACAGATGATTCTACACAACAACTTAAAGACGATTTCTATGCTGATTTATCAGGGATTCTAAATGCTCTTCCTCATCACCAGGAGGTTATTCTTACTGGTGACCTAAACGCAAGAGTCGGATCAAGGTCCGACCATGATGTGGTGGGGCAGTTCGGTGAGATATGTGTTAACAACTCTGGAGAGATGCTTGTGGACTTCTGTACTCAAAACTTTTTGAAGATCCTGAATGGGTTCTTTGAACACAAAAAAATACACAGATACACTTGGGAGAGGCCATCTCTACATCAAAAATCTGTTCTGGATTATTTCATATGTAAACAGAAATGTCGATTCAAATGGCAAGATTGCAGAGTGAAAAGAGGTCCAAACTGTGGATCCGATCATTACATGGTGGAGGCTAAGATAGTATGTCCTTTTGTTAAGAAGCAAATGAGTAAACATCCGGACAATGAAGAACAACAGAAATTACCTGAAGAACAGAGATTGAATCTATACCTATTACAGCAGGAGTATAGGAACCCTATATCAAAGTCGATTAGCAGAAGAGCTTAGAACGAGACCTCCAAATGAAAACGTGGAAACTGAATATGAAAACATAAAAGCAGCACTACACTCAGCTGCAATGCAAGCTCTGGGACCAATGCCAGCCAGAAAATTGAAAAGAAAACCTCCATGGTTTACAGAGGAAATAAGGAGTCTAATTGAGGATAAAAATAACTTATTTAATAACTGGTTAGCAAATAAAGATCAAAACAGTCGTGACATATATAAGAGCAAGAATAGAGAACTGAAGAAGAAAATAAAAGAAACTAAAGACCGATTCTGGGAGGAAAAGTGTTACCAAATCGAGAACTTTATAGGTGGAGCACAATCAACGGAAGTGTGGAGAACAATTAGATCACTCAAAACCAACGAGACACATAAAACACTGAATATAATTAACATGAAGGATTGGGAAGATCATTACAAAACGCTTTTAACTGAAAACAGAGACTACGCAAGGAAGGAAGCAGAAGAAGGATATAGCCATGATCACCATAACCCTAATATGACAATAACTATAGAAGAAACGCAGCAACAACTGAAGAGAATGAAGAATGGAAGATCTCCCGGCCCTGGAGATATACCGACAGAGTTGGTCAAATATGGGGGTACAGAAATAGTCAAAAGACTGACGACTTTTTTGAATAGATGCTTTAATACGATAACAACCCCAAAAGAATGGAAACATGCCTACCAGGTTTCGGTTTTCAAAAAAGGAGACCGGAGGGATCCCAATTGCTACAGAGGCCTCAGCATTACCAGCAGCTTGAGCCGCCTTTATGGTAAAATTTTAAGCTCTAAACTCAGCAAAGAGATGGACAGTAGCATAAGTGAACAGCAATCTGGATTTAGAATGGGACGCTCATGTGTGGACAACCTATTTGTGCTACAACAACTGGCAGAGAAAAGAATATCGACAGGAGAAGAGGTACACATGGTCTTCGTTGATTTGGAAAAGGCTTATGATACTATTCCCCGTCAGAAACTATGGGAAGCATTGAAAATATTGAAGATCAATAAACAAATGCTGTTGATTGTCCAAGAAATGTACAGGGATAATACTGCCTCTATCAGAATTGGCAAACAGTTATCAAAGCCAATTAATATGTCAAAGGGGCTGAGCAGGGATGTAGTTTGTCACCTCTGTTGTTCAACCTTTAAGTCGAGGTGGTGTTGGCTAGGTGGAAAAGGAGCTGCGGAGAGGTGGGTATACCTGTGGGGGACCACAAATTATACTCATTGAGCTTTGCAGACGATCAGGTCATCTTAGCACAGGATTCTTTTGATATTGAATATATGATCAAAAGATTGTACAGGGAATATGAACAATGGGGCCTGAGCGTGAATCTGAAAAAGACGGAATATCTGGTCGTAAACAGTGAAGCAAGGTTTGAGGTGCTCATTGACGAAGACACGAAAATTAAACAAGTAGATCAGTTCAAGTACTTAGGTGCGGTCGTTGACAGAAATGGCATTGGTGGAGTCGAGATAAAACAGAGAATTCAAGGGGCAAGAAAGATTATTGGTTGTCTTAACTCTTTGTGGTGGGATAGAGGAATCTCCAATCGTACGAAGATACGGGTAGGAAGAACGATGGTGGAATCGACTCTGTATTATGGCAGTGAAATATGGACCATTAACGCTGACCTAAAACGCAGACTGAACGCAGTTGAGATGGACTATCTGAGACGAAGTGCAAGAACATCAAGGCTACAACATGTCACCAATGATAGCATAAGGGATCGGTTACAGGCCAGAGAAACCGTAATAGACCGAATCGAAATCCAAAGTCTAAGATGGTTTGGACACTTAATGAGAATGCCCGAATATCGATGGCCGAGGCGGTTATTTGAGTGGGTCCCACCAGGACGGAGGAAAAGAGGAAGACCGAGACGCTCTTGGAATGAGGGAGTGCACCAATCTATGGAACAGAGACAGTTGAACGTGGAACCGACACAGGATCGCGAGGCTTGGAGAGGAGGACTGGGTAGACGGCACTAGGCTGTATCTTACTAATATGTGATATACCATATTGTTAAGCCCAGAATATATATATATATATGATTTATGTTCTTGTAAGAGATCAATCTATCGAATTCTACAGTCCACTTCAGCCTGGGAATTTATCTGAGATTATTCAGTGATTAGATGAGGTTTCTTTTACCTTCAGGGTCGGCCAAAAATAAAAAGCACACCAAACCAATATGTAATCTGTGGTCCTAGGACTGTATTCAGGAATTTTGTAGTCTCCGGCAATAACATTCAACTCCAATGAACGGAATCCTCGTGACTCTTCAGGGTACCTTTGTAACGCGCCCGATAATCGCAAAAGCTACACTGATACTTCATTATTGGATGGACCAATTCCGTGTGACTCTTCAGGTCCCCTTTGTAATGAGTGGCATAATCGCACAAATGACAAGGATACTTTTTCGCCAAGTGAAAAGTCTTGATGTGGTGAGCCAGCGCCCATTTTCTCACCGCCCTGTAGTCGCACAAATGACATCGATGCTCCCTCATGTTCAAATGTATGGATTCCGTGTGCGTTTTGAAGGAATATTTCAAACTTGTGGCATAATCGCAAAATTTGCACTGGTGTTTCTTTATATTCAGATGGAAAGATTCTATGTGATTTTTAAGAGTTCTCTTGGAAGGTGTGGAATATCCGCACAGGTGACACTGATATTTCTTGTTCAAATGGACGGATTCCACATGCAACTTGAGACTACCCTTGGTGCTGCACTCATAGTCGCAAAGGTGACACTTGAAGTCCTTGATCTTCATGTGGATGGATTCAACGTGCACCTTGAAACTGGTCCGGTACCACGAACCGTAACCGCAAACGGGACACTGATACTTCTTTTTCTTCAAGTGGACGGCTTCTATGTGTCCCGTCATTCTGCATTTTTGGTGAGACGCATATTCGCAAAAACCACAGTGGTATATTTTTCGTTTGGAATGAAACTTGACGGTGTATTGTCTCATTTCATCTTGAAGAACAGATGACTTATCTTCGCATGAATTACCATTATGGTCCGAAGGATACTTGGAATTTCTCCCTCCGTCTGAGTAATTTTCGCAAATATTAGAATCGACAGATTCTTGTCGAGACACATTTACCAGCTCCCTCTCCCTTCCGTCGTTGTTCTCAGAAGAATCGATATTCTCGCTTTTGTGAATAAATGTTTCTCTTCCATTTTCATCAATAAATTGCTCTTCAATGTCCACGTCCTCATGTTTCAATTCTTTGACTTCAACGTCTGGATTTGGAGTACTAAAAGAAAGATGCAATCTTCAGAACAAAATTCACTGTGATTAAATATGTTTTACATAAATATAAGGTGGACTGGAAAGTAATGTCGCTTTTTTAAATTAAATTGAAACAAATAAATTATTATTTTCATTTTTAATATTTCAGTACTCTAAAACAATGAACAATTGCAAATTAATTAATCGCAATGATTAATTTCGAAAGGACAGTATTTGATGTAATCTAGCGGTAATTTTAACTTCAACTAGCTTTGTTTATCTAATAAGACAAACCAACAAAGATGTTAGGAATTGAAGTAAAAACTCAAACACTTTAACAAAAATAATTATTAGGAGTACAAATAAGTTTCCGCCGTTTTATTGTAGATGGCGCGGCACGGAGTTTCGGTTAGCTTTCGCAGATGATAACCGGCTTAAAAAATAGTTTGGACATTCAAGAACAACATAACCTATTAATATCATTGATTTTATATTGGTAAAATATAATTTTTATAAGTTGAAAATGTCAAAATTTGAGCCAAGTAAGCGACATTTGCGGGAAATATTAGTTTACTTCTTTAATTTAAAGAAATCTACTGCTGAGGCGCATCAATTGCTCGTAGAAGTAATGGTGAGGGTGCTTTGAGTGAGAGAATGTGTCGAGAGTGGTTTCAAAAGTTTAAAAACGGTGATTTCGACGTAGAAGACAAAGATCGCAGTGGAAGGCCAAAAATTTACGAGGATGCAGAATTAGAGGAAGATTCATCTCAAACACAAAAAGAACTTGCTCTAACATTAGAAGTCACTCAGCAAGCAGTCTCACATCATTTAAAATCATTAGGAATGATTCATAAACAAGGAAATTGGGCGTACGGCGGAAACTTATTTGTACTCCTAATATATGTTGGTATCACTGTAGATGATATGAAAATAAAGCAATGAGTATGTGGATTACTATGTTTATAGTAATCGCGTAAATCTTGCGTGCAGACACAAGTGACAAAGGGTGATTATTTCTCGAGAATAATGCAGTAATGACAAATGTGATTATCACAATGATAATGCAATAATTTGACCGAAGCAAAAAACGACAGAGTGATTACTACTCGAGTATTGATGCGATAGCTTGAACTGAAAAGCCACAAGTGAAGAGTTTGATTACCGAAGAGATAACGATTTTACAGTCTGTTCAAATACTGAATGCATCCTTTCTAACAAAAAGAGGGAAATTAACGAAATTGATTGGAAAGACTGTTTCTGGGTGGACGGAATTGAGGAAATAAACCTCATTGGTTATAGAAAAAATTATGAGATACATGCTAGTCGATTAGGATAGAATGAAGCAGTTTACAATTCCGAATTCTGCATCGTAAATTATAATTCATAAGCAATAAATATATCAAAATACTCCAAAGACTTTTTATGATTTCTAAGGTCATATATAATCATTAACAAATATGCTGAAGTGTCGAATAACACTTCACAGTTCGAATGTCAGTTCAAAACTGCTGCACTGAAAATATCACTATGAAATGATATAAGTTTTGATAAGAAAAGAGTGAATTATATCAAACGTAGACAGGGCTGTCTCTAGGAGACGGGAACTATTATAACAATCCACAAACACGGTACAGACTATAACTTAGTGTCTAGCTACCAATTTTAGGAAAAAATATTTGAAAAAAACGTGAAAATTTGTCTCGAATATTCAAAACATTCCTCTTTCACAGTTTGTATTAAAGAAAAATCATTCAACCTTCCACCCATCTCTAATATCGAACATACAAACCATAATGAATAAAGGTCAGCAGCCATATTCATGGATATCAAGAAAGCTTTTGATAGTGTGTGGCAAGGTCTTCTACACGAACTCCAGTAATTGGACACCCCACTTCAGCACTTTAGCTATAAAAAATTTTATAGTAAGTTTTTAAGGGACAGAAGCATGACAAGATCCGAACCCAAAACAAAAGAAAATACCCAAACACCTAATGGATACAATAAGGAACCTTTCCGGTAGAGGCCCAGCAACTTGTTGCAAATTGTTTTTTCTAATAATTATATACACTTCTACTAAGTGACCCATTATGACTCACCTAATATTCGAACTATCTAAAGAATTCTCTTCCATTTTAATAAGAATAAAATCCTTAGATTCACTTTCACTTCTCTCTAAAAAAGTTTTTCTGTCATGGATTTCATGTTGATCAACGAATTGTTGTTTGATGTCCATGTCTTCAAGCTTCACATCTTCAATCTCATCGTCTGGAATCATAGTACTGAAAATAATATTAATTGAAATAATAATGAAATGAAATAGAATTTTGGGATTAAAAGACATCATACCCCGCAGCAGATTCAACAGCTTGAGTCGAAGTAACTTCAATATCAAAATTGAAAAAATTTTCTTTATCAACAAAATACATTTTCATATTATCTTCAACGTCATCACCCTGTTGTGGTGTCGATAGATTTTTATTTTCCAATGTGTTTTTATAATTTTGTTCTTCTTGAAGTGTTCTAAAATCAAAAAGAGAAGCTTATTAAAATATATTCATAGACAATGATAGCATTAATTTAAACTGCAATTACACCCATATCTTATTCAATTTCGTGATGAGAACTATCTTTTCATTTGTCATTTCTCTGGAGAAACAATATTGGAACTGCATTCGGTTTCAAATACATTCTAAGACCCGTCGTACATATATCTTCCGGAGAAAAGTGTTTATTGCAAATGACATTATTTTCCTTCAAACGTTCCGAAGTAAGATCCCTTCCTAGAATTTTAATCCATGTCTTACGCCTCGCACTCGTCAAGCTTCAATAACAAATTAATTTATTTCATTAGGTATTGCGAATGAAACAAGTATTTTCAGGGTGAAAAATGAATAATTGAACATATCTGTATACTTTATTAAATGAAATAAATCTTATGTTCACAGAAATTTATTATGCATAGTTTTAATGTGTATTGCTTACGAAAAATAATGTACACCAGGTATTTTTCCTTTGTTTTTACAGCAAAATACCGAACAATTCACCATATTGTATTGTTAAACAGTTAAACACAACGCCCAAATTTTAGAAGTTCAACTTAAACATTTCTCTTATTTTAGAAATATCAATACAGAATGTAAATAAAGTCTACACCATAGATTAACAATAACTGTGTTGATCTATGACACTCTTATGTCAATGTCAATGGATGTCTTGCATAGATAAAGGAAACAGTCTCGTTAATCTATGGTGTCTTGAGTGACTTGTCCAATTATCATAATAATTGTACCATGGCACTTACTGTTTTAATATATATAGTGAGCTATCCCGTACATTACAGGGTACTCTAAAAGATCTGGAATTATACGAAGTAATCTAAAGAGCGCTAACCTTTTTATCGTGATCGTCTAGTGGCGGGCGAATAGGACGTTACGTTGTATAGGCAACCCAAATTACACCTAACGAGAGCTAGGAAACAGTGACGGGAGGTTCAAATATTCGAAACACAATAATACCAGAATAATATATTTTTATTAATAATGTTCAAAAACAACAACCCTCAATAAATGGAAACACATTCATCAGCCTGTGGTTAAATCTACTCTACGCAGTGGTTCGCAAAGCGCCCCAGTGAAACCAATAGCGCCCCGGGTCTAAATGACTTATTACTACATATTGTTAGGTCGGTATTCGCTCAAATCAGATATCATTCTTATGCAGCGGAAAGGGTAAAGTTATGCAGCCAGCATGCGCACCTTCAACTGTACTTCCGGTAATCAGTGCTGAACCTCAATTACAAGGGGTAAGTTTAAATGGACAGTAAGGTAAGGGTAATTGTGGCATTCCCAGGAGATCTCCTTAAAGAGGGGATCTAACCTAATTCGAGTCGACCGGAGAAGTTAGTATCAAAGGAACTGTATCTGACCTCCTCGGGTCCAGGAAGGCTCAGATATTACTGAAGAACGAACCGAACACTACCTAAAGGGTCACGTAAACTAATCCCTGGGGATATCACAATACCTCGGAACAATTATCTAGCAATCAGGATATCTGGAGTTATTTACTTTCTCTATACGATATGCTGTCCTCTACCAGGACTCCCCAGCAATTTACCCTAAAGAACGCCACTGGTTCACAGGAATACAATCTCTCAAAGTAAGCGGGCACATGCATATGACAAATAGGTAACACAAACTGACCAGGACATTATAAAATAGATACAGTACCCCATTACCCAGGCGTGTTAATGGACGTTACAATAAGAACAAAGAAATGGATATCCGGGGGATCACACAAGAGTACATACAAATCAGTTACATATCAAGCACCGCAATTAGTAAGAAAAGATAATACAAATCCCTATTGGTAAGTATTACGCAGATAAAGAACCACTATTTACAAATACAGCAAAAAGCAATCAGGCACCGAGAGAAAGTATACAATACAAGCAGAAAACTTGTGAGGGTTGCTTAAGTTATGTACAAAGGCAATGCAATTTAGTTAAAACATTCCGGTGGGATTAAATAAAGGCAAAGCAAAAATACAAGAATGGAAGCGAAGTACAATGAACGAGCGTGCAGTCATTAATTTCGCATTAACACAAAGGTGGTATTTAAAAATGTAAAGCATGCAATTAATCAGAAGCATTTAAAAGAAGTTTACTTACTAAGAGTTACCAAGGGACACTGTTATAAATACTATTATCTCGAGTAGACTACTAAGTTGCTCAGGAGGTTTATTTCCAAGAACCTTCCTCCCGAATGAATTCAAATACAATGGGGACGCTATAAGGACCTTGTTCTCCTTTGTTATTCTCACTAATCATTTACTTGTCAAGTCACCGCAACACAGAGTATTTTGACACAGAAATTAAAGCAGGTAAATACAATGACATAATGGTGGAATTTATATAATTTATCAGGGACTCTGTGACTCGTATGATCCTTAGAGGATCCGGATCTCTTCAATAGAGAATAATTCACTAATGGATTGCGGGTTCGAATTCAGCTGCGCCCATGGGTGTGTTTGTGTGTGTTGTGTGAATGGTTGGTATGAATGAGAAAAATGAAACGAAGAATATTACGTAGAGACTGTCTGCATAGCCTAAGTTGCTGGGACAATAAAGAGAGAATGAATGAATGAATAATTCACTAGTCTATGTAACAAAATCATTACATGGATGAAAAAGTGAGAGTTCTACCAAACCCTGACAAATATAAATTAGTAATATTTGGCCATAAACTATCAGGCAATTCACCAACCATCAGAATGCTGCAACATTATATAAAACCAGTCTTACACGCTGAATACCTAAGAATAAGAGTAGATAATAAGCCCAATTTTAAAATACATTCCAGTCATAAGAAAAGAGAAATAATTGCTAGATCCAAGTGGGATTTTACGGAGTACTCTTAGGAACGCTGACCTTTTTATCGTGATCATCTAGTGGCGGGAGAATAGGACGTTACATTGTGTAGACAACCCAAATTACACTTGAACGAGAACGAGGAAACAGTGACGGGAAGTTCAGAATACAAGGTTAAGTAAAAATACAATATATGTTTGCGGGAGGCGAGGTCCCGCACCTGACTCCAAATATGAGAGCAAGGTTATACTTTAGGACAAAAACAAAAGGCAAGGATAAAAACCTTGACCTCTTTTCAGCTTCCATACATTCTTCTAACCGGTCCTTCCCTTTATTCATAGAATTAAGGATCCAGAGATCGACAACCTTTCTAATATCCTAAAACATAGTTAATGTACAAGCAAAGATAAATACAGCAATTAATTGAGTTAACACATGGCAATAGGAACATGTAATAATGATCTTCGAGGTATTTTAACAATGACCCTTTGGTCAGGAATTCCCCATTCACACACCTACTATCTAATTGGATTATTATAATCTGGACGCATATCGTTGTTCAGGAATGTCTTGTCGCAGCATTCTGAAGACACAGAGGTTGTGGTGTCTGTTATTTAACTAACTATTCATTATAATACGTATATCTAATAATATAGTTGTCCAGGGAGGCTTTATGAAGACACAGGGTTGTTGTGTCGGTATCTAATTGTGGATCCACATTCCATTCACTCTAAATACTCTAAATTCTCAAACAAAGTACCATTGTTAGCCACCTCTTAGATTCGAATAAATGAAATGAAGATAAAGACGCTTACATGTATGACATATGTTAAATGGTCAATTCAGATTAAAATAAACAAGTTGCCCCTAACTGGAGCATCACAGTAAAATCCAACGACGAATAAAGAATACATGATACAAATAACACTCACGTTGACCCCAGTAAAATACAAAAATTTTACAACTGAGAGCAGCTTAGTCGACTTCCCTTTGTGTCCATTCTTCACTTTTAATAAACAATGGCGTTCTATTTCTACCAAAGGAAAATTGGACGCTCTGAAGGCGGTGTTCAGTCGCTGAAGATTACCACAACTCTTCTGGAGAGAACAGACGCTCCTACCTCGGGGTTATTATGTTTACATTTACCCACCAAGCGACCATAGACTCTTACTCCTAGCATCGACAGTGACAAGTAGGCATAAAATTCCCTAGGTGGTTCTTCCCGCCTAATCTTTCTTTATAAAAATATGTGGATCTCTTCAGTGCGTTTAAAATTTTGTGGCGAAATCACCCACCAGAGATATACTAGATAATAAAAGTACCGGGAATCAATTAAACACGTTCGATTGGCAATGCAATATATAGATGTTTTCAAAGTTAAGTTTTTTCAAAGCGAGAACTCATCAAAATGAACCATTTCAACAAAAATCGCCTACATAAAATGTTCAAAGATACAGAGATAGAAGCTCATTAATTCGAATTCGATTCCAAGCAATTAAGTTTGGTTTTGTTAGTTCTGGCGAAGCCAGCCACTTTTGCCAGTTATACAGTTTTTTCCGTATTTACACAGATTGATGTATGATACAGTTTATGTCTGAATACAGATTTTTATACAGAATTTCCACATATTTGATACATTTATCATTACGTGCTGAAAGTTGGCGTAGTATAACGTATTACAATTAACACACTTGAAAACGGTATGGAAAGCTAAAAATGTCGATCCCGTTGCGCTTTGGCGATGATGAATATCAATGTAACAACCAGCCAGGGAATCCCCCAATTGGCTTTGAGTACTTGGAAGATATTTTATCTGGGTTGCATTAGTTTATCGGAACGAAGTACATCGTGAATAGCTGATAATGTTCGCTTATCTGATTAATTTTGTGAGATATATTTTATTGTAGTATATTTCATTCCATTTAAAAATATAATATGAATGAATAATAATAGGATGGCATCTAAAAGACCCAGATTGACGCAAAAGTTAAATAACAAATGGATGGAAGAATCGTCTTACAAGGCGTGTTTTAAACCGAGCAAAAAAGGCGTATACTACGCCTTCTGTAAATTGTGTAACACAGATATCAACATTGGAAGTGATGGAAAAAATTATCTTTCGTTGCACATGACCAACAAACACGTGAGTTCTAATCCTACTTTTTCGCAAACTTTACGTAAAGATTTATTTCCCGAAGAAAATACTGATACTGAGCAAGTCAAAAGAGGAGAGATTCTGCTCGCAGCTTTTAGAGCTGAGCATAATATTCCTATAAATATTATGACACATTTGCCACAACTGATAAAAACCGTTTGTCCAGATTCAGAAATCGCGAAACAATTCAGTTGCGATAGAACAAAAACAACAACTATTATAAAAAATGTGACAGGGTCAACTGCAAAAGAAAGATTAATAAATAAACTACAAAAATCTAAGTTTTCTTTAATAGTAGATGAGAGTACCGATAGAAGGTGCGTTAAGCATTTATGCATTGTAGCACGATTTTTTGATAACAAAGTTGAAGATGAATTTGTTTGCTTCATCCCACTTGAGACTGTTGCCGAAAAGCTTCACCAACATATCAAAAAATTTTTAAAGGACAATAATATTCCAATGGAAAATATTATAGGATTCGCGACTGATGGTGCAAATGCTATGATGGGACAGAACAACTCTTTATTATCCCAATTGATGGCAGAAAATCCTCATCTTTTCGTGATGAAATGTGTATGTCATTCATTTCATCTCTGTGCATCAGACGCCTGTACGAAGTTGCCAAGGGAGCCAGAGATTCTCGTACGTTATATTTACAATTACTTCAATAATAGTCCCAAAAGGAATGGAGCTTTAAAAGAATTTCAGCAATTTTTAGATCTGAAACCCCACAAAATACTTCATCCGGCCCAAACTCGATGGCTGTCCCTTAGAGTAGCAGTATGCCAAATTTTAGAAAAATATAATGCACTGAAACTATATTTCACTGATGCCGCAGAAACCGATCACCTGAATGCTTATTCCATCTTACATAGATTGAAAAATCCGTATAATGAACTCTATTTACAATTTCTAGAGTTTGTGCTAGAGATATTCAACAACATGAATGAGCTTATGCGGTCACAACGGCCACAAATTCATAAGATGCACGAAAATATGGTGGCTGTTTTCAAAACGTTATTAGAATGTTACATCCATGACAGATACTTACAGAAAACCGATGCAGGATTAATTGAAGTTGATAATCCGTCATATTTTAAGCCTTTGAAAAACATTTATCTTGGAGCAAAAGTTGCTGCCACTCTCTTGTCTACAAACTCCTTAAGACAAGAAGATGTGAAAACATTTAAACTTAAATGCCGTGATTTTATTATTGAAGGGGCACGACAGGTGAAAAAAAGATATAATTTTAATGATAATGTGATTCAACAATTGCAGTTTCTTAACCCACAAATTGTAAAGTCTCGAAAAATTGAATCTTTGGTAACTTTGGCATTTAGGTTTCCTAATTTGATATCAAGTGATGAGCTTCAATCCCTAGACTCTGAGTGGCGATTATTGCGAAATAATAATGACCTTTCGCCTGACGATTCAGAAGACCTTGAAATGTACTGGTGTAAAGTCATAGCAGCTCGTGATCCTGCAAACTACAACAACAGCCTATACCCTACGTTGTCAAAATTTGTTCGGGCAATCCTAAGCCTACCTTATTCAACTGCTAATGTAGAGAGAATCTTCTCATCGATAAATATAATGAAGACAAAACTACGCAATGAACTCCACACAAACACAATTGAAGGATATTTGCATACGAAACAGCTAATGGGGGAGAAACCTTGCTATAACCTCGAGATTGATAATTTATTATTATCAAAATTCAATGAAAGGATTTACAATTAGGATATTCCTTCAATGAGTTTTGATTGGTTGTTCAATTTATATATTCTAATTGTCCACATATTATATTATTTTTATTATTAATTATAAATGCATATTGTGTGAACCTGTAACATTTCCTTTACTGAATAAACAATAAAAAGAGACAAGAAATAATCAATTGTAAATCTATGGCAAAAGGCACTGGCATGGTAAAAAATGGTCCTTCATTGTTTTGTAAATAAAACATCATTTATTTGAAAATTATTGAACTAGCAATTATTCCTCTTATTTTATTACAGGAATGTATTTTGTTGGTTTTTTATTCTCTGCGATTCCAAGGTATTTAGCATATTGGACTGGTTTTATTTTATGCTTGCGGCATTCTGATGGTTGGTGAGTTATCTGATAATTTGTGGTCAAATATTGTTAATTTAGATTTATCAGGGTTTGGTAGAACTCTTTTTCATCCATGTCATGATTTTTTTATTAAATTTTTTATCATTCAGATTATTGCTGATGTAACTTTTCAGTTCTTATTACTTTGTAGATACTGCATATGCAAATATTGTATAGAAATGGTGACAATGATGCCGAGAAAGTGTTGTTGATTTTAACTCTCATGCTTCTGTCTCTTAAGAAGTTTACTATTATTTTTTAGGTAAACTGAGGTGTCCAATTGCTGGAATTTGTGTGGAACACCTTCGTGCCACACAGTATCAAATGCTCCTAATATCCATGAACATGGCTTCTGATTTGTGACCTTTATTGTGGTTTGTACATTCGATATTAAAGCTATTGATGGGTAGATGGTTGAATAACTTTTCTTGAATCCAAATTGTGAAAGAGGGATGTTTTATCCAATTGAATTTTCAAATGTTTTTCCTAAAATTGATAAAAGGGCGATGGCCCGATAGCTGGACACTTGGTTATAGTATGTGCCATGTTTGTTATAATAGTTTCCTTTTTCCACTCTGTTGGGAAGTATCCTGTATTCAGACAGTATTTCATCATGAACTTCCAAACTAAGTGACAGTATTTTCCATGTTACGTTGTCATAACCAATTGCTGTGTTCTTCCCATGTGAAGCTTTTTCATGCTATTAAACAGTTATCTCTGGGACTGGTTCTATATTATACGAACTTGGCGTTTTCTGTGGTTTTCTATCTGAGTTTTACAGTCTTGGTCAAAAACTGCGTTGTTTTTTGCAGTGAATGTATATTGGTAATATTTTTTAAATGCTTAGGCTATTTCTTCATCTGTATTGTAAAGGGTGATTCATTTAGAGGTACTTTTTGTGGTGGGGATATAATTGCAGATTGCGCATGCCTAGTGCTAACTGAAGTACCATTTCTGTTCAGTAGCGTTTGATAATTCATAATGGAAAGACTTAGCCCGGCACAGCGTCTACAAATTGTTCAACTTTATTACGATAATGGGCGTTCTACGAGGAATGTGTATCGGGCAGGCTTATCAAGAGCCCAAAGACTAAAACGGAAACGATTCGGAAGGTCGGTCAGCCTCAGTTCTGCACTAGTTGAATTTTGAAAGCTTTTAAAGAAAAATCCTTACGTAAAATACGCCAAGTTGTTGAATATGACAGGCAAAGTTGTTGATAACCGCGACGAATCGACACTACACGGTCTTCGCGTACACTCTCCGCTACCGCCCCTATATTTTCTTCACTATGTGCTGGGTGTGGTCTATTTGGTCGAGTACTATCCAATAATGAAAATTGGGTCTCGAGCTTACGGATGGAAGAGCTAATTGTGCGTTTGGTAGGCCGATTATGTGGACCATAAATTGCTCTAAGCGCCCGATAAACATTCCTCATAGAACGCCTATTTTCCTAATAAAGTTGAACAATTTCTAGACGCTGTGCCGAGCTAGGTCTTTCCATTATGAATTATCAAACACTACTGAACAGAAATGGCACTTCAGTTAACACAAGGCATGCGCAATCTGCAATTAAATCCCCACCACAAAAAGTACCTCTAAATGAATCACCCTTTATATTTTTCACTATTTCGTAATTCGATTTATGTTGGCTTTTGTTTGCTTTTTTCCTTCTTGTGAATAGCCGTTCATTTAATTGATTTTTTCACATCTTTGGATTCACTGGGTCGACATATTCAGTTATGAGTTTGTGAATGTTTTCGCTGTGGTAATAAACTTTGCGATGTATTTCCGATCTTGCACTTCAATATTGATTTTCTTGACAAATATTGGCGGAGGTTTAGATGTTCCCCCTTTTTTTCATTTGTCATTGCTCTACCTAGAGCCTGGAATCTGTTGTTGATTGCAACTTTGCTGTGGTGCATAGATCAGTTTTTTCTTTTTTTAAGAGTTTTGTCCGGACTTCCTACTAAGAATTCTTTTCACTGAATTCCACAAAACACCTTGTCACTTCTTGATGATAATCTGTAGAATTGAGGATCACCTTGTTGTTGAGTGCTGATATGACATCCTGTATATTTTCATTTGCTGGTCCATATGTAACAGATATTGAGCTCATGTTATGTCAACATTATCTGCGTTTATCCACCTGGACATATAAGAAATCTCTTTTTGTGGAATTTTCTTTCCATTCTGCAGAATTATTACTGGTGAAAATATCGATGATTAAAGTAAAACAACTTAATTTCCGCTAATTTATTTAATTTCACAACAATTGTTTCGTCATGACATGACTTCGTCAGGTGAGTATGGCGGATCACTGTCGTATTCACGATACTTCAGTGCATAAAGTAGTGGTGGGCCATTTAACACTTGCATTTATGATCGGCTATAAATAAAAAACTAATGAATATTTTTTCAAAACTATGAGTTAACCTTGACATTTACGAATGAAAAACAATATCATTCAAATGACTGCCACGGCTGGCTACAGTACCCCATCTGATCAACCCAATTTTTCAATACATTGTCAATTGTTTGGGGCTCAATCTCATGAATGGCAACTTCGATTTTATGTTTCAAGGCATTAATTGTTTCTGTATGGTTAGGGCAACACTTATTCTCACACAAAATAGTACTCCGAGGTGAAAATGAGCTTCATCCCTAATGATGATTTTTCTCGGAAAATGCTAATCTTCGGCCATGCGCTCATTAGTCTTTTGAGCGAAGTGGAAATGCATCGGACGGTCACGAGGCTTCAGTTCTTGTACTAATTGAACTTTATAAGCCTTCATACCGAGGTCTTTACGCAAAATTCTCTTCAGAGAAGTGTGAGCACGATGTTGATGGATGTTCAGCCATATTCTGGGCTACAGCACCAATGTAAACAGATTGTTTTATCAAATAAGAATCCAGTTTTTACGAACCAAACACGCACAGCCACAAATAGCTGTGAGAGCACTTTATTTCTATTGAATATTTCAAGTAAATTTCTAACAGTTTCCAGTTTTTTTTTTTTTCATATTGACCCATTTCGTTAATGTCAAATATTAAACTAACTTTCTGTGAAAATATGAATGACAGAAGTTGCCAGACTCGACTTCAGAATGCAAACTCTAGATGGCCCACTCTTTATCAAATGTAAAATCAAAATGAACTCATCCTATTTCTTTATTCAATATCAAACAAACTGAAAAAAAGAAATATACTAATTGCTTCTAAATATGGAACCCTATACTCTGGTCAAGTATGTGCTCTTTACTCCTTGATCCCTTTTGCGTTTTGACGTTATTATAGTATATAACTCGTCACAATCAATTTCTCCTCAACATCTTTGAAGGAAGAATAAATGGAAGAGCCTAGAATCAATTACTTCAAGGACATCAAAGAAAGTTTGAATATTTAATCCTTCTGTCATATGAAAGGATGCCCGAGTGACAGGAATCAATGGCTGCAGCGACAAGGCCTAGCCTTTAGAATATGATGATGATTACTGGCAGATATTCCTTAGAAATAAAGATTCTCATTATTATTATTATTAAGGGGGTATTCTGGTGTAGAAATTTGAAAAAATTGATTTTTTTTTTTTGCATTTTTTCAAAATTTAGACTTTCAAAAATATAACCTTAAGCGGATTTTCCAAAATTCGAACTATTTTTGGAGATACAGCGGATTTTGTGACGTGGCGTCTAAGCTAGCGGAGCGGAGCGAATCACACAATGAACGGCAGATGTTGCCGGACAACTTGAGGACTCGTTCTTTTCAAAAATTCTTTTGTATTCCACACAAACCTTTATATATATATATATATATATATATTGTCATGGTATTTACAGTTAAAATAAATAATTACATAAATATATTAAGGAAAACACTCACCGTTATATATAAGTTGACTCGTTAGAGTATAACCAGAGCACATTTAATTAAATAATATCCATTCTGACAAAAATATTAATATTTCAATTCGTAAAAACACTCACAAGCTAAAATTATGAAGAAAAAACATATTCAGGATACATAACGACTAGTCAAATTAAAATTCTTTGAACGTTAATCAAAACACAGTAATCTTGTTGACAATTTATAAATAAAGTTCACAGGGAGATTTCAATTCACAATTATTCAATATAAAAACAGCCAAAGATGTAATAGATAGAAGTAATTTGAATTTAGATATCCAATTTGAAATTGATGAAGAATTTGTTGAAAAGATTTGTTATTATAATGAATCACATATAAACTTTAGTGAAATTGTTGACAAAGAACAAGCTAAATTAAACATAACTTACCAGAATTATGTAAATAGGACACATTTGATCAAAATTCACTTAATTCAATGAAAGATAACATCTACGTCAGATATTTTCAAATGATTAATGTAACAGAGATCCTTCAAAATGTTTAGGCATCAATAGTATTGTAATAGCATCTAAGCTAAAGAAATTTAATCAATTTCATAAGTAATATTAAGTATTTTATAAGTTATAAGCATTATAAGTTAAAATTTGTTAAATTTTGACACTTGAAATACTTTACGAACGAAAAGCAAGACTTTCACTGTTCTGTTCAACATGAAACATACATCAAAATGTAGTTTAAAAAATAAGCTAATTTTCAAAAGTAATTTCAAACCAGGAAATATTGTAAATTTTGTAAAATCATCAAAAGCATCATTTTTATATAATTTTGACAGAAGCTAGTAAGCTTTGATATTCAACTTTTCTTGAAAACTATAAATAGGGCAGACACAGAAAAAGTCGGCAGTCTCCAATTATATGCAGAGCAGAATCCTTGTCGGTCCATAATTAAAAAAGTGCCAAAAAAGTATCATCATCTAAAAAAAGAAGATTATTTGGTTATTGTGAATGGAAATTGAATCCAGAAAATACATTACCTGAATGTGAATGGAAAAATATCACATAGAAATCAAGTTTTAAATGATTTGGATATATCGAAGAAAATCAACAAAGTAGCCTGTGAATTTCAGAACATTCTAGAAGTGTTGTTTCCAACGAAACGAGTGTTATTCCTGAAACAAAGAAGACAATTAAAAGGATCATACATAAATTGAAGAACAAACTTACCAAAGGTATTAAAAAATTCAATCCTGTTAATCTTTTCCAAAAGAAGTTTAGAAATAGCAAACACTGTTTACGTTAGAATTACGTTAGGATATTTAGATGAGGTTAGGTTAACATAGAATTAGATTTAGGTTATTCATCACTGATTATAATATTTCAAATTACTTCCATAAAATATAATTTAAAAATTCCATCTTTTTAGAAAATTCAAATTGAACCCTCCCTCAAATATTAATCAGATTTAATAATATATAATTTTCAATTATTCAAAATTATAATCTTAAGAGTTAGCCGGAAGCATAGAATACATCACTTATATACAAGGGTGATCTAATAATATAATAATAAATAATAATAATAAAAAACATTTTCAAGGATCTCTCTTACATTAATCATTTGAAAATATCTGACGTAGATGCTATCTCTCATTGAATTAAGTGAATTTTGATCAAATTTGTCCTATTTACATCATTCTGGTGAGTTATATTTAATTTAGCTTGTTCTTTGTCAACAATTTCACTAAAGTTTATATGTGATTCATTATAACAAATTTTTTCAACAAATTCTTCATCAATTTCAAATTGGATATCTAAATTCAAATTACTTCTATTTATTGCAACTTTGGCTGGTTTTATATTGAATAATTGTAAATTGAAATCTCCCTGTGAATTCTATTTATAAACTGTCAACAAGAGTACTGTTTTTTCATTACCGTTCAAAGAATTTTCAATCGACTAGTCGTTATGTATCCTGAATATGCTTTTTCTTCATGATTTTAGCTTGTGAGTATTTTTATAAATTGAATTATTAATATTTCTGTCAGAATGGATATTATTTAATGAATTTTGCTCTAGTTATACTCTAACGAGTCAACTTATATACAAAGGTGAGTCTTTTCCTTAATATATTTATGTAATTATTTATTTTAACTGTAAATATCATGACAATATATATATATATATATATATATATATATATATATATATATATATATATATATATATATTAAATTTTTACTCCCATATATACCTGGAACTGTACACATGAAATATACTTGGAACTGTACCTACTAAATATACCTGGAAGTGTACATTTCAATGGTCATAGTGTAGAAATTGTTTTTCATTTATTATTCCGTTCAGTTCAGTTTCAATCTTGAAGCGAAGTAGACACCCGCTCTGTGGATAGTTGTGTTATAATAAATTTTGGAGTGTTTTTGTACGTATTGCCTGAAAATGGATAGAAAAAGTAAGCGGGGAAGCTGTAATCGTCCTGATAGGAAGAAGAAAAAACGATTTTCGTCAAATCAATATACCGTTGAACAAGACACTAGCTATATGAGTGCTTCTGCAGCAAAGTTGAAAAAGTTTGGAGATGAGGAAGTAATTATTAATAAAAATTTTGGTTACTGTATTTTGGAATTTTTCTCAGTTTTTCAGACTCTCTCAACTTTAATTGTATGTGCTACTTGTAAAAAAGAAATTAAATTTTCCCAAACGGCACCACGTGGCTTAGGGTTTAAAATTGCATTGCAGTGCAGTTGTGCAAATACTAATTATATTCAATCATGTCCATTGGTGAATAAAGCTTACGAAATTAATCGCCGGATCGTCATAGCTATGAGACTTTTAGGAGTAGGAAGAGAAGGAATTAATATTTTTTGCAGTGTTATGGATATATGTCAAGGCTTATGTATTAGCACATACTACAGTTGCCTTGAAAATTTACATTCAGCCGCGAGCGCAATCTATGATCAGTTACTAACAAAAGCAGTAAAAGAAGAACAAGAATTACAATCTGAATCTGAGCCTAATGGAAATCCAGAACATTTGACGGTTTCTGGAGATGGTACCTGGAAGAAGCGAGGGTTTACTTCACTTTTTGGCGTTACAACCCTTATTGGTAAATACAGTAAAAAGGTCATCGACACTATTGTCAAATCTAGTTTTTGCCAAGCTTGTAACCTGTGGAAAGGTAAGAAGAAATCTGATATTGAAGCTTATCAAGATTGGTATGAGGAACATTCAGATTCATGTACCATCAATCATCGGGAAAGTGCTGGGAAAATGGAAGTAGATGCTGTGGTTGAGATGTTCAACAGATCGGTTGAGAAGCACGGAGTAAAGTACATAAAATATATTGGAGATGGAGACTCCAAGACCTTCAAAGGAATTCTTGATATGAACCCGTATGATGATAATCCAGTTGTCGAAAAAAAAGAGTGTGTTGGTCACGTACAAAAACGTATGGGTGCCAGGTTACGGAAAGCAAAAAAAGACAATAGCGGTATTGGTGGCAGAGGAGCTGGTAAATTGACCGATAAAGTTATCAATGAGTTGAGTTTATACTACGGTCTGGCAATTCGTCGGCATCCTGACAGTGCGCAAAGTATGAAGAACGAAATATGGGCTACTTATTACCATAAGAGTTCAAGTGACGAGGATCCACAACACCAGTACTGCCCAACTGGTTCGTCAAGCTGGTGTAAATGGCAACAAGCTGCAGCTGACAACACTCTTGAAAGCTTTGTCCATGAACACCCCCCTCTGGATAAAAAAGTATTGACAGTAATAAAGCCTATTTATACCAGCTTATCATCTGATGATTTATTACATCGATGTTTGGGGTCCGAAACTCAAAATAATAATGAATCACTCAACTCATTGATATGGACTTTTGCTCCAAAGCATATCCATGCTGGAACTCAAACGATTCAGATTGTTAATTATTTAGCTGTTGCTATTTTTAACGAAGGTTTTATACCTATTTTAAAAATGATGGAACTCATGAGCATCACCGTCGGCACTGAAGCGCATACATTTGCTGTCAGACGAAACGAAATGAGGATTGACCGCTCTGAACTGCGAGCTTCTGCTGCTTCAAAAGAAGGCAGAACAGCTCGGTTAGCAGAAAGAACTTCGCAAGACAACGCTTATGAAAGAGAAGAAGGCCCAATGTATGGATGTGGGATCGCCCATTAATCCAATGTGAGTATTAAATATTATCATCTGAGTTATTCTATCGAAATTGTTTCTCAAATTTCAAACGCGTTTTTCTCAAAACTACTTTTTTTGAGGTGGTTGTCATGATATCTCAAGATCTACTTTACCGATTCTTTTGAAATTTTGAGAAAACCTTTGTTATACATCTCTCTATCGCTCCTGCCGTGAATTTTGAAAAATTTCTACTTGAAGTATTTTTAAAAAATTCGAAAAGGTCAAAAAAAGAGGGTAAAAAAAAATTTTTTTTTAAAATTACGCCATTTTGTTAACTTTTGTTTTTTTTTTTTGGCAAAGGTCAATCCGATAGCGACATCTTTACTGATGGGAAATTTTTTTTAATTTATTTGTTTTAGATCACTACAAGGGTCGGAATCATGTCAACCAGGGAGCACCATTTTTTTTGTAGCCCCCACTCCACCGGCCTGTAATTTGAAGATTTTTTTTATTTTTAATGTTTTTTTATTTTTAATGTTTGGCTACTAAAGGCTGGTATAGGATCTCAGAGACAATATGTCCTGTCGATGGTCATTTTGCAATAAAACTCTGGGTAATGTCCTCTGTTTTCCGGCGAAAGGGCCGGAGACTCTAGAAATAGAGTTCAGCTCTACCAGCAAATCCTACTCTCACGTCCTCGAAGGCAGGTACAGATCGTGCAAGTTTATGTACGTGATGTAGCTGACGAGAGAGGGTGAAAGGCGGGTTTCCGGCGCCTGAAAACGGGAACATATCGACTAAGGGAGCACACCCCAACAGAAAAGCCTGGTCCCCCTATCCTTGGGGGACCAGGCTTTTCTGAAGGATGAAGGACTGGGAAGATCATTACAAAACGCTTTTAACTGAAAACAGAGACTACGCAAGGAAGGAAGCAGAAGAAGGATATAGCCATGATCACCATAACCCTAATATGACAATAACCATAGAAGAAACGCAGCAACAACTGAAGAGAATGAAGAATGGAAGATCTCCCGGCCCTGGAGATATACCGATAGAGTTGGTCAAATATGGGGGTACAGAAATAGTCAAAAGACTGACGACTTTTTTGAATAGATGCTTTAATACGATAACAACCCCAAAAGAATGGAAACATGCCTACCTGGTTTCGGTTTTCAAAAAAGGAGACCAGAGGGATCCCAATTGCTACAGAGGCCTCAGCATTACCAGCAGCTTGAGCCGCCTTTATGGTAAAATTTTAAGCTCTAAACTCAGCAAAGAGATGGACAGTAGCATAAGTGAACAGCAATCTGGATTTAGAATGAGACGCTCATGTGTGGACAACCTATTTGTGCTACAACAACTGGCAGAGAAAAGAATATCGACAGGAGAAGAGGTACACATGGTCTTCGTTGATTTGGAAAAGGCTTATGATACTATTCCCCGTCTGAAACTATGGGAAGCATTGAAAATATTGAAGATCAATAAACAAATGCTGTCGATTGTCCAAGAAATGTACAGGGATAATACTGCCTCTATCAGAATTGGCAAGCAGTTATCAAAGCCAATTAATATATCAAAGGGGCTGAGCAGGGATGTAGTTTGTCACCTCTGTTGTTCAACCTTTATGTCGAGGTGGTGCTGGCTAGGTGGAAAAGGAGCTGCGGAGAGGTGGGTATACCTGTGGGGGACCACAAATTATACTCATTGAGCTTTGCAGACGATCAGGTCATCTTAGCACAGGATTCTTTTGATATTGAATATATGATCAAAAGATTGTACAGGGAATATGAACAATGGGGCCTGAGCGTGAATCTGAAAAAGACGGAATATCTGGTCGTAAACAGTGAAGCAAGTTTTGAGGTGCTCATTGACGAAGACACGAAAATTAAACAAGTAGATCAGTTCAAGTACTTAGGTGCGGTCGTTGACAGAAATGGCATTGGTGGAGTCGAGATAAAACAGAGAATTCAAGGGGCAAGAAAGATTATTGGTTGTCTTAACTCTTTGTGGTGGGATAGAGGAATCTCCAATCGTACGAAGATACGGGTAGGAAGAACGATGGTGGAATCGACTCTGTATTATGGCAGTGAAATATGGACCATTAACGCTGACCTAAAACGCAGACTGAACGCAGTTGAGATGGACTATCTGAGACGAAGTGCAAGAACATCAAGGCTACAACATGTCACCAATGATAGCATAAGGGATCGGTTACAGGCCAGAGAAACCGTAATAGACCGAATCGAAATCCAAAGTCTAAGATGGTTTGGACACTTAATGAGAATGCCCGAATATCGATGGCCGAGGCGGTTATTTGAGTGGGTCCCACCAGGACGGAGGAAAAGAGGAAGACCGAGACGCTCTTGGAATGAGGGAGTGCACCAATCTATGGAACAGAGACAGTTGAACGTGGAACTGACACAGGATCGCGAGGCTTGGAGAGGAGGACTGGGTAGACGGCACTAGGCTGTATCTTACTAATATGTGATATACCATATTGTTAAGCCCAGAATATATATATATATATATATATATTTAATGTTTTTTTATATTCTTCAATTGACAATAAAAATTATACCAAACAATGGATAGTAAAGGTGTTTTTTATTTGTTTTTAATATCCGTTTGAAAAATACCTAAAATTAAGTCGTCTAGACCAGAATACCCCCTTAACAAAAAGAATAACCTGCAGTAACATTCAACTCCAATGAACGGAATCCTCGTGACTCTTCAAGATACCTTTGTAACGCGCTCGATAATCGCAAAAGCTACACTGATACTTCATTGTCGGATGAACCGATACCCTGTGATTCTTCAAGTCGTTCTTGTAATGGGTAGCATAATCGCACAAATGACAACAATACTTCTTCGCCGAGTGAAAAGTCTTTATATGTTTAAGTAGAGCCCATTTCTTCTCCGCCCCATAGTCGCACAAATCACAATGATGCTTTTTCGTGCTCAAATGTATGGATTCCTTATGCCTTTTAAGCCTACTTTTCTTAATCGTCGCGTAATCACAAAATTCGCACTGGTGCTTCTTCATTTTCAGATGGAAAGAGTCTATGTGATTCTTGAGCATTCCCTTGAAAAGAGTGGCATATCCGCACAAGTGACACAGGTATTTCTTGTTCAAATGGAAGGATTCAAAGTGTAACTTGAGAGTGCCCTTGGTGCTACATTCATAGTCACAGAGATGACACTTGAAGTCCCTGATCTTCATGTGGATCGATTCGACGTGGACCCTGAGGCGGGTTCGATACCACGAACCGTAATCGCAAAGGGGGCACTGATACTTCTTTTTCTTCAAGTGGACGGCTTCTATGTGTGCCGTCATGCTGCATTTATAATGAGAAGCATATTGGCAAAAGCGACAATGGTATTTTTTTCCTTCGTAATGAAACTCGACTGTATATTTAATAAGTTCATCATCAAGAATGGAAGATTTATCTTTGCACGAACTACCATTGTGGTCCGAGGGGAACTCCGAAAATCTCCCTTGATCCGAGTCATTTTCATGAACATCCGAATCGTCCGATTCTTTCATAGAAACATTTTTTATCTTGTTTTCCGTCTCACCGTTCTCAAATTTGACGAAAATTTCGTTTTCTAAAGTTCCTCTTCCGTTTCCATCGAAAAATTGTTCTTCAATGTCCATATCTTCAAGTTTCACTTCTTTGGCTTCAACGTCTGGATTCCGAGCACTGAAATCGTTAGATCAAGATAAACAGGGCAAAAATGTTTTAGAGAGAGGGAAACTAAATTTATTGGTCTTGCAATCTAATGGCCATCGACCGCAGTCTGCCAGCCATTTATATACAATTTTATATTACAATTAGAAATTATTAGAGACTATTGAAAAATAATGACTGTTATTCTAGGGATTTCAGGTGTTCAAAGAGTGGCAAAGCTGGCAACTTTGCCTTTGGTGTAGATTCTCTATTGTAGTGGTGTATCAATGGCTCAATTACTACTCTGTCAAGAAAGTACCGGGAATTTTCAATTAAAACAACATTTTTACATTTAATCGTCAAAATTTATTGGGTCGCCTTCAAAATAGGCTCCATTTGCTCCAATACATCTATGCCAACGGCACTTCCAATTATCGAAACATTTTTTATAGGCGCTTTCCGGGATGGACTTTAGCTCTCGCGCCGAATTTTCTTTTATGGCTTCAATCGACTCAAAACGGGTGCCACGAAGGGGCAATTTTAGTTTTGGGAAGAGGAAAAAGTCGCAGGGAGCCAAATCCGGCGAATACGGTGGTTGCTGAAGCACGTTTGTTGAGTTTTTGGCGAGAAAGTCAGTCACAATCGTAGCTCGGTGAGAAGGCGCGTTCTCGTCATGCAAAATCCATGAGTTGTTCGCCCACAAATTTGGCCGCTTCTTACGGATACGCTCACGCAAACGTTTCATAACGCCTAGGTAATACTCCTTGTTTACCGTCTGACCCTCTGGAATGAATTCGTAGTGCACCACGCCACGGATATCGAAGAAAACAATGAGCATCACCTTCATTTTTGAGCGGCTTTGACGTGGTTTTTTCGGTTTCGGCTAATTTTTTGCCACCCATTCCGATGATTGCTGGCTTGTTTGCATATCGTACTCGTAGACCCAGGTCTCATCACCAGTTATAATGCGTTCCATGAATGTAGAATCGGAATTACGGCGATCCAGCATGTCTGAAGCAACCTGTTCGTGATGACGTTTTTGAAGAAAATTCAGGTCTTTCGGTATGAGTCGTGCGGCCACCTTTCTCATGCCCAAAATATCAATCAAAATCGTACGTGCGGACTCGTTGGATATCTTAAGATCATGTGCTATCTCTCTCAAGCTGGTACGACGGTTTTCCAGCACCCTTTCCTTAATTTTATCGACGTTATCTTCGATCGAAGCCGTCGATGGGCGTCCGTCCTTGAAGGCTCTGTACCACTGATATGCACGAGTTTTCGATAGAGCATTATCACCAAAGGCCTTTTGCAACATTTTCAATGCATCGGCACACGAAAATTCATTTGCAACACAAAACTTTAAACAAATTCTTTGCTCAACGTAATCACCCATAGTAAAAATCGGCACGCACTCTGACATCGACTGACTTAATCAGCTGTTGCAAACACACTAGTTGACAGATCCCGCTCAAGCTTGGCATAGTAATTAAGGACAGTGGTATCAACCTAGGAAAAAAAATTTTTAACTGCCTCATTGCCCCGCCAGATTTAAATCGATAATTCCCGGTACTTTCATGACAGAATGTATGTTGATGTTATTTTGGTTTGTGATGAGTTTGTTGCTGAGTTTTTGCATTCTTTCCATTATTGGTTCGATTTCTGTTATCTAATATAAAAGTTGATTGGATGGATGGTAGAGTGGGTTGTCGGGATGTCTCAATTTTGTAATTCTTCGTAAGCAAGTTCTTTCCGCCACTTCAATTATATTCAGAGCTGTTTTTGTTGAATTTTAAAATATTGTATGTCCATAGTCCAATAAAGGTCTGCATATCATTTTGTAGTTCATGCTTGCTGTTTTACTGCTGATTCCTTTGTTTTTATAAGTTAGAGACCTAAAGTGTCCCGCTCGTGTGATAGCTGTTTTCTTTTGGAGTTTTAAATGTGCTCTGAAGTTCAACTTGTTGTCAATCTGTATGCCCAGGTATTTGCATGAATCTGTTGGAGTAATTATGTCACCTTCAAGTTTTATGTTGGAGAATTAGCGTTGATTTTGTGGTTGAAGATGATGAATTTGGATTTTGCTGGGTTGGGTTGTATCCTCCAACGTCTCATTCATGCCACCGTGACACCTGCCAACTTCTGTAGTCCTTTCATACGTACTTTCAATGTTTTGTGGTGGGATATTAATGTTGTGTCATCAGCAAATTGAAGAATGTATGCGTTCTTGTTGATGTTCTGGTTCATGTCATTGTATTGTCTGTACGTGTCACAGCAGAACAAGTTGTAAAGCAGCGGAGACAGTGGCAAGCCTTGTGATAGACCTTGTGCTGACACTTCACTTTTGACCCGTACCTGTAATTTTCTGTTTAAAATGAAATGGCTTATCATTTTTGTCATATAGATGGAGCATTTTAGATGGAAGAGCTTGAAGATCAGACCGGCGTGCCAGACACTGTCGAAGGCTTCTATTGAATGTCCATAAATATAGCAGCTGTTTTATTTCCCATTTTTCTATTGCATTGAATGTTTGAAGTGAGTACAATTAAAGGGTTTCTTTTTGAATCCGAATTGATATTGTGGTATATATTTTCTTATCTCTTTGCACATTCTCTCTCCCAATATTTTTTCAAAATTTTTTCGCAATGTACGTAGAAAAGTGTGATAGGTCTGTAGTTCCCTATGTTGAAATAATCTGTCTTTGCCTTGGGGATGGTAATCAAAATGCCTTTTTTCCATTCATTTGGAAAGAGGAAGTGAGAGGCAGTAATTATAGATTTTGATTGTAATATTGTGAATTGAAGAGTCTAATTTTCTTAATATTTTTCTGGGTATGTTGTGTTCTTTCCATGGTTTAGTGCTGTATAATATTCTTCCTCTAATATGGGCTCAAATGTATCCTTTGATGGAATGCGGGGTAGGTCATTCGCATACCAATTCTGTTTGCTCCTCATCAAATTCTTTGTTTGTGGATCAGCAATGTCTTTATCCTTGGTAAGAGTTTCTCCATTGACTTGTATTGTATTTGAAAGTCGATGGGTCGTGTACTTTGCAAGTTTTTTAATAGTTCTCCAGTATGTCCTGCCTTTTTGCTCTTCGATTTCCTTGCAAGCCTCTGGATATTTATTGGATCTGAATTGCACGATCATGTTATGAATATCATTGTTCAGTTATTTGAATTTTCGTTTTAGACTTGGTTCTTGGTTAGTCTGATATTCACGATACAATTGTTTTTTAACTTGTATCAGCTTTATGATGTAGAGAGGGAGGGTTTGCCTGAAGTACTGTTTTTTGAATGTCGGTGTGAACTCTGTTATAATTCTTGTTGTGTGTTGTGGAAAAAGGTTATGTATTCAATCTGGGGTTCAATCAATTCAAGCATTCTTCTATTAACTTATTCAGTGTTGCATATTTCGTAAAGTAATTTGGTCTCTTGAGTGCATTCTTCAGGTTCTTTTTTTGTATCTAGTAAGAACTCAACTCCAAGGTGATCTGATCCTAAGTCTGGGATTACGGTTACGTTTTGAATATTATCTTTTATATTTCTTGTACACAATAGCAATCTAGTGTAGGGTCTGGGTTGTTTTCCATTAGGAATGTTGGTGGTGTATCAGATTTGATGAAATCTGAATTTCTGGGGAAATTGTTTTCTTCCGCTTGCTTACGTTGAAGTCTCCTGTGATGATACAATATTTATATTGTGATGCTTTCACTAACAAGTTTTCTTCAATAAGTCCGCTAGAGTGATGTACATTCTGTCAAGAAAGTACCGGGAATTATCGATTTAAATCTGGCGGGGCAATGAGGCAGGTAAAATTTTTTTTTCCTAGGTTGGTACCAGTGTCCTTAATTACTATGCCAAGCTTGAGCGGGATCTGTCAACTAGTGTGTTTGCAACAGCTGATTAAGTCAGTCGATGTCAGAGTGCGTGCCGATTTTTACTATGGGTGATTACTATGGGACGATAACGCGCCTTCTCACCGAGCTACGATTGTGACTGACTTTCTCGCCAAAAACTCAACAAACGTGCTTCAGCAACCATCGTATTCGCCGGATTTGGCTCCCTGCGACTTTTTCCTCTTCCCAAAACTAAAATTGCCCCTTCGTGGCACCCGTTTTGAGTCGATTGAAGCCATAAAACAAAATTCGGCGCGAGAGCTAAAGTCCATCCCGGAAAGCGCCTATAAAAAATGTTTCGATAATTGGAAGTGCCGTTGGCATAGATGTATTGGAGCAAATGGAGCCTTTTTTGAAGGCGACCCAATAAATTTTGACGATTAAATGTAAAAATGTTGTTTTAATTGAAAATTCCCGGTACTTTCTTGACAGAGTAGCACATACCCCACGTTTGATTTTCCCCATAAATTCATTTCACTCCATGCTTCATTTCCACAACTTGAATAGGATCACTATGTTTACTTGATATTTTAGAAATTTCATTCAAATTGTCACCAAAACTCGCGAAAATCGTTTTTCACGTAAGATATATCAACCCGAATACATTCGAACGTAGTACCACATTAATCACTTTCACTTATCACTAGGTTTCACGTCACTATTCGAAATTAAACTAGAAAGAGTACATAATTGCGATCCGTTTTTCTCGCTCTCGTATAAAACTGACTAAAATATTTCCATAAACATGTGACCAGTCCCTGAATCACCCCTGACGCACGGTATTATGTAACTGACCAGTCCACTATTCTAGCACAATATACGGTGCATCCGAAAGTATATCGGTAATTTTAATTAAGATTTTTACTTCAAATCTAGAAAAACTTTATTTCGACTTCAAATTGTACGAGGGGTATTCAATAAATTTTGTTATTAGATTTATGTCATTTAAATTATTTTCATGATTGTTTCGGTCTTAACTCGACGGAAATTCATCGTATATGATTTAAAGTATTGTTTACACAAAAATTGTTTCGTCATTTACATTTTGACTTCATCAGGTAAATATCTTTTGCAAAATCGATCTCCTTAAATACAATTTTGAGCAAAAAGAAACGTGATAACATGAAGATTTGTTTTGGGAATTTTCAGAATCAATTCATATGTTGATTTCCCGGTACTTTCTTGACAGAGTAGTATGTAGACTAGAAATATGTGGATTTTTTCCTTATTGAAGGGGACTGTAAAATACAGGACATCGTTCCATGGGTTATTGAAGTGGGGTGGATTGTTTTTACAAATTTCTACTCTGTTAGCAGCCTGCACTGGTGTACCTCCTCTGGTGTTTTGGTTCAATATACTTCCATGTTTGTATAACGTTCTCCAATCCCTGTATTGAATGTTTGTGGTTGTTTTACTTTTAGTTTCTACAAACATTGCACAGTCTATATTATTATGCTCAAGATAGTATCGAATCAGCTCCTTTTTTGTTGACATAGCTGTTAATGTTAGCATGTAAGAGCTTAAGTATGAATATCCTTATATAGCTGCACCCCCTCCGCTGGCTCTGTGTCCACCGTTTTGTTTTCGTTCTCGAGGTCAATCAAGAGTATGTAAAGTCTATTACCAACAAAAGTGGGTACAGTACTAATATTGTAGTTGTCGATGAAGCGTCTCTGGAGTTTTAGAATCAATTGTTGTCTTTCAGTATTTTTGGGTTTGTTGATGTATGTTTCTATGATATGATCGTGTATTTTAATAGCTTTGTGTATTCTGCTTTTTTCCACTTTTTTAAAATCCATATGAGCTGTTTTTTTGTTTATTGATCTCATTTTAATGTTTGGAGTACCTTCTAACTGGTCTTTTAGCCTTTTAGCTGGTCTTTTTGGGCATTTTAGGGACCATGCTACATGCTCTGTGGATTGACATGCAGTACACTTCGGAGGCAAACTTATTGTACAGTCTGATTCTTTATGTTGTTGTCCACATCTGCAGCATGGTATTGATGAATTGCACTTGTCCATTGTGTGGGTAAATTGAGAATATTTTGCGCATGGTACAGGTATTGGATCAGGTGGGTAGCTAGGTTTGGCAACATAGTGCCTGCATTAGAAGAAAATTCCGTCAATAATCAGTCTTTCATCAAGAGTATAAATAAGGTTAGTTTGTTTGTCTTTTTTTAGATAATTCTTTTATAATATCGGTGTGTAAATAGATTTTTATTATTTATGGCGAGCGGGCGTCTGTCCACCCTACCACTGCGTCCGCACGGACTATTGTGGTTCACCCCTAATTTATATTTCCTCAGCGAGATCCAGTTTTTGGATAAAACAGATAATCTTGTTCAGGGGTAATTTTTTCAGTTCGCAATGGGCTATAAAAGCCTGGCCAAAGACCTCGAATCTAATGCGACTCACTGCTGGGCACTCTCAGACGATGTGCATGGCTGTTTCAGTGTCCTCAAGACACAGCCTGCATTCATCGTCTTCAGCCAGACCGATTTTATGCAAATGCGCTTTCAGTCTGCAGTGACCTGTCATAATTCCGACAAGTGTTCTTAGTTTGGCTCTATCCAGACCTAGCGCTAGGTTCGCCATCTTTTTGTTCGAAGCTGTTCCAAGGAACACCTTCGAATGTTTCAGCCTGTTTTAGGCCAGAATGGCTCCGTCAGAAAGACTCTAGCCTTGAGTTCATTCTACCTGTTATCGCCTGCTTAGCCACGTCATGTGGTATTCCCAGGAATGGTTCCGGTCCTACCAGAGGCAGCGCAGCTCCAGCAAACGCCAGCCAATCTGCCTCCTTGTTACCGAAATAGTTTGAGTGGCTCGGTATCCAAACCAGAGTGACTCTGTTATACATACCGAGCCTGTTTAATGCCGTGCAGCAACTCTAGACCGTTTTCGAGGTACTAAAGTTGGAGCTTTTAATACTGACTGTCAGTAAATATTTTGATTTTGCCGTGGTAAATTTGACGTTCTGTCAGCAGTTCTGCCGCAGTCTCAATGGCAAATATTTCTGACTGGAATATGGTTGCGTTTTGACCGAGACTCAATGAGATGTTGATTCTCGGTTTGCTCCCAGATTTTTTATAAGAAAATTAATAATCTCTTTTTCTTTTATTTCTATTTCCACATACATGATTACGACCGAAAAAGCCTCCAAGTGTGGTCTGGTTTTGTTGGGAACTGATGTGTTGGTTGGAGTTTCACAAAAAGTATTGATTATTTTCGTTTGCTTCATCTGTTTTAACGCTTTTGTGATATTTGTGTAATTGTTTGATTTAATGATGAATCCCCGTGTGGTTTGTGTAATTATGTCGCGTCCATTTGGGAACAATTTCATCCATTGTTCGGCGATTTGAAGTCTTATTGTGTTAGGAGCAGTTGGTATGTGGAATAAATTCTCATATATATTGAGGGAATATAGCTGTTTCGTTGTTGTTTTCAATGTGGCAAGATTATTGACTTCAGATGTGTTTGTTTCCATCATTGTGCTTGACTCATGTATTTTTTTGGGAATATGTTGGCAGCTGTGGTTCTTATCATCTAATCTCGGGCGATTTCTTATCGTCGACTTTTTTTGCCGGATCGACTCGATCGTATAATTGTGATCCTTTTTTCCTTATTCTTCCAGACAGGTATTCGTTGAGGATTCACTTTGTTGAGACATTCTTGGGAGATAGAGTGCCTCAAATTGATCTGCGCCGTAAGATCTTACAGGGTCAATTTTAACACTCGATTTACGCGTTTCTAATCACGCAAGAATATCGAACTAAATGTGTGATATTCTGATATCAACTATTTTAAAAATTCACTGATTTCCAGATAATCGATCAATCCTAGTTTTTCAACCTGGAGTCGGTGGCTGATTACTGTTACTGTTATTACGATTTTAATCGCAGAGAATTTTCTACATGACCTCACCGGTTGACCATCTGTTTTAATTAGATATATCTACTGAAATTAATATTAGGTGTGCTCAGAAAATGTCAACTTTTGTCTGAATAATGTGAGAAAAAGGGTGCCGAAATGAATCGTATTTTTGTGGATGTTATGCTCTAGCTGAAACCTGTCAGAACTGGTTTGCCCAATTTAAAAGTGGCAAATTTGATTTGGACAACGAAGAACCACCAAAGTTTGAGGATAAAGAATTAGAGTACAGGCTCGATGAAGACCCATGACAAACGCAACAGCACTTTTCCAATTACGGCGAGAAGATCATGCTATGTTTTTAGTGGGACTAACTGAGTGTGGTGTATTATGAGCTGCTACAATCGAACAAAAGTATCACAGGGGAGGTCTACAGACAACAATTGATGCATTTGAGCCGAGCATTACGAGAAAAACGGCCGCAATTCGTCGACGTACACAACCAAGTTATAATACACAGCCTGTTAAAACATAATATTGCTCCTTCGGATTACCATCTTTCCGATCGATGCAACATAGCCTGGCTGATCAGCACAGCAGCCTTTTTTCACGATGGAATCCGTCAATTGCCAGAAAGATAGAAAAAAGTAGTGGCTAGTGACGGACAATACTTTATAACCAATTTTTCACAATAAAGCTTCAATTTTCGAAAAAAAATTACATGAACTTATTCATACTCCTAATATATCAATAACTTTATCTTACCTAACATTTGAACTACTAGAAGAATCTTCTTCGATCTTAATAAGGATAAAATCTTTCGATTCATTCTCACTTCTCTCTAAAAAAGTTTTTCTATCATGGATTTCATTTTGATCGACGAATTGTTCTTTGATGTCAATATCTTCAAGCTTCACATCTTTAATATCATCATTTTGATTAAAAGTGCTGAAAATGAGATGAAATTAAAGAACAGGATGAATCGTATTTAGCATTTCATATTTTCACGCAGTTCCTGTTCAAAATGAGAAAGGAATTAAACTGAATAAATTCGTCGAAAAATTGTGTAAATATTGAACTAATAGTTTATTTTCTCAAATCTTTACCGGTTCGCGGATCTCACCAAATTTGGGTATCGAACTAATTGATACAGTTCAATTCTACAGCAGTGAAAAATTAGTGAATCAAAATTAAATGAAATTATGTGATTAAAAGATATCTCACCCTGTAGCTATTTCAACGACTGGATTTGAAGGAACTTTAATACTAATATTGGAAGAATTTCCTTTGTAAACAAAGAACATTTCCATATTATCTTCAATGTCAGCACTGATCTGCTGTGGTGTCGACAAATTTTTATTTTGCAACATGTCTCCATAATTTTCTACTCCCTGAAGTATTCTAAAAATAAAACCAGAATCTGATACAAATATATTAATTAACTGAAACTGCAGTTAAATCCAAATCTCATTAAATCCCTGATGGAACTACCTTTTCAACATGTCATTTCTCTGGAGAAATAATTTTGGAACTGCATTCGGTTTCAAATATATTTTATCTTCCTTTTTGAATATATCTTCCGGAAAAAAGTGTTTACTGCAGATAACATTCCTGTCGTTCAAAGGCTCCGAAGTAGGATCTTTTCCAAGTGCTCTCATCCATGAATCATGCCTTATTCTCGTCAAACTTCAATAGTAAATTAGGTTATTTCGTTAGATATTACGAATGAAACAACCATTTTTATCGTCAAAAATGAATAATTGTATCTTTATGTCATATGAAATAAATCTCGTTCAAGAAACTTATTATATCTAGCCTGAAATGTGTATAGCTTACCAAAAATAATGTATCCCCGGTATATTTCCCTTGTTTTCACAAGACAATACCAAACAATTTACCATATTGTATGGTAAAATACAACGCCAAGCTTATAAAAGAAAAATTTAACTTCGAATGATCTGTAATCTTTCATCATCAAAACAAAATATGGAAAATAAATAACGTAAATCTACACTGTAATGTCAACGTCAATGGATGTGTCGTTCTTGGTCACCTCTCTAATATTCACCTCCAGATATAGATAGGGTAGGTATATTCCAGAGTAATAAATTATCGTGTTTATTACTCTGAGTCTGAGGTAAATATTCCTCTTCCATGCAAAATCTGGTTGACTTAAGCATAGACTTAATATCCCTATAACACGTCTATGGACTTACCACATCGTATCATCTCATCCATAGACTTATTATCCTAAATACGTCTATGGTATCATCCCATTCTCTGAGGTTATTAAGAATACATCATAACTATCTATAACCTGTGGAATACACTTGGATTATTTCACAGATTATGTATTGTTGTCAGTCCGTCAACAGTAATCTGTGTACTATTTCAAAGAATACAAAATTATTTTAGACAGAGAGCATAGATAAACAAAGCTACTATTTAGCATGCTAATTAGTAATCTGTGACCAGCGTTACCACATTTAGTAGATTTCTACTTTTTTGGTAGATTTTCGGCAAATGTGTCCAAAATTTAGTAGTCAACTTTTTATGGTAGATTTTAGCTCCTGATGAAAATGCTGAATAATGGCCCGACCACAGAGTCTGTAGTATTGGATAACTTATCACAGAGACTGTGTATTTAATCTATTATTTCATTCATACTCCGATTTTAAAATTTCATGAATTCCTGCTTCCTGCTAAAAGTCTCTCTCTACCGGTCTGTTTGAGTACTGCAGCTGTTGCCATCTAGTAGAACAAACTTATATTTCTTCGGTAGTTGGTAGGTTACTTTGGTGTAGAACTCTGTAACGGTATGAAATTATTGCAGATATACTTCTTACAAAGGTAAAATTACTAGAATGAATTCTAAAGTGCATAATTTTCATTATTAGATCACATTTTTTTTTATTTCAGTCAATCTCAATTCTTTGAACGAATCGATAGGTTTTTGGCGGATAGTTAGTAGATTCCTTGAAAGGTGGTAACGCTGTCTGTGACCATAGATTAACAATAATATATACTACAATAATACTGAATTGTTTCAGCCGTTACTATTTGGTGGTTGATCATAATTAAAACAAATTGTAGAAATTACTATGTTTTGCTACCAAAAAAGATATATTACACATTTTCTTGTGACTCGAATTTCGGGAAATGAACTATCCCATCATCAGACAACTGAAGACCTAACAGTGGTATTTAAACAAAAGTGATAAATAAGTAAAACATAGTAATTTCTACAATTTGTTTTGATTATATAATAATAATATAGTCTTGTTGATCTATGGTCTGTGACAGTTTCGTTTATTTATGGGCAAGGTCATGCGTTACTGCTCAGGAAAGGCATTTTCAACATTTATTATAATTTTTTCTTTTGTGCCTTGTTGCTATTTCAGTTTATTCTTATTATTTATACAATATCGTTCTTTTTTCACCTGAATTAAATATTGGCGTTTTTCCATGTATTATTTTAGGAAATCCTCTGGACAATATAAAAATTTGTATAATATAGGTATATATTTATTAAGATTTTATCAGACACCAACCCACTTGATGATATGACCACATTTGAGAGCAACCTACTAAATTTTTCCAACAAATTGGTGTGTAAGAATTTATGCCTTCATAGTTCAGGTATACAATAGTTATTATTGTTTCCGTTCCTGGAAATATTCCAACGATTTTTCAAGCTGATTAAATTTAAAATAGGAGAAATAAAAAAATAACTATATTAGAAATAAAAGGAAAAACCTGTTCGTATTATTTTATTTCATTAATCTTCCAATTAAACTGATTTCTCCTGTGATCAGATTTAATCAACAATTTTTTCTGTCTAAGGAAATATTTCAATATTTTTGACCTTTACAACAATTTTGGATTTCATTTCATAATTTTTCATTCTCGTCCTTTTTCTCCAAAGTTTTTCAAGCATTAAGAAATATTGAGCGCAGAAATTCAGGCAATAGAAGTCCAAAATCAAAAATAAAGCATTAGTGTTTGATGAAACTGTAATGTTCCTATGCAGAGCTAGTGAAGGTGCATAAGCTGTGTTGCATTCATTCGATTACAGATGGCACCGACATTTGAAGCTCATAAGCTTCGAAACAAGATCGTGTCTACTGTTTATGTCCCCACAATCAATGAAAGCTGTTCGGTTAGATTTGAGTTTAGAACTGTTAAACAGATGCATGCTCCGCTCCCTGTTCGAAGTACTTTCTGTTACCATAGCTCATATCTATCATCTTCATTCCGTTAACAGAGTCAATTTTGCAAAGTCTAGCTCTGCAAATGGCCCATAAATTCTCAAAAGGATTCAGTTCAAGTGAATTCTTGGGCTAAATAGATTCTTTTCATTATTAGAAAGAGAGGGGAAGTTCTTCATTGCCAGTGGACCTCAAGTCATTCAGTTTGTGTAAATTCAATAAAAAAAAGTAATAATAACTTTCTTTTTAATTCAATATTTTATCAGCAATCAGAATACATTTATTCTATGAGCTAATATGATGGCTTAAGAACTGCCTGCTCTCAGATGATGTGATGAGGGCTTCCCCAGTGATTGGTCCTCTTCAATCCTACATCAGATCTTCAGGCCAGTTCCTTTAGAGTCTTCTACCATCTTATGGATCGAGTAATGGTGGGAAAAATATTTTTGTGATCGTGTAATTTTTCATGGTGCTGTATACTTATTCTTTGATGATGGTACCTTCAGATCTTGGTGTAAAGTCTGACTAGTAACATACCATGGAGCATTTGCTATCATACATAGTATCTTTGACTGGCTTCTCATGTATGATAGGCACGTTTGACTTGCTTGTGCAGCCCCACAATTCTATTCCATACACCTACATCGGTCTAATAACAGTTTTGTATATTGAATTCGACTTTCTTCCTATCACCCAATATATATATATTTTACTGTCACGTGTTTGTTTCCGTTTTTGCAAACATGAGGCACCTGTCCAAATGCATTCGCAAGGATTTGGTAGATGTGGACTCCGGTATCTGTATGCTATCAATGAAAACATTAATCTCTTCTCCACTTTTGTAGACTTAGTATCATTAATTTGATTCTCTACTTTTGGAGCCACTTTTTAATTTCATTTAGATGATCTTGCAGGAGGCTAAATGCCAATGCTGGATCCTTATGTTTGACAATAATAGCTGTATCATCAGCAAATGTTCCCATGATGGTGTGCCTGTTTGTAGGCAGATCTGCCATATAAAGCAGATAGAGAAATGGACCCAGCACACTGCCCTGTGGTACTCCAGATGTTATAGGGTACTTTTCAGACACCTTGACATTTATCCTGATCCTAAATTCTCTTTCGCTCAGATAAGACTTCAGTAGTTGGAAATAAGTAATAAGGAGAAACTTTTTTATTTTGAATAGCAATCCTGGATACCAGACCTTATCGAATGCCTGAGCAACGTCCAAGAACTCTATGTTCCAAGGCTTGGCTAATCTGATATGTTATTCGATGGTTTTGATGTATGGTGGAAGGTTCTGTTCTGAATCCGAACTGGTGCAGTTGTATCCTTACCTATTTGTTACAATCTGAATACAATTTGTGCATCAAAAGCCTCACCAGCATTTTTGATATAACAGGAAGTAGACTGATACGACGATATGAATTGACCCTTTTCCTGATTTGGGAAAAAGGATTATCTCTACAGATTTCAGATGTTTTAAACTGCCTTACATAGTTGCATTTTGGATAGATAGACCTTGATTTATAATTATTAATTAGGATTAATGTTTTGATGTAGATATTGTTGGTTGAAATTTAGTTTCTTGTCATTATGCACACCCAAGTATTTTATTGTCTGCAAAGGTGGTTTTATTGGTTACCTAAAATTGGAGATTTTATTATTATTACAACGATATGTTTTTATAAAAGCTGCCATGAATTTATCGAATTTCTACACTTCAGCCTGTGAATTTATCTGATTTAGTGATTAGATGAGGTTTCTTTTACCTTCAAACGTACACCAGAACAATATGTAATCTGTGGTCTTCGGACTTTACTCAGAAACTTTGTACATTCCGACGCTTTTAACACAATCAAAAGATTCACCATTTTAGTTTACTCACATGAAAACGGCTACAACGTTCAACTCCAATGAACGGAACCCTTGTGACTCTTCAGGATCCTTTGTAACGCGCCCAATAACCGCAAAAGCTACACTGATACTACATTATTGGATGGACCGATTCCGCGTGACTCTTTAGGTTCCCTTTGTAATGAGTCGCATAATCGAACAAATTGGAATGATATTTTTTGCCGAGTGAAGAGTCTGTATCTGATGAGTCAGAGACTCTTTACTCTGCGTCCTGTAATCGCGCAAGTGATAATGACACTTTTTTTGCCGAGTGAAAAGTCTGCATGTGATGAGTCAGCGCCTCTTTACTCTGCGTCCCATAATCACACAAGTGACAATGATACTTTTTTGAGTGAAAACTCTGTATGTGATGAGTCAGAGCCCCTTTACTCTGCGTCCCGTAATGGCACAAGTGACATCGATGCTTCCACATTTTCAAATGTATGGTTTCCGTGTGCCTTTTTAACGTATTTTTAAAACTGGTAGTGTAATCACAATATTCGCACTTGTGTTTCTTCATGTTCAGATGGAAAGAGTCTATGTGATTCTTGAGCATTCCCTTAAAAAGAGTGACATAATCACACAGGTGACACAGGTATTTCTTGTTCAAATGGAAGGATTCAACATGTAACTTCAGAGTGCCCTTGGTGCTACACTTATAGTCGCAGAGATGACACTTACAGTCCTTGATCTTCATGTGGATTGATTTGACGTGTATCCTGAGACCGCTTCGATACCACGAACCGTAAACGCAAAGGGGACACTGATACTTCTTTTTCTTCAAGTGGACGGCTTCTATGTGTGCCGTCATACTACTTTTATAATGAGAAGCATACTGACAAAAGCGACAATGGTATTTTTTTTGTTTAGAATGAAACTCTACTGTATATTTTACCACTTCATCTTCAAGAATAGAAGATTCATCTTTGCACGAACTATCATTGTGGTCCGAGGGGAACTCCGAAAATCTCCCTAGATCCGAGTCATTTTCGTGAACATCCGAATCGTCCGATTCTTTCATAGAAACGTTTTTTATCTTGTTTTCCGTCTCACCGTTCTCAAATTTGACGAAAATTTCGTCTCTTTCGTTTTCTAAAGTTCCTCTTCCGTTTCCATCGAAAAATTGCTCTTCAATGTCCATATCTTCAAGCTTCACTTCTTTGGCTTCGACGTCTGGATTCGGAGCACTGAAATCGTAAGATCAAGGTAAACTGAGAGCAAATATGTTTTGATTAGTTACAACTACAGAAATTAATATTAGGAGTAGAAATAAGTTCATGCGGTTTGGATAACAGGTGTCTCTACTAGTTTATTCCATTGTTTCGTCCGGCAACATCTTTATTTTGAAGTGTTCAGTACCTGTCTTTTCGCTGAAGTGTAAACAACATAGTTTCTGTGTACTCTAAATGTGTCAACTTATGTACCGAATAATGTATTTTTGCGGGGAGTTTTTTCAATATGAAGAAAAATGGTGCCGAAAGTCATTGTTTTTGATTGTCTCGGTCTTTACTTGACGGAAATTCATCATCGCTATTTTAAATAAATAGCGGAAGTTAACATTTGTATTTCTTATATTGAAAGTCGTTGTATTTTAGTGGATGTTTATGGTGACCACCAAGCTGAACGAACGTGTCAGAAGTGGTTTGCCCGATTTAAAAGTAGCAATTTTGATTTGGAAGACGAAGAACGACCCAGAGGATGAAGAATTAGAAGCAAGGCTCGATGAAGATCCATCACAAACGCAAGAGGAACTCCCAAAAACACTTGGAGTCTCTCAACCAGCCATTTGCCATCGTTTAAAAGCAATAGGAATGACCCGAAAGTTAAGAAATTGTGTACCATACGAACTGAGGCCAGGAGACGTCGAACGCCGTTTTTTTACGCGTGAACAACTGCTCCATTAGCAAAAAGGAAAGGAGTTTTAGCATCGAATTGTGACTGGCGATGAAAATTGGATCCATTACGGTAATCTAAAACGTCGGGCAACGTATGGATACCCCCAATATACTGAATATTATTGGCGAGAAGATCATGCTGTGTATTTGGTGGGACCAGCTGTGTGTGGCGTATTACGAGCTGCTAAAATCGAATGTAAGGATCGCAGGGGGAGGTCTACCGACGACAATTGATGCGTTTGAGCAGAGCATTCCGAGAAGAACGCCGACAGACACGCAAAGTTAGGACAATGCACGGCCACATGTGCGTCTTCCGTTAAAACGTACTTAGAAACGCCCAAATGGGAATTCTACCCCACACGCTATACAGCACAGACATTACTCCTTCCGTTACCATCACTTCCGATCGATGCAGCATGGCCTCGCTGACCAGCAGTTCTTCAATTATGGTGAAGTCAAAATGTGGATTGATGCATGGATAGTGGCTAGCGATGGACAATACTTCGAATGTATAACCAATTTTTCACAATAAAGCTTCAACTTTTGAGAAAAAGCTGCAAAAACTTATTTATACTCCTAATATATCAATAACTTTATACTTACCTAACATTCGAAATACTAGAAGAATCCTCTTCGATTTTTTTGAAGATATAATCTTTCGATTCATTCTCACTTCTCTTTAAAAAAGTTTTTCTATCACAGATATCACTTTGATCGACAAATTGTTCTTTGATATCTATATCTTCAAGCTTCTCAGCTTTAATATCAACATCTTGATTCAAAGTACTAAAAATGATATGAAATTAAAGAACAACATTCGGAGTAGTTAACGTTTCATATTTTCACTCAGTTTTACACAAGTTCAGAAAAAAAAAATGGTAAAGAAATTGAACTGAATGAGCAACATTCGTGAATTAAGCAAAGAAATTGAGTAAATATTGAAATAAAAGTTTATTTCCTCAAATTGTTACAAAAGATATCATACCCTGTTGCTATTTCAACGACTGAGGTTGAAGGAACTTTAATACTAATATTGGAAGAATTTCCTTTGTAAACAAAGAACATTTCCATATTAACCTCAATGTCAGCACTTATCCTACAAAACTACGAATGTATAACCAACTTTTCACAATAAAGTTACAATTTTTGCAAAAAAACTGCACAAACTTATTTATACTCCTAATATATCAATAACTTTATACTTACCTAACATTCGAAATACTAGAAGAATCCTCTTCGATTTTTTTAAAGATAAAATCTTTCGATTCATTCTCACTTCTCTCTAAAAAAGTTTTTCTATCACTGATATCATTTTGTTCGACGAATTGTTCTTTGATATCTATATCTTCAAGCTTCTCATCTTGATTCAAAGTACTGAAAATGAGATGAAATTAAAGAACAAGATTCATTGTAGTTAACGTTTCATATTTTCACTCAGTTTTACGCATGTTCAGAAAAAAAAATGGTAAAGAAATTGAACTGAATGAGCAACATTCGTGAATTCAGCAGAGAAATTGAGTAAATGTTGAAATAAAAGTTTATTTCCTCAAATTGTTACAAAAGATATCATACCCAGTTGCTTTTTCAACGACTGGAGTTGAAGGAACTTTAACACTAATATTGGAAGAATTTCCTTTGTAAACAAAGAAAATTTCCATATTATCTTCAATGTCAGCACTGATCTTACAATATAATGAATGTATAACCAATTATTCTTAGTTTGGCCCTATCCAGACCTAGCGCTAGGTTCGCCATCTTTTTGTTCGAAGCTGTTCCAAGGAACACCTTCGAATGTTTCAGCCTGTTTCAGGCCAGAATAGCTCCGTCAGAAAGACTCTAGCCTTGAGTTCATTCTGCCTGTTATCGCCTGCTTAGTCACGTCATGTGGTATTCCCAGGAATGGTTCCGGTCCTACCAGAGGCAGCGCAGCTCCAGCAAACCCCAGCCGATCTGCCTCCTCATTACTGAAATAGTTTGAGTGGCTTGGTATCCAAACCAGAGTGACTCTGTTATACATACCGAGCCTGTTTAATGCCGTGCAGCAACTCCAGACCATTTTCGAGGTACTAAAGTTGGAGCTTTTAATACTGACTATCAGTAAATATTTTGATTTTGCCGTGGTAGATTTGCCGTTTTGTCAGCAGTTCTGCTGCAGTCTCAATGGCAAATATTTCTGACTGGAATATGGTTGCGTTTTGACCGAGACTCAATGAGATGTTGATTCTCGGTTTGCTCCCAGATTTTTTATAAGAAAATTACTAATCTCTTTTTCTTTTATTTCTATTTCCACATACATGATTACGGCGGAAAAAGCCTCCAAGTGTGGTCTGGTTTTGTTGGAAACTGATGTGTTGGTTGGAGTTTCACAAAAAGTGTTGATTATTTTCGTTTGCTTCATCTGTTTTAACGCTTTTGTGATATATTTGTGTAATTGTTTGATTTAATGATGAATCCCCGCGTGGTTTGTGTAATTATGTCGCGTCCATTTGGGAACAATTTCATCCATTGTTCGGCGATTTGAAGTCTTATTGTGTTAGGAGCAGTTGGTATGTGGAATAAATTCTCATATATATTGAGGGAATATAGCTGTTTTGTTGTTGTTTTCAATGTGGCAAGGTTATTGACTTCAGATGTGTTTGTTTCCATCATTGTGCTTGACTCATGTATTTTTTTGGGAATATGTTGGCAGCTGTGGTTCTTATCATCTAATCTCAGGCGATTTCTTATCGTCGACTTTTTTTGCCGGATCGACTCGATCGTATAATTGTGATCCTTTTTTCCTTATTCTTCCAGACAGGTATCCGTTGAGGATTCACTTTGTTGAGACATTCTTGGGAGATAGAATGCCTCAAATTGATCTGCGCCGTAAGATCTTACAGGGTCAATTTTAACACTCGATTTACGCGTTTCTAATCACTACACTTCTGCAAGAATGTCGAACTAAATGTGTGATATTCTGATATCAACTATTTTAAAAATTCACTGATTTCCAGATAATCAGCTCGATCAATCCTAGTTTTTCAACCTGGACTCGGTGGCTGATTACTGTTACTGTTATTACGATTTTAATCGCAGAGAATTTTCTACACGACCTCACCGGTTGACCATATGTTTTAATTAGATATATCTACTGAAATTAATATTAGGTGTGCTCAGAAAATGTCAACTTTTGTCTGAATAATGTGAGAAAAAGGGTGCCGAAATGAATCGTATTTTTGTGGATGTTATGCTCTAGCTGAAACCTGTCAGAACTGGTTTGCCCAATTTAAAAGTGGCAAATTTGATTTGGACAACGAAGAACCACCAAAGTTTGAGGATAAAGAATTAGAGTACAGGCTCGATGAAGACCCATCACAAACGCAACAGCACTTCTCCAATTACGGCAAGAAGATCATGCTATGTTTTTGGTGGAACCAGCTGAGTGTGGTGTATTATGAGCTGCTACAATCGAACAAAAGTATCATAGGGGAGGTCTACAGACAACAATTGATGCATTTGAGCCGAGCATTACGAGAAAAACGGCCGCAATTCGTCGACGTACACAACCAAGTTATAATACACAGCCTGTTAAAACATAAAATTGCTCCTTCGGATTACCATCTTTCCGATCGATGCAACATAGCCTGGCTGATCAGCACAGCAGCCTTTGTTCATGATGGAATCCGTCCATTGCCAGAAAGATGGAAAAAAATAGTGGCTAGCGACGGACAATACGTTATAACCAATTTTTTACAATAAAGCTTCAATTTTCGAAAAAAAATTACATGAACTTATTCATACTCCTATTATATCAATAACTTTATCTTACCTAACATTTGAACTACTAGAAGAATCTACTTCGATTTTTTCAAGAATAAAATTTTTTGATTCATTCTCACTTCTCTCTAAAAAAGTTTCTCTATCATAGATATCATTTTGATGGACGAATTGTTCTTTGATATCTATATCTTCAAGCTTCTCATCATTAATGTCAACATCTTGATTCAAAGTACTGAAAATGAGATGAAATTAAAGAATAAGATTCATTGTAGTTAAGGTTTCATATTTTCACTCAGTTTTAAGCATGTTCAGAAAAAAAAATGGTAAAGAAATTAAACTCAATGAGGAACATTCATGAATTCAGCAGAGAAGTTGAGTAAATATTGAAATAAAAGTTTATTTCCTCGAATTGTTACAAAAGATATCATACCCTGTTGCTATTTCAACGACTGGAGTTGAAGGAACTTTAACACTAATATTGGAAGAATTTCCTTTGTAAACAAAGAACATTTCCATATTATCTTCAATGTCAGCACTGATCTGATGTGGTGTCGACAAATTTTTATTTTGCAACGTGCTTCCATAATTTTCTACTCCCTGAAGTATTCTGAAAATAAATACAGAATCTCATACAAATATATTCATTAACTGAAATTGCAATTAAATCCAAATGTGATTCAATTTCTGATGGAACTACCTTCTCAAAATGTCGTCGTTTCTCTGGAGAAATAATTTTGGAACTGCATTCGGTTTCAAATATATTTTATCTTCCTTTTTTAATATATCTTCCGGAAAAAAGTGTTTACTGCAGATAACATTCTTGTCGTTGAAAGGCTCCGAAGTAGGATCCTTTCCAAGTGCTCTCATCCATGAATCATGCCTTATTCTCGTCAAACTTCAATAGAAAATTACGTTATTTCGTTAGATATTGCGAATGGAACAACCATTTTTATGATCAAAAATGAATAATTACATATATCTGTATATTTCATGAAATGAAATAAATCTTGTTCTTATTATATCTACTCTAAAATCTATACAGCTTACCAAAAATAATGTACCCCAGGTATATTTCCTTTGTTTTCACAACACAATACCAAACAATTTACCATATTATTGTATATTAAAACACAACAACAATCTCAGAGATTAACTAAATACCGTAGAACGTAGATGCTAGTGTTGGGATTATTCGAGGAAAAATATTCGGCAATCCGATTCTTAGGATACTCGGAACCTTTCGGGAATGAGAATGCTGGGATAATAAGTCTATGGCTGGAATCGATAAATAATCGGTTCATAGATAGATAGAGTTTACTCTGCGATATCGACATCTACTTCCATAGATATACGAATCTCGTTAATCTATGGCATTAGCCGAGTAATGAATGATCGATGCGATTTTTACTCGGAAAGATTTGATATTGGGAACGATTGAATGAAATATCAATAGAGTGCATTTTCATACCATATGAAGTGGCAAACAATAACGGATCTTATGAACTTTACTGGCTCTAAATAATCGACAATGGAATAATATATAATAATTTGAGTTCATATTGATGGTCGGCCGATATATTGAAATTTCAGATCGAATATTTTAAATTCAAATTGAAAGAATGGGTATGATTGGGAATATATTCGATTATGGAATCAACTTTATAATCAATGAAATAATATTCCAAAGAAGAAAAGATTATATTAACTTTATAAAATAATCAAATAGGAATGAATATTTCGAAACATGAAGAAAATACTGAAGAATGAAACTATTTGGAATTTCACACACTTACTGTTTGTTTCTCGAATGCTCTCTGGTCGAAGAAAGTCTAGATTTTGATTTTTTTGCTTGATTATCTGGCCTGGTGATGGAGGTCGTAAGATGTTTTGAGTATTTTCGACTTCTGAAGAGCAAAAATTTGCTTTGCTTCATCAGTAACTCACTCTTCTGCTCTTCAGCCTCATAAGATCGTTTATTATAAACAACATCGCTTTCATTCTAGTAGTCCAGTCTAATAGCCTAGGAATAATACAACTGTCGAAAATAAATTCACTCAAAAAGATTAATACTTATTGATTTCTTCAGAGCGATGAAGGAAGAGTTATGAAAGCGGTCATTTTGATACATAATACATATCCATAGACAAACTATTAGTATTTAATTTATCTATGTGCATATCCACTTGACGTGCAAGGCGCTAAAGTTATGCATTTTCTAGAATATTCCAGACTTTCGATTGATCAAGATAATATTCATCAAGGAAATCAAAAATCCTTGTGATTTCTGGTTAATTTCTCTGAATAATCTAAATATGATATGATATAAATCCATGTTCTCCTGTTAATTATTAATGGTGATCAAAGGTTCGCCGCCGTTTCAGGTGAATACTAAATTCTGCCGATACGATAAACATTTGCTAGCTAGCCGCTTAGCAGCGATTAGTATCGAAGGGCTACGAGGATTTTTATTCGATTGATGATCCGAATATCCGATTATTGAATAATCGAATATCCGATTATGTCCAACTTTCCCACTAACCGTGCGTTCCATTAGACGACCACACGCTCACGTACGCATTCACGGTCTTTCCCGTCCCACTAGCTTTTGACAAGCCCGTGAATGTTTTTGTTTGCTTTGCAAGTGGAACGGGTATTGTGAGCGAATAGCGATGACAGATGAATGTCAATACGTAGGTTCCTAGTGGAACGCATGTGTTCCAAATCAGCGCTACCTGTATCAGTCTCCTGGAACTAATTCTATGTGGCGCGAAATATTCATATTCAAATTATATCCTAATGATATTTTACAGAATGTAGACTCCGGCTTCGATTTTATCATTATGATCTTCATTTAATATTATAAATTATTAGCATATTCATTTTATATCATCAACTTATGAATTTAAATGGGATAATTAATTAATGTTTGTTCAATTTGTACCAATTGTCGATTGTTTATATACCTTGTATGTACATAAAATATTTAAAGCTCAGAAATACTTTGGAGAAAAATAATTTGGCCTGTTTTTGTTTTATTGTAATATCAGTATTTATTAAAATAAAATAAAAACATACAATATAATCTCTTTTTGGACAATTTCTATTACCGGACTTAATAAGTAATATCTTAATTATTTTTGATTAATTTTCTGATTTTAGATACAATAATAGTTATTATTGTTTCTCTTCCAGGTGATATTCCAACGACTTTTCAAATTATTTTATTTCTTTAAGAAAAATTTTCAATTAAAGTTCTTTATCGAATGTGTCCTTCAGTTCGTGTAAATTCAATAAAAAAATGTAATAACTACAATTTTTTTTTATTTAACACTTTATTAGCAATTAGAATACATTTATTCCATAAGCTAATGTGATGGCTTAAAAACTGCGTGCTCTCAGATGACATGATGAGGGCTTCTCCAGTGATTGGTCCTCTTCAATCCTCCATCAGATCTGCAGGCCAGTTCCTTTCGAGTCTTCTACCATCTTGTGAATAGAGTAATGGTAGGAAACAATTATTTTTCTGATCGTGTAATTTTTCATGGTGCTGTATACTTTTTTCTTTGATGATGGTACCTTCAGATCTTGGTGTAAAGTCTGACTAGTAACATATCATGTAGCATTTGCTATCATACATAGTATCTTTGACTGGCTTTTCTCATGTATGATAGGCATGTTGACTTGCTTGTGCAGCCCCACGATTCTATTCCATACACCTATATCGGTCTGATGACACGTTTTGTATATTGAAATTTTGTTCTCCAGTGATAAATTGGACCTTCTTCATATAATCCAATATAGATCTTTCAGTCTCAAATCAATTTGTTTCCGTTTTTTGCAAACATGCTCTTTCCAGGTGAGTCTTCTGTCCAAATGCAGGTGGGCATTGATCTTTTCTCAGTTCATTTTTTGTAGACTTAGTCACATTCATTTTGATTCTCCACTTTTGCAGCCATTTTTTAATTTCATTTAGATGATCTTACAGGAGGCTAAATGCCAATGCTGGATCCTTATGTCTGGCAAGAATAGCTGTATCATCAACAAATGTTCCAATGGTGGTGTGCCTGTTTGTGGGCAGATCTGCCGTATAAAGCAGAGAGAAATGGACCCAGCACACTGCCCTGTGGTACTCCAGATGTTATAGGGTACTTTTCAGACACCTTGACATTTATCCTGATCCTAAATTCTCTTTCGCTCAGATAAGACTTCAGTAGTTGGAAATAAGTAATAAGGAGAAACTTTTTTATTTTGAATAGCAATCCTGGATACCAGACCTTATCGAATGCCTGAGCAACGTCCAAGAACTCTTTATGTTCCAATGCTTGGCTAATCTGATATGTTATTCGATGGTTTTGATGTATGGTGGAAGGTTCTGTTCTGAATCCGAACTGGTGCAGTTGTATCCTTACCTGTTTGTTACAGTGTGAATACAATTTGTGCATCAAAGCCTCACCAGCATTTTTGATATAACAGGAAGTAGACTGATACGACGATATGAATTGACCCTTTTCCTGATTTGGGAAAAAGGATTATCTCTACAGATTTCAGATGTTTTAAACTACCTTACATATTTGCATTTCCTATAGATGGACATTGATTTCTAATTATTAATTTGGAAAAATATTTTGCTGTAGATATTGCTCTTTTTTTCATTATCTTTGTATGTTGGTTGAAATTCAATTTCTTGTCATTGTTGACTCCCAAGTATTTTATTGTCTGCAGAGATGATCTTTTTTGGTTACCTAATACAATAATTGGAGGTTTTAATATATAGTATATCCGTTCTTGTAAGAACTGGCATGAATTTATCGAATTTCTACAATCTATTTCAGCCTGGGAATTTATCTGAGATTATTCAGTGATTAGATAAAGTATTCACACCCAATGATGACATACACGATTACGAAGTTGAAAGAGAAATGTTAAATATTCCTTCTAATACGACTCCTATTAAAAGTATCACCATAAAAGAACTACAAAAAGAAATAAAATACCTGAACACACGAAGAGCTGCTGGAATAGATGAGGTCACACCAAAAATGATCAAGGAACTGCCTAAGAAAGGAGTAGCAATGATGGCATATATATTCAATGCTATCCTGAGACAAAATTATTGGCCAGAACACCTAAAAACTGCAGAAATAATCCTCATACTGAAACCCGGCAAGGATCCAAACGCTGTAACATCATATAGACCAATTATCTTACTACCAACTTTATCTAAGATCTTGGAGAAAATTTTGCTATTGAGAATAAAGTCGGATCCCAACACCAAAGAATGGATTCCTCCACACCAATTTGGATTCAGAACAAATCACTCCACCATACAGCAGATACACAGAATAAGTCATGAAATAAGCAAAGCCCTGGAACTCAAACAATACTGCACATCTGCTTTTTTGGATGTAAGCCAGGCCTTTGATAAAGTCTGGCATTCTGGACTATTGTATAAGATAAAGAAATGTCTGCCATTATACTGCTACAAGTTGATGAGATCTTATCTTACTGGAAGGAGATTCAGAGTACGGGTGAATGATAAAGTGTCTGATTTTTATCCTATTCAGTCCGGTGTTCCCCAAGGAAGTGTTATGGGACCGTTTTTGTATACGCTGTATACGGCAGATATGCCCACAAATGCGAATACGATAATGGGAACTTTTGCAGATGATGCTGCAATTCTTGCAAGCCATGAAGATCCCAAAGAGGCATCTAATAGGTTGCAAATTCATCTTGATGAAATAAAAGAATGGCTGCATAAGTGGAAGATAAAAGTTAATGAAACCAAGTCAGTTCAAGTAAATTATACTCTTCGAAGAGACCAGTGTCCACCCATCTTTATGAACAATATAAAGATACCAAATTCCCCAACTGTTAAATATTTGGGAGTGCATTTAGATAGCAGACTAACCTGGAAGGAGCATATTATTAAAAAAAGGAAGCAAATAGACCTTAGAACTAAAGAACTGAACTGGCTTATAGGTAGAAAATCGAAACTCTCATTAGAAAACAAGCTGCTGATATATAAAACGGTCATAAAGCCCATATGGACATACGGAATTGAACTTTGGGGATGTACAAGTAAGTCCAATGTAACTCTAGTCCAGAGATGCCAATCGAAAATACTGAGATTGCTAACAAATGCTCCATGGTATGTGTCAAATCAAACCCTGCATGAAGATTTGAAAATACCTTATGTGAAGGATGTCATCAAGGAACAGAGCCAAAAACATCACACCAAGTTAGATGGTCATATAAACGACTTACTACAACCGTTGCTTCAACCTCAAGACATGAGAAGACTCAAAAGGACCTGGCCAGCTGATGTGAAGTAGATTTAAAATGGTCTTTTCACTGGAGAAGACCATATCAAATCAATTGAGAGCTCAAAGCTCTGTAGACAGCAAATTAGCTCATAGAATTGTTGTATTCTGATTGCTAATGAATAAATGATAATAAAAAAAAAAAAAAAATTAGATAAGGTTTCTTTTACCTTCAGGGTCAGCCAAAAATCAAACGTATACAACATGTGTGGTTCTAGGACTTTATTCAGAAACTTTGTACCTTCTGACGGTTTCAACACAACCAAAAGATTCGCCGTTTTAGTTTACTCACATAAAAACGGCTATAACATTCAACTCCAATGAACTGAATCCTCGTGACTCTTCAGGATACCTTTGTAACGCGCCCGATAATCGCAAAAGCCACACTGATACTTCATTATTGGATGGACCGATTCCGTGTGACTCTTCAGGTCCCCCTTGTAATGAGTCGCATAATCGCACAAATGACAGCGATATTTTTTTGCCGAGTGAAAAGTCTTTATGTGATGAGCCAGCGCCCCTTTCCTAACCGCCCCGTAATCACACAAGTGACATCGATGCTTCCTCATGTTCAAATGTATGGATTCCGTGTGCGTTTTCAGCGAATTTTTCAAACTGGTGGCGTAATCACAATATTTGCACTGGTGTTTCTTCATGTTCAGATGGAAAGATTCTATGTGATTTTTTAGGGTTCTCTTGAAAAGCGTAGAATATCCGCACAGGTGACACTGATATTTCTTGTTCAAATGGACGGATTCCACATGCAACTTGAGACTACCCTTGGTGCTGCACTCATAGTCGCAAAGGTGACACTTGAAGTCCTTGATCTTCATGTGGATGGATTCAACGTGCACCTTGAAACTGGTCCGGTACCACGAACCGTAACCGCAAACGGGACACTGATACTTCTTTTTCTTCAAGTGGACGGCTTCTATGTGTCCTGTCATGCTGCATTTATGGTGCGAGGTATATTCACAAAAACGACAGTGGTATATTTTTCGTTTAGAATTAAACTCGATAGTGTATTGCCTCATTTCATCTAGAAGAATAGACGACTTATCTCTGCACGAATTACCATTGTGGTCGGAAGGGTAATCCGGATTTCTCCCCTGATCTGAGCTATTTTCGCAAATATTCAAATCGTCCAATTCCTCGGGAGATAAGTTTTCCACCTCGCTCTCTGTCTCATCATTGTTCTCAGATTTGACAGAAGAATCGATATTCTCACTTTTGTGTATAAACGTTTCACTTCCATTTTCGTCGATAAACTGCTCTTCAATGTCCAAGTCTTCATGTTTTATCTTTTTGACTTCAACAACTGGAGAACTAAAAGAAAGAAGCAATCTTAAGATCAAAACATACTGTTCTTAAATATGTTTTACTGAAATATCTGTTGAAATCAACAACAAGTATGTTGACATTATAAAAAACATATATTTCGACCTATATTTTATTGATACTGATACTGGTGTATAATTTGGGTTGTTTATACGAACTTGAAATACTCATCTTGGTCAAAAAATGGGATTAAATCGTAAAAGTTTTCATACAATGTTTTTCTATGACTTCCGACATGAATTAAACCAACAGTAGTATAGCAATATAGATGTTTGAATCTATATAAATATCTTTTATAAATAGAATGAAATAATAAATTACTTTGTTTTCTATTACTTTTTTATTAACTGAATGTACAGTGACTTGAATATCATAGTGTTTACTACATTTTCAAACTGAATAAAACAAATCTATTTAAAAAAAATCTAAGTCGTGTACTTTTCAAATTATATTGCATTTCTCATTATTGGAGAAAAAGCACACTTTGTGATGATTTTTGAACTCCTGATGCTACAGTTTTTTACTTTCTTCAAATTTTATATTTCCTATGTTATCCCGAATAGTGCTTCTGAAACCTGTGATCTTCAATTCTAAGCCAATTACTCCAGCATGGAAAATAATGTCACTTTTTGCCGAACCAATTATTCAAAATTAATATTTCGCACAACTTTAACTGACTACTGAAAAAAAAATGTACTACATCAGTTTGGCAAATTACTTTGAAAGTTTGCGCATTTATGAGGGATTCTAAAATAGTATAACACTTACTACATTATTTCTTAGATCGGTCAAAAAAACGGTCTTTCATAAAGAAACACAGTTTCGAACAATTTCTTCGAACTTTCCAAAAATGATTCTAGTGCACCCAATACTTTAAGAATCTGATTTGAATGAGATGGGGTTGAGTCCTTCCATAAAGTGTGAGTGAGACAGATAGTTACGCCACGCCCCTTGGTCTACTGAGCATCTTTCTGTATTTGATCGTGTTATTTGTGTACTTACGACTTTTGGTTTCGTTTATTAGATTTGTTTGCTTGTGATTTGGACGGTTTTGATCTCTTTACGAAGAATTCTGATTTTACCTGGACTAACCTGTGATTATGTATTGCCATCATGTCTGAGTATACCACACAAGAGAATAAGGGAAGCAATGCAATCCGTCAATAACGGAATGATATCCCGATCTTTTTTAAGAAGATGTCGTGCATGTATTGCGGCTAAAGGAGAGCAGTTTGAACATCTTTTGTGAGTTTATTAAATTTTGTCATGAAACGAAACTGAATTACTTTAAGAAAAACCTTTTTTTGTCCAATCTAAAAAAGAAAGTAATTAGTGTTATAGCATTTTAGAATACTTATTAAATGTGTTAAATTTTGAAGTAACTTGCCAAACAGATGTAGTGCAATTTTTTTTCAGTACAGCCAATTGAAGTTGGGCGAAATTTTAATTTTGAATACTTGGTTCGGCAAAAAGAGACATTATTTTCCAAGCTGGAGTAATTGGCTTAGAATTGAAGATTACAGGTTACAGAAGCACTATTCTGGATAATATAGGAAAAATAAAATTTGAAGAAAGTAAAAAATTGTAGCAACAGGAGTTCAAAAATCACCACAAGGTATGCATTTTCTCGAATAATGAAAAATGCAATATAATTTGAAAAATACCCGACTTAGTTTTTGAAAAATATTTTTCTGATGACTATTATGACTGTTACCTGATTTCGGCACTTTTATTTTAGAAAAATAAAGTAATTTTGCAATATCTACGTACTGTCCAGTACCGGGCGTAGCTTGCGCATGCCTACTAACTGAATAAACTAAATTTTTTTAAATTACATTCCACGCGGACGAAGTCGCGGGTACAGCTAGTTGAAAATATAGAAATAAAAGTATATTTTATTTATAAATATTTTAGAAATAAAAGTGATAAACTTTTAAACGAACAAATGGAATTTAATAAAATCCCCCTTTTCATAATTTTGAAGGATGAGTTTGAACATTATTCTGGAGGGAATACTTGAAAGTTTATAAAACGATTAGTGGAACACCTACTTTTTCCTTCTTAAAACTGATGGGGGAACATATGCATACTTCTTTTTTTGAAAACTAGAACGAAATCCACCCAGTATGGCCAAAACATGTCAGTATAAATGAAATATAGTATAAATAGTAACACTGTTATATTTATAATATCAATTATACCAAACATGGGCCAAACCCCCACGATTATAGGATTATGAGTTCAATAAGACAACACAGTATAAACCAATAACTTAACACTCACCCAATATTCAAACTATCTAAATAATTCTCTTCCATCTTAATAAGAATCAAATCTTTGGATTCATTCTCATATCTCTCCAAAAAAGTTTTTCTATCATGGATTTCATTTTGATCAACAAATTGTTCTTTGAAGTCCATGTCTTCAGGCTTCACATCTTTGATTCCATTGTCTGGATCCAAAGTACTGAAAATATGATTAAATGAAAAATTATGAAATTAAATAAAATTTTTGGATTATAAGACATTATACCCTGCGGCAAGTTCAAAGACCAGAGTGGAAGCAACTTTAATACTAGTAGGAGTAGAAATAAGTTTCCCCCGTTTTTTAACACAAATTAAATATTTATTATAGAAGAACAGTAATATAAATTTATTTAAAATATTGCCCATCACTTGTAACCACTTTTTCCCATCTCTCAGGCAGCATTCGAATCCCATGTCTGAAGAACTCCTTGTCTTTTGAGGCTATCCACGAATCAACCTAATTTTTGGTATCCTCATAAGATGTGAACCGCTGCGCCGTCAGAGCATGTGCCATGGACCGGAACAGGTGATAATCGGACGGTGTAATGTCTGGTGAATACAGCGAGTGGGGTAACACTTCCCAATCAAGTGTTTCCAAGTACTTTTTCACGGGAGCCGCAACATGTGGACAAGCATTGTTCAATATCTCTCGGCTTTAATTCGTACGGAACCCAATTTCCTTGTTTATGAATCATTCCTAATGATTTTAAACGATGTGAGACTGCTTGCTGATTGACTTCTAATGTTAGAGCAAGTTCTTTTCTCCAATTCTGCATCCTCGTAAATTTTTGGCCTTCCACTGCGATCTTTGTCTTCTACGTCGAAATCACCGTTTTTAAACTTTTGAAACCACTCTCGACACGTTCTCTCATTCAAAGCACCCTCACCATATGCTTCTACGAGCAATTGATGCGCCTCAGCAGCAGATTTCCTTAAATTAAAGAAGTAAACTAATATTTCCCGCAAATGACGCTTACTTGGCTCAAATTTTGACATTTTCAACTTATAAAAATTATATTTTACCAATATAAAATCAATGATATTAATAGGTTATGTTGTTCTTCAATGTCCAAACTATTTTTTAAGCCGGTTATCATCTGCGAAAGCTAACCGAAACTCCGTGCCGCGCCATCTACAATAAAACGGCGGAAACTTATTTGAACTCCTAATAATATTAGAAGAATTTTCTTTGTCAACAAAGTACACATATTATGTTCAATATCATTACTGATCTGTTGTGACAGATTTTTATTTTGCAATGTATTTTCATAATTTTGCACTTCTTGGAGTGTTCTGAACATAAAAAGGGAAACTTATTAAAATATATTCTGAGATAATGATATCATTAATTGAAACTGCAATTAAACCCAAATCTTATATTCATTTCCTGATGTGTACTACCTTTTGATGCAGTCATTTCCCTGGAGAAACAATTTTGGAACTGCATTCGGTTTCAAATACATTCTAAGTCCCATCGTGTATATATCTTCCCGAGAAAAGTGTTTACTGCAGATGGAATTTTTGTTGCTTAAATGTTCCGAAGTAGGATTCCTTCCTAGGGCATTCATCCATGTCTCACGCCTTGCTCTTGTCAAACTACAATGACAAATTAGGTCATATCATTAGATATTGCAAATGAAATTATTATTTTTATGGTCAAAAATGAATAATCGCATATATCAGTATGCTTATGTTCACAGAAATTTATTATAATACAGTATCAAATCTTAAAAAATCTATATGAAACAGTAATTTATTTCCACAAAAATGTTTGTACTACTACAACAATTGTTTCACCCCGATGTGGCTTCTTCAGGTATTACATTGTACTGTACAGTAGAATTTACAATTATTTACCAAAAATAATGTATCCCAGGTATTTTTCCTTTGTTTTCACAACACAATACCAAACAATTTACCATATTACTCTCTAAAACACACCGCCAATATTATAAAAGAAGTATTTAACTTCTAACAATTCGTCTATTTGAGAAATATCAAAACAAAACAAAGAATGTAAATCTACACAGTAATGTCAATGTCAATTGATGCGTCAAATCTGTACTATTACAGAATATCCTGACCTTTGCTATAATCTATCTGTCATTTCGTCTCCACTATTCATAAGTGATTAGTTATTTATATTATATTGTCTCATTGATTTCCTTCTGCCCTTAAAATATCTGAAAGCCCACCGTATTCACTGATTGCATATGTACCAGCACAGATTATTACACCACAAAAAAGTAGCGGGCATCAGTCAATGTAACACATAATCCCTTACTCTAATAATCAAATCATCGAAACATTTTTTTAACGCCTTTTTTTAGTAATTCGTTATTTATTATCAACCCTTCTCTCTTACGTGAAGCATAGAAAAACTACATACATAGATGAACAAGGCTACTAATTTGGTAATCTGTGACTACATAGTTATAGTTTGTCTATGATATGGAAGTTATCCACGGATTTCCAGCCACGATTCATGACGCGCAGTGGGTCCATAGATTAACATTAATATAATAATATAGTCTTGTTGATCTATGAGTGGGTCGATCGTGAGATAGAGACGCATCGACAGGCGGTGTTGCCAAACCTGCATTTATTCTAAAAGTAGTGTCATTCGACGAACTTTTAAGTCTTTGAAGTACTGAATCGGGAAAGAACGAGATTTAAAACTTCCGAATTAACTCGAGCAAAATTCCCGGCGACGGGAATTTGCGAAATCAAAAAAGCTCTCCAGCCACGGTATTCACATAACTCAAAAAAATTCTATATTTAAAGAGACAAGGCAAATTCACACAAGTCCATTTTCATTGGAAGACTTAGATTTGAAATGATGAACTATTGTGATTGATATGCTCCACAATTGCAAAAGTTACACTTATACTTCTTGACTGGATGAATAGATTCCATAGGACTTTTGAGGTCTCTTTTGTAATGCACAGCAAATTCACTTAAGTTACACTGATGCTTCTTAGTCGAATGAAATGAATTTATGTGATTCGAAAGAGCACCTTTCTGAACTGATGCATATTCACACAAGTGGCAACGATGTTTCTTGATATTCTTATGAATAGATTCTGTGTTTGTGACAAGTCTCGTAATCACAAAACTTCAACATCAAAACTGTGATGCTATGTTTATAATATGTCTTGTAATGACAGAGATGACACTGATATTTCTTTCGTTCAGAATGATCTTCAACGATATTATATTGTATTTCGTCTCTGACAACTGGTTCAAACATTTGAACTGCATTCCAAATTTCCTCTTTTGTTCAAGTTATCTTTTATCCCAGGTTCAAAGAGGGAATCATCATTCACCTTTTTGCCTATTAAAGTTTGTTTAGTGTGAATTCCATTTTCATCGATAAATTGTTCTTCGATATTTTCACATTCGAGCCTCGGCTCTTTGATTTCGTCATTTGGACTAAGAGTACTGAAAATTAGATGAAATTATCAGAACAAGATTTATTGATAGAGAGATAGATAGGTTACTTTACATGTACCAAACTAGAGTCTTCTATTTTTGAGCCCAATAAACTATTAGAAAATGAATGTAAAGAAAGGTCAGTTCAACGTAAAACTTAAAGAATATGACTTATTTATCATTAGAAGAAATTGTAGTGTCACAATTTATATTCTGTTCAGTAGGATCTGATTCTTAAATATTACTTTGTCCAATTTGTAATATACTAGAAAGCACTACTTGAAACTAACTTAAAACCGCAAAGAAAATTAGTTGTACAGGAAAACCAGTTTTCTTCAGAAACTTGTTGGGATATTGACAGCATAACAGTTCACTTGAAAATGAACCTAATTAATGAATTGCTAACTGTGACTTGCCAGAATGTAGAACACTAGCTTTGTTGTATTTATCATACAATCGATTCTTAAGAACATTCGAATTGTTTCAAGACCAATGTTTTTGAAATATATATATATATATATATATATATGACAGTTTCGTTCATCTAGTTTTGCTATGAATCTTTCTTTATGTCAATTGAATTGAAGTGACACAAGCATAGATAAACTAGATACCGTGGTTTGTATATGGATACAAGGATCCTATAATCCAACCATATACGATTAAGTTATAAGTCTATGAATCAAACAGTCGTGTTGTGAAGGTCAAACATTGACATAATATCTTTTTTTTTCTTTATATGTACCCGGCAACTTGGGCCATCTAGACAGCTCAAATTCCACTAACAAACTCTTTCAACTTAATCACAGACTCTCAAGTCGACATTAGACTTTTTGCATTATTATGCATACATAAATATCTATGGTAAACTTAATAACATATTTCTTGTAATATCTATGAGACGAATGGTTTCTTATTATACTTTTAATAGGTCTATGGTTCTAAGTCAAATTAAATTTTATTGGAATGTAAACCCAATTTTTGTCACGAATTACTTCACTTTAATTAATTCGATAAACAGCAGGCAATTAAATAAACCTAGTAGCGAATTTTGAGAATAATTCAAGTAATTTACGATCAGGGAAATTAATTTATTAATTAACGCTTCAAAAGCTATGAAGTGAATGCTTTTATAATTGTTTTTGTGACTTATCAGGCAATTTCCTAATTTATTTGTGTATTCGTTCATGCGGAAAAATTACGGAATATATATTGATGAAAATCAATAACCACCTTCTAGTGAATAATTTCAATGTAATTAATTATTCCTCAAGTTATACTCTTGCTTGTCCATTTTTACCAAGTAAAAAATAACCATGGAGTACCAGCTAGAAAATAACACTTTCCTATCTTTGAATATGATGTTCAAAATGTGGAAATACTCCTTTTTATTACCGAAGTACATTTACCAGGGAAAAGAGGGAACTTTCAAATACAAGAAAGATAAAAAACGTTTCGTCATTTGTTTATTCATATTCTTGTTGGACATAATCGATATATATCCACCGTATGTCGCTGGCAATAAAATGATATTGGATATTATAACCAATCGAATTTACAAAACTTTACTTACGTTTTTTACCTGGATATCAATATTTGTTGTGTACTGGCGAGTGGAAGACATAGAAAGATTATTAGAAAATTTTAAGATGATGAATATTAAGAAAAAAGAATTGAGTAGAAACTTCTGGATATCAAGAAAAGTTTGGGAGCTGCTTTGGCTTTTTTATATGATAATGATGCATCTTATTATGCTAATGTTGAACCTGGTTTTTTTCTTCAATCTACATGATAGACCGATTAATTTTCTTTCATTATCCGTTTTTTATTTCAACTCGATGTTGATCATACTCCTAGAACAGTTTTATATTACCACGCAATTTATTTTATTGCACCATTCTAAAATTTCAAATCGTTTTCTTGAGAACGACGATGTTGGGTATAGTAAAATCATCGATTTTGAAGGATTCAACGACTTGATTAACCAGACCACCAAGAAATTTTCGACCGATTTTTCTTATGTTATTCTGATGAAATGTTTGTTCATTTTCGAAAGTATCATGATGGCTTTATTTTCTGGGTTTAATGTGGAGTTCTATAAGGAAAACCTTCCTATTTACATCTCCCTGTGCCTTTTTATGCCGTGCTGGATTTGTATCGAGATCTCCATGCTAACAGTTCTCATCTTTCTTAACATGGAAATTGAAAAAGAGGTAGGTTAGGTTTATTTTTTGTTTTTCTACAACATCGAAAAATGTTCATATCGAGAGTGCAAATTGAATCCTAATAAGCTTCATTTTGTACCGAATTTCATTTTGCACTGGTTGCTAGGCAACAAATGCGAAATGAAATATTTATAGAATAGGATCACAAAACACAGGATAGGACGCCGAACGTATATTTACTTTTGGGTGTTTTTGAAATGGTCGTTTTCGCGGAAAAAGTATAGTATATAATTCACATAAAATAGCAGTTTTGTGTTCCTTACATATATATACTATTATTTTCTTGTGGCCAAAATGCCGCGAAGAAACTTTGAAAATGAATGAGATTTCAAACAACAAATTAAATAATTTTTAATTGATTCATCAACATAAATTTTTCATTGAAATACTTCACCTTATATTACAGAGCAGGCTTGCGGTTGAAAATATCTACGGCATTCAAACAAAAATTGGTCGCAAGAATCTTCCTTATAAAAGCGTAAGTATTTAGTTTTATTTTCTGCTAAGTCTAAGAAAAAGAATTCTATAATGTAAATCATTTGAATCTACAGGTGCTAACAAATTAGTTTCTTTTCTGGAATTAGGGTGAAAGGATATTAATGATAAATTATAGCACTACAACCAAGTGCTTTTAGTATATGTCAAAACAAGGCATGTATGATCTACACTATTATTATTTTATCTTTAGACAAGAGAACACTTAACAAGAGGTACAGAGATTAGATTTTTGTAATCTGGACGCATAATATCGTACGATTAAAACAAATTGGTTTCTCCCAAATGGAGCATCCATACAATAAAATCCAACAATGAATAAAGAATTCATGATACAAATAACACTCACGTTGACATCAGGTAATTCAATAGAATACAAAGTTTACTGGTTAGAGCAGCTCAGTCGACTTCCCTTTGTGCCTATTCTTACTTTCTAATGAATAATGGCGTTTTAACAAAGGAAAACTGGACTCTTTTAAGCCTGCGTTCAGTCTCCGACGATTACAACCACAACAATCATAGATAAATAAAAATATAATTCAATCTTATTTATCTATGACAACAATGACCATCGCCGTTTTCAAACGCTACGAATCGACCATAGACTCCTACTCTTGGCATTGACAGTAACAAGTACGCATAAAATTCCCTAGGTGGTTTTTCCAGCTTAATTCTCTCTTATTAAAATATGTGGATCTCTTCAATGTCAGATTAATTAATTCTTCATTCTAAAGAAGGGGAAACTGAAGGAAAAATTTGAAGGTGTGGTTTGACAAGCTATGAAGCGAAACTTATGACTTTTTAAGCAAACAGTTTTCAATTTGCCCTGGTAACTTATATGGTATCTTATTTTCAGGTCGAATTATTCCTTCTAAAATCAAAACTGAACGAATTGCAATTTGTCGTATGTGGATTCTTACCTTTGAATTGGTCATTAATTTATTCGGTAAGTAAACTACAACAGAATGTGATGCTTTATTTATGGGATTTACCGAATGCTCGGGCGCCAATTACAATAGGTTTTACGAGGTTGTAACGCCTCGACTGTTCCCCCACTATCGCCGGGGTCGTTTTTACACAGTAGATAAAAAGCTTTTATTGCAATCTAAAGTGTTAGTGATTCTGTGATGTTTCTATTGAGAGAGGCTGAAAAAGGTTGGCTTAAAATTTTTAAGACTATTCCACTTATACGATAGCGATTCCATGCTCTACAAAACCATACTTTGCGAAACCCAGAGACGGTTAGCAACTTCTTGTCGAGTTAAATTTTCGTTTAACCAATTCACTAATTATTTAAGTTGGTCGGCTTCTAAACGCATCTTAAACTCGTGGCAATTAATCCACAACTGTTGCCGAGTCATTACTATGTTCCCGGTAGGAATTTGTTATAAACGCTGTTTATATTTAATGTAAACTAATGGTTAACTTTTCCCATTTCAGATGGTTGCTGGAATAACAACTTATTTGGTCTATTTGATTCAATTGAGAGAAATGGAACAAAGTAGATCAAATGTCCAGTGAGTTTTATTGAAATAAGAAGTTATTCGTCAGTGATTCGCATGATGGAGTAGATCAAATATTACTTGTGATAAGTTACAAAAAATATATTTTGAAAGTGAAGGTAGTTTTACATCCCTCTCTTGTAAACCTTTCATTTCCTCTTTTAGATTGAAACACATATTCAGTCATTCTCATAGCATTGAAAAAATATTTTATTCTTCCACCTAAACACTCTGAAGAGCAACCAAATATATTGAAGATTAGTTTACTTTAACAACATATTACATAGACTGTTTTAGAATCTCGGATCATTGAAAAAAATCCAATAAAATTTTATTATTTTTCTGTATTTAAATATATTCATCGATTTGAAGGAGATATACCTTAATTAGGATAACAAATTAATTAAAATTCAAAATTAAATAAACTACCTGAATATTAGAAGTCGCAGGACATGATAAAATAAATGATTAAAGAAATACCAAAGAAAGGAGTATTGACAATTACTTACATATTCAATGAAATCCTAAAACAGATCTACTGGCCAGAACTGAAGGCAGCCGAGATTACACTTGTACCTAAACCAGATAAAGTTGCTAACACCATCATATCTTATCGTCCAACTTGCTTTTGTTCTACCAAAATCCTAAAGAAACTGGTGCTTTAAGTAATACATTCCAACCCAAATACAGAGGATACCAGATCATCAGTTTGGATTCACTCACTCCACTACACAGCAAATCCATAACCATGAAATAAGTAAAGCACTGGCAATAATGTACATCAGTCTTCTTGGATGTGAGTCAAGCCAAAGTTTGGCATCCTAGTTTGCCATATAAAATCAAAACTTATCTTCCTGTATGCTATTATAAATAATTGAAAGCGTATTTTTGTGAAAGGCGATACAGAGTGCGAGTTGATGGTGAGGAATTGGACTACTTCCCAATACAATCAGGAGTTCTCAGGAAAGCGTTAGTAGACCAGTGTTGTAAATGCTATACATAGCTGACTAACCTACAAAACTTCATACCGTATTGGGAACTTTCGCAGACGATGCAGGCATTGTAACTATTAATGAAGATCCACAAAATGCCGTCAATAAATTACAGAAGCATATGGACGAAATACAAAAGTGGAAAATCAAAATAAATGAATCTAAATACCAGGATCACAAGTACAAAATACTTGATGATGCATTTAGATAGCAAACACACATGGAAGGAACAGATAGTCAAGAAAAAAGCAAATAGACCTGAAAACCAGACGACTAAATTAACTCACATTTAAAAACTCTAAATAGGCACTTCAGTATAAGATACTCATTTATAAGACAGTGATGAAGCCTATATGGGTATATGATATCAAGCTCTGGACAGGTACAACTACAAATCAAATATATCAATAATCCAGAGAAGCCAATCAGAAGTACTTCGAATGATAGCAAACCATAGACATATTAAATGCTTCATGGAATGTCATTAATCCAACTCTACAGGAAGATTTAGAAATCCCTCATGTAAAAAACGTTATTAAAGAAGCGAGAAACATAATGATAAACTGGAAAGCTATACCAACCATCTATTATATCCATCGGCACTGCCTCAATAGACTAGAAATGAATTGGCCAGCTGATAGAGTAAAGTTGAAGGAGTCATTTCACTGGACGCCTTATCACGTCATGTGAAAGCCTCAGTGTTTATAGTCAGCAAATTAGCTTAGGACCTAGGGAAGTTGGAAACTAAAGGACTTAGAGATTTCAAGCATTTTGGAGACTTTCAGTGACAGTTGGTAACTTTGGAGATTCTAGGGACTTTGGTAACTTTATGTTTGGGAGTTTAGGGACATTGGAGATTTTTAATGATTTTGGGTACTTTAGGTGATATTATGGACTTTGGGCATTCTGGGGTTTTTTGGAACTTTAGTAATTTAAGGTATTCAAACACTTTATGAAACTAGGGACTTTAAGGATTCACGGTTCTTTGAGAATTTTTGGACTTTAGTGACTTTTAGTACTTCAGTGACATTGGAAACTTAAGGAATATTAAGGACCTTGGGGACTTGAGCGACTTTGTGAACTTCAATGACATGGGGAATTCAGGGACTTTAAGAACATTTGGTTACTTTGGGACTTGAAACAAACTTTTTCCCAATATCGGGTGGACTGCAAAATGAGGACATTCAACTTTTAGGAGTCATATTTAGGTTTTTGTGATGCCACATATAGAATACATTTTTTTAGCGTTAAACTTCTTCATTCAACTGATCAACCAACCCAGAGCATTGAGAGAAAGAAACATACTTAAAGTTAGTTTATTTTACAAACTATTAACAAATAATGTCATTGAATCTTTACATACATTACAAAATCACAAAATTCAATCGAATGCAATTACAATTTTCTAGATTAAATAAAAAAGTAGTTTAACCAGCCACATTGGCTTCAATTTCATTATTCGTCTTCCGACACAGCGCCAAGATTTGACAAACTATAATCGAAAGGATTTGCAAATTTTAATTCAATACAAAAGAAAAAAAATTTGGGACAATTAGTTAAATTTTTTAAGTTTTACAATATATTCCAATATCAACGAAAAAATTCAACAACAAAACAGATGTTACTATAAATTCAATTCTTCGACAGAGTACACTAATACTTCGAAATTAAAAGAAATTACGGGTATTTACAGACGATAATTATCTACAATATTTAAAAAGTAGTAAAACTGGTGATGGGGTGCAACTTTTGAAAAAAACCAAGAGCCAGATTTGAAAAGAATAAATTAAAAAATTACAGGGCTTGAGACGAAGATAAAAGACACTAACTAATCTGACTCTGAAGTCACATTTTCCCGATATTACCTTCCGGAACTCTCGAAAAGGTAAAAAGTAAGTACCAGAAGTAACACTTTTATATTCTGGTTAACAGACACTTTCATCCCATCCCGATGTTCTTTTTCTTATTAATTTGAAAGGCATTTTCGACATCCCTGCATTTATTCACTTAGAAAGAGAACCCCCTTCGGCTTTTTTGTTTAAAAGTCAAGTGTAATCAATCTTCCATTCCACATTCTCTCCTTCACAACGCATTCTCTCGTTTTGTTTTGGGATGTGGGTTGGTTGGATTTATACAGAACATTTGTTTTTTTACGTAGCGACAAGAGGTGCGACCTAAAACTGGAATCCGCCCATCGGTACCGACTGGTCGGAGCTGAAGTGGTACTGTTGCTGATCGGGATCTACGGTAGGAGCAACGGTTGTGTCTTCCTCTTCCGTGCCGAAGAAGTGTTCGATTATGTCGAAAGCCTTCTGGTACACCTCAATGTTCTCGTGGGACTGCAAGAATTCGATTTTGTCCAGACCTGCGAGCAGAGAAGGTTTTATTTTTATTACAAATATAATATACAAATTATCCGAACGTTTTGGAAAAATATTTACTCGAAGAAAATTTTCAAAAATTGCTTTAATGAAGGAATTTGTTGAGGAAAATAATAAATAATAGTCAATTTTGGGAAACAAATCATTTTTATTTACAAGAATCTTATTCTTCTAGGTTTTTCCTAGCACATAAATCTATAACTTCATCTAGGTACTCTTCATCTGGAGTCTCAGGTCCTTCATTACTTATGAGCATACAATGCATTAGCGTTCCTGGTAACATTATGTTCCTTGATTTATTCTCAGTACCCTATTCATCGTACTGAACGATCTTTCCACAGATGCAGTCGTTACTGGGATAACGAGAATTATTTCACAGAGCTTCTGTAATTCTTTGTATCCCACACCAACTTCCAAAATCTTCGAAATCGGATTATCATTCATTTTCATCGAATCATTACTGTGCATGAGTAGGGAATTTGATACAGAATTTATTGATTTCATTTTCTGTCATAAAAGACTGGAAGGTTTCAAATTTGCTTAAAAAAGTCATAACTTCAATCCATATCTCATTAAACTGCCATTTATTTCCTTGACTACGCTATCACAATAGTTTTTCAAGACGTTTCAATAATTTTCTCATCTTGAATAATTTGGACTTCATTTTTGATTTCATCGATTTTTCTATTTATGTTTTTTTGTAAGAGACTTCTGCCACCTCCGCACTGCAATATCTTTTAGATGCAATTATGTTGTTGTAATTAATGGATTCGCTTTGGTCAGGCATAAGTCCATTCTTTCCAAAGCATTGCTGAGATACAAGAGTGCACTTAGCACCTCTCTCATCACATAGCAGGTGACAATGAAACTCTCATTCCTGATTTCAAGCAGGCGACGATGAAACTCTCATCCTGATTTCAAGCAAAATGCCTCCTGCATGCGATGCAAAATCTGCACCT